>CM048748.1:442009649-444509649 GCA_026315105.1 Locusta migratoria | reverse complement strand
CCCTTTCCCTACTATTGCTGCCTTACAGCGTTGCGACGCCGAAGGCAAGTGTTGTGCACGGAGTTTCGTGTATAATGAGTTCAGGCCCCGTTCCCTCCTATTGCTGCCTTACAGCGTTGTGACGCCGAAGGCATGTGACGTGCACGGGGTTTCGTGTGTACTGAGTTCACGCCCCTTTCACTCCTATTGCTGCCTTACAGCGTTGCCACGCCGAAGGCAAGTGTCGTGCACGGGGTTTCGTTTGTACTGAGTTCACGCCCCTTTCCCTCCTATTGCTGCCTTACAGCGGTGCGAAGCCGAAGGCAATTGTCGTGCACGGGGTTTCGTGTGTACTGAGTTCACGCCCCTTTCCCTCCTATTGCTGCCTTACAGCGTTGTGACACCGAAGGCAAGTGTCGTGCACGGGGTTTCGTGGGTACTGAGTTCACGCCCCTTTCCCTCCTATTGCTGCCTTGCGGCGTTGCGACGCCAAAGGCAAGTTTCGTGCACGGGGTTTCGTGTGTACTGAGTTCACGCCCCTTTCCCTCCTATTGCTGCTCTACAGCGTTGCGACGCCGAAGGCAAATGTTGTGCACGGGGATTCGTGTGTACTGAGTTCACGCCCCTTTCACTCCTATTGCTGCCTTACAGCGTTGCGACGCCGAAGGCAAGTGTCGTGCACGGGGTTTCGTGTGTACTGAGTTCACGCCCCTTTCCCTCCTATTGCTGCCTTACAGCGTTGCGACGCCGAAGGCAAGTGTCGTTCAAAGGGTTTCGTGTGTACAGAGTTCACACCCCTTTCCCTCCTACTGCTGCCTTACAGCGTTGCGACGCAGAAAACAAGTGTCGTGCACGGGGTTTCGTGTGTACTGAGTTCACGCCCCGTTCCCTCCTATTGCTGCCTTACAGTGTTGTGACGCCGAAGGCAAGTGTCGTGCACAGGGTTTCGCGTGTACTGAATTCACGCACCTTTCCCTCCTATTGCTGCCTTACAGCGTTGCGACGCCGAAGGCAAGTGTCGTGCACGGGGTTTCGTGTGTACTGAGTTCACGCCGCTTCCCCTCCTACTGCTGCCTTACAGCGTTGCGACGCCGTAGGCAAGTGTCGTGCACGGGGTTTCGTGTGTACTGAGTTCACGCCCCTTTCCCTCCTATTGCTGCCTTACAGCGTTGCGACGCCGAAGGCAAGTGTCATGCACGGGGTTTCGTGTGTACTGAGGTTACGCCCCTTTCCCTCCTATTGCTGCCTTACAGCGTTGCGACGCCGAAGGCAAGTGTCGTGCATGGGGTTTCGTGTGTACTGAGTTCACGCCCCTTTCCCTCCTATTGCTGCCTTACAGCGTTGCGACGCCGAAGGCAAGTGTGGTGCACGGAGTTTCGTGTGTACTGAGTTCACGCCCCTTTCCCTCCTATTGCTGCCTTACAGCGTTGCGACGCCGTAGGCAAGTGTCGTGCACGGGGTTTCGTGTGTACTGAGTTCACGCCCCTTTCCCTCCTATTGCTGCCTTACAGCGTTGCGACGCCGAAGGCAAGTGTCGTGCACGGTTCTTCGTGTGTACTGAGTTCACGCACCTTTCCCTCCTATTGCTGCTTTACAGCGTAGCGACGCCGAAGGCAAGTGTCGTGCACGGGGTTCGTGTGTACTGAGTTCACGCCCCTTTCCCTCCTATGGCTGCCTTACAGTATTGCGACGCCGTAGGCAAGTGTCGTGCATGGGGTTTCGTGTGTACTGAGTTCACGCCCCTTTCCCTCCTATTGCTGCCTTACAGCGTTGCGACGCCGAATGCAAGTGTCGTGCACGGGGTTTCGTGTGTACTGAGTTCACGCCCCTTTCCCTCCTATTGCTGCCTTACAGCGTTGCGACGCCGAAAGCAAGTGTCGTGCACGGGGTTTCGTGTGTACTGAGTTCACGCCCCTTTCCCTCCTATTGCTGCCTTACAGCTTTGCGACGCCGTAGGCAAGTGTCGTGCACGGGGTTTCGTGTGTACTGAGTTCACGCCCCTTTCCCTACTATTGCTGCCTTACAGCGTTGCGACGCCGAAGGCAAGTGTCGTGCACGGGGTTTCGTGTGTACTGAGTTCACGCCCCTTTCCCTCCTATTCCTGCCTTACAGCGTTGCGATGCCGTAGGCAAGTGTCGTGCACGGAGTTTCGTGTGTACTGAGTTCACGCCCCTTTCCCTCCAATTGCTGCCTTACAGCATTGCGACGCCGAAGGCAAGTGTCGTGCACGGGGTTTCATGTGTACTGAATTCACGCCCCTTTCCCTCCTATTGCTGACTTACAGCGTTGCGACGCCGTAGGCAAGTGTCGTGCACGGGGTTTCGTGTGTACTGAGTTCACGCCCCTTTCCCTACTATTGCTGCCTTACAGCGTTGCGACGCCGAAGGCAAGTGTTGTGCACGGAGTTTCGTGTATAATGAGTTCAGGCCCCGTTCCCTCCTATTGCTGCCTTACAGCGTTGTGACGCCGAAGGCAAGTGACGTGCACGGGGTTTCGTGTGTACTGAGTTCACGCCCCTTTCACTCCTATTGCTGCCTTACAGCGTTGCCACGCCGAAGGCAAGTGTCGTGCACGGGGTTTCGTTTGTACTGAGTTCACGCCCCTTTCCCTCCTATTGCTGCCTTACAGCGGTGCGAAGCCGAAGGCAATTGTCGTGCACGGGGTTTCGTGTGTACTGAGTTCACGCCCCTTTCCCTCCTATTGCTGCCTTACAGCGTTGTGACACCGAAGGCAAGTGTCGTGCTCGGGGTTTCGTGGGTACTGAGTTCACGCCCCTTTCCCTCCTATTGCTGCCTTGCGGCGTTGCGACGCCAAAGGCAAGTTTCGTGCACGGAGTTTCGTGTGTACTGAGTTCACGCCCCTTTCCCTCCTATTGCTGCTCTACAGCGTTGCGACGCCGAAGGCAAGTGTTGTGCACGGGGATTCGTGTGTACTGAGTTCACGCCCCTTTCACTCCTATTGCTGCCTTACAGCGTTGCGACGCCGAAGGCAAGTGTCGTGCACGGGGTTTCGTGTGTACTGAGTTCACGCCCCTTTCCCTCCTATTGCTGCCTTACAGCGTTGCGACGCCGAAGGCAAGTGTCGTTCACAGGGTTTCGTGTGTACAGAGTTCACACCCCTTTCCCTCCTACTGCTGCCTTACAGCGTTGCGACGCCGAAAACAAGTGTCGTGCACGGGGTTTCGTGTGTACTGAGTTCACGCCCCGTTCCCTCCTATTGCTGCCTTACAGTGTTGTGACGCCGAAGGCAAGTGTCGTGCACAGGGTTTCGCGTGTACTGAATTCACGCACCTTTCCCTCCTATTGCTGCCTTACAGCGTTGCGACGCCGAAGGCAAGTGTCGTGCACGGGGTTTCGTGTGTACTGAGTTCACGCCGCTTCCCCTCCTACTGCTGCCTTACAGCGTTGCGACGCCGTAGGCAAGTGTCGTGCACGGTGTTTCGTGTGTACTGAGTTCACGCCCCTTTCCCTCCTATTGCTGCCTTACAGCGTTGCGACGCCGAAGACAAGTGTCGTGCACGGGGTTTCGTGTGTACTGAGGTTACACCCCTTTCCCTCCTATTGCTGCCTTACAGCGTTGCGACGCCGAAGGCAAGTGTCGTGCATGGGGTTTCGTGTGTACTGAGTTCACGCCCCTTTCCCTCCTATTGCTGCCTTACAGCGTTGCGACGCCGAAGGCAAGTGTGGTGCACGGAGTTTCGTGTGTACTGAGTTCACGCCCCTTTCCCTCCTATTGCTGCCTTACAGCGTTGCGACGCCGTAGGCAAGTGTCGTGCACGGGGTTTCGTGTGTACTGAGTTCACGCCCCTTTCCCTCCAATTGCTGCCTTACAGCGTTGCGACGCCGAAGGCAAGTGTCGTGCACGGTTCTTCGTGTGTACTGAGTTCACGCACCTTTCCCTCCTATTGCTGCTTTACAGCGTAGCGACGCCGAAGGCAAGTGTCGTGCACGGGGTTTCGTGTGTACTGAGTTCACGCCTCTTTCCCTCCTATTGCTGCCTTACAGCGTTGCGACGCCGAAGGCAAGTGTCGTGCACGGGGTTCGTGTGTACTGAGTTCACGCCCCTTTCCCTCCTATGGCTGCCTTACAGTGTTGCGACGCCGTAGGCAAGTGTCGTGCATGGGGTTTCGTGTGTACTGAGTTCACGCCCCTTTCCCTCCTATTGCTGCCTTACAGCGTTGCGACGCCGAATGCAAGTGTCGTGCACGGGGTTTCGTGTGTACTGAGTTCACGCCCCTTTCCCTCCTATTGCTGCCTTACAGCGTTGCGACGCCGAAGGCAAGTGTCGTGCACGGGGTTTCGTGTGTACTGAGTTCACGCCCCTTTCCCTCCTATTGCTGCCTTACAGCTTTGCGACGCCGTAGGCAAGTGTCGTGCACGGGGTTTCGTGTGTACTGAGTTCACGCCCCTTTCCCTCCTATTGCTGCCTTACAGCATTGCGACGCCGTAGCCAAGTGTCGTGTACGGGGTTTCGTGTGTACTGAGTTCGGGCCCCGTTCCCTCCTATTGCTGCCTTACAGTGTTGTGACGCCGAAGGCAAGTGTCGTGCACGGGGTTTCGTGTGTACTGAGTTCACGCCCCTTTCCCTCCTATTGCTGCCTTACAGCGTTGCCACGCCGAAGGCAAGTGTCGTGCACGGGGTTTCGTTTGTACTGAGTTCACGCCCCTTTCCCTCGTATTGCTGCCTAACAGCGTTGCGACGGCGAAGGCAAGTGTCGTGCACGGAGTTTCGTGTGTACTGAGTTCGCGCCCGGTTCCCTCCTACTACTGCCTTACAGCGTTGTGACACCGAGGTAAGTGTCGTGCACGGGGTTTCGTGTGTACTGAGTTCACGCCCCGTTCCCTCCTATTGCTGCCTTACAGCGTTGCGACGCCGATGGCAAGTGTCGTGCACGGGGTTTCGTCTGTACTGAGTTCACGCCCCTTTCCCTCCTATCTGCCTTGCGGCGTTGCGACGCAAAAGGCAAGTTTCCTGCACGGGGTTTCGTGTGTACTGAGTTCACGCCCCTTACCCTCCTATTGCTGCTCTACAGCGTTGCGACGCCGAAGGCAAGTGTCGTGCACGGGGTTTCGTGTGTACTGAGTTCACGCCCCTTTCACTCCTATTGCTGCCTTATAGCGTTGCGACACCGAAGGCAAGTGTCGTGCACGGGGTTTCGTGTGTAGTGAGTTCACGCCCCGTTCCCTCCTATTGCTGCCTTACAGTGTTGCGACGCCGAAGGCATGTGTCGTGCACGGGGTTTCGTGTGTACTGAGTTCACGCCCCGTTCCCTCCTATTGCTGCCTTACAGCGTTGCGACGCTGAAGGCAAGTGTCTTGCACGGGGTTTCGTGTGTACTGAGTTCACGCCCTGTTCCCTCCTATTGCTGCCTTACAGCGTTGCGACGCCGAAGGCAAGTGTCGTGCACGGGGTTTCGTGTACTGAATTCATGCACCTTTCCCTCCTATTGCTGCCTTACAGCGTTGCGACGCCGAAGTCAAGTGTCGTGCACGGGGTTTCGTGTGTACTGAGTTCACGCCCCTTTCCCTCCTATTGCTGCCTTACAGCGTTGCGACGCCGAAGGCAAGTGTCGTGCACGGGGTTTCGTGTGTACTGAGTTCACGCCCCGTTCCCTGCTAATGCTGCCTTACAGCGTTGCGACGCCGAAGGCAAGTGTCGTTACGGGGTTTCGTGTGTACTGAGTTCACGCCCCGTTCCCCCCTATTGCTGCCTTACAGCGTTGCGACGCCGAAGGCAAGTGTCGTTCACGGGGTTTCGTGTGTACTGAGATCACGCATCGTTCCCTCCTATTGCTGCCTTACAGCATTGCGATACCGAAGGCAAGTGTCGTGCACGAGGTTTCATGTGTACTGAATTCACGCCCCTTTCCCTCCTATTGCTGCCTTACAGCGTTGCGACGCCGGAGGCAAGTGTCGTGCACGGGGTTTCGTGTGTACTGAGTTCACGCCACTTTCCCTCCTATTGCTGCCTTACAGCGTTGCGACGCCGAAGGCAAGTGTCGTGCACGGGGTTTCGTGTGTACTGAGTTCACGCCCCTTTCCCTCCTATTGCTGCCTTACAGCGTTGCGACGCCGAACGCAAGTGTCGTGCACGGGGTTTTGTGTGTGCTGAGTTCATGCCCCTTTCACTCCTATTGCTGCCTTACAGCGTTGCGACGCTGTAGGCAAGTGTCGTGCATGGGGTTTCGTGTGTACTGAGTTCACGCCCCTTCAACTCCTATTGCTGCCTTACAGCGTTGCGACGCCGAAGGCAAGTGTCGTGCTCGGGTTTTCGTGTGTACTGAGTTCACGCACCTTTCCCTCCTATTGCTGCCTCACAGCGTTGCGACGCCGAAGTAAAGTGTCGTGCCGGGGTTTCGTGTGTACTGAGTTCACGACCCTTTCCCTCCTATTGCTGCCTTACAGCGTTGCGACCCCGAAGGCAAGTGTCATGCTCGAGGTTTCGTGTGTACTGAGTTCACGCCCCTTTCCCTCCTATTGCTGCCTTACAGCGTTGCGACGCCGAAGGCAAGTGTCGTGCACGGGGTTTCGTGTGTACTGAGTTCAAGCCCCTTTCCGTCCTATTGCTGCCTTACAGCGTTGCGACGCCGAAGGCAATTGTCGTGCACGGGGTTTCGTGTGTACTGAGTTCACGCCCCTTTCCCTCCTATTGCTGCCTTACAGCGTTGCGACGCCGAAGGCAAGTGTCGTGAACGGAGTTTCGTGTGTACTGAGTTCACGCCCCTTTCCCTCCTATTGCTGCCTTACAGCGTCGCGACGCCGTAGGCAAGTGTCGTGCACGGCGTTCGTGTGTACTGAGTTCACGCCCCTTTCCCTCCTATTGCTGCCTTACAGCGTTGCAACGCCGAAGGCAAGTGTCGTGCACGGGGTTTCGTGTGTACTGAGTTCACGCCCCTTTCCCTCCTATTGCTGCCTTACAGCGTTGCGACGCCGTAGGCAAGTGTCGTGCACGGGGTTTCGTGTGTACTGAGTTCACGCCCCTTTCCCTACTATTGCTGCCTTACAGCGTTGCGACGCCGAAGGCAAGTGTCGTGCACGGGGTTTCGTGTGTACTGAGTTCACGCCCCTTTCCCTCCTATTCCTGCCTTACAGCGTTGCAACGCCGTAGGCAAGTGTCGTGCACGGAGTTTCGTGTGTACTGAGTTCACGCCCCTTTCGCTCCAATTGCTGCCTTACAGCATTGCGACGCCGAAGGCAAGTGTCGTGCACGGGGTTTCATGTGTACTGAATTCACGCCCCTTTCCCTCCTATTGCTGACTTACAGCGTTGCGACGCCGTAGGCAAGTGTCGTGCACGGGGTTTCGTGTGTACTGAGTTCACGCCCCTTTCCCTACTATTGCTGCCTTACAGCGTTGCGACGCCGAAGGCAAGTGTCGTGCATGGAGTTTCGTGTATAATGAGTTCGGGCCCCGTTCCCTCCTATTGCTGCCTTACAGCGTTGTGACGCCGAAGGCAAGTGACGTGCACGGGGTTTCGTGTGTACTGAGTTCACGCCCCTTTCCCTCCTATTGCTGCCTTACAGCGTTGCCACGCCGAAGGCAAGTGTCGTGCACGGGGTTTCGTTTGTACTGAGTTCACGCCCCTTTCCCTCCTATTGCTGCCTTACAGCGGTGCGAAGCCGAAGGCAATTGTCGTGCACGGGGTTTCGTGTGTACTGAGTTCACGCCCCTTTCCCTCCTATTGCTGCCTTACAGCGTTGCCACGCCGAAGGCAAGTGTCGTGCACGGGGTTTCGTGTGTACTGAGTTCACGCCCCTTTCACTCCTATTGCTGCCTTATAGCGTTGCGACACCGAAGGCAAGTGTCGTGCACGGGGTTTCGTGTGTAGTGAGTTCACGCCCCGTTCCCTCCTATTGCTGCCTTACAGTGTTGCGACGCCGAAGGCATGTGTCGTGCACGGGGTTTCGTGTGTACTGAGTTCACGCCCCGTTCCCTCCTATTGCTGCCTTACAGCGTTGCGACGCTGAAGGCAAGTGTCTTGCACGGGGTTTCGTGTGTACTGAGTTCACGCCCTGTTCCCTCCTATTGCTGCCTTACAGCGTTGCGACGCCGAAGGCAAGTGTCGTGTACGGGATTTCGTGTGTACTGAATTCATGCACCTTTCCCTCCTATTGCTGCCTTACAGCGTTGCGACGCCGAAGTCAAGTGTCGTGCACGGGGTTTCGTGTGTACTGAGTTCACGCCCCTTTCCCTCCTATTGCTGCCTTACAGCGTTGCGACGCCGAAGGCAAGTGTCGTGAACGGAGTTTCGTGTGTACTGAGTTCACGCCCCTTTCCCTCCTATTGCTGCCTTACAGCGTCGCGACGCCGTAGGCAAGTGTCGTGCACGGCGTTCGTGTGTACTGAGTTCACGCCCCTTTCCCTCCTATTGCTGCCTTACAGCGTTGCAACGCCGAAGGCAAGTGTCGTGCACGGGGTTTCGTGTGTACTGAGTTCACGCCCCTTTCCCTCCTATTGCTGCCTTACAGCGTTGCGACGCCGTAGGCAAGTGTCGTGCACGGGGTTTCGTGTGTACTGAGTTCACGCCCCTTTCCCTACTATTGCTGCCTTACAGCGTTGCGACGCCGAAGGCAAGTGTCGTGCACGGGGTTTCGTGTGTACTGAGTTCACGCCCCTTTCCCTCCTATTCCTGCCTTACAGCGTTGCAACGCCGTAGGCAAGTGTCGTGCACGGAGTTTCGTGTGTACTGAGTTCACGCCCCTTTCGCTCCAATTGCTGCCTTACAGCATTGCGACGCCGAAGGCAAGTGTCGTGCACGGGGTTTCATGTGTACTGAATTCACGCCCCTTTCCCTCCTATTGCTGACTTACAGCGTTGCGACGCCGTAGGCAAGTGTCGTGCACGGGGTTTCGTGTGTACTGAGTTCACGCCCCTTTCCCTACTATTGCTGCCTTACAGCGTTGCGACGCCGAAGGCAAGTGTCGTGCATGGAGTTTCGTGTATAATGAGTTCGGGCCCCGTTCCCTCCTATTGCTGCCTTACAGCGTTGTGACGCCGAAGGCAAGTGACGTGCACGGGGTTTCGTGTGTACTGAGTTCACGCCCCTTTCCCTCCTATTGCTGCCTTACAGCGTTGCCACGCCGAAGGCAAGTGTCGTGCACGGGGTTTCGTTTGTACTGAGTTCACGCCCCTTTCCCTCCTATTGCTGCCTTACAGCGGTGCGAAGCCGAAGGCAATTGTCGTGCACGGGGTTTCGTGTGTACTGAGTTCACGCCCCTTTCCCTCCTATTGCTGCCTTACAGCGTTGCCACGCCGAAGGCAAGTGTCGTGCACGGGGTTTCGTGTGTACTGAGTTCACGCCCCTTTCACTCCTATTGCTGCCTTATAGCGTTGCGACACCGAAGGCAAGTGTCGTGCACGGGGTTTCGTGTGTAGTGAGTTCACGCCCCGTTCCCTCCTATTGCTGCCTTACAGTGTTGCGACGCCGAAGGCATGTGTCGTGCACGGGGTTTCGTGTGTACTGAGTTCACGCCCCGTTCCCTCCTATTGCTGCCTTACAGCGTTGCGACGCTGAAGGCAAGTGTCTTGCACGGGGTTTCGTGTGTACTGAGTTCACGCCCTGTTCCCTCCTATTGCTGCCTTACAGCGTTGCGACGCCGAAGGCAAGTGTCGTGTACGGGATTTCGTGTGTACTGAATTCATGCACCTTTCCCTCCTATTGCTGCCTTACAGCGTTGCGACGCCGAAGTCAAGTGTCGTGCACGGGGTTTCGTGTGTACTGAGTTCACGCCCCTTTCCCTCCTATTGCTGCCTTACAGCGTTGCGACGCCGAAGGCAAGTGTCGTGCACGGGGTTTCGTGTGTACTGAGTTCACGCCCCGTTCCCTGCTAATGCTGCCTTACAGCGTTGCGACGCCGAAGGCAAGTGTCGTTATGGGGTTTCGTGTGTACTGAGTTCACGCCCCGTTCCCCCCTATTGCTGCCTTACAGCGTTGCGACGCCGAAGGCAAGTGTCGTTCACGGGGTTTCGTGTGTACTGAGATCACGCATCGTTCCCTCCTATTGCTGCCTTACAGCATTGCGATACCGAAGGCAAGTGTCGTGCACGAGGTTTCATGTGTACTGAATTCACGCCCCTTTCCCTCCTATTGCTGCCTCACAGCGTTGCGACGCCGGAGGCAAGTGTCGTGCACGGGGTTTCGTGTGTACTGAGTTCACGCCACTTTCCCTCCTATTGCTGCCTTACAGCGTTGCGACGCCGAAGGCAAGTGTCGTGCACGGGGTTTCGTGTGTACTGAGTTCACGCCCCTTTCCCTCCTATTGCTGCCTTACAGCGTTGCGACGCCGAACGCAAGTGTCGTGCACGGGGTTTTGTGTGTGCTGAGTTCATGCCCCTTTCACTCCTATTGCTGCCTTACAGCGTTGCGACGCTGTAGGCAAGTGTCGTGCATGGGGTTTCGTGTGTACTGAGTTCACGCCCCTTCCCCTCCTATTGCTGCCTTACAGCGTTGCGACGCCGAAGGCAAGTGTCGTGCTCGGGTTTTCGTGTGTACTGAGTTCACGCACCTTTCCCTCCTATTGCTGCCTCACAGCGTTGCGACGCCGAAGTCAAGTGTCGTGCCGGGGTTTCGTGTGTACTGAGTTCACGACCCTTTCCCTCCTATTGCTGCCTTACAGCGTTGCGACCCCGAAGGCAAGTGTCATGCTCGAGGTATCGTGTGTACTGAGTTCACGCCCCTTTCCCTCCTATTGCTGCCTTACAGCGTTGCGTCGCCGAAGGCAAGTGTCGTGCACGGGGTTTCGTGTGTACTGAGTTCAAGCCCCTTTCCGTCCTATTGCTGCCTTACAGCGTTGCGACGCCGAAGGCAATTGTCGTGCACGGGGTTTCGTGTGTACTGAGTTCACGCCCCTTTCCCTCCTATTGCTGCCTTACAGCGTTGCGACGCCGAAGGCAAGTGTCGTGAACGGAGTTTCGTGTGTACTGAGTTCACGCCCCTTTCCCTCCTATTGCTGCCTTACAGCGTCGCGACGCCGTAGGCAAGTGTCGTGCACGGCGTTCGTGTGTACTGAGTTCACGCCCCTTTCCCTCCTATTGCTGCCTTACAGCGTTGCAACGCCGAAGGCAAGTGTCGTGCACGGGGTTTCGTGTGTACTGAGTTCACGCCCCTTTCCCTCCTATTGCTGCCTTACAGCGTTGCGACGCCGTAGGCAAGTGTCGTGCACGGGGTTTCGTGTGTACTGAGTTCACGCCCCTTTCCCTACTATTGCTGCCTTACAGCGTTGCGACGCCGAAGGCAAGTGTCGTGCACGGGGTTTCGTGTGTTTTGAGTTCACGCCCCTTTCCCTCCTATTCCTGCCTTACAGCGTTGCGACGCCGTAGGCAAGTGTCGTGCACGGAGTTTCGTGTGTACTGAGTTAACGCCCCTTTCCCTCCAATTGCTGCCTTACAGCATTGCGACGCCGAAGGCAAGTGTCGTGCACGGGGTTTCATGTGTACTGAATTCACGCCCCTTTCCCTCCTATTGCTGACTTACAGCGTTGCGACGCCGTAGGCAAGTGTCGTGCACGGGGTTTCGTGTGTACTGAGTTTACGCCCCTTTCCCTACTATTGCTGCCTTACAGCGTTGCGACGCCGAAGGCAAGTGTCGTGTACGGAGTTTCGTGTATAATGAGTTCGGGCCCCGTTCCCTCCTATTGCTGCCTTACAGCGTTGTGACGAAGAAGGCAAGTGACGTGCACGGGGTTTCGTGTGTACTGAGTTCACGCCCCTTTCCCTCCTATTGCTGCCTTACAGCGTTGCCACGCCGAAGGCAAGTGTCGTGCACGGGGTTTCGTTTGTACTGAGTTCACGCCCCTTTCCCTCCTATTGCTGCCTTATAGCGGTGCGAAGCCGAAGGCAATTGTCGTGCACGGGGTTTCGTGTGTACTGAGTTCACGCCCCTTTCCCTCCTATTGCTGCCTTACAGCGTTGTGACACCGAAGGCAAGTGTCGTGCACGGGGTTTCGTGGGTACTGAGTTCACGCCCCTTTCCCTCCTATTGCTGCCTTACAGCGTTGCGACGCCGAAGGCAAGTTTCGTGCACGGGTTTCGTGTGTACTGAGTTCAGGCCCCTTTCCATCCTATTGCTGCCTTACAGCGTTGCGACGCCGTAGGCAAGTGTCGTGCACGGGGTTTCGTGTGTACTGAGTTCACGCCCCTTTCCCTCCTATTGCTGCCTTACAGCGTTGCGACGCCGAAGGCTAGTGTCGTGCACGGGGTTTCGTGTGTACTGAGTTCACGCCCCTTTCCCTCCCAATGCTGCCTTACAGCGTTGCGACGCCGAAGGCAAGTGTCGTGCTCGGTTCTTCGTGTGTACTGAGTTCACGCCCCTTTCCCTCCTATTGCTGCCTTGCGGCGTTGCGACGCCAAAGGCAAGTTTCGTGCACGGGGATTCCTGTGTACTGAGTTCACGCCCCTTTCCCTCCTATTGCTGCTCTACAGCGTTGCGACGCCGAAGGCAGGTGTTGTGCACGGGGTTTCGTGTGTACTGAGTTCACGCCCCTTTCACTCCTATTGCTGCCTTACAGCGTTGCGACGCCGAAGGCAAGTGTCGTGCACGGGGTTTCGTGTGTACTGAGTTCACGCCCCTTTCCCTCCTATTGCTGCCTTACAGCGTTGCGACGCCGAAGGCAAGTGTCGTTCACAGGGTATCGTGTGTACTGAGTTCACACCCCTTTCCCTCCTACTGCTGCCTTACAGCGTTGCGACGCCGAAAACAAGTGTCGTGCACGGGGTTTCGTGTGTACTGAGTTCACGCCCCGTTCCCTCCTATTGCTGCCTTACAGTGTTGTGACGCCGAAGGCAAGTGTCGTGCACAGGGTTTCGTGTGTACTGAATTCACGCACCTTTCCCTCCTATTGCTGCCTTACAGCGTTGCGACGCCGAAGGCAAGTGTGGTGCACGGGGTTTCGTGTGTACTGAGTTCACGCCCCTTTCCCTCCTATTGCTGCCTTACAGCGTTGCGACGCCGTAGGCAAGTGTCGTGCACGGGGATTTCGTGTGTACTGAGGTCACGTCCCTTTCCCTCCTATTGCTGCCTTACAGCGTTGCGACGCCGAAGGCAAGTGTCGTGCATGGGGTTTCGTGTGTACTGAGTTCACGCCCCTTTCCCTCCAATTGCTGCCTTACAGCGTTGCGACGCCGAAGGCAAGTGTGGTGCACGGAGTTTCGTGTGTACTGAGTTCACGCCCCTTTCCCTCCTATTGCTGCCTTACAGCGTTGCGACGCCGTAGGTAAGTGTCGTGCACAGGGTTTCGTGTGTACTGAGTTCACGCCCCTTTCCCTCCTATTGCTGCCTTACAGCGTTGCGACGCCGAAGGCAAGTGTCGTGCACGGGGTTTCGTGTGTACTGAGTTCACGCCCCTTTCCCTCCTATTGCTGCCTTACAGCGTTGTGACGGCGAAGGCAAGTGTCGTGCACGGGGTTCGTGTGTACTGAGTTCACGCCCCTTTCCCTCCTATGGCTGCCTTACAGCGTTGCGACGCCGTAGGCAAGTGTCGTGCACGGGGTTTCGTGTGTACTGAGTTCACGCCCCTTTCCCTCCTATTGCTGCCTTACAGCGTTGCGACGCCGAAGGCAAGTGTCGTGCACGGGGTTTCGTGTGTACTGAGATCATGCCCCATTCCCTCCTATTGCTGCCTTACAGCGTTGCGACGCCGAAGACAAGTGTCGTGCACGGGGTTTCGTGTGTACTGAGTTCACGCCCCTTTCCCTCCTATTGCTGCCTTACAGCTTTGCGACGCCGTAGGCAAGTGTCGTGCACGGGGTTTCGTGTGTACTGAGTTCACGCCCCTTTCCCTCCTATTGCTGCCTTACAGCATTGCGACGCCGTAGCCACGTGTCGTGTACGGGGTTTCGTGTGTACTGAGTTCGGGCCCCGTTCCCTCCTATTGCTGCCTTACAGTGTTGTGACGCCGAAGGCAAGTGTCGTGCACGGGGTTTCGTGTGTACTGAGTTCACGCCCCTTTCCCTCCTATTGCTGCCTTACAGCGTTGCCACGCCGAAGGCAAGTGTCGTGCACGGGGTTTCGTTTGTACTGAGTTCACGCCCCTTTCCCTCCTATTGCTGCCTAACAGCGTTGCGACGCCGAAGTCAAGTGTCGTGCACGGAGTTTCGTGTGTACTGAGTTCGCGCCCCGTTCCCTCCTACTACTGCCTTACAGCGTTGTGACACCGAGGCAAGTGTCGTGCACGGGGTTTCGTGTGTACTGAGTTCATGCCCCTTTCCCTCCTATTGCTGCCTTACAGCGTTGCGACGCCGTAGGTAAGTGTCGTGCACAGGGTTTCGTGTGTACTGAGTTCACGCCCCTTTCCCTCCTATTGCTGCCTTACAGCGTTGCGACGCCGAAGGCAAGTGTCGTGCACGGTTCTTCGTGTTTACTGAGTTCACGCACCTTTCCCTCCTATTGCTGCTTTACAGCGTTGCGACGCCGAAGGCAAGTGTCGTGCACGGGGTTTCGTGTGTACTGAGTTCACGCCCCTTTCCCTCCTATTGCTGCCTTACAGCGTTGTGACGGCGAAGGCAAGTGTCGTGCACGGGGTTCGTGTGTACTGAGTTCACGCCCCTTTCCCTCCTATGGCTGCCTTACAGCGTTGCGACGCCGTAGGCAAGTGTCGTGCACGGGGTTTCGTGTGTACTGTGTTCACGCCCCTTTCCCTCCTATTGCTGCCTTACAGCGTTGCGACGCCGAAGGCAAGTGTCGTACACGGGGTTTCGTGTGTACTGAGATCATGCCCCATTCCCTCCTATTGCTGCCTTACAGCGTTGCGACGCCGAAGACAAGTGTCGTGCACGGGGTTTCGTGTGTACTGAGTTCACGCCCCTTTCCCTCCTATTGCTGCCTTACAGCTTTGCGACGCCGTAGGCAAGTGTCGTGCACGGGGTTTCGTGTGTACTGAGTTCACGCCCCTTTCCCTCCTATTGCTGCCTTACAGCATTGCGACGCCGTAGCCACGTGTCGTGTACGGAGTTTCGTGTGTACTGAGTTCGGGCCCCGTTCCCTCCTATTGCTGCCTTACAGTGTTGTGACGCCGAAGGCAAGTGTCGTGCACGGGGTTTCGTGTGTACTGAGTTCACGCCCCTTTCCCTCCTATTGCTGCCTTACAGCGTTGCCACGCCGAAGGCAAGTGTCGTGCACGGGGTTTCGTTTGTACTGAGTTCACGCCCCTTTCCCTCCTATTGCTGCCTAACAGCGTTGCGACGCCGAAGTCAAGTGTCGTGCACGGAGTTTCGTGTGTACTGAGTTCGCGCCCCGTTCCCTCCTACTACTGCCTTACAGCGTTGTGACACCGAGGCAAGTGTCGTGCACGGGGTTTCGTGTGTACTGAGTTCACGCCCCGTTCCCTCCTATTGCTGCCTTACAGCGTTGCGACGCCGATGGCAAGTGTCGTGCACGGGGTTTCGTGTGTACTGAGTTCACGCCCCTTTCCCTCCTATTGCTGCCTTGCGGCGTTGCGACGCAAAAGGCAAGTTTCCTGCACGGGGTTTCGTGTGTACTGAGTTCACGCCCCTTACCCTCCTATTGCTGCTCTACAGCGTTGCGACGCCGAAGGCAAGTGTCGTGCACGGGGTTTCGTGTGTACTGAGTTCACGCCCCTTTCCCTCCTATTGCTGCCTTACAGCTTTGCGACGCCGTAGGCAAGTGTCGTGCACGGGGTTTCGTGTGTACTGAGTTCACGCCCCTTTCCCTCCTATTGCTGCCTTACAGCATTGCGACGCCGTAGCCACGTGTCGTGTACGGAGTTTCGTGTGTACTGAGTTCGGGCCCCGTTCCCTCCTATTGCTGCCTTACAGTGTTGTGACGCCGAAGGCAAGTGTCGTGCACGGGGTTTCGTGTGTACTGAGTTCACGCCCCTTTCCCTCCTATTGCTGCCTTACAGCGTTGCCACGCCGAAGGCAAGTGTCGTGCACGGGGTTTCGTTTGTACTGAGTTCACGCCCCTTTCCCTCCTATTGCTGCCTAACAGCGTTGCGACGCCGAAGTCAAGTGTCGTGCACGGAGTTTCGTGTGTACTGAGTTCGCGCCCCGTTCCCTCCTACTACTGCCTTACAGCGTTGTGACACCGAGGCAAGTGTCGTGCACGGGGTTTCGTGTGTACTGAGTTCACGCCCCGTTCCCTCCTATTGCTGCCTTACAGCGTTGCGACGCCGATGGCAAGTGTCGTGCACGGGGTTTCGTGTGTACTGAGTTCACGCCCCTTTCCCTCCTATTGCTGCCTTGCGGCGTTGCGACGCAAAAGGCAAGTTTCCTGCACGGGGTTTCGTGTGTACTGAGTTCACGCCCCTTACCCTCCTATTGCTGCTCTACAGCGTTGCGACGCCGAAGGCAAGTGTCGTGCATGGGGTTTCGTGTGTACTGAGTTCACGCCCCTTTCACTCCTATTGCTGCCTTACAGCGTTGCGACACCGAAGGCAAGTGTCGTGCACGGGGTTTCGTGTGTAGTGAGTTCACGCCCCGTTCCCTTCTATTGCTGCCTTACAGTGTTGCGACGCCGAAGGCAAGTGTCGTGCACGGGGTTTCGTGTGTACTGAGTTCACGCCCCGTTCCCTCCTATTGCTGCCTTACAGCGTTGCGACGCTGAAGGCAAGTGTCTTGCACGGGGTTTCGTGTGTACTGAGTTCACGCCCCGTTCCCTCCTATTGCTGCCTTACAGCGTTGCGACGCCGAAGGCAAGTGTCGTGCACGGGGTTTCGTGTGTACTGAATTCATGCACCTTTCCCTCCTATTGCTGACTTACAGCGTTGCGACGCCGAAGTCTAGTGTCGTGCACGGGGTTTCGTGTGTACTGAGTTCACGCCCCTTTCCCTCCTATTGCTGCCTTACAGCGTTGCGACGCCGAAGGCAAGTGTCGTGTACGGGGTTTAGTGTGTACTGAGTTCACGCCCTGTTCCCTGCTATTGCTGCCTCACAGCGTTGCGACGCCGAAGGCAAGTGTCGTTACGGGGTTTCGTGTGTACTGAGATCACGCCCCGTTCCCCCCTATTGCTGCCTTACAGCGTTGCGACGCCGAAGGCAAGTGTCGTTCACGGGGTTTCGTGTGTACTGAATTCACGCCCTTTCCCTCCTATTGCTGCCTTACAGCGTTGCGACGCCGAAGGCAAGTGTCGTGCACAGGGTATCATGTGTACTGAGTTCACGCCCCGTTCCCTCCTATTGCTGCCTTACAGCATTGCGATACCGAATGCAAGTGTCGTGCACGGGGTTTCATGTGTACTGAATTCACGCCCCTTTCCCTCCTATTGCTGCCTTACAGCGTTGCGACGCCGGAGGCAAGTGTCATGCACGGGGTTTCGTGTGCACTGAGTTCACGCCACTTTCCCTCCTATTGCTGCCTTACAGCGTTGCGACGCCGAAGGCAAGTGTCGTGCACGGGGTTTCGTGTGTACTGAGTTCACGCCCCTTTCCCTCCTATTGCTGCCTTACAGCGTTGCGACGCCGAAGGCAAGTGTCGTGCACGGGGTTTTGTGTGTGCTGAGTTCTTGCCCCTTTCACTCCTATTGCTGCCTTACAGCGTTGCGACGCCGAAGGCAAGTGTCGTTCTCGGGGTTTCGTTTGTACTGAGTTCACGCCCAGTTCCCTCCTATTGCTGCCTTACAGCATTGCGACGCCGAAGGCAAGTGTCGTCCACGGAGTTTCATGTGTACTGAATTCACGCCCCTTTCCCTCCTATTGCTGACTTACAGCGTTGCGACGCCGTAGACAAGTGTCGTGCACGGGGTTTCGTGTGTACTGAGTTCACGCCCCTTTCCCTCCTATTGCTGCCTTACAGCGTTGCGATGCCGAAGACAAGTGTTGTGCACGTGGTTTCGTGTGTACTGAGTTCACGCCCCTTTCGTTCCTATTGCTGCCTTACAGCGTTGCGACGCCGAAGGCAAGTGTCGTGCACGGGGTTTCGTGTGTACTGAGTTCACGCCCCGTTCCCTCCTATTCCTACCTTACAGCGTTGTGACGCCGAAGGCAAGTGTCGTGCACGGGGTTTCGTGTGTACTGAGTTCACGCCCCTTTCCCTCCTATTGCTGCCTTACAGCGTTGCGACGCCGAAGGCAAGTGTCGTGAACGGAGTTTCGTTGTGTACTGAGTTCACGCCCCTTTCCCTCCTATTGCTGCCTTACAGCGTCGCGACGCCGTAGGCAAGTGTCGTGCACGGGGTTCGTGTGTACTGAGTTCACGCCCCTTTCCCTCCTATTGCTGCCTTACAGCGTTGCAACGCCGAAGGCAAGTGTCGTGCACGGGGTTTTGTGTGTACTGAGTTTACGCCCCTTTCCCTACTATTGCTGCCTTACAGCGTTGCGACGCCGAAGGCAAGTGTCGTGTACGGAGTTTCGTGTATAATGAGTTCGGGCCCCGTTCCCTCCTATTGCTGCCTTACAGCGTTGTGACGAAGAAGGCAAGTGACGTGCACGGGGTTTCGTGTGTACTGAGTTCACGCCCCTTTCCCTCCTATTGCTGCCTTACAGCGTTGCCACGCCGAAGGCAAGTGTCGTGCACGGGGTTTCGTTTGTACTGAGTTCACGCCCCTTTCCCTCCTATTGCTGCCTTACAGCGGTGCGAAGCCGAAGGCAATTGTCGTGCACGGGGTTTCGTGTGTACTGAGTTCACGCCCCTTTCCCTCCTATTGCTGCCTTACAGCGTTGTGACACCGAAGGCAAGTGTCGTGCACGGGGTTTCGTGGGTACTGAGTTCACGCCCCTTTCCCTCCTATTGCTGCCTTACAGCGTTGCGACGCCGAAGGCAAGTTTCGTGCACGGGTTTCGTGTGTACTGAGTTCAGGCCCCTTTCCATCCTATTGCTGCCTTACAGCGTTGCGACGCCGTAGGCAAGTGTCGTGCACGGGGTTTCGTGTGTACTGAGTTCACGCCCCTTTCCCTCCTATTGCTGCCTTACAGCGTTGCGACGCCGAAGGCTAGTGTCGTGCACGGGGTTTCGTGTGTACTGAGTTCACGCCCCTTTCCCTCCCAATGCTGCCTTACAGCGTTGCGACGCCGAAGGCAAGTGTCGTGCTCGGTTCTTCGTGTGTACTGAGTTCACGCCCCTTTCCCTCCTATTGCTGCCTTGCGGCGTTGCGACGCCAAAGGCAAGTTTCGTGCACGGGGATTCCTGTGTACTGAGTTCACGCCCCTTTCCCTCCTATTGCTGCTCTACAGCGTTGCGATGCCGAAGGCAAGTGTTGTGCACGGGGTTTCGTGTGTACTGAGTTCACGCCCCTTTCACTCCTATTGCTGCCTTACAGCGTTGCGACGCCGAAGGCAAGTGTCGTGCACGGGGTTTCGTGTGTACTGAGTTCACGCCCCTTTCCCTCCTATTGCTGCCTTACAGCGTTGCGACGCCGAAGGCAAGTGTCGTTCACAGGGTATCGTGTGTACTGAGTTCACACCCCTTTCCCTCCTACTGCTGCCTTACAGCGTTGCGACGCCGAAAACAAGTGTCGTGCACGGGGTTTCGTGTGTACTGAGTTCACGCCCCGTTCCCTCCTATTGCTGCCTTACAGTGTTGTGACGCCGAAGGCAAGTGTCGTGCACAGGGTTTCGTGTGTACTGAATTCACGCACCTTTCCCTCCTATTGCTGCCTTACAGCGTTGCGACGCCGAAGGCAAGTGTGGTGCACGGGGTTACGTGTGTACTGAGTTCACGCCCCTTTCCCTCCTATTGCTGCCTTACAGCGTTGCGACGCCGTAGCAAGTGTCGTGCACGGGGTTTCGTGTGTACTGAGGTCACGTCCCTTTCCCTCCTATTGCTGCCTTACAGCGTTGCGACGCCGAAGGCAAGTGTCGTGCATGGGGTTTCGTGTGTACTGAGTTCACGCCCCTTTCCCTCCTATTGCTGCCTTACAGCGTTGCGACGCCGAAGGCAAGTGTGGTGCACGGAGTTTCGTGTGTACTGAGTTCACGCCCCTTTCCCTCCTATTGCTGCCTTACAGCGTTGCGACGCCGTAGGTAAGTGTCGTGCACAGGGTTTCGTGTGTACTGAGTTCACGCACCTTTCCCTCCTATTGCTGCCTTACAGCGTTGCGACGCCGAAGGCAAGTGTCGTGCACGGTTCTTCGTGTTTACTGAGTTCACGCACCTTTCCCTCCTATTGCTGCTTTACAGCATTGCGACGCCGAAGGCAAGTGTCGTGCACGGGGTTTCGTGTGTACTGAGTTCACGCCCCTTTCCCTCCTATTGCTGCCTTACAGCGTTGTGACGGCGAAGGCAAGTGTCGTGCACGGGGTTCGTGTGTACTGAGTTCACGCCCCTTTCCCTCCTATGGCTGCCTTACAGCGTTGCGACGCCGTAGGCAAGTGTCGTGCACGGGGTTTCGTGTGTACTGAGTTCACGCCCCTTTCCCTCCTATTGCTGCCTTACAGCGTTGCGACGCCGAAGGCAAGTGTCGTGCACGGGGTTCCGTGTGTACTGAGATCATGCCCCATTCCCTCCTATTGCTGCCTTACAGCGTTGCGACGCCGAAGACAAGTGTCGTGCACGGGGTTTCGTGTGTACTGAGTTCACGCCCCTTTCCCTCCTATTGCTGCCTTACAGCTTTGCGACGCCGTAGGCAAGTGTCGTGCACGGGGTTTCGTGTGTACTGAGTTCACGCCCCTTTCCCTCCTATTGCTGCCTTACAGCATTGCGACGCCGTAGCCACGTGTCGTGTACGGGGTTTCGTGTGTACTGAGTTCGGGCCCCGTTCCCTCCTATTGCTGCCTTACAGTGTTGTGACGCCGAAGGCAAGTGTCGTGCACGGGGTTTCGTGTGTACTGAGTTCACGCCCCTTTCCCTCCTATTGCTGCCTTACAGCGTTGCCACGCCGAAGGCAAGTGTCGTGCACGGGGTTTCGTTTGTACTGAGTTCACGCCCCTTTCCCTCCTATTGCTGCCTAACAGCGTTGCGACGCCGAAGTCAAGTGTCGTGCACGGAGTTACGTGTGTACTGAGTTCGCGCCCCGTTCCCTCCTACTACTGCCTTACAGCGTTGTGACACCGAGGCAAGTGTCGTGCACGGGGTTTCGTGTGTACTGAGTTCACGCCCCTTTCCCTCCTATTCCTGCCTTACAGCGTTGCGACGCCGTAGGCAAGTGTCGTGCACGGGGTTTCGTGTGTACTGAGGTCACGTCCCTTTCCCTCCTATTGCTGCCTTACAGCGTTGCGACGCCGAAGGCAAGTGTCGTGCATGGGGTTTCGTGTGTACTGAGTTCACGCCCCTTTCCCTCCTATTGCTGCCTTACAGCGTTGCGACGCCGAAGGCAAGTGTGGTGCACGGAGTTTCGTGTGTACTGAGTTCACGCCCCTTTCCCTCCTATTGCTGCCTTACAGCGTTGCGACGCCGTAGGTAAGTGTCGTGCACAGGGTTTCGTGTGTACTGAGTTCACGCCCCTTTCCCTCCTATTGCTGCCTTACAGCGTTGCGACGCCGAAGGCAAGTGTCGTGCACGGTTCTTCGTGTTTACTGAGTTCACGCACCTTTCCCTCCTATTGCTGCTTTACAGCGTTGCGACGCCGAAGGCAAGTGTCGTGCACGGGGTTTCGTGTGTACTGAGTTCACGCCCCTTTCCCTCCTATTGCTGCCTTACAGCGTTGTGACGGCGAAGGCAAGTGTCGGGCACGGGGTTCGTGTGTACTGAGTTCACGCCCCTTTCCCTCCTATGGCTGCCTTACAGCGTTGCGACGCCGTAGGCAAGTGTCGTGCACGGGGTTTCGTGTGTACTGAGTTCACGCCCATTTCCCTCCTATTGCTGCCTTACAGCGTTGCGACGCCGAAGGCAAGTGTCGTGCACGGGGTTTCGTGTGTACTGAGATCATGCCCCATTCCCTCCTATTGCTGCCTTACAGCGTTGCGACGCCGAAGACAAGTGTCGTGCACGGGGTTTCGTGTGTACTGAGTTCACGCCCCTTTCCCTCCTATTGCTGCCTTACAGCTTTGCGACGCCGTAGGCAAGTGTCGTGCACGGGGTTTCGTGTGTAGTGAGTTCACGCCCCGTTCCCTTCTATTGCTGCCTTACAGTGTTGCGACGCCGAAGGCAAGTGTCGTGCACGGGGTTTCGTGTGTACTGAGTTCACACCCCGTTCCCTCCTATTGCTGCCTTACAGCGTTGCGACGCTGAAGGCAAGTGTCTTGCACGGGGTTTCGTGTGTACTGAGTTCACGCCCCGTTCCCTCCTATTGCTGCCTTACAGCCTTGCGACGCCGAAGGCAAGTGTCGTGCACGGGGTTTCGTGTGTACTGAATTCATGCACCTTTCCCTCCTATTGCTGACTTACAGCGTTGCGACGCCGAAGTCTAGTGTCGTGCACGGGGTTTCGTGTGTACTGAGTTCACGCCCCTTTCCCTCCTATTGCTGCCTTACAGCGTTGCGACGCCGAAGGCAAGTGTCGTGTACGGGGTTTAGTGTGTACTGAGTTCACGCCCTGTTCCCTGCTATTGCTGCCTCACAGCGTTGCGACGCCGAAGGCAAGTGTCGTTACGGGGTTTCGTGTGTACTGAGATCACGCCCCGTTCCCCCCTATTGCTGCCTTACAGCGTTGCGACGCCGAAGGCAAGTGTCGTTCACGGGGTTTCGTGTGTACTGAATTCACGCCCCTTTCCCTCCTATTGCTGCCTTACAGCGTTGCGACGCCGAAGGCAAGTGTCGTGCACAGG
This sequence comes from Locusta migratoria, assembly GCA_026315105.1. NCBI lineage: Eukaryota > Metazoa > Arthropoda > Insecta > Orthoptera > Acrididae > Locusta > Locusta migratoria. The sequence goes on along the minus strand of CM048748.1, from coordinate 444,487,082 downwards.
GTATCATGTGTACTGAGTTCACGCCCCGTTCCCTCCTATTGCTGCCTTACAGCATTGCGATACCGAATGCAAGTGTCGTGCACGGGGTTTCATGTGTACTGAATTCACGCCCCTTTCCCTCCTATTGCTGCCTTACAGCGTTGCGACGCCGGAGGCAAGTGTCATGCACGGGGTTTCGTGTGCACTGAGTTCACGCCACTTTCCCTCCTATTGCTGCCTTACAGCGTTGCGACGCCGAAGGCAAGTGTCGTGCACGGGGTTTCGTGTGTACTGAGTTCACGCCCCTTTCCCTCCTATTGCTACCTTACAGCGTTGCGACGCCGAAGGCAAGTGTCGTGCACGGGGTTTTGTGTGTGCTGAGTTCTTGCCCCTTTCACTCCTATTGCTGCCTTACAGCGTTGCGACGCCGAAGGCAAGTGTCGTTCACGGGGTTTCGTTTGTACTGAGTTCACGCCCAGTTCCCTCCTATTGCTGCCTTACAGCATTGCGACGCCGAAGGCAAGTGTCGTCCACGGGGTTTCATGTGTACTGAATTCACGCCCCTTTCCCTCCTATTGCTGACTTACAGCGTTGCGACGCCGTAGACAAGTGTCGTGCACGGGGTTTCGTGTGTACTGAGTTCACGCCCCTTTCCCTCCTATTGCTGCCTTACAGCGTTGCGATGCCGAAGACAAGTGTTGTGCACGTGGTTTCGTGTGTACTGAGTTCACGCCCCTTTCGTTCCTATTGCTGCCTTACAGCGTTGCGACGCCGAAGGCAAGTGTCGTGCACGGGGTTTCGTGTGTACTGAGTTCACGCCCCGTTCCCTCCTATTCCTACCTTACAGCGTTGTGACGCCGAAGGCAAGTGTCGTGCACGGGGTTTCGTGTGTACTGAGTTCACGCCCCTTTCCCTCCTATTGCTGCCTTACAGCGTTGCGACGCCGAAGGCAAGTGTCGTGAACGGAGTTTCGTTGTGTACTGAGTTCACGCCCCTTTCCCTCCTATTGCTGCCTTACAGCGTCGCGACGCCGTAGGCAAGTGTCGTGCACGGGGTTCGTGTGTACTGAGTTCACGCCCCTTTCCCTCCTATTGCTGCCTTACAGCGTTGCAACGCCGAAGGCAAGTGTCGTGCACGGGGTTTCGTGTGTACTGAGTTCACGCCCCTTTCCCTCCTATTGCTGCCTTACAGCGTTGCGACGCCGTAGGCAAGTGTCGTGCACGGGGTTTCGTGTGTACTGAGTTCACGCCCCTTTCCCTCCTATTGCTGCCTTACAGCGTTGCGACGCCGAAGGCAAGTGTCCTTCTCGGGGTTTCGTGTGTACTGAGTTCACGCCCCATTCCCTCCTTTTGCTGCCTTACAGCATTGCGACGCCGAAGGCAAGTGTTGTGCACGGGGTTTCATGTGTACTGAATTCACGCCCCTTTCCCTCCTATTGCTGCCTTACAGCGTTGCGACGCCGTAGGCATGTGCCGTGCACGGGGTTTCGTGTGTACTGAGTTCACGACACTTTCCCTCCTATTGCTGCCTTACAGCGTTGCGACGCCGAAGGCAAGTGTCGTGCACGGGGTTTCGTGTGTACTGAGTTCGCGCCCCGTTCCCTCCTATTGCTGCCTTACAGCGTTGTGACGCCGAAGGCAAGTGTCGTGCACGGGGTTTCGTGTGTACTGAGTTCACGCCCCTTTCCCTCCTATTGCTGCCTTACAGCGTTGCGACGCCGAAGGCAAGTGTCGTGCACGGGGTTTCGTGTGTACTGAGTTCACGCCCCTTTCCCTCCTATTCCTGCCTTACAGCGTTGCGACACCGTAGGCAAGTGTTGTGCACGGGGTTTCGTGTGTACTGAGTTCACGCCCCTTTCCCTCCTATTGCTGCCTTACAGCATTGCGACGCCGTAGCCAAGTGTCGTGTACGGGGTTTCGTGTGTACTGAGTTCGGGCCCCGTTCCCTCCTATTGCTGCCTTACAGTGTTGTGACGCCGAAGGCAAGTGTCGTGCACGGGGTTTCGTGTGTACTGAGTTCACGCCCCTTTCCCTCCTATTGCTGCCTTACAGCGTTGCCACGCCGAAGGCTAGTGTCGTGCACGGTGTTTCGTTTGTACTGAGTTCACGCCCCTTTCCCTCCTATTGCTGCCTAACAGCGTTGCGACGCCGAAGTCAAGTGTCGTGCACGGAGATTCGTGTGTACTGAGTTCGCGCCCCGTTCCCTCCTACTACTGCCTTACAGCGTTGTGACACCGAGGCAAGTGCCGTGCACGGGGTTTCGTGTGTACTGAGTTCACCCCCCGTTCCCTCCTATTGCTGCCTTACAGCGTTGCGACGCCGATGGCAAGTGTCGTGCACGGGGTTTCGTGTGTACTGAGTTCACGCCCCTTTCCCTCCTATTGCTGCCTTGCGGCGTTGCGACGCAAAAGGCAAGTTTCCTGCACGGGGTTTCGTGTGTACTGAGTTCACGCCCCTTACCCTCCTATTGCTGCTCTACAGCGTTGCGACGCCGAAGGCAAGTGTCGTGCACGGGGTTTCGTGTGTACTGAGTTCACGCCCCTTTCACTCCTATTGCTGCCTTACAGCGTTGCGACACCGAAGGCAAGTGTCGTGCACGGGGTTTCGTGTGTAGTGAGTTCACGCCCCGTTCCCTCCTATTGCTGCCTTACAGTGTTGCGACGCCGAAGGCAAGTGTCGTGCACGGGGTTTCGTGTGTACTGAGTTCACGCCCCGTTCCCTCCTATTGCTGCCTTACAGCGTTGCGACGCTGAAGGCAAGTGTCTTGCACGGGGTTTCGTGTGTACTGAGTTCACGCCCCGTTCCCTCCTATTGCTGCCTTACAGCGTTGCGACGCCGAAGGCAAGTGTCGTGCACGGGGTTTCGTGTGTACTGAATTCATGCACCTCTCCCTCCTATTGCTGACTTACAGCGTTGCGACGCCGAAGTCTAGTGTCGTGCACGGGGTTTCGTGTGTACTGAGTTCACGCCCCTTTCCCTCCTATTGCTGCCTTACAGCGTTGCGACGCCGAAGGCAAGTGTCGTGTACGGGGTTTAGTGTGTACTGAGTTCACGCCCCGTTCCCTGCTGTTGCTGCCTTACAGCGTTGCGACGCCGAAGGCAAGTGTCGTTATGGGGTTTCGTGTGTACTGAGTTCACGCCCCGTTCCCCCCTATTGCTGCCTTACAGCATTGCGACGCCGTAGCCACGTGTCGTGTACGGAGTTTCGTGTGTACTGAGTTCGGGCCCCGTTCCCTCCTATTGCTGCCTTACAGTGTTGTGACGCCGAAGGCAAGTGTCGTGCACGGGGTTTCGTGTGTACTGAGTTCACGCCCCTTTCCCTCCTATTGCTGCCTTACAGCGTTGCCACGCCGAAGGCAAGTGTCGTGCACGGGGTTTCGTTTGTACTGAGTTCACGCCCCTTTCCCTCCTATTGCTGCCTAACAGCGTTGCGACGCCGAAGTCAAGTGTCGTGCACGGAGTTTCGTGTGTACTGAGTTCGCGCCCCGTTCCCTCCTACTACTGCCTTACAGCGTTGTGACACCGAGGCAAGTGTCGTGCACGGGGTTTCGTGTGTACTGAGTTCACGCCACGTTCCCTCCTATTGCTGCCTTACAGCGTTGCGACGCCGAAGGCAAGTGTCGTGCACGGGGTTTCGTGTGTACTGAGTTCACGCCCCTTTCCCTCCTATTGCTGCCTTACAGCGTAGCGACGCCGTAGGCAAGTGTCGTGCACGGGGTTTCGTGTGTACTGAGTTCACGGCCCTTTCCCTCCTATTGCTGCCTTACAGCGTTGCGACGCCGTAGCAAGTGTCGTGCATGGGGTTTCGTGTGTACTGAGTTCACGCCCCGTTCCCTCCTATTGCTGCCTTACAGCAAAGCGACGCCGAAGTCAAGTGTCGTGCACGGGGTTTCATGTGTACTGAATTCACGCCCCTTTCCCTCCTATTGCTGCCTTACAGCGTTGCGACGCCGTAGGCATGTGTCGTGCACGGGTTTTCGTGTGTACTGATTTCACGCCACTTTCCCTCCTATCGCTGCCTTACAGCGTTACGACGCCGAAGGCAAGTGTCGTGCACGGGGTTTCATGTGTACTGAGTTCATGCCACGTTCCCTCCTATTGCTGCCTTACAGCGTTGTGACGCCGAAGGCAAGTGTCGTGCACGGGGTTTCGTGTGTACTGAGTTCACGCCCCTTTCCCTCCTATTGCTGCCTTACAGCGTTGCGACGCCGAAGGCAAGTGTCGTGCACGGGGTTTCGTGTGTACTGAGTTCACGCCCCTTTCCCTCCTATTGCTGCCTTACAGCGTTGTGACGCCGAAGGCAAGTGTTGTGCACGGGCTTTCGTGTGTACTGAGTTCACGCCCCATTCCCTCCTATTGCTGCCTTACAGCGTTGCGACGCCAAAGGCAAGTTTCGTGCACGGGGTTTCGTGTGTACTGAGTTCACGCTCCTTTCCCTCCTATTGCTGCCTTACAGTGTTGCGACGCCGAAGGCAATTGTCATGCACGGGGTTTCGTGTGTACTAAGTTCACGCCCCTTTCCCTCCTATTGCTTCCTTACAGCGTTGCGACGCCGTAGGCAAGTGTCGTGCACGGGGTTTCGTGTGTACTGAGTTCACGCCCCTTTCCCTCCTATTGCTGCCTTACAGCGTTGCGACGCCGAAGGCAAGTGTCGTGCACGGGCTTTCGTGTGTACTGAGTTCACGCCCCTTTCCCTCCTATTGCTGCCTTACAGCGTTGCGACGCCGTAGGCAAGTGTCGTGCACGGGGTTTCGTGTGTACTGAGTTCACGCCCCTTTCCCTCCTATTGCTGCCTTACAGCGTTGCGACGCCGTAGGCAAGTGTCGTGCATGGGGTTTCGTGTGTACTGAGTTCACGCCCCGTTCCCTCCTATTGCTGCCTTACAGCATTGCGACGCCGAAGGCAAGTGTCGTGCACGGGGTTTCATGTGTACTGAATTCACGCCCCTTTCCCTCCTATTGCTGCCTTACAGCGTTGCGACGCCGTAGGCATGTGTCGTGCACGGGTTTTCGTGTGTACTGAGTTCATGCCACTTTCCCTCCTTTTGCTGCCTTACAGCGTTGCGACGCCGAAGCAAGTGTCGTGCACGGGGTTTCGTGTGTACTGAGTTCACGCCTCTTTCCCTCCTATTGCTGCCTTACAGCGTTGCGACGCCGTAGGCAAGTGTCGTGCACGGGGTTTCGTGTGTACTGAGTTCACGCCCCTTTCCCTCCTATTGCTGCCTTACAGCGTTGCGACACCGAAGGCAAGTGTTGTGCACTGGGTTTCGTGTGTACTGAGTTCATGCCCCGTTCGCTCCTATTGCTGCCTTACAGCGTTGTGACGCCGAAGGCAAGTGTCGTTCACGGGGTTTCGTGTGTACTGAGTTAACGCCCCTTTCTCTCCTATTGCTGCCTTACAGCGATGCGACGCCGTAGGCAACTGTCGTGCACGGGGTTTCGTGTGTACTGAGTTCACGCCCCTTTCCCTCCTATTGCTGCCTTACAGCGTTGCGACACCGAAGGCAAGTGTTGTGCACTGGGTATCGTCTGTACTGAGTTCATGCCCCGTTCCCTCCTATTGCTGCCTTACAGCGTTGTGACGCCGAAGGCAAGTGCCGTTCACGGGGTTTCGTGTGTACTGAGTTCACGCCCCTTTCCCTCCTATTGCTGCCTTACAGCGTTGCGACGCCGAAGGCAAGTGTCGTGCACGGGGTTTCGTGTGTACTGAGTTCACGCCCCTTTCCCTCCTATTGCTGCCTTACAGCGTTGCGACGCCGAAGGCAAGTGTCGTTCACGGGGTTTCGTGTGTACTGAGTTCACGCCCCTTTCCCTCCTATTGCTGCCTTACAGTGTTGCGACGCCGAAGGCAAGTGTCGTGCACAGGGTTTTGTGTGTACTGAGTTCACGCCCCGTTCCTTCCTATTGCTGCCTTACAGTGTTGCGACGCCAAAGGCAAGTTTCGTGCACGGGGTTTCGTGTGTACTGAGTTCACGCTCCTTTCCCTCCTATTGCTGCCTTACAGTGTTGCGACGCCGAAGGCAATTGTCATGCACGGGGTTTCGTGTGTACTGAGTTCACGCCCCTTTCCCTCCTATTGCTGCCTTACAGCGTTGCGACGCCGTAGGCAAGTGTCGTGCACGGGGTTTCGTGTGTACTGAGTTCACGCCCCTTTCCCTCCTATTGCTGCCTTACAGCGTTGCGACGCCGTAGGCAAGTGTCGTGCATGGGGTTTCGTGTGTACTGAGTTCACGCCCCGTTCCCTCCTATTGCTGCCTTACAGCATTGCGACGCCGAAGGCAAGTGTCGTGCACGGGGTTTCATGTGTACTGAATTCACGCCCCTTTCCCTCCTATTGCTGCCTTACAGCGTTGCGACGCCGTAGGCATGTGTCGTGCACGGGTTTTCGTGTGTACTGAGTTCATGCCACTTTCCCTCCTTTTGCTGCCTTACAGCGTTGCGACGCCGAAGCAAGTGTCGTGCACGGGGTTTCGTGTGTACTGAGTTCACGCCCCTTTCCCTCCTATTGCTGCCTTACAGCGTTGCGACACCGAAGGCAAGTGTTGTGCACTGGGTTTCGTGTGTACTGAGTTCATGCCCCGTTCGCTCCTATTGCTGCCTTACAGCGTTGTGACGCCGAAGGCAAGTGTCGTTCACGGGGTTTCGTGTGTACTGAGTTAACGCCCCTTTCTCTCCTATTGCTGCCTTACAGCGATGCGACGCCGTAGGCAACTGTCGTGCACGGGGTTTCGTGTGTACTGAGTTCACGCCCCTTTCCCTCCTATTGCTGCCTTACAGCGTTGCGACACCGAAGGCAAGTGTTGTGCACTGGGTATCGTCTGTACTGAGTTCATGCCCCGTTCCCTCCTATTGCTGCCTTACAGCGTTGTGACGCCGAAGGCAAGTGTCGTTCACGGGGTTTCGTGTGTACTGAGTTCACGCCCCTTTCCCTCCTATTGCTGCCTTACAGCGTTGCGACGCCGAAGGCAAGTGTCGTGCACGGGGTTTCGTGTGTACTGAGTTCACGCCCCTTTCCCTCCTATTGCTGCCTTACAGCGTTGCGACGCCGAAGGCAAGTGTCGTTCACGGGGTTTCGTGTGTACTGAGTTCACGCCCCTTTCCCTCCTATTGCTGCCTTACAGTGTTGCGACGCCGAAGGCAAGTGTCGTGCACAGGGTTTTGTGTGTACTGAGTTCACGCCCCGTTCCTTCCTATTGCTGCCTTACAGTGTTGCGACGCCAAAGGCAAGTTTCGTGCACGGGGTTTCGTGTGTACTGAGTTCACGCTCCTTTCCCTCCTATTGCTGCCTTACAGTGTTGCGACGCCGAAGGCAATTGTCATGCACGGGGTTTCGTGTGTACTGAGTTCACGCCCCTTTCCCTCCTATTGCTGCCTTACAGCGTTGCGACGCCGTAGGCAAGTGTCGTGCACGGGGTTTCGTGTGTACTGAGTTCACGCCCCTTTCCCTCCTATTGCTGCCTTACAGCGTTGCGACGCCGAAGGCAAGTGTCGTGCACGGGCTTTCGTGTGTACTGAGTTCACGCCCCTTTCCCTCCTATTGCTGCCTTACAGCGTTGCGACGCCGTAGGCAAGTGTCGTGCATGGGGTTTCGTGTGTACTGAGTTCACGCCCCGTTCCCTCCTATTGCTGCCTTACAGCATTGCGACGCCGAAGGCAAGTGTCGTGCACGGGGTTTCATGTGTACTGAATTCACGTCCCTTTCCCTCCTATTGCTGCCTTACAGCGTTGCGACGCCGTAGGCATGTGTCGTGCACGGGTTTTCGTGTGTACTGAGTTCACGCCACTTTCCCTCCTTTTGCTGCCTTACAGCGTTGCGACGCCGAAGCAAGTGTCGTGCACGGGGTTTCGTGTGTACTGAGTTCACGCCTCTTTCCCTCCTATTGCTGCCTTACAGCGTTGCGACGCCGTAGGCAAGTGTCGTGCACAGGGTTTCGTGTGTACTGAGTTCACGCCCCTTTCCCTCCTATTGCTGCCTTACAGCGTTGCGACACCGAAGGCAAGTGTTGTGCACTGGGTTTCGTGTGTACTGAGTTCATGCCCCGTTCGCTCCTATTGCTGCCTTACAGCGTTGTGACGCCGAAGGCAAGTGTCGTTCACGGGGTTTCGTGTGTACTGAGTTAACGCCCCTTTCTCTCCTATTGCTGCCTTACAGCGATGCGACGCCGTAGGCAACTGTCGTGCACGGGGTTTCGTGTGTACTGAGTTCACGCCCCTTTCCCTCCTATTGCTGCCTTACAGCGTTGCGACACCGAAGGCAAGTGTTGTGCACTGGGTATCGTCTGTACTGAGTTCATGCCCCGTTCCCTCCTATTGCTGCCTTACAGCGTTGTGACGCCGAAGGCAAGTGTCGTTCACGGGGTTTCGTGTGTACTGAGTTCACGCCCCTTTCCCTCCTATTGCTGCCTTACAGCGTTGCGACGCCGAAGGCAAGTGTCGTGCACGGGGTTTCGTGTGTACTGAGTTCACGCCCCTTTCCCTCCTATTGCTGCCTTACAGCGTTGCGACGCCGAAGGCAAGTGTCGTTCACGGGGTTTCGTGTGTACTGAGTTCACGCCCCTTTCCCTCCTATTGCTGCCTTACAGTGTTGCGACGCCGAAGGCAAGTGTCGTGCACAGGGTTTTGTGTGTACTGAGTTCACGCCCCGTTCCTTCCTATTGCTGCCTTACAGTGTTGCGACGCCAAAGGCAAGTTTCGTGCACGGGGTTTCGTGTGTACTGAGTTCACGCTCCTTTCCCTCCTATTGCTGCCTTACAGTGTTGCGACGCCGAAGGCAATTGTCATGCACGGGGTTTCGTGTGTACTGAGTTCACGCCCCTTTCCCTCCTATTGCTGCCTTACAGCGTTGCGACGCCGTAGGCAAGTGTCGTGCACGGGGTTTCGTGTGTACTGAGTTCACGCCCCTTTCCCTCCTATTGCTGCCTTACAGCGTTGCGACGCCGAAGGCAAGTGTCGTGCACGGGCTTTCGTGTGTACTGAGTTCACGCCCCTTTCCCTCCTATTGCTGCCTTACAGCGTTGCGACGCCGTAGGCAAGTGTCGTGCATGGGGTTTCGTGTGTACTGAGTTCACGCCCCGTTCCCTCCTATTGCTGCCTTACAGCATTGCGACGCCGAAGGCAAGTGTCGTGCACGGGGTTTCATGTGTACTGAATTCACGTCCCTTTCCCTCCTATTGCTGCCTTACAGCGTTGCGACGCCGTAGGCATGTGTCGTGCACGGGTTTTCGTGTGTACTGAGTTCACGCCACTTTCCCTCCTTTTGCTGCCTTACAGCGTTGCGACGCCGAAGCAAGTGTCGTGCACGGGGTTTCGTGTGTACTGAGTTCACGCCTCTTTCCCTCCTATTGCTGCCTTACAGCGTTGCGACGCCGTAGGCAAGTGTCGTGCACAGGGTTTCGTGTGTACTGAGTTCACGCCCCTTTCCCTCCTATTGCTGCCTTACAGCGTTGCGACACCGAAGGCAAGTGTTGTGCACTGGGTTTCGTGTGTACTGAGTTCATGCCCCGTTCGCTCCTATTGCTGCCTTACAGCGTTGTGACGCCGAAGGCAAGTGTCGTTCACGGGGTTTCGTGTGTACTGAGTTAACGCCCCTTTCTCTCCTATTGCTGCCTTACAGCGATGCGACGCCGTAGGCAACTGTCGTGCACGGGGTTTCGTGTGTACTGAGTTCACGCCCCTTTCCCTCCTATTGCTGCCTTACAGCGTTGCGACACCGAAGGCAAGTGTTGTGCACTGGGTATCGTCTGTACTGAGTTCATGCCCCGTTCCCTCCTATTGCTGCCTTACAGCGTTGTGACGCCGAAGGCAAGTGTCGTTCACGGGGTTTCGTGTGTACTGAGTTCACGCCCCTTTCCCTCCTATTGCTGCCTTACAGCGTTGCGACGCCGAAGGCAAGTGTCGTGCACGGGGTTTCGTGTGTACTGAGTTCACGCCCCTTTCCCTCCTATTGCTGCCTTACAGCGTTGCGACGCCGAAGGCAAGTGTCGTTCACGGGGTTTCGTGTGTACTGAGTTCACGCCCCTTTCCCTCCTATTGCTGCCTTACAGTGTTGCGACGCCGAAGGCAAGTGTCGTGCACAGGGTTTTGTGTGTACTGAGTTCACGCCCCGTTCCTTCCTATTGCTGCCTTACAGTGTTGCGACGCCAAAGGCAAGTTTCGTGCACGGGGTTTCGTGTGTACTGAGTTCACGCTCCTTTCCCTCCTATTGCTGCCTTACAGTGTTGCGACGCCGAAGGCAATTGTCATGCACGGGGTTTCCTGTGTACTGAGTTCACGCCCCTTTCCCTCCTATTGCTGCCTTACAGCGTTGCGACGCCGTAGGCAAGTGTCGTGCACGGGGTTTCGTGTGTACTGAGTTCACGCCCCTTTCCCTCCTATTGCTGCCTTACAGCGTTGCGACGCCGAAGGCAAGTGTCGTGCACGGGCTTTCGTGTGTACTGAGTTCACGCCCCTTTCCCTCCTATTGCTGCCTTACAGCGTTGCGACGCCGTAGGCAAGTGTCGTGCATGGGGTTTCGTGTGTACTGAGTTCACGCCCCGTTCCCTCCTATTGCTGCCTTACAGCATTGCGACGCCGAAGGCAAGTGTCGTGCACGGGGTTTCATGTGTACTGAATTCACGTCCCTTTCCCTCCTATTGCTGCCTTACAGCGTTGCGACGCCGTAGGCATGTGTCGTGCACGGGTTTTCGTGTGTACTGAGTTCACGCCACTTTCCCTCCTTTTGCTGCCTTACAGCGTTGCGACGCCGAAGCAAGTGTCGTGCACGGGGTTTCGTGTGTACTGAGTTCACGCCTCTTTCCCTCCTATTGCTGCCTTACAGCGTTGCGACGCCGTAGGCAAGTGTCGTGCACAGGGTTTCGTGTGTACTGAGTTCACGCCCCTTTCCCTCCTATTGCTGCCTTACAGCGTTGCGACACCGAAGGCAAGTGTTGTGCACTGGGTTTCGTGTGTACTGAGTTCATGCCCCGTTCGCTCCTATTGCTGCCTTACAGCGTTGTGACGCCGAAGGCAAGTGTCGTTCACGGGGTTTCGTGTGTACTGAGTTAACGCCCCTTTCTCTCCTATTGCTGCCTTACAGCGATGCGACGCCGTAGGCAACTGTCGTGCACATGGTTTCGTGTGTACTGAGTTCACGCCCCTTTCCCTCCTATTGCTGCCTTACAGCGTTGCGACACCGAAGGCAAGTGTTGTGCACTGGGTATCGTGTGTACTGAGTTCATGCCCCGTTCCCTCCTATTCCTGCCTTACAGCGTTGTGACGCCGAAGGCAAGTGTCGTTCACGGGGTTTCGTGTGTACTGAGTTCACGCCCCTTTCCCTCCTATTGCTGCCTTACAGCGTTGCGACGCCGAAGGCAAGTGTCGTGCACGGGGTTTCGTGTGTACTGAGTTCACGGCCCTTTCCCTCCTATTGCTGCCTTACAGCGTTGCGACGCCGAAGGCAAGTGTCGTTCACGGGGTTTCGTGTGTACTGAGTTCACGCCCCTTTCCCTCCTATTGCTGCCTTACAGTGTTGCGACGCCGAAGGCAAGTGTCGTGCACAGGGTTTCGTGTGTACTGAGTTCACGCCCCGTTCCTTCCTATTGCTGCCTTACAGCGTTGCGACGCTGAAGGCAAGTGTCGTGCACGGGGTTTCGTGTGTACTGAGTTCACGCCCCTTTCCCTCCTATTGCTGCCTTACAGCGTTGCGACGCCGAAGGCAAGTGTCGTTCACGGGGTTTCGTGTGTACTGAGTTCACGCCCCGTTCCCTCCTATTGCTGCCTTACAGCATTGCGACGCCGAAGGCAAGTGTCGTGCACGGTGTTTCGAGTGTACTGAGTTCACGCCCCTTTCCCTCCTATTGCTGCCTTACAGCGTTGCGACGCCGAAGTCTAGTGTCGTGCACGGGGTTTCGTGCGTACTGAATTCACGCCACTTTCCCTCCTATTGCTGCCTTACAGCGTTGCGACGCCGAAGGCAAGTGTCGTGCACGGGGTTTCGTGTGTACTGAGTTCACGCCCCTTTCCCTCCTATTGCTGCCTTACAGCGTTGCGACGCCGAAGGCAAGTGTCGTGAACGAGGTTTCGTGTGTACTGGGTTCACGCCCCTTTCCCTCCTATTGCTGCCTTACAGCGTTGCGACGCCGTAGGCAAGTGTCGTGCACGGGGCTTCGTGTGTACTGAGTTCACGCCCCTTTCCCTCCTATTGCTGCCTTACAGCGTTGCGACGCCGAAGGCAAGTGCCGTGCACGGGGTTTCGTGTGTACTGAGTTCACGCCCCTTTCCCTCCTATTGCTGCCTTACAGCGTTGCGACGCCGTAGGCAAGTGTCGTGCACGGGGTTTCGTGTGTACTGAGTTCACGCCCCTTTCCCTCCTATTGCTGCCTTACAGCGTTGCGACGCCGTAGGCCAGTGCCGTGCATGGGGTTTCGTGTGTACTGAGTTCACGCCCCGTTCCCTCCTATTGCTGCCTTACAGCATTGCGACGCCGAAGGCAAGTGTCGTGCACGGGGCTTCATGTGTACTGAATTCACGCCCCTTTCCCTCCTATTGCTGCCTTACAGCGTTGCGAAGCCGTAGGCATGTGTCGTGCACGGGTTTTCGTGTGTACTGAGTTCACGCCACTTTCCCTCCTATTGCTGCCTTACAGCGTTACGACGCCGAAGGCAAGTGTCGTGCACGGGGTTTCGTGTGTACTGAGTTCACGCCACGTTCCCTCCTATTGCTGCCTTACAGCGTTGTGACGCCGAAGGCAAGTGTCGTGCACGGGGTTTCGTGTGTACTGAGTTCACGCCCCTTTCCCTCCTATTGCTGCCTTACAGCGTTGCGACAACGAAGGCAAGTGTCGTGCACGGGCTTTCGTGTGTACTGAGTTCACGCCCCATTCCCTCCTATTGCTGCCTTACAGCGTTGCGACGCCAAAGGCAAGTTTCGTGCACGGGGTTTCGTGTGTACTGAGTTCACGCCCCTTTCCCTCCTATTGCTGCCTTACAGCGTTGCGACGCCGAAGGCAATTTTCATGCACGGGGTTTTGTGTGTACTGAGTTCACGCCCCTTTCCCTCCTATTGCTGCCTTACAGCATTGCGACGCCGTAGGCACGTGCCGTGCATGGGGTTTCGTGTGTACTGAGTTCACGCCCCGTTCCCTCCTATTGCTGCCTTACAGCATTGCGACGCCGAAGGCAAGTGTCGTGCACGGGGTTTCATGTGTACTGAATTCACGCCCCTTTCCCTCCTATTGCTGCCTTACAGCGTTGCGACGCCGTACGCATGTGTCGTGCACGGGTTTTCGTGTGTACTGGGTTCACGCCACTTTCCCTCCTATTGCTGCCTTACAGCGCTACGACGCCGAAGGCAAGTGTCGTGCACGGGGTTTCGTGTGTACTGAGTTCACGCCACGTTCCCTCCTATTGCTGCCTTACAGCGTTGTGACGCCGAAGGCAAGTGTCGTGCACGGGGTTTCGTGTGTACTGAGTTCACGCCCCTTTCCCTCGTATTGCTGCCTTACAGCGTTGCGACGCCGAAGGCAAGTGTCGTGCACGGGCTTTCGTGTGTACTGAGTTCACGCCCCTTTCCCTCCTATTGCTGCCTTACAGCGTTGCGACGCCAAAGGCAAGTTTCGTGCACGGGGTTTCGTGTGTACTGAGTTCACGCCCCTTTCCCTCCTATTGCTGCCTTACAGCGTTGCGACACCGAAGGCAAGTGTTGTGCACTGGGTATCGTGTGTACTGAGTTCATGCCCCGTTCCCTCCTATTGCTGCCTTACACCGTTGTGACGCCGAAGGCAAGTGTCGTTCACGGGGTTTCGTGTGTACTGAGTTCACGGCCCTTTCCCTGCTATTGCTGCCTTACAGCGTTGCGACGCCGTAGCAAGTGTCGTGCATGGGGTTTCGTGTGTACTGAGTTCACGCCCCGTTCCCTCCTATTGCTGCCTTACAGCATTGCGACGCCGAAGTCAAGTGTCGTGCACGGGGTTTCATGTGTACTGAATTCACGCCCCTTTCCCTCCTATTGCTGCCTTACAGCGTTGCGACGCCGTAGGCATGTGTCGTGCACGGGTTTTCGTGTGTACTGATTTCACGGCACTTTCCCTCCTATTGCTGCCTTACAGCGTTACGACGCCGAAGGCAAGTGTCGTGCACGGGGTTTCATGTGTACTGAGTTCACGCCACGTTCCCTCCTATTGCTGCCTTACAGCGTTGTGACGCCGAAGGTAAGTGTCGTGCACGGGGTTTCGTGTGTACTGAGTTCACGCCCCTTTCCCTCCTATTGCTGCCTTACAGCGTTGCGACGCCGAAGGCAAGTGTCGTGCACGGGGTTTCGTGTGTACTGAGTTCACGCCCCTTTCCCTCCTATTGCTGCCTTACAGCGTTGCGACGCCGAAGGCAAGTGTTGTGCACGGGCTTTCGTGTGTACTGAGTTCACGCCCCATTCCCTCCTATTGCTGCCTTACAGCGTTGCGACGCCAAAGGCAAGTTTCGTGCACGGGGTTTCGTGTGTACTGAGTTCACGCTCCTTTCCCTCCTATTGCTGCCTTACAGTGTTGCGACGCCGAAGGCAATTGTCATGCACGGGGTTTCGTGTGTACTAAGTTCACGCCCCTTTCCCTCCTATTGCTTCCTTACAGCGTTGCGACGCCGTAGGCAAGTGTCGTGCACGGGGTTTCGTGTGTACTGAGTTCACGCCCCTTTTCCTCCTATTTCTGCCTTACAGCGTTGCGACGCCGAAGGCAAGTGTCGTGCACGGGCTTTCGTGTGTACTGAGTTCACGCCCCTTTCCCTCCTATTGCTGCCTTACAGCGTTGCGACGCCGTAGGCAAGTGTCGTGCACGGGGTTTCGTGTGTACTGAGTTCACGCCCCTTTCCCTCCTATTGCTGCCTTACAGCGTTGCGACGCCGTAGGCAAGTGTCGTGCATGGGGTTTCGTGTGTACTGAGTTCACGCCCCGTTCCCTCCTATTGCTGCCTTACAGCATTGCGACGCCGAAGGCAAGTGTCGTACACGGGGTTTCATGTGTACTGAATTCACGCCCCTTTCCCTCCTATTGCTGCCTTACAGCGTTGCGACGCCGTAGGCATGTGTCGTGCACGGGTTTTCGTGTGTACTGAGTTCACGCCACTTTCCCTCCTTTTGCTGCCTTACAGCGTTGCGACGCCGAAGCAAGTGTCGTGCACGGGGTTTCGTGTGTACTGAGTTCACGCCTCTTTCCCTCCTATTGCTGCCTTACAGCGTTGCGACGCCGTAGGCAAGTGTCGTGCACAGGGTTTCGTGTGTACTGAGTTCACGCCCCTTTCCCTCCTATTGCTGCCTTACAGCGTTGCGACACCGAAGGCAAGTGTCGTGAACGAGGTTTCGTGTGTACTGGGTTCACGCCCCTTTCCCTCCTATTGCTGCCTTACAGCGTTGCGACGCCGTAGGCAAGTGTCGTGCACGGGGCTTCGTGTGTACTGAGTTCACGCCCCTTTCCCTCCTATTGCTGCCTTACAGCGTTGCGACGCCGAAGGCAAGTGCCGTGCACGGGGTTTCGTGTGTACTGAGTTCACGCCCCTTTCCCTCCTATTGCTGCCTTACAGCGTTGCGACGCCGTAGGCAAGTGTCGTGCACGGGGTTTCGTGTGTACTGAGTTCACGCCCCTTTCCCTCCTATTGCTGCCTTACAGCGTTGCGACGCCGTAGGCCAGTGCCGTGCATGGGGTTTCGTGTGTACTGAGTTCACGCCCCGTTCCCTCCTATTGCTGCCTTACAGCATTGCGACGCCGAAGGCAAGTGTCGTGCACGGGGCTTCATGTGTACTGAATTCACGCCCCTTTCCCTCCTATTGCTGCCATACAGCGTTGCGAAGCCGTAGGCATGTGTCGTGCACGGGTTTTCGTGTGTACTGAGTTCACGCCACTTTCCCTCCTATTGCTGCCTTACAGCGTTACGACGCCGAAGGCAAGTGTCGTGCACGGGGTTTCGTGTGTACTGAGTTCACGCCACGTTCCCTCCTATTGCTGCCTTACAGCGTTGTGACGCCGAAGGCAAGTGTCGTGCACGGGGTTTCGTGTGTACTGAGTTCACGCCCCTTTCCCTCCTATTGCTGCCTTACAGCGTTGCGACGCCGAAGGCAAGTGTCGTGCACGGGCTTTCGTGTGTACTGAGTTCACGCCCCATTCCCTCCTATTGCTGCCTTACAGCGTTGCGACGCCAAAGGCAAGTTTCGTGCACGGGGTTTCGTGTGTACTGAGTTCACGCCCCTTTCCCTCCTATTGCTGCCTTACAGCGTTGCGACGCCGAAGGCAATTTTCATGCACGGGGTTTTGTGTGTACTGAGTTCACGCCCCTTTCCCTCCTATTGCTGCCTTACAGCGTTGCGACGCCGTAGGCAAGTGCCGTGCATGGGGTTTCGTGTGTACTGAGTTCACGCCCCGTTCCCTCCTATTGCTGCCTTACAGCATTGCGACGCCGAAGGCAAGTGTCGTGCACGGGGTTTCATGTGTACTGAATTCACGCCCCTTTCCCTCCTATTGCTGCCTTACAGTGTTGCGACGCCGTACGCATGTGTCGTGCACGGGTTTTCGTGTGTACTGGGTTCACGCCACTTTCCCTCCTATTGCTGCCTTACAGCGCTACGACGCCGAAGGCAAGTGTCGTGCACGGGGTTTCGTGTGTACTGAGTTCACGCCACGTTCCCTCCTATTGCTGCCTTACAGCGTTGTGACGCCGAAGGCAAGTGTCGTGCACGGGGTTTCGTGTGTACTGAGTTCACGCCCCTTTCCCTCGTATTGCTGCCTTACAGCGTTGCGACGCCGAAGGCAAGTGTCGTGCACGGGCTTTCGTGTGTACTGAGTTCACGCCCCTTTCCCTCCTATTGCTGCCTTACAGCGTTGCGACGCCAAAGGCAAGTTTCGTGCACGGGGTTTCGTGTGTACTGAGTTCACGCCCCTTTCCCTCCTATTGCTGCCTTACAGCGTTGCGACACCGAAGGCAAGTGTTGTGCACTGGGTATCGTGTGTACTGAGTTCATGCCCCGTTCCCTCCTATTGCTGCCTTACACCGTTGTGACGCCGAAGGCAAGTGTCGTTCACGGGGTTTCGTGTGTACTGAGTTCACGGCCCTTTCCCTCCTATTGCTGCCTTACAGCGTTGCGACGCCGTAGCAAGTGTCGTGCATGGGGTTTCGTGTGTACTGAGTTCACGCCCCGTTCCCTCCTATTGCTGCCTTACAGCATTGCGACGCCGAAGTCAAGTGTCGTGCACGGGGTTTCATGTGTACTGAATTCACGCCCCTTTCCCTCCTATTGCTGCCTTACAGCGTTGCGACGCCGTAGGCATGTGTCGTGCACGGGTTTTCGTGTGTACTGATTTCACGGCACTTTCCCTCCTATTGCTGCCTTACAGCGTTACGACGCCGAAGGCAAGTGTCGTGCACGGGGTTTCATGTGTACTGAGTTCACGCCACGTTCCTTCCTACTGCTGCCTTACAGCGTTGTGACGCCGAAGGCAAGTGTCGTGCACGGGGTTTCGTGTGTACTGAGTTCACGCCCCTTTCCCTCCTATTGCTGCCTTACAGCGTTGCGACGCCGAAGGCAAGTGTCGTGCACGGGGTTTCGTGTGTACTGAGTTCACGCCCCTTTCCCTCCTATTGCTGCCTTACAGCGTTGCGACGCCGAAGGCAAGTGTTGTGCACGGGCTTTCGTGTGTACTGAGTTCACGCCCCATTCCCTCCTATTGCTGCCTTACAGCGTTGCGACGCCAAAGGCAAGTTTCGTGCACGGGGTTTCGTGTGTACTGAGTTCACGCTCCTTTCCCTCCTATTGCTGCCTTACAGTGTTGCGACGCCGAAGGCAATTGTCATGCACGGGGTTTCGTGTGTACTAAGTTCACGCCCCTTTCCCTCCTATTGCTTCCTTACAGCGTTGCGACGCCGTAGGCTAGTGTCGTGCACGGGGTTTCGTGTGTACTGAGTTCACGCCCCTTTTTTTCCTATTTCTGCCTTACAGCGTTACGACGCCGAAGGCAAGTGTCGTGCACGGGCTTTCGTGTGTACTGAGTTCACGCCCCTTTCCCTCCTATTGCTGCCTTACAGCGTTCCGACGCCGTAGGCAAGTGTCGTGCACGGGGTTTCGTGTGTACTGAGTTCACGCCCCTTTCCCTCCTATTGCTGCCTTACAGCGTTGCGACGCCGTAGGCAAGTGTCGTGCATGGGGTTTCGTGTGTACTGAGTTCACGCCCCGTTCCCTCCTATTGCTGCCTTACAGCATTGCGACGCCGAAGGCAAGTGTCGTGCACGGGGTTTCATGTGTACTGAATTCACGCCCCTTTCCCTCCTATTGCTGCCTTACAGCGTTGCGACGCCGTAGGCATGTGTCGTGCACGGGTTTTCGTGTGTACTGAGTTCATGCCACTTTCCCTCCTTTTGCTGCCTTACAGCGTTGCGACGCCGAAGCAAGTGTCGTGCACGGGGTTTCGTGTGTACTGAGTTCACGCCTCTTTCCCTCCTATTGCTGCCTTACAGCGTTGCGACGCCGTAGGCAAGTGTCGTGCACGGGGTTTCGTGTGTACTGAGTTCACGCCCCTTTCCCTCCTATTGCTGCCTTACAGCGTTGCGACACCGAAGGCAAGTGTTGTGCACTGGGTTTCGTGTGTACTGAGTTCATGCCCCGTTCGCTCCTATTGCTGCCTTACAGCGTTGTGACGCCGAAGGCAAGTGTCGTTCACGGGGTTTCGTGTGTACTGAGTTAACGCCCCTTTCTCTCCTATTGCTGCCTTACAGCGATGCGACGCCGTAGGCAACTGTCGTGCACGGGGTTTCGTGTGTACTGAGTTCACGCCCCTTTCCCTCCTATTGCTGCCTTACAGCGTTGCGACACCGAAGGCAAGTGTTGTGCACTGGGTATCGTGTGTACTGAGTTCATGCCCCGTTCCCTCCTATTGCTGCCTTACAGCGTTGTGACGCCGAAGGCAAGTGTCGTTCACGGGGTTTCGTGTGTACTGAGTTCACGCCCCTTTCCCTCCTATTGCTGCCTTACAGCGTTGCGACGCCGAAGGCAAGTGTCGTGCACGGGGTTTCGTGTGTACTGAGTTCACGCCCCTTTCCCTCCTATTGCTGCCTTACAGCGTTGCGACGCCGAAGGCAAGTGTCGTTCACGGGGTTTCGTGTGTACTGAGTTCACGCCCCTTTCCCTCCTATTGCTGCCTTACAGTGTTGCGACGCCGAAGGCAAGTGTTGTGCACTGGGTATCGTGTGTACTGAGTTCATGCCCCGTTCCCTCCTATTGCTGCCTTACAGCGTTGTGACGCCGAAGGCAAGTGTCGTTCACGGGGTTTCGTGTGTACTGAGTTCACGCCCCTTTCCCTCCTATTGCTGCCTTACAGCGTTGCGACGCCGAAGGCAAGTGTCGTGCACGGGGTTTCGTGTGTACTGAGTTCACGCCCCGTTCCTTCCTATTGCTGCCTTACAGTGTTGCGACGCCAAAGGCAAGTTTCGTGCACGGGGTTTCGTGTGTACTGAGTTCACGCTCCTTTCCCTCCTATTGCTGCCTTACAGTGTTGCGACGCCGAAGGCAATTGTCATGCACGGGGTTTCGTGTGTACTGAGTTCACGCCCCTTTCCCTCCTATTGCTGCCTTACAGCGTTGCGACGCCGTAGGCAAGTGTCGTGCACGGTGTTTCGTGTGTACTGAGGTCACGCCCCTTTCCCTCCTATTGCTGCCTTACAGCGTTGCGACGCCGAAGGCAAGTGTCGTGCACGGGCTTTCGTGTGTACTGAGTTCACGCCCCTTTCCCTCCTATTGCTGCCTTACAGCGTTGCGACGCCGTAGGCAAGTGTCGTGCACGGGGTTTCGTGTGTACTGAGTTCACGCCCCTTTCCCTCCTATTGCAGCCTTACAGCGTTGCGACGCCGCAGGCAAGTGTCGTGCATGGGGTTTCGTGTGTACTGAGTTCACGCCCCGTTCCCTCCTATTGCTGCCTTACAGCATTGCGACGCCGAAGGCAAGTGTCGTGCACGGGGTTTCATGTGTACTGAATTCACGCCCCTTTCCCTCCTATTGCTGCCTTACAGCGTTGCGACGCCGTAGGCATGTGTCGTGCACGGGTTTTCGTGTGTACTGAGTTCACGCCACTTTCCCTCCTTTTGCTGCCTTACAGCGTTGCGACGCCGAAGCAAGTGTCGTGCACGGGGTTTCGTGTGTACTGAGTTCACGCCTCTTTCCCTCCTATTGCTGCCTTACAGCGTTGCGACGCCGTAGGCAAGTGTCGTGCACAGGGTTTCGTGTGTACTGAGTTCATGCCCCGTTCCCTCCTATTGCTGCCTTACAGCGTTGTGACGCCGAAGGCAAGTGTCGTTCACGGGGTTTCGTGTGTACTGAGTTCACGCCCCTTTCCCTCCTATTGCTGCCTTACAGCGTTGCGACGCCGAAGGCAAGTGTCGTGCACGGGGCTTCGTGTGTACTGAGTTCACGCCCCTTTCCCTCCTATTGCTGCCTTACAGCGTTGCGACGCCGAAGGCAAGTGTCGTTCACGGGGTTTCGTGTGTACTGAGTTCACGCCCCTTTCCCTCCTATTGCTGCCTTACAGTGTTGCGACGCCGAAGGCAAGTGTCGTGCACAGGGTTTTGTGTGTACTGAGTTCACGCCCCGTTCCTTCCTATTGCTGCCTTACAGTGTTGCGACGCCAAAGGCAAGTTTCGTGCACGGGGTTTCGTGTGTACTGAGTTCACGCTCCTTTCCCTCCTATTGCTGCCTTACAGTGTTGCGACGCCGAAGGCAATTGTCATGCACGGGGTTTCGTGTGTACTGAGTTCACGCCCCTTTCCCTCCTATTGCTGCCTTACAGCGTTGCGACGCCGTAGGCAAGTGTCGTGCACGGGGTTTCATGTGTACTGAGTTCACGCCCCTTTCCCTCCTATTGCTGCCTTACAGCGTTGCGACGCCGAAGGCAAGTGTCGTGCACGGGCTTTCGTGTGTACTGAGTTCACGCCCCTTTCCCTCCTATTGCTGCCTTACAGCGTTGCGACGCCGTAGGCAAGTGTCGTGCACGGGGTTTCGTGTGTACTGAGTTCACGCCCCTTTCCCTCCTATTGCTGCCTTACAGCGTTGCGACGCCGTAGGCAAGTGTCGTGCATGGGGTTTCGTGTGTACTGAGTTCACGCCCCGTTCCCTCCTATTGCTGCCTTACAGCATTGCGACGCCGAAGGCAAGTGTCGTGCACGGGGTTTCATGTGTACTGAATTCACGCCCCTTTCCCTCCTATTGCTGCCTTACAGCGTTGCGACGCCGTAGGCATGTGTCGTGCACGGGTTTTCGTGTGTACTGAGTTCACGCCACTTTCCCTCCTTTTGCTACCTTACAGCGTTGCGACGCCGAAGCAAGTGTCGTGCACGGGGTTTCGTGTGTACTGAGTTCACGCCTCTTTCCCTCCTATTGCAGCCTTACAGCGTTGCGACGCCGTAGGCAAGTGTCGTGCACAGGGTTTCGTGTGTACTGAGTTCACGCCCCTTTCCCTCCTATTGCTGCCTTACAGCGTTGCGACACCGAAGGCAAGTGTTGTGCACTGGGTTTCGTGTGTACTGAGTTCATGCCCCGTTCGCTCCTATTGCTGCCTTACAGCGTTGTGACGCCGAAGGCAAGTGTCGTTCACGGGGTTTCGTGTGTACTGAGTTAACGCCCCTTTCTCTCCTATTGCTGCCTTACAGCGATGCGACGCCGTAGGCAACTGTCGTGCACATGGTTTCGTGTGTACTGAGTTCACGCCCCTTTCCCTCCTATTGCTGCCTTACAGCGTTGCGACACCGAAGGCAAGTGTTGTGCACTGGGTATCGTGTGTACTGAGTTCATGCCCCGTTCCCTCCTATTGCTGCCTTACAGCGTTGTGACGCCAAAGGCAAGTGTCGTTCACGGGGTTTCGTGTGTACTGAGTTCACGCCCCTTTCCCTCCTATTGCTGCCTTACAGCGTTGCGACGCCGAAGGCAAGTGTCGTGCACGGGGTTTCGTGTGTACTGAGTTCACGCCCCTTTCCCTCCTATTGCTGCCTTACAGCGTTGCGACGCCGAAGGCAAGTGTCGTTCACGGGGTTTCGTGTGTACTGAGTTCACGCCTCTTTCCCTCCTATTGCTGCCTTACAGTGTTGCGACGCCGAAGGCAAGTGTCGTGCACAGGGTTTCGTGTGTACTGAGTTCACGCCCCGTTCCTTCCTATTGCTGCCTTACAGCGTTGCGACGCTGAAGGCAAGTGTCGTGCACGGGGTTTCGTGTGTACTGAGTTCACGCCCCTTTCCCTCCTATTGCTGCCTTACAGCGTTGCGACGCCGAAGGCAAGTGTCGTTCACGGGGTTTCGTGTGTACTGAGTTCACGCCCCGTTCCCTCCTATTGCTGCCTTACAGCATTGCGACACCGAAGGCAAGTGTCGTGCACGGTGTTTCGAGTGTACTGAGTTCACGCCCCTTTCCCTCCTATTGCTGCCTTACAGCGTTGCGACGCCGAAGTCTAGTGTCGTGCACGGGGTTTCGTGCGTACTGAATTCACGCCACTTTCCCTCCTATTGCTGCCTTACAGCGTTGCGACGCCGAAGGCAAGTGTCGTGCACGGGGTTTCGTGTGTACTGAGTTCACGCCCCTTTCCCTCCTATTGCTGCCTTACAGCGTTGCGACGCCGAAGGCAAGTGTCGTGAACGAGGTTTCGTGTGTACTGGGTTCACGCCCCTTTCCCTCCTATTGCTGCCTTACAGCGTTGCGACGCCGTAGGCAAGTGTCGTGCACGGGGCTTCGTGTGTACTGATTTCACGCCCCTTTCCCTCCTATTGCTGCCTTACAGCGTTGCGACGCCGAAGGCAAGTGCCGTGCACGGGGTTTCGTGTGTACTGAGTTCACGCCCCTTTCCCTCCTATTGCTGCCTTACAGCGTTGCAACGCCGTAGGCAAGTGTCGTGCACGGGGTTTCGTGTGTACTGAGTTCACGCCCCTTTCCCTCCTATTGCTGCCTTACAGCGTTGCGACGCCGTAGGCAAGTGCCGTGCATGGGGTTTCGTGTGTACTGAGTTCACGCCCCGTTCCCTCCTATTGCTGCCTTACAGCATTGCGACGCCGAAGGCAAGTGTCGTGCACGGGGTTTCATGTGTACTGAATTCACGCCCCTTTCCCTCCTATTGCTGCCTTACAGCGTTGCGAAACCGTAGGCATGTGTCGTGCACGGGTTTTCGTGTGTACTGAGTTCACGCCACTTTCCCTCCTATTGCTGCCTTACAGCGTTACGACGCCGAAGGCAAGTGTCGTGCACGGGGTTTCGTGTGTACTGAGTTCACGCCACGTTCCCTCCTATTGCTGCCTTACAGCGTTGTGACGCCGAAGGCAAGTGTCGTGCACGGGGTTTCGTGTGTACTGAGTTCACGCCCCTTTCCCTCCTATTGCTGCCTTACAGCGTTGCGACGCCGAAGGCAAGTGTCGTGCACGGGCTTTCGTGTGTACTGAGTTCATGCCCCATTCCCTCCTATTGCTGCCTTACAGCGTTGCGACGCCAAAGGCAAGTTTCGTGCACGGGGTTTCGTGTGTACTGAGTTCACGCCCCTTTCCCTCCTATTGCTGCCTTACAGCGTTGCGACGCCGAAGGCAATTTTCATGCACGGGGTTTTGTGTGTACTGAGTTCACGCCCCTTTCCCTCCTATTGCTGCCTTACAGCGTTGCGACGCCGTAGGCAAGTGCCGTGCATGGGGTTTCGTGTGTACTGAGTTCACGCCCCGTTCCCTCCTATTGCTGCCTTACAGCATTGCGACGCCGAAGGCAAGTGTCGTGCACGGGGTTTCATGTGTACTGAATTCACGCCCCTTTCCCTCCTATTGCTGCCTTACAGCGTTGCGACGCCGTACGCATGTGTCGTGCACGGGTTTTCGTGTGTACTGGGTTCACGCCACTTTCCCTCCTATTGCTGCCTTACAGCGTTACGACGCCGAAGGCAAGTGTCGTGCACGGGGTTTCGTGTGTACTGAGTTCACGCCACGTTCCCTCCTATTGCTGCCTTACAGCGTTGTGACGCCGAAGGCAAGTGTCGTGCACGGGGTTTCGTGTGTACTGAGTTCACGCCCCTTTCCCTCGTATTGCTGCCTTACAGCGTTGCGACGCCGAAGGCAAGTGTCGTGCACGGGCTTTCGTGTGTACTGAGTTCACGCCCCTTTCCCTCCTATTGCTGCCTTACAGCGATGCGACGCCGTAGGCAAGTGTCGTGCACGGGGTTTCGTGTGTACTGAGTTCACGCCCCTTTCCCTCCTATTGCTGCCTTACAGCGTTGCGACGCCGTAGGCAAGTGTCGTGCATGGGGTTTCGTGTGTACTGAGTTCACGCCCCGTTCCCTCCTATTGCTGCCTTACAGCATTGCGACGCCGAAGGCAAGTGTCGTGCACGGGGTTTCATGTGTACTGAATTCACGCCCCTTTCCCTCCTATTGCTGCCTTACAGCGTTGCGACGCCGTAGGCATGTGTCGTGCACGGGTTTTCATGTGTACTGAGTTCACGCCACTTTCCCTCCTTTTGCTACCTTACAGCGTTGCGACGCCGAAGCAAGTGTCGTGCACGGGGTTTCGTGTGTACTGAGTTCACGCCTCTTTCCCTCCTATTGCTGCCTTACAGCGTTGCGACGCCGTAGGCAAGTGTCGTGCACAGGGTTTAGTGTGTACTGAGTTCACGCCCCTTTCCCTCCTATTGCTGCCTTACAGCGTTGCGACACCGAAGGCAAGTGTTGTGCACTGGGTTTCGTGTGTACTGAGTTCATGCCCCGTTCGCTCCTATTGCTGCCTTACAGCGTTGTGACGCCGAAGGCAAGTGTCGTTCACGGGGTTTCGTGTGTACTGAGTTAACGCCCCTTTCTCTCCTATTGCTGCCTTACAGCGATGCGACGCCGTAGGCAACTGTCGTGCACATGGTTTCGTGTGTACTGAGTTCACGCCCCTTTCCCTCCTATTGCTGCCTTACAGCGTTGCGACACCGAAGGCAAGTGTTGTGCACTGGGTATCGTGTGTACTGAGTTCATGCCCCGTTCCCTCCTATTGCTGCCTTACAGCGTTGTGACGCCAAAGGCAAGTGTCGTTCACGGGGTTTCGTGTGTACTGAGTTCACGCCCCTTTCCCTCCTATTGCTGCCTTACAGCGTTGCGACGCCGAAGGCAAGTGTCGTGTACGGGGTTTCGTGTGTACTGAGTTCACGCCCCTTTCCCTCCTATTGCTGCCTTACAGCGTTGCGACGCCGAAGGCAAGTGTCGTTCACGGGGTTTCGTGTGTACTGAGTTCACGCCTCTTTCCCTCCTATTGCTGCCTTACAGTGTTGCGACGCCGAAGGCAAGTGTCGTGCACAGGGTTTCGTGTGTACTGAGTTCACGCCCCGTTCCTTCCTATTGCTGCCTTACAGCGTTGCGACGCTGAAGGCAAGTGTCGTGCACGGGGTTTCGTGTGTACTGAGTTCACGCCCCTTTCCCTCCTATTGCTGCCTTACAGCGTTGCGACGCCGAAGGCAAGTGTCGTTCACGGGGTTTCGTGTGTACTGAGTTCACGCCCCGTTCCCTCCTATTGCTGCCTTACAGCATTGCGACGCCGAAGGCAAGTGTCGTGCACGGTGTTTCGAGTGTACTGAGTTCACGCCCCTTTCCCTCCTATTGCTGCCTTACAGCGTTGCGACGCCGAAGTCTAGTGTCGTGCACGGGGTTTCGTGCGTACTGAATTCACGCCACTTTCCCTCCTATTGCTGCCTTACAGCGTTGCGACGCCGAAGGCAAGTGTCGTGCACGGGGTTTCGTGTGTACTGAGTTCACGCCCCTTTCCCTCCTATTGCTGCCTTACAGCGTTGCGACGCCGAAGGCAAGTGTCGTGAACGAGGTTTCGTGTGTACTGGGTTCACGCCCCTTTCCCTCCTATTGCTGCCTTACAGCGTTGCAACGCCGTAGGCAAGTGTCGTGCACGGGGCTTCGTGTGTACTGAGTTCACGCCCCTTTCCCTCCTATTGCTGCCTTACAGCGTTGCGACGCCGAAGGCAAGTGCCGTGCACGGGGTTGCGTGTGTACTGAGTTCACGCCCCTTTCCCTCCTATTGCTGCCTTACAGCGTTGCAACGCCGTAGGCAAGTGTCGTGCACGGGGTTTCGTGTGTACTGAGTTCACGCCCCTTTCCCTCCTATTGCTGCCTTACAGCGTTGCGACGCCATAGGCAAGTGCCGTGCATGGGGTTTCGTGTGTACTGAGTTCACGCCCCGTTCCCTCCTATTGCTGCCTTACAGCATTGCGACGCCGAAGGCAAGTGTCGTGCACGGGGTTTCATGTGTACTGAATTCACGCCCCTTTCCCTCCTATTGCTGCCTTACAGCGTTGCGAAGCCGTAGGCATGTGTCGTGCACGGGTTTTTGTGTGTACTGAGTTCACGCCACTTTCCCTCCTATTGCTGCCTTACAGCGTTACGACGCCGAAGGCAAGTGTCGTGCACGGGGTTTCGTGTGTACTGAGTTCACGCCACGTTCCCTCCTATTGCTGCCTTACAGCGTTGTGACGCCGAAGGCAAGTGTCGTGCACGGGGTTTCGTGTGTACTGAGTTCACGCCCCTTTCCCTCCTATTGCTGCCTTACAGCGTTACGACGCCGAAGGCAAGTGTCGTGCACGGGCTTTCGTGTGTACTGAGTTCACGCCCCATTCCCTCCTATTGCTGCCTTACAGCGTTGCGACGCCGAAGGCAAGTGTCGTTCACGGGGTTTCGTGTGTACTGAGTTCACGCCTCTTTCCCTCCTATTGCTGCCTTACAGTGTTGCGACGCCGAAGGCAAGTGTCGTGCACAGGGTTTCGTGTGTACTGAGTTCACGCCCCGTTTCTTCCTATTGCTGCCTTACAGCGTTGCGACGCTGAAGGCAAGTGTCGTGCACGGGGTTTCGTGTGTACTGAGTTCACGCCCCTTTCCCTCCTATTGCTGCCTTACAGCGTTGCGACGCCGAAGGCAAGTGTCGTTCACGGGGTTTCGTGTGTACTGAGTTCACGCCCCGTTCCCTCCTATTGCTGCCTTACAGCATTGCGACGCCGAAGGCAAGTGTCGTGCACGGTGTTTCGAGTGTACTGAGTTCACGCCCCTTTCCCTCCTATTGCTGCCTTACAGCGTTGCGACGCCGAAGTCTAGTGTCGTGCACGGGGTTTCGTGCGTACTGAATTCACGCCACTTTCCCTCCTATTGCTGCCTTACAGCGTTGCGACGCCGAAGGCAAGTGTCGTGCACGGGGTTTCGTGTGTACTGAGTTCACGCCCCTTTCCCTCCTATTGCTGCCTTACAGCGTTGCGACGCCGAAGGCAAGTGTCGTGAACGAAGTTTCGTGTGTACTGGGTTCACGCCCCTTTCCCTCCTATTGCTGCCTTACAGCGTTGCGACGCCGTAGGCAAGTGTCGTGCACGGGGCTTCATGTGTACTGAGTTCACGCCCCTTTCCCTCCTATTGCTGCCTTACAGCGTTGCGACGCCGAAGGCAAGTGCCGTGCACGGGGTTTCGTGTGTACTGAGTTCACGCCCCTTTCCCTCCTATTGCTGCCTTACAGCGTTGCGACGCCGTAGGCAAGTGCCGTGCATGGGGTTTCGTGTGTACTGAGTTCACGCCCCGTTCCCTCCTATTGCTGCCTTACAGCATTGCGACGCCGAAGGCAAGTGTCGTGCACGGGGTTTCATGTGTACTGAATTCACGCCCCTTTCCCTCCTATTGCTGCCTTACAGCGTTGCGAAGCCGTAGGCATGTGTCGTGCACGGGTTTTCGTGTGTACTGAGTTCACGCCACTTTCCCTCCTATTGCTGCCTTACAGCGTTACGACGCCGAAGACAAGTGTCGTGCACGGGGTTTCGTGTGTACTGAGTTCACGCCACGTTCCCTCCTATTGCTGCCTTACAGCGTTGTGACGCCGAAGGCAAGTGTCGTGCACGGGGTTTCGTGTGTACTGAGTTCACGCCCCTTTCCCTCCTATTGCTGCCTTACAGCGTTGCGACGCCGAAGGCAAGTGTCGTGCACGGGCTTTCGTGTGTACTGAGTTCATGCCCCATTCCCTCCTATTGCTGCCTTACAGCGTTGCGACGCCAAAGGGAAGTTTCGTGCACGGGGTTTCGTGTGTACTGAGTTCACGCCCCTTTCCCTCCTATTGCTGCCTTACAGCGTTGCGACGCCGAAGGCAATTTTCATGCACGGGGTTTTGTGTGTACTGAGTTCACGCCCCTTTCCGTCCTATTGCTGCCTTACAGCGTTGCGACGCCGTAGGCAAGTGCCGTGCATGGGGTTTCGTGTGTACTGAGTTCACGCCCCGTTCCCTCCTATTGCTGCCTTACAGCATTGCGACGCCGAAGGCAAGTGTCGTGCACGGGGTTTCATGTGTACTGAATTCACGCCCCTTTCCCTCCTATTGCTGCCTTACAGCGTTGCGACGCCGTACGCATGTGTCGTGCACGGGTTTTCCTGTGTACTGGGCTCACGCCACTTTCCCTCCTATTGCTGCCTTACAGCGTTACGACGCCGAAGGCAAGTGTCGTGCACGGGGTTTCGTGTGTACTGAGTTCACGCCACGTTCCCTCCTATTGCTGCCTTACAGCGTTGTGACGCCGAAGGCAAGTGTCGTGCACGGGGTTTCGTGTGTACTGAGTTCACGCCCCTTTCCCTCGTATTGCTGCCTTACAGCGTTGCGACGCCGAAGGCAAGTGTCGTGCACGGGCTTTCGTGTGTACTGAGTTCACGCCCCTTTCCCTCCTATTGCTGCCTTACAGCGTTGCGACGCCGTAGGCAAGTGTCGTGCACGGGGTTTCGTGTGTACTGAGTTCACGCCCCTTTCCCTCCTATTGCTGCCTTACAGCGTTGCGACGCCGTAGGCAAGTGTCGTGCATGGGGTTTCGTGTGTACTGAGTTCACGCCCCGTTCCCTCCTATTGCTGCCTTACAGCATTGCGACGCCGAAGGCAAGTGTCGTGCACGGGGTTTCATGTGTACTGAATTCACGCCCCTTTCCCTCCTATTGCTGCCTTACAGCGTTGCGACGCCGTAGGCATGTGTCGTGCACGGGTTTTCGTGTGTACTGAGTTCACGCCACTTTCCCTCCTTTTGCTACCTTACAGCGTTGCGACGCCGAAGCAAGTGTCGTGCACGGGGTTTCGTGTGTACTGAGTTCACGCCTCATTCCCTCCTATTGCTGCCTTACAGCGTTGCGACGCCGTAGGCAAGTGTCGTGCACAGGGTTTCGTGTGTACTGAGTTCACGCCCCTTTCCCTCCTATTGCTGCCTTACAGCGTTGCGACACCGAAGGCAAGTGTTGTGCACTGGGTTTCGTGTGTACTGAGTTCATGCCCCGTTCGCTCCTATTGCTGCCTTACAGCGTTGTGACGCCGAAGGCAAGTGTCGTTCACGGGGTTTCGTGTGTACTGAGTTAACGCCCCTTTCTCTCCTATTGCTGCCTTACAGCGATGCGACGCCGTAGGCAACTGTCGTGCACATGGTTTCGTGTGTACTGAGTTCACGCCCCTTTCCCTCCTATTGCTGCCTTACAGCGTTGCGACACCGAAGGCAAGTGTTGTGCACTGGGTATCGTGTGTACTGAGTTCATGCCCCGTTCCCTCCTATTGCTGCCTTACAGCGTTGTGACGCCAAAGGCAAGTGTCGTTCACGGGGTTTCGTGTGTACTGAGTCCACGCCCCTTTCCCTCCTATTGCTGCCTTACAGCGTTGCGACGCCGAAGGCAAGTGTCGTGCACGGGGTTTCGTGTGTACTGAGTTCACGCCCCTTTCCCTCCTATTGCTGCCTTACAGCGTTGCGACGCCGAAGGCAAGTGTCGTTCACGGGGTTTCGTGTGTACTGAGTTCACGCCTCTTTCCCTCCTATTGCTGCCTTACAGTGTTGCGACGCCGAAGGCAAGTGTCGTGCACAGGGTTTCGTGTGTACTGAGTTCACGCCCCGTTCCTTCCTATTGCTGCCTTACAGCGTTGCGACGCTGAAGGCAAGTGTCGTGCACGGGGTTTCGTGTGTACTGAGTTCACGCCCCTTTCCCTCCTATTGCTGCCTTACAGCGTTGCGACGCCGAAGGCAAGTGTCGTTCACGGGGTTTCGTGTGTACTGAGTTCACGCCCCGTTCCCTCCTATTGCTGCCTTACAGCATTGCGACGCCGAAGGCAAGTGTCGTGCACGGTGTTTCGAGTGTACTGAGTTCACGCCCCTTTCCCTCGTATTGCTGCCTTACAGCGTTGCGACGCCGAAGGCAAGTGTCGTGCACGGGCTTTCGTGTGTACTGAGTTCACGCCCCTTTCCCTCCTATTGCTGCCTTACAGCGTTGCGACGCCAAAGGCAAGTTTCGTGCACGGGGTTTCGTGTGTACTGAGTTCACGCCCCTTTCCCTCCTATTGCTGCCTTACAGCGTTGCGACGCCGTAGGCATGTGTTGTGCACGGGTTTTCGTGTGTACTGATTTCACGGCACTTTCCCTCCTATTGCTGCCTTACAGCGTTACGACGCCGAAGGCAAGTGTCGTGCACGGGGTTTCATGTGTACTGAGTTCACGCCACGTTCCCTCCTATTGCTGCCTTACAGCGTTGTGACGCCGAAGGCAAGTGTCGTGCACGGGGTTTCGTGTGTACTGAGTTCACGCCCCTTTCCCTCCTATTGCTGCCTTACAGCGTTGCGACGCCGTAGCAAGTGTCGTGCATGGCGTTTCGTGTGTACTGAGTTCACGCCCCGTTCCCTCCTATTGCTGCCTTACAGCATTGCGACGCCGAAGTCAAGTGTCGTGCACGGGGTTTCATGTGTACTGAATTCACGCCCCTTTCCCTCCTATTGCTGCCTTACAGCGTTGCGACGCCGTAGGCATGTGTCGTGCACGGGTTTTCGTGTGTACTGATTTCACGGCACTTTCCCTCCTATTGCTGCCTTACAGCGTTACGACGCCGAAGGCAAGTGTCGTGCACGGGGTTTCATGTGTACTGAGTTCACGCCACGTTCCCTCCTATTGCTGCCTTACAGCGTTGTGACGCCGAAGGCAAGTGTCGTGCACGGGGTTTCGTGTGTACTGAGTTCACGCCCCTTTCCCTCCTATTGCTGCCTTACAGCGTTGCGACGCCGAAGGCAAGTGTCGTGCACGGGGTTTCGTGTGTACTGAGTTCACGCCCCTTTCCCTCCTATTGCTGCCTTACAGCGTTGCGACGCCGAAGGCAAGTGTTGTGCACGGGCTTTCGTGTGTACTGAGTTCACGCCCCATTCCCTCCTATTGCTGCCTTACAGCGTTGCGACGCCAAAGGCAAGTTTCGTGCACGGGGTTTCGTGTGTACTGAGTTCACGCTCCTTTCCCTCCTATTGCTGCCTTACAGTGTTGCGACGCCGAAGGCAATTGTCATGCACGGGGTTTCGTGTGTACTAAGTTCACGCCCCTTTCCCTCCTATTGCTTCCTTACAGCGTTGCGACGCCGTAGGCAAGTGTCGTGCACGGGGTTTCGTGTGTACTGAGTTCACGCCCCTTTCCCTCCTATTTCTGCCTTACAGCGTTGCGACGCCGAAGGCAAGTGTCGTGCACGGGCTTTCGTGTGTACTGAGTTCACGCCCCTTTCCCTCCTATTGCTGCCTTACAGCGTTGCGACGCCGTAGGCATGTGTCGTGCACGGGGTTTCGTGTGTACTGAGTTCACGCCCCTTTCCCTCCTATTGCTGCCTTACAGCGTTGCGACGCCGTAGGCAAGTGTCGTGCATGGGGTTTCGTGTGTACTGAGTTCACGCCCCGTTCCCTCCTATTGCTGCCTTACAGCATTGCGACGCCGAAGGCAAGTGTCGTGCACGGGGTTTCATGTGTACTGAATTCACGCCCCTTTCCCTCCTATTGCTGCCTTACAGCGTTGCGACGCCGTAGGCATGTGTCGTGCACGGGTTTTCGTGTGTACTGAGTTCATGCCACTTTCCCTCCTTTTGCTGCCTTACAGCGTTGCGACGCCGAAGCAAGTGTCGTGCACGGGGTTTCGTGTGTACTGAGTTCACGCCTCTTTCCCTCCTATTGCTGCCTTACAGCGTTGCGACGCCGTAGGCAAGTGTCGTGCACGGGGTTTCGTGTGTACTGAGTTCACGCCCCTTTCCCTCCTATTGCTGCCTTACAGCGTTGCGACACCGAAGGCAAGTGTTGTGCACTGGGTTTCGTGTGTACTAAGTTCATGCCCCGTTCGCTCCTATTGCTGCCTTACAGCGTTGTGACGCCGAAGGCAAGTGTCGTTCACGGGGTTTCGTGTGTACTGAGTTAACGCCCCTTTCTCTCCTATTGCTGCCTTACAGCGATGCGACGCCGTAGGCAACTGTCGTGCACGGGGTTTCGTGTATACTGAGTTCACGCCCCTTTCCCTCCTATTGCTGCCTTACAGCGTTGCGACACCGAAGGCAAGTGTTGTGCACTGGGTATCGTGTGTACTGAGTTCATGCCCCGTTCCCTCCTATTGCTGCCTTACAGCGTTGTGACGCCGAAGGCAAGTGTCGTTCACGGGGTTTCGTGTGTACTGAGTTCACGCCCCTTTCCCTCCTATTGCTGCCTTACAGCGTTGCGACGCCGAAGGCAAGTGTCGTGCACGGGGTTTCGTGTGTACTGAGTTCACGCCCCTTTCCCTCCTATTGCTGCCTTACAGCGTTGCGACGCCGAAGGCAAGTGTCGTTCACGGGGTTTCGTGTGTACTGAGTTCACGCCCCTTTCCCTCCTATTGCTGCCTTACAGTGTTGCGACGCCGAAGGCAAGTGTCGTGCACAGGGTTTCGTGTGTACTGAGTTCACGCCCCGTTCCTTCCTATTGCTGCCTTACAGTGTTGCGACGCCAAAGGCAAGTTTCGTGCACGGGGTTTCGTGTGTACTGAGTTCACGCTCCTTTCCCTCCTATTGCTGCCTTACAGTGTTGCGACGCCGAAGGCAATTGTCATGCACGGGGTTTCGTGTGTACTGAGTTCACGCCCCTTTCCCTCCTATTGCTGCCTTACAGCGTTGCGACGCCGTAGGCAAGTGTCGTGCACGGTGTTTCGTGTGTACTGAGGTCACGCCCCTTTCCCTCCTATTGCTGCCTTACAGCGTTGCGACGCCGAAGGCAAGTGTCGTGCACGGGCTTTCGTGTGTACTGAGTTCACGCCCCTTTCCCTCCTATTGCTGCCTTACAGCGTTGCGACGCCGAAGGCAAGTGTCGTGCACGGGGTTTCGTGTGTACCGAGTTCACGCCCCTTTCCCTCCTATTGCTGCCTTACAGCGTTGCGGCGCCGTAGGCAAGTGTCGTGCATGGGGTTTCGTGTGTACTGAGTTCACGCCCCGTTCCCTCCTATTGCTGCCTTACAGCATTGCGACGCCGAAGGCAAGTGTCGTGCACGGGGTTTCATGTGTACTGAATTCACGCCCCTTTCCCTCCTATTGCTGCCTTACAGCGTTGCGACGCCGTAGGCATGTGTCGTGCACGGGTTTTCGTGTGTACTGAGTTCACGCCACTTTCCCTCCTTTTGCTGCCTTACAGCGTTGCGACGCCGAAGCAAGTGTCGTGCACGGGGTTTCGTGTGTACTGAGTTCACGCCTCTTTCCCTCCTATTGCTGCCTTACAGCGTTGCGACGCCGTAGGCAAGTGTCGTGCACAGGGTTTCGTGTGTACTGATTTCACGCCTCTTTCCCTCCCATTGCTGCCTTACAGCGTTGCGACACCGAAGGCAAGTGTTGTGCACTGGGTTTCGTGTGTACTGAGTTCATGCCCCGTTCGCTCCTATTGCTGCCTTACAGCGTTGTGACGCCGAAGGCAAGTGTCGTTCACGGGGTTTCGTGTGTACTGAGTTAACGCCCCTTTCTCTCCTATTGCTGCCTTACAGCGATGCGACGCCGTAGGCAACTGTCGTGCACGGGGTTTCGTGTGTACTGAGTTCACGCCCCTTTCCCTCCTATTGCTGCCTTACAGCGTTGCGACACCGAAGGCAAGTGTTGTGCACTGGGTATCGTGTGTACTGAGTTCATGCCCCGTTCCCTCCTATTGCTGCCTTACAGCGTTGTGACGCCGAAGGCAAGTGTCGTTCACGGGGTTTCGTGTGTACTGAGTTCACGCCCCTTTCCCTCCTATTGCTGCCTTACAGCGTTGCGACGCCGAAGGCAAGTGTCGTGCACGGGGTTTCGTGTGTACTGAGTTCACGCCCCTTTCCCTCCTATTGCTGCCTTACAGCGTTGCGACGCCGAAAGCAAGTGTCGTTCACGGGGTTTCGTGTGTACTGAGTTCACGCCCCTTTCCCTCCTATTGCTGCCTTACAGTGTTGCGACGCCGAAGGCAAGTGTCGTGCACAGGGTTTCGTGTGTACTGAGTTCACGCCCCGTTCCTTCCTATTGCTGCCTTACAGCGTTGCGACGCTGAAGGCAAGTGTCGTGCACGGGGTTTCGTGTGTACTGAGTTCACGCCCCTTTCCCTCCTATTGCTGCCTTACAGCGTTGCGACGCCGAAGGCAAGTGTCGTTCACGGGGTTTCGTGTGTACTGAGTTCACGCCCCGTTCCCTCCTATTGCTGCCTTACAGCATTGCGACGCCGAAGGCAAGTGTCGTGCACGTTGTTTCGAGTGTACTGAGTTCACGCCCCTTTCCCTCCTATTGCTGCCTTACAGCGTTGCGACGCCGAAGTCTAGTGTCGTGCACGGGGTTTCGTGCGTACTGAATTCACGCCACTTTCCCTCCTATTGCTGCCTTACAGCGTTGCGACGCCGAAGGCAAGTGTCGTGCACGGGGTTTCGTGTGTACTGAGTTCACGCCCCTTTCCCTCCTATTGCTGCCTTACAGGGTTGCGACGCCGAAGGCAAGTGTCGTGAACGAGGTTTCGTGTGTACTGGGTTCACGCCCCTTTCCCTCCTATTGCTGCCTTACAGCGTTGCGACGCCGTAGGCAAGTGTCGTGCACGGGGCTTCGTGTGTACTGAGTTCACGCCCCTTTCCCTCCTATTGCTGCCTTACAGCGTTGCGACGCCGAAGGCAAGTGCCGTGCACGGGGTTTCGTGTGTACTGAGTTCACGCCCCTTTCCCTCCTATTGCTGCCTTACAGCGTTGCGACGCCGTAGGCAAGTGTCGTGCACGGGGTTTCGTGTGTACTGAGTTCACGCCCCTTTCCCTCCTATTGCTGCCTTACAGCGTTGCGAAGCCGTAGGCATGTGTCGTGCACGGGTTTTCGTGTGTACTGAGTTTACGCCACTTTCCCTCCAATTGCTGCCTTACAGCGTTACGACGCCGAAGGCAAGTGTCGTGCACGGGGTTTCTTGTGTACTGAGTTCACGCCACGTTCCCTCCTATTGCTGCCTTACAGCGTTGTGACGCCGAAGGCAAGTGTCGTGCACGGGGTTTCGTGTGTACTGAGTTCACGCCCCTTTCCCTCCTATTGCTGCCTTACAGCGTTGCGACGCCGAAGGCAAGTGTCGTGCACGGGCTTTCGTGTGTACTGAGTTCACGCCCCATTCCCTCCTATTGCTGCCTTACAGCGTTGCGACGCCAAAGGCAAGATTCGTGCACGGGGTTTCGTGTGTACTGAGTTCACGCCCCTTTCCCTCCTATTGCTGCCTTACAGCGTTGCGACGCCGAAGGCAATTTTCATGCACGGGGTTTTGTGTGTACTGAGTTCACTCCCCTTTCCCTCCTATTGCTGCCTTACAGCGTTGGGCGCCGTAGGCAAGTGCCGTGCATGGGGTTTCGTGTGTACTGGGTTCACGCCCCGTTCCGTCCTATTGCTGCCTTACAGCATTGCGACGCCGAAGGCAAGTGTCGTGCACGGGGTTTCGTGTGTACTGAGTTCACGCCCCATTCCCTCCTATTGCTGCCTTACAGCGTTGCGACGCCGAAGGCAAGTGTCGTGCACGGGCTTTCGTGTGTACTGAGTTCACGCCCCATTCCCTCCTATTGCTGCCTTACAGCGTTGCGACGCCAAAGGTAAGTTTCGTGCACGGGGTTTCGTGTGTACTGAGTTCACGCCCCTTTCTTTCCTATTGCTGCCTTACAGCGTTGCGACGCCGAAGGCAATTGTCATGCACGGAGTTTCGTGTGTACTGAGTACACGCCCCATTCCCTCCTATTGCTGCCTTACAGCGTTGCGACGCCGTAGGCAAGTGTTGTGCACGGGGTTTCGTGTGTACTGAGTTCACGCCCCTTTCCCTCCTATTGCTGCCTTACAGCGTTGACGCCGAAGGCAAGTGTCGTGCATGGGGTTTCGTGTGTACTGAGTTCACGCCCCTTTCCCTCCTATTGCTGCCTTACAGCGTTGCGACGCCGTAGGCAAGTGTCGTGCACGGGGTTTCGTGTGTACTGAGTTCACGCCCCTTTCCCTCCTATTGTTGCCTTACAATGTTGCGACGCCATAGGCAAGTGTCGTGCATGGGGTTTCGTGTGTACTGGGTTCACGCCCCGTTCCGTCCTATTGCTGCCTTACAGCATTGCGACGCCGAAGGCAAGTGTCGTGCCCGGGGTTTCATGTGCACTGAATTCACGCCCCTTTCCCTCCTATTGCTGCCTTACAGCGTTGCGACGCTGTAGGCATGTGTCGTGCACGGGTTTTCGTGTGTACTGAGTTCACGCCACTTTCCCTCCTATTGCTGCCTTACAGCGTTGCGACGCCGTAGGCAAGTGTCGTGCACGGGGTTTCGTGTGTACTGAGTTCACGCCCCTTTCCCTCCTATTGCTGCCTTTCAGCGTTGCGACGCCGTAGGCAAGTGTCGTGCACGGGGTTTCGTGTGTACTGAGTTCACGCCCCTTTCCCTCCTATTGCTGCCTTACAGCGTTGCGGCACCGAAGGCAAGTGTTGTGCACTGGGTTTCGTGTGTACTGAGTTCATGCCCCGTTCGCTCCTATTGCTGCCTTACAGTGTTGTGACGCCGAAGGCAAGTGTCGTTCACGGGGTTTCGTGTGTACTGAGTTAACGCCCCTTTCTCTCCTATTGCTGCCTTACAGCGATGCGACGCCGTAGGCAACTGTCGTGCACGGGGTTTCGTGTGTACTGAGTTCACGCCCCTTTCCCTCCTATTGCTGCCTTACAGCGTTGCGACACCGAAGGCAAGTGTTGTGCACTGGGTATCGTGTGTACTGAGTTCATGCCCCGTTCCCTCCTATTGCTGCCTTACAGCGTTGTGACGCCGAAGGCAAGTGTCGTTCACGGTGTTTCGTGTGTACTGAGTTCACGCCCCTTTCCCTCCTATTGCTGCCTTACAGCGTTGCGACGCCGAAGGCAAGTGTCGTTCACGGGGTTTCGTGTGTACTGAGTTCACGCCCCTTTCCCTTCTATTGCTGCCTTACAGCGTTGCGACGCCGAAGGCAAGTGTCGTGCACGGGGTTTCGTGTGTACTGAGTTCACGCCCCTTTCCCTCCTATTGCTGCCTTACAGCGTTGCGACGCCGAAGGCAAGTGTCGTGCACAGGGTTTCGTGTGTACTGAGTTCACGCCCCGTTCCTTCCTATTGCTGCCTTACAGCGTTGCGACGCTGAAGGCAAGTGTCGTGCACGGGGTTTCGTGTGTACTGAGTTCACGCCCCTTTCCCTCCTATTGCTGCCTTACAGCGTTGCGACGCCGAAGGCAAGTGTCGTTCACGGGGTTTCGTGTGTACTGAGTTCACGCCCCGTTCCCTCCTATTGCTGCCTTACAGCATTGCGACGCCGAAGGCAAGTGACGTGCACGGGGTTTCGAGTGTACTGAGTTCACGCCCCTTTCCCTCCTATTGCTGCCTTACAGCGTTGCGACGCCGAAGTCTAGTGTCGTGCACGGGGTTTCGTGCGTACTGAATTCACGCCACTTTCCCTCCTATTGCTGCCTTACAGCGTTGCGACGCCGAAGGCAAGTGTCGCGCACGGGGTTTCGTGTGTACTGAGTTCACGCCCCTTTCCCTCCTATTGCTGCCTTACAGCGTTGCGACGCCGAAGGCAAGTGTCGTGCACAGGGTTTCGTGTGTACTGAGTTCACGCCCCGTTCCCTCCTATTGCTGCCTTACAGCATTGCAACGCCGAAGGCAAGTGTCGTGCACGGGGTTTCGTGTGTGACTGAATTCACGCCCCTTTCCCTCCTATTGCTGCCTTACAGCGTTGCGACGCTGAAGTCTACTGTCGTGCACGGGGTTTCGTGTGTGACTGAATTCACCCCCCTTTCCCTCCTATTGCTGCCTTACAGCGTTGCGACGCCAAAGGCAAGTGTCGTGCACAGGGTTTCGTGTGTACTGAGTTCACGCCCCTTTCCCTCCTATTGCTGCCTTACAGCGTTGCGACGCCGAAGGCAAGTGTCGTTCACGGGGTTTCGTGTGTACTGAGTTCACGCCCCGTTCCCTCCTATTGCTGCCTTACAGCATTGCGACACCGAAGGCAAGTGTCGTGCACGGGGTTTCATGTGTACTGAATTCACGCCCCTTTCCCTCCTATTGCTGCCTTAAGGCGTTGCGACGCCGAAGGCAAGTGTCGTGCACGGAGTTTCGTGTGTACTGAGTTCACGCCCCTTTCGCTCCTATTGCTGCCCTACAGCGTTGCGACGCCGGAGGCAAGTGTCGTGCACGGGGTTTCGTGTGTACTGAGTTCACGCCCCTTTCCCTCCTATTGCTGCCTTACAGCGTTGCGACGCCGAAGGCAAGTGTCGTGCACGGGGTTTCGTGTGTACTGAGTTCACGCCCCTTTCCCTCCTATTGCTTCCTTACAGCGTTGCGACACCGAAGGCAAGTGTCGTGCACGGGGTTTTGTGTGTGCTGAGTTCACGCCCCTTTCACTCTTATTGCTGCCTTACAGCGTTGCGACGCCGTAGGCAAGTGTCGTGCATGGGGTTTCGTGTGTACTGAGTTCACGCCCCTTTCCCTCCTATTGTTGCCTTACAGCGTTGCGACGCCGAAGGCAAGTGTCTTGCTCGGGGTTTTGTGTGTACTGAGATCACGCCCCTTTCCCTCCTATTGCTGCCTTACAGCGTTGTGACGCCGAAGGCAAGTGTCGTGCATGGGGTTTCGTGTGTACTGAGTTCACGCCCCATTCCGTCCTATTGCTGCCTTACAGCATTGCGACGCCGAAGGCAAGTGTCGTGCTCGGGGTTTCATGTGTACTGAATTCACGCCCCTTTCCCTCCTATTGCTGCCTTACAGCGTTGCGACGCCGTAGGCATGTGTCGTGCACGGGTTTTCGTGTGTACTGAGTTCACGCCACTTTCCCTCCTATTGCTGCCTTACAGCGTTGCGACGCCGAAGCAAGTGTCGTGCACGGGGTTTCGTGTGTACTGAGTTCACGCCCCTTTCCCTCCTATTGCTGCCTTACAGCGTTGCGACGCCGTAGGCAAGTGTCGTGCACGGGGTTTCGTGTGTACTGAGTTCACGCCCCTTTCCCTCCTATTGCTGCCTTACAGCGTTGCGGCACCGAAGGCAAGTGTTGTGCACTGGGTTTCGTGTGTACTGAGTTCATGCCCCGTTCGCTCCTATTGCTGCCTTACAGTGTTGTGACGCCGAAGCAAGTGTCGTTCACGGGGTTTCGTGTGTACTGAGTTCACGCCCCTTTCTCTCCTATTGCTGCCTTACAGCGATGCGACGCCGTAGGCAACTGTCGTGCAAGGGGTTTCGTGTGTACTGAGTTCACGCCCCTTTCCCTCCTATTGCTGCCTTACAGCGTTGCGACACCGAAGGCAAGTGTTGTGCACTGGGTATCGTGTGTACTGAGTTCATGCCCCGTTCCCTCCTATTGCTGCCTTACAGCGTTGTGACGCCGAAGGCAAGTGTCGTTCACGGTGTTTCGTGTGTACTGAGTTCACGCCCCTTTCCCTCCTATTGGTGCCTTACAGCGTTGCGACGCCGAAGGCAAGTGTCGTGCACGGGGTTTCGTGTGTACTGAGTTCACGCCCCTTTCCCTTCTAATGCTGCCTTACAGCGTTGCGACGCCGAAGGCAAGTGTCGTGCACGGGGTTTCGTGTGTACTGAGTTCACGCCCCTTTCCCTCCTATTGCTGCCTTACAGCGTTGCGACGCCGAAGGCAAGTGTCGTGCACAGGGTTTCGTGTGTACTGAGTTCACGCCCCGTTCCTTCCTATTGCTGCCTTACAGCGTTGCGACGCTGAAGGCAAGTGTCGTGCACGGGGTTTCGTGTGTACTGAGTTCACGCCCCTTTCCCTCCTATGTCTGCCTTACAGCGTTGCGACGCCGAAGGCAAGTGTCGTTCACGGGGTTTCGTGTGTACTGAGTTCACGCCCCGTTCCCTCCTATTGCTGCATTACAGCATTGCGACGCCGAAGGCAAGTGTCGTGCACGGGGTTTCGAGTGTACTGAGTTCACGCCCCTTTCCCTCCTATTGCTGCCTTACAGCGTTGCGACGCCGAAGTCTAGTGTCGTGTACGGGGTTTCGTGCGTACTGAATTCACGCCACTTTCCCTCCTATTGCTGCCTTACAGCGTTGCGACGCCGAAGGCAAGTGTCGTGCACGGGGTTTCGTGTGTACTGAGTTCACGCCCCTTTCCCTCCTATTGCTGCCTTACAGCGTTGCGACGCCGAAGGCAAGTGTCGTGCACGGGGTTTCGTGTGTCCTGAGTTCACGCCTCGTTCCCTCCTATTGCTGCCTTACAGCGTTGCGACGCCGAAGGCTAGTGTCGTGCACGGGGTTTCGAGTGTACTGAGTTCACGCCCCTTTCCCTCCTATTGCTGCCTTACAGCGTTGCGACGCTGAAGTCTACTGTCGTGCACGGTGTTTCGTGTGTGACTGAATTCACCCCCCTTTCCCTCCTATTGCTGCCTTACAGCGTTGCGACGCCGAAGGCAAGTGTCGTGCACAGGGTTTCGTGTGTACTGAGTTCACGCCCCGTTCCCTCCTATTGCTGCCTTACAGCGTTGCGACGCCGAAGGCAAGTGTCGTTCACGGGGTTTCGTGTGTACTGAGTTCACACCCCGTTCCCTCCTATTGCTGCCTTACAGCATTGCGACACCGAAGGCAAGTGTCGTGCACGGGGTTTCATGTGTACTGAATTCACGCCCCTTTCCCTCCTATTGCTTCCTTACAGCGTTGCGACACCGAAGGCAAGTGTCGTGCACGGGGTTTTGTGTGTGCTGAGTTCACGCCCCTTTCACTCCTATTGCTGCCTTACAGCGTTGCGACGCCGTAGGCAAGTGTCGTGCATGGGGTTTCGTGTGTACTGAGTTCACGCCCCTTTCCCTCCTATTGCTGCCTTACAGCGTTGCGACGCCGAAGGCAAGTGTCTTGCTCGGGGTTTTGTGTGTACTGAGTTCACACCCCTTTCCCTCCTATTGCTGCCTTACAGCGTTGTGACGCCGAAGGCAAGTGTCGTGAATGGGGTTTCGTGTGTACTGAGTTCACGCCCCTTTCCCTCCTATTGCTGCCTTACAGCGTTGCGACGCCGTAGGCAAGTGTAGTGCACGGGGTTTCGTGTGTACTGAGTTCACGCCCCTTTCCCTCCTATTGCTGCCTTACAGCGTTGCGACGCCGAAGGCAAGTGTCGTGCACGGGGTTTCGTGTGTACTGAGTTGACGCCCCTTTCCCTCCTATTGCTGCCTTACAGCGTTGCGACGCCGTAGGCAAGTGTCGTGCACGGGGTTTCGTGTGTACTGAGTTCACGCCCCTATCCCTCCTATTGCTGCCTTACAGAGTTGCAACGCTGTAGTCTACTGTCGTGCACGGGGTTTCGTGTGTGACTGAATTCACCCCCCTTTCCCTCCTATTGCTGCCTTACAGCGTTGCGACGCCGAAGGCAAGTGTCGTTCACGGGGTTTCGTGTGTACTGAGTTCACGCCCCGTTCCCTCCTATTGCTGCCTTACAGCATTGCGACACCGAAGGCAAGTGTCGCGCACGGGGTTTCATGTGTACTGAATTCACGCCCCTTTCCCTCCTATTGCTGCCTTAAGGCGTTGCGACGCCGAAGGCAAGTGTCGTGCACGGAGTTTCGTGTGTACTGAGTTCACGCCCCTTTCGCTCCTATTGCTGCCCTACAGCGTTGCGACGCCGGAGGCAAGTGTCGTGCACGGGGTTTCGTGTGTACTGAGTTCACGCCCCTTTCCCTCCTATTGCTGCCTTACAGCGTTGCGACGCCGAAGGCAAGTGTCGTGCACGGGGTTTCGTGTGTACTGAGTTCACGCCCCTTTCCCTCCTATTGCTTCCTTACAGCGTTGCGACACCGAAGGCAAGTGTCGTGCACGGGGTTTTGTGTGTGCTGAGTTCACGCCCCTTTCACTCCTATTGCTGCCTTACAGCGTTGCGACGCTGTAGGCAAGTGTCGTGCATGGGGTTTCGTGTGTACTGAGTTCACGCCCCTTTCCCTCCTATTGCTGCCTTACAGCGTTGCGACGCCGAAGGCAAGTGTCTTGCTCGGGGTTTTGTGTGTACTGAGTTCACGCCCCTTTCCCTCCTATTGCTGCCTTACAGCGTTGTGACGCCGAAGGCAAGTGTCGTGAATGGGGTTTCGTGTGTACTGAGTTCTCGCCCCTTTCCCTCCTATTGCTGCCTTACAGCGTTGCGACGCCGTAGGCAAGTGTAGTGCACGGGGTTTCGTGTGTACTGAGTTCACGCCCCTTTCCCTCCTATTGCTGCCTTACAGCGTTGCGACGCCGAAGGCAAGTGTCGTGCACGGGGTTTCGTGTGTACTGAGTTGACGCCCCTTTCCCTCCTATTGCTGCCTTACAGCGTTGCGACGCCGTAGGCAAGTGTCGTGCACGGGGTTTCGTGTGTACTGAGTTCACGCCCCTTTCCCTCCTATTGCTGCCTTACAGAGTTGCGACGCAGAAGGCAAGTGTCGATCACGGGGTTTCGTGTGTACTGAGCTCACGCCCCGTTCCCTCCTATTGCTGCCTTACAGCATTGCGACGCCGAAGGCAAGTGTCGTGCACGGGGTTTCATGTGTACTGAATTCACGCCCCTTTCCCTCCTATTGCTGCCTTACAGCGTTGCGACGCCGTAGGCATGTGTCGTGCACGGGTTTTCGTGTGTACTGAGTTCACGCCACTTTCCCTCCTATTGCTGCCTTACAGCGTTACGACGCCGAAGGCAAGTGTCGTGCACGGGGTTTCGTGTGTACTGAGTTCGCGCCCCGTTCCCTCCTATTGCTGCCTTACAGCATTGTGACGCCGAAGGCAAGTGTCGTGCACGGGGTTTCGTGTGTACTGAGTTCACGCCCCTTTCCCTCCTATTGCTGCCTAACAGCGTTGCGACGCCGAAGGCAAGTGTCGTGCACGGGGTTTCGTGTGTACTGAGTTCACGCCCCTTTCCCTCCTATTCCTGCCTTACAGCGTTGCGACGCCGTAGGCAAGTGTCGTGCATGGGGTTTCGTGTGTACTGAGTTCACGTCTCTTTCCCTCCTATTGCTGCCTTACAGCGTTGCGACGCCGAAGGCAAGTGTCGTGCTCGGGGTTTTGTGTGTACTGAGTTCACGCCCCTTTCCCTCCTATTGCTGCCTTACAGCGTTGCGACGCCGAAGGCAAGTGTCGTGAACGGGGTTTCGTGTGTACTGAGTTCACGCCCCTTTCCCTCCTATTGCTGCCTTACAGCGTTGCGACGCCGTAGGCAAGTGTAGTGCACGGGGTTTCGTGTGTACTGAGTTCACGCCCCATTCCCTCCTATTGCTGCGTTACAGCATTGCGACGCCGAAGGCAAGTGTCGTGCACGGGGTTTCGTGTGTACTGAGTTCACGCCCCTTTCCCTCCTATTGCTGCCTTACAGCGTTGCGACGCCGAAGGCAAGTGTCGTGCACGGGGTTTCGTGTGTACTGAGTTCACGCCCCTTTCCCTCCTATTGCTGCCTTACAGCGTTGCGACGCCGTAGGCAAGTGTCGTGCACGGGGTTTCGTGTGTACTGAGTTCACACCCCTTTCCCTCCTATTGCTGCCTTACAGCGTTGCGACACCGAAGGCAAGTGTTGTGCACTGGGTTTCGTGTGTACTGAGTTCATGCCCCGTTCGCTCCTATTGCTGCCTTACAGCGTTGCGACGCCGAAGGCAAGTGTCGTGCACGGGGTTTCGTGTGTACTGAGTTCACACCCCTATCCCTCCTATTGCTGCCTTACAGCGTTGCGACACCGAAGGCAAGTGTTGTGCACTGGGTTTCGTGTGTACTGAGTTCATGCCCCGTTCGCTCCTATTGCTGCCTTACAGCGTTGTGACGCCGAAGGCAAGTGTCGTTCACGGGGTTTCGTGTGTACTGAGTTCACACCCCTTTCTCTCCTATTGCTGCCTTACAGCGTTGCGACGCCGTAGGCAACTGTCGTGCACGGGGTTTCGTGTGTACTGAGTTCACGCCCCTTTCCCTCCTATTGCTGCCTTACAGCGTTGCGACACCGAAGGCAAGTGTTTTGCACTGGGTATCGTGTGTACTGAGTTCATGCCCCGTTCCCTCCTATTGCTGCCTTACAGCGTTGTGACGCCGAAGGCAAGTGTCGTTCACGGGGTTTCGTGTGTACTGAGTTCACGCCCCTTTCCCTCCTATTGCTGCCTTACAGCGTTGCGACGCCGAAGGCAAGTGTCGTGCACGGGGTTTCGTGTGTACTGAGTTCACGCCCCTTTCCCTCCTATTGCTGCCTTACAGCGTTGCGACGCCGAAGGCAAGTGTCGTGCACGGGGTTTCGTGTGTACTGAGTTCACGCCCCTTTCCCTCCTATTGCTGCCTTACAGCGTTGCGACGCCGAAGGCAAGTGTCGTGCACGGGGTTTCGTGTGTACTGAGTTCACGCCCCGTTCCCTCCTATTTCTGCCTTACAATGTTGCGACGCCTTAGGCAAGTGTCGTGCACGGGGTTTCGTGTGTACTGAGTTCACGCCCCGTTCCCTCCTTGTGCTGCCTTACAGCGTTGCAACGCCGAAGGCAAGTGTCGTGCACGGGGTTTCGTGTGTACTGAGTTCACTTCCATTTCCCTCCTATTGCTGCCTTACAGCGTTGCGACGCCGAAGGCAAGTGTCGTGCATGGGGTTTCGTGTACTGAATTCACGCCCCTTTCCCTCCTATTGCTGCCTTACAGCGTTGCGACGCCGAAGGCAAGTGTCGTGCACAGGGTTTCGTGTGTACTGAGTTCACGCCCCGTTCCTTCCTATTG
The DNA here is from genome assembly GCA_026315105.1 of Locusta migratoria. NCBI lineage: Eukaryota > Metazoa > Arthropoda > Insecta > Orthoptera > Acrididae > Locusta > Locusta migratoria. Next base: position 444,442,172 of record CM048748.1, on the reverse strand, counting down.
CTGCCTTACAGCGTTGCGACGCTGAAGGCAAGTGTCGTGCACGGGGTTTCGTGTGTACTGAGTTCACGCCCCTTTCCCTCCTATTGCTGCCTTACAGCGTTGCGACGCCGATGGCAAGTGTCGTTCACGGGGTTTCGTGTGTACTGAGTTCACGCCCCGTTCCCTCCTATTGCTGCCTTACAGCATTGCGACGCCGAAGGCAAGTGTCGTGCACGGGGTTTCGAGTGTACTGAGTTCACGCCCCTTTCCCTCCTATTGCTGCCTTACAGCGTTGCGACGCCGAGGTCTAGTGTCGTGCACAGGGTTTCGTGCGTACTGAATTCACGCCACTTTCCCTCCTATTACTGCCTTACAGCGTTGCGACGCCGAAGGCAAGTGTCGTGCACGGGGTTTCGTGTGTACTGAGTTCACGCTCCTTTCCCTCCTATTGCTGCCCTACACCGTTGCGTCGCCGGAGGCAAGTGTCGTGCACGGGGTTTCGTGTGTACTAAGTTCACGCCCCTTTCCCTCCTATTGCTGCCTTACAGCGTTGCGAGGCCGAAGGCAAGTGTCGTGCACAGGGTTTCGTGTGTACTGAGTTCACGCCACTTTCCCTCCTATTGCTTCCTTACAGCTTTGCGACACCGAAGGAGAGTGTCGTGCACGTGGTTTTGTGTGTGCTGAGTTCACGCCCCTTTCACTCCTATTGCTGCCTTACAGCGTTGCGACGCCGTAGGCAAGTGTCGTGCATGGGGTTTCGTGTGTACTGAGTTCACGTCTCTTTCCCTCCTATTGCTGCCTTACAGCGTTGCGACGCCGAAGGCAAGTGTCGTGCTCGGGGTTTTGTGTGTACTGAGTTCACGCCCCTTTCCCTCCTATTGCTGCCTTACAGCGTTGCGACGCCGAAGGCAAGTGTCGTGAACGGGGTTTCGTGTGTACTGAGTTCACGCCCCTTTCCCTCCTATTGCTGCCTTACAGCGTTGCGACGCCGTAGGCAAGTGTAGTGCACGGGGTTTCGTGTTTACTGAGTTCACGCCCCATTCCCTCCTATTGCTGCGTTACAGCATTGCGACGCCGAAGGCAAGTGTCGTGCACGGGGTTTCGTGTGTACTGAGTTCACGCCCCTTTCCCTCCTATTGCTGCCTTACAGCGTTGCGACGCCGAAGGCAAGTGTCGTGCACGGGGTTTCGTGTGTACTGAGTTCACGCCCCTTTCCCTCCTATTGCTGCCTTACAGCGTTGCGACGCCGTAGGCAAGTGTCGTGCACGGGGTTTCGTGTGTACTGAGTTCACACCCCTTTCCCTCCTATTGCTGCCTTACAGCGTTGCGACACCGAAGGCAAGTGTTGTGCACTGGGTTTCGTGTGTACTGAGTTCATGCCCCGTTCGCTCCTATTGCTGCCTTACAGCGTTGTGACGCCGAAGGCAAGTGTCGTTCACAGGGTTTCGTGTGTACTGAGTTCACGCCCCTTTCTCTCCTATTGCTGCCTTACAGCGTTGCGACGCCGTAGGCAACTGTCGTGCACGGGGTTTCGTGTGTACTGAGTTCACGCCCCTTTCCCTCCTATTGCTGCCTTACAGCGTTGCGACACCGAAGGCAAGTGTTGTGCACTGGGTATCGTGTGTACTGAGTTCATGCCCCGTTCCCTCCTATTGCTGCCTTACAGCGTTGTGACGCCGAAGGCAAGTGTCGTTCACGGGGTTTCGTGTGTACTGAGTTCACGCCCCTTTCCCTCCTATTGCTGCCTTTCAGCGTTGCGACGCCGAAGGCAAGTGTCGTGCACGGGGTTTCGTGTGTACTGAGTTCACGCCCCTTTCCCTCCTATTGCTGCCTTACAGCGTTGCGACGCCGAAGGCAAGTGTCATGCACGGGGTTTCGTGTGTACTGAGTTCACGCCCCTTTCCCTCCTATTGCTGCCTTACAGCGTTGCGACGCCGAAGGCAAGTGTCGTGCACGGGGTTTCGTGTGTACTGAGTTCACGCCCCGTTCCCTCCTATTTCTGCCTTACAATGTTGCGACGCCTTAGGCAAGTGTCGTGCACGGGGTTTCGTGTGTAGTGAGTTCACGCCCCGTTCCCTCCTATTGCTGCCTTACAGTGTTGCGACGCTGAAGGCAAGTGTCATGCACGGGGTTTCGTTTGTACTGAGTTCACGCCCCGTTCCCTCCTTGTGCTGCCTTACAGCGTTGCAACGCCGAAGGCAAGTGTCGTGCACGGGGTTTTGTGTGTACTGAGTTCACTTCCCTTTCCCTCCTATTGCTGCCTTACAGCGTTGCGACGCCGAAGGCAAGTGTCGTGCACGGGGTTTCGTGTACTGAATTCACGCCCCTTTCCCTCCTATTGCTGCCTTACAGCGTTGCGACGCCGAAGGCAAGTGTCGTGCATGGGGTTTCGTGTGTACTGAGTTCACGCCCCGTTCCCTCCTATTGCTGCCTTACAGCGTTGCGACGCTGAAGGCAAGTGTCTTGCACGGGGTTTCGTGTGTACTGAGTTCACGCCCCGTTCCCTCCTATTGCTGCCATACAGCGTTGCGACGCCGAAGGCAAGTGTCGTGCACGGGGTTTCGTGTGTACTGAGTTCACTTCCATTTCCCTCCTATTGCTGCCTTACAGCGTTGCGACGCCGAAGGCAAGTGTCGTGCATGGGGTTTCGTGTACTGAATTCACGCCCCTTTCCCTCCTATTGCTGCCTTACAGCGTTGCGACGCCGAAGGCAAGTGTCGTGCACAGGGTTTCGTGTGTACTGAGTTCACGCCCCGTTCCTTCCTATTGCTGCCTTACAGCGTTGCGACGCTGAAGGCAAGTGTCGTGCACGGGGTTTCGTGTGTACTGAGTTCACGCCCCTTTCCCTCCTATTGCTGCCTTACAGCGTTGCGACGCCGAAGGCAAGTGTCGCTCACGGGGTTTCGTGTGTACTGAGTTCACGCCCCGTTCCCTCCTATTGCTGCCTTACAGCATTGCGACGCCGAAGGCAAGTGTCGTGCACGGGGTTTCGAGTGTACTGAGTTCACGCCCCTTTCCCTCCTATTGCTGCCTTACAGCGTTGCGACGCCGAGGTCTAGTGTCGTGCACGGGGTTTCATGCGTACTGAATTCACGCCACTTTCCCTCCTATTGCTGCCTTACAGCGTTGCAACGCCGAAGGCAAGTGTCGTGCACGGGGTTTCGTGTGTACTGAGTTCACGCCCCTTTCCCTCCTATTGCTGCCTTACAGCATTGCGACGCCGAACGCAAGTGTCGTGCACGGGATTTCATGTGTACTGAATTCACGCCCCTTTCCCTCCTATTGCTGCCTTACAGTGTTGCGACGCCGTAGGCAAGTGTCGTGCACGGGGTTTCGTGTGTCCTGAGTTCACGCCTCGTTCCCTCCAATTGCTGCCTTACAGCGTTGCGACGCCGAAGGCAAGTGTCGTTCACGGGGTTTTGTGTGTACTGAGTTCACGCCCCGTTCCCTCCTATTGCTGCCTTACAGCATTGCGACGCCGAAGGCAAGTGTCGTGCACGGGGTTTCGTGTGTGACTGAATTCATGCCCCTTTCCCTCCTATTGCTGCCTTACAGCGTTGCGACGCTGAAGTCTACTGTCGTGCACGGGGTTTCGTGTGTGACAGAATTCACCCCCCTTTCCCTCCTATTGCTGCCTTACAGCGTTGCGACGCCGAAGGCAAGTGTCGTGCACGGGGTTTCTTGTGTACTGAGTTCACTCCCCTTTCCCTCCTATTGCTGCGTTACAGCGTTGCGACGCCGAAGGCAAGTGTCGTTCACGGGGTTTCGTGTGTACTGAGTTCACGCCCCGTTCCCTCCTATTGCTGCCTTACAGCATTGCGACGCCGAACGCAAGTGTCGTGCACGGGATTTCATGTGTACTGAATTCACGCCCCTTTCCCTCCTATTGCTGCCTTACAGTGTTGCGACGCCGTAGGCAAGTGTCGTGCACGGGGTTTCGTGTGTCCTGAGTTCACGCCTCGTTCCCTCCAATTGCTGCCTTACAGCGTTGCGACGCCGAAGGCAAGTGTCGTTCACGGGTTTTGTGTGTACTGAGTTCACGCCCCGTTCCCTCCTATTGCTGCCTTACAGCATTGCGACGCCGAAGGCAAGTGTCGTGCACGGGGTTTCATGTGTACTGAATTCACGCCCCTTTCCCTCCTATTGCTGCCTTAAGGCGTTGCGACGCTGAAGGCAAGTGTCGTGCACGGAGTTTCGTGTGTACTGAGTTCACGCCCCTTTCCCTCCTATTGCTGCCCTACAGCGTTGCGACGCCGGAGGCAAGTGTCGTGCACGGGGTTTCGTGTGTACTAAGTTCACGCCCCTTTCCCTCCTATTGCTTCCTTACAGCGTTGCGACACCGAAGACAAGTGTCGTGCACGGGGTTTTGTGTGTGCTGAGTTCACGCCCCTTTTACTCCTATTGCTGCCTTACAGCGTTGCGACGCCGTAGGCAAGTGTCGTGCATGGGGTTTCGTGTGTACTGAGTTCACGTCCCTTTCCCTCCTATTGCTGCCTTACAGCGTTGCGACGCCGAAGGCAAGTGTCGTGCTCGGGGTTTTGTGTGTACTGAGTTCACGCCCCTTTCCCTCCTATTGCTGCCTTACAGCGTTGCGACGCCAAAGGCAAGTGTCGTGAACGAGGTTTCGTGTGTACTGAGTTCACGCGCCTTTCCCTCCTATTGCTGCCTTACAGCGTTGCGACGCCGTAGGCAAGTGTAGTGCACGGGGTTTCGTGTGTACTGAGTTGACGCCCCTTTCCCTCCTATTGCTGCCTTACAGCGTTGCGACGCCGAAGGCAAGTGTCGTGCACGGGGTTTCGTGTGTACTGAGTTGACGCCCCTTTCCCTCCTATTGCTGCCTTACAGCGTTGCGACGCCGTAGGCAAGTGTCGTGCACGGGGTTTCGTGTGTACTGAGTTCACGCCCCTTTCCCTCCTATTGCTGCCTTACAGCGTTGCGACGCCGAAGGCAAGTGTCGATCACGGAGTATCGTGTGTACTGAGTTCACGCCCAGTTCCCTCCTATTGCTGCCTTACAGCATTGCGACGCCGAAGGCAAGTGTCGTGCACGGGGTTTCATGTGTACTGAATTCACGCCCCTTTCCCTCCTATTGCTGCCTTACAGCGTTGCGACGCCGTAGGCATGTGTCGTGCACGGGTTTTCGTGTGTACTGAGTTCACGCCACTTTCCCTCCTATTGCTGCCTTACAGCGTTACGACGCCGAAGGCAAGTGTCGTGCACGGGGTTTCGTGTGTTCTGAGTTCGCGCCCCGTTCCCTCCTATTGCTGCCTTACAGCGTTGTGACGCCGAAGGCAAGTGTCGTGCACGGGGTTTCGTGTGTACTGAGTTCACGTCCCTTTCCCTCCTATTGCTGGCTTACAGCGTTGCGACGCCGTAGGCATGTGTCGTGCACGGGTTTTCGTGTGTACTGAGTTCACGCCACTTTCCCTCCTATTGCTGCCTTACAGCGTTACGACGCCGAAGGCATGTGTCGTGCACGGGGTTTCGTGTGTACTGAGTTCGCGCCCCGCTCCCTCCTATTGCTGCCTTACAGCGTTGTGACGCCGAAGGCAAGTGTCGTGCACGGGGTTTCGTGTGTACTGAGTTCACGCCCCTTTCCCTCCTATTGCTGCCTTACAGCGTTGCGACGCCAAAGGCAAGTTTCGTGCACGGGGTTTCGTGTGTACTGAGTTCACGCCCCTTTCCCTCCTATTGCTGCCTTACAGCGTTGCGACGCCGAAGGCAATTGTCATGCACGGGGTTTCGTGTGTACTGAGTTCACGCCCCTTTCCCTCCTATTGCTGCCTTACAGCGTGGCGACGCCGAAGGCAAGTGTCGTGCACGGGGTTTCGTGTGTACTGTGTTCACGCCCCTTGCCCTCCTATTGCTGCCTTACAGCGTTGCGACGCCGTAGGCAAGTGTCTTGCACGGGGTTTCGTGTGTACTGAGTTCACGCCCCTTTCCCTCCTATTGCTGCCTTACAGCGTTGCGACGCCGAAGGCAAGTGTCATTCACGGGGTTTCGTGTGTACTGAGTTCACGCCCCGTTCCCTCCTATTGCTGCCTTACAGCATTGCGACGCCGAACGCAAGTGTCGTGCACGGGATTTCAAGTGTACTGAATTCACGCACCTTTCCCTCCTATTGCTGCCTTACAGCGTTGCGACGCCGTAGGCAAGTGTCGTTCACGGGGTTTCGTGTGTACTGAGTTCACGCCCCGTACCCTCCTATTGCTGCCTTACAGTGTTGCGACGCTGAAGTCTACTGTCGTGCACGGGGTTTCGTGTGTGACTGAATTCACCCCCCTTTCCCTCCTATTGCTGCCTTACAGCGTTGCGACGCCGAAGGCAAGTGTCGTGCACGGGGTTTCGTGTGTACTGAGTTAACGCCCCTTTCCCTCCTATTCTGCCTTACAGCGTTGCGACGCCGAAGGCAAGTGTCGTTCACGGGGTTTCGTGTGTACTGAGTTCACGCCCCGTTTCCTCCTATTGCTGCCTTACAGCATAGCGACACCGAAGGCAAGTGTCGTGCACGGGGTTTCATGTGTACTGAATGCACGCACCTTTCCCTCCTATTGCTGCCTTAAGGCGTTGCGACGCCGAAGGCAAGTGTCGTGCACGGAGTTTCGTGTGTACTGAGTTCACGCCCCTTTCCCTCCTATTGCTGCCCTACAGCGTTGCGACGCCGGAGGCAAGTGTCGTGCACGGGGTTTCGTGTGTACTAAGTTCACGCCCCTTTCCCTCCTATTGCTGCCTTACAGCGTTGCGACGCCGAAGGCAAGTGTCGTGCACGGGGTTTCGTGTGTACTGAGTTCACGCCACTTTCCCTCCTATTGCTGCCTTACAGCGTTGCGACACCGAAGGCAAGTGTCGTGCACGGGGTTTTGTGTGTGCTGAGTTCACGACCCTTTCACTCCTATTGCTGCCTTACAGCGTTGCGACGCCGTAGGCAAGTGTCGTGCATGGGGTTTCGTGTGTACTGAGTTCACCCCCCTTTCCCTCCTATTGCTGCCTTACAGCGTTGCGACGCCGAAGGAAAGTGTCGTGCTCGGGGTTTTGTGTGTACTGAGTTCACGCCCCTTTCCCTCCTATTGCTGCCTTACAGCGTTGCGACGCCGAAGGCAATTGTCGTGAACGGGGTTTCGTGTGTACTGAGTTCACGCCCCTTTCCCTCCTATTGCTGCCTTACAGCGTTGCGACGCCGTAGGCAAGTGTAGTGCACGGGGTTTCGTGTGTACTGAGTTCACGCCCCTTTCCCTCCTATTGCTGCCTTACAGCGTTGCGACGCCGAAGGCAAGTGTCGTGCACGGGGTTTCGTGTGTACTGAGTTGACGCCCCTTTCAATTCTATTGCTGCCTTACAGCGTTGCGACGCCGTAGGCAAGTGTCGTGCACGGGGTTTCGTGTGTACTGAGTTCACGCCCCTTTCCCTCCCATTGCTGCCTTACAGCGTTGCGACGCCGAAGGCAAGTGTCGATCACAGACTTTCGTGTGTACTGAGTTCACGCCCCGTTCCCTCCTATTGCTGCCTTACAGCATTGCGACGCCGAAGGCAAGTGTCGTGCACGGGGTTTCATGTGTACTGAATTCACGCCCCTTTCCCTCCTATTGCTGCCTTACAGCGTTGCGCCGCCGTAGGCATGTGTCGTGCACGGGTTTTCGTGTGTACTGAGTTCACGCCACTTTCCCTCCTATTGCTGCCTTACAGCGTTACGACGCCGAAGGCAAGTGTCGTGCACGGGGTTTCGTGTGTACTGAGTTCGCGCCCCGTTCCCTCCTATTGCTGCATTACAGCGTTGTGACGCCGAAGGCAAGTGTCGTGCACGGGGTTTCGTGTGTACTGAGTTCACGCCCCTTTCCCTCCTATTGCTGCCTTACAGCGTTGCGACGCCGTAGGCATGTGTCGTGCACGGGTTTTCGTGTGTACTGTGTCACGCCACATTCCCTCCTATTGCTGCCTTACAGCGTTACGACGCCGAAGGCAAGTGTCGTGCACGGGGTTTCGTGTGTACTGAGTTCGCGCCCCGTTCCCTCCTATTGCTGCCTTACAGCGTTGTGACGCCGAAGGCAAGTGTCGTGCACGGGGTTTCGTGTGTACTGAGTTCACGCCCCTTTCCCTCCTATTGCTGCCTTACAGCGTTGCGACGCCGAAGGCAAGTGTCGTGCACGGGGTTTCGTGTGTACTGAGATCACGCCCCTTTCCTACCTATTCCTGCCTTACAGCATTGCGACGCCGTAGGCAAGTGTCGTGCACGGGGTTTCGTGTGTACTGAGTTCACGCCCCTTTCCCTCCTATTGCTGCCTTACAGCGTAGCGACGCCGAAGGCAAGTGTCGTGCACGGGCTTTCGTGTGTACTGAGTTCACGCCCCTTTCACTCCTATTGCTGCCTTACAGCGTTGCGACGCCAAAGGCAAGTTTCGTGCACGGGGTTTCGTGTGTACTGAGTTCACGCCCCTTTCCCTCCTATTGCTGCCTTACAGCGTTGCGACGCCGAAGGCAATTGTCATGCACGGGGTGTCGTGTGTACTGCGTTCACGCCCCTTTCCCTCCTATTGCTGCCTTACAGCGTTGCGACGCCGAAGGCAAGTGTCGTGCACGGGGTTTCGTGTGTACTGTGTTCACGCCCCTTTCCCTCCTATTGCTGCCTTACAGCCTTGTGACGCCGTAGGCAAGTGTCTTGCACGGGGTTTCGTGTGTACTGAGTTCACGCCCCTTTCCCTCCTATTGCTGCCTTACAGCGTTGCGACGCCGAAGGCAAGTGTCGTGCATGGGGTTTCGTGTGTACTGAGTTCACGCCCCATTCCCTCCTATTGCTGCGTTACAGCATTGCGACGCCGAAGGCAAGTGTCGTGCACGGGGTTTCGTGTGTACTGAGTTCACGCTCCATTCCCTCCTATTGCTGCTTTACAGCGTTGCGACGCCGAAGGCAAGTGTCGTGCACGGCGTTTCGTGTGTACTTAGTTCACGCCCCTTTCCCTCCTATTGCTGCCTTACAGCGTTGCGACGCCGTAGGCAAGTGTCGTGCACGGGGTTTCGTGTGTACTGAGTTCACACCCCTTTCCCTCCTATTGCTGCCTTACAGCGTTGCGACACCGAAGGCCAGTGTTGTGCACTGGGTTTCGTGTGTACTGAGTTCATGCCCCGTTCCCTCCTATTGCTGCCTTACAGCGTTGTGACGCCGAAGGCAAGTGTCGTTCACGGGGTTTCGTGTGTACTGAGTTCACGCCCCTTTCCCTCCTATTGCTGCCTTAAGGCGTTGCGACGCCGAAGGCAAGTGTCGTGCACGGGGTTTCGTGTGTACTGAGTTCACGCCCCTTTCCCTCCTATTGCTGCCTTACAGCGTTGCGACGCCGAAGGCAAGTGTCTTGCACGGGGTTTCGTGTGTACTGAGTTCACGCCCCTTTCCCTCCTATTGCTGCCTTTCAGCGTTGCGACGCCGAAGGCAAGTGTCGTGCACGGGGTTTCGTGTGTACTGAGTTCACGCCCCGTTCCCTCCTATTGCTGCCTTACAATGTTGCGACGCCTTAGGCAAGTGTCGTGCACGGGGTTTCGTGTGTAGTTAGTTCACGCCCCGTTCCCTCCTATTGCTGCCTTACAGTGTTGCGATGCCGAAGGCAAGTGTCGTGCATGGGGTTTCGTGTGTACTGAGTTCACGCCCCGTTCCCTCCTATTGCTGCCTTACAGCGTTGCGACGCTGAAGGCAAGTGTCTTGCACGGGGTTTCGTGTGTACTGAGTTCACGCCCCGTTCCCTCCTATTGCTGCCTTACAGCGTTGCAACGCCGATGGCAAGTGTCGTGCACGGGGTTTTGTGTGTACTGAGTTCACTTCCCTTTCCCTCCTATTGCTGCCTTACGGCGTTGCGACGCCGAAGGCAAGTGTCGTGCAGGGGGTTTCGTGTACTGAATTCACGCCCCTTTCCCTCCTATTGCTGCCTTACAGCGTTGCGACGCCGAAGGCAAGTGTCGTGCATGGGGTTTCGTGTGTACTGAGTTCACGCCCCGTTCCCTCCTATTGCTGCCTTACAGCCTTGCGACGCTGAAGGCAAGTGTCTTGCACGGGGTTTCGTGTGTACTGAGTTCACGCCCCGTTCCCTCCTATTGCTGCCTTACAGCGTTGCAACGCCGAAGGCAAGTGTCGTGCACGGGGTTTCGTGTGTACTGAGTTCACTTCCCTTTCCCTCCTATTGCTGCCTTACAGCGTTGCGACGCCGAAGGCAAGTGTCGTGCATGGGGTTTCGTGCACTGAATTCACGCCCCTTTCCCTCCTATTGCTGCCTTACAGCGTTGCGACGCCGAAGGCAAGTGTCGTGCACAGGGTTTCGTGTGTACTGAGTTCACGCCCCGTTCCTTCCTATTGCTGCCTTACAGCGTTGCGACGCTGAAGGCAAGTGTCGTGCACGGGGTTTCGTGTGTACTGAGTTCACGCCCCTTTCCCTCCTATTGCTGCCTTACAGCGTTGCGACGCCGAAGGCAAGTGTCGTTCACGGGGTTTCGTGTGTACTGAGTTCACGCCCCGTTCCCTCCTATTGCTGCCTTACAGCATTGCGACGCCGAAGGCAAGTGTCGTGCACGGGGTTTCGAGTGTACTGAGTTCACGCCCCTTTCCCTCCTATTGCTGCCTTACAGCGTTGCGACGCCGAAGTCTAGTGTCGTGCACGGGGTTTCGTGCGTACTGAATTCACGCCACTTTCCCTCCTATTGCTGCCTTACAGCGTTGCGACGCCGAAGGCAAGTGTCGTGCACGGGGTTTCGTGTGTACTGAGTTCACGCCCCTTTCCCTCCTATTGCTGCCTTACAGCGTTGCGACGCCGAAGGCAAGTGTCATTCACGGGGTTTCGTGTGTACTGAGTTCACGCACCGTTCCCTCCTATTGCTGCCTTACAGCATTGCGACGCCGAACGCAAGTGTCGTGCACGGGATTTCATGTGTACTGAATTCACGCCCCTTTCCCTCCTATTGCTGCCTTACAGCGTTGCGACGCCGTAGGCAAGTGTCGTGCACGGGGTTTCGTGTGTCCTGAGTTCACGCCTCGTTCCCTCCTATTGCTGCCTTACAGCGTTGCGACGCCGAAGGCAAGTGTCGTTCACGGGGTTTCGTGTGTACTGAGTTCACGCTCCGTTCCCTCCTATTGCTGCCTTACAGCATTGCGACGCCGAAGGCAAGTGTCGTGCACGGGGTTTCGTGTGTGACTGAATTCACGCCCCTTTTCCTCCTATTGCTGCCTTACAGCGTTGCGACGCTGAAGTCTACTGTCGTGCACAAGGTTTCGTGTGTGACTGAATTCACCCCCCTTTCCCTCCTATTGCTGCCTTACAGCGTTGCGACGCCGAAGGCAAGTGTCGTGCATGGGGTTTCGTGTGTACTGAGTTCACGCCCCTTTCCCTCCTATTGCTGCCTTACAGCGTTGCGACGCCGAAGGCAAGTGTCGTTCAAGGGTTTCGTGTGTACTGAGTTTACGCCCCGTTCCCTCCTATTGCTGCCTTACAGCATTGCGACACCGAAGGCAAGTGTCGTGCACGGGGTTTCATGTGTACTGAATTCACGCTCCTTTCCCTCCTATTGCTGCCTTACAGCGTTGCGACGCCGAAGGCAATTGTCATGCACGGGGTGTCGTGTGTACTGCGTTCACGCCCCTTTCCCTCCTATTGCTGCCTTACAGCGTTGCGACGCCGAAGGCTAGTGTCGTGCACGGGGTTTCGTGTGTACTGTGATCACGCCCCTTTCCCTCCTATTACTGCCTTACAGCCTTGTGACGCCGTAGGCAAGTGTCTTGCACGGGGTTTCGTGTGTACTGAGTTCACGCCCCTTTCCCTCCTATTGCTGCCTTACAGCGTTGCGACGCCGAAGGCAAGTGTCGTGCATGGGGTTTCGTGTGTACTGAGTTCACGCCCCATTCCCTCCTATTGCTGCGTTACAGCATTGCGACGCCGAAGGCAAGTGTCGTGCACGGGGTTTCGTGTGTACTGAGTTCACGCTCCATTCCCTCCTATTGCTGCTTTACAGCGTTGCGACGCCGATGGCAAGTGTCGTGCACGGCGTTTCGTGTGTACTTAGTTCACGCCCCTTTCCCTCCTATTGCTGCCTTACAGCGTTGCGACGCCGTAGGCAAGTGTCGTGCACGGGGTTTCGTGTGTACTGAGTTCACACCCCTTTCCCTCCTATTGCTGCCTTACAGCGTTGCGACACCGAAGGCCAGTGTTGTGCACTGGGTTTCGTGTGTACTGAGTTCATGCCCCGTTCCCTCCTATTGCTGCCTTACAGCGTTGCGACGCCGAAGGCAAGTGTCGTGCACGGGGTTTCGTGTGTACTGAGTTCACGCCCCGTTCCCTCCTATTGCTGCCTTACAATGTTGCGACGCCTTAGGCAAGTGTCGTGCACGGGGTTTCGTGTGTAGTGAGTTCACGCCCCGTTCCCTCCTATTGCTGCCTTACAGTGTTGCGATGCCGAAGGCAAGTGTCTTGCACGTGGTTTCGTGTGTACTGAGTTCACGCCCCGTTCCCTCCTATTGCTGCCTTACAGCGTTGCAACGCCGATGGCAAGTGTCGTGCATGGGGTTTTGTGTGTACTGAGTTCACTTCCCTTTCCCTCCTATTGCTGCCTTACGGCGTTGCGACGCCGAAGGCAAGTGTCGTGCACGGGGTTTCGTGTACTGAATTCACGCCCCTTTCCCTCCTATTGCTGCCTTACAGCGTTGCGACGCCGAAGGCAAGTGTCGTGCATGGGGTTTCGTGTGTACTGAGTTCACGCCCCGTTCCCTCCTATTGCTGCCTTACAGCGTTGCGACGCTGAAGGCAAGTGTCTTGCACGGGGTTTCGTGTGTACTGAGTTCACGCCCCGTTCCCTCCTTTTGCTGCCTTACATCGTTGCAACGCCGAAGGCAAGTGTCGTGCACGGGGTTTCGTGTGTACTGAGTTCACTTCCCTTTCCCTCCTATTGCTGCCTTACAGTGTTGCGACGCCGAAGGCAAGTGTCGTGCATGGGGTTTCGTGCACTGAATTCACGCCCCTTTCCCTCCTATTGCTGCCTTACAGCGTTGCGACGCCGAAGGCAAGTGTCGTGCACAGGGTTTCGTGTGTACTGAGTTCACGCCCCGTTCCTTCCTATTGCTGCCTTACAGCGTTGCGACGCTGAAGGCAAGTGTCGTGCACGGGGTTTCGTGTGTACTGAGTTCACGCCCCTTTCCCTCCTATTGCTGCCTTACAGCGTTGCGACGCCGAAGGCAAGTGTCGTTCACGGGGTTTCGTGTGTACTGAGTTCACGCCCCGTTCCCTCCTATTGCTGCCTTACAGCATTGCGACGCCGAAGGCAAGTGTCGTGCACGGGGTTTCGAGTGTACTGAGTTCACGCCCCTTTCCCTCCTATTGCTGCCTTACAGCGTTGCGACGCCGAAGTCTAGTGTCGTGCACGGGGTTTCGTGCGTACTGAATTCACGCCACTTTCCCTCCTATTGCTGCCTTACAGCGTTGCGACGCCGAAGGCAAGTGTCGTGCACGGGGTTTCGTGTGTACTGAGTTCACGCCCCTTTCCCTCCTATTGCTGCCTTACAGCGTTGCGACGCCGAAGGCAAGTGTCATTCACGGGGTTTCGTGTGTACTGAGTTCACGCACCGTTCCCTCCTATTGCTGCCTTACAGCATTGCGACGCCGAACGCAAGTGTCGTGCACGGGATTTCATGTGTACTGAATTCACGCCCCTTTCCCTCCTATTGCTGCCTTACAGCGTTGCGACGCCGTAGGCAAGTGTCGTGCACGGGGTTTCGTGTGTCCTGAGTTCACGCCTCGTTCCCTCCTATTGCTGCCTTACAGCGTTGCGACGCCGAAGGCAAGTGTCGTTCACGGGGTTTCGTGTGTACTGAGTTCACGCTCCGTTCCCTCCTATTGCTGCCTTACAGCATTGCGACGCCGAAGGCAAGTGTCGTGCACGGGGTTTCGTGTGTGACTGAATTCACGCCCCTTTTTCTCCTATTGCTGCCTTACAGCGTTGCGACGCTGAAGTCTACTGTCGTGCACGGGGTTTCGTGTGTGACTGAATTCACCCCCCTTTCCCTCCTATTGCTGCCTTACAGCGTTGCGACGCCGAAGGCAAGTGTCGTGCATGGGGTTTCGTGTGTACTGAGTTCACGCCCGTTTCCCTCCTATTGCTGCCTTACAGCGTTGCGACGCCGAAGGCAAGTGTCGTTCACGGGGTTTCGTGTGTACTGAGTTCACGCCCCGTTCCCTCCTATTGCTGCCTTACAGCATTGCGACACCGAAGGCAAGTGTCGTGCACGGGGTTTCATGTGTACTGAATTCACGCTCCTTTCCCTCCTATTGCTGCCTTAAGGCGTTGCGACGCCGAAGGCAAGTGTCGTGCACGGAGTTTCGTGTGTACTGAGTTCACGCCCCTTTCACTCCTATTGCTGCCCTACAGCGTTGCGACGCCGGAGGCAAGTGTCGTGCACGGTGTTTCATGTGTACTGAGTTCACGCCCCTTTCCCTCCTATTGCTGCCTTACAGCGTTGCGACGCCGAAGGCAAGTGTCGTGCTCGGGGTTTTGTGTGTACTGAGTTCACGCCCCTTTCCCTCCTATTGCTGCCTTACAGCGTTGCGACGCCGAAGGCAAGTGTCGTGAACGGGGTTTCGTGTGTACTGAGTTCACGCCCCTTTCCCTCCTATTGCTGCCTTACAGCGTTGCGACGCCGTAGGCAAGTGTAGTGCACGGGGTTTCGTGTGTACTGAGTTCACGCCCCTTTCCCTCCTATTGCTGCCTTACAGCGTTGCGACGCCGAAGGCAAGTGTCGTGCACGGGGTTTCGTGTGTACTGAGTTCACGCCCCTTTCCCTCCTATTGCTGCCTTACAGCGTTGCGACGCCGTAGGCAAGTGTCGTGCACGGGGCTTCGTGTGTACTGAGTTCACGCCACTTTCCCTCCTATTGCTGCCTTACAGCGTTACGACGCCGAAGGCAAGTGTCGTGCACGGGGTTTCGTGTGTACTGAGTTCGCGCCCCGTTCCCTCCTATTGCTGCCTTACAGCGTTGTGACGCCGAAGGCAAGTGTCGTGCACGGGGTTTCGTGTGTACTGAGTTCACGCCCCTTTCCCTCCTATTGCTGCCTTACAGCGTTGCGACGCCGAAGGCTAGTGTCGTGCACGGGGTTTCGTGTGTACTGAGTTCACGCCCCTTTCCCTCCTATTCCTGCCTTACTGCGTTGCGACGCCGTAGGCAAGTGTCGTGCACGGGGTTTCGTGTGTACTGAGTTCACGCCCCTTTCCCTCCTATTGCTGCCTTACAGCGTTGCGACGCCGAAGGCAAGTGTCGTGCACGGGGTTTCGTGTGTACTGAGTTCACGCCCCTTTCCCTCCTATTGCTGCCTTACAGCGTTGCGACGCCGTAGGCAAGTGTCGTGCACGGGGTTTCGTGTGTACTGAGTTCACGCCCCTTTCCCTCCTATTGCTGCCTTACAGCGTTGTGACGCCGTAGGCATGTGTCGTGCACGGGTTTTCGTGTGTACTGAGTCACGCCACTTTCCCTCCTATTGCTGCCTTACAGCGTTACGACGCCGAAGGCAAGTGTCGTGCACGGGGTTTCATGTGTACTGAATTCACGCCCCTTTCCCTCCTATTGCTGCCTTACAGCGTTGCGACGCCGTAGGCATGTGTCGTGCACGGGTTTTCGTGTGTACTGAGTTCACGCCACTTTCCCTCCTATTGCTGCCTTACAGCGTTACGACGCCGAAGGCAACTGTCGTGCACGGGGTTTCGTGTGTACTGAGTTCACGCCCCTTTCCCTCCTATTCCTGCCTTACAGCGTTGCGACGCCGTAGGCAAGTGTCGTGCACGTGGTTAAGTGTGTAATGAGTTCACGCCCCTTTCCCTCCTATTGCTGCCTTACAGCGTTGCGACGCCGAAGGCAAGTGTCGTGCACGGGGTTTCGTGTGTACTGAGTTCAAGCCCCTTTCCCTCCTATTGCTGCCTTACAGCGTTGCGACGCCGAAGGCAGGTGTCGTGCACGGGGTTTCGTGTGTACTGTGTTCACGCCCCTTTCCCTCCTATTGCTGCCTTACAGCGTTGCGACGCCGTAGGCAAGTGTCTTGCACGGGGTTTCGTGTGTACTGAGTTCACGCCCCTTTCCCTCCTATTGCTGCCTTACAGCGTTGCGACGCCGAAGGCAAGTGTCGTGCATTGGGTTTCGTGTGTACTGAGTTCACGCCCCATTCCCTCCTATTGCTGCGTTACAGCATTGCGACGCCGAAGGCAAGTGCCGTGCACGGGGTTTCGTGTGTACTGAGTTCACGCCCCTTTCCCTCCTATTGCTGCCTTACAGCGTTGCGACACCGAGGGCAAGTGTTGTGCACTGGGTATCGTGTGTACTGAGTTCATGCCCCGTTCCCTCCTATTGCTGCCTTACAGCGTTGTGACGCCGAAGGCAAGTGTCGTTCACGGGGTTTCGTGTGTACTGAGTTCACGCCCCTTTCCCTCCTATTGCTGCCTTACAGCGTTGCGACGCCGAAGGCAAGTGTCGTGCACGGGGTTTCGTGTGTACTGAGTTCACGCCCCTTTCCCTCCTATTGCTGCCTTACAGCGTTGCGACGCCGAAGGCAAGTGTCGTGCACGGGGTTTCGTGTGTACTGAGTTCACGCCCCTTTCCCTCCTATTGCTGCCTTACAGCGTTGCGACGCCGAAGGCAAGTGTCGTGCACGGGGTTTCGTGTGTACTGAGTTCACGCCCCGTTCCCTCCTATTGCTGCCTTACAATGTTGCGACGCCTTAGGCAAGTGTCGTGCACGGGGTTTCGTGTGTAGTGAGTTCACGCCCCGTTCCCTCCTATTGCTGCCTTACCGTGTTGCGACGCCGAAGGCAAGTGTCGTGCATGGGGTTTCGTGTGTACTGAGTTCACGCCCCGTTCCCTCCTATTGCTGCCTTACAGCGTTGCGACGCTGAAGGCAAGTGTCTTGCACGGGGTTTCGTGTGTACTGAGTTCACGCCCCGTTCCCTCCTATTGCTGCCTTACAGCGTTGCAACGCCGAAGGCAAGTGTCGTGCATGGGGTTTTGTGTGTACTGAGTTCACTTCCCTTTCCCCCCTATTGCTGCCTTACAGCGTTGCGACGCCGAAGGCAAGTGTCGTGCACGGGGTTTCGTGTACTGAATTCACGCCCCTTTCCCTCCTGTTGCTGCCTTACAGCGTTGCGACGCTGATGGCAAGTGTCGTGCACGGGGTTTCGTGTGTCCTGAGTTCATGCCTCGTTCCCTCCTATTGCTGCCTTACAGCGTTGCGACGCCGAAGGCAAGTGTCGTTCACGGGGTTTCGTGTGTACTGAGTTCACGCTCCGTTCCCTCCTATTGCTGCCTTACAGCATTGCGACGCCGAAGGCAAGTGTCGTGCACGGGGTTTCGTGTGTGACTGAATTCACGCCCCTTTTTCTCCTATTGCTGCCTTACAGCGTTGCGACGCTGAAGTCTACTGTCGTGCACGGGGTTTCGTGTGTGACTGAATTCACCCCCCTTTCACTCCTATTGCTGCCCTACAGCGTTGCGACGCCGGAGGCAAGTGTCGTGCACGGTGTTTCATGTGTACTGAGTTCACGCCCGTTTCCCTCCTATTGCTGCCTTACAGCGTTGCGACGCCGAAGGCAAGTGTCGTGCTCGGGGTTTTGTGTGTACTGAGTTCACGCCCCTTTCCCTCCTATTGCTGCCTTACAGCGTTGCGACGCCGAAGGCAAGTGTCGTGAACGGGGTTTCGTGTGTACTGAGTTCACGCCCCTTTCCCTCCTATTGCTGCCTTACAGCGTTGCGACGCCGTAGGCAAGTGTAGTGCACGGGGTTTCGTGTGTACTGAGTTCACGCCCCTTTCCCTCCTATTGCTGCCTTACAGCGTTGCGACGCCGAAGGCAAGTGTCGTGCACGGGGTTTCGTGTGTACTGAGTTCACGCCCCTTTCCCTCCTATTGCTGCCTTACAGCGTTGCGACGCCGTAGGCAAGTGTCGTGCACGGGGTTTCGTGTGTACTGAGTTCACGCCACTTTCCCTCCTATTGCTGCCTTACAGCGTTACGACGCCGAAGGCAAGTGTCGTGCACGGGGTTTCGTGTGTACTGAGTTCGCGCCCCGTTCCCTCCTATTGCTGCCTTACAGCGTTGTGACGCCGAAGGCAAGTGTCGTGCACGGGGTTTCGTGTGTACTGAGTTCACGCCCCTTTCCCTCCTATTGCTGCCTTACAGCGTTGCGACGCCGAAGGCTAGTGTCGTGCACGGGGTTTCGTGTGTACTGAGTTCACGCCCCTTTCCCTCCTATTCCTGCCTTACTGCGTTGCGACGCCGTAGGCAAGTGTCGTGCACGGGGTTTCGTGTGTACTGAGTTCACGCCCCTTTCCCTCCTATTGCTGCCTTACAGCGTTGCGACGCCGAAGGCAAGTGTCGTGCACGGGGTTTCGTGTGTACTGAGTTCACGCCCCTTTCCCTCCTATTGCTGCCTTACAGCGTTGCGACGCCGTAGGCAAGTGTCGTGCACGGGGTTTCGTGTGTACTGAGTTCACGCCCCTTTCCCTCCTATTGCTGCCTTACAGCGTTGTGACGCCGTAGGCATGTGTCGTGCACGGGTTTTCGTGTGTACTGAGTCACGCCACTTTCCCTCCTATTGCTGCCTTACAGCGTTACGACGCCGAAGGCAAGTGTCGTGCACGGGGTTTCATGTGTACTGAATTCACGCCCCTTTCCCTCCTATTGCTGCCTTACAGCGTTGCGACGCCGTAGGCATGTGTCGTGCACGGGTTTTCGTGTGTACTGAGTTCACGCCACTTTCCCTCCTATTGCTGCCTTACAGCGTTACGACGCCGAAGGCAACTGTCGTGCACGGGGTTTCGTGTGTACTGAGTTCACGCCCCTTTCCCTCCTATTCCTGCCTTACAGCGTTGCGACGCCGTAGGCAAGTGTCGTGCACGTGGTTTCGTGTGTAATGAGTTCACGCCCCTTTCCCTCCTATTGCTGCCTTACAGCGTTGCGAAGCCGAAGGCAAGTGTCGTGCACGGGGTTTCGTGTGTACTGAGTTCAAGCCCCTTTCCCTCCTATTGCTGCCTTACAGCGTTGCGACGCCGAAGGCAGGTGTCGTGCACGGGGTTTCGTGTGTACTGTGTTCACGCCCCTTTCCCTCCTATTGCTGCCTTACAGCGTTGCGACGCCGTAGGCAAGTGTCTTGCACGGGGTTTCGTGTGTACTGAGTTCACGCCCCTTTCCCTCCTATTGCTGCCTTACAGCGTTGCGACGCCGAAGGCAAGTGTCGTGCATTGGGTTTCGTGTGTACTGAGTTCACGCCCCATTCCCTCCTATTGCTGCGTTACAGCATTGCGACGCCGAAGGCAAGTGCCGTGCACGGGGTTTCGTGTGTACTGAGTTCACGACCCTTTCCCTCCTATTGCTGCCTTACAGCGTTGCGACGCCGAAGGCAAGTGTCGTGCACGGGGTTTCGTGTGTACTGAGTTCACGCCCCTTTCCCTCCTATTGCTGCCTTACAGCGTTGCGACGCCGTAGGCAAGTGTCGTGCACGGGGTTTCGTGTGTACAGAGTTCACACCCCTTTCCCTCCTATTGCTGCCTTACAGCGTTGCGACACCGAGGGCAAGTGTTGTGCACTGGGTATCGTGTGTACTGAGTTCATGCCCCGTTCCCTCCTATTGCTGCCTTACAGCGTTGTGACGCCGAAGGCAAGTGTCGTTCACGGGGTTTCGTGTGTACTGAGTTCACGCCCCTTTCCCTCCTATTGCTGCCTTACAGCGTTGCGACGCCGAAGGCAAGTGTCGTGCACGGGGTTTCGTGTGTACTGAGTTCACGCCCCTTTCCCTCCTATTGCTGCCTTACAGCGTTGCGACGCCGAAGGCAAGTGTCGTGCACGGGGTTTCGTGTGTACTGAGTTCACGCCCCTTTCCCTCCTATTGCTGCCTTACAGCGTTGCGACGCCGAAGGCAAGTGTCGTGCACGGGGTTTCGTGTGTACTGAGTTCACGCCCCGTTCCCTCCTATTGCTGCCTTACAATGTTGCGACGCCTTAGGCAAGTGTCGTGCACGGGGTTTCGTGTGTAGTGAGTTCACGCCCCGTTCCCTCCTATTGCTGCCTTACCGTGTTGCGACGCCGAAGGCAAGTGTCGTGCATGGGGTTTCGTGTGTACTGAGTTCACGCCCCGTTCCCTCCTATTGCTGCCTTACAGCGTTGCGACGCTGAAGGCAAGTGTCTTGCACGGGGTTTCGTGTGTACTGAGTTCACGCCCCGTTCCCTCCTATTGCTGCCTTACAGCGTTGCAACGCCGAAGGCAAGTGTCGTGCATGGGGTTTTGTGTGTACTGAGTTCACTTCCCTTTCCCCCCTATTGCTGCCTTACAGCGTTGCGACGCCGAAGGCAAGTGTCGTGCACGGGGTTTCGTGTACTGAATTCACGCCCCTTTCCCTCCTGTTGCTGCCTTACAGCGTTGCGACGCTGATGGCAAGTGTCGTGCACGGGGTTACGTGTGTACTGAGTTCACGCCCCTTTCCCTCCTATTGCTGCCTTACAGCGTTGCGACGCCGAAGGCAAGTGTCGTTCACGGGGTTTCGTGTGTACTGAGTTCACGCCCCGTTCCCTCCTATTGCTGCCTTACAGCATTGCGACGCCGAAGGCAAGTGTCGTGCACGGGGTTTCGAGTGTACTGAGTTCACGCCCCTTTCCCTCCTATTGCTGCCTTACAGCGTTGCGACGCCGAAGTCTAGTGTCGTGCACGGGGTTTCCTGCGTACTGAATTCACGCCACTTTCCCTCCTATTGCTGCCTTACAGCGTTGCGACGCCGAAGGCAAGTGTCGTGCACGGGGTTTCGTGTGTACTGAGTTCACGCCCCTTTCCCTCCTATTGCTGCCTTACAGCGTTGCGACGCCGAAGGCAAGTGTCATTCACGGGGTTTCGTGTGTACTGAGTTCACGCCCCGTTCCCTCCTATTGCTGCCTTACAGCATTGCGACGCCGAAGGCAAGTGTCGTGCACGGGGTTTCGTGTGTGACTGAATTCACGCCCCTTTCCCTCCTATTGCTGCCTTACAGCGTTGCGACGCTGAAGTCTACTGTCGTGCACGGGGTTTCGTGTGTGACTGAATTCACCCCCCTTTCCCTTCTATTGCTGCCTTACAGCGTTGCGACGCCGAAGGCAAGTGTCGAGCACGGGGTTTCGTGTGTACTGAGTTCATGCCCCTTTCCCTCCTATTGCTGCCTTACAGCGTTGCGACGCCGAAGGCAAGTGTCGTTCACGGGGTTTCGTGTGTACTGAGTTCACGCCCCGTTCCCTCCTATTGCTGCCTTACAGCATTGCGACACCGAAGGCAAGTATCGTGCACGGGGTTTCATGTGTACTGAATTCACGCCCCTTTCCCTCCTATTGCTGCCTTAAGGCGTTGCGACGCCGAAGGCAAGTGTCGTGCACGGAGTTTCGTGTGTACTGAGTTCACGCCCCTTTCCCTCCTATTGCTGCCCTACAGCGTTGCGACGCCGGAGGCAAGTGTCGTGCACGGGGTTTCGTGTGAACTGAGTTCACGCCCCTTTCCCTCCTATTGCTGCCTTACAGCGTTGCGACGCCGAAGGCAAGTGTCGGGCACGGGGTTTCGTGTGTACTGAGTTCACGCCCCTTTCCCTCCTATTGCTTCCTTACAGCGTTGCGACACCGAAGGCAAGTGTCGTGCACGGGGTTTTGTGTGTGCTGAGTTCACGCCCCTTTCACTCCTATTGCTGCCTTACAGCGTTGCGACGCCGTAGGAAAGTGTCGTGCATGGGGTTTCGTGTGTACTGAGTTCACGCCCCTTTCCCTCCTATTGCTGCCTTACAGCGTTGCGACGCCGAAGGCAAGTGTCGTGCTCGGGGTTTTGTGTGTACTGAGTTCACGCCCCTTTCCCTCCTATTGCTGCCTTACAGCGTTGCGACGCCGAAGGCAAGTGTCGTGAACGGGGTTTTGTGTGTACTGAGTTCACACCCCTTTCCCTCCTATTGCTGCCTTACAGCGTTGCGACGCCGTAGGCAAGTGTCGTGCACGGGGTTTCGTGTGTACTGAGTTCACGCCCCTTTCCCTCCTATTGCTGCCTTACAGCGTTGCGACGCCGAAGGCAAGTGTCGTGCACGGGGTTTCGTGTGTACTGAGTTGACGCCCCTTTCCCTCCTATTGCTGCCTTACAGCGTTGCGACGCTGTAGGCAAGTGTCGTGCACGGGGTTTCGTGTGTACTGAGTTCACGCCCCTTTCCCTCCTATTGCTGCCTTACAGCGTTGCGACGCCGAAGGCAAGTGTCGATCACGGAGTTTCGTGTGTACTGAGTTCACGCCCCGTTCCCTCCTATTGCTGCCTTACAGCATTGCGACGCCGAAGGCAAGTGTCGTGCACGGGGTTTCATGTGTACTGAATTCACGCCCCTTTCCCTCCTATTGCTGCCTTAAGGCGTTGCAACGCCGTAGGCATGTGTCGTGCACGGGTTTTCGTGTGTACTGAGTTCACGCCACTTTCCCTCCTATTGCTGCCTTACAGCGTTACGACGCCGAAGGCAAGTGTCGTGCACGGGGTTTCGTGTGTACTGAGTTCGCGCCCCGTTCCCTCCTATTGCTGCCTTACAGCGTTGTGACGCCGAAGGCAAGTGTCGTGCACGGGGTTTTGTGTGTACTGAGTTCACGCCCCTTTCCCTCCTATTGCTGCCTTACAGCGTTGCGACGCCGAAGGCAAGTGTCGTGCACGGGGTTTCGTGTGTACTGAGTTCACGCCCCTTTCCCTCCTATTCCTGCCTTACAGCGTTGCGACGCCGTAGGCAAGTTTCGTGCACGGGGTTTCGTGTGTACTGAGTTCACGCCCCTTTCCCTCCTATTGCTGCCTTACAGCGTTGCGACGCCGAAGGCAAGTGTCGTGCACGGGGTTTCGTGTGTACTGAGTTCACGCCCCTTTCCCTTCTATTGCTGCCTTACAGCGTTGCGACGCCAAAGGCAAGTTTCGTGCACGGGGTTTCGTGTGTACTGAGTTCACGCCCCTTTCCCTCCTATTGCTGCCTTACAGCGTTGCGACGCCGAAGGCAATTGTCATGCACGGCGTTTAGTGTGTACTGAGTTCACGCCCCTTTCCCTCCTATTGCTACCTTACAGCGTTGCGACGCCGAAGGCAAGTGTCGTGCATGGGGTTTCGTGTGTACTGAGTTCACGCCCCTTTCCCTCCTATTGCTGCCTTACAGCGTTGCGACGCCGTAGGCAAGTGCCGTGCACGGGGTTTCGTGTGTACTGAGTTCACGCCCCTTTCCCTCCTATTGCTGCCTTACAGCGTTGCGACGCCGAAGGCAAGTGTCGTGCATGGGGTTTCGTGTGTACTGAGTTCACGCCCCATTCCCTCCTATTGCTGCGTTACAGCATTGCGACGCAGAAGGCAAGTGTCGTGCACGGGGTTTCGTGTGTACTGAGTTCACGCCCCTTTCCCTCCTATTGCTGCCTTACAGCGTTGCGACGCCGAAGGCAAGTGTCGTGCACGGGGTTTCGTGTGTACTGAGTTCACGCCCCTTTCCCTCCTATTGCTGCCTTACAGCGTTGCGACGCCGAAGGCAAGTGTCGTGCACGGGGTTTCGTGTGTACTGAGTTCACGCCCCTTTCCCTCCTATTGCTGCCTTACAGCGTTGCGACGCCGAAGGCAAGTGTCGTGCACGGGGTTTCGTGTGTACTGAGTTCACGCCCCTTTCCCTCCTATTGCTGCCTTACAGCATTGCGACGCCGAAGGCAAGTGTCGTGCATTGGGTTTCGTGTGTACTGAGTTCACGCCCCATTCCCTCCTATTGCTGCGTTACAGCATTGCGACGCCGAAGGCAAGTGCCGTGCACGGGGTTTCGTGTGTACTGAGTTCACGCCCCTTTCCCTCCTATTGCTGCCTTACAGCGTTGCGACGCCGAAGGCAAGTGTCGTGCACGGGGTTTCGTGTGTACTGAGTTCACGCCCCTTTCCCTCCTATTGCTGCCTTACAGCGTTGCGACGCCGTAGGCAAGTGTCGTGCACGGGGTTTCGTGTGTACTGAGTTCACACCCCTTTCCCTCCTATTGCTGCCTTACAGCGTTGCGACACCGAGGGCAAGTGTTGTGCACTGGGTATCGTGTGTACTGAGTTCATGCCCCGTTCCCTCCTATTGCTGCCTTACAGCGTTGTGACGCCGAAGGCAAGTGTCGTTCACGGGGTTTCGTGTGTACTGAGTTCACGCCCCTTTCCCTCCTATTGCTGCCTTACAGCGTTGCGACGCCGAAGGCAAGTGTCGTGCACGGGGTTTCGTGTGTACTGAGTTCACGCCCCTTTCCCTCCTATTGCTGCCTTACAGCGTTGCGACGCCGAAGGCAAGTGTCGTGCACGGGGTTTCGTGTGTACTGAGTTCACGCCCCTTTCCCTCCTATTGCTGCCTTACAGCGTTGCGACGCCGAAGGCAAGTGTCGTGCACGGGGTTTCGTGTGTACTGAGTTCACGCCCCGTTCCCTCCTATTGCTGCCTTACAATGTTGCGATGCCTTAGGCAAGTGTCGTGCACGGGGTTTCGTGTGTAGTGAGTTCACGCCCCGTTCCCTCCTATTGCTGCCTTACCGTGTTGCGACGCCGAAGGCAAGTGTCGTGCATGGGGTTTCGTGTGTACTGAGTTCACGCCCCGTTCCCTCCTATTGCTGCCTTACAGCGTTGCGACGCTGAAGGCAAGTGTCTTGCACGGGGTTTCGTGTGTACTGAGTTCACGCCCCGTTCCCTCCTATTGCTGCCTTACAGCGTTGCAACGCCGAAGGCAAGTGTCGTGCATGGGGTTTTGTGTGTACTGAGTTCACTTCCCTTTCCCCCCTATTGCTGCCTTACAGCGTTGCGACGCCGAAGGCAAGTGTCGTGCACGGGGTTTCGTGTACTGAATTCACGCCCCTTTCCCTCCTGTTGCTGCCTTACAGCGTTGCGACGCTGATGGCAAGTGTCGTGCACGGGGTTTCGTGTGTACTGAGTTCACGCCCCTTTCCCTCCTATTGCTGCCTTACAGCGTTGCGACGCCGAAGGCAAGTGTCGTTCACGGGGTTTCGTGTGTACTGAGTTCACGCCCCGTTCCCTCCTATTGCTGCCTTACAGCATTGCGACGCCGAAGGCAAGTGTCGTGCACGGGGTTTCGAGTGTACTGAGTTCACGCCCCGTTCCCTCCTATTGCTGCCTTACAGCGTTGCGACGCCGAAGTCTAGTGTCGTGCACGGGGTTTCCTGCGTACTGAATTCACGCCACTTTCCCTCCTATTGCTGCCTTACAGCGTTGCGACGCCGAAGGCAAGTGTCGTGCACGGGGTTTCGTGTGTACTGAGTTCACGCCCCTTTCCCTCCTATTGCTGCCTTACAGCGTTGCGACGCCGAAGGCAAGTGTCATTCACGGGGTTTCGTGTGTACTGAGTTCACGCCCCGTTCCCTCCTATTGCTGCCTTACAGCATTGCGATGCCGAAGGCAAGTGTCGTGCACGGGGTTTCGTGTGTGACTGAATTCACGCCCCTTTCCCTCCTATTGCTGCCTTACAGCGTTGCGACGCTGAAGTCTACTGTCGTGCACGGGGTTTCGTGTGTGACTGAATTCACCCCCCTTTCCCTTCTATTGCTGCCTTACAGCGTTGCGACGCCGAAGGCAAGTGTCGAGCACGGGGTTTCGTGTGTACTGAGTTCATGCCCCTTTCCCTCCTATTGCTGCCTTACAGCGTTGCGACGCCGAAGGCAAGTGTCGTTCACGGGGTTTCGTGTGTACTGAGTTCACGCCCCGTTCCCTCCTATTGCTGCCTTACAGCATTGCGACACCGAAGGCAAGTATCGTGCACGGGGTTTCATGTGTACTGAATTCACGCCCCTTTCCCTCCTATTGCTGCCTTAAGGCGTTGCGACGCCGAAGGCAAGTGTCGTGCACGGAGTTTCGTGTGTACTGAGTTCACGCCCCTTTCCCTCCTATTGCTGCCCTACAGCGTTGCGACGCCGGAGGCAAGTGTCGTGCACGGGGTTTCGTGTGAACTGAGTTCACGCCCCTTTCCCTCCTATTGCTGCCTTACAGCGTTGCGACGCCGAAGGCAAGTGTCGGGCACGGGGTTTCGTGTGTACTGAGTTCACGCCCCTTTCCCTCTTATTGCTTCCTTACAGCGTTGCGACACCGAAGGCAAGTGTCGTGCACGGGGTTTTGTGTGTGCTGAGTTCACGCCCCTTTCACTCCTATTGCTGCCTTACAGCGTTGCGACGCCGTAGGAAAGTGTCGTGCATGGGGTTTCGTGTGTACTGAGTTCACGCCCCTTTCCCTCCTATTGCTGCCTTACAGCGTTGCGACGCCGAAGGCAAGTGTCGTGCTCGGGGTTTTGTGTGTACTGAGTTCACGGCCCTTTCCCTCCTATTGCTGCCTTACAGCGTTGCGACGCCGAAGGCAAGTGTCGTGAACGGGGTTTTGTGTGTACTGAGTTCACGCCCCTTTCCCTCCTATTGCTGCCTTACAGCGTTGCGACGCCGTAGGCAAGTGTCGTGCACGGGGTTTCGTGTGTACTGAGTTCACGCCCCTTTCCCTCCTATTGCTGCCTTACAGCGTTGCGACGCCGAAGGCAAGTGTCGTGCACGGGGTTTCGTGTGTACTGAGTTGACGCCCCTTTCCCTCCTATTGCTGCCTTACAGCGTTGCGACGCTGTAGGCAAGTGTCGTGCACGGGGTTTCGTGTGTACTGAGTTCACGCCCCTTTCCCTCCTATTGCTGCCTTACAGCGTTGCGACGCCGAAGGCAAGTGTCGATCACGGAGTTTCGTGTGTACTGAGTTCACGCCCCGTTCCCTCCTATTGCTGCCTTACAGCATTGCGACGCCGAAGGCAAGTGTCGTGCACGGGGTTTCATGTGTACTGAATTCACGCCCCTTTCCCTCCTATTGCTGCCTTAAGGCGTTGCAACGCCGTAGGCATGTGTCGTGCACGGGTTTTCGTGTGTACTGAGTTCACGCCACTTTCCCTCCTATTGCTGCCTTACAGCGTTACGACGCCGAAGGCAAGTGTCGTGCACGGGGTTTCGTGTGTACTGAGTTCGCGCCCCGTTCCCTCCTATTGCTGCCTTACAGCATTGTGACGCCGAAGGCAAGTGTCGTGCACGGGGTTTTGTGTGTACTGAGTTCACGCCCCTTTCCCTCCTATTGCTGCCTTACAGCGTTGCGACGCCGAAGGCAAGTGTCGTGCACGGGGTTTCGTGTGTACTGAGTTCACGCCCCTTTCCCTCCTATTCCTGCCTTACAGCGTTGCGACGCCGTAGGCAAGTTTCGTGCACGGGGTTTCGTGTGTACTGAGTTCACGCCCCTTTCCCTCCTATTGCTGCCTTACAGCGTTGCGACGCCGAAGGCAAGTGTCGTGCACGGGGTTTCGTGTGTACTGAGTTCACGCCCCTTTCCCTCCTATTGCTGCCTTACAGCGTTGCGACGCCAAAGGCAAGTTTCGTGCACGGGGTTTCGTGTGTACTGAGTTCACGCCCCTTTCCCTCCTATTGCTGCCTTACAGCGTTGCGACGCCGAAGGCAATTGTCATGCACGGCGTTTAGTGTGTACTGAGTTCACGCCCCTTTCCCTCCTATTGCTACCTTACAGCGTTGCGACGCCGAAGGCAAGTGTCGTGCATGGGGTTTCGTGTGTACTGAGTTCACGCCCCTTTCCCTCCTATTGCTGCCTTACAGCGTTGCGACGCCGTAGGCAAGTGCCGTGCACGGGGTTTCGTGTGTACTGAGTTCACGCCCCTTTCCCTCCTATTGCTGCCTTACAGCGTTGCGACGCCGAAGGCAAGTGTCGTGCATGGGGTTTCGTGTGTACTGAGTTCACGCCCCATTCCCTCCTATTGCTGCGTTACAGCATTGCGACGCAGAAGGCAAGTGTCGTGCACGGGGTTTCGTGTGTACTGAGTTCACGCCCCTTTCCCTCCTATTGCTGCCTTACAGCGTTGCGACGCCGAAGGCAAGTGTCGTGCACGGGGTTTCGTGTGTACTGAGTTCACGCCCCTTTCCCTCCTATTGCTGCCTTACAGCGTTGCGACTCCGAAGGCAAGTGTCGTGCACGGGGTTTCGTGTGTGCTGAGTTCACGCCCCTTTCCCTCCTATTGCTGCCTTACAGCGTTGCGACGCCGAAGGCAAGTGTCGTGCACGGGGTTTCATGTGTACTGAGTTCACGCCCCTTTCCCTCCTATTGCTACCTTACAGCGTTGCGACGCCGTAGGCAAGTGTCGTGCACGGGGTTTCGTGTGTACTGAGTTCACATCCCTTTCCCTCCTATTGCTGCCTTACAGCGTTGCGACGCCGAAGGCAAGTGTCGTTCACGGGGTTTCGTGTGTACTGAGTTCACGCCCCGTTCCCTCCTATTGCTGCCTTACAGCATTGTGACGCCGAAGGTAAGTGTCGTGCACGGGGTTTCATGTGTACTGAATTCCCGCCCCTTTCCCTCCTATTGCTGCCTTACAGCGTTGCGACGCCGTAGGCAAGTGTCGTGCACGGGGTTTCGTGTGTACTGAGAACACGCCCCTTTCCCCCTTTTGCTGACTTACAGCGTTGCGACGCCGAAGGCAAGTGTCGTGCTCGGGGTTTCGTGTGTACTGAGTTCACGCTTCTTTCCCGCGTATTGCTGCCTTACAGTGTTGCGACGCCAAAGGCAAGTATCGTGCACGGGGTTTCGTGTGTACTGAGTTCACGCCCCTTTCCCTCCTATTGCTGCCTTACAGCGTTGCGTCGCCGAAGGCAAGTTTCGTGCACGGTGTTTCGTGTGTACTGAGGTCACGCCCCTTTCCCTCCTATGCTGCCATACCGCGTTGCGACGCCGTAGGCAAGTGTCGTGCACGGGGTTTCGTGTGTACTGAGTTCACGCCCCTTTCCCTCCTATTGCTGCCTTACAGCGTTGCGA
This sequence comes from Locusta migratoria, assembly GCA_026315105.1. Lineage (NCBI taxonomy): Eukaryota > Metazoa > Arthropoda > Insecta > Orthoptera > Acrididae > Locusta > Locusta migratoria. The sequence continues at coordinate 444,413,356 of CM048748.1, read as the reverse complement.
CGCCAAAGGCAAGTTTCGTGCACGGGGTTTCGTGTGTACTGAGTTCACGCCCCTTTCCCTCCTATTGCTGCCTTACAGCGTTGCGACGCCGAAGGCAATTGTCATGCACGGCGTTTCGTGTGTACTGAGTTCACGCCCCTTTCCCTCCTATTGCTACCTTACAGCGTTGCGACGCCGAAGGCAAGTGTCGTGCATGGGGTTTCGTGTGTACTGAGTTCACGCCCCTTTCCCTCCTATTGCTGCCTTACAGCGTTGCGACGCCATAGGCAAGTGCCGTGCACGGGGTTTCGTGTGTACTGAGTTCACGCCCCTTTCCCTCCTATTGCTGCCTTACAGCGTTGCGACGCCGAAGGCAAGTGTCGTGCATGGGGTTTCGTGTGTACTGAGTTCACGCCCCATTCCCTCCTATTGCTGCGTTACAGCATTGCGACGCAGAAGGCAAGTGTCGTGCACGGGGTTTCGTGTGTACTGAGTTCACGCCCCTTTCCCTCCTATTGCTGCCTTACAGCGTTGCGACGCCGAAGGCAAGTGTCGTGCACGGGGTTTCGTGTGTACTGAGTTCACGCCCCTTTCCCTCCTATTGCTGCCTTACAGCGTTGCGACTCCGAAGGCAAGTGTCGTGCACGGGGTTTCGTGTGTGCTGAGTTCACGCCCCTTTCCCTCCTATTGCTGCCTTACAGCGTTGCGACGCCGAAGGCAAGTGTCGTGCACGGGGTTTCGTGTGTACTGAGTTCACGCCCCTTTCCCTCCTATTGCTACCTTACAGCGTTGCGACGCCGTAGGCAAGTGTCGTGCACGGGGTTTCGTGTGTACTGAGTTCACATCCCTTTCCCTCCTATTGCTGCCTTACAGCGTTGCGACGCCGAAGGCAAGTGTCGTTCACGGGGTTTCGTGTGTACTGAGTTCACGCCCCGTTCCCTCCTATTGCTGCCTTACAGCATTGTGACGCCGAAGGTAAGTGTCGTGCACGGGGTTTCATGTGTACTGAATTCCCGCCCCTTTCCCTCCTATTGCTGCCTTACAGCGTTGCGACGCCGTAGGCAAGTGTCGTGCACGGGGTTTCGTGTGTACTGAGAACACGCCCCTTTCCCCCTTTTGCTGACTTACAGCGTTGCGACGCCGAAGGCAAGTGTCGTGCTCGGGGTTTCGTGTGTACTGAGTTCACGCTTCTTTCCCGCGTATTGCTGCCTTACAGTGTTGCGACGCCAAAGGCATGTATCGTGCACGGGGTTTCGTGTGTACTGAGTTCACGCCCCTTTCCCTCCTATTGCTGCCTTACAGCGTTGCGTCGCCGAAGGCAAGTTTCGTGCACGGTGTTTCGTGTGTACTGAGGTCACGCCCCTTTCCCTCCTATGCTGCCATACCGCGTTGCGACGCCGTAGGCAAGTGTCGTGCACGGGGTTTCGTGTGTACTGAGTTCACGCCCCTTTCCCTCCTATTGCTGCCTTACAGCGTTGCGACGCCGAAGGCAAGTGTCGTGCACGGGGTTTCGTGTGTCCTGAGTTCACGCCCCTTTCCCTCCTATTGCTGCCTTACAGCGTTGCGACGCCGTAGGCAAGTGTCGTGCACGGGGTTTCGTGTGTACTGAGTTCACGCCCCTTTCCCTCCTATTGCTGCCTTACAGCGTTGCGACGCCGTAGGCAAGTGTCGTGCACGGGGTTTCGTGTGTACTGAGTTCACGCCCCTTTCCCTCCTATTGCACCCTTACAGTGTTGCGACGCCGAAGGCAAGTGTCGTGCACTGGGTTTCGTGTGTACTGAGTTCACGCCCCTTTCCCTCCTATTGCTGCCTTACAGCGTTGCGACGCCGTAAGCAAGTGTTGTGCACGGGGTTTCGTGTATACTGAGTTCACGCCCCTTTCCCTCCTATTGCTGCCTTACAGCGTTGCGACACCGAAGGCAAGTGTTTGCACTGGGTTTCGTGTGTACTGAGTTCACGCCCCGTTCCCTCCTATTGCTGCCTTACAGCGTTGTGACGCCGACGGCAAGTGTCGTGCACGGGGTTTCGTGTGTACTGAGTTCATGCCCCTTTCCCTCCTATTGCTGCCTTACAGCGTTGCGACGCCGAAGGCAAGTGTCGTGCACGGGGTTTCGTGTGTACTGAGTTCACGCCCCTTTCCCTCCTATCGCTGCTTTACAGCGTTGCGCCGCCGTAGGCAAGTGTCGTGCATGGGGATTCGTGTGTACTGAGTTCACGCCCCTTTCCCTCCTATTGCTGCCTTACAGCGTTGCGACGCCGAAGGCAAGTGTCGTGCACGGGGTTTCGTGTGTACTGAGTTCAAGCCCCTTTCCCTCCTATTGCTGCCTTACAGCGTTGCGACGCCGAAGGCAAGTGTCGTGCACGGGGTTTCGTGTGTACTGAGTTCACGCCCCTTTCCCTCCTATTGCTGCCTTACAGCGTTGCGACGCCGAAGGCAAGTGTCGTTCACGGGGTTTTGTGTGTACTGAGTTCACGCCCCGTTCCCTCCTATTGCTGCCTTACAGCATTGCGACACCGAAGGCAAGTGTCGTCCACGGGGTTTCATGTGTACTGAATTCACGCCCCTTTCCCTCCTACTGCTGCCTTAAGGCGTTGCGACGCCGAAGGCAAGTGTCGTGCACGGGGTTTCGTGTGTACTGAGTTCACGCCCCTTTCCCTCCTATTGCTGCCTTACAGCGTTGCGACGCCACAGGCAAGTGTCGTGCACGGGGTTTCATGTGTACTGAGTTCACGCCCCTTTCCCTCCTATTTCTGCCTTACAGCGTTGCGACGCCGAAGGCAAGTGTCGTGCACGGTGTTTTATGTGTGCTGAGTTCACGCCCCTTTCACTCCTATTGCTGCCTTACAGCGTTGCGACGCCGTAGGCAAGTGTCGTGCATGGGGTTTCGTGTGTAATGAGTTCACGCCCCTTTCCCTCCTATTGCTGCCTTACAGCGTTGCGACGCCGAAGGCAAGTGTCGTGCTCGGGGTTTCGTGTGTACTGAGATCACGCACCTTTCCCTCCTATTGCTGCCTTACAGCGTTGCGACGCCGAAGTCAAGTGTCGTGCCGGGGTTTCGTGTGTACTGAGTTCACGCCCCTTTCCCTCCTATTGCTGCCTTACAGCGTTGCGACGCCGAAGGCAAGTGTCATGCACGGGGTTTTGTGTGTACTGAGTTCACGCCCCTTTCCCTCCTATTGCTGCCTTACAGCGTTACGACGCCGAAGGCAAGTGTCGTGCACGGGGTTTCGTGTGTACTGAGTTCACGCCCCTTTCCCTCCTATTGCTGCCTTACAGCGTTGCGACGCCGAAGGCAAGTGTCGTGCTTGGGGTTTCGTGTGTACTGAGTTCACGCCCCTTTCCCTCCTATTGCTGCCTTACAGCGTTCCGACGCCGTAGGCAAGTGTCGTGCACGGGGTTTCGTGTGTACTGAGTTCACGCCCCTTTCCCTCCTATTGCTGCCTTACAGCGTTGCGACGCCGTAGGCAAGTGTCGTGCACGGGGTTTCGTGTGTACTGAGTTCACTCCCCTTTCCCTCCTATATCTGCCTTACAGCGTTGCGACGCCGAAGGCAAGTGTCGTGCACGGGGTTTCGTGTGTACTGAGTTCACGCCCCTTTCCCCCTTTTGCTGTCTTACAGCGTTGCGACGCCGAAGGCAAGTGTCGTGCACGGGGTTTCGTGTGTACTGAGTTCATGCTTCTTTCACGCCTATTGCTGCCTTACAGCGTTGCGACGCCAAAGGCAAGTTTCGTGCACGGGGTTTCGTGTGTACTGAGTTCACGCCCCTTTCCCTCCTATTGCTGCCTTACAGCGTTGCGTCGCCGAAGGCAAGTGTCGTGCACGGGGTTTCGTGTGTACTGAGTTCACGCCCCTTTCCCTCCTATTGCTGCCATACCGCGTTGCGACGCCGTAGGCAAGTGTCGTGCACGGGGTTTCGTGTGTACTGAGTTCACGCCCCTTTCCCTCCTATTGCTGCCTTACAGCGTTGCGACGCCGAAGGCAAGTGTCGTGCACGGGGTTTCGTGTGTACTGAGTTCACGCCCCTTTCCCTCCTATTGCTGCCTTACAGCGTTGCGACGCCGTAGGCAAGTGTCGTGCACGGGGTTTCGTGTGTACTGAGTTCACGCCCCTTTCCCTCCTATTGCTGCCTTACAGCGTTGCGACGCCGTAGGCAAGTGTCGTGCACGGGGTTTCGTGTGTACTGAGTTCACGCCCCTTTCCCTCCTATTGCACCCTTACAGTGTTGCGACGCCGAAGGCAAGTGTCGTGCACTGGGTTTCGTGTGTACTGAGTTCACGCCCCTTTCCCTCCTATTGCTGCCTTACAGCGTTGCGACGCCGTAAGCAAGTGTTGTGCACGGGGTTTCGTGTATACTGAGTTCACGCCCCTTTCCCACCTATTGCTGCCTTACAGCGTTGCGACACCGAAGGCAAGTGTTTGCACTGGGTTTCGTGTGTACTGAGTTCACGCCCCGTTCCCTCCTATTGCTGCCTTACAGCGTTGTGACGCCGAAGGCAAGTGTCGTGCACGGGGTTTCGTGTGTACTGAGTTCATGCCCCTTTCCCTCCTATTGCTGCCTTACAGCGTTGCGACGCCGAAGGCAAGTGTCGTGCACGGGGTTTCGTGTGTACTGAGTTCACGCCCCTTTCCCTCCTATTGCTGCTTTACAGCGTTGCGCCGCCGTAGGCAAGTGTCGTGCATGGGGTTTCGTGTGTACTGAGTTCACGCCCCTTTCCCTCCTATTGCTGCCTTACAGCGTTGTGACGCCGAAGGCAAGTGTCGGGCACGGGGTTTCGTGTGTACTGAGTTCAAGCCCCTTTCCCTCCTATTGCTGCCTTACAGCGTTGCGACGCCGAAGGCAAGTGTCGTGCACGGGGTTTCGTGTGTACTGAGTTCACGCCCCTTTCCCTCCTATTACTGCCTTACAGCGTTGCGACGCCGAAGGCAAGTGTCGTTCACGGGGTTTCGTGTGTACTGAGTTCACGCCCCGTTTCCTCCTATTGCTGCCTTACAGCATTGCGACACTGAAGGCAAGTGTCGTGCACGGGGTTTCATGTGTACTGAATTCACGCCCCTTTCCCTCCTACTGCTGCCTTAAGGCGTTGCGACGCCGAAGGCAAGTGTCGTGCGCGGGGTTTCATGTGTACTGAGTTCACGCCCCTTTCCCTCCTATTTCTGCCTTACAGCGTTGCGACGCCGAAGGCAAGTGTCGTGCACGGGGTTTCGTGTGTACTGAGTTCACGTCCCTTTCCCTCCTATTGCTGCCTTACAGTGTTGCGACGCCGAAGGCAAGTGTCGTGCACGGGGTTTTGTGTGTGCTGAGTTCACGCCCCTTTCACTCCTATTGCTGCCTTACAGCGTTGCGACGCCGTAGGCAAGTGTCGTGCATGGGGTTTCGTGTGTACTGAGTTCACGCCCCTTTCCCTCCTATTGCTGCCTTACAGCGTTGCGACGCCGAAGGCAAGTGTCGTGCTCGGGGTTTCGTGTGTACTGAGTTCACGCACCTTTCCCTCCTATTGCTGCCTTACAGCGTTGCGACGCCGAAGTCAAGTGTCGTGCCGGGGTTTCGTGTGTACTGAGTTCACGCCCCTTTACCTCCTATTGCTGCCTTACAGCGTTGTGACGCCGAAGGCAAGTGTCATGCACGGGGTTTTGTGTGTACTGAGTTCACGCCCCTTTCCCTCCTATTGCTGCCTTACAGCGTTGCGACGCCGAAGGCAAGTGTCGTGCACGGGGTTTCGTGTGTACTGAGTTCAAGCCCCTTTCCCTCCTATTGCTGCCTTACAGTGTTGCGACGCCGAAGGCCGGTGTCGTGCACGGGGTTTCGTGTGTACTGAGTTCACGCCCCTTTCCCTCCTATTGCTGCCTTACAGCGTTGCGACACCGAAGGCAAGTGTCGTGAACGGGGTTTCGTGTGTACTGAGTTCACGCCCCTTTCCCTCCAATTGCTGCCTTACAGCGTTGTGACGCCGAAGGCAAGTGTCGTGCACGGAGTTTCGTGTGTACTGAGTTCACCCCCCTTTCCCTCCTATTGCTGCCTTACAGCGTTGCGACGCCATAGGCAATTGTCGTGCACGGGGTTTCGTGTGTACTGAGTTCACGCCCCTTTCCCTCCTATTGCTGCCTTACAGCGTTGCGACGCCGAAGGCAAGTGTCGTGCTTGGGGTTTCGTGTGTACTGAGTTCACGCCCCTTTCCCTCCTATTGCTGCCTTACAACGTTGCGACGCCGTAGGCAAGTGTTGTGCACGGGGTTTCGTGTGTACTGAGTTCACGCCCCTTTCCCTCCTATTGCTGCCTTACAGCGTTGCGACGCCGAAGGCAAGTGTCGTGCTTTGGGTTTCGTGTGTACTGAGTTCACGCCCCTTTCCCTCCTATTGCTGCCTTACAGCGTTGCGACGCCGTAGGCAAGTGTCGTGCACGGGGTTTCATGTGTACTGAGTTCACGCCCCTCTAACGCCTATTGCTGCCTTACAGCGTTGCGACGCCGAAGGCAAGTGTCGTGCACGGGGTTTCGTGTGTACTGAGTTCACGCCCCTTTCCCTCCTAGTGCTGCCTTACAGCGTTGCGACGCCGAAGGCAAGTGTCCTGCACGGGGTTTCGTGTGTACTGAGTTCACGCCCCTTTCCCTCCTATTGCTGCCTTACAGCGTTGCGACGCCGAAGGCAAGTGTCGTGCACGGGGTTTCATGTGTACTGAGTTCACGCCCCTTTCCCTCCTATTGCTACCTTAAAGCGTTGCGACGCCGTAGGCAAGTGTCGTGCACGGGGTTTCGTGTGTACTGAGTTCATGCCCCTTTCCCTCCTATTGCTGCCTTACAGCATTGCGACGCCAAAGGCAAGTGTCGTGCACGGAGTTTCGTGTGTACTGAGTTGGCGCTCCGTTCCCTCCTATTGCTGCCTTACAGCGTTGTGACGCCGAAGGCAAGTGTCGTGCACGGGGTTTCGTGTGTACTGAGTTCATGCCCCTTTCCCTCCTATTGCTGCCTTACAGCGTTGCGACGCCGAAGGCAAGTGTCGTGCTTGGGGTTTCGTGTGTACTGAGTTCACGCCCCTTTCCCTCCTATTGCTGCCTTACAGCGTTGCGACACCGAAGGCAATTGTTTGCACTGGGTATCGTGTGTACTGAGTTCACGCTCCGTTCCCTCCTATTGCTGCCTTACAGCGTTGTGACGCCGAAGGCAAGTGTCGTGCACGGGGTTTCGTGTGTACTGAGTTCATGCCCCTATCCCTCCTATTGCTGCCTTACAGCGTTGCGACGCCGAAGGCAAGTGTCGTGCACGGGGTTTCGTGTGTACTGAGTTCACGCCCCTTTCCCTCCTATTGCTGCTTTACAGCGTTGCGCCGTCGTAGGCAAGTGTCGTGCACGGGGTTTCGTGTGTACTGAGTTCACGCCCCTTTCCCTCCTATTGCTGCATTACAGCGTTGCGACGCCGAAGGCAAGTGTCGTGCACGGGGTTTCGTGTGTACTGAGTTCAAGCCCCTTTCCCTCCTATTGCTGCCTTACAGCATTGCGACGCCGAAGGCAAGTGTCGTGGACGGGGTTTCGTGTGTACTGAGTTCACGCCCCTTTCCCTCCTATTGCTGCCTTACAGCGTTGCGACACTGAAGGCAAGTGTCGTTCACGGGGTTTCGTGTGTACTGAGTTCACGCCCCGTTCCCTCCTATTGCTGCCTTACAGCATTGCGACACCGAAGGCAAGTGTCGTGCACGGGGTTTCATGTGTACTGAATTCACGCCCCTTTCCATCCTATTGCTGCCTTAAGGCGTTGCGACGCCGAAGGCAAGTGTCGTGCACGGGGTTTCGTGTGTACTGAGTTCACGCCCCTTTCCCTCCTATTGCTGCCTTACAGCGTTGCGACGCCAGAGGCAAGTGTCGTGCACGGGGTTTCATGTGTACTGAGTTCACGCCCCTTTCCCTCCTATTTCTGCCTTACAGCGTTGCGACGCCTAAGGCAAGTGTCGTGCACGGGGTTTCGTGTGTACTGAGTTCACGCCCTTTTCCCTCCTATTGCTGCCTTACAGCGTTGCGACGCCGAAGGCAAGTGTCGTGCACGGGGTTTTGTGTGTGCTGAGTTCACGCCCCTTTCCCTCCTATTGCTGCCTTACAGCGTTGCGACACCGAAGGCAAGTGTCGTTCACGGGGTTTCGTGTGTACTGAGTTTACGCCCCGTTCCCTCCTATTGCTGCCTTACAGCATTGCGACACCGAAGGCAAGTGTCGTGCACGGGGTTTCATGTGTACTGAATTCACGCCCCTTTCCCTCCTATTGCTGCCTTAAGGCGTTGCGACACCGAAGGCAAGTGTCGTGCACGGGGTTTCGTGTGTACTGAGTTCACGCCCCTTTCACTCCTATTGCTGCCTTACAGCGTTGCGACGCCAGAGGCAAGTGTCATGCACGGGGTTTCATGTGTACTGAGTTCACGCCCCTTTCCCTCCTATTTCTGCCTTACAGCGTTGCGACGCCTAAGGCAAGTGTCGTGCACGGGTTTTCGTGTGTACTGAGTTCACGCCCTTTTCCCTCCTATTGCTGCCTTACAGCGTTGCGACGCCGAAGGCAAGTGTCGTGCACGGGGTTTCGTGTGTACTGAGTTCAAGCCCCGTTCCCTCCTATAGCTGCCTTACAGCGTTGCGACGCCGAAGGCAGGTGTCGTGCACGGGGTTTCGTGTGTACTGAGTTCACGCCCCTTTCCCTCCTATTGCTGCCTTACAGCGTGGCGACGCCGAAGGCAAGTGTCGTGAACGGGGTTTCGTGTGTACTGAGTTCACGCCACTTTCCCTCCTATTGCTGCCTTACAGCGTTGCGACGCCGTAGGCAAGTGTCGTGCACGGGGTTTCTTGTGTACTGAGTTCACGCCCCTTTCCCTCCTATTGCTGCCTTACAGCGTTGCGACGCCGAAGGCAAGTGTCGGGCACGGGGTTTCGTTTGTACTGAGTTCACTCCCCTTTCCCTCCTATTGCTGCCTTACAGCGTTGCGACGCCGAAGGCAAGTGTCGTGCACGGGGTTTCGTGTGTACTGAGTTCACGCCCCTTTCCCCCTTTTGCTGCCTTACAGCGTTGCGACGCCGAAGGCAAGTGTCGTGCACGGGGTTTCGTGTGTACTGAGTTCACGCTTCTTTCACGCCTATTGCTGCCTTACAGCGTTGCGACGCCAAAGGCAAGTTTCGTGCACGGGGTTTCCTGTGTACTGAGTTCACGCCCCTCTCCCTCCTATTGCTGCCTTACAGCGTTGCGACGCCGAAGGCAAGTGTCGTGCACGGGGTTTCGTGTGTACTGAGTTCACGCCCCTTTCCCTCCTATTGCTGCCTTACAGCGTTGCGACGCCGTAGGCAAGTGTCGTGCACGGGGTTTCGTGTGTACTGAGTTCACGCCCCTTTCCCTCCTATTGCTGCCTTACAGCGTTGCGACGCCGTAGGCAAGTGTCGTGCACGGGGTTTCGTGTGTACTGAGTTCACGCCCCTTTCCCTCCTATTGCACCCTTACAGTGTTGCGACGCCGAAGGCAAGTGTCGTGCACTGGGTTTCGTGTGTACTGAGTTCACGCCCCTTTCCCTCCTATTGCTGCCTTACAGCGTTGCGACGCCGTAAGCAAGTGTTGTGCACGGGGTTTCGTGTATACTGAGTTCACGCCACTTTCCCTCCTATTGCTGCCTTACAGCGTTGCGACACCGAAGGCAAGTGTTTGCACTGGGTTTCGTGTGTACTGAGTTCACGCCCCGTTCCCTCCTATTGCTGCCTTACAGCGTTGTGACGCCGAAGGCAAGTGTCGTGCACGGGGTTTCGTGTGTACTGAGTTCATGCCCCTTTCCCTCCTATTGCTGCCTTACAGCGTTGCGAAGCCGAAGGCAAGTGTCGTGCACGGGGTTTCGTGTGTACTGAGTTCACGCCCCTTTCCCTCCTATTGCTGCTTTACAGCGTTGCGCCGCCGTAGGCAAGTGTCGTGCATGGGGTTTCGTGTGTACTGAGTTCACGCCCCTTTCCCTCCTATTGCTGCCTTACAGCGTTGCGTCGCCGAAGGCAAGTGTCGGGCACGGGGTTTCGTGTGTACTGAGTTCAAGCCCCTTTCCCTCCTATTGCTGCCTTACAGCGTTGCGACGCCGAAGGCAAGTGTCGTGCACGGGGTTTCGTGTGTACTGAGTTCACGCGCCTTTCCCTCCTATTACTGCCTTACAGCGTTGCGACGCCGAAGGCAAGTGTCGTTCACGGGGTTTCGTGTGTACTGAGTTCACGCCCCGTTCCCTCCTATTGCTGCCTTACAGCATTGCGACACCGAAGGCAAGTGTCGTGCACGGGGTTTCATGTGTACTGAATTCACGCCCCTTTCCCTCCTACTGCTGCCTTACAGCGTTGCGACGCCGAAGGCAAGTGTCGTGCACGGTGTTTCGTGTGTACTGAGTTCACGCCCCTTTCCCTCCTATTGCTGCCTTACAGTGTTGCGACGCCGAAGGCAAGTGTCGTGCACGGGGTTTTGTGTGTGCTGAGTTCATGCCCCTTTCACTCCTATTGCTGCCTTACAGCGTTGCGACGCCGTAGGCAAGTGTCGTGCATGGGGTTTCGTGTGTACTGAGTTCACGCCCCTTTCCCTCCTATTGCTGCCTTACAGCGTTGCGACGCCGAAGGCAAGTGTCGTGCTCGGGGTTTCGTGTGTACTGAGTTCACGCACCTTTCCCTCCTATTGCTGCCTTACAGCGTTGCGACGCCGAAGTCAAGTGTCGTGCCGGGGTTTCGTGTGTACTGAGTTCACGCCCCTTTACCTCCTATTGCTGCCTTACAGCGTTGCGACGCCTAAGGCAAGTGTCATGCACGGGGTTTTGTGTATACTGAGTTCACGCCCCTTTCCCTCCTATTGCTGCCTTACAGCGTTGCGACGCCGAAGGCAAGTGTCGTGCACGGGGTTTCGTGTGTACTGAGTTCAAGCCTCTTTCCCTCCTATTGCTGCCTTACAGAGTTGCGACGCCGAAGGCAGGTGTCGTGCACGGGGTTTCGTGTGTACTGACTTCAAGCCCCTTTCCCTCCTATTGCTGCCTTACAGCGTTGCGACGCCGTAGGCAAGTGTCGTGCACGGGGTTTCGTGTGTACTGAGTTCACGCCCCTTTCCCTCCTATTGCTGCCTTACAGCGTTGCGACACCGAAGGCAAGTGTCGTGCTTGGGGTTTCGTGTGTACTGAGTTCACGCCCCTTTCCCTCCTATTGCTCCCTTACAGCGTTGCGACGCCGTAGGCAAGTGTCGTGCACGGGGTTTCATGTGTACTGAGTTCACGCCCCTCTAACGCCTATTGCTGCCTTACAGCGTTGCGACGCCGAAGGCAAGTGTCGTGCACGGGGTTTCGTGTGTACTGAGTTCACGCCCCTTTCCCTCCTATTGCTGCCTTACAGCGTTGCGACGCCGAAGGCAAGTGTCCTGCACGGGGTTTCGTGTGTACTGAGTTCACACCCCTTTCCCTCCTATTGCTGCCTTACAGCGTTGCGACGCCGAAGGCATGTGTCTTGCACGGGGTTTCATGTGTACTGAGTTCACGCCCCTTTCCCTCCTATTGCTACCTTAAAGCGTTGCGACGCCGTAGGCAAGTGTCGTGCACGGGGTTTCGTGTGTACTGAGTTCACGCCCCTTTCCCTCCTATTGCTGCCTTACAGCGTTGCGACGCCAAAGGCAAGTGTCGTGCACGGAGTTTCGTGTGTACTGAGTTCGCGCCCCGTTCCCTCCTATTGCGGCCTTACAGCGTTGTGACGCCGAAGGCAAGTGTCGTGCACGGGGTTTCGTGTGTACTGAGTTCATGCCCCTTTTCCTCCTATTGCTGCCTTACAGCGTTGCGACGCCGAAGGCAAGTGTCGTGGACGGGGTTTCGTGTACTGAGTTCACGCCCCTTTCCCTCCTATTGCTGCCTTACAGCGTTGCGACACCGAAGGCAAGTGTAGTTCACGGGGTTTCGTGTGTACTGAGTTCACGCCTTGTTCCCTCCTATTGCTGCCATACAGCATTGCGACACCGAAGGCAAGTGTCGTGCACGGAGTTTCATGTGTACTGAATTCACGCCCCTTTCCCTCCTATTGCTGCCTTAAGGCGTTGCGACGCCGAAGGCAAGTGTCGTGCACGGGGTTTCGTGTGTACTGAGTTCACGCCCCTTTCCCTCCTATTGCTGCCTTACAGCGTTGTTACGCCAGAGGCAAGTGTCGTGCACGGGGTTTCATGTGTACTGAGTTCACGCCCCTTTCCCTCCTATTTCTGCCTTATAGCGTTGCGACGCCTAAGGCAAGTGACGTGCACGGGGTTTCGTGTGTACTGAGTTCACGCCCTTTTCCCTCCTTTTGCTGCCTTATTGCGTTGCGACGCCGAAGGCAAGTGTCGTGCACGGGGTTTTGTGTGTGCTGAGTTCACGCCCCTTTCACTCCTATTGCTGCCTTACAGCGTTGCGACGCCGTAGGCAAGTGTCGTGCATGGGGTTTCGTGTGTACTGAGTTCACGCCCCTTTCCCTCCTATTGCTGCCTTACAGCGTTGCGACCCCAAAGGCAAGTGTCATGCACGGGGTTTTGTGTGTACTGAGTTCACGCCCCTTTCCCTCCTATTGCTGCCTTACAGCGTTGCGACGCCGAAGGCAAGTGTCGTGCACGGGGTTTCGTGTGTACTGAGTTCAAGCCCCTTTCCCTCCTATTGCTGCCTTACAGCGTTGCGACGCCGAAGGCAGGTGTCGTGCACGGGGTTTCGTGTGTACTGAGTTCACGCCCCTTTCCCTCCTATTGCTGCCTTACAGCGTTGCGACGCCGAAGGCAAGTGTCGTGAACGGGGTTTCGTGTGTACTGAGTTCACGCCCCTTTCCCTCCTATTGCTGCCTTACAGCGTTGCGACGCCGTAGGCAAGTGTCGTGCACGGGGTTTCGTGTGTACTGAGTTCACGCCCCTTTCCCTCCTATTGCTGCCTTACAGCGTTGCGACGCCGAAGGCAAGTGTCGTTCAGGGGGTTTCGTGTGTACTGAGTTCACGCCCCTTTCCCTCCTATTGCTGCCTTACAGCATTGCGACGCCGAAGGCAAGTGTCGTGCTTGGGGTTTCGTGTGTACTGAGTTCACGCCCCTTTCCCTCCTATTGCTGCCTTACAACGTTGCGACGCCGTAGGCAAGTGTTGTGCACGGGGTTTCGTGTGTACTGAGTTCACGCCCCTTTCCCTCCTATTGCTGCCTTACAGCGTTGCGACGCCGTAGGCAAGTGTTGTGCACGGGGTTTCGTGTGTACTGAGTTCACGATCCTTTCCCTCCTATTGCTGCCTTACAGCGTTGCGACGCCGAAGGCAAGTGTCGTGCTTTGGGTTTCGTGTGTACTGAGTTCACGCCCCTTTCCCTCCTATTGCTCCCTTACAGCGTTGCGACGCCGTAGGCAAGTGTCGTGCACGGGGTTTCATGTGTACTGAGTTCACGCCCCTCTAACGCCTATTGCTGCCTTACAGCGTTGCGACGCCGAAGGCAAGTGTCGTGCACGGGGTTTCGTGTGTACTGAGTTCACGCCCCTTTCCCTCCTATTGCTGCCTTACAGCGTTGCGACGCCGAAGGCATGTGTCGTGCACGGGGTTTCATGTGTACTGAGTTCACGCCCCTTTCCCTCCTATTGCTACCTTAAAGCGTTGCGACGCCGTAGGCAAGTGTCGTGCACGGGGTTTCGTGTGTACTGAGTTCACGCCCCTTTCCCTCCTATTGCTGCCTTACAGCGTTGCGACGCCAAAGGCAAGTGTCGTGCACGGAGTTTCGTGTGTACTGAGTTCGCGCCCCGTTCCCTCCTATTGCTGCCTTACAGCGTTGTGACGCCGAAGGCGAGTGTCGTGCACGGGGTTTCGTGTGTACTGAGTTCATGCCCCTTTTCCTCCTATTGCTGCCTTACAGCGTTGCGACGCCGAAGGCAAGTGTCGTGCTTGGGGTTTCGTGTGTACTGAGTTCACGCCCCTTTCCCTCCTATTGCTGCCTTACAGCGTTGCGACACCGAAGGCAAGTGTTTGCACTGGGTTTCGTGTGTACTGAGTTCACGCCCCGTTCCCTCCTATAGCTGCCTTACAGCGTTGTGACGCCGAAGGCAAGTGTCGTGCACGGGGTTTCGTGTGTACTGAGTTCATGCCCCTTTCCCTCCTATTGCTGCCTTACAGCGTTGCGACGCCGAAGGCAAGTGTCGTGCACGGGGTTTCGTGTGTACTGAGTTCACGCCCCTTTCCCTCCTATTGCTGCTTTACAGCGTTGCGCCGCCGTAGGCAAGTGTCGTGCATGGGATTTCGTGTGTACTGAGTTCACGCCCCTTTCCCTCCTATTGCTGCCTTACAGCGTTGCGACACCGAAGGCAAGTGTCGTTCACGGGGTTTCGTGTGTACTGAGTTCACGCCCCGTTCCCTCCTATTGCTGCCTTACAGCATTGCGACACCGAAGGCAAGTGTCGTGCACGGGGTTTCATGTGTACTGAATTCACGCCCCTTTCCCTCCTATTGCTGCCTTAAGGCGTTGCGACGCCGAAGGCAAGTGTCGTGCACGGGGTTTCGTGTGTACTGAGTTCACGCCCCTTTCCCTCCTATTGCTGCCTTACAGCGTTGTTACGCCAGAGGCAAGTGTCGTGCACGGGGTTTCATGTGTACTGAGTTCACGCCCCTTTCCCTCCTATTTCTGCCTTATAGCGTTGCGACGCCTAAGGCAAGTGTCGTGCACGGGGTTTCGTGTGTACTGAGTTCACGCCCTTTTCCCTCCTATTGCTGCCTTACTGCGTTGCGACGCCGAAGGCAAGTGTCGTGCACGGGGTTTTGTGTGTGCTGAGTTCACGCCCCTTTCACTCCTATTGCTGCCTTACAGCGTTGCGACGCCGTAGGCAAGTGTCGTGCATGGGGTTTCGTGTGTACTGAGTTCACGCCCCTTTCCCTCCTATTGCTGCCTTACAGCGTTGCGACGCCGAAGGCATGTGTCGTGCTCGGGGTTTCGTGTGTACTGAGATCACGCACCTTTCCCTCCTATTGCTGCCTTACAGCGTTGCGACGCCGAAGTCAAGTGTCGTGCCGGGGTTTCGTGTGTACTGAGTTCACGCCCCTTTCCCTCCTATTGCTGCCTTACAGCGTTGCGACGCCGAAGGCAATTGTCATGCACGGGGTTTTGTGTGTACTGAATTCACGCCCCTTTCTCTCCTATTGCTGCCTTACAGCGTTGCGACGCCGAAGGCAAGTGTCGTGCACGGGGTTTCGTGTGTACTGAGTTCACGCCCCTATCCCTCCTATTGCTGCCTTACAGCGTTGCGACGCCGTAGGCAAGTGTCGTGCACGGGGTTTCGTGTGTACTGAGTTCACGCCCCTTTCCCTCCTTTTGCTGCCTTACAGCGTTGCGACGCCGAAGGCAAGTGTCGTTCACGGGGTTTCGTGTGTACTGAGTTCACGCCCCTTTCCGTCCTATTGCTGCCTTACAGCATTGCGACGCCGAAGGCAAGTGTCGTGCACGGGGTTTCGTGTGTACTGAGTTCACGCCCCTTTCCCTCCTATTGCTGCCTTACAGCGTTGCGACGCCGAAGGCAAGTGTCGTGCACGGGGTTTCGTGTGTACTGAGTTCACGCCCCTTTCCCTCCTATTGCTGCCTTACAGTGTTGCGACGCCGTAGGCAAGTGTCGTGCATGGGTTTCGTGTTTACTGAGTACACGCCCCTTTCCCTCCTATTGCTGCCTTACAGCATTGCGACGCCGTAGGCAAGTGTCGTGCACGGGGTTTCGTGTGTACTGAGTTCACGCCCCTTTAACGCCTATTGCTGCCTTACAGCGTTGCGACACCAAAGGCAAGTGTCGTGCACGGGGTTTCGTGTGTACTGAGCTCACGCCCCTTTTCCTACTATTGCTGTCTTACAGCGTTGCGACGCCGAAGGCAAGTGTCGTGCACGGGGTTTCCTGTGTACTGAGTTCACGCCCCTTTCCCTCCTATTCCTGCCTTACAGCGTTGCGACGCCGTAGGCAAGTGTCGTGCACGGGGTTTCGTGTGTACTGAGTACACGCCCCTTTCCCTCCTATTGCTGCCTTACAGCGTAGCGACGCCGAAGGCAAGTGTCGTGCACGGGGTTTCGTGTGTACTGAGTTCACGCCCCTTTCCCGCCTATTGCTGCCTTACAGCATTGCGACGCCAAAGGCAAGTTTCGTGCACGTGGTTTCGTGTGTACTGAGTTCACGCCCCTTTCCCTCCTATTGCTGCCTTACAGCGTTGCGACGCCGAAGGCAAGTGTCGTGCTCGGGGTTTCGTGTGTACTGAGTTCACGCACCTTTCCCTCCTATTGCTGCCTTACAGCGTTGCGACGCCGAAGTCAAGTGTCGTGCCGGGGTTTCGTGTGTACTGAGTTCACGCCCCTTTACCTCCTATTGCTGCCTTACAGCGTTGTGACGCCGAAGGCAAGTGTCGTGCACGGGGTTTCGTGTGTACTGAGTTCACCCCCCTTTCCCTCCTATTGCTGCCTTACAGCGTTGCGACGCCGTAGGCAAGTGTCGTGCACGGGGTTTCGTGTGTACTGAGTTCACGCCCCTTTCCCTCCTATTGCTGCCTTACAGCGTTGTGACGCCGAAGGCAAGTGTCGTGCTTGGGGTTTCGTGTGTACTGAGTTCACGCCCCTTTCACTCCTATTGCTGCCTTACAGCGTTGCGACGCCGTAGGCAAGTGTTGTGCACGGGGTTTCGTGTGTACTGAGTTCACGCCCCTTTCCCTCCTATTGCTGCCTTACAGCGTTGCGACGACGAAGGCAAGTGTCGTGCTTTGGGTTTCGTGTGTACTGAGTTCACGCCCCTTTCCCTCCTATTGCTCCCTTACAGCGTTGCGACGCCGTAGGCAAGTGTCGTGCACGGGGTTTCATGAGTACTGAGTTCACGCCCCTCTAACGCCTATTGCTGCCTTACAGCGTTGCGACGCCGAAGGCAAGTGTCGTGCACGGGGTTTCGTGTGTACTGAGTTCACGCCCCTTTCCCTCCTATTGCTGCCTTACAGCGTTGCGACGCCGAAGGCAAGTGTCCTGCACGGGGTTTCGTGTGTACTGAGTTCACGCCCCTTTCCCTCCTATTGCTGCCTTACAGCGTTGCGACGCCGAAGGCAAGTGTCGTGCACGGGGTTTCATGTGTACTGAGTTCACGCCCCTTTCCCTCCTATTGCTACCTTAAAGCGTTGCGACGCCGTAGGCAAGTGTCGTGCACGGGGTTTCGTGTGTACTGAGTTCATGCCCCTTTCCCTCCTATTGCTGCCTTACAGCATTGCGACGCCAAAGGCAAGTGTCGTGCACGGAGTTTCGTGTGTACTGATTTCGCGCCCCGTTCCCTCCTATTGCTGCCTTACAGCGTTGTGACGCCGAAGGCAAGTGTTGTGCACGGGGTTTCGTGTGTACTGAGTTCATGCCCCTTTCCCTCCTATTGCTGCCTTACAGCGTTGCGACGCCGAAGGCAAGTGTCGTTCTTGGGGTTTCGTGTGTACTGAGTTCACGCCCCTTTCCCTCCTATTGCTGCCTTAAGGCGTTGCGACGCCGAAGGCAAGTGTCGTGCACGGGGTTTCGTGTGTACTGAGTTCACGCCCCTTTCCCTCCTATTGCTGCCTTACAGCGTTGTTACGCCAGAGGCAAGTGTCGTGCACGGGGTTTCATGTGTACTGAGTTCACGCCCCTTTCCCTCCTATTTCTGCCTTATAGCGTTGCGACGCCTAAGGCAAGTGACGTGCACGGGGTTTCGTGTGTACTGAGTTCACGCCCTTTTCCCTCCTATTGCTGCCTTATTGCGTTGCGACGCCGAAGGCAAGTGTCGTGCACGGGGTTTTGTGTGTGCTGAGTTCACGCCCCTTTCACTCCTATTGCTGCCTTACAGCGTTGCGACGCCGTAGGCAAGTGTCGTGCATGGGGTTTCGTGTGTACTGAGTTCACGCCCCTTTCCCTCCTATTGCTGCCTTACAGCGTTGCGACGCCGAAGGCATGTGTCGTGCTCGGGGTTTCGTGTGTACTGAGTTCACGCACCTTTCCCTCCTATTGCTGCCTTACAGCGTTGCGACGCCGAAGTCAAGTGTCGTGCCGGGGTTTCGTGTGTACTGAGTTCACGCCCCTTTCCCTCCTATTGCTGCCTTACAGCGTTGCGACCCCGAAGGCAAGTGTCATGCACGGGGTTTTGTGTGTACTGAGTTCACGCCCCTTTCCCTCCTATTGCTGCCTTACAGCGTTGCGACGCCGAAGGCAAGTGTCGTGCACGGGGTTTCGTGTGTACTGAGTTCAAGCCCCTTTCCCTCCTATTGCTGCCTTACAGCGTTGCGACGCCGAAGGCAGGTGTCGTGCACGGGGTTTCGTGTGTACTGAGTTCACGCCCCTTTCCCTCCTATTGCTGCCTTACAGCGTTGCGACGCCGAAGGCAAGTGTCGTGAACGGGGTTTCGTGTGTACTGAGTTCACGCCCCTTTCCCTCCTATTGCTGCCTTACAGCGTTGCGACGCCGTAGGCAAGTGTCGTGCACGGGGTTTCGTGTGTACTGAGTTCACGCCCCTTTCCCTCCTATTGCTGCCTTACAGCGTTGCGACGCCGAAGGCAAGTGTCGTTCAGGGGGTTTCGTGTGTACTGAGTTCACGCCCCTTTCCCTCCTATTGCTGCCTTACAGCATTGCGACGCCGAAGGCAAGTGCCGTGCACGGGGTTTCGTGTGTACTGAGTTCACGCCCCTTTCCCTCCTATTGCTGCCTTACAGCGTTGCGACGCCGAAGGCAAGTGTCGTGAACGGGGTTTCGTGTGTACTGAGTTCACGCCCCTTTCCCTCCTATTGCTGCCTTACAGCGTTGCGACGCCGTAGGCAAGTGTCGTGCACGGAGTTTCGTGTGTACTGAGTTCACTCCCCTTTCCCTCCTATTGCTGCCTTACAGCGTTGCGACGCCGAAAGCAAGTGTCGTGCACGGGGTTTTGTGTGTACTGAGTTCACGACCCTTTCCCTCCAATTGCTGCCTTACAGCGTTGTGACGCCGAAGGCAAGTGTCGTGCACGGGGTTTCGTGTGTACTGAGTTCATTCCCCTTTCCCTCCTATTGCTGCCTTACAGCGTTGCGACGCCGAAGGCAAGTGTCGTGCTTGGGGTTTCGTGTGTACTGAGTTCACGCCCCTTTCCCTCCTATTGCTGCCTTACAGCGTTGCGACGCCGTAGGCAAGTGTTGTGCACGGGGTTTCGTGTGTACTGAGTTCACGCCCCTTTCCCTCCTATTGCTGCCTTACAGCGTTGCGACGCCGTAGGCAAGTGTTGTGCACGGGGTTTCGTGTGTACTGAGTTCACGCCCCTTTCCCTCCTATTGCTGCCTTACAGCGTTGCGACGCCGAAGGCAAGTGTCGTGCTTTGGGTTTCGTGTGTACTGATTTCGCGCCCCGTTCCCTCCTATTGCTGCCTTACAGCGTTGTGACGCCGAAGGCAAGTGTCGTGCACGGGGTTTCGTGTGTACTGAGTTCATGCCCCTTTCCCTCCTATTGCTGCCTTACAGCGTTGCGACGCCGAAGGCAAGTGTCGTTCTTGGGGTTTCGTGTGTACTGAGTTCACGCCCCTTTCCCTCCTATTGCTGCCTTACAGCGTTGCGACACCGAAGGCAAGTGTTTGCACTGGGTTTCGTGTGTACTGAGTTCACGCCCCGTTCCCTCCTATTGCTGCCTTACAGCGTTGTGACGCCGAAGGCAAGTGTCGTGCACGGGGTTTCGTGTGTACTGAGTTCATGCCCCTTTCCCTCCTATTGCTGCCTTAAGGCGTTGCGACGCCGAAGGCAAGTGTCGTGCACGGGGTTTCGTGTGTACTGAGTTCACGCCCCTTTCCCTCCTATTGCTGCCTTACAGCGTTGTTACGCCAGAGGCAAGTGTCGTGCACGGGGTTTCATGTGTACTGAGTTCACGCCCCTTTCCCTCCTATTGCTGCCTTACAGCGTTGCGACGCCGAAGGCATGTGTCGTGCTCGGGGTTTCGTGTGTACTGAGTTCACGCACCTTTCCCTCCTATTGCTGCCTTACAGCGCTGCGACGCCGAAGTCAAGTGTCGTGCCGGGGTTTCGTGTGTACTGAGTTCACGCCCCTTTCCCTCCTATTGCTGCCTTACAGCGTTGCGACCCCGAAGGCAAGTGTCATGCACGGGGTTTTGTGTGTACTGAGTTCACGCCCCTTTCCCTCCTATTGCTGCCTTACAGCGTTGCGACGCCGAAGGCAAGTGTCGTGCACGGGGTTTCGTGTGTACTGAGTTCAAGCCCCTTTCCCTCCTATTGCTGCCTTACAGCGTTGCGACGCCGAAGGCAGGTGTCGTGCACGGGGTTTCGTGTGTACTGAGTTCACGCCCCTTTCCCTCCTATTGCTGCCTTACAGCGTTGCGACGCCGAAGGCAAGTGTCGTGAACGGGGTTTCGTGTGTACTGAGTTCACGCCCCTTTCCCTCCTATTGCTGCCTTACAGCGTTGCGACGCCGTAGGCAAGTGTCGTGCACGGGGTTTCGTGTGTACTGAGTTCACGCCCCTTTCCCTCCTATTGCTGCCTTACAGCGTTGCGACGCCGAAGGCAAGTGTCGTTCAGGGGGTTTCGTGTGTACTGAGTTCACGCCCCTTTCCCTCCTATTGCTGCCTTACAGCATTGCGACGCCGAAGGCAAGTGCCGTGCACGGGGTTTCGTGTGTACTGAGTTCACGCCCCTTTCCCTCCTATTGCTGCCTTACAGCGTTGCGACGCCGAAGGCAAGTGTCGTGAACGGGGTTTCGTGTGTAATGAGTTCACGCCCCTTTCCCTCCTATTGCTGCCTTACAGCGTTGCGACGCCGTAGGCAAGTGTCGTGCACGGAGTTTCGTGTGTACTGAGTTCACTCCCCTTTTCCTCCTATTGCTGCCTTACAGCGTTGCGACGCCGAAAGCAAGTGTCGTGCACGGGGTTTTGTGTGTACTGAGTTCACGACCCTTTCCCTCCAATTGCTGCCTTACAGCGTTGTGACGCCGAAGGCAAGTGTCGTGCACGGGGTTTCGTGTGTACTGAGTTCATTCCCCTTTCCCTCCTATTGCTGCCTTACAGCGTTGCGACGCCGAAGGCAAGTGTCGTGCTTGGGGTTTCGTGTGTACTGAGTTCACGCCCCTTTCCCTCCTATTGCTGCCTTACAGCGTTGCGACGCCGTAGGCAAGTGTTGTGCACGGGGTTTCGTGTGTACTGAGTTCACGCCCCTTTCCCTCCTATTGCTGCCTTACAGCGTTGCGACGCCGTAGGCAAGTGTTGTGCACGGGGTTTCGTGTGTACTGAGTTCACGCCCCTTTCCCTCCTATTGCTGCCTTACAGCGTTGCGACGCCGAAGGCAAGTGTCGTGCTTTGGGTTTCGTGTGTACTGAGTTCACGCCCCTTTCCCTCCTATTGCTCCCTTACAGCGTTGCGACGCCGTAGGCAAGTGTCGTGCACGGGGTTTCATGTGTACTGAGTTCACGCCCCTCTAACGCCTATTGCTGCCTTACAGCGTTGCGACGCCGAAGGCAAGTGTCGTGCACGGGGTTTCGTGTGTACTGAGTTCACGCCCCTTTCCCTCCTATTGCTGCCTTACAGCGTTGCGACGCCGAAGGCAAGTGTCCTGCACGGGGTTTCGTGTGTACTGAGTTCACGCCCCTTTCCCTCCTATTGCTGCCTTACAGCGTTGCGACGCCGAAGGCATGTGTCGTGCACGGGGTTTCATGTGTACTGAGTTCACGCCCCTTTCCCTCCTATTGCTACCTTAAAGCGTTGCGACGCCGTAGGCAAGTGTCGTGCACGGGGTTTCGTGTGTACTGAGTTCACGCCCCTTTCCCTCCTATTGCTGCCTTACAGCGTTGCGACGCCAAAGGCAAGTGTCGTGCACGGAGTTTCGTGTGTACTGAGTTTGCGCCCCGTTCCCTCCTATTGCTGCCTTACAGCGTTGTGACGCCGAAGGCGAGTGTCGTGCACGGGGTTTCGTGTGTACTGAGTTCATGCCCCTTTTCCTCCTATTGCTGCCTTACAGCGTTGCGACGCCGAAGGCAAGTGTCGTGCTTGGGGTTTCGTGTGTACTGAGTTCACGCCCCTTTCCCTCCTATTGCTGCCTTACAGCGTTGCGACACCGAAGGCAAGTGTTTGCACTGGGTTTCGTGTGTACTGAGTTCACGCCCCGTTCCCTCCTATTGCTGCCTTACAGCGTTGTTACGCCAGAGGCAAGTGTCGTGCACGGGGTTTCATGTGTACTGAGTTCACGCCCCTTTCCCTCCTATTTCTGCCTTATAGCGTTGCGACGCCTAAGGCAAGTGACGTGCACGGGGTTTCGTGTGTACTGAGTTCACGCCCTTTTCCCTCCTATTGCTGCCTTATTGCGTTGCGACGCCGAAGGCAAGTGTCGTGCACGGGGTTTTGTGTGTGCTGAGTTCACGCCCCTTTCACTCCTATTGCTGCCTTACAGCGTTGCGACGCCGTAGGCAAGTGTCGTGCATGGGGTTTCGTGTGTACTGAGTTCACGCCCCTTTCCCTCCTATTGCTGCCTTACAGCGTTGCGACACCGAAGGCAAGTGTCGTTCACGGGGTTTCGTGTGTACTGAGTTCACGCCCCGTTCCCTCCTATTGCTGCCTTACAGCATTGCGACACCGAAGGCAAGTGTCGTGCACGGGGTTTCATGTGTACTGAATTCACGCCCCTTTCCCTCCTATTGCTGCCTTAAGGCGTTGCGACGCCGAAGGCAAGTGTCGTGCACGGGGTTTCGTGTGTACTGAGTTCACGCCCCTTTCCCTCCTATTGCTGCCTTACAGCGTTGTTACGCCAGAGGCAAGTGTCGTGCACGGGGTTTCATGTGTACTGAGTTCACGCCCCTTTCCCTCCTATTTCTGCCTTATAGCGTTGCGACGCCTAAGGCAAGTGTCGTGCACGGGGTTTCGTGTGTACTGAGTTCACGCCCTTTTCCCTCCTATTGCTGCCTTACTGCGTTGCGACGCCGAAGGCAAGTGTCGTGCACGGGGTTTTGTGTGTGCTGAGTTCACGCCCCTTTCACTCCTATTGCTGCCTTACAGCGTTGCGACGCCGTAGGCAAGTGTCGTGCATGGGGTTTCGTGTGTACTGAGTTCACGCCCCTTTCCCTCCTATTGCTGCCTTACAGCGTTGCGACGCCGAAGGCATGTGTCGTGCTCGGGGTTTCGTGTGTACTGAGATCACGCACCTTTCCCTCCTATTGCTGCCTTACAGCGTTGCGACGCCGAAGTCAAGTGTCGTGCCGGGGTTTCGTGTGTACTGAGTTCACGCCCCTTTCCCTCCTATTGCTGCCTTACAGCGTTGCGACGCCGAAGGCAATTGTCATGCACGGGGTTTCGTGTGTACTGAATTCACGCCCCTTTCTCTCCTATTGCTGCCTTACAGCGTTGCGACGCCGAAGGCAAGTGTCGTGCACGGGGTTTCGTGTGTACTGAGTTCACGCCCCTATCCCTCCTATTGCTGCCTTACAGCGTTGCGACGCCGTAGGCAAGTGTCGTGCACGGGGTTTCGTGTGTACTGAGTTCACGCCCCTTTCCCTCCTTTTGCTGCCTTACAGCGTTGCGACGCCGAAGGCAAGTGTCGTTCACGGGGTTTCGTGTGTACTGAGTTCACGCCCCTTTCCGTCCTATTGCTGCCTTACAGCATTGCGACGCCGAAGGCAAGTGTCGTGCACGGGGTTTCGTGTGTACTGAGTTCACGCCCCTTTCCCTCCTATTGCTGCCTTACAGCGTTGCGACGCCGAAGGCAAGTGTCGTGCACGGGGTTTCGTGTGTACTGAGTTCACGCCCCTTTCCCTCCTATTGCTGCCTTACAGTGTTGCGACGCCGTAGGCAAGTGTCGTGCATGGGTTTCGTGTTTACTGAGTACACGCCCCTTTCCCTCCTATTGCTGCCTTACAGCATTGCGACGCCGTAGGCAAGTGTCGTGCACGGGGTTTCGTGTGTACTGAGTTCACGCCCCTTTAACGCCTATTGCTGCCTTACAGCGTTGCGACACCAAAGGCAAGTGTCGTACACGGGGTTTCGTGTGTACTGAGTTCACGCCCCTTTTCCTACTATTGCTGTCTTACAGCGTTGCGACGCCGAAGGCAAGTGTCGTGCACGGGGTTTCCTGTGTACTGAGTTCACGCCCCTTTCCCTCCTATTCCTGCCTTACAGCGTTGCGACGCCGTAGGCAAGTGTCGTGCACGGGGTTTCGTGTGTACTGAGTACACGCCCCTTTCCCTCCTATTGCTGCCTTACAGCGTAGCGACGCCGAAGGCAAGTGTCGTGCACGGGGTTTCGTGTGTACTGAGTTCACGCCCCTTTCCCGCCTATTGCTGCCTTACAGCATTGCGACGCCAAAGGCAAGTTTCGTGCACGTGGTTTCGTGTGTACTGAGTTCACGCCCCTTTCCCTCCTATTGCTGCCTTACAGCGTTGCGACGCCGAAGGCAAGTGTCGTGCTCGGGGTTTCGTGTGTACTGAGTTCACGCACCTTTCCCTCCTATTGCTGCCTTACAGCGTTGCGACGCCGAAGTCAAGTGTCGTGCCGGGGTTTCGTGTGTACTGAGTTCACTCCCCTTTCCCTCCTATTGCTGCCTTACAGCGTTGCGACGCCGAAAGCAAGTGTCGTGCACGGGGTTTTGTGTGTACTGAGTTCACGACCCTTTCCCTCCAATTGCTGCCTTACAGCGTTGTGACGCCGAAGGCAAGTGTCGTGCACGGGGTTTCGTGTGTACTGAGTTCATTCCCCTTTCCCTCCTATTGCTGCCTTACAGCGTTGCGACGCCGAAGGCAAGTGTCGTGCTTGGGGTTTCGTGTGTACTGAGTTCACGCCCCTTTCCCTCCTATTGCTGCCTTACAGCGTTGCGACGCCGTAGGCAAGTGTTGTGCACGGGGTTTCGTGTGTACTGAGTTCACGCCCCTTTCCCTCCTATTGCTGCCTTACAGCGTTGCGACGCCGTAGGCAAGTGTTGTGCACGGGGTTTCGTGTGTACTGAGTTCACGCCCCTTTCCCTCCTATTGCTGCCTTACAGCGTTGCGACGCCGAAGGCAAGTGTCGTGCTTTGGGTTTCGTGTGTACTGATTTCGCGCCCCGTTCCCTCCTATTGCTGCCTTACAGCGTTGTGACGCCGAAGGCAAGTGTCGTGCACGGGGTTTCGTGTGTACTGAGTTCATGCCCCTTTCCCTCCTATTGATGCCTTACAGCGTTGCGACGCCGAAGGCAAGTGTCGTTCTTGGGGTTTCGTGTGTACTGAGTTCACGCCCCTTTCCCTCCTATTGCTGCCTTACAGCGTTGCGACACCGAAGGCAAGTGTTTGCACTGGGTTTCGTGTGTACTGAGTTCACGCCCCGTTCCCTCCTATTGCTGCCTTACAGCGTTGTGACGCCGAAGGCAAGTGTCGTGCACGGGGTTTCGTGTGTACTGAGTTCATGCCCCTTTCCCTCCTATTGCTGCCTTAAGGCGTTGCGACGCCGAAGGCAAGTGTCGTGCACGGGGTTTCGTGTGTACTGAGTTCACGCCCCTTTCCCTCCTATTGCTGCCTTACAGCGTTGTTACGCCAGAGGCAAGTGTCGTGCACGGGGTTTCATGTGTACTGAGTTCACGCCCCTTTCCCTCCTATTGCTGCCTTACAGCTTTGCGACGCCGAAGGCATGTGTCGTGCTCGGGGTTTCGTGTGTACTGAGTTCACGCACCTTTCCCTCCTATTGCTGCCTTACAGCGTTGCGACCCCGAAGGCAAGTGTCATGCACGGGGTTTTGTGTGTACTGAGTTCACGCCCCTTTCCCTCCTATTGCTGCCTTACAGCGTTGCGACGCCGAAGGCAAGTGTCGTGCACGGGGTTTCGTGTGTACTGAGTTCAAGCCCCTTTCCCTCCTATTGCTGCCTTACAGCGTTGCGACGCCGAAGGCAGGTGTCGTGCACGGGGTTTCGTGTGTACTGAGTTCACGCCCCTTTCCCTCCTATTGCTGCCTTACAGCGTTGCGACGCCGAAGGCAAGTGTCGTGAACGGGGTTTCGTGTGTACTGAGTTCACGCCCCTTTCCCTCCTATTGCTGCCTTACAGCGTTGCGACGCCGTAGGCAAGTGTCGTGCACGGGGTTTCGTGTGTACTGAGTTCACGCCCCTTTCCCTCCTATTGCTGCCTTACAGCGTTGCGACGCCGAAGGCAAGTGTCGTTCAGGGGGTTTCGTGTGTACTGAGTTCACGCCCCTTTCCCTCCTATTGCTGCCTTACAGCATTGCGACGCCGAAGGCAAGTGCCGTGCACGGGGTTTCGTGTGTACTGAGTTCACGCCCCTTTCCCTCCTATTGCTGCCTTACAGCGTTGCGACGCCGAAGGCAAGTGTCGTGAACGGGGTTTCGTGTGTACTGAGTTCACGCCCCTTTCCCTCCTATTGCTGCCTTACAGCGTTGCGACGCCGTAGGCAAGTGTCGTGCACGGAGTTTCGTGTGTACTGAGGTCACTCCCCTTTCCCTCCTATTGCTGCCTTACAGCGTTGCGACGCCGAAAGCAAGTGTCGTGCACGGGGTTTTGTGTGTACTGAGTTCACGACCCTTTCCCTCCAATTGCTGCCTTACAGCGTTGTGACGCCGAAGGCAAGTGTCGTGCACGGGGTTTCGTGTGTACTGAGTTCATTCCCCTTTCCCTCCTATTGCTGCCTTACAGCGTTGCGACGCCGAAGGCAAGTGTCGTGCTTGGGGTTTCGTGTGTACTGAGTTCACGCCCCTTTCCCTCCTATTGCTGCCTTACAGCGTTGCGACGCCGTAGGCAAGTGTTGTGCACGGGGTTTCGTGTGTACTGAGTTCACGCCCCTTTCCCTCCTATTGCTGCCTTACAGCGTTGCGACGCCGTAGGCAAGTGTTGTGCACGGGGTTTCGTGTGTACTGAGTTCACGCCCCTTTCCCTCCTATTGCTGCCTTACAGCGTTGCAACGCCGAAGGCAAGTGTCGTGCTTTGGGTTTCGTGTGTACTGAGTTCACGCCCCTTTCCCTCCTATTGCTCCCTTACAGCGTTGCGACGCCGTAGGCAAGTGTCGTGCACGGGGTTTCATGTGTACTGAGTTCACGCCCCTCTAACGCCTATTGCTGCCTTACAGCGTTGCGACGCCGAAGGCAAGTGTCGTGCACGGGGTTTCGTGTGTACTGAGTTCACGCCCCTTTCCCTCCTATTGCTGCCTTACAGCGTTGCGACGCCAAAGGCATGTGTCGTGCACGGGGTTTCATGTGTACTGAGTTCACGCCCCTTTCCCTCCTATTGCTACCTTAAAGCGTTGCGACGCCGTAGGCAAGTGTCGTGCACGGGGTTTCGTGTGTACTGAGTTCACGCCCCTTTCCCTCCTATTGCTGCCTTACAGCGTTGCGACGCCAAAGGCAAGTGTCGTGCACGGAGTTTCGTGTGTACTGAGTTTGCGCCCCGTTCCCTCCTATTGCTGCCTTACAGCGTTGCGACGCCGAAGGCAAGTGTCGTGCTTGGGGTTTCGTGTGTACTGAGTTCACGCCCCTTTCCCTCCTATTGCTGCCTTACAGCGTTGCGACACCGAAGGCAAGTGTTTGCACTGGGTTTCGTGTGTACTGAGTTCACGCCCCGTTCCCTCCTATTGCTGCCTTACAGCGTTGTGACGCCGAAGGCAAGTGTCGTGCACGGGGTTTCGTGTGTACTGAGTTCATGCCCCTTTCCCTCCTATTGCTGCCTTACAGCGTTGCGACGCCGAAGGCAAGTGTCGTGCACGGGGTTTCGTGTGTACTGAGTTCACGCCCCTTTCCCTCCTATTGCTGCTTTACAGCGTTGCGCCGCCGTAGGCAAGTGTCGTGCATGGGATTTCGTGTGTACTGAGTTCACGCCCCTTTAACGCCTATTGCTGCCTTACAGCGTTGCGACACCAAAGGCAAGTGTCGTACACGGGGTTTCGTGTGTACTGAGTTCACGCCCCTTTCCCTCCTATTGCTGCCTTACAGCGTTGCGACGCCGAAGGCAAGTGTCGTGCACGGGGTTTCGTGTGTACTGGGTTCACACCCCTTTCCCTCCTATTGCTGCCTTATAGCGTTGCGACGCCGAAGGCAAGTGTCGTGCACGGGGTTTCGTGTGTACTGAGTTCACGCCCCTTTCCTTCCTATTGCTACCTTACAGCGTTGCGATGCCGTAGGCAAGTGTCGTGCACGGGGTTTCGTGTGTACTGAGTTCACCCCCCTTTCCCTCCTATTGCTGCCTTACAGCGTTGCGACGCCAAAGGCAAGTGTCGTGCACGGAGTTTCGTGTGTACTGAGTTCGCGCCCCGTTCCCTCCTATTGCTGCCTTACAGCGTTGTGACGCCGAAGGCAAGTGTCGTGCACGGGGTTTCGTGTGTACTGAGTTCACGCCCCTTTTCCTACTATTGCTGTCTTACAGCGTTGCGACGCCGAAGGCAAGTGTCGTGCACGGGGTTTCCTGTGTACTGAGTTCACGCCCCTTTCCCTCCTATTCCTGCCTTACAGCGTTGCGACGCCGTAGGCAAGTGTCGTGCACGGGGTTTCGTGTGTACTGAGTACACGCCCCTTTCCCTCCTATTGCTGCCTTACAGCGTAGCGACGCCGAAAGCAAGTGTCGTGCACGGGGTTTTGTGTGTACTGAGTTCACGACCCTTTCCCTCCAATTGCTGGCTTACAGCGTTGTGACGCCGAAGGCAAGTGTCGTGCACGGGGTTTCGTGTGTACTGAGTTCATTCCCCTTTCCCTCCTATTGCTGCCTTACAGCGTTGCGACGCCGAAGGCAAGTATCGTGCTTGGGGTTTCGTGTGTACTGAGTTCACGCCCCTTTCCCTCCTATTGCTGCCTTACAGCGTTGCGACGCCGTAGGCAAGTGTTGTGCACGGGGTTTCGTGTGTACTGAGTTCACGCCCCTTTCCCTCCTATTGCTGCCTTACAGCGTTGCGACGCCGTAGGCAAGTGTTGTGCACGGGGTTTCGTGTGTACTGAGTTCACGCCCCTTTCCCTCCTATTGCTGCCTTACAGCGTTGCGACGCCGAAGGCAAGTGTCGTGCTTTGGGTTTCGTGTGTACTGAGTTCACGCCCCTTTCCCTCCTATTGCTCCCTTACAGCGTTGCGACGCCGTAGGCAAGTGTCGTGCACGGGGTTTCATGTGTACTGAGTTCACGCCCCTCTAACGCCTATTGCTGCCTTACAGCGTTGCGACGCCGAAGGCAAGTGTCGTGCACGGGGTTTCGTGTGTACTGAGTTCACGCCCCTTTCCCTCCTATTGCTGCCTTACAGCGTTGCGACGCCGAAGGCAAGTGTCCTGCACGGGGTTTCGTGTGTACTGAGTTCACGCCCCTTTCCCTCCTATTGCTGCCTTACAGCGTTGCGACGCCGAAGGCATGTGTCGTGCACGGGGTTTCATGTGTACTGAGTTCACGCCCCTTTCCCTCCTATTGCTACCTTAAAGCGTTGCGACGCCGTAGGCAAGTGTCGTGCACGGGGTTTCGTGTGTACTGAGTTCACGCCCCTTTCCCTCCTATTGCTGCCTTACAGCGTTGCGACGCCAAAGGCAAGTGTCGTGCACGGAGTTTCGTGTGTACTGAGTTTGCGCCCCGTTCCCTCCTATTGCTGCCTTACAGCGTTGTGACGCCGAAGGCGAGTGTCGTGCACGGGGTTTCGTGTGTACTGAGTTCATGCCCCTTTCCCTCCTATTGCTGCCTTACAGCGTTGCGACGCCGAAGGCAAGTGTCGTGCACGGGGTTTCGTGTGTACTGAGTTCACGCCCCTTTCCCTCCTATTGCTGCTTTACAGCGTTGCGCCGCCGTAGGCAAGTGTCGTGCATGGGATTTCGTGTGTACTGAGTTCACGCCCCTTTAACGCCTATTGCTGCCTTACAGCGTTGCGACACCAAAGGCAAGTGTCTTACACGGGGTTTCGTGTGTACTGAGTTCACGCCCCTTTCCCTCCTATTGCTGCCTTACAGCGTTGCGACGCCGAAGGCAAGTGTCGTGCACGGGGTTTCGTGTGTACTGGGTTCACACCCCTTTCCCTCCTATTGCTGCCTTATAGCGTTGCGACGCCGAAGGCAAGTGTCGTGCACGGGGTTTCGTGTGTACTGAGTTCACGCCCCTTTCCTTCCTATTGCTACCTTACAGCGTTGCGATGCCGTAGGCAAGTGTCGTGCACGGGGTTTCGTGTGTACTGAGTTCACCCCCCTTTCCCTCCTATTGCTGCCTTACAGCGTTGCGACGCCAAAGGCAAGTGTCGTGCACGGAGTTTCGTGTGTACTGAGTTCGCGCCCCGTTCCCTCCTATTGCTGCCTTACAGCGTTGTGACGCCGAAGGCAAGTGTCGTGCACGGGGTTTCGTGTGTACTGAGTTCACGCCCCTTTTCCTACTATTGCTGTCTTACAGCGTTGCGACGCCGAAGGCAAGTGTCGTGCACGGGGTTTCCTGTGTACTGAGTTCACGCCCCTTTCCCTCCTATTGCTGCCTTACAGCGTTGCGACGCCGTAGGCAAGTGTCGTACACGGGGTTTCGTGTGTACTGAGTACACGCCCCTTTCCCTCCTATTGCTGCCTTACAGCGTAGTGACGCCGAAGGCAAGTGTCATGCACGGGGTTTCGTGTGTACTGAGTTCACGCCCCTTTCCCGCCTATTGCTGCCTTACAGCATTGCGACGCCAAAGGCAAGTTTCGTGCACGTGGTTTCGTGTGTACTGAGTTCACGCCCCTTTCCCTCCTATTGCTGCCTTACAGCGTTGCGACATCGATGGCAAGTGTCGTGCACGGGGTTTCGTGTGTACTGAGTTCACGCCCCTTTCCCTCCTATTGCTGCCTTACAGCGTTGCGACGCCGTTGGCAAGTGTCGTGCACGGGGTTTCGTGTGTACTGAGTTCACGCCCCTTTCCCTCCTATTGCTGCCTTACAGTGTTGCAACGCCGAAGGCAAGTGTCGTGCACGGGGTTTCGTGTGTACTGAGTTCACGCCCCTTTCCCTCCTATTGCTGCCTTACAGCGTTGCGACGCCGATGGCAAGTGTCGTGCACGGGGTTTCGTGTGTACTGAGTTCACGCCCCTTTCCCTCGTATTGCTGCCTTACAGCATTGCGACGTCGAAGGCAAGTGTCGTGCACGGAGTTTCGTGTGTACTGACTTCACGCCCCTTTCCCTCCTATTGCTGCCTTACAGCGTTGCGACGCCGTAGGCAAGTGTCGTGCACGGGGTTTCGTGTGTACTGAGTTCACGCCCCTGTCCCTCCTATTGCTGCCTTACAGCGTTGCGACGCCGTAAGCAAGTGTTGTGCACGGGGTTTCGTGTGTACTGAGTTCACGCCCCATTCCCTCCTCTTGCTGCCTTACAGCGTTGCGACGCCGAAGGCAAGTGTCGTGCTTGGGGTTTCGTGTGTACTGAGTTCACGCCCCTTTCCCTCCTATTGCTGCCTTACAGCGTTGCGACGCCGTAGGCAAGTGTTGTGCACGGGGTATCGTGTGTACTGAGTTCACGACCCTTTCCCTCCTATTGCTGCCTTACAGCGTTGCGACGCCGATGGCAAGTGTCGTTTTCGGGGTTTCGTGTGTACTGAGTTCACGCCCCGTTCCCTCCTATTGCTGCCTTACAGCTTTGCGACGCCGAAGGCAAGTGTCGTGCACGGGGTTTCATGTGTACTGAATTCACGCCCCTTTCCCTCCTATTGCTGCCTTACAGCGTTGCGACGCCAAAGGCACGTTTCTTGCACGGGGTTTCGTGTGTACTGAGTTCACGCCTCTTTCCCTCCTATTGCTGCCTTACAGCGTTGCGACGCCAAAGGCAAGTTTCGTGCACGGGGTTTCGTGTGTACTGAGTTCACGCCCCTTTTCCTCCTATTGCTGCCTTACAGCGTTGCGACGCCGAAGGCAAGTGTCGTGCACGGGGTTTCGTGTGTACTGAGTTCACGCCCCTTTCCCTCCTATTGCTACCTTACAGCTTTGCGATGCCGTAGGCAAGTGTCGTGCACGGGGTTTCGTGTGTACTGAGTTCACGCCCCTTTAACGCCTATTGCTGCCTTATAGCGTTGCGACGCCAAAGGCAAGTGACGTGCACGGAGTTTCGTGTGTACTGAGTTCGCGCCACGTTCCCCCCTATTGCTGCCTTACAGCGTTGTGACGCCGAAGGCAAGTGTCGTGCACGGGGTTTCGTGTGTACTGAGTTCACGCCCCTTTCCCTACTATTGCTGTCTTACAGCGTTGCGCCGCCGAAGGCAAGTGTCGTGCACGGGGTTTCGTGTGTACTGAGTTCACGCCCCTTTCCCTCCTATTCCTGCCTTACAGCGTTGCGATGCCGTAGGCAAGTGTCGTGCACGGGGTTTCGTGTGTACTGAGTACACGCCCCTTTCCCTCCTATTGCTGCCTTACAGCGTTGCGACGCCGAAGGCAAGTGTCGTGCACGGGGTTTCGTGTGTACTGAGTTCACGCCCCTTTCCCGCCTATTGCTGTCTTACAGCATTGCGACGCCAAAGGCAAGTTTCGTGCACGTGGTTTTGTGTGTACTGAGTTCACGCCCCTTTCCCTCCTATTGCTGCCTTACAGCGTTGCGACATCGAAGGCAAGTGTCGTGCACGGGGTTTCGTGTGTACTGAGTTCACGCCCCTTTCCCTCCTATTGCTGCCTTACAGCGTTGCGACGCCGTTGGCAAGTGTCGTGCACGGGGTTTCGTGTGTACTGAGTTCACGCCCCTTTCCCTCCTATTGCTGCCTTACAGTGTTGCAACGCCGAAGGCAAGTGTCGTGCACGGGGTTTCGTGTGTACTAAGTTCACGCCCCTTTCCCTCCTATTGCTGCCTTACAGCGTTGCGACGCCGATGGCAAGTGTCGTGCACGGGGTTTCGTGTGTACTGGGTTCACGCCCCTTTCCCTCGTATTGCTGCCTTACAGCGTTGCGACGCCGAAGGCAAGTGTTGTGCACGGGGTTTCGTGTGTACTGAGTTCACGCCCCTTTCCCTCCTATTGCTGCCTTACAGCGTTGCGACGCCGAAGGCAAGTGTCGTGCACGGGGTTTCGTGTGTACTGAGATCACGCCCCTTTCCCTCCTATTGCTGCCTTACAGCGTTGCGACGCCGAAGGCAAGTGTAGTGCACGGGGTTTCGTGTGTACTGAGTTCACGCCCCTTTCCCTTCTATTGCTGCCTTACAGCGTTGCGACGCCGAAGGGAATTGTCATGCACGGGGTTTCGTGTGTACTGAGTTCACGCCCCTTTCCCTACTATTGCTGCCTTACAGCGTTGCGACGCCGAAGGCAAGTGTCGTGTACGGGGTTTCGTGTGTACTGAGTTCACGCCCCTTTCCCTCCTATTCCTGCCTTACAGCGTTGCGACGCCGTAGGCAAGTGTCGTGCACGGGGTTTCGTGTGTACAGAGTTCACGCCCCTTTCCCTACTATTGCTGCCTTACATCGTTGCGACGCCGAAGGCAAGTGTTGTGCACGGGGTTTCGTGTGTACTGAGTTCACGCCCCTTTCCCTTCTATTGCAGCCTTACAGCGTTGCGACTTCGAAGGGAATTGTCATGCACGGGGTTTCGTGTGTACTGAGTTCACGCCTCCT
The DNA here is from genome assembly GCA_026315105.1 of Locusta migratoria. NCBI lineage: Eukaryota > Metazoa > Arthropoda > Insecta > Orthoptera > Acrididae > Locusta > Locusta migratoria. Next base: position 444,379,959 of record CM048748.1, on the reverse strand, counting down.
TCCCTCCTATTGCTGCCTTACAGCGTTCCGACGACGAAGGCAAGTGTCGTGCACGGGGTTTCGTGTGTACTGAGTTCACGCCCCTTTAACTCCTATTGCTGCCTTACAGCGTTGCAACGCCGTAGGCAAGTGTCGTGCACGGGTTTTCGTGTGTACTGAGTTCACGCTCCTTTCCCTCCTATTGCTGCCTTTCAGCGTTGCGATGCCGAAGGCAAGTGTCGTGCATGGGGTTTCATGTGTACTGAGATCACGCCCCTTTCCCTCCTATTGCTGCCTTACAGCATTGCGACGCCGAAGTCAAGTGTCGTGCATGGGGTTTCTTGTGTACTGAGTTCACGCCCCTTTCCCTCCTATTGCTGCATTACAGCGTTGCGACCCCGAAGGCAAGTGTAGTGCACGGGGTTTCGTGTGTACTGAGTTCACGCCCCTTTCCCTCCTATTGCTGTCTTACAGCGTTGCGACGCCGTAGGCAAGTGTCGTGCATGGAGTTTCGTGTGTACTGAGTTCACGCCCCTTTCCCTCCCATTGCTGCCTTACAGCGTTGCGACGCCGTAGGCAAGTGTCGTGCACGGGGTTTCGTGTGTACTGAGTTCACGCACCTTTAACTCCTATTGCTGCCTTACAGCGTTGCGACGCCGAAAACAAGTGTCGTGCACGGGGTTCGTGTGTACTGAGTTAACGCCCCTTTCCCTCCTATTGCTGCCTTACAGCGTTGCAACGCCGTAGGCAAGTGTCGTGCACGGGGTTTCGTGTGTACTGAGTTCACGCCCATTTCCCCCTATTGCTGCCTTACAGCGTTGCGACACCGAAGGCAAGTGTTGTGCACTGGGTTTCGTGTGTACTGAGTTCACGCCCCGTTCCCTCCTATTGCTGCCTTACAGCGTCGTGACGCCGAAGGCAAGTGTCGTTCACGGGGTTTCGTGTGTACTGAGTTCACTCCCTTTCCCTCCTATTGCTGCCTTACGGCGTTGCGACGCCGAAGGCAAGTGTCGTGCACGGGGTTTCGTGTGTACTGAGTTTACGCCCCTTTCCCTCCCATTGCTACCTTACAGCGTTGCGACGCCGTAGGCAAGTGACGTGCACGGGGTTTCGTGTGTACTGAGTTCACTTCCCTTTCCCTCCTATTGCTGCCTTACAGTGTTGCGACGCCGAAGGCAAGTGTCGTTCACGGGGTTTCGTTTGTACTGAGTTCACGCCCCGTTCCCTCCTATTGCTACCTTACAGCATTGTGACGCCGAAGGCAAGTGTCGTGCACGGGGTTTCGTGTGTACTGAGTTCACGCCCCTTTCCCTCCTAATGCTTCCTTACAGTGTTGCGACGCCGTAGGCAAGTGTCGTGCACGGGGTTTCGTGTGTACTGAGTTCACGCCCCTTTCCCTCCTATTGCCGCCTTACAGCATTGCGACGCCGAAGGCAAGTGTCGTTCACGGGGTTTCGTGTGTACTGAGTTCACGCCCCTTTCCCTCCTATTGCTGCCTTACAGCATTGCGACGCCGAAGGCAAGTGTCGTGCACGGGGTTTCGTGTGTACTGAGTTCACGCCCCTTTCCCTCCTATTGCTGCCTTACAGCGTTGCGACTCCAAAGGCAAGTGTCGTGCACGGGGTTTCGTGTGTACTGAGTTTACGCCCCTTTCCCTCCTATTGCTGCCTTACAGCGTTGCGACGCCATAGGCAAGTGCCGTGCATGGGGTTTCGTGTGTACTGAGATCACGCCCCTTTCCCTCCTATTGCTGCCTTACAGCATTGCGACGCCGTAGGCAAGTGTCGTGCACGGGGTTTCGTGTGTACTGAGTTCACGCCCCTTTAACGCCTATTGCTGCCTTACAGCGTTGCGACGCCGAAGGCAAGTGTCGTGCACGGGGTTTCGTGTGTACTGAGTTCACGCCCCTTTCCCTCCTATGGCTGCCTTACAGCGTTGCGACGCAGAAGGCAAGTGTCGTGCACTGGGTTTCGTGTGTACTGAGTTCACGCCCCATTCCCTCCTATTGCTGCCTTACAGCGTTGTGACACCGAAGGCAAGTGTCGTGCACGGGGTTTCGTGTGTACTGAGTTCATGCCCCTATCCCTCCTATTACTGCCTTTCAGCGTTGCGACGCCGAAGGCAAGTGTCGTGCACGGGGTTTCGTGTGTACTGAGTTCACGCCCCTTTCCCTCCTATTGCTGCTTTACAGCGTTGCGCCGCTGTAGGCAAGTGTCGTGCACGGGGTTTCGTGTGTACTGAGTTCACGCCCCTTTCCCTCCTATTGCTGCCTCACAGCGTTGCGACACCAAAGGCAAGTGTCGTGCACGGGGTTTCGTGTGTACTGAGTTCAAGACCCTTTCCCTCCTATTGCTGCCTTACAGCGTTGGGACGCCGAAGGCAAGTGTCGTGCACGGGGTTTCGTGAGTACTGAGTTCATGCCCCTTTCCCTCCTATTGCTGCCTTACAGCGTTGCGACGCCGAAGGCAAGTGTCGTTCACGGGGTTTCGTGTGTACTGAGTTCACGCCCCGTTCCCTCCTATTGCTGCCTTACAGCATTGCGACACCGAAGGCAAGTGTCGTGCACGGGGTTTCATGTGTACTGAATTCACGCCCCTTTCTCTCCTATTGCTGCCTTAAGGCGTTGCGACGCCGAAGGCTAGTGTCGTGCACGGGTTTTCGTGTGTCCTGATTTCACGCCCCTCTCCCTCCTATTGCTGCCTTACAGCGTTGCGACGCCAGAGGCAAGTGTCGTGCACGGGGTTTCATGTGTACTGAGTTCACGCCCCTTTCACGCCTATTGCTGCCTTACAGCGTTGCGACGCCGTAGGCAAGTGTCGTGCATGGGGTTTCGTGTGTACTGAGTTCACGCCCCTTTCCCTCCTATTGCTGCCTAACAGCGTTGCGACGCCGAAGGCAAATGTCGTGCTCGGGGTTTCGTGTGTACTGAGTTCACACACCTGTCCCTCCTATTGCTGCCTTACAGCGTTGCGACGCCGAAGTCAAGTGTCGTGCCGGGGTTTCGTGTGTACTGAGTTCACGCCCCTTTCCCTCCTATTGCTGCCTTACAGCGTTGCGACGCCGAAGGCAAGTGTCATGCACGGGGTTTTGGGTGTACTGTGTTCACGCCCCTTTCCCTCCTATTGCTGCGTTACAGCGTTGCGACGCCGAAGGCAAGTGTCGTGCACGGGGTTTCGTGTGTACTGAGTTCAAGCCCCTTTCCCTCCTATTGCTGCCTTACAGCGTTGCGACGCCGAAGGCAGGTGTCGTGCACGGGGATTCGTGTGTACTGAGTTCACGCCCCCTTCCCTCCTATTGCTGCCTTACAGCGTTGCGACGCCGTAGGCAAGTGTCGTGCACGGGGTTTCGTGTGTACTGAGTTCACGCCCCTTTCCCTCCTATTGCTGCCTTACAGCGTTGCGACGCCGAAGGCAAGTGTCGTGCACGGGGTTTTGTGTGTGCTGAGTTCACGCCCCTTTCACTCCTATTGCTGCCTTACAGCGTTGCGACGCCGTAGGCAAGTGTCGTGCATGGGGTTTCGTGTGTACTGAGTTCACGCCCCTTTCCCTCCTATTGCTGCCTTACAGCGTTGCGACGCCGAAGGCATGTGTCGTGCTCGGGGTTTCGTGTGTACTGAGTTCACGCACCTTTCCCTCCTATTGCTGCCTTACAGCGTTGCGACGCCGAAGTCAAGTGTCGTGCCGGGGTTTCGTGTGTACTGAGTTCACGCCCCTTTCCCTCCTATTGCTGCCATACAGCGTTGCGACGCCGAAGGCAAGTGTCATGCACGGGGTTTTGTGTGTACTGAGTTCACGCCCCTTTCCCTCCTATTGCTGCCTTACAGCGTTGCGACGCCGAAGGCAAGTGTCGTGCAAGGGGTTTCGTGTGTACTGAGTTCAAGCCCCTTTCCCTCCTATTGCTGCCTTACAGCGTTGCGACGCCGAAGGCAGGTGTCGTGCACGGGGTTTCGTGTGTACTGAGTTCACGCCACTTTCCCTCCTATTGCTGCCTTACAGCGTTGCGACGCCGTAGGCAAGTGTCGTGAACGGGGTTTCGTGTGTACTGAGTTCACGCCCCTTTCCCTCCTATTGCTGCCTTACAGCGTTGCGACGCCGTAGGCAAGTGTCGTGCACGGGGTTTCGTGTGTACTGAGTTCACGCCCCTTTCCCTCCTATTGCTGCCTTACAGCGTTGCGACGCCGAAGGCAAGTGTCGTTCACGGGGTTTCGTGTGTACTGAGTTCACGCCCCTTTCCCTCCTATTGCTGCCTTACAGCATTGCGACGCCGAAGGCAAGTGTCGTGCACGGGGTTTCGTGTGTACTGAGTTCATGCCCCTTTCCCTCCTATTGCTGCCTTACAGCGTTGCGACGCCGAAGGCAAGTGTCATTCACGGGGTTTTGTGTGTACTGAGTTCACGCCCCTTTCCCTCCTATTGCTGCGTTACAGCGTTGCGACGCCGAAGGCAAGTGTCGTGCACGGGGTTTCGTGTGTACTGAGTTCAAGCCCCTTTCCCTCCTATTGCTGCCTTACAGCGTTGCGACGCCGAAGGCAGGTGTCGTGCACGGGGTTTCGTGTGTACTGAGTTCACGCCCCTTTCCCTCCTATTGCTGCCTTACAGCGTTGCGACGCCGAAGGCAAGTGTCGTGAACGGGGTTTCGTGTGTACTGAGTTCACGCCCCTTTCCCTCCTATTGCTGCCTTACAGCGTTGCGACGCCGTAGGCAAGTGTCATGCACGGGGTTTCGTGTGTACTGAGTTCACCCCCATTCCCCTCCTATTGCTGCCTTACAGGGTTGCGACGCCGAAGGCAAGTGTCGTGCACGGGCTTTCGTGTGTACTGAGTTCACGCCCCTTTCCCTCCTATTGCTGCCTTACAGCGTTGCGACGCCGAAGGCAAGTGTCGTGCATGGGGTTTCGTGTGTACTGAGTTCACGCCCCTTTCCCTCCTATTGCTGCCTTACAGCGTTGCGACGCCGTAGGCGAGTGTTGTGCACGGGGTTTCATGTGTACTGAGTTAACGCCCCTTTCCCTCCTATTGCTGCCTTACAGCGTTGCGACGCCGATGGCAAGTGTCGTTCACGGGGTATCGTGTGTACTGAGTTCACGCCCCGTTCCCTCCTATTGCTGCCTTACAGCTTTGCGACGCCGAAGGCAAGTGTCGTGCACGGGGTTTCATGTGTATTGAATTCACGCCCCTTTCCCTCCTATTGCTGCCTTACAGCGTTGCGACGCCGAAGGCAAGTGTCGTGCACGGGCTTTCGTGTGTACTGAGTTCACGCCCCTTTCCCTCCTATTGCTGCCTTACAGCGTTGCGACGCCAAAGGCAAGTTTCGTGCACGGGGTTTCGTGTGTACTGAGTTCACGCCCCTTTTCCTCCTATTGCTGCCTTACAGCGTTGCGACGCCGAAGGCAATTGTCATGCACGGGGTTTCGTGTGTACTGAGTTCACGCCCCTTTCTCTCCTATTGCTGCCTTACAGCGTTGCGACGCCGAAGGCAAGTGTTGTGCACGGGGTTTCGTGTGTACTGAGTTCACGCCCCTATCCCTCCTATTGCTGCCTTACAGCGTTGCGACGCCGTAGGCAAGTGTCGTGCACGGGGTTTCGTGTGTACTGAGTTCACGCCCCTTTCCCTCCTTTTGCTGCCTTACAGCGTTGCGACGCCGAAGGCAAGTGTCGTTCACGGGGTTTCGTGTGTACTGAGTTCACGCCCCTTTCCGTCCTATTGCTGCCTTACAGCATTGCGACGCCGAAGGCAAGTGTCGTGCACGGGGTTTCGTGTGTACTGAGTTCACGCCCCTTTCCCTCCTATTGCTGCCTTACAGCGTTGCGACGCTGAAGGCAAGTGTCGTGCACGGGGTTTCGTGTGTACTGAGTTCACGCCCCTTTCCCTCCTATTGCGGCCTTACAGTGTTGCGACGCCGTAGGCAAGTGTCGTGCATCGGTTTCGTGTTTACTGAGTACACGCCCCTTTCCCTCCTATTGCTGCCTTACAGCATTGCGACGCCGTAGGCAAGTGTCGTGCACGGGGTTTCGTGTGTACTGAGTTCACGCCCCTTTAACGCCTATTGCTGCCTTACAGCGTTGCGACGCCAAAGGCAAGTGTCGTGCACGGGGTTTCGTGTGTACTGAGTTCATGCCCCTTTCCCTCCTATTGCTGCCTTACAGCTTTGCGACGCCGAAGCAAGTGTCGTGCACGGGGTTTCGTGTGTACTGGGTTCACACCCCTTTACCTCCTATTGCTGCCTTATAGCGTTGCGACGCCGAAGGCAAGTGTCGTGCACGGGGTTTCGTGTGTACTGAGTTCACGCCCCTTTCCTTCCTATTGCTACCTTACAGCGTTGCGATGCCGTAGGCAAGTGTCGTGCACGGGGTTTCGTGTGTACTGAGTTCACGCCCCTTTCCCTCCTATTGCTGCCTTACAGCGTTGCGACGCCAAAGGCAAGTGTCGTGCACGGAGTTTTGTGTGTACTGAGTTCGCGCTCCGTTCCCTCCTATTGCTGCCTTACAGCGTTGTGACGCCGAAGGCAAGTGTCGTGCACGGGGTTTCGTGTGTACTGAGTTCACGCCCCTTTTCCTACTATTGCTGCCTTACAGCGTTGCGACATCGAAGGCAAGTGTCGTGCACGGGGTTTCGTGTGTACTGAGTTCTCGCCCCTTTCCCTCCTATTGCTGCCTTACAGCGTTGCGACGCCGTTGGCAAGTGTCGTGCACGGGGTTTCGTGTGTACTGAGTTCACGCCCCTTTCCCTCCTATTGCTGCCTTACAGTGTTGCAACGCCGAAGGCAAGTGTCGTGCACGGGGTTTCGTGTGTACTGAGTTCACGCCCCTTTCCCTCCTATTGCTGCCTTACAGCGTTGCGACGCCGATGGCAAGTGTCGTGCACGGGGTTTCGTGTGTACTGAGTTCACGCCCCTTTCCCTCGTATTGCTGCCTTACAGCATTGCGACGCCGAAGGCAAGTGTCGTGCACGGGGTTTCATGTGTACTGAATTCATGCCCCTTTCCCTCCTATTGCTGCCTTACAGCGTTGCGACGCCGAAGGCAAGTGTCGTGCACGGGCTTTCGTGTGTACTGAGTTCACGCCCCTTTCTCTCCTATTGCTGCCTTACAGCGTTGCGACGCCGAAGGCAAGTGTCGTGCACGGGGTTTCGTGTGTACTGAGTTCACGCCCCTTTCCCTCCTATTGCTGCCTTACAGCGTTGCGACGCCGTAGGCAAGTGTCGTGCACGGGGTTTCGTGTGTACTGAGTTCACGCCCCTTTCCCTCCTATTGCTGCCTTACAGTGTTGCGACGCCGTAGGCAAGTGTCGTGCATGGGTTTCGTGTGTACTGAGTACACGCCCCTTTCCCTCCTATTGCTGCCTTACAGCATTGCGACGCCGTAGGCAAGTGTCGTGCACGGGGTTTCGTGTGTACTGAGTTCACGCCCCTTTAACGCCTATTGCTGCCTTACAGCGTTGCGACGCCGAAGGCAAGTGTCGTGCACGGGGTTTCGTGTGTACTGAGTTCACGCCCCTTTCCCTCCTATTGCTGCCTTACAGCGTTGCGACGCCGAAGGCAAGTGTCGTGCACGGGGTTTCGTGTGTACTGAGTTCACACCCCTTTCCCTCCTATTGCTGCCTTATAGCGTTGCGACGCCGAAGGCAAGTGTCGTGCACGGGTTTTCGTGTGTACTGAGTTCACGCCCCTTTCCCTCCTATTGCTACCTTACAGCGTTGCGATGCCGTAGGCAAGTGTCGTGCACGGGGTTTCGTGTGTACTGAGTTCACGCACCTTTCCCTCCTATTGCTGCCTTACAGCGTTGCGACGCCAAAGGCAAGTGACGTGCACGGAGTTTCGTGTGTACTGAGTTCGCGCCCCGTTCCCTCCTATTGCTGCCTTACAGCGTTGTGACGCCGAAGGCAAGTGTCGTGCACGGGGTTTCGTGTGTACTGAGTTCACGCCCCTTTCCCTACTATTGCTGTCTTACAGCGTTGCGACGCCGAAGGCAAGTGTCGTGCACGGGGTTTCGTGTGTACTGAGTTCACGCCCCTTTCCCTCCTATTCCTGCCTTACAGCGTTGCGATGCCGTAGGCAAGTGTCGTGCACGGGGTTTCGTGTGTACTGAGTACACGCCCCTTTCCCTCCTATTGCTGCCTTACAGCGTTGCGACGCCGAAGGCAAGTGTCGTGCACGGGGTTTCGTGTGTACTGAGTTCACGCCCCTTTCCCGCCTATTGCTGTCTTACAGCATTGCGACGCCAAAGGCAAGTTTCGTGCACGTGGTTTTGTGTGTACTGAGTTCACGCCCCTTTCCCTCCTATTGCTGCCTTACAGCGTTGCGACGCCGATGGCAAGTGTCGTGCACGGGGTTTCGTGTGTACTGGGTTCACGCCCCTTTCCCTCGTATTGCTGCCTTACAGCGTTGCGACGCCAAAGGCAAGTGTCGTGCATGGGGTTTCGTGTGTACTGAGTTCACGCCCCTTTCCCTCCTATTGCTGCCTAACAGCGTTGCGACGCCGAAGGCAAATGTCGTGCTCGGGGTTTCGTGTGTACTGAGTTCACACACCTGTCCCTCCTATTGCTGCCTTACAGCGTTGCGACGCCGAAGTCAAGTGTCGTGCCGGGGTTTCGTGTGTACTGAGTTCACGCCCCTTTCCCTCCTATTGCTGCCTTACAGCGTTGCGACGCCGAAGGCAAGTGTCATGCACGGGGTTTTGGGTGTACTGTGTTCACGCCCCTTTCCCTCCTATTGCTGCGTTACAGCGTTGCGACGCCGAAGGCAAGTGTCGTGCACGGGGTTTCGTGTGTACTGAGTTCAAGCCCCTTTCCCTCCTATTGCTGCCTTACAGCGTTGCGACGCCGAAGGCAGGTGTCGTGCACGGGGATTCGTGTGTACTGAGTTCACGCCCCCTTCCCTCCTATTGCTGCCTTACAGCGTTGCGACGCCGTAGGCAAGTGTCGTGCACGGGGTTTCGTGTGTACTGAGTTCACGCCCCTTTCCCTCCTATTGCTGCCTTACAGCGTTGTGACGCCGAAGGCAAGTGTCGTGCACGGGGTTTTGTGTGTGCTGAGTTCACGCCCCTTTCACTCCTATTGCTGCCTTACAGCGTTGCGACGCCGTAGGCAAGTGTCGTGCATGGGGTTTCGTGTGTACTGAGTTCACGCCCCTTTCCCTCCTATTGCTGCCTTACAGCGTTGCGTCGCCGAAGGCATGTGTCGTGCTCGGGGTTTCGTGTGTACTGAGTTCACGCACCTTTCCCTCCTATTGCTGCCTTACAGCGTTGCGACGCCGAAGTCAAGTGTCGTGCCGGGGTTTCGTGTGTACTGAGTTCACGCCCCTTTCCCTCCTATTGCTGCCTTACAGCGTTGCGACGCCGAAGGCAAGTGTCATGCACGGGGTTTTGTGTGTACTGAGTTCACGCCCCTTTCCCTCCTATTGCTGCCTTACAGCGTTGCGACGCCTAAGGCAAGTGTCGTGCAAGGGGTTTCGTGTGTACTGAGTTCAAGCCCCTTTCCCTCCTATTGCTGCCTTACAGCGTTGCGACGCCGAAGGCAGGTGTCGTGCACGGGGTTTCGTGTGTACTGAGTTCACGCCACTTTCCCTCCTATTGCTGCCTTACAGCGTTGCGACGCCGTAGGCAAGTGTCGTGAACGGGGTTTCGTGTGTACTGAGTTCACGCCCCTTTCCCTCCTATTGCTGCCTTACAGCGTTGCGACGCCGTAGGCAAGTGTCGTGCACGGGGTTTCGTGTGTACTGAGTTCACGCCCCTTTCCCTCCTATTGCTGCCTTACAGCGTTGCGACGCCGAAGGCAAGTGTCGTGCACGGGGTTTCGTGTGTACTGGGTTCACGCCCCTTTCCCTCGTATTGCTGCCTTACAGCGTTGCGACGCCAAAGGCAAGTGTCGTGCATGGGGTTTCGTGTGTACTGAGTTCACGCCCCTTTCCCTCCTATTGCTGCCTAACAGCGTTGCGACGCCGAAGGCAAATGTCGTGCTCGGGGTTTCGTGTGTACTGAGTTCACACACCTGTCCCTCCTATTGCTGCCTTACAGCGTTGCGACGCCGAAGTCAAGTGTCGTGCCGGGGTTTCGTGTGTACTGAGTTCACGCCCCTTTCCCTCCTATTGCTGCCTTACAGCGTTGCGACGCCGAAGGCAAGTGTCATGCACGGGGTTTTGGGTGTACTGTGTTCACGCCCCTTTCCCTCCTATTGCTGCGTTACAGCGTTGCGACGCCGAAGGCAAGTGTCGTGCACGGGGTTTCGTGTGTACTGAGTTCAAGCCCCTTTCCCTCCTATTGCTGCCTTACAGCGTTGCGACGCCGAAGGCAGGTGTCGTGCACGGGGATTCGTGTGTACTGAGTTCACGCCCCCTTCCCTCCTATTGCTGCCTTACAGCGTTGCGACGCCGTAGGCAAGTGTCGTGCACGGGGTTTCGTGTGTACTGAGTTCACGCCCCTTTCCCTCCTATTGCTGCCTTACAGCGTTGTGACGCCGAAGGCAAGTGTCGTGCACGGGGTTTTGTGTGTGCTGAGTTCACGCCCCTTTCACTCCTATTGCTGCCTTACAGCGTTGCGACGCCGTAGGCAAGTGTCGTGCATGGGGTTTCGTGTGTACTGAGTTCACGCCCCTTTCCCTCCTATTGCTGCCTTACAGCGTTGCGTCGCCGAAGGCATGTGTCGTGCTCGGGGTTTCGTGTGTACTGAGTTCACGCACCTTTCCCTCCTATTGCTGCCTTACAGCGTTGCGACGCCGAAGTCAAGTGTCGTGCCGGGGTTTCGTGTGTACTGAGTTCACGCCCCTTTCCCTCCTATTGCTGCCTTACAGCGTTGCGACGCCGAAGGCAAGTGTCATGCACGGGGTTTTGTGTGTACTGAGTTCACGCCCCTTTCCCTCCTATTGCTGCCTTACAGCGTTGCGACGCCTAAGGCAAGTGTCGTGCAAGGGGTTTCGTGTGTACTGAGTTCAAGCCCCTTTCCCTCCTATTGCTGCCTTACAGCGTTGCGACGCCGAAGGCAGGTGTCGTGCACGGGGTTTCGTGTGTACTGAGTTCACGCCACTTTCCCTCCTATTGCTGCCTTACAGCGTTGCGACGCCGTAGGCAAGTGTCGTGAACGGGGTTTCGTGTGTACTGAGTTCACGCCCCTTTCCCTCCTATTGCTGCCTTACAGCGTTGCGACGCCGTAGGCAAGTGTCGTGCACGGGGTTTCGTGTGTACTGAGTTCACGCCCCTTTCCCTCCTATTGCTGCCTTACAGCGTTGCGACGCCGAAGGCAAGTGTCGTTCACGGGGTTTCGTGTGTACTGAGTTCACGCCCCTTTCCCTCCTATTGCTGCCTTACAGCATTGCGACGCCGAAGGCAAGTGTCGTGCACGGGGTTTCGTGTGTACTGAGTTCATGCCCCTTTCCCTCCTATTGCTGCCTTACAGCGTTGCGACGCCGAAGGCAAGTGTCATTCACGGGGTTTTGTGTGTACTGAGTTCACGCCCCTTTCCCTCCTATTGCTGCGTTACAGCGTTGCGACGCCGAAGGCAAGTGTCGTGCACGGGGTTTCGTGTGTACTGAGTTCAAGCCCCTTTCCCTCCTATTGCTGCCTTACAGCGTTGCGACGCCGAAGGCAGGTGTCGTGCACGGGGTTTCGTGTGTACTGAGTTCACGCCCCTTTCCCTCCTATTGCTGCCTTACAGCGTTGCGACGCCGAAGGCAAGTGTCTTGAACGGGGTTTCGTGTGTACTGAGTTCACGCCCCTTTCCCTCCTATTGCTGCCTTACAGCGTTGCGACGCCGTAGGCAAGTGTCGTGCACGGGGTTTCGTGTGTACTGAGTTCACCCCCATTCCCCTCCTATTGCTGCCTTACAGGGTTGCGACGCCGAAGGCAAGTGTCGTGCACGGGCTTTCGTGTGTACTGAGTTCACGCCCCTTTCCCTCCTATTGCTGCCTTACAGCGTTGCGACGCCGAAGGCAAGTGTCGTGCACGGGGTTTCGTGTGTACTGAGTTCACGCCCCTTTCCCTCCTATTGCTGCCTTACAGCGTTGCGACGCCGTAGGCGAGTGTTGTGCACGGGGTTTCATGTGTACTGAGTTCAAGCCCCTTTCCCTCCTATTGCTGCCTTACAGCGTTGCGACGCCGATGGCAAGTGTCGTTCACGGGGTATCGTGTGTACTGAGTTCACGCCCCGTTCCCTCCTATTGCTGCCTTACAGCTTTGCGACGCCGAAGGCAAGTGTCGTGCACGGGGTTTCATGTGTATTGAATTCACGCCCCTTTCCCTCCTATTGCTGCCTTACAGCGTTGCGACGCCGAAGGCAAGTGTCGTGCACGGGCTTTCGTGTGTACTGAGTTCACGCCCCTTTCCCTCCTATTGCTGCCTTACAGCGTTGCGACGCCAAAGGCAAGTTTCGTGCACGGGGTTTCGTGTGTACTGAGTTCACGCCCCTTTTCCTCCTATTGCTGCCTTACAGCGTTGCGACGCCGAAGGCAATTGTCATGCACGGGGTTTTGTGTGTACTGAGTTCACGCCCCTTTCTCTCCTATTGCTGCCTTACAGCGTTGCGACGCCGAAGGCAAGTGTTGTGCACGGGGTTTCGTGTGTACTGAGTTCACGCCCCTATCCCTCCTATTGCTGCCTTACAGCGTTGCGACGCCGTAGGCAAGTGTCGTGCACGGGGTTTCGTGTGTACTGAGTTCACGCCCCTTTCCCTCCTTTTGCTGTCTTACAGCGTTGCGACGCCGAAGGCAAGTGTCGTTCACGGGGTTTCGTGTGTACTGAGTTCACGCCCCTTTCCGTCCTATTGCTGCCTTACAGCATTGCGACGCCGAAGGCAAGTGTCGTGCACGGGGTTTCGTGTGTACTGAGTTCACGCCCCTTTCCCTCCTATTGCTGCCTTACAGCGTTGCGACGCCGAAGGCAAGTGTCGTGCACGGGGTTTCGTGTGTACTGAGTTCACGCCCCTTTCCCTCCTATTGCTGCCTTACAGTGTTGCGACGCCGTAGGCAAGTGTCGTGCATCGGTTTCGTGTTTACTGAGTACACGCCCCTTTCCCTCCTATTGCTGCCTTACAGCATTGCGACGCCGTAGGCAAGTGTCGTGCACGGGGTTTCGTGTGTACTGAGTTCACGCCCCTTTAACGCCTATTGCTGCCTTACAGCGTTGCGACGCCAAAGGCAAGTGTCGTGCACGGGGTTTCGTGTGTACTGAGTTCATGCCCCTTTCCCTCCTATTGCTGCCTTACAGCTTTGCGACGCCGAAGCAAGTGTCGTGCACGGGGTTTCGTGTGTACTGGGTTCACACCCCTTTCCCTCCTATTGCTGCCTTATAGCGTTGCGACGCCGAAGGCAAGTGTCGTGCACGGGGTTTCGTGTGTACTGAGTTCACGCCCCTTTCCTTCCTATTGCTACCTTACAGCGTTGCGATGCCGTAGGCAAGTGGCGTGCACGGGGTTTCGTGTGTACTGAGTTCACGCCCCTTTCCCTCCTATTGCTGCCTTACAGCGTTGCGACGCCAAAGGCAAGTGTCGTGCACGGAGTTTTGTGTGTACTGAGTTCGCGCTCCGTTCCCTCCTATTGCTGCCTTACAGCGTTGTGACGCCGAAGGCAAGTGTCGTGCACGGGGTTTCGTGTGTACTGAGTTCACGCCCCTTTTCCTACTATTGCTGTCTTACAGCGTTGCGACGCCGAAGGCAAGTGTCGTGCACGGGGTTTCCTGTGTACTGAGTTCACGCCCCATTCCCTCCTATTCCTGCCTTACAGCGTTGCGACGCCGTAGGCAAGTGTCGTGCACGGGGTTTCGTGTGTACTGAGTACACGCCCCTTTCCCTCCTATTGCTGCCTTACAGCGTTGCGACGCCGAAGGCAAGTGTCGTGCACGGGGTTTCGTGTGTACTGAGTTCACGCCCCTTTCCCGCCTATTGCTGCCTTACAGCATTGCGACGCCAAAGGCAAGTTTCGTGCACGTGGTTTCGTGTGTACTGAGTTCACGCCCCTTTCCCACCTATTGCTGCCTTACAGCGTTGCGACATCGAAGGCAAGTGTCGTGCACGGGGTTTCGTGTGTACTGAGTTCTCGCCCCTTTCCCTCCTATTGCTGCCTTACAGCGTTGCGACGCCGTTGGCAAGTGTCGTGCACGGGGTTTCGTGTGTACTGAGTTCACGCCCCTTTCCCTCCTATTGCTGCCTTACAGTGTTGCAACGCCGAAGGCAAGTGTCGTGCACGGGGTTTCGTGTGTACTGAGTTCACGCCCCTTTCCCTCCTATTGCTGCCTTACAGCGTTGCGACGCCGATGGCAAGTGTCGTGCACGGGGTTTCGTGTGTACTGAGTTCACGCCCCTTTCCCTCCTATTGCTGCCTTACAGCATTGCGACGCCGAAGGCAAGTGTCGTGCACGGGGTTTCATGTGTACTGAATTCACGCCCCTTTCCCTCCTATTGCTGCCTTACAACGTTGCGACGCCGAAGGCAAGTGTCGTGCACGGGCTTTCGTGTGTACTGAGTTCACGCCCCGTTCCCTCCTATTGCTGCCTTACAGCGTTGCGACGCCGAAGGCAAGTGTCGTGCACGGGGTTTCGTGTGTACTGAGTTCACGCCCCTTTCCCTCCTATTGCTGCCTTACAGCGTTGCGACGCCGTAGGCAAGTGTCGTGCACGGGGTTTCGTGTGTACTGAGTTCACGCCCCTTTCCCTCCTATTGCTGCCTTACAGTGTTGCGACGCTGTAGGCAAGTGTCGTGCATGGGTTTCGTGTGTACTGAGTACATGCCCCTTTCCCTCCTATTGCTGCCTTACAGCATTGCGACGCCGTAGGCAAGTGTCGTGCACGGGGTTTCGTGTGTACTGAGTTCACGCCCCTTTAACGCCTATTGCTGCCTTACAGCGTTGCGACGCCGAAGGCAAGTGTCGTGCACGGGGTTTCGTGTGTACTGAGTTCACGCCCCTTTCCCTCCTATTGCTGCCTTACAGCGTTGCGACGCCGAAGGCAAGTGTCGTGCACGGGGTTTCGTGTGTACTGAGTTCACACCCCTTTCCCTCCTATTGCTGCCTTATAGCGTTGCGACGCCGAAAGCAAGTGTCGTGCACGGGTTTTCGTGTGTACTGAGTTCACGCCCCTTTCCCTCCTATTGCTACCTTACAGCGTTGCGATGCCGTAGGCAAGTGTCGTGCACGGGGTTTCGTGTGTACTGAGTTCACGCACCTTTCCCTCCTATTGCTGCCTTACAGCGTTGCGACGCCAAAGGCAAGTGACGTGCACGGAGTTTCGTGTGTACTGAGTTCGCGCCCCGTTCCCTCCTATTGCTGCCTTACAGCGTTGTGACGCCGAAGGCAAGTGTCGTGCACGGGGTTTCGTGTGTACTGAGTTCACGCCCCTTTCCCTACTATTGCTGTCTTACAGCGTTGCGACGCCGAAGGCAAGTGTCGTGCACGGGGTTTCGTGTGTACTGAGTTCACGCCCCTTTCCCTCCTATTCCTGCCTTACAGCGTTGCGATGCCGTAGGCAAGTGTCGTGCACGGGGTTTCGTGTGTACTGAGTCCACGCCCCTTTCCCTCCTATTGCTGCCTTACAGCGTTGCGACGCCGAAGGCAAGTATCGTGCACGGGGTTTCGTGTGTACTGAGTTCACGCCCCTTTCCCGCCTATTGCTGTCTTACAGCATTGCGACGCCAAAGGCAAGTTTCGTGCACGTGGTTTTGTGTGTACTGAGTTCACGCCCCTTTCCCTCCTATTGCTGCCTTACAGCGTTGCGACGCCGATGGCAAGTGTCGTGCACGGGGTTTCGTGTGTACTGGGTTCACGCCCCTTTCCCTCGTATTGCTGCCTTACAGCGTTGCGACGCCAAAGGCAAGTGTCGTGCACGGGGTTTCGTGTGTACTGAGTTCACGCCCCTTTCCCTCCTATTGCTGCCTTACAGCGTTGCGACGCCGTTGGCAAGTGTCGTGCACGGGGTTTCGTGTGTACTGAGTTCACGCCCCTTCCCCTCCTATTGCTGCCTTAAAGTGTTGCAACGCCGAAGGCAAGTGTCGTGCACGGGGTTTCGTGTGTACTGAGTTCACGCCCCTTTCCCTCCTATTGCTGCCTTACAGCGTTGCGACGCCGATGGCAAGTGTCGTGCACGGGGTTTCGTGTGTACTGGGTTCACGCCCCTTTCCCTCGTATTGCTGCCTTACAGCGTTGTGACGCCGAAGGCAAGTGTTGTGCACGGGGTTTCGTGTGTACTGAGTTCACGCCCCTTTCCCTCCTATTGCTGCCTTACAGCGTTGCGACGCCGAAGGCAAGTGTCGTGCACGGGGTTTCGTGTGTACTGAGTTCACGCCCCTTTCCCTCCTATTGCTGCCTTACAGCGTTGCGACGCCGAAGGCAAGTGTAGTGCACGGGGTTTCGTGTGTACTGAGTTCACGCCCCTTTCCCTTCTATTGCTGCCTTACAGCGTTGCGACGCCGAAGGGAATTGTCATGCACGGGGTTTCGTGTGTACTGAGTTCACGCCCCTTTCCCTACTATTGCTGCCTTACAGCGTTGCGACGCCGAAGGCAAGTGTCGTGCACGGGGTTTCGTGTGTACTGAGTTCACGCCCCTTTCCCTCTTATTCCTGCCTTACAGCGTTGCGATGCCGTAGGCAAGTGTCGTGCACGGGGTTTCGTGTGTACAGAGTTCACGCCCCTTTCCCTACTATTGCTGCCTTACATCGTTGCGACGCCGAAGGCAAGTGTTGTGCACGGGGTTTCGTGTGTACTGAGTTCACGCCCCTTTCCCTTCTATTGCTGCCTTACAGCGTTGCGACGCCGAAGGGAATTGTCATGCACGGGGTTTCGTGTGTACTGAGTTCACGCCTCCTTCCCTCCTATTGCTGCCTTACAGCGTTCCGACAACGAAGGCAAGTGTCGTGCACGGGGTTTCGTGTGTACTGAGTTCACGCCCCTTTAACTCCTATTGCTGCCTTACAGCGTTGCAACGCCATAGGCAAGTGTCGTGCACGGGTTTTCGTGTGTACTGAGTTCACGCTCCTTTCCCTCCTATTGCTGCCTTTCAGCGTTGCGATGCCGAAGGCAAGTGTCGTGCATGGGGTTTCATGTGTACTGAGATCACGCCCCTTTCCCTCCTATTGCTGCCTTACAGCATTGCGACGCCGAAGTCAAGTGTCGTGCACGGGGTTTCGTGTGTACTGAGTTCACGCCCCTTTCCCTCCTATTGCTGCCTTACAGCGTTGCGACCCCGAAGGCAAGTGTAGTGCACGGGGTTTCGTGTGTACTGAGTTCACGCCCCTTTCCCTCCTATTGCTGTCTTACAGCGTTGCGACGCCGTAGGCAAGTGTCGTGCATGGGGTTTCGTGTGTACTGAGTTCACGCCCCTTTCCCTCCCATTGCTGCCTTACAGCGTTGCGACGCCGTAGGCAAGTGTCGTGCACGGGGTTTCGTGTGTACTGAGTTCACGCCCCTTTAACTCCTATTGCTGCCTTACAGCGTTGCGACGCCGAAGGCAAGTGTCGTGCACGGGGTTCGTGTGTACTGAGTTAACGCCCCTTTCCCTCCTATTGCTGCCTTACAGCGTTGCAACGCCGTAGGCAAGTGTCGTGCACGGGGTTTCGTGTGTACTGAGTTCACGCCCATTTCCCCCTATTGCTGCCTTACAGCGTTGCGACACCGAAGGCAAGTGTTGTGCACTGGGTTTCGTGTGTACTGAGTTCACGCCCCGTTCCCTCCTATTGCTGCCTTACAGCGTCGTGACGCCGAAGGCAAGTGTCGTTCACGGGGTTTCGTGTGTACTGAGTTCACTCCCTTTCCCTCCTATTGCTGCCTTACGGCGTTGCGACGCCGAAGGCAAGTGTCGTGCATGGGGTTTCGTGTGTACTGAGTTCACGCCCCTTTCCCTCCTATAGATGCCTTACAGCGTTGCGACGACGAAGGCAAGTGTCGTGCACAGGGTTTCGTGTGTACTGAGTTTACGCCCCTTTCCCTCCCATTGCTACCTTACAGCGTTGCGACGCCGTAGGCAAGTGTCGTACACGGGGTTTCGTGTGTACTGAGTTCACTTCCCTTTCCCTCCTATTGCTGCCTTACAGCGTTGCGACGCCGAAGGCAAGTGTCGTTCACGGGGTTTCGTTTGTACTGAGTTCACGCCCCGTTCCCTCCTATTGCTACCTTACAGCATTGTGACGCCGAAGGCAAGTGTCGTGCACGGGGTTTCATGTGTACTGAATTCACGCCCCTTTCCCTCCTAATGCTTCCTTACAGTGTTGCGACGCCGTAGGCAAGTGTCGTGCACGGGGTTTCGTGTGTACTGAGTTCACGCCCCTTTCCCTCCTATTGCTGCCGTTCAGCGTTGCGACGCCGAAGGCAAGTGTCGTGCACGGAGTTTCGTGTGTACTGAGTTCGCGCCCCGTTCCCTCCTATTGCTGCCTTACAGCGTTGTGACGCCGAAGGCAAGTGTCGTGCACGGGGTTTCGTGTGTACTGAGTTCACGCCCCTTTCCCTACTATTGCTGCTTTACAGCGTTGCGACGCCGAAGGCAAGTGTCGTGCACGGGGTTTCGTGTGTACTGAGTTCACGCCCCTTTCCCTCCTATTCCTGCCTTACAGCGTTGCGACGCCGTAGGCAAGTGTCGTGCACGGGGTTTCGTGTGTACTGAGTACACGCCCCTTTCCCTCCTATTGCTGCCTTACAGCGTTGCGACGCCGAAGCCAAGTGTCGTGCACGGGGTTTCGTGTGTACTGAGTTCACGCCCCTTTCCCGCCTATTGCTGCCTTACAGCGTTGCGACGCCGAAGGCAAGTGTCGTGCACTGGGTTTCGTGTGTACTGAGTTCACGCCCCTTTCCCTCCTATTGCTGCCTTACAGCGTTTCGACGCCGTAGGCAAGTGTTGTGCACGGGGTTTAGTGTGTACTGAGTTCACGCCCCTTTCCCTCCTATTGCTGCCTTACAGCGTTGACGCCGAAGGCAAGTGTCGTGCATGGGGTTTCGTATGTACTGAGTTCACGCCCCTTTCCCTCCTATTGCTGCCTTACAGCGTTGCGACGCCGAAGGCAAGTGTCGTTCACGGGGTTTCGTGTGTACTGAGTTCACTCCCCTTTCCCTCCTATTGCTGCCTTACAGCGTACCGACGCCGAAGTCAAGTGTCGTGCCGGGGTTTCGTGTGTACTGAGTTCACGCCCCTTTCCCTCCTATTGCTGCCTTACAGCGTTGCGACGCCGAAGGCAAGTGTCATGCACGGGGTTTTGTGTGTACTGAGTTCACGCCCCTTTCCCTCCTATTGCTGCCTTACAGCGTTGCGACGCCGAAGGCAAGTGTCGTGAACGGGGTTTCGTGTGTACTGAGTTCACGCCCCTTTCCCTCCTATTGCTGCCTTACAGCGTTGCGACGCCGAAGGCAAGTGTCGTGCACGGGGTTTCGTGTGTACTGAGTTCACACCCCTTTCCCTCCTATTGCTGCCTTATAGCGTTGCGACGCCGAAGGCAAGTGTCGTGCACGGGGTTTCGTGTGTACTGAGTTCACGCCCCTTTCCCTCCTATTGCTACCTTACAGCGTTGCGATGCCGTAGGCAAGTGTCGTGCACGGGGTTTCGTGTGTACTGAGTTCACGCCCCTTTCCCTCCTATTGCTGCCTTACAGCGTTGCGACGCCAAAGGCAAGTGACGTGCACGGAGTTTCGTGTGTACTGAGTTCGCGCCCCGTTCCCTCCTATTGCTGCCTTACAGCGTTGTGACGCCGAAGGCAAGTGTCGTGCACGGGGTTTCGTGTGTACTGAGTTCACGCCCCTTTCCCTACTATTGCTGTCTTACAGCGTTGCGACGCCGAAGGCAAGTGTCGTGCACGGGGTTTCATGTGTACTGAGTTCACGCCCCTTTCCCTCCTATTCCTGCCTTACAGCGTTGCGATGCCGTAGGCAAGTGTCGTGCACGGGGTTTCGTGTGTACTGAGTACACGCCCCTTTCCCTCCTATTGCTGCCTTACAGCGTTGCGACGCCGAAGGCAAGTGTCGTGCACGGGGTTTCGTGTGTACTGAGTTCACGCCCCTTTCCCGCCTATTGCTGTCTTACAGCATTGCGACGCCAAAGGCAAGTTTCGTGCACGTGGTTTTGTGTGTACTGAGTTCACGCCCCTTTCCCTCCTATTGCTGCCTTACAGCGTTGCGACGCCGATGGCAAGTGTCGTGCACGGGGTTTCGTGTGTACTGGGTTCACGCCCCTTTCCCTCGTATTGCTGCCTTACAGCGTTGCGACGCCGAAGGCAAGTGTCGTGCACGGGGTTTCGTGTGTACTGAGTTCACGCCCCTTTCCCTCCTATTGCTGCCTTACAGCGTTGCGACGCCGTTGGCAAGTGTCGTGCACGGGGTTTCGTGTGTACTGAGTTCACGCCCCTTTCCCTCCTATTGCTGCCTTACAGCGTTGCGACGCCGATGGCAAGTGTCGTGCACGGGGTTTCGTGTGTACTGGGTTCACGCCCCTTTCCCTCGTATTGCTGCCTTACAGCGTTGCGACGCCGAAGGCAAGTGTTGTGCACGGGGTTTCGTGTGTACTGAGTTCACGCCCCTTTCCCTCCTATTGCTGCCTTACAGCGTTGCGACGCCGAAGGCAAGTGTCGTGCACGGGGTTTCGTGTGTACTGAGTTCACGCCCCTTTCCCTCCTATTGCTGCCTTACAGCGTTGCGACGCCGAAGGCAAGTGTAGTGCACGGGGTTTCGTGTGTACTGAGTTCACGCCCCTTTCCCTTCTATTGCTGCCTTACAGCGTTGCGACGCCGAAGGGAATTGTCATGCACGGGGTTTCGTGTGTACTGAGTTCACGCCCCTTTCCCTACTATTGCTGCCTTACATCGTTGCGACGCCGAAGGCAAGTGTTGTGCACGGGGTTTCGTGTGTACTGAGTTCACGCCCCTTTCCCTTCTATTGCTGCCTTACAGCGTTGCGACGCCGAAGGGAATTGTCATGCACGGGGTTTCGTGTGTACTGAGTTCACGCCTCCTTCCCTCCTATTGCTGCCTTACAGCGTTCCGACGACGAAGGCAAGTGTCGTGCACGGGGTTTCGTGTGTACTGAGTTCACGCCCCTTTAACTCCTATTGCTGCCTTACAGCGTTGCAACGCCGTAGGCAAGTGTCGTGCACGGGTTTTCGTGTGTACTGAGTTCACGCTCCTTTCCCTCCTATTGCTGCCTTTCAGCGTTGCGATGCCGAAGGCAAGTGTCGTGCATGGGGTTTCATGTGTACTGAGATCACGCCCCTTTCCCTCCTATTGCTGCCTTACAGCATTGCGACGCCGAAGTCAAGTGTCGTGCACGGGGTTTCGTGTGTACTGAGTTTACGCCCCTTTCCCTCCTATTGCTGCCTTACAGCGTTGCGACCCCGAAGGCAAGTGTAGTGCACGGGGTTTCGTGTGTACTGAGTTCACGCCCCTTTCCCTCCTATTGCTGTCTTACAGCGTTGCGACGCCGTAGGCAAGTGTCGTGCATGGGGTTTCGTGTGTACTGAGTTCACGCCCCTTTCCCTCCCATTGCTGCCTTACAGCGTTGCGACGCCGTAGGCAAGTGTCGTGCACGGGGTTTCGTGTGTACTGAGTTCACGCCCCTTTAACTCCTATTGCTGCCTTACAGCGTTGCGACGCCGAAGGCAAGTGTCGTGCACGGGGTTCGTGTCTACTGAGTTAACGCCCCTTTCCCTCCTATTGCTGCCTTACAGCGTTGCAACGCCGTAGGCAAGTGTCGTGCACGGGGTTTCGTGTGTACTGAGTTCATGCCCATTTCCCCCTATTGCTGCCTTACAGCGTTGCGACACCGAAGGCAAGTGTTGTGCACTGGGTTTCGTGTGTACTGAGTTCACGCCCCGTTCCCTCCTATTGCTGCCTTACAGCGTCGTGACGCCGAAGGGAAGTGTCGTTCACGGGGTTTCGTGTGTACTGAGTTCACTCCCTTTCCCTCCTATTGCTGCCTTACGGCGTTGCGACGCCGAAGGCAAGTGTCGTGCACGGGGTTTCGTGTGTACTGAGTTCACGCCCCTTTCCCTCCTATAGCTGCCTTACAGCGTTGCGACGACGAAGGCAAGTGTCGTGCACGGGGTTTCGTGTTTACTGAATTTACGCCCCTTTCCCTCCCATTGCTACCTTACAGCGTTGCGACGCCGTAGGCAAGTGTCGTGCACGGGGTTTCGTGTGTACTGAGTTCACTTCCCTTTCCCTCCTATTGCTGCCTTACAGCGTTGCGACGCCGAAGGCAAGTGTCGTTCACGGGGTTTCGTTTGTACTGAGTTCACGCCCCGTTCCCTCCTATTGCTACCTTACAGCATTGTGACGCCGAAGGCAAGTGTCGTGCACGGGGTTTCATGTGTACTGAATTCACGCCCCTTTCCCTCCTAATGCTTCCTTACAGTGTTGCGACGCCGTAGGCAAGTGTCGTGCACGGGGTTTCGTGTGTACTGAGTTCACGCCCCTTTCCCTCCTATTGCTGCCGTTCAGCGTTGCGACGCCGAAGGCAAGTGTCGTGCACGGAGTTTCGTGTGTACTGAGTTCGCGCCCCGTTCCCTCCTATTACTGCCTTACAGCGTTGTGACGCCGAAGGCAAGTGTCGTGCACGGGGTTTCGTGTGTACTGAGTTCACGCCCCTTTCCCTACTATTGCTGCCTTACAGCGTTGCGACGCCGAAGGCAAGTGTCGTGCACGGGGTTTCGTGTGTACTAAGTTCACGCCCCTTTCCCTCCTATTCCTGCCTTACAGTGTTGCGACGCCGTAGGCAAGTGTCGTGCACGGGGTTTCGTGTGTACTGAGTACACGCCCCTCTCCCTCCTATTGCTGCCTTACAGCGTTGCGACGCCGAAGCCAAGTGTCGTGCACGGGGTTTCGTGTGTACTGAGTTCACGCCCCTTTCCCGCCTATTGCTGCCTTACAGCGTTGCGACGCCGAAGGCAAGTGTCGTGCACTGGGTTTCGTGTGTACTGAGTTCACGCCCCTTTCCCTCCTATTGCTGCCTTACAGCGTTTCGACGCCGTAGGCAAGTGTTGTGCACGGGGTTTAGTGTGTACTGAGTTCACGCCCCTTTCCCTCCCATTGCTGCCTTACAGCGTTGCTACGCCGTAGGCAAGTGTCGTGCACGGGGTTTCGTGTGTACTGAGTTCACGCCCCTTTAACTCCTATTGCTGCCTTACAGCGTTGCGACGCCGAAGGCAAGTGTCGTGCACGGGGTTCGTGTGTACTGAGTTAACGCCCCTTTCCCTCCTATTGCTGCCTTACAGCGTTGCAACGCCGTAGGCAAGTGTCGTGCACGGGGTTTCGTGTGTACTGAGTTCACGCCCATTTCCCCCTATTGCTGCCTTACAGCGTTGCGACACCGAAGGCAAGTGTTGTGCACTGGGTTTCGTGTGTACTGAGTTCACGCCCCGTTCCCTCCTATTGCTGCCTTACAGCGTCGTGACGCCGAAGGCAAGTGTCGTTCACGGGGTTTCGTGTGTACTGAGTTCACTCCCTTTCCCTCCTATTGCTGCCTTACGGCGTTGCGACGCCGAAGGCAAGTGTCGTGCATGGGGTTTCGTGTGTACTGAGTTCACGCCCCGTTCCCTCCTATTGCTACCTTACAGCATTGTGACGCCGAAGGCAAGTGTCGTGCACGGGGTTTCATGTGTACTGAATTCACGCCCCTTTCCCTCCTAATGCTTCCTTACAGTGTTGCGACGCCGTAGGCAAGTGTCGTGCACGGGGTTTCGTGTGTACTGAGTTCACGCCCCTTTCCCTCCTATTGCTGCCGTTCAGCGTTGCGACGCCGAAGGCAAGTGTCGTGCACGGAGTTTCGTGTGTACTGAGTTCGCGCCCCGTTCCCTCCTATTGCTGCCTTACAGCGTTGTGACGCCGAAGGCAAGTGTCGTGCACGGGGTTTCGTGTGTACTGAGTTCACGCCCCTTTCCCTACTATTGCTGCTTTACAGCGTTGCGACGCCGAAGGCAAGTGTCGTGCACGGGGTTTCGTGTGTACTGAGTTCACGCCCCTTTCCCTCCTATTCCTGCCTTACAGCGTTGCGACGCCGTAGGCAAGTGTCGTGCACGGGGTTTCGTGTGTACTGAGTACACGCCCCTTTCCCTCCTATTGCTGCCTTACAGCGTTGCGACGCCGAAGCCAAGTGTCGTGCACGGGGTTTCGTGTGTACTGAGTTCACGCCCCTTTCCCGCCTATTGCTGCCTTACAGCGTTGCGACGCCGAAGGCAAGTGTCGTGCACTGGGTTTCGTGTGTACTGAGTTCACGCCCCTTTCCCTCCTATTGCTGCCTTACAGCGTTTCGACGCCGTAGGCAAGTGTTGTGCACGGGGTTTAGTGTGTACTGAGTTCACGCCCCTTTCCCTCCTATTGCTGCCTTACAGCGTTGACGCCGAAGGCAAGTGTCGTGCATGGGGTTTCGTGTGTACTGAGTTCACGCCCCTTTCCCTCCTATTGCTGCCTTACAGCGTTGCGACGCCGAAGGCAAGTGTCGTTCACGGGGTTTCGTGTGTACTGAGTTCACTCCCCTTTCCCTCCTATTGCTGCCTTACAGCGTACCGACGCCGAAGTCAAGTGTCGTGCCGGGGTTTCGTGTGTACTGAGTTCACGCCCCTTTCCCTCCTATTGCTGCCTTACAGCGTTGCGACGCCGAAGGCAAGTGTCATGCACGGGGTTTTGTGTGTACTGAGTTCACGCCCCTTTCCCTCCTATTGCTGCCTTACAGCGTTGCGACGCCGAAGGCAAGTGTCGTGCACGGGGTTTCGTGTGTACTGAGTTCAAGCCCCTTTCCCTCCTATTGCTGCCTTACAGCGTTGCGACGCCGAAGGCAGGTGTCGTGCACGGGGTTTCGTGTGTACTGAGTTCACGCCCCTTTCCTTCCTATTGCTGCCTTACAGCGTTGCGACGCCGAAGGCAAGTGTCGTGAACGGGGTTTCGTGTGTACTGAGTTCACGCCCCTTTCCCTCCTATTGCTGCCTTACAGCGTTGCGACGCCGAAGGCAAGTGTCGTGCACGGGGTTTCGTGTGTACTGAGTTCACACCCCTTTCCCTCCTATTGCTGCCTTATAGCGTTGCGACGCCGAAGGCAAGTGTCGTGCACGGGGTTTCGTGTGTACTGAGTTCACGCCCCTTTCCCTCCTATTGCTACCTTACAGCGTTGCGATGCCGTAGGCAAGTGTCGTGCACGGGGTTTCGTGTGTACTGAGTTCACGCCCCTTTCCCTCCTATTGCTGCCTTACAGCGTTGCGACGCCAAAGGCAAGTGACGTGCACGGAGTTTCGTGTGTACTGAGTTCGCGCCCCGTTCCCTCCTATTGCTGCCTTACAGCGTTGTGACGCCGAAGGCAAGTGTCGTGCACGGGGTTTCGTGTGTACTGAGTTCACGCCCCTTTCCCTACTATTGCTGTCTTACAGCGTTGCGACGCCGAAGGCAAGTGTCGTGCACGGGGTTTCATGTGTACTGAGTTCACGCCCCTTTCCCTCCTATTCCTGCCTTACAGCGTTGCGATGCCGTAGGCAAGTGTCGTGCACGGGGTTTCGTGTGTACTGAGTACACGCCCCTTTCCCTCCTATTGCTGCCTTACAGCGTTGCGACGCCGAAGGCAAGTGTCGTGCACGGGGTTTCGTGTGTACTGAGTTCACGCCCCTTTCCCGCCTATTGCTGTCTTACAGCATTGCGACGCCAAAGGCAAGTTTCGTGCACGTGGTTTTGTGTGTACTGAGTTCACGCCCCTTTCCCTCCTATTGCTGCCTTACAGCGTTGCGACGCCGATGGCAAGTGTCGTGCACGGGGTTTCGTGTGTACTGGGTTCACGCCCCATTCCCTCGTATTGCTGCCTTACAGCGTTGCGACGCCGAAGGCAAGTGTCGTGCACGGGGTTTCGTGTGTACTGAGTTCACGCCCCTTTCCCTCCTATTGCTGCCTTACAGCGTTGCGACGCCGTTGGCAAGTGTCGTGCACGGGGTTTCGTGTGTACTGAGTTCACGCCCCTTTCCCTCCTATTGCTGCCTTACAGCGTTGCGACGCCGATGGCAAGTGTCGTGCACGGGGTTTCGTGTGTACTGGGTTCACGCCCCTTTCCCTCGTATTGCTGCCTTACAGCGTTGCGACGCCGAAGGCAAGTGTTGTGCACGGGGTTTCGTGTGTACTGAGTTCACGCCCCTTTCCCTCCTATTGCTGCCTTACAGCGTTGCGACGCCGAAGGCAAGTGTCGTGCACGGGGTTTCGTGTGTACTGAGTTCACGCCCCTTTCCCTCCTATTGCTGCCTTACAGCGTTGCGACGCCGAAGGCAAGTGTAGTGCACGGGGTTTCGTGTGTACTGAGTTCACGCCCCTTTCCCTTCTATTGCTGCCTTACAGCGTTGCGACGCCGAAGGGAATTGTCATGCACGGGGTTTCGTGTGTACTGAGTTCACGCCCCTTTCCCTACTATTGCTGCCTTACATCGTTGCGACGCCGAAGGCAAGTGTTGTGCACGGGGTTTCGTGTGTACTGAGTTCACGCCCCTTTCCCTTCTATTGCTGCCTTACAGCGTTGCGACGCCGAAGGGAATTGTCATGCACGGGGTTTCGTGTGTACTGAGTTCACGCCTCCTTCCCTCCTATTGCTGCCTTACAGCGTTCCGACGACGAAGGCAAGTGTCGTGCACGGGGTTTCGTGTGTACTGAGTTCACGCCCCTTTAACTCCTATTGCTGCCTTACAGCGTTGCAACGCCGTAGGCAAGTGTCGTGCACGGGTTTTCGTGTGTACTGAGTTCACGCTCCTTTCCCTCCTATTGCTGCCTTTCAGCGTTGCGATGCCGAAGTCAAGTGTCGTGCATGGGGTTTCATGTGTACTGAGATCACGCCCCTTTCCCTCCTATTGCTGCCTTACAGCATTGCGACGCCGAAGTCAAGTGTCGTGCACGGGGTTTCGTGTGTACTGAGTTTACGCCCCTTTCCCTCCTATTGCTGCCTTACAGCGTTGCGACCCCGAAGGCAAGTGTAGTGCACGGGGTTTCGTGTGTACTGAGTTCACGCCCCTTTCCCTCCTATTGCTGTCTTACAGCGTTGCGACGCCGTAGGCAAGTGTCGTGCATGGGGTTTCGTGTGTACTGAGTTCACGCCCCTTTCCCTCCCATTGCTGCCTTACAGCGTTGCGACGCCGTAGGCAAGTGTCGTGCACGGGGTTTCGTGTGTACTGAGTTCACGCCCCTTTAACTCCTATTGCTGCCTTACAGCGTTGCGACGCCGAAGGCAAGTGTCGTGCACGGGGTTCGTGTCTACTGAGTTAACGCCCCTTTCCCTCCTATTGCTGCCTTACAGCGTTGCAACGCCGTAGGCAAGTGTCGTGCACGGGGTTTCGTGTGTACTGAGTTCACGCCCATTTCCCCCTATTGCTGCCTTACAGCGTTGCGACACCGAAGGCAAGTGTTGTGCACTGGGTTTCGTGTGTACTGAGTTCACGCCCCGTTCCCTCCTATTGCTGCCTTACAGCGTCGTGACGCCGAAGGCAAGTGTCGTTCACGGGGTTTCGTGTGTACTGAGTTCACTCCCTTTCCCTCCTATTGCTGCCTTACGGCGTTGCGACGCCGAAGGCAAGTGTCGTGCACGGGGTTTCGTGTGTACTGAGTTCACGCCCCTTTCCCTCCTATAGCTGCCTTACAGCGTTGCGACGACGAAGGCAAGTGTCGTGCACGGGGTTTCGTGTTTACTGAATTTACGCCCCTTTCCCTCCCATTGCTACCTTACAGCGTTGCGACGCCGTAGGCAAGTGTCGTGCACGGGGTTTCGTGTGTACTGAGTTCACTTCCCTTTCCCTCTTATTGCTGCCTTACAGCGTTGCGACGCCGAAGGCAAGTGTCGTTCACGGGGTTTCGTTTGTACTGAGTTCACGCCCCGTTCCCTCCTATTGCTACCTTACAGCATTGTGACGCCGAAGGCAAGTGTCGTGCACGGGGTTTCATGTGTACTGAATTCACGCCCCTTTCCCTCCTAATGCTTCCTTACAGTGTTGCGACGCCGTAGGCAAGTGTCGTGCACGGGGTTTCGTGTGTACTGAGTTCACGCCCCTTTCCCTCCTATTGCTGCCATTCAGCGTTGCGACGCCGAAGGCAAGTGTCGTGCACGGAGTTTCGTGTGTACTGAGTTCGCGCCCCGTTCCCTCCTATTACTGCCTTACAGCGTTGTGACGCCGAAGGCAAGTGTCGTGCACGGGGTTTCGTGTGTACTGAGTTCACGCCCCTTTCCCTACTATTGCTGCCTTACAGCGTTGCGACGCCGAAGGCAAGTGTCGTGCACGGGGTTTCGTGTGTACTAAGTTCACGCCCCTTTCCCTCCTATTCCTGCCTTACAGCGTTGCGACGCCGTAGGCAAGTATCGTGCACGGGGTTTCGTGTGTACTGAGTACACGCCCCTCTCCCTCCTATTGCTGCCTTACAGCGTTGCGACGCCGAAGCCAAGTGTCGTGCACTGGGTTTCGTGTGTACTGAGTTCACGCCCCTTTCCCTCCTATTGCTGCCTTACAGCGTTTCGACGCCGTAGGCAAGTGTTGTGCACGGGGTTTAGTGTGTACTGAGTTCACGCCCCTTTCCCTCCTATTGCTGCCTTACAGCGTTGACGCCGAAGGCAAGTGTCGTGCATGGGGTTTCGTGTGTACTGAGTTCACGCCCCTTTCCCTCCTATTGCTGCCTTACAGCGTTGCGACGCCGAAGGCAAGTGTCGTTCACGGGGTTTCGTGTGTACTGAGTTCACTCCCCTTTCCCTCCTATTGCTGCCTTACAGCGTACCGACGCCGAAGTCAAGTGTCGTGCCGGGGTTTCGTGTGTACTGAGTTCACGCCCCTTTCCCTCCTATTGCTGCCTTACAGCGTTGCGACGCCGAAGGCAAGTGTCATGCACGGGGTTTTGTGTGTACTGAGTTCACGCCCCTTTCCCTCCTATTGCTGCCTTACAGCGTTGCGACGCCGAAGGCAAGTGTCGTGCACGGGGTTTCGTGTGTACTGAGTTCAAGCCCCTTTCCCTCCTATTGCTGCCTTACAGCGTTGCGACGCCGAAGGCAGGTGTCGTGCACGGGGTTTCGTGTGTACTGAGTTCACGCCCCTTTCCCTCCTATTGCTGCCTTACAGCGTTGCGACGCCGAAGGCAAGTGTCGTGAACTGGGTTTCGTGTGTACTGAGTTCACGCCCCTCTCCCTCCTATTGCTGCCTTACAGCGTTCCGATGCCGTAGGCAAGTGTCGTGCACGGGGTTTCGTGTGTACTGAGTTCACGCCCCTATCCCTCCTATTGCTGCCTTACAGCGTTGCGACGCCGAAGGCAAGTGTCGTGCACGGGGTTTCGTGTGTACTGAGTTCACGCCCCTTTCCCTCCTATTGCTGCCTTACAGCGTTGCGACGCCGTAGGCAAGTGTCGTGCACGGGGTTTCGTGTGTACTGAGTTCACGCCCCTTTCCCTCCTATTGCTGCCTTACAGCGTTGCGACGCCGTAGGCAAGTGTTGTGCACGGGGTTTCGTGTGTACTGAGTTCACGCCCCTTTCCCTCCTATTGCTGCCTTACAGCGTTGCGACGGCGATGGCAAGTGTCGTTCACGGGGTTTCGTGTGTACTGAGTTCACGCCCCGTTCCCTCCTATTGATGCCTTACAGCATTGCGACGCCGAAGGCAAGTGTCGTGCACGGGGTTTCATGTGTACTGAATTCACGCCCCTTTCCCTCCTATTGCTGCCTTACAGCGTTGCGACGCCGAAGGCAAGTGTCGTGCACGGGCTTTCGTGTGTACTGAGTTCACGCCCCTTTCCCTCCTATTGCTGCCTTACAGCGTTGCGACGCCAAAGGCAAGTTTCGTGCACGGGGTTTCGTGTGTACTGATTTCACGCCCCTTTTCCTCCAATTGCTGCCTTACAGCGTTGCGACGCCGAAGGCAAGTGTCGTGCACGGGGTTTCGTGTGTACTGAGTTCACGCCCCTTTCCCTCCTATTGCTGCCTTACAGCGTTGCGACGCCGTAGGCAAGTGTCGTGCACGGGTTTTCGTGTGTACTGAGTTCACGCCCCTTTCCCTCCTATTGCTGCCTTACAGCGTTGCGACGCCGAAGGCAAGTGTCGTTCAAGGGGTTTCGTGTGTACTGAGTTCACGCCCCTTTCCCTCCTATTGCTGCCTTACAGCGTTTCGACGCCGTAGGCAAGTGTTGTGCACGGGGTTTAGTGTGTACTGAGTTCACGCCCCTTTCCCTCCTATTGCTGCCTTACAGCGTTGACGCCGAAGGCAAGTGTCGTGCATGGTATTTCGTGTGTACTGAGTTCACGCCCCTTTCCCTCCTATTGCTGCCTTACAGCGTTGCGACGCCGAAGGCAAGTGTCGTTCACGGGGTTTCGTGTGTACTGAGTTCACTCCCCTTTCCCTCCTATTGCTGCCTTACAGCGTAACGACGCCGAAGTCAAGTGTCGTGCCGGGGTTTCGTGTGTACTGAGTTCACGCCCCTTTCCCTCCTATTGCTGCCTTACAGCGTTGCGACGCCGAAGGCAAGTGTCATGCACGGGGTTTTGTGTGTACTGAGTTCACGCCCCTTTCCCTCCTATTGCTGCCTTACAGCGTTGCGACGCCGAAGGCAAGTGTCGTGCACGGTGTTTCGTGTGTACTGAGTTCAAGCCCCTTTCCCTCCTATTGCTGCCTTACAGCGTTGCGACGCCGAAGGCAGGTGTCGTGCACGGGGTTTCGTGTGTACTGAGTTCACGCCCCTTTCCCTCCTATTGCTGCCTTACAGCGTTGCGACGCCGAAGGCAAGTGTCGTGAACGGGGTTTCGTGTGTACTGAGTTCACGCCCCTTTCCCTCCTATTGCTGCCTTACAGCGTTGCGACGCCGTAGGCAAGTGTCGTGCACGGGGTTTCGTGTGTACTGAGTTCACGCCCCTTTCCCTCCTATCGCTGCCTTACAGCGTTGCGACGCCGAAGGCAAGTGTCGTGCACGGGGTTTCATGTGTACTGAGTTCACGCCCCGTTCCCTCCTATTGCTGCCTTACAGCGTTGCGACGCCGTAGGCAAGTGTCGTGCACGGGGTTTCGTGTGTACTGAGTTCACGCCCCTTTCCCTCCTATTGCTGCCTTACAGCGTTGCGACGCCGTAGGCAAGTGTCGTGCACGGGGTTTCGTGTGTACTGAGTTCACGCCCCTTTCCCTCCTATTGCTGCCTTACAGCGTTGCGACGCCGAAGGCAAGTGTCGTGCTTGGGGTTTCGTGTGTACTGAGTTCACGCCCCTTTCCCTCCTATTGCTGCCTTACAGCGTTGCGACGCCGTAGGCAAGTGTTGTGCACGGGGTTTCGTGTGTACTGAGTTCACGCCCCTTTCCCTCCTATTGCTGCCTTACAGCGTTGCGACGCCGATGGCAAGTGTCGTTCACGGGGTTTCTTGTGTACTGAGTTCACGCCCCGTTCCCTCCTATTGCTGCCTTACAGCATTGCGACGCTGAAGGCAAGTGTCGTGCACGGGGTTTCATGTGTACTGAGTTCACTCCCCTTTCCCTCCTGTTGCTGCCTTACAGCGTACCGACGCCGAAGTCAAGTGTCGTGCCGGGGTTTTGTGTGTACTGAGTTCACGCCCCTTTCCCTCCTATTGCTGCCTTACAGCGTTGCGACGCCGAAGGCAAGTGTCATGCACGGGGTTTTGTGTGTACTGAGTTCACGCCCCTTTCCCTCCTATTGCTGCCTTACAGCGTTGCGACGCCGAAGGCAAGTGTCGTGCACGGGGTTTCGTGTGTACTGAGTTCAAGCCCCTTTCCCTCCTATTGCTGCCTTACAGCGTTGCGACGCCGAAGGCAGGTGTCGTGCACGGGGTTTCGTGTGTACTGAGTTCACGCCCCTTTCCTTCCTATTGCTGCCTTACAGCGTTGCGACGCCGAAGGCAAGTGTCGTGAACGGGGTTTCGTGTGTACTGAGTTCACGCCCCTTTCCCTCCTATTGCTGCCTTACAGCGTTGCGACGCCGAAGGCAAGTGTCATGCACGGGGTTTCGTGTGTACTGAGTTCACACCCCTTTCCCTCCTATTGCTGCCTTATAGCGTTGCGACGCCGAAGGCAAGTGTCGTGCACGGGGTTTCATGTGTACTGAGTTCACGCCCCTTTCCCTCCTATTGCTACCTTACAGCGTTGCGATGCCGTAGGCAAGTGTCGTGCACGGGGTTTCGTGTGTACTGAGTTCACGCCCCTTTCCCTCCTATTGCTGCCTTACAGCGTTGCGACGCCAAAGGCAAGTGACGTGCACGGAGTTTCGTGTGTACTGAGTTCGCGCCCCGTTCCCTTCTATTGCTGCCTTACAGCGTTGTGACGCCGAAGGCAAGTGTCGTGCACGGGGTTTCGTGTGTACTGAGTTCACGCCCCTTTCCCTACTATTGCTGTCTTACAGCGTTGCGACGCCGAAGGCAAGTGTCGTGCACGGGGTTTCATGTGTACTGAGTTCACGCCCCTTTCCCTCCTATTCCTGCCTTACAGCGTTGCGATGCCGTAGGCAAGTGTCGTGCACGGGGTTTCGTGTGTACTGAGTACACGCCCCTTTCCCTCCTATTGCTGCCTTACAGCGTTGCGACGCCGAAGGCAAGTGTCGTGCACGGGTTTCGTGTGTACTGAGTTCACGCCCCTTTCCCGCCTATTGCTGTCTTACAGCATTGCGACGCCAAAGGCAAGTTTCGTGCACGTGGTTTTGTGTGTACTGAGTTCACGCCCCTTTCCCTCCTATTGCTGCCTTACAGCGTTGCGACGCCGATGGCAAGTGTCGTGCACGGGGTTTCGTGTGTACTGGGTTCACGCCCCTTTCCCTCGTATTGCTGCCTTACAGCGTTGCGACGCCGAAGGCAAGTGTCGTGCACGGGGTTTCGTGTGTACTGAGTTCACGCCCCTTTCCCTCCTATTGCTGCCTTACAGCGTTGCGACGCCGTTGGCAAGTGTCGTGCACGGGGTTTCGTGTGTACTGAGTTCACGCCCCTTTCCCTCCTATTGCTGCCTTACAGCGTTGCGACGCCGATGGCAAGTGTCGTGCACGGGGTTTCGTGTGTACTGGGTTCACGCCCCTTTCCCTCGTATTGCTGCCTTACAGCGTTGCGACGCCGAAGGCAAGTGTTGTGCACGGGGTTTCGTGTGTACTGAGTTCACGCCCCTTTCCCTCCTATTGCTGCCTTACAGCGTTGCGACGCCGAAGGCAAGTGTCGTGCACGGGGTTTCGTGTGTACTGAGTTCACGCCCCTTTCCCTCCTATTGCTGCCTTACAGCGTTGCGACGCCGAAGGCAAGTGTAGTGCACGGGGTTTCGTGTGTACTGAGTTCACGCCCCTTTCCCTTCTATTGCTGCCTTACAGCGTTGCGACGCCGAAGGGAATTGTCATGCACGGGGTTTCGTGTGTACTGAGTTCACGCCCCTTTCCCTACTATTGCTGCCTTACATCGTTGCGACGCCGAAGGCAAGTGTTGTGCACGGGGTTTCGTGTGTACTGAGTTCACGCCCCTTTCCCTTCTATTGCTGCCTTACAGCGTTGCGACGCCGAAGGGAATTGTCATGCACGGGGTTTCGTGTGTACTGAGTTCACGCCTCCTTCCCTCCTATTGCTGCCTTACAGCGTTCCGACGACGAAGGCAAGTGTCGTGCACGGGGTTTCGTGTGTACTGAGTTCACGCCCCTTTAACTCCTATTGCTGCCTTACAGCGTTGCAACGCCGTAGGCAAGTGTCGTGCACGGGTTTTCGTGTGTACTGAGTTCACGCTCCTTTCCCTCCTATTGCTGCCTTTCAGCGTTGCGATGCCGAAGGCAAGTGTCGTGCATGGGGTTTCATGTGTACTGAGATCACGCCCCTTTCCCTCCTATTGCTGCCTTACAGCATTGCGACGCCGAAGTCAAGTGTCGTGCACGGGGTTTCGTGTGTACTGAGTTTACGACCCTTTCCCTCCTATTGCTGCCTTACAGCGTTGCGACCCCGAAGGCAAGTGTAGTGCACGGGGTTTCGTGTGTACTGAGTTCACGCCCCTTTCCCCCCTATTGCTGTCTTACAGCGTTGCGACGCCGTAGGCAAGTGTCGTGCATGGGGTTTCGTGTGTACTGAGTTCACGCCCCTTTCCCTCCCATTGCTGCCTTACAGCGTTGCGACGCCGTAGGCAAGTGTCGTGCACGGGGTTTCGTGTGTACTGAGTTCACGCCCCTTTAACTCCTATTGCTGCCTTACAGCGTTGCGACGCCGAAGGCAAGTGTCGTGCACGGGGTTCGTGTCTACTGAGTTAACGCCCCTTTCCCTCCTATTGCTGCCTTACAGCGTTGCAACGCCGTAGGCAAGTGTCGTGCACGGGGTTTCGTGTGTACTGAGTTCACGCCCATTTCCCCCTATTGCTGCCTTACAGCGTTGCGACACCGAAGGCAAGTGTTGTGCACTGGGTTTCGTGTGTACTGAGTTCACGCCCCGTTCCCTCCTATTGCTGCCTTACAGCGTCGTGACGCCGAAGGCAAGTGTCGTTCACGGGGTTTCGTGTGTACTGAGTTCACTCCCTTTCCCTCCTATTGCTGCCTTACGGCGTTGCGACGCCGAAGGCAAGTGTCGTGCACGGGGTTTCGTGTGTACTGAGTTCACGCCCCTTTCCCTCCTATAGCTGCCTTACAGCGTTGCGACGACGAAGGCAAGTGTCGTGCACGGGGTTTCGTGTTTACTGAATTTACGCCCCTTTCCCTCCCATTGCTACCTTACAGCGTTGCGACGCCGTAGGCAAGTGTCGTGCACGGGGTTTCGTGTGTACTGAGTTCACTTCCCTTTCCCTCCTATTGCTGCCTTACAGCGTTGCGACGCCCAAGGCAAGTGTCGTTCACGGGGTTTCGTTTGTACTGAGTTCACGCCCCGTTCCCTCCTATTGCTACCTTACAGCATTGTGACGCCGAAGGCAAGTGTCGTGCACGGGGTTTCATGTGTACTGAATTCACGCCCCTTTCCCTCCTAATGCTTCCTTACAGTGTTGCGACGCCGTAGGCAAGTGTCGTGCACGGGGTTTCGTGTGTACTGAGTTCACGCCCCTTTCCCTCCTATTGCTGCCGTTCAGCGTTGCGACGCCGAAGGCAAGTGTCGTGCACGGAGTTTCGTGTGTACTAAGTTCACGCCCCTTTCCCTCCTATTCCTGCCTTACAGCGTTGCGACGCCGTAGGCAAGTGTCGTGCACGGGGTTTCGTGTGTACTGAGTACACGCCCCTCTCCCTCCTATTGCTGCCTTACAGCGTTGCGACCAGCGTTGCGACGCCGAAGCCAAGTGTCGTGCACGGGGTTTCGTGTGTTCTGAGTTCACGCCCCTTTCCCGCCTATTGCTGCCTTACAGCGTTGCGACGCCGAAGGCAAGTGTCGTGCACTGGGTTTCGTGTGTACTGAGTTCACGCCCCTTTCCCTCCTATTGCTGCCTTACAGCGTTTCGACGCCGTAGGCAAGTGTTGTGCACGGGGTTTAGGGTGTACTGAGTTCACGCCCCTTTCCCTCCTATTGCTGCCTTACAGCGTTGACGCCGAAGGCAAGTGTCGTGCATGGGGTTTCGTGTGTACTGAGTTCACGCCCCTTTCCCTCCTATTGCTGCCTTACAGCGTTGCGACGCCGAAGGCAAGTGTCGTTCACGGGGTTTCGTGTGTACTGAGTTCACTCCCCTTTCCCTCCTATTGCTGCCTTACAGCGTACCGACGCCGAAGTCAAGTGTCGTGCCGGGGTTTCGTGTGTACTGAGTTCACGCCCCTTTCCCTCCTATTGCTGCCTTACAGCGTTGCGACGCCGAAGGCAAGTGTCATGCACGGGGTTTTGTGTGTACTGAGTTCACGCCCCTTTCCCTCCTATTGCTGCCTTACAGCGTTGCGACGCCGAAGGCAAGTGTCGTGCACGGGGTTTCGTGTGTACTGAGTTCAAGCCCCTTTCCCTCCTATTGCTGCCTTACAGCGTTGCGACGCCGAAGGCAGGTGTCGTGCACGGGGTTTCGTGTGTACTGAGTTCACGCCCCTTTCCCTCCTATTGCTGCCTTACAGCGTTGCGACGCCGAAGGCAAGTGTCGTGAACTGGGTTTCGTGTGTACTGAGTTCACGCCCCTCTCCCTCCTATTGCTGCCTTACAGCGTTCCGACGCCGTAGGCAAGTGTCGTGCACGGGGTTTCGTGTGTACTGAGTTCACGCCCCTATCCCTCCTATTGCTGCCTTACAGCGTTGCGACGCCGAAGGCAAGTGTCGTGCACGGGGTTTCGTGTGTACTGAGTTCACGCCCCTTTCCCTCCTATTGCTGCCTTACAGCGTTGCGACGCCGTAGGCAAGTGTCGTGCACGGGGTTTCGTGTGTACTGAGTTCACGCCCCTTTCCCTCCTATTGCTGCCTTACAGCGTTGCAACGCCGTAGGCAAGTGTTGTGCACGGGGTTTCGTGTGTACTGAGTTCACGCCCCTTTCCCTCCTATTGCTGCCTTACAGCGTTGCGACGGCGATGGCAAGTGTCGTTCACAGGGTTTCGTGTGTACTGAGTTCACGCCCCGTTCCCTCCTATTGATGCCTTACAGCATTGCGACGCCGAAGGCAAGTGTCGTGCACGGGGTTTCATGTGTACTGAATTCACGCCCCTTTCCCTCCTATTGCTGCCTTACAGCGTTGCGACGCCGAAGGCAAGTGTCGTGCACGGGCTTTCGTGTGTACTGAGTTCACGCCCCTTTCCCTCCTATTGCTGCCTTACAGCGTTGCGACGCCAAAGGCAAGTTTCGTGCACGGGGTTTCGTGTGTACTGATTTCACGCCCCTTTTCCTCCAATTGCTGCCTTACAGCGTTGCGACGCCGAAGGCAAGTGTCGTGCACGGGGTTTCGTGTGTACTGAGTTCACGCCCCTTTCCCTCCTATTGCTGCCTTACAGCGTTGCGACGCCGTAGGCAAGTGTCGTGCACGGGTTTTCGTGTGTACTGAGTTCACGCCCCTTTCCCTCC
The DNA here is from genome assembly GCA_026315105.1 of Locusta migratoria. Lineage (NCBI taxonomy): Eukaryota > Metazoa > Arthropoda > Insecta > Orthoptera > Acrididae > Locusta > Locusta migratoria. The sequence continues at coordinate 444,343,179 of CM048748.1, read as the reverse complement.
TATTGCTGCCTTACAGCGTTGCGACGCCGAAGGCAAGTGTCGTTCAAGGGGTTTCGTGTGTACTGAGTTCACGCCCCTTTCCCTCCTATTGCTGCCTTACAGCGTTTCGACGCCGTAGGCAAGTGTTGTGCACGGGGTTTAGTGTGTACTGAGTTCACGCCCCTTTCCCTCCTATTGCTGCCTTACAGCGTTGACGCCGAAGGCAAGTGTCGTGCATGGTATTTCGTGTGTACTGAGTTCACGCCCCTTTCCCTCCTATTGCTGCCTTACAGCGTTGCGACGCCGAAGGCAAGTGTCGTTCACGGGGTTTCGTGTGTACTGAGTTCACTCCCCTTTCCCTCCTATTGCTGCCTTACAGCGTAACGACGCCGAAGTCAAGTGTCGTGCCGGGGTTTCGTGTGTACTGTGTTCACGCCCCTTTCCCTCCTATTGCTGCCTTACAGCGTTGCGACGCCGAAGGCAAGTGTCATGCACGGGGTTTTGTGTGTACTGAGTTCACGCCCCTTTCCCTCCTATTGCTGCCTTACAGCGTTGCGACGCCGAAGGCAAGTGTCGTGCACGGGGTTTCGTGTGTACTGAGTTCAAGCCCCTTTCCCTCCTATTGCTGCCTTACAGCGTTGCGACGCCGAAGGCAGGTGTCGTGCACGGGGTTTCGTGTGTACTGAGTTCACGCCCCTTTCCCTCCTATTGCTGCCTTACAGCGTTGCGACGCCGAAGGCAAGTGTCGTGAACGGGGTTTCGTGTGTACTGAGTTCACGCCCCTTTCCCTCCTATTGCTGCCTTACAGCGTTGCGACGCCGTAGGCAAGTGTCGTGCACGGGGTTTCGTGTGTACTGAGTTCACGCCCCTTTCCCTCCTATCGCTGCCTTACAGCGTTGCGACGCCGATGGCAAGTGTCGTGCACGGGGTTTCATGTGTACTGAGTTCACGCCCCGTTCCCTCCTATTGCTGCCTTACAGCGTTGCGACGCCGTAGGCAAGTGTCGTGCACGGGGTTTCGTGTGTACTGAGTTCACGCCCCTTTCCCTCCTATTGCTGCCTTACAGCGTTGCGACGCCGTAGGCAAGTGTCGTGCACGGGGTTTCGTGTGTACTGAGTTCACGCCCCTTTCCCTCCTATTGCTGCCTTACAGCATTGCGACGCCGAAGGCAAGTGTCGTGCTTGGGGTTTCGTGTGTACTGAGTTCACGCCCCTTTCCCTCCTATTGCTGCCTTACAGCGTTGCGACGCCGTAGGCAAGTGTTGTGCACGGGGTTTCGTGTGTACTGAGTTCACGCCCCTTTCCCTCCTATTGCTGCCTTACAGCGTTGCGACGCCGATGGCAAGTGTCGTTCACGGGGTTTCTTGTGTACTGAGTTCACGCCCCGTTCCCTCCTATTGCTGCCTTACAGCATTGCGACGCTGAAGGCAAGTGTCGTGCACGGGGTTTCATGTGTACTGAATTCACGCCCCTTTCCCTCCTATTGCTGCCTTACAGCGTTGCGACGCCGAAGGCAAGTGTCGTGCACGGGCTTTCGTGTGTACTGAGTTCACGCCCCTTTCCCTCCTATTGCTGCCTTACAGCGTTGCGACGCCAAAGGCAAGTTTCGTGCACGGGGTTTCGTGTGTACTGAGTTCACGCCCCTTTTCCTCCTATTGCTGCCTTACAGCGTTGCGACGCCGAAGGCAAGTGTCGTTCAAGGGGTTTCGTGTGTACAGAGTTCACGCCCCTTTCCCTCCTATTGCTGCCTTACAGCGTTTCGACGCCGTAGGCAAGTGTTGTGCACGGGGTTTAGTGTGTACTGAGTTCACGCCCCTTTCCCTCCTATTGCTGCCTTACAGCGTTGACGCCGAAGGCAAGTGTCGTGCATGGGGTTTCGTGTGTACTGAGTTCACGCCCCTTTCCCTCCTATTGCTGCCTTACAGCGTTGCGACGCCGAAGGCAAGTGTCGTTCATGGGGTTTCGTGTGTACTGAGTTCACTCCCCTTTCCCTCCTATTGCTGCCTTACAGCGTAACGACGCCGAAGTCAAGTGTCGTGCCGGGGTTTCGTGTGTACTGAGTTCACGCCCCTTTCCCTCCTATTGCTGCCTTACAGCGTTGCGACGCCGAAGGCAAGTGTCATGCACGGGGTTTTGTGTGTACTGAGTTCACGCTCCTTTCCCTCCTATTGCTGCCTTACAGCGTTGCGACGCCGAAGGCAAGTGTCGTGCACGGGGTTTCGTGTGTACTGAGTTCAAGCCCCTTTCCCTCCTATTGCTGCCTTACAGCGTTGCGACGACGAAGGCAGGTGTCGTGCACGGGGTTTCGTGTGTACTGAGTTCACGCCCCTTTCCCTCCTATTGCTGCCTTACATCGTTGCGACGCTGAAGGCAAGTGTCGTGAACGGGGTTTCGTGTGTACTGAGTTCACGCCCCTTTCCCTCCTATTGCTGCCTTACAGCGTTGCGACGCCGTAGGCAAGTGTCGTGCACGGGGTTTCGTGTGTACTGAGTTCACGCCCCTTTCCCTCCTATTGCTGCCTTACAGCGTTGCGACGCCGAAGGCAAGTGTCGTGCACGAGGTTTCGTGTGTACTGAGTTCACGCCACTTTCCCTCCTATTGCTGCCTTACAGCGTTGTGACGCCGTAGGCAAGTGTCGTGCACGGGGTTTCGTGTGTACTGAGTTCACGCCCCTTTCCCTCCTATTGCTGCCTTACAGCGTTGCGACGCCGTAGGCAAGTGTCGTGCACGGGGTTTCGTGTGTACTGAGTTCACGCCCCATTCCCTCCTATTGCTGCCTTACAGCGTTGCGACGCCGAAGGCAAGTGTCGTGCATGGGGTTTCGTGTGTACTGAGTTCACGCCCCTTTCCCTCCTATTGCTGCCTTACAGCGTTGCGACGCCGTAGGCAAGTGTTGTGCACGGGGTTTCGTGTGTACTGAGTTCACGCCCCTTTCCCTCCTATTGCTGCCTTACAGCGTAGCGACGCCGATGGCAAGTGTCGTTCACGGGGTTTCTTGTGTACTGAGTTCACGCCCCGTTCCCTCCTATTGCTGCCTTACAGCATTGCGACGCCGAAGGCAAGTGTCGTGCACGGGGTTTCATGTGTACTGAATTCACGCCCCTTTCCCTCCTATTGCTGCCTTACAGCGTTGCGACGCCGAAGGCAAGTGTCGTGCACGGGCTTTCGTGTGTACTGAGTTCACGCCCCTTTCCCTCCTATTGCTGCCTTACAGCGTTGCGACGCCAAAGGCAAGTTTCGTGCACGGGGTTTCGTGTGTACTGAGTTCACGCCCCTTTTCCTCCTATTGCTGCCTTACAGCGTTGCGACGCCGAAGGCAATTGTCGTTCAAGGGTTTCGTGTGTACTGAGTTCACGCCCCTTTCCCTCCTATTGCTGCCTTACAGCTTTGCGACGCCGAAGGCAAGTGTCGTGCACGGGGTTTCGTGTGTACTGAGTTCACGCCCCTTTCCCTCCTATTGCTGCCTTACAGCGTTGCGACGCAGAAGGCAAGTGTCGTGCACGGGGTTTCGTGTGTACTGAGTTCACGCCCCTTTCCCTCCTATTGCTGCCTTACAGCGTTGCGACGCCGTAGGCAAGTGTCGTGCATGGGGTTTCGTGTGTACTGAGTTCACGCCCCTTTCCCTCCTATTGCTGCCTTACAGCATTGCGACGCCGTAGGCAAGTGTCGTGCACGGGGTTTCGTGTGTACTGAGTTCACGCCCCTTTAACGCCTATTGCTGCCTTACAGCGTTGCGACGCCGAAGGCAAGTGTCGTGCACGGGGTTTCGTGTGTACTGAGTTCACACCCCTTTCCCTCCTATTGCTGCCTTACAGCGTTGCGACGCCGAAGGCAAGTTTCGTGCACGGGGTTTCGTGTGTACTGAGTTCACACCCCTTTCCCTCCTATTGCTGCCTTACAGCGTTGCGACGCCGAAGGCAAGTGTCGTGCACGGGGTTTCGTGTGTACTGAGTTCACGCCCCTTTCCCTCCTATTGCTACCTTACAGCGTTGCGATGACGTAGGCAAGTGTCGTGCACGGGGTTTCGTGTGTACTGAGTTCACGCCCCTTTCCCTCCTATTGCTGCCTTAAGGCGTTGCGACGCCAAAGGCAAGTGTCGTGCACGGAGTTTCGTGTGTACTGAGTTCGCGCCCCGTTCCCTCGTATTGCTGCCTTACAGCGTTGTGACGCCGAAGGCAAGTGTCGTGCACGGGGTTTCGTGTGTACTGAGTTCACGCCCCTTTCCCTACTATTGCTGTCTTACAGCGTTGCGACGCCGAAGGCAAGTGTCGTGCACGGGGTTTCGTGTGTACTGAGTTCACGCCCCTTTCCCTCCTATTGCTGCCTTACAGCGTTGTGATGCCGTAGGCAAGTGTTGTGCACGGGGTTTCGTGTGAACTGAGTACACGCCCCTTTCCCTCCTATTGCTGCCTTACAGCGTTGCGACGCCGAAGGCAAGTGTCGTGCACGGGGTTTCGTGTGTACTGAGTTCACGCCCCTGTCCCGCCTATTGCTGCCTTACAGCATTGCGACGCCAAAGACAAGTTTCGTGCACGGGGTTTCGTGTGTACTGAGTTCACGCCCCTTTCCCTCCTATTGCTGCCTTACAGCGTTGCGACATCGAAGGCAAGTGTCGTGCACGGGGTTTCGTGTGTACTGAGTTCACGCCCCTTTCCCTCCTATTGCTGCCTTACAGCGTTGCGACGCCGTAGGCAAGTGTCGTGCACGGGGTTTCGTGTGTACTGAGTTCACGCACCTTTCCCTCCTATTGCTGCCTTACAGTGTTGCAACACCGAAGGCAAGTGTCGTGCACGGGGTTTCGTGTGTACTGTGTTCACGCCCCTTTCCCTCCTATTGCTGCCTTACAGCGTTGCGACGCCGAAGGCAAGTGTCGTGCACGGGGTTTCGTGTGTACTGAGTTCACGCCCCTTTCCCTGGTATTGCTTCCTTACAGCATTGCGACGCCAAAGGCAGGTGTCGTGCACTGGGTTTCGTGTGTACTGAGTTCACGCCCCTTTCCCTCCTATTGCTGCCTTACAGCGTTGCGACGCCGTAGGCAAGTGTCGTGCACGGGGTTTCGTGTGTACTGAGTTCACGCCCCTTTCCCTCCTATTGCTGCCTTACAGCGTTGCGACTCCGTAGGCAAGTGTCGTGCACAGGGTTTCGTGTGTACTGAGTTCACGCCCCTTTCCCTCCTATTGCTGCCTTACAGTGTTGCCACGCCGAAGGCAAGTGTCGTGCACTGGGTTTCGTGTGTACTGAGTTCACGCCCCTTTCCCTCCCATTGCTGCCTTACAGCGTTGCGACGCCGTAAGCAATTGTTGTGCACGGGGTTTCGTGTGTACTGAGTTCACGCCCCTTTCCCTCCTATTGCTGCCTTACAGCGTTGCGACACCGAAGGCAAGTGTCATGCACTGGGTTTCGTGTGTACTGAGTTCACGCCCCGTTCCCTCCTATTGCTGCCTTACAGCGTTGTGACGCCGATGGCAAGTGTCGTGCACGGGGTTTCGTGTGTACTGAGTTCATGCCCCTTTCCCTCCTATTGCTGCCTTACAGAGTTGCGACGCCGAAGGCAAGTGTCGTGCACGGGGTTTCGTGTGTACTGAGTTCACGCCCCTTTCCCTCCAATTGCTGACTTACAGCGATGCGACGCCGAAGGCAAGTGTCGTGCACGGGGTTTCGTGTGTACTGAGTTCACGCCACTTTCCCTCCTATTGCTGCCTTACAGCGTTGCGACGCCGAAGGCAAGTGTCGTGCACGGGGTTTCGTGTGTACTGAGTTCACGCCCCTTTCCCTCCTATTGCTGCCTTACATCGTTGCGACGCCGAAGGCAAGTGTCGTGCACGGAGTTTCGTGTGTACTGAGTTCACGCCCCTTTCCCTCCTCTTGCTGCCTTACGGCATTGCGACGTCGAAAGCAAGTGTCGTGCACGGGGTTTCGTGTGAAATGAGTTCACGCCCCTTTCCCTCCTATTGCTGCCTTACAGCGTTGCGACGCAGAAGGCAAGTGTCGTGCACGGGGTTTCTTGTATACTGAGTTCACCCCCCTTTCCCTCCTATTGCTGCCTTACAGCGTTGCGCCGCCGTAGGCAAGTATCGTGCACGGGGTTTCGTGTGTACTGAGTTCACGCCCTTTTCCCTCCTATTGCTGCCTTACAGCGTTGCGACGCCGTAAGCAAGTGTTGTGCACGGGGTTTCGTGTGTACTGAGTTCATGCCCCTTTCCCTCCTATTGCTGCCTTACAGCGTTGCGACGCCGAAGGCAAGTGTCGTGCACGGGGTTTCGTGTGTACTGAGTTCACGCCCCTGTCCCGCCTATTGCTGCCTTACAGCATTGCGACGCCAAAGGCAAGTTTCGTGCACGGGGTTTCGTGTGTACTGAGTTCACGCCCCTTTCCCTCCTATTGCTGCCTTACAGCGTTGCGACATCGAAGGCAAGTGTCGTGCACGGGGTTTCGTGTGTACTGAGTTCACGCCCCTTTCCCTCCTATTGCTGCCTTACAGCGTTGCGACGCCGTAGGCAAGTGTCGTGCACGGGGTTTCGTGTGTACTGAGTTCACGCACCTTTCCCTCCTATTGCTGCCTTACAGTGTTGCAACACCGAAGGCAAGTGTCGTGCACGGGGTTTCGTGTGTACTGTGTTCACGCCCCTTTCCCTCCTATTGCTGCCTTACAGCGTTGCGACGCCGAAGGCAAGTGTCGTGCACGGAGTTTCGTGTGTACTGAGTTCACGCCCCTTTCCCTCCTATTGCTGCCTTACAGCGTTGCGACGCCGAAGGCAAGTGTCGTGCACGAGGTTTCGTGTGTACTGAGTTCACGCCACTTTCCCTCCTATTGCTGCCTTACAGCGTTGTGACGCCGTAGGCAAGTGTCGTGCACGGGGTTTCGTGTGTACTGAGTTCACGCCCCTTTCCCTCCTATTGCTGCCTTACAGCGTTGCGACGCCGAAGGCAAGTGTCGTGCACGGGGTTTCGTGTGTACTGAGTTCACGCCCCTTTCCCTCCTATTGCTGCCTTACATCGTTGCGACGCCGAAGGCAAGTGTCGTGCACGGAGTTTCGTGTGTACTGAGTTCACGCCCCTTTCCCTCCTATTGCTGCCTTACAGCGTTGCGACGCCGAAGGCAAGTGTCGTGCACGAGGTTTCGTGTGTACTGAGTTCACGCCACTTTCCCTCCTATTGCTGCCTTACAGCGTTGTGACGCCGTAGGCAAGTGTCGTGCACGGGGTTTCGTGTGTACTGAGTTCACGCCCCTTTCCCTCCTATTGCTGCCTTACAGCGTTGCGACGCCGAAGGCAAGTGTCGTGCACGGGGTTTCGTGTGTACTGAGTTCACGCCCCATTCCCTCCTATTGCTGCCTTACAGCGTTGCGACGCCGAAGGCAAGTGTCGTGCATGGGGTTTCGTGTGTACTGAGTTCACGCCCCTTTCCCTCCTATTGCTGCCTTACAGCGTTGCGACGCCGTAGGCAAGTGTTGTGCACGGGGTTTCGTGTGTACTGAGTTCACGCCCTTTTCCCTCCTATTGCTGCCTTACAGCGTAGCGACGCCGATGGCAAGTGTCGTTCACGGGGTTTCTTGTGTACTGAGTTCACGCCCCGTTCCCTCCTATTGCTGCCTTACAGCATTGCGACGCCGAAGGCAAGTGTCGTGCACGGGGTTTCATGTGTACTGAATTCACGCCCCTTTCCCTCCTATTGCTGCCTTACAGCGTTGCGACGCCGAAGGCAAGTGTCGTGCACGGGCTTTCGTGTGTACTGAGTTCACGCCCCTTTCCCTCCTATTGCTGCCTTACAGCGTTGCGACGCCAAAGGCAAGTTTCGTGCACGGGGTTTCGTGTGTACTGAGTTCACGCCCCTTTTCCTCCTATTGCTGCCTTACAGCGTTGCGACGCCGAAGGCAATTGTCGTTCAAGGGTTTCGTGTGTACTGAGTTCACGCCCCTTTCCCTCCTATTGCTGCCTTACAGCTTTGCGACGCCGAAGGCAAGTGTCGTGCACGGGGTTTCGTGTGTACTGAGTTCACGCCCCTTTCCCTCCTATTGCTGCCTTACAGCGTTGCGACGCAGAAGGCAAGTGTCGTGCACGGGGTTTCGTGTGTACTGAGTTCACGCCCCTTTCCCTCCTATTGCTGCCTTACAGCGTTGCGACGCCGTAGGCAAGTGTCGTGCATGGGGTTTCGTGTGTACTGAGTTCACGCCCCTTTCCCTCCTATTGCTGCCTTACAGCATTGCGACGCCGTAGGCAAGTGTCGTGCACGGGGTTTCGTGTGTACTGAGTTCACGCCCCTTTAACGCCTATTGCTGCCTTACAGCGTTGCGACGCCGAAGGCAAGTGTCGTGCACGGGGTTTCGTGTGTACTGAGTTCACACCCCTTTCCCTCCTATTGCTGCCTTACAGCGTTGCGACGCCGAAGGCAAGTTTCGTGCACGGGGTTTCGTGTGTACTGAGTTCACACCCCTTTCCCTCCTATTGCTGCCTTACAGCGTTGCGACGCCGAAGGCAAGTGTCGTGCACGGGGTTTCGTGTGTACTGAGTTCACGCCCCTTTCCCTCCTATTGCTACCTTACAGCGTTGCGATGACGTAGGCAAGTGTCGTGCACGGGGTTTCGTGTGTACTGAGTTCACGCCCCTTTCCCTCCTATTTCTGCCTTAAGGCGTTGCGACGCCAAAGGCAAGTGTCGTGCACGGAGTTTCGTGTGTACTGAGTTCGCGCCCCGTTCCCTCGTATTGCTGCCTTACAGCGTTGTGACGCCGAAGGCAAGTGTCGTGCACGGGGTTTCGTGTGTACTGAGTTCACGCCCCTTTCCCTACTATTGCTGTCTTACAGCGTTGCGACGCCGAAGGCAAGTGTCGTGCACGGGGTTTCGTGTGTACTGAGTTCACGCCCCTTTCCCTCCTATTGCTGCCTTACAGCGTTGTGATGCCGTAGGCAAGTGTTGTGCACGGGGTTTCGTGTGAACTGAGTACACGCCCCTTTCCCTCCTATTGCTGCCTTACAGCGTTGCGACGCCGAAGGCAAGTGTCGTGCACGGGGTTTCGTGTGTACTGAGTTCACGCCCCTGTCCCGCCTATTGCTGCCTTACAGCATTGCGACGCCAAAGACAAGTTTCGTGCACGGGGTTTCGTGTGTACTGAGTTCACGCCCCTTTCCCTCCTATTGCTGCCTTACAGCGTTGCGACATCGAAGGCAAGTGTCGTGCACGGGGTTTCGTGTGTACTGAGTTCACGCCCCTTTCCCTCCTATTGCTGCCTTACAGCGTTGCGACGCCGTAGGCAAGTGTCGTGCACGGGGTTTCGTGTGTACTGAGTTCACGCACCTTTCCCTCCTATTGCTGCCTTACAGTGTTGCAACACCGAAGGCAAGTGTCGTGCACGGGGTTTCGTGTGTACTGTGTTCACGCCCCTTTCCCTCCTATTGCTGCCTTACAGCGTTGCGACGCCGAAGGCAAGTGTCGTGCACGGGGTTTCGTGTGTACTGAGTTCACGCCCCTTTCCCTGGTATTGCTTCCTTACAGCATTGCGACGCCAAAGGCAGGTGTCGTGCACTGGGTTTCGTGTGTACTGAGTTCACGCCCCTTTCCCTCCTATTGCTGCCTTACAGCGTTGCGACGCCGTAGGCAAGTGTCGTGCACGGGGTTTCGTGTGTACTGAGTTCACGCCCCTTTCCCTCCTATTGCTGCCTTACAGCGTTGCGACGCCGTAGGCAAGTGTCGTGCACAGGGTTTCGTGTGTACTGAGTTCACGCCCCTTTCCCTCCTATTGCTGCCTTACAGTGTTGCCACGCCGAAGGCAAGTGTCGTGCACTGGGTTTCGTGTGTACTGAGTTCACGCCCCTTTCCCTCCCATTGCTGCCTTACAGCGTTGCGACGCCGTAAGCAATTGTTGTGCACGGGGTTTCGTGTGTACTGAGTTCACGCCCCTTTCCCTCCTATTGCTGCCTTACAGCGTTGCGACACCGAAGGCAAGTGTCATGCACTGGGTTTCGTGTGTACTGAGTTCACGCCCCGTTCCCTCCTATTGCTGCCTTACAGCGTTGTGACGCCGATGGCAAGTGTCGTGCACGGGGTTTCGTGTGTACTGAGTTCATGCCCCTTTCCCTCCTATTGCTGCCTTACAGAGTTGCGACGCCGAAGGCAAGTGTCGTGCACGGGGTTTCGTGTGTACTGAGTTCACGCCCCTTTCCCTCCAATTGCTGACTTACAGCGATGCGACGCCGAAGGCAAGTGTCGTGCACGGGGTTTCGTGTGTACTGAGTTCACGCCACTTTCCCTCCTATTGCTGCCTTACAGCGTTGCGACGCCGAAGGCAAGTGTCGTGCACGGGGTTTCGTGTGTACTGAGTTCACGCCCCTTTCCCTCCTATTGCTGCCTTACATCGTTGCGACGCCGAAGGCAAGTGTCGTGCACGGAGTTTTGTGTGTACTGAGTTCACGCCCCTTTCCCTCCTCTTGCTGCCTTACGGCATTGCGACGTCGAAAGCAAGTGTCGTGCACGGGGTTTCGTGTGAAATGAGTTCACGCCCCTTTCCCTCCTATTGCTGCCTTACAGCGTTGCGACGCAGAAGGCAAGTGTCGTGCACGGGGTTTCTTGTATACTGAGTTCACCCCCCTTTCCCTCCTATTGCTGCCTTACAGCGTTGCGCCGCCGTAGGCAAGTATCGTGCACGGGGTTTCGTGTGTACTGAGTTCACGCCCTTTTCCCTCCTATTGCTGCCTTACAGCGTTGCGACGCCGTAAGCAAGTGTTGTGCACGGGGTTTCGTGTGTACTGAGTTCATGCCCCTTTCCCTCCTATTGCTGCCTTACAGCGTTGCGACGCCGAAGGCAAGTGTCGTGCACGGGGTTTCGTGTGTACTGAGTTCACGCCCCTGTCCCGCCTATTGCTGCCTTACAGCATTGCGACGCCAAAGGCAAGTTTCGTGCACGGGGTTTCGTGTGTACTGAGTTCACGCCCCTTTCCCTCCTATTGCTGCCTTACAGCGTTGCGACATCGAAGGCAAGTGTCGTGCACGGGGTTTCGTGTGTACTGAGTTCACGCCCCTTTCCCTCCTATTGCTGCCTTACAGCGTTGCGACGCCGTAGGCAAGTGTCGTGCACGGGGTTTCGTGTGTACTGAGTTCACGCACCTTTCCCTCCTATTGCTGCCTTACAGTGTTGCAACACCGAAGGCAAGTGTCGTGCACGGGGTTTCGTGTGTACTGTGTTCACGCCCCTTTCCCTCCTATTGCTGCCTTACAGCGTTGCGACGCCGAAGGCAAGTGTCGTGCACGGGGTTTCGTGTGTACTGAGTTCACGCCCCTTTCCCTCGTATTGCTTCCTTACAGCATTGCGACGCCAAAGGCAGGTGTCGTGCACTGGGTTTCGTGTGTACTGAGTTCACGCCCCTTTCCCTCCTATTGCTGCCTTACAGCGTTGCGACGCCGTAGGCAAGTGTCGTGCACGGGGTTTCGTGTGTACTGAGTTCACGCCCCTTTCCCTCCTATGGCTGCCTTACAGCGTTGCGACGCCGTAGGCAAGTGTCGTGCACAGGGTTTCGTGTGTACTGAGTTCACGCCCCTTTCCCTCCTATTGCTGCCTTACAGTGTTGCCACGCCGAAGGCAAGTGTCGTGCACTGGGTTTCGTGTGTACTGAGTTCACACCCCTTTCCCTCCCATTGCTGCCTTACAGCGTTGCGACGCCGTAAGCAATTGTTGTGCACGGGGTTTCGTGTGTACTGAGTTCACGCCCCTTTCCCTCCTATTGCTGCCTTACAGCGTTGCGACACCGAAGGCAAGTGTCATGCACTGGGTTTCGTGTGTACTGAGTTCACGCCCCGTTCCCTCCTATTGCTGCCTTACAGCGTTGTGACGCCGATGGCAAGTGTCGTGCACGGGGTTTCGTGTGTACTGAGTTCATGCCCCTTTCCCTCCTATTGCTGCCTTACAGAGTTGCGACGCCGAAGGCAAGTGTCGTGCACGGGGTTTCGTGTGTACTGAGTTCACGCCCCTTTCCCTCCAATTGCTGACTTACAGCGATGCGACGCCGAAGGCAAGTGTCGTGCACGGGGTTTCGTGTGTACTGAGTTCACGCCACTTTCCCTCCTATTGCTGCCTTACAGCGTTGCGACGCCGAAGGCAAGTGTCGTGCACGGGGTTTCGTGTGTACTGAGTTCACGCCCCTTTCCCTCCTATTGCTGCCTTACATCGTTGCGACGCCGAAGGCAAGTGTCGTGCACGGAGTTTCGTGTGTACTGAGTTCACGCCCCTTTCCCTCCTCTTGCTGCCTTACGGCATTGCGACGTCGAAGGCAAGTGTCGTGCACGGGGTTTCGTGTGAACTGAGTTCACGCCCCTTTCCCTCCTATTGCTGCCTTACAGCGTTGCGACGCAGATGGCAAGTGTCGTGCACGGGGTTTCTTGTATACTGAGTTCACCTCCCTTTCCCTCCTATTGCTGCCTTACAGCGTTGCGCCGCCGTAGGCAAGTATCGTGCACGGGGTTTCGTGTGTACTGAGTTCACGCACCTTTCCCTCCTATTGCTGCCTTACAGCGTTGCGACGCCGAAGGCAAGTGTAGTGCACGGGGTTTCGTGTGTACTGAGTTCATGCCACTTTCCCTCCTATTGCTGTCTTACAGCGTAGCGACGCCGAAGGCAAGTGTCGTGCACGGGGTTTCGTGTGTACTGAGTTCACGCCCCTTTCCCTCCTATAGCTGCCTTACATCGTTGCGACGCCGAAGGCAAGTGTCGTGCACGGGGTTTCGTGTGTACTGAGTTCACGCCCCTTTCCCTTCTATTGCTGCCTTACAGCGTTGCGACGCCGAAGGGAATTGTCATGCACGGGGTTTAGTGTGTACTGAGTTCACGCCCCCTTCCCTCCTATTGCTGCCTTACAGCGTTCCGACGAAGAAGGCAAGTGTCGTGCACGGGGTTTCGTGTGTACTGAGTTCACGCCCCTTTCCCTCCTATTGCTGCCTTACAGCGTTGCGACGCCGTAAGCAAGTGTTGTGCACGGGGTTTCGTGTGTACTGAGTTCATGCCCCTTTCCCTCCTATTGCTGCCTTACAGCGTTGCGACACCGAAGGCAAGTGTCATGCACTGGGTTTCGTGTGTACTGAGTTCACGCCCCGTTCCCTCCTATTGCTGCCTTACAGCATTGTGACGCCGATGGCAAGTGTCGTGCACGGGGTTTCGTGTGTACTGAGTTCATGCCCCTTTCCCTCCTATTGCTGCCTTACAGAGTTGCGACGCCGAAGGCAAGTGTCGTGCACGGGGTTTCGTGTGTACTGAGTTCACGCCCCTTTCCCTCCTATTGATGCCTTACAGCGTTGCGAAGCCGAAGGCAAGTGTCGTGCACGGGGTTTCGTGTGTACTGAGTTCACACCACTTTCCCTCCTATTGCTGCCTTACAGCGTTGCGACGCCGAAGGCAAGTGTCGTGCACGGGGTTTCGTGTGTACTGAGTTCACGCCCCTTTCCCTCCTATTGCTGCCTTACATCGTTGCGACGCCGAAGGCAAGTGTCGTGCACGGAGTTTCGTGTGTACTGAGTTCACGCCCCTTTCCCTCCTCTTGCTGCCTTACAGCATTGCGACGCCGAAGGCAAGTGTCTTGCACGGGGTTTCGTGTGAACTGAGTTCATGCCCCTTTCCCTCCTCTTGCTGTCTTACAGCGTAGCGAAGCCGAAGGCAAGTGTCGTGCACGGGGTTTCGTGTGTACTGAGTTCACGCCCCTTTCCCTCCTATTGCTGCCTTACATCGTTGCGACGCCGAAGGCAAGTGTCGTGCACGGGGTTTCGTGTGTACTGAGTTCACGCCCCTTTCCTTCTATTGCTGCCTTACAGCGTTGCGACGCCGAAGGGAATAGTCATGCACGGGGTTTCGTGTGTCCTGAGTTCACGCCCCCTTCCCTCCTATTGCTGCCTTACAGCGTTCCGACGACGAAGGCAAGTGTCGTGCACGGGGTTTCGTGTGTACTGAGTTCACGCCCCTTTAACTCCTATTGCTGCCTTACAGCGTTGCAACGCCGTAGGCAAGTGTCGTGCACGGGTTTTCGTGTGTACTGAGTTCACGCCCCTTTCCCTCCTATTGCTGCCTTTCAGCGTTGCGATGCCAAAGGCAAGTGTCGTGCATGGGGTTTCATGTGTACTGAGTTCACGCCCCTTTCCCTCCTATTGCTGCCTTACAGCATTGCGACGCCGAAGGCAAGTGTCGTGCACGGGGTTTCGTGTGTACTGAGTTCACGCCCCTTTCCCTCCTATTGCTGCCTTACAGCGTTGCGACCCCGAAGGCAAGTGTCGTGCACGGGGTTTCGTGTGTACTGAGTTCACGCCCCTTTCCCTCCTATTGCTGCCTTACATCGTTGCGACGCCGAAGGCAAGTGTCGTGCACGGAGTTTCGTGTGTACTGAGTTCACGCCCCTTTCCCTCCTCTTGCTGCCTTACGGCATTGCGACGTCGAAGGCAAGTGTCGTGCACGGGGTTTCGTGTGAACTGAGTTCACGCCCCTTTCCCTCCTATTGCTGCCTTACAGCGTTGCGACGCAGAAGGCAAGTGTCGTGCACGGGGTTTCTTGTATACTGAGTTCACCTCCCTTTCCCTCCTATTGCTGCCTTACAGCGTTGCGCCGCCGTAGGCAAGTATCGTGCACGGGGTTTCGTGTGTACTGAGTTCACGCCCCTTTCCCTCCTATTGCTGCCTTACAGCGTTGCGACGCCGAAGGCAAGTGTAGTGCACGGGGTTTCGTGTGTACTGAGTTCATGCCACTTTCCCTCCTATTGCTGTCTTACAGCGTAGCGACGCCGAAGGCAAGTGTCGTGCACGGGGTTTCGTGTGTACTGAGTTCACGCCCCTTTCCCTCCTATAGCTGCCTTACATCGTTGCGACGCCGAAGGCAAGTGTCGTGCACGGGGTTTCGTGTGTACTGAGTTCACGCCCCTTTCCCTTCTATTGCTGCCTTACAGCGTTGCGACGCCGAAGGGAATTGTCATGCACGGGGTTTAGTGTGTACTGAGTTCACGCCCCTTTCCCTCCTATTGCTGCCTTACAGCGTTGCGACGCCGTAAGCAAGTGTTGTGCACGGGGTTTCGTGTGTACTGAGTTCATGCCCCTTTCCCTCCTATTGCTGCCTTACAGCGTTGCGACACCGAAGGCAAGTGTCATGCACTGGGTTTCGTGTGTACTGAGTTCACGCCCCGTTCCCTCCTATTGCTGCCTTACAGCATTGTGACGCCGATGGCAAGTGTCGTGCACGGGGTTTCGTGTGTACTGAGTTCATGCCCCTTTCCCTCCTATTGCTGCCTTACAGAGTTGCGACGCCGAAGGCAAGTGTCGTGCACGGGGTTTCGTGTGTACTGAGTTCACGCCCCTTTCCCTCCTATTGATGCCTTACAGCGTTGCGAAGCCGAAGGCAAGTGTCGTGCACGGGGTTTCGTGTGTACTGAGTTCACACCACTTTCCCTCCTATTGCTGCCTTACAGCGTTGCGACGCCGAAGGCAAGTGTCGTGCACGGGGTTTCGTGTGTACTGAGTTCACGCCCCTTTCCCTCCTATTGCTGCCTTACATCGTTGCGACGCCGAAGGCAAGTGTCGTGCACGGAGTTTCGTGTGTACTGAGTTCACGCCCCTTTCCCTCCTCTTGCTGCCTTACAGCATTGCGACGCCGAAGGCAAGTGTCGTGCACGGGGTTTCGTGTGAACTGAGTTCATGCCCCTTTCCCTCCTATTGCTGTCTTACAGCGTAGCGAAGCCGAAGGCAAGTGTCGTGCACGGGGTTTCGTGTGTACTGAGTTCACGCCCCTTTCCCTCCTATTGCTGCCTTACATCGTTGCGACGCCGAAGGCAAGTGTCGTGCACGGGGTTTCGTGTGTACTGAGTTCACGCCCCTTTCCTTCTATTGCTGCCTTACAGCGTTGCGACGCCGAAGGGAATAGTCATGCACGGGGTTTCGTGTGTCCTGAGTTCACGCCCCCTTCCCTCCTATTGCTGCCTTACAGCGTTCCGACGACGAAGGCAAGTGTCGTGCACGGGGTTTCGTGTGTACTGAGTTCACGCCCCTTTAACTCCTATTGCTGCCTTACAGCGTTGCAACGCCGTAGGCAAGTGTCGTGCACGGGTTTTCGTGTGTACTGAGTTCACGCCCCTTTCCCTCCTATTGCTGCCTTTCAGCGTTGCGATGCCAAAGGCAAGTGTCGTGCATGGGGTTTCATGTGTACTGAGTTCACGCCCCTTTCCCTCCTATTGCTGCCTTACAGCATTGCGACGCCGAAGGCAAGTGTCGTGCACGGGGTTTCGTGTGTACTGAGTTCACGCCCCTTTCCCTCCTATTGCTGCCTTACAGCGTTGCGACCCCGAAGGCAAGTGTCGTGCACGGGGTTTCGTGTGTACTGAGTTCACGCCCCTTTCCCTCCTATTGCTGTCTTACAGCATTGCGACGCCGTAGGCAAGTGTTGTGCATGGGGTTTCGTGTGTACTGAGTTCACGCCCCTTTCCCTCCCATTGCTGCCTTACAGCGTTGCGACGCCGTAGCAAGTGTCGTGCACGGGGTTTCGTGTGTACTGAGTTCACGCCCCTTTAACTCCTATTGCTGCCTTACAGCGTTGCGACGCCGATGGCAAGTGTCGTGCACGGGTTTCGTGTGTACTGAGTTCACGCCCCTTTCCCTCCTATTGCTGCCTTACAGCGTTGCAACGCCGTAGGCAAGTGTCGTGCACGGGGTTTCGTGTGTACTGAGTTCACGCCCATTTCCCTCCTATTGCTGCCTTACAGCGTTGCGACGCCGTAGGCAAGTGTCGTGCATGGGGTTTCGTGTGTACTGAGTTCATGCCCCTTTCCCTCCTATTGCTGCCTTACAGAGTTGCGACGCCGAAGGCAAGTGTCGTGCACGGGGTTTCGTGTGTACTGAGTTCACGCCCCTTTCCCTACTATTGCTGCCTTACAGCGTTGCGACGCCGAAGGCAAGTGTCGTGCCCGGGGTTTCGTGTGTACTGAGTTCACGCCCCTTTCCCTCCTATTGCTGCCTTACAGCGTTACGACGCCGAAGGCAAGTGTCGTGCACGGGGTTTCGTGTGTACTGAGTTCACGCCCCTTTCCCTCCTATTGCTGCCTTACATCGTTGCGACGCCGAAGGCAAGTGTCGTGCACGGAGTTTCGTGTGTACTGAGTTCACGCCCCTTTCCCTCCTCTTGCTGCCTTACAGCATTGCGACGCCGAAGGCAAGTGTCGTGCACGGGGTTTCGTGTGAACTGAGTTCATGACCCTTTCCCTCCTATTGCTGTCTAACAGCGTAGCGACGCCGAAGGCAAGTGTCGTGCACGGGGTTTCGTGTGTACTGAGTTCACGCCCCTTTCCCTCCTATTGCTGCCTTACATCGTTGCGACGCCGAAGGCAAGTGTCGTGCACGGGGTTTCGTGTGTACTGAGATCACGCCCCTTTCCCTTCTATTGCTGCCTTACAGCGTTGCGACGCCTAAGGGAATTGTCATGCACGGGGTTTCGTGTGTACTGAGTTCACGCCCCCTTCCCTCCTATTGCTGCCTTACAGCATTCCGACGACGAAGGCAAGTGTCGTGCACGGGGTTTCGTGTGTACTGAGTTCACGCCCCTTTAACTCCTATTGCTGCCTTACAGCGTTGCAACGCCGTAGGCAAGTATCGTGCACGGGTTTTCGTGTGTACTGAGTTCACGCCCCTTTCCCTCCTATTGCTGCCTTTCAGCGTTGCGATGCCGAAGGCAAGTGTCGTGCATGGGGTTTCATGTGTACTGAGTTCACGCCCCTTTCCCTCCTATTGCTGCCTTACAGCATTGCGAAGCCGAAGGCAAGTGTCGTGCACGGGGTTTCGTGTGTACTGAGTTCACGCCCCTTTCCCTCCTATTGCTGCCTTACAGCGTGGCGACCCCGAAGGCAAGTGTCGTGCACGGGGTTTCGTGTGTACTGAGTTCACGCCCCTTTCCCTCCTATTGCTGTCTTACAGCGTTGCGACGCCGTAGGCAAGTGTCGTGCATGGGGTTTCGTGTGTACTGAGTTCACGCCCCTTTCCCTCCTATTGCTGCCTTACAGCGTTGCAACGCCGTAGGCAAATGTCGTGCACGGGGTTTCGTGTGTACTGAGTTCACGCCCATTTCCCTCCTATTGCTGCCTTACAGCGTTGCGACACCGAAGGCAAGTGTTGTGCACTGGGTTTCGAGTGTACTGAGTTCACGCCCCGTTCCCTCCTATTGCTGCCTTACAGCGTCGTGACGCCGAAGGCAAGTGTCGTTCACGGGGTTTCGTGTGTACTGAGTTCACTCCCTTTCCCTCCTATTGCTGCCTTACAGCGTTGCGACGCCGAAGGCAAGTGTCGTGCACGGGGTTTCGTGTGTACTGAGTTCACGCCCCTTTCCCTCCTATTGCTGCCTTACAGCATTGTGACGCCGAAGGCAAGTGTCGTGCACGGGGTTTCGTGTGTACTGAGTTCACTTCCCTTTCCCTCCTATTGCTGCCTTACAGCGTTGCGACGCCGAAGGCAAGTGTCGTTCACGGGGTTTCGTTTGTACTGAGTTCACGCCCCGTTCCCTCCTATTGCCGCCTTACAGCATTGTGACGCCGAAGGCAAGTGTCGTGCACTGGGTTTCGTGTGTTCTGAATTCACGCCCCTTTCCCTCCTAATGCTTCCTTACAGTGTTGCGACGCCGTAGGCAAGTGTCGTGCACGGGGATTCGTGTGTACTGAGTTCACGCCCCTTTCCCTCCTATTGCTGCCTTTCAGCGTTGCGACGCCCAAGGCAAGTGTCGTGCACGGAGTTTCGTGTGTACTGAGTTCGCGCCCCGTTCCCTCCTATTGCTGCCTTACAGCGTTGTGACGCCGAAGGCAAGTGTCGTGCACGGGGTTTCGTGTTTACTGAGTTCACGCCCCTTTCCCTACTATTGCTGCCTTACAGCGTTGCGACGCCGAAGGCAAGTGTCGTGCACGGGGTTTCGTGTGTACTGAGTTCACGCCCCTTTCTCGCCTATTGCTGCCTTACAGCGTTGCGACGCCGAAGGCAAGTGTCGTGCACTGGGTTTCGTGTGTACTGAGTTCACGCCCCTTTCCCTCCTATTCCTGCCTTACAGCGTTTCGACGCCGTAGGCAAGTGTTGTGCACGGGGTTTAGTGTGTACTGAGTTCACGCCCCTTTCCCTCCTATTGCTGCCTTACAGCGTTGCGACGCCGAAGGCAAGTGTCGTGCATGGGGTTTCGTGTGTACTGAGTTCACGCCCCTTTCCCTCCTATTGCTGCCTTACAGCGTTGCGACGCCGAAGGCAAGTGTCGTTCACGGGGTTTCGTGTGTACTGAGTTCACTCCCCTTTCCCTCCTATTGCTGCCTTACAGCGTTGCGACGCCGAAGGCAAGTGTCGTACACGGGGTTTCGTGTGTTCTGAGTTCACGCCCCTTTCCCTCCTATTGCTGCCTTACCGCGTTGCGACGCCGTAGGCAAGTGTCGTGCACCGGGTTTCGTGTGTACTGAGTTCACGCCCCTTTCCCTCCTATTGCTGCCTTACAGTGATGCGACGCCGAAGGCACGTGTCGTGCACTGGGTTTCGTGTGTACTGAGTTCACGCCCCTTTCCCTTCTATTGCTGCCATAAAGCGTTGCGACACCGAAGGCAAGTGTCATGCACTAAGTTTTGTGTGTACTGAGTTCACGCCCGGTTCCCTCCTATTGTTGCTTTACAGCGTTGCGCCGCCGTTGGCAAGTGTCGTGCACGGGATTTCGTGTGTACTGAGTTCACGCCCCTTTCCCTCCTATTGCTGCCTTACAGCATTGCGAAGCCGTAGGCAAGTGTCGTGCACGGGGTTTCGTGTGTACTGAGTTCACGCCCCTTTAACGCCTATTGCTGCCTTACAGCGTTGCGACGCCGAAGGCAAGTGTCGTGCACGGGGTTTCGTGTGTACTGAGTTCACGCCCCTTTCCCTCCTATTGCTGCCTTACAGCGTTGCGACGCCGAAGGCAAGTGTCGTGCATGGGGTTTCGTGTGTACTGAGTTCACGCCCCTTTCCCTCCTATTGCTGCCTTACAGCGTTGCGACGCCGAAGGCAAGTGTCGTGCACGGGGTTTCGTGTGTACTGAGTTCACGCCCTTTTCCCTCCTATTGCTACCTTACAGCGTTGCGACGCCGTAGGCAAGTGTCGTGCACGAGGTTTCGTGTGTACTGAGTTCACTCCCCTTTCCCTCCTATTGCTGCCTTACAGCGTTGCGACGCCAAAGGCAAGTGTCGTGCACGGGGTTTCGTGTGTACTGAGTTCGCGCCCCGTTCCCTACTATTGCTGTCTTACAGCGTTGGGACGCCGAAGGCAAGTGTCGTGCACGGGGTTTCGTGTGTACTGAGTTCACGCCCCTTTCCCTCCTATTCCTGCCTTACAGCGTTGCGATGCTGTAGGCATGTGTTGTGCACGGTGTTTCGTGTGTACTGAGTACACGCCCCTTTCCCTCCTATTGCTGCCTTACAGCGTTGCGACGCCGAAGGCAAGTGTCGTGCACGGGGTTTCGTGTGTACTGAGTTCACGCCCCTTTCCCGCCTATTGCTGCTTTACAACATTGCGACGCCAAAGGCAAGTTTCGTGCACGGGGTTTCGTGTGTACTGAGTTCACGCCCCTTTCCCTCCTATTGCTGCCTTACAGCGTTGCGACATCGAAGGCAATTGTCGTGCACGGGGTTTCGTGTGTACTGAGTTCACGCCCCTTTCCCTCCTATTGCTGCCTTACAGCGTTGCGACGCCGTCGGCAAGTGTCGTGCACGGGGTTTCGTGTGTACTGAGTTCACGCCCCTTTCCCTCCTATTGCTGCCTTACAGTGTTGCAACGCCGAAGGCAAGTGTCGTGCACGGGGTTTCGTGTGTACTGAGTTCACGCCCCTTTCCCTCCTATTGCTGCCTTACAGTGTTGCAACGCCGAAGGCAAGTGTCGTGCACGGGGTTTCGTGTGTACTGAGTTCACGCCCCTTTCCCTCCTATTGCTACCTTACAGCGTTGCGACGCCGAAGTCAAGTGTCGTGCACGGGGTTTCGTGTGTACTGAGTTCATGCCCCTTCCCTCCTATTGCTGCCTTACAGAGTTGCGACGCCGAAGGCAAGTGTCGTGCACGGGGTTTCGTGTGTACTGAGTTCACGCCCCTTTCCCTCCTATTGCTGCCTTACAGCGTTGCGACGCCGAAGGCAAGTGTCGTGCACGGGGTTACGTGTGTACTGAGTTCACGCCCCTTTCCCTCCTAGTGCTGCCTTACAGCGTTGCGACGCCGAACGCAAGTATTGTGCACGGGGTTTCGTGTGTACTGAGTTCACGCCCCTTTCCCTCCTATTGCTGCCTTACAGCGTTGCGACGCCGTAGGCAAGTGTCGTGCACGGGGTTTCGTGTGTACTGAGTTCACGCCCCTTTCCCTCCTATTGCTGCCTTTCAGCGTTGCGACGCCGAAGGCAAGTGTCGTGCACGGAGTTTCGTGTGTGCTGAGTTCGCGCCCCGTTCCCTCCTATTGCTGCCTTACAGCGTTGTGACGCCGAAGGCAAGTGTCGTGCACGGGGTTTCGTGCGTACTGAGTTCACGCCCCTTTCCCTACTATTGCTGCCTTACAGCGTTGCGACGCCGAAGGCAAGTGTCGTGCACGGGGATTCGTGTGTACTGAGTTCACGCCCCTTTCCCTCCTATTCCTGCCATACAGCGTTGCGACGCCGTAGGCAAGTGTCGTGCACGGGGTTTCGTGTGTACTGAGTACACTCCCCTTTCCCTCCTATTGCTGCCTTACAGCGTTGCGACGCCGAAGGCAAGTGTCGTTCAAGGGGTTTCGTGTGTACTGAGTTCACGCCCCTTTCCCTCCTATTGCTGCCTTACAGCATTGCGACGCCGAAGGCAAGTGTCGTGCACGGGGTTTCGTGTGTACTGAGTTCATGCCCCTTTCCCTCCTATTGCTGCCTTACAGCGTTGCGACGCCGAAGGCAAGTGTCGTGCACGGGGTTTCGTGTGTACTGAGTTCACGCCCCTTTCCCTCCTATTGCTGCCTTACAGCGTTGCGACGCCGTAGGCAAGTGTCGTGCATTGGGTTTCGTGTGTACTGACTTCACGCCCCTTTCCCTCCTATTGCTGCCTTACAGCATTGCGACGCCGTAGGCAAGTGTCGTGCACGGGGTTTCGTGTGTACTGAGTTCAAGCCCCTTTAACGCCTATTGCTGCCTTACAGCGTTGCGACGCCGAAGGCAAGTGTCGTGCACGGGGTTTCGTGTGTACTGAGTTCACGCCCCTTTCCCTCCTATTGCTGCCTTACAGCGTTGCGACGCCGAAGGCAAGTGTCGTACACGGGGTTTCGTGTGTACTGAGTTTACACCCCTTTCCCTCCTATTGCTGCCGTAGAGCGTTGCGACGCTGAAGGCAAGTGTCGTGCACGGGGTTTCGTGTGTACTGAGTTCACGCCCCTTTCCCTCCTATTGCTACCTTACAGCGTTGCGATGCCGTAGGCAAGTGTCGTGCACGGGGTTTCGTGTGTACTGAGTTCACGCCCCTTTCCCTCCTATTGCTGCCTTACAGCGTTGCGACGCCAAAGGCAAGTGTCGTGCACGGAGTTTCGTGTGTACTGAGTTCGCGCCCCGTTCCCTCCTATTGCTGCCTTACAGCGTTGTGACGCCGAAGGCAAGTGTCGTGCACGGGGTTTCGTGTGTACTGAGTTCACGCCCCTTTCCCTACTATTGCTGTCTTACAGCGTTGCGACGCCGAAGGCAAGTGTCGTGCACGGGGTTTCGTGTGTACTGAGTTCACGCCCCTTTCCCTCCTATTCCTGCCTTACAGCGTTGCGATGCCGTAGGCAAGTGTTGTGCACGGGGTTTCGTGTGTACTGAGTACACGCCCCTTTCCCTCCTATTGCTGCCTTACAGCGTTGCGACGCCGAAGGCAAGTGTCGTGCACGGGGTTTCGTGTGTACTGAGTTCACGCCCCTTTCCTGCCTATTGCTGCCTAACAGCATTGCGACGCCAAAGGCAAGTTTCGTGCACGGGGTTTCGTGTGTACTGAGTTCACGCCCCTTTCCCTCCTATTGCTGCCTTACAGCGTTGCGACATCGAAGGCAAGTGTCGTGCACGGGGTTTCGTGTGTACTGAGTACACGCCCCTTTCCCTCCTATTGCTGCCTTACAGCGTTGCGATGCCGTAGGCAAGTGTCGTGCACGGGGTTTCGTGTGTACTGAGTTCACGCACCTTTCCCTCCTATTGCTGCCTTACAGTGTTGCAACACCGAAGGCAAGTGTCGTGCACGGGGTTTCGTGTGTACTGAGTTCACGCCCCTTTCCCTCCTATTGCTGCCTTACAGCGTTGCGACGCCGAAGGCAAGTGTCGTGCACGGGGTTTCGTGTGTACTGAGTTCACGCCCCTTTCCCTCGTATTGCTGCCTTACAGCATTGCGACGCCGAAGGAAAGTGTCGTGCACGGGTTTTGTGTGTACTGAGTTCACGCCCCTTTCCCTCCTATTGCTGCCTTACAGCGTTGCGACGCCGTAGGCAAGTGTCGTGCACGGGGTTTCGTGAGTACTGAGTTCACGCCCCTTTCCCTCCTATTGCTGCCTTACAGTGTTGCGACGCCGAAGGCAAGTGTCGTGCACTGGGTTTCGTGTGTACTGAGTTCACGCCCCTTTCCCTCCTATTGCTGCCTTACAGCGTTGCGACGCCGTAAGCAATTGTTGTGCACGGGGTTTCGTGTGTACTGAGTTCACGCCCATTTCCCTCCTATTACTGCCTTACAGCGTTGCGACACCGAAGGCAAGTGTCATGCACTGGGTTTCGTGTGTACTGAGTTCACGCCCCGTTCCCTCCTATTGCTGCCTTACAGCGTTGTGACGCCGATGGCAAGTGTCGTGCACGGGGTTTCGTGTGTACTGAGTTCATGCCCCTTTCCCTCCTATTGCTGCCTTACAGAGTTGCGACGCCGAAGGCAAGTGTCGTGCACGGGGTTTCGTGTGTACTGAGTTCACGCCCCTTTCCCTCCTATTGCTGCCTTACAGCGATGCGACGCCGAAGGCAAGTGTCGTGCACGGGGTTTCGTGTGTACTGAGTTCACGCCCCTTTCCCTCCTATTGCTGCCTTACAGCGTTGCGACGCCGAAGGCAAGTGTCGTGCACGGGGTTTCGTGTGTACTGAGTTCACGCCCCTTTCCCTCCTATTGCTGCCTTACATCGTTGCGACGCAGAAGGCAAGTGTCGTGCACGGGGTTTCTTGTATACTGAGTTCACCCCCCTTTCCCTCCTATTGCTGCCTTACAGCGTTGCGCCGCCGTAGGCAAGTATCGTGCACGGGGTTTCGTGTGTACTGAGTTCACGCCCCTTTCCCTCCTATTGCTGCCTTACAGCATTGCGACGCCGAAGGCAAGTGTAGTGCACGGGGTTTCGTGTGTACTGAGTTCATGCCACTTTCCCTCCTATTGCTGTCTTACAGCGTAGATACGCCGAAGGCAAGTGTCGTGCACGGGGTTTCGTGTGTACTGAGTTCACGCCCCTTTCCCTCCTATTGCTGCCTTACCTCGTTGCGACGCCGAAGGCAAGTGTCGTGCACGGGGTTTCGTGTGTACTGAGTTCACGCCCCTTTCCCTTCTATTGCTGCCTTACAGCGTTGCGACGCCGAAGGGAATTGTCATGCACGGGGTTTCGTGTGTACTGAGTTCACGCCCCCTTCCCTCCTATTGCTGCCTTACAGCGTTCCGACGACGAAGGCAAGTGTCGTGCACGGGGTTTCGTGTGTACTGAGTTCACGCCCCTTTCCCTCCTATTGCTGCCTTACAGCGGTGCGACGCCGTAAGCAAGTGTTGTGCAGGGGGTTTCGTGTGTACTGAGTTCACGCCCCTTTCCCTCCTATTGCTGCCTTACAGCGTTGCGACACCGAAGGCAAGTGTCATGCACTGGGTTTCGTGTGTACTGAGTTCACGCCCCGTTCCCTCCTATTGCTGCCTTACAGCGTTGTGACGCCGATGGCAAGTGTCGTGCACGGGGTTTCGTGTGTACTGAGTTCATGCCCCTTTCCCTCCTATTGCTGCCTTACAGAGTTGCGACGCCGAAGGCAAGTGTCGTGCACGGGGTTTCGTGTGTACTGAGTTCACGCCCCTTTCCCTACTATTGCTGCCTTACAGCGTTGCGACGCCGAAGGCAAGTGTCGTGCACGGGGTTTCGTGTGTACTGAGTTCACGCCCCTTTCCCTCCTATTGCTGCCTTACAGCGTTACGACGCCGAAGGCAAGCGTCGTGCACGGGGTTTCGTGTGTACTGAGTTCACGCCCCTTTCCCTCCTATTGCTGCCTTACATCGTTGCGACGCCGAAGGCAAGTGTCGTGCACGGAGTTTCGTGTGTACTGAGTTCACGCCCCTTTCCCTCCTCTTGCTGCCTTACAGCATTGCGACGCCGAAGGCAAGTGTCGTGCACGGGGTTTCGTGTGAACTGAGTTCATGACCCTTTCCCTCCTATTGCTGTCTTACAGCGTAGCGACGCCGAAGGCAAGTGTCGTGCACGGGGTTTCGTGTGTACTGAGTTCACGCCCCTTTCCCTCCTATTGCTGCCTTACATCGTTGCGACGCCGAAGGCAAGTGTCGTGCACGGGGTTTCGTGTGTACTGAGTTCACGCCCCTTTCCCTTCTATTGCTGCCTTACAGCGTTGCGACGCCGAAGGGAATTGTCATGCACGGGGTTTCGTGTGTACTGAGTTCACGCCCCCTTCCCTCCTATTGCTGCCTTACAGCATTCCGACGACGAAGGCAAGTGTCGTGCACGGGGTTTCGTGTGTACTGAGTTCACGCCCCTTTAACTCCTATTGCTGCCTTACAGCGTTGCGACGCCGAAGGCAAGTGTCGTGCACGGAGTTTCGTGTGTACTGAGTTCACGCCCCTTTCCCTCCTCTTGATGCCTTACAGCATTGCGACGCCGAAGGCAAGTGTCGTGCACGGGGTTTCGTGTGAACTGAGTTCATGACCCTTTCCCTCCTATTGCTGTCTTACAGCGTTGCGATGCCGAAGGCAAGTGTCGTGCATGGGGTTTCATGTGTACTGAGTTCACGCCCATTTCCCTCCTATTGCTGCCTTACAGCATTGCGACGCCGAAGGCAAGTGTCGTGCACGGGGTTTCGTGTGTACTGAGTTCACGCCCCTTTCCCTCCTATTGCTGCCTTACAGCGTGGCGACCCCGAAGGCAAGTGTCGTGCACGGGGTTTCGTGTGTACTGAGTTCACGCCCCTTTCCCTCCTATTGCTGCCTTACAGCGTTGCGACGCCGAAGGCAAGTGTCGTGCACGGGGTTTCGTGTGTACTGAGTTCACGCCCCTTTCCCTCCTATTGCTGCCTTACATCGTTGCGACGCCGAAGGCAAGTGTCGTGCACGGAGTTTCGTGTGTACTGAGTTCACGCCCCTTTCCCTCCTCTTGCTGCCTTACAGCATTGCGACGTCGAAGGCAAGTGTCGTGCACGGGGTTTCGTGTGAACTGAGTTCACGCCCCTTTCCCTCCTATTGCTGCCTTACAGCGTTGCGACGCAGAAGGCAAGTGTCGTGCACGGGGTTTCTTGTATACTGAGTTCACCCCCCTTTCCCTCCTATTGCTGCCTTACAGCGTTGCGCCGCCGTAGGCAAGTATCGTGCACGGGGTTTCGTGTGTACTGAGTTCACGCCCCTTTCCCTCCTATTGCTGCCTTACAGCATTGCGACGCCGAAGGCAAGTGTAGTGCACGGGGTTTCGTGTGTACTGAGTTCATGCCACTTTCCCTCCTATTGCTGTCTTACAGCGTAGCTACGCCGAAGGCAAGTGTCGTGCACGGGGTTTCGTGTGTACTGAGTTTACGCCCCTTTCCCTCCTATTGCTGCCTTACATCGTTGCGACGCCGAAGGCAAGTGTCGTGCACGGGGTTTCGTGTGTACTGAGTTCACGCCCCTTTCCCTTCTATTGCTGCCTTACAGCGTTGCGACGCCGAAGGGAATTGTCATGCACGGGGTTTCGTGTGTACTGAGTTCACGCCCCCTTCCCTCCTATTGCTGCCTTACAGCGTTCCGACGACGAAGGCAAGTGTCGTGCACGGGGTTTCGTGTGTACTGAGTTCACGCCCCTTTCCCTCCTATTGCTGCCTTACAGCGTTGCGACGCCGTAAGCAAGTGTTGTGTAGGGGGTTTCGTGTGTACTGAGTTCACGCCCCTTTCCCTCCTATTGCTGCCTTACAGCGTTGCGACACCGAAGGCAAGTGTCATGCACTGGGTTTCGTGTGTACTGAGTTCACGCCCCGTTCCCTCCTATTGCTGCCTTACAGCGTTGTGACGCCGATGGCAAGTGTCGTGCACGGGGTTTCGTGTGTACTGAGTTCATGCCCCTTTCCCTCCTATTGCTGCCTTACAGAGTTGCGACGCCGAAGGCAAGTGTCGTGCACGGGGTTTCGTGTGTACTGAGTTCACGCCCCTTTCCCTCCTATTGCTGCCTTACATCGTTGCGACGCCGAAGGCAAGTGTCGTGCACGGGGTTTCGTGTGTACTGAGTTCACGCCCCTTTCCCTTCTATTGCTGCCTTACAGCGTTGCGACGCCGAAGGGAATTGTCATGCACGGGGTTTCGTGTGTACTGAGTTCACGCCCCCTTCCCTCCTATTGCTGCCTTACAGCATTCCGACGACGAAGGCAAGTGTCGTGCACGGGGTTTCGTGTGTACTGAGTTCACGCCCCTTTAACTCCTATTGCTGCCTTACAGCGTTGCGACGCCGAAGGCAAGTGTCGTGCACGGAGTTTCGTGTGTACTGAGTTCACGCCCCTTTCCCTCCTCTTGATGCCTTACAGCATTGCGACGCCGAAGGCAAGTGTCGTGCACGGGGTTTCGTGTGAACTGAGTTCATGACCCTTTCCCTCCTATTGCTGTCTTACAGCGTTGCGATGCCAAAGGCAAGTGTCGTGCATGGGGTTTCATGTGTACTGAGTTCACGCCCCTTTCCCTCCTATTGCTGCCTTACAGCATTGCGACGCCGAAGGCAAGTGTCGTGCACGGGGTTTCGTGTGTACTGAGTTCACGCCCCTTTCCCTCCTATTGCTGCCTTACAGCGTGGCGACCCCGAAGGCAAGTGTCGTGCACGGGGTTTCGTGTGTACTGAGTTCACGCCCCTTTCCCTCCTATTGCTGCCTTACAGCGTTGCGACGCCGAAGGCAAGTGTCGTGCACGGGGTTTCGTGTCTACTGAGTTCACGCCCCTTTCCCTTCTATTGCTGCCTTACAGCGTTACGACGCCGAAGGCAAGTGTCGTGCACTGGGTTTCGTGTGTACTGAGTTCACGCCCCTTTCCCTCCTATTCCTGCCTTACAGCGTTTCGACGCCGTAGGCAAGTGTTGTGCACGGGGTTTAGTGTGTACTGAGTTCACGCCCCTTTCCCTCCTATTGCTGCCTTACAGCGTTGCGACGCCGAAGGCAAGTGTCGTGCATGGGGTTTCGTGTGTACTGAGTTCACGCCCCTTTCCCTCCTATTGCTGCCTTACAGCGTTGCGACGCTGAAGGCTAGTGTCGTTCACGGGGTTTCGTGTGTACTGAGTTCACTCCCCTTTCCCTCCTATTGCTGCCTTACAGCGTTGCGACGCCGAAGGCAAGTGTCGTACACGGGGTTTCGTGTGTTCTGAGTTCACGCCCCTTTCCCTCCTATTGCTGCCTTACAGCGGTGCGACGCCGTAAGCAAGTGTTGTGCAGGGGGTTTCGTGTGTACTGAGTTCACGCCCCTTTCCCTCCTATTGCTGCCTTACAGCGTTGCGACACCGAAGGCAAGTGTCATGCACTGGGTTTCGTGTGTACTGAGTTCACGCCCCGTTCCCTCCTATTGCTGCCTTACAGCGTTGTGACGCCGATGGCAAGTGTCGTGCACGGGGTTTCGTGTGTACTGAGTTCATGCCCCTTTCCCTCCTATTGCTGCCTTACAGAGTTGCGACGCCGAAGGCAAGTGTCGTGCACGGGGTTTCGTGTGTACTGAGTTCACGCCCCTTTCCCTACTATTGCTGCCTTACAGCGTTGCGACGCCGAAGGCAAGTGTCGTGCACGGGGTTTCGTGTGTACTGAGTTCACGCCCCTTTCCCTCCTATTGCTGCCTTACAGCGTTACGACGCCGAAGGCAAGCGTCGTGCACGGGGTTTCGTGTGTACTGAGTTCACGCCCCTTTCCCTCCTATTGCTGCCTTACATCGTTTCGACGCCGAAGGCAAGTGTCGTGCACGGAGTTTCGTGTGTACTGAGTTCACGCCCCTTTCCCTCCTCTTGCTGCCTTACAGCATTGCGACGCCGAAGGCAAGTGTCGTGCACGGGGTTTCGTGTGAACTGAGTTCATGACCCTTTCCCTCCTATTGCTGTCTTACAGCGTAGCGACGCCGAAGGCAAGTGTCGTGCACGGGGTTTCGTGTGTACTGAGTTCACGCCCCTTTCCCTCCTATTGCTGCCTTACATCGTTGCGACGCCGAAGGCAAGTGTCGTACACGGGGTTTCGTGTGTACTGAGTTCACGCCCCCTTCCCTTCTATTGCTGCCTTACAGCGTTGCGACGCCGAAGGGAATTGTCATGCACGGGGTTTCGTGTGTACGGAGTTCACGCCCCCTTCCCTCCTATTGCTGCCTTACAGCATTCCGACGACGAAGGCAAGTGTCGTGCACGGGGTTTCGTGTGTACTGAGTTCACGCCCCTTTAACTCCTATTGCTGCCTTACAGCGTTGCGACGCCGAAGGCAAGTGTCGTGCACGGAGTTTCGTGTGTACTGAGTTCACGCACCTTTCCCTCCTCTTGATGCCTTACAGCATTGCGACGCCGAAGGCAAGTGTCGTGCACGGGGTTTCGTGTGAACTGAGTTCATGACCCTTTCCCTCCTATTGCTGTCTTACAGCGTTGCGATGCCGAAGGCAAGTGTCGTGCATGGGGTTTCATGTGTACTGAGTTCACGCCCATTTCCCTCCTATTGCTGCCTTACAGCATTGCGACGCCGAAGGCAAGTGTCGTGCACGGGGTTTCGTGTGTACTGAGTTCACGCCCCTTTCCCTCCTATTGCTGCCTTACAGCGTGGCGACCCCGAAGGCAAGTGTCGTGCACGGGGTTTCGTGTGTACTGAGTTCACGCCCCTTTCCCTCCTATTGCTGCCTTACAGCGTTGCGACGCCGAAGGCAAGTGTCGTGCACGGGGTTTCGTGTGTACTGAGTTCACGCCCCTTTCCCTCCTATTGCTGCCTTACATCGTTGCGACGCCGAAGGCAAGTGTCGTGCACGGAGTTTCGTGTGTACTGAGTTCACGCCCCTTTCCCTCCTCTTGCTGCCTTACAGCATTGCGACGTCGAAGGCAAGTGTCGTGCACGGGGTTTCGTGTGAACTGAGTTCACGCCCCTTTCCCTCCTATTGCTGCCTTACAGCGTTGCGACGCAGAAGGCAAGTGTCGTGCACGGGGTTTCTTGTATACTGAGTTCACCCCCCTTTCCCTCCTATTGCTGCCTTACAGCGTTGCGCCGCCGTAGGCAAGTATCGTGCACGGGGTTTCGTGTGTACTGAGTTCACGCCCCTTTCCCTCCTATAGCTGCCTTACAGCATTGCGACGCCGAAGGCAAGTGTAGTGCACGGGGTTTCGTGTGTACTGAGTTCATGCCACTTTCCCTCCTATTGCTGTCTTACAGCGTAGCTACGCCGAAGGCAAGTGTCGTGCACGGGGTTTCGTGTGTACTGAGTTCACGCCCCTTTCCCTCCTATTGCTGCCTTACATCGTTGCGACGCCGAAGGCAAGTGTCGTGCACGGGGTTTCGTGTGTACTGAGTTCACGCCCCTTTCCCTTCTATTGCTGCCTT
Organism: Locusta migratoria; assembly: GCA_026315105.1. Taxonomy (NCBI): domain Eukaryota; kingdom Metazoa; phylum Arthropoda; class Insecta; order Orthoptera; family Acrididae; genus Locusta; species Locusta migratoria. The sequence goes on along the minus strand of CM048748.1, from coordinate 444,312,480 downwards.
ACAGCGTTGCGACGCCGAAGGGAATTGTCATGCACGGGGTTTCGTGTGTACTGAGTTCACGCCCCCTTCCCTCCTATTGCTGCCTTACAGCGTTCCGACGACGAAGGCAAGTGTCGTGCACGGGGTTTCGTGTGTACTGAGTTCACGCCCCTTTCCCTCCTATTGCTGCCTTACAGCGTTGCGACGCCGTAAGCAAGTGTTGTGTAGGGGGTTTCGTGTGTACTGAGTTCACGCCCCTTTCCCTCCTATTGCTGCCTTACAGCGTTGCGACACCGAAGGCAAGTGTCATGCACTGGGTTTCGTGTGTACTGAGTTCACGCCCCGTTCCCTCCTATTGCTGCCTTACAGCGTTGTGACGCCGATGGCAAGTGTCGTGCACGGGGTTTCGTGTGTACTGAGTTCATGCCCCTTTCCCTCCTATTGCTGCCTTACAGAGTTGCGACGCCGAAGGCAAGTGTCGTGCACGGGGTTTCGTGTGTACTGAGTTCACGCCCCTTTCCCTACTATTGCTGCCTTACAGCGTTGCGACGCCGAAGGCAAGTGTCGTGCACGGGGTTTCGTGTGTACTGAGTTCACGCCCCTTTCCCTCCTATTGCTGCCTTACAGCGTTACGACGCCGAAGGCAAGCGTCGTGCACGGGGTTTCGTGTGTACTGAGTTCACGCCCCTTTCCCTCCTATTGCTGCCTTACATCGTTGCGACGCCGAAGGCAAGTGTCGTGCACGGAGTTTCGTGTGTACTGAGTTCACGCCCCTTTCCCTCCTCTTGCTGCCTTACAGCATTGCGACGCCGAAGGCAAGTGTCGTGCACGGGGTTTCGTGTGAACTGAGTTCATGACCCTTTCCCTCCTATTGCTGTCTTACAGCGTAGCGACGCCGAAGGCAAGTGTCGTGCACGGGGTTTCGTGTGTACTGAGTTCACGCCCCTTTCCCTCCTATTGCTGCCTTACATCGTTGCGACGCCGAAGGCAAGTGTCGTGCACGGGGTTTCGTGTGTACTGAGTTCACGCCCCTTTCCCTTCTATTGCTGCCTTACAGCGTTGCGACGCCGAAGGGAATTGTCATGCACGGGGTTTCGTGTGTACTGAGTTCACGCCCCCTTCCCTCCTATTGCTGCCTTACAGCATTCCGACGACGAAGGCAAGTGTCGTGCACGGGGTTTCGTGTGTACTGAGTTCACGCCCCTTTAACTCCTATTGCTGCCTTACAGCGTTGCGACGCCGAAGGCAAGTGTCGTGCACGGAGTTTCGTGTGTACTGAGTTCACGCCCCTTTCCCTCCTCTTGATGCCTTACAGCATTGCGACGCCGAAGGCAAGTGTCGTGCACGGGGTTTCGTGTGAACTGAGTTCATGACCCTTTCCCTCCTATTGCTGTCTTACAGCGTTGCGATGCCGAAGGCAAGTGTCGTGCATGGGGTTTCATGTGTACTGAGTTCACGCCCATTTCCCTCCTATTGCTGCCTTACAGCATTGCGACGCCGAAGGCAAGTGTCGTGCACGGGGTTTCGTGTGTACTGAGTTCACGCCCCTTTCCCTCCTATTGCTGCCTTACAGCGTGGCGACCCCGAAGGCAAGTGTCGTGCACGGGGTTTCGTGTGTACTGAGTTCACGCCCCTTTCCCTCCTATTGCTGCCTTACAGCGTTGCGACGCCGAAGGCAAGTGTCGTGCACGGGGTTTCGTGTGTACTGAGTTCACGCCCCTTTCCCTCCTATTGCTGCCTTACATCGTTGCGACGCCGAAGGCAAGTGTCGTGCACGGAGTTTCGTGTGTACTGAGTTCACGCCCCTTTCCCTCCTCTTGCTGCCTTACAGCATTGCGACGTCGAAGGCAAGTGTCGTGCACGGGGTTTCGTGTGAACTGAGTTCACGCCCCTTTCCCTCCTATTGCTGCCTTACAGCGTTGCGACGCAGAAGGCAAGTGTCGTGCACGGGGTTTCTTGTATACTGAGTTCACCCCCCTTTCCCTCCTATTGCTGCCTTACAGCGTTGCGCCGCCGTAGGCAAGTATCGTGCACGGGGTTTCGTGTGTACTGAGTTCACGCCCCTTTCCCTCCTATTGCTGCCTTACAGCATTGCGACGCCGAAGGCAAGTGTAGTGCACGGGGTTTCGTGTGTACTGAGTTCATGCCACTTTCCCTCCTATTGCTGTCTTACAGCGTAGCTACGCCGAAGGCAAGTGTCGTGCACGGGGTTTCGTGTGTACTGAGTTCACGCCCCTTTCCCTCCTATTGCTGCCTTACATCGTTGCGACGCCGAAGGCAAGTGTCGTGCACGGGGTTTCGTGTGTACTGAGTTCACGCCCCTTTCCCTTCTATTGCTGCCTTACAGCGTTGCGACGCCGAAGGGAATTGTCATGCACGGGGTTTCGTGTGTACTGAGTTCACGCCCCCTTCCCTCCTATTGCTGCCTTACAGCGTTCCGACGACGAAGGCAAGTGTCGTGCACGGGGTTTCGTGTGTACTGAGTTCACGCCCCTTTCCCTCCTATTGCTGCCTTACAGCGTTGCGACGCCGTAAGCAAGTGTTGTGTAGGGGGTTTCGTGTGTACTGAGTTCACGCCCCTTTCCCTCCTATTGCTGCCTTACAGCGTTGCGACACCGAAGGCAAGTGTCATGCACTGGGTTTCGTGTGTACTGAGTTCACGCCCCGTTCCCTCCTATTGCTGCCTTACAGCGTTGTGACGCCGATGGCAAGTGTCGTGCACGGGGTTTCGTGTGTACTGAGTTCATGCCCCTTTCCCTCCTATTGCTGCCTTACAGAGTTGCGACGCCGAAGGCAAGTGTCGTGCACGGGGTTTCGTGTGTACTGAGTTCACGCCCCTTTCCCTCCTATTGCTGCCTTACATCGTTGCGACGCCGAAGGCAAGTGTCGTGCACGGGGTTTCGTGTGTACTGAGTTCACGCCCCTTTCCCTTCTATTGCTGCCTTACAGCGTTGCGACGCCGAAGGGAATTGTCATGCACGGGGTTTCGTGTGTACTGAGTTCACGCCCCCTTCCCTCCTATTGCTGCCTTACAGCATTCCGACGACGAAGGCAAGTGTCGTGCACGGGGTTTCGTGTGTACTGAGTTCACGCCCCTTTAACTCCTATTGCTGCCTTACAGCGTTGCGACGCCGAAGGCAAGTGTCGTGCACGGAGTTTCGTGTGTACTGAGTTCACGCCCCTTTCCCTCCTCTTGATGCCTTACAGCATTGCGACGCCGAAGGCAAGTGTCGTGCACGGGGTTTCGTGTGAACTGAGTTCATGACCCTTTCCCTCCTATTGCTGTCTTACAGCGTTGCGATGCCAAAGGCAAGTGTCGTGCATGGGGTTTCATGTGTACTGAGTTCACGCCCCTTTCCCTCCTATTGCTGCCTTACAGCATTGCGACGCCGAAGGCAAGTGTCGTGCACGGGGTTTCGTGTGTACTGAGTTCACGCCCCTTTCCCTCCTATTGCTGCCTTACAGCGTGGCGACCCCGAAGGCAAGTGTCGTGCACGGGGTTTCGTGTGTACTGAGTTCACGCCCCTTTCCCTCCTATTGCTGCCTTACAGCGTTGCGACGCCGAAGGCAAGTGTCGTGCACGGGGTTTCGTGTGTACTGAGTTCACGCCCCTTTCCCTTCTATTGCTGCCTTACAGCGTTACGACGCCGAAGGCAAGTGTCGTGCACTGGGTTTCGTGTGTACTGAGTTCACGCCCCTTTCCCTCCTATTCCTGCCTTACAGCGTTTCGACGCCGTAGGCAAGTGTTGTGCACGGGGTTTAGTGTGTACTGAGTTCACGCCCCTTTCCCTCCTATTGCTGCCTTACAGCGTTGCGACGCCGAAGGCAAGTGTCGTGCATGGGGTTTCGTGTGTACTGAGTTCACGCCCCTTTCCCTCCTATTGCTGCCTTACAGCGTTGCGACGCTGAAGGCTAGTGTCGTTCACGGGGTTTCGTGTGTACTGAGTTCACTCCCCTTTCCCTCCTATTGCTGCCTTACAGCGTTGCGACGCCGAAGGCAAGTGTCGTACACGGGGTTTCGTGTGTTCTGAGTTCACGCCCCTTTCCCTCCTATTGCTGCCTTACAGCGGTGCGACGCCGTAAGCAAGTGTTGTGCAGGGGGTTTCGTGTGTACTGAGTTCACGCCCCTTTCCCTCCTATTGCTGCCTTACAGCGTTGCGACACCGAAGGCAAGTGTCATGCACTGGGTTTCGTGTGTACTGAGTTCACGCCCCGTTCCCTCCTATTGCTGCCTTACAGCGTTGTGACGCCGATGGCAAGTGTCGTGCACGGGGTTTCGTGTGTACTGAGTTCATGCCCCTTTCCCTCCTATTGCTGCCTTACAGAGTTGCGACGCCGAAGGCAAGTGTCGTGCACGGGGTTTCGTGTGTACTGAGTTCACGCCCCTTTCCCTACTATTGCTGCCTTACAGCGTTGCGACGCCGAAGGCAAGTGTCGTGCACGGGGTTTCGTGTGTACTGAGTTCACGCCCCTTTCCCTCCTATTGCTGCCTTACAGCGTTACGACGCCGAAGGCAAGCGTCGTGCACGGGGTTTCGTGTGTACTGAGTTCACGCCCCTTTCCCTCCTATTGCTGCCTTACATCGTTGCGACGCCGAAGGCAAGTGTCGTGCACGGAGTTTCGTGTGTACTGAGTTCACGCCCCTTTCCCTCCTCTTGCTGCCTTACAGCATTGCGACGCCGAAGGCAAGTGTCGTGCACGGGGTTTCGTGTGAACTGAGTTCATGACCCTTTCCCTCCTATTGCTGTCTTACAGCGTAGCGACGCCGAAGGCAAGTGTCGTGCACGGGGTTTCGTGTGTACTGAGTTCACGCCCATTTCCCTCCTATTGCTGCCTTACATCGTTGCGACGCCGAAGGCAAGTGTCGTACACGGGGTTTCGTGTGTACTGAGTTCACGCCCCCTTCCCTTCTATTGCTGCCTTACAGCGTTGCGACGCCGAAGGGAATTGTCATGCACGGGGTTTCGTGTGTACGGAGTTCACGCCCCCTTCCCTCCTATTGCTGCCTTACAGCATTCCGACGACGAAGGCAAGTGTCGTGCACGGGGTTTCGTGTGTACTGAGTTCACGCCCCTTTAACTCCTATTGCTGCCTTACAGCGTTGCGACGCCGAAGGCAAGTGTCGTGCACGGAGTTTCGTGTGTACTGAGTTCACGCCCCTTTCCCTCCTCTTGATGCCTTACAGCATTGCGACGCCGAAGGCAAGTGTCGTGCACGGGGTTTCGTGTGAACTGAGTTCATGACCCTTTCCCTCCTATTGCTGTCTTACAGCGTTGCGATGCCGAAGGCAAGTGTCGTGCATGGGGTTTCATGTGTACTGAGTTCACGCCCATTTCCCTCCTATTGCTGCCTTACAGCATTGCGACGCCGAAGGCAAGTGTCGTGCACGGGGTTTCGTGTGTACTGAGTTCACGCCCCTTTCCCTCCTATTGCTGCCTTACAGCGTGGCGACCCCGAAGGCAAGTGTCGTGCACGGGGTTTCGTGTGTACTGAGTTCACGCCCCTTTCCCTCCTATTGCTGCCTTACAGCGTTGCGACGCCGAAGGCAAGTGTCGTGCACGGGGTTTCGTGTGTACTGAGTTCACGCCCCTTTCCCTCCTATTGCTGCCTTACATCGTTGCGACGCCGAAGGCAAGTGTCGTGCACGGAGTTTCGTGTGTACTGAGTTCACGCCCCTTTCCCTCCTCTTGCTGCCTTACAGCATTGCGACGTCGAAGGCAAGTGTCGTGCACGGGGTTTCGTGTGAACTGAGTTCACGCCCCTTTCCCTCCTATTGCTGCCTTACAGCGTTGCGACGCAGAAGGCAAGTGTCGTGCACGGGGTTTCTTGTATACTGAGTTCACCCCCCTTTCCCTCCTATTGCTGCCTTACAGCGTTGCGCCGCCGTAGGCAAGTATCGTGCACGGGGTTTCGTGTGTACTGAGTTCACGCCCCTTTCCCTCCTATTGCTGCCTTACAGCATTGCGACGCCGAAGGCAAGTGTAGTGCACGGGGTTTCGTGTGTACTGAGTTCATGCCACTTTCCCTCCTATTGCTGTCTTACAGCGTAGCTACGCCGAAGGCAAGTGTCGTGCACGGGGTTTCGTGTGTACTGAGTTCACGCCCCTTTCCCTCCTATTGCTGCCTTACATCGTTGCGACGCCGAAGGCAAGTGTCGTGCACGGGGTTTCGTGTGTACTGAGTTCACGCCCCTTTCCCTTCTATTGCTGCCTTACAGCGTTGCGACGCCGAAGGGAATTGTCATGCACGGGGTTTCGTGTGTACTGAGTTCACGCCCCCTTCCCTCCTATTGCTGCCTTACAGCGTTCCGACGACGAAGGCAAGTGTCGTGCACGGGGTTTCGTGTGTACTGAGTTCACGCCCCTTTCCCTCCTATTGCTGCCTTACAGCGTTGCGACGCCGTAAGCAAGTGTTGTGTAGGGGGTTTCGTGTGTACTGAGTTCACGCCCCTTTCCCTCCTATTGCTGCCTTACAGCGTTGCGACACCGAAGGCAAGTGTCATGCACTGGGTTTCGTGTGTACTGAGTTCACGCCCCGTTCCCTCCTATTGCTGCCTTACAGCGTTGTGACGCCGATGGCAAGTGTCGTGCACGGGGTTTCGTGTGTACTGAGTTCATGCCCCTTTCCCTCCTATTGCTGCCTTACAGAGTTGCGACGCCGAAGGCAAGTGTCGTGCACGGGGTTTCGTGTGTACTGAGTTCACGCCCCTTTCCCTCCTATTGCTGCCTTACATCGTTGCGACGCCGAAGGCAAGTGTCGTGCACGGGGTTTCGTGTGTACTGAGTTCACGCCCCTTTCCCTTCTATTGCTGCCTTACAGCGTTGCGACGCCGAAGGGAATTGTCATGCACGGGGTTTCGTGTGTACTGAGTTCACGCCCCCTTCCCTCCTATTGCTGCCTTACAGCATTCCGACGACGAAGGCAAGTGTCGTGCACGGGGTTTCGTGTGTACTGAGTTCACGCCCCTTTAACTCCTATTGCTGCCTTACAGCGTTGCGACGCCGAAGGCAAGTGTCGTGCACGGAGTTTCGTGTGTACTGAGTTCACGCCCCTTTCCCTCCTCTTGATGCCTTACAGCATTGCGACGCCGAAGGCAAGTGTCGTGCACGGGGTTTCGTGTGAACTGAGTTCATGACCCTTTCCCTCCTATTGCTGTCTTACAGCGTTGCGATGCCAAAGGCAAGTGTCGTGCATGGGGTTTCATGTGTACTGAGTTCACGCCCCTTTCCCTCCTATTGCTGCCTTACAGCATTGCGACGCCGAAGGCAAGTGTCGTGCACGGGGTTTCGTGTGTACTGAGTTCACGCCCCTTTCCCTCCTATTGCTGCCTTACAGCGTGGCGACCCCGAAGGCAAGTGTCGTGCACGGGGTTTCGTGTGTACTGAGTTCACGCCCCTTTCCCTCCTATTGCTGCCTTACAGCGTTGCGACGCCGAAGGCAAGTGTCATGCACGGGGTTTCGTGTGTACTGAGTTCACGCCCCTTTCTCGCCTATTGCTGCCTTACAGCGTTACGACGCCGAAGGCAAGTGTCGTGCACTGGGTTTCGTGTGTACTGAGTTCACGCCCCTTTCCCTCCTATTCCTGCCTTACAGCGTTTCGACGCCGTAGGCAAGTGTTGTGCACGGGGTTTAGTGTGTACTGAGTTCACGCCCCTTTCCCTCCTATTGCTGCCTTACAGCGTTGCGACGCCGAAGGCAAGTGTCGTGCATGGGGTTTCGTGTGTACTGAGTTCACGCCCCTTTCCCTCCTATTGCTGCCTTACAGCGTTGCGACGCTGAAGGCTAGTGTCGTTCACGGGGTTTCGTGTGTACTGAGTTCACTCCCCTTTCCCTCCTATTGCTGCCTTACAGCGTTGCGACGCCGAAGGCAAGTGTCGTACACGGGGTTTCGTGTGTTCTGAGTTCACGCCCCTTTCCCTCCTATTGCTGCCTTACAGCGTTGCGACGCCATAGGCAAGTGTCGTTCACCGGGTTTCGTGTGTACTGAGTTCACGCCCCTTTCCCTCCTATTGCTGCCTTACAGCGTTGCGACGCCGTAGGCAAGTGTCGTGCACTGGGTTTCGTGTGTACTGAGTTCACGCCCCTTTCCCTTCTATTGCTGCCTTACAGCGTTGCGACGCCGTAGGCAAGTGTCGTGCACGGGGTTTCGTGTGTACTGAGTACACGCCCCTTTCCCTCCTATTGCTGCCTTACAGCGTTGCGACGCCGAAGGCAAGTGTCGTGCACGGGGTTTCGTGTGTACTGAGTTCACGCCCCTTTCTCGCCTATTGCTGCCTTACAGCGTTACGACGCCGAAGGCAAGTGTCGTGCACTGGGTTTCGTGTGTACTGAGTTCACGCCCCTTTCCCTCCTATTCCTGCCTTACAGCGTTTCGACGCCGTAGGCAAGTGTTGTGCACGGGGTTTAGTGTGTACTGAGTTCACGCCCCTTTCCCTCCTATTGCTGCCTTACAGCGTTGCGACGCCGAAGGCAAGTGTCGTGCATGGGGTTTCGTGTGTACTGAGTTCACGCCCCTTTCCCTCCTATTGCTGCCTTACAGCGTTGCGACGCTGAAGGCAAGTGTCGTTCACGGGGTTTCGTGTGTACTGAGTTCACTCCCCTTTCCCTCCTATTGCTGCCTTACAGCGTTGCGACGCCGAAGGCAAGTGTCGTACACGGGGTTTCGTGTGTTCTGAGTTCACGCCCCTTTCCCTCCTATTGCTGCCTTACAGCGTTGCGACGCCATAGGCAAGTGTCGTGCACCGGGTTTCGTGTGTACTGAGTTCACGCCCCTTTCCCTCCTATTGCTGCCTTACAGCGTTGCGACGCCGTAGGCAAGTGTCGTGCACGGGGTTTCGTGTGTACTGAGTTCACGCCCCTTTCCCTCCTATTGCTGCCTTACAGTGATGCGACGCCGAAGGCAAGTGTCGTGCACTGGGTTTCGTGTGTACTGAGTTCACGCCCCTTTCCCTTCTATTGCTGCCTTACAGCGTTGCGACGCAGAAGGCAAGTGTCGTGCACGGGGTTTCTTGTATACTGAGTTCACCCCCCTTTCCCTCCTATTGCTGCCTTACAGCGTTGCGCCGCCGTAGGCAAGTATCGTGCACGGGGTTTCGTGTGTACTGAGTTCACGCCCCTTTCCCTCCTATTGCTGCCTTACAGCATTGCGACGCCGAAGGCAAGTGTAGTGCACGGGGTTTCGTGTGTACTGAGTTCATGCCACTTTCCCTCCTATTGCTGTCTTACAGCGTAGCTACGCCGAAGGCAAGTGTCGTGCACGGGGTTTCGTGTGTACTGAGTTCACGCCCCTTTCCCTCCTATTGCTGCCTTACATCGTTGCAAAGCCGAAGGCAAGTGTCGTGCACGGGGTTTCGTGTGTACTGAGTTCACGCCCCTTTCCCTTCTATTGCTGCCTTACAGCGTTGCGACGCCGAAGGGAATTGTCATGCACGGGGTTTCGTGTGTACTGAGTTCACGCCCCCTTCCCTCCTATTGCTGCCTTACAGCGTTCCGACGACGAAGGCAAGTGTCGTGCACGGGGTTTCGTGTGTACTGAGTTCACGCCCCTTTCCCTCCTATTGCTGCCTTACAGCGTTGCGACGCCGTAAGCAAGTGTTGTGCAGGGGGTTTCGTGTGTACTGAGTTCACGCCCCTTTCCCTCCTATTGCTGCCTTACAGCGTTGCGACGCCGAAGGCAAGTGTCGTGCACGGAGTTTCGTGTGTACTGAGTTCACGCCCCTTTCCCTCCTCTTGATGCCTTACAGCATTGCGACGCCGAAGGCAAGTGTCGTGCACGGGGTTTCGTGTGAACTGAGTTCATGACCCTTTCCCTCCTATTGCTGTCTTACAGCGTTGCGATACCGAAGGCAAGTGTCGTGCATGGGGTTTCATGTGTACTGAGTTCACGCCCCTTTCCCTCCTATTGCTGCCTTACAGCATTGCGACGCCGAAGGCAAGTGTCGTGCACGGGGTTTCGTGTGTACTGAGTTCACGCCCCTTTCCCTCCTATTGCTGCCTTACAGCGTGGCGACCCCGAAGGCAAGTGTCGTGCACGGGGTTTCGTGTGTACTGAGTTCACGCCCCTTTCCCTCCTATTGCTGTCTTACAGCGTTGCGACGCCGTAGGCAAGTGTCGTGCATGGGGTTTCGTGTGTACTGAGTTCACGCCCCTTTCCCTCCTATTGCTGCCTTACAGCGTTGCAACGCCGTAGGCAAATGTCGTGCACGGGGTTTCGTGTGTACTGAATTCACGCCCCTTTCCCTCCTAATGCTTCCTTACAGTGTTGCGACGCCGTAGGCAAGTGTCGTGCACGGGGATTCGTGTGTACTGAGTTCACGCCCCTTTCCCTCCTATTGCTGCCTTTCAGGGTTGCGACGCCCAAGGCAAGTGTCGTGCACGGAGTTTCGTGTGTACTGAGTTCGCGCCCCGTTCCCTCCTATTGCTGCCATACAGCGTTGTGACGCCGAAGGCAAGTGTCGTGCACGGGGTTTCGTGTGTACTGAGTTCACGCCCCTTTCCCTACTATTGCTGCCTTACAGCGTTGCGACGCCGAAGGCAAGTGTCGTGCACGGGGATTCGTGTGTACTGAGTTCACGCCCCTTTCCCTCCTATTCCTGCCTTACAGCGTTGCGACGCCGTAGGCAAGTGTCGTGCACGGGGTTTCGTGTGTACTGAGTACACGCCCCTTTCCCTCCTATTGCTGCCTTACAGCGTTGCGACGCCGAAGGCAAGTGTCGTGCACGGGGTTTCGTGTGTACTGAGTTCACGCCCCTTTCTCGCCTATTGCTGACTTACAGCGTTACGACGCCGAAGGCAAGTGTCGTGCACTGGGTTTCGTGTGTACTGAGTTCACGCCCCTTTCCCTCCTATTCCTGCCTTACAGCGTTTCGACGCCGTAGGCAAGTGTTGTGCACGGGGTTTAGTGTGTACTGAGTTCACGCCCCTTTCCCTCCTATTGCTGCCTTACAGCGTTGCGACGCCGAAGGCAAGTGTCGTGCATGGGGTTTCGTGTGTACTGAGTTCACGCCCCTTTCCCTCCCATTGCTGCCTTACAGCGTTGCGACGCTGAAGGCAAGTGTCGTTCACGGGGTTTCGTGTGTACTGAGTTCACTCCCCTTTCCCTCCTATTGCTGCCTTACAGCGTTGCGACGCCGAAGGCAAGTGTCGTACACGGGGTTTCGTGTGTTCTGAGTTCACGCCCCTTTCCCTCCTATTGCTGCCTTACAGCGTTGCGACGCCATAGGCAAGTGTCGTGCACCGGGTTTCTTGTATACTGAGTTCACCCCCCTTTCCCTCCTATTGCTGCCTTACAGCGTTGCGCCGCCGTAGGCAAGTATCGTGCACGGGGTTTCATGTGTACTGAGTTCACGCCCCTTTCCCTCCTATTGCTGCCTTACAGCGTTGCGACGCCGTAAGCAAGTGTTGTGCAGGGGGTTTCGTGTGTACTGAGTTCACGCCCCTTTCCCTCCTATTGCTGCCTTACAGCGTTGCGACACCGAAGGCAAGTGTCATGCACTGGGTTTCGTGTGTACTGAGTTCACGCCCCGTTCCCTCCTATTTCTGCCTTACAGCGTTGTGACGCCGATGGCAAGTGTCGTGCACGGGGTTTCGTGTGTACTGAGTTCATGCCCCTTTCCCTCCTATTGCTGCCTTACAGAGTTGCGACGCCGAAGGCAAGTGTCGTGCACGGGGTTTCGTGTGTACTGAGTTCACGCCCCTTTCCCTACTATTGCTGCCTTACAGCGTTGCGACGCCGAAGGCAAGTGTCGTGCACGGGGTTTCGTGTGTACTGAGTTCACGCCCCTTTCCCTCCTATTGCTGCCTTACAGCGTTACGACGCCGAAGGCAAGTGTCGTGCACGGGGTTTCGTGTGTACTGAGTTCACGCCCCTTTCCCTCCTATTGCTGCCTTACATCGTTGCGACGCCGAAGGCAAGTGTCGTGCACGGAGTTTCGTGTGTACTGAGTTCACGCCCCTTTCCCTCCTCTTGCTGAATTACAGCATTGCGACGCCGAAGGCAAGTGTCGTGCACGGGGTTTCGTGTGAACTGAGTTCATGACCCTTTCCCTCCTATTGCTGTCTTACAGCGTAGCGACGCCGAAGGCAAGTGTCGTGCACGGGGTTTCGTGTGTACTGAGTTCACGCCCCTTTCCCTCCTATTGCTGCCTTACATCGTTGCGACGCCGAAGGCAAGTGTCGTGCACGGGGTTTCGTGTGTACTGAGTTCACGCCCCTTTCCCTTCTATTGCTGCCTTACCGCGTTGCGACGCCGAAGGGAATTGTCATGCACGGGGTTTCGTGTGTACTGAGTTCACGCCCCCTTCCCTCCTATTGCTGCCTTACAGCATTCCGACGACGAAGCAAGTGTCGTGCACGGGGTTTCGTGTGTACTGAGTTCACGCCCCTTTAACTCCTATTGCTGCCTTACAGCGTTGCGACGCCGAAGGCAAGTGTCGTGCACGGAGTTTCGTGTGTACTGAGTTCACGCCCCTTTCCCTCCTCTTGATGCCTTACAGCATTGCGACGCCGAAGGCAAGTGTCGTGCACGGGGTTTCGTGTGAACTGAGTTCATGACCCTTTCCCTCCTATTGCTGTCTTACAGCGTTGCGATGCCGAAGGCAAGTGTCGTGCATGGGCTTTCATGTGTACTGAGTTCACGCCCCTTTCCCTCCTATTGCTGCCTTACAGTATTGCGACGCCGAAGGCAAGTGTCGTGCACGGGGTTTCGTGTGTACTGAGTTCACGCCCCTTTCCCTCCTATTGCTGCCTTACAGCGTGGCGACCACGAAGGCAAGTGTCCTGCACGGGGTTTCGTGTGTACTGAGTTCACGCCCCTTTCCCTCCTATTGCTGTCTTACAGCGTTGCGACGCCGTAGGCAAGTGTCGTGCATGGGGTTTCGTGTGTACTGAGTTTACGCCCCTTTCCCTCCTATTGCTGCCTTACAGCGTTGCAACGCCGTAGGCAAATGTCGTGCACGGGGTTTCGTGTGTACTGAGTTCACGCCCATTTCCCTCCTATTGCTGCCTTACAGCGTTGCGACACCGAAGGCAAGTTTTGTGCACTGGGTTTCGAGTGTACTGAGTTCACGCCCCGTTCCCTCCTATTGCTGCCTTACAGCGTCGTGACGCCGAAGGCAAGTGTCGTTCACGGGGTTTCGTGTGTACTGAGTTCACTCCCTTTCCCTCCTATTGCTGCCTTACAGCGTTGCGACGCCGAAGGCAAGTGTCGTGCACGGGGTTTCGTGTGTACTGAGTTCACGCCCCTTTCCCTCCTATTGCTGCCTTACAGCATTATGACGCCGAAGGCAAGTGTCGTGCACGGGGTTTCGTGTGTACTGAGTTTACGCCCCTTTCCCTCCCATTGCTACCTTACAGCGTTGCGACGCCGTAGGCAAGTGTCGTGCACGGGGTTTCGTGTGTACTGAGTTCACTTCCATTTCCCTCCTATTGCTGCCTTACAGCGTTGCGACGCCGAAGGCAAGTGTCGTTCACGGGGTTTCGTTTGTACTGAGTTCACGCCCCGTTCCCTCCTATTGCCGCCTTACAGCATTGTGACGCCGAAGGCAAGTGTCGTGCACGGGGTTTCATGTGTTCTGAATTCACGCCCCTTTCCCTCCTAATGCTTCCTTACAGTGTTGCGACGCCGTAGGCAAGTGTCGTGCACGGGGATTCGTGTGTACTGAGTTCACGCCCCTTTCCCTCCTATTGCTGCCTTTCAGGGTTGCGACGCCCAAGGCAAGTGTCGTGCACGGAGTTTCGTGTGTACTGAGTTCGCGCCCCGTTCCCTCCTATTGCTGCCATACAGCGTTGTGACGCCGAAGGCAAGTGTCGTGCACGGGGTTTCGTGTGTACTGAGTTCACGCCCCTTTCCCTACTATTGCTGCCTTACAGCGTTGCGACGCCGAAGGCAAGTGTCGTGCACGGGGATTCGTGTGTACTGAGTTCACGCCCCTTTCCCTCCTATTCCTGCCTTACAGCGTTGCGACGCCGTAGGCAAGTGTCGTGCACGGGGTTTCGTGTGTACTGAGTACACGCCCCTTTCCCTCCTATTGCTGCCTTACAGCGTTGCGACGCCGAAGGCAAGTGTCGTGCACGGGGTTTCGTGTGTACTGAGTTCACGCCCCTTTCTCGCCTATTGCTGCCTTACAGCGTTACGACGCCGAAGGCAAGTGTCGTGCACTGGGTTTCGTGTGTACTGAGTTCACGCCCCTTTCCCTCCTATTCCTGCCTTACAGCGTTTCGACGCCGTAGGCAAGTGTTGTGCACGGGGTTTAGTGTGTACTGAGTTCACGCCCCTTTCCCTCCTATTGCTGCCTTACAGCGTTGCGACGCCGAAGGCAAGTGTCGTGCATGGGGTTTTGTGTGTACTGAGTTCACGCCCCTTTCCCTCCTATTGCTGCCTTACAGCGTTGCGACGCTGAAGGCAAGTGTCGTTCACGGGGTTTCATGTGTACTGAGTTCACTCCCCTTTCCCTCCTATTGCTGCCTTACAGCGTTGCGACGCCGAAGGCAAGTGTCGTACACGGGGTTTCGTGTGTTCTGAGTTCACGCCCCTTTCCCTCCTATTGCTGCCTTACAGCGTTGCGACGCCATAGGCAAGTGTCGTGCACCGGGTTTCGTGTGTACTGAGTTCACGCCCCTTTCCCTCCTATTGCTGCCTTACAGCGTTGCGACGCCGTAGGCAAGTGTCGTGCACGGGGTTTCGTGTGTACTGAGTTCACGCCCCTTTCCCTCCTATTGCTGCCTTACAGTGATGCGACGCCGAAGGCAAGTGTCGTGCACTGGGTTTCGTGTGTACTGAGTTCACGCCCCTTTCCCTTCTATTGCTGCCTTAAAGCGTTGCGACACCGAAGGCAAGTGTCATGCACTGGGTTTCGTGTGTACTGAGTTCACGCCCGGTTCCCTCCTATTGTTGCTTTACAGCGTTGCGCCGCCGTTGGCAAGTGTCGTGCACGGGGTTTCGTGTGTACTGAGTTCACGCCCCTTTCCCTCCTATTGCTGCCTTACAGCATTGCGAAGCCGTAGGCAAGTGTCGTGCACGGGGTTTCGTGTGTACTGAGTTCACGCCCCTTTAACGCCTATTGCTGCCTTACAGCGTTGCGACGCCGAAGGCAAGTGTCGTGCACGGGGTTTCGTGTGTACTGAGTTCACGCCCCTTTCCCTCCTATTGCTGCCTTACAGCGTTGCGACGCCGAAGGCAAGTGTCGTGCACGGGGTTTCGTGTGTACTGAGTTCACGCCCCTTTCCCTCCTATTCCTGCCTTACAGCGTTGCGATGCCGAAGGCAAGTGTCGTGCACGGTGTTTCGTGTGTACTGAGTTCACGCCCCGTTCCCTCCTATTGCTGCATTACAGCGTTGTGACGTGGAAGGCAAGTGTCGTGCACGGGGTTTCGTGTGTACTGAGTTCACGCCCCGTTCCCACCTATTGCTGCCTTACAGCGTTGCGACGCCGTAGGCAAGTGTCGTGCACGGGGTTTCGTGTGTACTGAGTTCACGCCCCTTTCCATCCTATTGCTGCCTTACAGCGTTGCGACGCCAAAGGCAAGTGTCGTGCACGGGGTTTCGTGTGTACTGAGTTCACGCCCCTTTCCCTCCTATTGCTGCCTTACAGCGTTGCAACGCCGAAGGCAAGTGTCGTGCACGGGGTTTCGTGTGTACTGAGTTCACGCCCCTTTCCCTCCTATTGCTGCCTTACAGCGTTGCGACGCCGAAGGCAAGTGTCGTGCACGGGGTTTCATGTGTACTGGGTTCACGCCCCTTTCCCTCCTATTGCTGCCTTACAGCGTTGCGCCGCCGTAGGCAAGTGTCGTGCACGGGGTTTCGTGTGCACTGAGTTCACGCCCCTTTCCCTCCTATTGCTGCCTTACAGCGTTGCGACGCCGTAGGCAAGTGCCGTGCACGGGGTTTCGTGTGTACTGAGTTCACGCCCCTTTCCCTCCTATTGCTGCCTTACAGCGTTGCGACGCCGAAGGCAAGTGTCGTGTACGGGGTTTCGTGTGTACTGAGTTCACGCCCCTTTCCCTCCTATTGCTGCCTTACAGCGTTGCGACGCCGTAGGCAATTGTCGTGCACGGGGTTTCGTGTGTACTGAGTTCAATCCCCTTTCCCTCCTATTGCTGCCTTACAGTGTTGCGACGCCGAAGGCAAGTGTCGTGCACGGTGTTTCATGTGTACTGAGTTCACGCCCCTTTCCCTCCTATTGCTGCCTTACAGCGTTGCGACGCCGAAGGCAAGTGTCGCTCACGGGGTTTCGTGTGTACTGAGTTCACGCCCCGTTCCCTCCTATTGCTGCCTTACAGCATTGCGACGCCGAAGGCAAGTGTCGTGCACGGGGTTTCATGTGTACTGAATTCACGCTTCTTTCCCTCCTATTGCTGCCTTACAGCGTTGCGACGCCGAAGGCAAGTGTCGTGCACGGGGTTTCGTGTGTACTGAGTTCACGCCCCTTTCCCTCCTATTGCTGCCTTACAGCATTGCGACGCCGAAGGCAAGTGTCGTTCACGGGGTTTCGTTTGTACTGAGTTCACGCCCCTTTCCCTTCTATTGCTGCCTTACAGCATTGCGACGCCGAAGGCAAGTGTCGTGCACGGGGTTTCATGTGTACTGAATTCACGCCCCTTTCCCTCCTATTGCTGACTTACAGCGTTGCGACGCCGTAGACAAGTTTCGTGCACGGGGTTTCGTGTGTACTGAGTTCACGCCCCTTTCCCTCCTATTGCTGCCTTACAGCGTTGCGACGCCGTAGGCTAGTGTCGTGCACGGGGTTTCGTGTGTACTGAGTTCACGCACCTTTCCCTCCTATTGCTGCCTTACAGCGTTGCGACGCCAAAGGCAAGTGTCGTGCACGGGGTTTCGTGTGTACTGAGTTCATGCCCCTTTCCCTCCTATTGCTGCCTTACAGCGTTGCGACGCCGTAGGCAAGTGTCGTGCACGGTGTTTCGTGTGTACTGAGTTCACGCCCCTTTCCCTCCTATTGCTGCCTTACAGCGTTGCGACGCCGTAGGTAAGTGTCGTGCACGGGGTTTCGTGTGTACTGAGTTCACGCCCCTTTCCCACCTATTGCTGCCTTACAGCGTTGCGACGCCGAAGGCAAGTGTCGTGCACGGGGTTTCGTGTGTACTGAGTGCACGCCCCGTTCCCTCCTATTGCTGCATTACAGCGTTGTGACGTGGAAGGCAAGTGTCGTGCACGGGGTTTCGTGTGTACTGAGTTCACGCCCCTTTCCCTCCTATTGCTGCCTTACAGCGTTGCGACGCCGAAGGCAAGTGTCGTTCACGGGGTTTCGTGTGTACTGAGTTCACGCCCCGTTCCCTCCTATTGCTGCCTTACAGCATTGCGACGCCGAAGGCAAGTGTCGTGCACGAGGTTTCATGTGTACTGAATTATCGCCCCTTTCCCTCCTATTGCTGCCTTACAGCGTTGCGATGCCGAACACAAGTGTCGTGCACGTGGTTTCGTGTGTACTGAGTTCACGCCCCTTTCGCTCCTGTTGCTGCCTTACAGCGTTGCGACGCCGTAGGCAAGTGTCGTTCACGGGGTTTCGTGTGTACTTAGTTCACGCCCCTTTCCCTCCTTTTGCTGCCATACAGCGTTGCGACGCCGAAGGCAAAGGTCGTGCACAGGGTTTCGTGTGTACTGAGTTCACGCCCCTTTCCCTACTATTGCTGCCTTACAGCGTTGCGACGCCGAAGGCAAGTGTCGTGCACGGGGTTTCGAGTGTACTGAGTTCACGCCCCGTTCCCTCCTATTCCTACCTTACAGCGTTGTGACGCCGAAGGCAAGTGTCGTGGACGGGGTTTAGTGTGTACTGAGTTCACGCCCCTTTCCCTCCTATTGCTGCCTTACAGCGTTGCGACGCCGAAGGCAAGTGTCGTGCACGGGGTTTCGTGTGTACTGAGTTCACCCCCCTTTCCATCCTATTCCTGCCCTACAGCGTTGCGACGCCGTAGGCAAGTGTCGTGCACGGGGTTTTGTGTGTACTGAGTTCACGCCTTTTTCCCTCCTATTGCTGTCTTACATCGTTGCGACGCCGAAGACAAGTGTCGTGCACGGGGTTTTATGTGTTCTGAGTTCACGCCCCTTTCCCTCCTATTGCTGCCTTACAGCGTTGCGAAGCCGAAGGATAGTGTCGTGCACAGGGTTTCGTGTGTAATGAGTTCACGCCCCTTTCCCTCCTATTGCTGCCTTACAGCGTTGCGACGCCGAAGGCAAGTGTCGTGCACGGTGTTTCATGTGTACTGAGTTCACGCCCCTTTCCCTCCTATTGCTGTCTTACAGCGTTGCGACGCTGAAGGCAAGTGTCGTGCACGGGGTTTCGTGTGTACTGAGTTCACACCCCTTTCCCTCCTATTGCTGCCTTACATCGTTGCGACGCCGTAGGCAAGTGTCGTGCACGGGGTTTCGTGTGTACTGAGTTCACGCCCCTTTCCCTCCTATTGCTGCCTTACAGCGTTGCGACGCCGTATGCAAGTGTCGTGCACGGGGTTTCGTGTGTAGTGAGTTCACGCCCCTTTCTCTCCTATTGCTGCCTTACAGCGTTGCGACGCCGTAGGCAAGTGTCGTGCACGGGGTTTCGTGTGTACTAAGTTCACGCCCCTTTCCCTCCTATTGCTGCCATACAGCGTTGCGACGCCGAAGGCAAGTGTAGTGCACGGGGTTTCGTGTGTACTGAGTTCACGCCCCTTTCCCTCCTATTGCTGTCTTACAGCGTTGCGACGCCGAAGGCAAGTGTCGTGCACGGGGTTTCGTGTGTACTGAGTTCACGCCCCTTTCCCTCCTATTGCTGCCTTACATCGTTGCGATGCCGTAGGCAAGTGTCGTGCACGGGGTTTCGTGTGTACTGAGTTCACGCCCCTTTCCCTCCTATTGCTGCCTTACAGCGTTGCGACGCCGAAGGCAAGTGTCGTGCACGGGGTTTCGTGTGTACTGAGTTCACCCCCCTTTCCATCCTATTCCTGCCCTACAGCGTTGCGACGCCGTAGGCAAGTGTCGTGCACGGGGTTTTGTGTGTACTGAGTTCATGCCCCTTTCCCTCATATTGCTGTCTTACATCGTTGCGACGCCGAAGACAAGTGTCGTGCACGGGGTTTCGTGTGTACTGAGTTCACGCCCCTTTCCCTCCTATTGCTGCCTTACAGCGTTGCGAAGCCGAAGGATAGTGTCGTGCACAGGGTTTCGTGTGTAATGAGTTCACGCCCCTTTCCCTCCTATTGCTGCCTTACAGCGTTGCGACGCCGAAGGCAAGTGTCGTGCACGGTTGTTTCATGTGTACTGAGTTCACGCCCCTTTCCCTCCTATTGCTGCCTTACAGCGTTGCGACGCCGTAGGCAAGTGTCGTGCACGGGGTTTCGTGTGTACTGAGTTCACGCCCCTTTCACTCCTATTGCTGCCTTACAGCGTTTTGATGCCGAAGGCAAGTGTCGTGCACGGGGTTTCGTGTGTACTGAGTTCACGCCCCTTTCCCTCCTATTGCTGCCTTACAGCATTGCGACGCCGTAGGCAAGTATCGTGCACGGGGTTTCGTGTGTACTGAGTTCACGCCCCTTTCCCTCCTATTGCTGATATACAGTGTTGCGACGCCGAAGGCAAGTGTAGTGCACGGGGTTTCGTGTGTACTGAGTTCACGCCCCTTTCCCTCCTATTGCTGACTTACAGCGTTGCGACGCCGAAGGCAAGTGTCGTGCACGGGGTTTCGTGTGTACTGAGTTCACGCCCCTTTCCCTCCTATTGCTGCCTTACATCGTTGCGACGCCGTAGGCAAGTGTTGTGCACGGGGTTTCGTGTGTACTGAGTTCACGCCCCTTTCCCTCCTATTGCTGCCTTACAGCGTTGCGACGCCGTAAGCAAGTGTCGTGCACGGGGTTTCGTGTGTAGTGAGTTCACGCCCCTTTCTCTCCTATTGCTGCCTTACAGCGTTGCGACGCCGTAGGCAAGTGTCGTGCACGGGGTTTCGTGTGTACTGAGTTCACGCCCCTTTCCCTCCTATTGCTGCCTTACAGCGTTGCGACGCCGAAGGCAAGTGTCGTTCACGGGGTTTCGTGTGTACTGAGTTCACGCCCCGTTCCCTCCTATTGCTGCCTTACAGCATTGCGACGCCGAAGGCAAGTGTCGTGCACGAGGTTTCATGTGTACTGAATTATCGCCCCTTTCCCTCCTATTGCTGCCTTACAGCGTTGCGATGCCGAAGACAAGTGTCGTGCACGTGGTTTCGTGTGTACTGAGTTCACGCCCCTTTCGCTCCTATTGCTGCCTTACAGCGTTGCGACGCCGTAGGCAAGTGTCGTGCACGGGGTTTCGTGTGTACTTAGTTCACGCCCCTTTCCCTCCTTTTGCTGCCATACAGCGTTGCGACGCCGAAGGCAAGTGTCGTGCACGGGGTTTCGTGTGTACTGAGTTCACGCCCCTTTCCCTACTATTGCTGCCTTACAGCGTTGCGACGCCGTAGACAAGTGTCGTGCACGGGGTTTCGTGTGTACTGAGTTCACGCCCCTTTCCCTCCTATTGCTGCCTTACAGCGTTGCGACGCCGTATGCAAGTGTCGTGCACGGGGTTTCGTGTGTAGTGAGTTCACGCCCCTTTCTCTCCTATTGCTGCCTTACAGCGTTGCGACGCCGTAGGCAAGTGTCGTGCACGGGGTTTCGTGTGTACTAAGTTCACGCCCCTTTCCCTCCTATTGCTGCCATACAGCGTTGCGACGCCGAAGGCAAGTGTAGTGCACGGGGTTTCGTGTGTACTGAGTTCACGCCCCTTTCCCTCCTATTGCTGTCTTACAGCGTTGCGACGCCGAAGGCAAGTGTCGTGCACGGGGTTTCGTGTGTACTGAGTTCACGCCCCTTTCCCTCCTATTGCTGCCTTACATCGTTGCGATGCCGTAGGCAAGTGTCGTGCACGGGGTTTCGTGTGTACTGAGTTCACGCCCCTTTCCCTCATATTGCTGTCTTACATCGTTGCGACGCCGAAGACAAGTGTCGTGCACGGGGTTTCGTGTGTACTGAGTTCACGCCCCTTTCCCTCCTATTGCTGCCTTACAGCGTTGCGAAGCCGAAGGATAGTGTCGTGCACAGGGTTTCGTGTGTAATGAGTTCACGCCCCTTTCCCTCCTATTGCTGCCTTACAGCGTTGCGACGCCGAAGGCAAGTGTCGTGCACGGTTGTTTCATGTGTACTGAGTTCACGCCCCTTTCCCTCCTATTGCTGCCTTACAGCGTTGCGACGCCGTAGGCAAGTGTCGTGCACGGGGTTTCGTGTGTACTGAGTTCACGCCCCTTTCCCTCCTATTGCTGCCTTACAGCGTTTTGATGCCGAAGGCAAGTGTCGTGCACGGGGTTTCGTGTGTACTGAGTTCACGCCCCTTTCCCTCCTATTGCTGCCTTACAGCATTGCGACGCCGTAGGCAAGTATCGTGCACGGGGTTTCGTGTGTACTGAGTTCACGCCCCTTTCCCTCCTATTGCTGATATACAGTGTTGCGACGCCGAAGGCAAGTGTAGTGCACGGGGTTTCGTGTGTACTGAGTTCACGCCCCTTTCCCTCCTATTGCTGACTTACAGCGTTGCGACGCCGAAGGCAAGTGTCGTGCACGGGGTTTCGTGTGTACTGAGTTCACGCCCCTTTCCCTCCTATTGCTGCCTTACATCGTTGCGACGCCGTAGGCAAGTGTCGTGCACGGGGTTTCGTGTGTACTGAGTTCACGCCCCTTTCCCTCCTATTGCTGCCTTACAGCGTTGCGACGCCGTAAGCAAGTGTCGTGCACGGGGTTTCGTGTGTAGTGAGTTCACGCCCCTTTCTCTCCTATTGCTGCCTTACAGCGTTGCGACGCCGTAGGCAAGTGTCGTGCACGGGGTTTCGTGTGTACTGAGTTCACGCCCCTTTCCCTCCTATTGCTGCCTTACAGCGTTGCGACGCCGAAGGCAAGTGTCGTTCACGGGGTTTCGTGTGTACTGAGTTCACGCCCCGTTCCCTCCTATTGCTGCCTTACAGCATTGCGACGCCGAAGGCAAGTGTCGTGCACGAGGTTTCATGTGTACTGAATTATCGCCCCTTTCCCTCCTATTGCTGCCTTACAGCGTTGCGATGCCGAAGACAAGTGTCGTGCACGTGGTTTCGTGTGTACTGAGTTCACGCCCCTTTCGCTCCTATTGCTGCCTTACAGCGTTGCGACGCCGTAGGCAAGTGTCGTGCACGGGGTTTCGTGTGTACTTAGTTCACGCCCCTTTCCCTCCTTTTGCTGCCATACAGCGTTGCGACGCCGAAGGCAAGTGTCGTGCACGGGGTTTCGTGTGTACTGAGTTCACGCCCCTTTCCCTACTATTGCTGCCTTACAGCGTTGCGACGCCGTAGGCAAGTGTCGTGCACGGGGTTTCGTGTGTACTGAGTTCACGCCCCTTTCCCTCCTATTGCTGCCTTACAGCGTTGCGACGCCGAAGGCAAGTGTCGTGCACGGGGTTTCGTGTGTACTGGGTTCACGCCCCGTTCCCTCCTATTCCTACCTTACAGCGTTGTGACGCCGAAGGCAAGTGTCGTGCACGGGGTTTCGTGTGTACTGAGTCCACGCCCCTTTCCCTCCTATTGCTGCCTTACAGCGTTGCGAAGCCGAAGGCAAGTGTCGTGCACGGGGTTTCGTGTGTACTGAGTTCACC
Source organism: Locusta migratoria (assembly GCA_026315105.1). NCBI lineage: Eukaryota > Metazoa > Arthropoda > Insecta > Orthoptera > Acrididae > Locusta > Locusta migratoria. The sequence goes on along the minus strand of CM048748.1, from coordinate 444,289,887 downwards.
CCCCTTTCCATCCTATTCCTGCCCTACAGCGTTGCTACGCCGTAGGCAAGTGTCGTGCACGGGATTTTGTGTGTACTGAGTTCACGCCTTTTTCCCTCCTATTGCTGTCTTACATCTTTGCGACGCCGAAGACAAGTGTCGTGCACGGGGTTTCATGTGTTCTGAGTTCACGCCCCTTTCCCTCCTATTGCTGCCTTACAGCGTTGCGAAGCCGAAGGATAGTGTCGTGCACAGGGTTTCGTGTGTAATGAGTTCACGCCCCTTTCCCTCCTATTGCTGCCTTACAGCGTTGCGACGCCGAAGGCAAGTGTCGTGCACGGTGTTTCATGTGTACTGAGTTCATGCCCCTTTCCCTCCTATTGCTGCCTTACAGCGTTGCGATGCCGTAGGCAAGTGTCGTGCACGGGGTTTCGTGTGTACTGAGTTCACGCCCCTTTCCCTCCTATTGCTGCCTTCCAGCGTTTTGACGCCGAAGGCAAGTGGCGTGCACGGGGTTTCGTGTGTACTGAGTTCACGCCCCTTTCCCTCCTATTGCTGCCATACAGCGTTGCGACGCCGAAGGCAAGTGTAGTGCACGGGGTTTCGTGTGTACTGAGTTCACGCCCCTTTCCCTCCTATTGCTGTCTTACAGCGTTGCGACGCTGAAGGCAAGTGTCGTGCACGGGGTTTCGTGTGTACTGAGTTCACGCCCCTTTCCCTCCTATTGCTGCCTTACATCGTTGCGACGCCGTAGGCAAGTGTCGTGCACGGGGTTTCGTGTGTACTGAGTTCACGCCCCTTTCCCTCCTATTGCTGCCATACAGCGTTGCGACGCCGAAGGCAAGTGTAGTGCACGGGGTTTCGTGTGTACTGAGTTCACGCCCCTTTCCCTCCTATTGCTGCCACACAGCGTTGCGACGCCGAAGGCAAGTGTCGTGCACGGGGTTTCGTGTGTACTGAGTTCACGCCCCTTTCCCGACTATTGCTGCCTTACAGCGTTGCGACGCCGTAGGCAAGTGTCGTGCACGGGGTTTCGTGTGTACTGAGTTCACGCCCCTTTCCCTCCTATTGCTGCCTTACAGCGTTGCGACGCCGAAGGCAAATGTCGTGCACGGGGTTTCGTGTGTACTGAGTTCACGCCCCGTTCCCTCCTATTCCTACCGTACAGCGTTGTGACGCCGAAGGCAAGTGTCGTGCACGGGGTTTCGTGTGTACTGAGTTCACGCCCCTTTCCCTCCTATTGCTGCCTTACAGCGTTGCGACGCCGAAGGCAAGTGTCGTGCACGGGGTTTCGTGTGTACTGAGTTCACCACCCTTTCCATCCTATTCCTGCCTTACAGCGTTGCGACGCCGTAGGCAAGTGTCGTGCACGGGGTGTCGTGTGTACTGAGTTCACGCCCCTTTCCCTCCTATTGCTGCCTTACAGCGTTGCGACGACGAAGGCAAGTGTCGTGCACGGGATTCGTGTGTACTGAGTTCACGCCCCTTTCCCTCCTATTGCTGCCTTACAGCGTTGCGACGCCGAAGGCAAGTGTCGTTGCACGGGATTCGTGTGTACTGAGCTCACGCCCCTTTCCCTCCTATTGCTGCCTTACAGCGTTGCGACGCCGTAGGAAAGTGTCGTGCACAGGGTTTCGTGTGTACTGAGTTCACGCCCCTTTCCCTCCTATTGCTGCCTTACAGCGTTGCGACGCCGTAGGCAAGTGTCGTGCACGGGGTTTCGTGTGTACTTAGTTCACGCACCATTCCCTCCTATTGCTGCCTTACAGCGTTGCGACGCCGAAGGCAAGTGTCGTGCACGGGGTTTCGTGTGTACTGAGTTCATGCCCCTTTCCCTCCTATTGCTGCCTTACAGCGTTGCGACGCCGTAGGCAAGTGTCGTGCACGGTGTTTCGTGTGTACTGAGTTCACGCCCCTTTCCCTCCTATTGCTGCCTTACAGCGTTGCGACGCCGTAGGTAAGTGTCGTGCACGGGGTTTCGTGTGTACTGAGTTCACGCCCCTTTCCCTCCTATTGCTGCCTTACAGCGTTGCGACGCCGAAGGCAAGTGTCGTGCACGGGGTTTCGTGTGTACTGAGTGCACGCCCCGTTCCCTCCTATTGCTGCATTACAGCGTTGTGACGTGGAAGGCAAGTGTCGTGCACGGGGTTTTGTGTGTACTGAGTTCACGCCCCTTTCCCTCCTATTGCTGCCTTACAGCGTTGCGACGCCGAAGGCAAGTGTCGTTCACGGGGTTTCGTGTGTACTGAGTTCACGCCCCGTTCCCTCCTATTGCTGCCTTACAGCATTGCGACGCCGAAGGCAAGTGTCGTGCACAAGGTTTCATGTGTACTGAATTATCGCCCCTTTCCCTCCTATTGCTGCCTTACAGCGTTGCGATGCCGAAGACAAGTGTCGTGCACGTGGTTTCGTGTGTACTGAGTTCACGCCCCTTTCACTCCTATTGCTGCCTTACAGCGTTGCGATGCCGTAGGCAAGTGTCGTGCACGGGGTTTCGTGTGTACTGAGTTCACGCCCCTTTCCCTCCTATTGCTGCCTTACAGCGTTTTGACGCCGAAGGCAAGTGGCGTGCACGGGGTTTCGTGTGTACTGAGTTCACGCCCCTTTCCCTCCTATTGCTGCATTACAGCGTTGCGACGCCGAAGGCAAGTGTAGTGCACGGGGTTTCGTGTGTACTGAGTTCACGCCCCTTTCCCTCCTATTGCTGTCTTACAGCGTTGCGACGCTGAAGGCAAGTGTCGTGCACGGGGTTTCGTGTGTACTGAGTTCACGCCCCTTTCCCTCCTATTGCTGCCTTACATCGTTGCGACGCCGTAGGCAAGTGTCGTGCACGGGGTTTCGTGTGTACTGAGTTCACGCCCCTTTCCCTCCTATTGCTGCCTTACAGCGTTGCGACGCCGTATGCAAGTGTCGTGCACGGGGTTTCGTGTGTAGTGAGTTCACGCCCCTTTCTCTCCTATTGCTGCCTTACAGCGTTGCGACGCCGTAGGCAAGTGTCGTGCACGGGGTTTCGTGTGTACTAAGTTCACGCCCCTTTCCCTCCTATTGCTGCCATACAGCGTTGCGACGCCGAAGGCAAGTGTAGTGCACGGGGTTTCGTGTGTACTGAGTTCACGCCCCTTTCCCTCCTATTGCTGTCTTACAGCGTTGCGACTCCGAAGGCAAGTGTCGTGCACGGGGTTTCGTGTGTACTGAGTTCACGCCCCTTTCCCTCCTATTGCTGCCTTACAGCGTTGCGACGCCGTAGGCAAGTGTCGTGCACGGGGTTTCGTGTGTACTGAGTTCACGCCCCTTTCCCTCCTATTGCTGCCTTACAGCGTTGCGACGCCGAAGGCAAGTGTCGTGCACGGGGTTTCATGTGTACTGAATTCACGCCCATTTCCCTCCTATTGCTGACCTACAGCGTTGCGACGCCGTAGGCAAGTGTCGTGCACGGGGTATCGTGTGTACTGAGTTCACGCCCCTTTCCCTCCTATTGCTTCCTTACTGCGTTGCGACGCCGTAAGCAAGTGGCGTGCACGGGGTTTCGTGTGTACTGAGTTCACGCCCCTTTCCCTCCTATTGCTGCCTTACAGCGTTGCGATGCCGAAGACAAGTGTCGTGCACGTGGTTTCGTGTGTACTGAGTTCACGCCCCTTTCGCTCCTATTGCTGCCTTACAGCGTTGCGACGCCGTAGGCAAGTGTCGTGCACGGGGTTTGGTGTGTACTGAGTTCACGCCCCTTTCCCTCCTATTGCTGCCATACAGCGTTGTGACGCCGAAGGCAAGTGTCGTGCACGGGGTTTCGTGTGTACTGAGTTCACGCCCCTTTCCCTACTATTGCTGCCTTACAGCGTTGCGACGCCGTAGGCAAGTGTCGTGCACGGGGTTTCGTGTGTACTGAGTTCACGCCCTTTTCCCTCCTATTGCTGCCTTACAGCGTTGCGACGCCGAAGGCTAGTGTCGTGCACGGGGTTTCGTGTGTACTGAGTTCACGACCCGTTCCCTCCTATTCCTACCTTACAGCGTTGTGACGCCGAAGGCAAGTGTCGTGCACAGGGTTTCGTGTGTACTGAGTTCACGCCCCTTTCCCTCCTATTGCTGCCTTACAGCGTTGCGACGCCGAAGGCAAGTGTCGTGCACGGGGTTTCGTGTGTACTGAGTTCACCACCCTTTCCATCCTATTCCTGCCTTACAGCGTTGCGACGCCGTAGGCAAGTGTCGTGCACGGGGTTTTGTGTGTACTGAGTTCACACCCCTTTCCCTCCTATTGCTGTCTTACATCGTTGCGACGCCGAAGGCAAGTGTCGTGCACGGGGTTTCGTGTGTACTAAGTTCACGCCCCTTTCCCTCCTATTGCTGCCTTACAGCGTTGCGAAGCCGAAGGATAGTGTCGTGCACAGGGTTTCGTGTGTAATGAGTTCACGCCCCTTTCCCTCCTATTGCTGCCTTACAGCGTTGCGACGCCGAAGGCATGTGTCGTGCACGGTGTTTCATGTGTACTGAGTTCACGCCCCTTTCCCTCCTATTGCTGCCACACAGCGTTTTGACGCCGAAGGCAAGTGTCGTGCACGGGGTTTCATGTGTACTGAGTTCACGCCCCTTTTCCTCCTATTGCTGCCTTACAGCGTTGCGACGCCGTAGGAAAGTGTCGTGCACAGGGTTTCGTGTGTACTGAGTTCACGCCCCTTTCCCTCCTATTGCTGCCTTACAGCGTTGCGACGCCGTAGGCAAGTGACGTGCACGGGGTTTCGTGTGTACTGAGTTCACCACCCTTTCCATCCTATTCCTGCCTTACAGCGTTGCGACGCCGTAGGCAAGTGTCGTGCACGGGGTTTTGTGTGTACTGAGTTCACGCCCCTTTCCCTCCTATTGCTGCCTTACAGCGTTGCGACGCCGAAGGCAAATGTCGTGCACGGGGTTTCGTGTGTACTGAGTTCGCGCCCCGTTCCCTCCTATTCCTACCGTACAGCGTTGCGACGCCGTAGGCAAGTGTCGTGCACGGTGTTTCGTGTGTACTGAGTTCACGCCCCTTTCCCTCCTATTGCTGCCTTACAGCGTTGCGACGCCGTAGGTAAGTGTCGTGCACGGGGTTTCGTGTGTACTGAGTTCACGCCCCTTTCCCTCCTATTGCTGCCTTACAGCGTTGCGACGCCGAAGGCAAGTGTCTTTCACGGGGTTTCGTGTGTACTGAGTTCACGCCCCGTTCCCTCCTATTGCTGCCTTACAGCATTGCGACGCCGTAGGCAAGTGTCGTGCACGAGGTTTCATGTGTACTGAATTATCGCCCCTTTCCCTCCTATTGCTGCCCTCAGCGTTGCGATGCCGAAGACAAGTGTCGTGCACGTGGTTTCGTGTGTACTGAGTTCACGCCCCTTTCGCTCCTATTGCTGCCTTACAGCGTTGCGACGCCGTAGGCAAGTGTCGTGCACGGGGTTTCGTGTGTACTGAGTTCACGCCCCTTTCCCTACTATTGCTGCCTTACAGCGTTGCGACGCCGTAGGCAAGTGTCGTGCACGGGGTTTCGTGTGTACTGAGTTCACGCCCCTTTCCCTCCTATTGCTGCCTTACAGCGTTGCGACGCCGAAGGCAAGTGTCGTGCACGGGGTTTCGTGTGTACTGGGTTCACGCCCCGTTCCCTCCTATTGCTGCCATACAGCGTTGCGACGCCAAAGGCAAGTGTCGTGCACGGGGTTTCGTGTGTACTGAGTTCACGCCCCTTTCCCTACTATTGCTGCCTTACAGCGTTGCGACGCCGTAGGCAAGTGTCATGCACGGGGTTTCGTGTGTACTGAGTTCACACCCCTTTCCCTCCTATTGCTGCCTTACAACGTTGCGACGCCGAAGGTAAGTGTCGTGCACGGGGTTTCGTGTGTACTGAGTTCTCGCCCCGTTCCCTCCTATTCCTACCTTACAGCGTTGTGACGCCGAAGGCAAGTGTCGTGCACGGGGTTTCGTGTGTACTGAGTTCACGCCCCTTTCCCTCCTATTGCTGCCTTACAGCATTGCGACGCCGAAGGAAAGTGTCGTGCACGGGGTTTCGTGTGTACTGAGTTCACCCCCCTTTCCATCCTATTCCTGCCTTACAGCGTTGCGACGCCGTAGGCAAGTGTCGTGCACGGGGTTTTGTGTGTACTGAGTTCACGCCCCTTTCCCTCCTATTGCTGTCTTACATCGTTGCGACGCCGAAGGCAAGTGTCGTGCACGGGGTTTCGTGTGTACTGAGTTCACGCCCCTTTCCCTCCTATTGCTGCCTTACAGCGTTGCGACGCCGAAGGCAAGTGTCGTGCACGGTGTTTCATGTGGACTGAGTTCACGCCCCTTTCCCTCCTATTGCTGCCTTACAGCGTTGCGACGCCGTAGGCAAGTGTCGTGCACGGGGTTTCGTGTGTACTGAGTTCACGCCCCTTTCCCTCCTATTGCTGCCTTACAGCGTTTTGACGCCGAAGGCCAGTGTCGTGCACGGGGTTTCGTGTGTACTGAGTTTACGCCCCTTTCCCTCCTATTGCTGCCTTACAGCGTTGCGACGCCGAAGGCAAGTGTCGTGCACGGGATTCGTGTGTACTGAGTTAACGCCCCTTTCCCTCCTATTGCTGCCTTACAGCGTTGCGACGCCGTAGGAAAGTGTCGTGCAAAGGGTTTCGTGTGTACTGAGTTCACGCCCCTTTCCCTCCTATTGCTGCCTTACAGCGTTGCGACGCCGTAGGCAAGTGTCGTGCACGGGGTTTCGTGTGTACTGAGTTCACGCCCCTTTCCCTCCTATTGCTGCCTTACAGCGTTGCGAAGCCGAAGGATAGTGTCGTGCACAGGGTTTCGTGTGTAATGAGTTCACGCCCCTTTCCCTCCTATTGCTGCCTTACAGCGTTGCGACGCCGAAGGCAAGTGTCGTGCACGGTGTTTCATGTGTACTGAGTTCACGCCCCTTTCCCTCCTATTGCTGCCTTACAGCGTTGCGACGCCGTAGGCAAGTGTCGTGCACGGGGTTTCGTGTGTACTGAGTTCACGCCCCTTTCCCTCCTATTGCTGCCTTACAGCGTTTTGACGCCGAAGGCAAGTGTCGTGCACGGGGTTTCGTGTGTACTGAGTTCACGCCCCTTTCCCTCCTATTGCTGCCTTACAGCGTTGCGACGCCGAAGGCAAGGGTCGTGCACGGGATTCGTGTGTACTGAGTTCACGCCCCTTTCCCTCCTATTGCTGCCTTACAGCATTGCGACGCCATAGGAAAGTGTCGTGCACAGGGTTTCGTGTGTACTGAGTTCACGCCCCTTTCCCTCCTATTGCTGCCTTACAGCGTTGCGACGCCGTAGGCAAGTGTCGTGCACGGGGTTTCGTGTGTACTGAGTTCACGCTTCTTTCCCTCCTATTGCTGCCTTACAGCGTTGCGACGCCGAAGGCAAGTGTCGTGCACGGGGTTTCGTGTGTACTGAGTTCACGCCCCTTTCCCTCCTATTGCTGCCTTACAGAGTTGCGACGCCGTAGGCAAGTGTCGTGCACGGAGTTTCGTGTGTACTGAGTTCACGCCCCTTTCCCTCCTATTGCTGCCTTACAGCGTTGCGACGCCGTAGGCAAGTGTCGTGCACGGGGTTTCGTGTGTACTGAGTTCACGCCCCTTTCCCTCCTATTGCTGCCTTACAGCGTTGCGACGCCGAAGGCAAGTGTCGTGCACGGGGTTTCGTGTGTACTGACTTCTCGCCCCTTTCCCTCCTATTGCTGCCTTACAGCGTTGCGATGCTGAAGGCAAGTGTCGAGCACGGGGTTTCGTGTGTACTGAGTTCACGCCCCATTCCCTCCTATTGCTGCATTACAGCGTTGTGACGTGGAACGCAAGTGTCGTGCACGGGGTTTCGTGTGTACTGAGTTCACGCCCCGTTCCCACCTATTGCTGCCTTACAGCGTTGCGACGCCGTAGGCAAGTGTCGTGCACGGGGTTTCGTGTGTACTGAGTTCACGCCCCTTTCCCTCCTATTGCTGCCTTACAGCGTTGCGACGCCAAAGGCAAGTGTCGTGCACGGGGTTTCGTGTGTACTGAGTTCACGCCTCTTTCCCTCCTATTGCTGCCTTACAGCGTTGCAACGCCGAAGGCAAGTGTCGTGTGTACTGAGTTCACGCCCCTTTCCCTCCTATTGCTGCCTTACAGCGTTGCGACGCCGAAGGCAAGTGTCGTGCACGGGGTTTCATGTGTACTGAGTTCACGCCCCTTTCCCTCCTATTGCTGCCTTACAGCGTTGCGACGCCGTAGGCACGTGTCGTGCACGGGGTTTCGTGTGTACTGAGTTCACGCCCCTTTCCCTCCTATTGCTGCCTTACAGCGTTTTGACGCCGAAGTCAAGTGTCGTGCACAGGGTTTCGTGTGTACTGAGTTCACGCCCCTTTCCCTCCTATTGCTGCCTTACAGCGTTGCGACGCCGAAGGCAAGTGTCGCGCACGGGATTCGTGTGTACTGAGTTCACGCCCCTTTCCCTCCTATTGCTGCCTTACAGCGTTGCGACGCCGTAGGAAAGTGTCGTGCACAGGGTTTCGTGTGTACTGAGTTCACGCCCCTTTCCCTCCTATTGCTGCCTTACAGCGTTGCGACGCCGTAGGCAAGTGTCGTGCACGGGGTTTCGTGTGTACTGAGTTCACGCCCCTTTCCCTCCTATTGCTGCCTTACAGCGTTGCGAAGCCGAAGGATAGTGTCGTGCACAGGGTTTCGTGTGTAATGAGTTCACGCCCCTTTCCCTCCTATTGCTGCCTTACAGCGTTGCGACGCCGAAGGTAAGTGTCGTGCACGGTGTTTCATGTGTACTGAGTTCACGCCCCTTTCCCTCCTATTGCTGCCTTACAGCGTTGCGACGCCGTAGGCAAGTGTCGTGCACGGGGTTTCGTGTGTACTGAGTTCACGCCCCTTTCCCTCCTATTGCTGCCTTACAGCGTTTTGACGCCGAAGGCAAGTGACGTGCACGGTGTTTCATGTGTACTGAGTTCGCGCCCCTTTCCCTCCTATTGCTGCCTTACAGCGTTGCGACGCCGTAGGCAAGTGTTGTGCACGGGGTGTCGTGTGTACTGAGTTCACGCCCCTTTCCCTCCTATTGCTGCCTTACAGCGTTTTGACGCCGAAGGCCAGTGTCGTGCACGGGGTTTCGTGTGTACTGAGTTCACGCCCCTTTCCCTCCTATTGCTGCCTTACAGCGTTGCGACGCCGAAGGCAAGTGTCGTGCACGGGATTCGTGTGTACTGAGTTCACGCCCCTTTCCCTCCTATTGCTGCCTTACAGCGTTGCGACGCCGTAGGAAAGTGTCGTGCAAAGGGTTTCGTGTGTACTGAGTTCACGCCCCTTTCCCTCCTATTGCTGCCTTACAGCGTTGCGACGCCGTAGGCAAGTGTCGTGCACGGGGTTTCGTGTGTACTGAGTTCACGCCCCTTTCCCTCCTATTGCTGCCTTACAGCGTTGCGAAGCCGAAGGATAGTGTCGTGCACTGGGTTTCGTGTGTAATGAGTTCACGCCCCTTTCCCTCCTATTGCTGCCTTACAGCGTTGCGACGCCGAAGGCAAGTGTCGTGCACGGTGTTTCATGTGTACTGAGTTCACGCCCCTTTCCCTCCTATTGCTGCCTTACAGCGTTGCGACGCCGTAGGCAAGTGTCGTGCACGGGGTTTCGTGTGTACTGAGTTCACGCCCCTTTCCCTCCTATTGCTGCCTTACAGCGTTTTGACGCCGAAGGCAAGTGTCGTGCACGGGGTTTCGTGTGTACTGAGTTCACGCCCCTTTCCCTCCTATTGCTGCCTTACAGCGTTGCGACGCCGAAGGCAAGTGTCGTGCACGGGATTCGTGTGTACTGAGTTCACGCCCCTTTCCCTCCTATTGCTGCCTTACAGCATTGCGACGCCATAGGAAAGTGTCGTGCACAGGGTTTCGTGTGTACTGAGTTCACGCCCCTTTCCCTCCTATTGCTGCCTTACAGCGTTGCGACGCCGTAGGCAAGTGTCGTGCACGGGGTTTCGTGTGTACTGAGTTCACGCTTCTTTCCCTCCTATTGCTGCCTTACAGCGTTGCGACGCCGAAGGCAAGTGTCGTGCACGGGGTTTCGTGTGTACTGAGTTCACGCCCCTTTCCCTCCTATTGCTGCCTTACAGCGTTGCGACGCCGTAGGCAAGTGTCGTGCACAGGGTTTCGTGTGTACTGAGTTCACGCCCCTTTCCCTCCTATTGCTGCCTTACAGCGTTGCGACGCCGAAGGCAAGTGTCGTTCACGGGATTTCGTGTGTACTGAGTTCACGCCCCTTTCCCTCCTATTGCTGCCTTACAGCGTTGCGACGCCGTAGGCAAGTGTCGTGCACGGGGTTTCGTGTGTACTGAGTTCACGCCCCTTTCCCTCCTATTGCTGCCTTACAGCGTTGCGACGCCGAAGGCAAGTGTCGTGCACGGGGTTTCGTGTGTACTGAGTTCACGCCCCTTTCCCTCCTATTGCTGCCTTACAGCGTTGCGACGCCGTAGGCAAGTGTCGTGCACGGGGTTTCGTGTGTACTGAGTTCACGCTTCTTTCCCTCCTATTGCTGCCTTACAGCGTTGCGACGCCGAAGGCAAGTGTCGTGCACGGGGTTTCGTGTGTACTGAGTTCACGCCCCTTTCCCTCCTATTGCTGCCTTACAGCGTTGCGACGCCGTAGGCAAGTGTCGTGCACGGGGTTTCGTGTGTACTGAGTTCACGCCCCTTTCCCTCCTATTGCTGCCTTACAGCGTTGCGACGCCGTAGGCAAGTGTCGTGCACGGGGTTTCGTGTGTACTGAGTTCACGCCCCTTTCCCTCCTATTGCTGCCTTACAGCGTTTTGAAGCCGAAGGCAAGTGTCGTGCACGGGGTTTCGTGTGTACTGAGTTCACGCCCCTTTCCCTCCTATTGCTGCCTTACAGCGTTGCGACGCCGAAGGCAAGTGTCGTGCACGGGATTCGTGTGTACTGAGTTCACGCCCCTTTCCCTCCTATTGCTGCCTTACAGCATTGCGACGCCATAGGAAAGTGTCGTGCACAGGGTTTCGTGTGTACTGAGTTCACGCCCCTTTCCCTCCTATTGCTTCCTTACAGCGTTGCGACGCCGTAGGCAAGTGTCGTGCACGGGGTTTCGTGTGTACTGAGTTCACGCTTCTTTCCCTCCTATTGCTGCCTTACAGCGTTGCGACGCCGAAGGCAAGTGTCGTGCACGGGGTTTCGTGTGTACTGAGTTCACGCCCCTTTCCCTCCTATTGCTGCCTTACAGCGTTGCGACGCCGTAGGCAAGTGTCGTGCACGGGGTTTCGTGTGTACTGAGTTCACGCCCCTTTCCCTCCTATTGCTGCCTTACAGCGTTGCGACGCCGAAGGCAAGTGTCGTGCACGGGATTCGTGTGTACTGAGTTCACGCCCCTTTCCCTCCTATTGCTGCCTTACAGCATTGCGACGCCATAGGAAAGTGTCGTGCACAGGGTTTCGTGTGTACTGAGTTCACACCCCTTTCCCTCCTATTGCTGCCTTACAGCGTTGCGACGCCGTAGGCAAGTGTCGTGCACGGGGTTTCGTGTGTACTGAGTTCACGCTTCTTTCCCTCCTATTGCTGCCTTACAGCGTTGCGACGCCGAAGGCAAGTGTCGTGCACGGGGTTTCGTGTGTACTGAGTTCACGCCCCTTTCCCCCCTATTGCTGCCTTACAGCGTTGCGACGCCGTAGGCAAGTGTCGTGCACGGGGTTTCGTGTGTACTGAGTTCACGCCCCTTTCCCTCCTATTGCTGCCTTACAGCGTTGCGACGCCGTAGGCAAGTGTCGTGCACGGGGTTTCGTGTGTACTGAGTTCACGCCCCTTTCCCTCCTATTGCTGCCTTACAGCGTTGCGACGCCGAAGGCAAGTGTCGTGCACGGGGTTTCGTGTGTACTGACTTCACGCCCCTTTCCCTCCTATTGCTGCCTTACAGCGTTGCGATGCCGAAGGCAAGTGTCGAGCACGGGGTTTCGTGTGTACTGAGTTCACGCCCCATTCCCTCCTATTGCTGCATTACAGCGTTGTGACGTGGAAGCAAGTGTCGTGCACGGGGTTTCGTGTGTACTGAGTTCACGCCCCTTTCCCTCCTATTGCTGCCTTACAGCGTTGCGACGCCGTAGGCAAGTGTCGTGCACGGGGTTTCGTGTGTACTGAGTTCACGCCCCTTTCCCTCCTATTGCTGCCTTACAGCGTTTTGAAGCCGAAGGCAAGTGTCGTGCACGGGGTTTCGTGTGTACTGAGTTCACGCCCCTTTCCCTCCTATTGCTGCCTTACAGCGTTGCGACGCCGAAGGCAAGTGTCGTGCACGGGATTCGTGTGTACTGAGTTCACGCCCCTTTCCCTCCTATTGCTGCCTTACAGCATTGCGACGCCATAGGAAAGTGTCGTGCACAGGGTTTCGTGTGTACTGAGTTCACGCCCCTTTCCCTCCTATTGCTTCCTTACAGCGTTGCGACGCCGTAGGCAAGTGTCGTGCACGGGGTTTCGTGTGTACTGAGTTCACGCTTCTTTCCCTCCTATTGCTGCCTTACAGCGTTGCGACGCCGAAGGCAAGTGTCGTGCACGGGGTTTCGTGTGTACTGAGTTCACGCCCCTTTCCCTCCTATTGCTGCCTTACAGCGTTGCGACGCCGTAGGCAAGTGTCGTGCACGGGGTTTCGTGTGTACTGAGTTCACGCCCCTTTCCCTCCTATTGCTGCCTTACAGCGTTGCGACGCCGAAGGCAAGTGTCGTGCACGGGATTCGTGTGTACTGAGTTCACGCCCCTTTCCCTCCTATTGCTGCCTTACAGCATTGCGACGCCATAGGAAAGTGTCGTGCACAGGGTTTCGTGTGTACTGAGTTCACGCCCCTTTCCCTCCTATTGCTGCCTTACAGCGTTGCGACGCCGTAGGCAAGTGTCGTGCACGGGGTTTCGTGTGTACTGAGTTCACGCTTCTTTCCCTCCTATTGCTGCCTTACAGCGTTGCGACGCCGAAGGCAAGTGTCGTGCACGGGGTTTCGTGTGTACTGAGTTCACGCCCCTTTCCCTCCTATTGCTGCCTTACAGCGTTGCGACGCCGTAGGCAAGTGTCGTGCACGGGGTTTCGTGTGTACTGAGTTCACGCCCCTTTCCCTCCTATTGCTGCCTTACAGCGTTGCGACGCCGTAGGCAAGTGTCGTGCACGGGGTTTCGTGTGTACTGAGTTCACGCCCCTTTCCCTCCTATTGCTGCCTTACAGCGTTGCGACGCCGAAGGCAAGTGTCGTGCACGGGGTTTCGTGTGTACTGACTTCACGCCCCTTTCCCTCCTATTGCTGCCTTACAGCGTTGCGATGCCGAAGGCAAGTGTCGAGCACGGGGTTTCGTGTGTACTGAGTTCACGCCCCATTCCCTCCTATTGCTGCATTACAGCGTTGTGACGTGGAAGGCAAGTGTCGTGCACGGGGTTTCGTGTGTACTGAGTTCACGCCCCTTTCCCTCCTATTGCTGCCTTACAGCGTTTTGACGCCGAAGGCAAGTGTCGTGCACGGGGTTTCATGTGTACTGAGTTCACGCCCCTTTCCCTCCTATTGCTGCCTTACAGCGTTGCGACGCCGTAGGCAAGTGTCGTGCACGGGGTTTCGTGTGTACTGAGTTCACGCTTCTTTCCCTCCTATTGCTGCCTTACAGCGTTGCGACGCCGAAGGCAAGTGTCGTGCACGGGGTTTCGTGTGTACTGAGTTCACGCCCCTTTCCCTCCTATTGCTGCCTTACAGCGTTGCGACGCCGTAGGCAAGTGTCGTGCACGGGGTTTCGTGTGTACTGAGTTCACGCCCCTTTCCCTCCTATTGCTGCCTTACAGCGTTGCGACGCCGAAGGCAAGTGTCGTGCACGGGATTCGTGTGTACTGAGTTCACGCCCCTTTCCCTCCTATTGCTGCCTTACAGCATTGCGACGCCATAGGAAAGTGTCGTGCACAGGGTTTCGTGTGTACTGAGTTCACGCCCCTTTCCCTCCTATTGCTGCCTTACAGCGTTGCGACGCCGTAGGCAAGTGTCGTGCACGGGGTTTCGTGTGTACTGAGTTCACGCTTCTTTCCCTCCTATTGCTGCCTTACAGCGTTGCGACGCCGAAGGCAAGTGTCGTGCACGGGGTTTCGTGTGTACTGAGTTCACGCCCCTTTCCCTCCTATTGCTGCCTTACAGCGTTGCGACGCCGTAGGCAAGTGTCGTGCACGGGGTTTCGTGTGTACTGAGTTCACGCCCCTTTCCCTCCTATTGCTGCCTTACAGCGTTGCGACGCCGTAGGCAAGTGTCGTGCACGGGGTTTCGTGTGTACTGAGTTCACGCCCCTTTCCCTCCTATTGCTGCCTTACAGCGTTGCGACGCCGAAGGCAAGTGTCGTGCACGGGGTTTCGTGTGTACTGACTTCACGCCCCTTTCCCTCCTATTGCTGCCTTACAGCGTTGCGATGCCGAAGGCAAGTGTCGAGCACGGGGTTTCGTGTGTACTGAGTTCACGCCCCATTCCCTCCTATTGCTGCATTACAGCGTTGTGACGTGGAAGGCAAGTGTCGTGCACGGGGTTTCGTGTGTACTGAGTTCACGCCCCGTTCCCACCTATTGCTGCCTTACAGCGTTGCGACGCCGTAGGCAAGTGTCGTGCACGGGGTTTCGTGTGTACTGAGTTCACGCCCCTTTCCCTCCTATTGCTGCCTTACAGCGTTGCGACGCCAAAGGCAAGTCTCGTGCACGGGGTTTCGTGTGTACTGAGTTCACGCCTCTTTCCCTCCTATTGCTGCCTTACAGCGTTGCAACGCCGAAGGCAAGTGTCGTGCACGGGGTTTCGTGTGTACTGAGTTCACGCCCCTTTCCCTCCTATTGCTGCCTTACAGCGTTGCGACGCCGAAGGCAAGTGTCGTGCACGGGGTTTCATGTGTACTGAGTTCACGCCCCTTTCCCTCCTATTGCTGCCTTACAGCGTTGCGACGCCGTAGGCACGTGTCGTGCACGGGGTTTCGTGTGTACTGAGTTCACGCCCCTTTCCCTCCTATTGCTGCCTTACAGCGTTTTGACGCCGAAGTCAAGTGTCGTGCACAGGGTTTCGTGTGTACTGAGTTCACGCCCCTTTCCCTCCTATTGCTGCCTTACAGCGTTGCGACGCCGAAGGCAAGTGTCGCGCACGGGATTCGTGTGTACTGAGTTCACGCCCCTTTCCCTCCTATTGATGCCTTACAGCGTTGCGACGCCGTAGGAAAGTGTCGTGCACAGGGTTTCGTGTGTACTGAGTTCACGCCCCTTTCCCTCCTATTGCTGCCTTACAGCGTTGCGACGCCGTAGGCAAGTGTCGTGCACGGGGTTTCGTGTGTACTGAGTTCACGCCCCTTTCCCTCCTATTGCTGCCTTACAGCGTTGCGAAGCCGAAGGATAGTGTCGTGCACAGGGTTTCGTGTGTAATGAGTTCACGCCCATTTCCCACCTATTGCTGCCTTACAGCGTTGCGACGCCGAAGGTAAGTGTCGTGCACGGTGTTTCATGTGTACTGAGTTCACGCCCCTTTCCCTCCTATTGCTGCCTTACAGCGTTGCGACGCCGAAGGCAAGTGTCGTGCACGGGATTCGTGTGTACTGAGTTCACGCCCCTTTCCCTCCTATTGCTGCCTTACAGCATTGCGACGCCATAGGATAGTGTCGTGCACAGGGTTTCGTGTGTACTGAGTTCACGCCCCTTTCCCTCCTATTGCTGCCTTACAGCGTTGCGACGCCGTAGGCAAGTGTCGTGCACGGGGTTTCGTGTGTACTGAGTTCACGCTTCTTTCCCTCCTATTGCTGCCTTACAGCGTTGCGACGCCGAAGGCAAGTGTCGTGCACGGGGTTTCGTGTGTACTGAGTTCACGCCCCTTTCCCTCCTATTGCTGCCTTACAGCGTTGCGACGCCGTAGGCAAGTGTCGTGCACGGGGTTTCGTGTGTACTGAGTTCACGCCCCTTTCCCTCCTATTGCTGCCTTACAGCGTTGCGACGCCGAAGGCAAGTGTCGTGCACGGGATTCGTGTGTACTGAGTTCACGCCCCTTTCCCTCCTATTGCTGCCTTACAGCATTGCGACGCCATAGGAAAGTGTCGTGCACAGGGTTTCGTGTGTACTGAGTTCACGCCCCTTTCCCTCCTATTGCTGCCTTACAGCGTTGCGACGCCGTAGGCAAGTGTCGTGCACGGGGTTTCGTGTGTACTGAGTTCACGCTTCTTTCCCTCCTATTGCTGCCTTACAGCGTTGCGACGCCGAAGGCAAGTGTCGTGCACGGGGTTTCGTGTGTACTGAGTTCACGCCCCTTTCCCTCCTATTGCTGCCTTACAGCGTTGCGACGCCGTAGGCAAGTGTCGTGCACGGGGTTTCGTGTGTACTGAGTTCACGCCCCTTTCCCTCCTATTGCTGCCTTACAGCGTTGCGACGCCGTAGGCAAGTGTCGTGCACGGGGTTTCGTGTGTACTGAGTTCACGCCCCTTTCCCTCCTATTGCTGCCTTACAGCGTTGCGACGCCGAAGGCAAGTGTCGTGCACGGGGTTTCGTGTGTACTGACTTCACGCCCCTTTCCCTCCTATTGCTGCCTTACAGCGTTGCGATGCCGAAGGCAAGTGTCGAGCACGGGGTTTCGTGTGTACTGAGTTCACGCCCCATTCCCTCCTATTGCTGCATTACAGCGTTGTGACGTGGAAGGCAAGTGTCGTGCACGGGGTTTCGTGTGTACTGAGTTCACGCCCCTTTCCCTCCTATTGCTGCCTTACAGCGTTTTGACGCCGAAGGCAAGTGTCGTGCACGGGGTTTCGTGTGTACTGAGTTCACGCCCCTTTCCCTCCTATTGCTGCCTTACAGCGTTGCGACGCCGAAGGCAAGTGTCGTGCACGGGATTCGTGTGTACTGAGTTCACGCCCCTTTCCCTCCTATTGCTGCCTTACAGCATTGCGACGCCATAGGAAAATGTCGTGCACAGGGTTTCGTGTGTACTGAGTTCACGCCCCTTTCCCTCCTATTGCTGCCTTACAGCGTTGCGACGCCGTAGGCAAGTGTCGTGCACGGGGTTTCGTGTGTACTGAGTTCACGCTTCTTTCCCTCCTATTGCTGCCTTACAGCGTTGCGACGCCGAAGGCAAGTGTCGTGCACGGGGTTTCGTGTGTACTGAGTTCACGCCCCTTTCCCTCCTATTGCTGCCTTACAGCGTTGCGACGCCGTAGGCAAGTGTCGTGCACGGGGTTTCGTGTGTACTGAGTTCACGCCCCTTTCCCTCCTATTGCTGCCTTACAGCGTTGCGACGCCGAAGGCAAGTGTCGTGCACGGGATTCGTGTGTACTGAGTTCACGCCCCTTTCCCTCCTATTGCTGCCTTACAGCATTGCGACGCCATAGGAAAGTGTCGTGCACAGGGTTTCGTGTGTACTGAGTTCACGCCCCTTTCCCTCCTATTGCTGCCTTACAGCGTTGCGACGCCGTAGGCAAGTGTCGTGCACGGGGTTTCGTGTGTACTGAGTTCACGCTTCTTTCCCTCCTATTGCTGCCTTACAGCGTTGCGACGCCGAAGGCAAGTGTCGTGCACGGGGTTTCGTGTGTACTGAGTTCACGCCCCTTTCCCTCCTATTGCTGCCTTACAGCGTTGCGACGCCGTAGGCAAGTGTCGTGCACGGGGTTTCGTGTGTACTGAGTTCACGCCCCTTTCCCTCCTATTGCTGCCTTACAGCGTTGCGACGCCGTAGGCAAGTGTCGTGCACGGGGTTTCGTGTGTACTGAGTTCACGCCCCTTTCCCTCCTATTGCTGCCTTACAGCGTTGCGACGCCGAAGGCAAGTGTCGTGCACGGGGTTTCGTGTGTACTGACTTCACGCCCCTTTCCCTCCTATTGCTGCCTTACAGCGTTGCGATGCCGAAGGCAAGTGTCGAGCACGGGGTTTCGTGTGTACTGAGTTCACGCCCCATTCCCTCCTATTGCTGCATTACAGCGTTGTGACGTGGAAGGCAAGTGTCGTGCACGGGGTTTCGTGTGTACTGAGTTCACGCCCCGTTCCCACCTATTGCTGCCTTACAGCTTTGCGACGCCGTAGGCAAGTGTCGTGCACGGGGTTTCGTGTGTACTGAGTTCACGCCCCTTTCCCTCCTATTGCTGCCTTACAGCGTTGCGACGCCAAAGGCAAGTGTCGTGCACGGGGTTTCGTGTGTACTGAGTTCACGCCTCTTTCCCTCCTATTGCTGCCTTACAGCGTTGCAACGCCGAAGGCAAGTGTCGTGCACGGGGTTTCGTGTGTACTGAGTTCACGCCCCTTTCCCTCCTATTGCTGCCTTACAGCGTTGCGACGCCGAAGGCAAGTGTCGTGCACGGGGTTTCATGTGTACTGAGTTCACGCCCCTTTCCCTCCTATTGCTGCCTTACAGCGTTGCGACGCCGTAGGCACGTGTCGTGCACGGGGTATCGTGTGTACTGAGTTCACGCCCCTTTCCCTCCTATTGCTGCCTTACAGCGTTTTGACGCCGAAGTCAAGTGTCGTGCACAGGGTTTCGTGTGTACTGAGTTCACGCCCCTTTCACTCCTATTGCTGCCTTACAGCGTTGCGACGCCGAAGGCAAGTGTCGCGCACGGGATTCGTGTGTACTGAGTTCACGCCCCTTTCCCTCCTATTGATGCCTTACAGCGTTGCGACGCCGTAGGAAAGTGTCGTGCACAGGGTTTCGTGTGTACTGAGTTCACGCCCCTTTCCCTCCTATTGCTGCCTTACAGCGTTGCGACGCCGTAGGCAAGTGTCGTGCACGGGGTTTCGTGTGTACTGAGTTCACGCCCCTTTCCCTCCTATTGCTGCCTTACAGCGTTGCGAAGCCGAAGGATAGTGTCGTGCACAGGGTTTCGTGTGTAATGAGTTCACGCCCATTTCCCACCTATTGCTGCCTTACAGCGTTGCGACGCCGAAGGTAAGTGTCGTGCACGGTGTTTCATGTGTACTGAGTTCACGCCCCTTTCCCTCCTATTGCTGCCTTACAGCGTTGCGACGCCGTAGGCAAGTGTCGTGCACGGGGTTTCGTGTGTACTGAGTTCACGCCCCTTTCCCTCCTATTGCTGCCTTACAGCGTTTTGACGCCGAAGGCAAGTGTCGTGCACGGGGTTTCGTGTGTACTGAGTTCACGCCCCTTTCCCTCCTATTGCTGCCTTACAGCGTTGCGACGCCGAAGGCATGTGTCGTGCACGGGATTCGTGTGTACTGAGTTCACGCCCCTTTCCCTCCTATTGCTGCCTTACAGCATTGCGACGCCGTAGGAAAGTGTCGTGCACAGGGTTTCGTGTGTACTGAGTTCACGCCCCTTTCCCTCCTATTGCTGCCTTACAGCGTTGCGACGCCGTAGGCAAGTGTCGTGCACGGGGTTTCGTGTGTACTGATTTCACGCTTCTTTCCCTCCTATTGCTGCCTTACAGCGTTGCGACGCCGAAGGCAAGTGTCGTGCACGGGGTTTCGTGTGTACTGAGTTCACGCCCCTTTCCCTCCTATTGCTGCCTTACAGCGTTGCGACGCCGTAGGCAAGTGTCGTGCACGGGGTTTCGTGTGTACTGAGTTCACGCCCCTTTCCCTCCTATTGCTGCCTTACAGCGTTGCGACGCCGAAGGCAAGTGTCGTGCACGGGGTTTCGTGTGTACTGAGTTCACGCCCCATTCCCTCCTATTCCTACCTTACAGCGTTGTGACGCCGAAGGCAAGTGTCGTGCACGGGGTTTCGTGTGTACTGAGTTCACGCCCCTTTCCCTCCTATTGCTGCCTTACAGCGTTGCGACGCCGAAGGAAAGTGTCGTGCACGGGGATTCGTGTGTACTGAGTTCACCCCCCTTTCCATCCTATTCCTGCCTTACAGCATTGCGACGCCGTAGGCTAGTGTCGTGCACGGGGTTTTGTGTGTACTGAGTTCACGCCCCTTTCCCTCCTATTGCTGTCTTACATCGTTGCGACGCCGAAGGCAAGTGTCGTGCACGGGGTTTCGTGTGTACTGAGTTCACGCCCCTTTCCCTCCTATTGCTGCCTTACAGCGTTGTGACGCCGAAGGCAAGTGTCGTGCACGGTGTTTCATGTGTACTGAGTTCACGCCCCTTTCCCTCCTATTGCTGCCTTACAGCGTTGCGACGCCGTAGGCAAGTGTCGTGCACGGGGTTTCGTGTGTACTGAGTTCACGCCCCTTTCCCTCCTATTGCTGCCTTACAGCGTTTTGACGCTGAAGGCCAGTGTCGTGCACGGGGTTTCGTGTGTACTGAGTTCACGCCCCTTTCCCTCCTATTGCTGCCTTACAGCGTTGCGACGCCGAAGGCAAGTGTCGTGCACGGGATTCGTGTGTACTGAGTTCACGCCCCTTTCCCTCCTATTGCTGCCTTAGAGCGTTGCGACGCCGTAGGAAAGTGTCGTGCAAAGGGTTTCGTGTGTACTGAGTTCACGCCCCTTTCCCTCCTATTGCTGCCTTACAGCGTTGCGACGCCGTAGGCAAGTGTCGTGCACGGGGTTTCGTGTGTACTGAGTTCACACCCCTTTCCCTCCTATTGCTGCCTTACAGCGTTGCGAAGCCGAAGGATAGTGTCGTGCACAGTGTTTCGTGTGTAATGAGTTCACGCCCCTTTCCCTCCTATTGCTGCCTTACAGCGTTGCGACGCCGAAGGCAAGTGTCGTGCACGGTGTTTCATGTGTACTGAGTTCACGCCCCTTTCCCTCCTATTGCTGCCTTACAGCGTTGCGACGCCGTAGGCAAGTGTCGTGCACGGGGTTTCGTGTGTACTGAGTTCACGCCCCTTTCCCTCCTATTGCTGCCTTACAGCGTTTTGACGCCGAAGGCAAGTGTCGTGCACGGGGTTTCGTGTGTACTGAGTTCACGCCCCTTTCCCTCCTATTGCTGCCTTACAGCGTTGCGACGCCGAAGGCAAGTGTCGTGCACGGGATTCGTGTGTACTGAGTTCACGCCCCTTTCCCTCCTATTGCTGCCTTACAGCGTTGCGACGCCGTAGGCAAGTGTCGTGCACGGGGTTTCGTGTGTACTGAGTTCACGCCCCTTTCCCTCCTATTGCTGCCTTACAGCGTTGCGACGCCGAGGGCAAGTGTCGTGCACGGGGTTTCGTGTGTACTGAGTTCACACCCCTTTCCCTCCTATTGCTGCCTTACAGCGTTGCGACGCCGTAGGCAAGTGTCGTGCACGGGGTTTCGTGTGTACTGAGTTCACGCCCCTTTCCCTCCTATTGCTGCCTTACAGCGTTGCGACGCTGTAGGCAAGTGTCGTGCACGGGGTTTCGTGTGTACTGAGTTCACGCCCCTTTCCCTCCTATTTTCTGCCTTACAGCGTTGCGACGCCGAAGGCAAGTGTCGTGCACGGGGTTTCGTGTGTACTGAGTTCACGCCCCTTTCCCTCCTATTGCTGCCTTACAGCGTTGCGATGCCGAAGACAAGTGTCGTGCACGGGGTTTCGTGTGTACTGAGTTCACGCCCCATTCCCTCCTATTGCTGCATTACAGCGTTGTGACGTGGAAGGCAAGTGTCATGCACGGGGTTTCGTGTGTACTGAGTTCACACCCCGTTCCCACCTATTGCTGCCTTACAGTGTTGCGACGCCGTAGGCAAGTGTCGTGCACGGGGTTTCGTGTGTACTGAGTTCACGCCCCTTTCCCTCCTATTGCTGCCTTACAGCGTTGCGACGCCAAAGGCAAGTGTCGTGCACGGGGTTTCGTGTGTACTGAGTTCACGCCTCTTTCCCTCCTATTGCTGCCTTACAGCGTTGCGACGCCGTAGGAAAGTGTCGTGCACAGGGTTTCGTGTGTACTGAGTTCACGCCCCTTTCCCTCCTATTGCTGCCTTACAGCGTTGCGACGCCGCAGGCAAGTGTCGTGCACGGGGTTTCGTGTGTACTGAGTTCACGCCCCTTTCCCTCCTATTGCTGCCTTACAGCGTTGCGAAGCCGAAGGATAGTGTCATGCACAGGGTTTCGTGTGTAATGAGTTCACGCCCCTTTCCCTCCTATTGCTGCCTTACAGCGTTGCGACGCCGAAGGCAAGTGTCGTGCACGGTATTTCATGTGTACTGAGTTCACGCCCCTTTCCCTCCTATTGCTGCCTTACAGCGTTGCGACGCCGTAGGCAAGTGTCGTGCACGGGGTTTCGTGTGTACTGAGTTCACGCCCCTTTCCCTCCTATTGCTGCCTTACAGCGTTTTGACGCCGAAGGCAAGTGTCGTGCACGGGGTTTCGTGTGTACTGAGTTCACGCCCCTTTCCCTCCTATTGCTGCCTTACAGCGTTGCGACGCCGTAGGCAAGTGTCGTGCACGGGGATTCGTGTGTACTGAGTTCACGCTTCTTTCCCTCCTATTGCTGCCTTACAGCGTTGCGACGCCGAAGGCAAGTGTCGTGCACGGGGTTTCGTATGTACTGAGTTCACGCCCCTTTCCCTCCTATTGCTGCCTTACAGCGTTGCGACGCCGTAGGAAAGTGTCGTGCACAGGGTTTCGTGTGTACTGAGTTCACGCCCCTTTCCCTCCTATTGCTGCCTTACAGCGTTGCGACGCCGTAGGCAAGTGTCGTGCACGGGGTTTCGTGTGTACTGAGTTCACGCCCTTTTCCCTCCTATTGCTGCCTTACAGCGTTGCGAAGCCGAAGGATAGTGTCGTGCACAGGGTTTCGTGTGTAATGAGTTCACGCCCCTTTCCCTCCTATTGCTGCCTTACAGCGTTGCGACGCCGAAGGCAAGTGTCGTGCACGGTGTTTCATGTGTACTGAGTTCACGCCCCTTTCCCTCCTATTGCTGCCTTACAGCGTTGCGACGCCGAAGGCAAGTGTCGTGCACGGGGTTTCGTGTGTACCGAGTTCACGCCCCTTTCCCTCCTATTGCTGCCTTACAGCGTTGCGACGCCGAAGGCAAGTGTCGTGCACGGGATTCGTGTGTACTGAGTTCACGCCCCTTTCCCTCCTATTGCTGCCTTACAGCGTTGCGACGCCGTAGGAAAGTGTCGTGCACAGGGTTTCGTGTGTACTGAGTTCACGCCCCTTTCCCTCCTATTGCTGCCTTACAGCGTTGCGACGCCGTAGGCAAGTGTCGTGCACGGGGTTTCGTGTGTACTGAGTACACGCCCCTTTCCCTCCTATTGCTGCCTTACAGCGTTGCGAAGCCGAAGGATAGTGTCGTGCACAGGGTTTCGTGTGTAATGAGTTCACGCCCCTTTCCCTCCTATTGCTGCCTTACAGCGTTGCGACGCCGAAGGCAAGTGTCGTGCACGGTGTTTCATGTGTACTGAGTTCACGCCCCTTTCCCTCCTATTGCTGCCTTACAGCGTTGCGACGCCGTAGGCAAGTGTCGTGCACGGGGTTTCGTGTGTACTGAGTTCACGCCCCTTTCCCTCCTATTGCTGCCTTACAGCGTTGCGACGCCGAAGGCAAGTGTCGTGCACGGGGTTTCGTGTGTACTGAGTTCACGCCCCTTTCCCTCCTATTGCTGCCTTACAGCGTTGCGATGCCGAAGGCAAGTGTCGTGCACGGGGTTTCGTGTGTACTGAGTTCACGCCCCATTCCCTCCTATTGCTGCATTACAGCGTTGTGACGTGGAAGGCAAGTGTCATGCACGGGGTTTCGTGTGTACTGAGTTCACGCCCCGTTCCCACCTATTGCTGCCTTACAGCGTTGCAACGCCGAAGGCAAGTGTCGTGCACGGGGTTCGTGTGTACTGAGTTCACGCCCCTTTCCCTCCTATTGCTGCCTTACAGCGTTGCGACGCCGAAGGCAAGTGTCGTGCACGGGGTTCGTGTGTACTGAGTTCACGCCCCTTTCCCTCCTATTGCTGCCTTACAGCGTTGCGACGCCGAAGGCAAGTGTCGTGCACGGGGATTCATGTGTACTGAGTTCACGCCCCTTTCCCTCCTATTGCTGCCTTACAGCGTTGCGACGCCGTAGGCAAGTGTCGTGCACGGGGTTTCGTGTGTACTGAGTTCACGCCCCTTTCCCTCCTATTGCTGCCTTACAGCGTTTTGACGCCGAAGGCAAGTGTCGTGCACGGGGTTTCGTGTGTACTGAGTTCACGCTCCTTTCCCTCCTATTGCTGCCTTACAGCGTTGCGACGCCGAAGGCAAGTGTCGTGCACGGGATTCGTGTGTACTGAGTTCACGCCCCTTTCCCTCCTATTGCTGCCTTACAGCATTGCGACGCCGTAGGAAAGTGTCGTGCACAGGGTTTCGTGTGTACTGAGTTCAAGCCCCTTTCCCTCCTATTGCTGCCTTACAGCGTTGCGACGCCGTAGGCAAGTGTCGTGCACGGGGTTTCGTGTGTACTGAGTTCACGCTTCTTTCCCTCCTATTGCTGCCTTACAGCGTTGCGACGCCGAAGGCAAGTGTCGTGCACGGGGTTTCGTGTGTACTGAGTTCACAACCCTTTCCCTCCTATTGCTGCCTTACAGCGTTGCGACGCCGTAGGCAAGTGTCGTGCACGGGGTTTCGTGTGTACTGAGTTCACGCCCCTTTCCCTCCTATCGCTGCCTTACAGCGTTGCGACGCCGTAGGCAAGTGTCGTGCACGGGGTTTCGTGTGTACTGAGTTCACGCCCCTTTCCCTCCTATTGCTGCCTTACAGCGTTGCGACGCCGAAGGCAAGTGTCGTGCACGGGGTTTCGTGTGTACTGAGTTCACGCCCCTTTCCCTCCTATTGCTGCCTTACAGCGTTGCGATGCCGAAGGCAAGTGTCGTGCACGGGGTTTCGTGTGTACTGAGTTCACGCCCCATTCCCTCCTATTGCTGCATTACAGCGTTGTGACGTGGAAGGCAAGTGTCATGCACGGGGTTTCGTGTGTACTGAGTTCACGCCCCGTTCCCACCTATTGCTGCCTTACAGCGTTGCAACGCCGAAGGCAAGTGTCGTGCACGGGGTTCGTGTGTACTGAGTTCACGCCCCTTTCCCTCCTATTGCTGCCTTACAGCGTTGCGACGCCGAAGGCAAGTGTCGTGCACGGGGATTCATGTGTACTGAGTTCACGCCCCTTTCCCTCCTATTGCTGCCTTACAGCGTTGCGCCGCCGTAGGCAAGTGTCGTGCACGGGGTTTCGTGTGCACTGAGTTCACGCCCCTTTCCCTCCTATTGCTGCCTTAGAGCGTTGCGACGCCGTAGGCAAGTGTCGTGCACGGGGTTTCGTGTGTACTGAGTTCACACCACTTTCCCTCTTATTGCTGCCTTACAGCGTTGCGACGCCGAAGGCAAGTGTCGTGTACGGGGTTTCGTGTGTACTGAGTTCACACCCCTTTCCCTCCTATTGCTGCCTTACAGCGTTGCGACGCCGTAGGCAATTGTCGTGCACAGGGTTTCGTGTGTAGTGAGTTCACGCCCCTTTCCCTCCTATTGCTGCCTTACAGTGTTGCGACGCCGAAGGCAAGTGTCGTGCACGGTGTTTCGTGTGTACTGAGTTCACGCCCCTTTCCCTCCTATTGCTGCCTTACAGCGTTGCGACGCCGTACGCAAGTGTCGTGCACGGGGTTTCGTGTGTACTGAGTTCATGCCCCTTTCCCTCCTATTGCGTCCTTACAGCGTTGCGACGCCGAAGGCAAGTGTCGCTCACGAGGTTTCGTGTGTACTGAGTTCACGCCCCGTTCCCTCCTATTGCTGCCTTACAGCATTGCGACGCCGAAGGCAAGTGTCGTGCACGGGGTTTCATGTGTACTGAATTCACGATCCTTTCCCTCCTATTGCTGCATTACAGCGTTGCGACGCCGTAGGCAAATGTCGTGCACGGGGTTTCGTGTGTACTGAGTTCACGCCCCTTTCCCTCCTATTGCTGCCTTACAGCGTTGCGACGCCGAAGGCAAATGTCGTGCACGGAGTTTCGTGTGTACTGAGTTCACGCCCCGTTCCCTCCTATTGCTGCCTTACAGCGTTGTGACGCCGAAGGCAAGTGTCGTGCACGGGGTTTCGGGTGTACTGAGTTCACGCCCCTTTCCCTCCTATTGCTGCCTTACAGCGTTGCGACACCGAAGGCAAGTGCCGTGCACGGGGTTTCGTGTGTACTAAGTTCACGCCCCTTTCCCTCCTATTGCTGCCTTACAGCGTTGCGACGCAGTAGGCAAGTGTCGTGCACGGGGTTTCGTGTGTACTGAGTTCACGCCCCTTTCCCTCCTATTGCTGCCTTACAGCGTTGCGACGCCGAAGGCAAGTGTCGTGCACGGGATTCGTGTGTACTGAGTTCACGCCCCTTTCCCTCCTATTGCTGCCTTACAGCATTGCGACGGCGTAGGAAAGTGACGTGCACAGGGTTTCGTGTGTACTGAGTTCACGCCCCTTTCCCTCCTATTGCTGCCTTACAGCATTGCGACGCCGTAGGCAAGTGTCGTGCACGGGGTTTCGTGTGTACTGAGTTCACGCCCCTTTCCCTCCTATTGCTGCCTTACAGCGTTTTGACGCCGAAGGGAAGTGTCGTGCACGGGGTTTCGTGTGTACTGAGTTCACGCCCCTTTCCCTCCTATTGCTGCCTTACAGCGTTGCGACGCCGAAGGCAAGTGTCGTGCACGGGATTCGTGTGTACTGAGTTCACGCCCCTTTCCCTCCTATTGCTGCCTTACAGCATTGCGACGCCGTAGGAAAGTGTCGTGCACAGGGTTTCGTGTGTACTGAGTTCACGCCCCTTTCCCTCCTATTGCTGCCTTACAGTGATGCGACGCCGTAGGCAAGTGTCGTGCACGGGGTTTCGTGTGTACTGAGTTCACGCTTCTTTCCCTCCTATTGCTGCCTTACAGCGTTGCGACGCCGAAGGCAAGTGTCGTGCACGGGGTTTCGTGTGTACTGAGTTCACGCCCCTTTCCCTCCTATTGCTGCCTTACAGCGTTGCGACGCCGTAGGCAAGTGTCGTGCACGGGGTTTCGTGTGTACTGAGTTCACGCCCCTTTCCCTCCTATTGCTGCCTTACAGCGTTGCGACGCCGTAGGCAAGTGTCGTGCACGGAGTTTCGTGTGTACTGAGTTCACGCCCCTTTCCCTCCTATTGCTGCCTTACAGCGTTGCGACGCCGAAGGCAAGTGTCGTGCACGGGGTTTCGTGTGTACTGAGTTCACGCCCCTTTCCCTCCTATTGCTGCCTTACAGCGTTGCGATGCCGAAGGCAAGTGTCGTGCACGGGGTTTCGTGTGTACTGAGTTCACGCCCCATTCCCTCCTATTGCTGCATTACAGCGTTGTGACGTGGAAGGCAAGTGTCGTGCACTAGGTTTCGTGTGTACTGAGTTCACGCCCCGTTCCCACCTATTGCTGCCTTACAGCGTTGCGACGCCGTAGGCAAGTGTCGTGCACGGGGTTTCGTGTGTACTGAGTTCACGCCCCTTTCCCTCCTATTGCTGCCTTACAGCGTTGCGACGCCAAAGGCAAGTGTCGTGCACGGGGTTTCGTGTGTACTGAGTTCACGCCTCTTTCCCTCCTATTGCTGCATTACAGCGTTGCAACGCCGAAGGCAAGTGTCGTGCACGGGGTTTCGTGTGTACTGAGTTCACGCCCCTTTCCCTCCTATTGCTGCCTTACAGCGTTGCGACGCCGAAGGCAAGTGTCGTGCACGGGGTTTCATGTGTACTGAGTTCACGCCCCTTTCCCTCCTA
Organism: Locusta migratoria; assembly: GCA_026315105.1. NCBI lineage: Eukaryota > Metazoa > Arthropoda > Insecta > Orthoptera > Acrididae > Locusta > Locusta migratoria. The sequence goes on along the minus strand of CM048748.1, from coordinate 444,262,394 downwards.
TTGCTGCCTTACAGCGTTGCGACGCCGTAGGCAAGTGTCGTGCACGGGGCTTCGTGTGTACTGAGTTCACGCCCCTTTCCCTCCTATTGCTGCCTTACAGCGTTTTGACGCCGAAGGCTTGTGTCGTGCACGGGGTTTCGTGTGTACTGAGTTCACGCCCCTTTCCCTCCTATTGCTGCCTTACAGCGTTGCGACGCCGAAGGCAAGTGTCGTGCACGGGATTCGTGTGTACTGAGTTCACGCCCCTTTCCCTCCTATTGCTGCCTTACAGCGTTGTGACGCCGTAGGAAAGTGTCGTGCACAGGGTGTCGTGTGTACTGAGTTCACGCCCCTTTCCCTCCTATTGCTGCCTTACAGCGTTGCGACGCCGTAGGCAAGTGTCGTGCATGGGGTTTCGTGTGTACTGAGTTCACGCCCCTTTCCCTCCTATTGCTGCCTTACAGCGTTGCGAAGCCGAAGGATAGTGTCGTGCACAGGGTTTCGTGTGTAATGAGTTCACGCCCCTTTCCCTCCTATTGCTGCCTTACAGCGTTGCGACGCCGAAGGCAAGTGTCGTGCACGGTGTTTCATGTGTACTGAGTTCACGCCCCTTTCCCTCCTATTGCTGCCTTACAGCGTTGCGACGCGGTAGGCAAGTGTCGTGCACGGGGTTTCGTGTGTACTGAGTTCACGCCCCTTTCCCTCCTATTGCTGCCTTACAGCGTTTTGACGCCGAAGGCAAGTGTCGTGCACGGGGTTTCGTGTGTACTGAGTTCACGCCCCTTTCCCTCCTATTGCTGCCTTACAGCGTTGCGACGCCGAAGGTATGTGTCGTGCACGGGATTCGTGTGTACTGAGTTCACGCCCCTTTCCCTCCTATTGCTGCCTTACAGCATTGCGATGCCGTAGGAAAGTGTCGTGCACAGGGTTTCGTGTGTACTGAGTTCACGCCCCTTTCCCTCCTATTGCTGCCTTACAGCGTTGCGACGCCGTAGGCAAGTGTCGTGCACGGGGTTTCGTGTGTACTGAGTTCACGCTTCTTTCCCTCCTATTGCTGCCTTACAGCGTTGCGACGCCGAAGGCAAGTGTCGTGCACGGGGTTTCGTGTGTACTGAGTTCACGCCCCTTTCCCTCCTATTGCTGCCTTACAGCGTTGCGACGCCGTAGGCAAGTGTCGTGCACGGGGTTTCGTGTGTACTGAGTTCACGCCCCTTTCCCTCCTATTGCTGCCTTACAGCGTTGCGACGCCGTAGGCAAGTGTCGTGCACGGGGTTTCGTGTGTACTGAGTTCACGCCCCTTTCCCTCCTATTGCTGCCTTACAGCGTTGCGACGCCGAAGGCAAGTGTCGTGCACGGGGTTTCGTGTGTACTGAGTTCACGCCACTTTCCCTCTTATTGCTGCCTTACAGCGTTGCGACGCCGAAGGCAAGTGTCGTGTACGGGGTTTCGTGTGTACTGAGTTCACGCCCCTTTCCCTCCTATTGCTGCCTTACAGCGTTGCGACGCCGTAGGCAATTGTCGTGCACAGGGTTTCGTGTGTACTGAGTTCACGCCCCTTTCCCTCCTATTGCTGCCTTACAGTGTTGCGACGCCGAAGGCAAGTGTCGTGCACGGTGTTTCATGTGTACTGAGTTCACGCCCCTTTCCCTCCTATTGCTGCCTTACAGCGTTGCGACGCCGTAGGCAAGTGTCGTGCACGGGGTTTCGTGTGTACTGAGTTCATGCCCCTTTCCCTCCTATTGCTGCCTTACAGCGTTGCGACGCCGAAGGCAAGTGTCGCTCACGAGGTTTCGTGTGTACTGAGTTCACGCCCCGTTCCCTCCTATTGCTGCCTTACAGCATTGCGACGCCGAAGGCAAGTGTCGTGCACGGGGTTTCATGTGTACTGAATTCACGATCCTTTCCCTCCTATTGCTGCATTACAGCGTTGCGACGCCGTAGGCAAATGTCGTGCACGGGGTTTCGTGTGTACTGAGTTCACGCCCCTTTCCCTCCTATTGCTGCCTTACAGCGTTGCGACGCCGAAGGCAAATGTCGTGCACGGAGTTTCGTGTGTACTGAGTTCACGCCCCTTTCCCTCCTATTGCTGCCTTACAGCGTTGCGACACCGATGGCAAGTGCCGTGCACGGGGTTTCGTGTGTACTAAGTTCACGCCCCTTTCCCTCCTATTGCTGCCTTACAGCGTTGCGACGCAGTAGGCAAGTGTCGTGCACGGGGTTTCGTGTGTACTGAGTTCACGCCCCTTTCCCTCCTATTGCTGCCTTACAGCGTTGCGACGCCGAAGGCAAGTGTCGTGCACGGGATTCGTGTGTACTGAGTTCACGCCCCTTTCCCTCCTATTGCTGCCTTACAGCATTGCGACGCCGTAGGAAAGTGTCGTGCACAGGGTTTCGTGTGTACTGAGTTCACGCCCCTTTCCCTCCTATTGCTGCCTTACAGCGTTGCGACGCCGTAGGCAAGTGTCGTGCACGGAGTTTCGTGTGTACTGAGTTCACGCCCCTTTCCCTCCTATTGCTGCCTTACAGCGTTGCGAAGCCGAAGGATAGTGTCGTGCACAGGGTTTCGTGTGTACTGAGTTCACGCTTCTTTCCCTCCTATTGCTGCCTTACAGCGTTGCGACGCCGAAGGCAAGTGTCGTGCACGGGGTTTCGTGTGTACTGAGTTCACGCCCCTTTCCCTCCTATTGTTGCCTTACAGCGTTGCGACGCCGTAGGCAAGTGTCGTGCACGGGGTTTCGTGTGTACTGAGTTCACGACCCTTTCCCTCCTATTGCTGCCTTACAGCGTTGCGACGCCGTAGGCAAGTGTCGTGCACGGGGTTTCGTGTGTACTGAGTTCACGCCCCTTTCCCTCCTATTGCTGCCTTACAGCGTTGCGACGCCGAAGGCAAGTGTCGTGCACGGGATTCGTGTGTACTGAGTTCACGCCCCTTTCCCTCCTATTGCTGCCTTACAGCATTGCGACGCCGTAGGAAAGTGTCGTGCACAGGGTTTCGTGTGTACTGAGTTCACGCCCCTTTACCTCCTATTGCTGCCTTACAGCGTTGCGACGCCGTAGGCAAGTGTCGTGCACGGGGTTTCGTGTGTACTGAGTTCACGCTTCTTTCCCTCCTATTGCTGCCTTACAGCGTTGCGACGCCGAAGGCAAGTGTCGTGCACGGGGTTTCGTGTGTACTGAGTTCACGCCCCTTTCCCTCCTATTGCTGCCTTACAGCGTTGCGACGCCGTAGGCAAGTGTCGTGCACGGGGTTTCGTGTGTACTGAGTTCACGCCCCTTTCCCTCCTATTGCTGCCTTACAGCGTTGCGACGCCGTAGGCAAGTGTCGTGCACGGGGTTTCGTGTGTACTGAGTTCACGCCCCTTTCCCTCCTATTGCTGCCTTACAGCGTTGCGACGCCGAAGGCAAGTGTCGTGCACGGGGTTTCGTGTGTACTGAGTTCACGCCCCTTTCCCTCCTATTGCTGCCTTACAGCGTTGCGATGCCGAAGGCAAGTGTCGTGCACGGGGTTTCGTGTGTACTGAGTTCACGCCCCATTCCCTCCTATTGCTGCATTACAGCGTTGTGACGTGGAAGGCAAGTGTCGTGCACTAGGTTTCGTGTGTACTGAGTTCACGCCCCGTTCCCACCTATTGCTGCCTTACAGCGTTGCGACGCCGTAGGCAAGTGTCGTGCACGGGGTTTCGTGTGTACTGAGTTCACGCCCCTTTCCCTCCTATTGCTGCCTTACAGCATTGCGACGCCAAAGGCAAGTGTCGTGCACGGGGTTTCGTGTGTACTGAGTTCACGCCTCTTTCCCTCCTATTGCTGCCTTACAGCGTTGCAACGCCGAAGGCAAGTGTCGTGCACGGGGTTTCGTGTGTACTGAGTTCACGCCCCTTTCTCTCCTATTGCTGCCTTACAGCGTTGCGACGCCGAAGGCAAGTGTCGTGCACGGGGTTTCATGTGTACTGAGTTCACGCCCCTTTCCCTCCTATTGCTGCCTTACAGCGTTGCGACGCCGTAGGCAAGTGTCGTGCACGGGGTTTCGTGTGTACTGAGTTCACGCCCTTTCCCTCCTATTGCTGCCTTACAGCGTTTTGACGCCGAAGGCTTGTGTCGTGCACGGGGTTTCGTGTGTACTGAGTTCACGCCCCTTTCCCTCCTATTGCTGCCTTACAGCATTGCGACGCCGAAGGCAAGTGTCGTGCACGGGATTCGTGTGTACTGAGTTCACGCCCCTTTCCCTCCTATTGCTGCCTTACAGCGTTGCGACGACGTAGGAAAGTGTCGTGCACAGGGTTTCGTGTGTACTGAGTTCACGCCCCTTTCCCTCCTATTGCTGCCTTACAGCGTTGCGACGCCGTAGGCAAGTGTCGTGCATGGGGTTTCGTGTGTACTGAGTTCACGCCCCTTTCCCTCCTATTGCTGCCTTACAGCGTTGCGAAGCCGAAGGATAGTGTCGTGCACAGGGTTTCGTGTGTAATGAGTTCACGCCCCTTTCCCTCCTATTGCTGCCTTACAGCGTTGCGACGCCGAAGGCAAGTGTCGTGCACGGTGTTTCATGTGTACTGAGTTCACGCCCCTTTCCCTCCTATTGCTGCCTTACAGCGTTGCGACGCCGTAGGCAAGTGTCGTGCAAGGGGTTTCGTGTGTACTGAGTTCACGCCCCTTTCCCTCCTATTGCTGCCTTACAGCGTTTTGACGCCGAAGGCAAGTGTCGTGCACGGGGTTTCGTGTGTACTGAGTTCACGCCCCTTTCCCTCCTATTGCTGCCTTACAGCGTTGCGACGCCGAAGGCATGTGTCGTGCACGGGATTCGTGTGTACTGAGTTCACGCCCCTTTCCCTCCTATTGCTGCCTTACAGCATTGCGACGCCGTAGGAAAGTGTCGTGCACAGGGTTTCGTGTGTACTGAGTTCACGCCCCTTTCCCTCCTATTGCTGCCTTACAGCGTTGCGACGCCGTAGGCAAGTGTCGTGCACGGGGTTTCGTGTGTACTGAGTTCACGCTTCTTTCCCTCCTATTGCTGCCTTACAGCGTTGCGACGCCGAAGGCAAGTGTCGTGCACGGGGTTTCGTGTGTACTGAGTTCACGCCCCTTTCCCTCCTATTGCTGCCTTACAGCGTTGCGACGCCGTAGGCAAGTGTCGTGCACGGGGTTTCGTGTGTACTGAGTTCACGACCCTTTCCCTCCTATTGCTGCCTTACAGCGTTGCGACGCCGTAGGCAAGTGTCGTGCACGGGGTTTCGTGTGTACTGAGTTCACGCCCCTTTCCCTCCTATTGCTGCCTTACAGCGTTGCGACGCCGAAGGCAAGTGTCGTGCACGGGGTTTCGTGTGTACTGAGTTCACGCCCCTTTCCCTCCTATTGCTGCCTTACAGCGTTTTGACGCCGAAGGCAAGTGTCGTGCACGGGGTTTCGTGTGTACTGAGTTCACGCCCCTTTCCCTCCTATTGCTGCCTTACAGCGTTGCGACGCCGAAGGCAAGTGTCGTGCACGGGATTCGTGTGTACTGAGTTCACGCCCCTTTCCCTCCTATTGCTGCCTTACAGCGTTGCGACGCCGTAGGAAAGTGTCGTGCACAGGGTTTCGTGTGTACTGAGTTCACGCCCCTTTCCCTCCTATTGCTGCCTTACAGCGTTGCGACGCCGTAGGCAAGTGTCGAGCACGGGGTTTCGTGTGTACTGAGTTCACGCCCCTTTCCCTCCTATTGCTGCCTTACAGCGTTGCGAAGCCGAAGGATAGTGTCGTGCACAGGGTTTCGTGTGTAATGAGTTTACGCCCCTTTCCCTCCTATTGCTGCCTTACAGCGTTGCGACGCCGAAGGCAAGTGTCGTGCACGGTGTTTCATGTGTACTGAGTTCACGCCCCTTTCCCTCCTATTGCTGCCTTACAGCGTTGCGACGCCGTAGGCAAGTGTCGTGCACAGGGTTTCGTGTGTACTGAGTTCACGCCCCTTTCCCTCCTATTGCTGCCTTACAGCGTTTTGACGCCGAAGGCAAGTGTCGTGCACGGGGTTTCGTGTGTACTGAGTTCACGCCCCTTTCCCTCCTATTGCTGCCTTACAGCGTTGCGACGCCGAAGGCAAGTGTCGTCCACGGGATTCGTGTGTACTGAGTTCACGCCCCTTTCCCTCCTATTGCTGCCTTACAGCATTGCGACGCCGCAGGAAAGTGTCGTGCACAGGGTTTCGTGTGTACTGAGTTCACGCCTCTTTCCCTCCTATTGCTGCCTTACAGCGTTGCGACGCCGTAGGCAAGTGTCGTGCACGGGGTTTCGTGTGTACTGAGTTCACGCTTCTTTCCCTCCTATTGCTGCCTTACAGCGTTGCGACGCCGAAGGCATGTGTCGTGCACGGGGTTTCGTGTGTACTGAGTTCACGCCCCTTTCCCTCCTATTGCTGCCTTACAGCGTTGCGACGCCGTAAGCAAGTGTCGTGCACGGGGTTTCGTGTGTACTGAATTCACGCCCCTTTCCTCCTATTGCTGCCTTACAGCGTTGCGACGCCGTAGGCAAGTGTCGTGCACGGGGTTTCGTGTGTACTGAGTTCACGCCCCTTTCCCTCCTATTGCTGCCTTACAGCGTTGCGACGCCGAAGGCAAGTGTCGTGCACGGGATTCGTGTGTACTGAGTTCACGCCCCTTTCCCTCCTATTGCTGCCTTACAGCATTGCGACGCCGTAGGAAAGTGTCGTGCACAGGGTTTCGTGTGTACTGAGTTCACGCCCCTTTACCTCCTATTGCTGCCTTACAGCGTTGCGACGCCGTAGGCAAGTGTCGTGCACGGGGTTTCGTGTGTACTGAGTTCACGCTTCTTTCCCTCCTATTGCTGCCTTACAGCGTTGCGACGCCGAAGGCAAGTGTCGTGCACGGGGTTTCGTGTGTACTGAGTTCACGCCCCTTTCCCTCCTATTGCTGCCTTACAGCGTTGCGACGCCGTAGGCAAGTGTCGTGCACGGGGTTTCGTGTGTACTGAGTTCACGCCCCTTTCCCTCCTATTGCTGCCTTACAGCGTTGCGACGCCGTAGGCAAGTGTCGTGCACGGGGTTTCGTGTGTACTGAGTTCACGCCCCTTTCCCTCCTATTGCTGCCTTACAGCGTTGCGACGCCGAAGGCAAGTGTCGTTCACGGGGTTTCGTGTGTACTGAGTTCACGCCCCTTTCCCTCCTATTGCTGCCTTACAGCGTTGCGATGCCGAAGGCAAGTGTCGTGCACGGGGTTTCGTGTGTACTGAGTTCACGCCCCATTCCCTCCTATTGCTGCATTACAGCGTTGTGACGTGGAAGGCAAGTGTCGTGCACTAGGTTTCGTGTGTACTGAGTTCACGCCCCGTTCCCACCTATTGCTGCCTTACAGCGTTGCGACGCCGTAGGCAAGTGTCGTGCACGGGGTTTCGTGTGTACTGAGTTCACGCCCCTTTCCCTCCTATTGCTGCCTTACAGCATTGCGACGCCAAAGGCAAGTGTCGTGCACGGGGTTTCGTGTGTACTGAGTTCACGCCTCTTTCCCTCCTATTGCCGCCTTACAGCGTTGCAACGCCGAAGGCAAGTGTCGTGCACGGGGTTTCGTGTGTACTGAGTTCACGCCCCTTTCCCTCCTATTGCTGCCTTACAGCGTTGCGACGCCGTAGGCAAGTGTCGTGCACGGGGTTTCATGTGTACTGAGTTCACGCCCCTTTCCCTCCTATTGCTGCCTTACAGCGTTGCGACGCCGTAGGCAAGTGTCGTGCACGGGGTTTCGTGTGTACTGAGTTCACGCCCTTTCCCTCCTATTGCTGCCTTACAGCGTTTTGACGCCGAAGGCTTGTGTCGTGCACGGGGTTTCGTGTGTACTGAGTTCACGCCCCTTTCCCTCCTATTGCTGCCTTACAGCATTGCGACGCCGAAGGCAAGTGTCGTGCACGGGATTCGTGTGTACTGAGTTCACGGCCCTTTCCCTCCTATTGCTGCCTTACAGCGTTGCGACGCCGTAGGAAAGTGTCGTGCACAGGGTTTCGTGTGTACTGAGTTCACGCCCCTTTCCCTCCTATTGCTGCCTTACAGCGTTGCGACGCCGTAGGCAAGTGTCGTGCATGGGGTTTCGTGTGTACTGAGTTCACGCCCCTTTCCCTCCTATTGCTGCCTTACAGCGTTGCGAAGCCGAAGGATAGTGTCGTGCACAGGGTTTCGTGTGTAATGAGTTCACGCCCCTTTCCCTCCTATTGCTGCCTTACAGCGTTGCGACGCCGAAGGCAAGTGTCGTGCACGGTGTTTCATGTGTACTGAGTTCACGCCCCTTTCCCTCCTATTGCTGCCTTACAGCGTTGCGACGCCGTAGGCAAGTGTCGTGCAAGGGGTTTCGTGTGTACTGAGTTCACGCCCCTTTCCCTCCTATTGCTGCCTTACAGCGTTTTGACGCCGAAGGCAAGTGTCGTGCACGGGGTTTCGTGTGTACTGAGTTCACGCCCCTTTCCCTCCTATTGCTGCCTTACAGCGTTGCGACGCCGAAGGCATGTGTCGTGCACGGGATTCGTGTGTACTGAGTTCACGCCCCTTTCCCTCCTATTGCTGCCTTACAGCATTGCGACGCCGTAGGAAAGTGTCGTGCACAGGGTTTCGTGTGTACTGAGTTCACGCCCCTTTCCCTCCTATTGCTGCCTTACAGCGTTGCGACGCCGTAGGCAAGTGTCGTGCACGGGGTTTCGTGTGTACTGAGTTCACGCTTCTTTCCCTCCTATTGCTGCCTTACAGCGTTGCGACGCCGAAGGCAAGTGTCGTGCACGGGGTTTCGTGTGTACTGAGTTCACGCCCCTTTCCCTCCTATTGCTGCCTTACAGCGTTGCGACGCCGTAGGCAAGTGTCGTGCACGGGGTTTCGTGTGTACTGAGTTCACGACCCTTTCCCTCCTATTGCTGCCTTACAGCGTTGCGACGCCGTAGGCAAGTGTCGTGCACGGGGTTTCGTGTGTACTGAGTTCACGCCCCTTTCCCTCCTATTGCTGCCTTACAGCGTTGCGACGCCGAAGGCAAGTGTCGTGCACGGGGTTTCGTGTGTACTGAGTTCACGCCCCTTTCCCTCCTATTGCTGCCTTACAGCGTTTTGACGCCGAAGGCAAGTGTCGTGCACGGGGTTTCGTGTGTACTGAGTTCACGCCCCTTTCCCACCTATTGCTGCCTTACAGCGTTGCGACGCCGAAGGCAAGTGTCGTGCACGGGATTCGTGTGTACTGAGTTCACGCCCCTTTCCCTCCTATTGCTGCCTTACAGCGTTGCGACGCCGTAGGAAAGTGTCGTGCACAGGGTTTCGTGTGTACTGAGTTCACGCCCCTTTCCCTCCTATTGCTGCCTTACAGCGTTGCGACGCCGTAGGCAAGTGTCGTGCACGGGGTTTCGTGTGTACTGAGTTCACGCCCCTTTCCCTCCTATTGCTGCCTTACAGCGTTGCGAAGCCGAAGGATAGTGTCGTGCACAGGGTTTCGTGTGTAATGAGTTTACGCCCCTTTCCCTCCTATTGCCGCCTTACAGCGTTGCGACGCCGAAGGCAAGTGTCGTGCACGGTGTTTCATGTGTACTGAGTTCACGCCCCTTTCCCTCCTATTGCTGCCTTACAGCGTTGCGACGCCGTAGGCAAGTGTGGTGCACGGGGTTTCGTGTGTACTGAGTTCACGCCCCTTTCCCTCCTATTGCTGCCTTACAGCGTTTTGACGCCGAAGGCAAGTGTCGTGCACGGGGTTTCGTGTGTACTGAGTTCACGCCCCTTTCCCTCCTATTGCTGCCTTACAGCGTTGCGACGCCGAGGGCAAGTGTCGTCCACGGGATTCGTGTGTACTGAGTTCACGCCCCTTTCCCTCCTATTGCTGCCTTACAGCGTTGCGACGCCGTAGGCAAGTGTCGTGCACGGGGTTTCGTGTGTACTGAGTTCACGCTTCTTTCCCTCCTATTGCTGCCTTACAGCGTTGCGACGCCGAAGGCATGTGTCGTGCACGGGGTTTCGTGTGTACTGAGTTCACGCCCCTTTCCCTCCTATTGCTGCCTTACAGCGTTGCGACGCCGTAAGCAAGTGTCGTGCACGGGGTTTCGTGTGTACTGAGTTCACGCCCCTTTCCCTCCTATTGCTGCCTTACAGCGTTGCGACGCCGTAGGCAAGTGTCGTGCACGGGGTTTCGTGTGTACTGAGTTCACGCCCCTTTCCCTCCTATTGCTGCCTTACAGCGTTGCGACGCCGAAGGCAAGTGTCGTGCACGGGGTTTCGTGTGTACTGAGTTCACGCCCCTTTCCCTCCTATTGCTGCCTTACAGCGTTGCGATGCCGAAGGCAAGTGTCGTGCACGGAGTTTCGTGTGTACTGAGTTCACGCCCCATTCCCTCCTATTGCTGCATTACAGCGTTGTGACGTAGAAGGCAAGTGTCGTGCACGGGGTTTCGTGTGTACTGAGTTCACGCCCCGTTCCCACCTATTGCTGCCTTACAGCGTTGCGACGCCGTAGGCAAGTGTCGTGCACGGGGTTTCGTGTGTACTGAGTTCACGCCCCTTTCCCTCCTATTGCTGCCTTACAGCGTTGCGACGCCAAAGGGAAGTGTCGTGCACGGGGTTTCGTGTGTACTGAGTTCACGCCTCTTTCCCTCCTATTGCTGCCTTACAGCGTTGCAACGCCGAAGGCAAGTGTCGTGCACGGGGTTTCGTGTGTACTGAGTTCACGCCCCTTTCCCTCCTATTGCTGCCTTACAGCGTTGCGACGCCGAAGGCAAGTGTCGTGCACGGGGTTTCATGTGTACTGAGTTCACGCCCCTTTCCCTCCTATTGCTGCCTTACAGCGTTGCGCCGCCGTAGGCAAGTGTCGTGCTCGGGGTTTCGTGTGCACTGAGTTCACGCCCCTTTCCCTCCTATTGCTGCCTTAGAGCGTTGCGACGCCGCAGGCAAGTGTCGTGCACGGGGTTTCGTGTGTACTGAGTTCACGCCCCTTTCCCTCTTATTGCTGCCTTACAGCGTTGCGACGCCGAAGGCAAGTGTCGTGTACGGGGTTTCGTGTGTACTGAGTTCACGCCCCTTTCCCTCCTATTGCTGCCTTACAGCGTTGCGACGCCGTAGGCAATTGTCGTGCACAGGGTTTCGTGTGTACTGAGTTCACGCCCCTTTCCCTCCTATTGCTGCCTTACAGTGTTGCGACGCCGAAGGCAAGTGTCGTGCACGGTGTTTCATGTGTACTGAGTTCACGCCCCTTTCCCTCCTATTGCTGCCTTACAGCGTTGCGACGCCGTACGCAAGTGTCGTGCACGGGGTTTCGTGTGTACTGAGTTCACGCCCCTTTCCCTCCTATTGCTGCCTTACAGCGTTGCGACGCCGAAGGCAAGTGTCGCTCACGAGGTTTCGTGTGTACTGAGTTCAGGCCCCGTTACCTCCTATTGCTGCCTTACTGCATTGCGACGCCGAAGGCAAGTGTCGTGCACGGGGTTTCATGTGTACTGAATTCACGATCCTTTCCCTCCTATTGCTGCATTACAGCGTTGCGACGCCGTAGGCAAATGTCGTGCACGGGGTTTCGTGTGTACTGAGTTCACGCCCCTTTCCCTCCTATTGCTGCCTTACAGCGTTGCGACGCCGAAGGCAAATGTCGTGCACGGAGTTTCGTGTGTACTGAGTTCACGCCCCGTTCCCTCCTATTGCTGCCTTACAGCGTTGCGACGCAGTAGGCAAGTGTCGTGCACGGGGTTTCGTGTGTACTGAGTTCACGCCCCTTTCCCTCCTATTGCTGCCTTACAGCGTTGCGACGCCGAAGGCAAGTGTCGTGCACGGGGTTTCGTGTGTACTGAGTTCACGCCCCGTTCCCTCCTATTGCTGCCTTACAGCGTTGTGACGCCGAAGGCAAGTGTCGTGCACGGGGTTTCATGTGTACTGAGTTCACGCCCCTTTCCCTCCTATTGCTGCCTTACAGCGTTGCGACACCGAAGGCAAGTGTCGTGCACGGGGTTTCGTGTGTACTGAGTTCACGCCCCTTTCCCTCCTATTGCTGCCTTACAGCGTTGCGACGCCGTAGGCAAGTGTCGTGCACGGGGTTTCGTGTGTACTGAGTTCACGCACCTTTCCCTCCTATTGCTGCCTTACAGCGTTGCGCCGCCGAAGGCAAGTGTCGTGCACGGGGTTTCGTGTGTACTGAGTTCACGCCCCTTTCCCTCCTATTGCTGCCTTACAGCGTTGCGAAGCCGTAGGCAAGTGTCGTGAATGGGGTTTCGTGTGTACTGAGTTCACGCCCCTTTCCCTCCTATTGCTGCCTTACAGCGTTGCGAAGCCGAAGGCAAGTGTCGTGCACGGGGTTTCGTGTGTACTGAGTTCACGCCCCTTTCCCTCCTATTGCTGCCTTACAGCGTTGCGATGCCGAAGGCAAGTGTCGTGCACGGGGTTTCGTGTGTACTGAGTTCACGCCCCTTTCCCCTCTATTGCTGCCTTACAGCGTTGCGACGCCGAAGGCAAATGTCGTGCACGGGGTTTCGTGTGTACTGAGTTCACGCCCCGTTCCCTCCTATTGCTGCCTTACAGCGTTGTGACGCCGAAGGCAAGTGTCGTGCACGGGGTTTCGGGTGTACTGAGTTCACGCCGCTTTCCCTCCTATTGCTGCCATACAGCGTTGCGACGCCGAAGGTAAGTGTCGTGCACGGGGTTTCGTGTGTACTGAATTCACGCCCCTTTCCTCCTATTGCTGCCTTACAGCGTTGCGACGCCGTAGGCAAGTGTCGTGCACGGGGTTTCGTGTGTACTGAGTTCACGCCCCGTTCCCTCCTATTCCTACCTTACAGCGTTGTGACGCCGAAGGCAAGTGTCGTGCACGGGGTTTCGTGTGTACTGAGGACACGCCCCTTTCCTTCCTATTGCTGCCTTACAGCGGTGCGAAGCCGAACGATAGTGTCGTGCACAGGGTTTCGTGTGTACTGAGTTCACGCCCCTTTCCCTCCTATTGCTGCCTTACAGCATTGCGACGCCGAAGGCAAGTGTCGTGCACGGTGTTTCATGTGTACTGAGTTCACGCCCCTTTCCCTCCTATTGCTGCCTTACAGCGTTGCGACGCCGTAGGCAAGTGTCGTGCACGGGGTTTCGTGTGTACTGAGTTCACGCCCCTTTCCCTCCTATTGCTGCCTTACAGCGTTTTGACGCCGAAGGCAAGTGTCGTGCACGGGGTTTCGTGTGTACTGAGTTCACGCCCCTTTCCCTCCTATTGCTGCCTTACAGCGTTGCGACGCCGAAGGCAAGTGTCGTGCACGGGATTCGTGTGTACTGAGTTCACGCCCCTTTCCCTCCTATTGCTGCCTTACAGCGTTGCGACGCCGTAGGAAAGTGTCGTGCACAGGGTTTCGTGTGTACTGAGTTCACGCCCCTTTCCCTCCTATTGCTGCCTTACAGCGTTGCGACGCCGTAGGCAAGTGTCGTGCTCGGGGTTTCGTGTGTACTGAGTTCACGCTTCTTTCCCTCCTATTGCTGCCTTACAGTGTTGCGACGCCGATGGCAAGTGTCGTGCACGGGGTTTCGTGTGTACTGAGGACACGCCCCTTTCCCTCTTATTGCAGCCTTACAGCGTTGCGACCCCGAAGGCAAGTGTCGTGCCCGGGGTTTCGTGTGTACTGAGTTCACGCCCCTTTCCCTCCTATTGCTGCCTTACAGCGTTGCGATGCCGAAGGCAAGTGTCGTGCACGGGGTTTCGTGTGTACTGAGTTCACGCCCCGGTCCCTCCTATTGCTGCATTACAGCGTTGTGATGTGGAAGGCAAGTGTCGTGCACGGGGTTTCGTGTGTACTGAGTTCACGCGCCGTTCCCACCTATTGCTGCCTTACAACGTTGCGACGCCGTAGGCAAGTGTCGTGCACGGGGTTTCGTGTGTACTGAGTTCACGCCCCTTTCCCTCCTATTGCTGCCTTACAGCGTTGCGCGCCAAAGGCAAGTGTCGTGCACGGGGTTTCGTGTGTACTGAGTTCACGCCCCTTTCCCTCCTATTGCTGCCTTACAGCGTTGCAACGCCGAAGGCAAGTGTCGTGCACGGGGTTTCGTGTGTACTGAGTTCACGCCCCTTTCACTCCTATTGCTGCCTTACAGCGTTGCGACGCCGAAGGCAAGTGTCGTGCACGGGGTTTCATGTGTACTGAGTTCACGCCCCTTTCCCTCCTATTGCTGCCTTACAGAGTTGCGCCGCCGTAGGCAAGTGTCGTGCACGGGGTTTCGTGTGCACTGAGTTCACGCCCCTTTCCCTCCTATTGCTGCCTTACAGCATTGCGACGCCGTAGGCAAGTGTCGTGCACGGGGTTTCGTGTGTACTGAGTTCACGCCCCTTTCCCTCCTATTGCTGCCTTACAGCGTTGCGACGCCGAAGGCAAGTGTCGTGTACGGGGTTTCGTGTGTACTGAGTTCACGCCGCTTTCCCTCCTATTGCTGCCTTACAGCGTTGCGACGCCGAAGGCAAATGTCGTGCACGGGGTTTCGTGTGTACTGAGTTCACGCCCCGTTCCCTCCTATTGCTGCCTTACAGCGTTGTGACGCCGAAGGCAAGTGTCGTGCACGGGGTTTCGGGTGTACTGAGTTCACGCCGCTTTCCCTCCTATTGCTGCCATACAGCGTTGCGACGCCGAAGGCAAGTGTCGTGCACGGGGTTTCGTGTGTACTGAGTTCACGCCCCTTTCCCTACTATTGCTGCCTTACAGCGTTGCGACGCCGTAGGCAAGTGTCGTGCACGGTGTTTCATGTGTACTGAGTTCACGCCCCTTTCCCTCCTATTGCTGCCTTACAGCGTTGCGACGCCGTACGCAAGTGTCGTGCACGGGGTTTCGTGTGTACTGAGTTCACGCCCCTTTCCCTCCTATTGCTGCCTTACAGCGTTGCGACGCCGAAGGCAAGTGTCGCTCACGAGGTTTCGTGTGTACTGAGTTCACGCCCCGTTCCCTCCTATTGCTGCCTTACTGCATTGCGACGCCGAAGGCAAGTGTCGTGCACGGGGTTTCATGTGTACTGAATTCACGATCCTTTCCCTCCTATTGCTGCATTACAGCGTTGCGACGCCGTAGGCAAATGTCGTGCACGGGGTTTCGTGTGTACTGAGTTCACGCCCCTTTCCCTCCTATTGCTGCCTTACAGCGTTGCGACGCCGAAGGCAAATGTCGTGCACGGAGTTTCGTGTGTACTGAGTTCACGCCCCGTTCCCTCCTATTGCTGCCTTACAGCGTTGCGACGCAGTAGGCAAGTGTCGTGCACGGGGTTTCGTGTGTACTGAGTTCACGCCCCTTTCCCTCCTATTGCTGCCTTACAGCGTTGCGACGCCGAAGGCAAGTGTCGTGCACGGGGTTTCGTGTGTACTGAGTTCACGCCCCGTTCCCTCCTATTGCTGCCTTACAGCGTTGTGACGCCGAAGGCAAGTGTCGTGCACGGGGTTTCATGTGTACTGAGTTCACGCCCCTTTCCCTCCTATTGCTGCATTACAGCGTTGCGACACCGAAGGCAAGTGTCGTGCACGGGGTTTCGTGTGTACTGAGTTCACGCCCCTTTCCCTCCTATTGCTGCCTTACAGCGTTGCGACGCCGTAGGCAAGTGTCGTGCACGGGGTTTCGTGTGTACTGAGTTCACGCCCCTTTCCCTCCTATTGCTGCCTTACAGCGTTGCGCCGCCGAAGGCAAGTGTCGTGCACGGGGTTTCGTGTGTACTGAGTTCACGCCCCTTTCCCTCCTATTGCTGCCTTACAGCGTTGCGAAGCCGTAGGCAAGTGTCGTGAATGGGGTTTCGTGTGTACTGAGTTCACGCCCCTTTCCCTCCTATTGCTGCCTTACAGCGTTGCGAAGCCGAAGGCAAGTGTCGTGCACGGGGTTTCGTGTGTACTGAGTTCACGCCCCTTTCCCTCCTATTGCTGCCTTACAGCGTTGCGATGCCGAAGGCAAGTGTCGTGCACGGGGTTTCGTGTGTACTGAGTTCACGCCCCTTTCCCTCCTATTGCTGCCTTACAGCGTTGCGACGCCGAAGGCAAGTGTCGCTCACGAGGTTTCGTGTGTACTGAGTTCACGCCCCGTTCCCTCCTATTGCTGCCTTACTGCATTGCGACGCCGAAGGCAAGTGTCGTGCACGGGGTTTCATGTGTACTGAATTCACGATCCTTTCCCTCCTATTGCTGCATTACAGCGTTGCGACGCCGTAGGCAAATGTCGTGCACGGGGTTTCGTGTGTACTGAGTTCACGCCCCTTTCCCTCCTATTGCTGCCTTACAGCGTTGCGACGCCGAAGGCAAATGTCGTGCACGGAGTTTCGTGTGTACTGAGTTCACGCCCCGTTCCCTCCTATTGCTGCCTTACAGCGTTGCGACGCAGTAGGCAAGTGTCGTGCACGGGGTTTCGTGTGTACTGAGTTCACGCCCCTTTCCCTCCTATTGCTGCCTTACAGCGTTGCGACGCCGAAGGCAAGTGTCGTGCACGGGGTTTCGTGTGTACTGAGTTCACGCCCCGTTCCCTCCTATTGCTGCCTTACAGCGTTGTGACGCCGAAGGCAAGTGTCGTGCACGGGGTTTCATGTGTACTGAGTTCACGCCCCTTTCCCTCCTATTGCTGCCTTACAGCGTTGCGACACCGAAGGCAAGTGTCGTGCACGGGGTTTCGTGTGTACTGAGTTCACGCCCCTTTCCCTCCTATTGCTGCCTTACAGCGTTGCGACGCCGTAGGCAAGTGTCGTGCACAGGGTTTCGTGTGTACTGAGTTCACGCCCCTTTCCCTCCTATTGCTGCCTTACAGCGTTGCGCCGCCGAAGGCAAGTGTCGTGCACGGGGTTTCGTGTGTACTGAGTTCACGCCCCTTTCCCTCCTATTGCTGCCTTACAGCGTTGCGAAGCCGTAGGCAAGTGTCGTGAATGGGGTTTCGTGTGTACTGAGTTCACGCCCCTTTCCCTCCTATTGCTGCCTTACAGCGTTGCGAAGCCGAAGGCAAGTGTCGTGCACGGGGTTTCGTGTGTACTGAGTTCACGCCCCTTTCCCTCCTATTGCTGCCTTACAGCGTTGCGATGCCGAAGGCAAGTGTCGTGCACGGGGTTTCGTGTGTACTGAGTTCACGCCCCTTTCCCCTCTATTGCTGCCTTACAGCGTTGCGACGCCGAAGGCAAATGTCGTGCACGGGGTTTCGTGTGTACTGAGTTCACGCCCCGTTCCCTCCTATTGCTGCCTTACAGCGTTGTGACGCCGAAGCCAAGTGTCGTGCACGGGGTTTCGGGTGTACTGAGTTCACGCCGCTTTCCCTCCTATTGCTGCCATACAGCGTTGCGACGCCGAAGGTAAGTGTCGTGCACGGGGTTTCGTGTGTACTGAGTTCACGCCCCTTTCCTACTATTGCTGCCTTACAGCGTTGCGACGCTGTAGGCAAGTGTCGTGCACGGGGTTTCGTGTGTACTGAGTTCACGCCCCTTTCCCTCCTATTGCTGCCTTACAGCGTTGCGACGCCGAAGGCTAGTGTCGTGCACGGGGTTTCGTGTGTACTGAGTTCACGCCCCGTTCCCTCCTATTCCTACCTTACAGCGTTGTGACGCCGAAGGCAAGTGTCGTGCACGGGGTTTCGTGTGTACTGAGGACACGCCCCTTTCCTTCCTATTGCTGCCTTACAGCGTTGCGAAGCCGAACGATAGTGTCGTGCACAGGGTTTCGTGTGTACTGAGTTCACGCCCCTTTCCCTCCTATTGCTGCCTTACAGCATTGCGACGCCGAAGGCAAGTGTCGTGCACGGTGTTTCATGTGTACTGAGTTCACGCCCCTTTCCCTCCTATTGCTGCCTTACAGCGTTGCGACGCCGTAGGCAAGTGTCGTGCACGGGGTTTCGTGTGTACTGAGTTCACGCCCCTTTCCCTCCTATTGCTGCCTTACAGCGTTTTGACGCCGAAGGCAAGTGTCGTGCACGGGGTTTCGTGTGTACTGAGTTCACGCCCCTTTCCCTCCTATTGCTGCCTTACAGCGTTGCGACGCCGAAGGCAAGTGTCGTGCACGGGATTCGTGTGTACTGAGTTCACGCCCCTTTCCCTCCTATTGCTGCCTTACAGCGTTGCGACGCCGTAGGAAAGTGTCGTGCACAGGGTTTCGTGTGTACTGAGTTCACGCCCCTTTCCCTCCTATTGCTGCCTTACAGCGTTGCGACGCCGTAGGCAAATGTCGTGCTCGGGGTTTCGTGTGTACTGAGTTCACGCTTCTTTCCCTCCTATTGCTGCCTTACAGTGTTGCGACGCCGATGGCAAGTGTCGTGCACGGGGTTTCGTGTGTACTGAGGACACGCCCCTTTCCGTCTTATTGCAGCCTTACAGCGTTGCGACCCCGAAGGCAAGTGTCGTGCACGGGGTTTCGTGTGTACTGAGTTCACGCCCCTTTCCCTCCTATTGCTGCCTTACAGCGTTGCGATGCCGAAGGCAAGTGTCGTGCACGGGGTTTCGTGTGTACTGAGTTCACGCCCCGGTCCCTCCTATTGCTGCATTACAGCGTTGTGATGTGGAAGGCAAGTGTCGTGCACGGGGTTTCGTGTGTACTGAGTTCACGCGCCGTTCCCACCTATTGCTGCCTTACAACGTTGCGACGCCGTAGGCAAGTGTCGTGCACGGGGTTTCGTGTGTACTGAGTTCACGCCCCTTTCCCTCCTATTGCTGCCTTACAGCGTTGCGCGCCAAAGGCAAGTGTCGTGCACGGGGTTTCGTGTGTACTGAGTTCACGCCCCTTTCCCTCCTATTGCTGCCTTACAGCGTTGCAACGCCGAAGGCAAGTGTCGTGCACGGGGTTTCGTGTGTACTGAGTTCACGCCCCTTTCACTCCTATTGCTGCCTTACAGCGTTGCGACGCCGAAGGCAAGTGTCGTGCACGGGGTTTCATGTGTACTGAGTTCACGCCCCTTTCCCTCCTATTGCTGCCTTACAGAGTTGCGCCGCCGTAGGCAAGTGTCGTGCACGGGGTTTCGTGTGCACTGAGTTCACGCCCCTTTCCCTCCTATTGCTGCCTTACAGCATTGCGACGCCGTAGGCAAGTGTCGTGCACGGGGTTTCGTGTGTACTGAGTTCACGCCCCTTTCCCTCCTATTGCTGCCTTACAGCGTTGCGACGCCGAAGGCAAGTGTCGTGTACGGGGTTTCGTGTGTACTGAGTTCACGCCCCTTTCCCTCCTATTGCTGCCTTACAGCGTTGCGACGCCGAAGGCAAATGTCGTGCACGGGGTTTCGTGTGTACTGAGTTCACGCCCCGTTCCCTCCTATTGCTGCCTTACAGCGTTGTGACGCCGAAGGCAAGTGTCGTGCACGGGGTTTCGGGTGTACTGAGTTCACGCCGCTTTCCCTCCTATTGCTGCCATACAGCGTTGCGACGCCGAAGGCAAGTGTCGTGCACGGGGTTTCGTGTGTACTGAGTTCACGCCCCTTTCCCTACTATTGCTGCCTTACAGCGTTGCGACGCCGTAGGCAAGTGTCGTGCACGGGGTTTCGTGTGTACTGAGTTCACGCCCCTTTCCCTCCTATTGCTGCCTTACAGCGTTGCGACGCCGAAGGCTAGTGTCGTGCACGGGGTTTCGTGTGTACTGAGTTCACGTCCCGTTCCCTCCTATTCCTACCTTACAGCGTTGTGACGCCGAAGGCAAGTGTCGTGCACGGGGTTTCGTGTGTACTGAGTTCACGCCCCTTTCCCTCCTATTGCTGCCTTACAGCGTTGCGACGCCGAAGGCAAGTGTCGTGCACGGGGTTTCGTGTGTACTGAGTTCACCCCCCTTTCCATCCTATTCCTGCCTTACAGCGTTGCGACGCCGTAGGCAAGTGTCGTGCACGGGGTTTTGTGTGTACTGAGTTCACGCCCCTTTCCCTCCTATTGCTGTCTTACATCGTTGCGACGCCGAAGGCAAGTGTCGAGCACGGGGTTTCGTGTGTACTGAGTTCACGCCCCTTTCCCTCCTATTGCTGCATTACAGCGTTGCGACGCCGAAGGCAAGTGTCGTGCACGTGGTTTCGTGTGTACTGAGTTCACGCCCCTTTCCCTCCTATTGCTGCCTTACAGCGTTGCGATGCCGAAGTCAAGTTTCATTCACGGGGTTTCGTGTGTACTGAGTTCACGCCCCTTTCCCTCCTATTGCTGCCTTACAGCGTTGCGACGCCGAAGGCAAGTGTCGTGCACGGGGTTTCGTGTGTACTGATTTCACGCCCCTTTCCCTCCTATTGCTGCCTTACAGCGTTGCGATGCCGAAGGCAAGTGTCGTGCACGGGGATTCGTGTGTACTGAGTTCACGCCCCTTTCCCTCCTATTGCTGCCTTACAGCGTTGCGACGCCGTAGGCAAGTGTCGTGCACGGGGTTTCGTGTGTACTGAGTTCACGCCCCTTTCCCTCCTATTGCTGCCTTACAGCGTTGCGACGCCGAAGGCAAGTGTCGTGCTCGGAGTTTCGTGTGTACTGAGTTCACGCCCCATTCCCTCCTATTGCTGCCTTACAGCGTTGCGACGCCGTAGTCAAGTGTCGTGCACGGGGTTTCGTGTGTACTTGGTTCACGCCCCTTTCCCTCCTATTGCTGCCTTACAGCGTTGCGACGCCGTAGTCAAGTGTCTTGCACGGGGTTTCGTGTGTACTGAGTTCACGCCCCTTTCCCTCCTATTGCTGCCTTACAGCGTTGCGACGCCGTAGTCAACTGTCGTGCACGGGGTTTCGTGTGTTCTGAGATCACGCCCCTTTCCCTCCTATTGCTGCCTTACAGCGTTGCGACGCCGTAGGCAAGTGTCGTGCACGGGGTTTCGTGTGTACTGAGTTCACGCCCCTTTCCCTCCTATTGCTGCCTTACAGCGTTGTGACGCCGTAGGCAAGTGTCGTGCACGGGGTTTCGTGTGTACTGAGTTCATGCCCCTTTCCCTCCTATTGCTGCCTTACAGCGTTGCGACGCCGTAGGCAAGTGTCGTGCACGGGTTTTCGTGTGTACTGAGTTCACGCCCCTTTCCCTCCTATTGCTGCCTTACAGCGTTGCGACGCCGAAGGCAAGTGTCGTGCACGGGGTTTCTTGTGTACTGAGTTCACGCCCCTTTCCCTCCTATTGCTGCCTTACAGCGTTGGGACGCCGTAGGCCAGTGTCGTGCACGGGGTTTCGTGTGTACTGAGTTCACGCCCCTTTCCCTCCTATTGCTGCCTTACAGCGTTGTGACGCCGAAGGCAAGTGTCGTGCACGGGGATTCGTGTGTACTGAGTTCACGCGCCGTTCCCACCTATTGCTGCCTTACAACGTTGCGACGCCGTAGGCAAGTGTCGTGCACGGGGTTTCGTGTGTACTGAGTTCACGCCCCTTTCCCTCCTATTGCTGCCTTACAGCGTTGCGCGCCAAAGGCAAGTGTCGTGCACGGGGTTTCGTGTGTACTGAGTTCACGCCCCTTTCCCTCCTATTGCTGCCTTACAGCGTTGCAACGCCGAAGGCAAGTGTCGTGCACGGGGTTTCGTGTGTACTGAGTTCACGCCCCTTTCACTCCTATTGCTGCCTTACAGCGTTGCGACGCCGAAGGCAAGTGTCGTGCACGGGGTTTCATGTGTACTGAGTTCACGCCCCTTTCCCTCCTATTGCTGCCTTACAGAGTTGCGCCGCCGTAGGCAAGTGTCGTGCACGGGGTTTCGTGTGCACTGAGTTCACGCCCCTTTCCCTCCTATTGCTGCCTTACAGCATTGCGACGCCGTAGGCAAGTGTCGTGCATGGGGTTTCGTGTGTACTGAGTTCACGCCCCTTTCCCTCCTATTGCTGCCTTACAGCGTTGCGACGCCGAAGGCAAGTGTCGTGTACGGGGTTTCGTGTGTACTGAGTTCACGCCCCTTTCCCTCCTATTGCTGCCTTACAGCGTTGCGACGCCGAAGGCAAATGTCGTGCACGGGGTTTCGTGTGTACTGAGTTCACGCCCCGTTCCCTCCTATTGCTGCCTTACAGCGTTGTGACGCCGAAGGCAAGTGTCGTGCACGGGGTTTCGGGTGTACTGAGTTCACGCCGCTTTCCCTCCTATTGCTGCCATACAGCGTTGCGACGCCGAAGGCAAGTGTCGTGCACGGGGTTTCGTGTGTACTGAGTTCACGCCCCTTTCCCTACTATTGCTGCCTTACAGCGTTGCGACGCCGTAGGCAAGTGTCGTGCACGGGGTTTCGTGTGTACTGAGTTCACGCCCCTTTCCCTCCTATTGCTGCCTTACAGCGTTGCGACGCCGAAGGCTAGTGTCGTGCACGGGGTTTCGTGTGTACTGAGTTCACGTCCCGTTCCCTCCTATTCCTACCTTACAGCGTTGTGACGCCGAAGGCAAGTGTCGTGCACGGGGTTTCGTGTGTACTGAGTTCACGCCCCTTTCCCTCCTATTGCTGCCTTACAGCGTTGCGACGCCGAAGGCAAGTGTCGTGCACGGGGTTTCGTGTGTACTGAGTTCACCCCCCTTTCCATCCTATTCCTGCCTTACAGCGTTGCGACGCCGTAGGCAAGTGTCGTGCACGGGGTTTTGTGTGTACTGAGTTCACGCCCCTTTCCCTCCTATTGCTGTCTTACATCGTTGCGACGCCGAAGGCAAGTGTCGAGCACGGGGTTTCGTGTGTACTGAGTTCACGCCCCTTTCCCTCCTATTGCTGCATTACAGCGTTGCGACGCCGAAGGCAAGTGTCGTGCACGTGGTTTCGTGTGTACTGAGTTCACGCCCCTTTCCCTCCTATTGCTGCCTTACAGCGTTGCGATGCCGAAGTCAAGTTTCATTCACGGGGTTTCGTGTGTACTGAGTTCACGCCCCTTTCCCTCCTATTGCTGCCTTACAGCGTTGCGACGCCGAAGGCAAGTGTCGTGCACGGGGTTTCGTGTGTACTGATTTCACGCCCCTTTCCCTCCTATTGCTGCCTTACAGCGTTGCGATGCCGAAGGCAAGTGTCGTGCACGGGGATTCGTGTGTACTGAGTTCACGCCCCTTTCCCTCCTATTGCTGCCTTACAGCGTTGCGACGCCGTAGGCAAGTGTCGTGCACGGGGTTTCGTGTGTACTGAGTTCACGCCCCTTTCCCTCCTATTGCTGCCTTACAGCGTTGCGACGCCGAAGGCAAGTGTCGTGCTCGGGGTTTCGTGTGTACTGAGTTCACGCCCCATTCCCTCCTATTGCTGCCTTACAGCGTTGCGACGCCGTAGTCAAGTGTCGTGCACGGGGTTTCGTGTGTACTTGGTTCACGCCCCTTTCCCTCCTATTGCTGCCTTACAGCGTTGCGACGCCGTAGTCAAGTGTCTTGCACGGGGTTTCGTGTGTACTGAGTTCACGCCCCTTTCCCTCCTATTGCTGCCTTACAGCGTTGCGACGCCGTAGTCAACTGTCGTGCACGGGGTTTCGTGTGTTCTGAGATCACGCCCCTTTCCCTCCTATTGCTGCCTTACAGCGTTGCGACGCCGTAGGCAAGTGTCGTGCACGGGGTTTCGTGTGTACTGAGTTCACGCCCCTTTCCCTCCTATTGCTGCCTTACAGCGTTGTGACGCCGTAGGCAAGTGTCGTGCACGGGGTTTCGTGTGTACTGAGTTCATGCCCCTTTCCCTCCTATTGCTGCCTTACAGCGTTGCGACGCCGTAGGCAAGTGTCGTGCACGGGTTTTCGTGTGTACTGAGTTCACGCCCCTTTCCCTCCTATTGCTGCCTTACAGCGTTGCGACGCCGAAGGCAAGTGTCGTGCACGGGGTTTCTTGTGTACTGAGTTCACGCCCCTTTCCCTCCTATTGCTGCCTTACAGCGTTGGGACGCCGTAGGCCAGTGTCGTGCACGGGGTTTCGTGTGTACTGAGTTCACGCCCCTTTCCCTCCTATTGCTGCCTTACAGCGTTGTGACGCCGAAGGCAAGTGTCGTGCACGGGGATTCGTGTGTACTGAGTTCCCGCCCCTTTCCCTCCTATTGCTGCCTTACAGCGTTGCGACGCCGTAGGCAAGTGTTGTGCACGGGGTTTCGTGTGTACTGAGTTCACGCCCCTTTCCCTCCTATTGCTGCCTTACAGCATTGCGACGCCGAAGGCAAGTGTCGTGCACGGGGTTTCGTGTGTACTGAGTTCACGCCACTTTCCTTCCTATTGCTGCCTTACAGCTTTGCGACACCGTAGGCTAGTGTCGTGCACGGGGTTTCGTGTGTACCGAGTTCACGCCCCTTTCCCTCCTATTGCTGCCTTACAGCGTTGCATCGCCGTAGGCAAGTGTCGTGCATGGGGTTTCGTGTGTACTGAGTTCACGCCCCTTTCCCTCCTATTGCTGCCTTACAGCATTGCGACACCGAAGGCAAGTGTCGTGCACGGGGTTTCGTGTGTACTGAGTTCACGCCCCTTTCCCTCCTATTGCTGCCTTACAGCGTTGCGACGCGGTAGGCAAGTGTCGTGCACAGGGTTGAGTGTGTACTGAGTTCACGCCCATTTCCGTCCTATTGCTGCCTTACAGCGTTGCGACGCCGAAGGCAAGTGTCGTGCACGGGGTTTCGTGTGTACCGAGTTCACGCCCCTTTCCCTCCTATTGCTGCCTTACAGCGTTGCGTCGCCGTAGGCAAGTGTCGTGCACGGGGTTTCGTGTGTACTGAGTTCACGCCCCTTTCCCTCCTATTGCTGCATTACAGCGTTGCGACGCCGAAGGCAAGTGTCGTGCTCGTGGTTTCGTGTGTACTGAGTTTACGCCCCTTTCCCTCCTATTGCTGCCTTACAGCGTTGCGATGCCGAAGTCAAGTTTCGTGCACGGGGTTTCGTGTGTACTGAGTTCATGCCCCTTTCCCTCCTATTGCTGCCTTACAGCGTTGCGACGCCGAAGGCAAGTGTCGTGCACGGGGTTTCGTGTGTACTGAGTTCACGCCCCTTTCCCTCCTATTGCTGCCTTACAGCGTTGCGATGCCGAAGGCAAGTGTCGTGCACGGGGATTCGTGTGTACTGAGTTCACGCCCCTTTCCCTCCTATTGCTGCCTTACAGCGTTGCGACGCCGTAGGCAAGTGTCGTGCACGGGGTTTCGTGTGTACTGAGTTCACGCCCCTTTCCCTCCTATTGCTGCCTTACAGCGTTGCGACGCCGAAGGCAAGTGTCGTGCACGGAGTTTCGTGTGTACTGAGTTCACGCCCCTTTCCCTCCTATTGCTGCCTTACAGCGTTGCGACGCGGTAGGCAAGTGTCGTGCACAGGGTTTCGTGTGTACTGTGTTCACGCCCATTTCCGTCCTATTGCTGCCTTACAGCGTTGCGACGCCGAAGGCAAGTGTCGTGCACGGGGTTTCGTGTGTACCGAGTTCACGCCCCTTTCCCTCCTATTGCTGCCTTACAGCGTTGCGTCGCCGTAGGCAAGTGTCGTGCACGGGGTTTCGTGTGTACTGAGTTCACGCCCCTTTCCCTCCTATTGCTGCATTACAGCGTTGCGACGCCGAAGGCAAGTGTCGTGCTCGTGGTTTCGTGTGTACTGAGTTTACGCCTATTTCCCTCCTATTGCTGCCTTACAGCGTTGCGATGCCGAAGTCAAGTTTCGTGCACGGGGTTTCGTGTGTACTGAGTTCATGCCCCTTTCCCTCCTATTGCTGCCTTACAGCGTTGCGACGCCGAAGGCAAGTGTCGTGCACGGGGTTTCGTGTGTACTGAGTTCACGCCCCTTTCCCTCCTATTGCTGCCTTACAGCGTTGCGATGCCGAAGGCAAGTGTCGTGCACGGGGATTCGTGTGTACTGAGTTCACGCCCCTTTCCCTCCTATTGCTGCCTTACAGCGTTGCGACGCCGTAGGCAAGTGTCGTGCACGGGGTTTCGTGTGTACTGAGTTCACGCCCCTTTCCCTCCTATTGCTGCCTTACAGCGTTGCGACGCCGAAGGCAAGTGTCGTGCACGGGGTTTCGTGTGTACTGAGTTCACGCCCCTTTCCCTCCTATTGCTGCCTTACAGCGTTTCGACGCCGTAGTCAAGTATCGTGCACGGGGTTTCGT
Organism: Locusta migratoria; assembly: GCA_026315105.1. Lineage (NCBI taxonomy): Eukaryota > Metazoa > Arthropoda > Insecta > Orthoptera > Acrididae > Locusta > Locusta migratoria. Next base: position 444,236,562 of record CM048748.1, on the reverse strand, counting down.
GTGTACTGAGTTCACGCCCCTTTCCCTCCTATTGCTGCCTTACAGCGTTGCGACGCCGAAGGCAAGTGTCGTGCACGGAGTTTCGTGTGTACTGAGTTCACGCCCCTTTCCCTCCTATTGCTGCCTTACAGCGTTGCATCGCCGTAGGCAAGTGTCGTGCACGGGGTTTCGTGTGTACTGAGTTCACGCCCCTTTCCCTCCTATTGCTGCCTTACAGCGTTGCGACACCGAAGGCAAGTGTCTTGCACGGGGTTTCGTGTGTACTGAGTTCACGCCCCTTTCCCTCCTATTGCTGCCTTAAAGCGTTGCGACGCCGAAGGCAAGTGTCATGCACGGGGTTTCGTGTGTACTGAGTTCACGCCCCTTTCCCTCCTATTGCTGCCTTACAGCGTTGCGACGCCGAAGGCAAGTGTCGTGCACGGGGTTTCGTGTGTACTGAGTTCACGCCCCTTTCCCTCCTATTGCTGCCTTACAGCGTTGCGACACCGTAGGCAAGTTTCGTGCTCGTGGTTTCGTGTGTACTGAGTTCACGTCCCTTTCCCTCCTATTGCTGCCTTACAGCGTTGCGACGCCGAAGGCAAGTGTCGTGCACGGGCTTTCGTGTGTACTGAGTTCACGCCCATTTCCCTCCTATTGCTGCCTTACAGCGTTGCGACCCCAAAGGCAAGTGTCGTGCACGGGGTTTCGTGTGTACTGAGATCACGCCCCTTTCCCTCCTATTGCTGCCTTACAGAGTGGCGACGCCGTAGGAAAGTGGCGTGCACGGGGTTTCGTGTGTACTGAGTTCACGCCCCTTTCCCTCCTATTGCTGCCTTACAGCGTTGCGACGCAGAAGGCAAGTGTCGTGCACGGGGTTTCGTGTGTACTGAGTTCACGCCCCTTTCCCTCCTATTGCTGCCTTGCAGCGTTGCAACGCCATAGGCAAGTGTCGTGCACGGGGTTTCGTGTGTACTGAGTTCACGCCCCTTTCCCTCCTATTGCTGCCTTACAGCGTTGCGACGCCGAAGGCAAGTGTCGTGCACGGGGTTTCGTGTGTACTGAGTTCACGCCCCTTTCCCTCCTATTGCTGCCTTACAGCGTTGCGATGCCGAAGGCAAGTGTCGTGCACGGCGATTCGTGTGTACTGAGTTCACGCCCCTTTCCCTCCTATTGCTGCCTTACAGCGTTGTGACGCCGTAGGCAAGTGTCGTGCACGGGGTTTCGTGTGTACTGAGTTCACGCCCCTTTCCCTCCTATTGCTGTCTTACAGCGTTGCGACGCCGAAGGCAAGTGTCGTGCACGGGGTTTCGTGTGTACTGAGTTCACGCCCCTTTCCTTCCTATTGCTGCCTTACAGCGTTGCGACGCCGTAGTCAAGTGTCGTGCATGGGGTTTCGTGTGTACTGAGTTCACGCCCCTTTCCCTCCTATTGCAGCCTTACAGCGTTGCGACGCCGAAGGCAAGTGTCGTGCACGGGGTTTCGTGTGTACTGAGTTCACGCCCCTTTCCCTCCTATTGCTGCCTTACAGCGTTGCATCGCTGTAGGCAAGTGTCGTGCACGGGGTTTTGTGTGTACTGAGTTCACGCCCCTTTCCCTCCTATTGCTGCCTTACAGCGTTGCGACACCGAATGCAAGTGTCGTGCACGGGGTTTCGTGTGTACTGAGTTCACGCCCCTTTCCCTCCTATTGCTGCCTTACAGCGTTGCGACGCCGAAGGCAAGTGTCATGCACGGGGTTTCGTGTGTACTGAGTTCACGCCCCTTTCCCTCCTATTGCTGCCTTACAGCGTTGTGACGCCGAAGGCAAGTGTCGTGCACGGGGTTTCGTGTGTACTGAGTTCACGCCCCTTTCCCTCCTATTGCTGCCTTACAGCGTTGCGACACCGTAGGCAAGTTTCGTGCTCGTGGTTTCGTGTGTACTGAGTTCACGTCCCTTTCCCTCCTATTGCTGCCTTACTGCGTTGCGACGCCGAACGCAACTTTCGTGCACGGGCTTTCGTGTGTACTGAGTTCACGCCCCTTTCCCTCCTATTGCTGCCTTACAGCGTTGCGACGCCGTAGGCAAGTGTCGTGCACGGGGTTTCGTGTGTACTGAGTTCACGCCCCTTTCCCTCCTATTGCTGCCTTACAGCGTTGAGACGCCGAAGTCAAGTGTCGTGCACGGGGTTTCGTGTGTACTGAGTTCACACCCCTTTCCCTCCTATTGCTGCCTTACAGCGTTGCGACGCCGTAGGCAAGTGTCGTGCACGGGGTTTCGTGTGTACTGAGTTCACGCCCCTTTCCCTCCTATTGCTGCCTTACAGCGTTGTGACGCCGAAGGCAAGTGTCGTGCACGGGGTTTCGTGTGTACTGAGATCACGCCCCTTTCCCTCCTATTGCTGCCTTAGAGCGTTGCGACGCCGTAGGCAACTGTCGTGCACGGGGTTTCGTGTGTACTGAGTTCACGCCCCTTTCCCTCCTATTGCTGCCTTACAGCGTTGCGACGCCGAAGGCAAGTGTCGTGCACGGGGTTTCGTGTGTACTGAGATCACGCCCCTTTCCCTCCTATTGCTGCCTTACAGAGTGGCGACGCCGTAGGCAAGTGGCGTGCACGGGGTTTCGTGTGTACTGAGTTCACGCCCCTTTCCCTCCTATTGCTGCCTTACAGCGTTGCGACGCCGAAGGCAAGTGTCATGCACGGGGTTTCGTGTGTACTGAGTTCACGCCCCTTTCCCTCCTATTGCTGCCTTGCAGCGTTGCGACGCCGTAGGCAAGTGTCATGCATGGGGTTTCGCGTGTACTGAGTTCACGCCCCTTTCCCTCCTATTGCTGCCCTACAGCTTTGCGACGCCGAAGGCAAGTGTCGTGCACGGGGTTTCGTGTGTACTGAGATCACGCCCCTTTCCCTCCTATTGCTGCCTTACAGCGTTGCGACGCCGTAGGCAAGTGTCGTGCACGGGGTTTCGTGTGTACTGAGTTCACGCCACTTTCCCTCCTATTGCTGCCTTACAGCGTTGTGACGCCGAAGGCAAGTGTCGTGAACGGGTTTTCGTGTGTACTGAGTTCACGCCCCTTTCCCTCCTATTGCTGCCTTACAGCGTTGCGACGCCGTAGGCAAGTGTCGTACACGGGTTTTCGTGTGTACTGAGTTCACGCCCCTTTCCCTCCTATTGCTGCCTTACAGCGTTGCGACGCCGAAGGCAAGTGTCGTGCACGGGGTTTCTTGTGTACTGAGTTCACGCCCCTTTCCCTCCTATTGCTGCCTTACAGCGTTGGGATGCCGTAGGCAAGTGTCGTGCACGGGGTTTCGTGGGTACTGAGTTCACGCCCCTTTCCCTCCTATTGCTGCCTTACAGCGTTGCGACGCCGAAAGCAAGTGTCGTGCACGGGGATTCGTGTGTACTGAGTTCACGCCCCTTTCCCTCCTATTCCTGCCTTACAGCGTTGCGACGCCGTAGACAAGTGTCGTGCACAGGGTTTCGTGTGTACTGAGTTCACGCCCCTTTCCCTCCTATTGCTGCCTTACAGCGTTGCGACGCCGAAGGCAAGTGTCGTGCACGGGGTTTCGTGTGTACTGAGTTCACGCCCTTTCCCTCCTATTGCTGCCTTACAGCATTGCGACGCCGTAGGCAAGTGTCGTGCACGGGGTTTCGTGTGTACTGAGTTCACGCCCCTTTCCCTCCTATTGCTGCCTTACAGCGTTGCGACGCCGAAGGCTAGTGTCGTGCACGGGGTTTCGTGTGTACTGAGATCACGCTCCTTTCCCTCCTATTGCTGCCTTACAGCGTTGCGACGCCGTAGGCAAGTGTCGTGCACGGGGTTTCGTGTGTACTGAGTTCACGCCCCTTTCCCTCCTATTGCTGCCTTACAGCGTTGCGACGCCGAAGGCAAGTGTCGTGCACGGGGTTTCGTGTGTACTGAGTTCACGCCCCTTTCCCTCCTATTGCTGCCTTACAGCGTTGCGATGCCGAAGGCAAGTGTCGTGCACGGGGGTTCGTGTGTACTGAGTTCACGCCCCTTTCCCTCCTATTGCTGCCTTACAGCGTTGCGACGCCGTAGGCAAGTGTCGTGCACTGGGTTTCGTGTGTACTGAGTTCACGCCCCTTTCCCTCCTATTGCTGTCTTACAGCGTTGCGACGCCGAAGGCAAGTGTCGTGCACGGAGTTTCGTGTGTACTGAGTTCACGCCCCTGTCCCTCCTATTGCTGCCTTACAGCGTTGCGACGCCGTAGTCAAGTGTCGTGCACGGGGTTTCGCGTGTACTGAGTTCACGCCCCCTTCCCTCCTATTGCAGCCTTACAGCGTTGCGACGCCGAAGGCAAGTGTCGTGCACGGGGTTTCGTGTGTACTGAGTTCACGCCCCTTTCCCTCCTATTGCTGCCTTACAGCGTTGCATCGCCGTAGGCAAGTGTCGTGCACGGGGTTTCGTGTGTACTGAGTTCACGCCCCTTTCCCTCCTATTGCTGCCTTACAGCGTAACGACGCCGAAGGCAAGTGTCGTGCACGGGGTTTCGTGTGTACTGAGTTCACGCCCCTTTCCCTCCTATTGCTGCCTTACAGCGTTGTGACGCCGAAGGCAAGTGTCATGCACGGGGTTTCGTGTGTACTGAGTTCACGCCCCTTTCCCTCCTATTGCTGCCTTACAGCGTTGCGACGCCGAAGGCAAGTGTCGTGCACGGGGTTTCGTGTGTACTGAGTTCACGCCCCTTTCCCTCCTATTGCTGCCTTACAGCGTTGCGACACCGTAGGCAAGTTTCGTGCTCGTGGTTTCGTGTGTACTGAGTTCACGTCCCTTTCCCTCCTATTGCTGCCTTACAGCGTTGCGACGCCGAACGCAAGTGTCGTGCACGGGCTTTCGTGTGTACTGAGTTCACGCCCCTTTCCCTCCTGTTGCTGCCTTACAGCGTTGCGACGCCGTAGGCAAGTGTCGTGCACGGGGTTTCGTGTGTACTGAGTTCACGCCCCTTTCCCTCCTATTGCTGCCTTACAGCGTTGAGACGCCGAAGTCAAGTGTCGTGCACGGGGTTTCGTGTGTACTGAGTTCACACCCCTTTCCCTCCTATTGCTGCCTTACAGCGTTGCGACGCCGTAGGCAAGTGTCGTGCACGGGGTTTCGTGTGTACTGAGTTCACGCCCCTTTCCCTCCTATTGCTGCCTTACAGCGTTGCGACGCCGAAGGCAAGTGTCGTGCACGGGGTTTCGTGTGTACTGAGATCACGCCCCTTTCCCTCCTATCGCTGCCTTACAGCGTTGCGACGCCGTAGGCAAGTGTCGTGCACGGGGTTTCGTAAGTACTGAGTTCACGCCCCTTTCCCTCCTATTGCTGCCTTACAGCGTTGCGACGCCGAAGGCAAGTGTCGTGCACGGGGTTTCGTGTGTACTGAGATCACGCCCCTTTCCCTCCTGTTGCTGCCTTACAGAGTGGCGACGCCGTGGGCAAGTGGCGTGCACGGGGTTTCGTGTGTACTGACTTCACGCCCCTTTCCCTCATATTGCTGCCTTACAGCGTTGCGACGCCGAAGGCAAGTGTCGTGCACGGGGTTTCGTGTGTACTGAGTTCACGCCCCTTTCCCTCCTATTGCTGCCTTGCAGCGTTGCGACGCCGTAGGCAAGTGTCGTGCACGGGGCTTCGTGTGTACTGAGTTCACGCCCCTTTCCCTCCTATTGCTGCTCTACAGCTTTGCGACGCCGAAGGCAAGTGTCGTGCACGGGGTTTCGTGTGTACTGAGTTCACACCCCTTTCCCTCCTATTGCTGCCTTACAGCGTTGCGACACCGTAGGCAAGTTTCGTGCACGTGGTTTCGTGTGTACTGAGTTCACGCCCCTTTCACTCCTATTGTTGCCTTAAAGCGTTGCGACGCCGAAGGCAAGTGTCGTGCACGGGGTTTCGTGTGTACTGAGTTCACGCCTCTTTCCCTCCTATTGCTGCCTTACAGCGTTGCGACGCCGTAGGCAAATGTCGTGCACGGGGTTTCGTGTGTACTGAGTTCACGCCCCTTTCCCTCCTATTGCTGCCTTACAGCATTGCGACGCCGAAGGCAAGTGTCTTGCACGGGGTTTCGTGTGTACTGAGTTCACACCCCTTTCCCTCCTATTGCTGCCTTACAGCGTTGTGACGCCGTAGGCAAGTGTCGTGCACGGGGTTTCGTGTGTACTGAGTTCACGCCCCTTTCCCTCCTATTGCTGCCGTACAGCGTTGCGACGCCGAAGGCAAGTGTCGTGCACGGGGTTTCGTGTGTACTGAGATCACGCCCCTTTCCCTCCTATTGCTGCCTTACAGCGTTGCGACGCCGTAGGCAAGTGTCGTGCACGGGGTTTCGTGTGTACTGAGTTCACGCCACTTTCCCCCTTATTGCTGCCTTACAGCGTTGCGACGCCGAAGGCAAGTGTCGTGCACGGGGATTCTTGTGTACAGAGTTCACGCCCCTTTCCCTCCTATTGCTGCCTTACAGCGTTGGGATGCCGTAGGCAAGTGTCGTGCACGGGGTTTCGTGGGTACTGAGTTCACGCCCCTTTCCCTCCTATTGCTGCCTTACAGCGTTGCGACGCCGAAAGCAAGTGTCGTGCACGGGGATTCGTGTGTACTGAGTTCACGCCCCTTTCCCTCCTATTCCTGCCTTACAGCGTTGCGACGCCGTAGACAAGTGTCGTGCACGGGGTTTCGTGTGTACTGATTTCATGCCCCTTTCCCTCCTATTGCTGCCTTACAGCGTTGCGACGCCGAAGGCAAGTGTCGTGCACGGGGTTTCGTGTGTACTGAGTTCACGCCCCTTTCCCTCCTATTGCTGCCTTACAGCATTGCGACGCCGTAGGCAAGTGTCGTGCACGGGGTTTCGTGTGTACTGAATTCACGCCCCTTTCCCTCCTATTGCTGCCTTACAGCGTTGCGACGCCGAAGGCAAGTGTCGTGCACGGGGTTTCGTGTGTACCGAGTTCACGCCCCTTTCCCTCCTATTGCTGCCTTACAGCGTTGCATCGCTGTAGGCAAGTGTCGTGCATGGGGTTTCGTGTGTACTGAGTTCACGCCCCTTTCCCTCCTATTGCTGCCTTACAGCGTTGCGACACCGAAGGCAAGTGTCGTGCACGGGGTTTCGTGTGTACTGAGTTCACGCCCCTTTCCCTCCTATTGCTGCCTTACAGCGTTGCGACGCGGAAGGCAAGTGTCGTGCAAAGGGTTTCGTGTGTACAGGGTTCACGCCCCTTCCCCTCCTATTGCTGCCTTACAGCGTTGCGTCGCCGTAGGCAAGTGTCGTGCACCGGGTTTCGTGTGTACTGAGTTCACGCCCCTTTCCCTCCTATTGGTGCATTACAGCGTTGCGACGCCGAAGGCAAGTGTCGTGCACGTGGTTTCATGTGTACTGAGTTCACGCCCCTTTCCCTCCTATTGCTGCCTTACAGCGTTGCGATGCCGAAGTCAAGTGTCGTGCACGGGGTTTCGTGTGTACTGAGTTCATGCCCCTTTCCCTCCTATTGCTGCCTTACAGCGTTGCGACGCCGAAGGCAAGTGTCGTGCACGGGGTTTCGTGTGTACTGAGTTCACGCCCCTTTCCCTCCTATTGCTGCCTTACAGCGTTGCGACGCCGAAGGCAAGTGTCGTGCACGGGGTTTCGTGTGTACTGAGTTCACGCCCCTTTCCCTCCTATTGCTGCCTTACAGCGTTGCGACGCCGTAGGCAAGTGTCGTGCACGGGGTTTCGTGTGTACTGAGTTCACGCCCCTTTCCCTCCTATTGCTGCCTTACAGCGATGCGACGCCGAAGGCAAGTGTCGTGCATGGGGTTTCGTGTGTACTGAGTTCACGCCCCTTTCCCTCCTATTGCTGCCTTACAGCGTTGCGACGCCGTAGTCAAGTGTCGTCACGGGGTTTCGTGTGTACTGAGTTCACGCCCCTTTCCCTCCTTTTGCTGCCGTACAGCGTTGCGACGCCGAAGGCAAGTGTCGTGCACGGGGTTTCGTGTGTACTGAGTTCACGCCCCTTTCCCTCCTATTGCTGCCTTACAGCGTTGCATCGCCGTAGGCAAGTGTCGTGCACGGGGTTTCGTGTGTACTGAGTTCACGCCCCTTTCCCTCCTATTGCTGCCTTACAGCGTTGCGACACCGAAGGCAAGTGTCGTGCACGGGGTTTCGTGTGTACTGAGTTCACGCCCCTTTCCCTCCTATTGCTGCCTTACAGCGTTGCGACGCCGAAGGCAAGTGTCATGCACGGGGTTTCGTGTGTACTGAGTTCACGCCCCTCTCCCTCCTATTGCTGCCTTACAGCGTTGCGACGCCGTAGGCAAGTGTCGTGCACGGGGTTTCGTGTGTACTGAGTTCACGCCCCTTTCCCTCCTATTGCTGCCTTACAGCGTTGCGACGCCGAAGGCAAGTGTCGTGCACGGGGTTTCGTGTGTACTGAGTTCACGCCTCTTTCCCTCCTATTGCTGCCTTACAGCGTGGTGACGCCGAAGGCAAGTGTCGTGCACGGGGCTTCGTGTGTACTGAGATCACGCCCCTTTCCCTCCTATTGCTGCCTTACAGCGTTGCGACGCCGTAGGCAAGTGTCGTGCACGGGGTTTCGTGTGTACTGAGTTCACGCCCCTTTCCCTCCTATTGCTGCCTTACAGCGTTGTGACGCCGAAGGCAAGTGTCGTGAACGGGTTTTCGTGTGTACTGAGTTCACGCCCCTTTCCCTCCTATTGCTGCCTTACAGCGTTGCGACGCCGTAGGCAAGTGTCGTACACGGGTTTTCGTGTGTACTGAGTTCACGCCCGTTTCCCTCCTATTGCTGCCTTACAGCGTTGCGACGCTGAAGGCAAGTGTCGTGCAAGGGGTTTCTTGTGTACTGAGTTCACGCCCCTTTCCCTCCTATTGCTGCCTTACAGCGTTGGGATGCCGTAGGCAAGTGTCGTGCACGGGGTTTCGTGGGTACTGAGTTCACGCCCCTTTCCCTCCTATTGCTGCCTTACAGCGTTGCGACGCCGAAAGCAAGTGTCGTGCTTGGGGTTTCGTGTGTACTGAGTTCACGCCCCTTTCCCTCCTATTGCTGCCTTACAGCGTTGCGACGCCGAAGGCAAGTGTCGTGCACGGGGTTTCGTGTGTACTGAGTTCACGCCCCTTTCCCTCCTATTGCTGCCTTACAGCGTTGCGACGCGGAAGGCAAGTGACGCGCACAGGGTTTCGTGTGTACAGGGTTCACGCCCCTTCCCCTCCTTTTGCTGCCTTACAGCGTTGCGTCGCCGTAGGCAAGTGTCGTGCACCGGGTTTCGTGTGTACTGAGTTCACGCCCCTTTCTCTCCTATTGCTGCATTACAGCGTTGCGACGCCGAAGGCAAGTGTCGTGCACGTGGTTACATGTGTACTGAGTTCACGCCCCTTTCCCTCCTATTGCTGCCTTACAGCGTTGCATCGCCGTAGGCAAGTGTCGTGCACGGGGTTTCGTGTGTACTGAGTTCACGCCCCTTTCCCTCCTATTGCTGCCTTTCAGCGTTGCGACACCGAAGGCAAGTGTCGTGCACGGGGTTTCGTGTGTACTGAGTTCACACCCCTTTCCCTCCTATTGCTGCCTTACAGTGTTGCAACGCCGAAGGCAAGTGTAATGCACGGGGTTTCGTGTGTACTGAGTTCACGCCCCTTTCCCTCCTATTGCTGCCTTACAGCGTTGCGACGCCGAAGGCAAGTGTCGTCCACGGGGTTTCGTGTGTACTGAGTTCACGCCCCTTTCACTCCTATTGCTGCCTTACAGCGTTGCGACACCGTAGGCAAGTTTCGTGCACGTGGTTTCGTGTGTACTGAGTTCACGTCCCTTTCCCTCCTATTGCTGCCTTACAGCGTTGCGACGCCGAAGGCAAGTGTCGTGCACGGGGATTCGTGTGTACTGAGTTCACGCCCCTTTCCCTCCTATTGCTGCCTTACAGCGTTGTGACGCCGTAGTCAAGTGTCGTCACGGGGTTTCGTGTGTACTGAGTTCACGCCCCTTTCCCTCCTATTGCTGCCTTACAGCGTTGCGACGCCGAAGGCAAGTGTCGTGCACGGGGTTTCGTGTGTACTGAGTTCACGCACCTTTCACTCTTATTGCTGCCTTACAGCGTTGCATCGCCGTAGGCAAGTGTCGTGCACGGGGTTTCGTGTGTACTGAGTTCACGTCCCTTTCCCTCCTATTGCTGCCTTACAGCGTTGCGACGCCGAAGGCAAGTGTCGTGCACGGGGCTTCGTGTGTACTGAGTTCACGCCCCTTTCCCTCCTATTGCTGCCTTACAGCGTTGCGACGCCGTAGGCAAGTGTCGTGCACGGGGTTTTGTGTGTACTGAGTTCACGCTCCTTTCCCTCCTATTGCTGCCTTACAGCGTTGCGACGCCGAAGTCAAGTGTCGTGCACGGGGTTTCGTGTGTACTGAGTTCACACCCCTTTCCCTCCTATTGCTGCCTTACAGCGATGCGACGCCGTAGGCAAGTGTCGTGCACGGGGTTTCGTGTGTACTGAGTTCACGCCGCTTTCCCTGCTATTGCTGCCTTACAGCGTTGCGACGCCGAAGGCAAGTGTCGTGCACCGGGTTTCGTGTGTACTGAGATCACGCCCCTTTCCCTCCTATTGCTGCCTTACAGCGTTGCGACGCCGTAGGCAAGTGTCGTGCACGGGGTTTCGTGTGTACTGAGTTCACGCCCCTTTCCCTCCTATTGCTGCCTTACAGCGTTGCGACGCCGAAGGCAAGTGTCGTGCACGGGTTTTCGTGTGTACTGAGTTCATGCCCCTTTCCCTCCTATTGCTGCCTTACAGCGTTGCGACGCCGAAGGCAAGTGTCGTGCACGGTGTTTCGTGTGTACTGAGTTCACGCCCCTTTCCCTCCTATTGCTGCCTTACAGCGTTGCATCGCCGTAGGCAAGTGTCGTGCATGGGGTTTCGTGTGTACTGAGTTCACGCCCCTTTCCCTCCTATTGCTACCTTACAGCGTTGCGACACCGAAGGCAAGTGTCGTGCACGGGGTTTCGTGTGTACTGAGTTCACGCCCCTTTCCCTCCTATTGCTGCCTTACAGCGTTGCGACGCGGAAGGCAAGTGTCGTGCACGGGGTTTCGTGTGTACTGAGTTCACGCCCCTTTCCCTCCTATTGCTGCCTTACAGCGTTGCGACACCGTAGGCAAGTTTCGTGCACGTGGTTTCGTGTGTACTGAGTTCACGCCCCTTTCCCTCCTATTGCTGCCTTACAGCGTTGCGACGCCGAAGGCAAGTGTCGGGCAGGGGGTTTCGTGTGTACTGAGGTCACGCCCCTTTCCCTCCTATTGCTGCCTTACAGCGTTGCGACGCCGAAGGCAAGTGTCGTGCACGGGGATTCGTGTGTACTGAGTTCACGCCCCTTTCCCTCCTATTGCTGCCTTACAGCGTTGCGACGCCGTAGGCAAGTGTCGTGCACGGGGTTTCGTGTGTACTGAGTTCACGCCCCTTTCCCTCCTATTGCTGCCTTACAGCGTTGCGACGCCGAAGGCAAGTGTCGTGCACGGGGTTTCGTGTGTACTGAGTTCACGCCCCTTTCCCTCCTATTGCTGCCTTACAGCGTTGCGACGCCGTAGTCATGTGTCGTGCACGGGGTTTCGTGGGTACTGAGTTCACGCCCCTTTCCCTCCTATTGCTGCCTTACAGCGTTGCGACGCCGAAGGCAAGTGTCGTGCACGGGGTTTCGTGTGTACTGAGTTCACGCCCCTTTCCCTCCTATTGCTGCCTTACAGCGTTGCATCGCCGTAGGCAAGTGTCGTGCACGGGGTTTCGTGTGTACTGAGTTCACGCCCCTTTCTCTCCTATTGCTGCCTTACAGCGTTGCGCCGCGGAAGGCAAGTGCCTTGCAAAGGGTTTCGTGTGTACTGAGTTCACGCCCCTTCCCCTCCTATTGCTGCCTTACAGCGTTGCGTCGCCGTAGGCAAGTGTCGTGCACGGGGTTTCGTGTGTACTGCATTCACGCCCCTTTCCCTCCTATTGCTGCATTACAGCGTTGCGACGCCGAAGGCAAGTGTCGTGCGCGTGGTTTCGTGTGTACTGAGTTCACGCCCCTTTCCCTCCTATTGCTGCCTTACAGCGTTGAGATGCCGAAGTCAAGTTTCGTGCACGTGGTTTCGTTTGTACTGAGTTCACGCCCCTTTCCCTCCTATTGCTGCCTTACAGCGGTGCGACGCCGAAGGCAAGTGTCGTGCACGGGGTTTCGTGTGTACTGAGTTCAGGCCCCTTTCCCTCCTATTGCTGCCTTACAGCGTTGCGACGCTGTAGGCAAGTGTCGTGCACGGGGTTTCGTGTGTACTGAGTTCACGCCCCTTTCCCTCCTATTGCTGCCTTACAGCGTTGCGACGCCGAAGGAAGTGTCGTGCACGGGGTTTCGTGTGTACTGAGTTCTCGCCCCATTCCCTCCTATTGCTTCCTTACAGCGTTGCGACGCCGTAGGCAAGTGTCGTGCACGGGGTTTCGTGTGTACTGAGTTAACGCCCCTTTCCCTCCTATTGCTGCCTTACAGCGTTGCGACGCCGTAGGCAAGTGTCGTCCATGGGGTTTCGTGTGTACTGAGTTCACGCCCCTTTCCCTCCGATTGCTGCCTTACAGCGTTGCGACGCCGAAGGCAAGTGTCGTGCACGGGGTTTCGTGTGTACTGAGTTCACGCCCCTTTCCCTCCTATTGCTGCCTTACAGCGTTGCATCGCCGTAGGCAAGTGTCGTGCGTGGGGTTTCGTGTGTACTGAGTTCACGCCCCTTTCCCTCCTATTGCTGCCTTACAGCGATGCGACACCGAAGGCAAGTGTCGTGCACGGGGTTTCGTGTGTACTGAGTTCACGCCCCTTTCCCTCCTATTGCTGCCTTACAGCGTTGCGACGCGGAAGGCAAGTGTCGTGCACAGGGTTTCGTGTGTACTGAGTTCACGCCCCTTCCCCTCCTATTGCTGCCTTACAGCGTTGCGTCGCCGTAGGAAAGTGTCGTTCACGGGGTTTCATGTGTACTGAGTTCACGCCCCTTTCCCTCCTATTGCTGCATTACAGCGTTGCGCCGCCGAAGGCAAGTGTCGTGCATGTGGTTCGTGTGTACTGAGTTCACGCCCTTTTCCCTCCTATTACTGCCTTACAGCGTTGCGATGCCGAAGTCAAGTTTCGTGCACGGGGTTTCGTGTGTACTGAGTTCACGCCCCTTTCCCTCCTATTGCTGCCTTACAGCGTTGCGACGCCGAAGGCAAGTGTCGTGCACGGGGTTTCGTGTGTACTGAGTTCACGCCCCTTTCCCTCCTATTGCTGCCTTACAGCGTTGCGACACCGTAGGCAAGTTTCGTGCACGTGGTTTCGTGTGTACTGAGTTCACGCCCCTTTCCCTCCTATTGCTGCCTTACAGCGTTGCGACGCCGAAGGCAAGTGTCGGGCAGGGGGTTTCGTGTGTACTGAGGTCACGCCCCTTTCCCTCCTATTGCTGCCTTACAGCGTTGCGACGCCGAAGGCAAGTTTCGTGCACGGGGATTCGTGTGTACTGAGTTCACGCCCCTTTCCCTCCTATTGCTGCCTTACAGCGTTGCGACGCCGTAGGCAAGTGTCGTGCACGGGGTTTCGTGTGTACTGAGTTCACGCCCCTTTCCCTCCTATTGCTGCCTTACAGCGTTGCGACGCCGAAGGCAAGTGTCGTGCACGGGGTTTCGTGTGTACTGAGTTCACGCCCCTTTCCCTCCTATTGCTGCCTTACAGCGTTGCGACGCCGTAGTCATGTGTCGTGCACGGGGTTTCGTGGGTACTGAGTTCACGCCCCTTTCCCTCCTATTGCTGCCTTACAGCGTTGCGACGCCGAAGGCAAGTGTCGTGCACGGGGTTTCGTGTGTACTGAGTTCACGCCCCTTTCCCTCCTATTGCTGCCTTACAGCGTTGCATCGCCGTAGGCAAGTGTCGTGCACGGGGTTTCGTGTGTACTGAGTTCACGCCCCTTTCTCTCCTATTGCTGCCTTACAGCGTTGCGCCGCGGAAGGCAAGTGCCTTGCAAAGGGTTTCGTGTGTACTGAGTTCACGCCCCTTCCCCTCCTATTGCTGCCTTACAGCGTTGCGTCGCCGTAGGCAAGTGTCGTGCACGGGGTTTCGTGTGTACTGCGTTCACGCCCCTTTCCCTCCTATTGCTGCATTACAGCGTTGCGACGCCGAAGGCAAGTGTCGTGCGCGTGGTTTCGTGTGTACTGAGTTCACGCCCCTTTCCCTCCTATTGCTGCCTTACAGCGTTGAGATGCCGAAGTCAAGTTTCGTGCACGTGGTTTCGTTTGTACTGAGTTCACGCCCCTTTCCCTCCTATTGCTGCCTTACAGCGGTGCGACGCCGAAGGCAAGTGTCGTGCACGGGGTTTCGTGTGTACTGAGTTCAGGCCCCTTTCCCTCCTATTGCTGCCTTACAGCGTTGCGACGCTGTAGGCAAGTGTCGTGCACGGGGTTTCGTGTGTACTGAGTTCACGCCCCTTTCCCTCCTATTGCTGCCTTACAGCGTTGCGACGCCGAAGGAAGTGTCGTGCACGGGGTTTCGTGTGTACTGAGTTCTCGCCCCATTCCCTCCTATTGCTTCCTTACAGCGTTGCGACGCCGTAGGCAAGTGTCGTGCACGGGGTTTCGTGTGTACTGAGTTCACGCCCCTTTCCCTCCTATTGCTGCCTTACAGCGTTGCGACGCCGTAGGCAAGTGTCGTGCATGGGGTTTCGTGTGTACTGAGTTCACGCCCCTTTCCCTCCGATTGCTGCCTTACAGCGTTGCGACGCCGAAGGCAAGTGTCGTGCACGGGGTTTCGTGTGTACTGAGTTCACGCCCCTTTCCCTCCTATTGCTGCCTTACAGCGTTGCATCGCCGTAGGCAAGTGTCGTGCGTGGGGTTTCGTGTGTACTGAGTTCACGCCCCTTTCCCTCCTATTGCTGCCTTACAGCGATGCGACACCGAAGGCAAGTGTCGTGCACGGTGTTTCGTGTGTACTGAGTTCACGCCCCTTTCCCTCCTATTGCTGCCTTACAGCGTTGCGACGCGGAAGGCAAGTGTCGTGCACAGGGTTTCGTGTGTACTGAGTACACGCCCCTTCCCCTCCTATTGCTGCCTTACAGCGTTGCGTCGCCGTAAGAAAGTGTCGTTCACGGGGTTTCATGTGTACTGAGTTCACGCCCCTTTCCCTCCTATTGCTGCATTACAGCGTTGCGACGCCGAAGGCAAGTGTCGTGCATGTGGTTCGTGTGTACTGAGTTCACGCCCTTTTCCCTCCTATTACTGCCTTACAGCGTTGCGATGCCGAAGTCAAGTTTCGTGCACGGGGTTTCGTGTGTACTGAGTTCACGCCCCTTTCCCTCCTATTGCTGCCTTACAGCGTTGCGACGCCGAAGGCAAGTGTCGTGCACGGGGTTTCGTGTGTACTGAGTTCACGCCCCTTTCCCTCCTATTGCTGCCTTACAGCGTTGCGACGCCGAAGGCAAGTGTCGTGCACGGGGAGTCGTGTGTACTGAGTGCACGCCCCTTTCCCTCCTATTGCTGCCTTACAGCGTTTCGACGCTGTAGGCAAGTGTCGTGCACGGGGTTTCGTGTGTACTGAGTTCACGCCCCTTTCCCTCCTAATGCTGCCTTACAGCGTTGCGACGCCGAAGGCAAGTGTCGTGCACGGGTTTTCGTGTGTACTGAGTTCACGCCCCTTTCCCTCCTATTGCTGCCTTACAGCGTTGCGACGCCGTAGGCAAGTGTCGTGCACGGGTTTTCGTGTGTACTTAGTTCACGCCCCTTTCCCTCCTATTGCTGCCTTTCAGCGTTGCGACGCCGAAGGCAAGTGTCGTGCACGGGGTTTCTTGTGTACTGAGTTCACGCCCCTTTCCCTCCTATTGCTGCCTTACAGCGTTGCGACGCCATAGGCAAGTGTCGTGCATGTGGTTTCGTGTGTACTGAGTTCACGCCCCTTTCCCTCCTATTGCTGCCTTACAGCGTTGCGACGCCGAAGGCAAGTGTCGTGCACGGGGATTCGTGTGTACTGAGTTCACGCCCCTTTCCCTCCTATTGCTGCCTTACAGCGTTGCATCGCCGTAGGCAAGTGTCGTGCGTGGGGTTTCGTGTGTACTGAGTTCACGCCCCTTTCCCTCCTATTGCTGCCTTACAGCGATGCGACACCGAAGGCAAGTGTCGTGCACGGGGTTTCGTGTGTACTGAGTTCACGCCCCTTTCCCTCCTATTGCTGCCTTACAGCGTTGCGACGCGGAAGGCAAGTGTCGTGCACAGGGTTTCGTGTGTACTGAGTTCACGCCCCTTCCCCTCCTATTGCTGCCTTACAGCGTTGCGTCGCCGTAGGAAAGTGTCGTTCACGGGGTTTCATGTGTACTGAGTTCACGCCCCTTTCCCTCCTATTGCTGCATTACAGCGTTGCGACGCCGAAGGCATGTGTCGTGCATGTGGTTCGTGTGTACTGAGTTCACGCCCTTTTCCCTCCTATTACTGCCTTACAGCGTTGCGATGCCGAAGTCAAGTTTCGTGCACGGGGTTTCGTGTGTACTGAGTTCACGCCCCTTTCCCTCCTATTGCTGCCTTACAGCGTTGCGACGCCGAAGGCAAGTGTCGTGCACGGGGTTTCGTGTGTACTGAGTTCACGCCCCTTTCCCTCCTATTGCTGCATTACAGCGTTGCGACGCCGAAGGCAAGTGTCGTGCACGGGGAGTCGTGTGTACTGAGTGCACGCCCCTTTCCCTCCTATTGCTGCCTTACAGCGTTTCGACGCTGTAGGCAAGTGTCGTGCACGGGGTTTCGTGTGTACTGAGTTCACGCCCCTTTCCCTCCTATTGCTGCCTTACAGCGTTGCGACGCCGAAGGCAAGTGTCGTGCACGGGTTTTCGTGTGTACTGAGTTCACGCCCCTTTCCCTCCTATTGCTGCCTTACAGAGTTGCGACGCCGTAGGCAAGTGTCGTGCACGGGTTTTCGTGTGTACTGAGTTCACGCCCCTTTCCCTCCTATTGCTGCCTTTCAGCGTTGCGACGCCGAAGGCAAGTGTCGTGCACGGGGTTTCTTGTGTACTGAGTTCACGCCCCTTTCCCTCCTATTGCTGCCTTACAGCGTTGCGACGCCGTAGGCAAGTGTCGTGCATGGGGTTTCGTGTGTACTGAGTTCACGCCCCTTTCCCTCCTATTGCTGCCTTACAGCGTTGCGACGCCGAAGGCAAGTGTCGTGCACGGGGATTCGTGTGTACTGAGTTCATGCCCCTTTCCCTCCTATTGCTGCCTTACAGCGTTGCGACGCCGAAGGCAAGTGTCGTGCACGGGGTTTCGTGTGTACTGAGTTCACGCCCCTTTCCCTCCTATTGCTGCCTTACAGCGTTGCATCGCCGTAGGCAAGTGTCGTGCATGGGGTTTCGTGTGTACTGAGTTCACGCCCCTTTCCCTCCTATTGCTACCTTACAGCGTTGCGACACCGAAGGCAAGTGTCGTGCACGGGGTTTCGTGTGTACTGAGTTCACGCCCCTTTCCCTCCTATTGCTGCCTTACAGCGTTGCGACGCGGAAGGCAAGTGTCGTGCACGGGGTTTCGTGTGTACTGAGTTCACGCCCCTTTCCCTCCTATTGCTGCCTTACAGCGTTGCGACACCGTAGGCAAGTGTCGTGCACGGGGTTTCGTGTGTACTGAGTTCACGCCCCTTTCCCTCCTATTGCTGCCTTACAGCGTTGCGACGCCGAAGGCAAGTGTCGTGCACGGGGTTTCGTGTGTACTGAGTTCACGCCCCTTTCCCTCCTATTGCTGCCTTACAGCGTTGCGACGCCGTAGTCAAGTGTCGTGCACGGGGTTTCGTGTGTACTGAGTTCACGACCCTTTCCCTCCTATTGCTGCCTTACAGCGTTGCGACGCAGAAGGCAAGTGTCGTGCACGGGGTTTCGTGTGTACTGAGTTCACGCCCCTTTCCCTCCTATTGCTGCCTTACAGCGTTGCATCGCCGTAGGCAAGTGTCGTGCACGGGGTTTCGTGTGTACTGAGTTCACGCCCCTTTCCCTCCTATTGCTGCCTTACAGCGTTGCGACACCGAAGGCAAGTGTCGTGCACGGGGTTTCGTGTGTACTGAGTTCACGCCCCTTTCCCTCCTATTGCTGCCTTACAGCGTTGCGACGCGGAAGGCAAGTGTCGTGCAAAGGGTTTCGTGTGTACTGAGTTCACGCCCCTTCCCCTCCTATTGCTGCCTTACAGCGTTGCGTCGCCGTAGGCAAGTGTCGTGCACGGGGTTTCGTGTGTACTGCGTTCACGCCCCTTTCCCTCCTATTGCTGCATTACAGCGTTGCGACGCCGAAGGCAAGTGTCGTGCACGTGGTTTCGTGTGTACTGAGTTCACGCCCCTTTCCCTCCTATTGCTGCCTTACAGCGTTGAGATGCCGAAGTCAAGTTTCGTGCACGTGGTTTCGTTTGTACTGAGTTCACGCCCCTTTCCCTCCTATTGCTGCCTTACAGCGGTGCGACGCCGAAGGCAAGTGTCGTGCACGGGGTTTCGTGTGTACTGAGTTCAGGCCCCTTTCCCTCCTATTGCTGCCTTACAGCGTTGAGATGCCGAAGTCAAGTTTCGTGCACGTGGTTTTGTTTGTACTGAGTTCACGCCCCTTTCCCTCCTATTGCTGCCTTACAGCGGTGCGACGCCGAAGGCAAGTGTCGTGCACGTGGTTTCGTGTGTACTTTGTTCACGCCCCTTTCCCTCCTATTGCTGCCTTACAGCGTTGAGATGCCGAAGTCAAGTTTCGTGCACGTGGTTTCGTTTGTACTGAGTTCACGCCCCTTTCCCTCCTATTGCTGCCTTACGGCGGTGCGACGCCGAAGGCAAGTGTCGTGCACGGGGTTTCGTGTGTACTGAGTTCAGGCCCCTTTCCCTCCTATTGCTGCCTTACAGCGTTGCGACGCTGTAGGCAAGTGTCGTGCACGGGGTTTCGTGTGTACTGAGTTCACGCCCCTTTCCCTCCTATTGCTGCCTTACAGCGTTGCGACGCCGAAGGCAAGTGTCGTGCACGGGGTTTCGTGTGTACTGAGTTCACGCCCCATTCCCTCCTATTGCTGACTTACAGCGTTGCGACGCCGTAGGCAAGTGTCGTGCACGGGGTTTCGTGTGTACTGAGTTCACGCCCCTTTCTCTCCTATTGCTGCCTTACAGCGTTGCGACGCCGTAGACAAGTGTCGTGCACGGGGTTTCGTGTGTACTGAGTTCACGCCCCTTTCCCTCCTATTGCTGCCTTACAGCGTTGCGACGCCGAAGGCAAGTGTCGTGCACGGGGTTTCGTGTGTACTGAGTTCACGCCCCTTTCCCTCCTATTGCTGCCTTACAGCGTTGCATCGCTGTAGGCAAGTGTCGTGCGTGGGGTTTCGTGTGTACTGAGTTCACGCCCCTTTCCCTCCTATTGCTGCCTTACAGCGATGCGACACCGAAGGCAAGTGTCGTGCACGGGGTTTCGTGTGTACTGAGTTCACGCCCTTTTCCCTCCTATTACTGCCTTCAGCGTTGCGATGCCGAAGTCAAGTTTCGTGCACGGGGTTTCGTGTGTACTGAGTTCACGCCCCTTTCCCTCCTATTGCTGCCTTACAGCGTTGCGACGCCGAAGGCAAGTGTCATGCACGGGGTTTCGTGTGTACTGAGTTCACGCCCCTTTCCCTCCTATTGCTGCCTTACAGCGTTGCGACGCCGAAGGCAAGTGTCGTGCACGGGGAGTCGTGTGTACTGAGTGCACCGCCCTTTCCCTCCTATTGCTGCCTTACAGCGTTTCGATGCCGTAGGCAAGTGTCGTGCACGGGGTTTCGTGTGTACTGAGTTCACGCCCCTTTCCCTCCTATTGCTGCCTTACAGCGTTGCGACGCCGAAGGCAAGTGTCGTGCACGGGTTTTCGTGTGTACTGAGTTCACGCCCCTTTCCCTCCTATTGCTGCCTTACAGCGTTGCGACGCCGTAGGCAAGTGTCGTGCACGGGTTTTCGTGTGTACTGAGTTCACGCCCCTTTCCCTCCTATTGCTGCCTTTCAGCGTTGCGACGCCGAAGGCAAGTGTCGTGCACGGGGTTTCTTGTGTACTGAGTTCACGCCCCTTTCCCTCCTATTGCTGCCTTACAGCGTTGCGACGCCGTAGGCAAGTGTCGTGCATGGGGTTTCGTGTGTACTGAGTTCACGCCCCTTTCCCTCCTATTGCTGCCTTACAGCGTTGCGACGCCGAAGGCAAGTGTCGTGCACGGGGATTCGTGTGTACCGAGTTCATGCCCCTTTCCCTCCTATTGCTGCCATACAGCGTTGCGACGCCGAAGGCAAGTGTCGTGCACGGGGTTTCGTGTGTACTGAGTTCACGCCCCTTTCCCTCCTATTGCTGCCTTACAGCGTTGCATCGCCGTAGGCAAGTGTCGTGCATGGGGTTTCGTGTGTACTGAGTTCACGCCCCTTTCCCTCCTATTGCTACCTTACAGCGTTGCGACACCGAAGGCAAGTGTCGTGCACGGGGTTTCGTGTGTACTGAGTTCACGCCCCTTTCCCTCCTATTGCTGCCTTACAGCGTTGCGACGCGGAAGGCAAGTGTCGTGCACGGGGTTTCGTGTGTACTGAGTTCACGCCCCTTTCCCTCCTATTGCTGCCTTACAGCGTTGCGACACCGTAGGCAAGTTTCGTGCACGTGGTTTCGTGTGTACTGAGTTCACGCCCCTTTCCCTCCTATTGCTGCCTTACAGCGTTGCGACGCCGTAGGCAAGTGTCGTGCACGGGGTTTCGTGTGTACTGAGTTCACGCCCCTTTCCCTCCTATTGCTGCCTTACAGCTTTGCGACGCCGAAGGCAAGTGTCGTGCACGGGGTTTCGTGTGTACTGAGTTCACGCCCCTTTCCCTCCTATTGCTGCCGTACAGCGTTGCGACGCCGTAGTCAAGTGTCGTGCACGGGGTTTCGTGTGTACTGAGTTCACGCCCCTTTCTCTCCAATTGCTGCCTTACAGTGTTGCGACACCGAAGGCAAGTGTCGTGCACGGGGTTTCGTGTGTACTGAGTTCACGACCCTTTCCCTCCTATTGCTGCCTTACAGCGTTGCGCCGCGGAAGGCAAGTGTCTTGCAAAGGGTTTCGTGTGTACTGAGTTCACGCCCCTTCCCCTCCTATTGCTGCCTTACAGCGTTGCGTCGCCGTAGGCAAGTGTCGTGCACGGGGTTTCGTGTGTACTGCGTTCACGCCCCTTTCCCTCCTATTGCTGCATTACAGCGTTGCGACGCCGAAGGCAAGTGTCGTGCGCGTGGTTTCGTGTGTACTGAGTTCACGCCCCTTTCCCTCCTATTGCTGCCTTACAGCGGTGCGACGCCGAAGGCAAGTGTCGTGCACGGGGTTTCGTGTGTACTGAGTTCAGGCCCCTTTCCCTCCTATTGCTGCCTTACAGCGTTGCGACGCTGTAGGCAAGTGTCGTGCACGGGGTTTCGTGTGTACTGAGTTCACGCCCCTTTCCCTCCTATTGCTGCCTTACAGCGTTGCGACGCCGAAGGAAGTGTCGTGCACGGGGTTTCGTGTGTACTGAGTTCTCGCCCCATTCCCTCCTATTGCTTCCTTACAGCGTTGCGACGCCGTAGGCAAGTGTCGTGCACGGGGTTTCGTGTGTACTGAGTTCACGCCCCTTTCCCTCCTATTGCTGCCTTACAGCGTTGCGACGCCGTAGGCAAGTGTCGTGCATGGGGTTTCGTGTGTACTGAGTTCACGCCCCTTTCCCTCCGATTGCTGCCTTACAGCGTTGCGACGCCGAAGGCAAGTGTCGTGCACGGGGTTTCGTGTGTACTGAGTTCACGCCCCTTTCCCTCCTATTGCTGCCTTACAGCGTTGCATCGCCGTAGGCAAGTGTCGTGCGTGGGGTTTCGTGTGTACTGAGTTCACGCCCCTTTCCCTCCTATTGCTGCCTTACAGCGATGCGACACCGAAGGCAAGTGTCGTGCACGGTGTTTCGTGTGTACTGAGTTCACGCCCCTTTCCCTCCTATTGCTGCCTTACAGCGTTGCGACGCGGAAGGCAAGTGTCGTGCACAGGGTTTCGTGTGTACTGAGTACACGCCCCTTCCCCTCCTATTGCTGCCTTACAGCGTTGCGTCGCCGTAAGAAAGTGTCGTTCACGGGGTTTCATGTGTACTGAGTTCACGCCCCTTTCCCTCCTATTGCTGCATTACAGCGTTGCGACGCCGAAGGCAAGTGTCGTGCATGTGGTTCGTGTGTACTGAGTTCACGCCCTTTTCCCTCCTATTACTGCCTTACAGCGTTGCGATGCCGAAGTCAAGTTTCGTGCACGGGGTTTCGTGTGTACTGAGTTCACGCCCCTTTCCCTCCTATTGCTGCCTTACAGCGTTGCGACGCCGAAGGCAAGTGTCGTGCACGGGGTTTCGTGTGTACTGAGTTCACGCCCCTTTCCCTCCTATTGCTGCCTTACAGCGTTGCGACGCCGAAGGCAAGTGTCGTGCACGGGGAGTCGTGTGTACTGAGTGCACGCCCCTTTCCCTCCTATTGCTGCCTTACAGCGTTTCGACGCTGTAGGCAAGTGTCGTGCACGGGGTTTCGTGTGTACTGAGTTCACGCCCCTTTCCCTCCTAATGCTGCCTTACAGCGTTGCGACGCCGAAGGCAAGTGTCGTGCACGGGTTTTCGTGTGTACTGAGTTCACGCCCCTTTCCCTCCTATTGCTGCCTTACAGCGTTGCGACGCCGTAGGCAAGTGTCGTGCACGGGTTTTCGTGTGTACTTAGTTCACGCCCCTTTCCCTCCTATTGCTGCCTTTCAGCGTTGCGACGCCGAAGGCAAGTGTCGTGCACGGGGTTTCTTGTGTACTGAGTTCACGCCCCTTTCCCTCCTATTGCTGCCTTACAGCGTTGCGACGCCATAGGCAAGTGTCGTGCATGTGGTTTCGTGTGTACTGAGTTCACGCCCCTTTCCCTCCTATTGCTGCCTTACAGCGTTGCGACGCCGAAGGCAAGTGTCGTGCACGGGGATTCGTGTGTACTGAGTTCACGCCCCTTTCCCTCCTATTGCTGCCTTACAGCGTTGCATCGCCGTAGGCAAGTGTCGTGCGTGGGGTTTCGTGTGTACTGAGTTCACGCCCCTTTCCCTCCTATTGCTGCCTTACAGCGATGCGACACCGAAGGCAAGTGTCGTGCACGGGGTTTCGTGTGTACTGAGTTCACGCCCCTTTCCCTCCTATTGCTGCCTTACAGCGTTGCGACGCGGAAGGCAAGTGTCGTGCACAGGGTTTCGTGTGTACTGAGTTCACGCCCCTTCCCCTCCTATTGCTGCCTTACAGCGTTGCGTCGCCGTAGGAAAGTGTCGTTCACGGGGTTTCATGTGTACTGAGTTCACGCCCCTTTCCCTCCTATTGCTGCATTACAGCGTTGCGACGCCGAAGGCATGTGTCGTGCATGTGGTTCGTGTGTACTGAGTTCACGCCCTTTTCCCTCCTATTACTGCCTTACAGCGTTGCGATGCCGAAGTCAAGTTTCGTGCACGGGGTTTCGTGTGTACTGAGTTCACGCCCCTTTCCCTCCTATTGCTGCCTTACAGCGTTGCGACGCCGAAGGCAAGTGTCGTGCACGGGGTTTCGTGTGTACTGAGTTCACGCCCCTTTCCCTCCTATTGCTGCATTACAGCGTTGCGACGCCGAAGGCAAGTGTCGTGCACGGGGAGTCGTGTGTACTGAGTGCACGCCCCTTTCCCTCCTATTGCTGCCTTACAGCGTTTCGACGCTGTAGGCAAGTGTCGTGCACGGGGTTTCGTGTGTACTGAGTTCACGCCCCTTTCCCTCCTATTGCTGCCTTACAGCGTTGCGACGCCGAAGGCAAGTGTCGTGCACGGGTTTTCGTGTGTACTGAGTTCACGCCCCTTTCCCTCCTATTGCTGCCTTACAGAGTTGCGACGCCGTAGGCAAGTGTCGTGCACGGGTTTTCGTGTGTACTGAGTTCACGCCCCTTTCCCTCCTATTGCTGCCTTTCAGCGTTGCGACGCCGAAGGCAAGTGTCGTGCACGGGGTTTCTTGTGTACTGAGTTCACGCCCCTTTCCCTCCTATTGCTGCCTTACAGCGTTGCGACGCCGTAGGCAAGTGTCGTGCATGGGGTTTCGTGTGTACTGAGTTCACGCCCCTTTCCCTCCTATTGCTGCCTTACAGCGTTGCGACGCCGAAGGCAAGTGTCGTGCACGGGGATTCGTGTGTACTGAGTTCATGCCCCTTTCCCTCCTATTGCTGCCTTACAGCGTTGCGACGCCGAAGGCAAGTGTCGTGCACGGGGTTTCGTGTGTACTGAGTTCACGCCCCTTTCCCTCCTATTGCTGCCTTACAGCGTTGCATCGCCGTAGGCAAGTGTCGTGCATGGGGTTTCGTGTGTACTGAGTTCACGCCCCTTTCCCTCCTATTGCTACCTTACAGCGTTGCGACACCGAAGGCAAGTGTCGTGCACGGGGTTTCGTGTGTACTGAGTTCACGCCCCTTTCCCTCCTATTGCTGCCTTACAGCGTTGCGACGCGGAAGGCAAGTGTCGTGCACGGGGTTTCGTGTGTACTGAGTTCACGCCCCTTTCCCTCCTATTGCTGCCTTACAGCGTTGCGACACCGTAGGCAAGTGTCGTGCACGGGGTTTCGTGTGTACTGAGTTCACGCCCCTTTCCCTCCTATTGCTGCCTTACAGCGTTGCGACGCCGAAGGCAAGTGTCGTGCACGGGGTTTCGTGTGTACTGAGTTCACGCCCCTTTCCCTCCTATTGCTGCCTTACAGCGTTGCGACGCCGTAGTCAAGTGTCGTGCACGGGGTTTCGTGTGTACTGAGTTCACGACCCTTTCCCTCCTATTGCTGCCTTACAGCGTTGCGACGCAGAAGGCAAGTGTCGTGCACGGGGTTTCGTGTGTACTGAGTTCACGCCCCTTTCCCTCCTATTGCTGCCTTACAGCGTTGCATCGCCGTAGGCAAGTGTCGTGCACGGGGTTTCGTGTGTACTGAGTTCACGCCCCTTTCCCTCCTATTGCTGCCTTACAGCGTTGCGACACCGAAGGCAAGTGTCGTGCACGGGGTTTCGTGTGTACTGAGTTCACGCCCCTTTCCCTCCTATTGCTGCCTTACAGCGTTGCGACGCGGAAGGCAAGTGTCGTGCAAAGGGTTTCGTGTGTACTGAGTTCACGCCCCTTCCCCTCCTATTGCTGCCTTACAGCGTTGCGTCGCCGTAGGCAAGTGTCGTGCACGGGGTTTCGTGTGTACTGCGTTCACGCCCCTTTCCCTCCTATTGCTGCATTACAGCGTTGCGACGCCGAAGGCAAGTGTCGTGCACGTGGTTTCGTGTGTACTGAGTTCACGCCCCTTTCCCTCCTATTGCTGCCTTACAGCGTTGAGATGCCGAAGTCAAGTTTCGTGCACGTGGTTTCGTTTGTACTGAGTTCACGCCCCTTTCCCTCCTATTGCTGCCTTACAGCGGTGCGACGCCGAAGGCAAGTGTCGTGCACGGGGTTTCGTGTGTACTGAGTTCAGGCCCCTTTCCCTCCTATTGCTGCCTTACAGCGTTGAGATG
Source organism: Locusta migratoria (assembly GCA_026315105.1). Lineage (NCBI taxonomy): Eukaryota > Metazoa > Arthropoda > Insecta > Orthoptera > Acrididae > Locusta > Locusta migratoria. The sequence continues at coordinate 444,211,149 of CM048748.1, read as the reverse complement.
CCGAAGTCAAGTTTCGTGCACGTGGTTTCGTTTGTACTGAGTTCACGCCCCTTTCCCTCCTATTGCTGCCTTACAGCGGTGCGACGCCGAAGGCAAGTGTCGTGCACGTGGTTTCGTGTGTACTTTGTTCACGCCCCTTTCCCTCCTATTGCTGCCTTACAGCGTTGAGATGCCGAAGTCAAGTTTCGTGCACGTGGTTTCGTTTGTACTGAGTTCACGCCCCTTTCCCTCCTATTGCTGCCTTACGGCGGTGCGACGCCGAAGGCAAGTGTCGTGCACGGGGTTTCGTGTGTACTGAGTTCAGGCCCCTTTCCCTCCTATTGCTGCCTTACAGCGTTGCGACGCTGTAGGCAAGTGTCGTGCACGGGGTTTCGTGTGTACTGAGTTCACGCCCCTTTCCCTCCTATTGCTGCCTTACAGCGTTGCGACGCCGAAGGCAAGTGTCGTGCACGGGGTTTCGTGTGTACTGAGTTCACGCCCCATTCCCTCCTATTGCTGACTTACAGCGTTGCGACGCCGTAGGCAAGTGTCGTGCACGGGGTTTCGTGTGTACTGAGTTCACGCCCCTTTCTCTCCTATTGCTGCCTTACAGCGTTGCGACGCCGTAGACAAGTGTCGTGCACGGGGTTTCGTGTGTACTGAGTTCACGCCCCTTTCCCTCCTATTGCTGCCTTACAGCGTTGCGACGCCGAAGGCAAGTGTCGTGCACGGGGTTTCGTGTGTACTGAGTTCACGCCCCTTTCCCTCCTATTGCTGCCTTACAGCGTTGCATCGCTGTAGGCAAGTGTCGTGCGTGGGGTTTCGTGTGTACTGAGTTCACGCCCCTTTCCCTCCTATTGCTGCCTTACAGCGATGCGACACCGAAGGCAAGTGTCGTGCACGGGGTTTCGTGTGTACTGAGTTCACGCCCTTTTCCCTCCTATTACTGCCTTCAGCGTTGCGATGCCGAAGTCAAGTTTCGTGCACGGGGTTTCGTGTGTACTGAGTTCACGCCCCTTTCCCTCCTATTGCTGCCTTACAGCGTTGCGACGCCGAAGGCAAGTGTCATGCACGGGGTTTCGTGTGTACTGAGTTCACGCCCCTTTCCCTCCTATTGCTGCCTTACAGCGTTGCGACGCCGAAGGCAAGTGTCGTGCACGGGGAGTCGTGTGTACTGAGTGCACCGCCCTTTCCCTCCTATTGCTGCCTTACAGCGTTTCGATGCCGTAGGCAAGTGTCGTGCACGGGGTTTCGTGTGTACTGAGTTCACGCCCCTTTCCCTCCTATTGCTGCCTTACAGCGTTGCGACGCCGAAGGCAAGTGTCGTGCACGGGTTTTCGTGTGTACTGAGTTCACGCCCCTTTCCCTCCTATTGCTGCCTTACAGCGTTGCGACGCCGTAGGCAAGTGTCGTGCACGGGTTTTCGTGTGTACTGAGTTCACGCCCCTTTCCCTCCTATTGCTGCCTTTCAGCGTTGCGACGCCGAAGGCAAGTGTCGTGCACGGGGTTTCTTGTGTACTGAGTTCACGCCCCTTTCCCTCCTATTGCTGCCTTACAGCGTTGCGACGCCGTAGGCAAGTGTCGTGCATGGGGTTTCGTGTGTACTGAGTTCACGCCCCTTTCCCTCCTATTGCTGCCTTACAGCGTTGCGACGCCGAAGGCAAGTGTCGTGCACGGGGATTCGTGTGTACCGAGTTCATGCCCCTTTCCCTCCTATTGCTGCCATACAGCGTTGCGACGCCGAAGGCAAGTGTCGTGCACGGGGTTTCGTGTGTACTGAGTTCACGCCCCTTTCCCTCCTATTGCTGCCTTACAGCGTTGCATCGCCGTAGGCAAGTGTCGTGCATGGGGTTTCGTGTGTACTGAGTTCACGCCCCTTTCCCTCCTATTGCTACCTTACAGCGTTGCGACACCGAAGGCAAGTGTCGTGCACGGGGTTTCGTGTGTACTGAGTTCACGCCCCTTTCCCTCCTATTGCTGCCTTACAGCGTTGCGACGCGGAAGGCAAGTGTCGTGCACGGGGTTTCGTGTGTACTGAGTTCACGCCCCTTTCCCTCCTATTGCTGCCTTACAGCGTTGCGACACCGTAGGCAAGTTTCGTGCACGTGGTTTCGTGTGTACTGAGTTCACGCCCCTTTCCCTCCTATTGCTGCCTTACAGCGTTGCGACGCCGTAGGCAAGTGTCGTGCACGGGGTTTCGTGTGTACTGAGTTCACGCCCCTTTCCCTCCTATTGCTGCCTTACAGCTTTGCGACGCCGAAGGCAAGTGTCGTGCACGGGGTTTCGTGTGTACTGAGTTCACGCCCCTTTCCCTCCTATTGCTGCCGTACAGCGTTGCGACGCCGTAGTCAAGTGTCGTGCACGGGGTTTCGTGTGTACTGAGTTCACGCCCCTTTCTCTCCAATTGCTGCCTTACAGTGTTGCGACACCGAAGGCAAGTGTCGTGCACGGGGTTTCGTGTGTACTGAGTTCACGACCCTTTCCCTCCTATTGCTGCCTTACAGCGTTGCGCCGCGGAAGGCAAGTGTCTTGCAAAGGGTTTCGTGTGTACTGAGTTCACGCCCCTTCCCCTCCTATTGCTGCCTTACAGCGTTGCGTCGCCGTAGGCAAGTGTCGTGCACGGGGTTTCGTGTGTACTGCGTTCACGCCCCTTTCCCTCCTATTGCTGCATTACAGCGTTGCGACGCCGAAGGCAAGTGTCGTGCGCGTGGTTTCGTGTGTACTGAGTTCACGCCCCTTTCCCTCCTATTGCTGCCTTACAGCGTTGAGATGCCGAAGTCAAGTTTCGTGCACGTGGTTTCGTTTGTACTGAGTTCACTCCCCTTTCCCTCCTATTGCTGCCTTACAGCGGTGCGACGCCGAAGGCAAGTGTCGTGCACGGGGTTTCGTGTGTACTGAGTTCACGCCCCTTTCCCTCCTATTGCTGCCTTACAGCGTTGCGACGCCGAAGGAAGTGTCGTGCACGGGGTTTCGTGTGTACTGAGTTCTCGCCCCATTCCCTCCTCTTGCTGCCTTACAGCGTTGCGACGCCGTAGGCAAGTGTCGTGCACGGGGTTTCGTGTGTACTGAGTTCACGCCCCTTTCCCTCCTATTGCTGCCTTACAGCGTTGCGACGCCGTAGGCAAGTGTCGTGCATGGGGTTTCGTGTGTACTGAGTTCACGCCCCTTTCCCTCCTATTGCTGCCTTACAGCGTTGCGACGCCGAAGGCAAGTGTGGTGCACGGGGTTTCGTGTGTACTGAGTTCACGCCCCTTTCCCTCCTATTGCTGCCTTACAGCGTTGCATCGCCGTAGGCAAGTGTCGTGCGTGGGGTTTCGTGTGTACTGAGTTCACGCCCCTTTCCCTCCTATTGCTGCCTTACAGCGTTGAGATGCCGAAGTCAAGTTTCGTGCACGTGGTTTCGTTTGTACTGAGTTCACGCCCCTTTCCCTCCTATTGCTGCCTTACAGCGGTGCGACGCCGAAGGCAAGTGTCGTGCACGGGGTTTCGTGTGTACTGAGTTCACGCCCCTTTCCCTCCTATTGCTGCCTTACAGCGTTGCGACGCCGAAGGAAGTGTCGTGCACGGGGTTTCGTGTGTACTGAGTTCTCGCCCCATTCCCTCCTCTTGCTGCCTTACAGCGTTGCGACGCCGTAGGCAAGTGTCGTGCACGGGGTTTCGTGTGTACTGAGTCACGCCCCTTTCCCTCCTATTGCTGCCTTACAGCGTTGCGACGCCGTAGGCAAGTGTCGTGCATGGGTTTCGTGTGTACTGAGTTCACGCCCCTTTCCCTCCTATTGCTGCCTTACAGCGTTGCGACGCCGAAGGCAAGTGTCGTGCACGGGGTTTCGTGTGTACTGAGTTCACGCCCCTTTCCCTCCTATTGCTGCCTTACAGCGTTGCGACGCCGTAGTCAAGTGTCGTGCACGGGGTTTCGTGTGTACTGAGTTCACGCCCCTTTCTCTCCAATTGCTGCCTTACAGCGTTGCGACACCGAAGGCAAGTGTCGTGCACGTGGTTTCGTGTGTACTGAGTTCACGACCCTTTCCCTCCTATTGCTGCCTTACAGCGTTGCGCCGCGGAAGGCACGTGTCTTGCAAAGGGTTTCGTAAGTACTGAGTTCACGCCCCTTCCCCTCCTATTGCTGCCTTACAGCGTTGCGTCGCCGTAGGCAAGTGTCGTGCACGGGGTTTCGTGTGTACTGCGTTCACGCCCCTTTCCCTCCTATTGCTGCATTACAGCGTTGCGACGCCGAAGGCAAGTGTCGTGCGCGTGGTTTCGTGTGTACTGAGTTCACGCCCCTTTCCCTCCTATTGCTGCCTTACAGCGGTGCGACGCCGAAGGCAAGTGTCGTGCACGGGGTTTCGTGTGTACTGAGTTCACGCCCCTTTCCCTCCTATTGCTGCCTTACAGCGTTGCGACGCCGAAGGAAGTGTCGTGCACGGGGTTTTGTGTGTACTGAGTTCAGGCCCCTTTCCCTCCTATTGCTGCCTTACAGCGTTGAGATGCCGAAGTCAAGTTTCGTGCACGTGGTTTCGTTTGTACTGAGTTCACGCCCCTTTCCCTCCTATTGCTGCCTTACAGCGGTGCGACGCCGAAGGCAAGTGTCGTGCACGTGGTTTCGTGTGTACTGAGTTCACGCCCCTTTCCCTCCTATTGCTGCCTTACAGCGTTGAGATGCCGAAGTCAAGTTTCGTGCACGTGGTTTCGTTTGTACTGAGTTCACGCCCCTTTCCCTCCTATTGCTGCCTTACAGCGGTGCGACGCCGAAGGCAAGTGTCGTGCACGGGGTTTCGTGTGTACTGAGTTCAGGCCCCTTTCCCTCCTATTGCTGCCTTACAGCGTTGCGACGCTGTAGGCAAGTGTCGTGCACGGGGTTTCGTGTGTACTGAGTTCACGCCCTTTCCCTCCTATTGCTGCCTTACAGCGTTGCGACGCCGAAGGCAAGTGTCGTGCACGGGGTTTCGTGTGTACTGAGTTCACGCCCCATTCCCTCCTATTGCTGACTTACAGCGTTGCGACGCTGTAGGCAAGTGTCGTGCACGGGGTTTCGTGTGTACTGAGTTCATGCCCCTTTCCCTCCTATTGCTGCCTTACAGCGTTGCGTCACCGTAGGCAAGTGTCGTGCACGGGGTTTTGTGTGTACTGAGTTCACGCCCCTTTCCCTCCTATTGCTGCATTACAGCGTTGCGACGCCGAAGGCAAGTGTCGTGCATGTGGTTTCGTGTGTACTGAGTTCACGCCCTTTTCCCTCCTATTACTGCCTTACAGCGTTGCGATGCCGAAGTCAAGTTTCGTGCACGGGGTTTCGTGTGTACTGAGTTCACGCCCCTTTCCCTCCTATTGCTGCCTTACAGCGTTGCGACGCCGAAGGCAAGTGTCATGCACGGGGTTTCGTGTGTACTGAGTTCACGCCCCTTTCCCTCCTATTGCTGCCTTACAGCGTTGCGACGCCGAAGGCAAGTGTCGTGCACGGGGAGTCGTGTGTACTGAGTGCACGCCCCTTTCCCTCCTATTGCTGCCTTACAGCGTTTCGACGCCGTAGGCAAGTGTCGTGCACGGGGTTTCGTGTGTACTGAGTTCATGCCCCTTTCCCTCCTATTGCTGCCTTACAGCGTTGCGACGCCGAAGGCAAGTGTCGTGCACGGGTTTTCGTGTGTACTGAGTTCACGCCCCTTTCCCTCCTATTGCTGCCTTACAGCGTTGCGACGCCGTAGGCAAGTGTCGTGCACGGGTTTTCGTGTGTACTGAGTTCACGCCCCTTTCCCTCCTATTGCTGCCTTTCAGCGTTGCGACGCTTAAGGCAAGTGTCGTGCACGGGGTTTCTTGTGTACTGAGTTCACGCCCCTTTCCCTCCTATTGCTGCCTTACAGCGTTGCGACGCCGTAGGCAAGTGTCGTGCATGGGGTTTCGTGTGTACTGAGTTCACGCCCCTTTCCCTCCTATTGCTGCCTTACAGCGTTGCGACGCCGAAGGCAAGTGTCGTGCACGGGGATTCGTGTGTACTGAGTTCATGCCCCTTTCCCTCCTATTGCTGCCTTACAGCGTTGCGGCGCCGAAGGCAAGTGTCGTGCACGGGGTTTCGTGTGTACTGAGTTCACGCCCCTTTCCCTCCTATTGCTGCCTTACAGCGTTGCATCGCCGTAGGCAAGTGTCGTGCATGGGGTTTCGTGTGTACTGAGTTCACGCCCCTTTCCCTCCTATTGCTACCTTACAGCGTTGCGACACCGAAGGCAAGTGTCGTGCACGGGGTTTCGTGTGTACTGAGTTCACGCCCCTTTCCCTCCTATTGCTGCCTTACAGCGTTGCGACGCGGAAGGCAAGTGTCGTGCACGGGGTTTCGTGTGTACTGAGTTCACGCCCCTTTCCCTCCTATTGCTGCCTTACAGCGTTGCGACACCGTAGGCAAGTTTCGTGCACGTGGTTTCGTGTGTACTGAGTTCACGCCCCTTTCCCTCCTATTGCTGCCTTACAGCGTTGCGACGCCGAAGGCAAGTGTCGGGCAGGGGGTTTCGTGTGTACTGAGTTCACGCCCCTTTCCCTCCTATTGCTTCCTTACAGCGATGCGACGCCGAAGGCAAGTGTCGTGCACGGGGATTCGTGTGTACTGAGTTCACGCCCCTTTCCCTCCTATTGCTGCCTTACAGCGTTGCGACGCCGTAGGCAAGTGTCGTGCACGGGGTTTCGTGTGTACTGAGTTCACGCCCCTTTCCCTCCTATTGCTGCCTTATAGCTTTGCGACGCCGAAGGCAAGTGTCGTGCACGGGGTTTCGTGTGTACTGAGTTCACGCCCCTTTCCCTCCTATTGCTGCCTTACAGCGTTGCGACGCCGTAGTCAAGTGTCGTGCACGGGGTTTCGTGTGTACTGAGTTCACGCCCCTTTCTCTCCTATTGCTGCCTTACAGCGTTGCGACACCGAAGGCAAGTGTCGTGCACGGGGTTTCGTGTGTACTGAGTTCACGACCCTTTCCCTCCTATTGCTGCCTTACAGCGTTGCGCCGCGGAAGGCAAGTGTCTTGCAAAGGGTTTCGTGTGTACTGAGTTCACGCCCCTTCCCCTCCTATTGCTGCCTTACAGCGTTGCGTCGCCGTAGGCAAGTGTCGTGCACGGGGTTTCGTGTGTACTGCGTTCACGCCCCTTTCCCTCCTATTGCTGCATTACAGCGTTGCGACGCCGAAGGCAAGTGTCGTGCGCGTGGTTTCGTGTGTACTGAGTTCACGCCCCTTTCCCTCCTATTGCTGCCTTACAGCGTTGAGATGCCGAAGTCAAGTTTCGTGCACGTGGTTTCGTTTGTACTGAGTTCACGCCCCTTTCCCTCCTATTGCTGCCTTACAGCGGTGCGACGCCGTAGGCAAGTGTCGTGCACGGGGTTTCGTGTGTACTGCGTTCACGCCCCTTTCCCTCCTATTGCTGCATTAAAGCGTTGCGACGCCGTAGGCAAGTGTCGTGCACGGGGTTTCGTGTGTACTGCGTTCACGCCCCTTTCCCTCCTATTGCTGCCTTACAGCGTTGAGATGCCGAAGTCAAGTTTCGTGCACGTGGTTTCGTTTGTACTGAGTTCACGCCCCTTTCCCTCCTATTGCGGCCTTACAGCGGTGCGACGCCGAAGGCAAGTGTCGTGCACGGGGTTTCGTGTGTACTGAGTTCACGCCCCTTTCCCTCCTATTGCTGCCTTACAGCGTTGCGACGCTGAAGGAAGTGTCGTGCACGGGGTTTCGTGTGTACTGAGTTCTCGCCCCATTCCCTCCTATTGCTGCCTTACAGCGTTGCGACGCTGTAGGCAAGTGTCGTGCACGGGGTTTCGTGTGTACTGAGTTCATGCCCCTTTCCCTCCTATTGCTGCCTTACAGCGTTGCGTCACCGTAGGCAAGTGTCGTGCACGGGGTTTTGTGTGTACTGAGTTCACGCCCCTTTCCCTCCTATTGCTGCATTACAGCGTTGCGACGCCGAAGGCAAGTGTCGTGCATGTGGTTTCGTGTGTACTGAGTTCACGCCCTTTTCCCTCCTATTACTGCCTTACAGCGTTGCGATGCCGAAGTCAAGTTTCGTGCACGGGGTTTCGTGTGTACTGAGTTCACGCCCCTTTCCCTCCTATTGCTGCCTTACAGCGTTGCGACGCCGAAGGCAAGTGTCATGCACGGGGTTTCGTGTGTACTGAGTTCACGCCCCTTTCCCTCCTATTGCTGCCTTACAGCGTTGCGACGCCGAAGGCAAGTGTCGTGCACGGGGAGTCGTGTGTACTGAGTGCACGCCCCTTTCCCTCCTATTGCTGCCTTACAGCGTTTCGACGCCGTAGGCAAGTGTCGTGCACGGGGTTTCGTGTGTACTGAGTTCATGCCCCTTTCCCTCCTATTGCTGCCTTACAGCGTTGCGACGCCGAAGGCAAGTGTCGTGCACGGGTTTTCGTGTGTACTGAGTTCACGCCCCTTTCCCTCCTATTGCTGCCTTACAGCGTTGCGACGCCGTAGGCAAGTGTCGTGCACGGGTTTTCGTGTGTACTGAGTTCACGCCCCTTTCCCTCCTATTGCTGCCTTTCAGCGTTGCGACGCTTAAGGCAAGTGTCGTGCACGGGGTTTCTTGTGTACTGAGTTCACGCCCCTTTCCCTCCTATTGCTGCCTTACAGCGTTGCGACGCCGTAGGCAAGTGTCGTGCATGGGGTTTCGTGTGTACTGAGTTCACGCCCCTTTCCCTCCTATTGCTGCCTTACAGCGTTGCGACGCCGAAGGCAAGTGTCGTGCACGGGGATTCGTGTGTACTGAGTTCATGCCCCTTTCCCTCCTATTGCTGCCTTACAGCGTTGCGGCGCCGAAGGCAAGTGTCGTGCACGGGGTTTCGTGTGTACTGAGTTCACGCCCCTTTCCCTCCTATTGCTGCCTTACAGCGTTGCATCGCCGTAGGCAAGTGTCGTGCATGGGGTTTCGTGTGTACTGAGTTCACGCCCCTTTCCCTCCTATTGCTACCTTACAGCGTTGCGACACCGAAGGCAAGTGTCGTGCACGGGGTTTCGTGTGTACTGAGTTCACGCCCCTTTCCCTCCTATTGCTGCCTTACAGCGTTGCGACGCGGAAGGCAAGTGTCGTGCACGGGGTTTCGTGTGTACTGAGTTCACGCCCCTTTCCCTCCTATTGCAGCCTTACAGCGTTGCGACACCGTAGGCAAGTTTCGTGCACGTGGTTTCGTGTGTACTGAGTTCACGCCCCTTTCCCTCCTATTGCTGCCTTACAGCGTTGCGACGCCGAAGGCAAGTGTCGGGCAGGGGGTTTCGTGTGTACTGAGTTCACGCCCCTTTCCCTCCTATTGCTTCCTTACAGCGATGCGACGCCGAAGGCAAGTGTCGTGCACGGGGATTCGTGTGTACTGAGTTCACGCCCCTTTCCCTCCTATTGCTGCCTTACAGCGTTGCGACGCCGTAGGCAAGTGTCGTGCACGGGGTTTCGTGTGTACTGAGTTCACGCCCCTTTCCCTCCTATTGCTGCCTTATAGCTTTGCGACGCCGAAGGCAAGTGTCGTGCACGGGGTTTCGTGTGTACTGAGTTCACGCCCCTTTCCCTCCTATTGCTGCCTTACAGCGTTGCGACGCCGTAGTCAAGTGTCGTGCACGGGGTTTCGTGTGTACTGAGTTCACGCCCCTTTCTCTCCTATTGCTGCCTTACAGCGTTGCGACACCGAAGGCAAGTGTCGTGCACGGGGTTTCGTGTGTACTGAGTTCACGACCCTTTCCCTCCTATTGCTGCCTTACAGCGTTGCGCCGCGGAAGGCAAGTGTCTTGCAAAGGGTTTCGTGTGTACTGAGTTCACGCCCCTTCCCCTCCTATTGCTGCCTTACAGCGTTGCGTCGCCGTAGGCAAGTGTCGTGCACGGGGTTTCGTGTGTACTGCGTTCACGCCCCTTTCCCTCCTATTGCTGCATTACAGCGTTGCGACGCCGAAGGCAAGTGTCGTGCGCGTGGTTTCGTGTGTACTGAGTTCACGCCCCTTTCCCTCCTATTGCTGCCTTACAGCGTTGAGATGCCGAAGTCAAGTTTCGTGCACGTGGTTTCGTTTGTACTGAGTTCACGCCCCTTTCCCTCCTATTGCTGCCTTACAGCGGTGCGACGCCGTAGGCAAGTGTCGTGCACGGGGTTTCGTGTGTACTGCGTTCACGCCCCTTTCCCTCCTATTGCTGCATTAAAGCGTTGCGACGCCGTAGGCAAGTGTCGTGCACGGGGTTTCGTGTGTACTGCGTTCACGCCCCTTTCCCTCCTATTGCTGCCTTACAGCGTTGAGATGCCGAAGTCAAGTTTCGTGCACGTGGTTTCGTTTGTACTGAGTTCACGCCCCTTTCCCTCCTATTGCGGCCTTACAGCGGTGCGACGCCGAAGGCAAGTGTCGTGCACGGGGTTTCGTGTGTACTGAGTTCACGCCCCTTTCCCTCCTATTGCTGCCTTACAGCGTTGCGACGCTGAAGGAAGTGTCGTGCACGGGGTTTCGTGTGTACTGAGTTCTCGCCCCATTCCCTCCTATTGCTGCCTTACAGCGTTGCGACGCCGTAGGCAAGTGTCGTGCACGGGGTTTCGTGTGTACTGAGTTCACGCCCCTTTCCCTCCTATTGCTGCCTTACAGCGTTGCGACGCCGTAGGCAAGTGTCGTGCATGGGGTTTCGTGTGTACTGAGTTCACGCCCCTTTCCCTCCTATTGCTGCCTTACAGCGTTGCGACGCCGAAGGCAAGTGTCGTGCACGGGGTTTCGTGTGTACTGAGTTCACGCCCCTTTCCCTCCTATTGCTGCCTTACAGCGTTGCATCGCCGTAGGCAAGTGTCGTGCGAGGGGTTTCGTGTGTACTGAGTTCACGCCCCTTTCCCTCCTATTGCTGCCTTACAGCGATGCGACACCGAAGGCAAGTGTCGTGCACGGGGTTTCGTGTGTACTGAGTTCACGCCCCTTTCCCTCCTATTGCTGCCTTACAGCGTTGCGACGCGGAAGGCAAGTGTCGTGCACAGGGTTTCGTGTGTACTGAGTTCACGCCCCTTTCCCTCCTATTGCTGCCTTACAGCGTTGCGACGCCGAAGGCAAGTGTCGTGCACGGGGAGTCGTGTGTACTGAGTGCACGCCCCTTTCCCTCCTATTGCTGCCTTACAGCGTTTCGACGCTGTAGGCAAGTGTCGTGCACGGGGTTTCGTGTGTACTGAGTTCACGCCCCTTTCCCTCCTATTGCTACCTTACAGCGTTGCGACACCGAAGGCAAGTGTCGTGCACGGGGTTTCGTGTGTACTGAGTTCACGCCCCTTTCCCTCCTATTGCTGCATTACAGCGTTGCGACGCCGAAGGCAAGTGTCGTGCATGTGGTTCGTGTGTACTGTGTTCACGCCATTTTCCCTCCTATTACTGCCTTACAGCGTTGCGATGCCGAAGTCAAGTTTCGTGCACGGGGTTTCGTGTGTACTGAGTTCACGCCCCTTTCCCTCCCATTGCTGCCTTACAGCGTTGCGACGCCGAAGGCAAGTGTCGTGCACGGGGTTTCGTGTGTACTGAGTTCACGCCCCTTTCCCTCCTATTGCTGCCTTACAGCGTTGCGACGCCGAAGGCAAGTGTCGTGCACGGGGAGTCGTGTGTACTGAGTGCACGCCCCTTTCCCTCCTATTGCTGTCTTACAGCGTTTCGACGCCGTAGGCAAGTGTCGTGCACGGGGTTTCGTGTGTACTGAGTGCACGCCCCTTTCCCTCCTATTGCTGCCTTACAGCGTTTCGACGCTGTAGGCAAGTGTCGTGCACGGGGTTTCGTGTGTACTGAGTTCACGCCCCTTTCCCTCCTATTGCTGCCTTACAGCGTTGGGACGCCGTAGACAAGTGTCGTGCACGGGGTTTCGTGTGTACTGCGTTCACGCCCCTTTCCCTCCTATTGCTGCCTTACAGCGTTGAGATGCCGAAGTCAAGTTTCGTGCACGTGGTTTCGTTTGTACTGAGTTCACGCCCCTTTCCCTCCTATTGCGGCCTTACAGCGGTGCGACGCCGAAGGCAAGTGTCGTGCACGGGGTTTCGTGTGTACTGAGTTCACGCCCCTTTCCCTCCTATTGCTGCCTTACAGCGTTGCGACGCCGAAGGAAGTGTCGTGCACGGGGTTTCGTGTGTACTGAGTTCTCGCCCCATTCCCTCCTATTGCTGCCTTACAGCGTTGCGACGCCGTAGGCAAGTGTCGTGCACGGGGTTTCGTGTGTACTGAGTTCACGCCCCTTTCCCTCCTATTGCTGCCTTACAGCGTTGCGACGCCGTAGGCAAGTGTCGTGCATGGGGTTTCGTGTGTACTGAGTTCACGCCCCTTTCCCTCCTATTGCTGCCTTACAGCGTTGCGACGCCGAAGGCAAGTGTCGTGCACGGGGTTTCGTGTGTACTGAGTTCACGCCCCTTTCCCTCCTATTGCTGCCTTACAGCGTTGCATCGTCGCAGGCAAGTGTCGTGCGTGGGGTTTCGTGTGTACTGAGTTCACGCCCCTTTCCCTCCTATTGCTGCCTTACAGCGATGCGACACCGAAGGCAAGTGTCGTGCACGGGGTTTCGTGTGTACTGAGTTCACGCGCCTTTCCCTCCTATTGCTGCCTTACAGCGTTGCGACGCGGAAGGCAAGTGTCGTGCACAGGGTTTCGTGTGTACTGAGTTCACGCCCCTTTCCCTCCTATTGCTGCCTTACAGCGTTGCGACGCCGAAGGCAAGTGTCGTGCACGGGGAGTCGTGTGTACTGAGTGCACGCCCCTTTCCCTCCTATTGCTGCCTTACAGCGTTTCGACGCTGTAGGCAAGTGTCGTGCACGGGGTTTCGTGTGTACTGAGTTCACGCCCCTTTCCCTCCTATTGCTACCTTACAGCGTTGCGACACCGAAGGCAAGTGTCGTGCACGGGGTTTCGTGTGTACTGAGTTCACGCCCCTTTCCCTCCTATTGCTGCATTACAGCGTTGCGACGCCGAAGGCAAGTGTCGTGCATGTGGTTCGTGTGTACTGTGTTCACGCCATTTTCCCTCCTATTACTGCCTTACAGCGTTGCGATGCCGAAGTCAAGTTTCGTGCACGGGGTTTCGTGTGTACTGAGTTCACGCCCCTTTCCCTCCCATTGCTGCCTTACAGCGTTGCGACGCCGAAGGCAAGTGTCGTGCACGGGGTTTCGTGTGTACTGAGTTCACGCCCCTTTCCCTCCTATTGCTGCCTTACAGCGTTGCGACGCCGAAGGCAAGTGTCGTGCACGGGGAGTCGTGTGTACTGAGTGCACGCCCCTTTCCCTCCTATTGCTGCCTTACAGCGTTTCGACGCTGTAGGCAAGTGTCGTGCACGGGGTTTCGTGTGTACTGAGTGCACGCCCCTTTCCCTCCTATTGCTGCCTTACAGCGTTTCGACGCTGTAGGCAAGTGTCGTGCACGGGGTTTCGTGTGTACTGAGTTCACGCCCCTTTCCCTCCTATTGCTGCCTTACAGCGTTGCGACGCCGTAGACAAGTGTCGTGCACGGGGTTTCGTGTGTACTGAGTTCACGCCCCTTTCCCTCCTATTGCTGCCTTACAGCGTTGCGACGCCGAAGGCAAGTGTCGTGCACGGGGTTTCGTGTGTACTGAGTTCACGCCCCTTTCCCTCCTATTGCTGCCTTACAGCGTTGCATCGCCGTAGGCAAGTGTCGTGCGTGGGGTTTCGTGTGTACTGAGTTCACGCCCCTTTCCCTCCTATTGCTGCCTTACAGCGATGCGACACCGAAGGCAAGTGTCGTGCACGGGGTTTCGTGTGTACTGAGTTCACGCCCCTTTCCCTCCTATTGCTGCCTTACAGCGTTGCGACGCGGAAGGCAAGTGTCGTGCACAGGGTTTCGTGTGTACTGAGTTCACGCCCCTTCCCCTCCTATTGCTGCCTTACAGCGTTGCGTCACCGTAGGCAAGTGTCGTGCACGGGGTTTCGTGTGTACTGAGTTCACGCCCCTTTCCCTCCTATTGCTGCATTACAGCGTTGCGACGCCGAAGGCAAGTGTCGTGCATGTGGTTTCGTGTGTACTGAGTTCACGCCCTTTTCCCTCCTATTACTGCCTTACAGCGTTGCGATGCCGAAGTCAAGTTTCGTGCACGGGGTTTCGTGTGTACTGAGTTCACGCCCCTTTCCCTCCTATTGCTGCCTTACAGCGTTGCGACGCCGAAGGCAAGTGTCGTGCACGGGTTTTCGTGTGTACTGAGTTCACGCCCCTTTCCCTCCTATTGCTGCCTTACAGCGTTGCGACGCCGTAGGCAAGTGTCGTGCACGGGTTTTCGTGTGTACTGAGTTCACGCCCCTTTCCCTCCTATTGCTGCCTTTCAGCGTTGCGACGCCGAAGGCAAGTGTCGTGCACGGGGTTTCTTGTGTACTGAGTTCACGCCCCTTTCCCTCCTATTGCTGCCTTACAGCGTTGCGACGCCGTAGGCAAGTGTCGTGCATGGGGTTTCGTGTGTACTGAGTTCACGCCCCTTTCCCTCCTATTGCTGCCTTACAGCGTTGCGACGCCGAAGGCAAGTGTCGTGCACGGGGATTCGTGTGTACTGAGTTCATGCCCCTTTCCCTCCTATTGCTGCCTTACAGCGTTGCGACGCCGAAGGCAAGTGTCGTGCACGGGGTTTCGTGTGTACTGAGTTCACGCCCCTTTCCCTCCTATTGCTGCCTTACAGCGTTGCATCGCCGTAGGCAAGTGTCGTGCATGGGGTTTCGTGTGTACTGAGTTCACGCCCCTTTCCCTCCTATTGCTACCTTACAGCGTTGCGACACCGAAGGCAAGTGTCGTGCACGGGGTTTCGTGTGTACTGAGTTCACGCCCCTTTCCCTCCTATTGCTGCCTTACAGCGTTGCGACGCGGAAGGCAAGTGTCGTGCACGGGGTTTCGTGTGTACTGAGTTCACGCCCCTTTCCCTCCTATTGCTGCCTTACAGCGTTGCGACACCGTAGGCAAGTTTCGTGCACGTGGTTTCGTGTGTACTGAGTTCACGCCCCTTTCCCTCCTATTGCTGCCTTACAGCGTTGCGACGCCGAAGGCAAGTGTCGGGCAGGGGGTTTCGTGTGTACTGAGTTCACGCCCCTTTCCCTCCTATTGCTTCCTTACAGCGATGCGACGCCGAAGGCAAGTGTCGTGCACGGGGATTCGTGTGTACTGAGTTCACGCCCCTTTCCCTCCTATTGCTGCCTTACAGCGTTGCGACGCCGTAGGCAAGTGTCGTGCACGGGGTTTCGTGTGTACTGAGTTCACGCCCCTTTCCCTCCTATTGCTGCCTTACAGCTTTGCGACGCCGAAGGCAAGTGTCGTGCACGGGGTTTCGTGTGTAATGAGTTCACGCCCCTTTCCCTCCTATTGCTGCCTTACAGCGTTGCGACGCCGTAGTCAAGTGTCGTGCACGGGGTTTCGTGTGTACTGAGTTCACGCCCCTTTCTCTAATATTGCTGCCTTACAGCGTTGCGACACCGAAGGCAAGTGTCGTGCACGGGGTTTCGTGTGTACTGAGTTCACGACCCTTTCCCTCCTATTGCTGCCTTACAGCGTTGCGCCGCGGAAGGCAAGTGTCTTGCAAAGGGTTTCGTGTGTACTGAGTTCACGCCCCTTCCCCTCCTATTGCTGCCTTACAGCGTTGCGTCGCCGTAGGCAAGTGTCGTGCACGGGGTTTCGTGTGTACTGCGTTCACGCCCCTTTCCCTCCTATTGCTGCATTACAGCGTTGCGACGCCGAAGGCAAGTGTCGTGCGCGTGGTTTCGTGTGTACTGAGTTCACGCCCCTTTCCCTCCTATTGCTGCCTTACAGCGTTGAGATGCCGAAGTCAAGTTTCGTGCACGTGGTTTCGTTTGTACTGAGTTCACGCCCCTTTCCCTCCTATTGCTGCCTTACAGCGGTGCGACGCCCTAGGCAAGTGTCGTGCACGGGGTTTCGTGTGTACTGCGTTCACGCCCCTTTCCCTCCTATTGCTGCATTACAGCGTTGCGACGCCGTAGGCAAGTGTCGTGCACGGGGTTTCGTGTGTACTGCGTTCACGCCCCTTTCCCTCCTATTGCTGCCTTACAGCGTTGAGATGCCGAAGTCAAGTTTCGTGCACGTGGTTTCGTTTGTACTGAGTTCACGCCCCTTTCCCTCCTATTGCGGCCTTACAGCGGTGCGACGCCGAAGGCAAGTGTCGTGCACGGGGTTTCGTGTGTACTGAGTTCACGCCCCTTTCCCTCCTATTGCTGCCTTACAGCGTTGCGACGCCGAAGGAAGTGTCGTGCACGGGGTTTCGTGTGTACTGAGTTCTCGCCCCATTCCCTCCTATTGCTGCCTTACAGCGTTGCGACGCCGTAGGCAAGTGTCGTGCACGGGGTTTCGTGTGTACTGAGTTCACGCCCCTTTCCCTCCTATTGCTGCCTTACAGCGTTGCGACGCCGTAGGCAAGTGTCGTGCATGGGGTTTCGTGTGTACTGAGTTCACGCCCCTTTCCCTCCTATTGCTGCCTTACAGCGTTGCGACGCCGAAGGCAAGTGTCGTGCACGGGGTTTCGTGTGTACTGAGTTCACGCCCCTTTCCCTCCTATTGCTGCCTTACAGCGTTGCATCGCCGTAGGCAAGTGTCGTGCGTGGGGTTTCGTGTGTACTGAGTTCACGCCCCTTTCCCTCCTATTGCTGCCTTACAGCGATGCGACACCGAAGGCAAGTGTCGTGCACGGGGTTTCGTGTGTACTGAGTTCACGCCCCTTTCCCTCCTATTGCTGCCTTACAGCGTTGCGACGCGGAAGGCAAGTGTCGTGCACAGGGTTTCGTGTGTACTGAGTTCACGCCCCTTTCCCTCCTATTGCTGCCTTACAGCGTTGCGACGCCGAAGGCAAGTGTCGTGCACGGGGAGTCGTGTGTACTGAGTGCACGCCCCTTTCCCTCCTATTGCTGCCTTACAGCGTTTCGACGCTGTAGGCAAGTGTCGTGCACGGGGTTTCGTGTGTACTGAGTTCACGCCCCTTTCCCTCCTATTGCTACCTTACAGCGTTGCGACACCGAAGGCAAGTGTCGTGCACGGGGTTTCGTGTGTACTGAGTTCACGCCCCTTTCCCTCCTATTGCTGCATTACAGCGTTGCGACGCCGAAGGCAAGTGTCGTGCATGTGGTTCGTGTGTACTGTGTTCACGCCACTTTCCCTCCTATTACTGCCTTACAGCGTTGCGATGCCGAAGTCAAGTTTCGTGCACGGGGTTTCGTGTGTACTGAGTTCACGCCCCTTTCCCTCCCATTGCTGCCTTACAGCGTTGCGACGCCGAAGGCAAGTGTCGTGCACGGGGTTTCGTGTGTACTGAGTTCACGCCCCTTTCCCTCCTATTGCTGCCTTACAGCGTTGCGACGCCGAAGGCAAGTGTCGTGCACGGGGAGTCGTGTGTACTGAGTGCACGCCCCTTTCCCTCCTATTGCTGCCTTACAGCGTTTCGACGCTGTAGGCAAGTGTCGTGCACGGGGTTTCGTGTGTACTGAGTTCACGCCCCTTTCCCTCCTATTGCTGCCTTACAGCGTTGCGACGCCGAAGGCAAGAGTCGTGCACGGGTTTTCGTGTGTACTGAGTTCACGCCCCTTTCCCTCCAATTGCTGCCTTACAGCGTTGCGACGCCGTAGGCAAGTGTCGTGCACGGGTTTTCGTGTGTACTGAGTTCACGCCCCTTTCCCTCCTATTGCTGCCTTTCAGCGTTGCGACGCCGAAGGCAAGTGTCGTGCACGGGGTTTCTTGTGTACTGAGTTCACGCCCCTTTCCCTCCTATTGCTGCCTTACAGCGTTGCGACGCTTTACTCAAGTGTCGTGCACGGGGTTTCGTGTGTACTGAGTTCACGCCCCTTTCCCTCCTATTGCTGCCTTACAGCGTTGCGACGCCGAAGGCAAGTGTCGTGCACGGGGTTTCGTGTGTACTGAGTTCACGCCCCTTTCCCTCCTATTGCTGCCTTACAGCGTTGCATCGCCGTAGGCAAGTGTCGTGCACGGGGTTTCGTGTGTACTGAGTTCACGCCCCTTTCCCTCCTATTGCTGCCTTACAGCGTTGCGACACCGAAGGCAAGTGTCGTGCACGGGGTTTCGTGTGTACTGAGTTCACGCCCCTTTCCCTTCTATTGCTGCCTTACAGCGTTGCGACGCGGAAGGCAAGTGTCGTGCAAAGGGTTTCGTGTGTACTGAGTTCACGCCCCTTTCCCTCCTATTGCTGCCTTACAGCGTTGCGACGCCGAAGGCAAGTGTCGTGCACGGGGAGTCGTGTGTACTGAGTTCACGCCCCTTTCCCTCCTATTGCTGCCTTATAGCGTTGCGACGCCGAAGGCAAGTGTCATGCACGGGGTTTCGTGTGTACTGAGTTCACGCCCCTTTCCCTCCTATTGCTGCCTTACAGCGTTGCGACGCCGTAGTCAAGTGTCGTGCACGGGGTTTCGTGTGTACTGAGTTCACGCCCCTTTCCCTCCTATTGCTGCCTTACAGCGTTGCGACGCCGAAGGCAAGTGTCGTGCACGGGGTTTCGTGTGTACTGAGTTCACGCCCCTTTCCCACCTATTGCTGCCTTACAGCGTTGCATCGCCGTAGGCAAGTGTCGTGCACGGGGTTTCGTGTGTACTGAGTTCACGCCCCTTTCCCTCCTATTGCTGCCTTACAGCGTTGCGACACCGAAGGCAAGTGTCGTGCACGGGGTTTCGTGTGTACTGAGTTCACGCCCCTTTCCCTCCTATTGCTGCCTTACAGCGTTGCGACGCGGAAGGCAAGTGTCGTGCAAAGGGTTTCGTGTGTACTGAGTTCACGCCCCTTCCCCTCCTATTGCTGCCTTACAGCGTTGCGTCGCCGTAGGCAAGTGTCGTGCACGGGGTTTCGTGTGTACTGCGTTCACGCCCCTTTCCCTCCTATTGCTGCATTACAGCGTTGCGACGCCGAAGGCAAGTGTCGTGCGCGTGGTTTCGTGTGTACTGAGTTCACGCCCCTTTCCCTCCTATTGCTGCCTTACAGCGTTGAGATGCCGAAGTCAAGTTTCGTGCACGTGGTTTCGTTTGTACTGAGTTCACGCCCCTTTCCCTCCTATTGCTGCCTTACAGCGGTGCGACGCCGAAGGCAAGCGTCGTGCACGGGGTTTCGTGTGTACTGAGTTCAGGCCCCTTTCCCTCCTATTGCTGCCTTACAGCGTTGCGACGCTGTAGGCCAGTGTCGTGCACGGGGTTTCGTGTGTACTGAGTTCACGCCCCTTTCCCTCCTATTCCTGCCTTACAGCGTTGCGACGCCGAAGGCAAGTGTCGTGCACGGGGTTTCGTGTGTACTGAGTTCACGCCCCTTTCCCTCCTATTGCTGCCTTACAGCGTTGCGACGCCGTAGGCAAGTGTCGTGCAGGGGGTTTCGTGTGTACTGAATTCACGCCCCTTTCCCTCCTATTGCTGCCTTACAGCGTTGCGACGCCGTAGGCAAGTGTCGTGCACGGGGTTTCGTGTGTACTGAGTTCACGCCCCTTTCCCTCCTATTGCTGCCTTACAGCGTTGCGACGCCGAAGGCAAGTGTCGTGCACGGGGTTTCGTGTGTACTGAGTTCACGCCCCTTTCCCTCCTATTGCTGCCTTACAGCGTTGCATCGCCGTAGGCAAGTGTCGTGCGTGGGGTTTCGTGTGTACTGAGTTCACGCCCCTTTCCCTCCTATTGCTGCCTTACAGCGATGCGACACCGAAGGCAAGTGTCGTGCACGGGGTTTCGTGTGTACTGAGTTCACGCCACTTTCCCTCCTATTGCTGCCTTACAGCGTTGCGACGCGGAAGGCAAGTGTCGTGCACAGGGTTTCGTGTGTACTGAGTTCACGCCCCTTCCCCTCCTATTGCTGCCTTACAGCGTTGCGTCGCCGTAGGCAAGTGTCGTGCACGGGGTTTCGTGTGTACTGAGTTCACGCCCCTTTCCCTCCTATTACTGCCTTACAGCGTTGCGATGCCGAAGTCAAGTTTCGTGCACGGTGTTTCGTGTGTGCTGAGTTCACGCCCCTTTCCCTCCTATTGCTGCCTTACAGCGTTGCGACGCCGAAGGCAAGTGTCGGGCACGGGGTTTCGTGTGTACTGAGTTCACGCCCCTTTCCCTCCTATTGCTGCCTTACAGCTTTGCCACGCCGAAGGCAAGTGTCGTGCACGGGGTTTCGTGTTACTGAGTTCACGCCCCTTTCCCTCCTATTGCTGCCTTACAGCGTTGCGACGCCGTAGTCAAGTGTCGTGCACGGGGTTTCGTGTGTACTGAGTTCACGCACCTTTCCCTCCTATTGCTGCCTTACAGCGTTGCGACGCCGAAGGCAAGTGTCGTGCACAGGGTTTCGTGTGTACTGAGTTCACGCCCCTTTCCCACCTATTGCTGCCTTACTGCGTTGCATCGCCGTAGGCAAGTGTCGTGCACGGGGTTTCGTGTGTACTGAGTTCACGCCCCTTTCCCTCCTATTGCTGCCTTACAGCGTTGCGACACCGAAGGCAAGTGTCGTGCACGGGGTTTCGTGTGTACTGAGTTCACGCCCCTTTCCCTCCTATTGCTGCCTTACAGCGTTGCGACGCGGAAGGCAAGTGTCGTGCAAAGGGTTTCGTGTGTACTGAGTTCACGCCCCTTCCCCTCCTATTGCTGCCTTACAGCGTTGCGTTGCCGTAGGCAAGTGTCGTGCACGGGGTTTCGTGTGTACTGCGTTCACGCCCCTTTCCCTCCTATTGCTGCCTTACAGCGTTGAGATGCCGAAGTCAAGTTTCGTGCACGTGGTTTCGTTTGTACTGAGTTCACGCCACTTTCCCTCCTATTGCTGCCTTACAGCGGTGCGACGCCGAAGGCAAGTGTCGTGCACGGGGTTTCGTGTGTACTGAGTTCACGTCCCTTTCCCTCCTATTGCTGCCTTACAGCGTTGCGACGCCGAAGGAAGTGTCGTGCACGGGGTTTCGTGTGTACTGAGTTCTCGCCCCATTCCCTCCTATTGCTGCCTTACAGCGTTGCGACGCCGTAGGCAAGTGTCGTGCACGGGGTTTCGTGTGTACTGAGTTCAAGCCCCTTTCCCTCCTATTGCTGCCTTACAGCGTTGCGACGCCGTAGGCAAGTGTCGTGCATGGGGTTTCGTGTGTACTGAGTTCACGCCCCTTTCCCTCCTATTGCTGCCTTACAGCGTTGCGACGCCGAAGGCAAGTGTCGTGCACGGGGTTTCGTGTGTACTGAGTTCACGCCCCTTTCCCTCCTATTGCTGCCTTACAGCGTTGCATCGCCGTAGGCAAGTGTCGTGCGTGGGGTTTCGTGTGTACTGAGTTCACGCCCCTTTCCCTCCTATTGCTGCCTTACAGCGATGCGACACCGAAGGCAAGTGTCGTGCACGGGGTTTCGTGTGTACTGAGTTCACGCCCCTTTCCCTCCTATTGCTGCCTTACAGCGTTGCGACGCGGAAGGCAAGTGTCGTGCACAGGGTTTCGTGTGTACTGAGTTCACGCCCCTTTCCCTCCTATTGCTGCCTTACAGCGTTGCGACGCCGAAGGCAAGTGTCGTGCACGGGGAGTCGTGTGTACTGAGTGCACGCCCCTTTCCCTCCTATTGCTGCCTTACAGCGTTTCGACGCTGTAGGCAAGTGTCGTGCACGGGGTTTCGTGTGTACTGAGTTCACGCCCCTTTCCCTCCTATTGCTACCTTACAGCGTTGCGACACCGAAGGCAAGTGTCGTGCACGGGGTTTCGTGTGTACTGAGTTCACGCCCCTTTCCCTCCTATTGCTGCATTACAGCGTTGCGACGCCGAAGGCAAGTGTCGTGCATGTGGTTCGTGTGTACTGTGTTCACGCCATTTTCCCTCCTATTACTGCCTTACAGCGTTGCGATGCCGAAGTCAAGTTTCGTGCACGGGGTTTCGTGTGTACTGAGTTCACGCCCCTTTCCCTCCCATTGCTGCCTTACAGCGTTGCGACGCCGAAGGCAAGTGTCGTGCACGGGGTTTCGTGTGTACTGAGTTCACGCCCCTTTCCCTCCTATTGCTGCCTTACAGCGTTGCGACGCCGAAGGCAAGTGTCGTGCACGGGGAGTCGTGTGTACTGAGTGCACGCCCCTTTCCCTCCTATTGCTGCCTTACAGCGTTTCGACGCTGTAGGCAAGTGTCGTGCACGGGGTTTCGTGTGTACTGAGTTCACGCCCCTTTCCCTCCTATTGCTGCCTTACAGCGTTGCGACGCCGAAGGCAAGAGTCGTGCACGGGTTTTCGTGTGTACTGAGTTCACGCCCCTTTCCCTCCTATTGCTGCCTTACAGCGTTGCGACGCCGTAGGCAAGTGTCGTGCACGGGTTTTCGTGTGTACTGAGTTCACGCCCCTTTCCCTCTTATTGCTGCCTTTCAGCGTTGCGACGCCGAAGGCAAGTGTCGTGCACGGGGTTTCTTGTGTACTGAGTTCACGCCCCTTTCCCTCCTATTGCTGCCTTACAGCGTTGCGACGCTTTACTCAAGTGTCGTGCACGGGGTTTCGTGTGTACTGAGTTCACGCCCCTTTCCCTCCTATTGCTGCCTTACAGCGTTGCGACGCCGAAGGCAAGTGTCGTGCACGGGGTTTAGTGTGTACTGAGTTCACGCCCCTTTCCCTCCTATTGCTGCCTTACAGCGTTGCATCGCCGTAGGCAAGTGTCGTGCACGGGGTTTCGTGTGTACTGAGTTCACGCCCCTTTCCCTCCTATTGCTGCCTTACAGCGTTGCGACACCGAAGGCAAGTGTCGTGCACGGGGTTTCGTGTGTACTGAGTTCACGCCCCTTTCCCTTCTATTGCTGCCTTACAGCGTTGCGACGCGGAAGGCAAGTGTCGTGCAAAGGGTTTCGTGTGTACTGAGTTCACGCCCCTTTCCCTCCTATTGCTGCCTTACAGCGTTGCGACGCCGAAGGCAAGTGTCGTGCACGGGGAGTCGTGTGTACTGAGTTCACGCCCCTTTCCCTCCTATTGCTGCCTTATAGCGTTGCGACGCCGAAGGCAAGTGTCGTGCACGGGGATTCGTGTGTACTGAGTTCATGCCCCTTTCCCTCCTATTGCTGCCTTACAGCGTTGCGACGCCGAAGGCAAGTGTCGTGCACGGGGTTTCGTGTGTACTGAGTTCACGACCCTTTCCCTCCTATTGCTGCCTTACAGCGTTGCATCACCGTAGGCAAGTGTCGTGCATGGGGTTTCGTGTGTACTGAGTTCACGCCCCTTTCCCTCCTATTGCTACCTTACAGCGTTGCGACACCGAAGGCAAGTGTCGTGCACGGGGTTTCGTGTGTACTGAGTTCACGCCCCTTTCCCTCCTATTGCTGCCTTACAGCGTTGCGACGCGGAAGGCAAGTGTCGTGCACGGGGTTTCGTGTGTACTGAGTTCACGCCCCTTTCCCTAATATTGCTGCCTTACAGCGTTGCGACTCCGTAGGCAAGTTTCGTGCACGTGGTTTCGTGTGTACTGAGTTCACGCCCCTTTCCCTCCTATTGCTGCCTTACAGCGTTGCGACGCCGAAGGCAAGTGTCGGGCAGGGGCTTTCGTGTGTACTGAGTTCACGCCCCTTTCCCTCCTATTGCTGCCTTAGAGCGTTGCGACGCCGAAGGCAAGTGTCGTGCACGGGGATTCGTGTGTACTGAGTTCACGCCCCTTTCCCTCCTATTGCTGCCTTACAGCGTTGCGACGCCGTAGGCAAGTGTCGTGCACGGGGTTTCGTGTGTACTGAGTTCACGCCCCTTTCCCTCCTATTGCTGCCTTACAGCTTTGCGACGCCGAAGGCAAGTGTCATGCACGGGGTTTCGTGTGTACTGAGTTCACGCCCCTTTCCCTCCTATTGCTGCCTTACAGCGTTGCGACGCCGTAGTCAAGTGTCGTGCACGGGGTTTCGTGTGTACTGAGTTCACGCCCCTTTCCCTCCTATTGCTGCCTTACAGCGTTGCGACGCCGAAGGCAAGTGTCGTGCACGGGGTTTCGTGTGTACTGAGTTCACGCCCCTTTCCCACCTATTGCTGCCTTACAGCGTTGCATCGCCGTAGGCAAGTGTCGTGCACGGGGTTTCGTGTGTACTGAGTTCACGCCCCTTTCCCTCCTATTGCTGCCTTACAGCGTTGCGACACCGAAGGCAAGTGTCGTGCACGGGGTTTCGTGTGTACTGAGTTCACGCCCCTTTCCCTCCTATTGCTGCCTTACAGCGTTGCGACACGGAAGGCAAGTGTCGTGCAAAGGGTTTCGTGTGTACTGAGTTCACGCCCCTTCCCCTCCTATTGCTGCCTTACAGCGTTGCGTCGCCGTAGGCAAGTGTCGTGCACGGGGTTTCGTGTGTACTGCGTTCACGCCCCTTTCCCTCCTATTGCTGCATTACAGCGTTGCGACGCCGAAGGCAAGTGTCGTGCGCGTGGTTTCGTGTGTACTGAGTTCACGCCCCTTTCCCTCCTATTGCTGCCTTACAGCGTTGAGATGCCGAAGTCAAGTTTCGTGCACGTGGTTTCGTTTGTACTGAGTTCACGCCCCTTTCCCTCCTATTGCTGCCTTACAGCGGTGCGATGCCGAAGGCAAGCGTCGTGCACGGGGTTTCGTGTGTACTGAGTTCAGGCCCCTTTCCCTCCTATTGCTGCCTTACAGCGTTGCGACGCTGTAGGCCAGTGTCGTGCACGGGGTTTCGTGTGTACTGAGTTCACGCCCCTTTCCCTCCTATTCCTGCCTTACAGCGTTGCGACGCCGAAGGCAAGTGTCGTGCACGGGGTTTCGTGTGTACTGAGTTCACGCCCCTTTCCCTCCTATTGCTGCCTTACAGCGTTGCGACGCCGTAGGCAAGTGTCGTGCAGGGGGTTTCGTGTGTACTGAATTCACGCCCCTTTCCCTCCTATTGCTGCCTTACAGCGTTGCGACGCCGTAGGCAAGTGTCGTGCACGGGGTTTCGTGTGTACTGAGTTCACGCCCCTTTCCCTCCTATTGCTGCCTTACAGCGTTGCGACGCCGAAGGCAAGTGTCGTGCACGGGGTTTCGTGTGTACTGAGTTCACGCCCCTTTCCCTCCTATTGCTGCCTTACAGCGTTGCATCGCCGTAGGCAAGTGTCGTGCGTGGGGTTTCGTGTGTACTGTGTTCACGCCCCTTTCCCTCCTATTGCTGCCTTACAGCGATGCGACACCGAAGGCAAGTGTCGTGCACGGCGTTTCGTGTGTACTGAGTTCACGCCACTTTCCCTCCTATTGCTGCCTTACAGCGTTGCGACGCGGAAGGCAAGTGTCGTGCACAGGGTTTCGTGTGTACTGAGTTCACGCCCCTTCCCCTCCTATTGCTGCCTTACAGCGTTGCGTCGCCGTAGGCAAGTGTCGTGCACGGGGTTTCGTGTGTACTGAGTTCACGCCCCTTTCCCTCCTATTACTGCCTTACAGCGTTGCGATGCCGAAGTCAAGTTTCGTGCACGGTGTTTCGTGTGTGCTGAGTTCACGCCCCTTTCCCTCCTATTGCTGCCTTACAGCGTTGCGACGCCGAAGGCAAGTGTCGGGCACGGGGTTTCGTGTGTACTGAGTTCACGCCCCTTTCCCTCCTATTGCTGCCTTACAGCTTTGCCACGCCGAAGGCAAGTGTCGTGCACGGGGTTTCGTGTTACTGAGTTCACGCCCCTTTCCCTCCTATTGCTGCCTTACAGCGTTGCGACGCCGTAGTCAAGTGTCGTGCACGGGGTTTCGTGTGTACTGAGTTCACGCCCCTTTCCCACCTATTGCTGCCTTACAGCGTTGCATCGCCGAAGGCAAGTGTCGTGCGCGTGGTTTCGTTTGTACTGAGTTCACGCCCCTTTCCCTCCTATTGCTGCCTTACAGCGTTGAGATGCCGAAGTCAAGTTTCGTGCACGTGGTTTCGTTTGTACTGAGTTCACGCCCCTTTCCCTTCTATTGCTGCCTTACAGCGTTGCGACGCGGAAGGCAAGTGTCGTGCAAAGGGTTTCGTGTGTACTGAGTTCACGCCCCTTTCCCTCCTATTGCTGCCTTACAGCGTTGCGACGCCGAAGGCAAGTGTCGTGCACGGGGAGTCGTGTGTACTGAGTTCACGCCCCTTTCCCTCCTATTGCTGCCTTACAGCGTTGCGACGCCGAAGGCAAGTGTCGTGCACGGGGATTCATGTGTACTGAGTTCATGCCCCTTTCCCTCCTATTGCTGCCTTACAGCGTTGCGATGCCGAAGGCAAGTGTCGTGCACGGGGTTTCGTGTGTACTGAGTTCACGCCCCTTTCCCTCCTATTGCTGCCTTACAGCGTTGCATCGCCGTAGGCAAGTGTCGTGCATGGGGTTTCGTGTGTACTGAGTTCACGCCCCTTTCCCTCCTATTGCTACCTTACAGCGTTGCGACACCGTAGGCGAGTTTCGTGCACGGGGTTTCGTGTGTACTGAGTTCACGCCCCTTTCCCTCCTATTGCTGCCTTACAGCGTTGCGACGCCGAAGGCAAGTTTCGGGCAGGGGGTTTCGTGTGTACTGAGTTCACGCCCCTTTCCCTCCTATTGCTGCCTTAGAGCGTTGCGACGCCGAAGGCAAGTGTCGTGCACGGGGAATTGTGTGTACTGAGTTCACGCCCCTTTCCCTCCTATTGCTGCCTTACAGCGTTGCGACGCCGTAGGCAAGTGTCGTGCACGGGGTTTCGTGTGTACTGAGTTCACGCCCCCTTCCCTCCTATTGCTGCCTTACAGCTTTGCGACGCCGAAGGCAAGTGTCGTGCACGGGGTTTCGTGTGTACTGAGTTCACGCCCCTTTCCCTCCTATTGCTGCCTTACAGCGTTGCGACGCCGTAGTCAAGTGTCGTGCACGGGGTTTCGTGTGTACTGAGTTCACGCCCCTTTCCCTCCTATTGCTGCCTTACAGCGTTGCGACGCCGAAGGCAAGTGTCGTGCACGGGGTTTCGTGTGTACTGAGTTCACGCCCCTTTCCCACCTATTGCTGCCTTACAGCGTTGCATCGCCGTAGGCAAGTGTCGTGCACGGGGTTTCGTGTGTACTGAGTTCACGCCCCTTTCCCTCCTATTGCTGCCTTACAGCGTTGCGACACCGAAGGCAAGTGTCGTGCACGGGGTTTCGTGTGTACTGAGTTCACGCCCCTTTCCCTCCTATTGCTGCCTTACAGCGTTGCGACGCGGAAGGCAAGTGTCGTGCAAAGGGTTTCGTGTGTACTGAGTTCACGCCCCTTCCCCTCCTATTGCTGCCTTACAGCGTTGCGTCGCCGTAGGCAAGTGTCGTGCACGGGGTTTCGTGTGTACTGCGTTCACGCCCCTTTCCCTCCTATTGCTGCATTACAGCGTTGCGACGCCGAAGGCAAGTGTCGTGCGCGTGTTTTCGTGTGTACTGAGTTCACGCTCCTTTCCCTCCTATTGCTGCCTTATAGCGTTGAGATGCCGAAGTCAAGTTTCGTGCACGTGGTTTCGTTTGTACTGAGTTCACGCCCCTTTCCCTCCTATTGCTGCCTTACAGCGGTGCGACGCCGAAGGCAAGCGTCGTGCACAGGGTTTCGTGTGTACTGAGTTCAGGCCCTTTCCCTCCTATTGCTGCCTTACAGCGTTGCGACGCTGTAGGCCAGTGTCGTGCACGGGGTTTCGTGTGTACTGAGTTCACGCCCCTTTCCCTCCTATTCCTGCCTTACAGCGTTGCGACGCCGAAGGCAAGTGTCGTGCACGGGGTTTCGTGTGTACTGAGTTCACGCCCCTTTCCCTCCTATTGCTGCCTTACAGCGTTGCGACGCCGTAGGCAAGTGTCGTGCAGGGGGTTTCGTGTGTACTGAATTCACGCCCCTTTCCCTCCTATTGCTGCCTTACAGCGTTGCGACGCCGTAGGCAAGTGTCGTGCACGGGGTTTCGTGTGTACTGAGTTCACGCCCCTTTCCCTCCTATTGCTGCCTTACAGCGTTGCGACGCCGAAGGCAAGTGTCGTGCATGGGGTTTCGTGTGTACTGAGTTCACGCCCCTTTCCCTCCTATTGCTGCCTTACAGCGTTGCATCGCCGTAGGCAAGTGTCGTGCGTGGGGTTTCGTGTGTACTGAGTTCACGCCCCTTTCCCTCCTATTGCTGCCTTACAGCGTTGCGACGCGGAAGGCAAGTGTCGTGCACAGGGTTTCGTGTGTACTGAGTTCACGCCCCTTCCCCTCCTATTGCTGCCTTACAGCGTTGCGTCGCCGTAGGCAAGTGTCGTGCACGGGGTTTCGTAAGTACTGAGTTCACGCCCCTTTCCCTCCTATTACTGCCTTACAGCGTTGCGATGCCGAAGTCAAGTATCGTGCACGGTGTTTCGTGTGTACTGAGTTCACGCCCCTTTCCCTCCTATTGCTGCCTTACAGCGTTGCGACGCCGAAGGCAAGTGTCGGGCACGGGGTTTCGTGTGTACTGAGTTCACGCCCCTTTCCCTCCTATTGCTGCCTTACAGCTTTGCCACGCCGAAGGCAAGTGTCGTGCACGGGGTTTCGTGTTACTGAGTTCACGCCCCTTTCCCTCCTATTGCTGCCTTACAGCGTTGCGACGCCGTAGTCAAGTGTCGTGCACGGGGTTTTGTGTGTACTGAGTTCACGCCCCTTTCCCTCCTATTGCTGCCTTACAGCGTTGCGACGCCGAAGGCAAGTGTCGTGCACGGGGTTTCGTGTGCACTGAGTTCACGCCCTTTCCCACCTATTGCTGCCTTACAGCGTTGCGACGCGGAAGGCAAGTGTCGTGCAAAGGGTTTCGTGTGTACTGAGTTCACGCCCCTTCCCCTCCTATTGCTGCCTTACAGCGTTGCGTCGCCGTAGGCAAGTGTCGTGCACGGGGTTTCGTGTGTACTGCGTTCACGCCCCTTTCCCTCCTATTGCTGCCTTACAGCGTTGCGACACCGTAGGCGAGTTTCGTGCACGTGGTTTCGTGTGTACTGAGTTCACGCCCCTTTCCCTCCTATTGCTGCCTTACAGCGTTGCGACGCCGAAGGTAAGTGTCGGGCAGGGGGTTTCGTGTGTACTGAGTTCACGCCCCTTTCCCTCCTATTGCTGCCTTAAAGCGTTGCGACGCCGAAGGCAAGTGTCGTGCACGGGGAATTGTGTGTACTGAGTTCACGCCCCTTTCCCTCCTATTGCTGCCTTACAGCGTTGCGACGCCGTAGGCAAGTGTCGTGCACGGGGTTTCGTGTGCACTGAGTTCACGCCCCTTTCCCTCCTATTGCTGCCTTACAGCTTTGCGACGCCGAAGGCAAGTGTCGTGCACGGGGTTTCGTGTGTACTGAGTTCACGCCCCTTTCCCTCCTATTGCTGCCTTACAGCGTTGAGATGCCGAAGTCAAGTTTCGTGCACGTGGTTTCGTTTGTACTGAGTTCACGCCCCTTTCCCTTCTATTGCTGCCTTACAGCGTTGCGACGCGGAAGGCAAGTGTCGTGCAAAGGGTTTCGTGTGTACTGAGTTCACGCCCCTTTCCCTCCTATTGCTGCCTTACAGCGTTGCGACGCCGAAGGCAAGTGTCGTGCACGGGGAGTCGTGTGTACTGAGTTCACGCCCCTTTCCCTCCTATTGCTGCCTTACAGCGTTGCGACGCCGAAGGCAAGTGTCGTGCACGGGGATTCGTGTGTACTGAGTTCATGCCCCTTTCCCTCCTATTGCTGCCTTACAGCGTTGCGACGCCGAAGGCAAGTGTCGTGCACGGGGTTTCGTGTGTACTGAGTTCACGCCCCTTTCCCTCCTATTGCTGCCTTACAGCGTTGCATCGCCGTAGGCAAGTGTCGTGCATGGGGTTTCGTGTGTACTGAGTTCACGCCCCTTTCCCTCCTATTGCTACCTTACAGCGTTGCGACACCGAAGGCAAGTGTCGTGCACGGGGTTTCGTGTGTACTGAGTTCACGCCCCTTTCCCTCCTATTGCTGCCTTACAGCGTTGCGACGCGGAAGGCAAGTGTCGTGCACGGGGTTTCGTGTGTACTGAGTTCACGCCCCTTTCCCTCCTATTGCTGCCTTACAGCGTTGCGACACCGTAGGCGAGTTTCGTGCACGTGGTTTCGTGTGTACCGAGTTCACGCCCCTTTCCCTCCTATTGCTGCCTTACAGCGTTGCGACGCCGAAGGCAAGTTTCGGGCAGGGGGTTTCGTGTGTACTGAGTTCACGCCCCTTTCCCTCCTATTGCTGCCTTAGAGCGTTGCGACGCCGAAGGCAAGTGTCGTGCACGGGGAATTGTGTGTACTGAGTTCACGCCCCTTTCCCTCCTATTGCTGCCTTACAGCGTTGCGACGCCGTAGGCAAGTGTCGTGCACGGGGTTTCGTGTGTACTGAGTTCACGCCCCCTTCCCTCCTATTGCTGCCTTACAGCTTTGCGACGCCGAAGGCAAGTGTCGTGCACGGGGTTTCGTGTGTACTGAGTTCACGCCCCTTTCCCTCCTATTGCTGCCTTACAGCGTTGCGACGCCGTAGTCAAGTGTCGTGCACGGGGTTTCGTGTGTACTGAGTTCACGCCCCTTTCCCTCCTATTGCTGCCTTACAGCGTTGCGACGCCGAAGGCAAGTGTCGTGCACGGGGTTTCGTGTGTACTGAGTTCACGCCCCTTTCCCACCTATTGCTGCCTTACAGCGTTGCATCGCCGTAGGCAAGTGTCGTGCACGGGGTTTCGTGTGTACTGAGTTCACGCCCCTTTCCCTCCTATTGCTGCCTTACAGCGTTGCAACGCCGAAGGCAAGTGTCGTGCATGGGGTTTCGTGTGTACTGAGTTCACGCCCCTTTCCCTCCTATTGCTGCCTTACAGCGTTGCATCGCCGTAGGCAAGTGTCGTGCGTGGGGTTTCGTGTGTACTGAGTTCACGCCCCTTTCCCTCCTATTGCTGCCTTACAGCGTTGCGACGCGGAAGGCAAGTGTCATGCACAGGGTTTCGTGTGTACTGAGTTCACGCCCCTTCCCCTCCTATTGCTGCCTTACAGCGTTGCGTCGCCGTAGGCAAGTGTCGTGCACGGGGTTTCGTAAGTACTGAGTTCACGCCCCTTTCCCTCCTATTACTGCCTTACAGCGTTGCGATGCCGAAGTCAAGTATCGTGCATGGTGTTTCGTGTGTACTGAGTTCACGCCCCTTTCCCTCCTATTGCTGCCTTACAGCGTTGCGACGCCGAAGGCAAGTGTCGGGCACGGGGTTTCGTGTGTACTGAGTTCACGCCCCTTTCCCTCCTATTGCTGCCTTACAGCTTTGCCACGCCGAAGGCAAGTGTCGTGCACGGGGTTTCGTGTTACTGAGTTCACGCCCCTTTCCCTCCTATTGCTGCCTTACAGCGTTGCGACGCCGTAGTCAAGTGTCGTGCACGGGGTTTTGTGTGTACTGAGTTCACGCCCCTTTCCCTCCTATTGCTGCCTTACAGCGTTGCGACGCCGAAGGCAAGTGTCGTGCACGGGGTTTCGTGTGCACTGAGTTCACGCCCTTTCCCACCTATTGCTGCCTTACAGCGTTGCATCGCCGTAGGCAAGTGTCGTGCACGGGGTTTCGTGTGTACTGAGTTCACGCCCCTTTCCCTCCTATTGCTGCCTTACAGCGTTGCGACACCGAAGGCAAGTGTCGTGCACGGGGTTTCGTGTGTACTGAGTTCACGCCCCTTTCCCTCCTATTGCTGCCTTACAGCGTTGCGACGCGGACGGCAAGTGTCGTGCAAAGGGTTTCGTGTGTACTGAGTTCACGCCCCTTCCCCTCCTATTGCTGCCTTACAGCGTTGCGTCGCCGTAGGCAAGTGTCGTGCACGGGGTTTCGTGTGTACTGCGTTCACGCCCCTTTCCCTCCTATTGCTGCATTACAGCGTTGCGACGCCGTAGGCAAGTGTCGTGCGCGTGGTCTAATGTGTACTGAGTTCACGCCCCTTTCCCTCCTATTGCTGCCTAACAGCGTTGAGATGCCGAAGTCAAGTTTCGTGCACGTGGTTTCGTTTGTACTGAGTTCACGCCCCTTTCCCTTCTATTGCTGCCTTACAGCGTTGCGACGCGGAAGGCAAGTGTCGTGCAAAGGGTTTCGTGTGTACTGAGTTCACGCCCCTTTCCCTCCTATTGCTGCCTTACAGCGTTGCGACGCCGAAGGCAAGTGTCGTGCACGGGGAGTCGTGTGTACTGAGTTCACGCCCCTTTCCCTCCTATTGCTGCCTTACAGCGTTGCGACGCCGAAGGCAAGTGTCGTGCACGGGGATTCGTGTGTACTGAGTTCATGCCCCTTTCCCTCCTATTGCTGCATTACAGCGTTGCGACGCCGAAGGCAAGTGTCGTGCACGGGGTTTCGTGTGTACTGAGTTCACGCCCCTTTCCCTCCTATTGCTGCCTTACAGCGATGCATCGCCGTAGGCAAGTGTCGTGCATGGGGTTTCGTGTGTACTGAGTTCACGCCCCTTTCCCTCCTATTGCTACCTTACAGCGTTGCGACACCGAAGGCAAGTGTCGTGCACGGGGTTTCGTGTGTACTGAGTTCACGCCCCTTTCCCTCCTATTGCTGCCTTACAGCGTTGCGACGCGGAAGGCAAGTGTCGTGCACGGGGTTTCGTGTGTACTGAGTTCACGCCCCTTTCCCTCCTATTGCTGCCTTACAGCGTTGCGACACCGTAGGCGAGTTTCGTGCACGTGGTTTCGTGTGTACTGAGTTCACGCCCCTTTCCCTCCTATTGCTGCCTTACAGCGTTGCGACGCCGAAGGTAAGTGTCGGGCAGGGGGTTTCGTGTGTACTGAGTTCACGCCCCTTTCCCTCCTATTGCTGCCTTAGAGCGTTGCGACGCCGAAGGCAAGTGTCGTGCACGGGGAATTGTGTGTACTGAGTTCACGCCCCTTTCCCTCCTATTGCTGCCTTACAGCGTTGCGACGCCGTAGGCAAGTGTCGTGCACGGGGTTTCGTGTGTACTGAGTTCACGCCCCTTTCCCTCCTATTGCTGCCTTACAGCTTTGCGACGCCGAAGGCAAGTGTCGTGCACGGGGTTTCGTGTGTACTGAGTTCACGCCCCTTTCCCTCCTATTGCTGCCTTACAGCGTTGAGATGCCGAAGTCAAGTTTCGTGCACGTGGTTTCGTTTGTACTGAGTTCACGCCCCTTTCCCTTCTATTGCTGCCTTACAGCGTTGCGACGCGGAAGGCAAGTGTCGTGCAAAGGGTTTCGTGTGTACTGAGTTCACGCCCCTTTCCCTCCTATTGCTGCCTTACAGCGTTGCGACGCCGAAGGCAAGTGTCGTGCACGGGGAGTCGTGTGTACTGAGTTCACGCCCCTTTCCCTCCTATTGCTGCCTTACAGCGTTGCGACGCCGAAGGCAAGTGTCGTGCACGGGGATTCGTGTGTACTGAGTTCATGCCCCTTTCCCTCCTATTGCTGCCTTACAGCGTTGCGACGCCGAAGGCAAGTGTCGTGCACGGGGTTTCGTGTGTACTGAGTTCACGCCCCTTTCCCTCCTATTGCTGCCTTACAGCGTTGCATCGCCGTAGGCAAGTGTCGTGCATGGGGTTTCGTGTGTACTGAGTTCACGCCCCTTTCCCTCCTATTGCTACCTTACAGCGTTGCGACACCGAAGGCAAGTGTCGTGCACGGGGTTTCGTGTGTACTGAGTTCACGCCCCTTTCCCTCCTATTGCTGCCTTACAGCGTTGCGACGCGGAAGGCAAGTGTCGTGCACGGGGTTTCGTGTGTACTGAGTTCACGCCCCTTTCCCTCCTATTGCTGCCTTACAGCGTTGCGACACCGTAGGCGAGTTTCGTGCACGTGGTTTCGTGTGTACTGAGTTCACGCCCCTTTCCCTCCTATTGCTGCCTTACAGCGTTGCGACGCCGAAGGCAAGTTTCGGGCAGGGGGTTTCGTGTGTACTGAGTTCACGCCCCTTTCCCTCCTATTGCTGCCTTAGAGCGTTGCGACGCCGAAGGCAAGTGTCGTGCACGGGGAATTGTGTGTACTGAGTTCACGC
The DNA here is from genome assembly GCA_026315105.1 of Locusta migratoria. Taxonomy (NCBI): domain Eukaryota; kingdom Metazoa; phylum Arthropoda; class Insecta; order Orthoptera; family Acrididae; genus Locusta; species Locusta migratoria. The sequence goes on along the minus strand of CM048748.1, from coordinate 444,177,412 downwards.
CCCTTTCCCTCCTATTGCTGCCTTACAGCGTAGCGACGCCGTAGGCAAGTGTCGTGCACGGGGTTTCGTGTGTACTGAGTTCACGCCCCCTTCCCTCCTATTGCTGCCTTACAGCTTTGCGACGCCGAAGGCAAGTGTCGTGCACGGGGTTTCGTGTGTACTGAGTTCACGCCCCTTTCCCTCCTATTGCTGCCTTACAGCGTTGCGACGCCGTAGTCAAGTGTCGTGCACGGGGTTTCGTGTGTACTGAGTTCACGCCCCTTTCCCTCCTATTGCTGCCTTACAGCGTTGCGACGCCGAAGGCAAGTGTCGTGCACGGGGTTTCGTGTGTACTGAGTTCACGCCCCTTTCCCACCTATTGCTGCCTTACAGCGTTGCATCGCCGTAGGCAAGTGTCGTGCACGGGGTTTCGTGTGTACTGAGTTCACGCCCCTTTCCCTCCTATTGCTGCCTTACAGCGTTGCGACACCGAAGGCAAGTGTCGTGCACGGGGTTTCGTGTGTACTGAGTTCACGCCCCTTTCCCTCCTATTGCTGCCTTACAGCGTTGCGACGCGGAAGGCAAGTGTCGTGCAAAGGGTTTCGTGTGTACTGAGTTCACGCCCCTTCCCCTCCTATTGCTGCCTTACAGCGTTGCGTCGCCGTAGGCAAGTTTCGTGCACGGGGTTTCGTGTGTACTGCGTTCACGCCCCTTTCCCTCCTATTGCTGCATTACAGCGTTGCGACGCCGAAGGCAAGTGTCGTGCGCGTGTTTTCGTGTGTACTGAGTTCACGCCCCTTTCCCTCCTATTGCTGCCTTATAGCGTTGAGATGCCGAAGTCAAGTTTCGTGCACGTGGTTTCGTTTGTACTGAGTTCACGCCCCTTTCCCTCCTATTGCTGCCTTACAGCGGTGCGACGCCGAAGGCAAGCGTCGTGCACGGGGTTTCGTGTGTACTGAGTTCAGGCCCTTTCCCTCCTATTGCTGCCTTACAGCGTTGCGACGCTGTAGGCCAGTGTCGTGCACGGGGTTTCGTGTGTACTGAGTTCACGCCCCTTTCCCTCCTATTCCTGCCTTACAGCGTTGCGACGCCGAAGGCAAGTGTCGTGCACGGGGTTTCGTGTGTACTGAGTTCACGCCCCTTTCCCTCCTATTGCTGCCTTACAGCGTTGCGACGCCGTAGGCAAGTGTCGTGCAGGGGGTTTCGTGTGTACTGAATTCACGCCCCTTTCCCTCCTATTGCTGCCTTACAGCGTTGCGACGCCGTAGGCAAGTGTCGTGCACGGGGTTTCGTGTGTACTGAGTTCACGCCCCTTTCCCTCCTATTGCTGCCTTACAGCGTTGCGACGCCGAAGGCAAGTGTCGTGCATGGGGTTTCGTGTGTACTGAGTTCACGCCCCTTTCCCTCCTATTGCTGCCTTACAGCGTTGCATCGCCGTAGGCAAGTGTCGTGCGTGGGGTTTCGTGTGTACTGAGTTCACGCCCCTTTCCCTCCTATTGCTGCCTTACAGCGTTGCGACGCGGAAGGCAAGTGTCGTGCACAGGGTTTCGTGTGTACTGAGTTCACGCCCCTTCCCCTCCTATTGCTGCCTTACAGCGTTGCGTCGCCGTAGGCAAGTGTCGTGCACGGGGTTTCGTAAGTACTGAGTTCACGCCCCTTTCCCTCCTATTACTGCCTTACAGCGTTGCGATGCCGAAGTCAAGTATCGTGCACGGTGTTTCGTGTGTACTGAGTTCACGCCCCTTTCCCTCCTATTGCTGCCTTACAGCGTTGCGACGCCGAAGGCAAGTGTCGGGCACGGGGTTTCGTGTGTACTGAGTTCACGCCCCTTTCCCTCCTATTGCTGCCTTAGAGCGTTGCGACGCCGAAGGCAAGTGTCGTGCACGGGGAATTGTGTGTACTGAGTTCACGCCCCTTTCCCTCCTATTGCTGCCTTACAGCGTAGCGACGCCGTAGGCAAGTGTCGTGCACGGGGTTTCGTGTGTACTGAGTTCACGCCCCCTTCCCTCCTATTGCTGCCTTACAGCTTTGCGACGCCGAAGGCAAGTGTCGTGCACGGGGTTTCGTGTGTACTGAGTTCACGCCCCTTTCCCTCCTATTGCTGCCTTACAGCGTTGCGACGCCGTAGTCAAGTGTCGTGCACGGGGTTTCGTGTGTACTGAGTTCACGCCCCTTTCCCTCCTATTGCTGCCTTACAGCGTTGCGACGCCGAAGGCAAGTGTCGTGCACGGGGTTTCGTGTGTACTGAGTTCACGCCCCTTTCCCACCTATTGCTGCCTTACAGCGTTGCATCGCCGTAGGCAAGTGTCGTGCACGGGGTTTCGTGTGTACTGAGTTCACGCCCCTTTCCCTCCTATTGCTGCCTTACAGCGTTGCGACACCGAAGGCAAGTGTCGTGCACGGGGTTTCGTGTGTACTGAGTTCACGCCCCTTTCCCTCCTATTGCTGCCTTACAGCGTTGCGACGCGGAAGGCAAGTGTCGTGCAAAGGGTTTCGTGTGTACTGAGTTCACGCCCCTTCCCCTCCTATTGCTGCCTTACAGCGTTGCGTCGCCGTAGGCAAGTTTCGTGCACGGGGTTTCGTGTGTACTGCGTTCACGCCCCTTTCCCTCCTATTGCTGCATTACAGCGTTGCGACGCCGAAGGCAAGTGTCGTGCGCGTGTTTTCGTGTGTACTGAGTTCACGCCCCTTTCCCTCCTATTGCTGCCTTATAGCGTTGAGATGCCGAAGTCAAGTATCGTGCACGTGGTTTCGTTTGTACTGAGTTCACGCCCCTTTCCCTCCTATTGCTGCCTTACAGCGGTGCGACGCCGAAGGCAAGCGTCGTGCACGGGGTTTCGTGTGTACTGAGTTCAGGCCCTTTCCCTCCTATTGCTGCCTTACAGCGTTGCGACGCTGTAGGCCAGTGTCGTGCACGGGGTTTCGTGTGTACTGAGTTCACGCCCCTTTCCCTCCTATTCCTGCCTTACAGCGTTGCGACGCCGAACGCAAGTGTCGTGCACGGGGTTTCGTGTGTACTGAGTTCACGCCCCTTTCCCTCCTATTGCTGCCTTACAGCGTTGCGACGCCGTAGGCAAGTGTCGTGCAGGGGGTTTCGTGTGTACTGAATTCACGCCCCTTTCCCTCCTATTGCTGCCTTACAGCGTTGCGACGCCGTAGGCAAGTGTCGTGCACGGGGTTTCGTGTGTACTGAGTTCACGCCCCTTTCCCTCCTATTGCTGCCTTACAGCGTTGCGACGCCGAAGGCAAGTGTCGTGCATGGGGTTTCGTGTGTACTGAGTTCACGCCCCTTTCCCTCCTATTGCTGCCTTACAGCGTTGCATCGCCGTAGGCAAGTGTCGTGCGTGGGGTTTCGTGTGTACTGAGTTCACGCCCCTTTCCCTCCTATTGCTGCCTTACAGCGTTGCGACGCGGAAGGCAAGTGTCGTGCACAGGGTTTCGTGTGTACTGAGTTCACGCCCCTTCCCCTCCTATTGCTGCCTTACAGCGTTGCGTCGCCGTAGGCAAGTGTCGTGCACGGGGTTTCGTAAGTACTGAGTTCACGCCCCTTTCCCTCCTATTACTGCCTTACAGCGTTGCGATGCCGAAGTCAAGTATCGTGCACGGTGTTTCGTGTGTACTGAGTTCACGCCCCTTTCCCTCCTATTGCTGCCTTACAGCGTTGCGACGCCGAAGGCAAGTGTCGGGCACGGGGTTTCGTGTGTACTGAGTTCACGCCCCTTTCCCTCCTATTGCTGCCTTACAGCTTTGCCACGCCGAAGGCAAGTGTCGTGCACGGGGTTTCGTGTTACTGAGTTCACACCCCTTTCCCTCCTATTGCTGCCTTACAGCGTTGCGACGCCGTAGTCAAGTGTCGTGCACGGGGTTTTGTGTGTACTGAGTTCACGCCCCTTTCCCTCCTATTGCTGCCTTACAGCGTTGCGACGCCGAAGGCAAGTGTCGTGCATGGGGTTTCGTGTGCACTGAGTTCACGCCCTTTCCCACCTATTGCTGCCTTACAGCGTTGCATCGCCGTAGGCAAGTGTCGTGCACGGGGTTTCGTGTGTACTGAGTTCACGCCCCTTTCCCTCCTATTGCTGCCTTACAGCGTTGCGACACCGAAGGCAAGTGTCGTGCACGGGGTTTCGTGTGTACTGAGTTCACGCCCCTTTCCCTCCTATTGCTGCCTTACAGCGTTGCGACGCGGAAGGCAAGTGTCGTGCAAAGGGTTTCGTGTGTACTGAGTTCACGCCCCTTCCCCTCCTATTGCTGCCTTACAGCGTTGCGTCGCCGTAGGCAAGTGTCGTGCACGGGGTTTCGTGTGTACTGCGTTCACGCCCCTTTCCCTCCTATTGCTGCATTACAGCGTTGCGACGCCGTAGGCAAGTGTCGTGCGCGTGGTCTCGTGTGTACTGAGTTCACGCCCCTTTCCCTCCTATTGCTGCCTAACAGCGTTGAGATGCCGAAGTCAAGTTTCGTGCACGTGGTTTCGTTTGTACTGAGTTCACGCCCCTTTCCCTTCTATTGCTGCCTTACAGCGTTGCGACGCGGAAGGCAAGTGTCGTGCAAAGGGTTTCGTGTGTACTGAGTTCACGCCCTTTCCCTCCTATTGCTGCCTTACAGCGTTGCGACGCCGAAGGCAAGTGTCGTGCACGGGGAGTCGTGTGTACTGAGTTCACGCCCCTTTCCCTCCTATTGCTGCCTTATAGCGTTGAGATGCCGAAGTCAAGTTTCGTGCACGTGGTTTCGTTTGTACTGAGTTCACGCCCCTTTCCCTCCTATTGCTGCCTTACAGCGGTGCGACGCCGAAGGCAAGCGTCGTGCACGGGGTTTCGTGTGTACTGAGTTCAGGCCCTTTCCCTCCTATTGCTGCCTTACAGCGTTGCGACGCTGTAGGCCAGTGTCGTGCACGGGGTTTCGTGTGTACTGAGTTCACGCCCCTTTCCCTCCTATTGCTGCCTTACAGCGTTGCGACGCCGTAGGCAAGTGTCGTGCAGGGGGTTTCGTGTGTACTGAATTCACGCCCCTTTCCCTCCTATTGCTGCCTTACAGCGTTGCGACGCCGTAGGCAAGTGTCGTGCACGGGGTTTCGTGTGTACTGAGTTCACGCCCCTTTCCCTCCTATTGCTGCCTTACAGCGTTGCGACGCCGAAGGCAAGTGTCGTGCATGGGGTTTCGTGTGTACTGAGTTCACGCCCCTTTCCCTCCTATTGCTGCCTTACAGCGTTGCATCGCCGTAGGCAAGTGTCGTGCGTGGGGTTTCGTGTGTACTGAGTTCACGCCCCTTTCCCTCCTATTGCTGCCTTACAGCGTTGCGACGCGGAAGGCAAGTGTCGTGCACAGGGTTTCGTGTGTACTGAGTTCACGCCCCTTCCCCTCCTATTGCTGCCTTACAGCGTTGCGTCGCCGTAGGCAAGTGTCGTGCACGGGGTTTCGTAAGTACTGAGTTCACGCCCCTTTCCCTCCTATTACTGCCTTACAGCGTTGCGATGCCGAAGTCAAGTATCGTGCACGGTGTTTCGTGTGTACTGAGTTCACGCCCCTTTCCCTCCTATTGCTGCCTTACAGCGTTGCGACGCCGAAGGCAAGTGTCGGGCACGGGGTTTCGTGTGTACTGAGTTCACGCCCCTTTCCCTCCTATTGCTGCCTTACAGCTTTGCCACGCCGAAGGCAAGTGTCGTGCACGGGGTTTCGTGTTACTGAGTTCACGCCCCTTTCCCTCCTATTGCTGCCTTACAGCGTTGCGACGCCGTAGTCAAGTGTCGTGCACGGGGTTTTGTGTGTACTGAGTTCACGCCCCTTTCCCTCCTATTGCTGCCTTACAGCGTTGCGACGCCGAAGGCAAGTGTCGTGCACGGGGTTTCGTGTGCACTGAGTTCACGCCCTTTCCCACCTATTGCTGCCTTACAGCGTTGCATCGCCGTAGGCAAGTGTCGTGCACGGGGTTTCGTGTGTACTGAGTTCACGCCCCTTTCCCTCCTATTGCTGCCTTACAGCGTTGCGACACCGAAGGCAAGTGTCGTGCACGGGGTTTCGTGTGTACTGAGTTCACGCCCCTTTCCCTCCTATTGCTGTCTTACAGCGTTGCGACGCGGAAGGCAAGTGTCGTGCAAAGGGTTTCGTGTGTACTGAGTTCACGCCCCTTCCCCTCCTATTGCTGCCTTACAGCGTTGCGTCGCCGTAGGCAAGTGTCGTGCACGGGGTTTCGTGTGTACTGCGTTCACGCCCCTTTCCCTCCTATTGCTGCATTACAGCGTTGCGACGCCGTAGGCAAGTGTCGTGCGCGTGGTCTCGTGTGTACTGAGTTCACGCCCCTTTCCCTCCTATTGCTGCCTAACAGCGTTGAGATGCCGAAGTCAAGTTTCGTGCACGTGGTTTCGTTTGTACTGAGTTCACGCCCCTTTCCCTTCTATTGCTGCCTTACAGCGTTGCGACGCGGAAGGCAAGTGTCGTGCAAAGGGTTTCGTGTGTACTGAGTTCACGCCCCTTTCCCTCCTATTGCTGCCTTACAGCGTTGCGACGCCGAAGGCAAGTGTCGTGCACGGGGAGTCGTGTGTACTGAGTTCACGCCCCTTTCCCTCCTATTGCTGCCTTACAGCGTTGCGACGCCGAAGGCAAGTGTCGTGCACGGGGATTCGTGTGTACTGAGTTCATGCCCCTTTCCCTCCTATTGCTGCCTTACAGCGTTGCGACGCCGAAGGCAAGTGTCGTGCACGGGGTTTCGTGTGTACTGAGTTCACGCCCCTTTCCCTCCTATTGCTGCCTTACAGCGTTGCATCGCCGTAGGCAAGTGTCGTGCATGGGGTTTCGTGTGTACTGAGTTCACGCCCCTTTCCCTCCTATTGCTACCTTACAGCGTTGCGACACCGAAGGCAAGTGTCGTGCACGGGGTTTCGTGTGTACTGAGTTCACGCCCCTTTCCCTCCTATTGCTGCCTTACAGCGTTGCGACGCGGAAGGCAAGTGTCGTGCACGGGGTTTCGTGTGTATTGAGTTCACGCCCCTTTCCCTCCTATTGCTGCCTTACAGCGTTGCGACACCGTAGGCGAGTTTCGTGCACGTGGTTTCGTGTGTACTGAGTTCACGCCCCTTTCCCTCCTATTGCTGCCTTACAGCGTTGCGACGCCGAAGGTAAGTGTCGGGCAGGGGGTTTCGTGTGTACTGAGTTCACGCCCCTTTCCCTCCTATTGCTGCCTTAGAGCGTTGCGACGCCGAAGGCAAGTGTCGTGCACGGGGAATTGTGTGTACTGAGTTCACGCCCCTTTCCCTCCTATTGCTGCCTTACAGCGTTGCGACGCCGTAGGCAAGTGTCGTGCACGGGGTTTCGTGTGTACTGAGTTCACGCCCCTTTCCCTCCTATTGCTGCCTTACAGCTTTGCGACGCCGAAGGCAAGTGTCGTGCACGGGGTTTCGTGTGTACTGAGTTCACGCCCCTTTCCCTCCTATTGCTGCCTTACAGCGTTGCGACGCCGTAGTCAAGTGTCGTGCACGGTGTTTCGTGTGTACTGAGTTCACGCCCCTTTCCCTCCTATTGCTGCCTTACAGCGTTGCGACGCCGAAGGCAAGTGTCGTGCACGGGGTTTCGTGTGTACTGAGTTCACGCCCCTTTCCCACCTATTGCAGCCTTACAGCGTTGCATCGCCGTAGGCAAGTGTCGTGCACGGGGTTTCGTGTGTACTGAGTTCACGCCCCTTTCCCTCCTATTGCTGCCTTACAGCGTTGCGACACCGAAGGCAAGTGTCGTGCACGGGGTTTCGTGTGTACTGAGTTCACGCCCCTTTCCCTCCTATTGCTGCCTTACAGCGTTGCGACGCGGAAGGCAAGTGTCGTGCAAAGGGTTTCGTGTGTACTGAGTTCACGCCCCTTCCCCTCCTATTGCTGCCTTACAGCGTTGCGTCGCCGTAGGCAAGTGTCGTGCACGGGGTTTCGTGTGTACTGCGTTCACGCCCCTTTCCCTCCTATTGCTGGATTACAGCGTTGCGACACCGAAGGCAAGTGTTGTGCGCGTGGTTTCGTGTGTACTGAGTTCACGCCCCTTTCCCTCCTATTGCTGCCTTATAGCGTTGAGATGCCGAAGTCAAGTTTCGTGCACGTGGTTTCGTTTGTACTGAGTTCACGCCCCTTTCCCTCCTATTGCTGCCTTACAGCGGTGCGACGCCGAAGGCAAGCGTCGTGCACGGGGTTTCGTGTGTACTGAGTTCAGGCCCTTTCCCTCCTATTGCTGCCTTACAGCGTTGCGACGCTGTAGGCCAGTGTCGTGCACGGGGTTTCGTGTGTACTGAGTTCACGCCCCTTTCCCTCCTATTCCTGCCTTACAGCGTTGCGACGCCGAAGGCAAGTGTCGTGCACGGAGTTTCGTGTGTACTGAGTTCACGCCCCTTTCCCTCCTATTGCTGCCTTACAGCGTTGCGACGCCGTAGGCAAGTGTCGTGCAGGGGGTTTCGTGTGTACTGAATTCACGCCCCTTTCCCTCCTATTGCTGCCTTACAGCGTTGCGACGCCGTAGGCAAGTGTCGTGCACGGGGTTTCGTGTGTACTGAGTTCACGCCTCTTTCCCTCCTATTGCTGCCTTACAGCGTTGCGACGCCGAAGGCAAGTGTCGAGCACGGGGTTTCGTGTGTACTGAGTTCACGCCCCTTTCCCTCCTATTGCTGCCTTACAGCGTTGCATCGCCGTAGGCAAGTGTCGTGCGTGGGGTTTCGTGTGTACTGAGTTCACGCCCCTTTCCCTCCTATTGCTGCCTTACAGCGATGCGACACCGAAGGCAAGTGTCGTGCACGGGGTTTCGTGTGTACTGAGTTCACGCCCCTTTCCCTCCTATTGCTGCCTTACAGCGTTGCGACGCGGAAGGCAAGTGTCGTGCACAGGGTTTCGTGTGTACTGAGTTCACGCCCCTTCCCCTCCTATTGCTGCCTTACAGCGTTGCGTCGCCGTAGGCAAGTGTCGTGCACGGGGTTTCGTGTGTACTGAGTTCACGCCCATTTCCCTCCTATTACTGCCTTACAGCGTTGCGATGCCGAAGTCAAGTTTCGTGCACGGTGATTCGTGTGTACTGAGTTCACGCCCCTTTCCCTCCTATTGCTGCCTTACAGCGTTGCGACGCCGAAGGCAAGTGTCGGGCACGGGGTTTCGTGTGTACTGAGTTCACGCCCCTTTCCATCCTATTGCTGCCTTACAGCTTTGCGACGCCGAAGGCAAGTGTCGTGCACGGGGTTTCGTGTGTACTGAGTTCACGCCCCTTTCCCTCCTATTGCTGCCTTACAGCGTTGCGACGCCGTAGTCAAGTGTCGTGCACGGGGTTTCGTGTGTACTGAGTTCACGCCCCTTTCCCTCCTATTGCTGCCTTACAGCGTTGCGACGCCGAAGGCAAGTGTCGTGCACGGGGTTTCGTGTGTACTGAGTTCACGCCCCTTTCCCACCTATTGCTGCCTTACAGCGTTGCATCGCCGTAGGCAAGTGTCGTGCACGGGGTTTCGTGTGTACTGAGTTCACGCCCCTTTCCCTCCTATTGCTGCCTTACAGCGTTGCGACACCGAAGGCAAGTGTCGTGCACGGGGTTTCGTGTGTACTGAGTTCACGCCCCTTTCCCTCCTATTGCTGCCTTACAGCGTTGCGACGCGGAAGGCAAGTGTCGTGCAAAGGGTTTCGTGTGTACTGAGTTCACGCCCCTTCCCCTCCTATTGCTGCCTTACAGCGTTGCGGCGCCGTAGGCAAGTGTCGTGCACGGGGTTTCGTGTGTACTGCGTTCACGCCCCTTTCCCTCCTATTGCTGCATTACAGCGTTGCGACGCCGAAGGCAAGTGTCGTGCGCGTGGTTTCGTGTGTACTGAGTTCACGCCCCTTTCCCTCCTATTGCTGCCTTACAGCGTTGAGATGCCGAAGTCAAGTTTCGTGCACGTGGTTTCGTTTGTACTGAGTTCACGCCCCTTTCCCTCCTATTGCTGCCTTACAGCGGTGCGACGCCGAAGGCAAGCGTCGTGCACGGGGTTTCGTGTGTACTGAGTTCAGGTCCCTTTCCCTCCTATTGCTGCCTTACAGCGTTGCGACGCTGTAGGCCAGTGTCGTGCACGGGGTTTCGTGTGTACTGAGTTCACGCCCATTTCCCTCCTATTCCTGCCTTAAAGCGTTGCGACGCCGAAGGCAAGTGTCGTGCACGGGGTTTCGTGTGTACTGAGTTCACGCCCCTTTCCCTCCTATTGCTGCCTTACAGCGTTGCGACGCCGTAGGCAAGTGTCGTGCAGGGGGTTTCGTGTGTACTGAATTCACGCCCCTTTCCCTCCTATTGCTGCCTTACAGCGTTGCGACGCCGTAGGCAAGTGTCGTGCACGGGGTTTCGTGTGTACTGAGTTCACGCCCCTTTCCCTCCTATTGCTGCCTTACAGCGTTGCGACGCCGAAGGCAAGTGTCGTGCACGGGGTTTCGTGTGTACTGAGTTCACGCCCCTTTCCCTCCTATTGCTGCCTTACAGCGTTGCATCGCCGTAGGCAAGTGTCGTGCGTGGGGTTTCGTGTGTACTGAGTTCACGCCCCTTTCCCTCCTATTGCTGCCTTACAGCGATGCGACACCGAAGGCAAGTGTCGTGCACGGGGTTTCGTGTGTACTGAGTTCACGCCCCTTTCCCTCCTATTGCTGCCTTACAGCGTTGCGACGCGGAAGGCAAGTGTCGTGCACAGGGTTTCGTGTGTACTGAGTTCACGCCCCTTCCCCTCCTATTGCTGCCTTACAGCGTTGCGTCGCCGTAGGCAAGTGTCGTGCACGGGGTTTCGTGTGTACTGAGTTCACGCCCCTTTCCCTCCTATTACTGCCTTACAGCGTTGCGATGCCGAAGTCAAGTTTCGTGCACGGTGTTTCGTGTGTACTGAGTTCACGCCCCTTTCCCTCCTATTGCTGCCTTAGAGCGTTGCGACGCCGAAGGCAAGTGTCGGGCACGGGGTTTCGTGTGTACTGAGTTCACGCCCCTTTCCCTCCTATTGCTGCCTTACAGCGTTGCGACGCCGAAGGCAAGTGTCGTGCACGGGGAGTCGTGTGTACTGAGTGCACGCCCCTTTCCCTCCTATTGCTGCCTTACAGCGTTTCGACGCCGTAGGCAAGTGTCGTGCACGGGGTTTCGTGTGTACTGAGTTCACGCCCCTTTCTCTCCTATTGCTGCCTTACAGCGTTGTGACGCCGAAGGCAAGTGTCGTGCACGGGATTTCGAGTGTACTGAGTTAACGCCCCTTTGCCTCCTATTGCTGCATTACAGCGTTGCGACGCCGTAGTCAAGTGTCGTGCATGGGGTTTCGTGTGTACTGAGTTCACGCCCCTTTCCCTCCTATTGCTGCCTTACAGCGTTGCGACGCCGAAGGCAAGTGTCGTGCACGGGGTTTCGTGTGTACTGAGTTCACGCCCCTTTCCCTCATATTGCTGCCTTACAGCGTTGCATCGCCGTAGGCAAGTGTCGTGCACGGGGTTTCGTGTGTACTGAGTTCACGACCCTTTCCCTCCTATTGCTGCCTTACAGCGTTGCGACACCGAAGGCAAGTGTCGAGCACGGTGTTTCGTGTGTACTGAGTTCACGCCCCTTTCCCTCCTATTGCTGCCTTACAGCGTTGCGACGCCGAAGGCAAGTGTCGTGCACGGGGTTTCGTGTGTATTGAGTTAATGCCCCTTTCCCTCCTATTGCTGCCTTACAGCGTTGCGACGCCGAAGGCAAGTGTCGTGCACGGGGTTTTGTGTGTACTGAGATCACGCCCCTTTCCCTCCTATTGCTGCCTTACAGCGTTGCGACGCCGTAGGCAAGTGTCGTGCACGGGGTTTCGTGTGTACTGAGTTCACGCCCTTTTCCCTCCTATTGCTGCCTTACAGCGTTGCGACGCCGAAGGCAAGTGTCGTGCACGGCTTTTCGTGCGTACTGAGTTCACGCCCCTTTCCCTCCTATTGCTGCCTTACAGCGTTGCGACGCCGTAGGCAAGTGTCGTGAACAGGTTTTCGTGTGTACTAAGTTCACGCCCCTTTCCCTCCTATTGCTGCCTTTCAGCGTTGCGACGCCGAAGGCAAGTGTCGTGCACGGGGTTTCTTGTGTACTGAGTTCACGCCCCTTTCCCTCCTATTGCTGCCTTACAGCGTTGCGACACCGAAGGCAAGTGTCGTGCACAGGGTTTCGTGTGTCCTGAGTTCACGCACCTTTCCATCCTATTGCTGCCTTACAGCGTTGCGACGCGGAAGGCAAGTGTCGTGCACGGGGTTTCGTGTGTACTGAGTTCACGCCCCTTTCCCTCCTATTGCTGCGTTACAGCGTTGCGACGCCGAAGGCAATTGTCGTGCACGGGGTTTCGTGTGTACTGAGTTCACGCCCCTTTCCCTCCTATTGCTGCCTTACTGCGTTGCGACACCGTAGGCAAGTTTCGTGCACGTGGTTTCGTGTGTACTGAGTTCACGCCCCTTTCCCTCCAATTGCTGCCTTACAGCGTTGCGACGCCGAAGGCAAGTGTCGGGCAGGGGGTTTCGTGTGTACTGAATTCACGCCCCTATCCCTCCTATTGCTGCCTTACAGCGTTGCGACGCCGTAGGCAAGTGTCGTGCACGGGGTTTCATGTGTACTGAGTTCACGCCCCTTTCCCTCCTATTGCTGCGTTACAGCGTTGCGACGCCGAAGGCAAGTGTCGTGCACGGGGTTTCGTGTGTACTGAGTTCACGCCCCTTTCCCTCCTATTGCTGCCTTACAGCGTTGCGACGCCGTAGGCAAGTGTCGTGCAGGGGGTTTCGTGTGTACTGAATTCACGCCCCTTTCCCTCCTATTGCTGCCTTAAAGCGTTGCGACGCCGTAGGCAAGTGTCGTGCACGGGGTTTCGTGTGTACTGAGTTCACGCCCCTTTCCCTCCTATTGCTGCCTTACAGCGTTGCGACGCCGAAGGCAAGTGTCGTGCACGGGGTTTCGTGTGTACTGAGTTCACGCCCCTTTCCCTCCTATTGCTGCCTTACAGCGTTGCATCGCCGTAGGCAAGTGTCGTGCGTGGGGTTTCGTGTGTACTGAGTTCACGCCCCTTTCCCTCCTATTGCTGCCTTACAGCGATGCGACACCGAAGGCAAGTGTCGTGCACGGGGTTTCGTGTGTACTGAGTTCACGCCCCTTTCCCTCCTATTGCTGCCTTACAGCGTTGCGACGCCGAAGGCAAGTGTCGTGCACGGGGAGTCGTGTGTACTGAGTGCACGCCCCTTTCCCTCCTATTGCTGCCTTACAGCGTTTCGACGCCGTAGTCAAGTGTCGTGCATGGGGTTTCGTGTGTACTGAGTTCACGCCCCTTTCCCTCCTATTGCTGCCTTACAGCGTTGCGACGCCGAAGGCAAGTGTCGTGCACGGGGTTTCGTGTGTACTGAGTTCACGACCCTTTCCCTCCTATTGCAGCCTTACAGCGTTGCGACACCGAAGGCAAGTGTCGTGCACGGTGTTTCGTGTGTACTGAGTTCACGCCCCTTTCCCCCCTATTGCTGCCTTACAGCGTTGCGACGCCGAAGGCAAGTGTCGTGCACGGGGTTTCGTGTGTACTGGTTTCACGCCCCTTTCCCTCCTATTGCTGCCTTACAGCGTTGCGACGCCGAAGGCAAGTGTCGTGCACGGGGTTTTGTGTGTACTGAGATCACGCCCCTTTCCCTCCTATTGCTGCCTTACAGCGTTGCGACGCCGTAGGCAAGTGTCGTGCACGGGGTTTCGTGTGTACTGAGTTCACGCCCTTTTTCCTCCTATTGCTGCCTTACAGCGTTGCGACGCCGAAGGCAAGTGTCGTGCACGGCTTTTCGTGTGTACTGAGTTCACGCCCCTTTCCCTCCTATTGCTGCCTTACAGCGTTGCGACGCCGTAGGCAAGTGTCGTGCACAGGTTTTCGTGTGTACTAAGTTCACGCCCCTTTCCCTCCTATTGCTGCCTTTCAGCGTTGCGACGCCGAAGGCAAGTGTCGTGCACGGGGTTTCTTGTGTACTGAGTTCACGCCCCTTTCCCTCCTATTGCTGCCTTACAGCGTTGCGACACCGAAGGCAAGTGTCGTGCACAGGGTTTCGTGTGTACTGAGTTCACGCACCTTTCCCTCCTATTGCTGCCTTACAGCGTTGCGACGCGGAAGGCAAGTGTCGTGCACGGGGTTTCGTGTGTACTGAGTTCACGCCCCTTTCCCTCCTATTGCTGCCTTACTGCGTTGCGACACCGTAGGCATGTTTCGTGCACGTGGTTTCGTGTGTACTGAGTTCACGCCCCTTTCCCTCCAATTGCTGCCTTACAGCGTTGCGACGCCGAAGGCAAGTGTCGGGCAGGGGGTTTCGTGTGTACTGAATTCACGCCCCTATCCCTCCTATTGCTGCCTTACAGCGTTGCGACGCCGTAGGCAAGTGTCGTGCACGGGGTTTCGTGTGTACTGAGTTCACGCCCCTTTCCCTCCTATTGCTGCGTTACAGCGTTGCGACGCCGAAGGCAAGTGTCGTGCACGGGGTTTCGTGTGTACTGAGTTCACGCCCCTTTCCCTCCTATTGCTGCCTTACAGCGTTGCGACGCTGTAGGCAAGTGTCGTGCACGGGGTTTCGTGTGTATTGAGTTAATGCCCCTTTCCCTCCTATTGCTGCCTTACAGCGTTGCGACGCCGAAGGCAAGTGTCGTGCACGGGGTTTCGTGTGTACTGAGTTCACGCCCCTTTCCCTCCTATTGCTGCCTTACAGCGTTGCGACGCGGAAGGCAAATGGCGTGCAAAGGGTTTCGTGTGTACTGAGTTCACGCCCCTTCCCCTCCTATTGCTGCCTTACAGCTTTGCGTCGCCGTAGGCAAGTGTCGTGCACGGGGTTTCGTGTGTACTGAGTTCACGCCCCTTTCCCTCCTATTGCTGCATTACAGCGTTGCGACGCCGAAGGCAAGTGTCGTGCACGTGGTTTCGTGTGTACTGAGTTCACGCCCCTTTCCCTCCTATTGCTGCCTTACAGCGTTGCGATGCCGAAGTCAAGTTTCGTGCACGTGGTTTCGTGTGTACTGAGTTCACGCCCCTTTCCCTCCTATTGCTGCCTTACAGCGTTGCGACGCCGAAGGCAAGTGTCGTGCACGGGGTTTCGTGTGTACTGAATTCAGGCCCCTTTCCCTCCTATTGCTGCCTTACAGCGTTGCGACGCTGTAGGCAAGTGTCGTGCACGGTGTTTCGTGTGTACTGAGTTCACGCCCCTTTCCCCCCTATTGCTGCCTTACAGCGTTGCGACGCCGAAGGCAAGTGTCGTGCACGGGGTTTCGTGTGTACTGGTTTCACGCCCCTTTCCCTCCTATTGCTGCCTTACAGCGTTGCGACGCCGAAGGCAAGTGTCGTGCACGGGGTTTTGTGTGTACTGAGATCACGCCCCTTTCCCTCCTATTGCTGCCTTACAGCGTTGCGACGCCGTAGGCAAGTGTCGTGCACGGGGTTTCGTGTGTACTGAGTTCACGCCCTTTTCCCTCCTATTGCTGCCTTACAGCGTTGCGACGCCGAAGGCAAGTGTCGTGCACGGCTTTTCGTGTGTACTGAGTTCACGCCCCTTTCCCTCCTATTGCTGCCTTACAGCGTTGCGACGCCGTAGGCAAGTGTCGTGCACAGGTTTTCGTGTGTACTAAGTTCACGCTCCTTTCCCTCCTATTGCTGCCTTTCAGCGTTGCGACGCCGAAGGCAAGTGTCGTGCACGGGGTTTCTTGTGTACTGAGTTCACGCCCCTTTCCCTCCTATTGCTGCCTTACAGCGTTGCGACACCGAAGGCAAGTGTCGTGCACAGGGTTTCGTTTGTACTGAGTTCACGCACCTTTCCCTCCTATTGCTGCCTTACAGCGTTGCGACGCGGAAGGCAAGTGTCGTGCACGGGGTTTCGTGTGTACTGAGTTCTCGCCCCTTTCCCTCCTATTGCTGCCTTACTGCGTTGCGACACCGTAGGCATGTTTCGTGCACGTGGTTTCGTGTGTACTGAGTTCACGCCCCTTTCCCTCCAATTGCTGCCTTACAGCGTTGCGACGCCGAAGGCAAGTGTCGGGCAGGGGGTTTCGTGTGTACTGAGTTCACGCCCCTTTCCCTCCTATTGCTGCCTTACAGCGTTGCGACGCTGTAGGCAAGTGTCGTGCACGGGGTTTCGTGTGTATTGAGTTAATGCCCCTTTCCCTCCTATTGCTGCCTTACAGCGTTGCGACGCCGAAGGCAAGTGTCGTGCACGGGGTTTCGTGTGTACTGAGTTCACGCCCCTTTCCCTCCTATTGCTGCCTTACAGCGTTGCGACGCGGAAGGCAAATGGCGTGCAAAGGGTTTCGTGTGTACTGAGTTCACGCCCCTTCCCCTCCTATTGCTGCCTTACAGCTTTGCGTCGCCGTAGGCAAGTGTCGTGCACGGGGTTTCGTGTGTACTGAGTTCACGCCCCTTTCCCTCCTATTGCTGCATTACAGCGTTGCGACGCCGAAGGCAAGTGTCGTGCACGTGGTTTCGTGTGTACTGAGTTCACGCCCCTTTCCCTCCTATTGCTGCCTTACAGCGTTGCGATGCCGAAGTCAAGTTTCGTGCACGTGGTTTCGTGTGTACTGAGTTCACGCCCCTTTCCCTCCTATTGCTGCCTTACAGCGTTGCGACGCCGAAGGCAAGTGTCGTGCACGGGGTTTCGTGTGTACTGAATTCAGGCCCCTTTCCCTCCTATTGCTGCCTTACAGCGTTGCGACGCTGTAGGCAAGTGTCGTGCACGGGGTTTCGTGTGTACTGAGTTCACGCCCCTTTCCCTTCTATTGCTGCCTTACAGCGTTGCGACGCTGTAGGCAAGTGTCGTGCACGGGGTTTCGTGTGTACTGAGTTCACGCCCCTTTCCCTCCTATTGCTGCCTTACTGCGTTGCGACACCGTAGGCATGTTTCGTGCACGTGGTTTCGTGTGTACTGAGTTCACGCCCCTTTCCCTCCAATTGCTGCCTTACAGCGTTGCGACGCCGAAGGCAAGTGTCGGGCAGGGGGTTTCGTGTGTACTGAATTCACGCCCCTATCCCTCCTATTGCTGCCTTACAGCGTTGCGACGCCGTAGGCAAGTGTCGTGCACGGGGTTTCGTGTGTACTGAGTTCACGCCCCTTTCCCTCCTATTGCTGCGTTACAGCGTTGCGACGCCGAAGGCAAGTGTCGTGCACGGGGTTTCGTGTGTACTGAGTTCACGCCCCTTTCCCTCCTATTGCTGCCTTACAGCGTTGCGACGCTGTAGGCAAGTGTCGTGCACGGGGTTTCGTGTGTATTGAGTTAATGCCCCTTTCCCTCCTATTGCTGCCTTACAGCGTTGCGACGCCGAAGGCAAGTGTCGTGCACGGGGTTTCGTGTGTACTGAGTTCACGCCCCTTTCCCTCCTATTGCTGCCTTACAGCGTTGCGACGCGGAAGGCAAATGGCGTGCAAAGGGTTTCGTGTGTACTGAGTTCACGCCCCTTCCCCTCCTATTGCTGCCTTACAGCTTTGCGTCGCCGTAGGCAAGTGTCGTGCACGGGGTTTCGTGTGTACTGAGTTCACGCCCCTTTCCCTCCTATTGCTGCATTACAGCGTTGCGACGCCGAAGGCAAGTGTCGTGCACGTGGTTTCGTGTGTACTGAGTTCACGCCCCTTTCCCTCCTATTGCTGCCTTACAGCGTTGCGATGCCGAAGTCAAGTTTCGTGCACGTGGTTTCGTGTGTACTGAGTTCACGCCCCTTTCCCTCCTATTGCTGCCTTACAGCGTTGCGACGCCGAAGGCAAGTGTCGTGCACGGGGTTTCGTGTGTACTGAATTCAGGCCCCTTTCCCTCCTATTGCTGCCTTACAGCGTTGCGACGCTGTAGGCAAGTGTCGTGCACGGTGTTTCGTGTGTACTGAGTTCACGCCCCTTTCCCCCCTATTGCTGCCTTACAGCGTTGCGACGCCGAAGGCAAGTGTCGTGCACGGGGTTTCGTGTGTACTGGTTTCACGCCCCTTTCCCTCCTATTGCTGCCTTACAGCGTTGCGACGCCGAAGGCAAGTGTCGTGCACGGGGTTTTGTGTGTACTGAGATCACGCCCCTTTCCCTCCTATTGCTGCCTTACAGCGTTGCGACGCCGTAGGCAAGTGTCGTGCACGGGGTTTCGTGTGTACTGAGTTCACGCCCTTTTCCCTCCTATTGCTGCCTTACAGCGTTGCGACGCCGAAGGCAAGTGTCGTGCACGGCTTTTCGTGTGTACTGAGTTCACGCCCCTTTCCCTCCTATTGCTGCCTTACAGCGTTGCGACGCCGTAGGCAAGTGTCGTGCACAGGTTTTCGTGTGTACTAAGTTCACGCTCCTTTCCCTCCTATTGCTGCCTTTCAGCGTTGCGACGCCGAAGGCAAGTGTCGTGCACGGGGTTTCTTGTGTACTGAGTTCACGCCCCTTTCCCTCCTATTGCTGCCTTACAGCGTTGCGACACCGAAGGCAAGTGTCGTGCACAGGGTTTCGTTTGTACTGAGTTCACGCACCTTTCCCTCCTATTGCTGCCTTACAGCGTTGCGACGCGGAAGGCAAGTGTCGTGCACGGGGTTTCGTGTGTACTGAGTTCTCGCCCCTTTCCCTCCTATTGCTGCCTTACTGCGTTGCGACACCGTAGGCATGTTTCGTGCACGTGGTTTCGTGTGTACTGAGTTCACGCCCCTTTCCCTCCAATTGCTGCCTTACAGCGTTGCGACGCCGAAGGCAAGTGTCGGGCAGGGGGTTTCGTGTGTACTGAATTCACGCCCCTATCCCTCCTATTGCTGCCTTACAGCGTTGCGACGCCGTAGGCAAGTGTCGTGCACGGGGTTTCGTGTGTACTGAGTTCACGCCCCGTTCCCTCCTATTGCTGCGTTACAGCGTTGCGACGCCGAAGGCAAGTGTCGTGCACGGGGTTTCGTGTGTACTGAGTTCACGCCCCTTTCCCTCCTATTGCTGCCTTACAGCGTTGCGACGCTGTAGGCAAGTGTCGTGCACGGGGTTTCGTGTGTATTGAGTTAATGCCCCTTTCCCTCCTATTGCTGCCTTACAGCGTTGCGACGCCGAAGGCAAGTGTCGTGCACGGGGTTTCGTGTGTACTGAGTTCACGCCCCTTTCCCTCCTATTGCTGCCTTACAGCGTTGCGACGCGGAAGGCAAATGGCGTGCAAAGGGTTTCGTGTGTACTGAGTTCACGCCCCTTCCCCTCCTATTGCTGCCTTACAGCTTTGCGTCGCCGTAGGCAAGTGTCGTGCACGGGGTTTCGTGTGTACTGAGTTCACGCCCCTTTCCCTCCTATTGCTGCATTACAGCGTTGCGACGCCGAAGGCAAGTGTCGTGCACGTGGTTTCGTGTGTACTGAGTTCACGCCCCTTTCCCTCCTATTGCTGCCTTACAGCGTTGCGATGCCGAAGTCAAGTTTCGTGCACGTGGTTTCGTGTGTACTGAGTTCACGCCCCTTTCCCTCCTATTGCTGCCTTACAGCGTTGCGACGCCGAAGGCAAGTGTCGTGCACGGGGTTTCGTGTGTACTGAATTCAGGCCCCTTTCCCTCCTATTGCTGCCTTACAGCGTTGCGACGCTGTAGGCAAGTGTCGTGCACGGGGTTTCGTGTGTACTGAGTTCACGCCCCTTTCCCTCCTATTGCTGCCTTACAGCGTTGCGACGCCGAAGGCAAGTGTCGTGCACGGTGTTTCGTGTGTACTGAGTTCACGCCCCTTTCCCTCCTATTGCTGCCTTACAGCATTGCGACGCCGTAGGCAAGTGTCGTGCACGGGGTTTCGCGTGTACTGACTTCACGCCCCTTTCCCTCCTATTGCTGCCTTACAGCGTTGCGACGTCGAAGGCAAGTGTCGTGCACGGGGTTTCGTGTGTACTGAGTTCACGCCCATTTCCCTCCTATTGCTGCCTTACAGCGTTGCGACGCCGAAGGGAAGTGTCGTGCACGGGGTTTCGTGTATACTGAGTTCACGCCCCTTTCCCTCCCATTGCTGCCTTACTGCGTTGCGACGCCGAAGGCAAGTGTCGTGCACGGGGTTTCGTGTGTACTGAGTTCACGCCGCTTTCCCTCCTATTGCTGCCTTACAGCGTTGCGACACCGTAGGCAAGTTTCGTGCACGTGGTTTCGTGTGTACTGAGTTCACGCCCCTTTCCCTCCCATTGCTGCCTTACAGCGTTGCGACGCCGAAGCAAGTGTCGTGCACGGGGTTTCGTGTGTACTGAGTTCACGCCCCTTTCCCTCCTATTGCTGCCTTACAGCGTTGCGATGCTGTAGGCAAGTGTCGTGCACGGGGTTTCGTGTGTACTGAGTTCACGCCCCTTTCCCTCCTATTGCTGCCTTACAGCGTTGCGACGCCGAAGGCAAGTGTCGTGCACGGGGTTTCGTGTGTACTGAGTTCACGCCCCTTTCCCTCCTATTGCTGCCTTACAGCGTTGCGACACCGAAGGCAAGTGTCGTGCACGGGGTTTCGTGTGTACTGAGTTCACGCCCCTTTCCCTCCTATTACTGCCTTACAGCGTTGCGACGCCGTAGGCAAGTGTCGTGCACGGGGTTTCATGTGTACTGAGTTCACGCCCCTTTCCCTCCTATTGCTGCGTTACAGCGTTGCGACGCCGAAGGCAAGTGTCGTGCACGGGGTTTCGTGTGTACTGAGTTCACGCCCATTTCCCTCCTATTGCTGCCTTACAGCGTTGCGACGCGGAAGGCAAGTGTCGTGCACAGGGTTTCGTGTGTACTGAGTTCACGCCCCTTCCCCTCCTACTGCTGCCTTACAGCGTTGCGTCGCCGTAGGCAAGTGTCGTGCACGGGGTTTCGTGTGTACTGAGTTCACGCCCCTTTCCCTCCTATTACTGCCTTACAGCGTTGCGATGCCGAAGTCAAGTTTCGTGCACGGTGTTTCGTGTGTACTGAGTTCACGCCCCTTTCCCTCCTATTGCTGCCTTACAGCGTTGCGACGCCGAAGGCAAGTGTCGGGCACGGGGTTTCGTGTGTACTGAGTTCACGCCCCTTTCCCTCCTATTGCTGCCTTACAGCATTGCGACGCCGAAGGCAAGTGTCGTGCACGGGGAGTCGTGTGTACTGAGTGCACGCCCCTTTCCCTCCTAATTGCTGCCTTACAGCGTTTCGACGCCGTAGGCAAGTGTCGTGCACGGGGTTTCGTGTGTACTGAGTTCACGCCCCTTTCTCTCCTATTGCTGCCTTACAGCGTTGTGACGCCGAAGGCAAGTGTCGTGCACGGGATTTCGTGTGTACTGAGTTAACGCCCCTTTCCCTCCTATTGCTGCCTTACAGCGTTGCGACGCCGTAGTCAAGTGTCGTGCATGGGGTTTCGTGTGTACTGAGTTCACGCCCCTTTCCCTCCTATTGCTGCCTTACAGCGTTGCGACGCCGAAGGCAAGTGTCGTGCACGGGGTTTCGTGTGTACTGAGTTCACGCCCCTTTCCCTCCTATTGCTGCCTTACAGCGTTGCATCGCCGTAGGCAAGTGTCGTGCACGGGGTTTCGTGTGTACTGAGTTCACGACCCTTTCCCTCCTATTGCTGCCTTACAGCGTTGCGACACCGAAGGCAAGTGTCGTGCACGGTGTTTCGTGTGTACTGAGTTCACGCCCCTTTCCCTCCTATTGCTGCCTTACAGCGTTGCGATGCCGAAGGCAAGTGTCGTGCACGGGGTTTCGTGTGTACTGGTTTCACGCCCCTTTCCCTCCTATTGCTGCCTTACAGCGTTGCGACGCCGAAGGCAAGTGTCGTGCACGGGGTTTTGTGTGTACTGAGATCACGCCCCTTTCCCTCTTATTGCTGCCTTACAGCGTTGCGACGCCGTAGGCAAGTGTCGTGCACGGGGTTTCGTGTGTACTGAGTTCACGCCCTTTTCCCTCCTATTGCTGCCTTACAGCGTTGCGACGCCGAAGGCAAGTGTCGTGCACGGCTTTTCGTGTGTACTGAGTTCACGCCCCTTTCCATCCTATTGCTGCCTTACAGCGTTGCGACGCCGTAGGCAAGTGTCGTGCACAGGTTTTCGTGTGTACTAAGTTCACGCCCCTTTCCCTCCTATTGCTGCCTTTCAGCGTTGCGACGCCGAAGGCAAGTGTCGTGCACGGGGTTTCTTGTGTACTGAGTTCAGGCCCCTTTCCCTCCTATTGCTGCCTTACAGCGTTGCGACACCGAAGGCAAGTGTCGTGCACAGGGTTTCGTGTGTACTGAGTTCACGCACCTTTCCCTCCTATTGCTGCCTTACAGCGTTGCGACGCGGAAGGCAAGTGTCGTGCACGGGGTTTCGTGTGTACTGAGTTCACGCCCCTTTCCCTCCTATTGCTGCCTTACTGCGTTGCGACACCGTAGGCAAGTTTCGTGCACGTGGTTTCGTGTGTACTGAGTTCACGCCCCTTTCCCTCCAATTGCTGCCTTACAGCGTTGCGACACCGAAGGCAAGTGTCGGGCAGGGGGTTTCGTGTGTACTGAATTCACGCCCCTTTCCCTCCTATTGCTGCCTTACAGCGTTGCGACGCAGTAGGCAAGTGTCGTGCACGGGGTTTCGTGTGTACTGAGTTCACGCCCCTTTCCCTCCTATTGCTGCGTTACAGCGTTGCGACGCCGAAGGCA
The DNA here is from genome assembly GCA_026315105.1 of Locusta migratoria. Taxonomy (NCBI): domain Eukaryota; kingdom Metazoa; phylum Arthropoda; class Insecta; order Orthoptera; family Acrididae; genus Locusta; species Locusta migratoria. Next base: position 444,154,928 of record CM048748.1, on the reverse strand, counting down.
AGTGTCGTGCACGGGGTTTCGTGTGTACTGAGTTCACGCCCCTTTCCCTCCTATTGCTGCCTTACAGCGTTGCGACGCTGTAGGCAAGTGTCGTGCACGGGGTTTCGTGTGTATTGAGTTAATGCCCCTTTCCCTCCTATTGCTGCCTTACAGCGTTGCGACACCGAAGGCAAGTGTCGTGCACGGGGTTTCGTGTGTACTGAGTTCACGCCCCTTTCCCTCCTATTGCTGCCTTACAGCGTTGCGACGCGGAAGGCAAATGGCGTGCAAAGGGTTTCGTGTGTACTGAGTTCACGCCCCTTCCCCTCCTATTGCTGCCTTACAGCTTTGCGTCGCCGTAGGCAAGTGTCGTGCACGGGGTTTCGTGTGTACTGAGTTCACGCCCCTTTCCCTCCTATTGCTGCATTACAGCGTTGCGACGCCGAAGGCAAGTGTCGTGCACGTGGTTTCGTGTGTACTGAGTTCACGCCCCTTTCCCTCCTATTGCTGCCTTACAGCGTTGCGATGCCGAAGTCAAGTTTCGTGCACATGGTTTCGTGTGTACTGAGTTCACGCCCCTTTCCCTCCTATTGCTGCCTTACAGCGTTGCGACGCCGAAGGCAAGTGTCGTGCACGGGGTTTCGTGTGTACTGAGTTCAGGCCCCTTTCCCTCCTATTGCTGCCTTACAGCGTTGCGACGCTGTAGGCAAGTGTCGTGCACGGGGTTTCGTGTGTACTGAGTTCACGCCCCTTTCCCTCCTATTGCTGCCTTACAGCGTTGCGACGCCGAAGGCAAGTGTCGTGCACGGGGTTTCGTGTGTACTGAGTTCACGCCCCTTTCCCTCCTATTGCTGCCTTACAGCATTGCGACGACATAGGCAAGTGTCGTGCACGGGGTTTCGCGTGTACTGACTTCACGCCCCTTTCCCTCCTATTGCTGCCTTACAGCGTTGCGACGCCGAAGGGAAGTGTCGTGCACGGGGTTTCGTGTGTACTGAGTTCACGCCCATTTCCCTCCTATTGCTGTCTTACAGCGTTGCGACGCCGAAGGCAAGTGTCGTGCACGGGGTTTCGTGTATACTGAGTTCACGCCCCTTTCCCTCCCATTGCTGCCTTACTGCGTTGCGACGCCGAAGGCAAGTGTCGTGCACGGGGTTTCGTGTGTACTGAGTTCACGCCCCTTTCCCTCCTATTGCTGCCTTACAGCGTTGCGACACCATAGGCAAGTTTCGTGCACGTGGTTTCGTGTGTACTGAGTTCACGCCCCTTTCCCTCCTGTTGCTTCCTTACAGCGTTGCGACGCCAAAGCAAGTGTCGTGCACGGGGTTTCGTGTGTACTGAGTTCACGCCCCTTTCCCTCCTATTGCTGCCTTACAGCGTTGCGACGCTGTAGGCAAGTGTCGTGCACGGGGTTTCGTGTGTACTGAGTTCACGCCCCTTTCCCTCCTATTGCTGCCTTACAGCGTTGCGACGCCGAAGGCAAGTGTCGTGCACGGGGTTTCGTGTGTACTGAGTTCACGCCCCTTTCCCTCCTATTGCTGCCTTACAGCGTTGCGACACCGAAGGCAAGTGTCGTGCACGGGGTTTCGTGTGTACTGAGTTCACGCCCCTTTCCCTCCTATTACTGCCTTACAGCGTTGCGACGCCGTAGGCAAGTGTCGTGCACGGGGTTTCGTGTGTACTGAGTTCACGCCCCTTTCCCTCCTATTTCTGCGTTACAGCGTTGCGACGCCGAAGGCAAGTGTCGTGCACGGGGTTTCGTGTGTACTGAGTTCACGCCCCTTTCCCTCCTATTGCTGCCTTACAGCGTTGCGACGCTGTAGGCAAGTGTCGTGCACGGGGTTTCGTGTGTATTGAGTTAATGCCCCTTTCCCTCCTATTGCTGCCTTACAGCGTTGCGACGCCGAAGGCAAGTGTCGTGCACGGGGTTTCGTGTGTACTGAGTTCACGCCCCTTTCCCTCCTATTGCTGCCTTACAGCGTTGCGACGCGGAAGACAAATGGCGTGCAAAGGGTTTCGTGTGTACTGAGTTCACGCCCCTTCCCCTCCTATTGCTGCCTTACAGCTTTGCGTCGCCGTAGGCAAGTGTCGTGCACGGGGTTTCGTGTGTACTGAGTTCACGCCCCTTTCCCTCCTATTGCTGCATTACAGCGTTGCGACGCCGAAGGCAAGTGTCGTGCACGTGGTTTCGTGTGTACTGAGTTCACGCCCCTTTCCCTCCTATTGCTGCCTTACAGCGTTGCGATGCCGAAGTCAAGTTTCGTGCACGTGGTTTCGTGTGTACTGAGTTCACGCCCCTTTCCCTCCTATTGCTGCCTTACAGCGTTGCGACGCCGAAGGCAAGTGTCGTGCACGGGGTTTCGTGTGTACTGAGTTCAGGCCCCTTTCCCTCCTATTGCTGCCTTACAGCGTTGCGACGCTGTAGGCAAGTGTCGTGCAAAGGGTTTCGTGTGTACTGAGTTCACGCCCCTTTCCCTCCTATTGCTGCCTTACAGCGTTGCGACGCCGAAGGCAAGTGTCGTGCACGGGGTTTCGTGTGTACTGAGTTCACGCCCCTTTCCCTCCTATTGCTGCCTTACAGAGTTGCGACGCCGTAGGCAAGTGTCGTGCACTGGGTTTCGTGTGTACTGAGTTCACGCCCCTTTCCCTCCTATTGCTGCCTTGCAGCGTTGCGACGCCGAAGGCAAGTGTCGTGCACGGGGTTTCGTGTGTACTGAGTTCACGCCCCTTTCCCTCCTATTGCTGCCTTACAGCGTTGCGACGCCGTAGGCAAGTGTCGTGCACGGGGTTTCGTGTGTACTGAGTTCACGCCCCTTTCCCTCCTATTGCTGCCTTACAGCATTGCGACGCCGTAGGCAAGTGTCGTGCACGGGGTTTCGTGTGTACTGACTTCACGCCCCTTTCCCTCCTATTGCTGCCTTACAGCGTTGCGACGCCGAAGGCAAGTGTCGTGCACGGGGTTTCGTGTGTACTGAGTTCACGCCCATTTCCCTCCTATTGCTGCCTTACAGCGTTGCGACGCCGAAGGCAAGTGTCGTGCACAGGGTTTCGTGTATACTGAGTTCACGCCCCTTTCCCTCCCATTGCTGCCTTACTGCGTTGCGACGCCGAAGGCAAGTGTCGTGCACGGGGTTTCGTGTGTACTGATTTCACGCCCCTTTCCCTCCTATTGCTGCCTTACAGCGTTGCGACACCGTAGGCAAGTTTCGTGCACGTGGTTTCGTGTGTACTGAGTTCACGCCCCTCTCCCTCCTATTGCTGCCTTACAGCGTTGCGACGCCGAAGGCAAGTGTCGTGCACGGGGTTTCGTGTGTACTGAGTTCACGCCCCTTTCCCTCCTATTGCTGCCTTACAGCGTTGCGACGCTGTAGGCAAGTGTCGTGCACGGGGTTTCGTGTGTACTGAGTTCACGCCCCTTTCCCTCCTATTGCTGCCTTACAGCGTTGCGACGCCGAAGGCAAGTGTCGTGCACGGGGTTTCGTGTGTACTGATTTCACGCCCCTTTCCCTCCTATTGCTGCCTTACAGCGTTGCGACACCGAAGGCAAGTGTCGTGCACGGGGTTTCGTGTGTACTGAGTTCACGCCCCTTTCCCTCCTATAGCAGCCTTACAGCGTTGCGACACCGAAGGCAAGTGTTGTGCACGGGGTATCGTGTGTACTGTGTTCACGCCCCTTTCCCTCCTATTGCTGCCTTACAGCGTTGCGACGCAGTAGGCAAGTGTCGTGCACGGGGTTTCGTGTGTGTTGAGTCCACGCCCCTTTCCCTCCTATTGCTGCATTACAGCGTTGCGACGCCGAAGGCAAGTGTCGTGCACGGGGTTTCGTGTGTACTGAGTTCACGCCACTTTCCCTCCTATTGCTGCCTTACAGCATTGCGACGCCGAAGGCAAGTGTCGTGCACGGGGTTTCGTGTGTACTGAGTTCACGCCCCTTTCAATCCTATTGCTGCCTTACAGCGTTGCGACGCTGTAGGCAAGTGTCGTGCACGGGGTTTCGTGTGTACTGAGTTCACGCCCCTTTCCCCCCTATTGCTGCCTTACAGCGTTGCGACACCGTAGGCAAGTTTCGTGCACGTGGTTTCGTGTGTACTGAGTTCACGCCCCTTTCCCTCCAATTGCTGCCTTACAGCGTTGCGACGCCGAAGGCAAGTGTCGTGCAGGGGATTTCGTGTGTACTGAGTTCACGCCCCTTTCCCTCCTATTGCTGCCTTACAGCGTTGCGACGCCGTAGGCAAGTGTCGTGCACGGGGTTTCGTGTGTACTGAGTTCATGCCCCTTCCCCTCCTATTGCTGTGTTACAGCGTTGCGACGCAGAAGGCAAGTGTCGTGCACGGGGTTTCGTGTGTATTGAGTTCACAACCCTTTCCCTCCTATTGCTGCCTTACAGCGTTGCGACCCTGAAGGCAAGTGTCGTGCACGGGGTTTCGTGTGTACTGAGTTCACGCCCCTTTCCCTCCTATTGCTGCCTTACAGCGTTGCGACGCCGTAGGCAATTGTCGTGCACGGGATTTCGTGAGTACTGATTTCACGCCCCTTTCCCTCCTATTGCTGCCTTACAGCGTTGCGACGCCGAAGGCAAGTGTCGTGCACGGGGTTTCGTGTGTACTGAGTTCATGCCCCTTTCCCTCCTATTGCTGCCTTACAGCGTTGCGACGCTGTAGGCAAGTGTCGTGCACGGGTTTTCGTGTGTACTGAGTTCACGCCCCTTTCCCTCCTATTGCTGCCTTACAGCGTTGCGACGCCGAAGGCAAGTGTCGTGCACGGGGTTTCGTGTGTACTGAGTTCACGCCCCTTTCCCACCTATTGCTGCCTTACAGCGTTGCGACGCCGTAGGCAAGTGTCGTGCACGGGGTTTCGTGTGTACTGAGTTCACGCCCCTTTCCCTCCTATTGCTGCCTTGCAGCGTTGCGACACCGAAGGCAAGTGTCGTGCACGGGGTTTCGTGTGTTCTGCGATCACGCCCCTTTCCCTCCTATTGCTGCCTTACAGCGTTGCGACGCCGTAGGCAAGTGTCGTGCACGGGGTTTCGTGTGTACTGAGTTCACGCCCCATTCCCTCCTATTGCTGCCTTACAGCGTTGCGACGCCGAAGGCAAGTGTCGTGCACGGGGTTTCGTGTGTACTGAGTTCACGCCCCTTTCCCTCCTATTGCTGCCTTACAGCGTTGCGACGCCGTAGGCAAGTGTCGTGCACGGGGTTTCGTGTGTACTGAGTTCACGCCCCTTTCCCTCCTATTGCTGCCTTACAGCTTTGCAACGCCGAAGGCAAGTGTCGTGCACGGGGTTTCGTGTGTACTGAGTTCACGCCCCTTTCCCTCCTATTGCTGCCTTACAGCGTTGCGACGCCGTAGGCAAGTGTCGTGCACGGGGTTTCGTGTGTACTGAGTTCACGCCCCTTTCCCTCCTATTGCTGCCTTACAGCGTTGTGACACCGAAGGCAAGTGTCGTGCACGGGGTTTCTTGTGTCCTGAGTTCCCGCCCCTTTCCCCCCTATTGCTGCCTTACAGCGTTGCGACGCCGTAGGCAAGTGTCGTGCACGGGGTTTCGTGTGTACTGAGTTCACGCCCCTTTCCCTCCTATTGCTTCCTTACAGCGTTGCGACGCCGTAGGCAAGTGTCGTGCACGGGGTTTCGTGTGTACTGAGTTCATGCCCCTTTCCCTCCTATTGCTGCGTTACAGCGTTGCGACGCCGAAGGCAAGTGTCGTGCATGGGGTTTCGTGTGTACTGAGTTCACACCCATTTCCCTCCTATTGCTGCCTTACAGCGTTGCGACGCCGTAGGCAAGTGTCGTGCACGGGGTTTCGTGTGTACTGAGATCACGCCCCTTTCCTTCCTATTGCTGCCTTACAGGGTTGCGACGCTGAAGGCAAGTGTCGTGCACGGGGTTTCGTGTGTACTGAGTTCACGCCCCTTTCTCTCCTATTGCTGCCTTACAGCGTTGTGACGCCGAAGGCAAGTGTCGTGCACGGGATTTCGTGTGTACTGAGTTAACGCCCCTTTCCCTCCTATTGCTGCCTTACAGCGTTGCGACGCCGTAGTCAAGTGTCGTGCATGGGGTTTCGTGTGTACTGAGTTCACGCCCCTTTCCCTCCTATTGCTGCCTTACAGCGTTGCGACGCCGAAGGCAAGTGTCGTGCACGGGGTTTCGTGTGTACTGAGTTCACGCCCCTTTCCCTCCTATTGCTGCCTTACAGCGTTGCATCGCCGTAGGCAAGTGTCGTGCACGGGGTTTCGTGTGTACTGAGTTCACGACCCTTTCCCTCCTATTGCTGCCTTACAGCGTTGCGACACCGAAGGCAAGTGTCGTGCACGGTGTTTCGTGTGTACTGAGTTCACGCCCCTTTCCCTCCTATTGCTGCCTTACAGCGTTGCGATGCCGAAGGCAAGTGTCGTGCACGGGGTTTCGTGTGTACTGGTTTCACGCCCCTTTCCCTCCTATTGCTGCCTTACAGCGTTGCGACGCCGAAGGCAAGTGTCGTGCACGGGGTTTTGTGTGTACTGAGATCACGCCCCTTTCCCTCTTATTGCTGCCTTACAGCGTTGCGACGCCGTAGGCAAGTGTCGTGCACGGGGTTTCGTGTGTACTGAGTTCACGCCCTTTTCCCTCCTATTGCTGCCTTACAGCGTTGCGACGCCGAAGGCAAGTGTCGTGCACGGCTTTTCGTGTGTACTGAGTTCACGCCCCTTTCCATCCTATTGCTGCCTTACAGCGTTGCGACGCCGTAGGCAAGTGTCGTGCACAGGTTTTCGTGTGTACTAAGTTCACGCCCCTTTCCCTCCTATTGCTGCCTTTCAGCGTTGCGACGCCGAAGGCAAGTGTCGTGCACGGGGTTTCTTGTGTACTGAGTTCAGGCCCCTTTCCCTCCTATTGCTGCCTTACAGCGTTGCGACACCGAAGGCAAGTGTCGTGCACAGGGTTTCGTGTGTACTGAGTTCACGCACCTTTCCCTCCTATTGCTGCCTTACAGCGTTGCGACGCGGAAGGCAAGTGTCGTGCACGGGGTTTCGTGTGTACTGAGTTCACGCCCCTTTCCCTCCTATTGCTGCCTTACTGCGTTGCGACACCGTAGGCAAGTTTCGTGCACGTGGTTTCGTGTGTACTGAGTTCACGCCCCTTTCCCTCCAATTGCTGCCTTACAGCGTTGCGACACCGAAGGCAAGTGTCGGGCAGGGGGTTTCGTGTGTACTGAATTCACGCCCCTTTCCCTCCTATTGCTGCCTTACAGCGTTGCGACGCAGTAGGCAAGTGTCGTGCACGGGGTTTCGTGTGTACTGAGTTCACGCCCCTTTCCCTCCTATTGCTGCGTTACAGCGTTGCGACGCCGAAGGCAAGTGTCGTGCACGGGGTTTCGTGTGTACTGAGTTCACGCCCCTTTCCCTCCTATTGCTGCCTTACAGCGTTGCGACGCTGTAGGCAAGTGTCGTGCACGGGGTTTCGTGTGTATTGAGTTAATGCCCCTTTCCCTCCTATTGCTGCCTTACAGCGTTGCGACACCGAAGGCAAGTGTCGTGCACGGGGTTTCGTGTGTACTGAGTTCACGCCCCTTTCCCTCCTATTGCTGCCTTACAGCGTTGCGACGCGGAAGGCAAATGGCGTGCAAAGGGTTTCGTGTGTACTGAGTTCACGCCCCTTCCCCTCCTATTGCTGCCTTACAGCTTTGCGTCGCCGTAGGCAAGTGTCGTGCACGGGGTTTCGTGTGTACTGAGTTCACGCCCCTTTCCCTCCTATTGCTGCATTACAGCGTTGCGACGCCGAAGGCAAGTGTCGTGCACGTGGTTTCGTGTGTACTGAGTTCACGCCCCTTTCCCTCCTATTGCTGCCTTACAGCGTTGCGATGCCGAAGTCAAGTTTCGTGCACATGGTTTCGTGTGTACTGAGTTCACGCCCCTTTCCCTCCTATTGCTGCCTTACAGCGTTGCGACGCCGAAGGCAAGTGTCGTGCACGGGGTTTCGTGTGTACTGAGTTCAGGCCCCTTTCCCTCCTATTGCTGCCTTACAGCGTTGCGACGCTGTAGGCAAGTGTCGTGCACGGGGTTTCGTGTGTACTGAGTTCACGCCCCTTTCCCTCCTATTGCTGCCTTACAGCGTTGCGACGCCGAAGGCAAGTGTCGTGCACGGGGTTTCGTGTGTACTGAGTTCACGCCCCTTTCCCTCCTATTGCTGCCTTACAGCATTGCGACGACATAGGCAAGTGTCGTGCACGGGGTTTCGCGTGTACTGACTTCACGCCCCTTTCCCTCCTATTGCTGCCTTACAGCGTTGCGACGCCGAAGGGAAGTGTCGTGCACGGGGTTTCGTGTGTACTGAGTTCACGCCCATTTCCCTCCTATTGCTGTCTTACAGCGTTGCGACGCCGAAGGCAAGTGTCGTGCACGGGGTTTCGTGTATACTGAGTTCACGCCCCTTTCCCTCCCATTGCTGCCTTACTGCGTTGCGACGCCGAAGGCAAGTGTCGTGCACGGGGTTTCGTGTGTACTGAGTTCACGCCCCTTTCCCTCCTATTGCTGCCTTACAGCGTTGCGACACCATAGGCAAGTTTCGTGCACGTGGTTTCGTGTGTACTGAGTTCACGCCCCTTTCCCTCCTGTTGCTTCCTTACAGCGTTGCGACGCCAAAGCAAGTGTCGTGCACGGGGTTTCGTGTGTACTGAGTTCACGCCCCTTTCCCTCCTATTGCTGCCTTACAGCGTTGCGACGCTGTAGGCAAGTGTCGTGCACGGGGTTTCGTGTGTACTGAGTTCACGCCCCTTTCCCTCCTATTGCTGCCTTACAGCGTTGCGACGCCGAAGGCAAGTGTCGTGCACGGGGTTTCGTGTGTACTGAGTTCACGCCCCTTTCCCTCCTATTGCTGCCTTACAGCGTTGCGACACCGAAGGCAAGTGTCGTGCACGGGGTTTCGTGTGTACTGAGTTCACGCCCCTTTCCCTCCTATTACTGCCTTACAGCGTTGCGACGCCGTAGGCAAGTGTCGTGCACGGGGTTTCGTGTGTACTGAGTTCACGCCCCTTTCCCTCCTATTTCTGCGTTACAGCGTTGCGACGCCGAAGGCAAGTGTCGTGCACGGGGTTTCGTGTGTACTGAGTTCACGCCCCTTTCCCTCCTATTGCTGCCTTACAGCGTTGCGACGCTGTAGGCAAGTGTCGTGCACAGGGTTTCGTGTGTATTGAGTTAATGCCCCTTTCCCTCCTATTGCTGCCTTACAGCGTTGCGACGCCGAAGGCAAGTGTCGTGCACGGGGTTTCGTGTGTACTGAGTTCACGCCCCTTTCCCTCCTATTGCTGCCTTACAGCGTTGCGACGCGGAAGACAAATGGCGTGCAAAGGGTTTCGTGTGTACTGAGTTCACGCCCCTTCCCCTCCTATTGCTGCCTTACAGCTTTGCGTCGCCGTAGGCAAGTGTCGTGCACGGGGTTTCGTGTGTACTGAGTTCACGCCCCTTTCCCTCCTATTGCTGCATTACAGCGTTGCGACGCCGAAGGCAAGTGTCGTGCACGTGGTTTCGTGTGTACTGAGTTCACGCCCCTTTCCCTCCTATTGCTGCCTTACAGCGTTGCGATGCCGAAGTCAAGTTTCGTGCACGTGGTTTCGTGTGTACTGAGTTCACGCCCCTTTCCCTCCTATTGCTGCCTTACAGCGTTGCGACGCCGAAGGCAAGTGTCGTGCACGGGGTTTCGTGTGTACTGAGTTCAGGCCCCTTTCCCTCCTATTGCTGCCTTACAGCGTTGCGACGCTGTAGGCAAGTGTCGTGCAAAGGGTTTCGTGTGTACTGAGTTCACGCCCCTTTCCCTCCTATTGCTGCCTTACAGCGTTGCGACGCCGAAGGCAAGTGTCGTGCACGGGGTTTCGTGTGTACTGAGTTCACGCCCCTTTCCCTCCTATTGCTGCCTTACAGAGTTGCGACGCCGTAGGCAAGTGTCGTGCACTGGGTTTCGTGTGTACTGAGTTCACGCCCCTTTCCCTCCTATTGCTGCCTTGCAGCGTTGCGACGCCGAAGGCAAGTGTCGTGCACGGGGTTTCGTGTGTACTGAGTTCACGCCCCTTTCCCTCCTATTGCTGCCTTACAGCGTTGCGACGCCGTAGGCAAGTGTCGTGCACGGGGTTTCGTGTGTACTGAGTTCACGCCCCTTTCCCTCCTATTGCTGCCTTACAGCATTGCGACGCCGTAGGCAAGTGTCGTGCACGGGGTTTCGTGTGTACTGACTTCACGCCCCTTTCCCTCCTATTGCTGCCTTACAGCGTTGCGACGCCGAAGGCAAGTGTCGTGCACGGGGTTTCGTGTGTACTGAGTTCACGCCCATTTCCCTCCTATTGCTGCCTTACAGCGTTGCGACGCCGAAGGCAAGTGTCGTGCACAGGGTTTCGTGTATACTGAGTTCACGCCCCTTTCCCTCCCATTGCTGCCTTACTGCGTTGCGACGCCGAAGGCAAGTGTCGTGCACGGGGTTTCGTGTGTACTGATTTCACGCCCCTTTCCCTCCTATTGCTGCCTTACAGCGTTGCGACACCGTAGGCAAGTTTCGTGCACGTGGTTTCGTGTGTACTGAGTTCACGCCCCTCTCCCTCCTATTGCTGCCTTACAGCGTTGCGACGCCGAAGGCAAGTGTCGTGCACGGGGTTTCGTGTGTACTGAGTTCACGCCCCTTTCCCTCCTATTGCTGCCTTACAGCGTTGCGACGCTGTAGGCAAGTGTCGTGCACGGGGTTTCGTGTGTACTGAGTTCACGCCCCTTTCCCTCCTATTGCTGCCTTACAGCGTTGCGACGCCGAAGGCAAGTGTCGTGCACGGGGTTTCGTGTGTACTGATTTCACGCCCCTTTCCCTCCTATTGCTGCCTTACAGCGTTGCGACACCGAAGGCAAGTGTCGTGCACGGGGTTTCGTGTGTACTGAGTTCACGCCCCTTTCCCTCCTATAGCAGCCTTACAGCGTTGCGACACCGAAGGCAAGTGTTGTGCACGGGGTATCGTGTGTACTGTGTTCACGCCCCTTTCCCTCCTATTGCTGCCTTACAGCGTTGCGACGCAGTAGGCAAGTGTCGTGCACGGGGTTTCGTGTGTGTTGAGTCCACGCCCCTTTCCCTCCTATTGCTGCATTACAGCGTTGCGACGCCGAAGGCAAGTGTCGTGCACGGGGTTTCGTGTGTACTGAGTTCACGCCACTTTCCCTCCTATTGCTGCCTTACAGCATTGCGACGCCGAAGGCAAGTGTCGTGCACGGGGTTTCGTGTGTACTGAGTTCACGCCCCTTTCAATCCTATTGCTGCCTTACAGCGTTGCGACGCTGTAGGCAAGTGTCGTGCACGGGGTTTCGTGTGTACTGAGTTCACGCCCCTTTCCCCCCTATTGCTGCCTTACAGCGTTGCGACACCGTAGGCAAGTTTCGTGCACGTGGTTTCGTGTGTACTGAGTTCACGCCCCTTTCCCTCCAATTGCTGCCTTACAGCGTTGCGACGCCGAAGGCAAGTGTCGTGCAGGGGATTTCGTGTGTACTGAGTTCACGCCCCTTTCCCTCCTATTGCTGCCTTACAGCGTTGCGACGCCGTAGGCAAGTGTCGTGCACGGGGTTTCGTGTGTACTGAGTTCATGCCCCTTTCCCTCCTATTGCTGTGTTACAGCGTTGCGACGCAGAAGGCAAGTGTCGTGCACGGGGTTTCGTGTGTATTGAGTTCACAACCCTTTCCCTCCTATTGCTGCCTTACAGCGTTGCGACCCTGAAGGCAAGTGTCGTGCACGGGGTTTCGTGTGTACTGAGTTCACGCCCCTTTCCCTCCTATTGCTGCCTTACAGCGTTGCGACGCCGTAGGCAATTGTCGTGCACGGGATTTCGTGAGTACTGATTTCACGCCCCTTTCCCTCCTATTGCTGCCTTACAGCGTTGCGACGCCGAAGGCAAGTGTCGTGCACGGGGTTTCGTGTGTACTGAGTTCATGCCCCTTTCCCTCCTATTGCTGCCTTACAGCGTTGCGACGCTGTAGGCAAGTGTCGTGCACGGGTTTTCGTGTGTACTGAGTTCACGCCCCTTTCCCTCCTATTGCTGCCTTACAGCGTTGCGACGCCGAAGGCAAGTGTCGTGCACGGGGTTTCGTGTGTACTGAGTTCACGCCCCTTTCCCACCTATTGCTGCCTTACAGCGTTGCGACGCCGTAGGCAAGTGTCGTGCACGGGGTTTCGTGTGTACTGAGTTCACGCCCCTTTCCCTCCTATTGCTGCCTTGCAGCGTTGCGACACCGAAGGCAAGTGTCGTGCACGGGGTTTCGTGTGTTCTGCGATCACGCCCCTTTCCCTCCTATTGCTGCCTTACAGCGTTGCGACGCCGTAGGCAAGTGTCGTGCACGGGGTTTCGTGTGTACTGAGTTCACGCCCCATTCCCTCCTATTGCTGCCTTACAGCGTTGCGACGCCGAAGGCAAGTGTCGTGCACGGGGTTTCGTGTGTACTGAGTTCACGCCCCTTTCCCTCCTATTGCTGCCTTACAGCGTTGCGACGCCGTAGGCAAGTGTCGTGCACGGGGTTTCGTGTGTACTGAGTTCACGCCCCTTTCCCTCCTATTGCTGCCTTACAGCTTTGCAACGCCGAAGGCAAGTGTCGTGCACGGGGTTTCGTGTGTACTGAGTTCACGCCCCTTTCCCTCCTATTGCTGCCTTACAGCGTTGCGACGCCGTAGGCAAGTGTCGTGCACGGGGTTTCGTGTGTACTGAGTTCACGCCCCTTTCCCTCCTATTGCTGCCTTACAGCGTTGTGACACCGAAGGCAAGTGTCGTGCACGGGGTTTCTTGTGTCCTGAGTTCCCGCCCCTTTCCCCCCTATTGCTGCCTTACAGCGTTGCGACGCCGTAGGCAAGTGTCGTGCACGGGGTTTCGTGTGTACTGAGTTCACGCCCCTTTCCCTCCTATTGCTTCCTTACAGCGTTGCGACGCCGTAGGCAAGTGTCGTGCACGGGGTTTCGTGTGTACTGAGTTCACGCCCCTTTCCCTCCTATTGCTGCGTTACAGCGTTGCGACGCCGAAGGCAAGTGTCGTGCATGGGGTTTCGTGTGTACTGAGTTCACACCCATTTCCCTCCTATTGCTGCCTTACAGCGTTGCGACGCCGTAGGCAAGTGTCGTGCACGGGGTTTCGTGTGTACTGAGATCACGCCCCTTTCCTTCCTATTGCTGCCTTACAGGGTTGCGACGCTGAAGGCAAGTGTCGTGCACGGGGTTTCGTGTGTACTGAGTTCACGCCCCTTTCCCTCCTATTACTGCCTTACAGCGTTGCGACACCGAAGGCAAGTGTCGTGCACGGGGTATCGTGTGTACTGAGTTCACGCCCCTTTCCTTCCTATTGCTGCCTTACAGCGTTGCGACGCGGAAGGCAAGTGTCGTGCACAGGGTTTCGTGTGTACTGAGTTCACGCCCCTTTCCCTCCTATTGCTGCCTTACAGCGTTGCGTCGCCGTAGGCAAGTGTCGTGCACGGGGTTTCGTGTGTGTTGAGTCCACGCCCCTTTCCCTCCTATTGCAGCATTACAGCGTTGCGACGCCGAAGGCAAGTGTCGTGCACGTGGTTTCATGTGTACTGAGTTCACGCCCCTTTCCCTCCTATTGCTGCCTTACAGCGATGCGACGCCGTAGTCAAGTGTCGTGCACGGGGTTTCGTGTGTACTGAGTTCACGCCCCTTTCAATCCTATTGCTGCCTTACAGCGTTGCGACGCTGTAGGCAAGTGTCGTGCACGGGGTTTCGTGTGTACTGAGTTCACGCCCCTTTACCTCCTATTGCTGCCTTACAGCGTTGCGACGCCGAAGGCAAGTGTCATGCACGGGGTTTCGTGTGTACTGAGTTCACGCCCCTTTCCCTCCTATTGCTGCCTTACAGCGTTGCGACGCAGTAGGCAAGTGTCGTGCACGGGGTTTCGTGTGTACTGAGTTCACGCCCCTTTCCCTCCTATTGCTGCCTTGCAGCGTTGCGACGCCGAAGGCAAGTGTCGTGCACGGGGTTTCGTGTATACTGAGTTCACGCCCCTTTCCCTCCTATTGCTGCCTTACAGCGTTGCGACGCCGTAGGCAAGTGTCGTGCACGGGGTTTCGTGTGTACTGAGTTCACGCCCCTTTCCCTCCTTTTGCTGCCTTACTGTGTTGCGACGCCGAAGGCAAGTGTCGTGCACGGGGTTTCGTGTGTACTGAGTTCACGACCCTTTCCCTCCTATTGCTGCCTTACAGCGTTGCGACACCATAGGCAAGTTTCGTGCACGTGGTTTCGTGTGTACTGAGTTCACGCCCCTTTCCCTCCTATTGCTGCCTTACAGCGTTGCGACGCCGAAGGCAAGTGTCGTGCAGGGGGTTTCGTGTGTACTGAGTTCACGCCCCTTTCCCTCCTATTGCTGCCTTACAGCGTTGCGACGCCGTAGGCAAGTGTCGTGCACGGGGTTTCGTGTGTACTGAGTTCACGCCCCTTTCTCTCCTATTGCTGCGTTACAGCGTTGCGACGCCGAAGGCAAGTGTCGTGCACGGGGTTTCGTGTGTATTGAGTTCACACCCCTTTCCCTCCTATTGCTGCCTTACAGCATTGCGACGCCGTAGGCAAGTGTCGTGCACGGGGTTTCGTGTGTACTGAGATCACGCCCCTTTCCTTCCTATTGCTGCCTTACAGCGTTGCGACGCCGAAGGCAAGTGTCGTGCACGGGGTTTCGTGTGTACTGAGTTCACGCCCCTTTCCCTCCTATTGCTGCCTTACAGCGTTGCGACACCATAGGCACGTTTCGTGCACGTGGTTTCGTGTGTACTGAGTTCACGCCCCTTTCCCTCCTATTGCTGCCTTACAGCGTTGCGACGCCGAAGGCAAATGTCGTGCAGGGGGTTTCGTGTGTACTGAGTTCACGCCCCTTTCCCTCCTATTGCTGCCTTACAGCGTTGCGACGCCGTAGGCAAGTGTCGTGCACGGGGTTTCGTGTGTACTGAGTTCACGCCCCTTTCTCTCCTATTGCTGCGTTACAGCGTTGCGACGCCGAAGGCAAGTGTCGTGCACGGGGTTTCGTGTGTATTGAGTTCACACCCCTTTCCCTCCTACTGCTGCCTTACAGCGTTGCGACGCCGTAGGCAAGTGTCGTGCACGGGGTTTCGTGTGTACTGAGATCACGCCCCTTTCCCTCCCATTGCTGCCTTACAGTGTTGCGACGCCGTAGGCAAGTGTCGTGCACGGGGTTTCGTGTGTACTGAGTTCACGCCCCTTTCCCTCCTATTGCTGCCTTACAGCGTTGCGACGCCGAAGGCAAGTGTCGTGCACGAGGTTTCGTGTGTACTGAGTTCACGCCCCTTTCCCTCCTATTGCTGCCTTACAGCATTGCGACGCCGTAGGCAAGTGTCGTGCACGGGGTTTCGTCTGTACTGAGTTCACGCCCCTTTCCCTTCTATTGCTGCCTTACAGCGTTGCGACGCCGAAGGCAAGTGTCGTGCACGGGGTTTCGTGTGTACTGAGTTCATGCCCCTTTCCCTTCTATTGCTGCCTTACAGCGTTGCGACGCCGAAGGCAAGTGTCGTGCACGGGGTTTCGTGTGTACTGAGTTCACGCCCCTTTCCCTCCTATTGCTGCCTTACAGCGTTGTGACACCGAAGGCAAGTGTCGTTCACGGGGTTTCGTGTGTACTGAGTTCACGCCCCTTTCCCTCCTATTGCTGCCTTACAGCGTTGCGACGCCGAAGGCAAGTGTCGTGCACGGGGTTTCGTGTGTACTGAGTTCACGCCCCGTTCCCTCCTATTGCTGCCTTACTGCGTTGCGACGCCGAAGGCAAGTTTCGTGCACGTGGTTTCGTGTGTACTGAGTTCACGCCCCTTTCCCTCCTATTGCTGCCTTACAGCGTTGCGACGCCGAAGGCAAGTGTCGTGCAGGGGGTTTCGTGTGTACTGAGTTCACGCCCCTTTCCCTCTTATTGCGGCCTTACAGCGTTGCGACGCCGTAGGCAAGTGTCGTGCACGGGGTTTCGTGTGTACTGAGTTCACGCCCCTTTCCCTCCTATTGCTGCGTTACAGCGTTGCGACGCCGAAGGCAAGTGTCGTGCACGGTGTTTCGTGTGTACTGAGTTCACACCCCTTTCCCTCCTATTGCTTCTTTACAGCGTTGCGACGCCGTAGGCAAGTGTCGTGCACGGGGTTTCGTGTGTACTGAGATCACGGCCCTTTCCTTCCTATTACTGCCTTACAGCGTTGCGACGCCGAAGGCAAGTGTCGTGCACGGGGTTTCGTGTGTACTGAGTTCACGCCCCTTTCCCTCCTATTGCTGCCTTACAGCGATGCGACGCCATAGTCAAGTGTCGTGCACGGGGTTTCGTGTGTACTGAGTTCACGCCCCTTTCCCTCCTATTGCTGCCTTGCAGCGTTGCGACGCCGAAGGCAAGTGTCGTGCACGGGGTTTCGTGTGTACTGAGTTCACGCCCCTTTCCCTCCTATTGCTGCCTTACAGCGTTGCGACGCCGAAGGCAAGTGTCGTGCACGGGGTTTCGTGTGTACTGAGTTCACGCCCCTTTCCCTCCTATTGCTGCCTTACAGCGTTGCGACGCCGTAGGCAAGTGTCGTGCACGGGGTTTCGTGTGTACTGAGTTCACGCCCCTTTCCCTTCTATTGCTGCCTTACAGCGTTGCGACGCCGAAGGCAAGTGTCGTGCACGGGGTTTCGTGTGTACTGAGTTCATGCCCCTTTCCCTCCTATTGCTGCCTTACAGCGTTGCGACGCCGAAGGCAAGTGTCGTTCACGGGGTTTCGTGTGTACTGAGTTCACGCCCCTTTCCCTCCTATTGCTGCCTTACAGCGTTGCGACGCCGAAGGCAAGTGTCGTGCACGGGGTTTCGTGTGTACTGAGTTCACGCCCCGTTCCCTCCTATTGCTGCCTTACTGCGTTGCGACGCCGAAGGCAAGTGTCATGCACGGGGTTTCGTGTGTACTGAGTTCACGCCCCTTTCCCTCCTATTGCTGCCTTGCAGCGTTGCGACGCCGAAGGCAAGTGTCGTGCACGGGGTTTCGTGTATACTGAGTTCACGCCCCTTTCCCTCCTATTGCTGCCTTACAGCGTTGCGACGCCGTAGGCAAGTGTCGTGCACGGGGTTTCGTGTGTACTGAGTTCACGCCCCTTTCCCTCCTTTTGCTGCCTTACTGTGTTGCGACGCCGAAGGCAAGTGTCGTGCACGGGGTTTCGTGTGTACTGAGTTCACGCCCCTTTCCCTCCTATTGCTGCCTTACAGCGTTGCGACACCATAGGCAAGTTTCGTGCACGTGGTTTCGTGTGTACTGAGTTCACGCCCCTTTCCCTCCTATTGCTGCCTTACAGCGTTGCGACGCCGAAGGCAAGTGTCGTGCAGGGGGTTTCGTGTGTACTGAGTTCACGCCCCTTTCCCTCCTATTGCTGCCTTACAGCGTTGCGACGCCGTAGGCAAGTGTCGTGCACGGGGTTTCGTGTGTACTGAGTTCACGCCCCTTTCTCTCCTATTGCTGCGTTACAGCGTTGCGACGCCGAAGGCAAGTGTCGTGCACGGGGTTTCGTGTGTATTGAGTTCACACCCCTTTCCCTCCTATTGCTGCCTTACAGCGTTGCGACGCCGTAGGCAAGTGTCGTGCACGGGGTTTCGTGTGTACTGAGATCACGCCCCTTTCCTTCCTATTGCTGCCTTACAGCGTTGCGACGCCGAAGGCAAGTGTCGTGCACGGGGTTTCGTGTGTACTGAGTTCACGCCCCTTTCCCTCCTATTGCTGCCTTACAGCGTTGCGACACCATAGGCACGTTTCGTGCACGTGGTTTCGTGTGTACTGAGTTCACGCCCCTTTCCCTCCTATTGCTGCCTTACAGCGTTGCGACGCCGAAGGCAAATGTCGTGCAGGGGGTTTCGTGTGTACTGAGTTCACGCCCCTTTCCCTCCTATTGCTGCCTTACAGCGTTGCGACGCCGTAGGCAAGTGTCGTGCACGGGGTTTCGTGTGTACTGAGTTCACGCCCCTTTCTCTCCTATTGCTGCGTTACAGCGTTGCGACGCCGAAGGCAAGTGTCGTGCACGGGGTTTCGTGTGTATTGAGTTCACACCCCTTTCCCTCCTATTGCTGCCTTACAGCGTTGCGACGCCGTAGGCAAGTGTCGTGCACGGGGTTTCGTGTGTACTGAGATCACGCCCCTTTCCCTCCCATTGCTGCCTTACAGTGTTGCGACGCCGTAGGCAAGTGTCGTGCACGGGGTTTCGTGTGTACTGAGTTCACGCCCCTTTCCCTCCTATTGCTGCCTTACAGCGTTGCGACGCCGAAGGCAAGTGTCGTGCACGAGGTTTCGTGTGTACTGAGTTCACGCCCCTTTCCCTCCTATTGCTGCCTTACAGCATTGCGACGCCGTAGGCAAGTGTCGTGCACGGGGTTTCGTCTGTACTGAGTTCACGCCCCTTTCCCTTCTATTGCTGCCTTACAGCGTTGCGACGCCGAAGGCAAGTGTCGTGCACGGGGTTTCGTGTGTACTGAGTTCATGCCCCTTTCCCTCCTATTGCTGCCTTACAGCGTTGCGACGCCGAAGGCAAGTGTCGTGCACGGGGTTTCGTGTGTACTGAGTTCACGCCCCTTTCCCTCCTATTGCTGCCTTACAGCGTTGTGACACCGAAGGCAAGTGTCGTTCACGGGGTTTCGTGTGTACTGAGTTCACGCCCCTTTCCCTCCTATTGCTGCCTTACAGCGTTGCGACGCCGAAGGCAAGTGTCGTGCACGGGGTTTCGTGTGTAATGAGTTCACGCCCCGTTCCCTCCTATTGCTGCCTTACTGCGTTGCGACGCCGAAGGCAAGTTTCGTGCACGTGGTTTCGTGTGTACTGAGTTCACGCCCCTTTCCCTCCTATTGCTGCCTTACAGCGTTGCGACGCCGAAGGCAAGTGTCGTGCAGGGGGTTTCGTGTGTACTGAGTTCACGCCCCTTTCCCTCTTATTGCGGCCTTACAGCGTTGCGACGCCGTAGGCAAGTGTCGTGCACGGGGTTTCGTGTGTACTGAGTTCACGCCCCTTTCCCTCCTATTGCTGCGTTACAGCGTTGCGACGCCGAAGGCAAGTGTCGTGCACGGTGTTTCGTGTGTACTGAGTTCACACCCCTTTCCCTCCTATTGCTTCTTTACAGCGTTGCGACGCCGTAGGCAAGTGTCGTGCACGGGGTTTCGTGTGTACTGAGATCACGGCCCTTTCCTTCCTATTACTGCCTTACAGCGTTGCGACGCCGAAGGCAAGTGTCGTGCACGGGGTTTCGTGTGTACTGAGTTCACGCCCCTTTCCCTCCTATTGCTGCCTTACAGCGATGCGACGCCATAGTCAAGTGTCGTGCACGGGGTTTCGTGTGTACTGAGTTCACGCCCCTTTCCCTCCTATTGCTGCCTTGCAGCGTTGCGACGCCGAAGGCAAGTGTCGTGCACGGGGTTTTGTGTGTACTGAGATCACGCCCCTTTCCCTCCTATTGCTGCCTTACAGTGTTGCGACGCCGTAGGCAAGTGTCGTGCACGGGGTTTCGTGTGTACTGAGTTCACGCCCCTTTCCCTCCTATTGCTGCCTTACAGCGTTGCGACGCCGAAGGCAAGTGTCGTGCACGGGGTTTCGTGTGTACTGAGTTCACGCCCCTTTCCCTCCTATTGCTGCCTTACAGCGTTGCGACGCCGTAGGCAAGTGTCGTGCACGGGGTTTCGTGTGTACTGAGTTCACGCCCCTTTCCCTTCTATTGCTGCCTTACAGCGTTGCGACGCCGAAGGCAAGTGTCGTGCACGGGGTTTCGTGTGTACTGAGTTCATGCCCCTTTCCCTCCTATTGCTGCCTTACAGCGTTGCGACGCCGAAGGCAAGTGTCGTTCACGGGGTTTCGTGTGTACTGAGTTCACGCCCCTTTCCCTCCTATTGCTGCCTTACAGCGTTGCGACGCCGAAGGCAAGTGTCGTGCACGGGGTTTCGTGTGTACTGAGTTCACGCCCCGTTCCCTCCTATTGCTGCCTTACTGCGTTGCGACGCCGAAGGCAAGTTTCGTGCACGTGGTTTCGTGTGTACTGAGTTCACGCCCCTTTCCCTCCTATTGCTGCCTTACAGCGTTGCGACGCCGAAGGCAAGTGTCGTGCAGGGGGTTTCGTGTGTACTGAATTCACGCCCCTTTCCCTCTTATTGCGGCCTTACAGCGTTGCGACGCCGTAGGCAAGTGTCGTGCACGGGGTTTCGTGTGTACTGAGTTCACGCCCCTTTCCCTCCTATTGCTGCGTTACAGCGTTGCGACGCCGAAGGCAAGTGTCGTGCACGGTGTTTCGTGTGTACTGAGTTCACACCCCTTTCCCTCCTATTGCTTCTTTACAGCGTTGCGACGCCGTAGGCAAGTGTCGTGCACGGGGTTTCGTGTGTACTGAGATCACGCCCCTTTCCTTCCTATTACTGCCTTACAGCGTTGCGACGCCGAAGGCAAGTGTCGTGCACGGGGTTTCGTGTGTACTGAGTTCACGCCCCTTTCCCTCCTATTGCTGCCTTACAGCGTTGCGACGCCGTAGGCAATTGTCGTGCATGGGATTTCGTGAGTACTGAGTTCACGCCCCTTTCCCTCCTATTGCTGCCTTACAGCGTTGCGACGCCGAAGCCAAGTGTCGTGCACGGGGTTTCGTGTGTACTGAGTTCACGCCCCTTTCCCTCCTATTGCTGCCTTACAGCGTTACGACGCCGAAGGCAAGTGTCGTGCATGGGGTTTCGTGTGTACTGAGTTCACGCCCCTTTCCCTCCTATTGCTGCCTTACAGCGTTGCGACACCGAAGGCTAGTGTCGTGCACGGGGTTTCGTATGTACTGAGTTCACGACCCTTTCCCTCCTATTGCTGCCTTACAGCGTTGCGACGCCGTAGGCAATTGTCGTGCACGGGGTTTCGTGTGTACTGTGTTCACGCCCCTTTCCCTCCTATTGCTGCTTTACAGCGTTGCGACGCCGAAGGCAAGTGTCGTGCACGGGGTTACGTGTGTACTGAGTTCACGCCCCTTTCCCTCCTATTGCTGCCTTACAGCGTTGCGACGCCGTAGGCAAGTGTCGTGCACGGGGTTTCGTGTGTACTGAATTCACGCCCCTTTCCCTCCTATTGCTGCCTTCCAGCGTTGCGACGCCGAAGGCAAGTGTCGTGCACGGGGTTTCTTGTGTACTGAGTTCACGCCCCTTTCCCTCCTATTGCTGCCTTACAGCGTTGCGACGCCGTAGGCAAGTGTCGTGCACTGGGTTTCGTGTGTACTGAGTTCACGCCCCTTTCCCTCCTATTGCTGCCTTACAGCGTTGCGACGCCGAAGGCAAGTGTCGTGCATGGGGTTTCGTGTGTACTGAGTCCACGCCCCTTTCCCTACTATTGCTGCCTTACAGCGTTGCATCGCCGTAGGCAAGTGTCGTGCACGGGGTTTCGTGTGTACTGAGTTCACGCCCCTTTCCCTACTATTGCAGCCTTACAGCGTTGCGACACCGAAGGCAAGTGTCGTGCACGGGGTTTCGTGTGTATTGAGTTCACGCCCCTTTCCCTCCTATTGCTGCCTTACAGCGTTGCGACGCCGAAGGCAAGTGTCGTGCACGGGGTTTCGTGTCTACTGACTTCACGCCCCTTTCCCTCCTATTGCTGCCTTACAGCGTTGCGACACCGAAGGCAAGTGTCGTGCACGGGGTTTCGTGTGTACTGAGTTCACGCCCCTTTCCCTCCTATTGCTGCCTTACAGCGATGCGACGCCGTAGGCAAGTGTCGTGCATGGGGTTTCGTGTGTACTGAGTTCACGCCCCTTTCCCTCCTATGCTGCTTTACAGCGTTGCGACGCCGAAGGCAAGTGTCGTGCACGGGGTTTCGTGTGTACTGAGTTCATGCCCCTTTCCCTCCTATTGCTGCCTTACAGCGTTGCGAAGCCGAAGGCAAGTGTCGTGCACGGGGTTTCGTGTGTACTGAGTTCACGCCCCTTTCCCTCCTATTGCTGCCTTACAGCGTTGTGACACCGAAGGCAAGTGTCGTTCACGGGGTTTCGTGTGTACTGAGTTCACGCCCCTTTCCCTCCTATTGCTGCCTTACAGCGTTGCGACGCCGAAGGCAAGTGTCGTGCACGGGGTTTCGTGTGTACTGAGTTCACGCCCCGTTCCCTCCTATTGCTGCCTCACTGCGTTGCGACGCCGAAGGCAAGTTTCGTGCACGTGGTTTCGTGTGTACTGAGTTCACGCCCCTTTCCCTCCTATTGCTGCCTTACAGCGTTGCGACGCCGAAGGCAAGTGTCGTGCTGGGTGTTTCGTGTGTACTGAGTTCACGCCCCTTTCCCTCTTATTGCGGCCTTACAGCGTTGCGACGCCGAAGGCAAGTGTCGTGCACGGTGTTTCGTGTGTACTGAGTTCACACCCCTTTCCCTCCTATTGCTTCTTTACAGCGTTGCGACGCCGTAGGCAAGTGTCGTGCACGGAATTTCGTGTGTACTGAGATCACGCCCCTTTCCTTCCTATTACTGCCTTACAGCGTTGCGACGCCGAAGGCAAGTGTCGTGCACGGGGTTTCGTGTGTACTGAGTTCACGCCCCTTTCCCTCCTATTGCTGCCTTACAGCGTTGCGACGCCGTAGGCAATTGTCGTGCATGGGATTTCGTGAGTACTGAGTTCACGCCCCTTTCCCTCCTATTGCTGCCTTACAGCGTTGCGACGCCGAAGGCAAGTGTCGTGCACGGGGTTTCGTGTGTACTGAGTTCACGCCACTTTCCCTCCTATTGCTGCCTTACAGCGTTGCGACGCCGAAGGCAAGTGTCGTTCACGGGGTTTCGTGTGTACTGAGTTCACGCCCCTTTCCCTCCTATTGCTGCCTTACAGCGTTGCGACGCCGAAGGCTAGTGTCGTGCACGGGGTTTCGTATGTACTGAGTTCATGACCCTTTCCCTCCTATTGCTGCCTTACAGCGTTGCGACGCCGTAGGCAATTGTCGTGCACGGGGTTTTGTGTGTACTGTGTTCACGCCCCTCTCCCTCCTATTGCTGCTTTACAGCGTTGCGACGCCGAAGGCAAGTGTCGTGCACGGGGTTTCGTGTGTACTCAGTTCACGCCCCTTTCCCTCCTATTGCTGCCTTACAGCGATGCGACGCCGTAGTCAAGTGTCGTGCACGGGGTTTCGTGTGTACTGAGTTCACGCCCCTTTCCCTCCTATTGCTGCCTTACAGCGTTGCGACGCCGAAGGCAAGTGTCGTGCACGGGGTTTCGTGTGTACTGAGTTCACGCCCCTTTCCCTCCT
Organism: Locusta migratoria; assembly: GCA_026315105.1. Lineage (NCBI taxonomy): Eukaryota > Metazoa > Arthropoda > Insecta > Orthoptera > Acrididae > Locusta > Locusta migratoria. The sequence goes on along the minus strand of CM048748.1, from coordinate 444,131,745 downwards.
ATTGCTGCCTTACAGCGTTGCGTCGCCGTAGGCAAGTGTCGTGCACGGGGTTTCGTGTGTGTTGAGTCCACGCCCCTTTCCCTCCTATTGCAGCATTACAGCGTTGCGACGCCGAAGGCAAGTGTCGTGCACGTGGTTTCATGTGTACTGAGTTCACGCCCCTTTCCCTCCTATTGCTGCCTTACAGCGATGCGACGCCGTAGTCAAGTGTCGTGCACGGGGTTTCGTGTGTACTGAGTTCACGCCCCTTTCCCTCCTATTGCTGCCTTACAGCGTTGCGACGCCGAAGGCAAGTGTCGTGCACGGGGTTTCGTGTGTACTGAGTTCACGCCCCTTTCAATCCTATTGCTGCCTTACAGCGTTGCGACGCTGTAGGCAAGTGTCGTGCACGGGGTTTCGTGTGTACTGAGTTCACGCCCCTTTACCTCCTATTGCTGCCTTACAGCGTTGCGACGCCGAAGGCAAGTGTCATGCACGGTGTTTCGTGTGTACTGAGTTCACGCCCCTTTCCCTCCTATTGCTGCCTTACAGCGTTGCGACGCAGTAGGCAAGTGTCGTGCACGGGGTTTCGTGTGTACTGAGTTCACGCCCCTTTCCCTCCTATTGCTGCCTTGCAGCGTTGCGACGCCGAAGGCAAGTGTCGTGCACGGGGTTTCGTGTATACTGAGTTCACGCCCCTTTCCCTCCTATTGCTGCCTTACAGCGTTGCGACGCCGTAGGCAAGTGTCGTGCACGGGGTTTCGTGTGTACTGAGTTCACGCCCCTTTCCCTCCTTTTGCTGCCTTACTGCGTTGCGACGCCGAAGGCAAGTGTCGTGCACGGGGTTTCGTGTGTACTGAGTTCACGCCCCTTTCCCTCCTATTGCTGCCTTACAGCGTTGCGACACCATAGGCAAGTTTCGTGCACGTGGTTTCGTGTGTACTGAGTTCACGCCCCTTTCCCTCCTATTGCTGCCTTACAGCGTTGCGACGCCGAAGGCAAGTGTCGTGCAGGAGGTTTCGTGTGTACTGAGTTCACGCCCCTTTCCCTCCTATTGCTGCCTTACAGCGTTGCGACGCCGTAGGCAAGTGTCGTGCACGGGGTTTCGTGTGTACTGAGTTCACGCCCCTTTCTCTCGTATTGCTGCGTTACAGCGTTGCGACGCCGAAGGCAAGTGTCGTGCACGGGGTTTCGTGTGTAATGAGTTCACACCCCTTTCCCTCCTATTGCTGCCTTACAGCGTTGCGACGCCGTAGGCAAGTGTCGTGCACGGGGTTTCGTGTGTACTGAGATCACGCCCCTTTCCTTCCTATTGCTGCCTTACAGCGTTGCGACGCCGAAGGCAAGTGTCGTGCACGGGGTTTCGTGTGTACTAAGTTCACGCCCCTTTCCCTCCTATTGCTGCCTTACAGCGTTGCGACACCATAGGCAAGTTTCGTGCACGTGGTTTCGTGTGTACTGAGTTCACGCCCCTTTCCCTCCTATTGCTGCCTTACAGCGTTGCGACGCCGAAGGCAAGTGTCGTGCAGGGGGTTTCGTGTGTACTGAGTTCACGCCCCTTTCCCTCCTATTGCTGCCTTACAGCGTTGCGACGCCGTAGGCAAGTGTCGTGCACGGGGTTTCGTGTGTACTGAGTTCACGCCCCTTTCTCTCCTATTGCTGCGTTACAGCGTTGCGACGCCGAAGGCAAGTGTCGTGCACGGGGTTTCGTGTGTATTGAGTTCACACCCCTTTCCCTCCTATTGCTGCCTTACAGCGTTGCGACGCCGTAGGCAAGTGTCGTGCACGGGGTTTCGTGTGTACTGAGATCACGCCCCTTTCCTTCCTATTGCTGCCTTACAGCGTTGCGACGCCGAAGGCAAGTGTCGTGCACGGGGTTTCGTGTGTACTGAGTTCACGCCCCTTTCCCTCCTATTGCTGCCTTACAGCGATGCGACGCCATAGTCAAGTGTCGTGCACGGGGTTTCGTGTGTACTGAGTTCACGCCCCTTTCCCTCCTATTGCTGCCTTGCAGCGTTGCGACGCCGAAGGCAAGTGTCGTGCACGGGGTATTGTGTGTACTGAGATCACGCCCCTTTCCCTCCTATTGCTGCCTTACAGTGTTGCGACGCCGTAGGCAAGTGTCGTGCACGGGGTTTCGTGTGTACTGAGTTCACGTCCCTTTCCCTCCTATTGCTGCCTTACAGCGTTGCGACGCCGAAGGCAAGTGTCGTGCACGGGGTTTCGTGTGTACTGAGTTCACGCCCCTTTCCCTCCTATTGCTGCCTTACAGCATTGCGACGCCGTAGGCAAGTGTCGTGCACGGCGTTTCGTGTATACTGAGTTCACGCCCCTTTCCCTCCTATTGCTGCCTTACAGCGTTGCGACGCCGAAGGCAAGTGTCGTGCACGGGGTTTCGTGTGTACTGAGTTCACGCCCCGTTCCCTCCTATTGCTGCCTTACTGCGTTGCGACGCCGAAGGCAAGTTTCGTGCACGTGGTTTCGTGTGTACTGAGTTCACGCCCCTTTCCCTCCTATTGCTGCCTTACAGCGTTGCGACGCCGAAGGCAAGTGTCGTGCAGGGGGTTTCGTGTGTACTGAGTTCACGCCCCTTTCCCTCTTATTGCGGCCTTACAGCGTTGCGACGCCGTAGGCAAGTGTCGTGCACGGGGTTTCGTGTGTACTGAGTTCACGCCCCTTTCCCTCCTATTGCTGCGTTACAGCGTTGCGACGCCGAAGGCAAGTGTCGTGCACGGTGTTTCGTGTGTACTGAGTTCACACCCCTTTCCCTCCTATTGCTTCTTTACAGCGTTGCGACGCCGTAGGCAAGTGTCGTGCACGGGGTTTCGTGTGTACTGAGATCACGGCCCTTTCCTTCCTATTACTGCCTTACAGCGTTGCGACGCCGAAGGCAAGTGTCGTGCACGGGGTTTCGTGTGTACTGAGTTCACGCCCCTTTCCCTCCTATTGCTGCCTTACAGCGATGCGACGCCATAGTCAAGTGTCGTGCACGGGGTTTCGTGTGTACTGAGTTCACGCCCCTTTCCCTCCTATTGCTGCCTTGCAGCGTTGCGACGCCGAAGGCAAGTGTCGTGCACGGGGTTTTGTGTGTACTGAGATCACGCCCCTTTCCCTCCTATTGCTGCCTTACAGTGTTGCGACGCCATAGGCAAGTTTCGTGCACGGGGTTTCGTGTGTACTGAGTTCACGCCCCTTTCCCTCCTATTGCTGCCTTACAGCGTTGCGACGCCGAAGGCAAGTGTCGTGCACGGGGTTTCGTGTGTACTGAGTTCACGCCCCTTTCCCTCCTATTGCTGCCTTACAGCGTTGCGACGCCGTAGGCAAGTGTCGTGCACGGGGTTTCGTGTGTACTGAGTTCACGCCCCTTTCCCTTCTATTGCTGCCTTACAGCGTTGCGACGCCGAAGGCAAGTGTCGTGCACGGGGTTTCGTGTGTACTGAGTTCATGCCCCTTTCCCTCCTATTGCTGCCTTACAGCGTTGCGACGCCTAAGGCAAGTGTCGTTCACGGGGTTTCGTGTGTACTGAGTTCACGCCCCTTTCCCTCCTATTGCTGCCTTACAGCGTTGCGACGCCGAAGACAAGTGTCGTGCACGGGGTTTCGTGTGTACTGAGTTCACGCCCCGTTCCCTCCTATTGCTGCCTTACTGCGTTGCGACGCCGAAGGCAAGTTTCGTGCACGTGGTTTCGTGTGTACTGAGTTCACGCCCCTTTCCCTCCTATTGCTGCCTTACAGCGTTGCGACGCCGAAGGCAAGTGTCGTGCAGGGGGTTTCGTGTGTACTGAGTTCACGCCCCTTTCCCTCTTATTGCGGCCTTACAGCGTTGCGACGCCGTAGGCAAGTGTCGTGCACGGGGTTTCGTGTGTACTGAGTTCACGCCCCTTTCCCTCCTATTGCTGCGTTACAGCGTTGCGACGCCGAAGGCAAGTGTCGTGCACGGTGTTTCGTGTGTACTGAGTTCACACCCCTTTCCCTCCTATTGCTTCTTTACAGCGTTGCGACGCCGTAGGCAAGTGTCGTGCACGGGGTTTCGTGTGTACTGAGATCACGCCCCTTTCCTTCCTATTACTGCCTTACAGCGTTGCGACGCCGAAGGCAAGTGTCGTGCACGGGGTTTCGTGTGTACTGAGTTCACGCCCCTTTCCCTCCTATTGCTGCCTTACAGCGTTGCGACGCCGTAGGCAATTGTCGTGCATGGGATTTCGTGAGTACTGAGTTCACGCCCCTTTCCCTCCTATTGCTGCCTTACAGCGTTGCGACGCCGAAGGCAAGTGTCGTGCAGGAGGTTTCGTGTGTACTGAGTTCACGCCCCTTTCCCTCCTATTGCTGCCTTACAGCGTTGCGACGCCGTAGGCAAGTGTCGTGCACGGGGTTTCGTGTGTACTGAGTTCACGCCCCTTTCTCTCCTATTGCTGCGTTACAGCGTTGCGACGCCGAAGGCAAGTGTCGTGCACGGGGTTTCGTGTGTATTGAGTTCACACCCCTTTCCCTCCTATTGCTGCCTTACAGCGTTGCGACGCCGTAGGCAAGTGTCGTGCACGGGGTTTCGTGTGTACTGAGATCACGCCCCTTTCCTTCCTATTGCTGCCTTACAGCGTTGCGACGCCGAAGGCAAGTGTCGTGCACGGGGTTTCGTGTGTACTAAGTTCACGCCCCTTTCCCTCCTATTGCTGCCTTACAGCGTTGCGACACCATAGGCAAGTTTCGTGCACGTGGTTTCGTGTGTACTGAGTTCACGCCCCTTTCCCTCCTATTGCTGCCTTACAGCGTTGCGACGCCGAAGGCAAGTGTCGTGCAGGGGGTTTCGTGTGTACTGAGTTCACGCCCCTTTCCCTCCTATTGCTGCCTTACAGCGTTGCGACGCCGTAGGCAAGTGTCGTGCACGGGGTTTCGTGTGTACTGAGTTCACGCCCCTTTCTCTCCTATTGCAGCGTTACAGCGTTGCGACGCCGAAGGCAAGTGTCGTGCACGGGGTTTCGTGTGTATTGAGTTCACACCCCTTTCCCTCCTATTGCTGCCTTACAGCGTTGCGACGCCGTAGGCAAGTGTCGTGCACGGGGTTTCGTGTGTACTGAGATCACGCCCCTTTCCTTCCTATTGCTGCCTTACAGCGTTGCGACGCCGAAGGCAAGTGTCGTGCACGGGGTTTCGTGTGTACTGAGTTCACGCCCCTTTCCCTCCTATTGCTGCCTTACAGCGATGCGACGCCATAGTCAAGTGTCGTGCACGGGGTTTCGTGTGTACTGAGTTCACGCCCCTTTCCCTCCTATTGCTGCCTTGCAGCGTTGCGACGCCGAAGGCAAGTGTCGTGCACGGGGTTTTGTGTGTACTGAGATCACGCCCCTTTCCCTCCTATTGCTGCCTTACAGTGTTGCGACGCCGTAGGCAAGTGTCGTGCACGGGGTTTCGTGTGTACTGAGTTCACGCCCCTTTCCCTCCTATTGCTGCCTTACAGCGTTGCGACGCCGAAGGCAAGTGTCGTGCACGGGGTTTCGTGTGTACTGAGTTCACGCCCCTTTCCCTCCTATTGCTGCCTTACAGCATTGCGACGCCGTAGGCAAGTGTCGTGCACGGCGTTTCGTGTGTACTGAGTTCACGCCCCTTTCCCATGTATTGCTGCCTTACGGCGTTGCGACGCCGAAGGCAAGTGTCGTGCACGGGGTTTCGTGTGTACTGAGTTCATGCCCCTTTCCCTCCTATTGCTGCCTTACAGCGTTGCGACGCCGAAGGCAAGTGTCGTGCACGGGGTTTCGTGTGTACTGAGTTCACGCCCCTTTCCCTCCTATTGCTGCCTTACAGCGTTGTGACACCGAAGGCAAGTGTCGTTCACGGGGTTTCGTGTGTACTGAGTTCACGCCCCTTTCCCTCCTATTGCTGCCTTACAGCGTTGCGACGCCGAAGGCAAGTGTCGTGCACGGGGTTTCGTGTGTACTGAGTTCACGCCCCGTTCCCTCCTATTGCTGCCTTACTGCGTTGCGACGCCGAAGGCAAGTTTCGTGCACGTGGTTTCGTGTGTACTGAGTTCACGCCCCTTTCCCTCCTATTGCTGCCTTACAGCGTTGCGACGCCGAAGGCAAGTGTCGTGCAGGGGGTTTCGTGTGTACTGAGTTCACGCCCCTTTCCCTCTTATTGCGGCCTTACAGCGTTGCGACGCCGTAGGCAATTGTCGTGCACGGGGTTTCGTGTGTACTGAGTTCACGCCCCTTTCCCTCCTATTGCTGCGTTACAGCGTTGCGACACCGAAGGCAAGTGTCGTGCACGGTGTTTCGTGTGTACTGAGTTCACACCCCTTTCCCTCCTATTGCTTCTTTACAGCGTTGCGACGCCGTAGGCAAGTGTCGTGCACGGGGTTTCGTGTGTACTGAGATCACGGCCCTTTCCTTCCTATTACTGCCTTACAGCGTTGCGACGCCGAAGGCAAGTGTCGTGCACGGGGTTTCGTGTGTACTGAGTTCACGCCCCTTTCCCTCCTATTGCTGCGTTACAGCGTTGCGACGCCGAAGGCAAGTGTCGTGCACGGTGTTTCGTGTGTACTGAGTTCACACCCCTTTCCCTCCTATTGCTTCTTTACAGCGTTGCGACGCCGTAGGCAAGTGTCGTGCACGGAATTTCGTGTGTACTGAGATCACGCCCCTTTCCTTCCTATTACTGCCTTACAGCGTTGCGACGCCGAAGGCAAGTGTCATGCACGGGGTTTCGTGTGTACTGAGTTCACGCCCCTTTCCCTCCTATTGCTGCCTTACAGCGTTGCGACGCCGTAGGCAATTGTCGTGCATGGGATTTCGTGAGTACTGAGTTCACGCCCCTTTCCCTCCTATTGCTGCCTTACAGCGTTGCGACGCCGAAGGCAAGTGTCGTGCACGGGGTTTCGTGTGTACTGAGTTCACGCCACTTTCCCTCCTATTGCTGCCTTACAGCGTTGCGACGCCGAAGGCAAGTGTCGTGCATGGGGTTTCGTGTGTACTGAGTTCACGCCCCTTTCCCTCCTATTGCTGCCTTACAGCGTTGCGACACCGAAGGCTAGTGTCGTGCACGGGGTTTCGTATGTACTGAGTTCATGACCCTTTCCCTCCTATTGCTGCCTTACAGCGTTGCGACGCCGTAGGCAATTGTCGTGCACGGGGTTTCGTATGTACTGTGTTCACGCCCCTTTCCCTCCTATTGCTGCTTTACAGCGTTGCGACGCCGAAGGCAAGTGTCGTGCACGGGGTTTCGTGTGTACTGAGTTCACGCCCCTTTCCCTCCTATTGCTGCCTTACAGCGTTGCGACGCCGTAGGCAAGTGTCGTGCACGGGGTTTCGTGTGTACTGAATTCACGCCCCTTTCCCTCCTATTGCTGCCTTACAGCGTTGCGACGCCGAAGGCAAGTGTCGTGCACGGGGTTTCGTGTGTACTGAGATCACGCCCCTTTCCCTCCTATTGCTGCCTTACAGTGTTGCGACGCCGTAGGCAAGTTTCGTGCACGGGGTTTCGTGTGTACTGAGTTCACGCCCCTTTCCCTCCTATTGCTGCCTTACAGCGTTGCGACGCCGAAGGCAAGTGTCGTGCACGGGGTTTCGTGTGTACTGAGTTCACGCCCCTTTCCCTCCTATTGCTGCCTTACAGCGTTGCGACGCCGTAGGCAAGTGTCGTGCACGGGGTTTCGTGTGTACTGAGTTCACGCCCCTTTCCCTTCTATTGCTGCCTTACAGCGTTGCGACGCCGAAGGCAAGTGTCGTGCACGGGGTTTCGTGTGTACTGAGTTCATGCCCCTTTCCCTCCTATTGCTGCCTTACAGCGTTGCGACGCCTAAGGCAAGTGTCGTTCACGGGGTTTCGTGTGTACTGAGTTCACGCCCCTTTCCCTCCTATTGCTGCCTTACAGCGTTGCGACGCCGAAGACAAGTGTCGTGCACGGGGTTTCGTGTGTACTGAGTTCACGCCCCGTTCCCTCCTATTGCTGCCTTACTGCGTTGCGACGCCGAAGGCAAGTTTCGTGCACGTGGTTTCGTGTGTACTGAGTTCACGCCCCTTTCCCTCCTATTGCTGCCTTACAGCGTTGCGACGCCGAAGGCAAGTGTCGTGCACGGGGTTTCGTGTGTACTGAGTTCACGCCCCTTTCCCTCCTATTGCTGCCTTACAGCGTTGCGACGCCGTAGGCAAGTGTCGTGCACGGGGTTTCGTGTGTACTGAGTTCACGCCCCTTTCCCTTCTATTGCTGCCTTACAGCGTTGCGACGCCGAAGGCAAGTGTCGCGCACGGGGTTTCGTGTGTACTGAGTTCATGCCCCTTTCCCTCCTATTGCTGCCTTACAGCGTTGCGACGCCTAAGGCAAGTGTCGTTCACGGGGTTTCGTGTGTACTGAGTTCACGCCCCTTTCCCTCCTATTGCTGCCTTACAGCGTTGCGACGCCGAAGACAAGTGTCGTGCACGGGGTTTCGTGTGTACTGAGTTCACGCCCCGTTCCCTCCTATTGCTGCCTTACTGCGTTGCGACGCCGAAGGCAAGTTTCGTGCACGTGGTTTCGTGTGTACTGAGTTCACGCCCCTTTCCCTCCTATTGCTGCCTTACAGCGTTGCGACGCCGAAGGCAAGTGTCGTGCAGGGGGTTTCGTGTGTACTGAGTTCACGCCCCTTTCCCTCTTATTGCGGCCTTACAGCGTTGCGACGCCGTAGGCAAGTGTCGTGCACGGGGTTTCGTGTGTACTGAGTTCACGCCCCTTTCCCTCCTATTGCTGCGTTACAGCGTTGCGACGCCGAAGGCAAGTGTCGTGCACGGTGTTTCGTGTGTACTGAGTTCACACCCCTTTCCCTCCTATTGCTTCTTCACAGCGTTGCGACGCCGTAGGCAAGTGTCGTGCACGGGGTTTCGTGTTTACTGAGATCACGCCCCTTTCCTTCCTATTACTGCCTTACAGCGTTGCGACGCCGAAGGCAAGTGTCGTGCACGGGGTTTCGTGTGTACTGAGTTCACGCCCCTTTCCCTCCTATTGCTGCCTTACAGCGTTGCGACGCCGTAGGCAATTGTCGTGCATGGGATTTCGTGAGTACTGAGTTCACGCCCCTTTCCCTCCTATTGCTGCCTTACAGCGTTGCGACGCCGAAGCCAAGTGTCGTGCACGGGGTTTCGTGTGTACTGAGTTCACGCCCCTTTCCCTCCTATTGCTGCCTTACAGCGTTGCGACGCCGAAGGCAAGTGTCGTGCATGGGGTTTCGTGTGTACTGAGATCACGCCCCTTTCTCTCCTATTGCTGCCTTACAGCGTTGCGACACCGAAGGCTAGTTTCGTGCACGGGGTTTCGTATGTACTGAGTTCACGACCCTTTCCCTCCTATTGCTGCCTTACAGCGTTGCGACGCCGTAGGCAATTGTCGTGCACGGGGTTTCGTGTGTACTGTGTTCACGCCCCTTTCCCTCCTATTGCTGCTTTACAGCGTTGCGACGCCGAAGGCAAGTGTCGTGCACGGGGTTTCGTGTGTACTGAGTTCACGCCCCTTTCCCTCCTATTGCTGCCTTACAGCGTTGCGACGCCGTAGGCAAGTGTCGTGCACGGGGTTTCGTGTGTACTGAATTCACGCCCCTTTCCCTCCTATTGCTGCCTTCCAGCGTTGCGACGCCGAAGGCAAGTGTCGTGCACGGGGTTTCTTGTGTACTGAGTTCACGCCCCTTTCCCTCCTATTGCTGCCTTACAGCGTTGCGACGCCGTAGGCAAGTGTCGTGCACTGGGTTTCGTGTGTACTGAGTTCACGCCCCTTTCCCTCCTATTGCTGCCTTACAGCGTTGCGACGCCGAAGGCAAGTGTCGTGCATGGGGTTTCGTGTGTACTGAGTCCACGCCCCTTTCCCTACTATTGCTGCCTTACAGCGTTGCATCGCCGTAGGCAAGTGTCGTGCACGGGGTTTCGTGTGTACTGAGTTCACGCCCCTTTCCCTACTATTGCAGCCTTACAGCGTTGCGACACCGAAGGCAAGTGTCGTGCACGGGGTTTCGTGTGTACTGAGTTCACGCCCCTTTCCCTCCTATTGCTGCCTTACAGCGTTGCGACGCCGAAGGCAAGTGTCGTGCACGGGGTTTCGTGTCTACTGACTTCACGCCCCTTTCCCTCCTATTGCTGCCTTACAGCGTTGCGACACCGAAGGCAAGTGTCGTGCATGGGGTTTCGTGTGTACTGAGTTCACGCCCCTTTCCCTTCTATTGCTGCCTTACAGCGTTGCGACGCCGAAGGCAAGTGTCGTGCACGGGGTTTCGTGTGTACTGAGTTCATGCCCCTTTCCCTCCTATTGCTGCCTTACAGCGTTGCGACGCCGAAGGCAAGTGTCGTGCACGGAGTTTCGTGTGTACTGAGTTCACGCCCCTTTCCCTCCTATTGCTGCCTTACAGCGTTGTGACACCGAAGGCAAGTGTCGTTCACGGGGTTTCGTGTGTACTGAGTTCACGCCCCTTTCCCTCCTATTGCTGCCTTACAGCGTTGCGACGCCGAAGGCAAGTGTCGTGCACGGGGTTTCGTGTGTACTGAGTTCACGCCCCGTTCCCTCCTATTGCTGCCTCACTGCGTTGCGACGCCGAAGGCATGTTTCGTGCACGTGGTTTCGTGTGTACTGAGTTCACGCCCCTTTCCCTCCTATTGCTGCCTTACAGCGTTGCGACGCCGAAGGCAAGTGTCGTGCTGGGGGTTTCGTGTGTACTGAGTTCACGCCCCTTTCCCTCTTATTGCGGCCTTACAGCGTTGCGACGCCGTAGGCAAGTGTCGTGCACGGGGTTTCGTGTGTACTGAGTTCACGCCCCTTTCCCTCCTATTGCTGCGTTACAGCGTTGCGACGCCGAAGGCAAGTGTCATGCACGGGGTTTCGTGTGTACTGAGTTCACGCCCCTTTCCCTCCTATTGCTGCCTTACAGCGTTGCGACGCCGTAGGCAATTGTCGTGCATGGGATTTCGTGAGTACTGAGTTCACGCCCCTTTCCCTCCTATTGCTGCCTTACAGCGTTGCGACGCCGAAGGCAAGTGTCGTGCACGGGGTTTCGTGTGTACTGAGTTCACGCCACTTTCCCTCCTATTGCTGCCTTACAGCGTTGCGACGCCGAAGGCAAGTGTCGTGCATGGGGTTTCGTGTGTACTGAGTTCACGCCCCTTTCCCTCCTATTGCTGCCTTACAGCGTTGCGACACCGAAGGCTAGTGTCGTGCACGGGGTTTCGTATGTACTGAGTTCATGACCCTTTCCCTCCTATTGCTGCCTTACAGCGTTGCGACGCCGTAGGCAATTGTCGTGCACGGGGTTTCGTGTGTACTGTGTTCACGCCCCTTTCCCTCCTATTGCTGCTTTACAGCGTTGCGACGCCGAAGGCAAGTGTCGTGCACGGGGTTTCGTGTGTACTGAGTTCACGCCCCTTTCCCTCCTATTGCTGCCTTACAGCGTTGCGACGCCGTAGGCAAGTGTCGTGCACGGGGTTTCGTGTGTACTGAATTCACGCCCCTTTCCCTCCTATTGCTGCCTTACAGCGTTGCGACGCCGAAGGCAAGTGTCGTGCACGGGGTTTCTTGTATACTGAGTTCACGCCCCTTACCCTCCTATTGCTGCGTTACAGCGTTGCGACGCCGTAGGCAAGTGTCGTGCACGGGGTTTCGTGTGTACTGAGTTCACGCCCCTTTCCCTCCTATTGCTGCCTTACAGCGTTGCGACGCCGAAGGCAAGTGTCGTGCACGGGGTTTCGTGTGTACTGAGTCCACGCCCCTTTCCCTACTATTGCTGCCTTACAGCGTTGCATCGCCGTAGGCAAGTGTCGTGCACGGGGTTTCGTGTGTACTGAGTTCACGCCCCTTTCCCCACTATTGCTGCCTTACAGCGTTGCGACACCGAAGGCAAGTGTCGTGCACGGGGTTTCGTGTGTACTGAGTTCACGCCCCTTTCCCTCCTATTGCTGCCTTACAGCGTTGCGACGCCGAAGGCAAGTGTCGTGCACGGGGTTTCGTGTCTACTGACTTCACGCCCCTTTCCCTCCTATTGCTGCCTTACAGCGTTGCGACGCCGTAGGCAAGTGTCGTGCACGGGGTTTCGTGTGTACTGAGTTCACGCCCCTTTCCCTCCTATTGCTGCTTTACAGCGTTGCGACGCCGAAGGCAAGTGTCGTGCACGGGGTTTCGTGTGTACTGAGTTCACGCCCCTTTCCCTCCTATTGCTGCCTTACAGCGTTGCGACGCCGTAGGCAAGTGTCGTGCACGGGGTTTCGTGTGTACTGAGTTCACGACCCTTTCCCTCCTATTGCTGCCTTACAGCGTTGCGACGCCATAGGCAATTGTCGTGCACGGGGTTTCGTGTGTACTGTGTTCACGCCCCTTTCCCCCCTATTGCTGCTTTACAGCGTTGCGACGCCGAAGGCAAGTGTCGTGCACGGGGTTTCGTGTGTACTGAGTTCACGCCCCTTTCCCTCCTATTGCTGCCTTACAGCGTTGCGACGCCGTAGGCAAGTGTCGTGCACGGGGTTTCGTGTGTACTGAATTCACGCCCCTTTCCCTCCTATTGCTGCCTTACAGCGTTGCGACGCCGAAGGCAAGTGTCGTGCACGGGGTTTCTTGTGTACTGAGTTCACGCCCCTTTCCCTCCTATTGCTGCCTTACAGCGTTGCGACGCCGTAGGCAAGTGTCGTGCACGGGGTTTCGTGTGTACTGAGTTCAAGCCCCTTTCCCTCCTATTGCTGCCTTACAGCGTTGCGACGCCGAAGGCAAGTGTCGTGCACGGGGTTTCGTGTGTACTGAGTCCACTCCCCTTTCCCTACTATAGCTGCCTTACAGCGTTGCATCGCCGTAGGCAAGTGTCGTGCACGGGGTTTCGTGTGTACTGAGTTCACGCCCCTTTCCCTACTATTGCTGCCTTACAGCGTTGCGACACCGAAGGCAAGTGTCGTGCACGGGGTTTCGTGTGTACTGAGTTCACGCCCCTTTCCCTCCTATTGCTGCCTTACAGCGTTGCGACGCCGAAGGCAAGTGTCGTGCACGGGGTTTCGTGTCTACTGACTTCACGCCCCTTTCCCTAATATTGCTGCCTTACAGCGTTGCGACGCCATAGGAAAGTGTCGTGCACGGGGTTTCGTGTGTACTGAGTTCACGCCCGTTTCCCTCCTATTGCTGCCTTACAGCGTTGCGACGCCGAAGGCAAGTGTCGTGCACGGGGTTTCGTGTGTACTGAGTTCACGCCCCTTTCCCTCCTATTGCTGCCTTACAGCGTTGCGACGCCGTAGGCAAGTGTCGTGCACGGGGTTTCGTGTGTACTGAGTTCACGCCCCTTTCCCTTCTATTGCTGCCTTACAGCGTTGCGACGCCGAAGGCAAGTGTCGTGCACGGGGTTTCGTGTGTACTGAGTTCACACCCCTTTCCCTCCTATTGCTTCTTTACAGCGTTGCGACGCCGTAGGCAAGTGTCGTGCACGGAATTTCGTGTGTACTGAGATCACGCCCCTTTCCTTCCTATTACTGCCTTACAGCGTTGCGACGCCGAAGGCAAGTGTCGTGCACGGGGTTTCGTGTGTACTGAGTTCACGCCCCTTTCCCTCCTATTGCTGCCTTACAGCGTTGCGACGCCGTAGGCAATTGTCGTGCATGGGATTTCGTGAGTACTGAGTTCACGCCCCTTTCCCTCCTATTGCTGCCTTACAGCGTTGCGACGCCGAAGGCAAGTGTCGTGCACGGGGTTTCGTGTGTACTGAGTTCACGCCACTTTCCCTCCTATTGCTGCCTTACAGCGTTGCGACGCCGAAGGCAAGTGTCGTGCATGGGGTTTCGTGTGTACTGAGTTCACGCCCCTTTCCCTCCTATTGCTGCCTTACAGCGTTGCGACACCGAAGGCTAGTGTCGTGCACGGGGTTTCGTATGTACTGAGTTCATGACCCTTTCCCTCCTATTGCTGCCTTACAGCGTTGCGACGCCGTAGGCAATTGTCGTGCACGGGGTTTCGTGTGTACGGTGTTCACGCCCCTTTCCCTCCTATTGCTGCTTTACAGTGTTGCGACGCCGAAGGCAAGTGTCGTGCACGGGGTTTCGTGTGTACTGAGTTCACGCCCCTTTCCCTCCTATTGCTGCCTTACAGCGTTGCGACGCCGAAGACAAGTGTCGTGCACGGGGTTTCGTGTGTACTGAATTCACGCCCCTTTCCCTCCTATTGCTGCCTTACAGCGTTGCGACGCCGAAGGCAAGTGTCGTGCACGGGGTTTCTTGTGTACTGAGTTCACGCCCCTTTCCCTCCTATTGCTGCCTTACAGCGTTGCGACGCCGTAGGCAAGTGTCGTGCACGGGGTTTCGTGTGTACTGAGTTCACGCCCCTTTCCCTCCTATTGCTGCCTTACAGCGTTGTGACGCCGAAGGCAAGTGTCGTGCACCGGGTTTCGTGTGTACTGAGTCCACGCCCCTTTCCCTACTATTGCTGCCTTACAGCGTTGCATCGCCGTAGGCAAGTGTCGTGCACGGGGTTTCGTGTGTACTGAGTTCACGCCCCTTTCCCTACTATTGCTGCCTTACAGCGTTGCGACACCGAAGGCAAGTGTCGTGCACGGGGTTTCGTGTGTACTGAGTTCACGCCCCTTTCCCTCCTATTGCTGCCTTACAGCGTTGCGACGCCGAAGGCAAGTGTCGTGCACGGGGTTTCGTGTCTACTGACTTCACGCCCCTTTCCCTCCTATTGCTGCCTTACAGCGTTGCGACGCCGTAGGCAAGTGTCGTGCACGGGGTTTCGTGTGTACTGAGTTCACGCCCCTTTCCCTCCTATTGCTGCTTTACAGCGTTGCGACGCCGAAGGCAAGTGTCGTGCACGGGGTTTCGTGTGTACTGAGTTCACGCCCCTTTCCCTCCTATTGCTGACTTACAGCGTTGCGACGCCGTAGGCAAGTGTCGTGCACGGGGTTTCGTGTGTACTGAGTTCACGACCCTTTCCCTCCTATTGCTGCCTTACAGCGTTGCGACGCCATAGGCAATTGTCGTGCACGGGGTTTCGTGTGTACTGTGTTCACTCCCCTTTCCCCCCTATTGCTGCTTTACAGCGTTGCGACGCCGAAGGCAAGTGTCGTGCACGGGGTTTCGTGTGTACTGAGTTCACGCCCCTTTCCCTCCTATTGCTGCCTTACAGCGTTGCGACGCCGTAGGCAAGTGTCGTGCACGGGGTTTCGTGTGTACTGAATTCACGCCCCTTTCCCTCCTATTGCTGCCTTACAGCGTTGCGACGCCGAAGGCAAGTGTCGTGCACGGGGTTTCTTGTGTACTGAGTTCACGCCCCTTTCCCTCCTATTGCTGCCTTACAGCGTTGCGACGCCGTAGGCAATTGTCGTGCACGGGGTTTCGTGTGTACTGAGTTCACGCCCCTTTCCCTCCTATTGCTGCCTTACAGCGTTGCGACGCCGAAGGCAAGTGTCGTGCACGGGGTTTCGTGTGTACTGAGTCCACGCCCCTTTCCCTACTATAGCTGCCTTACAGCGTTGCATCGCCGTAGGCAAGTGTCGTGCACGGGGTTTCGTGTGTACTGAGTTCACGCCCCTTTCCCTACTATGGCTGCCTTACAGCGTTGCGACACCGAAGGCAAGTGTCGTGCACGGGGTTTCGTGTGTACTGAGTTCACGCCCCTTTCCCTCCTATTGCTGCCTTACAGCGTTGCGACGCCGAAGGCAAGTGTCGTGCACGGGGTTTCGTGTCTACTGACTTCACGCCCCTTTCCCTCCTATTGCTGCCTTACAGCGTTGCGACGCCATAGGAAAGTGTCGTGCACGGGGTTTCGTGTGTACTGAGTTCACGCCCCTTTCCCTCCTATTGCTGCCTTACAGCGTTGCGACGCCGAAGGCAAGTGTCGTGCACGGGGTTTCGTGTGTACTGAGTTCACGCCCCTTTCCCTCCTATTGCTGCCTTACAGCGTTGCGACGCCGTAGGCAAGTGTCGTGCACGGGGTTTCGTGTGTACTGAGTTCACGCCCCTTTCCCTTCTATTGCTGCCTTACAGCGTTGCGACGCCGAAGGCAAGTGTCGTGCACGGGGTTTCGTGTGTACTGAGTTCACACCCCTTTCCCTCCTATTGCTTCTTTACAGCGTTGCCACGCCGTAGGCAAGTGTCGTACACGGAATTTCGTGTGTACTGAGATCACGCCCCTTTCCTTCCTATTACTGCCTTACAGCGTTGCGACGCCGAAGGCAAGTGTCGTGCACGGGGTTTCGTGTGTACTGAGTTCACGCCCCTTTCCCTCCTATTGCTGCCTTACAGCGTTGCGACGCCGTAGTCAATTGTCGTGCATGGGATTTCGTGAGTACTGAGTTCACGCCCCTTTCCCTCCTATTGCTGCCTTACAGCGTTGCGACGCCGAAGGCAAGTGTCGTGCACGGGGTTTCGTGTGTACTGAGTTCACGCCACTTTCCCTCCTATTGCTGCCTTACAGCGTTGCGACGCCGAAGGCAAGTGTCGTGCATGGGGTTTCGTGTGTACTGAGTTCACGCCCCTTTCCCTCCTATTGCTGCCTTACAGCGTTGCGACACCGAAGGCTAGTGTCGTGCACGGGGTTTCGTATGTACTGAGTTCATGACCCTTTCCCTCCTATTGCTGCCTTACAGCGTTGCGACGCCGTAGGCAATTGTCGTGCACGGGGTTTCGTGTGTACTGTGTTCACGCCCCTTTCCCTCCTATTGCTGCTTTACAGTGTTGCGACGCCGAAGGCAAGTGTCGTGCACGGGGTTTCGTGTGTACTGAGTTCACGCCCCTTTCCCTCCTATTGCTGCCTTACAGCGTTGCGACGCCGTAGGCAAGTGTCGTGCACGGGGTTTCGTGTGTACTGAATTCACGCCCCTTTCCCTCCTATTGCTGCCTTACAGCGTTGCGACGCCGAAGGCAAGTGTCGTGCACGGGGTTTCTTGTGTACTGAGTTCACGCCCCTTTCCCTCCTATTGCTGCCTTACAGCGTTGCGACGCCGTAGGCAAGTGTCGTGCACGGGGTTTCGTGTGTACTGAGTTCACGCCCCTTTCCCTCCTATTGCTGCCTTACAGCGTTGCGACGCCGAAGGCAAGTGTCGTGCACCGGGTTTCGTGTGTACTGAGTCCACGCCCCTTTCCCTACTATTGCTGCCTTACAGCGTTGCATCGCCGTAGGCAAGTGTCGTGCACGGGGTTTCGTGTGTACTGAGTTCACGCCCCTTTCCCTACTATTGCTGCCTTACAGCGTTGCGACACCGAAGGCAAGTGTCGTGCACGGGGTTTCGTGTGTACTGAGTTCACGCCCCTTTCCCTCCTATTGCTGCCTTACAGCGTTGCGACGCCGAAGGCAAGTGTCGTGCACGGGGTTTCGTGTCTACTGACTTCACGCCCCTTTCCCTCCTATTGCTGCCTTACAGCGTTGCGACGCCGTAGGCAAGTGTCGTGCACGGGGTTTCGTGTGTACTGAGTTCACGCCCCTTTCCCTCCTATTGCTGCTTTACAGCGTTGCGACGCCGAAGGCAAGTGTCGTGCACGGGGTTTCGTGTGTACTGAGTTCACGCCCCTTTCCCTCCTATTGCTGCCTTACAGCGTTGCGACGCCGTAGGCAAGTGTCGTGCACGGGGTTTCGTGTGTACTGAGTTCACGACCCTTTCCCTCCTATTGCTGCCTTACAGCGTTGCGACGCCATAGGCAATTGTCGTGCACGGGGTTTCGTGTGTACTGTGTTCACGCCCCTTTCCCCCCTATTGCTGCTTTACAGCGTTGCGACGCCGAAGGCAAGTGTCGTGCACGGGGTTTCGTGTGTACTGAGTTCACGCCCCTTTCCCTCCTATTGCTGCCTTACAGCGTTGCGACGCCGTAGGCAAGTGTCGTGCACGGGGTTTCGTGTGTACTGAATTCACGCCCCTTTCCCTCCTATTGCTGCCTTACAGCGTTGCGACGCCGAAGGCAAGTGTCGTGCACGGGGTTTCTTGTGTACTGAGTTCACGCCCCTTTCCCTCCTATTGCTGCCTTACAGCGTTGCGACGCCGTAGGCAAGTGTCGTGCACGGGGTTTCGTGTGTACTGAGTTCACGCCCCTTTCCCTCCTATTGCTGCCTTACAGCGTTGCGACGCCGAAGGCAAGTGTCGTGCACGGGGTTTCGTGTGTACTGAGTCCACGCCCCTTTCCCTACTATTGCTGCCTTACAGCGTTGCATCGCCGTAGGCAAGTGTCGTGCACGGGGTTTCGTGTGTACTGAGTTCACGCCCCTTTCCCTACTATTGCTGCCTTACAGCGTTGCGACACCGAAGGAAAGTGTCGTGCACGGGGTTTCGTGTGTACTGAGTTCACGCCCCTTTCCCTCCTATTGCTGCCTTACAGCGTTGCGACGCCGAAGGCAAGTGTCGTGCACGGGGTTTCGTGTGTACTGAGTTCACGCCCCGTTCCCTCCTATTGCTGCCTTACTGCGTTGCGACGCCGAAGGCAAGTTTCTTGCACGTGGTTTCGTGTGTACTGAGTTCACGCCCCTTTCCCTCCTATTGCTGCTTTACAGCGTTGCGACGCTGAAGGCAAGTGTCGTGCAGGGGGTTTCGTGTGTACTGAGTTCACGCCCCTTTCCCTCTTATTGCGGCCTTACAGCGTTGCGACGCCGTAGGCAAGTGTCGTGCACGGGGTTTCGTGTGTACTGAGTTCACGCCCCTTTCCCTCCTATTGCTGCGTTACAGCGTTGCGACGCCGAAGGCAAGTGTCGTGCACGTGGTTTCGTGTGTACTGAGTTCACACCCCTTTCCCTCCTATTGCTTCTTTACAGCGTTGCGACGCCGTAGGCAAGTGTCGTGCACGGGGTTTCGTGTGTACTGAGATCACGCCCCTTTCCTTCCTATTACTGCCTTACAGCGTTGCGACGCCGAAGGCAAGTGTCGTGCACGGGGTTTCGTGTGTACTGAGTTCACGCCCCTTTCCCTCCTATTGCTGCCTTACAGCGTTGCGACGCCGAAGGCAAGTGTCGTGCACGGGGTTTCGTGTGTACTGAGTTCACGCCCCTTTCCCACCTATTGCTGCCTTACAGCGTTGCGACGCCGTAGGCAAGTGTCGTGCACGGGGTTTCGTGTGTACTGAGTTCACGCCCCTTTCCCTCCTATTGCTGCCTTTCGGCGTTGCGACACCGAAGGCAAGTGTCGTGCACGGGGTTTCGTGTGTACTGAGTTCACGCCCTGTTCCCTCCTATTGCTGCCTTACAGCGTTGCGACACCGTAGGCAAGTTTCGTGCACGTGGTTTCGTGTGTACTGAGTTCACGCCCCTTTCCCTCCTATTGCTGCCTTACAGCGTTGCGACGCCGAAGGCAAGTGTCGTGCACGGGGTTTCGTGTGTACTGAGTTCACGCCCCTTTCCCTCCTATTGCTGCCTTACAGCGTTGCGACGCTGTAGGCAAGTGTCGTGCACGGGGTTTCGTGTGTACTGAGTTCACGCCCCTTTCCCTCCTATTGCTGCCTTACAGCGTTGCGACGCCGAAGGCAAGTGTCGTGCACGGGGTTTCGTGTTTACTGAGTTCACGCCCCTTTCCCTACTATTGCTGCCTTACAGCGTTGCGACACCGAAGGCAAGTGTCGTGCACGGGGTTTCGTGTGTACTGAGTTCACGCCCCTTTCCCTCCTATTGCTGCCTTACAGCGTTGCGACACCGAAGGCAAGTGTTGTGCACGGGGTATCGTGTGTACTGAGTTCACGCCCCTTTCCCTCCTATTGCTGCCTTACAGCGTTGCGACGCGGAAGGCAAGTGTCGTGTACAGGGTTTCGTGTGTACTGAGTTCACGCCCCTTTCCCTCCTATTGCTGCCTTACAGCGTTGCGTCGCAGTAGGCAAGTGTCGTGCACGGGGTTTCGTGTGTGTTGAGTCCACGCCCCTTTCCCTCCTATTGCTGCATTACAGCGTTGCGACGCCGAAGGCAAGTGTCGTGCACGGGGTTTCGTGTGTACTGAGTTCACGCCACTTTCCCTCTTATTGCTGCCTTACAGCGTTGCGACGCCGAAGGCAAGTGTCGTGAACGGGGTTTCGTGTGTACTGAGTTCACGCCCCTTTCAATCCTATTGCTGCCTTACAGCGTTGCGACGCTGTAGGCAAGTGTCGTGCACGGGGTTTCGTGTGTTCTGAGTTCATGCCCCTTTCCCTCCTATTGCTGCCTTACAGCGTTGCGACGCCGAAGGCAAGTGTCGTGCACGGGGTTTCGTGTGTACTGAGTTCATGCCCCTTTCCCTCCTATTGCTGCCTTACAGCGTTGCGACGCCGTAGGCAAGTGTCGTGCACGGGGTTTCGTGTGTACTGAGTTCACGCCCCTTTCCCTCCTATTGCTGCCTTGCAGCGTTGCGACGCCGAAGGCAAGTGTCGTGCACGGGGTTTCGTGTGTACTGAGTTCACGCCCCTTTCCCTCCTATTGCTGCCTTACAGCGTTGCGACACCGTAGGCAAGTTTCGTGCACGTGGTTTCGTGTGTACTGAGTTCACGCCCCTTTCCCTCCAATTGCTGCCTTACAGCGTTGCGACGCCGAAGGCAAGTGTCGTGCAGGGGGTTTCGTGTGTACTGAGTTCACGCCCCTTTCCCTCCTATTGCTGCCTTACAGCGTTGCGACGCCGTAGGCAAGTGTCGTGCACGGGGTTTCGTGTGTACTGAGTTCATGCCCCTTTCCCTCCTATTGCTGTGTTACAGCGTTGCGACGCCGAAGGCAAGTGTCGTGCACGGGGTTTCGTGTGTATTGAGTTCACAACCCTTTCCCTCCTATTGCTGCCTTACAGCGTTGCGACGCCGAAGGCAAGTGTCGTGCACGGGGTTTCGTGTGTACTGAGTTCACGCCCCTTTCCCTCCTATTGCTGCCTTACAGCGTTGCGACGCCGTAGGCAATTGTCGTGCACGGGATTTCGTGAGTACTGATTTCACGCCCCATTCCCTCCTATTGCTGCCTTACAGCGTTGCGACGCCGAAGGCAAGTGTCGTGCACGGGGTTTCGTGTGTACTGAGTTCATGCCCCTTTCCCTCCTATTGCTGCCTTACAGCGTTGCGACGCTGTAGGCAAGTGTCGTGCACGGGGTTTCGTGTGTACTGAGTTCACGCCCCTTTCCCTCCTATTGCTGCCTTACAGCGTTGCGACGCCGAAGGCAAGTGTCGTGCACGGGGTTTCGTGTGTACTGAGTTCACGCCCCTTTCCCACCTATTGCTGCCTTACAGCGTTGCGACGCCGTAGGCAAGTGTCGTGCACGGGGTTTCGTGTGTACTGAGTTCACGCCCCTTTCCCTCCTATTGCTGCCTTGCAGCGTTGCGACACCGAAGGCAAGTGTCGTGCACGGGGTTTCGTGTGTTCTGCGATCACGCCCCTTTCCCTCCTATTCCTGCCTTACAGCGTTGCGACGCCGTAGGCAAGTGTCGTGCACGGGGTTTCGTGTGTACTGAGTTCACGCCCCATTCCCTCCTATTGCTGCCTTACAGCGTTGCGACGCCGAAGGCAAGTGTCGTGCACGGGGTTTCGTGTGTACTGAGTTCACGCCCCTTTCCCTCCTATTGCTGCCTTACAGCGTTGCGACGCCGTAGGCAAGTGTCGTGCACGGGGTTTCGTGTGTACTGAGTTCACGCCCCTTTCCCTCCTATTGCTGCCTTACAGCTTTGCGACGCCGAAGGCAAGTGTCGTGCACGGGGTTTCGTGTGTACTGAGTTCACGCCCCTTTCCCTCCTATTGCTGCCTTACAGCGTTGCGACGCCGTAGGCAAGTGTCGTGCACGGGGTTTCGTGTGTACTGTGTTCACGCCCCTTTCCCTCCTATTGCTGCCTTACAGCGTTGTGATACCGAAGGCAAGTGTCGTGCACGGGGTTTCTTGTGTCCTGAGTTCCCGCCCCTTTCCCTCCTATTGCTGCCTTACAGCGTTGCGACGCCGTAGGCAAGTGTCGTGCACGAGGTTTCGTGTGTACTGAGTTCACGCCCCTTTCCCTCCTATTGCTTCCTTACAGCGTTGCGACGCCGTAGGCAAGTGTCGTGCACGGGGTTTCGTGTGTACTGAGTTCACGCCCCTTTCCCTCCTATTGCTGCGTTACAGCGTTGGGACGCCGAAGGCAAGTGTCGTGCACGGGGTTTCGTGTGTACTGCGTTCACACCCATTTCCCTCCTATTGCTGCCTTACAGCGTTGCGACGCCGTAGGCAAGTGTCGTGCACGGGGTTTCGTGTGTACTGAGATCACGCCCCTTTCCTTCCTATTGCTGCCTTACAGCGTTGCGACGCTGAAGGCAAGTGTCATGCACGGGGTTTCGTGTGTACTGAGTTCACGCCCCTTTCCCTCCTATTACTGCCTTACAGCGTTGCGACACCGAAGGCAAGTGTCGTGCACGGGGTATCGTGTGTACTGAGTTCACGCCCCTTTCCCTCCTATTGCTGCCTTACAGCGTTGCGACGCGGAAGGCAAGTGTCGTGCACAGGGTTTCGTGTGTACTGAGTTCACGCCTCTTTCCCTCCTATTGCTGCCTTACAGCGTTGCGTCGCCGTAGACAAGTGTCGTGCACGGGGTTTCGTGTGTGTTGAGTCCACGCCCCTTTCCCTCCTATTGCTGCATTACAGCGTTGCGACGCCGAAGGCAAGTGTCGTGCACGTGGTTTCATGTGTACTGAGTTCACGCCCCTTTCCCTCCTATTGCTGCCTTACAGCGATGCGACGCCGTAGTCAAGTGTCGTGCACGGGGTTTCGTGTGTACTGAGTTCACACCCCTTTCCCTCCTATTGCTGCATAACAGCGTTGCGACGCCGAAGGCAAGTGTCGTGCACGGGGTTTCGTGTGTACTGAGTTCACGCCCCTTTCAATCATATTGCTGCCTTACAGCGTTGCGACGCTGTAGGCAAGTGTCGTGCACGGGGTTTCGTGTGTACTGAGTTCACGCCCCTTTCCCTCCTATTGCTGCCTTACAGCGTTGCGACGCCGAAGGCAAGTGTCATGCACGGGGTTTCGTGTGTACTGAGTTCACGCCCCTTTCCCTCCTATTGCTGCCTTACAGCGTTGCGACGCAGTAGGCAAGTGTCGTGCACGGGGTTTCGTGTGTACTGAGTTCACGCCCCTTTCCCTCCTATTGCTGCCTTGCAGCGTTGCGACGCCGAAGGCAAGTGTCGTGCACGGGGTTTCGTGTATACTGAGTTCACGCCCCTTTCCCTCCTATTGCTGCCTTACAGCTTTGCGACGCCGTAGGCAAGTGTCGTGCACGGGGTTTCGTGTGTACTGAGTTCACGCCCCTTTCCCTCCTTTTGCTGCCTTACTGCGTTGCGACGCCGAAGGCAAGTTTCGTGCACGGGGTTTCGTGTGTACTGAGTTCACGCCCCTTTCCCTCCTATTGCTGCCTTACAGCGTTGCGACACCATAGGCAAGTTTCGTGCACGTGGTTTCGTGTGTACTGAGTTCACGCCCCTTTCCCTCCTATTGCTGCCTTACAGCGTTGCGACGCCGAAGGCAAGTGTCGTGCAGGGGGTTTCGTGTGTACTGAGTTCACGCCCCTTTCCCTCCTATTGCTGCCTTACAGCGTTGCGACGCCGTAGGCAAGTGTCGTGCACGGGGTTTCGTGTGTACTGAGTTCACGCCCCTTTCTCTCCTATTGCTGCGTTACAGCGTTGCGACGCCGAAGGCTAGGGTCGTGCACGGGGTTTCGTGTGTATTGAGTTCACACCCCTTTCCCTCCTATTGCTGCCTTACAGCGTTGCGACGCCGTAGGCAAGTGTCGCGCACGGGGTTTCGTGTGTACTGAGATCACGCCCCTTTCCTTCCTATTGCTGCCTTACAGCGTTGCGACGCCGAAGGCAAGTGTCGTGCACGGGGTTTCGTGTGTACTGAGTTCACGCCCCTTTCCCTCCTATTGCTGCCTTACAGCGATGCGACGCCATAGTCAAGTGTCGAGCACGGAGTTTCGTGTGTACTGAGTTCACGCCCCTTTCCCTCCTATTGCTGCCTTGCAGCGTTGCGACGCCGAAGGCAAGTGTCGTGCACGGGGTTTTGTGTGTACTGAGATCACGCCCCTTTCCCTCCTATTGCTGCCTTACAGTGTTGCGACGCCGTAGGCAAGTGTCGTGCACGGGGTTTCGTGTGACATGAGTTCACGCCCCTTTCCCTCCTATTGCTGCCTTACAGCGTTGCGACGCCGAAGGCAAGTGTCGTGCACGGGGTTTCGTGTGTACTGAGTTCACGCCCCTTTCCCTCCTATTGCTGCCTTACAGCGTTGCGACGCCGTAGGCAAGTGTCATGCACGGGGTTTCGTGTGTACTGAGTTTACGCCCCTTTCCCTTCTATTGCTGCCTTACAGCGTTGCGACGCCGAAGGCAAGTGTCGTGCACGGGGTTTCGTGTGTACTGAGTTCATGCCCCTTTCCCTCCTATTGCTGCCTTACAGCGTTGCGACGCCGAAGGCAAGTGTCGTGCACGGGGTTTCGTGTGTACTGAGTTCACGCCCCTTTCCCTCCTATTGCTGCCTTACAGCGTTGTGACACCAAAGGCAAGTGTCGTTCACGGGGTTTCGTGTGTACTGAGTTCACGCCCCTTTCCCTCCTATTGCTGCCTTACAGCGTTGCGACGCCGAAGGCAAGTGTCGTGCATGGGGTTTCGTGTGTACTGAGTTCACGCCCCGTTCCCTCCTATTGCTGCCTTACTGCGTTGCGACGCCGAAGGCAAGTTTCGTGCACTTGGTTTCGTGTGTACTGAGTTCACGCCCCTTTCCCTCCTATTGCTGCCTTACAGCGTTGCGACGCCGAAGGCAAGTGTCGTGCAGGGGGTTTCGTGTGTACTGAGTTCACGCCCCTTTCCCTCTTATTGCGGCCTTACAGCGTTGCGACGCCGTAGGCAAGTGTCGTGCACGAAGTTTCGTGTGTACTGAGTTCACGCCCCTTTCCCTCCTATTGCTGCGTTACAGCGTTGCGACGCCGAAGGCAAGTGTCGTGCACGGTGCTTCGTGTGTACTGAGTTCACACCCCATTCCCTCCTATTGCTTCTTTACAGCGTTGCGACGCCGTAGGCAAGTGTCGTGCACGGGGTTTCGTGTGTACTGAGATCACGCCCCTTTCCTTCCTATTACTGCCTTACAGCGTTGCGACGCCGAAGGCAAGTGTCGTGCACGGGGTTTCGTGTGTACTGAGTTCACGCCCCTTTCCCTCCTATTGCTGCCTTACAGCGTTGCGACGCCGTAGGCAATTGTCGTGCATGGGATTTCGTGAGTACTGAGTTCACGCCCCTTTCCCTCCTATTGCTGCCTTACAGCGTTGCGACGCCGAAGGCAAGTGTCGTGCACGGGGTTTCGTGTGTACTGAGTTCACGCCCCTTTCCCTCCTATTGCTGCCTTACAGCGTTGCGACGCCGAAGGCAAGTGTCTTGCATGGGGTTTCGTGTGTACTGAGTTCACGCCCCTTTTCCTCCTGTTGCTGCCTTACAGCGTTGCGACACCGAAGGCTAGTGTCGTGCACGGGGTTTCGTATGTACTGAGTTCACGACCCTTTCCCTTCTATTGCTGCCTTACAGCGTTGCGACGCCGTAGGCATTTGTCGTGCACGGGGTTTCGTGTGTACTGTGTTCACGCCCCTTTCCCTCCTATTGCTGCTTTACAGCGTTGCGACGCCGAAGGCAAGTGTCGTGCACGGGGTTTCGTGTGTACTGAGTTCACGCCCCTTTCCCTCCTATTGCTGCCTTACAGCGTTGCGACGCCGTAGGCAAGTGTCGTGCACGGGGTTTCGTGTGTAGTGAATTCACGCCCCTTTCCCTCCTATTGCTGCCTTACAGCGTTGCGACGCCGAAGGCAAGTGTCGTGCACGGGGTTTCTTGTGTACTGAGTTCACACCCCTTTCCCTCCTATTGCTGCCTTACAGCGTTGCGACGCCGTAGGCAAGTGTCGTGCACGGGGTTTCGTGTGTACTGAGTACACGCCCCTTTCCCTCCTATTGCTGCCTTACAGTGTTGCGACGCCGAAGGCAAGTGTCGTGCACGGGGTTTCGTGTGTACTGAGTCCATGCCCCTTTCCCTACTATTGCTGCCTTACAGCGTTGCATCGCCGTAGGCAAGTGTCGTGCACGGGGTTTCGTGTGTACTGAGTTCACGCCCCTTTCCCTACTATTGCTGCCTTACAGCGTTGCGACACCGAAGGCAAGTGTCGTGCACGGGGTTTCGTGTGTACTGAGTTCACGCCCCTTTCCCTCCTATTGCTGCCTTACAGCGTTGCGACGCCGAAGGCAAGTGTCGTGCACGGGGTTTCGTTTCTACTGACTTCACGCCCCTTTCCCTCCTATTGCTGCCTTACAGCGTTGCGACGCCGAAGGCAAGTGTCGAGCAGGGGGTTTCGTGTGTACTGAGTTCACGCCCCTTTCCCTCCTATTGCTGCCTTACAGCGTTGCGACGCCGTAGGCAAGTGTCGTGCACGGGGTTTCGTGTGTACTGAGTTCACGACCCTTTCCCTCCTATTGCTGCCTTACAGCGTTGCGACGCCGTAGGCAATTGTCGTGCACGGGGTTTCGTGTGTACTGTGTTCACGCCCCTTTCCCTCCTATTGCTGCTTTACAGCGTTGCGACGCCGAAGGCAAGTGTCGTGCACGGGGTTTCGTGTGTACTGAGTTCACGCCCCTTTCCCTCCTATTGCTGCCTTACAGCGTTGCGACGCCGTAGGCAAGTGTCGTGCACGGGGTTTCGTGTGTACTGAATTCACGCCCCTTTCCCTCCTATTGCTGCCTTACAGCGTTGCGACGCCGAAGGCAAGTGTCGTGCACGGGGTTTCTTGTGTACTGAGTTCACGCCCCTTTCCCTCCTATTGCTGCCTTACAGCGTTGCGACGCCGTAGGCAAGTGTCGTGCACGGGGTTTCGTGTGTACTGAGTTCACGCCCCTTTCCCTCCTATTGCTGCTTTACAGCGTTTCGACGCCGAAGGCAAGTGTCGTGCACGGGGTTTCGTGTGTACTGAGTCCACGCCCCTTTCCCTACTATTGCTGCCTTACAGCGTTGCATCGCCGTAGGCAAGTGTCGTGCACGGGGTTTCGTGTGTACTGAGTTCACGCCCCTTTCCCTACTATTGCTGCCTTACAGCGTTGCGACACCGAAGGCAAGTGTCGTGCACGGGGTTTCGTGTGTACTGAGTTCACGCCCCTTTCCCTCCTATTGCTGCCTTACAGCGTTGCGACGCCGAAGGCAAGTGTCGTGCACGGGGTTTCGTGTCTACTGACTTCACGCCCCTTTCCCTCCTATTGCTGCCTTACAGCGTTGCGACGCCGTAGGAAAGTGTCGTGCACGGGGTTTCGTGTGTACTGAGTTCACGCCCCTTTCCCTCCTATTGCTGCCTTACAGCGTTGCGACGCCGAAGGCAAGTGTCGTGCACGGGGTTTCGTGTGTACTGAGTTCACGCCCCTTTCCCTCCTATTGCTGCCTTACAGCGTTGCGACGCCGTAGGCAAGTGTCGTGCACGGGGTTTCGTGTGTACTGAGTTCACGCCCCTTTCCCTTCTATTGCTGCCTTACAGCGTTGCGACGCCGAAGGCAAGTGTCGTGCACGGGGTTTCGTGTGTACTGAGTTCACGCCCCTTTCCCTCCTATTGCTGCCTTACAGCGTTGCGACGCCGTAGGCAAGTGTCGTGCACGGGGTTTCGTATGTACTGAGTTCACGCCCCTTTCCCTCCTATTGCTGCCTTACAGCGTTGCGACGCCGAAGGCAAGTGTCGTGCACGGGGTTTCGTGTGTACTGAGTTCATGCCCCTTTCCCTCCTATTGCTGCCTTCCTGCGTTGCGACGCCGAAGGCAAGTTTCGTGCACGTGGTTTCGTGTGTACTGAGTTCACGCCACTTTCCCTCCTATTGCTGCCTTACAGCGTTGCGACGCTGAAGGCAAGTTTCGTGCAGGGGGTTTCGTGTGTACTGAGTTCACGCCGCTTTCCCTCTTATTGCGGCCTTACAGCGTTGCGACGCCGTAGGCAAGTGTTGTGCACGGGGTTTCGTGTGTACTGAGTTCACGCCCCTTTCCCTCCTATTGCTGCGTTACAGCGTTGCGACGCCGAAGGCAAGTGTCGTGCACGGGGTTTCGTGTGTACTGAGTTCACACCCCTTTCCCTCCTATTGCTTCTTTACAGCGTTGCGACGCCGTAGGCAAGTATTGTGCACGGGGTTTCGTGTGTACTGAGATCACGACCCTTTCCTTCCTATTACTGCCTTACAGCGTTGCGACGCCGATGGCAAGTGTCGTGCACGGGGTTTCGTGTGTACTGAGTTCACGCCCCTTTCCCTCCTATTGCTGCCTTACAGCGTTGCGACGCCGTAGGCAATTGTCGTGCATGGGATTTCGTGAGTACTGAGTTCACGCCCCTTTCCCTCCTATTGCTGCCTTACAGCGTTGCGACGCCGAAGGCAAGTGTCGTGCACGGGGTTTCGTGTGTACTGAGTTCACGCCCCTTTCCCTCCTATTGCTGCCTTACAGCGTTGCGACGCCGAAGGCAAGTGTCGTGCATGGGGTTTCCTTTGTACTGAGTTCACGCCCCTTTCCCTCCTATTGCTGCCTTACAGCGTTGCGACACCGAAGGCTAGTGTCGTGCACGGGGTTTCGTGTGTACTGAGTTCACGACCCTTTCCCTCCTATTGCTGCCTTACAGCGTTGCGACGCCGTAGGCAATTGTCGTGCACGGGGTTTCGTGTGTACTGTGTTCACGCCCCTTTCCCTCCTATTGCTGCTTTACAGCGTTGCGACGCCGAAGGCAAGTGTCGTGCACGGGGTTTCGTGTGTACTGAGTTCACGCCCCTTTCCCTCCTATTGCTGCCTTACAGCGTTGCGACGCCGTAGGCAAGTGTCGTGCACGGGGTTTCGTGTGTACTGAATTCACGCCCCTTTCCCTCCTATTGCTGCCTTACAGCGTTGCGACGCCGAAGGCAAGTGTCGTGCACGGGGTTTCTTGTGTACTGAGTTCACGCCCCTTTCCCTCCTATTGCTGCCTTACAGCGTTGCGACGCCGTAGGCAAGTGTCATGCACGGGGTTTCGTGTGTACTGAGTTCACGCCATTTTCCCTCCTATTGCTGCCTTACAGCGTTGCGACGCCGAAGGCAAGTGTCGTGCACGGGGTTTCGTGTGTACTGAGTCCACGCCCCTTTCCCTACTATTGCTGCCTTACAGCGTTGCATCGCCGTAGGCAAGTGTCGTGCGCTGGGTTTCGTGTGTACTGAGTTTACGCCCCTTTCCCTACTATTGCTGCCTTACAGCGTTGCGACACCGAAGGCAAGTGTCGTGCACGGGGTTTCGTGTGTACTGAGTTCACGCCCCTTTCCCTCCTATTGCTGCCTTACAGCGTTGCGACGCCGAAGGCAAGTGTCGTGCACGAGGTTTCGTGTCTACTGACTTCACGCCCCTTTCCCTCCTATTGCTGCCTTACAGCGTTGCGACGCCGTAGGCAAGTGTCGTGCACGGGGTTTCGTGTGTACTGAGTTCACGCCCCTTTCCCTCCTATTGCTGCCTTACAGCGTTGCGACCCTGAAGGCAAGTGTCGTGCACGGGGTTTCGTGTGTACTGAGTTCACGCCCCTTTCCCTCCTATTGCTGCCTTACAGCGTTGCGACGCCGTAGGCAAGTGTCGTGCACGGGGTTTCGTGTGTACTGAGTTCACGCCCCTTTCCCTCCTATTGCTGCCTTACAGCGTTGTGATGCCAAAGGCAAGTGTCGTGCATGGGGTTTCGTGTGTACTGAGTTCACGCCCTTTTCCCTCCTATTGTTGCCTTACAGCGTTGCGTCGCCGTAGGCAAGTGTCGTGCACGGGGTTTCGTGTGTACTGAGTTCACGACCCTTTCCCTCCTATTGCTGCCTTACAGCGTTGCGACGCCATAGGCAAGTGTCGTGCACGGGGTTTCGTGTGTACTGAGTTCACGCCCCTTTCCCTCCTATTGCTGACTTACAGCGTTGCGACGCCGAAGGCAAGTTTCGTGCACGGGGTTTCGTGTGTACTGAGTTCACGCCCCTTTCCCTCCTATTGCTGCCTTACAGCGTTGCGACGCCGAAGGCAAGTGTCGTGGACGGGGTTTCTTGTGTACTGAGTTCACGCCCCTTTCCCTCCTATTGCTGCCTTACAGCGTTGCGACGCCGTAGGCAAGTGTCGTGCACGGGGTTTCGTGTGTACTGAGTTCACGCCCCTTTCCCTCCTATTGCTGCCTTACAGCGTTGCAACGCCGAAGGCAAGTGTCGTGCACGGGGTTTCGTGTGTACTGAGTTCACGCCCCTTTCCCTACTATTGCTGCCTTACAGCGTTGCATCGCCGTAGGCAAGTGTCGTGCACGGGGTTTCGTGTGTACTGAGTTCACGCCCCTTTCCCTCGTATTGCTACCTTACAGCGTTGCGACACCGAAGGCAAGTGTCGTGCACGGGGTTTCGTGTGTACTGAGTTCACGCCCCTTTCCCTCCTATTGCTGCCTTACAGCGTTGCGACGCCGTAGGAAAGTGTCGTGCACGGGGTTTCGTGTGTACTGAGTTCACGCCCCTTTCCCTCCTATTGCTGCCTTACAGCGTTGCATCGCCGTAGGCAAGTGTCGTGCACGGGGTTTCGTGTGTACTGAGTTCACGCCCCTTTCCCTCCTATTGCTGCCTTACAGCGTTGCGACGCCGTAGGCAAGGGTCGTGCACGGGGTTTCGTGTGTACTGAGTTCACGCCCCTTTCCCTCCTATTGCTGCCTTACAGCGTTGTGATGCCCAAGGCAAGTGTTGTGCACGGGGTTTCGTGTGTACTGAGTTCACGCCCTTTTCCCTCCTATTGCTGCCTTACAGCGTTGCGTCGCCGTAGGCAAGTGTCGTGCACGGGGTTTCGTGTGTACTGAGTTCACGCCCCTTTCCCTCCTATTGCTGCCTTACAGCGTTGCGACGCCGTAGGCAAGTGTCGTGCACGGGGTTTCGTGTGTACTGAGTTCACGCCCCTTTCCCTCCTATTGCTGCCTTACAGCGTTGCGACGCCGAAGGCAAGTGTCGTGCACGGGGTTCGTGTGTACTGAGTTCACGCCCCTTTCCCTCCTATTGCTGCCTTACAGCATTGCGACGCCGTAGGCAAGTGTCGTGCACGGGGTTTCGTGTGTACTGAGTTCATGCCCCTTTCCCTCCTATTGCTGCCTTACAGCGTTGCGACGCCGAAGGCAAGTGTCGTGCACGGGGTTTCGTGTGTACTGAGTTCACGCCCCTTTCCCTCCTATTGCTGCCTTACAGCGTTGCGACGCCGTAGGCAAGTGTCGTGCACGGGGTTTCGTGTGTACTGAGTTCACGCCCCTTTCCCTCCAATTTGCTGCCTTACACCATTGTGACGCCGAAGGCAAGTGTCGTGCACGGGGTTTCGTGTGTACTGACTTCACGCCCCTTTCCCTCCTATTGCTGCCTTACAGCGTTGCGTCGCCGTAGGCAAGTGTCGTGCACAGTGTTTCGTGTGTACTGAGTTCACGCCCCTTTCCCACCTATTGCTGCCTAACAGCGTTGCGACGCCGAAGGCAAGTATCGTGCACGGGGTTTCGTGTGTACTGAGTTCACGCCCCTTTCCCTCCTATTGCTTCCTTACAGCGTTGCGACGCCGTAGGCAAGTGTCGTGCACGGGGATTCGTGTGTACTGAGTTCACGCCCCTTTCCCTCCTATTGCTGCCTTACAGCGTTGCGACGCCGAAGGCAAGTGTCGTGCACGGTGTTTCGTGTGTACTGAGTTCACGCCCCTTTCCCTCCTATTGCTGCCTTACAGCGTTGCGACGCCGTAGGCAAGTGTCGTGCACGGGGTTTCGTGTGTACTGAGTTCACGCCCCTTTCCCTTCTATTGCTGCCTTACAGCGTTGCGACGCCGAAGGCAAGTGTCGTGCACGGGGTTTCGTGTGTACTGAGTTCACGCCCCTTTCCCTCCTATTGCTGCCTTACAGCGTTGCGACGCCGTAGGCAAGTGTCGTGCACGGGGTTTCGTGTGTACTGAGTTCACGCACCTTTCCCTCCTATTGCTGCCTTACAGCGTTGCGACGCCGTAGGCAAGTGTCGTGCACGGGGTTTCATGTGTACTGAGTTCACGCCCCGTTCCCTCATATTGCTGCCTTACTGCGTTGCGACGCCGAAGGCAAGTGTCGTGCACGGGGTTTCGTGTGTACTGAGTTCACGCCCCTTTCCCTCCTCTTGCTGCCTTACAGCGTTGCGACACCGTAGGCAAGTTTCGTGCACGTGGTTTCGTGTGTACTGAGTTCACGCCCCTTTCCCTCCTATTGCTGCCTTACAGCGTTGCGACGCCGAAGGCAAGTGTCGTGCAGGGGGTTTCGTGTGTACTGAGTTCAGGCCCTTTCCCTCCTATTGCTGCGTTACAGCGTTGCGACGTCGAAGGCAAGTGTCGTTCACGGGGTTGCGTGTGTACTGAGTTCACACCCCTTTCTCTCCTATTGCTGCTTTACAGCGTTGCGACGCCGTAGGCAAGTGTCGTGCACGGGGTTTCGTGTGTACTGAGATCACGCCCCTTTCCTTCCTATTGCTGCCTTACAGCGTTGCGACGCCGAAGGCAAGTGTCGTGCATGGGGTTTCGTGTGTACTGAGTTCACGCCCCTTTCCCTCCTATTGCTGCCTTACAGCGTTGTGACACCGAAGGCTAGTGTCGTGCACGGGGTTTCGTGTGTACTGAGTTCACGACCCTTTCCCTCCTATTGCTGCCTTACAGCGTTGCAACGCCGAAGGCAAGTGTCGTGCACGGGGCTTCGTGTGTACTGAGTTCACGCCCCTTTCCCTACTATTGCTGCCTTACAGCGTTGCATCGCCGTAGGCAAGTGTCGTGCACGGGGTTTCGTGTGTACTGAGTTCACGCCCCTTTCCCTCTTATTGCTGCCTTACAGCGTTGAAACACCGAAGGCAAGTGTCGTGCACGGGGTCTCGTGTGTACTGAGTTCACGCCCCTTTCCCTCCTATTGCTGCCTTACAGTGTTGCGACGCCGAAGGCAAGTGTCGTGCACGGGGTTTCGTGTCTACTGACTTCACGCCCCTTTCCCTCCTATTGCTGCCTTACAGCGTTGCGACGCGGTAGGAAAGTGTCGTGCACGGGTTTTCGTGTGTACTGAGTTCACGCCCTTTTCCCTCCTATTGCTGCCTTACAACGTTGCGTCGCCGTAGGCAAGTGTCGTGCACGGGGTTTCGTGTGTACTGAGTTCACGCCCCTATCCCTCCTATTGCTGCCTTACAGCGTTGCGACGCCGTAGGCAAGTGTCGTGCACGGGGTTTCGTGTGTACTGAGTTCACGCCCCTTTCCCTCCTATTGCTGCCTTACAGCGTTGCGACGCCGAAGGCAAGTGTCGTGCAGGGGGATTCGTGTGTACTGAGTTCACGCCACTTTCCCTCCTATTGCTGCCTTACAGCGTTGCGACGCCGTAGGCAAGTGTCGTGCACGGGGTTTCGTGTGTACTGAGTTCACGCCCCTTTCCCTCCTATTGCTGCCTTACAGCGTTGCGTCGCAGTAGGCAAGTGTCGTGCACAGGGTTTCGTGTGTACTGAGTTCACGCCCCTTTCCCTCCTATTGCTGCCTTACAGCGTTGCGACGCCGAAGGCAAGTGTCGTGCACGGGGTTTCGTGTGTACTGAGTTCACGCCCCTTTCCCTCCTATTGCTGCCTTACAGCGTTGCGACGCCGTAGGCAAGTGTCGTGCACGGGGTTTCGTGTGTACTGAGTTCACGCCCCTTTCCCTCCTATTGCTGCCTTACAGCGTTGCGACGCCGTAGGCAATTGTCGTGCATGGGATTTCGTGAGTACTGAGTTCACGCCCCTTTCCCTCCTATTGCTGCCTTACAGCGTTGCGACGCCGAAGGCAAGTGTCGTGCACGGGGTTTCGTGTGTACTGAGTTCACGCCCCTTTCCCTCCTATTGCTGCCTTACAGCGTTGCGACGCCGAAGGCAAGTGTCGTGCATGGGGTTTCCTTTGTACTGAGTTCACGCCCCTTTCCCTCCTATTGCTGCCTTACAGCGTTGCGACACCGAAGGCTAGTGTCGTGCACGGGGTTTCGTGTGTACTGAGTTCACGACCCTTTCCCTCCTATTGCTGCCTTACAGCGTTGCGACGCCGTAGGCAATTGTCGTGCACGGGGTTTCGTGTGTACTGTGTTCACGCCCCTTTCCCTCCTATTGCTGCTTTACAGCGTTGCGACGCCGAAGGCAAGTGTCGTGCACGGGGTTTCGTGTGTACTGAGTTCACGCCCCTTTCCCTCCTATTGCTGCCTTACAGCGTTGCGACGCCGTAGGCAAGTGTCGTGCACGGGGTTTCGTGTGTACTGAATTCACGCCCCTTTCCCTCCTATTGCTGCCTTACAGCGTTGCGACGCCGAAGGCAAGTGTCGTGCACGGGGTTTCTTGTGTACTGAGTTCACGCCCCTTTCCCTCCTATTGCTGCCTTACAGCGTTGCGACGCCGTAGGCAAGTGTCATGCACGGGGTTTCGTGTGTACTGAGTTCACGCCATTTTCCCTCCTATTGCTGCCTTACAGCGTTGCGACGCCGAAGGCAAGTGTCGTGCACGGGGTTTCGTGTGTACTGAGTCCACGCCCCTTTCCCTACTATTGCTGCCTTACAGCGTTGCATCGCCGTAGGCAAGTGTCGTGCGCTGGGTTTCGTGTGTACTGAGTTTACGCCCCTTTCCCTACTATTGCTGCCTTACAGCGTTGCGACACCGAAGGCAAGTGTCGTGCACGGGGTTTCGTGTGTACTGAGTTCACGCCCCTTTCCCTCCTATTGCTGCCTTACAGCGTTGCGACGCCGAAGGCAAGTGTCGTGCACGAGGTTTCGTGTCTACTGACTTCACGCCCCTTTCCCTCCTATTGCTGCCTTACAGCGTTGCGACGCCGTAGGCAAGTGTCGTGCACGGGGTTTCGTGTGTACTGAGTTCACGCCCCTTTCCCTCCTATTGCTGCCTTACAGCGTTGCGACCCTGAAGGCAAGTGTCGTGCACGGGGTTTCGTGTGTACTGAGTTCACGCCCCTTTCCCTCCTATTGCTGCCTTACAGCGTTGCGACGCCGTAGGCAAGTGTCGTGCACGGGGTTTCGTGTGTACTGAGTTCACGCCCCTTTCCCTCCTATTGCTGCCTTACAGCGTTGTGATGCCAAAGGCAAGTGTCGTGCATGGGGTTTCGTGTGTACTGAGTTCACGCCCTTTTCCCTCCTATTGTTGCCTTACAGCGTTGCGTCGCCGTAGGCAAGTGTCGTGCACGGGGTTTCGTGTGTACTGAGTTCACGACCCTTTCCCTCCTATTGCTGCCTTACAGCGTTGCGACGCCATAGGCAAGTGTCGTGCACGGGGTTTCGTGTGTACTGAGTTCACGCCCCTTTCCCTCCTATTGCTGACTTACAGCGTTGCGACGCCGAAGGCAAGTTTCGTGCACGGGGTTTCGTGTGTACTGAGTTCACGCCCCTTTCCCTCCTATTGCTGCCTTACAGCGTTGCGACGCCGAAGGCAAGTGTCGTGGACGGGGTTTCTTGTGTACTGAGTTCACGCCCCTTTCCCTCCTATTGCTGCCTTACAGCGTTGCGACGCCGTAGGCAAGTGTCGTGCACGGGGTTTCGTGTGTACTGAGTTCACGCCCCTTTCCCTCCTATTGCTGCCTTACAGCGTTGCAACGCCGAAGGCAAGTGTCGTGCACGGGGTTTCGTGTGTACTGAGTTCACGCCCCTTTCCCTACTATTGCTGCCTTACAGCGTTGCATCGCCGTAGGCAAGTGTCGTGCACGGGGTTTCGTGTGTACTGAGTTCACGCCCCTTTCCCTCGTATTGCTACCTTACAGCGTTGCGACACCGAAGGCAAGTGTCGTGCACGGGGTTTCGTGTGTACTGAGTTCACGCCCCTTTCCCTCCTATTGCTGCCTTACAGCGTTGCGACGCCGTAGGAAAGTGTCGTGCACGGGGTTTCGTGTGTACTGAGTTCACGCCCCTTTCCCTCCTATTGCTGCCTTACAGCGTTGCATCGCCGTAGGCAAGTGTCGTGCACGGGGTTTCGTGTGTACTGAGTTCACGCCCCTTTCCCTCCTATTGCTGCCTTACAGCGTTGCGACGCCGTAGGCAAGGGTCGTGCACGGGGTTTCGTGTGTACTGAGTTCACGCCCCTTTCCCTCCTATTGCTGCCTTACAGCGTTGTGATGCCCAAGGCAAGTGTTGTGCACGGGGTTTCGTGTGTACTGAGTTCACGCCCTTTTCCCTCCTATTGCTGCCTTACAGCGTTGCGTCGCCGTAGGCAAGTGTCGTGCACGGGGTTTCGTGTGTACTGAGTTCACGCCCCTTTCCCTCCTATTGCTGCCTTACAGCGTTGCGACGCCGTAGGCAAGTGTCGTGCACGGGGTTTCGTGTGTACTGAGTTCACGCCCCTTTCCCTCCTATTGCTGCCTTACAGCGTTGCGACGCCGAAGGCAAGTGTCGTGCACGGGGTTCGTGTGTACTGAGTTCACGCCCCTTTCCCTCCTATTGCTGCCTTACAGCATTGCGACGCCGTAGGCAAGTGTCGTGCACGGGGTTTCGTGTGTACTGAGTTCATGCCCCTTTCCCTCCTATTGCTGCCTTACAGCGTTGCGACGCCGAAGGCAAGTGTCGTGCACGGGGTTTCGTGTGTACTGAGTTCACGCCCCTTTCCCTCCTATTGCTGCCTTACAGCGTTGCGACGCCGTAGGCAAGTGTCGTGCACGGGGTTTCGTGTGTACTGAGTTCACGCCCCTTTCCCTCCAATTTGCTGCCTTACACCATTGTGACGCCGAAGGCAAGTGTCGTGCACGGGGTTTCGTGTGTACTGACTTCACGCCCCTTTCCCTCCTATTGCTGCCTTACAGCGTTGCGTCGCCGTAGGCAAGTGTCGTGCACAGTGTTTCGTGTGTACTGAGTTCACGCCCCTTTCCCACCTATTGCTGCCTAACAGCGTTGCGACGCCGAAGGCAAGTATCGTGCACGGGGTTTCGTGTGTACTGAGTTCACGCCCCTTTCCCTCCTATTGCTTCCTTACAGCGTTGCGACGCCGTAGGCAAGTGTCGTGCACGGGGATTCGTGTGTACTGAGTTCACGCCCCTTTCCCTCCTATTGCTGCCTTACAGCGTTGCGACGCCGAAGGCAAGTGTCGTGCACGGTGTTTCGTGTGTACTGAGTTCACGCCCCTTTCCCTCCTATTGCTGCCTTACAGCGTTGCGACGCCGTAGGCAAGTGTCGTGCACGGGGTTTCGTGTGTACTGAGTTCACGCCCCTTTCCCTTCTATTGCTGCCTTACAGCGTTGCGACGCCGAAGGCAAGTGTCGTGCACGGGGTTTCGTGTGTACTGAGTTCACGCCCCTTTCCCTCCTATTGCTGCCTTACAGCGTTGCGACGCCGTAGGCAAGTGTCGTGCACGGGGTTTCGTGTGTACTGAGTTCACGCACCTTTCCCTCCTATTGCTGCCTTACAGCGTTGCGACGCCGTAGGCAAGTGTCGTGCACGGGGTTTCATGTGTACTGAGTTCACGCCCCGTTCCCTCATATTGCTGCCTTACTGCGTTGCGACGCCGAAGGCAAGTGTCGTGCACGGGGTTTCGTGTGTACTGAGTTCACGCCCCTTTCCCTCCTCTTGCTGCCTTACAGCGTTGCGACACCGTAGGCAAGTTTCGTGCACGTGGTTTCGTGTGTACTGAGTTCACGCCCCTTTCCCTCCTATTGCTGCCTTACAGCGTTGCGACGCCGAAGGCAAGTGTCGTGCAGGGGGTTTCGTGTGTACTGAGTTCAGGCCCTTTCCCTCCTATTGCTGCGTTACAGCGTTGCGACGTCGAAGGCAAGTGTCGTTCACGGGGTTGCGTGTGTACTGAGTTCACACCCCTTTCTCTCCTATTGCTGCTTTACAGCGTTGCGACGCCGTAGGCAAGTGTCGTGCACGGGGTTTCGTGTGTACTGAGATCACGCCCCTTTCCTTCCTATTGCTGCCTTACAGCGTTGCGACGCCGAAGGCAAGTGTCGTGCATGGGGTTTCGTGTGTACTGAGTTCACGCCCCTTTCCCTCCTATTGCTGCCTTACAGCGTTGTGACACCGAAGGCTAGTGTCGTGCACGGGGTTTCGTGTGTACTGAGTTCACGACCCTTTCCCTCCTATTGCTGCCTTACAGCGTTGCAACGCCGAAGGCAAGTGTCGTGCACGGGGCTTCGTGTGTACTGAGTTCACGCCCCTTTCCCTACTATTGCTGCCTTACAGCGTTGCATCGCCGTAGGCAAGTGTCGTGCACGGGGTTTCGTGTGTACTGAGTTCACGCCCCTTTCCCTCTTATTGCTGCCTTACAGCGTTGAAACACCGAAGGCAAGTGTCGTGCACGGGGTCTCGTGTGTACTGAGTTCACGCCCCTTTCCCTCCTATTGCTGCCTTACAGTGTTGCGACGCCGAAGGCAAGTGTCGTGCACGGGGTTTCGTGTCTACTGACTTCACGCCCCTTTCCCTCCTATTGCTGCCTTACAGCGTTGCGACGCGGTAGGAAAGTGTCGTGCACGGGTTTTCGTGTGTACTGAGTTCACGCCCTTTTCCCTCCTATTGCTGCCTTACAACGTTGCGTCGCCGTAGGCAAGTGTCGTGCACGGGGTTTCGTGTGTACTGAGTTCACGCCCCTATCCCTCCTATTGCTGCCTTACAGCGTTGCGACGCCGTAGGCAAGTGTCGTGCACGGGGTTTCGTGTGTACTGAGTTCACGCCCCTTTCCCTCCTATTGCTGCCTTACAGCGTTGCGACGCCGAAGGCAAGTGTCGTGCAGGGGGATTCGTGTGTACTGAGTTCACGCCACTTTCCCTCCTATTGCTGCCTTACAGCGTTGCGACGCCGTAGGCAAGTGTCGTGCACGGGGTTTCGTGTGTACTGAGTTCACGCCCCTTTCCCTCCTATTGCTGCCTTACAGCGTTGCGTCGCAGTAGGCAAGTGTCGTGCACAGGGTTTCGTGTGTACTGAGTTCACGCCCCTTTCCCTCCTATTGCTGCCTTACAGCGTTGCGACGCCGAAGGCAAGTGTCGTGCACGGGGTTTCGTGTGTACTGAGTTCACGCCCCTTTCCCTCCTATTGCTGCCTTACAGCGTTGCGACGCCGTAGGCAAGTGTCGTGCACGGGGTTTCGTGTGTACTGAGTTCACGCCCCTTTCCCTCCTATTGCTGCCTTACAGCGTTGCGACGCCGAAGGCAAGTGTCGTGCATGGGGTTTCGTGTGAACTGAGTTCACGCCCCTTTCCCTCCTATTACTGCCTTACAGCGTTGCGACGCCGTAGGCAAGTGTCGTGCACGGGGTTTCGTGTGTACTGAGTTCACGCCTCTTTCCCTTCTATTGCTGCCTTACAGCGTTGCGTCGCCGAAGGCAAGTGTCGTGCACGGGGTTTCGTGTGTACTGAGTTCACGCCCCTTTCCCTCCTATTGCTGCCTTACAGCGTTGCGACGCCGTAGGCAAGTGTCGTGCACGGGGTTTCGTGTGTACTGAGTTCACGCCCCTTTCCCTCCTATTGCTGCCTTACAGCGTTGTGACACCGAAGGCAAGTGTCGTGCACGGGGTTTCGTGTGTACTGAGTTCACGCCCCTTTCCCTCCTATTGCTGCCTTACAGCGTTGCGACGCCGTAGGCAAGTGTCGTGCATGGGGTTTCGTGTGTACTGAGTTCACGCCCCGTTCCCTCCTATTGCTGCCTTACTGCGTTGCGACGCCGAAGGCAAGTGTCGTGCACGGGGTTTCGTGTGTACTGAGTTCACGCCCCTTTCCCTCCTCTTGCTGCCTTACAGCGTTGCGACACCGTAGGCAAGTTTCGTGCACGTGGTTTCGTGTGTACTGAGTTCACGCCCCTTTCCCTCCTATTGCTGCCTTACAGCGTTGCGACGCCGAAGGCAAGTGTCGTGCAGGGGGTTTCGTGTGTACTGAGTTCACGCCCCTTTCCCTCTTATTGCGGCCTTACAGCGTTGCGACGCCGTAGGCAAGTGTCGTGCACGGGGTTTCGTGTGTACTGAGTTCATGCCCCTTTCCCTCCTATTGCTGCGTTACAGCGTTGCGACGCCGAAGGCAAGTGTCGTGCATGGGGTTTCGTGTGTACTGAGTTCACACCCCTTTCCCTCCTATTGCTGCTTTACAGCGTTGCGACGCCGTAGGCAAGTGTCGTACACGGGGTTTCGTGTGTACTGAGATCACGCCCCTTTCCTTCCTATTGCTGCCTTACAGCGTTGCGACGCCGAAGGCAAGTGTCGTGCACTGGGTTTCGTGTGTACTGAGTTCACGCCCCTTTCCCTCCTATTGCTGCCTTACAGCGTTGCGACGCCGAAGGCAAGTGTCGTGCACTGGGTTTCGTGTGTACTGAGTTCATGCCCCTTTCCCTCCTATTGCTGCCTTACAGCGTTGCGACGCCGAAGGCAAGTGTCGTGCACGGGGTTTCGTGTGTACTGAGTTCACGCCCCTTTCCCTCCTATTGCTGCCTTACAGCGTTGCGACGCTGTAGGCAAGTGTCGTGCACGGGGTTTCGTGTGTACTGAGTTCACGCCCCTTTCCCTCCTATTGCTGCCTTACAGCATTGCGACGCCGAAGGCAAGTGTCGTGCACGGGGTTTCGTGTGGACTGAGTTCACGCCCCTTTCCCTCCTATTGCTGCCTTACAGCGTTGCGTCGCCGTAGGCAAGTGTCGTGCACAGGGTTTCGTGTGTACTGAGTTCACGCCCCTTTCCCTCCTATTGCTGCCTTACAGCGTTGCGACGCCGAAGGCAAGTGTCATGCACGGGGTTTCGTGTGTACTGAGTTCACGCCCCTTTCCCTCCTATTGCTGCCTTACAGCGTTGCGACGCCGTAGGCAAGTGTCGTGCACGGGGTTTCGTGTGTACTGAGTTCACGCCCCTTTCCCTCCTATTGCTGCCTTACAGCGTTGCGACGCCGAAGGCAAGTGTCGTGCACGGGGTTTCGTGTGTACTGAGTTCACGCCCCTTTCCCTCCTATTGCTGCCTTACAGCGTTGTGACGCCGTAGGCAAGTGTCGTGCACGGGGTTTCGTGTGTACTGAGTTCACGCCCCTTTCCCTCCTATTGCTGCCTTACAGCGTTGTGAAACCGAAGGCAAGTGTCGTGCACGGGGTTTCGTGTGTACTGAGTTCACGCCCCTTTCCCTCCTATTGCTGCCTTACAGCGTTGCGACGCCGAAGGCAAGTGTCGTGCACGGGGTTTCGTGTGTACTGAGTTCACGCCCCTTTCCCTCCTATTGCTGCCTTACAGCGTTGCGACGCCGTAGGCAAGTGTCGTGCACGGGGTTTCGTGTGTACTGAGTTCACGCCCCTTTCCCTTCTATTGCTGCCTTACAGCGTTGCGACGCCGAAGGCAAGTGTCGTGCACGGGGTTTCGTGTGTACTGAGTTCACGCCCCTTTCCCTCCTATTGCTGCCTTAC
Organism: Locusta migratoria; assembly: GCA_026315105.1. Lineage (NCBI taxonomy): Eukaryota > Metazoa > Arthropoda > Insecta > Orthoptera > Acrididae > Locusta > Locusta migratoria. The sequence continues at coordinate 444,090,540 of CM048748.1, read as the reverse complement.
AGCGTTGCGACGCCGTAGGCAAGTGTCGTGTACGGGGTTTCGTGTGTACTGAGTTCACGCCCCTTTCCCTCCTATTGCTGCCTTACAGCGTTGTGACACCGAAGGCAAGTGTCGTGCACGGGGTTTCGTGTGTACTGAGTTCACGCCCCTTTCCCTCCTATTGCTGCCTTACAGCGTTGCGACGCCGTAGGCAAGTGTCGTGCACGGGGTTTCATGTGTACTGAGTTCACGCCCCGTTCCCTCCTATTGCTGCCTTACTGCGTTGCGACGCCGAAGGCAAGTGTCGTGCACGGGATTTCGTGTGTACTGAGTTCACGCCCCTTTCCCTCCTCTTGCTGCCTTACAGCGTTGCGACACCGTAGGCAAGTTTCGTGCACGTGGTTTCGTGTGTACTGAGTTCACGCTCCTTTCCCTCCTATTGCTGCCTTACAGCGTTGCGACGCCGAAGGCAAGTGTCGTGCAGGGGGTTTCGTGTGTACTGAGTTCACGCCCCTTTCCCTCTTATTGCGGCCTTACAGCGTTGCGACGCCGTAGGCAAGTGTCGTGCACGGGGTTTCGTGTGTACTGAGTTCACGCCCCTTTCCCTCCTATTGCTGCGTTACAGCGTTGCGACGCCGAAGGCAAGTGTCGTGCACGGGGTTGCGTGTGTACTGAGTTCACACCCCTTTCCCTCCTATTGCTGCTTTACAGCGTTGCGACGCCGTAGGCAAGTGTCGTGCACGGGGTTTCGTGTGTACTGAGATCACGCCCCTTTCCTTCCTATTGCTGCCTTACAGCGTTGCGACGCCGAAGGCAAGTGTCGTGCACGGGGTTTCGTGTGTACTGAGTTCACGCCCCTTTCCCTCCTATTGCCGCCTTACAGCGTTGCGACGCCGTAGGCAAATGTCGTGCACGGGATTTCGTGAGTACTGAGTTCACGCCCCTTTCCCTCCTATTGCTGCCTTACAGCGTTGCTACGCCGAAGGCAAGTGTCGTGCACGGGGTTTCGTGTGTACTGAGTTCACGCCCCTTTCCCTCCTATTGCTGCCTTACAGCGTTGCGACGCCGAAGGCAAGTGTCGTGCATGGGGTTTCGTGTGTACTGAGTTCACGCCCCTTTCCCTCCTATTGCTGCCTTACAGCGTTGCGACACCGAAGGCTAGTGTCGTGCACGGGGTTTCGTGTGTACTGAGTTCACGACCCTTTCCCTCCTATTGCTGCCTTACAGCGTTGCAACGCCGAAGGCAAGTGTCGTGCACGGGGTTTCGTGTGTACTGAGTTCACGCCCCTTTCCCTACTATTGCTGCCTTACAGCGTTGCATCGCCGTAGGCAAGTGTCGTGCACGGGGTTTCGTGTGTACTGAGTTCACGCCCCTTTCCCTCTTATTGCTGCCATACAGCGTTGCGACACCGAAGGCAAGTGTCGTGCACGGGGTCTCGTGTGTACTGAGTTCACGCCCCTTTCCCTCCTATTGCTGCCTTACAGTGTTGCGACGCCGAAGGCAAGTGTCGTGCACGGGGTTTCGTGTCTACTGACTTCACGCCCCTTTCCCTCCTCTTGCTGCCTTACAGCGTTGCGACACCGTAGGCAAGTTTCGTGCACGTGGTTTCGTGTGTACTGAGTTCACGCTCCTTTCCCTCCTATTGCTGCCTTACAGCGTTGCGACGCCGAAGGCAAGTGTCGTGCAGGGGGTTTCGTGTGTACTGAGTTCACGCCCCTTTCCCTCTTATTGCGGCCTTACAGCGTTGCGACGCCGTAGGCAAGTGTCGTGCACGGGGTTTCGTGTGTACTGAGTTCACGCCCCTTTCCCTCCTATTGCTGCGTTACAGCGTTGCGACGCCGAAGGCAAGTGTCGTGCACGGGGTTGCGTGTGTACTGAGTTCACACCCCTTTCCCTCCTATTGCTGCTTTACAGCGTTGCGACGCCGTAGGCAAGTGTCGTGCACTGGGTTTCGTGTGTACTGAGATCACGCCCCTTTCCTTCCTATTGCTGCCTTACAGCGTTGCGACGCCGAAGGCAAGTGTCGTGCACGGGGTTTCGTGTGTACTGAGTTCACGCCCCTTTCCCTCCTATTGCTGCCTTACAGCGTTGTGACGCCGTAGGCAATTGTCGTGCACGGGATTTCGTGAGTACTGAGTTCACGCCCCTTTCCCTCCTATTGCTGCCTTACAGCGTTGCTACGCCGAAGGCAAGTGTCGTGCACGGGGTTTCGTGTGTACTGAGTTCACGCCCCTTTCCCTCCTATTGCTGCCTTACAGCGTTGCGACGCCGAAGGCAAGTGTCGTGCATGGGGTTTCGTGTGTACTGAGTTCACGCCCCTTTCCCTCCTATTGCTGCCTTACAGCGTTGCGACACCGAAGGCTAGTGTCGTGCACGGGGTTTCGTGTGTACTGAGTTCACGACCCTTTCCCTCCTATTGCTGCCTTACAGCGTTGCAACGCCGAAGGCAAGTGTCGTGCACGGGGTTTCGTGTGTACTGAGTTCACGCCCCTTTCCCTACTATTGCTGCCTTACAGCGTTGCATCGCCGTAGGCAAGGGTCGTGCACGGGGTTTCGTGTGTACTGAGTTCACGCCCCTTTCCCTCTTATTGCTGCCATACAGCGTTGCGACACCGAAGGCAAGTGTCGTGCACGGGGTCTCGTGTGTACTGAGTTCACGCCCCTTTCCCTCCTATTGCTGCCTTACAGTGTTGCGACGCCGAAGGCAAGTGTCGTGCACGGGGTTTCGTGTCTACTGACTTCACGCCCCTTTCCCTCCTATTGCTGCCTTACAGCGTTGCGACGCCGTAGGAAAGTGTCGTGCACGGGTTTTCGTGTGTACTGAGTTCACGCCCCTTTCCCTCCTATTGCTGCCTTACAGCGTTGCGACCCTGAAGGCAAGTGTCGTGCACGGGGTTTCGTGTGTACTGAGTTCACGCCCCTTTCCCTCCTATTGCTGCCTTACAGCGTTGCGACGCCGTAGGCAAGTGTCGTGCACGGGGTTTCGTGTGTACTGAGTTCACGCCCCTTTCCCTCCTATTGCTGCCTTACAGCGTTGTGATGCCGAAGGCAAGTGTCGTGCACGGGGTTAGTTCACGCCCTTTTCCCTCCTATTGCTGCCTTACAGCGTTGCGTCGCCGTAGGCAAGTGTCGTGCACGGGGTTTCGTGTGTACTGAGTTCATGCCCCTTTCCCTCCTATTGCTGTATTACAGCGTTGCGACGCCGTAGGCAATTGTCGTGCACGGGGTTTCGTGTGTACTGAGTTCACGCCCCCTTCCCTCCTATTGCTGCCTTACAGCGTTGCGACGCCGAAGGCAAGTGTCGTGCACGGGGTTTCGTGTGTACTGAGTTCACGCCCCTTTCCCTCCTATTGCTGCCTTACAGCGTTGTGACGTCGTAGGCAAGTGTCGTGCACGGGGTTTCGTGTGTACTGAGTTCACGCCCATTTCCCTCCTATTGCTGCCTTACAGCGTTGTGACACCGAAGGCAGGTGTCGTGCACGGGGTTTCGTGTGTACTGAGTTCACGACCCTTTCCCTCCTATTGCTGCCTTACAGCGTTGCGACGCCGAAGGCAAGTGTCGTGCACGGGGTTTCGTGTGTACTAAGTTCACGCCCCTTTCCCTCCTATTGCTGCCTTACAGCGTTGCGACGCCGTAGGCAAGTGTCGTGCACGGGGTTTCGTGTGTACTGAGTTCACGCCCTTTTCCCTTCTATTGCTGCCTTACAGCGTTGCGACGCCGAAGGCAAGTGTCGTGCACGGGGTTTCGTGTGTACTGAGTTCACGCCCCTTTCCCTCCTATTGCTGCCTTACAGCGTTGCGACGCCGTAGGCAAGTGTCGTGTACGGGGTTTCGTGTGTACTGCGTTCACGCCCCTTTCCCTCCTATTGCTGCCTTACAGCGTTGTGACACCGAAGGCAAGTGTCGTGCACGGGGTTTCGTGTGTACTGAGTTCACGCCCCTTTCCCTCCTATTGCTGCCTTACAGCGTTGCGACGCCGTAGGCAAGTGTCGTGCACGGGGTTTCATGTGTACTGAGTTCACGCCCCGTTCCCTCCTATTGCTGCCTTACTGCGTTGCGACGCCGAAGGCAAGTGTCGTGCACGGGGTTTCGTGTGTACTGAGTTCACGCCCCTTTCCCTCCTCTTGCTGCCTTACAGCGTTGCGACACCGTAGGCAAGTTTCGTGCACGTGGTTTCGTGTGTACTGAGTTCACGCTCCTTTCCCTCCTATTGCTGCCTTACAGCGTTGCGACGCCGAAGGCAAGTGTCGTGCAGGGGGTTTCGTGTGTACTGAGTTCACGCCCCTTTCCCTCTTATTGCGGCCTTACAGCGTTGCGACGCCGTAGGCAAGTGTCGTGCACGGGGTTTCGTGTGTACTGAGTTCACGCCCCTTTCCTTCCTATTGCTGCCTTACAGCGTTGCGACGCCGAAGGCAAGTGTCGTGCACGGGGTTTCGTGTGTACTGAGTTCACGCCCCTTTCCCTCCTATTACCGCCTTACAGCGTTGCGACGCCGTAGGCAATTGTCGTGCACGGGATTTCGTGAGTACTGAGTTCACGCCCCTTTCCCTCCTATTGCTGCCTTACAGCGTTGCTACGCCGAAGGCAAGTGTCGTGCACGGGGTTTCGTGTGTACTGAGTTCACGCCCCTTTCCCTCCTATTGCTGCCTTACAGCGTTGCGACGCCGAAGGCAAGTGTCGTGCATGGGGTTTCGTGTGTACTGAGTTCACGCCCCTTTCCCTCCTATTGCTGCCTTACAGCGTTGCGACACCGAAGGCTAGTGTCGTGCACGGGGTTTCGTGTGTACTGAGTTCACGACCCTTTCCCTCCTATTGCTGCCTTACAGCGTTGCAACGCCGAAGGCAAGTGTCGTGCACGGGGATTCGTGTGTACTGAGTTCACGCCCCTTTCCCTCTAATTGCTGCCATACAGCGTTGCGACACCGAAGGCAAGTGTCGTGCACGGGGTCTCGTGTGTACTGAGTTCACGCCCCTTTCCCTCCTATTGCTGCCTTACAGTGTTGCGACGCCTAAGGCAAGTGTCGTGCACGGGGTTTCGTGTCTACTGATTTCACGCCCCTTTCCCTCCTATTGCTGCCTTACAGCGTTGCGACGCTGTAGGAAAGTGTCGTGCACGGGTTTTCGTGTGTACTGAGTTCACGCTCCTTTCCCTCCTATTGCTGCCTTACAGCGTTGCGACCCTGAAGGCAAGTGTCGTGCACGGGGTTTCGTGTGTACTGAGTTCACGCCCCTTTCCCTCCTATTGCTGCCTTACAGCGTTGCGACGCCGTAGGCAAGTGTCGTGCACGGGGTTTCGTGTGTACTGAGTTCACGCCCCTTTCCCTCCTATTGCTGCCTTACAGCGTTGTGGTGCCGAAGGCAAGTGTCGTGCACGGGGTTAGTTCACGCCCTTTTCCCTCCTATTGCTGCCTTACAGGGTTGCGTCGCCGTAGGCAAGTGTCGTGCACGGGGTTTCGTGTGTACTGAGTTCATGCCCCTTTCCCTCCTATTGCTGTATTACAGCGTTGCGACGCCGTAGGCAAGTGTCGTGCACGGGGTTTCGTGTGTACTGAGTTCACGCCCCTTTCCCACCTATTGCTGCCTTACAGCGTTGCGACGCCGAAGGCAAGTGTCGTGCAGGGGGTTTCGTGTGTACTGAGTTCACGCCCCTTTCCCTCCTATTGCTGCCTTACAGCGTTGCGACGCCGTAGGCAAGTGTCGTGCACGGGGTTTCGTGTGTACTGAGTTCACGCCCCTTTCCCTCCTATTGCTGCCTTACAGCGTTGCGACACCGAAGGCAAGTGTCGTGCACGGGGTTTCGTGTGTACTGAGTTCACGCCCCTTTCCCTCCTATTGCTGCCTTACAGCGTTGCGACGCCGAAGGCAAGTGTCGTGCATGGGGTTTCGTGTGTAATGAGTTCATGCCCCTTTCCCTCCTATTGCTGCCTTACAGCGTTGCGACGCCGAAGGCAAGTGTCGTGCACGGGGTTTCGTGTGTACTGAGTTCACGCCCCTTTCCCTCCTATTGCTGCCTTACAGCGTTGCGACGCCGAAGGCAAGTGTCGTGCACGGGGTTTCGTGTGTACTGAGTTCACGCCCCTTTCCCTCCTATTACCGCCTTACAGCGTTGCGACGCCGTAGGCAATTGTCGTGCACGGGATTTCGTGAGTACTGAGTTCACGCCCCTTTCCCTCCTATTGCTGCCTTACAGCGTTGCTACGCCGAAGGCAAGTGTCGTGCACGGGGTTTCGTGTGTACTGAGTTCACGCCCCTTTCCCTCCTATTGCTGCCTTACAGCGTTGCGACGCCGAAGGCAAGTGTCGTGCATGGGGTTTCGTGTGTACTGAGTTCACGCCCCTTTCCCTCCTATTGCTGCCTTACAGCGTTGCGACACCGAAGGCTAGTGTCGTGCACGGGGTTTCGTGTGTACTGAGTTCACGACCCTTTCCCTCCTATTGCTGCCTTACAGCGTTGCAACGCCGAAGGCAAGTGTCGTGCACGGGGTTTCGTGTGTACTGAGTTCACGCCCCTTTCCCTCTAATTGCTGCCATACAGCGTTGCGACACCGAAGGCAAGTGTCGTGCACGGGGTCTCGTGTGTACTGAGTTCACGCCCCTTTCCCTCCTATTGCTGCCTTACAGTGTTGCGACGCCTAAGGCAAGTGTCGTGCACGGGGTTTCGTGTCTACTGATTTCACGCCCCTTTCCCTCCTATTGCTGCCTTACAGCGTTGCGACGCTGTAGGAAAGTGTCGTGCACGGGTTTTCGTGTGTACTGAGTTCACGCTCCTTTCCCTCCTATTGCTGCCTTACAGCGTTGCGACCCTGAAGGCAAGTGTCGTGCACGGGGTTTCGTGTGTACTGAGTTCACGCCCCTTTCCCTCCTATTGCTGCCTTACAGCGTTGCGACGCCGTAGGCAAGTGTCGTGCACGGGGTTTCGTGTGTACTGAGTTCACGCCCCTTTCCCTCCTATTGCTGCCTTACAGCGTTGTGGTGCCGAAGGCAAGTGTCGTGCACGGGGTTAGTTCACGCCCTTTTCCCTCCTATTGCTGCCTTACAGGGTTGCGTCGCCGTAGGCAAGTGTCGTGCACGGGGTTTCGTGTGTACTGAGTTCATGCCCCTTTCCCTCCTATTGCTGTATTACAGCGTTGCGACGCCGTAGGCAAGTGTCGTGCACGGGGTTTCGTGTGTACTGAGTTCACGCCCCTTTCCCACCTATTGCTGCCTTACAGCGTTGCGACGCCGAAGGCAAGTGTCGTGCAGGGGGTTTCGTGTGTACTGAGTTCACGCCCCTTTCCCTCCTATTGCTGCCTTACAGCGTTGCGACGCCGTAGGCAAGTGTCGTGCACGGGGTTTCGTGTGTACTGAGTTCACGCCCCTTTCCCTCCTATTGCTGCCTTACAGCGTTGCGACACCGAAGGCAAGTGTCGTGCACGGGGTTTCGTGTGTACTGAGTTCACGCCCCTTTCCCTCCTATTGCTGCCTTACAGCGTTGCGACGCCGAAGGCAAGTGTCGTGCATGGGGTTTCGTGTGTAATGAGTTCATGCCCCTTTCCCTCCTATTGCTGCCTTACAGCGTTGCGACGCCGAAGGCAAGTGTCGTGCACGGGGTTTCGTGTGTACTGAGTTCACGCCCCTTTCCCTCCTATTGCTGCCTTACAGCGTTGCGACGCCGAAGGCAAGTGTCGTGCACGGGGTTTCGTGTGTACTGAGTTCACGCCCCTTTCCCTCTTATTGCGGCCTTACAGCGTTGCGACGCCGTAGGCAAGTGTCGTGCACGGGGTTTCCTGTGTACTGAGTTCACGCCCCTTTCCCTCCTATTGCTGCGTTACAGCGTTGCGTCGCCGAAGGCAAGTGTCGTGCACGGGGTTGCGTGTGTACTGAGTTCACACCCCTTTCCCTCCTATTGCTGCTTTACAGCGTTGCGACGCCGTAGGCAATTGTCGTGCACGGGATTTCGTGAGTACTGAGTTCACGCCCCTTTCCCTCCTATTGCTGCCTTACAGCGTTGCTACGCCGAAGGCAAGTGTCGTGCACGGGGTTTCGTGTGTACTGAGTTCACGCCCCTTTCCCTCCTATTGCTGCCTTACAGCGTTGCGACGCCGAAGGCAAGTGTCGTGCATGGGGTTTCGTGTGTACTGAGTTCACGCCCCTTTCCCTCCTATTGCTGCCTTACAGCGTTGCGACACCGAAGGCTAGTGTCGTGCACGGGGTTTCGTGTGTACTGAGTTCACGACCCTTTCCCTCCTATTGCTGCCTTACAGCGTTGCAACGCCGAAGGCAAGTGTCGTGCACGGGGTTTCGTGTGTACTGAGTTCACGCCCCTTTCCCTCTAATTGCTGCCATACAGCGTTGCGACACCGAAGGCAAGTGTCGTGCACGGGGTCTCGTGTGTACTGAGTTCACGCCCCTTTCCCTCCTATTGCTGCCTTACAGTGTTGCGACGCCTAAGGCAAGTGTCGTGCACGGGGTTTCGTGTCTACTGATTTCACGCCCCTTTCCCTCCTATTGCTGCCTTACAGCGTTGCGACGCTGTAGGAAAGTGTCGTGCACGGGTTTTCGTGTGTACTGAGTTCACGCTCCTTTCCCTCCTATTGCTGCCTTACAGCGTTGCGACCCTGAAGGCAAGTGTCGTGCACGGGGTTTCGTGTGTACTGAGTTCACGCCCCTTTCCCTCCTATTGCTGCCTTACAGCGTTGCGACGCCGTAGGCAAGTGTCGTGCACGGGGTTTCGTGTGTACTGAGTTCACGCCCCTTTCCCTCCTATTGCTGCCTTACAGCGTTGTGGTGCCGAAGGCAAGTGTCGTGCACGGGGTTAGTTCACGCCCTTTTCCCTCCTATTGCTGCCTTACAGGGTTGCGTCGCCGTAGGCAAGTGTCGTGCACGGGGTTTCGTGTGTACTGAGTTCATGCCCCTTTCCCTCCTATTGCTGTATTACAGCGTTGCGACGCCGTAGGCAAGTGTCGTGCACGGGGTTTCGTGTGTACTGAGTTCACGCCCCTTTCCCACCTATTGCTGCCTTACAGCGTTGCGACGCCGAAGGCAAGTGTCGTGCAGGGGGTTTCGTGTGTACTGAGTTCACGCCCCTTTCCCTCCTATTGCTGCCTTACAGCGTTGCGACGCCGTAGGCAAGTGTCGTGCACGGGGTTTCGTGTGTACTGAGTTCACGCCCCTTTCCCTCCTATTGCTGCCTTACAGCGTTGCGACACCGAAGGCAAGTGTCGTGCACGGGGTTTCGTGTGTACTGAGTTCACGCCCCTTTCCCTCCTATTGCTGCCTTACAGCGTTGCGACGCCGAAGGCAAGTGTCGTGCATGGGGTTTCGTGTGTAATGAGTTCATGCCCCTTTCCCTCCTATTGCTGCCTTACAGCGTTGCGACGCCGAAGGCAAGTGTCGTGCACGGGGTTTCGAGTGTACTGAGTTCACGCCCCTTTCCCTCCTATTGCTGCCTTACAGCGTTGCGACGCCGAAGGCAAGTGTCGTGCACGGGGTTTCGTGTGTACTGAGTTCACGCCCCTTTCCCTCTTATTGCGGCCTTACAGCGTTGCGACGCCGTAGGCAAGTGTCGTGCACGGGGTTTCCTGTGTACTGAGTTCACGCCCCTTTCCCTCCTATTGCTGCGTTACAGCGTTGCGTCGCCGAAGGCAAGTGTCGTGCACGGGGTTGCGTGTGTACTGAGTTCACACCCCTTTCCCTCCTATTGCTGCTTTACAGCGTTGCGACGCCGTAGGCAAGTGTCGTGCACGGGGTTTCGTGTGTACTGAGATCACGCCCCTTTCCTTCCTATTGCTGCCTTACAGCGTTGCGACGCCGAAGGCAAGTGTCGTGCACGGGGTTTCGTGTGTACTGAGTTCACGCCCCTTTCCCTCCTATTGCTGCCTTACAGCGTTGCGACGCCGTAGGCAATTGTCGTGCACGGGATTTCGTGAGTACTGAGTTCACGCCCCTTTCCCTCCTATTGCTGCCTTACAGCGTTGCTACGCCGAAGGCAAGTGTCGTGCACGGGTTTCGTGTGTACTGAGTTCACGCCCCTTTCCCTCCTATTGCTGCCTTACAGCGTTGCGACGCCGAAGGCAAGTGTCGTGCATGGGGTTTCGTGTGTACTGAGTTCACGCCCCTTTCCCTCCTATTGCTGCCTTACAGCGTTGCATCGCCGTAGGCAAGTGTCGTGCACGGGGTTTCGTGTGTACTGAGTTCACGCCCCTTTACCTCCTATTGCTGCCTTACAGCGTTGCGACGCCGTAGGCAAGTGTCGAGCACGGGGTTTCGTGTGTACTGAGTTCACGCCCCTTTCCCTCCTATTGCTGCCTTACAGCGTTGCGACGCCGAAGGCAAGAGTCGTGCAGGGGGATTCGTGTGTACTGAGTTCACGCCCCTTTCCCTCCTATTGCTGCCTTACAGCGTTGCGACGCCGTAGGCAAGTGTCGTGCCCGGGGTTTCGTGTGTACTGAGTTCACGCCCCTTTCCCTCCTATTGCTGCCTTACAGCGTTGCGTCGCCGTAGGCAAGTGTCGTGCACAGGGTTTCGTGTGTACTGAGTTCACGCCCCTTTCCCTCCTATTGCTGCCTTACAGCGTTGCGACGCCGAAGGCAAGTGTCGTGCACGGGGTTTCGTGTGTACTGAGTTCACGCCCCTTTCCCTCCTATTGCTGCCTTACAGCGTTGCGACGCCGTAGGCAAGTGTCGTGCACGGGGTTTCGTGTGTACTGAGTTCACGCCCCTTTCCCTCCTATTGCTGCGTTACAGCGTTGCGACGCCGAAGGCAAGTGTCGTGCACGGGGTTTCGTGTGTACTGAGTTCACACCCCTTTCCCTCCTATTGCTGCTTTACAGCGTTGCGACGCCGTAGGCAAGTGTCGTGCACGGGGTTTCGTGTGTACTGAGATCACGCCCCTTTCCTTCCTATTGCTGCCTTACAGCGTTGCGACGCCGAAGGCAAGTGTCGTGCACTGGGTTTCGTGTGTACTGAGTTCACGCCCCTTTCCCTCCTATTGCTGCCTTACAGCGTTGCGACGCCGAAGGCAAGTGTCGTGCACTGGGTTTCGTGTGTACTGAGTTCATGCCCCTTTCCCTCCTATTGCTGCCTTACAGCGTTGCGACGCCGAAGGCAAGTGTCGTGCACGGGGTATCGTGTGTACTGAGTTCACGCCCCTTTCCCTCCTATTGCTGCCTTACAGCGTTGCGACGCCGTAGGCAAGTGTCGTGCACGGGGTTTCGTGTGTACTGAGTTCACGCCCCTTTCCCTCCTATTGCTGCCTTACAGCATTGCGACGCCGAAGGCAAGTGTCGTGCACGGGGTTTCGTGTGTACTGAGTTCACGCCCCTTTCCCTCCTATTGCTGCCTTACAGCGTTGCGTCGCCGTAGGCAAGTGTCGTGCACAGGGTTTCGTGTGTACTGAGTTCACGCCCCTTTCCCTCCTATTGCTGCCTTACAGCGTTGCGACGCCGAAGGCAAGTGTCATGCACGGGGTTTCGTGTGTACTGAGTTCACGCCCCTTTCCCTCCTATTGCTGCCTTACAGCGTTGCGACGCCGTAGGCAAGTGTCGTGCACGGGGTTTCGTGTGTACTGAGTTCACGCCCCTTTCCCTCCTATTGCTGCCTTACAGCGTTGCGACGCCGAAGGCAAGTGTCGTGCACGGGGTTTCGTGTGTACTGAGTTCACGCCCCTTTCCCTCCTATTGCTGCCTTACAGCGTTGCGATGCCGTAGGCAAGTGTCGTGCACGGGGTTTCGTGTGTACTGAGTTCACGCCCCTTTCCCTCCTATTGCTGCCTTACAGCGTTGTGACACTGAAGGCAAGTGTTGTGCACGGGGTTTCGTGTGTACTGAGTTCACGCCCCTTTCCCTCCTATTGCTGCCTTACTGCGTTGCGACGCCGAAGGCAAGTGTCGTGCACGGGGTTTCGTGTGTACTGAGTTCACGCCCCTTTCCCTCCTATTGCTGCCTTACAGCGTTGCGACGCCGTAGGCAAGTGTCGTGCACGGGGTTTCGTGTGTACTGAGTTCACGCCCCTTTCCCTTCTATTGCTGCCTTACAGCGTTGCGACGCCGAAGGCAAGTGTCGTGCACGGGGTTTCGTGTGTACTGAGTTCACGCCCCTTTCCCTCCTATTGCTGCCTTACAGCGTTGCGACGCCGTAGGCAAGTGTCGTGTACGGGGTTTCGTGTGTACTGAGTTCACGCCCCTTTCCCTCCTATTGCTGCCTTACAGCGTTGTGACACCGAAGGCAAGTGTCGTGCACGGGGTTTCGTGTGTACTGAGTTCAAGCCCCTTTCCCTCCTATTGCTGCCTTACAGCGTTGCGACGCCGTAGGCAAGTGTCGTGCACGGGGTTTCATGTGTACTGTGTTCACGCCCCGTTCCCTCCTATTGCTGCCTTACTGCGTTGCGACGCCGAAGGCAAGTGTCGTGCACGGGGTTTCGTGTGTACTGAGTTCACGCCCCTTTCCCTCCTCTTGCTGCCTTACGGCGTTGCCACACCGTAGGCAAGTTTCGTGCACGTGGTTTCGTGTGTACTGAGTTCACGCTCCTTTCCCTCCTATTGCTGCCTTACAGCGTTGCGACGCCGAAGGCAAGTGTCGTGCAGGGGGTTTCGTGTGTACTGAGTTCACGCCCCTTTCCCTCTTATTGCGGCCTTACAGCGTTGCGACGCCGTAGGCAAGTGTCGTGCACGGGGTTTCGTGTGTACTGAGTTCACGCCCCTTTCCCTCCTATTGCTGCGTTACAGCGTTGCGACGCCGAAGGCAAGTGTCGTGCACGGGGTTGCGTGTGTACTGAGTTCACACCCCTTTCCCTCCTATTGCTGCTTTACAGCGTTGCGACGCGGTAGGCAAGTGTCGTGCACAGGTTTTCGTGTGTACTGAGATCACGCCCCTTTCCTTCCTATTGCTGCCTTACAGCGTTGCGACGCCGAAGGCAAGTGTCGTGCACGGGGTTTCGTGTGTACTGAGTTCACGCCCCTTTCCCTCCTATTGCTGCCTTACAGCGTTGCGACGCCGTAGGCAATTGTCGTGCACGGGATTTCGTGAGTACTGAGTTCACGCCCCTTTCCCTCCTATTGCTGCCTTACAGCGTTGCTACGCCGAAGGCAAGTGTCGTGCACGGGGTTTCGTGTGTACTGAGTTCACGCCCCTTTCCCTCCTATTGCTGCCTTACAGCGTTGCGACGCCGAAGGCAAGTGTCGTGCATGGGGTTTCGTGTGTACTGAGTTCACGCCCCTTTCCCTCCTATTGCTGCCTTACAGCGTTGCGACACCGAAGGCTAGTGTCGTGCACGGTGTTTCGTGTGTACTGAGTTCACGACCCTTTCCCTCCTATTGCTGCCTTACAGCGTTGCAACGCCGAAGGCAAATGTCGTGCACGGGGTTTCGTGTGTACTGAGTTCACGCCCCTTTCCCTACTATTGCTGCCTTACAGCGTTGCATCGCCGTAGGCAAGTGTCGTGCACGGGGTTTCGTGTGTACTGAGTTCACGCCCCTTTCCCTCTTATTGCTGCCATACAGCGTTGCGACACCGAAGGCAAGTGTCGTGCACGGGGTCTCGTGTGTACTGAGTTCACGCCCCTTTCCCTCCTATTGCTGCCTTACAGTGTTGCGACGCCGAAGGCAAGTGTCGTGCACGGGGTTTCGTGTCTACTGACTTCACGCCCCTTTCCCTCCTATTGCTGCCTTACAGCGTTGCGACGCCGTAGGAAAGTGTCGTGCACGGGTTTTCGTGTGTACTGAGTTCACGCCCCTTTCCCTCCTATTGCTGCCTTACAGCGTTGCGACCCTGAAGGCAAGTGTCGTGCACGGGGTTTTGTGTGTACTGAGTTCACGCCCCTTTCCCTCCTATTGCTGCCTTACAGCGTTGCGACGCCGTAGGCAAGTGTCGTGCACGGGGTTTCGTGTGTACTGAGTTCACGCCCCTTTCCCTCCTATTGCTGCCTTACAGCGTTGTGATGCCGAAGGCAAGTGTCGTGCACGGGGTTAGTTCACGCCCTTTTCCCTCCTATTGCTGCCTTACAGCGTTGCGTCGCCGTAGGCAAGTGTCGTGCACGGGGTTTCGTGTGTACTGAGTTCACGCCCCTTTCCCTCCTATTGCTGCCTTACAGCGTTGCGACGGCGAAGGCAAGTGTCGTGCACTGGGTTTCGTGTGTACTGAGTTCATGCCCTTTTCCCTCCTATTGCTGCCTTACAGCGTTGCGACGCCGAAGGCAAGTGTCGTGCACGGGGTTTGGTGTGTACTGAGTTCACGCCCCTTTCCCTCCTAATGCTGCCTTACAGCGTTGCGACGCCGTAGGCAAGTGTCGTGCACGGGGTTTCGTGTGTACTGAGTTCACGCCCCTTTCCCTCCTATTGCTGCCTTACAGCATTGCGACGCCGAAGGCAAGTGTCGTGCACGGGGTTTCGTGTGTACTGAGTTCACGCCCCTTTCCCTCCTATTGCTGCCTTACAGCGTTGCGTCGCCGTAGGCAAGTGTCGTGCACAGGGTTTCGTGTGTACTGAGTTCACGCCCGTTTCCCTCCTATTGCTGCCTTACAGCGTTGCGACGCCGAAGGCAAGTGTCGTGCACGGGGTTTCGTGTGTACTGAGTTCACGCCCCTTTCCCTCCTATTGCTGCCTTACAGCGTTGCGACGCCGTAGGCAAGTGTCGTGCACGGGGTTTCGTGTGTACTGAGTTCACGCCCCTTTCCCTCCTATTGCTGCCTTACAGCGTTGCGACGCCATAGGCAAGTGTCGTGCACGGGGTTTCGTGTGTACTGAGTTCACGCCCCTTTCCCTCCTATTGCTGCCTTACAGCATTGCGACGCCGAAGGCAAGTGTCGTGCACGGGGTTTCGTGTGTACTGAGTTCACGCCCCTTTCCCTCCTATTGCTGCCTTACAGCGTTGCGTCGCCGTAGGCAAGTGTCGTGCACAGGGTTTCGTGTGTACTGAGTTCACGCCCCTTTCCCTCCTATTGCTGCCTTACAGCTTTGCGACGCCGAAGGCAAGTGTCGTGCACGGGGTTTCGTGTGTACTGAGTTCACGCCCCTTTCCCTCCTATTGCTGCCTTACAGCGTTGCAACGCCGTAGGCAAGTGTCGTGCACGGGGTTTCGTGTGTACTGAGTTCACGCCCCTTTCCCTCCTATTGCTGCCTTACAGCGTTGCGACGCCGAAGGCAAGTGTCGTGCACGGGGTTTCGTGTGTACTGAGTTCACGCCCCTTTCCCTCCTATTGCTGCCTTACAGCGTTGCGACGCCGTAGGCAAGTGTCGTGCACGGGGTTTCGTGTGTACTGAGTTCACGCCCCTTTCCCTTCTATTGCTGCCTTACAGCGTTGCGACGCCGAAGGCAAGTGTCGTGCACGGGGTTTCGTGTGTACTGAGTTCACGCCCCTTTCCCTCCTATTGCTGCCTTACAGCGTTGTGACGCCGTAAGCAAGTGTCGTGCACGGGATTTCGTGTGTACTGAGTTCACGCCCCTTTCCCTCCTATTGCTGCCTTACAGCGTTGTGACACAGAAGGCAAGTGTCGTGCACGGGGTTTCGTGTGTACTGAGTTCACGCCCCTTTCCCTCCTATTGCTGCCTTACAGCGTTGCGACGCCGTAGGCAAGTGTCGTGCACGGGGTTTCGTGTGTACTGAGTTCACGCCCCGTTCCCTCCTATTGCTGCCTTACTGCGTTGCGACGCCGAAGGCAAGTGTCGTGCACGGGGTTTCGTGTGTACTGAGTTCACGCCCCTTTCCCTCCTCTTGCTGCCTTACAGCGTTGCAACACCGTAGGCAAGTTTCGTGCACGTGGTTTCGTGTGTACTGAGTTCACGCCCCTTTCCCTCCTATTGCTGCCTTACAGCGTTGTGACACAGAAGGCAAGTGTCGTGCAGGGGGTTTCGTGTGTACTGAGTTCACGCCCCTTTCCCTCTTATTGCGGCCTTACAGCGTTGTGACGCCGTAGGCAAGTGTCGTGCACGGGGTTTCGTGTGTACTGAGTTCACGCCCCTTTCCCTCCTATTGCTGCCTTACAGCGTTGCGACGCCGTAGGCAAGTGTCGTGCACGGGGTTTCGTGTGTACTGAGTTCACGCCCCTTTCCCTCCTATTGCTGCCTTACAGCGTTGTGACACCGAAGGCAAGTGTCGTGCACGGGGTTTCGTGTGTACTGAGTTCACGCCCCTTTCCCTCCTATTGCTGCCTTACAGCGTTGCGACGCCGTAGGCAAGTGTCGTGCACGGGGTTTCGTGTGTACTGAGTTCACGCCCCGTTCCCTCCTATTGCTGCCTTACTGCGTTGCGACGCCGAAGGCAAGTGTCGTGCACGGGGTTTCGTGTGTACTAAGTTCACGCCCCTTTCCCTCCTCTTACTGCCTTACAGCGTTGCGACACCGTAGGCAAGTTTCGTGCACGTGGTTTCGTGTGTACTGAGTTCACGCCCCTTTCCCTCCTATTGCTGCCTTACAGCGTTGCGACGCCGTAGGCAAGTGTCGTGCACGGGGTTTCGTGTGTACTGAGTTCACGCCCCGTTCCCTCCTATTGCTGCCTTACTGCGTTGCGTGACGCCGAAGGCAAGTGTCGTGCACGGGGTTTCGTGTGTACTGAGTTCACGCCCCTTTCCCTCCTCTTGCTGCCTTACAGCGTTGCGACACCGTAGGCAAGTTTCGTGCACGTGGTTTAGTGTGTACTGAGTTCACGCCCCTTTCCCTCCTATTGCTGCCTTACAGCGTTGCGACGCCGAAGGCAAGTGTCGTGCACGGGGTTTCGTGTGTACTGAGTTCACGCCCCTTTCCCTCCTATTGCTGCCTTACAGCGTTGCGACGCCGTAGGCAAGTGTCGTGCACGGGGTTTCGTGTGTACTGAGTTCACGCCCCTTTCCCTCCTATTGCTGCCTTACAGCATTGCGACGCCGAAGGCAAGTGTCGTGCACGGGGTTTCGTGTGTACTGAGTTCACGCCCCTTTCCCTCCTATTGCTGCCTTACAGCGTTTCGTCGCCGTAGGCAAGTGTCGTGCACAGGGTTTCGTGTGTACTGAGTTCACGCCCCTTTCCCTCCTATTGCTGCCTTACAGCGTTGCGACGCCGAAGGCAAGTGTCGTGCACGGGGTTTCGTGTATACTGAGTTCACGCCCCTTTCCCTCCTATTGCTGCCTTACAGCGTTGCGACGCCGTAGGCAAGTGTCGTGCACGGGGTTTCGTGTGTACTGAGTTCACGCCCCTTTCCCTCCTATTGCTGCCTTACAGCGTTGCGACGCCATAGGCAAGTGTCGTGCACGGGGTTTCGTGTGTACTGAGTTCACACCCCTTTCGCTCCTATTGCTGCCTTACAGCGTTGCGACGCCGTAGGCAAGTGTCGTGCACGGGGTTTCGTGTGTACTGAGTTCACGCCCCTTTCCCTCCTATTGCTGCCTTACAGCATTGCGACGCCGAAGGCAAGTGTCGTGCACGGGGTTTCGTGTGTACTGAGTTCACGCCCCTTTCCCTCCTATTGCTGCCTTACAGCGTTGCGTCGCCGTAGGCAAGTGTCGTGCACAGGGTTTCGTGTGTACTGAGTTCACGCCCCTTTCCCTCCTATTGCTGCCTTACAGCGTTGCGACGCCGAAGGCAAGTGTCGTGCACGGGGTTTCGTGTGTACTGAGTTCACGCCCCTTTCCCTCCTATTGCTGCCTTACAGCGTTGCGACGCCGTAGGCAAGTGTCGTGCACGGGGTTTCGTGTGTACTGAGTTCACGCCCCTTTCCCTCCTATTGCTGCCTTACAGCGTTGCGACGCCATAGGCAAGTGTCGTGCACGGTGTTCGTGTGTACTGAGTTCACGCCCCTTTCCCTCCTATTGCTGCCTTACAGCATTGCGACGCCGAAGGCAAGTGTCGTGCACGGGGTTTCGTGTGTACTGAGTTCACGCCCCTTTCCCTCCTATTGCTGCCTTACAGCGTTGCATCGCCGTAGGCAAGTGTCGTGCACAGGGTTTCGTGTGTACTGAGTTCACGCCCCTTTCCCTCCTATTGCTGCCTTACAGCTTTGCGACGCCGAAGGCAAGTGTCGTGCACGAGGTTTCGTGTGTACTGAGTTCACGCCCCTTTCCCTCCTATTGCTGCCTTACAGCGTTGCGACGCCGTAGGCAAGTGTCGTGCACGGGGTTTCGTGTGTACTGAGTTCACGCCCCTTTCCCTCCTATTGCTGCCTTACAGCATTGCGACGCCGAAGGCAAGTGTCGTGCACGGGGTTTCGTGTGTACTGAGTTCACGCCCCTTTCCCTCCTATTGCTGCCTTACAGCGTTGCGTCGCCGTAGGCAAGTGTCGTGCACAGGGTTTCGTGTGTACTGAGTTCACGCCCCTTTCCCTCCTATTGCTGCCTTACAGCGTTGCGACGCCGAAGGCAAGTGTCGTGCACGGGGTTTCGTGTGTACTGAGTTCACGCCCCTTTCCCTCCTATTGCTGCCTTACAGCGTTGCGACGCCGTAGGCAAGTGTCGTGCACGGGGTTTCGTGTGTACTGAGTTCACGCCCCTTTCCCTCCTATTGCTGCCTTACAGCGTTGCGACGCCATAGGCAAGTGTCGTGCACGGTGTTCGTGTGTACTGAGTTCACGCCCCTTTCCCTCCTATTGCTGCCTTACAGCATTGCGACGCCGAAGGCAAGTGTCGTGCACGGGGTTTCGTGTGTACTGAGTTCACGCCCCTTTCCCTCCTATTGCTGCCTTACAGCGTTGCATCGCCGTAGGCAAGTGTCGTGCACAGGGTTTCGTGTGTACTGAGTTCACGCCCCTTTCCCTCCTATTGCTGCCTTACAGCTTTGCGACGCCGAAGGCAAGTGTCGTGCACGAGGTTTCGTGTGTACTGAGTTCACGCCCCTTTCCCTCCTATTGCTGCCTTACAGCGTTGCGACGCCGTAGGCAAGTGTCGTGCACGGGGTTTCGTGTGTACTGAGTTCACGCCCCTTTCCCTCCTATTGCTGCCGTACAGCGTTGCGACGCCGAAGGCAAGTGTCGTGCACGGGGTTTCGTGTGTACTGAGTTCACGCCCCTTTCCCTCCTATTGCTGCCTTACAGCGTTGCGACGCCGTAGGCAAGTGTCGTGCACGGGGTTTCGTGTGTACTGAGTTCACGCCCCTTTCCCTTCTATTGCTGCCTTACTGCGTTGCGAAGCCGAAGGCAAGTGTCGTGCACGGGGTTTCGTGTGTACTGAGTTCACGCCCCTTTCCCTCCTCTTGCTGCCTTACAGCGTTGCGACACCGTAGGCAAGTTTCGTGCACGTGGTTTCGTGTGTACTGAGTTCACGCTCCTTTCCCTCCTATTGCTGCCTTACAGCGTTGCGACGCCGAAGGCAAGTGTCGTGCAGGGGGTTTCGTGTGTACTGAGTTCACGCCCCTTTCCCTCTTATTGCGGCCTTACAGCGTTGCGACGCCGTAGGCAAGTGTCGTGCACGGAATTTCGTATGTACTGAGTTCCCGCCCCTTTCCCTCCTATTGCTGCCTTACAGCGTTGCAACGCCGTAGGCAAGTGTCGTGCACGGGGTTTCGTGTGTACTGAGTTCACGCCCCTTTCCCTCCTATTGCTGCCTTACAGCGTTGCGACGCCGAAGGCAAGTGTCGTGCACGGGGTTTCGTGTGTACTGAGTTCACGCCCCTTTCCCTCCTATTGCTGCCTTACAGCGTTGCGACGCCGTAGGCAAGTGTCGTGCACGGGGTTTCGTGTGTACTGAGTTCACGCCCCTTTCCCTTCTATTGCTGCCTTACAGCGTTGCGACGCCGAAGGCAAGTGTCGTGCACGGGGTTTCGTGTGTACTGAGTTCACGCCCCTTTCCCTCCTATTGCCGCCTTACAGCGTTGTGACGCCGTAAGCAAGTGTCGTGCACGGGATTTCGTGTGTACTGAGTTCACGCCCCTTTCCCTCCTATTGCTGCCTTACAGCGTTGTGACACAGAAGGCAAGTGTCGTGCACGGGGTTTCGTGTGTACTGAGTTCACGCCCCTTTCCCTCCTATTGCTGCCTTACAGCGTTGCGACGCCGAAGGCAAGTGTCGTGCACGGGGTTTCGTGTGTACTGAGTTCACGCCCCTTTCCCTCCTATTGCTGCCTTACAGCGTTGCGACGCCGTAGGCAAGTGTCGTGCACGGGGTTTCGTGTGTACTGAGTTCACGCCCCTTTCCCTTCTATTGCTGCCTTACAGCGTTGCGACGCCGAAGGCAAGTGTCGTGCACGGGGTTTCGTGTGTACTGAGTTCACGCCCCTTTCCCTCCTATTGCTGCCTTACAGCGTTGCGACGCCGTAAGCAAGTGTCGTGCACGGGATTTCGTGTGTACTGAGTTCACGCCCCTTTCCCTCCTATTGCTGCCTTACAGCGTTGTGACACAGAAGGCAAGTGTCGTGCACGGGGTTTCGTGTGTACTGAGTTCACGCCCCTTTCCCTCCTATTGCTGCCTTACAGCGTTGCGACGCCGTAGGCAAGTGTCGTGCACGGGGTTTCGTGTGTACTGAGTTCACGCCCCGTTCCCTCCTATTGCTGCCTTACTGCGTTGCGACGCCGAAGGCAAGTGTCGTGCACGGGGTTTCGTGTGTACTGAGTTCACGCCCCTTTCCCTCGTATTGCTGCCTTACAGCGTTGCGACGCCGTAGGCAAGTGTCGTGCACGGGGTTTCGTGTGTACTGAGTTCACGCCCCTTTCCCTCCTATTGCTGCCTTACAGCGTTGTGACACCGAAGGCAAGTGTCGTGCACGGGGTTTCGTGTGTACTGAGTTCACGCCCCTTTCCCTCCTATTGCTGCCTTACAGCGTTGCAACGCCGTAGGCAAGTGTCGTGCACGGGGTTTCGTGTGTACTGAGTTCACGCCCCTTTCCCTCCTATTGCTGCCTTACAGCGTTGCGACGCCGAAGGCAAGTGTCGTGCACGGGGTTTCGTGTGTACTGAGTTCACGCCCCTTTCCCTCCTATTGCTGCCTTACAGCGTTGCGACGCCGTAGGCAAGTGTCGTGCACGGGGTTTCGTGTGTACTGAGTTCACGCCCCGTACCCTCCTATTGCTGCCTTACTGCGTTGCGACGCCGAAGGCAAGTGTCGTGCACGGGGTTTCGTGTGTACTGAGTTCACGCCCCTTTCCCTCCTCTTGCTGCCTTACAGCGTTGCAACACCGTAGGCAAGTTTCGTGCACGTGGTTTCGTGTGTACTGAGTTCACGCCCCTTTCCCTCCTATTGCTGCCTTACAGCGTTGTGACACAGAAGGCAAGTGTCGTGCAGGGGGTTTCGTGTGTACTGAGTTCACGCCCCTTTCCCTCTTATTGCGGCCTTACAGCGTTGTGACGCCGTAGGCAAGTGTCGTGCACGGGGTTTCGTGTGTACTGAGTTCACGCCCCTTTCCCTCCTATTGCTGCCTTACAGCGTTGCGACGCCGTAGGCAAGTGTCGTGCACGGGGTTTCGTGTGTACTGAGTTCACGCCCCTTTCCCTCCTATTGCTGCCTTACAGCGTTGTGACACCGAAGGCAAGTGTCGTGCACGGGGTTTCGTGTGTACTGAGTTCACGCCCCTTTCCCTCCTATTGCTGCCTTACAGCGTTGCGACGCCGTAGGCAAGTGTCGTGCACGGGGTTTCGTGTGTACTGAGTTCACGCCCCGTTCCCTCCTATTGCTGCCTTACTGCGTTGCGACGCCGAAGGCAAGTGTCGTGCACGGGGTTTCGTGTGTACTAAGTTCACGCCCCTTTCCCTCCTCTTACTGCCTTACAGCGTTGCGACACCGTAGGCAAGTTTCGTGCACGTGGTTTCGTGTGTACTGAGTTCACGCCCCTTTCCCTCCTATTGCTGCCTTACAGCGTTGCGACGCCGTAGGCAAGTGTCGTGCACGGGGTTTCGTGTGTACTGAGTTCACGCCCCGTTCCCTCCTATTGCTGCCTTACTGCGTTGCGTGACGCCGAAGGCAAGTGTCGTGCACGGGGTTTCGTGTGTACTGAGTTCACGCCCCTTTCCCTCCTCTTGCTGCCTTACAGCGTTGCGACACCGTAGGCAAGTTTCGTGCACGTGGTTTAGTGTGTACTGAGTTCACGCCCCTTTCCCTCCTATTGCTGCCTTACAGCGTTGCGACGCCGAAGGCAAGTGTCGTGCACGGGGTTTCGTGTGTACTGAGTTCACGCCCCTTTCCCTCCTATTGCTGCCTTACAGCGTTGCGACGCCGTAGGCAAGTGTCGTGCACGGGGTTTCGTGTGTACTGAGTTCACGCCCCTTTCCCTCCTATTGCTGCCTTACAGCATTGCGACGCCGAAGGAAAGTGTCGTGAACGGGGTTTCGTGTGTACTGAGTTCACGCCCCTTTCCCTCCTATTGCTGCCTTACAGCGTTGCGTCGCCGTAGGCAAGTGTCGTGCACAGGGTTTCGTGTGTACTGAGTTCACGCCCCTTTCCCTCCTATTGCTGCCTTACAGCGTTGCGACGCCGAAGGCAAGTGTCGTGCACGGGGTTTCGTGTGTACTGAGTTCACGCCCCTTTCCCTCCTATTGCTGCCTTACAGCGTTGCGTCGCCGTAGGCAAGTGTCGTGCACAGGGTTTCGTGTGTACTGAGTTCACGCCCCTTTCCCTCCTATTGCTGCCTTACAGCGTTGCGACGCCGAAGGCAAGTGTCGTGCAGGGGATTTCGTGTATACTGAGTTCACGCCCCTTTCCCTCCTATTGCTGCCTTACAGCGTTGCGACGCCGTAGGCAAGTGTCGTGCACGGGGTTTCGTGTGTACTGAGTTCACGCCCCTTTCCCTCCTATTGCTGCCTTACAGCGTTGCGACGCCATAGGCAAGTGTCGTGCACGGGGTTTCGTGTGTACTGAGTTCACACCCCTTTCGCTCCTATTGCTGCCTTACAGCGTTGCGACGCCGTAGGCAAGTGTCGTGCACGGGGTTTCGTGTGTACTGAGTTCACGCCCCTTTCCCTCCTATTGCTGCCTTACAGCATTGCGACGCCGAAGGCAAGTGTCGTGCACGGGGTTTCGTGTGTACTGAGTTCACGCCCCTTTCCCTCCTATTGCTGCCTTACAGCGTTGCGTCGCCGTAGGCAAGTGTCGTGCACAGGGTTTCGTGTGTACTGAGTTCACGCCCCTTTCCCTCCTATTGCTGCCTTACAGCGTTGCGACGCCGAAGGCAAGTGTCGTGCACGGGGTTTCGTGTGTACTGAGTTCACGCCCCTTTCCCTCCTATTGCTGCCTTACAGCGTTGCGTCGCCGTAGGCAAGTGTCGTGCACAGGGTTTCGTGTGTACTGAGTTCACGCCCCTTTCCCTCCTATTGCTGCCTTACAGCGTTGCGACGCCGAAGGCAAGTGTCGTGCACGGGGTTTCGTGTATACTGAGTTCACGCCCCTTTCCCTCCTATTGCTGCCTTACAGCGTTGCGACGCCGTAGGCAAGTGTCGTGCACGGGGTTTCGTGTGTACTGAGTTCACGCCCCTTTCCCTCCTATTGCTGCCTTACAGCGTTGCGACGCCATAGGCAAGTGTCGTGCACGGGGTTTCGTGTGTACTGAGTTCACACCCCTTTCGCTCCTATTGCTGCCTTACAGCGTTGCGACGCCGTAGGCAAGTGTCGTGCACGGGGTTTCGTGTGTACTGAGTTCACGCCCCTTTCCCTTCTATTGCTGCCTTACTGCGTTGCGAAGCCGAAGGCAAGTGTCGTGCACGGGGTTTCGTGTGTACTGAGTTCACGCCCCTTTCCCTCCTCTTGCTGCCTTACAGCGTTGCGACACCGTAGGCAAGTTTCGTGCACGTGGTTTCGTGTGTACTGAGTTCACGCTCCTTTCCCTCCTATTGCTGCCTTACAGCGTTGCGACGCCGAAGGCAAGTGTCGTGCAGGGGGTTTCGTGTGTACTGAGTTCACGCCCCTTTCCCTCTTATTGCGGCCTTACAGCGTTGCGACGCCGTAGGCAAGTGTCGTGCACGGAATTTCGTATGTACTGAGTTCCCGCCCCGTTCCCTCCTATTGCTGCCTTACAGCGTTGCAACGCCGTAGGCAAGTGTCGTGCACGGGGTTTCGTGTGTACTGAGTTCACGCCCCTTTCCCTCCTATTGCTGCCTTACAGCGTTGCGACGCCGAAAGCAAGTGTCGTGCACGGGGTTTCGTGTGTACTGAGTTCACGCCCCTTTCCCTCCTATTGCTGCCTTACAGCGTTGCGACGCCGTAGGCAAGTGTCGTGCACGGGGTTTCGTGTGTACTGAGTTCACGCCCCTTTCCCTTCTATTGCTGCCTTACAGCGTTGCGACGCCGAAGGCAAGTGTCGTGCACGGGGTTTCGTGTGTACTGAGTTCACGCCCCTTTCCCTCCTATTGCTGCCTTACAGCGTTGTGACGCCGTAAGCAAGTGTCGTGCACGGGATTTCGTGTGTACTGAGTTCACGCCCCTTTCCCTCCTATTGCTGCCTTACAGCGTTGTGACACAGAAGGCAAGTGTCGTGCACGGGGTTTCGTGTGTACTGAGTTCACGCCCCTTTCCCTCCTATTGCTGCCTTACAGCGTTGCGACGCCGTAGGCAAGTGTCGTGCACGGGGTTTCGTGTGTACTGAGTTCACGCCCCGTTCCCTCCTATTGCTGCCTTACTGCGTTGCGACGCCGAAGGCAAGTGTCGTGCACGGGGTTTCGTGTGTACTGAGTTCACGCCCCTTTCCCTCCTCTTGCTGCCTTACAGCGTTGCAACACCGTAGGCAAGTTTCGTGCACGTGGTTTCGTGTGTACTGAGTTCACGCCCCTTTCCCTCCTATTGCTGCCTTACAGCGTTGTGACACAGAAGGCAAGTGTCGTGCAGGGGGTTTCGTGTGTACTGAGTTCACGCCCCTTTCCCTCTTATTGCGGCCTTACAGCGTTGTGACGCCGTAGGCAAGTGTCGTGCACGGGGTTTCGTGTGTACTGAGTTCACGCCCCTTTCCCTCCTATTGCTGCCTTACAGCGTTGCGACGCCGTAGGCAAGTGTCGTGCACGGGGTTTCGTGTGTACTGAGTTCACGCCCCTTTCCCTCCTATTGCTGCCTTACAGCGTTGTGACACCGAAGGCAAGTGTCGTGCACGGGGTTTCGTGTGTACTGAGTTCACGCCCCTTTCCCTCCTATTGCTGCCTTACAGCGTTGCGACGCCGTAGGCAAGTGTCGTGCACGGGGTTTCGTGTGTACTGAGTTCACGCCCCGTTCCCTCCTATTGCTGCCTTACTGCGTTGCGACGCCGAAGGCAAGTGTCGTGCACGGGGTTTCGTGTGTACTAAGTTCACGCCCCTTTCCCTCCTCTTACTGCCTTACAGCGTTGCGACACCGTAGGCAAGTTTCGTGCACGTGGTTTCGTGTGTACTGAGTTCACGCCCCTTTCCCTCCTATTGCTGCCTTACAGCGTTGCGACGCCGTAGGCAAGTGTCGTGCACGGGGTTTCGTGTGTACTGAGTTCACGCCCCGTTCCCTCCTATTGCTGCCTTACTGCGTTGCGTGACGCCGAAGGCAAGTGTCGTGCACGGGGTTTCGTGTGTACTGAGTTCACGCCCCTTTCCCTCCTCTTGCTGCCTTACAGCGTTGCGACACCGTAGGCAAGTTTCGTGCACGTGGTTTAGTGTGTACTGAGTTCACGCCCCTTTCCCTCCTATTGCTGCCTTACAGCGTTGCGACGCCGAAGGCAAGTGTCGTGCACGGGGTTTCGTGTGTACTGAGTTCACGCCCCTTTCCCTCCTATTGGTGCCTTACAGCGTTGCGACGCCGTAGGCAAGTGTCGTGCACGGGGTTTCGTGTGTACTGAGTTCACGCCCCTTTCCCTCCTATTGCTGCCTTACAGCATTGCGACGCCGAAGGAAAGTGTCGTGCACGGGGTTTCGTGTGTACTGAGTTCACGCCCCTTTCCCTCCTATTGCTGCCTTACAGCGTTGCGTCGCCGTAGGCAAGTGTCGTGCACAGGGTTTCGTGTGTACTGAGTTCACGCCCCTTTCCCTCCTATTGCTGCCTTACAGCGTTGCGACGCCGAAGGCAAGTGTCGTGCACGGGGTTTCGTGTGTACTGAGTTCACGCCCCGTTCCCTCCTATTGCTGCCTTACTGCGTTGCGTGACGCCGAAGGCAAGTGTCGTGCACGGGGTTTCGTGTGTACTGAGTTCACGCCCCTTTCCCTCCTCTTGCTGCCTTACAGCGTTGCGACACCGTAGGCAAGTTTCGTGCACGTGGTTTAGTGTGTACTGAGTTCACGCCCCTTTCCCTCCTATTGCTGCCTTACAGCGTTGCGACGCCGAAGGCAAGTGTCGTGCACGGGGTTTCGTGTGTACTGAGTTCACGCCCCTTTCCCTCCTATTGGTGCCTTACAGCGTTGCGACGCCGTAGGCAAGTGTCGTGCACGGGGTTTCGTGTGTACTGAGTTCACGCCCCTTTCCCTCCTATTGCTGCCTTACAGCATTGCGACGCCGAAGGAAAGTGTCGTGCACGGGGTTTCGTGTGTACTGAGTTCACGCCCCTTTCCCTCCTATTGCTGCCTTACAGCGTTGCGTCGCCGTAGGCAAGTGTCGTGCACAGGGTTTCGTGTGTACTGAGTTCACGCCCCTTTCCCTCCTATTGCTGCCTTACAGCGTTGCGACGCCGAAGGCAAGTGTCGTGCACGGGGTTTCGTGTGTACTGAGTTCACGCCCCTTTCCCTCCTATTGCTGCCTTACAGCGTTGCGACGCCGTAGGCAAGTGTCGTGCACGGGGTTTCGTGTGTACTGAGTTCACGCCCCTTTCCCTCCTATTGCTGCCTTACAGCGTTGCGACGCCATAGGCAAGTGTCGTGCACGGGGTTTCGTGTGTACTGAGTTCACACCCCTTTCGCTCCTATTGCTGCCTTACAGCGTTGCGACGCCGTAGGCAAGTGTCGTGCACGGGGTTTCGTGTGTACTGAGTTCACGCCCCTTTCCCTCCTATTGCTGCCTTACAGCATTGCGACGCCGAAGGCAAGTGTCGTGCACGGGGTTTCGTGTGTACTGAGTTCACGCCCCTTTCCCTCCTATTGCTGCCTTACAGCGTTGCGTCGCCGTAGGCAAGTGTCGTGCACAGGGTTTCGTGTGTACTGAGTTCACGCCCCTTTCCCTCCTATTGCTGCCTTACAGCGTTGCGACGCCGAAGGCAAGTGTCGTGCACGGGGTTTCGTGTGTACTGAGTTCACGCCCCTTTCCCTCCTATTGCTGCCTTACAGCGTTGCGACGCCGTAGGCAAGTGTCGTGCACGGGGTTTCGTGTGTACTGAGTTCACGCCCCTTTCCCTCCTATTGCTGCCTTACAGCGTTGCGACGCCATAGGCAAGTGTCGTGCACGGTGTTCGTGTGTACTGAGTTCACGCCCCTTTCCCTCCTATTGCTGCCTTACAGCATTGCGACGCCGAAGGCAAGTGTCGTGCACGGGGTTTCGTGTGTACTGAGTTCACGCCCCTTTCCCTCCTATTGCTGCCTTACAGCGTTGCGTCGCCGTAGGCAAGTGTCGTGCACAGGGTTTCGTGTGTACTGAGTTCACGCCCCTTTCCCTCCTATTGCTGCCTTACAGCTTTGCGACGCCGAAGGCAAGTGTCGTGCACGGGGTTTCGTGTGTACTGAGTTCACGCCCCTTTCCCTCCTATTGCTGCCTTACAGCGTTGCGACGCCGTAGGCAAGTGTCGTGCACGGGGTTTCGTGTGTACTGAGTTCACGCCCCTTTCCCTCCTATTGCTGCCTTACAGCGTTGCGACGCCGAAGGCAAGTGTCGTGCACGGGGTTTCGTGTGTACTGAGTTCACGCCCCTTTCCCTCCTATTGCTGCCTTACAGCGTTGCGACGCCGTAGGCAAGTGTCGTGCACGGGGTTTCGTGTGTACTGAGTTCACGCCCCTTTCCCTTCTATTGCTGCCTTACTGCGTTGCGACGCCGAAGGCAAGTGTCGTGCACGGGGTTTCGTGTGTACTGAGTTCACGCCCCTTTCCCTCCTCTTGCTGCCTTACAGCGTTGCGACACCGTAGGCAAGTTTCGTGCACGTGGTTTCGTGTGTACTGAGTTCACGCTCCTTTCCCTCCTATTGCTGCCTTACAGCGTTGCGACGCCGAAGGCAAGTGTCGTGCAGGGGGTTTCGTGTGTACTGAGTTCACGCCCCTTTCCCTCTTATTGCGGCCTTACAGCGTTGCGACGCCGTAGGCAAGTGTCGTGCACGGGGTTTCGTGTGTACTGAGTTCACGCCCCTTTCCCTCCTATTGCTGCCTTACAGCGTTGCGACGCCGAAGGCAAGTGTCGTGCATGGGGTTTCGTGTGTACTGAGTTCACGCCCCTTTCCCTCCTATTGCTGCCTTACAGCGTTGCGACACCGAAGGCTAGTGTCGTGCACGGTGTTTCGTGTGTACTGAGTTCACGACCCTTTCCCTCCTATTGCTGCCTTACAGCGTTGCAACGCCGAAGGCAAGTGTCGTGCACGGGGTTTCGTGTGTACTGAGTTCACGCCCCTTTCCCTACTATTGCTGCCTTACAGCGTTGCATCGCCGTAGGCACGTGTCGTGCACGGGGTTTCGTGTGTACTGAGTTCACGCCCCTTTCCCTCTTATTGCTGCCATACAGCGTTGCGACACCGAAGGCAAGTGTCGTGCACGGGGTCTCGTGTGTACTGAGTTCACGCCCCTTTCCCTCCTATTGCTGCCTTACAGTGTTGCGACGCCGAAGGCAAGTGTCGTGCACGGGGTTTCGTGTCTACTGACTTCACGCCCCTTTCCCTCCTATTGCTGCCTTACAGCGTTGCGACGCCGTAGGAAAGTGTCGTGCACGGGTTTTCGTGTGTACTGAGTTCACGCCCCTTTCCCTCCTATTGCTGCCTTACAGCGTTGCGACCCTGAAGGCAAGTGTCGTGCACGGGGTTTCGTGTGTACTGAGTTCACGCCCCTTTCCCTCCTATTGCTGCCTTACAGCGTTGCGACGCCGTAGGCAAGTGTCGTGCACGGGGTTTCGTGTGTACTGAGTTCACGCCCCTTTCCCTCCTATTGCTGCCTTACAGCGTTGTGATGCCGAAGGCAAGTGTCGTGCACGGGGTTAGTTCACGCCCTTTTCCCTCCTATTGCTGCCTTACAGCGTTGCGTCGCCGTAGGCAAGTGTCGTGCACGGGGTTTCGTGTGTACTGAGTTCACGCCCCTTTCCCTACTATTGCTGCCTTACAGCGTTGCGACACCGAAGGCAAGTGTCGTGCACGGGGTTTCGTGTGTACTGAGTTCACGCCCCTTTCCCTCCTATTGCTGCCTTACAGCGTTGCGACGGCGATGGCAAGTGTCGTGCACTGGGTTTCGTGTGTACTGAGTTCATGCCCTTTTCCCTCCTATTGCTGCCTTACAGCGTTGCGACGCCGAAGGCAAGTGTCGTGCACGGGGTTTCGTGTGTACTGAGTTCACGCCCCTTTCCCTCCTATTGCTGCCTTACAGCGTTGCGACGCCGTAGGCAAGTGTCGTGCACGGGGTTTCGTGTGTACTGAGTTCACGCCCCTTTCCCTCCTATTGCTGCCTTACAGCATTGCGACGCCGAAGGCAAGTGTCGTGCACGGGGTTTCGTGTGTACTGAGTTCACGCCCCTTTCCCTCCTATTGCTGCCTTACAGCGTTGCGTCGCCGTAGGCAAGTGTCGTGCACAGGGTTTCGTGTGTACTGAGTTCACGCCCGTTTCCCTCCTATTGCTGCCTTACAGCGTTGCGACGCCGAAGGCAAGTGTCGTGCACGGGGCTTCGTGTGTACTGAGTTCACGCCCCTTTCCCTCCTATTGCTGCCTTACAGCGTTGCGACGCCGTAGGCAAGTGTCGTGCACGGGGTTTCGTGTGTACTGAGTTCACGCCCCTTTCCCTCCTATTGCTGCCTTACAGCGTTGCGACGCCATAGGCAAGTGTCGTGCACGGGGTTTCGTGTGTACTGAGTTCACGCCCCTTTCCCTCCTATTGCTGCCTTACAGCATTGCGACGCCGAAGGCAAGTGTCGTGCACGGGGTTTCGTGTGTACTGAGTTCACGCCCCTTTCCCTCCTATTGCTGCCTTACAGCGTTGCGTCGCCGTAGGCAAGTGTCGTGCACAGGGTTTCGTGTGTACTGAGTTCACGCCCCTTTCCCTCCTATTGCTGCCTTACAGCTTTGCGACGCCGAAGGCAAGTGTCGTGCACGGGGTTTCGTGTGTACTGAGTTCACGCCCCTTTCCCTCCTATTGCTGCCTTACAGCGTTGCAACGCCGTAGGCAAGTGTCGTGCACGGGGTTTCGTGTGTACTGAGTTCACGCCCCTTTCCTTCCTATTGCTGCCTTACAGCGTTGCGACGCCGAAGGCAAGTGTCGTGCACGGGGTTTCGTGTGTACTGAGTTCACGCCCCTTTCCCTCCTATTGCTGCCTTACAGCGTTGCGACGCCGTAGGCAAGTGTCGTGCACGGGGTTTCGTGTGTACTGAGTTCACGCCCCTTTCCCTTCTATTGCTGCCTTACAGCGTTGCGACGCCGAAGGCAAGTGTCGTGCACGGGGTTTCGTGTGTACTGAGTTCACGCCCCTTTCCCTCCTATTGCTGCCTTACAGCGTTGCGACGCCGTAAGCAAGTGTCGTGCACGGGATTTCGTGTGTACTGAGTTCACGCCCCTTTCCCTCCTATTGCTGCCTTACAGCGTTGTGACACAGAAGGCAAGTGTCGTGCACGGGGTTTCGTGTGTACTGAGTTCACGCCCCTTTCCCTCCTATTGCTGCCTTACAGCGTTGCGACGCCGTAGGCAAGTGTCGTGCACGGGGTTTCGTGTGTACTGAGTTCACGCCCCGTTCCCTCCTATTGCTGCCTTACTGCGTTGCGACGCCGAAGGCAAGTGTCGTGCACGGGGTTTCGTGTGTACTGAGTTCACGCCCCTTTCCCTCGTATTGCTGCCTTACAGCGTTGCGACGCCGTAGGCAAGTGTCGTGCACGGGGTTTCGTGTGTACTGAGTTCACGCCCCTTTCCCTCCTATTGCTGCCTTACAGCGTTGTGACACCGAAGGCAAGTGTCGTGCACGGGGTTTCGTGTGTACTGAGTTCACGCCCCTTTCCCTCCTATTGCTGCCTTACAGCGTTGCGACGCCGTAGGCAAGTGTCGTGCACGGGGTTTCGTGTTTACTGAGTTCACGCCCCGTTCCCTCCTATTGCTGCCTTACTGCGTTGCGACGCCGAAGGCAAGTGTCGTGCACGGGGTTTCGTGTGTACTAAGTTCACGCCCCTTTCCCTCCTCTTACTGCCTTACAGCGTTGCGACACCGTAGGCAAGTTTCGTGCACGTGGTTTCGTGTGTACTGAGTTCACGCCCCTTTCCCTCCTATTGCTGCCTTACAGCGTTGCGACGCCGTAGGCAAGTGTCGTGCACGGGGTTTCGTGTGTACTGAGTTCACGCCCCGTTCCCTCCTATTGCTGCCTTACTGCGTTGCGTGACGCCGAAGGCAAGTGTCGTGCACGGGGTTTCGTGTGTACTGAGTTCACGCCCCTTTCCCTCCTCTTGCTGCCTTACAGCGTTGCGACACCGTAGGCAAGTTTCGTGCACGTGGTTTAGTGTGTACTGAGTTCACGCCCCTTTCCCTCCTATTGCTGCCTTACAGCGTTGCGACGCCGAAGGCAAGTGTCGTGCACGGGGTTTCGTGTGTACTGAGTTCACGCCCCTTTCCCTCCTATTGCTGCCTTACAGCGTTGCGACGCCGTAGGCAAGTGTCGTGCACGGGGTTTCGTGTGTACTGAGTTCACGCCCCTTTCCCTCCTATTGCTGCCTTACAGCATTGCGACGCCGAAGGCAAGTGTCGTGCACGGGGTTTCGTGTGTACTGAGTTCACACCCCTTTCCCTCCTATTGCTGCCTTACAGCGTTGCGTCGCCGTAGGCAAGTGTCGTGCACAGGGTTTCGTGTGTACTGAGTTCACGCCCCTTTCCCTCCTATTGCTGCCTTACAGCGTTGCGACGCCGAAGGCAAGTGTCGTGCACGGGGTTTCGTGTGTACTGAGTTCACGCCCCTTTCCCTCCTATTGCTGCCTTACAGCGTTGCGACGCCGTAGGCAATTGTCGTGCACGGGGTTTCGTGTGTACTGAGTTCACGCCCCTTTCCCTCCTATTGCTGCCTTACAGCGTTGCGACGCCATAGGCAAGTGTCGTGCACGGGGTTTCGTGTGTACTGAGTTCACACCCCTTTCGCTCCTATTGCTGCCTTACAGCGTTGCGACGCCGTAGGCAAGTGTCGTGCACGGGGTTTCGTGTGTACTGAGTTCACGCCCCTTTCCCTCCTATTGCTGCCTTACAGCATTGCGACGCCGAAGGCAAGTGTCGTGCACGGGGTTTCGTGTGTACTGAGTTCACGCCCCTTTCCCTCCTATTTCTGCCTTACAGCGTTGCGTCGCCGTAGGCAAGTGTCGTGCACAGGGTTTCGTGTGTACTGAGTTCACGCCCCTTTCCCTTCCTATTGCTGCCTTACAGCGTTGCGACGCCGAAGGCAAGTGTCGTGCACGGGGTTTCGTGTGTACTGAGTTCACGCCCCTTTCCCTCCTATTGCTGCCTTACAGCGTTGCGACGCCGTAGGCAAGTGTCGTGCACGGGGTTTCGTGTGTACTGAGTTCACGCCCCTTTCCCTCCTATTGCTGCCTTACAGCGTTGCGACGCCATAGGCAAGTGTCGTGCACGGTGTTCGTGTGTACTGAGTTCACGCCCCTTTCCCTCCTATTGCTGCCTTACAGCATTGCGACGCCGAAGGCAAGTGTCGTGCACGGGGTTTCGTGTGTACTGAGTTCATGCCCCTTTCCCTCCTATTGCTGCCTTACAGCGTTGCGTCGCCGTAGGCAAGTGTCGTGCACAGGGTTTCGTGTGTACTGAGTTCACGCCCCTTTCCCTCCTATTGCTACCTTACAGCTTTGCGACGCCGAAGGCAAGTGTCGTGCACGGGGTTTCGTGTGTACTGATTTCACGCCCCTTTCCCTCCTATTGCTGCCTTACAGCGTTGCGACGCCGTAGGCAAGTGTCGTGCACGGGGTTTCGTGTGTACTGAGTTCACGCCCCTTTCCCTCCTATTGCTGCCTTACAGCGTTGCGACGCCGAAGGCAAGTGTCGTGCACGGGGTTTCGTGTGTACTGAGTTCACGCCCCTTTCCCACCTATTGCTGCCTTACAGCGTTGCGACGCCGTAGGCAAGTGTCGTGCACGGGGTTTCGTGTGTACTGAGTTCACGCCCCTTTCCCTTCTATTGCTGCCTTACAGCGTTGCGACGCCGAAGGCATGTGTCGTGCACGGGGTTTCGTGTGTACTGAGTTCACGCCCCTTTCCCTCCTATTGCTGCCTTACAGCGTTGCGACACCGTAAGCAAGTGTCGTGCACGGGATTTCGTGTGTACTGAGTTCACGCCCCTTTCCCTCCTATTGCTGCCTTACAGCGTTGTGACACAGAAGGCAAGTGTCGTGCACGGGGTTTCGTGTGTACTGAGTTCACGCCCCTTTCCCTCCTATTGCTGCCTTACAGCGTTGCGACGCCGTAGGCCAGTGTCGTGCACGGGGTTTCGTGTGTACTGAGTTCACGCCCCGTTCCCTCCTATTGCTGCCTTACTGCGTTGCGACGCCGAAGGCAAGTGTCGTGCACGGGGTTTCGTGTGTACTGAGTTCACGCCCCTTTCCCTCCTCTTGCTGCCTTACAGCGTTGCAACACCGTAGGCAAGTTTCGTGCACGTGGTTTCGTGTGTACTGAGTTCACGCCCCTTTCCCTCCTATTGCTGCCTTACAGCGTTGTGACACAGAAGGCAAGTGTCGTGCAGGGGGTTTCGTGTGTACTGAGTTCACGCCCCTTTCCCTCTTATTGCGGCCTTACAGCGTTGTGACGCCGTAGGCAAGTGTCGTGCACGGGGTTTCGTGTGTACTGAGTTCACGCCCCTTTCCCTCCTATTGCTGCCTTACAGCGTTGCGACGCCGTAGGCAAGTGTCGTGCACGGGGTTTCGTGTGTACTGAGTTCACGCCCCTTTCCCTCCTATTGCTGCCTTACAGCGTTGTGACACCGAAGGCAAGTGTCGTGCACGGGGTTTCGTGTGTACTGAGTTCACGCCCCTTTCCCTCCTATTGCTGCCTTACAGCGTTGCGACGCCGTAGGCAAGTGTCGTGCACGGGGTTTCGTGTGTACTGAGTTCACGCCCCGTTCCCTCCTATTGCTGCCCTACTGCGTTGCGACGCCGAAGGCAAGTGTCGTGCACGGGGTTTCGTGTGTACTAAGTTCACGCCCCTTTCCCTCCTCTTACTGCCTTACAGCGTTGCGACACCGTAGGCAAGTTTCGTGCACGTGGTTTCGTGTGTACTGAGTTCACGCCCCTTTCCCTCCTATTGCTGCCTTACAGCGTTGCGACGCCGTAGGCAAGTGTCGTGCACGGGGTTTCGTGTGTACTGAGTTCACGCCCCGTTCCCTCCTATTGCTGCCTTACTGCGTTGCGCAACGCCGAATTCAAGTGTCGTGCACGGGGTTTCGTGTGTACTGAGTTCACGCCCCTTTCCCTCCTCTTGCTGCCTTACAGCGTTGCGACACCGTAGGCAAGTTTCGTGCACGTGGTTTAGTGTGTACTGAGTTCACGCCCCTTTCCCTCCTATTGCTGCCTTACAGCGTTGCGACGCCGAAGGCAAGTGTCGTGCAGGGGGTTTCGTGTGTACTGAGTTCACGCCCCTTTCCCTCTTATTGCGGCCTTACAGCGTTGCGACGCCGTAGGCAAGTGTCGTGCACGGGTTTTCGTGTGTACTGAGTTCACGCCCCTTTCCCTCCTATTGCTGCGTTACAGCTTTGCGACGCCGAAGGCAAGTGTCGTGCACGGGGTTTCGTGTGTACTGAGTTCACACCCCTTTCCCTCCTATTGCTGCTTTACAGCGTTGCGACGCCGTAGGCAAGTGTCGTGCACGGGGTTTCGTGTGTACTGAGATCACGGCCCTTTCCTTCCTATTGCTGCCTTACAGCGTTGCGACGCCGAAGGCAAGTGTCGTGCACGGGGTTTCGTGTGTACTGAGTTCACGCCCCTTTCCCTCCTATTGCTGCCTTACAGCGTTGCGATGCCGTAGGCAATTGTCGTGCACGGGATTTCGTGAGTACTGAGTTCACGCCCCTTTCCCTCCTATTGCTGCCTTACAGTGTTGCGACGCCGAAGGCAAGTGTCGTGCACGGGGTTTCGTCTGTACTGAGTTCATGCCCCTTTCCCTCCTATTGCTGCCTTACAGCGTTGCGACGCCGAAGGCAAGTGTCGTGCATGGGGTTTCGTGTGTACTGAGTTCACGCCCCTTTCCCTCCTATTGCTGCCTTACAGCGTAGCGACACCGAAAGCTAGTGTCGTGCACGGGGTTTCGTGTGTACTGAGTTCACGCCCCTTTCCCTCCTATTGCTGCCTTACAGCGTTGCAATGCCGTAGGCAAGTGTCGTGCACGGGGTTTCGTGTGTACTGAGTTCACGCCCCTTTCCCTCCTATTGCTGCCTTACAGCGTTGCGACGCCGAAGGCAAGTGTCGTGCACGGGGTTTCTGGTGTACTGAGTTCACGCCCCTTTCCCTCCTATTGCTGCCTTACAGCGTTGCGACGCCGTAGGCAAGTGTCGTGCACGGGGTTTCGTGTGTACTGAGTTCACGCCACTTTCCCTCCTATTGCTGCCTTACAGCGTTGCGACGCCGAAGGCAAGTGTCGTGCACGGGGTTTCGTGTGTACTGAGTCCACGCCCCTTTCCCTACTATTGCTGCCTTACAGCGTTGCATCGCCGTAGGCAAGTGTCGTGCACGGGGTTTCATGTGTACTGAGTTCACGCCCCTTTCCCTACTATTGCTGCCTTACAGCGTTGCGACACCGAAGGCAAGTGTCGTGCACGGTGTTTCGTGTGTACTGAGTTCACGCCCCTTTCCCTCCTATTGCTGCCTTACAGCGTTGCGACGCCGAAGGCAAGTGTCGTGCACGGGGTTTCGTGTCTACTGACTTCACGCCCCTTTCCCTCCTATTGCTGCCTTACAGCGTTGCGACGCCGTAGGCAAGTGTCGTGCACGGGGTTTCGTGTGTACTGAGTTCACGCCCCTTTCCCTCCTATTGCTGCCTTACAGCGTTGTGATGCCGAAGGCAAGTGTCGTGCACGGGGTTTCGTGTGTACTGAGTTCACGCCCTTTTCCCTCCTATTGCTGCCTTACAGCGTTGCGTCGCCGTAGGCAAGTGTCGTGCACGGGGTTTCATGTGTACTGAGTTCACGCCCCTTTCCCTCCTATTGCTGCCTTAGAGCGTTGCGACGCCGTAGGCAAGTGTCGTGCATGGGGTTTCGTGTGTACTGAGTTCACGCCCGTTTCCCTCCTATTGCTGCCTTACAGCGTTGCGACGCCGAAGGCAAGTTTCGTGCACGGGGTTCGTGTGTACTGAGTTCATGCCGTTTTCCCTCCTATTGCTGCCTTACAGCGTTGCGACGCCGAAGGCAAGTGTCGTGCACGGGGTTTCGTGTGTACTGTGTTCACGCCCCTTTCCCTCCTATTGCTGCCTTACAGCTTTGCGACGCCGAAGGCAAGTTTCGTGCACGGGGTTCGTGTGTACTTAGTTCACGCACCTTTCCCTCCTATTGCTGCCTTACAGCGTTGCGACGCCGTAGGCAATTGTCGTGCACGGGATTTCGTGAGTACTGAGTTCACACCCCTTTCCCTCCTATTGCTGCCTTACAGCGTTGCGACGCCGAAGGCAAGTGTCGTGCACGGGGTTTCGTCTGTACTGCGTTCACGCCCCTTTCCCTCCTATTGCTGCCTTACAGCGTTGCGACGCCGAAGGCAAGTGTCGTGCATGGGGTTTCGTGTGTACTGAGTTCACGCCCCTTTCCCTCCTATTGCTGCCTTACAGCGTTGCGACCCCGAAGGCTAGTGTCGTGCACGGGGTTTCGTGTGTACTGAGTTCACGCCCCTTTCCCTCCTATTGCTGCCTTACAGCGTTGCGATGCCGTAGGCAAGTGTCGTGCACGGGGTTTCGTGTGTACTGAGTTCACGCCCCTTTCCCTCCTATTGCTGCCTTACAGCGTTGCGACGCCGAAGGCAAGTGTCGTGCACGGGGTTTCTTGTGTACTGAGTTCACGCCCCTTTCCCTCCTATTGCTGCCTTACAGCGTTGCGACGCCGTAGGCAAGTGTCGTGCAGGGGATTTTCGTGTGTACTGAGTTCACGCCACTTTCCCTCCTATTGCTGCCTTACAGCGTTGCGACGCCGAAGGCAAGTGTCGTGCACGGGGTTTCGTGTGTACTGAGTCCACGCCCCTTTCCCTACTATTGCTGCCTTACAGCGTTGCATCGCCGTAGGCAAGTGTCGTGCACGGGGTTTCGTGTGTACTGAGTTCACGCCCCTTTCCCTACTATTGCTGCCTTACAGCGTTGCGACACCGAAGGCAAGTGTCGTGCACGGGGTTTCGTGTGTACTGAGTTCACGCCCCTTTCCCTCCTATTGCTGCCTTACAGCGTTGCGACGCCGAAGGCAAGTGTCGTGCACGGGGTTTCGTGTCTACTGACTTCACGCCCCTTTCCCTCCTATTGCTGCCTTACAGCGTTGCGACGCCGTAGGCAAGTGTCGTGCACGGGGTTTCGTGTGTACTGAGTTCACGCCCCTTTCCCTCCTATTGTTGCCTTACAGCGTTGCGACCCTGAAGGCAAGTGTCGTGCACGGGGTTTCGTGTGTACTGAGTTCACGCCCCTTTCCCTCCTATTGCTGCCTTACAGCGTTGCGACGCCGTAGGCAAGTGTCGTGCACGGGGTTTCGTGTGTACTGAGTTCACGCCCCTTTCCCTCCTATTGCTGCCTTACAGCATTGTGATGCCGAAGGCAAGTGTCGTGCACGGGGTTTCGTGTGTACTGAGTTCACGCCCTTTTCCCTCCTATTGCTGCCTTACAGCGTTGCGTCGCCGTAGGCAAGTGTCGTGCACGGGGTTTCGTGTGTACTGAGTTCACGCCCCTTTCCCTCCTATTGCTGCCTTACAGCGTTGCGACGCCGTAGGCAAGTGTCGTGCACGGGGTTTCGTGTGTACTGAGTTCACGCCCCTTTCCCTCCTATTGCTGCCTTACAGCGTTGCGACGCCGAAGGCAAGTTTCGTGCACGGGGTTCGTGTGTACTGAGTTCACGCCCCTTTCCCTCCTATTGCTGCCTTACAGCGTTGCGACGCCATAGGCAATTGTCGTGCACGGGGTTTCGTGTGTACTGAGTTCACGCCCCTTTCCCACCTATTGCTGCCTTACAGCGTTGCGACGCCGAAGGCAAGTGTCGTGCATGGGGTTTCGTGTGTACTGAGTTCACGCCCCTTTCCCTCGTATTGCTGCCTTACAGCGTTGCGACGCCGTAGGCAAGTGTCGTGCACGGGGTTTCGTGTGTACTGAGTTCACGCCCCTTTCCCTCCTATTGGTGCCTTACAGCGTTGCGACGCCGAAGGCAAGTGTCGTGCACGGGGTTTCTTGTGTACTGAGTACACGCCCCTTTCCCTCCTATTGCTGCCTTACAGCGTTGCGACGCCGTAGGCAAGTGTCGTGCACGGGGTTTCGTGTGTTCTGAGTTCACGCCCCTTTCCCTCCTATTGCTGCCTTACAGCGTTGCAACGCCGAAGGCAAGTATCGTGCACGGGGTTTCGTGTGTACTGAGTTCACGCCCCTTTCCCTACTATTGCTGCCTTACAGAGTTGCATCGCCGTAGGCAAGTGTCGTGCACGGGGTTTCGTGTGTACTGAGTTCACGCCCCTTTCCCTCTTATTGCTGCCTTACAGCGTTGCGACACCGAAGGCAAGTGTCGTGCATGGGGTCTCTTGTGTACTGAGTTCACGCCCCTTTCCCTCCTATTGCTGCCTTACAGCGTTGCAACGCCGAAGGCAAGTATCGTGCACGGGGTTTCGTGTGTACTGAGTTCACGCCCCTTTCCCTACTATTGCTGCCTTACAGAGTTGCATCGCCGTAGGCAAGTGTCGTGCACGGGGTTTCGTGTGTACTGAGTTCACGCCCCTTTCCCTCTTATTGCTGCCTTACAGCGTTGCGACACCGAAGGCAAGTGTCGTGCATGGGGTCTCTTGTGTACTGAGTTCACGCCCCTTTCCCTCCTATTGCTGCCTTACAGCGTTGCAACGCCGAAGGCAAGTATCGTGCACGGGATTTCGTGTGTACTGAGTTCACGCCCCTTTCCCTACTATTGCTGCCTTACAGAGTTGCATCGCCGTAGGCAAGTGTCGTGCACGGGGTTTCGTGTGTACTGAGTTCACGCCCCTTTCCCTCTTATTGCTGCCTTACAGCGTTGCGACACCGAAGGCAAGTGTCGTGCATGGGGTCTCTTGTGTACTGAGTTCACGCCCCTTTCCCTCCTATTGCTGCCTTACAGCGTTGCAACGCCGAAGGCAAGTATCGTGCACGGGGTTTCGTGTGTACTGAGTTCACGCCCCTTTCCCTACTATTGCTGCCTTACAGAGTTGCATCGCCGTAGGCAAGTGTCGTGCACGGGGTTTCGTGTGTACTGAGTTCACGCCCCTTTCCCTCTTATTGCTGCCTTACAGCGTTGCGACACCGAAGGCAAGTGTCGTGCATGGGGTCTCTTGTGTACTGAGTTCACGCCCCTTTCCCTCCTATTGCTGCCTTACAGTGTTGCGACGCCGAAGGCAAGTGTCGTGCACGGGGTTTCGTGTCTACTGACTTCACGCCCCTTTCCCTACTATTGCTGCCTTACAGCGTTGCGACACCGAAGGCAAGTGTCGTGCACGGTGTTTCGTGTGTACTGAGTTCACGCCCCTTTCCCTCCTATTGCTGCCTTACAGCGTTGCGACGCCGAAGGCAAGTGTCGTGCACGGGGTTTCGTGTCTACTGACTTCACGCCCCTTTCCCTCCTATTGCTGCTTTACAGCGTTGCGACGCCGTAGGCAAGTGTCGTGCACGGGGTTTCGTGTGTACTGAGTTCACGCCCCTTTCCCTCCTATTGCTGCCTTACAGCGTTGTGATGCCGAAGGCAAGTGTCGTGCACGGGGTTTCGTGTGTACTGAGTTCACGCCCTTTTCCCTCCTATTGCTGCCTTACAGCGTTGCGTCGCCGTAGGCAAGTGTCGTGCACGGGGTTTCATGTGTACTGAGTTCACGCCCCTTTCCCTCCTATTGCTGCCTTAGAGCGTTGCGACGCCGTAGGCAAGTGTCGTGCATGGGGTTTCGTGTGTACTGAGTTCACGCCCGTTTCCCTCCTATTGCTGCCTTACAGCGTTGCGACGCCGAAGGCAAGTTTCGTGCACGGGGTTCGTGTGTACTGAGTTCATGCCGTTTTCCCTCCTATTGCTGCCTTACAGCGTTGCGACGCCGAAGGCAAGTGTCGTGCACGGGGTTTCGTGTGTACTGTGTTCACGCCCCTTTCCCTCCTATTGCTGCCTTACAGCTTTGCGACGCCGAAGGCAAGTTTCGTGCACGGGGTTCGTGTGTACTTAGTTCACGCACCTTTCCCTCCTATTGCTGCCTTACAGCGTTGCGACGCCGTAGGCAATTGTCGTGCACGGGATTTCGTGAGTACTGAGTTCACACCCCTTTCCCTCCTATTGCTGCCTTACAGCGTTGCGACGCCGAAGGCAAGTGTCGTGCACGGGGTTTCGTCTGTACTGCGTTCACGCCCCTTTCCCTCCTATTGCTGCCTTGCAGCGTTGCGACGCCGAAGGCAAGTGTCGTGCATGGGGTTTCGTGTGTACTGAGTTCACGCCCCTTTCCCTCCTATTGCTGCCTTACAGCGTTGCGACCCCGAAGGCTAGTGTCGTGCACGGGGTTTCGTGTGTACTGAGTTCACGCCCCTTTCCCTCCTATTGCTGCCTTACAGCGTTGCGATGCCGTAGGCAAGTGTCGTGCACGGGGTTTCGTGTGTACTGAGTTCACGCCCCTTTCCCTCCTATTGCTGCCTTACAGCGTTGCGACGCCGAAGGCAAGTGTCGTGCACGGGGTTTCTTGTGTACTGAGTTCACGCCCCTTTCCCTCCTATTGCTGCCTTACAGCGTTGCGACGCCGTAGGCAAGTGTCGTGCAGGGGATTTTCGTGTGTACTGAGTTCACGCCACTTTCCCTCCTATTGCTGCCTTACAGCGTTGCGACGCCGAAGGCAAGTGTCGTGCACGGGGTTTCGTGTGTACTGAGTCCACGCCCCTTTCCCTACTATTGCTGCCTTACAGCGTTGCATCGCCGTAGGCAAGTGTCGTGCACGGGGTTTCGTGTGTACTGAGTTCACGCCCCTTTCCCTACTATTGCTGCCTTACAGCGTTGCGACACCGAAGGCAAGTGTCGTGCACGGGGTTTCGTGTGTACTGAGTTCACGCCCCTTTCCCTCCTATTGCTGCCTTACAGCGTTGCGACGCCGAAGGCAAGTGTCGTGCACGGGGTTTCGTGTCTACTGACTTCACGCCCCTTTCCCTCCTATTGCTGCCTTACAGCGTTGCGACGCCGTAGGCAAGTGTCGTGCACGGGGTTTCGTGTGTACTGAGTTCACGCCCCTTTCCCTCCTATTGTTGCCTTACAGCGTTGCGACCCTGAAGGCAAGTGTCGTGCACGGGGTTTCGTGTGTACTGAGTTCACGCCCCTTTCCCTCCTATTGCTGCCTTACAGCGTTGCGACGCCGTAGGCAAGTGTCGTGCACGGGGTTTCGTGTGTACTGAGTTCACGCCCCTTTCCCTCCTATTGCTGCCTTACAGCATTGTGATGCCGAAGGCAAGTGTCGTGCACGGGGTTTCGTGTGTACTGAGTTCACGCCCTTTTCCCTCCTATTGCTGCCTTACAGCGTTGCGTCGCCGTAGGCAAGTGTCGTGCACGGGGTTTCGTGTGTACTGAGTTCACGCCCCTTTCCCTCCTATTGCTGCCTTACAGCGTTGCGACGCCGTAGGCAAGTGTCGTGCACGGGGTTTCGTGTGTACTGAGTTCACGCCCCTTTCCCTCCTATTGCTGCCTTACAGCGTTGCGACGCCGAAGGCAAGTTTCGTGCACGGGGTTCGTGTGTACTGAGTTCACGCCCCTTTCCCTCCTATTGCTGCCTTACAGCGTTGCGACGCCATAGGCAATTGTCGTGCACGGGGTTTCGTGTGTACTGAGTTCACGCCCCTTTCCCACCTATTGCTGCCTTACAGCGTTGCGACGCCGAAGGCAAGTGTCGTGCATGGGGTTTCGTGTGTACTGAGTTCACGCCCCTTTCCCTCGTATTGCTGCCTTACAGCGTTGCGACGCCGTAGGCAAGTGTCGTGCACGGGGTTTCG
This sequence comes from Locusta migratoria, assembly GCA_026315105.1. Lineage (NCBI taxonomy): Eukaryota > Metazoa > Arthropoda > Insecta > Orthoptera > Acrididae > Locusta > Locusta migratoria. The sequence goes on along the minus strand of CM048748.1, from coordinate 444,048,512 downwards.
TGTGTACTGAGTTCACGCCCCTTTCCCTCCTATTGGTGCCTTACAGCGTTGCGACGCCGAAGGCAAGTGTCGTGCACGGGGTTTCTTGTGTACTGAGTACACGCCCCTTTCCCTCCTATTGCTGCCTTACAGCGTTGCGACGCCGTAGGCAAGTGTCGTGCACGGGGTTTCGTGTGTTCTGAGTTCACGCCCCTTTCCCTCCTATTGCTGCCTTACAGCGTTGCAACGCCGAAGGCAAGTATCGTGCACGGGGTTTCGTGTGTACTGAGTTCACGCCCCTTTCCCTACTATTGCTGCCTTACAGAGTTGCATCGCCGTAGGCAAGTGTCGTGCACGGGGTTTCGTGTGTACTGAGTTCACGCCCCTTTCCCTCTTATTGCTGCCTTACAGCGTTGCGACACCGAAGGCAAGTGTCGTGCATGGGGTCTCTTGTGTACTGAGTTCACGCCCCTTTCCCTCCTATTGCTGCCTTACAGCGTTGCAACGCCGAAGGCAAGTATCGTGCACGGGGTTTCGTGTGTACTGAGTTCACGCCCCTTTCCCTACTATTGCTGCCTTACAGAGTTGCATCGCCGTAGGCAAGTGTCGTGCACGGGGTTTCGTGTGTACTGAGTTCACGCCCCTTTCCCTCTTATTGCTGCCTTACAGCGTTGCGACACCGAAGGCAAGTGTCGTGCATGGGGTCTCTTGTGTACTGAGTTCACGCCCCTTTCCCTCCTATTGCTGCCTTACAGCGTTGCAACGCCGAAGGCAAGTATCGTGCACGGGATTTCGTGTGTACTGAGTTCACGCCCCTTTCCCTACTATTGCTGCCTTACAGAGTTGCATCGCCGTAGGCAAGTGTCGTGCACGGGGTTTCGTGTGTACTGAGTTCACGCCCCTTTCCCTCTTATTGCTGCCTTACAGCGTTGCGACACCGAAGGCAAGTGTCGTGCATGGGGTCTCTTGTGTACTGAGTTCACGCCCCTTTCCCTCCTATTGCTGCCTTACAGCGTTGCAACGCCGAAGGCAAGTATCGTGCACGGGGTTTCGTGTGTACTGAGTTCACGCCCCTTTCCCTACTATTGCTGCCTTACAGAGTTGCATCGCCGTAGGCAAGTGTCGTGCACGGGGTTTCGTGTGTACTGAGTTCACGCCCCTTTCCCTCTTATTGCTGCCTTACAGCGTTGCGACACCGAAGGCAAGTGTCGTGCATGGGGTCTCTTGTGTACTGAGTTCACGCCCCTTTCCCTCCTATTGCTGCCTTACAGTGTTGCGACGCCGAAGGCAAGTGTCGTGCACGGGGTTTCGTGTCTACTGACTTCACGCCCCTTTCCCTCCTATTGCTGCCTTACTGCGTTGCGACGCCGTAGGCAAGTGTCGTGCACGGGGTTTCGTGTGTACTGAGTTCACGCCCCTCTCCCTCCTATTGCTGCCTTACAGCGTTGCGACCCTGAAGGCAAGTGTCGTGCACGGGGTTTCGTGTGTACTGAGTTCACGCCCCTTTCCCTCCTATTGCTGCCTTACAGCGTTGCGACGCCGTAGGCAAGTGTCGTGCACGGGGTTTCGTGTGTACTGAGTTCACGCCCCTTTCCCTCCTATTGCTGCCTTACAGCGTTGTGATGCCGAAGGCAAGTGTCGTGCACGGGGTTTCGTGTGTACTGAGTTCACGCCCTTTTCCCTCCTATTGCTGCCTTACAGCGTTGCGTCGCCGTAGGCAAGTGTCGTGCACGGGGTTTCGTGTGTACTGAGTTCACGCCCCTTTCCCTCCTATTGCTGCCTTACAGCGTTCCGACGCCGTAGGCAAGTGTCGTGCACGGAGTTTCGTGTGTACTGAGTTCACGCCCCTTTCCCTCCTATTGCTGCCTTACAGCATTGCGACGCCGAAGGCAAGTATCGTGCACGGGGTTCGTGTGTACTGAGTTCACGCCCCTTTCCCTCCTATGCTGCCTTACAGCGTTGCGACGCCGTAGGCAAGTTTCGTGCACGGGGTTTCGTGTGTACTGAGTTCACGCCCCTTTCCCTCCTATTGCTGCCTTACAGCGTTGCGACGCCGAAGGCAAGTGTCGTGCACTGGGTTTCGTGTGTACTGAATTCATGCCCCTTTCCCTCCTATTGCTGCCTTACAGCGTTGCGACGCCGAAGGCAAGTGTCGTGCACGGGGTTTCGTGTGTACTGAGTTCACGCCCCTTTCCCTCCTATTGCTGCCTTACAGCGTTGCGACGCCGTAGGCAAGTGTCGTGCACGGGGTTTCGTGTGTACTGAGTTCACGCCCCTTTCCCTCCTATTGCTGCCTTACAGCAGTGCGACGCCGAAGGCAAGTGTCGTGCACGGGGTTTCGTGTGTACTAAGTTCACGCCCCTTTCCCTCCTATTGCTGCCTTACAGCGTTGCGTCGCCGTAGGCAAGTGTCGTGCACAGTGTTTCGTGTGTACTGAGTTCACGCCCCTTTCCCTCCTATTGCTGCCTTACAGCGTTGCGACGCCGAAGGCAAGTGTCGTGCACGGGGTTTCGTGTGTACTGAGTTCACGCCCCTTTCCCTCCTATTGCTGCCTTACAGCGTTGCGACGCCGAAGGCAAGTGTCGTGCACAGGGTTTCGTGTGTACTGATTTCACGCCCCTCTATTTCCTATTACTGCCTTACAGCGTCACGTACGGGTAGAGGGTTTTCAGTGGGTCAGAATGATACCGAGGCAGCTTCGTCAATGGCTCAGGGTGTGTTTAATGGTAGTCACCCTAGCGCCACAGAGTGCGTACTAAATTTGTTGTAACTGATTGTAAAATTTTCTGTTACTGGCCCCTTTTAGCAAGGACTTGAGAGGCCACGCAGTTAAATGTTGAATGTAATTATTTATTCAGAGGTTAGTGCGTATTAAATTTTTTGTTGTAATTGAATTGTTGTTCTAAAATTTTCTGATACTGGCCCCTGTTAGTAAGGACCTAAGAGGCCACGTAGTTAAATGTTGAATGTAATTATTTATCCATTGGTTAGCACCACAGAGTGCTTATTAAATTTGTTGTTGTAATTGATTTGAGTGTGAAATTTTCTAATACTGGTCCCTGATAGCTAGGACTTGAGAGGCCACGTAGTAAAATGTTTAATGTAATTATTTATCCAGAGGTTAGCGCCACGGAGTGCGTATTAAATTGTTTGTTGTAATTGAATTGTTGTTGTAAAATTTTCTGATACTGGCCACTGTTAGTAAGGACTTAAGAGGCCACGTAGTTAAATGTTGAATGTAATTATTTATTCAGAGGTTAGCACCACAGAGTGCGTATTAAATTTGTTGTTGTAATTGATTTGAGTGTGAAATTTTCTGATACTGGTCCCTGATAGCTAGGACTTGAGAGGCCACGTAGTAAAATGTTTAATGTAATTATTTATCCAGAGGTTAGCACCACAGAGTGCGTATTAAATTTGTTGTTGTAATTGATTTGAGTGTGAAATTTTCTGATACCGGCCCCTGGTAGTAAGGACTTGAGAGGCCAAGTAGTAAAATGTTTAATGTAATTAATCATCCAGAGGTTAGCACCACAGAGTGCGTATTAAATTTGTTGTTGTAATTGATTTGAGTGTGAAATTTTCTGATACTGGCCCCTGTTAGTAAGGATTTGAAAGACCACGTTGTTAAACGTGTTGTGTAATTATTTGTCCAGAAGTTAGCCCCACAGAGTGTATATGTAAGTGTTGGTTGTATCGTTTCTGTAATGTAGATATATATGTGAAAAGGCAAGACGGTTACGTGGCCTTTACCCTTCCACTCCCTTACCTTACCAATCCCTAATTTCCCGATATCAAGAACTAATGTGTAACTTTCAAGCCGATTCGCCAGCTTAAAATTTATTTTTGAGATTATAAACAAAACAACATTGATACATCAGCTGATTAGTACTCATCCCACTGATGCCAAATGAAAGCTAATAAAAGTAGCAAACTTATTCTACCAACAGTTTTTTTTTTGCTCAGACCAATTTGTCTCTTTAATTATTGAATAAACCTCATAAATACATAATAAAAGAATACAGAGTCCATCTCCGTAGCTCAGTGGCAGCTTAGCTGAATGCCGATGCAAGGGGTCCGGGTTCGATTCCTGGCAGGGATCTTGGTGTTGTGTGTTTGTCCTCGCCATCAGTTTCATCATCGACGCGCCAGTCACCGAAGATATGTAGCTAAAAACACTTGCAGGCGGCGACCGAAAACATCTGGGGTTATCCCGGCCACTAAAAGCCATACGATCATTTCATTTCAAAGAATACTGAAATAATTGCACTTAGGTAATTAATGTCTCTAATATCATCTTTATTATTTAAAATCATACTTCAAGCGTATTTAGTTAAGGATTTGAAGAGATTATTCGTGACATGACACCGCCGATGTCTGCCCCGAAGCATCGTTGGAGTGGCCGAACGCTTTAAGCCCCCTTGCTGTGGTGTACGCGTCGTCTCCCTGTCGGACGTTCGAATCCCCCCCTCCCACGCCCATGCGTGTGTGTGTGTGTTGTCGTCAGTGTAAGTTAGTTTAAGTAGTTTGTAACTGCAGTTTGATCACATAGCTATACAAACATTTGAACACCTGAATCTGCCTCAGATGGCACCCGCGCCATCTTCACCACTGGCCACAACTATTGTAACTGATTACAAGTCTGTCGTATTTTAGTCGACAGCTTCTTAATAGAACAACACCGTGTCAGTTACATTCCATGCGGGTCATACAATTCAAAATGTTCAAATGTTTGTATAGTCTATGGGACTTAACTACGGGGTCATCGGTCCCTAAACTTACAAACTACTTATGAACTAACTAAGACTAAGGACGCCACAAATATCCATGCCCGAGGAGGGATTCGTACCCCCGACCGTAGTGGCCGTGCAGACCGTGACTGAAGCGCCTCAGTCCCCTCGGCCACCGCGGCCGGCGGTCATACAATCACGGCATTGTCTTGTAGTACAGAGGAATATTAAAACTAAACCCTATGGTATCGACTGACCCACATGAACGAAGTTTATCTACTTATACAGCACACTGAGCGCTGTAGATCGCAGAAACTGGATCGTCTACATAGGTACTCTGCAAATTACATTTAAGTGCCTGGCAGAGGATTCACTAACCACTTTCATAACTTTTCTCATCCGTTCCATTCTCTAATAGCGCGCGGGAAGAAAGAACACATAAATAGTTCCGTTTTCGATCTGATTTCTCTTATTTTATTGGGATGGTCATGTCTCCATAAGTAGGTGGGTGGTAGAAAAATATTTTCACATTCAGAAGTAAAAGTCGGTGACTGAAACTTCGCACACAGATCACGTCGCAATGAATAACGTCTTTCTTTTAATGATTTCCACCCCAATTCGTGCAACATTTCCGTGCCACTTTTCCCCCCGTAACATGATAAAACAAAACGAGCTGCCCTTCTCTGAACCTTCGCAATGTCTTCCGTCAGTTCCACCTGGTGAGGGTCCCACAAGGGCAACAGTACTCCAGGAGAGGACGCACAAGTGTAGGCAGTCTGTTTGGTGGAGCTGGTGCATCTTCGAAGTGTTCTGCCAATGAAACGTAACCTTTGGTTCGCCTTCCCCACAATATTTTCTGTGTGTTCTCTCCGGTCTAAGTTGTTCATAATTGTAACTCCTAGGTATTTGGTAACATTTACGACCTTAAGGTTTGACTGATTTATCGTGTAATTGAAGTTCAGCAGACTTATTTTAGTGGTCATGTGTATTACCTTACACTTTTCTTTATTTAGTGTCGCCAATTTTCGCACCATGTAGAAATTTTGTCTAAATCGCTTTACAGTTGCTTTTGATCCTCTGTTGACTTCACTAACCGATATACGACAGCATTATCCGCGAACAGCCTATGGGAGCTAATCAGATAGGGTCTTAAATCGTTTATAAACAAGCTTTCCTGTGGAACGCAAGATATCACTTCTGTTTTACTCGATGACTTCCTGTCAATTACAACGAACTGTGTCCTTTCTGATAGGAAATCGTGAATCCAATTGCACAATTTGAGATATTTTCCATAAGCACGCAATTTCATTAGAAGTCGATTGTGGGGTACAGTGTCAAAAGCCTTCCGGAAATCCAGAATTATGGAATCGATTTGAGATCCCTTGTCGATGGCACTTAACACTTCATGTGAATAAAGGGCAAGCTGTGTTTCGCAAGAGCGATACTCTCTGAATCTGTATTGACTATTGGTTAATAGGTCGAGGTAGTTCATAATATTCGAACAAAATATATGTTCCAAAATCCTACTGCAAATCGACGTCAATGAGATTGGCCTGTAATTTTGGGGATCACTCCTATTGCCTTTCTTGAATATTGGAGTAACTTGGGCACCTTTCCAGTCTTTGGGTACGAATCTTACGCTGAGTGATCGGTTGTAAATTATATCTAAGTACGGGGCTATTGCATCAGCATACTCTGAGAGGAATCTAGTTGGTACTCAATCTGGCCTGGAATATTTGTTTTTGTTTAGTGACTTCAGTTGTTTTACTACACCAGGAACATCATACTCGTATTAAAAGAGTATCTTTGCAATTTCTGTAAGCCTGACCTCTAGCTACAATCGAACCCTGTAGTAGTAAGTAGAGACTACCAAAAAGTAGTGTTTCCGCAATTGTGAATACCCGCTATAGAATTTGTTGCTGATACACGAAACTTTGTGCCGGACTGGTTCTCTAACCGTCATTTCCCGCTTTTTGCGAGCGGTTGCCTTTACCATTAGGCTGTCCGTCCACGCTTGACTGACTGATTCGAACTTCAAACATTACGCACATTGTCCACTTCTACCTCATAGGGCACATGCAACATCTGTGCTTCTCGAGTAGAAATGACATTCTCGCAGGCTGTGCTTTGGTTTGAAGTACAGTAAATCAGTATCCACATTTTTACGAGGCTTGTTCCAAACCTAATGTCGAGCTGTTTGCACTCCAAGACGTGCCGATGTGAACTGAACGCCGGCCAGCCTGAGTTGTTTTCCCGAGTGCAGCACTCCTTGCTACCGGCGCGTGCAGCGCTCGCTTGTTTTTCTACGTGTCACAGCAGCTTGGCAAGCGTTCGATTCGCATCAGCACGTCTTGGAGCCACAACAGCGGACGGCCATGGCACTTATTCCAGTTTTAATTATATCAGCGTTGCGTGAGAATCCAACACTGAGTACACATTCAAATTATCATAACTCTTGTTACAACACATTTTAATAGGGAACTCTATTCATTTTATCGATTGACGACTTTTTGTGTGTGTGTGTGTGTGTGTGTGTGTGTGTGTGTGTGTGTGTGGATGTTACCGTTTGACCTGTAGAAACGGCTAATCAAATTTTAAAACATAGGTATTACAGCGAGAACATAAGGTTAGTAGTAAATTGCTTATGCCCCTGTGAAATAACAATTACCCCCCTGAAGATGCATTTATGAGGGCTGGAACTTAAACAGTGGGAATACTGCTGTGGAGACACTATGAAGTGAAATCTAAAATTGCCGTTGATAGCACACGTTGTTGACATACCTACCTTAGCTCCGAGCAAATGGACTCTCATGTCCCACGGCACCGGGGTGTGCACAATCGTGGGAAGAACAGTCACTTGTGAGCAAGCGGTCTGACGTAACGGTATCTCTATATTTCCGAAACAGGAACAACGGAATTGGATCAGGATTGAAATGTGCCAGATGTCGTACAACACGACAGTTTCGTCAAGGCCTTAAAGAGATGTGCCGGGAATCAGCATTGCCATACAGAACAGTGTCAGTTGGGTTAAAGCCTTCAACGAAGCTCGACAAACTGCGGCAGACCATTATTTAGTATTACTGTTTGTTTCTGCGACCTGCGATCAGCTTTGCGAAAGAAACGGCAACACTTTATGCGCAGCCCACCCATCATTTTGCAAGACAATGCGTGGGCGCATGTAGCGCAAGCTGTGGCTGCTTTCTTAGGCCGATGGGACTGGGAAGTACTGTACCATCCACAATACTCCCAAGACTTAAGTCTTGTGACTTTGATTCGATTCCCAGGATGAAGGAACCACTTCGTAGCATTCGCTTCAGAACTGTTCCAAGCATTCGAAAGGCAGTAGGCCGCTCCATTCGCACCGTCAACAGAATAGGATCTGCTAACGGTATAATGCGCCTTCCACATTTGACAATAAATAAATAAATAAAAATAAAAAAATAAAAAAAATAAAAAATAAAACAATGAAGAAAAAAAACAAGATAACTGTTGCGGGATTTTTGAAAATTTAAAAAAATATATATATTTCAAATTGTGGTTCCACAAATTGCAAAATAAGTGAAGGAATAATGTTGAGATGTACGAGTCAATGTAATAATAAGAAATGAGGTGAACATAAAATCAGTGTAAGCTCGAAGACCGTGTGTTTCAGGCATAATTTGTTGGCACAGAGTTCTGTAAAAAGAGTGCGATTCAAATCGGTGCGTAACTCCGTGAAGCCGCGCTCTTACGGCACGAGGAGCGACGTCCCTCTATCAGGCTTCTTGGGTGCTCATATCTATGTGTTTATAAACAAAATGCACGACAAATCAATATGTAAGAGAAATAATATCATTAAAATTTTAAGGGAATCCCGGTCGGATCACGGGTTTCTTCATTCTGCGTTTTAACAGTGTTCACCTCTCAACGACTTAAGGATTTGTTAGAAACTACGCTTGCTCGGGATTCCACGTTAAACTGTAGTTCCCCTTTCCCATTTAGATAACTGGGGTAGGTTAGGGACACGCAACTAGCCAAAAAAGCGTCGAGTTGAAAACCGAAATTATACAAGGGGGGACAAAAATATTACTCGTTCCGAATTGCGCATACTCAAGTTCTGAAGATCGAGTGTTGCTAACTCAAGCGGTCTTCGGACCTTCAGCTTAAAAGTGGACAACTGTACGTAATAAAAGCTTAATTCTGGTAGGAGGTACCCAGATAAGAGTTTACTGTTGTGAAAAAGCTTAATTTGAGCAGTGAAATTAGCAGAAGGTCCGTGTGAACTATCGGCTACTCCCTGCTGTAAAACGTTGTTCCCTGGCCCAAATTGAGAACTGACTTGGTTAAAATTACTCTAATAACAGGAAGTTAACAGTACAGTGACCCATATACGTAGAAGCTCACACGAAATTACACACAGGCATTAATAAACAAGCCACCACAATTAAAGTTATTTCGTAAAGGTGGCTAAAGAAAAACATTTATTGCGCAACGGAACTTAAACATAAATAATTGCATCTGAGCTTGTTCTCAGCACTGGTGAACAACAATATTACATTAAAGGGAGAAGGTGCTCGAAAACTACGATTTATAGGCAATTCAAAATTATACTGAACTTGTTTATTCAGGTCGAACGCAAGCAAAATGGGGAACCAATTTTGTTAATACAATAAAAATGCATCTCATGCAAATCATTATTACAGTATTCTCCCAGTTTATGTGCATATGCTTCAGAAGACCAATGCTCAATTCGTTGTTTCATATTTCACGGTATGTTCACGAAAGAGAACAAATACACAATTTAGAGGGAACACTCTTACATATGCACGACTCTAAATATTTCAGCACGTAATTAATAAGGGTGCCCTAAATCCTTTTAGGAGCTAAGGCAAAAAATAAGTGGTTGTGACCAGTTTCGATCTACCAACTATTGCCTTCACAACCTAACACGCTGCCCACTACACTACGACCAACAATTACGAAACTGGTCCTCAATTCCTGTACTGTTGATGGGTGTTTTTAACTGATGCTAATATGGAATTTTTAGACATTAGATTATAATTTATCGTACTAAAAATGACGTGTTTTTGTTAATTCTTCAGTTAAAGTTATGGCACTGCTGATCTCGCAGGGGGAAGAAACAGGAGGGGGGCGTCGGAGGAGAGGATAGGGAAGAGAGGCAGATAGGAAGGGGAGAAGAGTTTAAGGACTCCAGGAGAGGGGAGAAGGGGAGGAAAGGCCAAGAAGGGGGAGGGAGAAGGACAGGGAGGAGAGGGTGTTGCATCAATGAGGAGGAGCGAGGAGTCTAAAGCTGGTAGGGGAATAGATTTCGGGAGGGGGGGGGCGAAAGTTACCCTAGGAGAGGATTCAGAGCGTCTGAAGATGAAGGGAGGGAGGGATACAGTGGTGGAATTGTGGCAGAGTCCAAGGATTGGTAAGGATGGGGTAAACAAATGCGCTGTGGATTGGAAGTGGACATTCTCGTAGAGTGTAGGATGGGCGTGGCATGTGAGGTCTGGGGATTAGAGAGGTGGGAGTAGATGGGAAAAAACGTTAAGGGTGTACTTTATACTAGGTAACTTGTCAGGAGTAGGTGAAGTGGGAATGTTAATGGGAGAAGTTGGCACAGGTTTCTAGTTGGAAGTACGTGCAGGTGGGGTGGTCTCCAAGGCACCAGACGACGACTCAGCTCTTTGTTCCATTATACTAGGGAAGGAACTTAAGTAGTGGTAACACTGCTATGCAAATGAATCTACCATTGTCGCTGATAGCACACGTGCTGACGTATCTACGTCACCTCCGAGAAAATGGACTTACCCGTCCCAAGTCATCGGCGTGCACACAATCGAGGCAGTTATGAGTGAGCGGTCTAACGTAACGTTGTCACTATGTTTTCGAAACAGGAACAACGGAGCTGAATCAGGAATGAATGTGCCAGAAGTCGTATAGCACGACAGTGTCATCAAGCTATTTAAGAGGCGTGTGGGGAATCGATATTGCCGTACAGAACAGTGGCACATAGGCTGAAAGCCTTCAACGAAAGTCGGCAAACTGTGGCAGACATGCATCGGGCAGGTTGTCCTAGCATCTCTGAAGAAGACATCCATATTGTTCCCGAGTTAGTCGACAGTGGTCAACGCCAGGCGATCGTGAGCTCGACCACGAAACCGGATTAGCGCACACGTCTGTGCTTCGCTTCCTGAAGGAACGCCTGAGCATGTGAAAAAATTCGTCACGATGGGTTCTGCATGAATTGACAAAAATGCATAATTGGATCCGTTACGACGATGCTCAGGTGCAATTGGAGTGCTATGAGCGCGAAGGAGAAGCTTTCTTACGGAGTATCGTAATACTGGATGAGACATAGACCATATAGTACGAGCAAAAACTGACGAATGACGTCATTATCGGTCGTCGCGTAAATCGAAAGTGCGTCAGAGCTCCAGTACAGTGACAATTACGGTGAATCACGTTTACGACTGTGATGGTGTAATCCTAAAGCATTACGTTCCTCCATGGCAGACCGTCAATACACAGTATTACCATTCGTTTTAGGAACATTACCTGCGACCAGCTTTGCGTAAGAAGTGGCAACACTTCCTGCACAACCCACGCATCAGTTTGCACGACAATGCACGGACGCATACAGCGCAAGCTGTGGCTGCTCTGATTGGTCAATGGGAACTGGAAGTACTGTACCAACCACCATACTCCCCTGATTTAAGCCCTTGTGAGTTTGCTTTGATTCCCAAGATGAAGGAACCACTTCGTGGCATTCGCTTCAGAACTGTTCCAGAGATTCGACAGGCAGCAGACCGCTCCATTCGCACCATCAGCAGAACAGGCTCTGCTAACGATGTACTACGTCTTTCACATCGCTGGCAACAGGTTCTACACAACGCTGGTCACTGAACAACAGTAACAGGTGCAAACATGTAAAGTCTTTGCATCGGCTGTGAATAAATAGTTGCCACTATTTAAGTTCCAACCCTCGTACATTGAAGAAACAAGGAAATGGCAAACCTAATTAACATAGTGTAGAGCACCAGAGAGCACACGAAAGTGTTGCCACACGATTTTCCATGGATTCGACTGATGACTGAAACAGTGTTGGAGGGAATTGACACCATGAATCCTGCAGTGTTGTCCACACATCCGTAAGAGTACAGGCAGGGGCTGAAGATCCCTACTGAACAGTACATTGCAGGATCACATATATGCTGAATAAAGTTCAGTTTTTGGTAGTTTGGTGGCCATCAGGAGTGTTTAAACTCAGGATAGTGTTCCTGGAGTCACTCTGGATCAATTAAGGATGTGTGAGGTATCACATTGTCCTGCTACAATTATTGCCCAACTCAGTCGGACTGAACAATAGACATGAATGGACGCAGGTGATCGCCAGAGTGTGTAGGTACGTGTCACCTGCCAGAGTCGTATCTAGACACATACCACTTGAACTGAACACGCCCACACCATTACAGAGCCTCCATCAGCGTGAAAAGTCCCCTACAGGGTTAATAGATCCACGAGGTCTTCTCCATACACATACGCGCCCAGAACTGCAGACGAGACTCGTCATACCAGTTAACATGTTTTCAGTGATCAGTCGTCCAATTTCGGTGTTGACAGGCCCAGGTGAGGCTCTTAAATCCCATTTCAATGTTGTTTTTGTGACTGGTTTAGACGCCGACACTTGTTGATCTCTGAGCACTGAAATCTGCAGCAATTTGTGGAAAGGTTGCATTTCTATGACACTGAACGATTCTCTTCAACAGATGTCAGTACCGTTCTTGCAGTATCTTTCTCAATCTGCAAAGGTGTCAGGGATTTGATGTTTTTCCGGATTCCCTATACTCACGGTGCACTCGTGAAATGGTCGTACAGGAAAATCGCCACCTCACCGCTACCTCGGAGATTCTGTATACCATCTTTCGTGTGCTGACTATGACACCACGTTCGGACTCACTCAAATCGTGATAACCTGTCACTGTAGCAGCAATAACCGGTAGAAAGCCACCGCCAGGCACCTGTTGACTAATACAGGTCTTCTGTGAACGTAAAGAGAAGCATGTGTGAGCTTGCTTATCTACTAGGTGCATGCGAGGAGCAGCCTTATTGAACCGAATCGGCGTGTATTCAGCATCTTCAGGACAGTTAGTTGGTCGATAATCAGCTTCTTCCATTTGGTAAAGCCGAGACCGGTTTGCTTTGCTAAGCACATAGCCTTCCATGTTTCGACACGAAAACATGTACTCCGTCGTTGGTCAAACTTTATTGAGTGAGAAAATGCCTTAAGATTTGAATCGCTAATAACTATGAGGCGAGTAATGCGTATGTCATGTCTGTACACATTTGTCACACATTATTTTATTGTAAAAAAAAAAAAAAAAAAAAAAAAAAAAGTTTGTATAGTCTATGGGACTTAACTACGGGGTCATCAGTCCCTAAACTTACAAACTACTTATGAACTACTTACGAACTAGGACGGCACAAATATCCATGCCCGAGGGGGGATTCGAACCCCCGACCGTAGTGGCTGTGCGGACCGTGACTGGAGCGCCTTAGTCCCCTCGGCCACCGCGGCCGGCTATTTTATTCTCCTGTGCCTTTGAAAGCTTTCTGTAAATCACTGTATGAGGTGACATACAAACCACCTAAACTAACTTTGAGTAACTTATGCTAAGGACAATCCATGCGCGAGAGAGGTCTTAAATCTTCGAGGCGAGCAACCGCAGCAAGGCGCCTTAGAACGCTCGACCACTCCATCGCGGCGACCCGACACCCGGGTGTCAGCGCCCCACTCAGAAATTAACCAAGGATTTCTTTTCCGACCTCAAGTTCCTGATCGAAATTTGCTGTACTTCGACCGCTCTTTAAGTTTGTATTCAACATTTTCAACCACCCTCTATATAAATGGCCTCGTAGAAGCCGCAACGCTGGTAAAGAGTAGCGGAATGCAGAATGATCTGCAGCCTATTGACACTTGGTGGAAGGAATGCCAGTTGAGCCTCAAATTAAACAGGTGTAAAGCACTGCGTTTACATAGAAAGAAATATCCTTTATTATATAACTATGCAATAGCAGGACACACACTGGAAGTAGTTACTTCCATAAAATATCTGAGAGTAGACATAAGGGGCGATCTGAAATGGAACTACAATATAAAATGAGTCGTTTTCAAGGCAGACGCTGGGGTTCATTGGAAGAATCCTCAGAAAGCGTTGTCCGTCAACAAAGGAAGCCGGTTATAAAACTGTCGTTCGGACGTCGCTTGACCGTTGGTCATTAGTGTGTAATCCGTACCAGGTAGGGTTGATAGACGTCAGAGAGAAGCTCCAACGGAGAGCAACACGCCTCATTACGGGCTCATTAAGTAAACGCGAAAGCGTCACAAAGGTGATCAGGAGACGCCAGTGGCAGACGCTCGAAGAGAGGCGTTCTGCATCGTGGTACGCGCTTCTGTCAAAGTTCAGAGACCAAATACAAACGTTTTATGAAGAGTCAACCAGTATATTGCTTCCTCCTACGTATATCTCGCGAAGCCACCACAAGGATAACATCAGGGAGATTAGGACCCACACGGAGGGATGTAGGCGGTTATTTTTCTCACGAACCATACCCTGAATGGAGTATATAGAAGTGACAATGGTACGAAACGTGCTCTCCGCTACACACCTTGAGGTGGTTTGCGCAGTCTGAATGCAGATGTAGACATACACATCAGATAAGGTAAATCAAAATACCGTTTTTGATATTTTTGATAATGTTATGCAGTGGTAGCATAGCCTAGCGCTCTAAGGCACATTGCTGTGGAGCGCGCGGTTGCTCGCCGTCGTAGGTTCGAGTCCTCCCTCTACGATGTGTGTGTGTATGTGTGTGTGTGTGTGTGTTGTCCATAGCATAAGTTAAAGTAGTTTGTAAGCCTACGGGGTGATAACTCCCTAAGATTTACAAAAATATGGAAATACTACCTCGTGATACTTCTCAAATTCGAATGACCCCAGTCAGTGGTCAAAATGTTCGCTGTACTTAAGTGATTCGGAATGTACACATCTGTACGCTCTTGTTCCACGATTGCAAATAGAGTAGATTTCATTTACTCGTACCTTGAGGCTCAGAGAAATGTTGAAGGAGCTCGTCAAAAGTATGCTAATCTGTCCCCTGATAGGAATGTTCCTTCTGCAAAAACGTTTGCTGAAACTGGAAGTGTTAAACCTATAGAAAAAATTCAATGTTAATTTGTTCGAGATGATATCGTTTTTCGGCAGTTTTCAACTCAGTTTTATTTGTCGATTCATCGCCATCTACCATAAAACAAAAAAAAAAAAAAAAAAAAAAAAAAAATATTTCATAGGAAAATTGGATATTTTTGCACGGTGATCCAAATTTCCAATAAAAAATAGGGGTCCTTGTTTAAGATTTCAAAGTCACGCCCCTCCCCGGGGTGGTGTTAATGGATAGCCGCGGTGGAGTAGCCGAGCGGTCTAAAGCGTCTCGCTGCGAAGCGCGCGGTTGCTCGCCGTGGAGGTTAGAGTCCTCTCTGGGGCATGAGTGTGTGTGTGTTGTCCTTAGAGTAGTTTACCTAGGTTTAAGTAGTTTGTGAGCTACGGACTGATGACCACGCAGTTTGGTCCGATAGATTTACAGGCATTTGAATTCTCTCTCTCTCTCTCTCTCTCTTTTTTTTTTTTTTTTTTTTTTTTTTTTTTTTAATGGATATCCCTCTTCGAAGTGAACCACTTTTATTGCAACTTTTTTAAATCCCATTTGTATTTTTTCCAAATATTCCAAAAACCAGTTTTACGCGGCTCACGTTGTATACAGGTTTCTGCACAAGTTTGTTTACAGGCTGAGTTTGGAAGAAAGGTATATCTCTTGAGGGATGATACTACTGCTGATTCTGAACAAAATAGTCTAATTAACATATGCTCTATTCTTAACCATTTCCGAGTTTATTCATTTATTTTATCGTATCTGAACTACACCTCTAATTAATAGGCTACATATATTAGGTTACAAATAAAAACTAAGTAGTAATTATACATTCATGACTTTCAAGTATCACTAGTCATTGTTGTCTACAGCAGTTTCATATCACCCTCCAGTGTTGACTGCAGCGTCGTTGGCCAATCACAGGTCTTGGAAAGTGCATGGGGCCGGCAAGGATGGACAGCTGATCAGGTGTGTCATCGCTTGTTTTTCTCCACATGGGCAGGGCTCGTCTTCTGCGTATCCCACCATGAACAGATTATGCTTCGATCTTCCCACTCGACACCTAAGTCTACTTTAAGCTCTACCATACTCCATTCCATTTGTGACCCAGGCGGAAGTTTTTCTTTGATGTTCCAACGTTGCAAGCTGCATTTTTCCAATTTTTGTTTCCACTTCGATTCTCTAATTGTAGATTGACTTTCATTTAGTGTACGTTCAAATGTGATTGAAACCTTTCCTCAATTTTAGTCTTTCCACCACTGTCTGATATCCGAACAGGGGCTGTCTTTTATCCTCGCACTGTCTGCTTCTTTCAGCCATCGCCAACGTTTGCCGTCTGGTCTACTGGGGAGCTATTCCAGAGCACATGTAAAGGAGATCACGGTTTGTAGGCTTCAGGCGACCCGTAATTAATCGACATGAATCGTTCAGTGCTGCATCTAGCTTGTGGGCGTGCGCCGATCTTACCATTTACGGGTAAACCAATGGAACCGACTAGGGCGAGGAAACTGCAGGTGACAGCAAATTACAATACTGTTATGTTGTGGTTTGTTAAATTGTATGTTTTCTCATAGAAGATGTTCAAAAACTCCACCTTCAACATCAGTACATTTTACTACCCTTGTACACAGGTGTTGTGTAGCCGATCTGAGTTCTGTCGTGTTGTAGTACTGAGCTCCGATAGGCAACAACACCTGAATGAAACTTTCACACTGCAGCGGACTGAGCGCTGATATGAAACTTCCTGGCAGATTAAAATTATGTGCCGGAACCGGGACTTGAACCTGGGACCTTTGCCTTTCGCGGGCAAGCGCTCTACCGACTGAGCTATCCCGAAACGACTCACGATGCCGCCTCAAAAGTTTGGAAAGTAGGAGGCGAGGTACTGGCGGAAGTTGTGAGGCGGCATCGTGAGTCGTGTCGGGATAGCTCAGACGGTAGAGCGCTTGCCCGCGAAAGGCAAAGGTCCCAGGTTCGAGTCCCGGTTCCGGCACACAAAATAATCTGCCAGGAAGTTTCAACACAACACCTGCCTACAAGAGCAGCAAAATGCGCTGAAGTCATCTTTTGTGAGGAAACTTACACAATTTCACAAACCACAACATAACAGTATCACAGTTTACTTCCACCTGCCTTCCACCGTTCCTAGTTGTTTTCATTGGTTTATCAGGAAATGGTTAGGAAGAGAGCATACGCTTATTAGAAGTTTTGTCAGAAACCCCGATAGTATTACCCCACAAAGCATGCTTCTTTCCTCCTGACGAACCCTGTATATCTGTCATTGCAGTATCTGATTTCTGAAAGTCTCTGAATCATTTCGTTTAACTACTTTATTAAGCGATACATTCCCAAAGAATTGCAGAAATTCTAAACGAGTAATTTCCTTGCTTAGTATATACCATTACTCTTGTTGCATCAACTATTCAGTTTTTTTCATTAGATTAAAAAAATTACAGCAGCTTTTTTATATTTGTTAATAATTAATAAACCGACCTGTTTCGGTACTTCATTAGCACCATCCTCAGTTGTTTGATACCAGTAATACAAGGATACAAGAAATTCACGGATACCGGAAATAACTGCCACCCGTTTTCAATGTACTTAACTTGCAACAGTTACATAATGTGGGACTGAGGATGGTGCTAATAAAATACAAATATCGGTCGCTTTATTAATTATTAAAAAACTAAAAACCCAGCTGCTGGAATTTTTTTCAAGCTAATATTATATACAGCTGTGGACTCTACCCATATAATATGGAGAGAATTATTCAGTTTTTTATACAAAGCTTTAAAGAGCAAAGCCGCAAGGCTGACAGTTAAATTCTGCAGCAGAATTTAAATTTTTCCTGCGTAGTAGTTGAGCTGTGCAAGATACATCCATGCATTTTTAATGCATTAGGCCTCTTTCACATATGAGCAAATATGCAGAAAAAGGTAACTCAGCAACAGAATTTCAAACAGAATATTTGCGTCCAAGCTACACACTACCGACAATTCATAAGGTAGTACAACATATCCACCACTGGTGGAATTTACACATTACAAATATATTTGTAAACAATAAAGAAAAAAATACACTTTTCCTATCCGATTTCCAATCAAATGTCTGTAAATCTATCGGACCAACTGCGTGGTCATCAGTCCGTAGCTAACAAACTACTTAAACCTGGGTAAACTAACCCACGCCCATGCCCCAGGGAGGACTCGAACCTCCACGGCGAGCAACCGCGCGCTCCGCAGCGAGGTGCTTTACGCTAACGCTCGGCTACTCCACCGCGGCAACCCGGATAAACTGCTTGGAAGGCAACTATGCTGACCATTACACCACCACCGCACAGCTATCCGATTTGAAGCACAAAACCATAACTGCTGGTTTTAACTACCAGTAACAGAATACGTTGAAGTAGACGTTATAACTACATATATACCGCAAAATTAGTTTAAATCTTCATCTACATATTTGAAAATCACATTTACATGCCTCGCAGAGGGTTCGAACCGCACCCTTTCAATTCTCTAACGACGCGCGGTTAAAAGGAACACTTGAAGTCTCAGTCTTCGATCTTATTTCTCGCTGGCCGCGGTGGCCGAGTGGACTGAGGCGCTTCAGTCACGGTCTGCACGGCCACTACGGTCGGGGGTTCGAATCCCCCCTCGGGCATCGATATTTGTGCTGTCCTTAGTCTTAGCTAGTTCATAAGTAGTTTGTAAGCTTAGGGACTGATGAGCCCGTAGTTAAGTCCCATAAGTTCTACAAACATTTGATCTTATTTCTCTTATTTTATTATGATAATCGTGTCTGCTTATGAAGGTGGTTGCTAAAAAAATAAGTGAGCATACTGACGACAAATTTGGTGAATAAAAATTTCCCAACTAGCTCTCGCCGCAGCGAATAACACCTTTCTTACAATTTTGCTATGAAATCAACTTGGTTGAGAAATATAAATACACTGGTTGTTGTACCTCACCATGCACTGATAATCCTTTTAATTATATCCACCCCAACTTGTGCATCATATCAGTGGCACTCTCTCCCTTGTATCGTGATAATACAAAACGAGCTGCCTTTCGCTGCACGTTATTTATGGTCCTCTGTCAGTACCACCTGGTGAGAATCCAATGCGCAGCAACACTAAAAAATAGGCCAAGTGTAGTGCAGGCAGTTTTTTAGTAGAACAGTTGCGTCTTCTACGTGTTCTGACAATGAAACGCAGACAGTGAATCGCTACCTCCAAATATTTAAGTTGTTCTTGCTTGTAAATTGTAGGCATTTCATCGACATTAAAGCTCTTGGATTTAGCTGAATTATCATTTGAATGACGTTTCAAACCAAATCAAATGTTTGTAAATCTGTGAGACCAAACCGCAGTGATATCGGGCGTTCCACAGGGTAGTGTTATTGGTCATCTGCTGTTCTTTATTTACATAAACAATTTTGGGGAAAATCTAAGTAGCTCTCTTAGGTTGTTTGCAGATGACGCCGTCATTTACCGTCTAGTAAAATCATCTGAAGATCAAGACCAACTGCAGAACGATTTGAATGAGATATCAGTATGGTGTAAAAATTGGCAGTTGACTGTAAATAATGAGAAGTGTGAAGTCGTCTACATGAGTACGAAAAGAAATCCGTTAAACTTTGTTTACATGATAAATCAATCAAATGTGAAGGCTGTAAACTTCACAATTACTTCTGACTCAAATTGGAAAGAACAAGTAGATAATGTCGTCGGAAAGGCGAACCAGCGACTGCGTTTTATTGGCAGAACCCTTAAAAGATGTAACAGAAATACTAAAGAAACTACATACACTACGCTTGTACGTCCTTTTTGGGAGTATTGCTGCCCAGTGTGGGATTCTTATTAGGTGGGTTTGACGGAGGATATCGAAAGAGTCCAAAGAAGGGCAGCTCGTTTCGTATTGTCACCATACAGGGGAGACAGGATCTGGGAATCATTACAACAACGGCGCTTATCGCTGCGGCGTGGGCTACTTACGAAACTACAATCGCCAACATTCTACTCCGAATGCGAAAATATACTGTTGACTCCCACTTACATAGGTAGAAATGATCATCAGAATAAAATACGAGAAATCAGAGACCGAACGGAGAGATTCAGTTGTTCATTCTTCCCGCGCGCTATTCGAGAATGGAATGGGAGTAGTACAGTATAACGGTGGTTCGATAAACCCTCTGCCAGGCACTTAAATGTGATTTGCAGAGTATTTTGTGTCCCGACTTCGTCGCCGCTTTTGTGTCCCAGCCTCGTCGTAGGTGTCGGTGGCCGGGTGGATGAGACCGACAAAGGAATAAAAATAGCACGCTGGTGCAGGTACGGAGGGGAGCAGCCAGAAACTATAAACACTCGAGTAAATTAGAAAGATATATATATTGCACAGAATGTAACAATACTTAACTTTTACATAGTACTGCAGAATGGTGATACATAGTTGTTAGAGGCCTGCCTAGTGCCTGTACAATAGCAGTCTTCACTCGTGCCTATCTGATTACGAAGGTCCTAACTCGTTGCTATCTCAGTCCGAAGTGCCCGGTGTCTTTCAGCGGTGGCCACGAGCGGCGTTGCAGCAGAGGGCGCTCGTGGCTGTCGTCGTGAGAACGCCGCGCCGTGCGTGCATGGCGGCGCGCGGCGAAAGTAGGTGGCGCGCACTTTGTACTTGTGCGACACCACACCCCTCCCCCCCAAACCGCCGCGCCGTCGTGGCGTAGGGCTGAGGGCCACGGCGACGGCACTGGGAGGAGGGCCTGGGCGGGGGCGTTACTGGTGGGACGGGCGTCGTAGCTGAGGCCGGGATCGAGACGCCGTCCGCGCCCCGGCATCCGCCTTGAGATCCTCCAGGGAACCCGCCGAAACCTGGGGAAGGGCGCCCGCCCCCGCCCAGAGGGAGCAGGTCATCTTCTTCTGAGGTGCGTGGCCCAGGCGGCGGCGGCGGCACGCACGGTCCCGGAGTCCCTCTCGGTGACGCTGTCATCTGCGGCGGCGACAGCGGCGGCGTCGCGTCGATCTCCATCGGGACGATCTCGTAGTCCGGGGACGAACGATGTGGTTGTGCTCCCTGGCGGTGAACTGGGTCTGGAATCAAGAAACCGGAGACAGGATCGCGCGGCCTGTGCAGGCGCAATTGGTTTGCGTGGCGCCGCAGCTCCGACCCTGTGGAAGAACGTACTACATACATATTGCTACCGAGCACGCGCTGAATGGTGCCCGGCAGCCATGTCTTCTTGTTTCCAGCAAACACCCTGTACAGCACCGGCGTAGAAACCTGAAAACGCGTAGCGCCATACGAACCGACTCGGTGCGTGGGAGGCTGCAGCAGGTGAAGGAGAGTGCGGTGACGGCGGCCGTGTAGCAGCTCGGCAGGAGACGGGCCGTCACGTGGCATGCACCGATACGTAGACAGGAAAATTTGAAGAGCTTGCTGCCTGGAGTGCTGACCTTTCATCTTCTCCATGTGAGATTTGAATGTTCGAACGAAACGTTCTGCTTCACCATTGGACTAAGGGTGAAAAGGTGCGGTGGTGATATGCTGAATGCCATTCACACGACAAAACTGTTGAAATTCCGCACTAACAAACTGAGGTCCATTGTCACTAACGATAGTTTCAGGCAAGCCTTCGATGCAAAACACTGATGTTAAGGCACTGATTGTACTAGACGCCGTCGTTGAGTTCATGGCAATCACAAAAGGAAACTTGCTGAAAGAGTCTACAACAATTAACCAGCGCGTATTCCAGAATGGTCCGGCAAAGTCAATATGTAAACGTTGCCATGGTCCCTTGGGGCGTGGCCAGTCTGAGAAACGCTGTGGAGGAGCCGCCTGATGCTCCGCACAAACTGTACACTGTGATGTCATGCTCTCTATCTGAGCGTCCATACCAACCCAGGTACAATGACGTCTGGCCAATTGCTTTGTCCTAACAATGCCCCAATGTCCTTGATGCAGGAGGCGTAACACTTCTCGTTGCAGGGAACGACGAACAATCACTCTTGCTTGGTCGTTGTCGGTATGCAACAACAGTACACCCTGACTTAAAGATAATGCATGACGTTGTGCAAAATAACGTCGAACCAGAGGCCGATCAATGTCTTTGGCTCTGGCAGGCCACCCTGAGCGAACAAAACGTGCTACCACACTTAGGTCTGCATCCGCAGCTGTTTCCTGTGCAACCCGACGAGAGTTCAAAGGAAAGTCTGCGACAGCGGAAGCATCTCTGGAGTCTATCTGACAACATGCCATTTCTGAAGAATCAAATGATACATCCTGGCCAACCGGAAGTCGGGAAAGTGTGTCCGCGTTAGCATGTTTAGTGGTAGGTCGGTACAAAATCTCATACTGATAATTAGACAATATCAAGGACCATCTCTGAAGCTTTTGTGCCGTACGTGGCGGAATTGGCTTTGTGGGTGAGAACAACGACGTGAGAGGCTTGTGGTCTGTCAACAAATAGAATTTTCTGCCATACAGATAATGATGAAACTTTGTGACGCCGTAAATGATTGCTAAGGCCTCCTTTTCTATCTGACTGTAATTCTGTTGCGTTGGCGTCAGTAGCTTGGATGCAAAGGCAATAGGACGATCGTGAGATCCAATGCGATGTGAGATTACCGCGCCCAGACCGTACGACGAGGCGTCAACTGCTAACACTACAGGCTTCTGTGGGTCAAAGGGAATCAAACATGCATCACTGAGTAGTGCAGACTTTAATTTGTCAAAGGCAACCTGACAATCTTTGGACCATACAAAAGGAACATTCTTCCTACGTAAGTGATGCAGTGGAGCTGCAATCTGAGAGGCATTGGGAATAAATCTGAAATAATAGTTAAGCTTTCCCATCACTGCTTGCAATTCATGCACATTCTTAGGAGGAGGCAAGTCTTTGATTGCTCTAAGATGTGACTGTAAGGGATGAATTCCTTGGGCATTAATCACATGGCCTAGGTACTCTATTTCAGTTTGAAAAAACGAACACTTTGCTTTATTGCAACGTAGACCTGCTGCAGTCAAAACTTTGAAAAGGCACTCCAGGTTTGCTAAATGTTCTTCAACTGTACGTCCTGATACCACAATATCATCTAAGTAGTTCGAGCAACAAGGTACCGAAACTGTCAGCTGTTCCAAAAAACGCTGAAAAATAGCGGGAGCGGAAGAACTGCCAAAGGGTAGGCGTTGAAATTGAAAAAGGCCCATGTGAGTATTAATGACGAAAAACTTTTTGGACTCGTCATCAAGTGGAATCTGTAAGTATGCCTCTGCTAAATCAATCTTGGAAAAGAAGCGAGACTGTCCTAATTTGTCCATCAGTTCCTCAGGTCTGGGCAGGGGATAAGTGTCTACAATTGTTTGACTGTTCACTGTAGATTTGAAGTCCGCACAGAGACGAAGTTTTCCTGACGGCTTGGGTATAATTACTATAGGCGAGGCCCACTGACTCGCAGAAACAGGAGAAATCACCCCACTATCTTGCCAACGTTTAAGTTCTTCGGCAACTGTATCACGAATTGCGATAGGCACTGGTCTAGCTTTACGAAATTTTGGAACTGCAGATTCTTTTAAAGTTACATGTGCCACGAAGTCTTTTGCACAACCTAGTTCCGGCGAAAACAGGTCACTATATTTGTCACACAATGCATTGATTTTATCCTGAGGCACTATTGACGAAATTTGAAGCACATGTCTTTGAATTGATAAACCAAACAAGTCAAAAGCATCTAGTCCAAAATGTTCTGTGTAGATTTGGCCTGAAGAACAACAAAAGCAACTGTTTTCGTAACACCTTGAAAAGAGGCAGGCAGGCTACACGTTCCTAGCACGGGAATATTTTGACCTGTATAAGCTGTTAACACTTGTTGACACAGCGATAATTTTGGCGAACCCAGAAGTTCATAAGTATCTTTATTAATTAAGGTAACAGCGGAACCAGTGTCGAGCTGAAATTGCACAGTCTTATTGTCAATGGAAAGATTCACAAAAAGTTTTTGCTTGCGGCGCTCGACAGGTGCGCGAATGTGGGCAACGTCTGCTACGGTTTGTTTACTGCGCTTGCGCGGGCCGCGTAGTGAAGTAAGCGGCGCAGACTCGGCACGCAGCGGATTAACAACACTGTCACTAGATGACACTACCGCCGGATCGGCGTCCGCGCAAGCCTGCGAAGCTACTCCAGAGTCACTAACTACTGCACTAAACTTTTGAGTAGCTACTTGATGTCTACTGTCACTAGCGACACAGTACTGGGCACTATTACAAGGAGCAGTTGCAGAAGGCACTATTTTCACTACAGGAATGCACTGTTCATAGTCATTTTGCTTGTCCCAAACCCGTTTCCGTTGCACTGTTTTACGCGCTCGTCGGCGCTTGCTACGTGGTGCACTATATAGATTTGCCATAGGCGCAGAACTACTTTCTTGCAATTGAGATCCAAGGAAAGCAGTGTTCAATTCCACAGCCCGTATAACATTTACAGAATGAACTGTCCTCGCACTCTGCGAAGCACTGTTTCTAACGTTACTGTTCTTTGAGTTTTTAATTTGCATACACACAGACTGCACATGTCTCAATTTGCCACATTGATAACAGGTTGCGTTGCGACTAGGGCAATGAGCACGCTTGTGGCGAGACACACACTGGGGGCAAGATTTACGTACATTTTTCTGAAATGAGCGTTGGCGCCCGTTCTGCAAATTACTGTGTCTAACACTACGGGGCGACCTTTGCGTCGCACTTTTACTCTGGCTACTGTTCACTGTCTGTTCAGCACGGCCGGTAGAAAAATAAGAATCACTAGTGCTATACTGAGAACTACGGCTAGGAAAGCGTCCGTTGCGGCGCACTGAATTTACACTGTGGCTTTGCATTTCTACATCAGCTAAGTCAAAAGTATCATGCGCTTCTATAAGCTGCAGTACACTGTCTAATGAAGGGTCAGACTGTTTCAGAATTGCTGCTCTAATTCTGGGGTCCTGAATATTCTGCGTAATCGCATCCCTCAACATCACGTCACTATACGAAAGTCCACAAGAGCAAGTAAATTGACATTGGCGGGTTAAGCCCTTCAATTCCGTAATCCACTCTTGGTGTGATTGCTGCGGTAATTTTTTAAGTCTGAAAAATCGGTATCGTGCAGCGTCTACAAGAACTTTTCTCTCATAATGAGCATTTAGTGTCTCTACTATTTGTTCAAAGTCTACATCACGAGGAGATACTTGCGGAAATAGTTTCTGCAGTAATACGAAGGTTTTGGGGCCCACCACGGACAATAAAAGATGCTTAACAGTCTGACCTGTAAGTTGATGAGCCGCGACGAGTTCTTGAAACTGTGCGAAGTAGTCGCTCCATTCTTCCTCACGTTCGTTGTACTGGCGGAACGTCGGAAGCGGTGCGACGGCAGGTGTGGGCTGCTGATGCGACGGCTGTTGTTGTTGGTTAGCTGCCTGCGCTGTGAGCTGGGACACAGCCTGGAGGAGCTGGGTTATTTGCGCCGTCTGTAACTGAATAATTTCCATTAAGTTTGGGTTCGGGGTAGTGGCCATGCTGACCGATTAGGCGCCGCGTATGCAAGTAACTTATAACAAAACACAAATTCAATATGAAAGAGGACGCTCTGCAACAAAAAAGTCCACAAAACACGTAACTGAAAATGTTCCCCCAAAAATCTTATAATAAGGGTGGGTGGGCGGGAGCAATTTTTGCGTGCTCCGACTGCTGCTGTCTGGCTGCTGTAAGCGGGCTGGTCCAAGGTTCTATCACTCCTCGTCGCCACTTTTGTGTCCCGACTTCGTCGCCGCTTTTGTGTCCCAGCCTCGTCGTAGGTGTCGGTGGCCGGGTGGATGAGACCGACACAGGAATAAAAATAGCACGCTGGTGCAGGTACGGAGGGGAGCAGCCAGAAACTATAAACACTCGAGTAAATTAGAAAGATATATATATTGCACAGAATGTAACAATACTTAACTTTTACATAGTACTGCAGAATGTTGATACATAGTTGTTAGAGGCCTGCCTAGTGCCTGTACAATAGCAAAGTCTTCACTCGTGCCTATCTGATTACGAAGGTCCTAACTCGTTGCTATCTCAGTCCGAAGTGCCCGGTGTCTTTCAGCGGTGGCCACGAGCGGCGTTGCAGCAGAGGGCGCTCGTGACTGTCGTCGTGAGAACGCCGCGCCGTGCGTGCATGGCGGCGCGCGGCGAAAGTAGGTGGCGCGCACTTTGTACTTGTGCGACACCACAGAGTATCCCACGTAGATGTAGATGTAGAACCGGTGCCTAGACTTTCAAACTAACTTAACGCTAAGGACAACACACACACACACAAACACGTCTCTAAACTCTGACAGGGAGCAGCGGCGTACTCCGCAGATTTCTTAGAGCGCTCGGCCACTGTCGCACGGCTCACTGAAGTTTAACGGGTTTTAATTAGTGCTAATAAGCACAACCTCACACTTTTCAAAATTAAGGGGCAATTGTAAGAATATAGGCTTTCGCGGTCATTATTGTTAAAACTGAAATTTTTGTGAGCTATTTGACGTGTCATGATGATATATTTCTCCAACGTTTCGGATCCGTTACAGGAGCCTTCTTCAGGGAATAATAACTTGTTTCCTCCCGTGTTTGTCTCATACAGCCAATTCTGTCCGCACGGGTAGTTCTTATTGATTGAAATTTGGTAGCAGGAAGGGAAGGAATAATTTTATTGGTGCTTGCATTGGTGTTCCTGATAGTTGGAAATACGGGAGAATGATGCGCTTATTGGTGTTTACATTGGTGGTTCTGACAGGTGGCAAACAGGAAGGTGTACTCTTGTTGGTATATGCAAGTTATTAGCCGAAGTTTCCTGGTAAGCCTAGTTCTTCTAAGTAGTGACGTTGCTGCTACGCTGTGTGGGGCACAAATATATCATCATGGCTGGCCGCGGTGGCCGAGGGGACGGCGGCGAGTCAGTCACGGTCTGCACAGCCACTACGGTCGGGGGTTCGAATCCCCCCTGGGGCATGGATATTTGTGCCGTCCTTAGTGTTAGCTAGTTCATAAGTAGTTTGTAACTTTAGGGACTGATAACCCCGATAATTCAGAATGTATGAATGCATAGTTTGGCGGTGAGTCATGCTGATAACATTCTCTCTGGCTACCAGCTGCGCCAAGTGGTTTGATATCCGCGAGCTTTCGGCCGAAATTGTCAAGTGGTGACAGTCTTATCATTGCTGCTGCCGTCCTTATATACCTGTGATGTCACTGGTGCTCAGCTGCATCGCCATATATGGCAACGTTTTGGCCGCGTACCTGCCGCGCCCGCTTCAACCGACTGATGGCCGAGTCCAGAGCTGTGCTCAGCTGCAAGCCGCCGTTTTTATTAAGAGATTTTTCAGATATTTTGATTTCGATAGCCTCTTTTATTACACTATCCCAGAAAGTATTTATTCTGGTAATGACCGATGTATTCACTAATGCAATGCGATGTTTCAAAAAATGTTCAAATGTTTGTAGAACTTATGGGACTTAACTACGGGGTCATCAGTCCCTAAGCTTACAAACTACTTATGAACTAGCTAACACTAAGGACGGCACAAATATCCATACCGGAGGGGGATTCGAACGGCAGTGCAAACCGTGACTGGAGCGCCTCAGTCCCCTCGGCCACCGCGGCCGGCAATGCGATGTTTGTTTCCTAGAGCGTGCTCCGCAGTTGCCGATTTCTCGGGATAACGTAGGCGGAAATATCTTTTATGTTCAACACAGCTCTGTTCAATATTGCGCACTGTCTGTCCGATGTAGAACTGTCCACATCCACACGGTATCTTGTTCACACCTGGTGTTCTAAGGCCTAGTTCATCTTTCACAGGTCTCGCCATCTGTCGTAATTTTGTAGGAGGCCTGAAGATCGTGTCGATCTCGTGTCCCTTAAGAAGCTGGCTAATCTTTCTCGTTACCGAGCCACAAAACAACAAAAATGCAAGCTTCTTTGTCTCCTCCTCGAGGTCTCCTGTTTTTGTGTCTTGGGATGGAGGGCTTGTGTTATCTGGCGGTTGCTGTAGCCATTTTTCTTAAATACTTTCCGTAAGTGGCTCATTTCCTTCTGTAGATGTTCATCGTAGGAGACTACTTCTGCTCTGTGCACCAGCGTCCTTAGACCAGATCATTTTTGCGATGGGTGCTGGTGGCTCGTAGCGTGCAGATACAGGTCCGTGTGAGTGGTAGACATTATGGCTAAGGCATCCATCAGAAAATGAACACTCCTCTTCGTCCGATTGTGAGTACCATTGGCGCGTCGACTTACAGACTCGCAAAACAGTGAACATTGGTTATTCAATAACAAAATGTTCAAATGTTTGTATAGCTTATGGAACTCAACTGCTTGGTCATCAGTCCCTAAACTTACAAACTACTTTTGAACTAGCTTATACTAAAAACTGCACGAACATCCATGCCCGAGGGGGGATTCGATCCCGCGACGTGGAACGGCTTCGCGCATCTTAGTGTAGCGCCTCAATGCGCTCGGCCGCTCCGCCGCGGCATTCAATAACACTTCCCTGGGGAACGCCAGATATCACATCTGTTTTAATCGATGACTTTCCGTCAATTACTGCGTACCATATCCTTTCTGACAGCAAATCACGAATCCAGCTGCACAACTGAGATGAAATACCATTCACATGCAAGCCGCATGTGAGATACAGAGTTTCATTGAGCGAGCGCTTGTATATGTATGGGGCTTTTGCATCTGCTTACTCTGAACGATCGTAACTTGGAGACTTACCGTACTTTTACTAAGTGATTCAAATTGCGTTACTATTATACAGATATTTACTTTTAAATTACGCATGCTGTCACCTGTTCTTGATTCAGATTTTGGAAGATTTTCTTCGTCTTCTTTGGTGGAGGAATTTCGGAAAGTTATGTTTAACAACTCTGCTTTAGCAGCACCATCGTCAGTGGCATCGCCATTGCTATCGTGTAGTGAAGGTATTGATTGTGTTTTGCCGCTACTAGTTCCGTATACAACTCGATTCAGATTGTGCAGGGCACAATCAATAATTTTTTATCAAGTGATACACTGTTTTATATTATATTTTAACGTCGCGTGATACACAGTTTTCAGTGATATGGTAATGTAGATAGAACTAACCCAAATATAATGTAATTAACAAAAGTAAGTTATCAGTTGAAAAGCTAAATTACGTGTTGGTTTGGAAAAGATCTATAGTAAAAATACTTGTGGCATTATTTTGATCACTAGGCAATACTTAGCGTCCAATCTCCTTATGCAATTGTTTAATTAATTAATTAATCATCAATACATTGAAGTAAATTTCCTTTTAGTGTGAATTTTTGACAGCAGGTGTAACTGAATGCACTATGAATACCAAAGCGTTACGACAATAACGAGACTAAAATTCAGATTATTTTTAACTGACAATTCAAAAAATTTCGACAAACTGTCGTTTCGTAGTTTTCGATAGAATAAAACCATTATGTAGAAATTGAAGGTCACAATTAATTATTATAATACGTTCTCTAAAATATGTCAGTAAAAACTTATACATATATATATATATATCTGAATTACAGGATCTGAAATTCATTATTTTGTAACAGATATTACTGACTGTTTTATTCACGTAATTATTCGGTACAAAACCTCATAGTTAATTTTGTAAACCGTATTTAGCATTTTGGTGAATTTATAATATATTCTTTTTCGAATGATAAATTTCAGGTGTAAATTAGTTAATATAATGTTTCTGATAATTAGTACAAAGAAACCGTATTCTTTCAAAGATATATACAGGGTATATGGCGCAGACGTATACAATTTAAAGTACACGATAACAGAAGCAAAAATGTGCCAGTTAACATGGGTCCGAACCGTTTGTGAGATAATTAGGAATTTATGGTTCCAAGCCGTCACTGACGTCATTGTAAACATCGTCCTAGTTAGAACACATTAATTTGAAATTTAAATTTTACTACTGAGATTTACATCGGCTTTAGCTCACATTTCACTGACTTCATTGTAAACGTCGTCCCAATTACTAAAGCAGCTCCGGAACATTTTGCTGCTCCTGTGAGAAGGCATAAAACGCGTAGACACGGCCAAAGATGGATAGGTCGAGGCGGACCTGTACCTTGGCCTCCAAGATCACCTGATCTAAATCCTTTGGACTTTTTTGTCTGGGGCCACCTCAAAAGCAAAGTGTACTGCAGACAAATTAACACGTTTGGAGAATTGGAGCGAGCGGCTTGGAGCCATACATTCGTATTTATTGTTTGTTTTATCCATTGCAGCAGCTGTGTTTTATACGTTAGAAAAGAAAACAGCCTCCAGCTGCAAGGCTGAAGATTGATTCACAAACGATTTCGAGTAGTTATTGCCCTTCTTCAGGTATCAGTACAGGAAACAGTTAAGAATAATATACAAATACAAATATTACATAAAATTCGCAGTAGAATAACAGAATTAAAGGGGCAAGAAGTACACTGTATATAAAGTGACAAAAAAAAAGAAATATTAATACCCTATTCTGTTGCATATTGATAAAATAGGGAACTGTACGAAGTATTAAGTTCAAATAAACGAAATAAAAAATTCGTTATTTACATTCATTGTACCCTACAGGCTTACACAGAGCTTGTATAATAACACTGAAAAACTGAACAACTCTGCACTTGACGTTCAGTTGTTCAGTGTTATTGCACAATGCTCTGTGTAAACCTATAATGTAACTAACTGATTTTTTTTTTCGTTTATATGAACTTAATACTTTGTAGAGTTCCCTCTTTTATCAATATGGAACAGAGTAGCGTATTAATATTTATCATTTTGTCACTTTTCGACACATCTTAATATACAGTGTACTTCTAGCCCTTTAATTCTGTGATTCTACTGCGAATTTCATGTAATATTCGTATTTTTATATCATTCTTAACTGTTTCCTGTACAGATTCCTCAAGAAGGGCAATAATTGCTTGAAACAGGTTGTGAATAAATCTGCAACCTTGCCACTGGTGGCTGCTTTCTTTTGTGACGTATTCGCAATTATCTGTCAAACAGCTCGTTTGCGGACCCAAGTTTACTGGAACATTTTTGCTTCTATTATCGCGTACTTTCAATCGTGTAAGTTTGCGCCATTCTTTTTTATACATCCTGCATATGGCGTGTTGCCAGAGCAGTTGACAGACTAGAGTAAGTCACTGTTTTGTCATATGAGTTTTAGTCTGTGCATGTTAAATATTGGAAAATATATAGTTGTAAACGTGAAGAATATATGCCGGCTACAGTCAGTTAACATTAATAGATACGTACAGTGCGACCTAGACTTTGCAGCGATAAGATATGAGTTCGCACCCATAAAACAGAATTACTGGAGAATCTCAGGGCCTATGCAAGTTAAGTAGAAGGCATTACGAAGTTTACAGATTAACACATTTGCTTACGCAATTATGTTAGGTGACGAACTCTAGCCCAAAGCATATCAGAAACGAAAATATGAAGTACACAGTAGTTACAGTGTTATTAACAGCAGCACTGCTAACTGCTAGGAATAATACTGGTATTACTATCGATAACAATGTTAATTACTAACGATAATACCTCTAATTATCGACACTGAAACAGCTAATTACTTTATAACTCTGCAGGCAGGCTTAAGCCGACGCTTATAATGTTATATAAACACCCACTGATACCACTGTGTGTTTATATTGTGCTTCGTTTTATGAACGCTGCAAATGTGTTGTAGAATGTTTAGAGTTTCATGAGATAAACAGTGCACGGTTGATCCCCGTCGGAGAGTCAAGTCCTGCCGGCCGCGGTGGCCGAGGGGACTGAGGCGCTCCAGTCACAGTCAGCACGGCCACGACGGTCGTGGGTTCGAATCCCCCCTCGGGCATGGATATTTGTGCCGTCCTTAGTATTAGCTAGTTCATAAGTAGTTTGTAAGTTTAGGGACTGATGATCCCTAGTTAAGTCCCATAAGCTGTACAAACATTTAGTCTAGTCCTCTCTCGGGCATGGGTGTGTGTGTGTGTGTGTGTGTGTGTGTGTGTGTGTGTGTGTGTGTGTGTGTGTGTGTAAGCATGCGCAAAGGCTGTTCTCCCCCACATCTTTTCAAATAGTTAAATATTTGTTGCAGCGAAGAAGAATAAACGTCATTTACCCTCAAAATCGCGACATATTTGCTAAAACGTCCAAAGCAAGTAACAATACAAAAGTCATTGTTGTTCCAGTATTTGCTGATAGAAGATTGGGTTTTAAAAAACTGATTGCAGTCGGTATCGAACACACTTCCTTCGACAACACAATGTGATGCTGCTAACCACACGGTTATTCTTGCTTGTTGGGGAGTAGTGACTTCATTATTATTCAGTGATCGGATCTTCAGAAAGCTTTTACAGTTGATTCGTCTTTAATTTATAGTTATAAGATATTTTCCCAAATATGAAGCGTTTATTATTAATCTTCAGTGCGTCAAAAACAAATATGAAGGGCGGATGTTGCGCTCATGGACGATTTGCGCATGTGTAAGGCGAGGTGAGCAGTAACTCTATTGTCTTGCTTCGAGATCTTTCGTTCGAAATCGCCAGAGCTCGAGTAGCCAGGGCTGGCGTCTCTACCAGCTCTAACGCCAATGTTAAAAGCGGCATTTCCCCTCGCCCCTCTCTGCCGCAGGAGCGCCCATACGCTACCTCCAGGGGGTTCAGAAGAGAATTAGAACCTCAGCCGCGCATGCGCATTGCAACGCTGCGGCTTAAAACGCAACTACTTTCAAATATTCAATGAACCGGCTCGTTGGTTTTGGCGATTACGTCTTAACAGATCTCCACAGCATCAAAGTTCATAACAATGTTACCTTAATATCTCGTGGGTGTAGAAACTTCTTATGAAACTGCATCTGCATTATCAGCTTAGAGGAGTCCATAGAATTCATTCAGAATACGTGCTTAAGTTCTCCATTTTATGCGTGCGTCAAATTTAAAAACGTGAAATTTGTTGCGCTGAAGGGAAGCACTTAATCCCTCAAGGTGGAGCCAGTTGTCTCTGTGCAGCGCGATGTAGTTGTGGAAGGGCTGCTTCCTGAGTAAGTAGCTTAGCACCGTCACGTTGTGGCCCCTGGCCGCCAGCTCCATCAGCAGCTGCTCCAACATGACGAAGTGGCTGGGCGCTGAGAACCAAACGAGCACCAGGATGTTGGCTGTCTGGCACAGGGGGCCGAACAGCAGAACATTAACAACCAGCAGAAGTAGGTGCATGGCGGCCTCACCTGCAAAAAATAAAAAGTAATAAAATAAAATCCTCTCTAGACTAACGGAACATTGAACTCTGCCTATTACAAACTCCGAATCTAACACGAGGTAGGCCTAATGTCACAAGCCACCATGGCAGTATACATAGAGTTCCCATGTGTTTGTACTGCATACAGATCTACAATTTAATTCCACTATTGATAAAATTTTTCACCCTCTACCTTCAAAATAAGAGGTAGTTCAGACATCAAAGCCTTGTTCGTGATGGAATGGCCGAGTGCTCTAAGGCACCTTACTGAATAATGCACGGTTGATCCCCGTCGGATGGTCGAGTCCTCTCTCGGGCATGTGTGTGTGTGTGTGTGTGTGTGTGTGTGTGTGTGTGTGTGTGTTGTAGAGCTTATGGGACTTAACTACGGGATCATCAGTCCCTAAACTTACAAACTACTTATGAACTAGCTTACACTAAAGACGGCACAATCATCCACGCCCGAGGGGGGATTCGAACCCCGGACCGCAGCGGCCGTTCAGACCGTGACTGGCACGACGCAGACCGCTCGGCCACAGCGGCCGGCTTCGCAGCTCATCATGATATTTGGTAGATATACGAAATTTTTCATATATTCAAGGAAATGGACAGAGAGAATAACAGGACAGAAAGAGTGAATAAGTACAGACACAAAGAGACAGAAGGACAGATAGAGAGAGAGAGAGAGAGAGAGAGAGAGAGAGAGAGAGAGAGAGAGAGAGAGAGAGAGAGAGTAGGACAGAGAGAGGCGATATAGAGAGAGACAGAAAAGGACGTGAAGAGAGGGGAGAAGGACAAAGAGAGAGGTGACAGAGAAACAGAGAAGAACATGAAGAGAGGGGAAGAAGACAGAGAGAGAGACAGAGAGGATGACAAAGAGAGAGGATAGAGAAAGAGGTGACACCGAGAGAGAGACAAAGGATATGAAGAGAGAAGGACAGAGAGAGAGAGAAGTGAGAGAGAGAGAGAGAGAGAGAGAGAGAGAGAGAGAGAGAAATAGAGAAAAACAAAATTTATGTTCGTAATTAAACCAGTAGTTGTAGAGTAAGAGATTTTATCCAATGTTATATTTTCGCCTACAATGCTAAAATGACAAATACTTATAATACAATATTTATACAGTGTGTTTTTTCCACCATGTACAAAATGTAGGAAATTACATTAAAAACCGAATAATGAATTTCTGTCTTGAAATGAATTGTTTCCATGCTACAGACAATTTGTTCAGTCATACTTTGTTACAAAGAAAGTTTCCAGTGTTCTGCCAAGCAGTTGCTATTAAGGATGAGCAACATTTGAAGTAATTACTTTATCTACCTCCTACTCCTGCGTAGGAGTACGTCTGATAATGAATAAGAAAAGGGGAATGCGGGTAACTTACTGTGAACAGCATAGTGAACGCATTATCGTAGTAAAGATAGACACGAAGCCAACAGAGACCACACTTGCGCAAGTTTATATGCCAACTAGCATTGCCGATGAGGATATCGAAGAAATGTATGAGGAGATAAAAGAAATCATTCGGAAAGTTAAGGGAGCCGAAAACTTGATTGTGATGGGAGTCTGGAACTCGGTAGTAGGAAAGGGAAGAGAAGGAAATGTAGTAGGTAAATATGGGCTGGGAAAAAGGAAAAAAAGAGGAATTTTGCGCAGAGCACAATTTAATGATCACCAGCACTTGGTTCAAACAACATGAAAGAAGGCTGTATACGTGGAAGAGACCAGGAGACATTGGAAGGTATCAGATTGGCTTTATAATGGTAAGGAATAGATTTAGAAACCAGTAAGTCATATCCAGGAGCAGATATAGACTCTGACCATAACTTGTTGGTTATGAACTGCAGATTAAAACTTGAGAGACTGCAGAAAGGTAGAAAGGTTAGGAACCAGAGGTGGTTGAGAGTGTCAGAGGAAGCATTAGGCAAGGATTGGCTCAAATGGGGAAAAGTAATGCAGTAGAAGAAGAATGGGTAGCTCTGAGAGACAGATAGTGAATGCATCAATGGATCGTATAGGCAGAAGGACGGGACCTAATATAAATCCCTGTATAACACAGGATATACTGAACTTAATTGAGGAGTGGAGAAAATATAAAAATTCAGCAAGTGAATCAGGAAAAAGGGAGTACAGACGTCTGAAAAATGAGATTGACAGGAAGTGCAGACTGGCTAAGCAGGATTGGCTGGAGGAAAAATGCAGAACCGTGGAAGAATGCATAACTAGGGGAAAGATAGATACCGCCTGCAGGAAGATAAAGGAGGTATTTGGAGACAAGAAAAGCAGCTGTATGAATATCAAAAGCTCAGACGGAAAACCAGTATTGGGCAAAGACGGGAAAGCTGGACTGCGGAAGGAATATATAGAGGGCCTATACAAAGAAAATAAACTTGAAGGCAGTATTCTATAAAGGGAAGACCATGTGGAGGACGATGGGATAAGAGATATGATACTGCGAGAAGAGTTTGGCAGAGCGCTGAAGGACTTGAGTCAAAACGAGGCCCCTGGCGTAGATGATATTCCGTCTGAACTGCTTATTTCGTTAGGAGAGTCAGTCATGAAAAAACTGTTCAACCTGGTACAGTTTGCAAGATGTATGAGACAGGGGAAACACCCTCAGACTTCAACAAGAATATCGTAATTCCAATTCCAAAGAAAGCAAGAGCAGACAAGTGTGAAATTTATGGAACTATCAGTTTAATAAGTCGTGGTTGCAAAATACTAACACGACTTATTTATAGACAAATGAAAAAACTTGTGGAATATGTCCTCGAGGAAGATCAGTTTGGATTTAGGAGAAATGGAGGAACACGGGAGGCAATACTCACATTACGACTTATATTTGAAAGGGCAAACCTACGTTTTTGACGTTTGTAGATTTGGAGAAAGCTTTTGACAATGTCGACTGGAATACATTCTTCCAAATTATTAAGGTAGCAGGGATAAAATATAGGAAGCGAAAGTTATATTCAACATATACAAAAACTAGACAGCGGTTATTAAAGTCGAAGGGCAAGAAAGGGACACAGAGGTTGGGAAGGGAGTAAGACAGGGTTGTAGCCTTTCCCCAATGTTGTTCAATGTCTACATTGAGCAAGCAGTGAAGGAATGGACGGAGAAATTTGGAGTAGGAATTAAAGTTGAAGAAGAAGAAATAAAAAGTTCGTGATTTGCCGATGACATAGTACTTTTGTCAGAAACTGCAAAGGATCTGGAGGAGCAATTGAATGGAATGGACAGTGTCTTGAAAGGAAGATATAAGATGAACATTAACAAGAGTAAAACTAAGGTAATGGAATGTAATGTCTGAAAATCAGTCGATCCTGAAGGAATTAAATTAAGTAATGAGACAATAAAAGTAGTAGATGAATTTTGTTATTTGGGTAGCAAGATAACTTCTGATGGCCGAAGTAAAGAAGATATAAAATGCAGAATGGCTGGGGGAGAAAAGCGTTTCTAAAGAAGTGAAACTTGTTAACATCCAATATTAATTTAAATGTTGGAAAGTCCTTTCTGAAAGCATTTGTCTGGAGTGTAGCATTGTAGGGCAGTGAAACGTGGACGATAAGAAAATCAGACAAAAAGA
The DNA here is from genome assembly GCA_026315105.1 of Locusta migratoria. Classification (NCBI taxonomy): domain Eukaryota; kingdom Metazoa; phylum Arthropoda; class Insecta; order Orthoptera; family Acrididae; genus Locusta; species Locusta migratoria. The sequence goes on along the minus strand of CM048748.1, from coordinate 444,011,747 downwards.
TTAGAGAAGCCTTTGACATGTGCTGTTACAGATGAATGATGAAGATTAGATGGGTAGATCACGTGATTAATGAGGAGGTGATTAACCGAATTGGGGAGAAAAGAAGTTTCTGGCATATCGTAACTAAGAGAAGGGATAGATTGGTAGGACACATTCTGAGACATCAAGGAATTGTCAACTTAGCATTAGAAGGAAGTGTGTGAGGTAAAAATCGTAGAGGGAGACCAAGGGACGAATACAGTAAGCAGATTCGAAAGAATGTAGGTTGCTGAACGTATTCTCAGATGACAAGACTTGCACAGTACAGGGTAGCATGGAGAGCTGCATCAAACCAGTCTACGGACTGAAAACCACAACAACTACTACTTTATTTTATCATTATGAAAACACATGGCTTGCGTAGGTGGAATGGTGAACATAAACTTATCTGTTTCTACTGTAAAAAATTATGTCAAATTAATAAAGAAAGGAATGATTAGTGTTTCGAGTCAGATGACACAACATACTGATGACATCTCCACATATTGAGATCCCTGGTCTGAGATGCAGTGAGTTTACTCAATCTCATTGGCTGCTGACATTTTCCACAATGTCCACAACCTCCATGATAATTCTCAACATCTTTAGAAATTTGATTGTATCCAACATGATCCCCATCAAAGCCTCATGTAGGGAAAAAGAATTAAAGATACGAATATTATAGAGGAAAATTCCCAGCAGGAAAAATATATATAAAAAGTAGGTGAAGATCACTTACCAGGCGAAGGAGCACAGGCTGCGACAGCAGCACAAACAAACAAAATACACACAGACACACACACACACACACACACACACACACACACACACACACACACACACACACACACATGCCAGCTTTCACAGCCCAGCCCCCCCCCCCCCCCAAGCAGAACTGAAGGAGAGGGAAAAGGAAATAATGAGGGCTCCAAGGGAGTTGGCAAGGAGCCACCCCAATCCAGGGAGAGGAAAGACTCATGTTGGGGGAAAAAAAGGAGGGCAAACAAATACACACACACACACACACACACACACACACACACACACACACACACACACATATACACAAACACACCTAGGCAGACATACTGTGTGGAAAAAATAATTAAAGTTTGATATTATACCCATCATAACAAAAACACAAAAATAATACAAATTCATAGAAATAAACAATCCCAGAGACGGATTTACGTCTCAAATATGTCAAAGACATTATTGATAAATCTGAAGCATTGAATTAAAATTTGTGGTGCGGCTGGGAAATCATACATAGACTATTCCAAGGCGCCTTAATCGTTTGTGGTGTGGTGGTCTAACGGTTAAGACATCTGCCTAGTAAGCATGGAGGTCCGGGTTCGATTCCTGGCCACACCACAAATTTTAATTCAATGTTACAGATTTATCAATAATACAAATTCACTTAACTAAACACAAACTAAACTAGAAACATTACACTACTAAAACACCCAGAAACACAGACACACAGGCCACATAAAAACAGGACTGACATCAAAACAGCAATAACCACCATGCAATCAAGCAAAATAAAACTGCTGACCTATGTTACAAAGACAACTAACATTACAGTCAAATACAACCGAGAACCATTTAACTTCACCACATACTGATATAAATGCCACCTGTAGACAAAGACCACTAAAAATCACCATGTGACAATGACGTCACACAACACGACATGCCAATGATATGGGTCAAAGCCAATGGTTGAATCACGTGATTCAACTGAATTGATTGTGGAACTGTAACTTTGCTTTATGAAAGTGGATTTCCAGAATCAATTTTGGAGTGTTTACATGACATCCAAAAGTGGAATTGGGAAATCAGTTTACGAAATGTAGTTTTGGGAGTCCATCTAAATGGATTGTATGAGAAAAATGTAAACTTATGACAGACTTCAACATGTTGAAAACAAAGGATACACCCATCAGCTTCATGGTGAATAAATATGACAAAAGCACTGTTCTCTGCTCAAGTATGTCTCTTCTTTCTGTGTGAAGATTTTTTACTTACAGAAACTCTACTACCCTGTAGGTAACTTGTCATCCAGTACCACTATAGCCTTGAATATAAAGTTTATGCTTGAAAATTAAATAAAAGAAAATAAAAAATAAGAAACATGAAGTAAAAAACAAGGGGGGCAGTATGACACTACTTTTGTGCTCAGTACACCTCTCCTTCCCCCACCACCCCACACACACACACCACCTGCCCATCAATCACAGTTCATGCAGAATACTTCAACACTTCAGCCTTTTTAATAGTTTGATTGTGTCCTTCACTTTGTTATATCTTAATCACAGCCTAACATACAGTAGCATACTAAGGGTAGGGGGGGGTGCAGAGGGGGTGGGTCGCCCCAAGCCTCTTGTCTGAGGGGGAGGCCGCCAAGTAACTCGAAAGGACTGTTTGGGCCTCCACATTTTGGAAGCAACTTTTCTTAGGTTTCCCGTTCCTCTCGTCCTGATGGGGGGGGGGGGGGGTGTCCAAATCTCAAAATTTACTTTTTTATAGTAATACCTATATTTGCAAGTGGACAGGGGACCTCATTTTGTTCTGCTAACACTCTGGGCCTCCAACAACCTTGGCCCCCACTGGTAACATATGCAGTTGTGACAATCCCACTAATTTTTGTTTTACGCCATGACAGCAGCATTCAACCAGCTGCCAAGGTACATTTCTGACAACAATATCGGATGAGTGTGAATACTATCTTTTACATTGATTTTTAACATCCTTTTTACAACAAGGAAGGTATGTAACTCTAGTCACTTAAAAAGCAGCAATAACTATAAAATAACTCCACATTTGTCTTTATTAGGTTTCCTGAGAACTATTGAAAGGTATAAATTTATTCATAAATATTGCCTCATTAATAAGTTGTTTACATCATTGAATCAGTGAAACTTGTCTGTTTTTACAGTTATTTCACAATTATTTATGTCTCTTAAAATTTTATTAATGTTTGTAATACAAACATTACAGGAAGCATTTGGCTAATTACTTAGAAAAGTAACTATAACCAAATATTCACTTATGTCACCTTGCCCACCACTAGGAGCACTAATATCATTGCAACTGTCAATCGGTAACAACTTTCACAGCAATGAGTGACTTGACTGTGGATGTTAGACTATGAGAATAATTCCAACTATATACAAAACAACAAAGTGTTTTGTACTCTCTAACTGTGTCTGTTTTGCTAGGGCTCTCCCTTTCTCCAAAGACAGTATTACACTATTACTCCACTTGTATTTTGTAGGTGCTGACATACACACAGGTAGAAAAACACAGTGGACAAATAATGGGAGTGTGACTGTGACTGTCAGTTTCAAAACTGCAATCTATTTCCATGTAGTCATGTGAGACAAACATTCTAAGTACTAAGCACTACTCTTACAGTAGTTGTAAAACAAATTTCTGTGCTATACTAACACAAATTGAGCAAGATAATGGGTAATTAATTTACGTTTGTTGAAAGAACTATAGTGATGTATGGAGAGTACAGGATGAGGAGGAGAGATGGAACCTGCAAAATACCTGACCACAGTCTTCTTATTTTTCAGGTATCAATTTTTTGGACACTTTTACATAAAAAAATTTATGTTGAATATTATATGTTCAGTTCAATGGGGAAAAAGTCAATTTTTGAAGAAAATATTGAGAGGAAAATGACATCATTGAAAAATTATTATTCTTTGAGAAATTCTCATGTTACTGAAATTCATTTACTGCTGCTTGGTTAAAATTTAAATTAATTTCTTGTACATTTTTCCTACCCCTCCCCCCACTCCCTACCCCTTCCAACTACATTCCTAAGTATTCCTATGAATTTCCTTTGGTTTAACCTTCTTTGCATTTAGAAAATGAATCATTGATCTGATTTTACATTATAAAGAAAGACATCGCTAGCATCAATCTGAAAATGGCGAACATTCTCTATAAGGCCATGCAGTATCTATCCTTACCTTTGCCTTACAACCTTCTTGCATTGCTGAATCTGTGACAATTCCCAAGAGAGGTACAACATGATAGTGACAACTGCTCCCTCCATGCTCACCCCCATTCAAATACCAATTTTTTTGCACCTCCCGTCCCCTTAGCACAGGCAAGTCAACTTGTCTTGGAGACCATTTGGTGCTTTTTCGAGTGCTTCCCAGGGCTTACAACCCAGTTTGTTCCCCCCTCCCTTTACCCTGCAGATCCAGGACTGTCTTCCTGTTCCCCCTCCTCTCTCATGCTATCTCATCTCATCCATACAGAGTGAGACTCAAAATGCAGTAGCTGGAGATGACAGTTGTGTGTCTGTGAAGTGTGCCGTGCAACTGTGTGAATCATTGTATGTTGTGTGTCTTTGTAGTGAGTTGTTACTATTCTCTACTCTTCAGTGATGAGAACTCCCTTACTCAATATGCTGAAGCTCTCACAAAAGGCTTCACAGACAGAAACTATCCCCCAAATCTATTCCACAAACAGATTTCTGTGCCATATCCCCACATCCTCCAAATCCTCTGTCTTACCACCAGTAATCAGCCACAGAAGAGCACTTCCCTGTCACCAAACGCTACCCTGGATTGAAACAACTAAACCATGTTCAGAAATGAGAGAAATTCTTCCCACCTCTCCTAACGTGGTGAACCAGCATCCACCCAACCTCCATAACCTCCTAGACTATCCATATTACACCCCCAGCCCCCTGCCACAGGTATCATATCCCTGTGGAAGACCCAGCTGCAAGATCTGTCCAATCCATCCACCAAGCTCGTCCTACTCCAGCCCAGTCACAGCCTTATTCTATGCAATAGAAAGCTGAGCCATCTGTAAAAGCAGCATGTAATTTACCAACTGTGCTGCAATCACTGCACACCTTCTTATATTGACATGACCACTAACCAGCTCTCTATTAGGATGAATGGCCACTGGCAAACAGCGGTGAGAAGCAAGATAGACAACATGCAGCAGAGCATATGCCTGATTTCAACAGCTGCTTTAGAATCCAGAGCCATCTGGATATGTCCTTCCCACCACAACCAGCTTTTCTGAACCAAATGACAGAGATACCCTTACAGTACATTCTCTGATCTTAAAATTATCCAGGTCTCAACTTATTTTCCCCATATAACAGTTCTCTCCCCCCTCTTTCTTCATACTCTCACTCCTTGCGTATGGTGTGTGTGTGTAAGAGAGAGAGAGAGAGAGAGAGAGAGAGAGAAAGAGAGAGAGGGGGGGGGGCGGGATGGCAGAAAATATTGAGCACACATGACATGATCTGTCTCGGCAGGAAACAATTACATAATCTTTCTGGCAGTTGGTGACACTGCTAGGTCACACTCGGACCTGCATCTGAATGAGCAATCTAGCATTGTAGTAGTTCTCTAGAGCAGGCTTCCAGCAGGGCTTTGCACTAGAGACAATGTTTTGCAGGTTTTTCTGGAAAATTAGTAGTCATGTTGAGGAGCAACTCTTGCTTCCTTTAGCACTGAAGTGCAGTTTCAGAAAAGGTGTTATGGGCAAATCCAACTAACAAAGAAACAGTTTGGTGAATACCACTGTCTTTATCGAGAACTGCAGTCACACAGAAACAGATTTTTTGTTTATTTCTCTAGTTAAACTTTACTTATGCCTTTGGTGGTGTAGTGATGTTGGTAATTATCTATGAATGCTCTTTGAAAACTCAATCGCATGGAATTAGAGGGAATGATTTTTCATGTTAAAAGTGAAATAAATAGTTAAACCTTCTTCTTGCCCTATGGTTCTCGGGTTTGTGTATTTATTGTTGTCTGATCATAAATTGCCATCATAAAGAGAACATTTTATTGCCAACATCAGCACACTATGCCACCCAGGCAGTGAACCATTTCCATATGTCAAGAAAATGTTTTGAGGAAACCACGTGTCCCACTACAACAGAGGATTGAGAAGATCTTGATGAACTGGAGAAGATCTGTTGAAATTAGGAAAGATTAACAGTTTGTTTGAGGTAAGTAACCAAATAATATAGTCACATCAGTAGTATAGGAACAGGAATTCATTTGAATAAGTCAGGTAACATTAGAAACATAATAATAAGTAACACTAATCATGAAATTATACAAGTACTTTCTCACAGACTCTCAGCTGTTTTCATTTTGTCTCCCATCTCAAAAAAATCTCTGAACGTACTCATGTAGATTGCCTGTACACTGTGATACTTTTGTAACTTTTTACTACCATATCACCTGCCACTGTGGTCAAAACTGTATGTTTTTGAATATTGCAACACTAAATCACATATCACCTAATGGTGTACATAAGGGGGAGAGGGCAGGGACCTGTCTCTCTCCCCTGAAATAATGAATATAAAGAAAAATTATATTTTTATGGTTTAATGTAAACAATGAAAAAGCTTTATTTGGGTAACATAAAAGGGGCTTCAGTGCAAATTATCCTTTTAATACGAACAGCTAAACTGATAAAAATATCATGAGTTGTCTACTTAAAATTACATAACTTAATTAATCTTGTCCCCTCCAATTAAAAACAATATATAAATAAATAAATAAAATAAAAATAACCCTATTCCCCACTATGATGTATGTCCACAAAGTACAAAGTTCCGTTTGGTTATATAAAACAAATGTGCACAGATTCAGAAAAGATATTTATTGTACAAAAATATAAAACTCTTGAACTAATTTCCTACATAGGTTCTGATACTTTGTAGGCACTTAGCATGCATGGAACAAGTTTTTGTATGTCTTCTTCATAGAATTTTGCTGCCTGTGTATTCAACCATGTGACAACATGCTCTTTCAGGTCATCGTCAAGGACAGATTTTAGGTGTAAAATGTCACTATGTTGTGCTCACTCTTCTCTTCAACTGTGTGAACCAGTTCATCAGTAACCACAGACAGGTATCCCCTTCATTCTTCATTGTACACTTTATCACATCCTTCATTTAATAGTCTGAGCCATCTTCTGATCATTGAATCACTCATAGCATTTTGTCCGTAAGCCTCGCAGACCACCCCGTAAATATTAACACACACCAAATCCAGACATAACACAGAGCCTACCTGGCATGTGTGGAAAAAATGGCCAAAGAGAAAGAAAGATGCAAAATATTTCTTAATTTTCCATTGGCTACATTTTGAAATAAACATTTTCTCATACTGATGTAGAACAATTCCAAAATATTTAAAATGAAACAATCCTTGTAAGAAGAAACTTCTGAGTGCTCCAGCAAGTAGCAGTGACAGGTAAGTTTGCCTTTTCGTCATAGGGGTATAAGGTTTCAAAGACACCTTTCTTAGGTGGTAAGTATCTTTCATAAATTACAACAAATACTTCTCATGTCCAGTTTTCACATAACAGACAAAAGTACTGCAGACAGCATGATTATACTTCATGAACAAAATAATAATAACAGTAATAATAATTTATTGTCTGTAGATCATATTTTAGAATGATATTAGACATTTAACATATCATAAACATTTCAGTGTTTTCAGTTTTATGTATAGCAAGTGAATACTTAGAAGCTTAACGTTTATATATAATTTCAGACAATTTCAGTAATAATTTACAAAATTAGATCACTAGATCACACACAATCTATGTTGCTTTATCCATCGTTTTCATAATTTGTGAGTGTTGTTCTCCATTACTTGTTTCGAATTCAACTTTCTGTTAAGAACTCATTTATATTATACCAAAATCCATTGATAAGGTGTTCCTTCAGTTTTCTTTTGAAGGTACTTAGTTCTTTTATGTTCCTTATACTAATAGACAGTCTGTTATATAATAGGCATGCAGCATTTACAGGCTCTGTCAGTTTCAGCCTTTTTCTAGTGATATGAAAATTTTCTATATTTTTTGTATTGTGGTTGTGGATGTCTGTGTTCCTTTTGCAGTTTTTTATTTGAAAAAGTAGTCATATAGTCTCATATATACGCACTTGTTACTGACAGTATGTTTAATTCCTTGAATTTATTTTTACATGAATCATGTTTTGTTAATTTCACAATGTATCTGATCACTCTCTTTTGTAGTTTTAAAATTCTCCTCCCCATACTGGTATACCACATAATATGTGTGAATAGATAAGTTCATAGTACATTATTAGTAAAGTCTCTGTGTCCACTGTACAAGACATTTTTTCATTAAAAATATATTAGTGTGTGTTTGAGCAGATTTTATTAATGTGGTTTTCTGAAGTCAGATATTTGTCCACCTCTATTCCCAGAAACCTACTTGAGTTCACTTTGTCCAAAGTTGTATCACCAACATTTAGAATAAAATTTTCAAAGCTGTTTTTTTCTGGTTGTTTCAAAATTTGTACATTTTGGTTTCTTTTTATTTATAAGTAGATTATTTTCTCTAAAATATCTTTCCACTGTTTGCATGACAACACTGGCTTTCTTTTCTAAATCCTTCACTGAATCACTACATACTAGTAAGGTTGTATCATCAGCATACATAATCACTTTTTCATTTACTGAAATGGGCATGTCATTTACATAAAATATGAAGAGGAGAGGTCCTAATACCAAACCTTGAGCTACACCATATTTTACCTGCAGAAATTCAGAGTATACTGCTTTTCTGGTATTAGCAAATTTGTGTTTTATTTCCACACATTGTTTTCTGTTTTCCACAAAAGTTTTATAATATCAGCAGTTTTCAAAAATGTTCAAATGTTTGTAGAGCTTAACTACAGGGTCATCAGTCCGTAAATGTACAAAGTACTTATGAAATAGCTAACACTAAGGACGGCACAAATATCCATGCCCGAGGGGGGGATTTGAACCCCCGACCATAGTGGCCGTGCAGACTGTGATTGGCGTGCCGCATTCCCCTCGGCCACCATGGCTGGCTCAGCAGCTTTCCCTCTTATGCCATAGCAGTCTAGTTTGTGTAGAAGAATTTTGTGACAGACACAATTGAAAGCTTTGGAAAGGTCTAAGTACACACTAGAAATTTTCTTTGGTGATCCAGGGCTTTGGTTACATGACTTATGAAATTTACCACTGCAGTCTTGGTGGATCTCCCCTTTCTGAATCCATCATGTACATCATTTAGGATGTTTTGTTTCTCTATGAAATTTATTATTTTGTCTTTAATCACTGTTTCTACTATTTTAGACAGTACAGCTGTGCTTATTATAGGTCTATAGTATTCAGGATCTTCATTATCTCCTCCTTTAAAAACTGGGACTACTTTGCACATTTTTAAACAGGCTGGGAATTCTCCATCCTTCATCACTGAATTTCTCAGGAATGTCAGAGGTGTTACTAGTTGTTTGACACAGTGGTTTACTATTATTGCTGATATGTCATATAGGTCTGTGTTTTTATTTTTCAGTGTGCCAATTATGTTTGATAATTCCAGTACACTTATAGGGAGTAGGTATAAATTCTCAGCCACTATTATGGGACTTTTCACTTTGTCTGCTACTGTTTTGTTTTGTTTTAGAAGATTCTCAACTAAACCTATATAGTGCTGGTTTAGAATGTTGCACACTTTTTGTGGGTCTGTCTCCTTCCCCCCTTCCTTTTTCAATATTATATTTGTATCTTTAAAGACATGTGACTCTTTTCTGTTTGCATTTATATAGTTCCAGACTGTTTTAGAGCTGTTGTGGAGTCAATGCATTATGTAAACCCAGCACATGTCCTGATCACAAAATAGGTTGTCATATATTGTAAGAACAACTACAAGATGTAAAAAACACTAAGTGAACATTATCTATTGAGGTGTGATATTCTGTTGTCGAGCATTACAAACCTAGTGAAACAATATTTCAACCCAAGAAGTAGGTCAGAGGATGTTTTTCAAGCAATTTGCAATAAGTCACTTTATCTATAGCAATAGTTCCTAAACTCATTAGCTATGCTGCAGACCTGAATTGATTTTTAAAAAACGAAATAAAAAATATATGATAATGGAAAGTCCAGGTTGGAATTAATAATATAGTAAGGACAGTTTACAACTCACCGCAAAGACATGGCAACGAACTGCAACAGGCACATACAAGAGACACACACATACAACACTTTCAGCTATCGGCCATGGCCTTCTTCAGAAAAAAGAACTCACACAGGCACACAGCACAGTCATACAACCATGCGTGCCTGTGTGATTGCGTGAGTGTTCTAATTTCTGAAGAAGGCCATGGCCAATAGCTGAAAGTGTTGTATATGTGTGTATTTTGTATGTGCCTGTCACAGCTCGTCGCCATGTCTTTGTGGTGAGTTGTAAACTCTCCTTACTATATTATGAAATAAAAAAAAAAGAAATAAAAAATTAAAAATGCTTAGAGGCCCAGTAACTAAATTTTCAAGTGAAAAAGATAAAAAAAAAAAAAAAAAAGCTCTTATAGACACCCATATACATACAGTACATCTGTGTCTGCAGTTTTTGAATCTCATGAAATCCACGTCTTCATTAGACTAATCTGTTTTTTGTTCCTCCATAGAAGTTTTTCATAAAATTGTCAAAAAAAAAAAAAATAAAAAAAATAAAAAAAATAAAAAAAAAAAATAAAACAGAAGTGATAGGTAACAACTTTAACAATGCTTCAGTAGTACATTGACTGACTCTTCATTTTAATTTTTTCTTTCTTCTGAAAATTTACCCCTGAAAATTATAGACAAGTAACAGTTATCTTTTTTTTTTATCTACAAAAAATTGTTGTAAGTCTCGAAATATTGATACGTCAATATCAGTTCAATAAACATATGAATAAAAATTATATTCACAGCTATCTAAAATAAAGTTCAGTGAATCCTAATTCATCATTATGTGCTCAAGGAGTAAGCAAGTTGATGTAGTGTATAGCCCCCTGATCTTGCATTCCAGAGAACTGAGTTCAGTGTTCAGGTCAGATGTCCAAACATCAGTTTTCCACAGTCACAGATCACTTGATACAAATGCCAGGCTTTTTCATTAAAATAAAGCTATGGCCACTCCAACAGTAACAAATCTGGGCATTTTCTTTTCTTCTGTGTGTGTGTGTGTGTGTGTGTGTGTGTGTGTGTGTGTGTGTGTGTGTATGTATGTATGTATGTGTGTTTTATTATATTAAATGAGCAAATATGGTTGTATGAGTCTCGAGGTGAAGAACTATGTCTGATGAACTACTAACTACCACTATCACTACCACTGTTGCAATGGGGGATGTTGTCTCTACAGTAGGACAGTTAGTGATGACACCAAAAACAACTTCACTACTATCGATATAGACAGTCTGGCTATGGGAGCATCAATGGTAATTCGAGCTCTTACATTCCTATCAGAGCTCACGCATTACAAACACTAACATGCAAGTCAATCCTGATTGACCAATTTATAGTTAAATAGCCACCACATAAGGCCTCTAGGACAGTGTTTATCAAGTCAGAACAGTGTAATATGATTCAGGACAGAGCCCATCATAATGTCACAGATGCTACTCTATGCAGAAGATAATGCTCACCTTGGTGCAGTGCTTCACAGACTTGTTTACATTGAGACATAGAGATTATTGTGGACTGACAGGAGAACTTTATACAGTGGTTAAAATTAGAGGATCAGTTGAGATATCCAGAAACTGCTGTATTGTAATTGTCAGAATGAACATAAGTGGTTTGACATCTTTCCACCAGTTCTATGGAGTGGATAGAACAACATTACAGCAATAATAACAGCTGGGATTGGTGTTGAATTGTGTTTACTCTACCAAACGAATTACACAAGCAGATAGTGTAATGAGCAGGTAGTGCAATCAACAAAAACGTGACTTGGTTGAAGCTATGTCATGGTGAGCCATAGGAAGGTTGGAAGAGGGACAACACTAAAGGCTGCAGCTATTGGAATGTGTCTAAGTGTAATTTTCAGGACCTAGATATGATTTCAGAAACCATTAAAAGAAGGCTAGGCCAAGGTCCTCCACAGGTAGCATCAACAAGAGATGACCATTATCTCTGGTTAACACACCCTCAAAACAGGAGGATTAATGCTGGTCATCTGCAATGTACCTTCCAGGCAGCAATAGGATGCTCACTATTAACACAAACAGTCTGAAATCACCTTCGGGAAGTGGCCTCTACACAAGGAGGCCCATGGCGTGTTTCCCACTAAATACATGACACCATTTAGCCCACAGTAACTGGGCAGAGTAGTATCAGGATTGGAATCATAACAAATATTCCTGGGTTCTGTTTACAGCTGAGTCAAGATTTTGTGTTCAGCTGGAAAGTCACCGTTACCTCATCTTGAGAGAAAGTGGAACTCGGGACCAACTATGATAAGCACCATATCATGGTGGTGGATGAGTGGTGTTGGCTGGGGTCAGTATTGATGTATGTACAGATGTCTATGCCATTCAGAATGGTGCTCTGACTGCTCTGAGGTTTAGAGACAAATTACTTCAACTTTTTGTCCTGTCCTACACTAGTGCGATAGGAGATGGGTTCCTTCTGATGGATGATAATGCTCATTCCTAAAGAGTTGCACTGCTGGACAACATGCTTGAAGCTGAGGGAATCGAATGAATAGAGTTGCTAGCTTGCTCACTTGATTTAAACTAAATTGAGCATATCTGGGATGCACTTGGCAGAAGCATTGCAGCCACATCAGTACCTCCCACAATACTTGCAGAGATGGATATTGCACTCATGGAATAATGGCCAAATATCCCTCAAGAGCTGATTGATAACCTCATAGTGTTTTGCCACAAAGGTGTACAACTTCTTAGCCATCCAAGGTGATGACACACCATATTACAGAGTAATGAGAATGGCATTTTCACTATTATGGTAGCCCCATGGTGTCTTGCTTTAAGTAAACATCATGTAAAGCTCAAGTAAAGAGCTGAGAGTGCAAATTATTGTTCTGTATCACACAAATTACAATAATTATTTTACCTAATAACTGAATGAAATGGTTACCATACATAGTTTGTGTATGGTATCTCACCTGATACCCTAATTATTTTGAGCATTGGAGTAGTCACACAGATATCTGAACATAAACTTTATCAAACTTGAAACTTCCTGGTAGATTAAAATTGTGTGCTAGAACCGGGACTTGAACCTGGGACCTTTGCCTTTCACGGGCAAGCACACTACCGACTGTGCTATCCCGACACGACTCACAATGCTGCCTCACAACTTCTCGAGCACCCAAAGTTGAATATTAATTTGTTTACAGTAAATTTTGTAAGTTAATAAAGTTGTGCGATATTTCCGTTAAATTTTGCCTATGTGTCCTTACCAATAACACCCCCCACAACTGACTCATCCCATAGGGCTGTAAGGAATAATGCAAAAAATGGGAACACCAATGAAAATTCAATCTTGGACCAAGGATCTAGCATGCATGAGTGCGATATCTATCACTGGAGCAAATACCGTGTCAATAGCAGCAGCATCAAAGCTGGTTACATTGGCATCACATGGGTGACACACTGTCCCATTAACTTGTCCTTGGAAAATTAGATTTATATTCTGTTTTATTACATGTGTACTATTTCAAATTTCAGTCATGACCTGATCTTTCTTTCTTTTTTTATTTTTATTTTTTTTATTTTTCTTTTTTTTCTTTTTCTTTTTTTTTCTTTTTTTTTAATATTAAAAATCTTTGTCAGGTGCTGGAGGGGGGAGGGCAGTTTCAGCCCCATTAGTCCCCCACCCCACCCCTGGCTGTGCTACTGGAGGAGTGGAGTGCACATACTTGAATTTGTCACATGGGGCAGTAAAATTGCCAAGTCAGCATTCCCTTTTAATTTCACATTTCTGTACATTTAAAGCTTGATACCCCTTTTTACACCACTCTGAAATCTTATCGGGTTTGGAATGCATATTTATGGAATTTTTAAACAATATGTTTCTCCTTTACAGACAGCATTATCAACAACAAAATGTTGCCATTATTATTAGCACTGTTGACCAGGGCCTTAATGTGCAACATGATTAGCAAGGATTCAACACACTTCCCCAGAAGACTCCAGAAGTTACTTCTCCATATTGTGGTAACTCTAAATTTAAAGGCCAGTCCACATGCAATGATCTGTCAACACAAACAGCTGAACATGTCACACAAATCATGGTGTGTGGACAGCAGATTTTTCACAGATATTTGATGTGTGCTAACCTGTAAGGGGGAGTTAGAGGTTTGTGTGAAATCACTTAAATCTGTGGATTGAAACGATATCTTTGCAGACAAGAAGGAGTAAGTGAACAGGGCATTTAAATGTTACAGAGTCGAAAGTGTTTGTAAAAAATTAAGAGCAGGGAATAAAACAACTTAGATAAGTATTTAATACGGGATTTACAACCCTATAGCAAACAGGGAAACTGTATGACAATAACATTAATAAATTTGTTGAAGACTATTAATGGGACTTATTTAATCTGGGGAAAAAAGAGAGAGGGAGTGGGCAGAATCTTGAATTAAGCAGATAATGGAAGATCTGTCATCAGGGACATATGGATGATAAAAGTGCAATGTAATTCCCCCCATTTATAATTAAATAAACTTTAATCTTGTAAGAAGGTAGTCACTTGCCTCTGAATTATTGAATTTATTTGCTACAGTAATAGACAGCAAGTTTCAGATTGAAACATGTGACATTTTAACACACCATTTGCAGCCATCTTATTACCCACCCAGATGCAATGTTCTATCAGAACACACATTTGTGCAGATATCTTTGCAGAAACATCGTTGCATGTGGACCAGCCCAGGTAATAAGCAGTGGTCTCCCTACCAAGAAATTCTGAATTCAGTGATAAGTTTTGTTCAGTACCCATGTGGTAGCGATAGTCATCAAGACACTACCGACCACCTCTACTCAAAGTGTAACATCTGCAAGCTATGTTCTTTGGGTGAGCCACCTCTCGGCCACCATTTTTGAAATTTGTAATTGAGTTTGTATGTGCCTCTCAATGGAGTAAGAAAAGGTTTGTCTTTATGGTATTTTGTGGTTTTTATGGGGCTGCAACACCTCTAAATCCCATAGTGGTGATCCCGACTACTTTATTCTGCCCCTGCACGTACTTTTGATTGTGTTCCATGCTGCCTGCACTGTTTTTTTTTTCTGTTTTTCAATGAGTTGTGAACTAACGGCTTCCTGCCACAATGACTTTGCCAATGCAGCACATAACAAGCTACATTCTGGCACCGCAAACTTTCACAACCAAACCTCAACTAAAGCACACATTGAATTTCATTGCTTCAATGCCTCTTCAACTGGCCTGGAATTTTTCAAAAGACCTTTTGGCTTCAGATCTGTGCAAGAGTGGACACTGGATCACAATGGACTCAGGCATTGTTAATTTGAATATTACACACAGTGCCTGGGATTTAAATAGTTTCCATCCTCAACAGAACTATTGCAAGTGTGCTCTACATTTGCCTGTGTTGAACGCTACTAGTGTAAATTTCAGTGCTTCGAATTTGATTTATCGGCCTGCCACTGCACCGCCATGTGCTCCAGTGTATCCTTCCACAGCCCACATGCCTGACTGGCGGTTGTACTACACTTTGTTCCAGCAATATGTAATTTGATCTACCCCACCTTGTGCTACCGCCACTGAACATTTTTAGACTCTTCGAGTTCTGTTTATGGATTGAGCTCCTACTCACACATTTCTGTTGTACCTTTTTCTAATTTCACAGAGTTTGTTGTGAGTGGTACTGTATGGCTCCATCCACACCTCTGTCCACATTAAACCTACTAATTACCTACAGTACCTGCTCTTTGATAGCTGCCATTCACTCCACATCAAATATCTCTCCCATACAGACATGCCACCAGTGAATGGCAAATTTGTTGTGATGAGAAGTCCCTTACCCGTTATGCCAAAGGCCTCACAAAGGCCTTCACATACAGACATCACCCTCCTGAACTAGTCCACAAAAGGATTTCCCATGCCATATCCCCACACACTACCAATCCTACCCACAACCCCAGTGACCAGTCACAATGGAGTGTCCTCCTTATCACCCAATACCATCCCGGACTGGAACAACCTAATCACATCCTTCAGCAAGACTTTATCTGTCATGCCCTGAAATGAGACACATCCTACCTAAGATCCTTCTGATCCCTCCTAAAGTGGTGTTCCATCGTCCACCCAACCTCCACAACATTTTTTCCTAACTTTAATTTTTCCTTTTTTCCTAACTTGTATTTTTCTTATTTCAAATGCCCACACTCTTCTACACCTCCCTTTTATTCTTTCCACCCCCTTCCCTTCACTGTATTCATTGCAATTCCTGCCTTAAAATCCATCATGCAATGTGGAACTTTCCATCGCCACCTTTACTCGGCATCCTTCCACCTTCACTCCCTATCTGACTCGCAGTCTAGGTGCTTGTGTCACTGGATTGGTCAGACATGATAGTTGTCTGTGTGTAGTTGTCTGATTTATTGTGTGAATGTATGTGTTTCTTTTTCAGATGAGGGCCATGGCCGAAAATTTAAGTTGTGTGAATGTGTCTGTCAGCATCTCAGCAAGCCTCTTTATGGTGAGTTGTTACCTAACCTCCATTATTGATATTCATATCCGATTTTCCATTGTTAAAATCATTAACATAAAATTGTGAATATTGTGGTAACATCTATGAGCCTAAAGTATAACCAGAATTCTTTAAATCATTGTCATTATGAGAAAAATAATAATAATAATAATGACAATATATTTATGGACATCACTTCTAACACAAACCAAAAAATTCTTTACTAAGAATGAAATTTGTCATGTTTTTGTTAGTGACTTTGTCTGTTTATTGTTATTCCTCTGAATCCCTGCAACTAAGACACATGGTTATAGTACATGTTCTTATACAACATATTGGAATTGTTATAAATAAATAAGAAATCTTTGAATCTGTGATGATAGGAATTTACAAGTAGCTCTACCACAGATAGAGTTCATAAACCAAACACCAATACTAAACTTGTTACTAACTCTCTTCCAATCTTACACACTGCAGAGAAAAAAAAATAGTACTTGGGGGTGACAATGCTATATGGGGTATGATTCTCATATGTTCTCAGTTATGATCTGAAAGATGTGTGGAAGAGAGAGATAACAATTTTCTTCAGGTAGGCCTGAAGATTAAGGGCCCAGTATGATGCCATATGTTTAGTATAGAGTTGTATTCCAGCCCTGTATTCTGATGATGATATTCTTTCAAAACACGTGAACAAACGTATTGAAAGACCAGGTTCGAATTCAACAAAATAATAAGAATAGTTTCCAACTCACCAAAAACATACAATGAGCTGTGACAAGCTCATAAAGAAAGACACACACACATACAATACTTGAGTTATCAGCCATTAGCCTTCTTCACAATAGAGAGCATTCACACAATCACATAGGCGCACTTCACAGTCCCACAGTCATCATCTCCAGCTCCTGCATGCCGAATCATATTCTGTGGTGAAGGGATAAGAGGAGAGGGAAGGGGAGGAGTGGACAAGAAGGTTAGATCATGACGGTTGGGATGGATATGGCACGGCATTATTGAACATGTACACACCAGATGGGTGGAAGAAGATGCAGCTTACGAACACACACACACACACACACACACACACACACACACACACACACACACACACACACATGGAATGGGATAGAGAATAGGTGTGTGTGTGTGTGTGTGTGTGTGTGTGTGTGTGTGTGTGTGTGTGTGCGTGTGTTCATAAACCGCATATCCTTCTACCCATCTAAAGGCTGTGCTGTATCCATCCCCACCAACATGATGCAATCTTCTTGACCCCTCCTTACCTTTCCTCTCCTCCTATCCCCTCACCGCAGAGAATAATTCAGACTGCAGCAACCGGAGATGATGGTTGTGTGATTGTGAAGTGTGATTGTCTGAATGGTCTCTATTATGAACAAGGCGAAGGGCTGATAGCTCAATTGATTGTTGCAGCTCATTGAACTTCTTTACAGTGAGCTGTAAACTATTCTTATTTATTGCTGAATAAATGTACAGCCACATCAGCACATGGGGCCTAAAAACTTTTAACAGTGTCCTTTATAGCACTGTTTAATAATGGAAATTCATGAAATAGTTGCATACCTCTTGAGAGACTATGTCACATCTGAAAGGTAAGCCTGTGCCACAGCCAGATGAAGCCACTGATGGATGACAAGACCCAATAAATCTACCAAATGGTGGGGATATTTATTACATCATATGGTATTAAGAAATGATGATATAGCATACTAGTAAAAGCATAATATGTTGCATTAGTGTTTGTCAAACTACATAAATATACATGCAGCCCGATAGACACAGCTATAATTATGCTGGAAGTAAGTTCACAGTATATTTTTCAAGAAGATATAGGATGACATTATTAGATTAGCAAAATTGATTAAATGACTAGTCTGGTTCACATTCATGATAACATGAAAGACTAGATGTAAATAATGGTATGAGAAACACCCCCAAAAGCACATACATATTCAGCCTCAAGTGCGCCTACGACACACTGGGTTAAATACCTTACTGAGTGTCAGTGTACTATTTGCTATTTTTGTATCAATAATTTTTGTTAGAAGCATAAAAAAAACTAACCAGCAGGAACAAATTTTGTTAACCAAAGACCTCTTAGAAATTAATTATTATGATAAACCTTGTTATACAACTGAAAAAACATAATTTTACTATGAGCACTTTATTTTACTTTTATGCATCTAAGCCTTATTAATTGTCTTATACTGCAGTTAACTTTTTTGCTGTTGAATGGAAAATTCTTAAAAATTAACAAATATTATAATTCCAGGTATTTTGTACATTTCCCCTTCCCTGTCATTTGGATCTACTTTCTTTGGTGTATTATACATGCTACAGAAAGCAGTTTATTTCAATTCTGTAATGACCAACTGCTACATGTATTGCTAATACCACTACAGATTTGTCCTTTGGCATTTTTATTTATTAAAAACTCCTGATCATGAACACACTACTTGCATTAACAGTGCATATCTCCAGCAACAACTAACACCCTATTTTCCCTTTTGCTTAAACTGCACATCATGTATACCAATTAGTGAAATTTGTTGACAACTGAAAACATTTATTGCTCTAACATGTCAAGGACCTTACATTACACCTGCATAGACTCTAATGTGCTTGTTTGTTCTAAGCTTATTATTTATAAATATTGCTTAGTCACATGAAATAATATTGTTTGCAAGAGATGCTAACTAAAGACTTGCTCAAGATAAATTTAATGCACATCTGATGTGTCTAACTGCAGCAGGGCAGAAGTCTGTAGTAAGCTACATTGCATTTGTAGTAATGTGTTTTATCCTTCATATTAGTTGAAGCATTATACACTCTACAAAGTCAATGAACTTCTAGACAATATTGTAGGAAGGAAGGAGGATATATATGAAAGTTGAACAGGAGGTATGTTACTGGGAGAAAAAATTGAAATAAGACCCCTGGTGCAGATGATCTACTGCAGCCTCTGGGAGAGCAAGCCATGACAAAACTATTTCATCTAGTGTGTAAGATGTACAAGACAGATAAAACACCCTCAAACTTTCTGGAAAAAAAGTTATAATCCATGTTACAATGAAAGCAAATGCAAACAGGAGTAAAAATTTGACAAACATCAGTTTAACAAGTCATATTTTGCTAATGACATTCTAATTCTGTCAGAGACAGCAAAGGACCTGAAAGAACAATCAAGTGGAGTGTACAGTATGTTGAAAGGAAAATATATGATGAACATTAACAACAGCAGAACAAGTGTAATGGAATGCAGTCTAAGAAAATCAGGTGTTGCCAAAGTAATTAGATTGAGCAATAGCGATTTTTATTTTATTTTTTAGGAGTAGGCAAGATTAATGTAAAGGTAAGTTATGTAATTGTAAGTAGTACCCCATGATATTCTGTATCCTGCTCATAGGAAGAGGATAATTAACAATGGCTGCAGCAGAGCGGCCAAGCACATTGTGGCGCTATGCTACAATGCGTGAGGCTGTTCCCCGTTGGGGGTTCGAATCCCCCCTCAGGCATGGATGTTTGTGCCATCTTTAGTATAAGCTATATTATAAGTAGTTTGTAAGTTTAGGAACTGATGACCCCGCCTTTAAGTCCCATACGCTTTACAAACATTTGAGTATTTAATTTGCTTTGAAGCTCTTTTCCTTTACCAAGATCAATACTTTTTATTGTTGACATTAACTCATGACAAATAATGCTATTTCCCTATAATCATTATTTCAGGATGGCAGCCTTCCCCCCTGCCCCTCTTAGATTAGGTAATGAAACAATAAAGGTGGTAGATGAATTTTGTTACTTGGGCAGTAAAATAACATACAATGGAAACAGTAAATAGGATATACAGAAAAAGATAAATTTTTCATCATAGAATATAAATTTAACTATAAGGAAGTATTTTTTAAGGTGTTTGTGTGAAGTGTTGCCTAGTATGACAGTGAAACGTGGATGAAAAATGGTTCACATAAAAGAGGATAGAGGATTTTAAAATGTGATGCTCCAGAAGAATACTGAAGATTGGGTGGGTAGTTAATGTAACTAATGAGGAAGAATTGAGGAGAATTGGGGATAAAAGGAATTTTGGCATACCTTGACTAAAAGAAGGGATTTATTAGTAGGACACATTCTTAGACATCAAGACATTGTGAATATGGCATTGGAGGGATGTGCATAGGGTAAAAAATTGCCGAGGGAGACCAAGAGATGAATACTGTAAGCAGATTCAAATGTGTGGATTGTCATTCTTATGCAGAGATGAAGAGACTTGCTCAGTATAGAGAAGCGTGGAGAGTGGCAGTAAACCAGTCTCCAGATTGAAGACAACAACATTAGGTGACACTGTATTCCTATATATTGTATGTGACTTTAATAAGACATTTGTTGAAGTTTTATGTTGCATCTTATCATGACGTGGCATAATGTTGGATCTCCTGTAGCCATGTAAGTATGTAGGGCCTACTGATGGTTTTGTATACATGCTGACATCTTCTGTGGTTTGCATATTAATGTTGCATGCTACGCAGATGTCCACTAAAACATTTGTTACTTCCTAATAAAGGACCACTAGTTCTGCAGGCTAAGAAGGGCCTCACTTTTGCTTTCATGCATGTCTTATCTATACTAAATATTAAACCTATTCAAATATTTAAGTTTTAATTGGAAAACCCATCTCTTAATTTACAGAAGTAATTTCAGAAATAGAATTATATGCAATTGATGAGGAGATGGCAGAAGTCATACTGAAAGAAGAGCTAGACCACTAAATGTCAAATTACGGCAGCAAGAGAAGACTACATTTCTGTCAAAATTATTCAGATGCTACAAAAAGAGACAAATCATGACCAAAATATTCTCTCTGGTATGCAAGATATATATGAGACAGACTACCCTCAACGTAAGAATTTCAATTCCAAAGAAGGCAGACACTGACAGACACATTAGCAATCCATCAGGATAACAATAAGGCATTGTTGAAAAACAGACACCAAGAGAAAGAAAGAATAGATGCACCACAAAGGAGATATCTAAAGGTCAGTAATATAGGATAGGTAGTAACACACTGTAAAGATGGTCAATGAGCTGCAGACAGGCACACGGAATAGACAATCACAGTCATACAACTAAATCTTTGGCCACAGCCTTCATCAGAAAAAGATACACATATATTCACACAATCACTCAGGCCTAACTCAGGCACACATGACTGCCATCTCTGGCCACTTCAGCACAAACATTTTCACAGAGCAGAAGAGAGGACGGGAAAGGATGCTGGGCCAGGTTGCAGTCCAAGAGCTGGTTATGTGAAATGGAGTTTGATTGCAGTAATGGGTGAGCCAAACAGGAAAGGTGTTAAGAGAGGTGTGTGTTTGTGTGTGTGTGTGTGTGTGTGTGTGTGTGTGTGTGTGTAAGCAAAAAACAACTACTAATGATATTGAAAATAAAGTGCAAAAGAGACAGAGTGGCAGGACAGTACTGACCATAGTTTGGTACCACTGATAGTACACACAAAAGATGATACGAAAGGAGATGAAAGTAAAGGTTTAGACTAGCTTTAAAGTTTGGACTGCCTTTGGCAGATAGGAGGAGGAAAGAAAAAGAGGACAGAAGGGAAAGGTTGCTCAAAACTTAAGTCACATTCACCCAATCCACATCATGACCTAGGATGTGAGTAACCTTTTCTTTCTGTCCCCAGTCTCTTTCCTCCTCCTACCTCACAAAGGCAGTATAAATTTCCAAAAGCTAGTGTACACCGTTATTTTCATCACCTTTTGTATCATTTCTTGTGTATACTATTGGTGGCACCAAACTATGGTAAGTAGTTGCCTGCCACTCTCTCTATTTTGCACATTATTTTCAAATCTCAGTAGGGAATTTCCATAATTGATCAAAGAAGGACATTGAAACATTCAATGGCTGTTTTACAAACTAAGCCATCTGTATCCTTCACTTCACCACCAACTCTGAATGAACTGTGCAAATGGGACTTTTCACTACAACACATTTTACAGTTTCACAAACACCCTTGGCTCAACCTACAGTAACCTACATCTGTACACCTCACACCTAACACTCTCCCTCACTAACCTGTCCAGTCCAAGTCTCTCTTCCAACAGTATGTCAGCTATTTTTGTATTTCATTTGATATATTAATTTTTTAAATCCTTTTTTTTTTTATTTGTTTCAATATTCCTTTCATTTATTTTTATTTTATTCGCTCACTCAGTTTCTTCCCTTTACTGCATTCCAAGCTGTGTCCCACACTCACAGATATCAGAGCCTTTACAGTCTGTCATGCAATGCAGAGCATTCTGTCCCCACCCTTGTTCAGCATCCTTCCCACTCCACTCCTGTCCCCACTTACTGTCAAGATGATTATTGCACTGGAGTGGCCAGAGATGCTTGACATGCTTGCTTATGTTTGATTGATCCTGAACTATATTTGTACCTTTTCCTGATGAAGCATGGAGCTGAAAATTTAGTTGTGGTAATGTGAATGTCTGTTCTACATGCCTGTCTTTGGCTCAGTGATAATCTTTACAGAGAATTGCCACCTATCCTGTGTTATTGACATTCCAACCTGGGTTTTCCATTACTAGATTATGTCACTTATATTCATACAGGTGTCAATAGAAAATGTAAAACTGTAAAATTTGGCAGTCAGCAGATGAATGTGTGACAGTGCATCACTGTTTAAACATGCAGCAAACAAAAATAGGGGCCATGCATTACAAGGTCATAAAATCTTTGCAAACTTCATCCCATGTACTCAGTTGGAGAGCAGCTATGCCTTGCAGACAGGTGTGTAAACAATATGTCAGAATTTGAGAAGGGATGTTTAACAGGGCTCAAAGAAGCCAGTTGGATAATTTGCAAGTCACTTGACATTTTAACAGGAGTGATCATTCTAAAATGTTGACAGGAAAGGGTCAATTTTTTGCCAAACACAGCATCAAGAATGAAGTGTTCAAACTTCATAGAATGTGAGGGCCAATGAATCATCATATAGGCACTCAGGATACCTTAGTTATCATGATTGTCTATCCTACCCACAACAATTAATAACTGGTTCAAAGAAAGATGGTTGAGATCATGACACATCTACGACTGACTCCAGTTGACTTCTATACACCAATGAGCCTGTTTGCAGTGGTTTAGGGTACATTCTGCTTGGAATTACGTTCACTGGGGTTGAACTATATAAAGTGTTGAGTCTTACTTTGAAGTGAGTCCTGGTGATATATCTGGAGATGCAGTGGACAGTGGTTCCACCTCTAATGATCACATTGTTGACAGTACATTAAACTGTAATCTTTCCTTCCTTGAATAGCAATGATCTACAAACCTTACTTTCATTCACTATCTAGCCCATTAATGAGCAGTGATATCCGGGGCGATGTTTTATTTCACGGCAGGACCCCTTTGGTTGTGATCCACAGTGCAGTGGTACTTCAATGCTTTTCTATACAATGTTGCCTTTGACCACAAGCCATCCTGGGCTAACATTCCAGAAATATGAAGTAATGGCTTGAATTTGCACTACTTAATTTTATGCTTGCTGAATCCTATATTGACCAGTCAGAACATCATATCTCTCTACGATTAAGAACATTTGCTACTTTAGGGGAAAAGTTAACTATTAACAAGTCTTTGTATATGGTATAGTTTTTTAGTGTAGGTAAATGTGGACAAGAAGCACTAGTGTAATAAAGAAAGCAGAGTTTTTAGAATGTGATGCTACAGAAGAATGTTGAAGATTATATGGGTGAACAGAATAAATGATGAAGGGGTACAAAATTGAATTCTGGATACATGAGCATTGTGCCTCAAGCTGGTCAAAATAAGGGGACTGTTGATAAGAGACACCCTGAGGCATCATGGAGTAGTTCATCATGGTAATGGACTTGTCAGAGGGGTGGAAACACTGAAGAGGGAGGCTAGGGTGTGACATCATCTAGCATGGCCATGTTGGTGTAGGCTGCAGAAGGTGGAGATACTGGCACAGGATAAAACATCAATAAATCATATAAGTGGAGCTTCAAGTCCTCAGGAGATAAAACAATTGTAGTTTCATCTCTTGGAATTACTAACAAAAAAAGGCCACACTGGTGCTATTTTGTAATGCCACACCAATCTGTAATTGTCACCATTTTCCTGAAACTGCTGAAAGTCTCATGAGGAATTGTGTTGGTCTGGTGTCTTCACACATAAGTCCACAGTACAGCTAACAGTATATGTATCATTCAGATACTTGAGCCATCTCATCATGACAAAACCTGTTGATCATTGGGGCTTCTTTATGAAAGTGCTTTTTGCACACATTTTGCTGACAATTTTTTGTGTAACATGAGTAACCAATCCCCCTCCCCCATATGAAAGAAATTTTTAACCAGTCAACTGAAAGTAACAGAAAGAAAAATGTACAAATTATCTCTCTACCCGACTTACACTATAGCAGTTTAGATGTTATCACTTCCATTGTATTGCAGGGCATGCTTTCTTTCCATTCTCTATGTAGCACCTGAGCTTGTACATTTCCCAGATCTCATAACGATGTAATTTGTAATATTAAATCACTATAAAAAACATCTACCAATTTTTAATACTCTTGGATAGTATGTGACTTATTTCCAAATACAACTTTACATATACATTCCCTGACTGCTCTCATGTGAAACTGTTTTTAAAAAATTTACCAATAAAACAAAAGATATTTTTTCTGGCATTTTTTACGTGGGAACCAGACATGACACTGATACATATAGAAACTGGATTACACATATATCAACATTATATTCTTAAAACATGGTGGATCATAGTGTGATAGCTTTTACTTGTGCATATGTTTTTGTTATAAATAAAGACATTATGCCAATCATGGTTTGAGTATGCATCTCACTGGTTTAAATTTGTTGAAATACTTACTCCTGAATACAAACACATTTAGTGACACACTTAGAGACCTCTATACATGAAAAATTTTTGTGTCTTCTTCAATTTGATGTTGCTCTTTCTTTTTATTTATTTATTTATGTATTTATTTTCTTGTTTTTACTCAAAAACTTTGTTGTAAGTTACTTCAGTCTGGATTTCTGCTCTCTAAGGGCACTTTTGTTGTGGCAAGACAACATAGTTACACTTTAACAGAAATATTCGGTAACTTTAGTGACACACCAGATTTATTGGTTACAAACAAATGACTACTCAGCTTTGGCGCTGGAGAAGTACAGTCATTCCAGATGAAGTCCATACATCTGAATGACTACATCAAAGTTCCCTTGACTGCAAAGCACTGTATCAAGTTTAGTACTGTGTTCTGGATGAAATGACACACACTGTCCTAAACGATGTACACTTCACTGATGTGATGAACACAGTCCCAACTCATACTTGCTGATGGATCATGCACACTGTCTTACATGCTGTCATATGTACAGGCTATTTAATTACAATCTAGCCAATCAGGTTTGAAGCATGTGAAGGTGTTTGTAATGTGTGGCCTTTGACAGTATTGGATGAAGTGGTATTGGTGACTGTCAGTGTTACTTTGGCTGTGGATGTTGGTATGGAGAGTGGTGTAGTTGTCTTCATCAGTATCTCTACCTGCAACAACACAACTTCTTCAATTATTTTACAGAGTAAGACTTGCTGCCTACCACACAAAGTTGGAGAGGGAAATCAGCTTGCAGAATATGTTGAATGAACTGCAAGTTACAGACAGATGCTTCAATTTGCAGATCACTGATCAAAAAAGACACAGAATTGAGCTCTGATTCCACACTGCCATAGTTCAACTCTACAATGAAAATTAATTTCACATTTAATTTCTGTAAACTGCAGTTAGTTTAATGCCAAAGTAATATGGACCAACTGAGCCTCGTACTTCTCTTTTCTCACAGTAGTAAGTTTTCTGTATTGCGTGTCATATTACTTTTATTCTAGGACCTCCATACTCATAAAATACCTCATATTCCTTAGATCTTTAATATTATTTCCAAAATTCTTATAGTAGTACTTTGATAGTCATCACTTCCTCATTCTCCTTGATTATTCATTATGGCTGCTTAGCAAATACAGCATTTTTACAAATACTACTATTAAGGAAAATTTGTCAGAGAAACAGCCAAATATTTGCAGAAAAATATAATAGTTATCAAATGTTTCATAAACTACAAGCTACTCAAGATTAAATAAATATATGATTGGCAGTTTTACATGTATAAGGAAAGAAGTTTGGGTTTAGTGTTCCACCACCAGCATGGTTAGTAGAGCTGAAAAACCAACTTCAAATGGTGAAATATGGAGAGGGCAATAATTGATACTATTTCACAGAAATTATTGTGGAATTTGCATTAGTTATTTTCGGAAATCACAGCAAAACTATAGTATAACCCCGATTTTGCGTGATTTCAATTTAGCATAAACCCTCATTTAACAGAAGAATTTTCAAGACACGGAAATTATTCCATAAGTGCAACACAATTTTATATTAGATATAACATAATTGAAATTATGGCAAAACCCGCATTTAGCACTAGGAAATGTTGAAATTCTCAAGTATTTATTTCTATTTGTAATAATTATGCTACAACTAAAACCTATGAAAAAGAAGTCATAAGCTTGTGAAGGATGATGTAAGGTCTATAATTGAGGTTTTCCTCCTCACATTATAAATTGTAAATTTCATAATGACATATACCATCCATGTATCCTGTGGGTGGAAAATGGGTCTGTGTGCTCATAAACAAAAAGCTGATGTACGTAACACACAGAGTACGAAATCACTGAAATGTTATATGTCTAGCATGTGTCAAGTCTAAATCAGTGGCATGGTCATACTATATTTATGTGATAAGTTGGCAGTGGTCAATGTGCATGTCAGTAGTCACTTGTTTGTTAATATGCATGAAGTGATACACCTGTGTTCTGACAAAAAATATTATGACATTAAATTTCTACCACACTATAATTTCCATTGCAAATTATCAATGTTTTAAATGATTAGTCTCTTTCAATTAAATCATGGGGCTCAGCAGAAAGTGGATGAATGAATATAAATGGTTCAGTTTGCATTGTGAAAAGTAAAGACACATACTTTACAAAAATTGCCAATTATCATTGTTTGAAATGATCAGTGTCTTTAAATTAAATCGTGTGGTTCAGTAGGTGGATTGGTGTGATCGTAAATGGATCATATGGGACTGTAAAAAAAGTAATGACACATTCATAACAAAACAAAAGTACATGCACAAACACCATCCAATGACATCATGGTGGAGTATATATTCAGTCAACAGTGATGAAGCAGGAGTGGACATGCTTGATTGGGTGCAGGCATCTAACAATTTACCCATCACGTTTGATGAATTCGTGGCTTGTGATGATGGTGCCACTACTACATGCATCCAGAATGTTGACGAAATCTGCAAAGAAAAATAAAAGCAGAGTGATGAAGATATCGAAGAAGAGGATGATGTTAGGGATGAAGAAATGCAACCACCATCATTCAGTGAAGCTGCTGCTAGCATAGACATTGTCCAGAGATTTGTCACAGGATTCAAAGTGGACAACTCTATTATAGATATAGTAAATCAATTGGAGATGGAAATTTGAACCTAAAATCCAACAGCGCTAAAAAGCAAACTACCATTTTTCATTTTTTTCAAAAAATAAGACAATGTGAAAGTCATGTAAATAAATAATATAGTAAGGACAGTTTACAACTCACCGCAAAGACATGGCGATGAGCTGCGACAGGCACATACAAAAGACACACACATACAACACTTTCAACTATCGGCCAAGGCCTTCTTCAGAAAATAGAACACTCACGCAATCACACAGGCACACAACACAGTCATACAACCATCACCTCTGGCTGCCGCACTCTGAATTCCAAGAAAAAGAAAAGGAGGGTGTGGGGAGGCACTGCGCCATTACTCATATTTTGTGGAGGATTGGCCCCTTTTTTTCTTCCCCTGTTCCTCTCTCTCTCTACAGGAGGCTGCAGCAAGGTCGGGGGGGGGGGGGGGGGGGGAGCGCCTCCAGGAGGGTCTGGTGGGGGGGGGGTGTCAGTAGCCCGACACCCCCCCCCCGGATACACCTCTGCGCGCGCGCACACACACACACACACACACACACACACACACACACACGACACAGGCACAAAATGATCATCTCCAGCTGTCGCAGCCACAAATGATGGGTATGTGTAAGTAAAATTTAATCACATGGGTAGATTGGATCCAATATTGTAGAAAAAAGAGAGAGAAAATTAAAGAAGGTAGGGTAAAGGAAACACAGTGCATGTAGAACTGGGGGAATAGAATGGCAGAAGATGTCATCTGGCAGAATATTGCAAGGAGCATAGTTTAACCTCCTAGTGCAAATGATGGTTATAATTGTCCACCATGTTCTGTGGTGAATGGCTTGTGGAAATGAGGTTTCACCCTGACATTGCAACTGTGGTATTAGATGAGCTTTGTCCACTACACGTCAACTCTTTTCAGGCAACACAATGTAATCTGGACTAATTATAACAGTTTGCTCTAGGCCACATGTTTACAATTTGTGCCCAGTGAAGCAGTCACATTATTGAATGATATTATGCAATTGCAAAAATAAGATGTTTACCAGATTGAGAGATAGAGCAGCTTCTTTAGAAAGTGATGACAGTTTTAGTGGCAATTCTGAAAGTTTTTAAGACACAGATGTTAAAGCTAGTGAAAATGACTCAATTTAGAAACAATGAATAAGACACTACTACAATAGACAGTACCTAGTGCATTTGTGTGTGCTAGCTCAATCAACATTTGTTCAGTGGTAGTACTGGTACAGTCATGAAACAATATAATGTGATGGCTTGTTTCGAATGTATTGTGGATGACGTTTTGTGCAAATTAATAGCTAAACAGACCAACTTGCATGCATAACTGTTCATAGCTTCTCATCCAAATTTAGCACCATGTTCCAGGGTTCACAGTTGGCAGAATAGAACAAGTGGTGAGGTAAAAACCCTTACTGGTAGTCTCTTTCTCCTAGGTATTGTTTTCAAAGATAAATTGGCCAACGAAAACAGTACATATTGTTTGCTGAGGAATGGTCATGTGCTCACTCTAACCTTGCACTTAAAGGGGTTAATAATCATTAAATCAAGTAACTAACATTTGGTTAATGAATTAATGAAGATGGTTGTGTTTGTTGAAGACACCTCGAGAGATCAGAAGTTTTCACATTGGTTCGAGGGGAGTAACACAGCATTTTTTAATGCTTGTGAACTGAAGGACAATTTAGCAGTGGATGGGGACTCTAACCATAATATTTTCTTGGTTTGAAACCATAGATATAATCTGAAGAAATTGCAAGAAGTTACAAAATTAAGGAGATGGGATGCAGATCAGCTGAAAGGACAAGACGTTGCTCAGAATTTTAAATGAAGCATTTGCAATGATTGACTGAAATGGAGGAAAGGAATTTGGCAGAAGATCAATGGGCATCACTGAGAGATGAAATAGTGAAGGTAGCAGAGGACCAAATAAGTAAAAACACAAGTCATAATAGAAATCTTTGTATATCACGAGTACATTGGACTCAGTTAATGAAAAGGGAAAATATGAAAATTGAGAAGGTAAATGTGCAAAAAAATTAAATTGATAGGAAGTACAAAATGGCTAAGCAATGCTACTGAAGCATGTGTAATTATAGGAAAGATAGATAGGATTACAGCCTATAGCAAAATTAAAGATGCCCATACAGTTGCATGAATATCATCTCAGATACAAAGACATTTTTAAGCAAAGAAGGGAATGCCAAAGGGTTTAAGGTGTATATAAAGGGGCCTACACAGGGGAAATGTAACTGAAGGCAATATTACAGAAAGGGAGAAGGAATTTTGATAAAGATGAGATGGGAGGTACTGTAGAGTTAGAGGAAAGCACTGATAGACATAAGTTAAAAAAAGGTTACTGTAATAAATGACCTTCCCTCAGAACTAATGATATTCATGGGGTGATACCCCTGTCTAAACTATTTCACCTTGTATGCAAGATGTATGAGATAGGAAAAATACCATCAGACTACAAAACAACACAATAATTATCAAAATCAAGGTAGGAATATAAACAATAGTATAAAAGGATAGAATGTTACTAAATGCAAGAAAACATGTTGAGTCACAACAAGCATTATGAAAATTGTTCACATACATGTGAACACCGTACATAGGACGTATTTATTTATTAGTTAAGAACTGGTCCACCATAGACATTGAGAACAGGTGCAAATCTTTGAAGAATGGATTTGTAAAGTGTCTGTATAGTTTTTGACACAATGTTATGCATTCTTGTCCCGAAACCTCTCCCAATCACATCAACAATGTCGGGTCTGTAAGATTGGTCCTCATTCTCTGTTTTGATACTCCCATAATGGTTCAATTATGTTGAGGCATTGTATTTTTGCTGTCTTGGGTAGATGTTTGATAATTTTCTGATGTGGTACAAAGCAAACCTGAAACTTTTTGGCTGTGTGTGTGTGTGTCTGCACACATCACTATTTGGGAATTGGCTATGTTTGTTAGCCACATGTGCAGTAGCTGTCAAAGACATTGAGATATTCATTCTCAGTTATCTGACACGTGAAAAAATAATAGAAACAGTTGAATATCACAATGTATATGCTTAAGTCATGGTGGTTTCCTCCCCATATTTGACTCTAGCAAGCCAGCACTTTGTATTGTAAGCTTACTTTAAGCTATTCAATACATAAACCCAGTTGTTTGTAGGAAATAATGTAAAGAATGGTTAATTGGATCATACAAAATATTTCTAGTACAGATTTTATGATTGTGGCACCATGTCCTTTGCAGCTTTACATTGGCATTCATTCCTGAAGGTTTAGGAACAGGTTAGATGCAACACTGTGAGGTTGTGGAGTGTGGATGTTGTTGGAGATTAGGAAAGGAGAGAAGCAAAAAATGGGAAAAGACTGGCTGATCAAATCGAGCTGAAAGACAGTGAGTGAGCAGACGTCAATTTTGAGGAAGTGATAGATAGAGGGGGCAAAATTTCTTTGGTTCTCTGGATGATTTCAGAAGTGAAGGATGTTTTAAGACTAATGCCCATATGCACGTTCAGAATAACTGGTGCTGGAGGGGAGGATTAAGCATCGAGTTGAAGCAGTCTTTGAAATGAAACATGCTAAGTTCAACTGCATATTGTATCCCAGGGTGCTCTTCCTCTCAGCACGCAAGTCGTGTCGTGGCTACTGCGGGTTGTCTTGTGTGGTGACGATCGTTGCGCAGCAGCAAAGTTGAAACCGACAAGTACGACTGGCTCCCGCTATGGAGACCAGAGAGAACTTCAAAGTTAAGACCTTCATCCCCAAAGGTGAAGACAAGTTCGGGACTGATGACCCCGTAGTTAAGTCCCATAAGCTTAACAAACATTTGAACATTTTTGAAGACAAGTTCGCTATACAGAATCTAAACTGGAACTCCCCAGCTAGCTTCGACTGGAAGTATAGGCGCTGACCAAACTTCTCTGCATACTGTACACGAAGATCCCCACATTCGAAGCGGACAATCATTAGGTCGGCGCTAAATCCCGGTAAACCCCACTCTTAAATGCGTTCCCTTGCTCTCCGCGCCGTTTTCGGCAAATGAAATCACTGTCTTCCGTTTTGCCCGGGAAGTGAGTGTTTACACCTACGGCGTTGAACACCTCCATGTAGGATTTGAAGGACGCACCCACCACATTTCCAAATTTACACTGGCGAGTAAGCTACATCCGCCGCTAAAGGGATCAACCCATCCCTCAGCCCTGGGCGCGGAGTCTCGGCGGGCCTCTACCAACAGTGGACTGACTGTTTCAAGTGGTTGTGGAGCCACACCGTCGCTCGCGAAGAACGAAAAGTCGAAAATTCTAAACGGACACTCCCCATTACAGAGTCCCTCGTATTAAGAGCGCCGTCGGCGGCTGAGGGCTAAACCTGTGCAAAGTTGCCTCCAGGCTTTCCCGTTTCGCAGAAAATCTGTGCTTTGCGAAGCAAATATCGCGTTGTTGACCAGTAGCCCATCTCCTCACACCAAAATTCCCCAACTACGATTGTCCAATGCATAACACCTCTCAAAACAAATCTTCATATTAATTAACATGTGTTGGGCTTGGGTTATGAATGTGATTAATTAATGTGGTGCGAAATTAGTGGCATCTCTCAACTGTGTGGATAGTTGCAGTTAGTCCTTTTAGTTCTTCAAATTATCAGGTAGAGATGATCAGAACACCATATCTTTAAAGTACACCCATAGGAAAATATCCCAGGAGGTGAAGTCAGTGCTTCCTGGAGGTCTGTGATGGAGTGCTGTCACGAGTTATCTGGCAACTGATCCATTGCCTTGGGTGTCTTTCGTTCAAATAGGCGCTGACAGATGCGAACAACGGGGTGGTGCCCCCTCCTGCGTGGACATTAACTTACGTGCTTTTTCGAGTAAAGGGAACAACATATTCCGCTACATTTTCAGATAGATTGCCCAGATACAGTTGTACCTTCGAAGAAAAAATGACAAATAACATTATTGGCTTAGAAAGGACAGGAAAGTTCACCTAAGATGAACTCTTTCCCACGAATTCTCAGTACCCCATATACAGATATTGTGCCTATTGACGTTCAAGATTTTGTGAAATGTAACTTCATCGCTAAGCACCAGCTTCGAAGTGAACAAGTCATCTGTTTCAATTTTGTGAAGGACATACTCGTAGAACTCTAGTCTTTTCACCTCATCAGCTACGGAAGGCTTCAACCAATATCAGAGGGTAAGATTCGATCACTACCCTTTACCTTAGGACTCTCCAAATGGTCGGCTATAGAATTTTTTGCTCTCTTCTTGCTTGGGGGGCCGCTTTTCCTTGAACTGCGGACAAGTGCTTCCCGAACGCGGCCAAGCTGTTCTTCACTCGTCCGCGGGCGTCCGGATCAAATACCCTTTCTCAGTGAACTGTTTATACCAACGTCTGATACATCACCTATCAGGAGGCTGAACACCAAACGTGGTTCGAAGTGCACGTGAACAACTATCGTCGATTCACTTCTGACGTACTCAGTAGCTTGTTTAGCGGTCGCCATGTTTGAATGTAGAACAGAAATGGGTCAACAGCACTACTAGCAACTAAATGAAACTTCAGACCACGCAGCAGGCGGCGAGGGTAGGGAATAGGAGCCCCCCCCCCTTCCCCCTTCCGAAGTAATTTGAATTTTACTACTGCTAATATAATTGCTTTATAATAGGCTTAGTAATAAGAATAATAATTCTTCGTAGTAACAATAATTTAAATCTATGCAACTTACAAAACTGGGTTTATGAGTGAATGTATGTTAGACATCTCCTCCTAAACTAGTGGACGGTGTGGACCTATTTCAACCAACTCTAGTACACATTTCATTGCTATCAGGCAACAATCACTGTCTGGGTAAGAACCACCTAAGACAGAAACGTCAGGAGATATGAACTCATAAACAACGACATAATGCGATAATATTATAAATCTGTTCCTATAATGACCGAATTTGCTACAATTATTTTTGAGGTCAGGAATAATTTGCTATGGTGGTAAAAACCACCTACGATACATAGTTCACACGATATCACGTCATAAACAATGAAAGATTCCCCATCTTGCGGCGCCTGATAGCGTGCATTTATTTGAGAATGACAGCACTCAGCGACTTTCAATAAACTATGAACATAATTTCAAATCTTTACGAAACATTTTCTCTCCGACAGCCCCAACAATATGATGAAAGGAAAAATGTCTTTCGCTTACTACTTTTCCGATGTTCATGAAGTACATCTACGACATTTGGAATGACGCTACAAGTTATTGTATTCGCGAGACATTTCAGAGGCAGTACACATACGTACCACTGAATGTTCCTTCAACATTATATCACATTTCGACATATAGGCTAGTTCATGAGACATGAAATCATAAACAATTTTGTTCATGAAAACCCGCAACGTCACGCATTAAGTTTCGATTTAACACGTCTTTACTACTAACACCAATCACGACACATTTTGCAGACATTCGGCACATATACCACTGAATGTACCTTCAAATTTACATCATAGTACGACACATACGAGATATGACGTCATAAACAATGAAATTTCCGAATAACTGCTACATCATGCGCTATTTTTTCACATCTCCTCCTAACGTAATGGAACAATTTCAACACAACTTGGAATACACATACTTCTTACTATCAGACAACATTCGCTGTGCAATTAAATACTACCTACGACACATAGTTCAGGACATATAACGTCGTAAATGATGAGTCACAAAAACTTTTCCGTCATGCCACGCGTGATTTACGAGGTTTCATTCATCCACTATTTATTCATCGCAGACAATTTCCTAATATTACACTCTACAAATCTGAAAATTATACTATTGTAGGACACGTAGTCAAAGATATATGAAGTCATACGTATCGAGATGCATGGAAACGAAACTTAAATAGACAGACAGTATGGTAGAAAATGTTCAAATGTTTGTATAACTTATGGGACTTAACTACGGGGTCATCAGTTCCTAAACTTACAAACTATTCATGAACTACTTACGAACTAGGACGACACAAATATCCATGTCCGAAGGGGGATTCGAACCCCCGACCGTAGTGGCCGTTCAGACCGTGACTGGAGCGCCTCAGTCCCCTCGGCCACCGCGGCCGGCACACTATGGTAGAAGCCGATGGACAGAAAGGGGGGAAGAACGATATGCACTGAGATAAGAACGGAATGAATACATGAATTATTAAAAAAAAAAAATCTACCAGAAATTGGAGAACGTAGAGCAGTCATTGAGTCATTTACTAGCAAAAATTTGCCATCCGATGTTTGCAATGTAGCGTCAACCATCACAGAATATCCGGCTATTTCACAAAACAGTCAGAATTTGAACTGGTTGCAAATATGGGGTATTCTTGTTCCTAAAACTGAAGACGTATACATGATAAACAATGAAATACTTGCCCTGTTACAGGTTAAGTCACTGAATGGAAGTCCACCGACACCATGGTAAATGTCGACGAGGCCGTCAATTTCCCAACAGAGTTCCTTAACTCGCTTGACCCAGCTGGTTTGCCAGCACCTAGACCTTTAGTAGCAGTGGGATCACCAGTTACTTTACTAGCAACCTCGATGCGCCAAAACTATGTAATGGTACCAGCCACCAGGCTGTGAAATGAAATGCCTGTAAATCTATCGGATCAAACTGCGTGGTCATCAGTCCGTAGCTTACAAACTACTTAAACCTAGGTAAACTAACCTAAGGACACACACACACACACACACACACACACACACACACACACACACACACACACACACACACACCCATGCCCCAGGGAGGACTCGAACCTCCACGGCGAGCAACCGAGCGCTCCGCAGCGAGACGCTTTAGACCGCTCGGCTACTCCACCGTGGCACCTGGCTGTGTATTAGGAAGATAATGGATAATGTGATTGAGGCAATCATCCTACATAGAAAGGGAGAGAACGAAACTGTGTACATCAAACAAATACCCCTTATTCCAACAGATATACCTTTTAACCTCGAAACACTGCAGCTTCCAGTTAGACTTGCAGTTTCTGTTAGGATTACCAAATCACAGGTACAATCTGTTAAACTCTGCGGAGTAGATTTGAAATCTCTTATGTTTCTCACATGGACAGCTCTATGTCGCCTCCTCAAGGGTGGGCTCACCAAAGAATTTATTCATACTAGCTCCTGGACAGGTAACAAGTAATAAGGTATATAGTCAAGTTTTGAATTGGATAAATGTTATTTACTATTTGAATTTTATTAGTACTATTCTTTCTTTGGATAATGCACTTATAAGTTTGTAGATTTGCATATTCCTTTGTTTTACTGTTTCATAATTTCTTAGCTGTTTTCATGAATACATGAAGATAAAATCTTTTCCGAATTTTTACTTTCTAATATAAGATTGGAAAAATGCGTATATATATACCCGGGCAATATCGATTTTAGCAGCTTGTTCTTAAAAATATTCATTCTTGATTATGAGTGAACGTGAAGTTCATAAGTGAAAAATTTGAGACACAGCACAGGAAGATTCATATAACTATTATGGGGCTTTAAAGTCTTCTACAGCGGAATAGATAATGAATTGTATCATAAAATTTCTAAATCTGTATTTCTATGAAGATTTCCGCGTAGCATAGCTCACCCAAGGACAGGTTTGAGCTAATCAGCTTAGTCTCGGAGACATATTTAACCATCTAAGCAAATATTTCGGCGCAGTATGGCTGTGTCCAAGTGATCCAGCGACAATACAGATTCGCGTTTCTCTCCTACAATACTAGACTTATTAGTGCGACATATGGCCCGAGATAGACAGAAAACATTCGGTGACATCCCTCAGCCATTGCAATATCTGTAGTAATTTATTTCCTCTTAACTGTATGTAGATTTTATACAATATGAAAATCGGAACTTGTTTGTTGTTAAATTTGCTACTTATAGAAAAACATTGTATTAGACATTGTGAGTCAGGAAATACTTTTCGAGGATCATTTTGCAGACGATATTGCAACAATAGAGTTATGTATCGTTCACACGTTTGTAAATCTTATGGGACTTAACTACGGGGTCATCAGTCCCTAAACTTACAAACTACTTATGAACTACTTACGAACTAGGACGTCACAAATATCCATACCCGAGGGGGATTCGAACCCCCGACCGTAGTGGCCGTGCAGACCGTGACTGAAGCGTCTCAGTCCCCTCGGCCACCGCGGCCGGCAGCTATGTATCGTAACGCCGCGGTGGACTGGCCGAGCGTTCTAAGGCGCCTTGCTGCTGAGCGCGCGGTTGTTCGCCGTTACAGGTTAGAGTCCTCCCTTGGGTTACTTTAACTTAGTTTAAGTAGTTTGTAAGCATACGGACTGATAACCAGAGTAGTTAAGTCTCGTAGATTTACACATTTGAACAGTTTTACTTCGTAACAATGAGATGGACAAGGAACTTTGCCAAATGGGGAAACTATTTTCATAAATATAAGGGACGCCTTTCTGAAAGATTTGGAAAAATATGAAGGTTGGAACTTAAATAGTGGCAACTACTTATTCATAACCGATACAAAAGTGTTACATGTTTGCATCTGTTTACTGTCCTTCAGAGTAGTCACCAGCGTAGTGTAGAACCCGTTGCTAACGATGTGGAAGGCGTAGTATACCGTTAGCAGAGCCTGTTCTGTTGACGGTGTGAATGGAGCGGTCTACTGCCTGTCGAATCTCTGGCACAGTTCTGAAGCGAATGCCACAAAGCGGTTACTTCATCTTTGAAATCCTATCAAAGTCACTAGGACTTAAGTCCGGGGAGTATGGTTTAGATAGTACAGTACTTTTCAGTCCCATCGACTGAACAGGGTGGCCACAATTTCACGGTATGCGCCCGCGCATTGTCGTACAAAATGATGGACAAGTTGCGCAGAAATTGTTGCCGCTACTTTAGGAAAGATGGTCAAAGGCGATGCGGCAACAGTATGTACTTCTACTTCAGAGACGGTAGAAGACCTGCCCGATGCATGTCTGCCACAGTTTGTGGGCCTGCATTGAAGGCTTTTACCCAACGCGCCACTGTTCTGCGCGGCAATGCTGTTTCCCCGCACGCCTCTTGCAGACTGTCGTGCTGTACGACCTCTGGCACATTCAGTCTTGGTCCAACTCCGTTGTTTCAGTTTCGAAAACATAGTGACACCGTTACGTAAGACCGCTCGCTCACAAGTGTCTGTGTTTCCCTCGATTGTCCGCACGCCGGTGGCGTGGGACGGACGAGTCCATTTGCTCGGAGGTAAGGAAGATATGTCAACAACATGTACTATCAACGACAATAGTAGATTCCATTCATAGTGTCTCCACAGCAGTGTTGCTACTATTGAAGTTTTAACCCTCGTATTTAGTAATTTTTCGTAACAGACATAAATGAAATCAGTTTAAAAATGGTTTGTTGTTACTGTAATGTTAGAAAACCTAAAAAATCAATACATTCCCATTTTTAGGATTTTATTTTGCGTTTTTAATGTGCAAGTTTGTTCATTTTAAATTCAGTTCCTATATTTCTAGTATATACATGTCTCTTTGTGCACGACCTATATTTTCTGTACAGTATTTTCCTGGAATTTTAATGGCTAAGTCAACTGGCAACACTGGCACCACCTTAGTTATTCGATCAGGAAAAATAAAACAGGTGAAAGAAGATATCGTGAGACTTACTCTAGCCAGTATTCTTAGAACTACACCTTAACACATTACTCTGCATAGAAATCAGTGCATTAAATGATAATGCGGCTGTAAATGTCACATGATGTGCTTAGTTTGCTTCGTCGAGCTGTGCTCTGGTTATTTTACTGCATTTCATTCCGTTCGCCATTTAAGACGTACAATTGACGCCAATAATGAGGTACCAGGTAGGATTGAACCCCTAACCTTCCACCACACGTCTTGAATTAAGAGAAAATAAACTTGATTTTATGAAACGAAATTTGTTGCGTAGTGTTTTCATCAAATTTTTTGAGAATCTCCTTCTTTGTTTGCTTGCTGTAATTACGCTGTTCACCAGTATCGCTGGATTGTCCACGAAGGCCAGGAAAGTGACCTTGAGTTCGTCTTTCACATATCTAAGTTGAGTAGGTTTTTAGTAATTCTGATTTTTAAGTACTTTCTCCCATTCTCTAACGACTTTATCAAGCTTGAAGAGCAGTGGTGACATCCGTCACCTTGTCACACGCTGATCGCTATCTCTAAAGAATTTGCTATATCAAAATCAATTGATGAGAAGTAGTGTGTTGTGTCAAGTCTATGATCTTCTAGAACAATGAAGAGGGTTTATCGATTAATGGAATCATACGCTTTTTGAAGTCAAGGAACATACAAATGATAGGACAGCTTCGTGTTACCTTACATATTTGTTTTCATGTTGAAAATGTGCTCTGCATGGGATCAAAATGTTTGTATAGTCTATGGGACTTAACTACGGGGTCATCAGTCCCTACACTTACAAACTATTTATGAACTACTTACGAACTAGGACGGCACAAATATCCATGCCCGAGGAGGGATTCGAACCCCCGACCGTAGTGGCCGTGCAGACCGTGACTGGAGCGTCTTAGTCCCCCCCCCCCCACGTTTTTTTTTTTTTTTTTTTTTGCTCTATGGGTAGTTCTGTTCATTGCGGACGCTGATCGTATTTGTTCGTTGATGTTCGAAGTGTTCTTGGCTCAGCTTTTTTTTTTTTTTTTTACAGAGGGCGTTGAGCCCCCTGACCGGACGCGCTGAGAGTCCCCTCGGCCACCGCGGCCGGCACATGGGATCACCCTTGTCCGACGTCTGCCTGGTATTGCCCAAAATTGTATTCGAGATGCCATTCAGTTCTCTGACGAAGACAAACTAACAAGGCATTGTAAGTGACTTAAACTATTGAAATTCCACTGTCCTTATTAACATACCACTTGTCTCTTGTTTATGTCCTCCAGATAGATGTTTACACGATTCCGACTCTCGCATGTATATTAGGATAACTATGAGATCGTCAAGTGGGC
Source organism: Locusta migratoria (assembly GCA_026315105.1). Taxonomy (NCBI): domain Eukaryota; kingdom Metazoa; phylum Arthropoda; class Insecta; order Orthoptera; family Acrididae; genus Locusta; species Locusta migratoria. Next base: position 443,971,590 of record CM048748.1, on the reverse strand, counting down.
CTAGGTTCTTCTAGAATTACGCAATTGTGGTGTCTTCTCCAGATGTTCCTTTCTTTTTGAGACATAGGATGTGTATTGCTGTTGAATAGACGGGCATATAATGCCCTTCATAATCTGTACAATTTATTTGGATAGGATAACACAATAAATGACAAGTTTTAGGCCTTATAGGTGTGCACTTTCCATGAATATTTAGGAAGACAAATGGAAGGCACGGCAGCAAACCAATTACTGAAAATAACAATAAAATATGACATTAATTAAAAATTCTGTTTAGCCTTGGGCTTCATAAAATATAACTTATGCTTAAATAAAAAAACTTCCCAGTTAAGGTATTGTGATGGTGTGTTTAAAGTCTCGCCTAGGCTACTCTTTGAATAAAAGCATTCAAATAAAACTTGCTTTTATACATTTGTTGATGTTTTAAATTACCCACCTTTAAAAAAAAACTCGCAAGGAACAAATTACAAGAAATTCTTATTTCTGAAGTTTCTGCTCAAAGTGATCTGGAATAAAAGGCTTTTATTTAAATGGTCTGGTCTCTTTTTCCCGGAACCAGAAGAAAGATTTCTGAGTGTTTTGGCGTTTGTTGTTATTACAATCGTATGCAACACATATACTCCCTCTTCCAACCGTTTCTTAGTTCTGTAGAGTATCAGACTAATCAAATAAGTTTTCTGAGTCTCACAATGTAAATTCGCTACCCTCTCCTAGTTTTAGTTCACAACTCACGCCGCTAGGAGATGCTCGGGAGTGGTGTCGCAAGTTTCCGCTATTATCTATATAGGTTATTTGGTCATATATATTTAAAAAAAATTAGGGATATGTTTAAGGAATGTAATTAAAATTAGATATCTTTTTATCTAATTTCTTTTATGATGATGAGAAAAAGTGTCGCTGCAAATCAAAATATTTGACATATTTAATCATAGTTATGGTGCAGTTTGTACGTTTAGAAACACCTGGTAGGTTTTTTTATATGTCTTAGGCTTAAAGATTTATCCATATGATTTTTTATTCACAGTGTTTCATTACTTAGGTCTTTATTCGTAGCTCTTCTTGGTCATGAATACTATGATACTGACGTCTGCTTTTTTCGTCTTCTTTGACAGAAGCTACGTTTGTAGGTCCAGGATTTTAATAAAATACATTCCTCCTTTTTCCCTGTTATCATTTGTAATGATAATTACCATTAGTAGCCGTCATATTTGTTTGTAATTAGTAAAACTATGCCAGTATTTTTGCAATTGTTGGATTTCTGAAAGTTGTATAGAATTCAGCTTGAGGAACACCGATAAGAAACGTTCGTAGATTTCTAGTTCATTCACCATCTATGGTGTAGCAGGGGCCTGAACTCCACGAAGGGGTGGAAAACATGTTTCAATAAATGGAAGAAGGCCCCTCATGGTAAAGAAAATCGTTGCACATCCCTCCTGTCTTCGCCGAGCTGATCATTCAGAAATAACAGGAATTTTAGCTTACATAGTTCTTTCATGCCTGCCACAAAGTTTACTGAAACCAGGCAGTATAGATCGAAAATATACGGAACCAATATGTTCTGCTAATGAATCTCGGTGTCTTTTTATTTCGGTAAGTTGTTCATTTCCAGCTTCGGTTTGTATCGGCAGCATACGAAGACGAGAGGCCAGAGGCAGCTCCGCAGTCGCCACAGCAGACGGCAACAACCGCGCGTGTGGCGCGTAGCTGCCGACCGCGTCGCGTCAAACTTATCTCACGTAATTTTTAGAGAATGGAAAGAGGTATGGCTCTCCTATGTGCGCGGCGTTGTACTTTACTTCTAATTATAACAATAACTATGGGTAATATCTAAAAGAAAGCCAGTTCAGAATCATGTAGTGATCTTCGACTGTATAATGCAGAATTTTTTTTCTACCGCTTAATTTTTTTCAAAACCGACTGAGGAAGCTGCGTTATCGAAGAACACACATAAATCCAAAAATAGTGTTTTTAAGTTTTTTACACAAAAAGTAAAAGTCTTAGAAAGAAACTAAATACAGAGAAGGAAGTAGCTTATATTCGTCAACAAACTGTGCGCCTCGGATAACCGGACAGAGGCCTGACAGAGGAAACGCCTGCCCTCCCCCTCGGCTGCGTTAAGAGTGCTACAGGCTGTTCCATTGGAAAGTGCGCTTTACAAACGGCTGGCCGCCTATCCTCTGCCTCTGCTCTGCCTGTGCTGCGTAAAGTGTGCGCCGGGCTTTATGTAGGCCAGCTGGCCTCGGGGGCGCGCTCTGCCTGTGCACGATAAAGGCCTCTACACAAACTCCGATTTATCATCCGCCGGCCGCGGTGGCCGAGCGTTCTGCGGCGCGTCAGTCGCAGTCTGCACGACCACTACGGTCGGGGGTTCGAATCCCCCCTCGGGCATGGATATTTGTGCCGTCTTTAGTATTAGCTAGTTCATAAGTAGTTTGTAAGTTTAGGGACTGATGACCCTGTAGTTAAGTCCCATACGCTCTACAAACGTTTGACCATTTATCGTCCACCCAACAAGCTACCCAACGAACCAAACAAATTCGTAGGACCCTACACACGTTACGACCAACTGCGTTCAGTGATTGCAGCGCCTCCCAGTTCTGGTGCCTGTTTTCGCAGGTTCGCTGTGCATACAGCAGACGATCGCAGGCAGGAAGTTGGTCGGGTAGCGCTACACATGGTACAATTTGTCGGTGGAGTGATTAGGGGGAGAGGGGAGGGAGGGGGGGGGGGTTCGGATGTCGGACAGTCAGGCCCTACCAACCATCCGACAAGGAAAGTTGGTCGGCAAGCGCCTCCACACGTTCTATTTATCGGACGGCCGATAATTTGGTCCCGACAAATCGGAACGTGTGTAGGGGCCTTAAGCCGCGAACAGGGCTGCCGTCGACCCTCGGCGGTCGCTGGCTTGCAGGCAAGCCGTGAGGTGGACCAGAAACACCGCGCATTTCTGGGGAAAGTCGGCGAGGCCGAGAGCCCCGTGCGTCTTGTTCAAATGTTCAAATGTTTGTATAGCTTATGGGACTTAACTAAAAAGTTACAAACTACTTATGAACTAGCTAACACTAAGGACGGCACAAATATCCATGCCCCAGGGGTGATTCGAACCCCCAACCGTAGTGGCCGTGCGGACTGTGACTGACGCGCCGCAGAGCGCTCGGCCACCGCGGCCGGCGAGCGTCTTGTCCAAGACGCAGGTCTTCGCTCGGACCTTAAATACCTCATGTCGTCACGACATCCAGCACACGGCCTGTGATGTGGCTCTGGCACACTCAACAACTGTGCCATGTACCAACCCTTCGAAAAGATGACTGAATTAAAAGCATCGACTTTTTGAGTTTTCGGCTCGCATAAGTACTGCTGAGTCCCTTGATGTTGAATAGTCGGCGCATGGTACTTGCTTGCATATCTGCCGGGAGCGCCGTCATGTTCAGTCCGCACGAACTACGTTGTACCACCGTCGACTTTGGGTGACGTCGCGCCCGCCTATTGGGACCGGAATAGTCTTCCTTTGGTTGAGTTCTGCACCAGAGGTGCGTCCTTATTGTCTGAGCAGTGGACTAGTGTTGTCTATGACATGCGTATTTCCTATAAGGACGCCGACATCGTCGGCATAAGCGGCGCATTTGACAGTAGCCGTGTGGAGCGCACTCTTTCAACCGCGCCGCCTGTTGCTCGCAGGTAAGGGTCAGTCGTAGTAAGAAACAAGAACAGCGATATGGGGCGACCTTAGCGAACCGACTGTAGATGGAAATAGTGCGCCACCCATTGCTCACGACCGTCGAATGTGACTGTCAAAAGATTGTGAATGACCTCGAGAATTTGAGGACGAAAACTTATCTGACAAAATCCACAAATTATTCAAGCAACCTCCTTCAGAATAAGCTTAAGCATACTGTTGGTAATACTGAAGGCAAATTTCTTAGCTCTGGTGTCTTTAAGACCAGATGCAATCACTGTAATAAACAGTACATCGGCCAAAAACTTCGCAATTTTCTCATTAGTTTTAAAGAACACACAATTGGTGTATCAGATAATAAATCTGTGTTCGGCCAACACCTACTGCAAAACAAACATTCTGAAGATCCCATGAAAACGAATCTTAAAGTCTTACACAAGCTACCTAAAGGGGTCTTATTGAATGCCCTTTGAAGAAATTGAAATTTTTTCGCATCATAAAAGACACTCATTGACATTGTTAAATGAGCAATTGGATTTTAGGGAGAAACATTTTTACGATCTTTTTGACGACCTGCTGTAACGCATATACTCTTTGTTATTTATTATTTTATGGTTGACTTGTCGCTCGTGTAACATTTATTGACCTGCTGTTACACATAACTGCTCTTTTTCTAACCTTAGTCTCACATTTTGTTATTAATTATTTTATGGTTGATATGTCTTTCGTGACAGTTCAAAATACCAGAAATTGTTACCTAGCTCTTACATTTTACCACCTCCAATAATGAATTTTAAATATTTTTATCACCTGCTACATATGGCATCTATGAGTTTTGGGGCATTTTTCCCTTGTACTTGCTAACACCGATCGTGGCTTGTCTCCACCCAGACGGACGGCGTCCCCTGGCCGTTACATCTCTGGCGCGTCGTCTACTTTGCTACTGTACGCGCTAACACCAGTCGCCTCTGCTACCGCGGCCTGTTTCCATGGTGACCGACCGCGTCCCTGGCAGCAACATCTGTGGCACGTCGTCTGCTTCACCACTGGCACGACTACTTATCGATGTTTCCACGACGCCGTATCCACGGCAACCATCGGCATCGCTGTATTTTATCTTTGACTTACAGTCTGTCTTCGATTTGAATGTTATTGTAATCAACTGCCAATAGATGGCAGGTATTTCCTAGACAGTTTCTTTTTATTGTTTAATGCTTCAATTATTTTGTATTATTGACATGACAACTATGTTTTACAGTTAACGAAATGCCTTTTTGTATCCATTATGCGTTATTTATATAGACATATATATTTCTTGTCTTATCTTTTACTGTATGACGTTCCTCATTGGTTTATAACATGCTGATGCTGCAGGCGATGGGCGGGGCTTATCCTTTATAACGGACAGCGTTCTCTCGCTGGTTAGCAGTCGCACGCTCATCGCCCGGACATCAACAGCGAGGTATACTTTTTATTTATTTATTTATTTAACGTAATTTTCTAGTCATGTTTGTAAATTTGTCGTAGCTAGTAATGGTGTAACTGTATTTTATTTTACAGCCAGCAGGTCTGGGGATCATCTCACCAGAGATCGAAACCGGTTACCTGAACTAATAAATTGTTAAATTATGCGAACTTGACTGTTACTGTCCTCTCTTAAATACACCCATGTACGAGGGAGGATTGGAACCTCCGACGGCGAGCAGCGGCGTGCTCCGCAGCAAGGCGACTGAGACAAAAAGTCGTTCGTGTAGATGGAGTTTTAGATCTGAAAGTCGAATAAATGTTGCGACTGGTTTGTCTTCACGATAAGATTTCAAGTCGTAGTCAGAAAGAATATTTACTGTTAAACTGGTCCCTACACTTTCAATAATATTGTGCAGTATTTTACACTGCGCAATATTATTAATACTCTGCAGGTGTGACTGCAGGTTGGACAATGTAAGTAGAATATATTGACGGGTCTATTGAAATTACATTCCATCGAGTATTACTGCTTGTATTGTACAGTCTCTGCCTAAAACTGAATGTCTTTTTCAGTTCAGTCTTGTCTACTAATCTGTTTATTTTTTTAATAATTTGTTCTGTTTTCATATGAAAAGGGATCAAAAACAGCGAAAAGACATTCGTTTGAGAATTATAGTAAATATTTAGGGATTCGGCAGCCTTGTATGTCAAATGAAAATATTCTAGTAGTAGTAATTGGCAGAAGAAAACAGCATTATGATCACTTGTTGAAATGTAGGGAAATTTACTCAGGAAGCTTCACTTGTAATAGTGAAGGAAAGATTTATATTTAAAAGAATGCACGATATGTTATAGAACTTTTATGCTCGTTTGTGTGTATAAAATCTGCATGGGATACTCTGCAAAATGTGTTTGAATATTTACGTGAAGAAATTCAAAGCTATAAATTAATGCGGTTTTGCTAATATGATTAACGGCCTCTACAATAATATCCGTGTTGACTTCTTGGAAGAGTGTGTATCGTATTTCTATATAACTGGAACTGAGCAGAATAGGATAATTAAATTCAAATCTGACTGATGAAAATCTGTAACCTGTTCCATTAAACCTTCATTGCATTAATAAGAAAATAGAATTACTTTAAATTTCAGTGGTGTGGCCCTGACAATGACTGACTGTTATAAAGAATATAAATTCACTCTCCGCAATCTGAACACGAGATACTTATGATCATCTGTACATTACTGCAATCGGTAAGACTGCTATTTTGATACAATGGTACAAGCTGCAAAAAAAAATATTATAATAATAATTTTCGTTAAAAATTTCTAATTTTAATTATAATGTAGGCTGTTTTATGCAATGTATTTAATAATTTACGTGATCAAGTAGAAATTATGAAGGCTTGATGGTTTTGTTAAGAATTTATATTTTCTGAGATGAACGTTGACACAAAAATTATAACATTTATCATTACAAAAGTTTCATTCGTTTCCAATTTTTAAGTGTCTGAACACAAGTAGGGCCTAAATATTTGAAGCAGGCCAGTGTTTTAAATTACGATACAATTACATAATCAAGTTCGTTTTAGTCTGAAATTTTAGCTGTCTGGAAACCAACAAATCAATTGACTGAGAACAGTGTTTGAAATTATGATTCAATTACATAATAAAAATATCGTTGTGTAATCTGTAAATGTTTAAATAATGGTTGTCTTGCGCCGTAAAATTAAAGAATCTCCATCATAAAATCGCACTAATATTTCGTCATATCCTTTGAGCTGAACATGGAAAAATTTCTGCTCTGCATATGTGATGACGTAAGTTAATATATCTTGTGCCGTATCATTTTAAACACACAACTCTCGACCGCATTATTGACTTGACTACCTCTAATAGCTAAGCCACGCAAAAACCAAAGAATCCCTCAGACAGACTTTGCAGTACTATCCTATCCAGAGTTTACATATTATACTCCTGACAGATACTTTTCAAGAACTGAAAGTAATCATGAGTGCATCGAAAAGTGCAACTGGTACTGAGGAATTAGCAGTATCAATACTTTGCCATTTTTATACATTGACATTTTCTGTAAGAATAAAATTTTTGCACGATTTAAGTGCAAAGTTGTGTACCGCACCTACTTTTAAAATTGGATCTAAGTACATAAATATGGATTCATGGAATCCATTTTGAATTAGTATGGATCTGCAAAAGTACATCTAATGAACGAGTGACGATTGTCGGAATGGTGTGACAGTTATTGGGATCACCTGTCCTTATCAAACTTCCATGTGTCGCAGGTCTTCTCCTGTATTATCAATTCTTCCTTCATGTATCTTCCAATTTTCACTACTGGAGCGCAATGTGAACTCAAGAGTCGGAAAACAGTGGGCGTCTGTAGCTGCCGTGTTTGGGCATCCGAGACTTTGTCAGTAACGTTGCACAATGTCGAGTCAATGCCTTTGGCGACCATCATTCCTCTGCTCGCCTTCCCTACAACGTTATCTACATGAATATTCCAAAAAAAATATCGGAAACTTCGAAAACAACTTTTAGTGCGAGAAACTTCAATTAAACAGTTCAATATTCTCCTCAACACAGGAGACAGTTAATTTATACATCTTTATTCTGAGTTATTTTGAAAAAGAGCGCTTAGCACAGCCAATTACAGCAAATTGTGGCTGCCATAACCATCTGAAACGAACTATTCGAAATGTTATCGTTGGAAAGTACATGAACAATTATTTATAAAAAAAAGAAAAAAAAGTTTTTACGAAATTTGTGTCTAGTATTCTTTTCTTTCTTGTTCTTTTCACCTTACAAGTAAATCTATTCTAGTATAAAAGAGGGTAAATCAGTGCTAAAATTGGTTTATTAGTCATGGTCCTGTTTGGAGGTGGTACGCCTTTGCCCTCCTCCGACTTCTGAACTGACCTACGTTGCCAGTTATAGATGGACCTACAGATAAACGTGGATTCCGAACAATGGTGCAACTCGGCACTTTTCGCATTATCAGTGCTGTCAAAGGGGAAAGGAGTGTAAGTGGCGCATAAAAATCCTAGGACTGAGTGGGGCTCAAACCCACGACCTTTGGACTCCTAGCCTGGCACTGTACCAGGTTTCCTCCATTCTTTCTTCAGGTAGTTTGGATGTGTCCTCGTGCTTGCTGTTAATGCGGTCGCTGAGTACCAGGTTCAGTTCGTTACTAGAGAGCGAACGCTCTCAGGCACCGCGGCTGCCTCTGCCTCCGAGTCCCACACACTGTGCCGTTGTAGAATGTTATCGATAGTCTGGGAACCGCTCAAGTGACACTCAGTTTCACGTTTTATTTATTCATAGTCGTAGTCCATATTGTGTTCTCAGAGTCTCATTTGGTTTTCAGTTTCCGCCCTCCTGTGCCTCCACCCGTACAGAGAGCTCCTATCTTTCTCAGCAGCCAGGAGGTCGCCATCAGCAGTGAGGCAGCAACAGCCAGCGCGAAGGCGGCGACATCTAGGAGCAGGTACTGGTACCAGGCCAGGTCCAGCGCCGCCGACCTCAGGTGAGGCGCCCCGCGGTGCCTGATGACGTACTCCACCCAGTAGACCGCCTCCTCCAGAGGGGGGCGCGGCCGGTCCCGGAACAGCAGAGACTGACGTTTGGCGCGCTCCCGGTACCTGACAAACAGTGAAACAAGCATATAAAGAGGCGGCTCTTCATCAGGAGAGCGTGCTGCAGTCATATTACTGCTGCGTTGTTCGGCATAACACAAGAGTGGCAAAACCCAGCCGAAAGACATTCCTCCTGTGGGCAAATATGACGCCGTTGCATCGACAGTCTAGTTTCTCCGCAGCCTTACCTGACTAGAAAAAACTACTCCTGCTCATCACAGTAAATCTCGAAAATCACAAGCAATCCTTATGGGCCGCACCACGTCCTACTACCACTACTATTAACTCAAAACCACTTCTACCTCCTGAAGCTCCTGTGTAGCCAGAATGAGCTCTTCACCCCTCCGCCATACTTCATACCAATAGGTCCGTGATCCACTCCATCCTCTGCTTCCTCAGCGTATCCTGAAACTCCACTGAAAACCCCTCCTCCCCCCCCACCAAATAAATAAATAAATAAAAATAAAAAACTGTAAAGCTCTCCAAATCTTGGAACGCTGCACGCTCCGCTGCACCTCCCCTCTCCCAAGGGCATCCTCTCTGTTCTCGTCCCTTTCCAGCAGCTCCTGCTGTTCCTCGAACAGCTCCATACTTCATATACCATCCGCAAACTGGAATCCCTCAGCCTTGTAGTAGCCCATCTCCTCACCGAGCCCAGTACGTTGCTACCAATGTATCCCACTAGCCCTATACCTACACAAGCTTCAATTCTTTTGACAAGGCAACTTCCGCCATGTCTGCCTCCTGTAGAATGAGCTCCGTCCTGACTTCTATCCCTCCTTCCAACTCTTGGGCTCCCTTCTTCTTCCCCCCTCACTCCTCCCTATTGCGCCCCCTCCTGTTCTATACTCAGATAGGTAGCCTACTGGATCTTCACCGCCGACAGATTACGTTGATTTATGTCCGGCAAAAGGACGATAGTGAACTGGGACACAACGAAGAAAATTCCCGATAGCCGGAAACACTGACTTATCATTATTTATACTCTTGTTAAATCAATAGATCTATAAATGGCTTTAGTCTAATGTTTTCCGTAGCCAAAGACTGGAAAGTTGCCCAAGTTACTCCAATATTCAAGAAAGGCAATAGGAGTGATCCCCAAAATTACAGGCCTATCTCATTGACGTCGATTTGCAGTAGGATTTTGGAAGATATACTTTGTTAGAATATTATGTACTACCTCGATGAGAACGACCTATTAACCAATAGTCAGCACGGATTCAGAAAGTATCGCTCTTGCGAAACACAGCTTGCCCTTTATTCACATGAAGTGTTAAGTGCCATCGACAAGGGATCTCAAATCGATTCCATAATTCTGGATTTCCGGAAGGCTTTTCACACTGTACCCCACAATCGACTTCTAATGAAAATGCGTGCTTATGGAAAATATCTCAAACTGTGCAATTGGATTCACGATTTCCTATCAGAAAGGACACAGTTCGTTGTAATTGACAGGAAGTCATCGAGTAAAACAGAAGTGATATCTGGCGTTCCACAGGGAAGCGTTATAGGTCCCCTACTCTTCCTCGTGTTTATAAACGATTTAGGAGATAATCTGAATAGCTCCCTTAGACTGTTCGCGGATGATGCTGTCGTTTATCGGTCAGTGAAGTCAACAGAGGATCAAAAGCAACTGCAAAGCGATTTAGACAAAATTTCTACTTGGTGCGAAAATTGGCAATTGACACTAAATAAAGAAAAGTGTGAAGTAATACACATGACCACTAAAAGAAATCCGCTGAACTTCAATTACGCGATAAATCAGTCAAACCTTAAGGTCGTAAATTCTACCAAATACCTAGGAGTTACAATTATGAACAACTTTGACTGGAGAGAACACACAGAAAATATTGTTGGGAAGGCGAACGAAAGGTTACGTTTCATTGGCAGAACGCTTAGAAGATGCACCAGCTCCACCAAAGAGACTGCCTACATCACACTTGTGCGTCCTCTCTTGGAGTACTGTTGCCCCTTGTGGGACCCTCACCAGGTGGGACTGACGGAAGATATTGACAAGGTTCAGAGAAGGGCAGCTAGTTTTGTTTTATCACGTTACGGGGGGAAAGCGTCACGGAAATGTTGCACGAATTGGGGTGGAAATCATTAAAAAAAAAAGACGTTATTCATTGCGGCGTGATCTGTTTGCGAAGTTTCAATCACCGACTTTTAGTTCTGAATGTGAAAATATTTTGCTAGCACCCACCTACTTAGGGAGACATGACCATCCCAATAAAATAAGAGAAATCAGATCGAAAACGGAACGATTTAGGTGTTCTTTCTTCCCGCGCGCTATTAGAGAATGGAACGGTAGAGAAAAGTTATGAAAGTGGTTAATGAACCCTCTGCCAGGCACTTAAATGTGATTTGCAGAGTATCTATGTAGATGTAGATGAAAATGTAAGGTAGTATACGTGTGATATGAATCATGTTGTTAAGTGTCAATTCGTATAACTTCAAACACTGCGATATATTTCAATTATACTCTGTAGAGATCTATTATAATTGTATTAAAATCTAGCAGATGGACTAAATTCTACTAATACTGGAAGGTCAATTGTGCATCATAACATGTAATGTAGCAATGATTCTCAGATATGGTGTTTTCCAATAGTAATACAGGAATACTATTGTCCAAAGATTAATGCACAACACATGTAACTCTCTCTGCAAATACAAATGACGCGTATTTTCTGAAATAAATCCACTATGACGGTAAAATTATGATTCGGTTCATTATCCATCGATAAATGTGGGAATATGTTAAGTCATTGTAATTCCATATTTATTCTTTGTTCCTTTCTCAAACTACAACACACATAAGCGTATTGACAATTCCAGAAAGTTTATTCGATCCTGCATTATTCGCAACTGTGCAAGATATTCAATCTAGAATACATAAAATTTTTAAATATGATAACTAACTGTTTAATCTTCTTAAATGATAGCTATCGACATAGATTGTCGAGACCAAACTGGACATAGTGATTACACAAAACAGACTACACTCCACGATGCGGATAATTTTATTTATATGGAGTCATAGTCCCGGCGGAACGGCCGAGCGCATTGAGGCGCTATGCTACAGTACGCGAGGCCATTCTCCTTCGGGGGTTCGAATCCCCCCCCCCTTGGGCACGGGTGTTTGTGCTGTCTTTAGTATAAATTAGTTCATACGTAGTTTGTAAGTTTAGGGACTGATGACCCCGCAGTTAAGTCCCATAAGCTTGACAAACATTTGAACATTTATATGGCGTCATTAACGAAGAGGAACAATCGACATTACTCCATGTCGAGTGACCTTAAGTACTTTGTTTGCTTACTACTCCTTTTTCGTATTTAGAATTTTATAAAATTATCTCCAATGAAAGTACAATTTTGATAATACATCCATAAAATTTTAATTATTTACAACGGGTACAAAATAATTTCGTGATATTAATAGTCGAGGGCCTACACCCCTCGCCTCCCTCTCAATCCCCACCGAGTGGGACTGCGCAGTGGTAACGCACTTGTCCTTACATTGAATATTTTAATCGCTTTGTTTTACGATATCTTCGGTTCTAATTAAGGTATGCAGTTCTTTTTGGCCTATCAACACTCGGCGGATCAAGCTCTTTCATCTGCGCTTTTAAACACTTGCATTGATTGATTCTGAAGAAAGCTATGCGTGAACATTCAACTTCCATTTTTTCCAAATTTTTTTGTCAGTCCACTAACAGTGCACATGGGTCCTCCAGTATATCTCTTAATTTTCATTGTGAACGGTGAAAATGAGTCAAAGGTTCGCTCCACCAAGCTTAGTATGAAATCTTAGATAGACTGTGATGTTCCTATTATTTTGAAAGTCAAGTGTGCAAAATATCATTAAGATTGGAACAAATTTCTATACTTCGCCGTAGGTCGTAAGTAAAGTACCCTCCGTCAAACACCACATGAAATTTTATTTAAACAGAGATCTTCTCCTGTTTTGACGTTCAAAGATCATAAGTTCGATGTTTACATCCCTAACTTTTTACTCCATACGTATGGCATTATCCATGACGTAGAGACCAGCCTAACGGACAAAGAGATAAGAGACGCCATGGAAAGTGTCTATCCTGTAACAAGTATAAAACGATACACAAAGAAACATCCTTCAAATCCTGAGCTCACAGTACCCGTTCCAGTCTGCATGGTGGTGTTTCGTTCTCAGACATTACCCTCTCATGTTGCTATTCTGGGGTCACGCTGCCTAGTGGTCCCGTACGTTGCCTCAGTCATTCAGTGCACAATTGCTGGCGTTTTCATCATCGGGCGAACCAGTGTCGAAGCCATACTCGTTGCAGCAGAGGCGGCGGACACCACCAAGCTGATTCGTACCCGGCAACGATTCCGACCTGTTTATTGCTTTGGACAGCCCCAGTTACTGAGAGGTCATGCCCCAGTTTTCTCCACCAGCAATAGCTACAACGTGGAAGGGCGTACGCCACGTCAGGAAGGGCACTCAGTGACCCGCACCTCACATATTCAGTTCCCGTACGGAAGCCTCCTAGCCCTCAGAGTTCTGCGGACTTCCCGCCCCTATCTCCAAGGCATTTACAACAACCGCAAGTCGCCGTACAACAGCGTTCCACGAGGCCACCAATGCCGCCAGTTGCGTTCACCCCCTAAGGAAGACGGGTATCAACGGAATGACGTTCACATAGCGGACAGATCGGGTCTCATGTCCGTCATGAGCGGCACAGGGAACAACAAGCTTCCACACCCGCCTGGCGTCAGGGATTTTCAGACATCAGTCACGAATCTCCCAACATCTACCACAGGCCCCTTTACCACCGAACCCGTATCCTCCTCAGTATGGTCAACAAGCAGTGCCACGACGTAACAATAGTGAATACATCATAGAGAAAATTCTGTGGTTTATCCTTTATCTCATAGAAGACGCGAAAACAATGCCACCTGGAACTTTACAGATACAGCCTATTCGCCAACTATTAACGACTTTCCTTACTTCTAACAACAATGACGGAATTTAAGATGCTGCAGTGGAATGCGCGATCTGCGATTGCCTACAAGGGTGTACTTCAACGTGAACTTTGGATGCGGAAGATAGCAGTGGCTGCCATCTCTGAGACATGGTTTCAACCAGATACCATCGTACGCTCCCAAGGATACCACATTTACCGCCAAGACAGAGATGATGGTCGAGTAGGAGTCGCCCTCTTCATCAATAATATGCTGTATCACACCCCCAGTTATGGTTTCCCATGACGATATTGAAATCTTTCAAGCGATAGCAGTAAACCTGTCATCTACAATTGGTCGAATAACTATTGTGGCCCTCTACAGCCGACCACGGCCATACATTACGCTCTGGTACAACAGTTGGAACCTCCATTCCTGTTATGTCGGGAATTTAATGCACAAAACAGATTTTGGGGGTGTGCATATAACGAGCGTCTGGGTGATGGCATCCTTGATATTATCGACGAGTTCAATCTTATCATCCTCAATGATGGATCCCTTACGTTACTTCCATTACCCGGACAGAGACCATCCGCCGTAGATTTGACTTTGTGTTCAGCGTCTGTTTCTTCATTTTTTACATGGTCTATACATTCCTATCCTATGGGTTCCAACCATTTTGCTATTCTGCTCTCTTCACCAACCGGTCTGTAGGCCGTCTCTCAAATGGAATGTCAGGAGGGCAGATTGGTCTCAGTATGGTGCCATAATGGATAAACAACTTACGTCGTTCCCCACCGAGTTGTCATCGCAAACAAGGTAGAGTCATTATAGGAATTGTATCAACGTAGCAGCATCGCAGTCAATCCCACAGACGAGGATGGTAACTGGCAGTAGACGACTGCCGGTTGTCTGGTGGAATCAAGAGTGCTCGCGTCAAGTGGTGCAAAGGAGACTGGCATGTAGCCGTCTTTAATGGCAAACCACATGGGAAAACTACCTCGCCTACAAACGTATGGATGCGACTACCAAACGCTTTCTCAAGAATTGTAAGAAAGAACATTGGTAGAAATTTTGTGAACAGTTATCCCCGCATACTCCAGTCGCAAGGAATTGGTCAAAAGTTAACTCACTCAAACGAAAACCAGTGCCTCCCAAGCGGTTGCAGACCTGGATAGAGGAGTTTGCCAACATTGCAGCACATCCTACGGCCATGCCAGAACTCATTGATCCCACAACAAATGTCGCCGTTGAAAATGTGCAACATGATCTCATCTCACCGTTCTCCCTCGCTGAACTCAACAGTGCGCTGCCGACCTCGACCGACACGTCGCCCGGGCATGACCAGATACATTACTCTATGATACGCAATTTGTCTCATGATGCAAAACTTATTCTCTTGAATATCTTTAATGGCATGTTGACAGAGGGGTATGTTCCAACTGACTGGACCACTCAGATATTGGTTCCTATATTGAAACCTGGAAAAGACCCTGGTCAGGCAACGTCATATCGCCCGATTTCATTGTCGTCATGTGTGTGCAAAACATTTAAACGTCTCCTCAAGGTCCGGTTAGAATGGTGGTTAGAGCATCACGACCTGTTCCCACGGACACAATACGGTTTTCGCAAGGGGAAGGGCACTTACGATAATATAACATCCCTTGCTATGGACATCGAAAACACGTTCCTGCCAAATGGATATTTGACGACTCTGTTTTTTTTTTTTTTTTTTTTTTTTTTTTTTTTTTCGAGGGCTTATGACAATGTTTTAATACAATTACTTGTAAAGAAATTGCAACTTTTGCATCTCTCAGTAAAGATGTTAAGAATTACATGCAGATTACTTTGTTGCCGCACTTTTTATATCCGTGACCAGGACAATGTGTTACATGACTCACGAATCGTTACCCGTGGCCTTCCGCAAGGTGCGATATTAAGCCCCTTGCTATACGCCTTGTATGTTGCCGACTTAGACTCTATCTTTCATCCTACTGTCAAAGTTCTTCAGTACGCGGACGACGTTTCCGCCTGCGTCATCTATTTACACGGCAGAGTTACTGGCCATCAGGGAGGCCATATATTACGGCACACGAACATTTGACTCTATATTGATCCTCACGGACTCTCAAAGTGTTCTGCGAAAATTACAACATCCGACGTTTGACAGACAAACAAACAGATATATATTGGACATCTTGGAGCCATAACAAATGCACAGACAGTGGGCATCCATATCCCCTTACTTTGTATTAAAGTACATCGAGGCATACACCATAACGAAACAGTAGACCGCCTCGCCAAGAGAAGTATTACGGAAGGACAACACTGCCCCACGCCGATTCCATAAACAGACTTCAGATCGACGATTCAGAAAGCTGCCTATCGCACTTGGGACCACGAATGGCACCTCTCTCAAGCGTTTAAGGGAGGACACCTGGCAGCTATACAACCAAATGTCTCCTCTCTACCATAGTTCTCGTTGTAGAAGCTTAGTAGACGTAGATGTCTCTCATTCGGATGAGTCTGAGACATGGATGTTACCCTGCCCAACTACACCGTTTGAAAATCATCACTTCTCGGCATTGCGACAAAGATCCAACGGCAGTGTCGGACCTCAACCACATTATACTGGCTTGCACCAAGCACACGACCGCACAAGTTGCTTCTACAGAACGCTGGTTGCAAGGGGTTACCACCTCCCCACAAGTGTCACTGTCTTCCTTCATGGATTCGACAAGTTTAAGTACAGTTTACTGAAGGACTTCCTCAAAGTCACCGGATACAGTTCTAATTTAAGAGCTGGTGTATTTAACTTGAACATGCACAGCTTGAAACTGCATAAGTAATCTTGTATTTTGACCATTATATGTCTTTGCAACTCTCATTTGGTCTTATGCTATTTGCACTTTCGTTGTATTACATCTGTCACTAGTACTGTTAAATATATAGTGATTTATATCTTGTACATATGATTTTTTTCTACTTTTATTCTAAGGCTGTATTATGTGAGATACCTATTAATATTGTGATATACATTTTAAGAATTTCAATTCTATTGTAATGTTGCTACTATAATAACCGCTGGCTGTATGGTCACTGTAACCAAAAGTCATAATAAAAAAGAATTTCAAAAGTACCTTGAGGTGTGATACTACTGGTGTTTCTGAATGACAGACTTCTAACAAAAGCTTGCCCTTTTCTTAACCGCATCAGAGTAAACCAGTGAAAACAACTAGGAACGGGAAAAGTGCAGGCGACAGTAAGTTAACATATAGTTATGGTTTGTTTAACAAACCATAACTTAACTCCAATGTTTGGTTGTTAGCAGTCAGCATAAGACAGATTACCTCTTATAATCAATCATAACTGAACTGTATGTTAATTATGTCTGCGAATGAAATGGTACGAAACGTCTTAAAAATCAAACCGGTTGAAATTTGAATATGCCGCTTTGGGATAAGGTAATGCGACATCTAGGGACGCGAAGCAAGGCTGTGCCCTCAGCAAGGCTGTGCCCTCAGCAAGCAAGGTGATGCTCGCCGTCTTTTTAAACGTCCGAGGTGCGATATTCATCGAATTCCTCGAGCACAGGAAAACCATTAACAGTGACATGTACTGTGAGACATTCCCTAGCTTACGGAACACCATCACGAGCAAACGGCCTGGGCTGCTCACGGAAGGAGCGATTCTGCTGAATGATAACGCGCGTCCACACGTCTCCAGGGTCACACAGAGTGTACTGACCAAGTTCAAGTGGTAGCAGCTTGAGCATCCGCCCTACAGCCCGGGCATGCTACCTTTTGCCTTGCATCTGTTTGGTTCGCTAAAAAAAAAAAAAAAAAAAAAAAAAAAAAAACATCTCAAAGGGAAGCGCTTCAACTCAGACGACAAACTGAAGGACACGTAGAGAAGTAGTTCTTGTCACATCCACAGGAATTCTGGAAACAGGGCATCCTTTGGCTCGTTAAACAGTGGGATAGTTGTGCGCAGGCATCTGGTGATTACTTTGGATAAAGATTTCAATTATACCTACAAAGTCTTTCGTACCTTTTCATTAGACAACTCATCGTAATTATGCCCCTAACCTTCGAGAAAGTGCAAGCAATATATTGACAGATTTATCGGAATAGGTTGAATAGTATGGCAGCGGATGAAATACAAACAAACTAACTTTCAGTTTTATAAATTAGAAAATTGCTGGAACAATGTGATGACACGTACTTTTGAGACCATGGACCGTATGAATAAAACGGAGTACCTACTTCATACTCTGCATTGTACAGAACATACTCAGGTTCTCATGTGAAAAGCGAGTCAGAGAATATGCTTCAATGGAGTATTTTTTCAGCGTGACTAAAAGGGTGGGGGAAGTTGCTCACAACAGAGTTCTCCAATTTCGTATGAATAAAACTAGAGAAGTTTTTCTGAAGTGTGCTCTTTAAGATACTTCAAGCTGAGTAACTTCTATTAATTTTACGTTTTGCTGTTGTTTATAAAAAAAATAAAAAAAATTTATCCTTAGAAGGCAAAAAGTTCCTTTGTAGTCTGAAGAAATACGAGAGGAACAAAAACGTTTATGCAAATAAAAACATTTTGCTGACGAGTCACTTCCTTCACAATAATCATAAGTGTGACACTTCAAGCATTTTATATAGTGACAATCGGACGAGTCTTTTCATTGCCGACATAGAAATGAAACACAAGTGGATTCACGTGCGTATTTTACCAGTTTGTTTGGAGTGCACAAGTACAGTTGTAAAACAGCTGCATTGTAAAATAATACTGTATATTTAAATGGGGTAGCGTGGCTCGGTAGCACAGTGGTAAGGTGCCAGCCTCTGAATCCAAAGGTCTCGGGTTCGATTCCCGCCAGATCCTTGGATTTTTATCTGTAACTTTCCACTTCTTTCACCTTCGGTGGTGTTGATGATATGAAAAATGTCGAGTAGCACTGTGGTTCGGAACCCACGTTAAACGGTAGGTCCCCGTATTCTGGGTAAGTCACTTCGAAGGTCGGAGGAAGGCAACAGCATACCACCTCGAAACAGGACCATGCCTAGTAAAGCACTGTGGTGTTCAAACCAATCTTCGGATTGTTGACTGCTTTACCATTTTAATGGGGTCTATTAATAAGGCCTTATGACGTTCATTCCAAATAATGTGCAACTTAGGACTTCACAGCCTGTATCACAAAATAAATATTGCTGCAGTACCGGGTACTGAAGTATTTTTCAAAAATGTTCAAATGTTTATTAAGCTTAAGGGACTTAACTGCGGGATCATCAGTCCCTAAACTTACAAACTACTTATGAACTACTTACGAACTAGGACGGCACAAATATCCATGCCCGAGGGGTATTCGAACCCCCGACCGTAGTGGCCGTGCAGACCGTGACTGGAGCGCCTCAGTCTCCTCGGCCACCGCGGCCGGCGAAGTATTTTTCTACTGACCCCTACCTATACCGGTTGTCCTAGTTAAGATGCGTTTTCTGCCTTCGTTAACGTAACTTCTGTTATGTTAGAAGTAAGTAGACATGACAGTAAAGTTAATACCTGATTAATTACATACTTAGCAGTCTGTTCCTTGTAACAAAAACGCATAGCCTAGCCTATCGCTTATGTGCAGACCCAGTGGCGTAACTATGGGGGGATGAGGGGGATAGACCCCCCCAGAACCCCCACACTAAGAAAAATTTTAAAAAAGAAAAATAAAAAGGGAGAGAGAGAGAGAGAGAGAGAGAGAGAGAGAGAGAGAAGAAAAAGAAAAAAGAAATCGTATAACAGCAATCTGGTAAAGGTAAAGATTGAAAACTTGGGGTGTTTTACCATAAGCTTTCATTGGATGGGAGTAAATTAATTTCTTCAACGGGAGTGGTAGATGGTAGTCTGTCTGGAAACTGACTAAAATTTTGCTCTTCAAGCAGATCTACCCCCCCCCCCCCCCTCCAAAGCCAAGTCCTAGTTACGCCACTGTGCAGACCATTGGAGTCATATTTAATACAAAATATCTCATGTTAGAATGCTCCGAAAGCGTTCCACGTTGAAACAGATGAAAATGTGATGTATTTTTAAAATGTAGACAGAAAATTGTGCTAACCCACCTACAATGACGAAAAAGTTTCTCGCAAGACGAAAACAGTGTAACATCGTAAAGAGTTCAGAGTCTTAATAATATGCTGCTACACAACAAACTAATATGTAAACATAATACAGTTATTCCTGAATACGTAGATGCCTACTCCAAATTTGTACTCTGAATAATTTGCCTGACTGGACTAGTTTAAAGAAATACACGATTGAACAGCTGTTCTATACCAGACATGACACACGGAGAACTTACTCGAGAAGGAGGGGAGCTAGCGAGAATGAACTTCCTGCTCAGAGCATTTTTTGTTTTTTCTTTATTGTTATTCTTAAACCTATGTACAGACACCGGCAGGCTAGCAACAGCTTCATAGGCTGCTCTTCAGCCGCAAATTATGATACGTAATGGTCACGATGAATAAAATAGTTGTTACAGGAGTATGAAATTGCGAGATTGTAAAACTTGAACAGGAAGAAATATTGATGAACATTGAACATGAAAGGCGTTAAAAACATGTAGCATGATAAAATTAGTGCCACGGCGGGGATTACAACACACTGAGAAACAGTGCACTGGACACGATGAATATTACAGAGACATTGGCAAAACTGACGAGAGCGACATTTGTCTGGAAGCAGCGGACGCACTGTTAAAACACACTGACGATACTCAGGACAGTGTACAAAGCACTGATTAAAACTCGACCAAACAGGAGGACTCCGCAGGCGAAGGGAGGGTGGGAGGGTTGGAAGCGCGGAAGGAGGGGAAGAAAGGTTGTGGGGAGTAATGGGGAGGGAGCGTAGGAACTCTGGGGGAGGGGAGACTGCATTGGAAAAATCGCACTATGTTTTACAGCCCACTTTAGATTTGTAGTTTTATAAGTCTTTGCAAACATTTTGGACCAAAATAGTAATCTAAATAATAAAAAATTAATAAAAGTGTCCGAAACCCTTTTAGAAACTAGGTAGTGGTGGGTTCCGAACCACTGACCTTCAACGTTACAGTCTAACGCATTGCCCACTACGCTACGACGAACACTTGGAAGTCGTATTCTTTACTATTGATTGTTAACTGATGCTAATATGGCATTTGTAGCCATTAGATGATCATGTATCGTACGAAGAACGGCGTGTTTTTGTTAATTCTGCAGTGCGCCATTGCTTTGAAATAATAAGGTGTGAGTTACAATAAGAAAATCATCAAATACGCAACGCAAGATGGCGTATGCCAGAGAGAGTTCTGGGCGAGAAATGTCACGTGACATCTGCATACGGCTGGTTTTCGTTTATTCAATGGAGGATTCAAAACTCCGTTACCTTTGCAAATATCTCTCAAACGATACGAGATATGAAAAAAAAAAAAAAAAAAAAAAAAAAAAAGGGAACAAAGTTGTAGAGAATTTTCTGCTCTACTACTTCGTTTCTTCAATTTTCACGTAAGATGAACGGTTTATTATCAATTAAAATTACATTACAAACGGATTTTTTTATATATTACTAATGTATTTCTTCTCAGACATCCCAAAATCGCCGTTATTTTTGCAAATATCTCTGAAACGATACGAGATATGTAAAAAAAAACACAAGAGAGCAAAGTTTTAGAGAATTTTCTCCTCTAAAAATACGGTTATTCAATTTTCGTGTTAGATTTATGGTTAAGCCGTTATTTTCATTTAAATTTCGAGCTGTCAAAAGATGATCTCAAAGGCCCACTTTTAGTGTTACTACCGTAACCTAAAGTGGGCCAAAAACCAAGCGGTGGAAGGGCAATGGAGGGGAGGGGATGATGGGGCGTTGTATCTATGGGAAAGGAACAGGGTTGGTAGGAGGAATAGATTTCAGAATGGAGGCCGTCATTCAGTAGGAGGAGGTGGTGAAAGTTACCCTTGGAAAGGACGTGGAGAGTGTGGAGGTAAAGGGAGGGAGGACTACAGTGGTGAAGGTGTGGCAGAGGCCCAGAATTGGAAAGGATAGGGTGCTCAGAGCATATGCTTCGAAGTTTTTATTCGTATGAAATTAAGAACTTACCCAGAGAACATTCCTTTGCTCTGAGAATCTTCTCTGGAGTATATGCTCTGTGTTACTCATAGAGCCACGTAGTATGAAAATGGACTGTCTTGTTTGAATCTAGTTACCACCGGATGTGACTACTACCTTGCGGTACTGTGTGACGTTTAATACACAAGCATACTATCTTTGTTGGATTAGTTACCCAGCTGATGCTGCTGCGTGTTAAATGCACTCACGTGTGGTTGCTGAGCAGCTCGCTGAGAGCGTCCCGGAAGCTGTGGCGGTCCAGCTGGTGGTAGTCGAGCCGCAGGGCGTTTCCCGTGCTGGCCGCCAGGGCGGCGTTGGAGGGCTGGTCCCCGAACAGCGGCAGCGCCAGCATGGGCACGCCGGCGCTGGTCGCTTCCAGCACGCCCAGCAGCCCGGCGTGCGTCACGAACACCCGCACCTTGGGGTGGTCTGCAGAACGAACACCGGCCGTTATCACTGGACATAACAACGTTCATTAGTGGCATATAGGGTGTTTCAGCACAGCGGTTTCAAACATTCTGACTATGGAAAATCACATTGCAGTGCACAGTTGCAAACAATTTCCTGATGTGGTAGTAATGATGCTAAACACCAAGGAAGGATATGGAGTAGGTGAGAAAACGTGCATGAAGGTCTGAAAACAATATGTAAGTGAGGACACTGGTGTAGGAAAGAGTGGTCCAGTATTTCCTGTTGGGGAAGTCTTCCATGTTCCAGGGACATGAGGTTTGCATCACAGTCCCTATTTGTAACACCTTGATGACGATCATTGTCATTCTTATGTCTTGGCTTTAGCTGCACATTTTATAATTTTGCTTATGCTCTTCCTTTCTTCTGGTTTGTGTCGTCACTACAAATCCAAGACATGTTTCTCATGATTTATTGGTTTGAAACTTCTTTTCCTTGCGGTAGGTCTAATCTGCCTTTACTAAAAGTTTCTAACACCTGTGCTGGAATTCTCAGTTTTCAATCAAAAGTTCATTCTCAAGGGACAGAAGCCTACAGACATTAAAGTGAACCAAAGCTTGCCACAGGCTAGTGTTATAGTATAAGGTGTCATGTACTACTAACCTCCTTACTTGTCACTTTCATGTACTCAAACAGCATACCCACGTTTTTCTGACCATTTTGATACCTCATACATGATATTAGTGATGGTAATTAGAGAAGTTATTAGAGTACTTTCAGAAGGCATTGCCTTTAAGTACACTGCATATATTAACAGGCTATCGCTGTACAGGCATTTTAAACTGCATGACATGACATGGAAAGCGTGTTTATTTTGAAGGAAGAGCTAGGTGGATAGCCCGGCCGGGATCCGGGAGAAGCATGTAGCAGACAATAAGAGTTTTACAATGCCCGGGGATCGTGGGAGGCCAGTGACTCACCTTCCACCGCTGGCCACCAGTCACACACATATGTCTCTTCTGATAATCATTTGGTTTATATTTATGGTTTGGGGTATCGAAATGATGCCGTTAAAGGTCTAACCTGTCCTTTATTAGTAATTTCAATTGTTTAATTTTTCATAATTTAATCTGCATTTTTTCCTGTCTCTCTCACTTTTTTTCTTTAAGCAGACGAAGTTTTACCTCTCAGTAGAAGAGCACATTTCTTTAATGGAGACACTGTTTAATACCACATTTCCCACACCCGGTGAGGTCATTTAAAAGTAACTATTTCATTTTCTACTTACAGGAGCGGTCGTTCAGTTCATTTTGATCACAGTTGAGGACCTCTTAACTGTCTTGTATTGAAACATGCTCTGCTTACACGTCACAGTAGATTTGTTCTACCTTCAGAGGCAACCATTTAATGGTAGAAACTTTACAGATCAGTCCTTGCACTTAATACAAGGAGGATTAAATCATCTGTCCTGTTGTACAGACAGACCTGCGGCTAGAAAACCAGACAACAGTTATAAGAGTTAAAGGGCATGCAAGGGACAGACTAGTGCAAAACGAAGTACAACAGAGTTGTAGACTTTCGCCATTGTTATTCAGTATGTACAATCAGCAAGCTGAGAAGGAAAGCAAGGAGAAATTTTGAAAAATTTCAGCGAGAAGCATAAAGAACTTATAGTTTGATGATCACATAGTAAATTGTATATGCGTTTTGTTATTTAGGTAGAAAAGAGGATGGCTAAAGCGGGGAAGATATAAAATGCAGAATGGCTGTGATAAGAAAATTATTAAAGAAGAAGAGAAAATTCGGAACTGAAAATTCATTTAAATGTTATGAAGTCTCTTCTGAAGGAATTTGTCTGGAGTGTAGCCTTTTCTACATCTACATCTACATGGAAATGAAACGTGGACAATCAATAATTCATTGAATAACTGACTGCAAATACATGCAGTGCGATCATTCAAAATTCTGTCGTTCTGTCCAGACGTTGGAAGAAGGGGAAGGAAAGGGCAGGGGGCTAAAGAGAGAAAGCAAACTCTCAATTACTTAATTTCCTGGTCACAAAGATAAAAGGGAACGACGTAATCTGCAAGAATAAATACTCTCTTTATCAAACATCTACTAATTATTATTGGTTGTGTATAAGCCAATTAGGATTATGCAGAACCCTTAGAGGTGGGCATTTACTTTCCTTTGTACCCATATGTATTCGATTCTCTTGCAGTGAGCTTCCTTACTCTCTTCAGACCATGTTGCTACCGTTGTCTATAGTTTATCCTTTTGATCATCTTGACACTTGTAAACTTTGGGGCTTGAAGTTTTCACGGTTTTTGACATTTTCTACCGAAATTTCTGCCAATTTCAGATCAGCTTCGATCCCTCCAATCAATTTCATATTGTCTGTTTGGGCTTTGCTCCTATTACAGCCATTGAATCTTAATCTGCTTTTTCTTAGGTTACTATGTATATGTGTGTATTATTTGATTTTCAGTTTGTTTCTGAGTCTATTATTTTGGTGAACAAGTTTAGGCCAAGAATTTTTGTCAGGATTTTGCGTTCCTTTTCTTAATATTTTTAATGTCTGTCTTCATGTTTTAAAGTAATGTCTATGATCTGTAAGGGAATTATCGTTAATTACTGTCTTGCTACCTCTTAATTTTGTGCTTGGAGATACATTTCTTGTAAATACATTGGGCAAGTCGGAATACAGATCCATCTTGTGACATTTAATTTCATTGGCTACTTTCTCGATTCTGTTTTTTAGACTCCTTTCACAGAGAAATTTAATCTGTGGAACTCGTTTAATTTTACCATATTTAGTCTCCATCACTTTTGGCATTTTTTTATTACCAATCTTTTCAATGGGTATCTGGAGCCCAGCATTTTCTGCAATGAGGTCAATCTGACTTCAAACTGATCAGATGTCATGAGACCAAACTGATGAATTAATTGCAAATGCTATGCAATCTATAGCTAGCTTGCCTCTGCCTAATGTGACTTGTTGATCAGTTTTCAGCACTGATTTTTTTGAACCATTCTTGTATCACTTACTCAAGGACTCAGTTTAAAAGTAATGTAGACAGTCCTTCTCCTTACTTTACACCCATTTTGATTTCAAAAGGATCAGAAATTTCCCACATAAATGTAATCCTGCACTTTATGTCTGTCTGTGTCTGTTTTATTACTAGAAGTGTTTAGTGATCCAGACGTTGATCTTCTAATACTTGGAAAATTTGACTTGAAAAAGAGACTTTGAATGAAAAGTTGTGCCACGGCAGGGATTCAAACCTAGAACATCATGCTTACTAGACAAGTGCTGTAACCACTAAACCACCGCGACCTAATGGGTACGGAGATTGCACGGACTGTCTTAAACCAAGCATATTACCCTCCACAACTCAACAATTCTGCCTCATGTTCTCCTATATAAATGTGTATCAACATTGCCAAGGCCCTCCAATATTCGAATAGCACCCTAAAAAGAATGTTAACAGGAACTATCCCACCTTGTACTTAAGGCACAGGTGATATAAATATCAAATAATAAATCAATGTCCAGAGATATATTTTGTCTCGATATACAGTGTGTTACAAAAAGGTACGGGCAAACTTTCAGGAAACATAACTCATACACAAAGAAATAACATATGTTATGTGGACATGTGTCCGGAATCGCTTAATTTCCATGTTAGAGCTCATTTTAGTATTTCTCTTTAAATGTAAATTGAAATAAAATTGTAAATTTTCACAATCAACATGTGTGGGCTGACGAGAATCCGAACGCAATTGTGCAATCACGTCAGCAACACAGATTTTCTGTGAACCTTTCGGCAGGAATTGTTGGTGATGTCTTGATTGGGCCTCATGTTCTTCCACCTACGCTCACTGGAGCACGTTATCATGATTTCATACGGGATACCCTGCCTGTGCTGTTGGAACATGTGCCTTTACAAGTACGACACAACATGTGGTTCATGCGCGATGGAGCTCCTGCACATTTGAGTCGACGTGTTCGTACGCTTCTCAGCAACAGATTCGGTGACCGATGGATTGGTAGAGGCGGGCCAATTCCATGGCTTTCACGCTCTCCTGACCATAATCCTCTTGACTTTCATTTATAGGGGCATTTGAAAGCTCTTGTCTACGCAACCCCGGTACCAAATGTAAAGACGTTTCATGCTCGTATTGTGGACGGCTGTGGTACAATACGCTATTCTCCAGGGCTGCATCAGCGCATCAGGGATCCCGTGAGACGGAGGGTGGATGCATGTATCCTAGCTAACGGAGGACATTTTGAACATTTCCTGTAACAAGGTGTTTGAAGTCACGCTGGTAGGTTCTGTTGCTGTGTGTTTCCATTCCATGATCAATTTGATTTGAAGAGAAGTAATAAAATGAGCTCTAACATGGAAATTAAGCGTTTCCGGACACATGTCCACATAACATATTTTCTTTCTTTGTATGTGAGGAATGTTTTCTGAAAACTTGGCCGTACCTTTTTTTGTAACACCCTGTATATCAAATTCAATGCCTCTCTTTCAATTTATTATCTTTGATGCTGAGTCGAGGCCAACGAGAAGAACAGACTGTGGCATGCAAGAGGTGTCACATGATCAAGGTCCGTCCGAGACAACGTCATCACTAGCTGACTGGCTACCTGCTAAGGTCCAGTCCACTGTCTGATAGCAGCCAGAAAGTCAGGTAGCGACAGTCTTGTGCCTGGCCTATCTTGCTCATGGGCAGTCTCTTTTTTTATTTTTTATTATTTATTTGGATGTTTAAGGGGGACAAAACTACAATGGTCATCAGTCCCCCATTCCATCACAAAGTGTCAAAAATAAAAGCGCGGACGTCAAATAAATGCGCCCAGAGATTAGGTTTGCAAAGTGGGAGGGGAATCCCACTGGGTCCATAAAACATCAACGGAGAAGAAACTAAAGGAAAAGGGACGATCACACAAAGACACGTTACAACAAAGAGGCCGAAGACAGTGGTTGACCGACCATAGGAATAAAAAAGGAAAAGTCAACCACTCGGCAGTACAAGGGAAAGACCAGTCAGAGAGACTGATAAAAACCTCCTACTCGAATAAAACTTAAAATTGAATTTGCTGCTGAATCATCTGATAAAACGCCAGGGATGTTAAAACAACGCAGCAAGGCGGCTAAAAAAGGGCAGTCCACTAGGATGTGGACTATTGTTAAATGGGAGCCACACTGACACTGGGGCGGGGCCTCACCACGAAGGAGATGTCCGTGGGTGAGCCACGTATGCCCAATACGGAGTCTACACAGCACCACGGAGTCCCGGCGAGAGGCCAGCATGGAAGAACGCCATGCGGTGGTGGTCTCCTTGACTACCTGAAGCTTGTTGGGTGTGCCCAGGCTATGCCACTCGGCATCCCAACGCTGATGTACGCGGCGGCGCAACAACGAACGGAGATCAGACGCCAGGAGGCCAATGTCCAAAATGGACGCACTGGCTGCCTGCCTGGCACGTCTGTCAACACGTTCATTGCCCGGGATGCCCACATGACCCGGAGACCAGATGAACACCACTGATCGCCCGGACTGTTCAATGGCACCAAGCGTCTCGTTGGCCACACCTGGAGCGGTGCTGGCAGCAGCAGCAGCAGCAGCAGCAGCAGCATGTGAGCACTCACTGAGCACGTCGTTCTGCGGCAGCCACGGCCTGGCCATCAAGGTTGGACGGCAGCGGCGGCAGCTTGCTGGGGTCGGCCTTCCAGAGGACGCGCTGCTGCAGCCCGGAGAAGACGGACAGCAGCGCCTGCAGCTTGTGCGGCGCTAGGGTCTCGCTGCAGATCATCGAGCCCAGGCTGAAGAAGACCGCCCCGTGCACGGCGCCGTCCAGGAATTCCTGCACATCCTGCTGGGCGACAACACAAGGAGGGCTGTTTTACTTCAGTCACACCCAGTACCTTAGGTACCAACTCAACTAAAACTCGGCATTCAGGCCCTGAAAGACAAGTGCTGCCTACCAGCCTTATTGGACTCAGATACAGTGACCACTCAATAACTGCAAACTAATGTCTGAATAGAGCTCTACTATTACATCCAAAGTTCTGTATTGTTCTTTTTGTGGACACTACCCATGAAACTTCATGGACAACCAAAATACAGCAATTTAGTGTAGGGAAATTTAAGTGAAACTACAGTACATAATAAATGTTAGAACAGAATGAAACACTTCTTAAAGAAGAGTAGCCTAGATCACATTTAAAGCAAAATTACTTTATTTCACTATTAGTTTCGGCAATACTTGTTGCCATTGTCAAGTGACAGGCCTACATTAAAAACTACAGTGCACTTGTGGAGGAAAAGACTTCTCGAATTTGTGGTTTACGAAATGGCCGACCAATAGCAAAAGGGGGGGGGGGTGAGACAACTGTTGGACATGTCGTACAATTGCTACTGGCAACTTCAAATCAGATGTTGTTACATGTTCAGTGGTGGTTTTCTTGATGTTAAGTGAAAGACACACAATAATGTGTGTTGTCAAAAATAAAAGGATGACTCACCACTGCTTTAGTGCCAAGCAAGTCCTCATTGACAGACAGCGAACAACTGTACACAGTAAATGCAACAACAGGAAAGAAGCGGTTACATTCGAATAAAAGTCCATGGTACATTGCTACTAATAATAACACATAAAAACATGGTTCGCTGCTGCAGGTGACTGCAATATACTGTTTCATTCTAACCATTTAAGATCACTCTCCTACCGACAAATGTCGGCTGTTATTAAAAAATGTTAGAACGTTTGTTAATCTCAGGGACCGAACTACTGTGGCCATCAGTCCCTAGAAATAGGTAACTAAACTAACGAATGGTAATTACAACACACACACACACACACACACACACACAGAGAGAGAGAGAGAGAGAGAAACCCATACCCGAGGGAGGACTCGACCCTCTGGTAAGAGCGATCACACAGTAACTGACATGGCACCTATAACCCCTGGACATTCCCACGTGGCTACAAAATTAAAGTGGCACAACAAATATTGAATGCGCCTTAAGATATGCAACACAGTTCCAGTAACCACTCTCACTCTATTTAAGTTGGGTTACCTACTTCAGGGATGATGCCCCAAGAAGAAATTATCAGAACTAGCTAAACCCAGTCACACTCTGCTGTGCCATTCTGTGATATGGAATTAATGCGGAAGTAAATGAAAGATAAATTAAATTAATATCCAGCTTTATGTTGCTGTGGCTATGTGGTATGAAAAATACATTTTCTCATAACATTAATTGTAAAAGCGGAGGATTTATTAAATTTTATGTTTCTACTTTTTCTGCATGAATGCAAAGATAGATGGTTTATTGACTCTGGAGTATTCGACTTACAATTGCCCTTAAGAAAACAAATCGGTTTTTTTTTTTTAAATCTGTCCATGTACGCATTCCATCTCTCTGTCCTTCTTCATTTACTTCCTCCACTCCCTCCTCCCTCCACCAAGCGAGGTAGTATAGTGGTAACACATTAGACTCACATTCGGAGGACGATGGTTCAAATCCACCTTTTGCGTTAGAAAGTTGAAATTTTGTATAACTGCTCAGGTCATCTGTCCCTACATTTCCCCACTGCTTTATGCTAACTTATGCTAAGGATAAAACACATACACACCTGTGCCCAAAGAAGGACTGGAACCTCCAGCAGGAGCGGCCGTGTAATCCGTGACAGGGCGTCTCAGACACAGAGCTCTACCATCACCCCACAGAATTTCCTTGAATCTCTCCACACAAATGCCAGGATGGTTCCTTTGAAAGGGCACAGACGATTTCCTTCTCCATCCTTACCCGAACAATCCGAGTTCTGCCTCTAATGACCACTCTCTCAAAGAGGAAATGGTCACTCTAACCTTCCTTCCTTCTTCTCACACCTCCCATATCCTGCTCCTTATCTATCCATCCTCACTATCTCCTCGTTCCCTTGCTTCTTTTTCCCTCATCTTTTAGACCATTTCCTTCTATTCTTCCTATGTATATGTTCTCTTCCTTTCCTCCCAACGATTGAAATTATGAAATAGAAAATTAGGAACATACTAAAATTTTTGTAGTAATGGTGGCGACTGACGAGGTAGTTGCAGAAGAGTAAACGAAATAGTGAAGTCAATGTGAAACGTAATTTGCAGACTTTGTTGTGCCCAGTAGTTGTGGTACTGTAGTTGCCTAGTATGCATTTGTTACTGGAAAAATTAAATGCTCAGTGAAAACTGATCGATAGAAGGGTCGGAAGTTGATATTATTACATTTTTCTCTGTTAAAGTATTATTATTAGAGATTTTAATACGTGATTGAGAAGGCAATGGCCAATTATACACAGGCACAAACAGTTAGGGGATCAGGTGAGACGAGATACACAATAGACATATGGTAACGTATTTTATTTAGATATTGGTTACAGGAGGATTTTTGCTGTCTTAGCTCTTTAATTGAGGTTTAGATTGCTTTTACCTAGAGCGAGGTACCATGAGGCTACCATAATAGTAAGAAAGTAATTCTCGTTGCCCTCTAATATGGTGTGTGATCACCTCCGACAGCCGGTACAGTTGCACACCTCCGTGGCGTGGACAGAATGAGGTTATCAATCAGTTCTTGCAGGATATTTGCCTATTGTTCCATGAGTGGAATATCCATATCTGCAACCGTTGCTGGAGATGCTGGTGTGGCAGCAATGCACCTGTCAAGTGCCTCCCAGAAATGCTCAACTAGGTTTAAGTCTGGTCACACACTGCCATTCTATTCGTCCAGTTCCCTAAGTTTCAAGCGTGTTATGTACCATTGCAGCTGTGTGAGGACGAGCGTTATTGTTGACTACAAGGAACCCATATCCTATGGCACCAGCGTAAGGCATAACAAAAAGTCGAAGTGTCTGGTCTCTACGCCTCTGAGCACTCAAAGCGCCATGTTCTGAACGACACAGATGTCCGTACGTCCGGCAGAACAGACTCCTGCCCACACTATTCGTCTACCAACATAAGAGGGGAAAATCAGAAACTTCTGAAGCCCATCCTCTATATGGACATCAACCAGCAAACCAACGACTAAAATCCAGGAAGGGCTTCCTTAGATCTACGGAGGCTCTAGTTGGGACATTGCAGCAATGCCGTACCGAACTATGGCGTGCAGGGTAGTTTACACCATGTGAAAAACTACCACCCGGCTACACAGAGAATTGGAGTACATGGAGATCACTCAACAGACTATGTTCAGGTGTCACAAAATGTAAGAGTAATCTGGTTAAATGGGGCTTCTTAGTGGAGTCGCCACTCTGTGAATGCGAAGCGACGTAGACGACCTCCCACCTGCTCCAGTGTTCCTAGTGTCCAGCAACATGCACACCAGAAGATCTACTACATGCAACACCAAATGCAATACAGGTCGCTAACTTCTTGGCATCAAAAGTGTAAATGTATTGTAAATATGATGTATGCACATAACATGTAAGTATTGTACATTAGTGCTTCTGACACGAATAAATAAATAATATGCTGAGGTATCCTACACATAAGGAAGATTGTTACGAGTTCCATGTGTTCTCCAGGTGAGGGAACGACGATTGTCCGGTTGAACACAAAATCTTGACTCATCTGTGGACAGCAACCGGTGCCATTCGTTAAGACTCCCATCTTGATGATCCTCCGCCTAGTGTTGGCGGATCTAAACGGTCTGGTTGTTTTAATGGAATACACAACGTAGGCCTCTTTGCATAGAGGTGACATTCCCGAAGACGATTTGGAACGTTTTGTGTTGATATTGCGAGTCCTGTTGCTGCCTGGAGGGTGCGTTGCAGCTGAGAGGCATTCAGCCTCCTGTCCCGATGGTCTGTTAACCGGAGATAACGGTCAACTATCGGTGATATAACCCGTGGATGACCTTGCTCGTGCCTTATTTTAAAGGTTCCTATTGTCTCAAATCGCGTCTAGGTCCTGGAAGTTACACTTTGAGACACGCCAATAGCTGCAGCCATCTCACTCTGTGTATGTCCCACTTCCAACCTTCCTTTGGCTCTCCTTGCCGTAGCTGTGGGTAAGTCACGATGTTATTGCATTGAAGTATCTGCTGACTACACTATCTCAACCCCACTGTTTGTGTAATTCTTTTGGTATGGTAAACCCAAGTCACCACTGTGGTGTCGCACAAGTATAAAGTGCGCGCCACCTACTTTCGCTGCGCGCCGCCATGCACGCACGGCGCGGGGTTCTTAGGACGTCAGCCACGAGCGCCCTCTGCGACAACTCCGCTCGTGGCCACCACTGAACGACATCGTTCACTTGGGAGTGAGATAGGAACCAGCTAACACTTCGGAATCAGATAGGCACCAGTGAAGACTTGGCTCTATCTCAACTATGTATCAGCATTCTGCAGTACTGAGCTATGTAAAAGTTAAGTATTACTAAGTCTCTAAGAAATATATATCTCGTTCTAATTTACTCTAGTGTTTCTAGTTTCTGCTGTCCCACTGGCTGGTCACCTCCTACCTGCACAAGCGTGCATCCTTTATTCCTGTGTCGGTCTTTCTACTCGGCCACCGACACCTACGACGGAAACGAGACACAAAAGCGGCGACGAGGCTGGGACACATAAACCACCAATCAGCAGCAACCTTCTGTTATTGCCACCATCTCGGTTGCTGTAATGTTGTCGTCTCCACACCAGTGAAACGACAGAGAGACGTCGAACCATTTTAGCCCTCCTGCTGATGGGAGTACTTCAGAAGCGAGATATCTCATCTGATACCCTAATTGCTTAGGCCAGAGAAGCAGACTGCAGCTGCCGTTACCTGTGGCAGCGGCTGCGGCGGCCGTATGTGTATGCCCGCTATGTGGACGAGGGCCGGCAGCTGCGGCAGCGGCGCCCCCAGACTCCAGTGGTGGTTGACCAGCAGCAGGCTGGCGGTGCGCTTCAGCTGCGCAGTCGGCGGCACGCCGTCCCCCAGCGCCTCCCTCACCACGGCGTCCACCGGCAGGTCCGACCACAGCCAGTAGCCCAGCCTGGCCGCCACATGGACCACTGTCTGCTGCAGTCGCTGCCAGAAGGAGAAGGGCGGCGAGCCGCTGGAGAAGTACGTCTGGCTGTACGCCGGGTGCTCGGGGTTGCCCAACTAACAAAGTACAAACCTCTGCTGTTGAATGGATTCTGCATTTGAAATGTCTTCACTTTATTAGTACATCTTTCAATAACACGAGTAACGGAAATGATAACACACACATTAGAAAAGTGCTACATCACCATGATTCTAGCGGTTCCATACTCTGTACAAAAAAAAAAAAAAAAAAAAAAAACTGAGTACAGGTGTGCAAAACAAAATTACAGTTCTCTTTACTTATCCTGATAACAAAAATTGACGAATTATTTATTAAGGAGTAGAAGGAAGAACGATTAGGAAGAAACGGATTAACGGAAGGAAAGAAGGAAGCTTAGGGTTTAACGTCCCGTCGACAACTTGGTCATTAGAGACGGAGCTAACGCTCAGAGTTTTGGGTGAGGATGGGGAGGGAAATCGGCCGTGCCCCTTTCAAAGGAACCACCTCGGTATTTGCCTGGAGTGATTTAGGGAAATCACGGAAAACCTAAATCTGGATGGCCGGAGGTGGATTTGAACCACCATCCTCCCGAATGCGAGTCCAGTGCGTTACCTCTGCGCCACCTCGCTCGGTAAACGGATTAACCTTAGCTGCATTGGGACATTGAAATTATACAATGGCGACAAGTCGAAATGTTTACCGAGTCGGTAATTGAACCTCGGTGTCCTGCTTCGGGCAAGCGGTCGGTTTAACCACTTGGCTATCCGCGCTCATCTCCCCTCCGTCTCAAACTTCCATAAGTTGCACGCTATGGCTGTGACGCCCCCATCCTCCATGCCCTCTTACATTCGCCAATATATATTGCCGTGCGAGGTCGAACGTATGATCGCATCTACGTTGAAGTAAATGAACGAAACGCCGTCTTCGTATGTAAATACTTGGTGTGGTGTCTGTTCATTTTAGACATGTCTGATTTTTTTTTTTTTTGTGGTTTTAGGGCGCACAACTTCTATGGTCATTAGCGCCCAGCCAAGAACATAGATTCGCTATGATCTAAAAAAATGTAGACTGTCAGAACATCAACAAGAGGCTAAAAATGAAAGATAAAAGACAATTAAAAGAGTTAAATATCCTTGGATAAGTTGGCCAAGTTGATAAAACGCAAAACTCGAGCAGCTGCTCGTGTGTCATCAGCTAAAATTTCCTCCAGAGTAGACGGAAAGTGAAGGGCTACACGGAGATGATTAAAATTAACACAAGTCAGTAAAACATGTCGCACTGTCAGCAGTTCACCGCAGGAGCATAGCGGTGCAGGCTCGGCGGATAGCAAGTGACGGTGGCTGAAATGGCAATGACCGATCCGCAACCGAGCCAGGATGACCTCCTCCCGCCGAGAGGGGCGTGAGGATGTCCTCCAAGCGGTCGGGATCGGTTTGACAGTTCGCAATTTATTGTTGTACAGTGAAAGCCACACACTGTGCCATTGCGACACGATACTCCGGCGAAGAGCCCGTTGAACATCGTCCGATGGGACGCAAAAGGTAGCCATGCGAGGCAAAAGAGCTGCTGCCTTGGCTGCTGTGTCGGCGGCCTCATTCCCGGGCACACCCACATGGCCAGGGACCCACAGGAAAGAAACATGACAGCTGTCATCCGCCAGCAACTGGAGGGAGCGTTGGATCCGATACACGAGAGGATGGTTCGAGAAAGGGTCCTTAAGACTCTGCAGGGCACTAAGGGAGTCAGAACATATGGCATAGAAAGGGTGGCGGTGGCGGCAGGTATACAAAACGGCCTGGTGGAGGGCGAAAAGCTCAGCCGTGAAGTTTGAGCACCGGTCAGGGAGCTTGTATTGGAAACGGTTGTCCCCGACGACGAAGGCAGATCCGACACCGGCAGTGCTCTTGGAATCATCTGTGTAAATAAATATGGCATTATCGAACCGCGAACGGAGTTCGACAAGCCTCGAGCGGAATACCAAATCCGGAGTGCTCTCCTTGGGGAGCGAACTAAGTTCGAGGTGTGTGTGAACCTGGGCCTGATGCCACGGTGGCAATGGGCTTTCGCTCAACCGAAGGGTGGAAGGAAGGGTAAAATCGAGCCGCTGTAGCAGGCGGCGAAACCGAACTCCCGGTGGAAGCAAGGCAATCGCAGACAACTGATATTGGCGATCGAGTGAGTCGTCAAAAAATAATCTGTAAGATGGATGGTTGGGCATCGACCGTAGGCGGCATGCGTACCGACACAAGAGTATGTCACGTCGATTGGTCAAGGGTAATACAGCAGCCTCGGCATACAGACTTTCAACAGGGCTGGTATAAAATGCACCGGTCGCCAGACGTAATCCACGATGGTGGATAGAGTTGAGACGGCGGAGAATCGACGGCCGTGCTGAAGAGTATACAAGGCTTCCATAGTCGAGCTTCGACTGAACAATGGCCTGGTAAAGGTGAAGCAGGACGGTACGATCCGCTCCCCATGACGTGCCACTGAGGACACGAAGAACGTTAAGGGATCGGGCACAACGGGCAGCCAGGTAGGACACATGTGTGGACCAGCAAAGTTTCCGATCCAACATGAGTCCCAAGAATTTTGTAGTCTCCACGAAAGGGAGAGCAACAGGGCCGAGACGTAGAGAAGGTGGAAGAAATTCCTTGTATCTCCAGAAATTGATACACACAGTTTTCTCAGTGGAGAATCGGAAGCCGTTTGCGATGCTCCAGGAATATAGACGGTCAAGACAGCGTTGGAGAGAACGCTCCAAGAGACACGTCCGCTGGGCGCTACAATAAATTGCGAAATCGTCAACAAAAAGAGATCCGGAGACGTCGGCTGAAAGGCAATCTACGATCGGATTGATTGCAATGGCAAAGAGCGCCACACTCAAGACGGAGCCCTGTGGTACCCCATTCTCCTGGCAAAAGGTATCTGACAAAACAGAGCCCACCCGTACCCGGAACTTGCGATCCGCCAAAAACGCTTGAATGAAAAGAGGAAGGCGGCCCCGAAGGCCCCATGTGTGCAATGTGCGGAGAATGCCCGCTCTCCAACAGGTATCGTATGCCTTCTCCAAGTCGAAGAACACTGCTACTGTTTGACGCTTCTTTAGAAAGTTGTTCATTATGAAGGTCGACAACGTAACGAGGTGGTCAGCAGCAGAGCGGTGTCGACGAAAACCGCATTGGATATTAGTCAGGAGGCGGCGAGATTCGAGGAGCCAGACCAACCGAGCGTTAACCATGCGTTCCATCATCTTACAGACGCAGCTCGTGAGAGAAATGGGGCGATAACTGGAAGGAAGGTGTTTGTCCTTCCCTGGTTTGGGGATGGGGACAACAATGGCTTCACGCCAACTTGTGGGAACATGACCTTCAGTCCATATGCGACTGTAGGTACTAAGAAGAAAGCACTTGCCCGCAGGAGAGAGGTTCTTCAGCATCTCAATATGAATGGAATCGGGCCCGGGAGCAGAAGACCGGGACAGGGCGAGAGCACGATCTAGCTCCTGCATGGTGAAGGCGACGTTATAATTTTCACGATTAAAAGAGCGGAAAGAAGGCGGCCGTGCCTCCTCTACCTGTTTGCGAGGGAGAAAGGCAGGGTGGTAATGGGCAGAGCTCGAAACCTCCGCAAAGAACCGACCCAATGCGTTTGAAACATCAGCTGGGTCCACGAGGACTGCGTTCTCCACGGTCAGGCCAGGAATCGGGGAGTGGACCTTGATGCCGGACAAACGGCGTAGGCCACCCCAGACAACCGTGGAGGGAGTAAAACGGTTAAAAGAACTAGTAAAAGCAGTCCAGCAAGCTTTCTTGCTGTCGTTTATGATACGACGGCACTGCGCTCTCATACGTTTGTAATTGATGCAATTCTCCAAAGTTGGGTGGCGGCGGAAGGTGCGTAAAGCACGGCGCCGGGCTCGAAGCGCGTCGCGGCAGGCTGCAGTCCACCAAGGGACCTGGACACGACGTGGAGAAGAGGATGTACGAGGTATGGAACGTTCAGCAGCAGTGAGAATAACCTCTGTGAGGTATTCGACCTGACTGTCACAGTTGGGAAAATTCTGATTGTGAAAAACAGCCATGGAAGAATAAAGCCCCCAGTCGGCTTTAGAAATGGTGGGACGTGGGGATGGGGAATGATGTAGGAAGTGGATGATACAAGGGAAATGGTCACTCGAGTACGTGTCAGAAAGTGCATACCACTCAAACCGACCGGCTAGCTGAGGAGTGCATATTGCGAGGTCTATATGGGAATAAGTGTGTGTTGTGTCAGAAAGGAAGGTCGGTGCACCGGTGTTGAGGCAGACAAGATCGAGGTGGTGGAGAATGTCCACCAAAAGGGAGCCTCTCTGACAAGGTGCCGGAGAGCCCCATAGGGGGTGGTGGGCATTAAAGTCGCCTACCAACACGAAAGGTGAAGGGAGCTGGTCAACAAGGTTTAGCACTTCTGCCCTAGTAAGGGCAGATGACGATGGCGAATATATATTACAGAGGGAGAAGGTAAATGTGGATAAGGTGATGCGGACGGCAACTGCCTGTAGGTGAGTGTGCAAGGAAATGGGATGGAAATAGACGTCGTCTCGAAGGAGCATCAGAACCCCTCCATGGGCTGGGACACCTTCCACGGGTGGCAGGTCGAACCGCACAGAGGTGTAGTGTGGAAAGTCTGCACGATCACGTGGACGCAACTTAGTTTCCTGGAGGCAGACTAGAAGCGGGCAGTGCAATCGAAGGAGTAGTTTTAACTCCTCCCGATTAGAACGAATGCCGCGAATGTTCCATTGAAGGAGCGCCATGATAAAAATGAGAGAAGAAATAAGGATAAAAACCAAGTAGCGAGCGGGGTCACCTCGACGGCCGCTGAGGACCGGATTTCGAGGGAGCACTGCTATCGCTGTCTGGGGGCAAAGGGTCATGTTCCATTGGTTCGACCGACGCGCCTGCCACCTCCCTGAGTTGATCAGGAGGGGCAGTTTCCACCGCCGGTAAAGGGCCGGGCGCCCGGCAAACGGAGCGTCCCGGTGAAACAGAAGACGGCCGAGGCCGGCAACTGTTGGACGGCGTGACAGATGGGTCACGCCTCGGCGGGGAAGGAGAGGAACTCTTTTTCTTGTCAGCTCTTCTGGAAGAGTGACGGCGGGAAGAGGCAGTTGACGGTTGGGAAGCCTGAGAACGCAGAAAATCCTCACGGACGGGTTCCTTTTTCAAGGTCCGGGCTTCTTGTTTAGGTGCCCGCGGTTTACTAGATTTTGACGAAGACTGCACCCTAGAAGCAGCAAGAGGGAGCGGGGACGTGTAACGGGCAATCTTCGGGCTGGCGGATCGCACAACTGTGTCAGCGAAAGTGAAGTCACATGTCTGGGTACTGGAATCCTTGGTAGGTCGAGTTGAGGTGAGTACCTTACTGTATGTACCCGCTGGGAGGACAGTGGGCTTTCGACTCGCCAACAACTTACGAGCGGCAGATGTCGATACCTTCTCCGTAACCCGAATTTGCTGGATTACCTTCTCATCCTTGTATACAGGGCAGTCGCGAGAGGAAGCCGCATGGTCACCGTTGCAGTTTAGGCAGTGAGGGGACGGAGGTGGGCAATCCCCCTCATG
The DNA here is from genome assembly GCA_026315105.1 of Locusta migratoria. NCBI lineage: Eukaryota > Metazoa > Arthropoda > Insecta > Orthoptera > Acrididae > Locusta > Locusta migratoria. The sequence continues at coordinate 443,932,660 of CM048748.1, read as the reverse complement.
GGCGTCCCTACCACAAGTGACACACTTTGCTGCATTTGGGCAATGTTCACTGGTATGGTTGTACCTGTGGCACTGAAAACAGCGCGTTGGGTTAGGTACATAAGGGCGGACGGAGATGACTTCATACCCTGCTTTGACCTTCGACGGGAGGTCAACTTTGTCAAACGTCAAAAACACAGTACGAGTCGGTGTCAGATGGTTATCGACCTTTTTCATGACCCTGTGGACGGCTGTCACACCCTGATCGGACATATACGATTGGATATCTTCATCAGACAACCCGTCAAGGGATCTCGTGAAGACTACCCCCCGTGACGAGTTGAGTGTGCGGTGCGCTTCGACCTTAACTGGAAAAGTGTGCAACAACGTAGTACGTATCAGTTTTTGGGCTTGGAAGGCACTTTCCACTTCCAGCAACAATGTGCCATTGCGCTGACGTGAACAGGTTTTAACAGGGCCAGCGATTGCATCTACACCTTTCTGTATAACGAAAGGATTGACAGAATTGAAATCCTTTCCGTCGGTGCGAGAGACAACCAGAAATTTAGGTACATTAGGCAGAGTCTTTTTAGGCTGAGGCGAGTCTAACTTACGTTTATGGGTCAACGTCACGAAAGAAGATAAGGAAGTCATCGCGGAAGTGTCCCCCGTGATTACCGGCGTCTCCGATGGCGCGCTCCTTCCTAGTGGGGGCCCTCTCCGAGGGCTTACCCGCCTTAGGTGATTGTTCACACCTCAGGTCACACCTCCCGAGAACTGACGGAGGGACCAATCGGCACGTTCGGAAGGTACCAGCTCGGGTAATCACCCCTCCCTGGGCCTGGCCTTTACCAGGGGGTACGTACGTGCCTTACTTGTCTACCCGGGGCGGGGAATTACGCGTTACCCCGTCACCTGCTACGCACGATAATGCGTGGGTCGGCCTTCAGACACGCACAGGGAGGAAAGAAGAAGAGGATAGGAAAGGAAGAAAAAGAAGGAAAGAAAAGAAGTGTCTCAAACGCCGAGGCGGAGACTAATGAGGAGAAGAAGGCTAGGAGAGTTCAAGGAGAGAAAGACAGAAAACGAAGGGTAAGAAAGGAAGGAACGAAGGAAGAAAAACCACAACAAGAACCACCGTATCTCACGAAATATGCCCGTCTCCGGGCGAAGGCATAAACCGGGAGGGAAAGTGAAGCAGCCTGGGGCAGAAGAAAGGCTGCTCCGGCTCGGGGCCCCGTGCGCGCCACACACGTACCCACAAAAGAACTGTGGGCCCCCTGGGGGGTAGACATGTCTGAAAGAACATATACGACACTAATCCGTAATAAGAAACTGACAAGTTGTCCGTCAATAACCTACACAGTTTGAATTTGTGTTCCAGACTGCAGCACACACCAGTGACTTCTCGCGCTGATGCATGCCTGTATTCGTCGTACCGTACTGTCCACTAGTTCATCAAGGAACTATTGGTCCAGACTATTCCACTCCTCAACGGCGATTGGTCACAGATCCTGACTGATTAGTGGGTCGTGTTGTCCGAAAACAAGATATGTTCGCCTAGCGCCTAGCCTAAAAAGCCATATGTACTCCACAAATACTATGCTACCCGGGTATCCACTTCCTTAGTTTAGTGCATCCCTGATCTATGTAGGGGCGTCCTACAATTCCCCAACCGATAACGCATGATTGTCACAGAGTCGGCTCCAAACAAAAGGACCCCGATCAACCCTGGGAACAATGCTACAAATCGACAGTTCTGCTTGGCACCCCGAGTGCGAGGATAGCAGCCATCACCAATTCTGCCAGCCGCCCTTAGGAACTGAGGATGTCCTCAGAACCCAAGCGACAAGCGTCATTGTTGCCGACGTGAGCCACGACTTGCAGTCGACCGCACCCCGCACACTCGATAGCCGCCGGCAAGGTCGCCTCCACATCTCGGATGAGGCCCTCCGGCAGACACACCGAGTGCACGTTGGACTTCTTTCCGGATCTCGACGCGATCAGCGTAAGGTGCTCCATTACGCGCCTAACATTGGAGCTCCCAATAAATAATAATCCCCCCCCCCTGCACCTGCTCGGACACTGCTGAAGGATTGGCCACACGTCCACTCACAGGACGTACGGGCGTGGGCGGACGTCCAGCCTCCACATTGGCCTTCCGCCTCGAGCGACGCGAACGCCGTACAACCCGCCACTCCCCTTGCGGAGAAGGCGACTCGACGATGTCCGGTACACCTGAAGGTGCCTCGGTAGCAGGGACAGAGAGCGAAGCATTAGACACCTGAGGTGTCCCACTCGACGAACCAGACTCCCCACCGTCGCTGCACCCCGAAATAGCAGCCTGAAGACGGCTCATCGTAGCCAACAGCACGCTCTGCTGTTCGCGAACTGCGGCCAACTCCTCCTGCGTCCGCACACAGCAGGCACACATCCTACCCATCCTATCGATACAATTAACTGTAGAGAGTAGAAAACTAAATAATCAACTTTTAACTTGTTTGGTACTTCAATAAAGGCGGCTGGCAGCTGACTGAACTGTGGTCAGTCGTAACTGTAAGATTACCGCCCAATAGAAATACTGGTAATTAATAGCATTTGATAATTAAACAGTATGAAGTTCACTGCAAACATTGACCATGCCAATGCACTAAATGTTACACAATTTTAATCTTATTAATTATGGTAGCAATGTATGTACACAGTTGGGTGACAACATTTATAGTTAGGCCATAGGTAGAAATTCTCCACGTTGAGATTTGCTCTGTGCTTGTAGCTGACGGGAGGCCTGCGAGCAGGCCGACGTTGGTGGCTTGTTCCAGCTTAGGATTTTCCAGTTCGTTTCCGGTGAGGGGAGAGAGGGACAATGGCGAGTGCCAGGCACAGTGCAGTGCACAGCGTGAAATAAAATATTCTAATACTACTGGCATTTGAAGTAATACGATGCAGTTAGGAACCTTTAAGGCCCTCATATCAAAATAGCCTGTTGACAAATAAATAATACATTAGCTGATATAGTCACATCTGACGTAATATGTTTAATTGACAATGAAAAGTAATAAATTACCAATGAATACAAGACAGTTACACAACTAGCATGGCAATGTTTGTTTATGAAAATAATGTATTAACTATTTCTCATTTTATTTTCAATTAATCTTGTGTATTTTATCTTGAAGTATTCAGTTAAGTCATTTATCTGTGATATAGGAAATTCCACGATTATGATAAATAGTACAAAGGATGTTCATACCAATATAAAAAGTAAGAATATATTTGTTTAATGTGTAGTGTAATTATTTTGATTTTAAGTAAAGTTTTAGAAATGTATTGGCTGAGCGCTGTACGTTGGAAGTCGGTTACAACAGCTCACATGGGGAAGTTGATGACGTAGGGAAAAAAACCCGGCAGTTGGACTTTTGGCGCGCGCGCGGGAGGGCAGGAAGTGACGAGACGGGAGCACTTGGGGTAGCTGGCCGGGCGGCGTCGCTCTGCATCAGTCGGCATGTGGATCTCCAGGTGGAGACTTCAGATTTTTGTGTGGCAATCACCACGTGTGGTTGCTCATCGTAGACTGCACCAAGTTGAATCGAGTGCTACTGTGTGTTGGTGAATATTTAGCCGGCGGAACAAGGTGGGCATCGCATTGAATTAAAGTGACTGTGATTTGTTAATGTAACACGTGTTGTCGCATAGGCATGAACATAAACGGTGTTTGAGACAGGCACATGGTGTGAAAACAATTTGCGACAAATATTCATTTTTGTCTGGGGACTCACGAGCTATAAGGTTATTTGATAAATGTGTCGACGTACAGACGTATCAGCCACAGGGTTTTAATATGGTGTAATAAACAACATAAAGTGAACTTTCACGTGTTTTCAAAATTAGTAGTTAGTACACCCTTTTCTCTCATGAACTTACTTTATTATGAATTTGTTTTGTTAATTATATGCAGGGAAGGAAAGCTGCGAACGTGTGATATCATCCACTAGAAAACGAGTCAAACACCAGTAATCACAGTTCCAGTGTTTTTGCGTGTTTAGGAATTTGGTTCGCAGTTGGTGGTTGTGAGTTTTAAAAATTAAACTTTCCCTATTTTAAACTCTCACCCCGATCTTCACTCTCGCATAACAATACTGTCAAAACCACGAGACTGTCTCTATCTGTTTTCAAAATAAACAAGAAAATCTATGGAATACACTGTTATCAAACACGCAGGAATAAAAGCTTTCTGAAAGCGAAACACGAAATAAAGAAGTGACAAATTGATACTTAAATTACGTTGCTTGCAACACAAATGAAATATGCCAAGTACGTGAGAATAAACCTCTTAAGAAACAGAAGCACTAACTAAAATTAAGAAATGGATTGGAAACGAAATTTCACGCAAATTAAATTATGATACTTAGCGGGCTGAACGATGTGACAGCGACAGCAGCTGGCAGTGGACTGACTGATAACAAGCTGTAGTAACGAACTCTGACTTGTTTTGAAATACACAAGTCACAGACGAAAACTGTACACAACGGTACTTATCAAAATACGCGAGAATAAACTGTTAAATCAGTAGCACAAATGAAATCTGCCGAGTACGTGAGAATAAACCTCTTAAAAAACAGAAAGACGAACGAAAATTAAGATGTTGATTGGCAACGAAATTTCATGCAAATTAAATTGTGTGTCATTACGTATAGAAACACTACTTACATTAATTTTTTATGTTCAACCTGTTTTCTAACATCATTTATAAATCTTTGATGTATTTTTGGGAACACTGTTACGTACTCCATTGCTTACTGTGGTATCACGTTTCGAATCATCAAATGCGTTGTGTATGTACTCTTTTAGCTGAGCAAAGGTCTTGTCCGCTTAAATAAAACTGGCATCGCCAGACCACATTTGGTCGAATATTAAATGATAAAACTCAATCGTCGATGCGGATCGTCTTGAAGTAACCCATGCCGCGGTGGAGTAGGCGAGCGGTCTAAAGCGTCTCGCCGCGGAGCGCGCGGTTGCTCGTCGGGGAGGTTCGAGTCCTCCCTGGGGCATGGGTGTGTGTGTGTTGCCTTTAGGTTAGTTTACCTTAATTTAAGTAGTTTGTAAGTTACGGACTGATGACCACGCAGTTTGGTCCGATAGATTTACAAACATTTGAACATTTTGAAGTAACCCATGTCGTAAACAAGGAATTTACACTTAAAACTTCGGTTTGTTTAGCGATCTTTACACTGATATTAGTGATAAATCCAGCTCAGTTGCTAATCGTCTAGTTGATTTTAGGGACTTTGCGTCACAGCTAATTATAACCTAATTAGTTTTCGTCAGTTGTGACTTTGTAGGCGGCCAGATCTTGGTGCAGTCATAACAGAAGCATATTCTTAAAATCTACCTCTTATGTCCTACACTGTTTGTTTAGAAGGTGGTTTTGATCTAAAGCGTCTTCTCCATTCATAATCAACGGCAGTGCCATCAGTTTTATAAAAATTTTATGAAAAGAGATTCAGTATTCAGAGAAATCATAAATAAATGTAAGCAAATCATACCGATTTAAAGCCGTAGTTAAAGTGCTTTGTTGAAATTCTCACTTCTCCTGTAGGGTTTACGACGGACTGTCGGAATGTGGAGAATAGAGTGGAGTTGACGAAGTGGTATAGGATTGACTGGGGTTTGTTTACTGTAAGGGGACATCTCGTGATATCATAGCCGCTGATCTGTTTTGTGCTGGGGAGTTTTCGCCGGAATGTTTAGCAACGAAGTCTTCATTTCTGTAAAAACACGGAAAATGTCGTTCTTGACTACAAACTGAGGTGATGGCATGTCATCTGGTACATGTACATGAAGAAATGTTACAGATAATCACTTGGAGCACACGTTTGTAATAATAGATCTTTTTGTTTCTTCCAGTCTCAGTTTTCTTCATTCTTCATGTTATCCCATGTTTCGGTTAAGTAAGCCAGTAATAGTGTCATTCTTCGTCTTTCTTTTAATTGTCAGGTCTTCTGTAGTTGCGAAGGAGGTGAAACCTCAAGAATGACTTGTATCATACAGGACATTGTGAATACGCACCACTTCACTTTCGGTTTCTTACATTCTGAAGTACCAAAACAATATCAGCATCCAGAATCACTGGGAAGCTTACAGGAGACTGCAGTCACCACCGGTAGCAGTTACGCCACTCCTCCCTGCGCTCTAACGCTCGAAGCTTCGATCAATTCCTGTGGTTCACAGAAGCTCACTGTCTGTCATCCTGCATCACCTTACGGATCTGCATCTCATTTTGTGACCTGCCTCAGTGTTAGCTTACCAACCATCACCGATGGAGGTGCCCCGTGTGGATCCTGCCAAGAGTGAGAATCGTTCGGTAATTCAGTTTTTGCACGCTAAAAGGGCCTCTGCCCATGAATATTCGTCGTCAGGTGACACAATTGTATCGCTTATGTATGACCGTCCAACTCCTGCAAAATTAGTGGGGAAAGGTGGTCCACGATGAAGAACATAGCGGAGGAGCATCAATTTAAAAGGTGGTTGTCGAGATAGTCTAACGTTATGGGCTTCAAGAAAGGAGGATCGTCATCTGTGAAATCGTTGTTCAGATTCCTGGGAGTCATTACGGCACAGTTGAAAGACCTTCGTGTGAAGAACTGAGATACTGAAGCTGTTGTGGTCGGTGGTCAGCAGAACACAAAGAGAAATCCCTTTAATGCATGACTTTATTTGAAGATATAAAAAATACGACGATTAATGTATAGTGCGTATATACTGAGAAAAATATTGAAGAAACAATTCCTTAAAATTATCATGCACAAAAAGTTCACAGATTGTCAGCTATTTGGTGCTTCCATGATGTACCTTATAAAATAAATGTCACTTTATGCCTCTCACCTTTCCACAAAGTAACTGATAACGCAGCAGTAGTATGTGATTGACTACTTTTACACGGAAAAGGAGGAATACTATTGCAAACAAACGCACATGTTAGGAGTATCTCAATGCAGCTAACTGTCGAAATGATTCAGTAGCACTCTGCAATTTATAATTTCTAGAACGAGTTACTAGCATATGTAACAGTATGTATACAAGCAGCTCCAAATGAATTTGTGGTAAAATTCCGATCAGTTTGTGAGGTATGTAGGTGATCAGCTACATTATGCTTTAAAGGGTTGAACATAATACATACGGGAGCGGTCGCACAAATGAGGTTATGTGGAGTCTTGAGGATGAGACTGTGGACCCTCGAAACAGACAACCAGGCACATTAGGTAAGAGTGTATTCTGTGAGCCCTCCAAGGGAACTGAAGTGATTTCATGAGGGCTGTTCGCAGCGCTGAAGTGCATTAGAAAAACATTAAAATTCAGATAGATAGGTGTAATTTTTTTGTATATATTATGACCTGTAATCAGCAAAAGTATTCCGTGTTTTAATACTGCAAATAAAAAATAGAAAAAATGAATAAATAATGCCTCCGCTGTGCTCGCCAGTTTCTTCAAAAGTGCCAAAGATATAAGGAAGTTTGTTGACTTTCATTGTTAAAGGAGACGAAACGTTGGTGTTTCATTTTACTCTGAAATGGAAGAAAAATCGAAATAAATGCGTCACTCCTGGTCACCGGTCCCAATGGCAATTCATGACCACTGTGTTCTGAGATCGTAAGGTAATACTGCTGATCGACGTCGTAACCTGGGACAACAATCAACTCGGAGAATTATTGACAAACACTACGAAAATTCAGGTGAACTATCCAGCGGAGAGGACGACTGACAGAAGCTGTAACGTCTCCCGCTAAACAGGCGAGCTGTTAAGAAACTCTGGTTGGACTGTAGCGACTAAATTTTCAAGTGAAAAAGATAAAAAAAAGCTCTTATAGACACCCATATACATACAGTACATCTGTGGCTGCAGTTTTTGAATCTCATGAAATCCACGTCTGCATTAGACTAATCTGTTTTTTGTTCCTCCATAGAAGTTTTTCATAAAATTGTTAAAAAAAAACAACAGAATAACAAACAGAAGTGATAGGTAACAACTTTAACAATGCTTCAGTAGTACATTGACTGACTCTTCATTTTAATTTTTTCTTTCTTCTGAAAATTTACCCCTGAAAATTATAGACAAGTAACAGTTATCTTTTATTTATCTACAAAAAATTGTTGTAAGTCTCAAAATATTGATATGTCAATATCAGTTCAATAAACATATGAATAAAAATTATATTCACAGCTATCTAAAATAAAGTTCAGTGAATCCTAATTCATCATTATCTGCTCAAGGAGTAAGCAAGTTGATGTAGTGTATAACCCCCTGATCTTGCATTCCAGAGAACTGAGTTCAGTGTTCAGGTCAGATGTCCAAACATCAGTTTTCCACAGTCACAGATCACTTGATACAAATGCCAGGCTTTTTCATTAAAATAAAGCTATGGCCACTCCAACAGTAACAAATCTGGGCATTTTCTTTTCTGCTGTGTGCGTGTGCGTGTGCGTGTGCGTGTGCGTGTGCGTGTGCGTGTGTGTGTGTGTTTTATTATATTAAATGAGCAAATATGGTTGTATGAGTCTCGAGGTGAAGAACTATGTCTGATGAACTACTAACTACCACTATCACTACCACTGTTGCAATGGGAGATGTTGTCTCTACAGTAGGACAGTTAGTGATGACACCAAAAACAACTTCACTACTATAGATATAGACAGTCTGGCTATGGGAGCATCAATGGTAATTCAAGCTCTTACATTCCTATCAGAGGTGACGCATTACAAACACTAACATGCAAGTCAATCCTGATTGACCAATTTATAGTTAAATAGCCACCACATAAGGCCTCTAGGACAGTGTTTATCAAGTCAGAACAGTGTAATATGATTCAGGACAGAGCCCATCATAATGTCACAGATGCTACTCTATGCAGAAGATAATGCTCACCTTGGTGCAGTGCTTCACAGTGCCTCAAGACTTGTTTACATTGAAACATAGAGATTATTGTGGACTGACAGGAGAACTTTATACAGTGGTTAAAATTAGAGGATCAGTTGAGATATCCAGAAACTGCTGTATTGTAATTGGCAGAATGAACATAAGTGGTTTGACATCTTTCCACCAGTTCTATGGAGTGGATAGAACAACATTACAGCAATAATAACAGCTGGGATTGGTGTTGACTTGTGTTTACTCTACCAAACGAATCACACAAGCAGATAGCGTATTGAGCAGGTAGTGCAATCAACAAAAACGTGACTTGGTTGAAGCTATGTCATGGTCAGCCATAGGAAGGTTGGAAGAGGGACAACACTAAAGGCTGCAGCTATTGGAATGTGTCTAAGTGTAATTTTCAGGACCTAGATATGATTTCACACAACAGAAACCATTAAAAGAAGGCTAGGCCAAGGTCCTCCACAGGTAGCATCAACAAGAGATGACCATTATCTCTGGTTAACACACCCTCAAGACAGGAGGATTAATGCTGGTCATCTGCAATGTACCTTCCAGGCAGCAATAGGATGCTCACTATTAACACAAACAGTCTGAAATCACCTTCGGGAAGTGGCCTCTACACAAGGAGGCCCATGGCGTGTTTCCCACTAAATCCATGACACCATTTAACCCACAGTAACTGGGCAGAGTAGTATCAGGATTGGAATCATAACAAATATTCCTGGGTTCTGTTTACAGCTGAGTCAAGATTTTGTGTTCAGCTGGAAAGTCACCGTTGCCTCATATTGAGAGAAAGTGGAACTCGGGACCAACTATGATAAGCACCATATCATGGTGGTGGATGAATGGTGTTGGCAGGGGTCAGTATTGATGTATGTACAGATGTCTATGCCATTCAGAATGGTGCTCTGACTGCTCTGAGGTTTAGAGACAAATTACTTCAACTTTTTCTCCTGTCCTACACTAGTGCGATAGGAGATGGGTTCCTTCTAATGGATGATAATGCTCATTCCTAAAGAGTTGCACTGCTGGACAACATGCTTGAAGCTGAGGGAATCGAATGAATAGAGTTGCTAGCTTGCTCACTTGATTTAAACTAAATTGACCATATCTGGGATGCACTTGGCAGAAGCATTGCAGCCACATCAGTACCTCCCACAATACTTGCAGAGATGGATATTGCACTCATGGAATAATGGCCAAATATCCCTCAAGAGCTGACTGATAACCTCATAGTGTTTTGCCACAAAGGTGTACAACTTCTTAGCCATCCAAGGTGATGACACACCATATTACAGAGTAATGAGAATGGCATTTTCACTATTATGGTAGCCCCATGGTGTCTTGCTTTAAGTAAACATCATGTAAAGCTCAAGTAAAGAGCTGAGAGAGCAAATTATTGTTCTGTATCACACAAATTACAATAATTATTTTAACCAATAACTGAATGAAATGGTTACCATACATAGATTGTGTATGGTATCTCACCTGATCCCCTAATTATTTTGAGCATTGGAGTAGTCACACAGATACCTGAACATAAACTTTATCAAACTTGAAACTTCCTGGCAGATTAAAATTGTGTGCTGGAACCGGGACTTGAACCTGGGACCTTTGCCTTTCACGGGCAAGCACACTACCGACTGTGCTATCCCGACACGACTCACGATGCCGCCTCACAACTTCTCCAGCACCCAAAGTTGAATATTAATTTGTTTACAGTAAATTTTGTAAGTTAATAAAGTTGTGCGATATTTCCGTTAAATTTTGCCTATGTGTCCTTACCAATAACACCCCCCACAACTGACTCATCCCATAGGGCTGTAAGGAATAATGCAAAAAATGGGAACACCAATGAAAATTCAATCTTGGACCAAGGATCTAGCATGCATGAGTGCGATATCTATCACTGGAGCAAATACCGTGTCAATAGCAGCAGCATCAAAGCTGGTTACATTGGCATCACATGGGTGACACACTGTCCCATTAACTTGTCCTTGGAAAATTAGATTTATATTCTGTTTTATTACATGTGTACTATTTCAAATTTCAGTCATGACCTGATCTTTCTTTCTTTTTTTATTTTTCTTTTTTTTATTTTTATTTTTTTTTATTTTTCTTTTTTTTTAATATTAAAAATCTTTGTCAGGTGCTGGAGGGGGGAGGGCAGTTTCAGCCCCATTAGTCCCCCACCCCACCCCTGGCTGTGCTACTGGAGGACTGGAGTGCACATACTTGAATTTGTCACATGGGGCAGTAAAATTGCCAAGTCAGCGTTCCCTTTTAATTTCACATTTCTGTACATTTAAAGCTTGATACCCCTTTTTACACCACTCTGAAATCTTATCGGGTTTGGAATGCATATTTATGGAATTTTTAAACAATATGTTTCTCCTTTACAGACAGCATTATCAACAACAAAATGTTGCCATTATTATTAGCACTGTTGACCAGGGCCTTAATGTGCAACATGATTAGCAAGGATTCAACACACTTCCCCAGAAGACTCCAGAAGTTACTTCTCCATATTGTGGTAACTCTAAATTTAAAGGCCAGTCCACATGCAATGATCTGTCAACACAAACAGCTGAACATGTCACACAAATCATGGTGTGTGGACAGCAGATTTTTCACAGATATTTGATGTGTGCTAACCTGTAAAGGGGAGTTAGAGGTTTGTGTGAAATCACTTAAATCTGTGGATTGATACGATATCTTTGCAGACAAGAAGCAGTAAGTGAACAGGGCATTTAAATGTTACAGAGTCAAAAGTGTTTGTAAAAAATTAAGAGCAGGGAATAAAACAACTGAGATAAGTATTTAATACGGGATTTACAACCCTATAGCAAACAGGGAAACTGTATGACAATAACATTAATAAATTTGTTGAAGACTATTAATGGGACTTATTTAATCTGGGGAAAAAAGAGAGAGGGAGTGGGCAGAATCTTGAATTAAGCAGATAATGGAAGATCTGTCATCAGGGACATATGGATGATAAAAGTGCAATGTAATTCCCCCCATTTATAATTAAATAAACTTTAATCTTGTAAGAAGGTAGTCACTTGCCTCTGAATTATTGAATTTATTTGCTACAGTAATAGACAGCAAGTTTCAGATTGAAACATGTGACATTTTAACACACCATTTGCAGCCATCTTATTACCCACCCACATGCAATGTTCTATCAGAACACACATTTGTGCAGATATCTTTGCAGAAACATCGTTGCATGTGGACCAGCCCAGGTAATAAGCAGTGGTCTCCCTACCAAGAAATTCTGAATTCAGTGATAAGTTTTGTTCAGTACCCATGTGGTAGCGATAGTCATCGAGACACTACCGACCACCTCTACTCAAAGTGTAACATCTGCAAGCTATGTTCTTTGGGTGAGCCACCTCTCGGCCACCATTTTTGAAATTTGTAATTGAGTTTGTATGTGCCTCTCAATGGAGTAAGAAAAGGTTTGTCTTTATGGTATTTTGTGGTTTTTATGGGGCTGCAACACCTCTAAATCCCATAGTGGTGATCCCGACTACTTTATTCTGCCCCTGCACGTACTTTTGATTGTGTTCCATTCTGCCTGCACTGTTTTTTTTTTTTCTGTTTTTCAATGAGTTGTGAACTAACGGCTTCCTGCCACAATGACTTTGCCAATGCAGCACATAACAAGCTACATTCTGGCACCGCAAACTTTCACAACCAAACCTCAACTAAAGCACACATTGAATTTCATTGCTTCAATGCCTCTTCAACTGGCCTGGAATTTTTCACAAGACCTTTTGGCTTCAGATCTGTGCAAGAGTGGACACTGGATCACAATGGACTCAGGAATTGTTAATTTGAATATTACACACAGTGCCTGGGATTTAAACAGTTTCCATCCTCAACAGAACTATTGCAAGTGTGCTCTACATTTGCCTGTGTTGAACGCTACTAGTGTAAATTTCAGTGCTTCGAATTTGATTTATCGGCCTGCCACTGCACCGCCATGTGCTCCAGTGTATCCTTCCACAGCCCACATGCCTGACTGGCGGTTGTACTACACTTTGTTCCAGCAATATGTAATTTGATCTACCCCACCTTGTGCTACCGCCACTGAACATTTTTAGACTCTTCGAGTTCTGTTTATGGATTGAGCTCCTACTCACACATTTCTGTTGTACCTTTTTCTAATTTCACAGAGTTTGTTGTGAGTGGTACTGTATGGCTCCATCCACACCTCTGTCCACATTAAACCTACTAATTACCTACAGTACCTGCTCTTTGATAGCTGCCATTCACTCCACATCAAATATCTCTCCCATACAGACATGCCACCAGTGAATGGCAAATTTGTTGTGATGAGAAGTCCCTTACCCGTTATGCCAAAGGCCTCACAAAGGCCTTCACATACAGACATCACCCTCCTGAACTAGTCCACAAAAGGATTTCCCATGCCATATCCCCACACACTACCAATCCTACCCACAACCCCAGTGACCAGTCACAATGGAGTGTCCTCCTTATCACCCAATACCATCCCGGACTGGAACAACCTAATCACATCCTTCAGCAAGACTTTATCTGTCATGCCCTGAAATGAGACACATCCTACCTAAGATCCTTCTGATCCCTCCTAAAGTGGTGTTCCATCGTCCACCCAACCTCCACAACATTTTTTCCTAACTTTAATTTTTCCTTTTTTCCTAACTTGTATTTTTCTTATTTCAAATGCCCACACTCTTCTACACCTCCCTTTTATTCTTTCCACCCCCTTCCCTTCACTGTATTCATTGCAATTCCTGCCTTAAAATCCATCATGCAATGTGGAACTTTCCATCGCCACCTTTACTCGGCATCCTTCCACCTTCACTCCCTATCTGACTCGCAGTCTAGGTGCTTGTGTCACTGGATTGGTCAGACATGATAGTTGTCTGTGTGTAGTTGTCTGATTTATTGTGTGAATGTATGTGTTTCTTTTTCAGATGAGGGCCATGGCCGAAAATTTAAGTTGTGTGAATGTGTCTGTCAGCATCTCAGCAAGCCTCTTTATGGTGAGTTGTTACCTAACCTCCATTATTGATATTCATATCCGATTTTCCATTGTTAAAATCATTAACATAAAATTGTGAATATTGTGGTAACATCTATGAGCCTAAAGTATAACCAGAATTCTTTAAATCATTGTCATTATGAGAAAAATAATAATAATAATAATGACAATATATTTATGGACATCACTTCTAACACAAACCAAAAAATTCTTTACTAAGAATGAAATTTGTCATGTTTTTGTTAGTGACTTTGTCTGTTTATTGTTATTCCTCTGAATCCCTGCAACTAAGACACATGGTTATAGTACATGTTCTTATACAACATATTGGAATTGTTATAAATAAATAAGAAATCTTTGAATCTGTGATGATAGGAATTTACAAGTAGCTCTACCACAGATAGAGTTCATAAACCAAACACCAATACTAAACTTGTTACTAACTCTCTTCCAATCTTACACACTGCAGAGAAAAAAAAATAGTACTTGGGGGTGACAATGCTATATGGGGTATGATTCTCATATGTTCTCAGTTATGATCTGAAAGATGTGTGGAAGAGAGAGATAACAATTTTCTTCAGGTAGGCCTGAAGATTAAGGGCCCAGTATGATGCCATATGTTTAGTATAGAGTTGTATTCCAGCCCTGTATTCTGATGATGATATTCTTTCAAAACACGTGAACAAACGTATTGAAAGACCAGGTTCGAATTCAACAAAATAATAAGAATAGTTTCCAACTCACCAAAAACATACAATGAGCTGTGACAAGCTCATAAAGAAAGACACACACACATACAATACTTGAGTTATCAGCCATTAGCCTTCTTCACAATAGAGAGCATTCACACAATCACATAGGCGCACTTCACAGTCCCACAGTCATCATCTCCAGCTCCTGCATGCCGAATCATATTCTGTGGTGAAGGGATAAGAGGAGAGGGAAGGGGAGGAGTGGACAAGAAGGTTAGATCATGACGGTTGGGATGGATATGGTACGGCATTATTGAACATGTACACACCAGATGGGTGGAAGAAGATGCAGCTTACGAACACACACACACACACACACACACACACACACACACACACATGGAATGGGATAGAGAATAGGTGTGTGTGTGTGTGTGTGTGTGTGTGTGTGTGTGTGTGTGTGTGTGTGTGTGTGTGTGCGCGTGTGTTCATAAACCGCATATCCTTCTACCCATCTAAAGGCTGTGCTGTATCCATCCCCACCAACATGATGCAATCTTCTTGACCCCTCCTTACCTTTCCTCTCCTCCTATCCCCTCACCGCAGAGAATAATTCAGACTGCAGCAACCGGAGATGATGGTTGTGTGATTGTGAAGTGTGATTGTCTGAATGGTCTCTATTATGAACAAGGCGAAGGGCTGATAGCTCAATTGATTGTTGCAGCTCATTGAACTTCTTTGCAGTGAGCTGTAAACTATTCTTATTTATTGCTGAATAAATGTACAGCCACATCAGCACATGGGGCCTAAAAACTTTTAACAGTGTCCTTTATAGCACTGTTTAATAATGGAAATTCATGAAATAGTTGCATACCTCTTGAGAGACTATGTCACATCTGAAAGGTAAGCCTGTGCCACAGCCAGATGAAGCCACTGATGGATGACAAGACCCAATAAATCTACCAAATGGTGGGGATATTTATTACATCATATGGTATTAAGAAATGATGATATAGCATACTAGTAAAAGCATAATATGTTGCATTAGTGTTTGTCAAACTACATAAATATACATGCAGCCCGATAGACACAGCTATAATTATGCTGGAAGTAAGTTCACAGTATATTTTTCAAGAAGATATAGGATGGCATTATTAGATTAGCAAAATTGATTAAATGACTAGTCTGGTTCACATTCATGATAACATGAAAGACTAGATGTAAATAATGGTATGAGAAACACCCCCAAAAGCACATACATATTCAGCCTCAAGTGCGCCTACGACACACTGGGTTAAATACCTTACTGAGTGTCAGTGTACTATTTGCTATTTTTGTATCAATAATTTTTGTTAGAAGCATAAAAAAAACTAACCAGCAGGAACAAATTTTGTTAACCAAAGACCTCTTAGAAATTAATTATTATGATAAACCTTGTTATACAACTGAAAAAACTTATAATTTTACTATGAGCACTTTATTTTACTTTTATGCATCTAAGCCTTATTAATTGTCTTATACTGCAGTTAACTTTTTTGCTGTTGAATGGAAAATTCTTAAAAATTAACAAATATTATAATTCCAGGTATTTTGTACATTTCCCCTTCCCTGTCATTTGGATCTACTTTCTTTGGTGTATTATACATGCTACAGAAAGCAGTTTATTTCAATTCTGTAATGACCAACTGCTACATGTATTGCTAATACCACTACAGATTTGTCCTTTGGCATTTTTATTTATTAAAAACTCCTGATCATGAACACACTACTTGCATTAACAGTGCATATCTCCAGCAACAACTAACACCCTATTTTCCCTTTTGCTTAAACTGCACATCATGTATACCAATTAGTGAAATTTGTTGACAACTGAAAACATTTATTGCTCTAACATGTCAAGGACCTTACATTACACCTGCATAGACTCTAATGTGCTTGTTTGTTCTAAGCTTATTATTTATAAATATTGCTTAGTCACATGAAATAATATTGTTTGCAAGAGATGCTAACTAAAGACTTGCTCAAGATAAATTTAATGCACATCTGATGTGTCTAACTGCAGCAGGGCAGAAGTCTGTAGTAAGCTACATTGCATTTGTAGTAATGTGTTTTATCCTTCATATTAGTTGAAGCATTATACACTCTACAAAGTCAATGAACTTCTAGACAATATTGTAGGAAGGAAGGAGGATATATATATGAAAGTTGAACAGGAGGTATGTTACTGGGAGAAAAAATTGAAATAAGACCCCTGGTGCAGATGATCTACTGCAGCCTCTGGGAGAGCAAGCCATGACAAAACTATTTCATCTAGTGTGTAAGATGTACAAGACAGATAAAACACCCTCAAACTTTCTGGAAAAAAAGTTATAATCCATGTTACAATGAAAGCAAATGCAAACAGGAGTAAAAATTTGACAAACATCAGTTTAACAAGTCATATTTTGCTAATGACATTCTAATTCTGTCAGAGACAGCAAAGGACCTGAAAGAACAATCAAGTGGAGTGTACAGTATGTTGAAAGGAAAATATATGATGAACATTAACAACAGCAGAACAAGTGTAATGGAATGCAGTCTAAGAAAATCAGGTGTTGCCAAAGTAATTAGATTGAGCAGTAGCGATTTTTATTTTATTTTTTAGGAGTAGGCAAGATTAATGTAAAGGTAAGTTATGTAATTGTAAGTAGTACCCCATGATATTCTGTATCCTGCTCATAGGAAGAGGATAATTAACAATGGCTGCAGCAGAGCGGCCAAGCACATTGTGGCGCTATGCTACAATGCGTGAGGCTGTTCCCCGTTGGGGGTTCGAATCCCCCCTCAGGCATGGATGTTTGTGCCATCTTTAGTATAAGCTATATTATAAGTAGTTTGTAAGTTTAGGAACTGATGACCCCGCCTTTAAGTCCCATACGCTTTACAAACATTTGAGTATTTAATTTGCTTTGAAGCTCTTTTCCTTTACCAAGATCAATACTTTTTATTGTTGACATTAACTCATGACAAATAATGCTATTTCCCTATAATCATTATTTCAGGATGGCAGCCTTCCCCCCTGCCCCTCTTAGATTAGGTAATGAAACAATAAAGGTGGTAGATGAATTTTGTTACTTGGGCAGTAAAATAACATACAATGGAAACAGTAAATAGGATATACAGAAAAAGATAAATTTTTCATCATAGAATATAAATTTAACTATAAGGAAGTATTTTTTAAGGTGTTTGTGTGAAGTGTTGCCTAGTATGACAGTGAAACGTGGATGAAAAATGGTTCACATAAAAGAGGATAGAGGATTTTAAAATGTGATGCTCCAGAAGAATACTGAAGATTGGGTGGGTAGTTAATGTAACTAATGAGGAAGAATTGAGGAGAATTGGGGATAAAAGGAATTTTGGCATACCTTGACTAAAAGAAGGGATTTATTAGTAGGACACATTCTTAGACATCAAGACATTGTGAATATGGCATTGGAGGGATGTGCATAGGGTAAAAAATTGCCGAGGGAGACCAAGAGATGAATACTGTAAGCAGATTCAAATGTGTGGATTGTCATTCTTATGCAGAGATGAAGAGACTTGCTCAGTATAGAGAAGCGTGGAGAGTGGCAGTAAACCAGTCTCCAGATTGAAGACAACAACATTAGGTGACACTGTATTCCTATATATTGTATGTGACTTTAATAAGACATTTGTTGAAGTTTTATGTTGCATCTTATCATGACGTGGCATAATGTTGGATCTCCTGTAGCCATGTAAGTATGTAGGGCCTACTGATGGTTTTGTATACATGCTGACATCTTCTGTGGTTTGCATATTAATGTTGCATGCTACGCAGATGTCCACTAAAACATTTGTTACTTCCTAATAAAGGACCACTAGTTCTGCAGGCTAAGAAGGGCCTCACTTTTACTTTCATGCATGTCTTATCTATACTAAATATTAAACCTATTCAAATATTTAAGTTTTAATTGGAAAACCCATCTCTTAATTTACAGAAGTAATTTCAGAAATAGAATTATATGCAATTGATGAGGAGATGGCAGAAGTCATACTGAAAGAAGAGCTAGACCACTAAATGTCAAATTACGGCAGCAAGAGAAGACTACATTTCTGTCAAAATTATTCAGATGCTACAAAAAGAGACAAATCATGACCAAAATATTCTCTCTGGTATGCAAGATATATATGAGACAGACTACCCTCAACGTAAGAATTTCAATTCCAAAGAAGGCAGACACTGACAGACACATTAGCAATCCATCAGGATAACAATAAGGCATTGTTGAAAAACAGACACCAAGAGAAAGAAAGAATAGATGCACCACAAAGGAGATATCTAAAGGTCAGTAATATAGGATAGGTAGTAACACACTGTAAAGATGGTCAATGAGCTGCAGACAGGCACACGGAATAGACAATCACAGTCATACAACTAAATCTTTGGCCACAGCCTTCATCAGAAAAAGATACACATATATTCACACAATCACTCAGGCCTAACTCAGGCACACATGACTGCCATCTCTGGCCACTTCAGCACAAACATTTTCACAGAGCAGAAGAGAGGACGGGAAAGGATGCTGGGCCAGGTTGCAGTCCAAGAGCTGGTTATGTGAAATGGAGTTTGATTGCAGTAATGGGTGAGCCAAACAGGAAAGGTGTTAAGAGAGGTGTGTGTTTGTGTGTGTGTGTGTGTGTGTGTGTGTGTGTGTGTGTGTGTGTGTAAGCAAAAAACAACTACTAATGATATTGAAAATAAAGTGCAAAAGAGACAGAGTGGCAGGACAGTACTGACCATAGTTTGGTACCACTGATAGTACACACAAAAGATGATACGAAAGGAGATGAAAGTAAAGGTTTAGACTAGCTTTAAAGTTTGGACTGCCTTTGGCAGATAGGAGGAGGAAAGAAAAAGAGGACAGAAGGGAAAGGTTGCTCAAAACTTAAGTCACATTCACCCAATCCACATCATGACCTAGGATGTGAGTAACCTTTTCTTTCTGTCCCCAGTCTCTTTCCTCCTCCTACCTCACAAAGGCAGTATAAATTTCCAAAAGCTAGTGTACACCGTTATTTTCATCACCTTTTGTATCATTTCTTGTGTATACTATTGGTGGCACCAAACTATGGTAAGTAGTTGCCTGCCACTCTCTCTATTTTGCACATTATTTTCAAATCTCAGTAGGGAATTTCCATAATTGATCAAAGAAGGACATTGAAACATTCAATGGCTGTTTTACAAACTAAGCCATCTGTATCCTTCACTTCACCACCAACTCTGAATGAACTGTGCAAATGGGACTTTTCACTACAACACATTTTACAGTTTCACAAACACCCTTGGCTCAACCTACAGTAACCTACATCTGTACACCTCACACCTAACACTCTCCCTCACTAACCTGTCCAGTCCAAGTTCTAACGTCCATCACCTCTTTTCGGAATGACTCAAACTGAGCCCTAATATATTCCTAAATAACGGAAATGTTTATTAGTTCTCAGTCTATAACGAAATCATTCCACTGTAGGTGAAGTTGAACTTATCTTATAAGCTGGCTGAAGTCCATTGCGTTGTGAGTTGTCTTCGGCATTCACTAAAGAAATTGATTCTACAGGATCTTCTCTTAAATTAAAACCATTTTAGTTGATATGGAAACGATTTTATTTCCACTTAAACATTGCACAATCAAGAAATGCAGCAGCAAGCCAACACAGCTGCTTACAGGCTTCTGGCCACTCGGATACTGCATAAAACATGGTTTCTCTCCAACATCTTTCTGCTTAACAACGTAATAAAAATGATGACAAAGTTTTGTAATTCACAATTAAACAATATTCTTTTACATCAAATATGCCAAAATACAGGAATTAAAACATTAGATTTAAGCTTTGACTATTTATGTCAATATATGTACTAGTTTCATGAATTTTGTATTTAAATGTAGTGCATAAATTTAACGTCATCCTTTTGACTAGTGTTTACAGTCGTCAAATTATTTACATTATGTGTGTTTTTTGAAATGCACACATATTTGTTTTGCCAATAGTGTGTAGGCGTACTATTATTGTAACATATAATTTTAATGTGTTTCGGTTTGCGGTCAAATTATTTATTAATACGGATTTGTATATGGTTGTCGTAGTTTTGTTAATTTCGAAGATAGTTTCTTAGTACCAAACGGATTATTAATTTTAGTGCATGAACAATTATCAGTATTTAATTTAGGATCTAGTGATATATAAAACATGGTCTGCCCTAATTTATTTAAACAAAAGGTATATATGAAATCATGTTGTGCAATAGTTTATAACATGTAGCATTGTTGTTTTTATACAAATTAGTATCTATATAGGTTCAGAAATATCCAAAACGGAGTGTAAGGCATTTTTAGTGTTTGCAGCTATTTTTTACGAAAGTATAAAAAACTGAAAATTACGTAAAAGGTCAGGCAAAGTTATATTTAAATGAACGTACTATTTGTTAAGAGCGTTTTACTAGTAGTGTTAATAGAATTCCAAAACAGAAGGCGAAAATGTAAAATATCACATGTCTGGTAATGAAGTTTTATTTTAGGTATCAGATATTTCGTGTTTCAATGTTGGCAACAGATTTTTAGGAGTTCGCAACATAGCAGAAACGTTACACACCCCCCTACATAGTGTACCTGAAATGTAATGTAAGGTTCACTGTGTACTATCGTTTCAATATGTTGTGATTTAGGTGTACATAATGAGCCTGTATTAGTTTAGCTAAAATAAAAAATTTTATGTTGATTGTAGTCTTGCGAATGCTGGTGGTTGTTGATGTTGCATGATGCGCCGACAGTGGTGTATCTGCAAACTGCTGTTGGTGATGTAGTGGCTCGCAGCTTCAGCTGATTGTAGTTACAGGCATTCCTATAACATGGTTGTATCTTTCTCAGAACCACATACTATTTTTCCCTAACCACATACATAAATAAGCATACTGTTATCAGGCTATTGGAAAGAGCAATCAATTTTCTCTATACGCGTATTTAAAACAAACAAAATTATGGGTTCAAATTAACCCTTAAATGTTACTGAAAATTAACGAGAAATCTCTCTAATTTACTTTAGTTTGAATAATGAAATAGCAAGCTTTTACAACTTTTTTTTTTTCAAGAGCATTGATATTTATATTGTAAACAGTTATGTTTGGTATTAATTCATATAAAAAGGTATTTTACTAGTTTCTTCTATGTGTACGTGTATGTAAATGCCATTGTGTGAGTACTAAGCTCCTAATTCCTCTAGAAAGGGTGTTGTACATTGTAATAACTTCACAATTTATAGCCAATTTACTATGTGAAAGAATGACATAAATAGTAAAACAATGGATAGAAACAAGCTCTCAGTGAGCGCATCAAACATTTATCATTCAAAATTATAGTATAGTTAAAAAATAAAAAAAAAACCATATGCATTAATAAAGATTCAAAACTAACCCCCCTGCGAGTAGTTAGCAGTGGCAATGGTTAATCTCATAGCTCAAAAAAAGCATGGAAATTTTTCAAGTGTCAGTTATCAACTGATCCACCAAAGTGTCAAATTTTTCCCAAATCATGGAAGAATTTAAAGAAAAATGAAAAAAGTTTTTGTTTCAACTGCCAAAATACACCCACTCTCAAGGCAGTAATCAAGAGAGGGCGGAAAAATACGCTGCCATTAAATTACGTCCACGGCCAGGGCAGGTAACTGACTCGCAAACGGCTACATAAGCAGAAAAAGACTCTGGTTGCGTTTACCTATATTTTGTTTAACAACTTAGTGTCCGTAAGGTATTACGATACACCACTTAGTTTTCATAGGTTATCTTCTAAACGGAATGTTTGTATTAATGGTAACTACCTTACCAAGAGTAACAAGATGCAACTGGCAACTTGACTATTTCCGCAGAAGTAAATAACAGTACATAGTTTTTGTTCTTCTTTGAACAAACTGCCCCAATCAAACACAACACAGTCCAGAGTACCCTGTATTTGTTGAATGGTGAACAGTTACTACCCCCCAATAACTCAAAAATCAACATTCAATGTTGTCCAGTAGTATTTGAAAATGAGTGACAATCATACAGTAGAAATGGATGAAAATGAGTAACGATCTTCAGTGTTTTGAAAGGCTGTACACGTCTATGTTAACAATGTAAAATCTCATAATTATATACTACACAAAAGTCAAAATTTACATATGGTCTGCCTGATCATTTTCAGATACAGTACCATATCAAAACTAAACACCCTGTAATCAACTACAAATTTATACACAAAGCTTGCACGCATGAGCAAGTCAACAAGTGTGTCATGAACTAAACATAGGTGTTCCACATGAAAAATACAAATTTATACAAGTTTAATGATAATAATAATAAAGAGTAATAGGTAGTCTGTAATGGTTCATTAACCTTCATATTTCTGTACAAAAGTATGACCTTATATCATGAGTATGTGCAAGTATACTTGATAAACATACCAAGTATGTAACTTGTAAAGCATCAATAGTTTCAACATGTAAACTTTAAAAATAAAAATGAAAATTAAACCTTGCATCAGCCAAAGCTGTGTCATATGTACGATACACTATAATATGGTCATCTTAAATCAGTATTAAATATTTTCCTATTAAGCTGTAAGCTCAAGGATAGAGATTGAATTCTACATTGGTCAACACTTGTGTGGTCTATGTGTCCTCCCATGCTTATAGTCACTTTTGTACTAATTATTAGCAAGTCTCTCTTGACACATCAACGTACAACACAAAATTCAACCAACAATACAAAAATATTAATGAATGACTAACAAAAGTGAAAAGAATTAAAGAGTTTGAATTGTAATGCACTGTGGACGTGATTAATAGAAAGATCACAGTACATAACTGAGGTCCTGAGCTGGCGTCAACAGCTTGACAGGTCAAAGAGTGACCTATCCCTCTGAGGGATAACTGTTATACATTTATAACCTTTTGAAAACATACATAATTAACAACCTAATATAATTTTGATTATACATAAAAGGTTAACTAAGTTATGGAGTGTCACATTATATACACAGACATGGAATTTACACTAGTAACATATCATGCACAGAGCTTTCTTTTTTCTGGAGTCATTAACATATATATTTTCCCTATATCTAGTTTATGATGATGAACTGGTAATGAGTACTAGATATTAGTTAGATTTTTGTATATAGGGTTTAAGTGCAGTAATATTTCTGAGGCCAAGCAACTTTCTGGAACGTGGGTAAACCAATCGATATGCATTTGGGTAAGGGTTTTCAATAATTTCAAATGGTCCAACATATATATGAAAAAAATTTTTCAACTCAGCGGTAAGTAATCTAGATTTCTCGTGTGTCTTTACAAGACATAAGTCCCCAATTCTCAATTTGCAAGCTTTAACTTTATTATCATGCCTAGCCTTTCTTCTATTTGCTTGCTTATTCATTGTTACTCTAACTATTTCCTCTCTATCTTGTGCTGTAATTGGTATACAAGCAGGGTATTCAATATTTTCATTTAGAAAGTTTTCTGGTTTTCTGTTAAATAATATTTCATATGGAGAAAATCCTGTTGAGGAATGTTGTAAACTATTCATTACATTTTCGAAGATATTTAAGTATTCTATCCAACTAACATGTTTGTGGCTACAATATGTTCTGAAAAGTCTCCCTATCTCACGCATATACCTTTCAGCTGGGTTACTAGATGGATTATAAACAGATATCAAAATGTGTTTAATTTTGGTTCTTTGGAGCATGTACCTCCACATATTTGATAGATACTGTGACCCATTATCAGAAAGAATCTTTTCAGGTTTTCCAACATCTATAATATATTTATTTTCTACTATTGCTGCAACTGCTTGCCCTGTAGCTTTTCTTAAAGGATATAGACTGATGTATTTTGAGAAAAGCTCAACCAATACCATAATGTAATTATATCCACCTTTTGCAGTTGGTAGTGGTCCATATAAATCTGTAGCTACTAAGGTTAAAGGTTTATCAGGTATAATACTCTGCATTTCACCTTGATAAGTTCGATTACTTACCTTGACACGTTGGCACTTGTCACATTCAGAAATTATTTTCCTTACGTGTTTAGACATATTGTAAAAATATACATTTTCTTGGAGTTTCTGTAAGCACTTTTGTGCACCAAAGTGTCCATAACTCTCATGTGTGTACATTACTAGCTTGTCAATATGATCTTTTGGCCAGCATAACTTCCATATATCTGAATCTTCACTCATCCTTCTGAACAATATACCCTTGAATACTTTATAGTATTTACCAACTTTGTCTTCTCCTGGCTTACCTAATAAACTTTTTACTAACCTCCAGTTTTCATCATGATTCTGATTTCGTCTAATATCATTACATATTGTCTTAACTGCTTTCTCTTCTTTCACCCCCTTCATGTACATAATAGTAAACTCTCTTTCCTCAGATAAATCATAAAACTTTTGGTTATTATCCACAGGCATTCTAGATAATGTGTCAGCTACTACATTCTCTGAACCTTTGATATAGTGAATTTCATAGTCAAATTGTTGTAAGTACATAGCCCATCTGGTTAGTCTATCATGGTAGAGTCGACACTCTTGTAAATAGCTTAAGGCTTTATGGTCAGAGTATACTATGGTTTTATGTCCAAATAAATAACTTCTAAATTTAGTAAATGCCCAATGCACTGCAAGTAATTCTTTTTCTGTGACTGTGTAATTCCTTTCATGTTTTAACATTAGTCTACTGGCAAAAGCTATAGAACAGACTTTTTCTACACCATCTTGCATTATGGTTTGAAACAAATGAGCTCCTAGCCCATATTCACTGGCATCACAACTTAGACAAAATGGAAAATTAAAATTAGGTCTGCACAGGATATCACAATTACACAAAGCATCTTTAAGGTTATCAAAGGCTACTTGACAAGTATCATTCCACTTCCATAGTGTATTTTTCTTAAGTAGATCACTCAAACAAGGTTGGTTTATATACTTAGCTTCAATAAATTTCCTAAAAAATCCTATTGTACCGAAAAATGATTTAAGTTGTTTTCTATTTCTAGGTGGTGGTAGTTGTGAGATTGCCTTAAGTTTATCAGGGTCAGGTGATATTCCATTTTCTGAAATCTGATGCCCTAAAAATTTCAACTCACAAAGTCCAAATTTACATTTTTCTAATTTTAGGGTCATACCCCTATTATACAGTTTTGAAAAAATTTCTTTAAGTAACCCGTAGTGATCTGCCCAGTTAACAGAGTTTACCAGAATATCATCCACATATATTGCAAGCTTGGTTCTAAGTTCGTATCCTAGTACATCATCTAAAGCCCTAATAAATTCTGCAAGTGATACAGTAAGTCCAAAAGGTACAACCCGGTATTGATAGCATTTACCGTTATAGAGAAAAGCAGTATATTTTCGTGAGTCAGGTTCCAAAAGCACTTGATGAAATCCTGATGTAAGATCGAGGCTAGACATTATCTTAACATTACTAAACTTATGAAGTAGTTCATCCATCTTTTCTGGGTGGTCATTCTCTCTCTGAATATATCTATTTAACAACCTTGAGTCCAATACTATTCGGATACCACCATTTGGTTTTAAAACAATTACAATGGGGTTATTGTATTCACTACTGCTTCTTTCAATTACACCTGAATCAACTAACTTCTTAAGTTCTCTTTCTACCGCAGGTCTTCTTGCTATAGCTACATCATATGGTTTCTGGAAGAACGGCTTATGTGGTTTTAACTTAAGAACACACTGAAATTTTTTAACAATACCTGGTGCATCACTAAATACATCTTTGTATTCCCATAACAGACTTTCAAGTTCAACCTTTTCAGAATATGTTAAGCCTGCTGCTTTGGCAACCTTCTCATTTACTAACTGTCCAAAATCTAATTTCTCCCCCTTAATATATTCATGCTCAATACTGCAAACTTTTTTAAAGATACATGACATTTTCATACTATGAACATTTAAATAGGTATCCTCCTCCTGTAAGAAATGTGTGTTTAAGTGTGTTCCATGTTGGTTGAAATTACTTAAACTCATTTCTTTCCAGTTTATTTCTGCATTTGTCTTTAATAACCAATCTGATCCTAATAAAAAATCCTCACCAAGATCTGGTATAACTAAAAATCCATGATCAAAACTTATATTGTCTATCTGAAATGTAATAAAGGCCTGAACTTTTACTGGTTTACTATGTCTTCCAGTGGCTCCTCTGATCTTTACACCAACTACTGGTATTTCACAATAGCTACTACTGCCTTGAAACTCTTTACTTAATAATTCCGATATTCCAGATATTTGACTACCGCTGTCTAATAAGCACTTACCTACCCAGTCTCCTACTTTTACTTTAACAAAAGGAATACTCAAAGTTTTTCTTTCTGTGTGACATTCAGGTTCAGCTAATAAATCTCCCTCTACATCATCAAAGCTATTCTGATGACTTACATCACATATTAAATTCACAGGAGCTACAGATTCATTTCCATTTAACCTACATGTATTAACTTCAAACAAACTTTCTGACATCTCTCCACCATCTGAGTACTTAAATTCATCATTATTTTCATCTAACGGACATATACCAGACTGCAATAAATTCAACATTTTAGATTTTAAATAGAGTAAGTGTTCTGAGAATACACTTTTTTTATCATCTACATTAAATTCTTCAAGGAATTCTCTATCCTCATTATCATAGATCAACTCCTCTTTTAAACTTATAAAATACTTCACTTCATCATTGTCATCATTTGTAATGCCACATGTATGGTTACTTATATTACTAATATTACAAATTTTCTCAGAACTACCCTCTACTTTTCTTCCATCTGTTACCTCTATTATTGGTTCTATCACGTTACTGAAACTTACAATTTTCTTTAAGTTATTCATTTCATTGAAATTACTGCCAAAATCCAGTTTGAACACATTATTTAACTCACAGTCTTCAAATTTACCCATGGTATCATTACTATCCTTAATTAAATTCACTGTACTTACATTTTTATTCCAATAGTTTGTCCAAAATTCATCTGTAGACCCACTGTTTATTGTATGTGTCTGTTGCAAATCTATAGCCTTCCCCTGTTTGTCATCAACATTTACTTGTTTAGCATCATTGGTCCCTGCCTTGTTACATGTAAAGTCTCTCGTATTGAGGACCTCCAAACGAGAGTGGTTTAGTTTCCCTGGCCACCTTGTTCATTGCCCTTCTCCCACTGCTTACTGTTGTGATTATAAAAGTTTCTTTTTCCCTGATTCTTATTGTAATCCTGTTTATAACCATTACCCTTATGTTGGAAATTATGATTAGCATTAAAAGGTGGTGCAAAATTCTGATTGTAGCCTGGATTATAGCTCTGAAAAAAAGGTGGAGCAACATAAGAATTGTATGTAGGAACAAAGTTAGGTATTAACTGTGGGTTAAAGTTTTGGTTATACTTTGGCATGAACTGTTTATGTTTATTACCTGACATAGCCCAATTTATCCTATCTGACCCCTGGTTCAGGTTACTCTTCCTTTCCTCATATGAATTTATTTGTCCCAAAAAGGATAGAAACTTCTCAACAGAATCTGTAGGTCCATAAGACAACCCTTTTTGTATCCAATTAGGTAACCTCCTGCGCAAAGCATCAATTTGTGTAATCACATCTAATGGTTCTGTTAAATGTACAAGTTTCTTGAGTTGTTCTGTACAAAATTCTTTCATATCTCCCATGTGATCCCTGTACATAGGTCCATTCAAAAAATCAGTTTTAATTCTAGATTGTTCTGCACTAGACCAAAATTTATTTAGAAAACTAGTTTCAAATTCAGAATAGGTATTGATGTTTCTATTCAGTTGGTTTGCCCATGAAAGTGCTTCACCCTCAAGGAAACGTTTTACAAATTTAATCTTTGCAGTGTCACTCATTCCAGGTAAGAAACTATCTTGACAATGTTGTATGAAGTCCACAGGATGAAATTTCTTGTCACCTGGGAAACTTCTTACAGGTACACCACTTAAACTAGCAAAGCTTGGACTTATCAAAGTTTTTGTATCTAACCCTTCCTGAATCTGAGTTAACTTCTGCTGTAATTCTAAGACTGTACTCTGGGTTTCTAGTTTCAATTCAGAATTACTTTTGCTAACATTTTCAATTTTATTATTTAACACATTACAGTTATCTGTATGCTCTTTTATAACATCTGTAAGATTGCTATTACATTTTTCTTCAACATCGAGAATCTTTCCACATAACTCTGATTTGGTGGTGTGGATCTGAGAATTTACTATTCTTACACTGTCCTCAATTTTATTCACACGGTCATTTGTTTGTGTAATCTGAGAAGCATTTCTTGTAACTTCACTTTCTACACATTCGAACCTAGTACTAAACTTTGTCTCTAGACTTCCAATGTATTGTTTTAAATCGGTCATTGAGTCATTTGTTTTACTAATTTCCAAGTTAATTGAATTTGTTTGAGATTTCATGTCAGATAGTTCGGTTTTCATGGTTTTTATATCTAACGAAAGTTCGGTTTTCATAGTTTCCGTTTGTAATGAAAGTTCGGTTTTCATAGTTTCCATTTGTAACGAATGTTCGGTTTTCGTGGTTTCCATAGTTTCCGTTTGTAATGAAAGTTCGGTTTTCATAGCTTCCATTTGTAATGAAAGTTTGGAGTTCGATTCTAATATAAGTTCCAAGATTGATTTTCTTTCTATTTCCGCATTTGCTGCCATATTACTAGTCTGTTGTCCAGTCTCTTGTAAATCACTAGAAAATGGGACCTGCTGCTTTCTTGTAATTGGTGTAGAACTCGCGATACCAGAACCTTCTACCCCACTGTCAAAGTCCGAAACTTGAGTACTATCATCTCCCTCCTTTCTTACTGTATCCATTTTAAGATAAGTTTTCAGTCCACATAAAACCCCTATCACACAAACAGTCACTAAAAAAAAAAGAGAAAAAAAAAAAAAAATGAGTACTTAACTTCACACAAGGATGCGGCGATACAGGAATCTAGTAGTCCAAATTATTGCCATCTTCCTCCATTAAATTTCGACATCGTAGGTGTGGATAGTATTGTAGTCGAATTCTGCACTTTTATGATGGTTTTACTGCACATCCATCATATACATTATTTTCCTTGTATTCTGAAACACATTCTTATATTAGCGAATACTCATTAAAATCGTTTGATCACGTCACCACTTTAAACACTTTACATTAGTGAATACGCTTTTAAAATCCTGGTCACACGGCACCACATCTAACGTCCATCACCTCTTTTCGGAATGACTCAAACTGAGCCCTAATATATTCCTAAATAACGGAAATGTTTATTAGTTCTCAGTCTATAACGAAATCATTCCACTGTAGGTGAAGTTGAACTTATCTTATAAGCTGGCTGAAGTCCATTGCGTTGTGAGTTGTCTTCGGCATTCACTAAAGAAATTGATTCTACAGGATCTTCTCTTAAATTAAAACCATTTTAGTTGATATGGAAACGATTTTATTTCCACTTAAACATTGCACAATCAAGAAATGCAGCAGCAAGCCAACACAGCTGCTTACAGGCTTCTGGCCACTCGGATACTGCATAAAACATGGTTTCTCTCCAACATCTTTCTGCTTAACAACGTAATAAAAATGATGACAAAGTTTTGTAATTCACAATTAAACAATATTCTTTTACATCAAATATGCCAAAATACAGGAATTAAAACATTAGATTTAAGCTTTGACTATTTATGTCAATATATGTACTAGTTTCATGAATTTTGTATTTAAATGTAGTGCATAAATTTAACGTCATCCTTTTGACTAGTGTTTACAGTCGTCAAATTATTTACATTATGTGTGTTTTTGAAATGCACACATATTTGTTTTGCCAATAGTGTGTAGGCGTACTATTATTGTAACATATAATTTTAATGTGTTTCGGTTTGCGGTCAAATTATTTATTAATACGGATTTGTATATGGTTGTCGTAGTTTTGTTAATTTCGAAGATAGTTTCTTAGTACCAAACGGATTATTAATTTTAGTGCATGAACAATTATCAGTATTTAATTTAGGATCTAGTGATATATAAAACATGGTCTGCCCTAATTTATTTAAACAAAAGGTATATATGAAATCATGTTGTGCAATAGTTTATAACATGTAGCATTGTTGTTTTTATACAAATTAGTATCTATATAGGTTCAGAAATATCCAAAACGGAGTGTAAGGCATTTTTAGTGTTTGCAGCTATTTTTTACGAAAGTATAAAAAACTGAAAATTACGTAAAAGGTCAGGCAAAGTTATATTTAAATGAACGTACTATTTGTTAAGAG
Organism: Locusta migratoria; assembly: GCA_026315105.1. Lineage (NCBI taxonomy): Eukaryota > Metazoa > Arthropoda > Insecta > Orthoptera > Acrididae > Locusta > Locusta migratoria. The sequence continues at coordinate 443,901,654 of CM048748.1, read as the reverse complement.
CGTTTTACTAGTAGTGTTAATAGAATTCCAAAACAGAAGGCGAAAATGTAAAATATCACATGTCTGGTAATGAAGTTTTATTTTAGGTATCAGATATTTCGTGTTTCAATGTTGGCAACAGATTTTTAGGAGTTCGCAACATAGCAGAAACGTTACAAAGTCTCTCTTCCAACAGTATGTCAGCTATTTTTGTATTTCATTTGATATATTAATTTTTTAAATCCTTTTTTTTATTTGTTTCAATATTCCTTTCATTTATTTTTATTTTATTCGCTCACTCAGTTTCTTCCCTTTACTGCATTCCAAGCTGTGTCCCACACTCACAGCTATCAGAGCCTTTACAGTCTGTCATGCAATGCAGAGCATTCTGTCCCCACCCTTGTTCAGCATCCTTCCCACTCCACTCCTGTCCCCACTTACTGTCAAGATGATTATTGCACTGGAGTGGCCAGAGATGCTTGACATGCTTGCTTATGTTTGATTGATCCTGAACTATATTTGTACCTTTTCCTGATGAAGCATGGAGCTGAAAATTTAGTTGTGGTAATGTGAATGTCTGTTCTACATGCCTGTCTTTGGCTCAGTGATAATCTTTACAGAGAATTGCCACCTATCCTGTGTTATTGACATTCCAACCTGGGTTTTCCATTACTAGATTATGTCACTTATATTCATACAGGTGTCAATAGAAAATGTAAAACTGTAAAATTTGGCAGTCAGCAGATGAATGTGTGACAGTGCATCACTGTTTAAACATGCAGCAAACAAAATTAGGGGCCATGCATTACAAGGTCATAAAATCTTTGCAAACTTCATCCCATGTACTCAGTTGGAGAGCAGCTATGCCTTGCAGACAGGTGTGTAAACAATATGTCAGAATTTGAGAAGGGATGTTTAACAGGGCTCAAAGAAGCCAGTTGGATAATTTGCAAGTCACTTGACATTTTAACAGGAGTGATCATTCTAAAATGTTGACAGGAAAGGGTCAATTTTTTGCCAAACACAGCATGAAGAATGAAGTGTTCAAACTTCATAGAATGTGAGGGCCAATGAATCATCATATAGGCACTCAGGATACCTTAGTTATCATGATTGTCTATCCTACCCACAACAATTAATAACTGGTTCAAAGAAAGATGGTTGAGATCATGACACATCTACGACTGACTCCAGTTGACTTCTATACACCAATGAGCCTGTTTGCAGTGGTTTAGGGTACATTCTGCTTGGAATTACGTTCACTGGGGTTGAACTATATAAAGTGTTGAGTCTTACTTTGAAGTGAGTCCTGGTGATATATCTGGAGATGCAGTGGACAGTGGTTCCACCTCTAATGATCACATTGTTGACAGTACATTAAACTGTAATCTTTCCTTCCTTGAATAGCAATGATCTACAAACCTTACTTTCATTCACTATCTAGCCCATTAATGAGCAGTGATATCCGGGGCGATGTTTTATTTCACGGCAGGACCCCTTTGGTTGTGATCCACAGTGCAGTGGTACTTCAATGCTTTTCTATACAATGTTGCCTTTGACCACAAGCCATCCTGGGCTAACATTCCAGAAATATGAAGTAATGGCTTGAATTTGCACTACTTAATTTTATGCTTGCTGAATCCTATATTGACCAGTCAGAACATCATATCTCTCTACGATTAAGAACATTTGCTACTTTAGGGGAAAAGTTAACTATTAACAAGTCTTTGTATATGGTATAGTTTTTTAGTGTAGGTAAATGTGGACAAGAAGCACTAGTGTAATAAAAAAAGCAGAGTTTTTAGAATGTGATGCTACAGAAGAATGTTGAAGATTATATGGGTGAACAGAATAAATGATGAAGGGGTACAAAATTGAATTCTGGATACATGAGCATTGTGCCTCAAGCTGGTCAAAATAAGGGGACTGTTGATAAGAGACACCCTGAGGCATCATGGAGTAGTTCATCATGGTAATGGACTTGTCAGAGGGGTGGAAACACTGAAGAGGGAGGCTAGGGTGTGACATCATCTAGCATGGCCATGTTGGTGTAGGCTGCAGAAGGTGGAGATACTGGCACAGGATAAAACATCAATAAATCATATAAGTGGAGCTTCAAGTCCTCAGGAGATAAAACAATTGTAGTTTCATCTCTTGGAATTACTAACAAAAAAAGGCCACACTGGTGCTATTTTGTAATGCCACACCAATCTGTAATTGTCACCATTTTCCTGAAACTGCTGAAAGTCTCATGAGGAATTGTGTTGGTCTGGTGTCTTCACACATAAGTCCACAGTACAGCTAACAGTATATGTATCATTCAGATACTTGAGCCATCTCATCATGACAAAACCTGTTGATCATTGGGGCTTCTTTATGAAAGTGCTTTTTGCACACATTTTGCTGACAATTTTTTGTGTAACATGAGTAACCAATCCCCCTCCCCCATATGAAAGAAATTTTTAACCAGTCAACTGAAAGTAACAGAAAGAAAAATGTACAAATTATCTCTCTACCCGACTTACACTATAGCAGTTTAGATGTTATCACTTCCATTGTATTGCAGGGCATGCTTTCTTTCCATTCTCTATGTAGCACCTGAGCTTGTACATTTCCCAGATCTCATAACGATGTAATTTGTAATATTAAATCACTATAAAAAACATCTACCAATTTTTAATACTCTTGGATAGTATGTGACTTATTTCCAAATACAACTTTACATATACATTCCCTGACTGCTCTCATGTGAAACTGTTTTTAAAAAATTTACCAATAAAACAAAAGATATTTTTTCTGGCATTTTTTACGTGGGAACCAGACATGACACTGATACATATAGAAACTGGATTACACATATATCAACATTATATTCTTAAAACATGGTGGATCATAGTGTGATAGCTTTTACTTGTGCATATGTTTTTGTTATAAATAAAGACATTATGCCAATCATGGTTTGAGTATGCATCTCACTGGTTTAAATTTGTTGAAATACTTACTCCTGAATACAAACACATTTAGTGACACACTTAGAGACCTCTATACATGAAAAATTTTTGTGTCTTCTTCAATTTGATGTTGCTCTTTCTTTTTATTTATGTATTTATTTTCTTGTTTTTACTCAAAAACTTTGTTGTAAGTTACTTCAGTCTGGATTTCTGCTCTCTAAGGGCACTTTTGTTGTGGCAAGACAACATAGTTACACTTTAACAGAAATATTCGGTAACTTTAGTGACACACCAGATTTATTGGTTACAAACAAATGACTACTCAGCTTTGGCGCTGGAGAAGTACAGTCATTCCAGATGAAGTCCATACATCTGAATGACTACATCAAAGTTCCCTTGACTGCAAAGCACTGTATCAAGTTTAGTACTGTGTTCTGGATGAAATGACACACACTGTCCTAAACGATGTACACTTCACTGATGTGATGAACACAGTCCCAACTCATACTTGCTGATGGATCATGCACACTGTCTTACATGCTGTCATATGTACAGGCTATTTAATTACAATCTAGCCAATCAGGTTTGAAGCATGTGAAGGTGTTTGTAATGTGTGGCCTTTGACAGTATTGGATGAAGTGGTTTTGGTGACTGTCAGTGTTACTTTGGCTGTGGATGTTGGTATGGAGAGTGGTGTAGTTGTCTTCATCAGTATCTCTACCTGCAACAACACAACTTCTTCAATTATTTTACAGAGTAAGACTTGCTGCCTACCACACAAAGTTGGAGAGGGAAATCAGCTTGCAGAATATGTTGAATGAACTGCAAGTTACAGACAGATGCTTCAATTTGCAGATCACTGATCAAAAAAGACACAGAATTGAGCTCTGATTCCACACTGCCATAGTTCAACTCTACAATGAAAATTAATTTCACATTTAATTTCTGTAAACTGCAGTTAGTTTAATGCCAAAGTAATATGGACCAACTGAGCCTCGTACTTCTCTTTTCTCACAGTAGTAAGTTTTCTGTATTGCGTGTCATATTACTTTTATTCTAGGACCTCCATACTCATAAAATACCTCATATTCCTTAGATCTTTAATATTATTTCCAAAATTCTTATAGTAGTACTTTGATAGTCATCACTTCCTCATTCTCCTTGATTATTCATTATGGCTGCTTAGCAAATACAGCATTTTTACAAATACTACTATTAAGGAAAATTTGTCAGAGAAACAGCCAAATATTTGCAGAAAAATATAATAGTTATCAAATGTTTCATAAACTACAAGCTACTCAAGATTAAATAAATATATGATTGGCAGTTTTACATGTATAAGGAAAGAAGTTTGGGTTTAGTGTTCCACCACCAGCATGGTTAGTAGAGCTGAAAAACCAACTTCAAATGGTGAAATATGGAGAGGGCAATAATTGATACTATTTCACAGAAATTATTGTGGAATTTGCATTAGTTATTTTCGGAAATCACAGCAAAACTATAGTATAACCCCGATTTTGCGTGATTTCAATTTAGCATAAACCCTCATTTAACAGAAGAATTTTCAAGACACGGAAATTATTCCATAAGTGCAACACAATTTTATATTAGATATAACATAATTGAAATTATGGCAAAACCCGCATTTAGCACTAGGAAATGTTGAAATTCTCAAGTATTTATTTCTATTTGTAATAATTATGCTACAACTAAAACCTATGAAAAAGAAGTCATAAGCTTGTGAAGGATGATGTAAGGTCTATAATTGAGGTTTTCCTCCTCACATTATAAATTGTAAATTTCATAATGACATATACCATCCATGTATCCTGTGGGTGGAAAATGGGTCTGTGTGCTCATAAACAAAAAGCTGATGTACGTAACACACAGAGTACGAAATCACTGAAATGTTATATGTCTAGCATGTGTCAAGTCTAAATCAGTGGCATGGTCATACTATATTTATGTGATAAGTTGGCAGTGGTCAATGTGCATGTCAGTAGTCACTTGTTTGTTAATATGCATGAAGTGATACACCTGTGTTCTGACAAAAAATATTATGACATTAAATTTCTACCACACTATAATTTCCATTGCAAATTATCAATGTTTTAAATGATTAGTCTCTTTCAATTAAATCATGGGGCTCAGCAGAAAGTGGATGAATGAATATAAATGGTTCAGTTTGCATTGTGAAAAGTAAAGACACATACTTTACAAAAATTGCCAATTATCATTGTTTGAAATGATCAGTGTCTTTAAATTAAATCGTGTGGTTCAGTAGGTGGATTGGTGTGATCGTAAATGGATCATATGGGACTGTAAAAAAAGTAATGACACATTCATAACAAAACAAAAGTACATGCACAAACACCATCCAATGACATCATGGTGGAGTATATATTCAGTCAACAGTGATGAAGCAGGAGTGGACATGCTTGATTGGGTGCAGGCATCTAACAATTTACCCATCACGTTTGATGAATTCGTGGCTTGTGATGATGGTGCCACCACTACATGCATCCAGAATGTTGACGAAATCTGCAAAGAAAAATAAAAGCAGAGTGATGAAGATATCGAAGAAGAGGATGATGTTAGGGATGAAGAAATGCAACCACCATCATTCAGTGAAGCTGCTGCTAGCATAGACATTGTCCAGAGATTTGTCACAGGATTCAAAGTGGACAACTCTATTATAGATATAGTAAATCAATTGGAGATGGAAATTTGAACCTAAAATCCAACAGCGCTAAAAAGCAAACTACCATTTTTCATTTTTTTCAAAAAATAAGACAATGTGAAAGTCATGTAAATAAATAATATAGTAAGGACAGTTTACAACTCACCGCAAAGACATGGCGATGAGCTGCGACAGGCACATACAAAAGACACACACATACAACACTTTCAACTATCGGCCAAGGCCTTCTTCAGAAAATAGAACACTCACGCAATCACACAGGCACACAACACAGTCATACAACCATCACCTCTGGCTGCCGCACTCTGAATTCCAAGAAAAAGAAAAGGAGGGTGTGGGGAGGCACTGCGCCATTACTCATATTTTGTGGAGGATTGGCCCCTTTTTTTCTTCCCCTGTTCCTCTCTCTCTCTACAGGAGGCTGCAGCAAGGTCGGGGGGGGGGGGGGGGAGCGCCTCCAGGAGGGTCTGGTGGGGGGGGTGTCAGTAGCCCGACACCCCCCCCCCCCCCGGATACACCTCTGCGCGCGCACACACACACACACACACACACACACACGACACAGGCACAAAATGATCATCTCCAGCTGTCGCAGCCACAAATGATGGGTATGTGTAAGTAAAATTTAATCACATGGGTAGATTGGATCCAATATTGTAGAAAAAAGAGAGAGAAAATTAAAGAAGGTAGGGTAAAGGAAACACAGTGCATGTAGAACTGGGGGAATAGAATGGCAGAAGATGTCATCTGGCAGAATATTGCAAGGAGCATAGTTTAACCTCCTAGTGCAAATGATGGTTATAATTGTCCACCATGTTCTGTGGTGAATGGCTTGTGGAAATGAGGTTTCACCCTGACATTGCAACTGTGGTATTAGATGAGCTTTGTCCACTACACGTCAACTCTTTTCAGGCAACACAATGTAATCTGGGCTAATTATAACAGTTTGCTCTAGGCCACATGTTTACAATTTGTGCCCAGTGAAGCAGTCACATTATTGAATGATATTATGCAATTGCAAAAATAAGATGTTTACCAGATTGAGAGATAGAGCAGCTTCTTTAGAAAGTGATGACAGTTTTAGTGGCAATTCTGAAAGTTTTTAAGACACAGATGTTAAAGCTAGTGAAAATGACTCAATTTAGAAACAATGAATAAGACACTACTACAATAGACAGTACCTAGTGCATTTGTGTGTGCTAGCTCAATCAACATTTGTTCAGTGGTAGTACTGGTACAGTCATGAAACAATATAATGTGATGGCTTGTTTCGAATGTATTGTGGATGACGTTTTGTGCAAATTAATAGCTAAACAGACCAACTTGCATGCATAACTGTTCATAGCTTCTCATCCAAATTTAGCACCATGTTCCAGGGTTCACAGTTGGCAGAATAGAACAAGTGGTGAGGTAAAAACCCTTACTGGTAGTCTCTTTCTCCTAGGTATTGTTTTCAAAGATAAATTGGCCAACGAAAACAGTACATATTGTTTGCTGAGGAATGGTCATGTGCTCACTCTAACCTTGCACTTAAAGGGGTTAATAATCATTAAATCAAGTAACTAACATTTGGTTAATGAATTAATGAAGATGGTTGTGTTTGTTGAAGACACCTCGAGAGATCAGAAGTTTTCACATTGGTTCGAGGGGAGTAACACAGCATTTTTTAATGCTTGTGAACTGAAGGACAATTTAGCAGTGGATGGGGACTCTAACCATAATATTTTCTTGGTTTGAAACCATAGATATAATCTGAAGAAATTGCAAGAAGGTACAAAATTAAGGAGATGGGATGCAGATCAGCTGAAAGGACAAGACGTTGCTCAGAATTTTAAATGAAGCATTTGCAATGATTGACTGAAATGGAGGAAAGGAATTTGGCAGAAGATCAATGGGCATCACTGAGAGATGAAATAGTGAAGGTAGCAGAGGACCAAATAAGTAAAAACACAAGTCATAATAGAAATCTTTGTATATCACGAGTATATTGGACTCAGTTAATGAAAAGGGAAAATATGAAAATTGAGAAGGTAAATGTGCAAAAAAATTAAATTGATAGGAAGTACAAAATGGCTAAGCAATGCTACTGAAGCATGTGTAATTATAGGAAAGATAGATAGGATTACAGCCTATAGCAAAATTAAAGATGCCCATACAGTTGCATGAATATCATCTCAGATACAAAGACATTTTTAAGCAAAGAAGGGAATGCCAAAGGGTTTAAGGTGTATATAAAGGGGCCTACACAGGGGAAATGTAACTGAAGGCAATATTACAGAAAGGGAGAAGGAATTTTGATAAAGATGAGATGGGAGGTACTGTAGAGTTAGAGGAAAGCACTGATAGACATAAGTTAAAAAAGGTTACTGTAGTAAATGACCTTCCCTCAGAACTAATGATATTCATGGGGGTGATACCCCTGTCTAAACTATTTCACCTTGTATGCAAGATGTATGAGATAGGAAAAATACCATCAGACTACAAAACAACACAATAATTATCAAAATCAAGGTAGGAATATAAACAATAGTATAAAAGGATAGAATGTTACTAAATGCAAGAAAACATGTTGAGTCACAACAAGCATTATGAAAATTGTTCACATACTGAGGGTTCACTATGTGAACACCGTACACAGAAAGTATTTATTTATTAGTTAAGAACTGGTCCACCATAGACATTGAGAACAGGTGCAAATCTTTGAAGAATGGATTTGTAAAGTGTCTGTATAGTTTTTGACACAATGTTATGCATTCTTGTCCCGAAACCTCTCCCAATCACATCAACAATGTTGGGTCTGTAAGATTGGTCCTCATTCTCTGCTTTGATACTCCCATAATGGTTCAATTATGTTGAGGCATTGTATTTTTGCTGTCTTGGGTAGATGTTTGATAATTTTCTGATGTGGTACAAAGCAAACCTGAAACTTTTTGGCTGTGTGTGTGTGTGTGTGTCTGCACACATCACTATTTGGGAATGGCTATGTTTGTTAGCCACATGTGCAGTTGCTGTTAAAGACATTGAGATATTCATTCTCAGTTATCTGACACGTGAAAAAATAATAGAAACAGTTGAATATCACAATGTATATGCTTAAGTCATGGTGGTTTCCTCCCCATATTTGACTCTAGCAAGCCAGCACTTTGTATTGTAAGCTTACTTTAAGCTATTCAATACATAAACCCAGTTGTTTGTAGGAAATAATGTAAAGAATGGTTAATTGGATCATACAAAATATTTCTAGTACAGATTTTATGATTGTGGCACCATGTCCTTTGCAGCTTTACATTGGCATTCATTCCTGAAGGTTTAGGAACAGGTTAGATGCAACACTGTGAGGTTGTGGAGTGTGGATGTTGTTGGAGATTAGGAAAGGAGAGAAGCAAAAAAGGGGAAAAGACTGGCTGATCAAATCGAGCTGAAAGGCAGTGAGTGAGCAGACGTCAATTTTGAGGAAGTGATAGATAGAGGGGGCAAAATCTCTTTGGTTCTCTGGATGATTTCAGAAGTGAAGGATGTTTTAAGACTAATGTCCATATGCACGTTCAGAATAACTGGTGCTGGAGGGGAGGATTAAGCATCGAGATTAAGCAGTCTTTGAAATGAAACATGCTAAGTTCAACTGCATATTGTATCCCAGGGTGCTCTTCCTCTCAGCACGCAAGTCGTGTCGTGGCTACTGCGGGTTGTCTTGTGTGGTGACGATCGTTGCGCAGCAGCAAAGTTGAAACCGACAAGTACGACTGGCTCCCGCTATGGAGACCAGAGAGAACTTCGAAGTTAAGACCTTCATCCCCAAAGGTGAAGACAAGTTCGCTATCCAGAATCTAAACTGGAACTCCCCAGTCTAGCTTCGACTGGAAGTATAGGCGCTGACCAAACTTCTCTGCATACTGTACACGAAGATCCCCACATTCGAAGCGGACAATCATTAGGTCGGCGCTAAATCCCGGCAAACCCCACTCTTAAATGCGTTCCCTTGCTCTCCGTGCCGTTTTCGGCAAATGAAATCACTGCCTTCCGTTTTGCCCGGGAAGTGAGTGTTTACACCTACGGCGTTGAACACCTCCATGTAGGATTTGAAGGACGCACCCACCACATTTCCAAATTTACACTGGCGAGTAAGCTACATCCGCCGCTAAAGGGATCAACCCATCCCTCAGCCCTGGGCGCGGAGTCTCGGCGGGCCTCTACCAACAGTGGACTGACTGTTTCAAGTGGTTGTGGAGCCACACCGTCGCTCGCGAAGAACGAAAAGTCGAAAATTCTAAACGGACACTCCCCATTACAGAGTCCCTCGTATTAAGAGCGCCGTCGGCGGCTGAGGGCTAAACCTGTGCAAAGTTGCCTCCAGGCTTTCCCGTTTCGCTGAAAATCTGTGCTTTGCGAAGCAAATATCGCGTTGTTGACCAGTAGCCCATCTCCTCACACCAAAATTCCCCAACTACGATTGTCCAATGCATAACACCTCTCAAAACAAATCTTCATATTAATTAACATGTGTTGGGCTTGGGTTATGAATGTGATTAATTAATGTGGTGCGAAATTAGTGGCATCTCTCAACTGTGTGGATAGTTGCAGTTAGTCCTTTTAGTTCTTCAAATTATCAGGTAGAGATGATCAGAACACCATATCTTTAAAGTACACCCATAGGAAAATATTCCAGGAGGTGAAGTCAGTGCTTCCTGGAGGTCTGTGATGGAGTGCTGTCACGAGTTATCTGGCAACTGATCCATTGCCTTGGGTGTCTTCCGTTCAAATAGGCGCTGACAGATGCGAACAACGGGTGGTGCCCCTTCCTGCGTGGACATTAACTTACGTGCTTTTTCGAGTAAAGGGAACAACATATTCCGCTACATTTTCAGATAGATTGCCCAGATACAGTTGTACCTTCGAAGAAAAAATGACAAATAACATTATTGGCTTAGAAAGGACAGGAAAGTTCACCTAAGATGAACTCTTTCCCACGAATTCTCAGTACCCCATATACAGATATTGTGCCTATTGACGTTCAAGATTTTGTGAAATGTAACTTCATCGCTAAACACCAGCTTCGAAGTGAACACGTCATCTGTTTCAATTTTGTGAAGGACATACTCGTATAACTCTAGTCTTTTCACCTCATCAGCTACGGAAGGCTTCAACCAATATCAGAGGGTAAGAGTCGATCACTACCCTTTACCTTAGGACTCTCCAAATGGTCGGCTATAGAATCTTTTGCTCTCTTCTTGCTTGGGGGGCCGCTTTTCCTGAACTGCGAACAAGTGCTTCCCGAACGCGGCCAAGCTGTTCTTCACTCGTCCGCGGGCGTCCGGATCAAACTCCCGTTCTCAGTGAACTGTTTATACCAACGTCTGATACATCACCTATCAGGAGGCTGAACACCAAACGTGGTTCGAAGTGCACGTGAACAACTATCGTCGATTCACTTCTGACGTACTCAGTAGCTTGTTTAGCGGTCGCCATGTTTGAATGTTGAATAGAAATGGGTGAACAGCACTACTAGCAACTAAATGAAACTTCAGACCTTCACGCAGCAGGCGGCGAGGGTAGGGAATAGGAGCCCCCCCCCCTTCCGAAGTAATTTGAATTTTACTGCTGCTAATATAATTGCTTTATAATAGGCTTAGTAATAAGAATAATAATTCTTAATAATAATTCTTCGTAGTAACATTAATTTAAATCTATGCAACTTACAAAACTGGGTTCATGAGTGAATGTATGTTAGACATCTCCTCCTAAACTAGTGGACGGTGTGGACCTATTTCAACCAACTCTAGTACACATTTCATTGCTATCAGGCAACAATCACTGTCTGGGTAAGAACCACCTAAGACAGAAACGTCAGGAGATATGAACTCATAAACAACGACATAATGCGATAATATTATAAATCTGTTCCTATAATGACCGAATTTGCTACAATTATTTTTGAGGTCAGGAATAATTTGCTATGGTGGTAAAAACCACCTACGATACATAGTTCACACGATATCACGTCATAAACAATGAAAGATTCCCCATCTTGCGGCGCCTGATAACGTGCATTTATTTGAGAATGACAGCACTCAGCGACTTTCAATAAACTATGAACATAATTTCAAATATTTACGAAACATTTTCTCTCTGACAGCCCCAACAATATGATGAAAGGAAAAATGTCTTTCGCTTACTACTTTTCCGATGTTCATGAAGTACATCTACGACATTTGGAATGACGCTACAAGTTATTGTATTCGCGAGACATTTCAGAGGCAGTACACATACGTACCACTGAATGTTCCTTCAATATTATATCACATTTCGACATATAGGCTAGTTCATGAGACATGAAATCATAAACAATTTGGTTCATGAAAACCCGCAACGTCACGCATCAAGTTTCGATTTAATACGTCTTTACTACTAACACCAATCACGACACATTTTGCAGACATTCGGCACATATACCACTGAATGTACCTTCAAATTTACGTCATAGTACGACACATACGAGATATGACGTCATAAACAATGAAATTTCCGAATAACTGCTACATCATGCGCTATTTTTTCACATCTCCTCCTAACGTAATGGAACAATTTCAACACAACTTGGAATACACATACTTCTTACTATCAGACAACATTCGCTGTGCAATTAAATACTACCTACGACACATAGTTCAGGACATATAACGTCGTAAATGATGAGTCACAAAAACTTTTCCGTCATGCCACGCGTGATTTACGAGGTTTCATTCATCCACTATTTATTCATCGCAGACAATTTCCTAATATTACACTCTACAAATCTGAAAATTATACTATTGTTGGACACGTAGTCAAAGATATATGAAGTCATACGTATCGAGATGCATGGAAACGAAACTTAAATAGACAGACAGTATGGTAGAAAATGTTCAAATGTTTGTATAACTTATGGGACTTAACTACGGGGTCATCAGTTCCTAAACTTACAAACTACTCATGAACTACTTACGAACTAGGACGGCACAAATATCCATGCCCGAAGGGGGATTCGAACCCCCGACCGTAGTGGCCGTTCAGACCGTGACTGGAGCGCCTCAGTCCCCTCGGCCACCGCGGCCGGCACACTATGGTAGAAGCCGATGGACAGAAAGGGGGGAAGAACGATATGCACTGAGATAAGAACGGAATGAATACATGAATTATTAAAAAAAAAATTCTACCAGAAATTGGAGAACGTAGAGCAGTCATTGAGTCATTTACCAGCAAAAATTTGCCATCCGATTTTTGCAATGTGGCGTCAACCATCACAGAATATCCGGCTATTTCACAAAACAGTCAGAATTTGAACTGGTTGCAAATAAGGGGTATTCTTGTTCCTAAAACTGAAGACGTATACATGATAAACAATGAAATACTTGCCCTGTTACAGGTTAAGTCACTGAATGGAAGTCCACCGACACCATGGTAAATGTCGACGAGGCCGTCAATTTCCCAACAGAGTTCCTTAACTCGCTTGACCCAGCTGGTTTGCCACCACCTAGACCTTTAGTAGCAGTGGGATCACCAGTTACTTTACTAGCAACCTCGATGCGCCAAAACTATGTAATGGTACCAGCCACCAGGCTGTGAAATAAAATGCCTGTAAATCTATCGGATCAAACTGCGTGGTCATCAGTCCGTAGCTTACAAACTACTTAAACCTAGGTAAACTAACCTAAGGACACACACACACACACACACACCCATGCCCCAGGGAGGACTCGAACCTCCACGGCGAGCAACCGAGCGCTCCGCAGCGAGACGCTTTAGACCGCTCGGCTACTCTACCGTGGCACCAGGCTGTGTATTAGGAAGATAATGGATAATGTGATTGAGGCAATCATCCTACATAGAAAGGGAGAGAACGAAACTGTGTACATCAAACAAATACCCCTTATTCCAACAGATATACCTTTTAACCTCGAAACACTGCAGCTTCCAGTTAGACTTGCAGTTTCTGTTAGGATTACCAAATCACAGGTACAATCTGTTAAACTTTGCGGAGTGGATTTGAAATCTCTTATGTTTCTCACATGGACAGCTCTATGTCGCCTCCTCAAGGGTGGGCTCACCAAAGAATTTATTCATACTAGCTCCTGGACAGGTAACAAGTAATAAGGTATATAGTCAAGTTTTGAATTGAATAAATGTTATTTACAATTTGAATTTTATTACTACTATTCTTTCTTTGGATAATGCACTTATAAGTTTGTAGACTTGCATATTCCTTTGTTTTACTGTTTCATAATTTCTTAGCTGTTTTCATGAATACATGAAGATAAAATCTTTTCCGAATTTTTACTTTCTAATATAAGATTGGAAAAATGCGTATATATATACCCGGGCAATACCGATTTTAGCAGCTTGTTCTTAAAAATATTCATTCTTGATTATGAGTGAACGTGAAGTTCATAAGTGAAAAATTTGAGACACAGCACAGGAAGATTCATATAACTATTATGGGGCTTTAAAGTCTTCTACAGCGGAATAGATAATGAATTGTATCATAAAATTTCTAAATCTGTATTTCTATGAAGATTTCCGCGTAGCATAGCTCACCCAAGGACAGGTTTGAGCTAATCAGCTTAGTCTCGGAGACATATTTAACCATCTAAGCAAATATTTCGGCGCAGTATGTCTGTGTCCAAGTGATCCAGCGACAATACAGATTCGCGTTTCTCTCCTACAATACTAGACTTATTAGTGCGACGTATGGCCCGAGATAGACAGAAAACATTCGGTGACATCCCTCAGCCATTGCAATATCTGTAGTAATTTATTTCCTCTTAACTGTATGTAGATTTTATACAATATGAAAATCGGAACTTACTTGTTTGTTGTTAAATTTGCTACTTATAGAAAAACATTGTATTAGACATTGTGAGTCAGGAAATACTTTTCGAGGATCATTTTGCAGACGATATTGCAACAATAGAGTTATGTAGCGTTCACACGTTCTAAATCTTATGGGACTTAACTACGGGGTCATCAGTCCCTAAACTTACAAACTACTTATGAATTGAAACTTCCTGGCAGATTAAAATTGTGTGCCGGAACCGGGACTCGAACCTGGGACCTTTGCCTTTCGCGGGCAAGCGCTCTACCGACTTTTTTTTTTTTTTTTTTTTTTTTTTTTTTCGGGTCTCCTTCCTCCCCTTCAATCCGTCCTTGCACTCGCCAAAAGTGGCCTTCTCGGCCTGGCTTCTCCGCCATTTATATTGATTGGTACCTTCAATGTGAAATGAATGGTTCTTCTGTGTTGTTGTTGTTCTTCGTGAACGGTATAAGAGTATAAAATCAAATACGTAGAACTAAACGTCTTCTTCCTGAGGAGAAATACTGGCTGACGACTACAAAATGTAAAAGAAAAGTCCCTTCTCCTGGGATTAATGACAAAAAATTAGAGAGAGAAAAAAACATCCTTTTTGTGACAAATTTGAAATCTGAATCACTGATTTAACTTATGCTAACACAATTCTATTATCTGTACATCTCTCCTCGTCACGCAGTGCATGCCTTTTCAGGGTTCTGTTGAGGCCTTCACGGCTACCGTAGCGCCCACGAAGTCCCCACCGTACTTCACCCTCAACAGCAGTCCCCTACTTCAGCATGCGATTGCGATTCATTCTTCTTCTAATACATAATTATCCTACTCCCTGTTTTTCAAACAGAATTTTTAACATATTCCCAAAATTCCTTTTAGTATCCTTTTTTTGGTAAATCTTGTAATACTCGTGAAGTATATATTCTTTGTAATACTGTACATTGTCACTACCTTTGTTAGCTATTACGTAGTGACAAAAATTTCCAATAATCCAGTGAACGGTGTTGTTCTTTTGTCGAGGAAAAAACATTTCTTCTGGAAAAAAGATGTAATCCAAATTTATTTCTCTACCATCACTCCTCTTTAGGAAAGATATCTGTTTAATAAGTTCCTTCCATATATCAGTATTCCCCATACAAAGGAACCGATGGTCTAAAGTGTCCGTTCTGTGACATTTTAAACATTGGTTTGTGTCACTGAGGCCAATGGCATATAATTTTTCATTCGTACTTACTATGTTGTTAATTACTCTATACCAAGCCACTTGTGTGTCTGAGGAGAGTACTTTGTTACTTATATTTTTCCAAATAATTTTCCAATTTCTGTTTGGAAACCTGGCCTCCATCTTATTTTTATGGTCCTGTGATCTTAGTCTGTGCATCATATATTGATAGTTCCTCTTGGTCTTGTCCAGTAAAATACAACTCATATAACTGAGCTCCAAGTAATAACTACGTATATGTTTCAATTTGTAATTAATTGCATTTATATTAATTGGTAGCTGCAGACTGTCAGGTTTAAAAAGGTTGAATAACTGTGCTGTAATACCTTCAGGCTGGCTTTCAATTAGCTGTAAGGATCTCTTAACAAATAAAACGGTCGATTTTTTCTGAATATCGGTTAGTCCTAGTCCTCCCTCTTCCGGTTTTAACGTTGCTGTCCATGCTGAAACCCTAAAAATCGCTCCATGCCAAAGATAGTGGCAAATTGTCGACATAATAGCTTTTGCTATTTCCTTTGGTAAGGGGAAAATTTGCCCTACATATATAGCTTTCGAAAGGACGACGCAGTTGATGAGTCTAACCTTTTGTTTGATGTTCAGCTCCCTCATATGATTGAGTATGACTGTGCCCCGAATGCTATCTAAAATCTTCTTCCAGTTGGACGCTATCATTCGCAGAGGGCAGCTACAAAGAGTAAGCCCCAGGGCTGTGTGCTGTTCGACGCGCTGCGCCCATTTAATCTGGGGGTTCGTGAGACCATTTAAATTGAGGAATGCACTCTTGGCGCCGTTTATTTGTGCTCCCGACGCGTTGCAATACAGCTGTAGGATGTCTGTTAATTTCTCTAAGTCGGTCTGGCTCCTGACGATCACACCAACGTCATCAGCATAAGCGTTGGTGACATATTTCACGCCTGATAGTGAAATACCTTCGAGAGCATCCGTCAACCTTCTTAATAGTGGTTCCAGTGCTGCTACGTACAGGATCATCGAAAGCGGACTTCCTTGAGGGACGCCACTGTCAACTGATATGTTCTTAGTATAGTGCCCATTTATAGTAATCTTTGTTTTTATACCTTGTAACATATTCCTTAAAATTCTGACATTGCAGTCGTTTAGTCCCATGTAAGTCAAGGTTGATAAAAGGTATTCGTGATTCACTTTGTCAAAGGCTTTTGCAAAATATATAAAAGCAAGTCCTCCGTGTTCTACCGTGTTGGCAAAAATCGAAACAATGTCCCTGTATTCACTGACGGTCTTTAAGATATTGCGCCCTGGAAAACACGTCTGATGGCTGCCAATAATTTTTTCGAGAGCAGAACGTAACCTCTCTTTGATGACCCTCGCTACGATTTTATAATCGGAATTCATCAGTGTAATTGGTCGCAATTTAAGTATATCTTTCGTTTCCGTATTCCTACCCTTCGGAAGGAGCACAGTAATACTCTGTTTAAAGTCTATAGGGACTGCCACCCCATGAAGTGTTTCATTGACAATTTCAGTAAATTTACTTCCTATTATGTTCCAGTAAGTAGTATAAAATTCAATGGGCAATCCGTCTGGGCCTGGTGATTTTTTAGGGGGTGAGGACTTTAAAATATCTAAAACTTCCTCTTCTGTAATTGCTCTTTGTATATCACGGTTATCTTCATCTGTGATGTTGTCCTGTAATCCAGAATATGATAAAAACTCCGTTATTACTATTTCCTCTATGGGTCTATTACCATAGAGGGTAGTAAAATAACTGAAGGCCGCATGTAGAATGTCTTTTTGATTGGTTAGGACACTGTTATCCTCGGCCCGAAGACTCTCTATAAAACCTTTGCGTCGAAAATTTGCATGGCGTATTAGGTGATAGAGCGAGGCAGTTTCTTCTTCCACAACAGTCTGAGTGTGTGATTTGATTTTTAGGCCGTCTAGCTGTGACTTCTTAATTTTTATGAGCTGAGCCTTTATCCTGTTAATTTCCATTATGTTTTCTTGATTCAGTGGGTGTTCGTAAAGATCCCGGAGACAAGAGTAATAGAATTCTACTGTGTGTCTCAACCATCTCGCTCTCTCCTTACCGTATGCTATCAACGTGGCTCTAAGTTTCCTCTTTGCTTCCGTGGTCCACCACTCAATGTTCGATCTGTACTTGTGGCGACGTCGTAAAGCAGTCTGCCAGGCCTCGTTGATTGTGTCAGCAAGGGCTGTATCTGACAACATGTTGATATTCAGTTTCCAAACGGGCCGACCCCAATATGTCTTTTGTTTCTCTAACTGAACACTGCATCTTACGGCGAGGTGGTCAGAGAAGGCGGTCGGTATGACTTCAATTGCTGACACTTTATTTTCCAGGTTCGCAGAAACATAGATCCTATCAATTCTACTTTGTGACCTACTTGTGATATAAGTATATCTGACTAGGGTGGGATACTTAATTTCCCATGCATCTTTCCAGCGCAGGTGAGTAACAAGAGCCTCGAGTTCCCTGGATTTATTGAAATTTGGTCTCTGGTCCTTTTCGTGTAAAACACAGTTCCAGTCGCCCCCTAGTAAAACTGTTGCAGGATTGTCTTTAAGTAATGTTAAAATATCACTCTTAAAAAACTGAGCTCTGTCCGCCCTAGCATTATTCCCAGATGGTGCGTTGATAAAAGTGGTGTTATGAAGTTTACACCGAATGCCCCTTCCTGAGTCTAAAAAACTGAGATCTTTTACTTCAATCCCCTCCCTGACTAGGATAGCCGTCCCACAATGGTGTTCATGAGCTATGTTTAAAATTTCTCTAAAGCCAGCCACATAAATGTTCGGTATTTGAACTTCTTGCAATAAGGCGATATCAGTATCTGATTGGTACAGAAATTCTTTAAGAGCAGCTACCTTAACATCACTTTGAATTTTATTTATGTTTAAAGTAGTGACGTTATACGTTTGCTCCATTAGGAGACTTGGCTAATTCGAATGTCAAAATTATTAAAGGGACAATATAATTCTGTCTTTGCTATTCTTTCTATCATTTCTCTTCAAACAATAAAATCGTGACATTACCTCGACTCTGACTAATAATGAGAAGAATACGAATAATGAATAACAGGTACGTATGGCTCGGTTCATTGTCATTATCATCTTTAGCATTTGCAACAAGTTTAGTAGAAATCTTCGTCTTCATCTTGCGGCAGTTCGTCTACCATATCGACATCCTTGCCGTCCTCGTTGCCTTCAGACCAGTCCACATTTGTCTGTGAAGTGCTCCGTCTAAGCAGTGAATCATCTTCGTTTGGTGATAGGGGCTGCATACTGCCCGAAGGCAGTTGTCTGTTAAGTTCTTGAGAGCGCATGGAAGCATTGCTTGTTGCAGAATTTCCTTTTCTCTTGTCACGTTCCTGAATGGCACATAATTTTTCCTTTAAAATAGGTGCAACCTTTTCAGCATTTTCATGAGCCACCCGACGTTTTTTGTTTCTCTTCCTTTTTGGGGAGCCCTCTGGAGACGAATTTGGCGATATATCATTGGAATCAGCGGAAGATTTCTCAGAAGGTTTACAGTCTTCCTTCCTCTCCGTGTGTCTGTTCTGAACCTCCTGTTGAGTTCCAATGTTCGTCCCTTCCCCTTGCAAAAGTCTAGTGTCGAGATTTTTCCTTTTGTCAGTTTTATGTGCACTAAGTTGTGTGTCCCCAGGAGAAACTTCATACTCTGCTGTTTGCATTTTGTTCATAGTTGGATCGTCATTGACACTGGTGGACCAGTCCGGGTGCACTTCAGTTTCCATGGGTATTTGGACAGAAATCTGATCCCCTTCCTGTTGTGAAACTAGAGAGATCTGTGCAATTTCGGATTGTTTGGTAGCCTGCGTTTTCGCCTGTACGGTGGTTGAATTGTCGGGCTCATCAGATGTTACTGTCGGCGATTCCATTGCGGGGCCCTCGTCTGCTGCACTGACGTCATCGGTGCCTCGCTGCTCCGCGGTGTTTCCGGGTGCCGGCAGGGCTTCGGCGAGTGGCGACTGCACAGTTGTCGCCTCGGCGGGGCCGCTGGGGTAGACGGCGGCCGCATACGTCAGCCTGAGGCTGACCGCCGGGCCCGGGGCCGCAGGCTCCGCGCGCGGCAGCTGCGCCGGCCGCCTCTTGCTGCACTCGCTCCTCACGTGGTCGGTGGAGTTACACAAGGCGCAAGTCTTAGGCTGACCGTCATATATGACAATGCCTCGGTATCCACATACATTTATATATGAAGGGATATGCCTCTGTAATTCAATCTTGATTTGTCTAACACCGTTAAGTACGGGAAACATATACTCCTCGGACCATTTTTCAGCTATATTAGATATAATTCTACCATATGGTCTCAGAACTTTGTTTATTTCTTCAGCCGGGACCTCGAAGGGCAGCTCAAAAACACGAACAGTTCGAATTCCTAGTCCGGCATGTGACACTAAAACTTCGCTAACTGAACCATCGGAATGGTTAAATTTAGCGACACCGCCACATTTATCAACAATTGAACAACATAATTCTGGGTTTATCAACTTCAAATATACAGAATTTGTCACAAATGATAAGTGAACACCCTCTACTTCGTTACCGGTCATCTGAAATTTCTCCATGAACCACCGCCTAATTTCAAAAGCCTTTGGTCTGACAAAATTTCTATCGAACGTAAATTTTACCGTATCTTTCCTCAGAACATTTATCGTACTCATTCTGTCTTACTACAGCTCAAAAGCATAGCTACTAATGAAAAGAGCAGTTCAAAACGAACCTTACTCGCAGCGACACAGCCGTTGTTTACGTCCGGACGCCGAGCAGCCGCCACACGTCCGTCCAGCACCGCAGCTGTCACTCGAATGACCGACTGAGCTACCCCGACACGACTCACGATGCCGCCTCACAACCTTACTTCCGCCAGTACCTCGCCTCCTACTTTCCAAACTTCACAGAAGCTCTCTTGCAAACACGCAAGACTAGCACTCCTGGAAGAAAGGATATTTCACGGTATGCGCCCGCGCATTGTCGTACAAAATGATGGACAAGTTGCGCAGAAATTGTTGCCGCTACTTTAGAAAAGATGGTCAAAGGCGATGCGGCAACAGTTTGTACTTCTACTTCAGAGACGGTAGAAGACCTGCCCGATGCATGTCTGCCACAGTTTGTGGGCCTGCATTGAAGGCCTTTACCCAACGCGCCACTGTTCTGCCCGCACGCCTCTTGCAGACTGTCGTGCTGTACGACCTCTGGCACATTCAGTCTTGGTCCAACTCCGTTGTTTCAGTTTCGAAAACATAGTGACACCGTTACGTAAGACCGCTCGCTCACAAGTGTCTGTGTTTCCCTCGATTGTCCGCACGCCGGTGGCGTGGGACGGACGAGTCCATTTGCTCGGAGGTAAGGAGGATATGTCAACAACATGTACTATCAACGACAATAGTAGATTCCATTCATAGTGTCTCCACAGCAGTGTTGCTACTATTGAAGTTCCAACCCTCGTATTTAGTAATTTTTCGTAACAGACATAAATGAAATCAGTTTAAAAATGGTTTGTTGTTACTGTAATGTTAGAAAACCTAAAAAATCAATACATTCCCATTTTTAGGATTTTATTTTGCGTTTTTAATGTGCAAGTTTGTTCATTTTAAATTCAGTTCCTATATTTCTAGTATATACATGTCTCTTTGTGCACGACCTATATTTTCTGTACAGTATTTTCCTGGAATTTTAATGGCTAAGTCAACTGGCAACACTGGCACCACCTTAGTTATTCGATCAGGAAAAATAAAACAGGTGAAAGAAGATATCGTGAGACTTACTCTAGCCAGTATTCTTAGAACTACACCTTAACACATTACTCTGCATAGAAATCAGTGCATTAAATGATAATGCGGCTGTAAATGTCACATGATGTGCTTAGTTTGCTTCGTCGAGCTGTGCTCTGGTTATTTTACTGCATTTCATTCCGTTCGCCATTTAAGACGTACAATTGACGCCAATAATGAGGTACCAGGTAGGATTGAACCCCTAACCTTCCACCACACGTCTTGAATTAAGAGAAAATAAACTTGATTTTATGAAACGAAATTTGTTGCGTAGTGTTTTCATCAAATTTCTTGAGAATCTCCTTCTTTGTTTGCTTGCTGTAATTACGCTGTTCACTAGTATCGCTGGATTGTCCACGAAGGCCAGGAAAGTGACCTTGAGTTCGTCTTTCACATATCCAAGTTGAGTAGGTTTTTAGTAATTCTGATTTTTAAGTACTTTCTCCCATTCTCTAACGACTTTATCAAGCTTGAAGAGCAGTGGTGACATCCGTCACCTTGTCACACGCTGATCGCTATCTCTAAAGGATTTGCTATATCAAAATCAATTGATGAGAAGTAGTGTGTTGTGTCAAGTCTATGATCTTCTAGCACAATGAAGAGGGTTTATCGATTAATGGAATCATACGCTTTTTGAAGTCAAGGAACATACAAATGATAGGACAGCTTCGTGTTACCTTACATATTTGTTTTCATGTTGAAAATGTGCTCTGCATGGGATCAAAATGTTTGTATAGTCTATGGGACTTAACTACGGGGTCATCAGTCCCTACACTTACAAACTATTTATGAACTACTTACGAACTAGGACGGCACAAATATCCATGCCCGAGGAGGGATTCGAACCCCCGACCGTAGTGGCGTCTTTTTTTTTTTTTTTTTTTTTTTGCTCTATGGGTAGTTCTGTTCATTGCGGACGCTGATCGTATTTGTTCGTTGATGTTCGAAGTGTTCTTGGCTCAGCTTTTTTTATTACAGAGGGCGTTGAGCCCCCTGACCGGACGCGCTGAGAGTCCCCTCGGCCACCGCGGCCGGCACATGGGATCACCCTTGTCCGACCTCTGCCTGGTATTGCCCAAAATTGTATTCGAGATGCCATTCAGTTCTCTGACGAAGACAAACTAACAAGGCATTGTAAGTGACTTAAACTATTGAAATTCCACTGTCCTTATTAACATACCACTTGTCTCTTGTTTATGTCCTCCAGATAGATGTTTACACGATTCCGACTCTCGCATGTATATTAGGATAACTATGAGATCGTCAAGTGGGCCTAGGTTCTTCTAGAATTACGCAATTGTGGTGTCTTCTCCAGATGTTCCTTTCTTTTTGAGACATAGGATGTGTATTGCTGTTGAATAGACGGGCATATAATGCCCTTCATAATCTGTACAATTTATTTGGATAGGATAACACAATAAATGACAAGTTTTAGGCCTTATAGGTGTGCACTTTCCATGAATATTTAGGAAGACAAATGGAAGGCACGGCAGCAAACCAATTACTGAAAATAACAATAAAATATGACATTAATTAAAAATTCTGTTTAGCCTTGGGCTTCATAAAATATAACTTATGCTTAAATAAAAAAACTTCCCAGTTAAGGTATTGTGATGGTGTGTTTAAAGTCTCGCCTAGGCTACTCTTTGAATAAAAGCATTCAAATAAAACTTGCTTTTATACATTTGTTGATGTTTTAAATTACCCACCTTTAAAAAAAACTCGCAAGGAACAAATTACAAGAAATTCTTATTTCTGAAGTTTCTGCTCAAAGTGATCTGGAATAAAAGGCTTTTATTTAAATGGTCTGGTCTCTTTTTCCCGGAACCAGAAGAAAGATTTCTGAGTGTTTTGGCGTTTGTTGTTATTACAATCGTATGCAACACATATACTCCCTCTTCCAACCGTTTCTTAGTTCTGTAGAGTATCAGACTAATCAAATAAGTTTTCTGAGTCTCACAATGTAAATTCGCTACCCTCTCCTAGTTTTAGTTCACAACTCACGCCGCTAGGAGATGCTCGGGAGTGGTGTCGCAAGTTTCCGCTATTATCTATATAGGTTATTTGGTCATATATATTTAAAAAAAATTAGGGATATGTTTAAGGAATGTAATTAAAATTAGATATCTTTTTATCTAATTTCTTTTATGATGATGAGAAAAAGTGTCGCTGCAAATCAAAATATTTGACATATTTAATCATAGTTATGGTGCAGTTTGTACGTTTAGAAACACCTGGTAGGTTTTTTTATATGTCTTAGGCTTAAAGATTTATCCATATGATTTTTTATTCACAGTGTTTCATTACTTAGGTCTTTATTCGTAGCTCTTCATGGTCATGAATACTATGATACTGACGTCTGCTTTTTTCGTCTTCTTTGACAGAAGCTACGTTTGTAGGTCCAGGATTTTAATAAAATACATTCCTCCTTTTTCCCTGTTATCATTTGTAATGATAATTACCATTAGTAGCCGTCATATTTGTTTGTAATTAGTAAAACTATGCCAGTATTTTTGCAATTGTTGGATTTCTGAAAGTTGTATAGAATTCAGCTTGAGGAACACCGATAAGAAACGTTCGTAGATTTCTAGTTCATTCACCATCTATGGTGTAGCAGGGGCCTGAACTCCACGAAGGGGTGGAAAACATGTTTCAATAAATGGAAGAAGGCCCCTCATGGTAAAGAAAATCGTTGCACATCCCTCCTGTCTTCGCCGAGCTGATCATTCAGAAATAACAGGAATTTTAGCTTACATAGTTCTTTCATGCCTGCCACAAAGTTTACTGAAACCAGGCAGTATAGATCGAAAATATACGGAACCAATATGTTCTGCTAATGAATCTCGGTGTCTTTTTATTTCGGTAAGTTGTTCATTTCCAGCTTCGGTTTGTATCGGCAGCATACGAAGACGAGAGGCCAGAGGCAGCTCCGCAGTCGCCACAGCAGACGGCAACAACCGCGCGTGTGGCGCGTAGCTGCCGACCGCGTCGCGTCAAACTTATCTCACGTAATTTTTAGAGAATGGAAAGAGGTATGGCTCTCCTATGTGCGCGGCGTTGTACTTTACTTCTAATTATAACAATAACTATGGGTAATATCTAAAAGAAAGCCAGTTCAGAATCATGTAGTGATCTTCGACTGTATAATGCAGAATTTTTTTTCTACCGCTTAATTTTTTTCAAAACCGACTGAGGAAGCTGCGTTATCGAAGAACACACATAAATCCAAAAATAGTGTTTTTAAGTTTTTTACACAAAAAGTAAAAGTCTTAGAAAGAAACTAAATACAGAGAAGGAAGTAGCTTATATTCGTCAACAAACTGTGCGCCTCGGATAACCGGACAGAGGCCTGACAGAGGAAACGCCTGCCCTCCCCCTCGGCTGCGTTAAGAGTGCTACAGGCTGTTCCATTGGAAAGTGCGCTTTACAAACGGCTGGTCGCCTATCCTCTGCCTCTGCTCTGCCTGTGCTGCGTAAAGTGTGCGCCGGGCTTTATGTAGGCCAGCTGGCCTCGGGGGCGCGCTCTGCCTGTGCACGATAAAGGCCTCTACACAAACTCCGATTTATCATCCGCCGGCCGCGGTGGCCGAGCGTTCTGCGGCGCGTCAGTCGCAGTCTGCACGGCCACTACGGTCGGGGTTCGAATCCCCCCTCGGGCATGGATATTTGTGCCGTCTTTAGTATTAGCTAGTTCATAAGTAGTTTGTAAGTTTAGGGACTGATGACCCTGTAGTTAAGTCCCATACGCTCTACAAACATTTGACCATTTATCGTCCACCCAACAAGCTACCCAACGAACCAAACAAATTCGTAGGACCCTACACACGTTACGACCAACTGCGTTCAGTGATTGCAGCGCCTCCCAGTTCTGGTGCCTGTTTTCGCAGGTTCGCTGTGCATACAGCAGACGATCGCAGGCAGGAAGTTGGTCGGGTAGCGCTACACATGGTACAATTTGTCGGTGGAGTGATTAGGGGGAGAGGGGAGGGAGGGGGGGGGGTTCGGATGTCGGACAGTCAGGCCCTACCAACCATCCGACAAGGAAAGTTGGTCGGCAAGCGCCTCCACACGTTCTATTTATCGGACGGCCGATAATTTGGTCCCGACAAATCGGAACGTGTGTAGGGGCCTTAAGCCGCGAACAGGGCTGCCGTCGACCCTCGGCGGTCGCTGGCTTGCAGGCAGGCCGTGAGGTGGACCAGAAACACCGCGCATTTCTGGGGAAAGTCGGCGAGGCCGAGAGCCCCGTGCGTCTTGTTCAAATGTTAAAATGTTTGTATAGCTTATGGGACTTAACTACGGGGGCATCAGTCCCTAAACTTACAAACTACTTATGAACTAGCTAATACTAAGGACGGCACAAATATCCATGCCCCAGGGGTGATTCGAACCCCCAACCGTAGTGGCCGTGCGGACTGTGACTGACGCGCCGCAGAGCGCTCGGCCACCGCGGCCGGCGAGCGTCTTGTCCAAGACGCAGGTCTTCGCTCGGACCTTAAATACCTCATGTCGTCACGACATCCAGCACACGGCCTGTGATGTGGCTCTGGCACACTCAACAACTGTGCCATGTACCAACCCTTCGAAAAGATGACTGAATTAAAAGCATCGACTTTTTGAGTTTTCGGCTCGCATAAGTACTGCTGAGTCCCTTGATGTTGAATAGTCGGCGCATGGTACTTGCTTGCATATGTGCCGGGAGCGCCGTCATGTTCAGTCCGCACGAACTACGTTGTACCACCGTCGACTTTGGGTGACGTCGCGCCCGCCTATTGGGACCGGAACAGTCTTCCTTTGGTTGAGTTCTGCACCAGAGGTACGTCCTTATTGTCTGAGCAGTGGACTAGTGTTGTCTATGACATGCGTACTTCCTATAAGGACGCCGACATCGTCGGCATAAGCGGCGCATTTGACAGTAGCCGTGTGGAGCGCACTCTTTCAACCGCGCCGCCTGTTGCTCGCAGGTAAGGGTCAGTCGTAGTAAGAAACAAGAACATCGATATGGGGCGACCTTAGCGAACCGACTGTAGATGGAAATAGTGCGCCACCCATTGCTCACGACCGTCGAATGTGACTGTCAAAAGATTGTGAATGACCTCGAGAATTTGAGGACGAAAACTTATCTGACAAAATCCACAAATTATTCAAGCAACCTCCTTCAGAATAAGCTTAAGCATACTGTTGGTAATACTGAAGGCAAATTTCTTAGCTCTGGTGTCTTTAAGACCAGATGCAATCACTGTAATAAACAGTACATCGGCCAAAAACTTCGCAATTTTCTCATTAGTTTTAAAGAATACACAATTGGTGTATCAGATAATAAATCTGTGTTCGGCCAACACCTACTGCAAAACAAACATTCTGAAGATCCCATGAAAACGAATCTTAAAGTCTTACACAAGCTACCTAAAGGGGTCTTATTGAATGCCCTTTGAAGAAATTGAATTTTTTTCGCATCATAAAAGACACTCATTGACATTGTTAAATGAGCAATTGGATTTTAGGGAGAAACATTTTTACGATCTTTTTGACGACCTGCTGTAACGCATATACTCTTTGTTATTTATTATTTTATGGTTGACTTGTCGCTCGTTAACATTTATTGACCTGCTGTTACACATAACTGCTCTTTTTCTAACCTTAGTCTCACATTTTGTTATTAATTATTTTCTGGTTGATATGTCTTTCGTGACAGTTCAAAATACCAGAAATTGTTACCCAGCTCTTACATTTTACCACCTCCAATAATGAATTTTAAATATTTTTATCACCTGCTACATATGGCATCTATGAGTTTTGGGGCATTTTTCCCTTGTACTTGCTAACACCGATCGTGGCTTGTCTCCACCGAGACGGACGGCGTCCCCTGGCCGTTACATCTCTGGCGCGTCGTCTACTTTGCTGCTGTACGCGCTAACACCGGTCGCCTCTGCTACCGCGGCCTGTTTCCATGGTGACCGACCGCGTCCCTGGCAGCAACATCTGTGGCACGTCGTCTGCTTCACCACTGGCACGACTACTTATCGATGTTTCCACGACGCCGTATCCACGGCAACCATCGGCATCGCTGTATTTTATCTTTGACTTACAGTCTGTCTTCGATTTGAATGTTATTGTAATCAACTGCCAATAGATGGCAGGTATTTCCTAGACAGTTTCTTTTTATTGTTTAATGCTTCAATTATTTTGTATTATTGACATGACAACTATGTTTTACAGTTAACGAAATGCCTTTTTGTATCCATTATGCGTTATTTATATAGGCATATATATTTCTTGTCTTATCTTTTACTGTATGACGTTCCTCATTGGTTTATAACATGCTGATGCTGCAGGCGATGGGCAGGGCTTATCCTTTATAACGGAGAGCGTTCTCTCGCTGGTTAGCAGTCGCACGCTCATCGCCCGGACACCAACAGCGAGGTATACTTTTTATTTATTTATTTAACGTAATTTTCTAGTCATGTTTGTAAATTTGTCGTAGCTAGTAATGGTGTAACTGTTTCCCTCTATAGCCTACTGTATTTTATTTTACAGCCAGCAGGTCTGAGGATCATCCACCAGAGATCGAAACCGGTTACCTGAACTAATAAATTGTTAAATTTTGCGAACTTGACTGTTACTGTCCTCTCTTAAATACACCCATGTACGAGGGAGGATTGGAACCTCCGACGGCGAGCAGCGGCGCGCTCCGCAGCAAGGCGACTGAGACAAAAGTCGTTCGTGTAGATGAAGTTTTAGATCTGAAAGTCGAATAAATGTTGCGACTGGTTTGTCTTCACGATAAGAGTTCAAGTCGTAGTCAGAAAGAATATTTACTGTTAAACTGGTCCCTACACTTTCAATAATATTGTGCAGTATTTTACACTGCGCAATATTATTAATACTCTGCTGGTGTGACTGCAGGTTGGACAATGTAAGTAGAATATATTGACGGGTCTATTGAAATTACATTCCATAGAGTATAACTGCTTGTATTGTACAGTCTCTGCCTAAAACTGAATGTCTTTTTCAGTTCAGTCTTGTCTACTAATCTGTTTATTTTTTAATAATTTGTTCTGTTGTCATATGAAAAGGGATCAAAAACAGCGAAAAGACATTCGTTTGAGAATTATAGTAAATATTT
Organism: Locusta migratoria; assembly: GCA_026315105.1. Taxonomy (NCBI): domain Eukaryota; kingdom Metazoa; phylum Arthropoda; class Insecta; order Orthoptera; family Acrididae; genus Locusta; species Locusta migratoria. Next base: position 443,873,044 of record CM048748.1, on the reverse strand, counting down.
AGGGGTTCGGCAGCCTTGTATGTCAAATGAAAATATTCTAGTAGTAGTAATTGACAGAAGAAAACAGCATTATGATCACTTGTTGAAATGTAGGGAAATTTACTCAGGAAGCTTCACTTGTAATAGTGAAGGAAAGATTTATATTGACAACAAATTATATTTAAAAGAATGCACGATATGTTATAGAACTTTTATGCTCGTTTGTGTATATAAAATCTGCATGGGATACTCTGCAAAATGTGTGTGTTTGAATATTTACGTGAAGAAATTCAAAGCTATAAATTAATGCGGTTTTGCTAATATGATTAACTGCCTCTACAATAATATCCGTGTTGACTTCTTGGAAGAGTGTGTATCGAATTTCTATATAACTGGAACTGAGCAGAATAGGATAATTAAATTCAAATCTGACTGATTAAAATCTGTAACCTGTTCCATTAAACCTTCATTGCATTAATAAAAAAATAGAATTACTTTAAATTTCAGTGGTGTGGCCCTGACAATGAGTGACTGTTATAAAAAATATAAATTCACTCTCCGCAATCTGAACACGAGATACTTATGATCATCTGTACATTACTGCAATCGGTAAGACTGCTATTTTGATACAATGGTACAAGCTGCAAAAAATATTATAATAATAATTTTCGTTAAAAATTTCTAATTTTAATTATAATGTAGGCTGTTTTATGCAATGTATTTAATAATTTACGTGATCAAGTAGAAATTATGAAGGCTTGATGGTTTTGTTAAGAATTTATATTTTCTGAGATGAACGTTGACACAAAAATTATAACATTTATCATTACAAAAGTTTCATTCGTTTCCAATTTTTAAGTGTCTGAACACAAGTAGGGCCTAAATATTTGAAGCAGGCCAGTGTTTTAAATTACGATACAATTACATAATCAAGTTCGTTTTATTCTGAAATTTTAGCTGTCTGGAAACCAACAAATCAATTGACTGAGAACAGTGTTTGAAATTATGATTCAATTACATAATAAAAATATCGTTGTGTAATCTGTAAATGTTTAAATAATGGTTGTCTGGCGCCGTAAAATTAAAGAATCTCCATCATAAAATCGCACTAATATTTCATCATATCCTTTGAGCTGAACATGGAAAAATTTCTGCTCTGCATATGTGATGACGTAAGTTAATATATCTTGTGCCGTATCATTTTAAACACACAACTCTCGACCGCATTATTGACTTGACTACCTCTAATAGGTAAGCCACGCAAAAACCAAAGAATCCCTCAGACTGACTTTGCAGTACTATCCTATCCAGAGTTTACATATTATACTCCTGACAGATACTTTTCAAGAACTGAAAGTAATCATGAGTGCATCGAAAAGTGCAACTGGTACTGAGGAATTAGTAGTATCAATACTTTGCCATTTTTATACATTGACATTTTCTGTAAGAATAAAATTTTTGCACGATTTAAGTGCAAAGTTGTGTACCGCACCTACTTTTAAAATTGGATCTAAGTACATAAATATGGATTCATGGAATCCATTTTGAATTAATATGGATCTGCAAAAGTACATCAGTTGGACGAGTGACGATTGTCGGAATGGTGTGACAGTTATTGGGATCACCTGTCCTTATCAAACTTTCATGTGTCGCAGGTTTTCTCCTGTATTATCAATTCTTCCTTGATGTATGCTTCCAATTTTCACTACTGGAGCGCAGTGTGAGCTCAAGAGTCGGAAAACAGTGGGCGTCTGTAGCTGCCGTGTTTGGGCATCCGAGACTTTGTCAGTAATGTTGCACAATGTCGAGTCAATGCCTTTGGCGACCATCATTCCTCTGCTCGCCTTCCCTACAGCGTTATCTACATGAATATTCCAAAAAAAAATATCGGAAACTTCTAAAACAACTTTTAGTGCGAGAAACTTCAATTAAACAGTTCAATATTCTCCTCAACACAGGAGACAGTTAATTTATACATCTTTATTCTGAGTTATTTTGAAAAAGAGCGCTTAGCACAGCCAATTACAGCAAATTGTGGCTGCCATAACCATCTGAAACGAACTATTCGAAATGTTATCGTTGGAAAGTACATGAACAATTATTTATAAAAAAAAAAAGAAAAAAAAGTTTTTACGAAATTTGTGTCTAGTATTCTTTTCTTTCTTGTTCTTTTCACCTTACAAGTAAATCTATTCTAGTATAAAAGAGGGTAAATCAGTGCTAAAATTGGTTTATTAGTCGTGGTCCTGTTTGGAGGTGGTACGCCTTTGCCCTCCTCCGACTTCTGAACTGACCTACGTTGCCAGTTATAGACGGACCTACAGATAAACGTGGATTCCGAACAATGGTGCAACTTGGCACTTTTCGCATTATCAGTGCTGTCAAAGGGGAAAGGAGTGTAAGTGGCGCATAAAAATCCTAGGACTGAGTGGGGCTCAAACCCACGACCTTTGGACTCCTAGCCTGGCACTGTACCAGGTTTCCTCCATTCTTTCTTCAGGTAGTTTGTATGTGGCCTCGTGCCTGCTGTTAATGCGGTCGCTGAGTACCAGGTTCAGTTCGTTACTAGAGGTGGGACCAAGCAGTCTCAGCGAACGCTCTCAGGCACCGCGGCTGCCTCTGCCTCCAAGTCCCACACACTGTGCCGTTGTAGAATGTTATCGATAGTCTGGGAACCGCTCAAGTGACACTCAGTTTCACGTTTTATTTATTCATAGTCGTAGTCCATATTGTGTTCTCAGAGTCTCATTTGGTTTTCAGTTTCCGCCCTCCTGTGGCTCCACCCGTACAGAGAGCTCCTATCTTTCTCAGCAGCCAGGAGGTCGCCATAAGCAGTGAGGCAGCAACAGCCAGCGCGAAGGCGGCGACATCTAGGAGCAGGTACTGGTACCAGGCCAGGTCCAGCGCCGCGGACCGCAGGTGTGGTGCCCCGCGGTGCCTGATGACGTACTCCACCCAGTAGACCGCCTCCTCCAGAGGGGGGCGCGGTCGGTCCCGGAACAGCAGGGACTGACGTTTGGCGCGCTCCCGGTACCTGACAAACAGTGAAACAAGCATATAAAGAGGCGGCTCTTCATCAGGAGAGCGTGCTGCAGTCATATTACTGTTGCGTTGTTCGGCATAACACAAGAGTGGCAAAACCCAGCCGAAAGACATTCCTCCTGTGAGCAAATATGACGCCGTTGCATCGACAGTCTAGTTTCTCCGCAGCCTTACCTGACTAGAAAAAACTACTCCTGCTCATCACAGTAAATCTCGAAAATCACAAGCAATCCTTATGGGCCGCACCACGTCCTACTACCACTACTATTAACTCAAAACCACTTCTGCCTCCTGAAGCTCCTGTATAGCCAGAATGAGCTCTTCACCCCTCGGCCATACTTCATACCAATAGGTCCGTGATCCACTCCATCCTCTGCTTCCTCAGCGTATCCTGAAACTCCACTGAAAACCCCTCCTCCCCCCACCAAATAAATAAATAAATAAAAATAAAAAAACTGTAAAGCTCTCCAAATCTTGGAACGCTGCACGCTCCGCTGCGCCTCCCCTCTCCCAAGGGCATCCTCTCTGATCTTGTCCCTTTCCAGCAGCTCCTGCTGTTCCTCGAACAGCTCCATACTTTATATACCATCCGCAAACTGGAATCCCTCAGCCTTGTAGTCGCCCATCTCCTCACCGAGCCCAGTACGTTGCTACCAATGTATCCCACTAGCCCTATACCTACACAAGCTTCAATTCTTTTGACAAGGCAACTTCCGCCATGTCTGCCTCCTGTAGAATGAGCTCCGTCCTGACTTCTATCCCTCCTTCCAACTCTTGGGCTCCCTTCTTCTTCCCCCCTCACTCCTCCCTATTGCGCCCCCTCCTGTTCTATACTCAGATAGGTAGCCTACTGGATCTTCACCGCCGACAGATTACGTTGATTCATGTCCGGCAAAAGGACGATAGTGAACTGGGACACAACGAAGAAAATTCCCGATAGCCGGAAACACTGACTTATCATTATTTATACTCTTGTTAAATCAATAGATCTATAAATGGCTTTAGTCTAATGTTTTCCGTACCCAAAGACTGGAAAGTTGCCCAAGTTACTCCAATATTCAAGAAAGGCAATAGGAGTGATCCCCAAAATTACAGGCCTATCTCATTGACGTCGATTTGCAGTAGGATTTTGGAAGATATACTTTGTTCGAATATTATGTACTACCTCGATGAGAACGACCTATTAACCAATAGTCAGCACGGATTCAGAAAGTATCGCTCTTGCGAAACACAGCTTGCCCTTTATTCACATGAAGTGTTAAGTGCCATCGATAAGGGATCTCAAATCGATTCCATATTTCTGGATTTCCGGAAGGCTTTTGATACTGTACCCCACAAGCGGCTTCTAATGAAATTGCGTGCTTATGGAATATCTCCCCAATTGTGCGATTGGATTCACGATTTCCTATCAGAAAGGACACAGTTCGTTGTAATTGACGGTAAGTCATCGAGTAAAACAGAAGTGATATCTGGCGTTCCACAGGGAAGCGTTATTGGTCCCCTACTCTTCCTCGTGTTTATAAACGATTTAGGAGATAATCTGAATAGCTCCCTTAGACTGTTCGCGGGTGATGCTGTCGTTTATCGGTCAGTGAAGTCAACAGAGGATCAAAAGCAACTGCAAAGCGATTTAGACAAAATTTCTACTTGGTGCGAAAATTGGCAATTGACACTAAATAAAGAAAAGTGTGAAGTAATACACATGACCAGTAAAAGAAATCCACTGAACTTCAATTACGCGAAAAATCAGTTAAACTTTAAGGTCGTAGATTCTACTAAATACCTAGGAGTTACAATTACGAACAACTTTGACTGGAGAGAACACATAGAAAATATTGTGGGGAAGGCGAACGAAAGGTTACGTTTCATTGGCAGAACGCTTAGAAGATGCACCAGCTCCACCAAAGAGACTGCCTACATCACACTTGTGCGTCCTCTCTTGGAGTACTGTTGCCCCTTGTGGGACCCTCACCAGGTGGGACTGACGGAAGATATTGACAAGGTTCAGAGAAGGGCAGCTAGTTTTGTTTTATCACGTTACGGGGGGGAAAGCGTCACGGAAATGTTGCACGAATTGGGGTGGAAATCATTAAAAAAAGACGTTATTCATTGCGGCGTGATCTGTTTACGAAGTTTCAATCACCGACTTTTAGTTCTGAATGTGAAAATATTTTGCTAGCACCTACCTACTTAGGGAGACATGACCATCCCAATAAAATAAGAGAAATCAGATCGAAAACGGAAGGATTTAGGTGTTCTCTCTTCCCGCGCGCTATTAGAGAATGGAACGGTAGAGAAAAGTTATGAAAGTGGTTAATGAACCCTCTGCCAGGCACTTAAATGTGATTTGCAGAGTATCTATGTAGATGTAGATGTAGATGAAAATGTAAGGTAGTATACGTGTGATATGAATCATGTTGTTAAGTGTCAATTCGTATAACTTCAAACACTGCGATATATTTCAATTATACTCTGTAGAGATCTATTATAATTGTATTAAAATCTAGCAGATGGACTAAATTCTACTAATACTGGAAGGTCAATTGTGCATCATAACATGTAATGTAGCAATGATTCTTAGATATGGTGTTTTCCAATAGTAATACAGGAATACTATTGTCCAAAGATTAATGCACAACACATGTAACTCTCTCTGCAAATACAAATGACGCGTATTTTCTGAAATAAATCCACTATGACGGTAAAATTATGATTCGGTTCATTATCCATCGATAATTGTGGGAATATGTTAAGTCATTGTAATTCCACATTTATTCTTTGTTCCTTTCTCAAACTACAACACACATAAGAGTATTGACAATTCCAGAAAGTTTATTCGATCCTGCATTATTCGCAACTGTGTAAGATATTCAATCTAGAATACATCAAATTTTTAAATATGATAACTAACTGTTTAATCTTCTTAAATGATAGCTATCGACAGAGATTGTCGAGACCAAACTGGACATAGTGATTACACAAAACAGACTACACTTCACGATGCGGATAATTTTATTTATATGGAGTCATAGTCCCGGCGGAGCGGCCGAGCGCATTGAGGCGCTATGCTACAGTACGCGAGGCCATTCTCCTTCGGGGGTTCGAATCCCCCACCCCTTGGGCACGTGTGTTTGTGCTGTCTTTAGTATAAATTAGTTCATACGTAGTTTGTAAGTTTAGGGACTGATGACCCCGCAGTTAAGTCCCATAAGCTTGACAAACATTTGAATATTTATATGGCGTCATTAACGAAGAGGAACAATCGACATTACTCCATGTCGAGTGACCTTAAGTACTTTGTTTGCTTACTACTCCTTTTTCGTATTTAGAATTTTATAAAATTATCTCCAATGAAAGTACAATTTTGATAATACAGCCATAAAATTTTAATTATTTACAACGGGTCCAAAATAATTTCGTGATATTAATAGTCGAGGGCCTACACCCCTCGCCTCCCTCTCAATCCCCACCGAGTGGGACTGCGCAGTGGTAACGCACTTGTCCTTACATTGAATATTTTAATCGCTTTGTTTTACGATATCTTCGGTTCTAATTAAGGTATGCAGTTCTTTTTGGCCTATCAACACTCGGCGGACCAAGCTCTTTCATCTGCGCTTTTAAACACTTGCATTGATTGATTCTGAAGAAAGCTATGCGTGAACATTCAACTTCCATTTTTTCCCAATTTTTTTGTCAGTCCACTAACAGTGGACATGGGTCCTCCAGTATATCTCTTAATTTTCATTGTGAACGGTGAAAATGAGTCAAAGGTTCGCTCCACCAAGCTTAGTATGAAATCTTAGATAGACTGTGATGTTCCTATTATTTTGAAAGTCAAGTGTGCAAAATATCATTAAGATTGGAACAAATTTCTATACTTCGCCGTAGGTCGTAAGTAAAGTACCCTCCGCCAAACACCACATGAAATTTTATCTAAACAGAGATCTTCCCCTGTTTTGACGTTCAAAGATCATAGGTTCGATGTTTACATCCCTAACTTTTTACTCCATACGTATGGCATTATCCATGACGTAGAGACCAGCCTAACGGACAAAGAGATAAGAGACGCCATGGAAAGTGTCTATCCTGTAACAAGTATAAAACGATACACAAAGAAACATCCTTCAAATCCTGAGCTCACAGTACCCGTTCCAGTCTGCTTGGTGGTGTTTCGTTCTCAGACATTACCCTCTCATGTTGCTATTCTGGGGTCACGCTGCCCAGTGGTCCCGTACGTTGCCTCAGTCATTCAGTGCACAATTGCTGGCGTTTTCATCATCGGGCGAACCAGTGTCGAAGCCATACTCGTTGCAGCAGAGGCGGCGGACACCACCAAGCTGATTCGTACCCGGCAACGATTCCGACCTGTTTATTGCTTTGGACAGCCCCAGTTACTGAGAGGTCATGCCCCAGTTTTCTCCACCAGCAAGAGCTACAACGTGGAAGGGCGTACGCCACGTCAGGAAGGGCACTCAGTGACCCGCACCTCACATATTCAGTTCCCGTACGGAAGCCTCCTAGCCCTCAGAGTTCTGCGGACTTCCCGCCCCTATCTCCAAGGCATTTACAACAACCGCAAGTCGCCGTACAACAGCGTTCCACGAGGCCACCAATGCCGCCAGTAGCGCCCCAGTTGCGTTCACCCCCTAAGGAAGACGGGTATCAACGGAATGACGTTCACATAGCGGACAGATCGGGTCTCGTGTCCGTCATGAGCGGCACAGGGAACAACAAGCTTCCACACCCGCCTGGCGTCAGGGATTTTCAGACATCAGTCACAAATCTCCCAACATCTACCACAGGCCCCTTTACCACCGAACCCGTATCCTCCTCAGTATGGTCAACAAGCAGTGCCACGACGTAACAATAGTGAATACATCATAGAGAAAATTCTGTGGTTTATCCTTTATCTCATAGAAGACGCGAAAACAATGCCACCTGGAACTTTACAGATACAGCCTATTCGCCAACTATTAACGACTTTCCTTACTTCTAACAACACTGACGGAATTTAAGATGCTGCAGTGGAATGCGCGATCTGCGATTGCCTACAAGGGTGTACTTCAACGTGAACTTTGGATGCGGAAGATAGCAGTGGCTGCCATCTCTGAGACATGGTTTCAACCAGATACCATCGTACGCTCCCAAGGATACCACATTTACCGCCAAGACAGAGATGATGGTCGAGTAGGAGTCGCCCTCTTCATCAATAATATGCTGTATCACACCCCAGTTATGGTTTCCCATGACGATATTGAAATCTTTCAAGCGATAGCAGTAAACCTGTCATCTACAATTGGTCGAATAACTATTGTGGCCCTCTACAGCCGACCACGGCCATACATTACGCTCTGGTACAACAGTTGGAACCTCCATTCCTGTTATGTCGGGAATTTAATGCACACAACAGATTTTGGGGGTGTGCATATAACGAGCGTCTGGGTGATGGCATCCTTGATATTATCGACGAGTTCAATCTTATCATCCTCAATGATGGATCCCTTACGTTACTTCCATTACCCGGACAGAGACCATCCGCCGTAGATTTGACTTTGTGTTCAGCGTCTGTTTCTTCATTTTTTACATGGTCTATACATTCCTATCCTATGGGTCCAACCATTTTGCTATTCTGCTCTCTTCACCAACCGGTCTGTAGGCCGTCTCTCAAATGGAATGTCAGGAGGGCAGATTGGTCTCAGTATGGTGCCATAATGGATAAACAACTTACGTCGTTCCCCACCGAGTTGTCATCGCAAACAAGGTACAGTCATTATAGGAATTGTATCAACGTAGCAGCATCGCAGTCAATCCCACAGACGAGGATGGTAACTGGCAGTAGACGACTGCCGGTTGCCTGGTGGAATCAAGAGTGCTCGCGTCGAGTGGTGCAAAGGAGACTGGCATGTAGCCGTCTTTAATGGCAAACCACATGGGAAAACTACCTCGCCTACAAACGTATGGATGCGACTACCAAACGCTTTCTCAAGAATTGTAAGAAAGAACATTGGAAGAAATTTTGTGAACAGTTATCCCCGCATACTCCAGTCGCAAGGATTTGGTCAAAAGTTAACTCACTCAAACGAAAACCAGTGCCTCCCAAGCGGTTGCAGACTTGGATAGACGAGTTTGCCAACATTGCAGCACATCCTACGGCCATGCCAGAACTCATTGATCCCACAACAAATGTCGCCGTTGAAAATGTGCAACATGATCTCATCTCACCGTTCTCCCTCGCTGAACTCAACAGTGCGCTGCCGACCTCGACCGACACGTCGCCCGGGCATGACCAGATACATTACTCTATGATACGCAATTTGTCTCATGATGCAAAACTTATTCTCTTGAATATCTTTAATGGCATGTTGACAGAGGGGTATGTTCCAACTGACTGGACCACTCAGATATTGGTTCCTATATTGAAACCTGGAAAAGACCCTGGTCAGGCAACGTCATATCGCCCGATTTCATTGTCGTCATGTGTGTGCAAAACATTTAAACGTCTCCTCAAGGTCCGGTTAGAATGGTGGTTAGAGCATCACGACCTGTTCCCACGGACACAATACGGTTTTCGCAAGGGGAAGGGCACTTACGATAATGTAACATCCCTTGCTATGGACATCGAAAACACGTTCCTGCCAAATGGATATTTGACGACTCTGTTTTTTTTTTTATTTTATTTTTCGAGGGCTTATGACAATGTTTTAATACAATTACTTGTAAATAAATTGCAACTTTTGCATCTCCCAGTAAAGATGTTAAGAAATTATATGCAGATTACTTTGTTGCCGCACTTCTTATATCCGTGACCAGGACAATGTGTTACATGGCTCACGAATTGTTACCCGTGGCCTTCCGCAAGGTGCGATATTAAGCCCCTTGCTATACGCCTTGTATGTTGCCGACTTAGACTCTATCTTTCATCCTACTGTCAAAGTTCTTCAGTACGCGGACGACGTTTCCGCCTGCGTCATCTATTTACACGGCAGAGTTACTGGCCATCAGGGAGGCCATATATTACGGCACACGAACATTTGACTCTATATTGATCCTCACGGACTCTCAAAGCGTGCTGCAAAAATTACAACATTCGACGTTTGACAGACAAACAAACAGATATATATTGGACATCTTAGAGCCATAACAAATGCACAGACAGTGGGCATCCATATCCCCTTACTTTGTATTAAAGTACATCGAGGCATACACCATAACGAAACAGTAGACCGCCTCGCCAAGAGAAGTATTACGGAAGGACAACACTGCCCCACGCCGATTCCATAAACAGACTTCAGATCGACGATTCAGAAAGCTGCCTATCGCACTTGGGGCCACGAATGGCACGTCTCTCAAGCGTTTAAGGGAGGACAACTGGCAGCTATACAACCAAATGTCTCCTCTCTACCATAGTTCTCGTTGTAGAAGCTTAGTAGACGTCATGCAATGTCTCTCATTCGGATGAGTCTGAGACATGGATGTTACCCTGCCCAACTACACCGTTTGAAAATCATCACTTCTCGGCATTGCGACAAAGATCCAACGGCAGTGTCGGACCTCAACCACATTATACTGGCTTGCACCAAGCACACGACCGCACAAGTTGCTTCTACAGAACGCTGGTTGCAAGGGGTTACCCCCTCCCCACAAGTGTCACTGTCTTCCTTCATGGATTCGACAAGTTTAAGTACAGTTTACTGAAGGACTTCCTCAAAGTCACCGGATACAGTTCTAATTTAAGAGCTGGTGTATTTAACTTGAACATGCACAGCTTGAAACTGCATAAGTAATCTTGTATTTTGACCATTATATGTCTTTGCAACTCTCATTTGGTCTTATGCTGTTTGCACTTTCGTTGTATTACATCTGTCACTAGTACTGTTAAATATATAGTGATTTATATCTTGTACATATGATTTTTTCTACTTTTATTCTAAGGCTGTATTATGTGAGATACCTATTAATATTGTGATATACATTTTAAGAATTTCAATTCTATTGTAATTTTGCCACTATAATAACCGCTGGCTGTATGGTCACTGTAACCAAAAGCCATAATAAAAAAGAATTTCAAAAATACCTTGAGGTGTGATACTACTGGTGTTTCTGAATGACAGACTTCTAACAAACGCTTGCCCTTTTCTTAACCGCATCAGAGTAAACCAGTGAAAACAACTAGGAACGGGAAAAGTGCAGGCGACAGTAAGTTAACATATAGTTATCTTATGGTTTGTTTAACAAACCATAACTTAACTCCAATGTTTGGTTGTTAGCAGTCAGCATAAGACAGATTACCTCTTATAATCAATCATAACACTGAACTGTATGTTAATTATGTCTGCGAATGAAATGGTACGAAACGTCTTAAAAATCAAACCGGTTGAAATTTGAATATGCCGCTTTGGGATAAGGTAATGCGACATCTAGGGACGCGAAGCAAGGCTGTGCCCTCAGCAAGGCTGTGCCCTCAGCAAGCAAGGTGATGCTCGCCGTCTTTTTAAACGTCCGAGGTGCGATACTCATCGAATTCCTCGAGCACAGGAAAACCATTAACAGTGACGTGTACTGTGAGACACTCCCTAGCTTACGAAACACCATCACGAGCAAACGGCCTGGGCTGCTCACGGAAGGAGCGATTCTGCTGAATGATAACGCGCGTCCACACGTCTCCAGGGTCACACAGAGTGTACTGACCAAGTTCAAGTGGGAGCAGCTTGAGCATCCGCCCTACAGCCCGGACATGCTACCTTTTGCCTTGCATCTGTTTGGTTCACTAAAAAAAAAAAAAAAAAAAAAAAAAAAAAAAAAAAAAAAAATCTCAAAGGGAAGCGCTTCAACTCAGACGACAAACTGAAGGACACGTAGAGAAGTAGCTCTTGTCACATCCACAGGAATTCTGGAAACAGGAAATCCTTTGGCTCGTTAAACAGTGGGATAGTTGTGCGCAGGCATCTGGTGATTACTTTGGATAAAGATTTCAATTATACCTACAAAGTCTTTCGTACCTTTTCATTAGACAACTCATCGTAATTATGCCCCTAACCTTCGAGAAAGTGCAAGCAATATATTGACAGATTTATCGGAATAGGTTGAATAGTATGACAGCGGATGAAATACAAACAAACTAACTTTCAGTTTTATAAATTAGAAAATTGCTGGAACAATGTGATGACACGTACTTTTGAGACCATGGACCGTATGAATAAAACGGAGTACCTACTTCATACTCTGCATTGTACAGAACATACTCAGGTTCTCATGTGAAAAGCGAGTCAGAGAATATGCTTCAATGGAGTATTTTTTCAGCGTGACTAAAAGGGTGGGGGAAGTTGCTCACAACAGAGTTCTCCAATTTCGTATGAATAAAACTAGAGAAGTTTTTCTGAAGTGTGCTCTTTAAGATACTTCAAGCTGAGTAACTTCTATTAATTTTACGTTTTGCTGTTGTTTATAAAAAAAAATAAAAAAATTTTATCCTTAGAAGGCAAAAAGTTCCTTTGTAGTCTGAAGAAATACGAGAGGAACAAAAACGTTTATGCAAATAAAAACATTTTGCTGACGAGTCACTTCCTTCACAATAATCATAAGTGTGACACTTCAAGCATTTTATATAGTGACAATCGGACGAGTCTTTTCATTGCCGACATAGAAATGAAACACAAGTGGATTCACGTGCGTATTTTACCAGTTTGTTTGGAGTGCAGAAGTACAGTTGTAAACAGCTGCATTGTAAAATAATACTGTATATTTAAATGGGGTAGCGTGGCTCGGTAGCACAGTGGTAAGGTGCCAGCCTCTGAATCCAAAGGTCTCGGGTTCGATTCCCGCCAGATCCTTGGATTTTTATCTGTAACTTTCCACTTCTTTCACCTTCGGTGGTGTTGATGATATGAAAAATGTCGAGTAGCACTGTGGTTCGGAACCCACGTTAAACGGTAGGTCCCCGTATTCTGGGTAAGTCACTTCGAAGGTCGGAGGAAGGCAACAGCGTACCACCTCGAAACAGGACCATGCCTAGTAAAGCACAGTGGTGTTCAAACCAATCTTCGGATTGTTGACTGCTTTACCATTTTAATGGGGTCTATTAATAAGGCCTTATGACGTTCATTCCAAATAATGTGCAACCTAGGACTTCACAGCCTGTATTACAAAATAAATATTGCTGCAGTACCGGGTACTGAAGTATTTTTCAAAAATGTTCAAATGTTTATTAAGCTTAAGGGACTTAACTGCGGGGTCATCAGTCCCTAAACTTACAAACTACTTATGAACTACTTACGAACTAGGACGGCACAAATATCCATGCCCGAGGGGGATTCGAACCCCCGACCGTAGTGGCCGTGCAGACCGTGACTGGAGCGCCTCAGTCTCCTCGGCCACCGCGGCCGGCGAAGTATTTTTCTACTGACCCCTTCCTATACCGGTTGTCCTAGTTAAGATGCGTTTTCTGCCTTCGTTAACGTAACTTCTGTTATGTTAGAAGTAAGTAGACATGACAGTAAAGTTAATACCTGATTAATTACATACTTAGCAGTCTGTTCCTTGTAACAAAAAAGCATAGCCTAGCCTATCGCTTATGTGCAGACCCAGTGGCGTAACTATGGGGGGATGAGGGGGATAGACCCCCCCCCCAGAACCCCCACACTAAGAAAAATTTAGAAAAAGAAAAATAAAAAGGGAGAGAGGGAGAGAGAAGAAAAAGAAAAAAGAAATCGTATAACAGCAATCTGGTAAAGGTAAAGATTGAAAACTTGGGGTGTTTTACCATAAGCTTTCATTGGATGGGAGTGAATTAATTTCTTCAACGGGAGTGGTAGATGGTAGTCTGTCTGGAAACTGACTAAAATTTTGCTCTTCAAGCAGATCTACCCCCCCCCCCCCTCCAAAGCCAAGTCCTAGTTACGCCACTGTGCAGACCATTGGAGCCATATTTAATACAAAATATCTCATGTTAGAATGCTCCGAAAGCGTTCCACGAAACAGATGAAAATGTGATGTATTTTTAAAATGTAGACAGAAAATTGTGCTAACCCACCTACAATGACGAAAAAGTTTCTCGCAAGACGAAAACAGTGTAACATCGCAAAGAGTTCAGAGTCTTAATAATATGCTGCTACACAACAAACTAATATGTAAACATAATACAGTTATTCCTGAATACGTAGATTCCTACTCCAAATTTGTACTCTGAATAATTTGCCTGACTGGACTAGTTTAAAGAAATACACGATTGAACAGCTGTTCTATACCAGACATGACACACGGAGAACTTACTCGAGAAGGAGGGGAGCTAGCGAGAATGAACTTCCTGCTCAGAGCATTTTTTGTTTTTTCTTTATTGTTATTCTTAAACCTATGTACAGACACCGGCAGGCTAGCAACAGCTTCATAGGCTGCTCTTCAGCCGCAAATTATGATACGTAATGGTCACGATGAATAAAATAGTTGTTACAGGAGTATGAAATTGCGAGATTGTAAAACTTGAACAGGAAGAAATATTGATGAACATTGAACATGAAAGGCGTTAAAAACATGTAGCATGATAAAATTAGTGCCACGGCGGGGATTACAACACACTGAGAAACAGTGCACTGGACACGATGAATATTACAGAGACATTGGCAAAACTGACGAGAGCGACATTTGTCTGGAAGCAGCGGACGCACTGTTAAAACACACTGACGATACTCAGGACAGTGTACAAAGCACTGATTAAAACTCGACCAAACAGGAGGACTCCGCAGGCGAAGGGAGGGTGGGAGGGTTGGAAGCGCGGAAGGAGGGGAAGAAAGGTTGTGGGGAGTAATGGGGAGGGAGCGTAGGAACTCTGGGGGAGGGGAGACTGCATTGGAAAAATCGCACTATGTTTTACAGCCCACTTTAGATTTGTAGTTTTATAAGTCTTTGCAAACATTTTGGACCAAAATAGTAATCTAAATAATAAAAAATTAATAAAAGTGTCCGAAACCCTTTTAGAAACTAGGTAGTGTTGGGTTCCGAACCACTGACCTTCAACGTTACAGTCTAACGCATTGCCCACTACGCTACGACGAACACTTGGAAGTCGTATTCTTTACTATTGATTGTTAACTGATGCTAATATGGCATTTGTAGCCATTAGATGATCATGTATCGTACGAAGAACGACGTGTTTTTGTTAATTCTGCAGTACGCCATTGCTTTGAAATAATAAGGTGTGAGCTACAATAAGAAAATCATCAAATACGCAACGCAAGATGGCGTATGCCAGAGAGAGTTCTGGGCGAGAAATGTCACGTGACATCTGCATACGGCTGGTTTTCGTTTATTCAATGGAGGATTCAAAACTCCGTTACCTTTGCAAATATCTCTCAAACGATACGAGATATGAAAAAAAAAAAAAAAAAAAAAGGGAACAAAGTTGTAGAGAATTTTCTGCTCTACTACATCGTTTCTTCAATTTTCACGTAAGATGAACGGTTTATTATCAATTAAAATTACATTACAAACGGATTTTTTTATATATTACTAATGTATTTCTTCTCAGACATCCCAAAATCGCCGTTATTTTTGCAAATATCTCTGAAACGATACGAGATATGTAAAAAAAACACAAGAGAGCAAAGTTTTAGAGAATTTTCTCCTCTAAAAATACGGTTATTCAATTTTCGTGTTAGATTTATGGTTAAGCCGTTATTTTCATTTAAATTTCGAGCTGTCAAAAGATGATCTCAAAGGCCCACTTTTAGTGTTACTACCGTAACCTAAAGTGGGCCAAAAACCAAGCGGTGGAAGGGCAATGGAGGGGAGGGGATGATGGGGCGTTGTATCTATGGGAAAGGAACAGGGTTGGTAGGAGGAATAGATTTCAGAATGGAGGCCGTCATTCAGTAGGAGGAGGTGGTGAAAGTTACCCTTGGAAAGGACGTGGAGAGTGTGGAGGTAAAGGGAGGGAGGACTACAGTGGTGAAGGTGTGGCAGAGGCCCAGAATTGGAAAGGATAGGGTGCTCAGAGCATATGCTTCGAAGTTTTTATTCGTATGAAATTAAGAACTTACCCAGAGAACATTCCTTTGCTCTGAGAATCTTCTCTGGAGTATATGCTCTGTGTTACTCATAGAGCCACGTAGTATGAAAATGGACTGTCTTGTTTGAATCTAGTTACCACCGGATGTGACTACTACCTTGCGGTACTGTGTGACGTTTAATACACAAGCATACGATCTTTGTTGGATTAGTTACCCAGCTGATGCTGCTGCGTGTTAAATGCACTCACGTGTGGTTGCTGAGCAGCTCGCTGAGAGCGTCCCGGAAGCTGTGGCGGTCCAGCTGGTGGTAGTCGAGCCGCAGGGCGTTTCCCGTGCTGGCCGCCAGGGCGGCGTTGGAGGGCTGGTCCCCGAACAGCGGCAGCGCCAGCATGGGCACGCCGGCGCTGGTCGCTTCCAGCACGCCCAGCAGCCCGGCGTGCGTCACGAACACCCGCACCTTGGGGTGGTCTGCAGAACGAACACCGGCCGTTATCACTGGACATAACAACGTTCATTAGTGGCATATAGGGTGTTTCAGCACAGCGGTTTCAAACATTCTGACTATGGAAAATCACATTGCAGTGCACAGTTGCAAACAATTTCCTGATGTGGTAGTAATGATGCTAAACACCAAGGAAGGATATGGAGTAGGTGAGAAAACGTGCATGAAGGTCTGAAAACAATATGTAAGTGAGGACACTGGTGTAGGAAAGAGTGGTCCAGTATTTCCTGTTGGGGAAGTCTTCCATGTTCCAGGGACATGAGGTTTGCATCACAGTCCCTATTTGTAACACCTTGATGACGATCATTGTCATTCTTATGTCTTGGCTTTAGCTGCACATTTTATAATTTTGCTTATGCTCTTCCTTTCTTCTGGTTTGTGTCGTCACTACAAATCCAAGACATGTTTCTCATGATTTATTGGTTTGAAACTTCTTTTCCTTGCGGTAGGTCTAATCTGCCTTTACTAAAAGTTTCTAACACCTGTGCTGGAATTCTCAGTTTTCAATCAAAAGTTCATTCTCAAGGGACAGAAGCCTACAGACATTAAAGTGAACCAAAGCTTGCCACAGGCTAGTGTTATAGTATAAGGTGTCATGTACTACTAACCTCCTTACTTGTCACTTTCATGTACTCAAACAGCATACCCACGTTTTTCTGACCATTTTGATACCTCATACATGATATTAGTGATGGTAATTAGAGAAGTTATTAGAGTACTTTCAGAAGGCATTGCCTTTAAGTACACTGCATATATTAACAGGCTATCGCTGTACAGGCATTTTAAACTGCATGACATGACATGGAAAGCGTGTTTATTTTGAAGGAAGAGCTAGGTGGATAGCCCGGCCGGGATCCGGGAGAAGCATGTAGCAGACAATAAGAGTTTTACAATGCCCGGGGATCGTGGGAGGCCAGTGACTCACCTTCCACCGCTGGCCACCAGTCACACACATATGTCTCTTCTGATAATCATTTGGTTTATATTTATGGTTTGGGGTATCGAAATGATGCCGTTAAAGGTCTAACCTGTCCTTTATTAGTAATTTCAATTGTTTAATTTTTCATAATTTAAACTGCATTTTTTCCTGTCTCTCTCACTTTTTTTCTTTAAGCAGACGAAGTTTTACCTCTCAGTAGAAGAGCACATTTCTTTAATGGAGACACTGTTTAATACCACATTTCCCACACCCGGTGAGGTCATTTAAAAGTAACTATTTCATTTTCTACTTACAGGAGCGGTCGTTCAGTTCATTTTGATCACAGTTGAGGACCTCTTAACTGTCTTGTATTGAAACATGCTCTGCTTACACGTCACAGTAGATTTGTTCTACCTTCAGAGGCAACCATTTAATGGTAGAAACTTTACAGATCAGTCCTTGCACTTAATACAAGGAGGATTAAATCATCTGTCCTGTTGTACAGACAGACCTGCGGCTAGAAAACCAGACAACAGTTATAAGAGTTAAAGGGCATGCAAGGGACAGACTAGTGCAAAACGAAGTACAACAGAGTTGTAGACTTTCGCCATTGTTATTCAGTATGTACAATCAGCAAGCTGAGAAGGAAAGCAAGGAGAAATTTTGAAAAATTTCAGCGAGAAGCATAAAGAACTTATAGTTTGATGATCACATAGTAAATTGTATATGCGTTTTGTTATTTAGGTAGAAAAGAGGATGGCTAAAGCGGGGAAGATATAAAATGCAGAATGGCTGTGATAAGAAAATTATTAAAGAAGAAGAGAAAATTCGGAACTGAAAATTCATTTAAATGTTATGAAGTCTCTTCTGAAGGAATTTGTCTGGAGTGTAGCCTTTTCTACATCTACATCTACATGGAAATGAAACGTGGACAATCAATAATTCATTGAATAACTGACTGCAAATACATGCAGTGCGATCATTCAAAATTCTGTCGTTCTGTCCAGACGTTGGAAGAAGGGGAAGGAAAGGGCAGGGGGCTAAAGAGAGAAAGCAAACTCTCAATTACTTAATTTCCTGGTCACAAAGATAAAAGGGAACGACGTAATCTGCAAGAATAAATACTCTCTTTATCAAACATCTACTAATTATTATTGGTTGTGTATAAGCCAATTAGGATTATGCAGAACCCTTAGAGGTGGGCATTTACTTTCCTTTGTACCCATATGTATTCGATTCTCTTGCAGTGAGCTTCCTTACTCTCTTCAGACCATGTTGCTACCGTTGTCTATAGTTTATCCTTTTGATCATCTTGACACTTGTAAACTTTGGGGCTTGAAGTTTTCACGGTTTTTGACATTTTCTACCGAAATTTCTGCCAATTTCAGATCAGCTTCGATCCCTCCAATCAATTTCATATTGTCTGTTTGGGCTTTGCTCCTATTACAGCCATTGAATCTTAATCTGCTTTTTCTTAGGTTACTATGTATATGTGTGTATTATTTGATTTTCAGTTTGTTTCTGAGTCTATTATTTTGGTGAACAAGTTTAGGCCAAGAATTTTTGTCAGGATTTTGCGTTCCTTTTCTTAATATTTTTAATGTCTGTCTTCATGTTTTAAAGTAATGTCTATGATCTGTAAGGGAATTATCGTTAATTACTGTCTTGCTACCTCTTAATTTTGTGCTTGGAGATACATTTCTTGTAAATACATTGGGCAAGTCGGAATACAGATCCATCTTGTGACATTTAATTTCATTGGCTACTTTCTCGATTCTGTTTTTTAGACTCCTTTCACAGAGAAATTTAATCTGTGGAACTCGTTTAATTTTACCATATTTAGTCTCCATCACTTTTGGCATTTTTTTATTACCAATCTTTTCAATGGGTATCTGGAGCCCAGCATTTTCTGCAATGAGGTCAATCTGACTTCAAACTGATCAGATGTCATGAGACCAAACTGATGAATTAATTGCAAATGCTATGCAATCTATAGCTGGCTTGCCTCTGCCTAATGTGACTTGTTGATCAGTTTTCAGCACTGATTTTTTTGAACCATTCTTGTATCACTTACTCAAGGACTCAGTTTAAAAGTAATGTAGACAGTCCTTCTCCTTACTTTACACCCATTTTGATTTCAAAAGGATCAGAAATTTCCCACATAAATGTAATCCTGCACTTTATGTCTGTCTGTGTCTGTTTTATTACTAGAAGTGTTTAGTGATCCAGACGTTGATCTTCTAATACTTGGAAAATTTGACTTGAAAAAGAGACTTTGAATGAAAAGTTGTGCCACGGCAGGGATTCAAACCTAGAACATCATGCTTACTAGACAAGTGCTGTAACCACTAAACCACCGCGACCTAATGGGTGCGGAGATTGCACGGACTGTCTTAAACCAAGCATATTACCCTCCACAACTCAACAATTCTGCCTCATGTTCTCCTATATAAATGTGTATCAACATTGCCAAGGCCCTCCAATATTCGAATAGCACCCTAAAAAGAATGTTAACAGGAACTATCCCACCTTGTACTTAAGGCACAGGTGATATAAATATCAAATAATAAATCAATGTCCAGAGATATATTTTGTCTCGATATACAGTGTGTTACAAAAAGGTACGGGCAAACTTTCAGGAAACATAACTCATACACAAAGAAATAACATATGTTATGTGGACATGTGTCCGGAATCGCTTAATTTCCATGTTAGAGCTCATTTTAGTATTTCTCTTTAAATGTAAATTGAAATAAAATTGTAAATTTTCACAATCAACATGTGTGGGCTGACGAGAATCCGAACGCAATTGTGCAATCACGTCAGCAACACAGATTTTCTGTGAACCTTTCGGCAGGAATTGTTGGTGATGTCTTGATTGGGCCTCATGTTCTTCCACCTACGCTCACTGGAGCACGTTATCATGATTTCATACGGGATACCCTGCCTGTGCTGTTGGAACATGTGCCTTTACAAGTACGACACAACATGTGGTTCATGCGCGATGGAGCTCCTGCACATTTGAGTCGACGTGTTCGTACGCTTCTCAGCAACAGATTCGGTGACCGATGGATTGGTAGAGGCGGGCCAATTCCATGGCTTCCACGCTCTCCTGACCATAATCCTCTTGACTTTCATTTATAGGGGCATTTGAAAGCTCTTGTCTACGCAACCCCGGTACCGAGCTTCATGCTCGTATTGTGGACGGCTGTGGTACAATACGCCATTCTCCAGGGCTGCATCAGCGCATCAGGGATCCCGTGAGACGGAGGGTGGATGCATGTATCCTAGCTAACGGAGGACATTTTGAACATTTCCTGTAACAAAGTGTTTGAAGTCACGCTGGTAGGTTCTGTTGCTGTGTGTTTCCATTCCATGATCAATTTGATTTGAAGAGAAGTAATAAAATGAGCTCTAACATGGAAATTAAGCGTTTCCGGACACATGTCCACATAACATATTTTCTTTCTTTGTATGTGAGGAATGTTTTCTGAAAACTTGGCCGTACCTTTTTTTGTAACACCCTGTATATCAAATTCAATGCCTCTCTTTCAATTTATTATCTTTGATGCTGAGTCGAGGCCAACGAGAAGAACAGACTGTGGCATGCAAGAGGTGTCACATGATCAAGGTCCGTCCGAGACAACGTCATCACTAGCTGACTGGCTACCTGCTAAGGTCCAGTCCACTGTCTGATAGCAGCCAGAAAGTCAGGTAGCGATGGTTTTGTGTCTGGCTTATCTCGTTGGCCACACCTGCAGTGGTGCTTGCAGCAGCAGCAGCATGTGATCACTCACGGAGCACGTCGTTCTGCGGCAGCCACGGCCTGGCCATCAGGTTGGGCGGCAGCGGCGGCAGCTTGCTGGGGTCGGCCTTCCAGAGGACGCGCTGCTGCAGCCCGGAGAAGACGGACAGCAGCGCCTGCAGCTTGTGCGGCGCTAGGGTCTCGCTGCAGATCATCGAGCCCAGGCTGAAGAAGACCGCCCCGTGCACGGCGCCGTCCAGGAACTCCTGCACGTCCTGCTGGGCGACAACACAAGGAGGGCTGTTTTACTTCAGTCACACCCAGTACCTAAGGTACGAACTCAACTAAAACTCGGCATTCAGGCCCTGAAAGGCAAGTGCTGCCTACCAGCCTTATTGGACTCAGATACAGTGACCACTCAATAACTGCAAACTAATGTCTGAATAGAGCTCTACTATTACATCCAAAGTTCTGTATTGTTCTTTTTGTGGACACTACCCATGAAACTTCATGGACAACCAAAATACAGCAATTTAGTGTAGGGAAATTTAAGTGAAACTACAGTACATAATAAATGTTAGAACAGAATGAAACACTTCTTAAAGAAGAGTAGCCTAGATCACATTTAAAGCAAAATTACTTTATTTCACTATTAGTTTCGGCAATACTTGTTGCCATTGTCAAGTGACAGGCCTACATTAAAAACTACAGTGCACTTGTGGAGGAAAAGACTTCTCGAATTTGTGGTTTACGAAATGGCCGACCAATAGCAAAAGGGGGGGGGGGTGAGACAACTGTTGGACATGTCGTACAATTGCTACTGGCAACTTCAAATCAGATGTTGTTACATGTTCAGTGGTTGTTCTCTTGACGTTAAGTGAAGGACACACAATAATGTGTGTTGTCAAAAATAAAAGGATGACTCACCACTGCTTTAGTGCCAAGCAAGCCCTCATTGACAGACAGCGAACAACTGTACACAGTAAATGCAACAACAGGAAAGAAGCGGTTACATTCGAATAAAAGTCCATGGTACATTGCTACTAATAATAACACATAAAAACATGGTTCGCTGCTGCAGGTGACTGACATATACTGTTTCATTCTAACCATTTAAGATCACTCTCCTACCGACAAATGTCGGCTGTTATTAAAAAATGTTAGAACGTTTGTTAATCTCAGGGACCGAACTACTGTGGCCATCAGTCCCTAGAAATAGGTAAATAAACTAACGAATGGTAATTACAACACACATACACACACACACACACACACACACACACACACACACACACAGAAACCCATACCCGAGGGAGGACTCGACCCTCTGGTAAGAGCGATCACACAGTAACTGACATGGCACCTATAACCCCTGGACATTCCCATGTGGCTACAAAATTAAAGTGGCACAACAAATATTGAATGCGCCTTAAGATATGCAACACAGTTCCAGTAACCACTCTCACTCTATTTAAGTTGGGTTACCTACTTCAGGGATGATGCCCCAAGAAGAAATTATCAGTACTAGCTAAACCCAGTCACACTCTGCTGTGCCATTCTGTGATATGGAATTAATGCGGAAGTAAATGAAAGATAAATTAAATTAATATCCAGCTTTATGTTGCTGTGGCTATGTGGTATGAAAAATACATTTTCTCATAACATTAATTGTAAAAGCGGAGGATTTATTAAATTTTATGTTTCTACTTTTTCTGCATGAATGCAAAGATAGATGGTTTATTGACTCTGGAGTATTCGACTTACAATTGCCCTTAAGAAAACAAATCGTTTTTTTTTTTTTTAATCTGTCCATGTACGCATTCCATCTCTCTGTCCTTCTTCATTTACTTCCTCCACTCCCTCCTCCCTCCACCAAGCGAGGTAGTACAGTGGTAACACATTAGACTCACATTCGGAGGACGATGGTTCAAATCCACCCTTTGCGTTAGAAAGTTGAAATTTTGTATAACTGCTCAGGTCATCTGTCCCTACATTTCCCCACTGCTTTATGCTAACTTATGCTAAGGATAAAACACATACACACCTGTGCCCAAAGAAGGACTGGAACCTCCAGCAGGAGCGGCCGTGTAATCCGTGACAGGGCGTCTCAGACACAGAGCTCTACCATCACCCCACAGAATTTCCTTGAATCTCTCCACACAAATGCCAGGATGGTTCCTTTGAAAGGGCACAGACGATTTCCTTCTCCATCCTTACCCGAACAATCCGAGTTCTGCCTCTAATGACCACTCTCTCAAAGAGGAAATGGTCACTCTAACCTTCCTTCCTTCTTCTCACACCTCCCATATCCTGCTCCTTATCTATCCATCCTCACTATCTCCTCGTTCCCTTGCTTCTTTTTCCCTCATCTTTTAGACCATTTCCTTCTATTCTTCCTATGTATATGTTCTCTTCCTTTCCTCCCAACGATTGAAATTATGAAATAGAAAATTAGGAACATACTAAAATTTTTGTAGTAATGGTGGCGACTGACGAGGTAGTTGCAGAAGAGTAAACGAAATAGTGAAGTCAATGTGAAACGTAATTTGCAGACTTTGTTGTGCCCAGTAGTTGTGGTACTGTAGTTGCCTAGTATGCATTTGTTACTGGAAAAATTAAATGCTCAGTGAAAGATGTGCGTACCTACAATACGAATTTAAAACTGATCGATAGAAGGGTCGGAAGTTGATATTATTACATTTTTCTCTGTTAAAGTATTATTATTAGAGATTTTAATACGTGATTGAGAAGGCAATGGACAATTATACACAGGCACAAACAGTTAGGGGATCAGGTGAGACGAGATACACAATATACATATGGTAACGTATTTTATTTAGATATTGGTTACAGGAGGATTTTTGCTGTCTTAGCTCTTTAATTGAGGTTTAGATTGCTTTTACCTAGAGCGAGGTACCATGAGGCTACCATAATAGTAAGGAAGTAATTCTCGTTGCTCTCTAATATGGTGTGTGATCACCTCCGACAGCCGGTACAGTTGCACACCTCCGTGGCGTGGACAGAATGAGGTTATCAATCAGTTCTTGCAGGATATTTGCCTATTGTTCCATGAGTGGAATATCCATATCTGCAACCGTTGCTGGAGGTGCTGGTGTGGCAGCAATGCACCTGTCAAGTGCCTCCCAGAAATGCTCAACTAGGTTTAAGTCTGGTCACACACTGCCATTCTATTCGTCCAGTTCCCTAAGTTTCAAGCGTGTTATGTACCATTGCAGCTGTGTGAGGACGAGCGTTATTGTTGACTACAAGGAACCCCATCCTATGGCACCAGCGTAAGGCATAACAAAAAGTCGAAGTGTCTGGTCTCTACGCCTCTGAGCACTCAAAGCGCCATGTTCTGAACGACACAGATGTCCGTACGTCCGGCAGCACAGACTCCTGCCCACACTATTCGTCTATCAACATAAGAGGGGAAAATCAGAAACTTCTGAAGCCCATCCCCTATATGGACATCAACCAGCAAACCAACGACTAAAATCCAGGAAGGGCTTCCTTAGATCTACGGAGGCTCTAGTTGGGACATTGCAGCAATGCCGAACCGAACTATGGCGTGCAGGATAGTTTACACCATGTGAAAAACTACCACCCGGCTACACAGAGAATTGGAGTACATGGAGATCACTCAACAGACTACGTTCAGGTGTCACAAAATGTAAGAGTAATCTGGTTAAATGGGGCTTCTTAGTGGAGTCGCCACTCTGTGAATGCGAAGCGACGCAGACGACCTCCCACCTGCTCCAGTGTTCCCAGTGTCCAGCAACATGCACACCAGAAGATCTACTACATGCAACACCAAATGCAATACAGGTCGCTAACTTCTTGGCATCAAAAGTGTAAATGTATTGTAAATATGATGTATGCACATAACATGTAAGTATTGTACATTAGTTTATACATTCTAAGTGCTTCTGACACGAATAAATAAATAATATGCTGAAGTATCCTACACATAAGGAAGATTGCTACGAGTTCCATGTGTTCTCCAGGTGAGGGAACGACGATTGTCCGGTTGAACACAAAATCTTGACTCATCTGTGGACAGCAACCGGTGCCATTCGTTAAGACTCCCATCCTGATGATCCTCCGCCTAGTGTTGGCGATCTAAACGGTCTGGTTGTTTTAATGGAATACACAACGTAGGCCTCTTTGCATAGAGGTGACATTCCCGAAGACGATTTGGAACGTTTTGTGTTGATATTGCGTGTCCTGTTGCTGCCTGGAGGGTGCGTTGCAGCTGAGAGGCATTCAGCCTCCTGTCCCGATGGTCAGTTAACCGGAGATAACGGTCATCTATCGGTGATATAACCCGTGGATGACCTTGCTCGTGCCTTATTTTAAAGGTTCCTATTGTCTCAAATCGCGTCTAGGTCCTGGAAGTTACACTTTGAGACACGCCAATAGCTGCAGCCATCTCACTCTGTGTATGTCCCACTTCCAACCTTCCTTTGGCTCTCCTTGCCGTAGCTGTGGGTAAGTCACGATGTTATTGCATTGAAGTATCTGCTGACTACATTATCTCAACCCCACTGTTTGTGTAATTCTTTTGGTATGGTAAACCCAAGTCACCACTGTGGTGTCGCACAAGTATAAAGTGCGCGCCACCTACTTTCGCCGCGCGCCGCCATGCACGCACGGCGCAGGGTTCTTAGGACGTCAGCCACGAGCGCCCTCTGCGACAACTCCGCTCGTGGCCACCACTGAACGACATCGTTCACTTGGGACTGAGATCGGAACCAGCTAACACTTCGGAATCAGATAGGCACCAGTGAAGACTTGGCTATCGGATAGGCACTAGGCAGGCCTCTATCTCAACTATGTATCAGCATTCTGCAGTACTGAGCTATGTAAAAGTTAAGTATTACTAAGTCTCTAAGAAATATATATCTCTTTCTAATTTACTCTAGTGTTTCTAGTTTCTGCTGTCCCACTGGCTGGTCACCTCCTACCTGCACAAGCGTGCATCCTTTATTCCTGTGTCGGTCTTTCTACTCGGCCACCGACACCTACGACGGAAACGAGACACAAAAGCGGCGACGAGGCTGGGACACATAAACCACCAATCAGCAGCAACCTTCTGTTATTGCCACTATCTCGGTTGCTGTAATGTTGTCGTCTCCACACCAGTGAAACGACAGAGAGACGTCGAACCATTTTAGCCCTCCTGCTGATGGGAGTACTTCAGAAGCGAGATATCTCATCTGATACCCTAATTGCTTAGGCCAGAGAAGCAGACTGCAGCTGCCGTTACCTGTGGCAGCGGCTGCGGCGGCCGTATGTGTATGCCCGCTATGTGGACGAGGGCCGGCAGCTGCGGCAGCGGCGCCCCCAGACTCCAGTGGTGGTTGACCAGCAGCAGGCTGGCGGTGCGCTTCAGCTGCGCAGTCGGCGGCACACCGTCCCCCAGCGCCTCCCTCACCACGGCGTCCACCGGCAGGTCCGACCACAGCCAGTAGCCCAGCCTGGCCGCCACATGGACCACTGTCTGCCGCAGCCGCTGCCAGAAGGAGAAGGGCGGCGAGCCACTCGAGAAGTACGTCTGGCTGTACGCCGGGTGCTCGGGGTTGCCCAACTAACAAAGTACAAACCTCTGCTGTTGAATGGATTCTGCATTTGAAATGTCTTCACTTTATTAGTACATCTTTCAATAACACGAGTAACGGAAATGATAACACACACATTAGAAAAGTGCTACATCACCATGATTCTAGCGGTTCCATACTCTGTACAAAAAAAAAAAAAAACTGAGTACAGGTGTACAAAACAAAATTACAGTTCTCTTTACTTATCCTGATAACAGAAATTGACGAATTATTTATTAAGGAGTAGAAGGAAGAACGATTAGGAAGAAACGGATTAACGGAAGGAAAGAAGGAAGCTTAGGGTTTAACGTCCCGTCGACAGCTTGGTCATTAGAGACGGAGCTAATGCTCGGAGTTTAGGGTGAGGATGGGGAAGGAAATCGGCCGTGCCCCTTTCAAAGGAACCACCTCGGTATTTGCCTGGAGTGATTTAGGGAAATCACGGAAAACCTAAATCTGGATGGCCGGAGGTGGATTTGAACCACCATCCTCCCGAATGCGAGTCCAGTGCGTTACCTCTGCGCCACCTCGCTCGGTAAACGGATTAACCTTAGCTGCATTGGGACATTGAAATTATACAATGGCGACAAGTCGAAATGTTTACCGAGTCGGTAATTGAACCTCGGTGTCCTGCTTCGGGCAAGCGGTCGGTTTAACCACTTGGCTATCCGCGCTCATCTCCCCTCCGTCTCAAACTTCCATAAGTTGCACGCTATGGCTGTGACGCCCCCATCCTCCATGCCCTCTTACATTCGCCAATATATATTGCCGTGCGAGGTCGAACGTATGATCGCATCTACGTTGAAGTAAATGAACGAAACGCCGTCTTCGTATGTAAATACTTGGTGTGGTGTCTGTTCATTTTAGACATGTCTGAAAGAACATATACGACACTAATCCGTAATAAGAAACTGACAAGTTGTCCGTCAATAACCTACACAGTTTGAATTTGTGTTCCAGACTGCAGCACACACCAGTGACTTCTCGCGCTGATGCATGCCTGTATTCGTCGTGCCGTACTGTCCACTAGTTCATCAAGGAACTATTGGTCCAGACTATCCCACTCCTCAACGGCGATTGGTCACAGATCCTGACTGATTAGTGGGTCGTGTTGTCCGAAAACAAGATATGTTCGCCTAGCGCCTAGCCTAAAAAGCCATATGTACTCCACAAATACTATGCTACCCGGATATCCACTTCCTAAGTTTAGTGCATCCCTGATCTATGTAGGGGCGTCCTACAATTCCCCAACCGATAACGCAGATCTAGAAATCTGCAGCCATGATTGTCACAGAGTCGGCGAAGCCTCTGGTTCAGACCCCGATCAACCCTGGGAACAATGCTACAAATCGACAGTTCTGCTTGGCACCCCGAGTGCGAGGATAGCAGTCATCACCAATTCTCCCAGCCGCCCTTAGGAACTGAGGATGTCCTCAGAACCCAAGCGACAAGCGTCATTGGTGCCGACGTGAGCCACGACTTGCAGTCGACCGCACCCCGCACACTCGATAGCCGCCGGCAAGGTCGCCTCCACATCTCGGATGAGGCCCTCCGGCAGACACACCGAGTGAACGTTGGACTTCTTTCCGGATCCCGACGCGATCAGCGTAAGGGGCTCCATCACGCGCCTAACATTGGAGCTCCCAATAACTAATAATCCCCCCCCCCATGCACCTGCTCGGACACTGCTGAAGGATTGGCCACACGTCCACTCACAGGACGTACGGGCGTGGGCGGACGTCCAGCCTCCACATTGGCCTTCCGCCTCGAGCGACGCGAACGCCGTACAACCCGCCACTCCCCTTGCGGAGAAGGCGGCTCGACGATGTCCGGTACACCTGAAGGTGCCTCGGTAGCAGGGACAGAGAGCGAAGCATTAGACACCTGAGGTGTCCCACTCGACGAACCAGACTCCCCACCGTCGCTGCACCCCGAAATAGCAGCCTGAAGACGGCTCATCGTAGCCAACAGCACGCTCTGATGTTCGCGAACTGCGGCCAACTCCTCCTGCGTCCGCACACAGCAGGCACACATCCTACCCATCCTTTCGATACAATTAACTGTAGAGAGTAGAAAACTAAATAATCAACTTTTAACTTGTTTGTTACTTCAATAAAGGCGGCTGGCAGCTGACTGAACTGTGGTCAGTGGTAACTGTAAGATTACCGCCCAATAGAAATACTGATAATTAATAGCATTTGATAATTAAACAGTATGAAGTTCACTGCAAACATTGACCATGCCAATGCACTAAATGTTACACAATTTTAATCTTATTAATTATGGTAGCAATGTATGTACACAGTTGGGTGACAACATTTATAGTTAGGCCATAGGTAGAAATTCTCCACGTTGAGATTTGCTCTGTGCTTGTAGCTGACGGGAGGCCAGCGAGCAGGCCGACGTTGGTGGCTTGTTCCAGCTTAGGATTTTCCAGTTCGTTTCCGGTGAGGGGAGAGAGGGACAATGGCGAGTGCCAGGCACAGTGCAGTGCACAGCGTGAAATAAAATATTCTAATACTACTGGCATTTGAAGTAATACTATGCAGTTAGGAACCTTTAAGGCCCTCATAACAAAATAGCCTGTTGACACATAAACAATACATTAGCTGATATAGTCACAACTGACGTAATATGTTTAATTGACAATGAAAAGTAATAAATTACCAATGAATACAAGACAGTTACACAACTAGCATGGCAATGTTTGTTTATGAAAATAATGTATTAACTATTTCTCATTTTATTTTCAATTAATCTTGTGTATTTTATCTTGAAGTATTCAGTTAAATCATTTATCTGTGATATAAGAAATTCCACGATTATGATAAATAGTACAAAGGATGTTCATACCAATATAAAAAGTAAGAATATATTTGTTTAATGTGTAGTGTAATTATTTTGATTTTAAGTAAAGTTTTAGAAATGTATTGGCTGAGCGCTGTACGTTGGAAGTCGGTTAGAACAGCTCACATGGGGAAGTTGGTGACGTAGGGAAAAACCCCCGGCAGTTGGACTTTTGGCGCGCGCGCGGGAGGGCAGGAAGTGACGAGACGGGAGCACTTGGGGTAGCTGGCCGGGCGGCGTCGCTCTGCATCAGTCGGCATGTGGATCTCCAGGTGGAGACTTCAGATTTTTGTGTGGCAATCACCACGTGTGGTTGCTCATCGTAGACTGCACCAAGTTGAATCGAGTGCTACTGTGTGTTGGTGAATATTTAGCCGGCGGAACAAGGTGGGCATCGCATTGAATTAAAGTGACTGTGATTTGTTAATGTAACACGTGTTGTCGTATAGGCACGAACATAAACGGTGTTTGAGACAGGCACATGGTGTAAAAACAATTTGCGACAAATATTCATTTTTGTCTGGGGACTCACGAGCTATAAGGTTATTTGATAAATGTGTCGACGTACAGACGTATCAGCCACAAGGTTTTCATATGGTGTAATAAACAACATAAAGTGAACTTTCACGTGTTTTCAAAATTAGTAGTTAGTACACCCTTTTCTCTCATGAACTTACTTTACTATGAATTTGTTTTGTTAATTATATGCAGGGAAGGAAAGCTGCGAACGTGTGATATCATCCACTAGAAAACGAGTCAAACACCAGTAATCACAGTTCCAGTGTTTTTGCGTGTATAGGAATTTGGTTCGCAGTTGGTGGTTGTGAGTTTTAAAAATTAAACTTTCCCTATTTTAAACTCTCGCCCCGATCTTCACTCTCGCATAACAATACTGTCAAAACCACGAGACTGTCTCTGGCTGTTTTCAAAATAAACAAGAAAATCTATGGAATACACTGTTATCAAACACGCAGGAATAAAAGCTTTCTGAAAGCGAAACACGAAATAAAGAAGTGACAAATTGATACTTAAATTACGTTGCTTGCAACACAAATGAAATATGCCAAGTACGTGAGAATAAACCTCTTAAGAAACAGAAGCACTAACTAAAATTAAGAAATGGATTGGAAACGAAATTTCACGCAAATTAAATTATGATACTTAGCGGGATGAACGATGTGACAGCGACAGCAGCTGGCAGTGGACTGACTGATAACAAGCTGTAGTAACGAACTCTGACTTGTTTTGAAATACACAAGTCACAGACGAAAACTGTACACAACGGTATTTATCAAAATACGCGAGAATAAACTGTTAAATCAGTAGCACAAATGAAATCTGCCGAGTACGTGAGAATAAACCTCTTAAAAAACAGAAAGTCGAACGAAAATTAAGAAGTTGATTGGCAACGAAATTTTATGCAAATTAAATTGTGTGTCATTACGTATAGAAACAGTACTTACATTAATTTTTTATGTTCAACCTGTTTTCTAACTTCATTTATAAATCTTTGATGTATTTTTCGGAACACTGTTATGTACTCCATTGCTTACTGTGGTATCACGTTTCGAATCATCAAATGCGTTGTGTATGTACTCTTTTAGCTGAGCAAAGGTCTTGTCCGCTTAAATAAAACTGGCATCACCAGACCACATTTGGTCGAACATTAAATGATAAAACTCAATCGTCGATGCGGATCGTCTTGAAGTAACCCATGCCGCGGTGGAGTAGGCGAGCGGTCTAAAGCGTCTCGCCGCGGAGCGCGCGGTTGCTCGTCGGGGAGGTTCGAGTCCTCCCTGGGGCATGGGTGTGTGTGTGTGTGTTGCCTTTAGGTTAGTTTACCTTAGTTTAAGTAGTTTGTAAGTTACGGACTGATGACCACGCAGTTTGGTCCGATAGATTTACAAACATTTGAACATTTTGAAGTAACCCATGTCGTAAACAAGGAATTTACACTTAAAACTTCGGTTTGTTTAGCGATCTTTACACTGATCTTAGTCATAAATCCAGCTCAGTTGCTAATCGTCTAGTTGATTTTAGGGACTTTGGGTCACAGCTAATTATAACCTAATTAGTTTTCGTCAGTTGTGACTTTGTAGGCGGCCAGATCTTGGTGCAGTCATAACAGAAGCATATTCTTAAAATCTACCTCTTATGTCCTACACTGTTTGTTTAGAAGGTGGTTTTGATCTAAAGCGTCTTCTCCATTCATAATCAACGGCAGTGCCATCAGTTTTATAAAAATTTTATGAAAAGAGATTCAGTATTCAGAGAAATCATAAATAAATGTAAGCAAATCATACCGAATTAAAGCCGTAGTTAAAGTGCTTTGTTGAAATTCTCACTTCTCCTGTAGGGTTTACGACGGACTGTCGGAATGTGGAGAATAGAGTGGAGTTGACGAAGTGGTATAGGATTGACTGGGGTTTGTTTACTGTAAGGGGACATCTCGTGATATCATAGCCGCTGATCTGTTTTGTGCTGGGGAGTTTTCGCCGGAATGTTTAGCAACGAAGTCTTCATTTCTGTAAAAACACGGAAAATGTCGTTCTTGACTACAAACTGAGGTGATGGCATGTCATCTGGTACATGTACATGAAGAAATGTTACAGATAATCACTTGGAGCACACGTTTGTAATAATAGATCTTTTTGTTTCTTCCAGTCTCAGTTTTCTTCATTCTTCATGTTATCCCATGTTTCGGTTAAGTAAGCCAGTAATAGTGTCATTCTTCGTCTTTCTTTTAATTGTCAGGTCTTCTGTAGTTGCGAAGGAGGTGAAACCTCAAGAATGACTTGTATCATACAGGACGTTGTGAATACGCATCACTTCACTTTCGGTTTCTTACATTCTGAAGTACCAAAACAATATCAGCATCCAGAATCACTGGGAAGCTTACAGGAGACTGCAGTCACCACCGGTAGCAGTTACGCCACTCCTCCCTGCGCTCTAACGCTCGAAGCTTCGATCAATTCCTGTGGTTCACAGAAGCTCACTGTCTGTCATCCTGCATCACCTTACGGATCTGCATCTCATTTTGTGACCTGCCTCAGTGTTAGCTTACCAACCATCACCGATAGAGGTGCCCCGTGTGGATCCTGCCAAGAGTGAGAATCGTTCGGTAATTCAGTTTTTGCACGCTAAAAGGGACTCTGCCCATGAATATTCGTCGTCAGGTGACACAATTGTATCGCGTATGTATGATCGTCCAACTCCTGCAAAATTAGTGGGGAAAGGTGGTCCACGATCAAGAACATAGCGGAGGAGCATCAATTTAAAAGGTGGTTGTCGAGATAGTCTAACGTTATGGGCTTCAAGAAAGGAGGATCGTCATCTGTGAAATCGTTGTTCAGATTCCTGGGAGTCATTACGGCACAGTTGAAAGACCTTCGTGTGAAGAACTGAGATACTGAAGCTGTTGTGGTCGGTGGTCATCAGAACACAAAGAGAAATCCCTTTAATGCATGACTTTATTTGAAGATATAAAAAATACGACGATTAATGTATAGTGCGTATATACTGAGAAAAATATTGAAGAAACAATTCCTTAAAATTATCATGCAGAAAAAGTTCACAGATTGTCAGCTATTTGGTGCTTCCATGATGTACCTTATAAAGTAAATGTCACTATTATGCCTCTCACCTTTCCACAAAGTAACTCATAACGCAGCAGTAGTATGTGATTGACTACTTTTACACGGAAAAGGAGGAATACTATTGCAAACAAACGCACATGTTAGGAGTATCTCAATGCAGCTAACTGTCGAAATGATTCAGTAGCACTCTGCAATTTATAATTTCTAGAACGAGTTACTAGCATATGTAACAGTATGTATACAAGCAGCTCCAAATGAATTTGTGGTAAAATTCCGATCAGTTTGTGAGGTATGTAGGTGATCAGCTACATTATGCTTTAAAGGGTTAAACATAATACATACGGGAGCGGTCGCACAAATGAGGTTATGTGGAGTCTTGAGGATGAGACTGTGGACCCTCGAAACAGACAACCAGGCACATTAGGTAAGAGTGTCTTCTGTGAGCCTTCCAAGGGAACTGAAGTGATTTCATGAGGTCTGTTCGCAGCGCTGAAGTGCATTAGAAAAACATTAAAATTCAGATAGATAGGTGTAATTTTTTGTATATATTACGACCTGTAATCAGCAAAAGTATTCCGTGTTTTAATACTGCAAATAAAAAATAGAAAAAATGAATAAATAATGCCTCCGCTGTGCTCGCCAGTTTCTTCAAAAGTGCCAAA
Organism: Locusta migratoria; assembly: GCA_026315105.1. Taxonomy (NCBI): domain Eukaryota; kingdom Metazoa; phylum Arthropoda; class Insecta; order Orthoptera; family Acrididae; genus Locusta; species Locusta migratoria. The sequence continues at coordinate 443,839,151 of CM048748.1, read as the reverse complement.
GATATAAGGAAGTTTGTTGACTTTCATTGTTAAAAGAGACGAAACGTTGGTGCTTCCGAAATGAAAGAAAAATCTAAATAAAGGCGTCCACTCCTGGTCACCGGTCCCAATGGCAATTCATGACCACTGTGTTCTGAGATCGTAAGGTAATACTGCTGATCGACGTCGTAACCTGGGACAACAATCTACTCGGAGAATTATTCAGAAACACTACGAAAATTCAGGTGAACTATCCAGCGGCGAGGACGACTGACAGAAGCTGTAACGTCCGCCCTCGCGTCTCCCGCCAAACAGACGAGCTGTTAAGAAACTCTGGCTGATCTCACGCCTACTTATTATCACTTGATCCCTACGTTAAAGGAACACCTGGGAGGCTACGGCTTCCAGAGCGACGATGAAGAAGAGGAGAGACGCTTCCTCAACGGGATGACGCCGGAGTTCTACGACGTGGGGAAACCAAAATTTGAGCACCATCTACATAAATGCATGGAAAATCATAATGATTACGTAGAAAAATTTAGCTAAGTTTCTTCTGTATAAATATGTAAATATCTATGAGAAGAAAAAATGTTGTCTACTTCTACGAGGAGGAGTTTGAAAATAACTTTCCCCTGTCGACCCTGTGCAGAGATGCGTATGAATGCAAAAAATAGAATGACATATTAAAGATGAAACATATCTTTATTTTTCCACATAATTTCCAGGTCCATTGAGACATCTGTCAAATCGCTTCAAAAAGCCGGCCAGGAGAAAATCTAGGCGTTGCATACGAAAGAACCGTTGAATGGCAATGAAGTGGAAACACCCGTCATCACCCGCCCAAAAGAAGTTCAAAAGAACTCTTTCTGCAGGTAAAGTGCTACTCGCCGTTGTCTGGGACGCCCGATGAGTTTTGCTGCTGGACTTTTTGGGGGATGCAACCATCAATGCTGCGCGGTACTGTGCCATTCTGTCAAAATTGAAAGGAGTGATTTAGAAAAACGGTCTAGCCTTCTCAGATCTGGCGTTCTGATATTGGATGACAATGCCAGACCATACTCGGCGACGGCAACGCAAAACCACATTGCAACTCATGGTTGGGAGCACCGGCACCATACGCCGTACAATCTAGCACCAAGTGACTTCCATCTGTTTCCAGCTTTGATGAACAGTCCGGACGGAAGGCGCTTTGGAAGCGGTGAATACATCAGACAATCTGTTGTGGCGTAAAGTCAGAACTCGGTTACGAACCAAGCAGTCACTAGGTCTCAGCGCAGATACCATCATACAGACGCCGCCGCGAGAAGCAAGAAGAGAGAAGAAAAAGACACATGTTCTAAAGTGGAGTATCATTGTATCTTGAGTCAATAAAACATGTAATACTAATCTCTATAGAAGTGTTCTAGCTGACCATCGATTCCCGCACCAGTACCTTTCCTGACAACTAGACCGGGACGAGTATGATACAACAAATGGCAACGAGGTCACAACAAAAGCCGTTCAACGCTTCTTCTGTATGCAAGCCCTGATATATATAAGGCCTTTTGAAGCTTATAAGGCGGTATCACAAATATCTCTATGTACTTGGAAATTATGTAGAAAAATAAAGATATGTCTTATCTTTAATGTCTCATTCTATTTTTGTTCTTTCATACTCAACTCTGACCACAGTAGACAGGGGAAACTTATTTTCCAACTCCCACTCGTAAAATGTTCAAATGTTTGTACAGTTTATGGGACTTAACTACGGGGTCATCAGTCCCTAAACTTACAAACTACTTATGAACTACTTACGAACTAGGACAGCACAAATATCCATGCCCGAGGGGGGATTCGAACCCCCGACCGTAGTGGCCGTGCTGACCGTGACTGGAGCGCCTCAGTCTCCTCGGCCACCGCGGCCGGCCTCGTAATATGAATCGGGCGACACAAATTCTAGAGCAAAGAAATGTAACTCACCCAGTCGTGCGCCCACGGAAGAGCCATCGAAGAGACGATGCCGACGAGTGGGGCGCGGAACTTGTGCGCGAGGGCCACCAGGCAGTCGACGAAGAAGACTTCGACGATGACGACGTCGTAGTGGCCGCCGGCCTGCAGCAGCTGGCGCAGCTGGGGCAGTCGGTAGAGGTCACGACAGTGCGGCAGCAGCAGCCGCCAGGAGGTCAGGCTGAGGGAAGCGGGGCTGCTCTGCGCCAGCACCTCCTCCACTGGCACCTGCCGACAGGCGGGCGAGAGATACAACCAGTAGCTGTGGGCAGTCGCACCTGTAGACTAGGGACCAGCTGATTGTCTCACTACAACTGCACGCTCTATACACCGACGCTAGTCGATGCACAAGTGTTCTAGTATCGCCGGACCCAGCGATATAAGTTTGACAAATGAAAAACATTCAGCCGTTATTTTAGGACTTTTAACTACTAGTTTCGAGAATACATTATTCTCTTCTTCAGACTCTTATAAGTATCCGTGTAGTAATGCAAAACTAGCCATCCATTATAATACACCACTACACCCTCTCACACCAAGATCATCTTGATGTGAGAGGGTGTAGTGGTGTATTATAATGGATGGCTAGTTTTGCATTACTGCACGGATACTTATAAGGGTCTGAAGAAGAGAATAATGTATTCTCGAAACTAGTAATTAAAAGTCCTAAAATAACGGCTGAAGGTTTTCCATCATCATCATCATCATAATCATCACCATCATTAGAGACTGATTATGCCTTTCAGCGTTCAGTCTGGAGCATAATACCTCTAATAAAATTCCTCCATGATCCCCTATTCAATGCTAACATTGATGCCTCGCCTGATGTTATGCCTTTTACTTCAAAATCATTCTGCACCGAATCTAAGTACTTTCTTCTTGGTCTACCTCGACTCCTCTTACCCTCCGCTGCCGAGCTCATGAGTCTCTTAGGTAACCTTGCTTCTCCCATGCGTGTAACATGACCCCACCATCTCAGTCTGTTCGCTCTAACTGCTTCATCCATAGTGTTAATTCCCAGTTTTTCTTTGATTTCCTATTATGGACACCCTCCTGCCATTGTTCCCATTTATTAATACCTGCAATCATTCTTGCTACTTTCATATCAGTAACCTCTACATTATGAATAAGGTAACCTGTATCAACCAAACTTTCACTCCCATACAACAAATTTGTTCGAAAGATAGAGCGGTGCACTGCTAAATTAGTCTTGGTACTTACTTCCTTCTTGCAGAAGAGAGTAGATCTTAGCTGAACACTCACTGCATTAGCTTTGCTGCACCTCGATTCCAGTTCTTTCATTATGTTGCCATCCTGTGAGAAAATATATCCCAGGTACTTCAAACTGTCTACCTGTTCTAACTTTGTTCCTCCTATTTGGTACTCAATCTGTTTAAATCTTTCCCACAGACATTACTTTCGTTTTGGATATGCTGATCTTCATATCATAATCCTTGCACCTCTGATCGAGCTCTGAAATACAAGTTTCAACCTTTCAGTGGAATCGACCATTACAACTAATTCATCCGCATACGCGATACTGCTTATTGTGTTGTCACCTATTTTAATACCGCCCTGCCAGTCTACTGTTTTCAACATATGCTCCATGAATAGTATGAACAACAGTGGTGACAGGTTACAGCCTTGTCTTACCTCTGAAACTACCCTGAACCATGAGCTTAATTTGCCATCTACTCTAACTGCTGCCTGACAGTCTACGTAAAGCCATTTAACTGCCTGCAGAAGTTTGAACCCTATACCATAATCTTGCAGAACTGACAATAGCTTCCTACTAGGAACACGGTCATAAGCCTTTTCTAGATCTATGAAACATAGATACAATTCCCTGTTCCACTGACAGCACTTTTCCATTACCTGCCGTAAGCTAAAGAATTGGTCCTGACAACCTCTAAGAGGCCTAAACCCACACTGATTTTCATTTCACTTGTCCTCAATTAATACTCGCACTCTCCTTTCAACAATACCTGAGAATATTTTGCCTACAACGCTAATTAAAGAGATACCTACCTCGGTAGTTGTTACAATCTTTTCTATTTTCATGTTTGAAAATTGGCGTGATTACCGCTTTCGTCCAGTCTGAGGGAACCTGTCCCGATTCCCACGCCTTTTCAATTATCCTGTGTAACCATTTGTGACCTGATATTCCACTCTATTTGACGAGTTCAGGCTTAATTTCATCCACCCCAGCCGCCTTATTGCACTGTAATCTACTGACCATTTTCTCCACTTCCTCAAATATGATCCTGTTTCCATCATCGTTCCTATCCCATTCTACTTGAAAATCTGACAAATCATTGAACGTTTCACCTACATTGAGCAATTATTCAAAATATTCCCTCTATCTGCTCAAGGCATCCACAGGATTGACTAGCAGCTTTCCTGACCTGTCCAAAACACTTGTTAGTTCCATATTCCCTCCGTTTCGAAGATTGCTAATTACGCTCCAAAATGGTTTTCCCGCGGCTTGACCCAGAGTTTCTAGCTTGTTTCCAAAGTTTTCCCATAATTTCTGCTTGGAGTCTGCAATTATCCGTTTGGCTTTGTTTCATTCTTTAACATATCTTTCTCTGTCTGGCTGATTTCTAGTATGGAACCAGTTTTGAAATGCCTTCTTTTTCTTTTTACAGGCTGCCTTGACTGTGTCATTCCACCAGGCTGTCTGCTTCTTCCTGCCTCTACACACTACTGTTCCAAGACATTCTCTAGCTGCTTCCAGTAATGTGTCCCTGTACCTTGACCATTCCTCATCCAGTGACTGTAAATCATTACATTCAACTAACTGGTACCTTTCCCAGATCATTGTTATTTATTTGTGCGTAATTTCCTTGTCTTGAAGCTTCTCCACTATTATCCTTCTACATACGGACCTGACTTTCTGTTCTTTTAGCCTTACAAAACCAATTTCACTGCAGATTAAATAATGATCAGTATCATCAAAGAACCCCCTGAAAGCACGTGTGTCCTTGACTGTCTTCCTGAATTCCTGATCTGTTATTATATAGTCAAAGACAGATCTGGTTCCCCTTCCTTCCCAAGTATAGCGGTGAATGTCCTTATGCTTAAAGCAGGAGTTCTGATAACTAAGCCCATACTGGAACAGAAATCCAAGAGCTGTTGTCTGTTCCTGTTGGCCTCCATATCCTCTCCAAACTTACTCATAAGCTTTTCATAACCTTCTGTTCGATTTCCTATCCTGGCGTTGAAATCACCCATAAGTAAAACACTATCCTGATCCTTCACTCTAACTACTACATCACTAACTGCGTTGTAAAATCAGTCCACCTCATCTTGATCTGTCCCTACACAGGGTGAATACACTGCCACAATCCTAATTTTCATTTGTCAAATTAGTACATCGCAGTCGTTCCATCATCCGTCTAACCAAAATGGATACACAGAGACTTAATGATATGAGGGTTGGAAATAGTGGCATCACTGCTGTGAAGACACCATGCAACGAAATCTACTATTTTCGCTCATATCACACGTTGTTGGCATGCCTACCTTACATCCGAGCAAATGGACTCGCACGTCCCACGTCACTGGCGTGCGCACAATCGAGGGAAACTCAGTCACTTCATCTACATCTACATCTACATCTACATACATACTCCGCAATTCACCGTAAGGTGCGTGGCGGAGGGTACACTGTACCACTACTAGGCATTTCCTTTCCTATTCCACTCCCAAATTGAACGAGGAAAAAAAGAATGCTTATATGCCTCCGTAGGAGCCCTAATTTCTCTTATCTTGTCTTTGTGATCTTTACGCGAAATGTAAGTAGGCGGCAGCAAGATCGTACTACACTCAGCTTCAAATTCCGGCCCTCTAAATTTACTTAACAGAAATTCACGAAAAGAACGTCGTCTTCCTTCCAGCTATCCCCAATTGAGTTGCCGGAGCATTTCCGTGACACTCGCGCATTGGTCGAACCTACCGGTAACAAATCTAGCTGCTCGCCTCTGAACCGCCTCTATGTCTTCCTTCAAACCGATCTGCTGCGGGTCCCAAATACTTGAGCAATACTCAAGACGTGGTCGTACAAGCGTTTTATACGCGGTCTCCTTTACAGGTGAAGTACATCTTCCCAAAATCCTCCCAATAAACCGAAGTCGGCTGTCTGCCTTACTCACAACTGTCCTTACATGTTCGTTCCATTTCATATCGCTCTGCAATGTTACGCCTAGATATTTGAACGACGTGACAGCATCAAGAAGCTCACTACTAATGCTGTATTCGAACATTATAGGATTGTTTTTTCTACTCATGCGCATCACCTTACATTTTTCTACATTGAGAGCCAGCTGCCATTCTTCGCACCAACCAGAAATTATGTCTAAGTCATCCTGTATGCTATTACAGTCAGTTACAGACGACACCCTCCCATATACCACAGCATCATCAGAAAACAGCCGCAAATTACAACTTACTCTGTCCATCAGATCATTTATATAGATAGAAAATAATAGCGGTCCTATCACACTCCCCTGGGGCACGCCTGACGATACACTCGTCTCTGATGAAGACTCGCCGTCGAGAACAACGTACTGCGTTCTATTACTTAGGAAGTCTTCCAGCCAGTCACAAATCTGTGAACCTATTCCATAGGCTCGTAGCTTCGTTAGCAGTCTACAGTGTGGCACCGCGTCGAACGCCTTTTTGAAGTCGAGAAAAACACAATCCGCCTGTTGCCCTTCGTCCATGGCTCGCAAGATGTCATGTGAGAAAAGGGCAAGCTGAGTTTCACATGAACGATGTTTCCTAAACCCGTGCTGATTCATGGAAAGAAGCTTTTCCGTTTCAAGGAAATTTACTATATTCGAACTGAGAATATGCTCCAAAATTCTACATGAAACTGATGTCAACGATATTGGCCTGTAATTGTATGGGTCAGTTCTCTTTCCTTTCTTATACACAGGAGTCACCTGCGCTTTTTTCCAGTCACTAGGAACTTTGCGCTGAATTAAAGATTCTCTATAAATGCAAGCAAAGTAGGGGGCCAACGCCGCTGAATAGTCTTTGTAAAACCGAACTGGTATTCCAGCCGGACCAGCAGACTTTTTCGTATTTAGCTCTCATCTGCTTCTCTGCACCGGAAATACCTATTGCTATGTCCCCCATTTCGGAATTAGTACGTTGATCAAATGATGGTACATTTGTGCGGTCCTCTTGCGTGAAAGATTTCTTAAAGGTTAAATTTAGAACTTCATCTTTCCGTTTTCTTTCTTCTATTACTGTCCCGGAATGATCAACGAGTGACTGGACAGTGGGCTTTGACCCGCTTATCGATTTTACATAGGACCAGAATTTTTTCGGGTTCTCGGAAAGATCTTTTGCTCAGGTATGGCTGTGATAATTATTGTATGCTTCACGCATCGATCTTTTTATAGACGCACGAATCTCTACTAACTTTTGCCTGTCATCATTTGCGTGTTCTTTTTTGAATCGAGAGTGTAACAGCCTTTGCTTTCTCAGCAGCTTTCTAACATTATTATTATACCCCGGTGGATCTTTTCCATCCTTAATCGTCTTTACTGGCACATATTTCTCTAACCCTTTATTAAAAATGCACTTAAATTTAGTCCACAATTCCTCTACATCCATAGTCCCGGAATTAAACGATGCCCATTCATTTTCTAAGTGCGATCGTAACATTTGCTTATCGGCTCTTCCCAACAAAAACACGCTCCTAGCCTTCTTGATTGGTTTATGAACTTTGGTCGCCATCGACGCTATGACGATACCATGATCACTAAATCCTGTCTCTACACAGACATCGTTACTAAGGTCAGGCCTGTTTGTGGCTATAAGGTCTAGAATATTTCCATTGCGCGTGGGTTGCCGGTTCAATTACTCAAGACAGTTTTCGGAGAATGTGTCCAAAAGTAGCTCGCATGACTAGCGAGATCCCAATCTATACTCATAAGGTTGAAGTCTCCTCCGACTAATATTACATGGCCCGGATACCTATGCACTACCTGGTGTAGACTTTCCTTGAATAATTCTAAAACTGCTACAGCACCACTGGGGTGCCGGTAAAAACAGCCAACTATTAACTTTACTTCTTTTAGACCTGTTATACGTGCCCAGATAACTTCACAGTTACTTTCAATCTCGATCTCAGTAGAAGCGGTCTAACGTAACGGCGTCACTGTGTTTTAGAAACGGAAACAACGGAGTTGGATCAAGATTGAATGTACCAGAGTTCGTATAGCACGATAGTGTCATCAAGCTCTTCAAGAGGCGTGCGGGGAATCGAGATTGCCGTTCAGAACAGTTGCACGTTGGGTGAAAGCCTTCAGCGAAGGTCGGCAAACTGTGGCAGTCGTGCGTCGGGTAGGTCGTCCTAGTGTCTCTGAAGAAGAAGTGCATACTGTTGCCGCGTTATTGGACAGTGATCGATGGCAGACGATTCGCGAGGTCGCCCACGAAACCGGATTAGCGCATACGACTGTGCTTCGCATCCTTAAGGAACGCCTGGGCATACGAAAAATTGCATCGCCGTGGGTTCCGCATTAATTAATGGAAATGCACAAATGGGTGCGTTACGCGCTGCTCAGACGCACTTGAAGCGCAATGAGCGCGAAAGAGAAGCTTTCTTACGCCGTATTGTAACACTCGATGAGAAATGGCCCACATCGTACGAGCCAAAAATGAAGCCGCGGCGGAGCAGCCGAGCGCATTGAGGCGCTATGCTACGATGGGCGAGGCCGTTACAATCCCACCTCGGGCATGGATGTTTGTGCTGTCTTTAGTATAAGTTAGTTCATAAGTAGTTTGTAAGTTTAGGTACTGTTGACCCCGCAGTTAAGACCCACAAGCTTTACAAACATTTGAACATTTTAACAGTAAGTGAAACGTCAATCCAACAAATGGCGTCGTTATGGATCGCCGCGAAAGTCGAAAGTGCGTCACAGTTATAGTGAAAGTTATGATGATTCTCGTGTACGACTGTAGTGGTATTATTCTAACGCAATACTTTCCTACACGGCAGACCATCAATGCACGGCATTACTGTTCGTTTTCGGAGCATCACCTGCGACCATCTTTGCGAAAGAAGCGGCAAGACTTTCTGTGCAACCCACCCAATATTTTCCACGACAATGAGCGGGCTCATATAGCGCAAGCTGTGGCTGCTGTGTACGGTCGGTGGGACTGGGAAGTACTGTACCATCCACCATACTCCGCGGACTTAACTCCTGGTGACTTTCATTTGATTCGTAAGATGAAGGAACCACTTCGTGGCATTCACTTCAGAACTGTTCCAGAGATTCGACAGGGAGTAGACCGCTCCATTCGCACCAGAAACAGAACAGGCTTGCTAATGGTATACTAATGCTGTCCACATCTCTGGCAACAGGTTCTACACATTGCTGGTGACTATTATGAAGGACAGTAATAGGTGCAAACAGGTAACGCTTTTCCATCGGTTGTGAATAAATAGTTGCCACTATTTAAGTTCCTTGTACTAACCCTGGGTCGAAGTACAGTTCTTCCACTTAAATACTATAACTGAAATTTATACAGTTATCCTCACAAGAATATTCCAAAATAACGCCAGCAAGAGAAGTTCTGCTTGAGTCAGATCAGTCCATACTGTTTAACAATATTATTTACTTACTAAATACAGAAAAATTAAGAATATTAATTCGGCAGGTCATTGATGCTTACAGTTTTCAACTAGAGTTTGGCAAATATAACAAGGAATGGCATGGAAAGATAAATTACGCAGCTTATTTCCCCTTCTCCGTTCAATACCGAAACTAAACGGGAATTGATACACACCACTGTGTCACTGCCGATCTAACAGGTTTTATTAAAGAAGCTGAAAGAACGGCGGTACTGGTCCGGCCATGTTATCAATTAAGGGCAGTCGTACCGCTCAAATTGTCAAAATTTCACATTTTTACTTTTATGCAAATTATGAAAATGTGGATGTTTATGCTTATGTGGTGTTGGCTTTATTGAAATATTCGATTATTTACCATTTTAAATAAATATTTGAGAAAACCATGCAATAACATTTCTGGGAATTTTGTTTCCCATCATTTCGAATATTGGCAGTTTTCTTTGTAACTATATAAGGCTGTGATTTCTTTGCTTTTGTCTCGTAAGTTGACTACACTATAGGTACTTCGCAGGAAACTCTTCGAACCGTAAATTTGTTGCTGCTTGTTCGAAAAATGTTCAAATGTTTGTGAAGCTTATGGGACTTAACTGAGGGGTCATCAGTCCCTAAACTTCCAAACTGCTTAGGAACTACCTTATACTAAAGATAGCACAAACATCCACGCTCGAGGGGGGAACGACCTCGCGTATCGCAGCATAGCGCCTCAGTGTTCTCGGCCGCTCCGCCGCTGCGTTTCTGCTCGACAACAACACTTATTCACTAACTGTATTTCAGATTTTGAGTTTGTTGCAAGTTCAGTCTTTGAACTTGGTGTTTTTGATGTTATTCTTACATTTAATAAAGACTTTTCTGGAAAACTCACGATTCTGGAGCATCTTCGAATTCATTAATGCTACAACACTAAACGTTTGATGGACTTGGACCAAATTCGAATCATGAAGGCAGAGATTGCAACAAACAGTACGTCACAGGAAGCCAGATCCAAGAGAAGGAGGGCAGCATTGGGCGAGGAAGATGATGGAGGTTTCTAACATATTTTTTATGCATCAGTTGGCTGTATATTAAAATTTTTTTCTTTAAACGCAATTTCCTCAAAATGACATTTTTCGGTATAAATTACCCTTTTTCTCAGAAACTTCTGAATCTACATGAGTGAATTATTTACCACATAACATAGATAGTACAATAATGTTGTAGCTCTACTTTAGTAGTATTTACTGTAATAATTAAAATTAAAGAAATTAAAAATGTGTAAAATTACACCAAAAATTAAATGTTTACTGTCATCAGTATATATGTTCCCCTCACCTGTGAAGTACTTGTCAGTTATAACTCCTAAATAAAGTGGAAAGGTTGCTACAATGTAAGACTGCAACCTTCCACAATCTTTACAATAGAATACAGACTGAAAGTGAAAAAAGGAGACAGCGGCGAGGGTTAGCACAAGTGAGATTAGGGAAAAAAAGAAGGAAAAAGAAAAAGAAAAAAGAAATTGGCAATCTAACGGCCTCCCGCGTCGGAGGTTCGAATCCTCTCTCGGGCATGGATGTTTGTTTTGTCTTTAGCATAAGTTATTTCATAAGTAGTTTGTAAGGTTAGGGACTGATGGCCCTGCAGTTAAGTCCCGTAAGCTTTACAAACCTTTGAACGTTTGGCAATCTCATAGAACGTAATAAGAAGGAACGCTGCTATCTTGACAGCAAAAAGAGTTTGGCGATTGAATGAAGGAATTAATATGATCTCCACTATCGCAGGCGAGGAAGCCTACAAATATCAAGCACTGGACAATTCGAGAAATAAATTGCAGACCCAAATGGCATGGAACTGAATAAGAAATTCAGAGGAAGCTGACGAATAAGAAATTCGAATGCCTTGAAATTTGATGCTAGAAAGGTGACCAAAATAAGAGGGCTGATAAGAAACAAGGAGATTCTCCAGGAAATCATCTAAGGAAAGAATATGTGAAAGTGACAGGGCGATGACAGATTTGCTATGACGTTAGCCGTTAACTCCCTTATAGTCACATGGAGCAGTAAGTGCAAAATTTGTTCAAAAAATGTTCAAATGTTTGTTAAGCTTATGGGACTTAACTACGGGGTCATCAGTCCCTAAACTTACAAACTACTTATGAATTACTTACGAACTAGGACGGCACAAATATCCATGCCCGAGGGGGGATTCGAAGCTCCGACCGTAGTGGCCGTGCTGACCGTGACTGGAGCGCCTCAGTCACCTCGGCCACCGCGGCCGGCGCAAAATTTGTAGACAAACATATTAGAATGCTCCAAGTATAGAAGCTCCCTAACTGATTAATGAATATACAGATTTTCAAATGATGAAAGATAAATAATATTGAATTACTATTCAAACACATAGGGTTCACATGTTTTAGTACTAGAAACTATGAGTTACTGTAACAATTGTACGTGAAAAATACTTTATACCAATTGATGTAATGCAATATTCCAAACTCTTTCTCATTCGCTCTCTGGCTCTCAGCGATAGTGTATTAAAAATCCTTATTCATGCTTGGAAATTGTGGTGAATGAAATCAATATTCTAAAGCGCTTTTGTATAATAAAAGTAGGGAATTGCCGTACAGTCTAAGGCGCCTTGCCACAGATTGCGTAGCTGCTTCCCATCGCAGGTTTTCTTCCTCCTTTGGGTATGGGTGAGAGTGTTGTTCAGAGCATAAGTTAGTTTACGTAGTCCGAATTTAATGGTTTTCTGCTCTCGGAGCAAGATCTGTAACTGTCGGTTAATTCGTATTCACTAGATAAAAATATATATCCTATTATCTAAGCAGGGCATTGGCACTTCTTTTTATATACCAGGAATTTATTGTACGACTGCATTACAGGTATTCAAATATTAGTGCCTCTTTTGTGTCACTCTGTGTCGACAGTGTGTGATCGCATCACTACTTCATACAGTCTGTGACACACAAATCAGAGGTAACTCCAAATCTTCAAATGTTTGTAGACCTAATGGACCAAACTACTGAGATCATTCGCTGGACATACACACTATTTAAACTAACTTATGCCAAGAACAGCACTCACAGCAATGCCGGAGGACTCAAACCTCTGACTGACAGCAAGTGCGCAATCAATGGCAAGGCTACTTCAACCGTGCGGTCCAAATCTTCTGTAATATAGTGTTCTAATTATCAGTTTACCAGAGTAGCTATCATTTCGGAAAGTAATTTTAACAGCGCTCTCCCTCCGATTCTTGCAACTTCCTGACCATTCATGCCTACATTACTCTTATTTTAATGCGTTTTTATTACGGTTGAAATCAAAACTGTGGTAACGATTTCTCGTCCTTTGTGAAATTATATACAGAAGATAGCGAAAACGAATCATGGACCCTCTAAACTACATAAACAGGGAGTACCAATCCGCCCAGTGGTATCTTCCTACACTGATGGATCTTACAAACATGACGAACCACTGATTCCAGAATAAACAGAGGCAAAGTTAACATCAATAACATGTAAATACTTTGCATTTGGAATATAATAAAGAGATCACTGTGAGAACGGCACATCCTACTTAACGCAATATTTTGGACCCTGAGGCAACTAAAATGAATATAATATGGGCGACTGGGCAGTGAATGCAGAGACAGGAAGAGGCAGTGTGAGAGGCAATGAAAAACAGAGATGATTAAGTGAAACTTAGAAGAGGGGATGTGTCCAGTTGTGTTTCGTTATTTAATACTAAATCAGGGCTGTGAGCTACGTGTTTATTGATTTCCAGTGCTGCTAGGTGTTTTTGGCCTTTCTCTGCTAAGTGAAGGACATTGGACTGTGGATGTTAGGTGTGGTCCTCATTTCATACATACTCAGCGAATGTTGAGTCATGTTTTTTGCAACTTCCAACAGTGTCCATGTTCGGCCAACCTAATTTTTCTGCCTGGCTGATCAATATAAAACTTACTGCAATTTGGACAAGTAATTTTATATACCCCACTAAAGGACAGTAACTGGGTCATTATCACAGCTGTTGAAAATATATATAGTGCTGTAGTGTTTTTTTACATGAGATTAAATGTGTAACCATTCCATGCAAAAGTATATATTCTCATTTCGAAGCAAAGTTACTAACCAACACGAACCTTGTGCCTAATAAACTTTATGTACTCCCTAAACTACATAATCAGGGACTATGAATCCACCCAATCGTACCATTATAGATTTACTGCATCTTATAAACTGGCTAGAAAATTGGACACATTAATTAAAGCAAGACTAAATTCGAATACAACTGTATTTCGTACTCAGTTAATCTTGTAAATAAGATAAGAGACGTATGTATCTCACATACTACACATACTGCTAAATTAGTATCATCTGATATCAGCAGTGTGTTTTCCTATGTACCAGTGGGGAATCTGTTGATTTTGTAACAGAGTGATGTAAAGGTAGCATGTCACCCCAGTGGTAATGAATGACTTAAGACTGGCCACTCAGACATGCTTGGCACAAAATTATTTCCAGTTCCAAGGAACTCCACATAAAAAACGTCTGTGTGGCCTGACTGTAGCACGTCAAGTGTGTGGTGTCGCACAAGTACAAAGTGCGCGCCACCTACTTTCGCCGCGCGCCGCCATGCACACACGGCGCGGCGTTCTCACGACAGCCACGAGCGCCCTCTGCTGCAACCCCGCTCGTGGCCACCACGGAAAGACATCAGCCACTTCGGACTGAGATAGCAACCAGTTAGGACCTTCGTAATCAGATAGGCACCAGTGAAGACTTTGCTATCGTACAGGCACTAGGCAGGCCTCTAACAACTTTGTTTTGTTTGTTTGTTTTTTCTGTTCCATAGGACCCACTTGAGGAGTAAGACTCCATGGTCATGGAACAAGTCAATACATTGTTACACAAGAATGGTAATAGAAAAATTTTAAGTAGTCCTTTGCACACGACAATCTTAAGACAAAGTGAAGAGAATCAACAAAGAAAAAATGAATTAGCTTAATTGTTTAACTTTTCTAGGAGCTCCTCGACAGAATAAAAGGAGTGAGCCACGAGGTAACTCTTCAATTTAGATTTGAAAGCATGTGGATTAGTGCTAAGATTCTTTAGTTCTTGTGGCAGCTTACTGAAAATGGATGCCGCAGAATACTGCACCCCTTTTTGCACAAGTGTTAAGGTGGTGTGGTGCAAATGTAGATTAGACATCTGTCTAGTATTCACCGAGTGAAAGCTACTAACTCGTGGGAATAAGCTGATATTATTAACAACAAAAGACATTAAAGAAAAAACGTATTGTGACGCCAGAGTCAAAATTCCCAGACTACTGAAAAGGGGTCGACATGACGTTCGCGAACTTACACCAGATATTGCTCGAACCGCCCGTTTTTGTGCCAGAAATATCCTTTTTGCATCAGGCGAGTTACCCCAAAAAACAATGCCGTATGTCATAAGTGAGTGAAAGTAAGCGAAATAGACTACTTTTCGTGTTGAAAAATCAGTTATCTCAGATATTGTTCTAATGGTAAATATAGCAGAATTTAGTTTTGGAACAAGATCCTGAACATGGGCTTTCCATGACAGCTTACTGTCTATATGAACACCTAGAAATTTGAACTGTTCAGTCTCACTTATCACATGCCCATTATGTGTAATCATAATGTCAGATTTCGTCAAATTATGTGTTAGAAATTGTAAAAACTGAGTTTTACTGTGATTTAACATCAACTTGTTTTCTATTAGCCATGAACTTATCTCTTGAACTGCATTATTTGATACTGTGTCAATATTACGAGCAACATCCTTCACTACCAAGCTGGTATCATCAGCAAACAAAAATATTTTACAATCACCTGTTATACTCGAAGGCATATCATTTATATAAATAAGAAACAGCAATGGTCCCAAAACAGACCCCTGGGGCACCCCATACTTAATTGTGTCCCATTGGGATTGCACGTCATAGCCATTTTCTACACTGCAGAGAATTACCTTCTGTTGTCTATTATTAAAGTAAGAGGTGAACCAGTTGTGGGCTACTCCCCGTATTCCATAATGTTCCAACTTCTGCAACAATATTTTGTGATCAACACTATCAAACGCTTTTGTTAAATCAAAGAAGACGCCTAATGTCCGTAGCCTCTTATTTAACCCATCAAGTGCCTCACAGAGAAACGAAAATATAGCGTTTTCAGTCGTTAAACCACTTCTAAAACCAAACTGTACGTTTGACAGGAAATTATGTGAACTGAAATGATCAATTAATCTTGAATATACAGCCTTTTCAATAACTTTGGAAAAAACCGATGGCATAGAAATAGGTCTATAGTTGTCTACATTATCCCTTTCTCCTTTTTTATAAAGCGGTTTCACTACTGAGTACTTTAATCTGTTAGGAAACTGACCATTCTGAAAGGAAAAATTACAAATATGACTTAGTACTGGGCTAACATATGGAGAACAGTACTTTAGAATTCTGATAGATACCCCATCATATCCACAAGAGTCCTTAGTCTTTAGTGATTTAATTATTGACTCAATCTCACCTATGGAAGTATCATGAAGGATCATTTCAGGTAACAGCCTCGGAAACGCATTTTCTAAAAACGTTATATGATTACCTGTAGAAACTAGAGTTTTGTTTATTCCCTCTACTATATTCAGAAAGTGATTATTGAATATTGCACATATATCTAACTTGTCAGTAACAGAAACATTCCTACTACGCACTGACGTTATATCTTCTACCTGCTGCTCCTGACCAGACACTTCCTTCACGACTGACCAGATAGTTTTAATTTTATCCCGAGAGTTTGCTATTCTTTTTGCATACCACATACTTTTTGCATTCTTAATGACTTTTTTCAGAACCTTACAGTACTGTTTGTAATGAGCTACTGCATCTTCATTCTGACTGCTTCTAACATTTTGATACAACTCCCGCTTAGTTCTGTTGTTGTTGTTGTTGGTTTTAAGGGGACTAAACAGCTAGGTCATCAGTCCCACCGCTTAGTTCTACATGATACTCTTATCCCCTTTGTCAGCCACCCTGGCTGTCTGTTACTGAAAGTACCCTGTTTTGAGCGTTCTAGTGGAAAGCAACTTTCAAACAGCATAATAAATGAGTTCAGAAAAGCATTATATTTATCATCTGCATTATCAGCACTATAAACATCCTGCCATTCTTGTTCCTTAATTAGGCTTAAAAAGGTCTCAATTGCAACTGGATTAACTTTTCTGAGTAGTTGATATTTATGTTTAACATTTGTTTGAGAACAAATACTTTTTAGAATTAAAAGTTGGGCATCGTGGTCTGATAGGCCATTTACTATTCTGCTGACAGAGTGCCCCTCTAATAATGAAGAATGAACAAAAATATTGTCAATGGTTGAACTGCTATTTCCTTGCACTCTCGTTGGAAAAAATACTGTTTGCATCATGTTATAGGAATTAAATAGATCTAACAGCTGACTTTTCCTTGAGCTATCACCTACACAATTAATGTTGAAATCTCCACACACAATTAAATTTTTATACTTCCTATACAGTGAACCCAGAACCAATTCCAGATTGGGCAGAAACATTTTAAAATCTGAGTCAGGGGATCTATAAATAACAACTATTACTAGTTTAGTTCCATTAACATTAACAACTCCTGCACAACATTAAAATATCTGTTCTGTGCAGTGTTTAGAAAAATCGATTGACTCCGATGAAAAATCGTTTTTTACATACATGGCCACTCCCCCACACTGCAAGGAACTCCTAGAGTAGAAGGCAGCTAACCTGTATCCTGGCAAAGGAAGTATCTTAATTGTCACACCACTTAAAAAGTGCTCTGAAATTCCAATAATGTCAGAATCAGTATCAATAAGCATTTCATTAACTTTATCTCTGATACCCTATATATTTTGATGAAAAACAGTAATTCCCTTATTACTTATATTCTTAGACTTTGTCAAAGGTGGTTCATTTCTTAGAGGGACTTCCTTTAAGCAGGAATATCTATCAGCTGTCTTCAGTCTAAAAAAGGTGCAGCCCTAACACCAACTACTACAGGAATTTTTCCATGAGTGAAACCCCCACCCCCTACTACACTGTCACCTATGAGCTTTGCCAACCTCCCCTTCCCATACCTATTGAGGTGCAGACCGTGCCTAGTAAAATCCGACCTTTGGATAGTCTCAACTGGCACCACTGCAATGTGATCCATGCCCTCCGTCATCAGCGCCTTCTCAAGCCCCATGTTAACACGGCTGACAGCCGTATTAAGACAAGGCCTATCATGACGCTGAAACAGCTGCACGAAATGCACATTCGTGCCACCAGTTTCAGTTGCTATCCTTTCCAGATCACCACCTATATCATATTCCCCGTCCCTATCAAGACTATTCCCGGCAGCACCCACTATAACTACCTGATCCTCTTTTGAAAAATTCCTACATAAGTCCCCTATGTTACAAGTGACCTGAGCTAACCCTGCACTAGGCTTCACTATGCTGGTGACCTGGTACTCACTCCCGAGTACTTCCTGCAACTGTTGGCCAACACCTCTGCCATGAGAACTACGTAGCAGCAGAACCTTCTTCTTCTTCTTCTTCTTCTAACTATGTATCAGCCTTCTGCAGTACTATGTAAAAGTTAAGTATTGTTACATTCTGTGCAATATATATCTCTTTCTAATTTACTCTAGTGTTTATAGTTTCTGGCTGCTCCCCTCCGTACCTGCACCAGCGGGCTATCCTTATTCCTGTGTCGGTCTTATTCCACTCGGCCACCGACACCTACGACGAGGCTGGGACACAAAAGCGACGTCGAAGTTGGGACACTAAAGTGTCGACGAGGAGTGATAGAACCTTGGACCAGCCCGCTTGCAGCAACCAGACAGCAGCAGTCGGAGCACGCAGAAATTGCTCCCGCCCTCCCACCCTTATTATAAGATTTTTGGGGGAACATATTCAGTTGCGTGTTTTGTGGACTTTTTTGTTGCAGAGTGTCCTCTTTCATATTGCATTTGTGTTTTGTTATAATTTACTTGTATGCGCGGCGCCTAATCGGTCAGCATGGCCACTACCCCGAACCCAAACTTAATGGAAATTATTCAGTTACAGACGGCGCAAATCACTCAACTACTGCAGGCCGTGTCGCAGTTGACGGCACAGGCTGCTCACCAACAACAACAGCCGTCACATCAGCAGCCCACACCTGCCGCTGCACCGCTTCCTACGTTTCGCCACTACAACGAACGTGAGGAAGAATGGAGTGACTATTTCGCGCAGTTTCAAGAACTCGTCGCGGCTCATCAACTTACAGGTCAGACTGTTAAGCATCTTTTATTGTCCGTGGTGGGCCCCAAAACCTTCGTATTATTGCAGAAACTATTCCCGCAAGCATCTCCTCGTGATGTAGACTTTGAACAAATTGTAGATGCACTGAATGCTCATTATGAGAGAAAAGTTCTTGTAGCCACTGCACGATACCGATTTTTCAGACTTAAAAAATTACCGCAGCAGTCACACCAAGAGTGGATTACGGAATTGAAGGGCTTAACCCGCCAATGTAAATTTACTTGCTCTTGTGGACTTTCTTATAGTGACGTTATGTTGCGAGATGCGATTACGCAGAATATTCAGGACCCCAGAATTAGAGCAGCAATTCTGAAACAGTCTGACCCCTCATTAGACAGTGTACTGCAGCTTATAGATGCGCATGATACTTTTGACTTAGCAGATGTAGAAATGCAAAGCCACAGTGTTAATTCAGTGCGCCGCAACGGTCGCTTTCCTAGTCGTAGTTCCCAGTCTAGCCCTAGTGATTCTTATTTTTCTACAGGCCGTGCTGAACAGACAGTGAACAGTAGCCAGTGTAAAAGTGCGACACAAAGGTCGCCCCGTCGTGTTAGAAACAGTAATTTGAATAACGAGCGCCAACGCTCATTTCAGAAAAACGTTCGTAAGTCTTGCCCCCAGTGTGTGTCTCGCCACAAGCGTGCTCATTGCCCTAGTCGCAACGCAACCTGTTATCAATGTGGCAAATCAGGACATGTACAGTCCGTGTGTATGCAAATTAAAAACTCAAAGAACGGTACCGTTAAAAACAGTGCTTCGCAGAGTGCGAGAACAGTTCATTCTGTAAATGTTATACGGGCTGTGGAATTGAACAGTGCTTTCCTTGGATCTCAATTGCAAGAAAGTAGTTCTGCGCCTATGGCAAAACTATATAGTGCACCACGTAGCAAGCGCCGACGAGCGCGTAAAACAGTGCAACGGAAAAGGGTGCGGGACAAGCAAAATGACTATGAACAGTGCATTCCTGTAGTGAAAATAGTGCCTTCTGCAACTGCTCCTTGTAATAGTGTCCAGTACTGTGTAGCTAGTGACAGTAGACATCAAGTAGCTACTCAAAAGTGTAGTGCAGTAGTTAGTAAATCTGGAGTAACTTCGCAGGCTTGCACGGACGCCTATCCGGCGGTAGTGTCATCTAGTGACAGTGTTGTTAATCCGCTGCGTGCCGAGTCTGCGCCGCTTACTTCACTACGCGGCCCGCGCAAGCGCAGTAAACAAACCGTAGCAGACGTTGCCCACATTCGCGCACCTGTCGAGCGCTGCAAGCAAAAACTGTTTGTGACTCTCTTCATAGAAAATAAGACGGTGCAATTCCAGCTTGATACTGGTTCCACTGTCACATTAATAAATAAAGATACTTATGAACTTCTGGGTTCGCCAAAATTGTCGCCGTCACAGCAAGTGTTAACAGCTTATACAGGTCAAAATATTCCCGTGCTAGGAACGTGTAGCCTGCCCGCCTCTTTTCAAGGTGTAACAAAAACAGTTGCTTTTGTAGTTCTTCAGGCCAAATCGACACAGAACATTTTTGGACTAGATGCATTTGACTTGTTTGGTTTATCAATTTAAAGAGATGTGCTACAAATTTCGTCAATAGTGCCTCAGGATAAAATCAATGCATTGTGTGACAAATATAGTGACTTGTTTTCGCCGGAACTAGGTTGTGCAAAAGACTTCGTGGCACATGTAACTTTAAAAGAATCTGCAGTACCAAAATTTCGTAAAGCTAGACCAGTGCCTATCGCCTTGCGTGATACAGTTGCCGAAGAACTTAAACGTTGGCAAGATAGTGGGATGATTTCTCCTGTTTATGTGAGTCAGTGGGCCTCGCCTATAGTAATTATACCCAAGCCGTCAGGAAAACTTCGTCTCTGTGCGGACTTTAAATCAACAGTGAACAGTCAAACAATTGTGGACACTTATCCCCTACCCAGACCTGAGGAACTTATGGACAAATTAGGACAGTCTCGCTTCTTTTCTAAGATTGATTTAGCAGAGGCATACTTACAGATTCCACTTGATGACGAGTCCAAAAAGTTTTTCGTCATTAATACTCACATGGGCCTTTTTCAATTTCAACGCCTACCCTTTGGCAGTTCTTCCGCTCCCGCTATTTTTCAGCGCTTTTTGGAACAGCTGACAGTTTCTGTACCGTGTTGCTCGAACTACTTAGATGACATTGTGGTATCCGGACGTACAGTTGAAGAACATTTAGCAAACCTGGAGTGCCTTTTCAAAGTGTTGACTGCAGCAGGTCTACGTTGTAATAAAGCAAAGTGTTCGTTTTTTCAAACTGAAATAGAGTACCTAGGCCATGTGATTAATGCCCAAGGAATCCATCCCTTACAGTCACATCTTCGAGCAATCAAAGACTTGCCTCCTCCTAAGAATGTGCATGAATTGCAAGCAGTAATGGGAAAGCTTAACTATTATTTCAGATTTATTCCCAATGCCTCTCAGATTGCAGCTCCACTGGATCACTTACGTAGGAAGAATGTTCCTTTTGTATGGTCTAAAGATTGTCAGGTTGCCTTTGACAAACTCAAGTCTGCACTACTCAGTGATGCATATTTGATTCCCTTTGACCCACAGAAGCCTGTAGTGTTAGCAGTTGACGCCTCGTCGTACGGTCTGGGTGCCGTTCTGTCGCATCGTATTGGATGTCACGATCGTCCTATTGCCTTTGCATCCAAGCTACTGACGCCGACGCAACAGAATTACAGTCAGATAGAAAAGGAGGCCTTAGCAATCATTTACGGCGTCACAAAGTTTCATCATTATCTCTATGGCAGAAAATTCTATTTGTTGACAGACCACAAGCCTCTCACGTCGTTGTTCTCACCCACAAAGCCGATTCCGCCACGTACGGCACAAAAGCTTCAGAGATGGTCCTTGATATTGTCTAATTATCAGTATGAGATTTTGTACCGACCTACCACTCAACATGCCAACGCGGACACACTTTCCCGACTTCCGGTTGGCCAGGATGTATCATTTGATTCTTCAGAAATGGCATGTTGTCAGATAGACTCCAAAGATGCTTCCGCTGTCGCAGACTTTCCTTTGAACTCTCGTCGGGTTGCACAGGAAACAGCTGCGGATGCAGACCTAAGTGTGGTAGCACGTTTTGTTCGCTTTGGTTGGCCTGCCAGAGCCAAAGACATTCAACGGCCTCTGGTTCGACGTTATTTTGCACAACGTCATGCATTATCTTTAAGTCAGGGTGTACTGTTGTTGCATACCGACAACGACCAAACACGAGTGATTGTTCCTCGTTCCCTGCAACGAGAAGTGTTACGCCTCCTGCATCAAGGACATTGGGGCATTGTTAGGACAAAGCAACTGGCCAGACGTCATTGTACCTGGGTTGGTATGGACGCTCAGATAGAGAGCATGACATCACAGTGTACAGTTTGTGCGGAGCATCAGGCGGCTCCTCCACAGCGTTTCTCAGACTGGCCACGCCCCAAGGGACCTTGGCAACGTTTACATATTGACTTTGCCGGACCTTTCTGGAATACGCGCTGGTTAATTGTTGTAGACGCTTTCAGCAAGTTTCCTTATGTGATTGCCATGAACTCAACGATGGCGTCTAGTACAATTAGTGCCTTAACATCGGTGTTTTGCATCGAAGATTGCCTGAAACTATCGTCAGTGACAATGGACCTCAGTTTGTTAGTGCGGAATTTCAACAGTTTTGTCGTGTAAATGGCATTCAGCATATCACCACCGCACCTTTTCACCCTCAGTCCAATGGTGAAGCAGAACGTTTCGTTCGAACATTCAAGTCTCACATGGAGAAGATGAAAGGTCAGCACTCCAGGCAGCAAGCTCTTCAAATTTTCCTGTCTACGTATCGGTGCATGCCACATGACGGCCCGTCTCCTGCCGAGCTGCTACACGGCCGCCGTCACCGCACTCTCCTTCACCTGCTGCAGCCTCCCACGCACCGAGTCGGTTCGTATGGCGCTACGCGTTTTCAGGTTTCTACGCCGGTGCTGTACAGGGTGTTTGCTGGCAACAAGAAGAAATGGTTACCGGGCACCATTCAGCGCGTGCTCGGTCGCAATATGTATGTTGTACGTTCTTCCACAGGGTCGGAGCTGCGGCGCCACGCAAACCAATTGCGCTTGCACAGGCCGCGCGATCCTGTCTCCGGTTTCTTGATTCCAGACCCAGTTCACCGCCAGGGAGCACAACCACATCGTTCGTCCCCGGACTACGAGATCCCTATGGAGGTGGACGCGCCTCCTACGCAGTCCGCCTCCCGCCTCCGTCGCCGCCGCAGCTGACAGCATCACCGAGAGGGACTCCGGGACCGTGCGGGCCCCCCCCCCCCCCAGCTTGGGCCACGCACCTCAGAAGAAGATGACCTGCTCAATATGGGCGGCAGGGTGCGCCCTTCCCCAGGTTTCGGTGGGTTCCCTGGAGGATCGCAAGGCAGATGCCGGGGCGCGGACGGCGTCTCGATCCCAGCCTCAGCTACGACGCCCGTCCCACCAGTAGCGCCCCCGCCCAGGCCCTCCTCCCAGTGCCGTCGCCGTGGCCCTCAGCCCTACGCCACGACGGCGCGGCGGTTTGGGGGGGAGGGGTGTGGTGTCGCACAAGTACAAAGTGCGCGCCACCTACTTTCGCCGCGCGCCGCCATGCACACACGGCGCGGCGTTCTCACGACAGCCACGAGCGCCCTCTGCTGCAACCCCGCTCGTGGCCACCACGGAAAGACATCAGCCACTTCGGACTGAGATAGCAACCAGTTAGGACCTTCGTAATCAGATAGGCACCAGTGAAGACTTTGCTATCGTACAGGCACTAGGCAGGCCTCTAACAACTATGTATCAGCTTTCTGCAGTACTATGTAAAAGTTAAGTATTGTTACATTCTGTGCAATATATATCTCTTTCTAATTTACACTAGTGTTTATAGTTTCTGGCTGCTCCCCTCCGTACCTGCACCAGCGGGCTATCCTTATTCCTGTGTCGGTCTTATTCCACTCGGCCACCGACACCTACGACGAAGCTGGGACACAAAAGCGACGTCGAAGTTGGGACACAAAAAAGTGGACATTGGTCAACAGCAGTGTGCAGTGTGGTGGCGATCCATTACAGTTTTCATAGAGTGATTAAGAGATATTAATTTCAGACTCCCACAATATACTGAAAAGGTAAAAGTGCTGCAGTGTCATGGTAGTTGGCCAATAATGGGTTCTTTGGCAGGATTTCCACAATTCTGTTTATGGTGGCAAGATCTGTCAAAACTGGAAATTTTAATGTGTGATCCAGTCTGGATACTAAAAGGTTTACTTGAAGTGCAAATAGCTCCCAGAAACAAGAATAAATTAGGGTCTCCATGCAGAATTCATTGTGAAGATCGGCTGTATATGCGTAGTGTGGACCATCGATTAGGATACGTAGCACCTTGTTGTGAACGTTCTGCAGGAAATGTACATGGGCTGGAGCTATGTAGACCGGGTTTGGAGCTGTGTATTCCAACAGAGGGACGTAGATTCTCATGTATATGGATTTCGACACCCTCCTATTCAGTGAGCTTTGCTTGTTGAACACAAAATATACAAGATTGACCCTCGGATGTGTTCTAGTAGTCACAGCAGAGTGGCCGAGCTCATTGAGGCGCTATGCTGAAATCTTCGAGGCTGCTCCCCGGCGGGGGTTCGAATCCTCCATCAGGCATGGATGTTTGTGCTGTCTTTAGTATAAGTTATTTTATAAGTAGTAAGTTTAGAGACTGATGACCCCGCAGTTAAGTCCCATAAGCTTAACAAACATTTGAACATTTTTTGTTCTAGTGACAGAAAATGGTGTGTCGTCTTCCAGGACACATTCGAGTCCAGCCAGACACCGAGGTATTTGACTTTTTGGTAGAAGCGTATTAGGTGTCTGTGTAGAGATATTTGTATGCAGATTTTATGTTTGTGTAGTTGCTTTGTTTTGAAGTTTGATACTTCATAACAGGATGTTTTCATTCAGTACCATGTGCCAAAGTTAGGTGCTTTACTGGGTAACTTTACATTCACAAACTGATTTCCTACCTCGCCCCGCACACAGAAGCGCAGTATGTATGGTGGGTAAAGTACCCAGTCAGACATCACGAGCTTGTTGCAGGACCAGTACTTACCATGGCCCCAAGTTAGCAGGTGCTTATTGGGGTCTTAGGCTTTCATGCATTTGTCAGTGGGATTTATTTAAGGTGACTTAAAAATGCTTGAGCAATACCCTGAAGAGCAAAGAGCCGCAGCTACACTTACGCTGTTGGTGAAGATGCGGGCGGTGCCGGCCAGGCTGATGTCGGTGTAGTTGGGCAGCGGCTGCTGCTGCGGGTAGTGGCTGAGCACGGTGACGTTGTGGCCGCGGGCCGCCAGCGCCCTCAGCAGCGGCTCGTACACCGCGAAGTGGCTGCGCGCCTGGAACCAGACTGCCGCCAGCACGTTGGCCGCGCCAGCGGCGGGCACTGACGTCACCAGCAGCGAGGCCGTCAGCAGCGCGGCCAGCATGGCGGGTATCTGCCAAACACCACTACTGCACTCCACTGGCAGCTACGTGACTGATGCCGATTTCCAACTGCATATGAGATGTAGAACAGCTACCAAAAGCGTTACTAGTGTTAACGTTTCGTTTTGTTTCAAGGTTTTGTAGGTATATCAAGATCACATGTTGCAGTATGCAGAGATAACATATACTCTTATGGCACAGAGTCAACATCATCTGAGAAGCTATTTCAGTCCTACATCTTGCCGACTCGTCAAGTGTTGTTGTGTCCACTGTTGTGGGGCATTTATAAGTTGTGGTATTCTTGTGTTGGACTGTATGGATTTGTCCGAAGAAGCATACTCCTTCTGCTGGACAGACCGTAACTGATTATCACAAAATAGTATCACGGTATTGTGGACCGACCAAATTGTAGCACTTCCAAATCAACAGCTGCCATCTGAAAACGAGTAATATTCTGTCGACAATAATATGTGTCATCCCACACCCTTGTTCATAGATTAGCAGCATCCTATGCACATCCTATGTATGCAGTGGTCATGTAAATGGAGACAGTGTCTGCTAATGAATGATCTTGCATGTTGCATGGGGTCTCAGATGGGCATTCCTGAACACTGTTAAGGAAACACAAGACGTTTCAAAATGTTCAAATGTTTGTATAGTCTATGGGACTTAACTACAGGGTCATCAGTCCCTAAACTTACAAACTACTTATGAACTACTTACGAACTAGGACGGCACAAATATCCATGCCCGAGGGGGGATTCGAACCCCCGACCGTAGTGGAAATGCAGACCGTGACTGGAGCGCCTTAGTCCCCTCGGCCACCGCGGCCGGCGCAAGACGTTTCCTTATGCCTACTGTATACATACTGCCTGGTAGGAATACTGTAGAGGAGTAAATGCATGTATCTGATTTCAGTTGTCTTTTAGAGTAATCCAAGATTTATTTGCATTGCTCAAAAATTGCATCAAAAATGATATCAAGAATGACTCGAGATATCACAACCAAATTTACCACATCGTACCAACCTCACATTTGAAAGACGACCGTCTGTCATCTTCCATATTTTTCATAAAATTGTAATTTATTTGATGTCGCTAGATTAGCATTTTGTTAATACTAGAATCCCACTCTGTTCAAGGCATGAGGAATAGCATTTTATGTAATGTTTTAAAATATTAGTTTCTGAAATGTTAATTTATATTGCTAATATGTGGTTAGTGATAGCTCGCTTTGCATGGTTCTCTCTGGCTCAGAGTCGATAGTTAGTCGTTACCAACCCCTGCTGTTGATGTGACCAAAGAGGTTTCTACACCCTTTGGTCACAAGCCAATCGACGAGTCCTCTCCAGAGCGAGTCTCGCGAGCTTCTCTCCTCACCACCGTTGGGTATTGTCCAGTTTCCGATAGCTTTCGCGCCTCCTGGCCGCTCGGTGGTCACTTTGAGCTCGGAACGTGGTGAGGTAAGGTTGGTTCTACTCTTGTGTTTGTGGAGATGGTAGTGATTTGTTGTCTAGCATGGTTAACTTAGAGCCGGCCGCGGTGGCCGAGGGTACTGAGGCGCTCCAGTCACGGTCTGCACGGCCACTACGGTCGGGGGTACGCATCCCCCCTCGGGCATGGATATTTGTGCCGTCTTTAGTATAAGGTAGTTGATAAGTAGTTTGTAAGTTTAGGGACTGATAACCCTGTAGTTAAGTCCCATAAGATTAACAAACATTTGATTTTTTTTTTATTTTGGTTAACTTAGACTGTTGAACTTAGATTCATCTTTTGGAATATTCCTTCCGATCGCGCGTTGAAATGTGTTCTAGTTTTCAATCCAGTGATTTCCAACAGATAAACATGGTGTATGTGTCACTAGTTGCAGTTTGATAACGGCCTGTTATGTTAAAACCTTTTGTGATCATATGGCGGCGTATGAACTCTGTGTAAATACTTTCTAGCTTTGTGGGGCCCGATTTCTAATAGGTAATGTGTTCATTTTTGTACAGTGCATGTAAAAATCTTCTCATCTTTCCTTCTGTGAGTGATATACGTCCCACGTGATTAGTTCATAGAACAAAGCCTTCTGCTTCCACTTTTCTTTGTTTCATGCCCATCAGGCAAGTAACTATGCGTGTATCCTTCTGATTTCCACTAACATTTCCCGATCTTCTCTCCCCGCCTATTTTACATTTGCTGTTTCTTCTCCGGACTTGTAGTATGCACTCAGTCTTTCTCAGTAATTCTCTGCGAGCCTTCTACAACCTCCTTCAATAGATTGCTTATGAAATTCTATGTATTTCTAGGGGTTGCATTCCGTAGTTAATTTTCTTTATTGTTCGGAAATTGAATTTACACATTTTTATCGGTTTTCGGAACCAATTGGGTCGGAACTCCGACCTCAGGAGTTTTGCAGCTAGTCACCTAAATTCACGCCACTTCTCATAAAACCAATGCCTAGATAGTTTACTCTCAGATTGCAACTTAAGCGTCCGCCGTGATTTTGTGTAATGAATCCGATTTATAACCGCTTCACCTTCAGTGGAGTGCGATCATGTAACGTAGCCGTGTGTCGCCGTTAGCGTGTTTGTTCGCCGTCTAATCTAGATGCAACTTAACTTTGCTATACTCACGCAATCGCAAATCAGGCGCGACAGACCAGAGCCATCTTCGCATATATTGTGTTGTGTGGTACCTTCATGTTTGCTGAATTTCGCCTACGATAGCGGCGCCTGCTTCTGTCTCGCTTCAGCACGCCGATTTTGGTGAGTTTCGCTGTTGCATTGCGTGTGTGAGAGCGAGTGAGTGTTGTTTGTAAATACTCCCCCAGTAGCGTTACGTTTTGTGTAATTTATGTTAAATTCAATACATGGCATTGTCAGTACTAGACTGTATAAATGAGATGCATTTTTATTGTATTAACGAAATTTGTGCCCCATTTTGCTTGCGTTCGACATGAATAAACAAGTTAAGTTCAATATAATTTTGGCTTGCCTATAGATTGTAGTTTCCGAGCACCTTCCCCCTTTTATGTAATATTGTTTTTCACCAGTGCTGAGAACAAGCTCCGATGCATTTTTTTTATGTTTAATTCCGTTGCGCCATAAATGTTTTTCTTTAGCCACCTTTATGAAATTACTTTAATTGTGTTGGCTTGTTTATTAATGCCTGTGTGTAATTTCGTGTGAGCTGCTATGTATATTGGCCACTGTATCGTTAACTTCCTGTTATTAGAGGGAACAAGGTTTTTGCTGCAGGCAGTGGCCGGTAGTTCAGACGGACCTTTTGCTAATTTTACTGCTAAAATCAAGCTTTTGTTTTTATAACAGTAAACTCTTATCTGGGTACCTCCTACCAGAATTAAGCTTTTATTCCGAACAGTGGACTACTTTTAACCTGCATCTTGCCGCTCGTCAAGTCTTGTTGTGTCCACGATTGCGGGGAATTCATAAGTTATGGTATTCTTGTGTTGAAGTGTATGGACTTGTCAGAAGAAGCATTCCTGCTGAACAGATCGTAACTGATTATCACAAAGTAGCATCTCGGTATTGTGCACCGACCGAATTATAACACTTCCAAATCAACAGATGCCATCTGAAAACGAATAATATTCTGCCTACAATAATATGTGTTATCCCACACCCTTGCTCATAGATTAGAAGCATCCCATGCACATCATATGTATGCAGTGGTCATGTGACTGGAAACACTGTCTGCTAATGAATAATCTTGCAAGTTGTATGGTCTCAGATGGGCATTCCTGAACACTGTGAAACAAACACAAGGCGTTTCAGTACGCCTACTGTATACATACTGTCTGGTAAGAATACTATAGTTGAGTAAGTGCATATATCTGATTTCATTTGTCTTTTAGAGTAATGCAAGATTTATTTGCACTGCTGCCTATCAAAAATAATAACATCAAGAATAACTCGAGATAACACAACCAAATTTATCATTATAGTCGACATGGTCGATTATAGAGAGTCCGCAACTGCACTACGTTATTTTAAATGTGTTTATTTCCGTCAACAGTTGCTATAAAATTGTTTCATAACATGTTTCGATCACTTGGATCATCTTTAGATCTAAAAAACAAAAGTAAAATAGCAATGTTCAATTTGATAAATTTACTAAGGGTTAATTGACAATAGTTAATTTATACATAAATGGATAGATTTTTCTTTACCTTATAGTTGCGTCCGCAACTCGTCTGGCTGAGTACTAATTGGTACTGAGTTTTACAGTTCAAAGTAGGCAATTTTAATTTGGTTGCAGGTGGTGGTGGTGAGGGAAAGAGTAGGTGGGGGGGGGGGGAGGGGCAGGGATTGTAATGGATAGGTTCAGCTCTAATATTCCGTACATTTGTTTGTTATAAAAATAATTTCTAAACGTGAGGTTCTTGAATATATCCAGACATAACGTGCCTGTCCGTGAAACAATAGATATAATCAAGCGCAATCTTATAAGACACCAAAAAATGGCTACAGGAGAAATAGTTGACTTTATAGAACTCCTAGAACTAACGCTCTCCTATAACTTTTTCACATTCAACGGCAAGATATATCACCAACCTGAAGGACTTGCCATGGGAAACTCCCTAGCAGGCATTATGGCCGAGATCTTCCTTAATCATTTAGAGAACGAATTTTTCACCACTAACCCTACAATAGCCAACAAAATTCTCTATTATTACCGTTATGTAGATGATGCCATTTTATTAGTTAAAGGAGACCAAAATGATGTTAATGACATAGCGCAAAAAATGAGTGCTATTCATCCAAAAATCAAGTTCACAGTCGAGCACGAAAATAATGGATCCATCAACTACCTCGACATTACAGTTACAAGAGAAGCGGGTAGACATCGTTTTGGTGTATATAGGAAACCTACTTGTGCAGACCTTATCATCAATTCAAAATCTTGGCATCCGAAAAGAGTAAAGATGGCATATTTTCGTTCAACGGCCAACAGATTATTGAAACTGCCATTAAGCGAACATGAGAAGATGAAAGAAATTGCCATCATAAAGCAAGTTGCAGTAAGCAACGGTTACCCAGCTTCAACAATAAATAAGTTGCTGCAAAAAATTAACAAACAACAACGAAAAAATAATGACAGTACGCTGACAAGTAACGTAGAAGAAAAGAAAATCATCTACATGCCAATGAGCTACAAAGGAAAGGTTTCAGACATCATTGCTAGGCAATTTCGAAACACCAACGTACGAATCGGATTTAAGACCAACGATGTCACTCGTTTTAGACTGAGACACCGTGTGAACAAAAAATCCTCGAAATTCACGGCAGCAGGCGTCTATAAACTCAAATGTGGAGATTGTACAAAAATCTACGTAGGTCAGACAGGCAGAACGTTCGAAACACGTTTTAAAGAGCATTGTTCTCTTCATAATAATAAAACAGCATTTTGAGAGCATTTAGTGACAAAAAAGCACACGGTTGGAACAATTAATACCCATTTACAAGTGCTTCATAGGGAACCAAAAGGACGCCTCCCAACGACACTAGAAGAAATCGAAATTTTCACACACCGGCTTCAAGAACCTGGAAATACACTCAACCAACAAAATGATTTTAATAACAGCGCATTTTTTAAAAACTTTGAAGGCCTCTTACAACCTTCGTCCTGGACGCAGCACGCGTTGGAGCGGCGGCCCCACTTTCCGGTGGCTGGCGGCGGCAGCGCGTCGGCCCGGACACCGCCCTAGCAGCAGGACGGCGTGCAGACTGGCTTCCGAACGTACAAGGAAAACTGCGCGCCGCACAACGCCACCAAGTAGCGACAGAGGCAACTAACGCCCATACCATACTGTTTTATATAAGTTTTTTCTATAAAAATTTTATATATTTTTATATTTTAACATTTTAATGATATTTTAACAAACTGACGTTTAAAAAACTTTAAAGTATGACATATGTAATTTTATACATCTCTGTTTTACACATTCAATGTTTTAAATATCGTATGCATTTTTTAATTATCGTACCACATTTTTAAACTGATATAACATACAGTTTTATAATTTTTATGTCTGGATATATTCAAGAACCTCACTTTTAGAAATTATTTTTATAACAAATAAATGTACGGAATATTAGGGCTGAACCTATCCATTACAATCCCTGCCCCTCCCCCCCACCTACTCTTTCCCTCACCACCACCACCTGCAACCAAATTAAAAATGCCTACTTTGAACTGTAAAACTCAGTACCAATTAGTACTCAGCCAGACGAGTTGCGGACGCAACTATAAGGCAAAGAAAAATCTATCCATTTATGTATAAATTAACTATTGTCAATTAACCCTTAGTAAATTCATCAAATTGTACATTGCTATTTTACTTTTGTTTTTTAGATCTAAAGATGATCCAAGTGATCGAAACATGTTATGAAACAATTTTATAGCAACTGTTGACGGAAATAAAGACATTTAAAACAACCAAATTTATCACCTCGTACGAACCACACATTGCAATACCTGAATATGTAACATACAGTGAAGATCCAAAGAAGCTGGTACACCTGCATGGAAGCAGATGTGACGCAGCACGACATGGAATGGACTCGACTACTGTCTGAAGTACTGCTGGAGCGAATTGACAGCATACATTCTGTAGGGCTGCCCATAAATCCGTAATAGTACAAGGGGATGGAGATCTGTTCTGAATAGCACGATGCAAGGCATTCCACATTTCCTCAGTAATGTTCATGTCTGGGGCGTTTACTGGTCAACGGACGTGTTAAAACTCATAAGAGTCTTCCTGAACCAACTCTGTAGCAACTCTGTAGTTCAGGGAGTCGCATTGTCCTGTTGGAATTGTGCAAGTCCGTTGGAGTGTACAATGCTCATGGATGATGCAAGTGATCAGCCAAGATGCGTACGTACGTGTCATCAGTCAGAGTCGTATCTAAGTGTATGAAGAGTCCCTTAAACTCCAACTACACACGACCCACACCATTACATAGTCTCCACCACCTTGAACCGTCTCCTGCTGACACGCAGAACTCATGGTTTCATGAGGTTGTCATACCTGTACACATCCATCCGCTTGAAACAATTGGAAACGAGACTCGTCGGATCAGGCAACATGTACGCCGTCAACAACAGTCCAATGTCAGTGTTCACATATCTATTATGTTTCGTTGAATGGTTCGCACGCTGATACTTGTTGACGCAGCACTGAAATCCACAGCAGTTTGCAGAACGATTGCACTTCTATTACGTTGTCGATTTTCTTCAGCTCTTATTGGTCCTGTTCTTGTAGGATCTTTCTCCGGCCATTGAGATAACCGAGATTTGATGTTTTCCTGCATCCAAAATATTCACGGTGCACTCGACAAATGTTCGTATGGGAATATGCCCACCTCATCGCTACCTTAGAGATGTTGTGTCCCATCTCTCATGCGCCGACAATAGCATCACGTTCAAACTCCCTAAAATCGTGATAACCTGTCGTAGCAGCAGTAAGCGATTTATTGCTTGTGCCAGACACCTGTTCTCTTGTAGAGGCGTTGCCGACCGCAGCATATCTCTTTGTTTGCATATGCATGCCTGTACCTCTTTCTTTGGCAGTTCTTTCTTCTTTCCCTTATTTCCCTTGAGCCATAAATCAAATGTTTGTAGAGCTTATGGGACCCAACTACGAGGTCATCAGTCCCTAAAATTGCAAACTACTTATGAACTAGCTTATACTAAAGACGACACAAACATCCATGCCCGAGGGGGTATTCGAATCCCCGACCGTAGCGGCCGTGCAGACCGTGACTGGCACGCCGCAGACCGCTCGGCCACTGCAGCCGCCTTGAGCCATGTTCCCGCACGTACAGAGTCGGCTTTGTTAATCGGATTTGGCGTGTTAATAGTTACGAGGTGGCCGGATGCCACCCCCTACCCCCTGGGAGGAAATGTGTACCACAAATGTCTGTGTATAGTGTTATATGTGTGAAAGTGTATAGTGTTACGAAATGTTTTCGCCTCGTGTAACTGAAGCGTGACTTGGGGACCAGCCCGGTATTCACTTTCGGGGAGGGGGGGGAGGGAAGGAGCAGAAAACAACCTAAAAACCACATCCAGGCTGGCCGCCCTCCGACCCCCTTCGTTAATCCGCCGGTCGGATTCGAACTGGGGCCGGTACACGCCTCCCCGTTTCGGAAAGCGGTGCGTTAGACCACACGGCTAACCGAGCGGGGTTTTCCTTTGGCTCTTCAGTGGAAGAAAGCTGGGGCTTCCATATAAGAGCATGAGTCAGAGCTCGTCCCTGGATTAGTCGACAGTTAAAGCAGACGTCTCGCTTCGGGCAGCATAACCAAATAAGGGCACGAGAGAAGCTAGCTTTGTTATTAGATGAAGTGTTCAGAACTGAGGTCTGGCGGCACATTTCTGGGGTTAGGGTGTCGAAAGCAGCCTTGTTAATCAGTTTCGGTGATGGAAGCCATCGGGGATGATCATGTTACGTTGGCTATTAAGCTATTAGAAAAATCAAGAATAAAGAGTACTGAATAAGCGATAAGTGTTTCTGCATGACAGTGTAACAGTGTAATAATACAAGTGACTATAGGTATAATAAACGCAAACGCAAACGTGAGTAGACAAGGAGTGCCTGATTATCAGAATAATGCCCTGTTTCACCAAACTTCGTCTAAATATGTTAGACAAACGTCATATTCAACGCCTCGTTTATTTTAGACGTACCGTCAAAAGCTATGGCGTTTCATCATCGCCAGTCCCAGTGCATTAACGAGGCGTTTATTTCAACAGACTTTCCAATCGAAACAGCGTCTAGTATCGTGTATTAAATCGATACTATCGAGTTTTATAGTTTCCTTTCATTGTTGCCTAGTTTTCGATTGAACAAATAAGTAAATATTTAAATAGCTGTTTTTCTGTACAGCCAAAGTTTTTGTGATTCGTAAGTTTGGTGAAACCGGGCAATAATAACGCTACGTAAATGGAACGTGCCGATGAAATAAAGAGAAGTTGTAAATTTTCTGATAATGAGAAAAGTTTGTGTGTGGGGCTTATTTCGAAAATGAAAGACGTAATTCCTTGGGTAATTTCACATATAGGGGTCTCAGCAATGCAATTGCTTCTGAAGCCTTCTTGATATATCGGCAGACGTTTGATTCGAAACTCGATTTAAGTCTGCTATTACCGAAGAGATCCCGTAGCATAGAATCGCAGAGTTAAGAGCAGCTGTTGTATTGTGGTTAATGGTCTGTTTCTGTTAGTTGGATCCTGCAGCCTATTTTCAATTTGTTCCAGAAGTTTTAATGCTACATTCTTGCACAACCTGTACCTTGTAATGAATTTTATATCATTCAATGTATAGAAATGATCACTGTACTCATATATTACGCGTTCAGGCCCTAGATTTTCTAGCAAATCTATGTTTTGTGTCCCTGCCTCGTCGTAGGTGTCGGTGGCCGAGTGGAACGAGACCGACACAGGAACAAAGACAGCACGCTGGTGCAGGTACGGAGGGGAGCAGCCAGAAACTATAAACACTCGAGTAAATTAGAAAGAGATATATATTGCACAGAATGTAACAATACTTAACTTTTACATAGTACTGCAGAAAGCTGATACATAGTTGTTAGAGGCCTGCCTAGTGCCTGTACGATAGCAAAGTCTTCAATGGTGCCTATCTGATTACGAAGGTCCTAACTGGTTGCTATCTCCGTCCGAAGTGACCAGTCCTTCAGTGGTGGCCACGAGCGGAGTTCTCGCAGAGGGCGCTCGTGGCTGTCGTAAGAACGCCGCGCCGTGTGTGCATGGCGGCGCGCGGCGAAAGTAGGTGGCGCGCACTTTGTACTTGTGCGACACCACACCCCTCCCCCCCAAACCGCCGCGCCGTCGTGGCATAGGGCTGAGGGCCACGGCGACGGCACTGGGAGGAGGGCCTGGGCGGGTGGGACGGGCGTCGTAGCTGAGGCCGGAATCGAGACGCCGTCCGCGCCCCGGCATCCGCCTTGAGATCCTCCAGGGAACCCGCCGAAACCTGGGGAAGGGCGCCCGCCCCCGCCCAGAGGGAGCAGGTCATCTTCTTCTGAGGTGCGTGGCCCAGGCGGCGGCGGCACGCACGGTCCCGGAGTCCCTCTCGGTGACGCTGTCATCTGCGGCGGCGACAGCGGCGGCGTCGCGTCGATCTCCATCTGGACGATCTCGTAGTCCGGGGACGAACGATGTGGTTGTGTTCCCTGGCGGTGAACTGGGTCTGGAATCAAGAAACCGGAGACAGGATCGCGCGGCCTGTGCAAGCGCAATCGGTTTGCGTGGCGCCGCAGCTCCGACCCTGTGGAAGAACGTACAACAGACATATTGCCACCGAGCACGCGCTGAATGGTGCCCGGCAGCCATGTCTTCTTGTTTCCAGCAAACACCCTGTACAGCACCGGCGTAGAAACCTGAAAACGCGTAGCGCCATACGAACCGACTCGGTGCGTGGGAGGCTGCAGCAGGTGAAGGAGAGTGCGGTGACGGCGGCCGTGTAGCAGCTCGGCAGGAGACGGGCCGTCACGTGGCATGCATCGATAGGTAGACAGGAAAATTTGAAGAGCTTGCTGCCTGGAGTGCTGACCTTTCATCTTTTCCATGTGTGACTTGAATGTTCGAACGAAACGTTCTGCTTCACCATTGGACTGAGGGTGAAAAGGTGCGGTGGTAATATGCTGAATGCCATTTACACGACAAATCTGTTGAAATTCCGCACTAACAAACTGAGGTCCATTGTCACTGACGATGGTTTCAGGCAAACCTTCGATGCAAAACACTGATGTTAAGGCACTGATTGTACTAGAAGCTGTCGTTGAGTTCATGGCAATCACAAAAGGAAACTTGCTGAAAGCGTCTACAACAATTAACCAGCGCGTACTCCAGAATGGTCCGGCAAAGTCAATATGTAAACGTTGCCATGGTCCCTTGGGGCGTGGCCAGTCTGAGAAACGCTGTGGAGGAGCCGCCTGATGCTCCGCACAAACTGTACACTGTGATGTCATGCTCTCTATCTGAGCGTCCATACCAACCCAGGTACAATGACGTCTGGCCAGTTGCTTTGTCCTAACAATGCCCCAATGTCCTTGATGCAGGAGGCGTAACACTTCTCGTTGCAGGGAACGAGGAACAATCACTCTTGCTTGGTCGTCGTCGGTATGCAACAACAGTACACCCTGACTTAAAGATAATGCATGACGTTGTGCAAAATAACGTCGAACCAGAGGCCGATCAATGTCTTTGGCTCTGGCAGGCCACCCTGAGCGAACAAAACTTGCTACCACACTTAGGTCTGTGTGGGTCAAAGGGAATCAAACATGCATCACTGAATAGTGCAGACTTTAATCTGTCAAAGGCAACTTGGCAATCTTTAGACCATACAAAAGGAACATTCTTCCTACGTAAGTGATGCAGTGGAGCTGCAATCTGAGAGGCATTGGGAATAAACCTGAAATAATAGTTAAGCTTTCCCATCACTGCTTGCAATTCATGCACATTCTTAGGAGGAGGCAAGTCTTTGATTGCTCGAAGATGTGACTGTAAGGGATGTATTCCTTGGGCATTAATCACATGGCCTAGGTACTCTATTTCAGTTTGAAAAAAACGAACACTTTGCTTTATTGCAACGTAGACCTGCTGCAGTCAAAACTTTGAAAAGGCACTCCAGGTTTGCTAAATGTTCTTCAACTGTACGTCCGGATACCACAATATCATCTAAATAGTTCGAGCAACACGGTACAGAAACTGTCAGCTGTTCCAAAAAACGCTGAAAAATAGCGGGAGCGGAAGAACTGCCAAAGGGTAGGCGTTGAAATTGAAAAAGGCCCATGTGAGTATTAATGACGAAAAACTTTTTTGACTCGTCATCAAGTGGAATCTGTAAGTATGCCTCTGCTAAATCAATCTTGGAAAAGAAGCGAGACTGTCCTAATTTGTCCATCAGTTCGTCAGATCTGGGCAGGGGGTAAGTGTCGACAATTGTTTGACTGTTCACTGTTGATTTGAAGTCCGCACAGAGACGAAGTTTTCCTGACGGCTTGGGTATAATTACTAAAGGCGAGGCCCACTGACTCGCAGAAACAGGAGAAATCACCCCACTATCTTGCCAACGTTTAAGTTCTTCCGCAACTGTATCACGCATTGCGATAGGCACTGGTCTAGCTTTACGAAATTTTGGAACTGCAGATTCTTTTAAAGTTACATGCGCCACGAAGTCTTTTGCACAACCTAGTTCCGGCGAAAACAGGTCACTATATTTGTCACACAATGCATTGATTTTATCCTGAGGCACTATTGACGAAATTTGAAGCACATCTCTTTGAATTGATAAACCAAACAAGTCAAAAGCATCTAGTCCAAAAATGTTCTGTGTAGATTTGGCCTGAAGAACTACAAAAGCAACCG
Organism: Locusta migratoria; assembly: GCA_026315105.1. NCBI lineage: Eukaryota > Metazoa > Arthropoda > Insecta > Orthoptera > Acrididae > Locusta > Locusta migratoria. The sequence continues at coordinate 443,801,304 of CM048748.1, read as the reverse complement.
TCTTTGTAACACCTTGAAAAGAGGCAGGCAGGCTACACGTTCCTAGCACGGGAATATTTTGACCTGTATAAGCTGTTAACACTTGTTGACACAGCGATAATTTTGGCGAACCCAGAAGTTCATAAGTATCTTTATTAATTAAGGTAACAGCGGAACCAGTGTCGAGCTGAAATTGCACAGTATTATTGTCAATGGAAAGATTCACAAAATGTTTTTGCTTTCGGCGCTCGACAGGTGCGCGAATGTGGGCAACGTCTGCTACAGTTTGTTTACTGCGCTTGCGCGGGCCGCGTAGTGAAGAAAGCGGCGCAGACTCGGCACGCAGCGGATTAACAACACTGTCACTAGATGACACTACCGCCGGATCGGCGTCCGCGCAAGCCTGCGAAGCTACTCCAGATTTACTAACTACTGCACTACACTTTTGAGTAGCTACTTGATGTCTACTGTCACTAGCTACACAGTACTGGGCACTATTACAAGGAGCAGTTGCAGAAGGCACTATTTTCACTACAGGAATGCACTGTTCATAGTCATTTTGCTTGTCCCGAACCCGTTTCCGTTGCACTGTTTTACGCGCTCGTTGGCGCTTGCTACGTGGTGCACTATATAGTTTTGCCATAGGCGCAGAACTACTTTCTTGCAATTGAGATCCAAGGAAAGCACTGTTCAATTCCACAGCCCGTATAACTTTTACAGAATGAACTGTTCTCGCACTTTGCGAAGCACTGTTTCTAACGTTACTGTTCTTTGAGTTTTTAATTTGCATACACACAGACTGTACATGTCCTGATTTGCCACATTGATAACAGGTTGCGTTGCGACTAGGGCAATGAGCACGCTTGTGGCGAGACACACACTGGGGGCAAGATTTACGTACATTTTTCTGAAATGAACGTTGGCGCCCGTTATTCAAATTACTGTTTCTAACACGACGGGGCGACCTGTGTGGCGCACTTTTACACTGGCTACTGTTCACTGTCTGTGCAGCACGGCCGGTAGAAAAATAAGAATCACTAGTGCTATACTGAGAACTACGACTAGGAAAGCGTCCGTTGCGGCGCACTGAATTAACACTGTGGCTTTGCATTTCTACATCTGCTAAGTCAAAAGTATCATGCGCTTCAATAAGCTGCAGTACACTGTCTAATGAAGGGTCAGACTGTTTCAGAATTGCTGCTCTAATTTTGGGGTCCTGAATATTCTGCGTAATCGCATCCCTCAACATCACGTCACTATACGAAAGTCCACAAGAGCAAGTAAATTGACAATGGCGGGTTAAGCCCTTCAATTCCGTAATCCACTCTTGGTGTGACTGCTGCGGTAATTTTTTAAGTCTGAAAAATCGGTACCGCGCAGCGGCTACGAGAACTTTCCTCTCGTAATGAGCATTCAGAGCATCTACAATTTGTTCAAAGTCTACATCACGAGGAGATGCGTTGGGGAATAGTTTCTGCAGTAACACAAATGTTGGAGTTCCTACAGTCGATAAGAAAAGGTTCTTCACTCTCTGACCTGTAATTTGATGAGCCGCGACGAGTTCCTGAAACTGCGCGAAATAGTCACTCCATTCTTCCTCACGTTCGTTGTACTGGCGGAACGTCGGAAGCGGTGCGGCGGCAGGTGTGGGCTGCTGATGTGACGGCTGTTGTTGTTGGTGAGCAGCCTGTGCCGTCAACTGCGACACGGCCTGCAGTAGTTGAGTGATTTGCGCCGTCTGTAACTGAATAATTTCTATTAAGTTTGGATTCGGGGTAGTGGCCATGCTGACCGATTAGGCGCCGCGCATACAAGTAAATTATAACAAAACACAAATGCAATATGAAAGAGGACACTCTGCAACAAAAAAGTCCACAAAACACGCAACTGAATATGTTCCCCCAAAAGTCTTATAATAAGGGTGGGTGGGCGGGAGCAATTTCTACGTGCTCGACTGCTGCTATCTGGCTGCTGCAAGCGGGCTGGTCCAAGGTTCTATCACTCCTCGTCGCCACTTTTGTATCCCATCCTCGTCGCCACTTTTGTGTCCCTGCCTCGTCGTAGGTGTCGGTGGCCGAGTGGAACGAGACCGACACAGGAACAAAGACAGCACGCTGGTGCAGGTACGGAGGGGAGCAGCCAGAAACTATAAACACTCGAGTAAATTAGAAAGAGATATATATTGCACAGAATGTAACAATACTTAACTTTTACATAGTACTGCAGAATGTTGATACATAGTTGTTAGAGGCCTGCCTAGTGCCTGTACGATAGCAAAGTCTTCACTGGTGCCTATCTGATTACGAAGGTCCTAACTCGTTGCTATCTCAGTCCCAAGTGACCGGTGTCTTTCCGTGGTGGCCACGAGCGGGGTTGCAGCAGAGGGCGCTCGTGGCTGTCGTCGTGAGAACGCCGCGCCGTGCGTGCATGGCGGCGCGCGGCGAAAGTAGGTGGCGCGCACTTTGTACTTGTGCGACACCACACTATGTACAATACTTCTGCATGAAAATTATCTCTCACCTTCACAGCCAGAAGATGTGAACAGCAATAAAGTATCTATGTTACTTTTACAAAAAATAACTCGCGAATATTCCAACTACAGAAAACCTGTCTTGTATAAACGACTCGTCAAATGGTTTGACGACGCAAAATCGGCGCGTCAGTTTTGACGGCGAGTTTAACAGTAAACAGACGTCGATGAAACGCAAAAATGAAAATTAATCGATCGTCAAAGATTAAAGGATCGTCAAAGTCATAAACGACGCTCGGTGATATCAGGCATAAGAGTCGCATAAACCTGTTCTGAACAAGCCAGCGGGCTCCGCATCCACTGCAGCTACTAGACACACTTCTGAAGCCCTAAGCATATAGACTGTCACAAACTATTGCGAGACGTGATGGATTTGCACGTCTCCAACCGCAGCCCTCACGCGTACCTTCGCTGTGTCACAACCAGGGACGGGGACGAGTGTCGATAATGCAAGGACAGTGAATATATGTAACAGTGAATATATAAAATGAACAGTGAATATTGTTAGTTTCTTTTCTGTCCTTTTTCCTCCGCAGTGGCCGAGCGGTCCGCGGCGCACCAGTCACAGTCTGCACGGCCGCTACGGTCGGGGCTTCTAATCCCCCCTCGGCCATGGATGTTTGTGTCGTTTTTAGTATAAGGTAGTTCATAAGTAGTTTGTCAGTTTAGGGACTGATGACCCCCGCAGTTAAGTCCCTTAAGCTTAACAAACATTTGAACTTTTTTGGTAAGTAAAAATTATAAATATGCCGTCGTTAGAAGTAACCTAGGTATTAAAGGATTATGCCGTAGAGGATAGATAAACCCTCACGGAAAATAAATAGGTTTGGTATGGAGCAATTCCGTCAACAGTTAATTAGGAATATTGGTAAGTGTATAACACAGAGATGTAAGCTTGACAAAGATTCTAAAACAGGGAAAATCAAAGTCAATGAGTTACAGTTACTTATCTTCGTGACATGAACACAGAGCATCAGATGTCATCAAATAGAGTAGCAGAGGTATTTAAAAGGACACTAACATATTGTTGGTATAAGGTAACTATGGAACATCGCAACAGAAAACTTTACTCACAGGTTTACCTTCTTCTCCTTCCTCTACTTTATACACAAGGCAGAGTGTTCCTATGTTTGTGTGTTTGTTTATGTGTACGTATTGCATACAAATCTACAGTTTTGTTCCAATCTTACTTAGGAGAACTCTAAAAATATTTTGATAATTGTTTGTTCTTCATAGGTATGTGTTGAGCTAGATTTATAGTGGGTAGGTAGCTACCTATCTTCTTGCGTGGTAAACACGTAGAGCGTACTTAGGTATTGAGGATTAGAAAAAGTAAGTTGATCATTATGTTGTAGAAGAAAGTGCATATATTTACCTTTTAGTGCATCTTATTTGTTTTGGAATAGTTTTTTAAGTCGGTTTTTGTTGTTATTATTTTTTGTTTATGGACATGTCAGTAGTACCTAGAAGAATGATGTGTCCAGAAGTGCCGGCCGCGGTGGCCGCAGGGACTGAGGCGCTCCAGTCACGGTCTGCACGGCCACTACGGCTGGGGTTTCGAATCCCCCCTTGGGCATGGATATTTGTGCCGTCCTTAGTGTTAGCTAGTTCATAAGTAGTTTAGGGACTGATGACCCCGTAGTTAAGTCCCATAAGCTATACAAACATTTGAACATTTGTCCAGGAGTTCTTACTGTAGGAGGAAACAGGGGAGGACAGTCACAGGAGGGAGACGTGCACAGTGAAGGGGGGAGGGGATGTACAGCTGATATGATAGATACTGGTGAATAGCGGCGCTCAGAACTGAAGGGACGCCACACAATTGTGTGGATAGAGGCGTCAGGTTACAAACATTTACCGGAAACGTGGCCGGTTTGGTGTAGCCTGTTCATATTTGTTTGCAATGGGGTAGACAGCGATCTTTACAAATCACATGTTACATTAATTAAACAAAAGAGTTATTAATACTGTCTAAGGTACATATTTCGCTTATTTGAGCGTATTCGAATGAATGAACAGGGTAAAAGCAGCGATTATAAAGTTATCACAACAGAAACAGATCTCCGCATTATCTTACAGGAGAAATTGTTAATGAGAAAACCGAAGTGTGCGTGTATAAGATGTGATTACCGCTTCTGGTTATCGGCGTTAGCGAAAGTGGGGCAAAAAGAGTGACAATGATTCGGTAACACACCACGCTTGTGCTATGGCTCAAAACGAGATGTCCAAAATAAAAAGTTTCCACATAGAGTCAACACGGTCAGCCATACTTGGCTGGGTATGTATTTCTTTTCTACAGGTCGCACCAACAGAGGAAAATCGTGTTTGCACATTTAAATTCGTTAGGGATGGACAAGTTACCTCAATCACACATAGTTTGTGTTCGACAGAGATCAAAGTAAGAGCGAGCCTTTGTGAATCCTTCTGGAAATTTACTTGTGTTTTTACTTCGCATATTTGTTTTATGTTAGCCTACAGAAAGAAAGTAGTACTGGCCACACAATGTGTTGGTTAGACTGGACGAAGCTTTCAAACAAAATTCAAAAAACACATTAATGCATGTAGATTCAACACACTCATAAATCTGCCACAGCTAGAAATAGTCAGGACATTCTTTCAACAAAATAGGGGACAGTCTAATAATATTGATAGATGTGAAGCATTGAATTAAAATTTGTGGTGCGGCCGGGAATCGAACCCGGACCTCCATGCTTACTAGGCAGACGTCTTAACCGTTAGACTACCACACCACTAACGATTAAGGCGCCTTGGAATAGTCTATGTACGATTTCCCTCCACAACACAAACTTTAATTCAGCTTCTTTGTTCCAAAGATAATTGCCACTACTGCCAAGGCTCTCCATGCAGCGGAATAGCACCTCAGCAATGGACATGGTGGAACAATCCTGTTATGGTGATATAAATATCAATTAATATGAATAAATAATCCCTGAGACGGATTTTCGTCTCAAATATGTCAAAGACATTATTGATAGATGTGAAGCATTGAATTAAAATTTGTGGTGCGGCCGGGAATCGAACCCGGACCTCCATGCTTACTAGGCAGACGTCTTAACCGTTTTTTTTTTTTTTTTTTTTTTTTTTTCGGGTCTCCTTCCTCCCCTTCAACCCGTCCTTGCTCTCGCCAATTGTTGCCTTCTCGGCCCGGCTTCATTGCCTTTAAACTAAATAGTTCCTAAGAGGTGAAATTAAACTGCTTCTTCTGCGGTAGCTGCCCGCTGCAGTGTAATGTGACCACCTTTGTTTCCTTCCCAATTATGTCATCAGCGGTTAGCTTCCATAATTGTTGTTTGAAAAGAAAATAAAACAAAAGGAACTCCATTCTAGAAAACGAAAGTAAATGTACCTCCTCGGTTTTTTCCTTGGTGTTCAGCTGCACGGCTCGGTGTTCTAGCTGCTTCAAAGTTCGTCTTCTCAAAAAGATTTACTAACGCAGAGTTACCGTGATTTATCGTTTCTATATCTTCGTTGTTGTTAGGGTGGTACTGAGTCGTCTTCTCATTTAACTTCGAAGTGCTTGTCACCGTTTCCTCCGTTCTTACCGACACCAGGAATTTGTGTAAAACGTTATTATAATTTAGTTTTTGAAGCAATAAGAGAAGCAAACAAAACATTCTGCAAAGGTTGTTTTTTCGTTTAAATTAATGTTCTATGTAAAAAACATGCATAGTTTTCTCGGTAATTTTCAAATCGTTGTAACTTCTGATGTTCGGTCTGCAGTGTTAACCAATAGTCGTTTTTACTTTTTTCGCTGTCTGAGAAAACATAGTGTACTGTCTGTCCCTTTATCCAGTTGACTGCCTTTCTCTTGGCGTTAGGATAGGGAACTTCTTCTGGGTTGAGTAGTCGTGTTGGTGTGATTGTTCTGGGCGACGTGCGTAATATACACGCGAGTTTGTCCGTGCAGAGTTGCCATATGTCTTTGACGGGCTCACATGTAAATCGGTGTTCCTCCGTATCAACTTGATTGCAGTTGTTGCAATTTGGTGTGTCTGCCAGATGAATCGCCTGTAACTTTACATTGGTCGGTATTTTTCTATTTACCGCCATATACCACGTGGACCGCACATTGGATGGTAAGTGTGGGTCATGTATATTCTGCCAGATGTTACGCCAGTTATATCCTTTATATTTGTTTTCTACGACGTTACCCTGTTTGCATTCCATCATATTGTTATAGATTGTTTTTATCCTGTATCGATCTTTCTCAGGAGTATTCATTATAATATAACTGAGTTCTAAAAAGAAATATCTGAGATGCCAGAGCGCGTTCGGTATGTGATGGACGTCAACAGGTGGTTCCATAGTGGCCGGTGTTATTTCATTCAGGAGGTGAGCTGTGAGAGTATCCGGTGATCGTCGCCATTGTTTGTACATATTTCTGACGAAAAGAGCTTTCGCTTTGAGGTAGATGTCTGTGAGATGAAGGCCTCCTTTTTCTGTTGGTAACGTCAGTGTGTCATATTTTACTTTGAATATTTGGCCTCTAGTGACAAAGTGACCGAGAGCTGCTAATATTTTTTGAGCTATAACCTTCGGCAGTGGGAGGACCTGAGCGACGTAGTTTACTTTCGCTGTGATATAGATGTTTGCTAGCTCCACTTTCTGAATGATGTTTAAGTTCCTCAAACTATGTTGCTGTATTGCAGCCCGTATTTTTGCCAATAGTTTCCTATAATTAGTGGCCGCCGTGCGGCGGATGTTACACGTGAATTCTATGCCAAGACATTTAAGTGTTGCTATGCTTTTGATTGGTGCGTCAGTTGGAAGGTCTACTCCTCGACAAACGTTCATAATCCCAGATTTATTTCGGTTTAATTTCGCTCCAGACGCGGCTTCGTATGTTGATATAATCTGGAAAGTTGTTGTTATCTGCTCGGCGTCCGTGACCAGGAAGCTCACGTCATCCGCATATGCCTGGCATATGATTTTGTGACCGTGTATTTGCAATCCTGGCAGGGTTTGAGTCAGGGAGATCAAGAGAGGTTCGAGGGCTATTGCGAAGAAAATCATCGACAGAGGGCAGCCCTGCCGAACTGAGCTCATGATGGTGATCGGTCTACTTAATTGCCCATTCACACTGATTCTTGATGTGCCATTCGTCAGAAGTGTATGCACTGTGTCAATTATTTTCTTCGGGAAGTGCATTGTCTCCATGGTCCGCAAGAGATAGCAGTGGCTCACTCTATCAAAAGCCTTTTCGAAATCAAGCGACACTATGGCGCTTTGGATGTCGCATGCTTCAGCCGTCGCTATGATGTCGCGGTATGCATTTAATGTCTGGGTTATTGTCCTGTTCTTGCCGACACTCGTCTGATAGGCACCTGTAATCTTGTCAATCACCGAATTAAACCGTTGCATGAGGATGCGTGCGAAGATTTTATAGTCACTATTTAGTAAGGTTATTGGCCTGAGATTGTCTACAGTCTTCCCTCCTGGTGTTTTGGGCACTAACACCACGATTCCCTCGCAGAATTCCTTGAAGGAGTCATTCTTGTGAGTCATGATGTCGTTGCATACGAGAGTCAACTTGCTAACCAGCTGTTGTCTGAAGGTGTCGTAGAACTCAGCTGGCAGTCCGTCGGGGCCAGGCGATTTGTTTTTTGGGCTGTTTCGTATGGAATCTGTTACTTCTTCCTCGGTGATCTCTGTCGCCAGCTCTTCAGCTTCTGCAGTAGTTAATCTCGTCGACGAACGAGCCAGAAGAGCGAGTTGTGCCGTTTCGTCTACTGGTTTGTCTGCTAGCAGTAGAGAAAAATGGTTGTAAATTTCCTCTCGTGTATCAGATTGGGTGGTCACACACCTTCCGTCCGAAGTTTTTAGCGCGGTCAATATTTTCCTGTTTCGTTTCTTTTGTTCTTGTATCACGTGATACATTGACGTCGTCTCTTCGTGTGTGGCATTTTGTAGGCGAGTTCTAACTTGGCAACCTGCCAGTTGTTTCCGTTTAATTGTTAAAATCGTGGCCTTGATTCTTTTGATCTGTGCGAAGTTGTCCGTAACTGCTGCATCCTCTTTATATAAATCTCTCAAGCACTGGAAGTAAAATTCTACGGTTCTATTCTGCCATGAGTATTTCTCGCGGGAGTGCTGTTTCATAGCTTTTATTAATGAAGGTTTTGCACATTTTATCCACCATTTAAGTGCCGAATCGTATCTCGGAAACTGTCTTTCACACTCCGCCCATGTATTGCGAAATATGGCATGACACCCTGCATCTGACAGGTGTGATGTGTTCAGTTTCCACAATCCTCTTGCTCTATATGTTCCCTGTTTTTCTAAATTTATGGTGCAGATGTACGCGGAGTGGTCTGAAAACACCGTCGGCCATCTCTCTGCTTGCAGAATGTGTTGTTGCAGGTTCGATGTTGTGTACATCCTATCGAGGCGACTGGCTGAATGATTGGTTACATAGGTGAAACCGGGCGCATCTCCATGTTGCAGCTCCCATGTGTCTACCAGATTGAGTTCCCTGATTATGTTCTGAAGTTCCATGGACGTATTGAAATTGGGGGTCTGGTCTTTTCGGCTAAGGACGCAGTTAAAATCGCCTCCAAAAATTATGTGTTCAGTCTGCGATGCGAAGAGAGCACTATGTCGCCTTTAAAGAACTCCGCCCGCTGCCGCTTTTTTCCTGTTCCGGAAGGTGCATAAACATTAATAATCCTCGTGTTATTGAATGTAACGGCAAGACCTCTGCTATTTGCTAGTTTCTCCACGTTACTGACAATAATTCCTTCCCTGGTCATGATGGCAGTCCCGTGTTCACTGCCATTACCGGGATTAATTAGCGCATTGTAGCCTGCTATATGTTCTAGGCTAAGTTCTGCAACTTCTTGCAACAATGCGATGTCTATCTCAGCCGCGTATAGAAAATCTTGAAGATTTCTCAAGTTAAATGTGCTACTGATCTTGTTGAGATTTATCGTGGCAATGCGGTACGCCTGCAGAGGTGTCATGTTGCCAGAAGTGTGTTAGGTGCTATGCTCCTTCCGGGTGAATACCGTAGTGGAGCATTTAGAAAAAGTCCGAGTCGTCCTCTGCTTCAGGAGCAAGGGTCGTGGACTCCCGTTGCCGGATGCCGTCTGCCTTCCGGACTCCTGGTGAGGTCCCTCTTATATGTTCCTGTAGATCAGACATCACTTCATCTGGAGTACTGTCTTCCATTTCGTCTGCCCAATTGCCTGTAGGGTTGCGGTTCCTTGATGCTGGTTTTCTTTCTGTTGGGTGTTTACTTTTGTCATCTTGGCCCACAATGTCCATCTTCGTTTGTACTGTTGAGGTCTGTTTCCCCTGGAGAGACTCGGGGTTCTCAGTCCGAGACTTTTTTAGGGCCTGAGAATTGCCGGAATGGTTCCGAGTTGTTGTATCCGTCAGTTTTTGGCTTATCTGTTTTGCCTTTTCGCGCAGTATTTGCGCGTTTACGTCTGCTCCGTCGTGTGCCATCCGTCTTTTGTTATGTTTCTTCGGAGAGGTGGTCTCGGCCTGCCGTTCGTTGTCGTCTTCGAACCCAGATTGTTCGTTCATGTGCGTGCAGTTAGCAACGTGCACTGCCTCGGAAAGTCCGTCCCCTTGTTCTGGACTCACTTGTCTACTCTCCTCCACTTCCTGCGGGGCAGTTTGCGGAGTGATTGGTGAAGTTTCCGCCTCCATGGGTGTGTGTTGTTCTTTAGCTCCATGTAAGACTCTAGTGTGACATCTATATTGGGCTCCGGTTCGGTGTTTACTCGGGCGGCAGCTGCGAAGGTTATCGGCAGCGTAGACATAGGGCCCTGCCTCTCTCGCTCGCCTGTCGGTATTTGCGCCACGCGCCGCTGTACACACTGGGCGCGGACGTGCGTTGTGGAACCGCAAGCCGAGCAAGTTCGCGGTTGGCCATCGTAGATCACAATAGCTCTATAACCGCATACCGTAACGTAAGATGGAATGTGTTTTCTCATTTCAATTCTCACCTGGCGTACACCATTGAGTACCGGGAATATGTGCTGCCCGGACCATTTTTCGGCGACGTTACTTATGACGTTCCCGTAATCTTTCAGCTTCGCATTAATTTGCTCGGCAGTTACTTCAAAAGGAAGTTCGAATAGTCTGACTGTTCGTACTCCAAAACCAGCATATGACACTCGTACTTCACCAACATGACCATTCGAATGTTTAAACTTTAATGTACCACTACAAGATTCTATTATCTGCTCGCATTTCGTCGGGCTGACTAACTTGAGGTACACCGTGCTACTGACAATTGACAAATGGATGCCAATGATGTCATCTATGGTAATTTTCATAACATCTCGCAGAAATAATTCAACTTCGAAGGATTTCGGTCTCGGTAAATTCGGGTCGAAACTCAGTTTCAAAGTATCTATTCGTTCTGGTTGATTATCCATTTATTTCGGTTAGCATACCTCTACAATAGCAACGCTGAAGCGCGCACTCACCTCACAGTGCTCGGCCGCCCGCAGCGACGATGTAAACACACGGTTGCTCCACACTTCCGCACAGCACGACCGCCGCCGGCGGAATGAACCGTTAGACTACCACACCACTAACGATTAAGGCGCCTTGGAATAGTCTATGTACGATTTCCCTCCACAACACAAACTTTAATTCAGCTTCTTTGTTCCAAAGATAATTGCCACTACTGCCAAGGCTCTCCATGCAGCGGAATAGCACCTCAGCAATGGACATGGTGGAACAATCCTGTTATGGTGATATAAATATCAATTAATATGAATAAATAATCCCTGAGACGGATTTTCGTCTCAAATTCAATGCTTCACATCTATCAATAATGTCTTTGACATATTTGAGACGAAAATCCGTCTCAGGGATTATTTATTCATATTAATTGATATTTATATCACCATAACAGGATTGTTCCACCATGTCCATTGCTGAGGTGCTATTCCGCTGCATGGAGAGCCTTGGCAGTAGTGGCAATTATCTTTGGAACAAAGAAGCTGAATTAAAGTTTGTGTTGTGGAGGGAAATCGTACATAGACTATTCCAAGGCGCCTTAGTCGTTAGTGGTGTGGTAGTCTAACGGTTAAGACGTCTGCCTAGTAAGCATGGAGGTCCGGGTTCGATTCCCGGCCGCACCACAAATTTTAATTCAATGCTTCACATCTATCAATAATGTCTTTGACATATTTGAGACGAAAATCCGTCTCAGGGATTATTTATTCATATTAATTGATATTTATATCACCATAACAGGATTGTTCCACCATGTCCATTGCTGAGGTGCTATTCCGCTGCATGGAGAGCCTTGGCAGTAGTGGCAATTATCTTTGGAACAAAGAAGCTGAATTAAAGTTTGTGTTGTGGAGGGAAATCGTACATAGACTATTCCAAGGCGCCTTAATCGTTAGTGGTGTGGTAGTCTAACGGTCGCCGGGCGCCGTGGCTCAGCGCGCCCGGTCAGAGGGCTGAACGGCCTCTGTAATAAAAAAAGCTGAGCCAAGAACACATCGAACAAAAACGAACAAACTTGATCAACGTCCGCAACGAACAGAACTACACATAGAGCAAAAAAAAAAAAAAAAAAAAAAAAAAAAAAAAAAAAAAAAAAAACGGTTAAGACGTCTGCCTAGTAAGCATGGAGGTCCGGGTTCGATTCCCGGCCGCACCACAAATTTTAATTCAATGCTTCACATCTATCAATAATGTCTTTGACATATTTGAGACGAAAATCCGTCTCAGGGATTATTTATTCATATTAGTCTAATAATACTTCACAACATTAAAAAAGACTATATACGCATTCATTATGAAGAACCTGAAATTCTGATACACAATGGAAAACATGGACAGAAAACACTAAATGAAAATGCTAAGACGTGGCAATGAGCTTCAGAACCTCCACAAATGTACTAGATGATACACCATATCTTTTCTGACTGACCTTAAGAATCTAACATCAAAAACACCATACAGAAAAGATACAATGCATGTTGGTATTAAATCTGTAATTCTTATACTTTTATTTCTATTCGTGTGCCTAATATCAGTCAGAAAAAAGACAAAGTTGTACTACCGAATTAGCGACTTCCTGTCTCTTCGTAAAAAAGTGATGAAAAGGCATCCGCTACGCCTCGCGGTCTAAAGCGGCCGGTCCCGTCAGAGGTTCGACTCCTCCCTCGGATATGGGTGTGTGTGTTTGTGTGTGTGTGTGTGTGTGTGTGTGTGTGTTGTCCTTAGTTACTTTAAGTAGTTGGTAATTATATGGATGGATGACCACTGCAGTTTGGTCCTATAGCTTTTCAACCATTTGTAGATTGGCATCGGTTAAAACAGACGTGATACCTGACGTCGTGTTATTGGTCCTCTGCTGTTCCTTACCTATATAAATGATCTGGGAGAAATCTGAGCGGTCATGTAATGATTTTTGCAGATTGTGCTGTAATTCATCGTCTAGTAACGTCATCAGAAGATAGAATCCAACTGGAAATGATTTAGATACACTATGTGATCAAAAGTATCCAGTCACCTGACTGAAAATGACTTACAAGTGCGTGGCGCCCTCCTTCGGTAGTGGTGGAATTCAATATGATGTTGGCCCACCCTCAGCCTCGATGACAGCTTCCACTCTCACAGGCGTACGTTCAATTAGGTGCTACGAGGTTTTTCGGGGAATGGTAGCCCATTATTCACACAGTGCTGCAGTTAGGACAGGTATTGATGTAGGGCGGTGAGGTCTAGCACGAACTTGACGTTCAAAAACATCCAAAAAGTGTTCTTTAGGATTCAAGTCAGGAGTCTGTACAGGCCAATCCATTACAGGGATGATACTGTCGTGTAACCACCCCATCACATGCTGTGCATTATGAACAGGTGCTCGATCGCGTTGAAAGATGCAATCGCCATCCCCGAATTACTCTTTAGTTGTGGAATGCAAGAATGTGCTTAAAGCATGAATGACGGCCTTTGCTGTGATGGTGCCACGCAAAAGAACAAGGGGTGCAAGCCCTCTCCATGAAAAAATACCACACCAAAACAGCACGCTCTCACACTCAAACCTTCAGATGTCAGACACTCAGATATGTGCCAAACGCTGTATATCGATAGAGTATCAACCGAAACTTCTATATAATTCGTGCTATATCCTGCCGTCCAGGAGAACGTGCGCAAAATATAATAATAGGTAACACCTTACCTAAGGAGTAGAGGAAAGCATAACTGTGAGAGCTTCTTACGTTGTGCTACTGTGGGCTAGTAGGTAAAGCGGTAGTTCATGGAACGGACGGTCGTGGGTTCAAGCCCCGCCTACAGCCTTTATATTTTTTTCCGCAGTACGCTGAAAATGTACTGAAAAGAGAATGTGTATAACGCTCCACGGATTCATTTCTCAAAACAGCACTTTCAGCTGCACCAGTAGCACTAGCGTGCGGACTGGACACCAACGTCAGCCCCACTAGACGGTGTGGGAAACAAACACACAGCACTCTAGCCACAACACGCACATCCTCTGGACGGTTGTGCTGCCTATCTACCAGTCATGTATTATTATTATTATTATTATTATTATTATTATTATTATTATTATTATTATTATTATTATTATTACTTTAATACTTCCGCACATATGATGCAATTGCGTCTTTCTTCTACGAATATACTCTACAGGTTTGGTACTTTCAAATAAAACGAAGAAGCAAACTGCCGATAACACAGTGCTATGAAATCCGAAAAGTCCTTTTATTTTTACATTTCAGGAACATGTTCTCCCATGTAACATTCGGTGTACGTTTGTCGAGGTAGAATAATTTGCAGCCGCGATGGAGTAAACGAGCGGTCTAAGTCGCCTCGCTGCGGATCGCGCGGTTGGTCGCTTGGTCATGGGTGTGTGTGTTGTCCTTAGGTTATTTTATCTTAGTTTAAGTAGTTTGCAAGCTACTAACTGATGACCACGCAGTTTAGTCCGATAGATTTACAATCATTTGAAATTTGAACAATATGCAACGTCATACAGAAAAAAATCGCGACACCAAGGTTTGAACCGAGGAGCCTCGTAACGAGAAACATTCCCTCTATCAACTACCCCACGGAAATTCAGCGCGGCAGACCCCTACCGCTATGCTTTTCCTGCGCTCCGTAGGACAGGTGATACATATTAATTCCTGTTTACCCACGTTCTCCTGGATGGCAGCACATAGCACGAATTATATAGAATTTTTGGTTGATACTCTATCGATATACAACGTTACCGTTACAACGTTTACTGATCTGTGTGTCTGACACTTGAAGGTTTGGGTGTCACGATTATACTGCTGGCTCTATAGACACTGGCAAATGACGTTGAGCGGGCAATCGCCGTACCCACACCCTGCCATCGGATCGCCACATTGTATACCGTGATTCGTCACTGCACACAACGTTTTTCCATTGTTTATTCGTCCAATGTTTAGGCTAGACAATTAATTTAAAAAAATGTTCTAATGTTTGTAATTCTTATGAGAACAAACTACGTTGGTCATCAGTCCCTAGACTTACAAACTACTTAAACTAAGTTATACTAACCTAAGGACAATACACAAATCCATGCCCGAGGGAGGATTCGAACCTCCGACGCGGAGGCTGTGCGATCCGTAACGTGGCGCTCTAGACCGCTCGGCTACTCCCGCGCGGCTGTCTACGGTCCTTACACCAAGCGAGGCGTCGTTCGACATTTACCTGCGTGGTGAGTGGCTTACGGGCATCCGCTCGACTACGAATTTTAGGTTTCTAACATCCCGCCTGTCATAGTACTTGGAGTGGATGTTGATGCAGTCTGTAATTCCTATGTGATGGTCTGAATAGATGTAAGTTGAGATGGTTGGAAAGTTAATTTGTATAATGCAGTAAAAGTAGTGAATTACCAGTCACTATAGACACCAGCGGCTACTATGCAGTGTCGAGAGTAGCTGTAGTGGGAGAACAGGTGGACTCACAGGCGAGGAGTGATGCTGGGCAGTGGGCGAGCTCCTGATGCTGCTGCTGCTGCTGCTGCTCCGGCGTTGGACCAGACTTGACTGACGGCGGCGCAGCGCAGCAGGTAGCAGTTGGCAGCGCGCCTGCCGCTTATCTACTGTCTGCGTGCGCGCCAAAACGTGGCTGCTGGTGCTTCAGATGCTGGGGGTCCACTTCTCCCAGTGCCGGATATCGATAGTGGCACAGCAAGATCCTCCGCTCGGTGCGTCGATGTTTCGGCGCCCACCGCCCCCTCAGTGTCCAAAAAAACAATTTGGCGTGCTTCTGTGAGTGGAACCGGGGGAAAGCCCCCCTTCACATAGAGTTTCATTACCAGATTTGCTGAATGACTCACCTCGGCTTGTTTGCACTTCCACCAACTCGAGCTGAGGCGTCGGACTACTAAGCTACGTTTTTCACACTTCTCTTCCAAATTTAAAGCTGAGTAATTTGTTTCTAAAAGATACTGACTGTTGTTTATTTTTCTTGATAATAAACACCAAGAACACATGAATATGCACATGAACACTAAAGCACAGAAACTAATTACGCTGGTAAGTGACTGTAACAAAATTCATCTGTTACTATGAATAGAGAAGTTGCCTTCAGGCCTCGTGACGCTGTAAGCAGCATCACCTCCTAAGGCTGCTCTCCCCCACATCTTTCCAAACAGTTAAATATTTGTTGCAACGAAGAGTATGAATGTCATTTACCCTCAAAATCGTGACATATTTGCAAAAATCGTCCAAAATATATGTGGCAAGTAACAATACAAAGTCATTGTTGTTTCCGTATTTGTTAAAAAGACGATGTAAATAAGGTTTAAAAATTGCTTGCAGTCGGTCTCGAACCGACTACATTCAACAATGCAGCATAATGTCACTAACCCCATGGCTATTGTTGGTACGTGGAGAGCAGTGACTACATTATTATTCATGATCGAAGTTGCTATAAACGCTTTTACAGTTCATGCGTCTTTAATTTTTAGCTGAAAGATATTTTACCAAATATGACGTGTTTTTGAGAAATCTTAAATGTGCCAAAATCAAATATGAAGGGCGCAGCTCGAGTAGCCAGGAGCTGGCGTCTCTACCAGCTCCAACGCCAATGTTAGAACCGGCATTTCCCCTCGCCCCTCCGTGCCGCGGGAGCGCCCATATGCTGCCACCAGGGGGTTCAGAAGAGAATTTGAACCTCAGCCGTGCATGCGCATTCCAACGATGGGGCTACTGCAGCCTTTAAGCAGCCGCGCTTCGATTCGGTATACGTGCTGTCTCCGCGACGTAAAACGTTTCTCATGCGATAAAAATATTTTTAATATATATTTGTCTGTATGTAATCTATGTGTTCATAAACCATTCATTCAACTGCAATGAAACTTTGGTGCACTGTTCACCATATATTTACGAAGGTTCCTGACCGGAAAACAAAAGAGCACGACACAGCTCAGTATATATGACATCATAAATAATGCGATTCCACCGCGTGAGAATACCCCGATTTATCCGTCAATTATAAGAAAATGGGAGTACTTAAGGAACTGCAACAACGCTTTCATGTAATTTCGGACGTTTACGAAGCCTTTCGTAACTGACCCCCCCCCCCTACCCCCCCCCCCCACACACACACACAAAATGATGAATCTAAAAAAAGTCTACCGCTCACAAGAGTTTCGCTGTAGATGCCATAAAACTGCTGTATCAGGCATGACCATGTATCAAATAAAGTTAGCATTACAGATTTGCATGTTACCATTTATTTCTGTCTGCAAGTCTCTCTTAATTCTCTTGCAACCAAAATTAAACAATCTGTTTTCTTAATCTCTATCTATATAAAAGCGAAAGGACACTCACTGACTAAACACGAAATCTTGAAAACTACTTCACCTATGAAGCTGAAATTTGGCAGGAATGTAGTTGATAGGTAGAAAATGTCAGTTAAGAAAGTATTTTGTGCATGGAAGAGCATACTTCTCCTACAGACTCACGAAATCTACAGTTTCATTCCGATATTCTTCACGAAATTTCGCACGCTTGACCTTCAAATCAAGAAGAAGGTCATCGTCTACCTTAAGTTTCATACGGTGCATGGTAGAGGATGCTATGCAACATAAAAATGGATCTCTAAATACCTTGGTCGCGCCATAACTTGAAAACGTCTCGACCGATTTCTTTTTCTCCCTTACTCTCAGAACAAAGGTTGTATGGCATAAAACTGTAATATTTGAGAGCAACAAAGTTTTGCACACATGGCCTTTAAACCAATGGAAAATCACCGGGTACGTAAAAGTTTGTATGGTATATGACAGAGGGTACCATTGCTGAGAAAGGGAAAGGTGGAAACGAACAAAGAGATGGGAGGAAAAAAGGTGGATGCAGAGAGAGGGGAAAGAGGATGTGGACTACGAGAGTGTAGGATAAATAAACACCCGGGCACCGCCGAGTTTACAGCTAGTGTGTATATAAAATGATGTAATAGAAGAACGAAACGAAGAGTGATAGTTTAAAAACAATTTCTTTTCACGACGAGATTTTTTCCGGGGACGCGCTGCCACTGGTCCCATTACAAGCACGACATGGATTAGCTTGCAGAAACTTGCAGGGGGGGGGGGAGGCCGGGGGGGAGTAAGATAAGGATAGATGTCTTAACGAATGGCGCTGAGTTATGTTCAGAGGTGAGTCAAGTTTTGTGTTCCCCTGTACAATCGTCATTTTCACATGTGGAGAGAACGTGAGACTCGGAACAATCTTCATTAAGTGTAGGTAACATCTGAATGGTACGGGTAGGAGTCACTATTGTCGGACGTACCGACCTCTATGTCGCTCAGAATGGCGTTTTGGCTGCTCAGCGGTAGAGAGACAAGATCTTTTGAGCTCTTCAGGTCTCCTATGCTGATGCAACACGAGATGGGTTCCTTCTGGTGGACGATAACGCTTGTCCCCATAGAACTGCACTGGTGGACAACTTTCGTGAATCGGTGGGAATTAGCAGTGCGGCAGTAGCCTAGCGGTCTGGAGCGCCACGTAGCGGAACGCGCGGCCTCCCACGTCGGAGGTTCGAATCCTCCCTCGAGCATGGATGTTTGTGCTGTCTTTCGTGTAAGTTAGTTCATAAGAAGTTTGTAAGTTTACGGACTAATGACCCCGCAGTTATGCCCCATAAGCTTTATAAACATTTGAATATTTTTTTGAAGCTTATATGCCAGCTAGCTCTGCTGACTATGAAGAGATCGAAGAAATGTATGATGAGATAAAAGAAATTATTCAGACCGTTGAAGGAGAAGAAAACTTAATTGTGATGGGGGACTGGAACTCGGTAGTAGGAAATGGTAGAGAAAGAAATGTAGTAGGTGAATATGGATTGCGGAAAAGGAATGAAAGAGGAGACCGCATTGTAGAATTTTGTGCAGAGCACATTTTAATATTCACAAACGCTTGGTTTAATCATCAAGAAAGAAGGTTATACACCTGGAAGAGACCAGGAGACACTGGAAGGTATCAGATTGATTTAATAATGGTAAGGCAAAGGTTTAGAAACCAAGTTTTAAACTGTAATCATATCCAGGGGCAAATACACGCTCTGACCATAACGTATTGTTTATGAACTGTAGGTTAAATCTTAAAAGATTGCAAGAAGATAGAAAATTAAAGATATGAAATCTGCACAAAATGAAGGAACCAGAGGTGAGGTGGTTGAGAGTTTTAGAGAGAGCATTAGGCAAGGATTGTCTGAAACTGGGGAAAGTAATACAGTAGAAGAAGGCTGAGTAACTCTGAGAGATAGGGTAGTGAAGGCCGCAAACGATCATATGGGCAGAAGGATCATGTTTAATATAAATTCTTGGATAACGCAGGAGATACTGAACTTAATTGATGAAAGGAGAATGCATAAAGATGCAGCAAGTGAAGCGGGCAAAAGGGAGTACAGACGTTTGAAAAATGAGGTTGACACGAAGTCCAGACTGTCTAAGCAGGAGCAGCTTGAGGAGAAATGCAAGATTGTAGAAATTGTATAAATAGGGGAAGGATAGATACCGCCTACAGGAAAATAAGAGAGATATTTGGAAGCAAGAAGAACAGCACTATGAATATCAAGAACTCAGACGGGAAACCAGTACTAAGCAAAGAAGGGAAAACTGAAAGGTGGAAGGAATATATAGAAGGCCTATAGAAATAAACTTAAAGGCAGATTTCTAAAAATGGAAGACGAAGTAGAGGAAGATGAGATAGAAGATACTATACTGCGAGAAGAATTTGACAGAGCACTAAAAGATTTGAGTAGAAACAAGGGCCCTGGAGTAGATGATGTTCCTTCTGAACTGCTATTATCGTTAGTAGAGCCAGTCATGAAGACATTGTTCTACCTGGTATGCAAGATGTATGATACAGGGGAAATACCCTCAGACTTCAAGAAGAATATAGTGATTACAATTCCCAACAAAAGAAAGTGCAGACAAATGTGAAAATTACAGAACTATCAGTTTGATAAGTTATGGTTGCACAGTATGAACATGAATTATTTACAGAAGAATGGAAGAACTTGCAGAATACGACCTTGGGGAAGATTAATTTGGATTTAGGAGAAATGGAGGAACACGCGAGGCAATATTCACATCGCAAATTATCTTACAAGATAGATTAAGGAAAGAAAAACCTACGTTTTTTGCCTTTGTGGATCTGGAAAAATCTTTTGAAAATGCTGACTGGAATACACTCTTTCAAATTTGAAGGTAGTAGAAGTAAAATGTAGGCAGCGAAGAGTTATATTCAACATTTACAAAAACCAGACAGCAATTACTAGAGTCGAAGGGCATGAAAGGGTCTTAGTGGTTGGGAAGGGTGTAAGACATGGTTGTAGCCTTTCCCCAATGTTCGTTCAATATGTACATTGAGCAAGCAGTGAAGGAATGGAAGTAGAAGTTTGGAGATGCAATTAAAGTCCGGGAAGAAGAAATAAAAATCTTGCGGTTTGCTGATGACATAGTAATTCTGTCAGAGACAGCAAAGGCTCTGGAAAAGTAATTAAACGGAACGGATAAGTGTCTTGAAAGGAAGGTATAAGATGGACATTAACTAGAGTAAAACGGGGGTAATGGAATGTAGTGTCAGAAAATCAGGTGATGCTGAATGAATTAGATTAGGTAATGAGGCAATAAAAGTAGTAGATGAGTTTTGTTGAAGAAACGAAATTTTTTGACATCCAGTATTTGTTCAAATGTAAGGAAGTCCTTTCTGAAGGCATTTGTCTGGAGTGCAGCACTGTATGGGAGTAAAACGTGGACGATAAGGAGTTCAGACAAAAAGATGATAGAAGCTTTCGAAATGTGGTGCTACAGACGAATGATTAAGATTTTTAGATTACGTATGAGGAGGTGCTTAACAGAATTGGGGAGAAAAGGAGTTTCTGGCATATTCTAAGAGAAGGGATAGGTTGGTGGGACACATTCTGGGACATCAAGGAATCTTCAAAATAGCATTAGAAGGAAGTGTGAGGGGTAAAAATAGTAGAGTGAGAACGAGGGTCGAATACACTAAGCAGATTAAAAAGGATGTAGGTTGCCGCACGTATTCTCAGATGAAGAGCTTTTCACAGGACAGGGTAGCGTGGAGAGCTGCACCGAACCAGTCTGTGAACTGAAGAACTCAGCAACAGCATGCGTATATTGTGTGTGGCATCTCACCTGAGCTCCTAATTGTTTTGAGCGTTGTACTTCCGCGCACTGAGTAGCCGCAGCCACGCGAAACGATAGAAACCAGCAGAAACGACTGTTGAACTCGCTAAAGGAGTACAATTTTAATAATGACATGTATAAGGTTTGTTCCAGACGTAACACTCAAACCATCAATGGCGAAACACGTCACACATCACGGAAGTCAATCTAAATAATATGGGATGGAAGATTCACTTCCAAACCACTGGATACTTAAAGCCAGCATGCCATACAAGTCACAGCAGGTCTCTTAGACCATACAGTTTGGGTGGTGAAGCATCTGTTGTGCAGAGAGTTGTTTTTTTTCGTCCAAAGATGGAGAAGACTGTTTTATGAAACCTTGGTACCTGTAAACGAAGCGATTTCATACATAGCAGATACGTTTCAGTCTGATATACTGGCGTTATTTAGGCTATACTTGATTGATTAATTATTGCAATATTCATGTCATCTGCAAATGTAATGTAATGTTGCTGATGAAAGGTCATTGATACATACAAGAAACAACAGGGGTACTTATATGGAACATATAATGACCAGCTGAAAAATGTTCCTGCCGGAGCACAGAAAAGGCGAATATGTTCTCTGACACGTAAGTGTGGAACCAGCTGCCTCAATCCTCATTCCGCACCAAAAATTTTGGCATGCGAACATATTCGCGCAGTTTTAGCGCATAAGTTTGTAAATACTTTTGCCCATTTAAGACATCATAGTAATCAATGTCGTCTCACTGTCAGTGACTATATATGTCCCTGTCCGTTTGTTTTGCTGTCTCTCCCACTGCCGCTTTCTGTCTGTGTCTCACTTTCAATGTCTTCATCCCTTTCCCTCGCGATTCCTCACCGCTGTCTGTTTCTGCCACTTTCATCGTCTCTCTGCCCCACTGACGTTGTCCCAGTCACTTCCTGTCCTGTTGCCAGTCTCCTTTCTTTATCAGAGTCGGCTTTCATTGTCTTCAGTCACGATTGTCTCCTTTACACACATGTCCATGGGGATGGTTTGCTTGGGGTTTGACCTGTAGACCGGAAAACTTCAGCACGCGGGTACTGGGGATGGGAAGAATTGGACAAATTGTTTCGCGCTATAGTATTGGAGAGCCGCACGATCATGCTTTATGTATGGTCTCCATTCCTCTCAGTTTCCCAGTTTTCTCTTTTGCTCCAATAGCTACTATCTGCATCTGTCTTAGTTTGTTGTTGCCACTGTTCCTGACTTCCGACATCTCGTTTCGCTTCCCACTGCTGATTTCATGCATATGCCTTTCTCCTGAACTGACACTTTCTCTGCCTGTTGCACAGTCCCTGACCTACTCACATTCAGCCGAAAAAAGCGAGAATATGTTCGCATGCCAAAATTTTTGGTGAGGAAGTCGGAATGAGCGGAATGAGGATTGAAGCAGCATGTTCCACACTTTTGTGTCAGAGAACATATTCGCCTTTTCTGTGCTCCGGCAGGAGCATTTTTCAGCTCGTTCCCGGCTTTTTCCTGTTACATCAGAGTGCACTGCTTATAGAACATGAAATCAATGGTAAGTAAAATTTGGATAGTATTTTATATACCTTGATACATTACTACGAACGTCACACCAAATTGACTATGTAGTAGTTTACTTTCTAAAAAGAGGTTCACATTCAGATGATTGCTAAACACGCTTAGCTATTTCAAAGAATATTTCCAAACCGGGAAATGGATTTTCCAGATAAACGCATAAACAACATTTTAGTCATTCCCTATTTCTCAAGATATATTACCTCAGAATCAGAAATAGCGTTTTTGCATCTATTACTGTCGCGTGCTATCATTCACGGACCGATATCTCAAGAACCACATATCATTCTGCTCTAAACTTTAAATAAAATCAATTTTTTTCGCCGAGTACCTTTTTTCAAATCGTATGGTAAGTATCAGAGCTGTTCGAACGCCGTCTTTCAGCACAATACGCACTTTTTCTAGCAAAATACCACGGTTTTTCAGCCGTATCTTGCTAACGGACAAAGATTTACGAAAACTGAAAAATGCCATTTATAGATAAATGTCTACAGGATGTATTGAAAATATTTGAACAATTTTCTATGGTTACTTATTTAGATATTTGCGATTCACGGTGCTAAAGCGGTTAAAAATCGGGTTTTGCGATTTTGTGCAAAACAATGATATGTTTCAACCTCTGGATCTCGGTAACGGATAACGATATCGAAAAAATTTAAAAACGGCCTCGAGAATATCATCATAAGAACATATGGTAAAAATTTAGAAATTTGCAATGAATAGAAAGTATCAAAGTGACCATCCCCAAAATACGTTTTTTTTTTTTTTTTTTTTTTTTTTTTTTGTACCCAAAAATCATGGTTTTCAAGATTTTCTCAGGTACCGCCCGTGAATGAATTGCTCATTTTGTACGCCGTTTATAGCCCACCATAAACTACACGTCATGTACAATAGGCAACTGATTTGCTCAATTTGGATGGTGTCCAGTGGGTAGCTTTGAAAATGTTGACGATGTACTGTATGATAGCTATAGTATACCCATTCTTCTAATATGTACACAAATGATCACTAGGCCAAGATCTATCCAGAACACTTGACCCCTTCTCTCTGACATGAATAGAACCTGAATATGGGCCCCTAAAGAATCGCAAATTCGCACGCGCCGTTTACGAACATATTAATACCGGGGTATGATAAGCGTGTTCCCGTGGGCGGATGCACTAAAGCTTAATGTTAGCCCTTCCTTATGTCTTTAGAATCCAAATGTTAGTTCCGCATTTAGGTGCATCACATCGTTTGTTTTCGGTACCTTGTTTCACAAGTTTTTGGCGATGGTTCTGTACAGTGAAACACAGCGATCATTACTGTCGGTGTGTCCGCCGTGTAAACCAGCCGCCAGTGTGGTAAACAGCGCACTTTGGTGAAGGGCCCGACATATGTTGGGAGTCCACATCGTGCCGCCTGCCCTGACTGCAGCTGCAGTTTCACGGCTAATCTTATCTGGATGCGCCAGTTACGGGAGGCACGACTTGTAGCAGGAGACCAGCACGTGGGAGGCTCTTATCCGAAGCACATGCCGCACCGCTGAAATCTAAACACACACATACACACATACATACATACATACATAAAACTGGCAATTGGATCTAAATAATGAGAAGTGTGAAGTCGTCCACTTGAGTACGAAAAGAAATCCGTTAAACTTCGTTTACAAGATAAATCAATCAAATGTGAAGGCCGTAAATTCCACAAAATACCTAGGAATTACTATTACTTCAGACTTAAACTGCAAAGAACACGTAGATGATGTCGTGGGAAAGGCGAACCAGAGACTGCCTTTTATTGGCAGAACCCTTAAAAGATGCAACATAATTACTAAATAAACTGCATACACTACGCTTGTCCGTCCTTTTTGGAGCATTGCTGCCCAGTGTGGGATCCTTATCAGCTGTGTTTGATGGAGGACATCGGAACGCCTTTGCCGGCGTACTGGTCGTCTTCAACAGCCTCATCATCGACGATTTCACCCGCCAAGTACTACCTCCGGAGTGGCGGATGCCCCCTCACCCTTTGCCCCATTCTAGCCCAAGCTCCCATACTAAGGCCAACGATTCAGTCCTACTCAGGTGGTGGACCAGCCACCCAGTTATTCAGGGGTGTGGATCCATCTAACCTAACTGCTCCATGATACCACATCAATGGCTTGGCAGAACATGTCCTGGATACCCATGGACATGGCGCAGAGCACTTACTTACGCAAGCTGGGATTCCACGCCGACAAAGAGGTCATCGGGAGGCAGGGGGACGGACGTCTCCATAACCCTATGAAAAGGAGGGGGTAGATACAGGGTGTCCAGAAAAAGGCTCACTGATTTCAAAATTAAATATCTCGAAAACAAAGATCGATAGAGGAATGCAGTAAACGGTATGTTTATTGTGAAAGCTGTAAGAAATTTATACAGCAATTTGAAATAATAGTTACAAAAGCTGCTAACAGATGGCGCTGCAATCGCCATACGTAATGCCTAATATAAATAGTGATACAAAACCTAGAGCGATCAGTTGCACTATTGAAACGTGAAAGGAGGTTAGCGTACCGAAGGAAGACATTAAAACCATGTACACCATTGAACGCGTTTTTCTGGTGCTAGAGTACCACAGGTTAGAAGAGAGTCCTACGGCAACAAGGCGAAGTTTTCAAGCACGATTTAATGTTCCAAAAGGACCCGATGCGAAAACCATTCGTACGCTCTTTGCAAAATTTCAACGAACAGGCTGCGTAACTGATGATCAAGTGGGGCATGTTGGCCGCAAGCAAACCGCAGTTCAAATGTTTGTATAGTCTATGGGACTTAACTACGGGGTCATCAGTCCCTAAACTTACAAACTACTTATGAACTACTTACGAACTAGGACGGCACAAATATCCATGCCCGAGGGGGGATTCGAACCCCCGGTCTTAGTGGCCGTGCAGACCGTGACTGGAGCGCCTTAGTCTCCTCGGCCACCGCGGCCGGCAAACCGCAGTTACACCTGAAAATATCACCACAGTTTCTGGAATTATTTAGCGAAATCCTGTGTGATCCATCCGTAGAATTGCATCTGAGACTCGTTTGAAGCGTTCCAGCACGCAGAAAATACTGAGAAAGAGCCTACACATGTTTCCATTCAAAATTCAAACGCACCAGGCCATACCCGTACGAGCTGTGCAACAAAGGGCTACCTTTGCTAATCAGATGCTCACAATGATTTAGAGTAAAGGATTTGATGTTGCCTGCATCTGGTTTACAGATGAAGCACACTTCCACCTGAATGGATACTTGAAT
Source organism: Locusta migratoria (assembly GCA_026315105.1). Lineage (NCBI taxonomy): Eukaryota > Metazoa > Arthropoda > Insecta > Orthoptera > Acrididae > Locusta > Locusta migratoria. The sequence goes on along the minus strand of CM048748.1, from coordinate 443,775,302 downwards.
AAGCAGAACTGGAGATTTTGGGGTTCCGAAAAGCCATATTGGTGTGAAGCGAAATCCCTGTATTATCCTGAAATTACTGTGTGGGTTGCAGTATGCACCAGAGGCATTATTATTTTTCAATCGAGAAACGGTCACTGGTGCACGTTACGTTGCAATTTTGGAACAATTTGTCGCCACACAGCAAGCGTTAGAGGATCGACCAGGTACTGAATGGTTTATGCAAGTTGGAGCCCGACCACATCGGACCGGACAAGTGTTTCGCTTTCTTGAGGGATACTTCGGGAATCGAGTCATTGCTTTGCAATATCCCAAATTTACTGGTGCAGGCATGTATTGGCCTCCATATTCACCGGATTTGACTCCCTTTGACTTTTTTTTTTTTTTTTTTTTTTTTTTTTTTTTTTTTTTTTTTTTTTTTTTTGACGAGAATACCACCGAACTTTTTAGGCATGTCTTGAACTCCACGTATTTTCTTTTCAATGGCGAATACTACGAACAAACGGAGGGAGTCGCCATGGGTAGCCCACTCTCCCCTGTGGTCGCCAATTTGTACATTGAGAATTTCGAGGAATGGAAACCTACTTGCTTTTTCCGTTACGTGGACGACACTTTCGTCATCTGGCCACATGGTATGGATAAACTCCTTGACTTCCTCACACATCTGAACTCCATACACCCCAACATCAAATTCACTATGGAGACTGAAACGGAGGGTAAATTGCCGTTCCTTGACGTCTTGGTCAAGAGAAGAGCTGATGGCACCCTGGGTCATAGTGTATATCGGAAGACAACGCACACTGATCTGTATTTACACGCAGACAGCTGTCACCACCCTTCACAGAGGAATGGGGTACTTAAAACTCTAGTACATAGGGCGCGCACTCTCTCCGACGCAGAGAGTCTACCCCAGGAATTGGAACACCTGAGAACTGTATTTCGAAAAAATGGGTACTCAGAGTGGCAGATTCAGCGGGCTCTCCGCCCAACCACTACAACACAACCTGTGGAAACGGATGACAACACAAGGGAGGATGTAGGCACTGCGTTCGTCCCATATACCGGCGCACTCTCAGGGAAGATCGCTCGCATTTTGAAAAAACACCAGGTTGGAACTGTTTTTTGTCCGCCGAATAAAATTCGTGCACTGGTGGGGAACGCTAAAGATGATCTCGGTTTGAGGAAGGCGGGCGTGTACCAGATTCCGTGTCAGTGTGGAAAGTCATATATTGGACAGACGTACCGTCGAGGATCGATGCGTTGAACACCAGAGGCACACACGATTGATGTATCCGAGCAAGTCGGCGGTCGCTGAACATTGTTTGTCGGAGAATCACGCCATGGAGTATAAACACACTAGGATTCTGGTACAGACGTCGAGATACTGGGACTGCGTCGTTAGAGAGGCCATTGAAATTCGCACAAGTGACGACCTCATAAACCGTGACTCTGGCTATAATCTTAGCAAAGCTTGGGAACCAGCGATTAGGTTAATTAAGAGTAAATCTAGCAAACGTAACGAAGTGACGACCACGGCGGACAGAGCCCTCACACCGACGTCTTCTCAGACACCGGCGCAATCGGTTCCACTGCGCGGCCGTGGCGCGGGGCGCGGACCGCGGAGGGGTCGCTCCGCGGGCCGAGGGTATTTAAATGGCCCGCTACCGGGCTAGAACCCAGTAGCCGTAGCGTGCGGATCTCCGTGCCGGCGCGTTTCCAGGAGCTCAGTCCGTCAGTTCACCTGATGATGGCGACATGTATGATCGCCGAAATATTGTCCCCGTTGGACACTATAGACCGGCAGTACACCCGTGGATATTTTGATCAGTTCATAAGTAGTTTGTAAGTTTAGGGACTGATGACCCCGCAGTTAAGTCCCATAAACTATACAAACATATATGAACATTTTGAAAACATTGTGATGTTATTGTTTGCAAACAGTGTTTTCATACGATTATTTCAGGTATGTATGTTGATATGAGCTGTACAGCGTACAGCGCCATCTGTTAGCAGCTTTTGTAACTATTATTTCGAACTGCTGTATAAACTTCTTACAGCTATTACAATAAACATACCGTTTACTGCATTCCCCTATCAGTCTTTGTTTTCGAGATATTTAATTTTGAAATCAGGGAGCCCTTTTCTGGACACCCTGTAAATCAGTCTCATGAACTATTCTCATTTTCTGGTGGGAAACGACTGAGCTAGCGACAGCTGCGCTTCTTCATCTAATCTTATCACGTAACGTCGATCTCATTGTTTTGTGGGCAGTTATCTAGCATGTGAAAGGCTTTTATCCAAAGCACGTGTATAATTTTTGCAATCGGCTTTCACTACACACACACACACACACACACACACACACACAGCGATTCTCTACTCTGACCGCACGAGGTGGCGCAGTGGTAACACACTGGTCTCACATTCGGAAGGAAGGTGGTTCAGATCCACCTCCGGCCATCCTTATTTAGGTTTTCGTCATTTTTCCTAAATTACTTCAGTCAAATGTCGGGATGATTCCTTTAAAAGGGCACGACCGATTTCCTTCTCCATTGTTGTCTCAACAGAGCTTGAGTTGTCAAAAAATTTTCATACGTTTGTTAAGCTTATGGGACTTAACTGCGGGATTATCAGTCCCTAAACTTACAAACTACTAATAAACTAACAAGCCCGAGGGAGGATTCGTACACACGACGTGGAACTGCCTCGCGCATCGGAGCATATAGCCCAGTCAACGAAGACCGAAAAATGGCGATTAGGGGAAAAAATTCGTTCTCAAATTTTTGTACAGTGGTAGTGGGGAGTGTCATGAACAACGTACTAAAAATCGCGACCTTTAAGGCGTGAGCGTTGGAAGGGGGGGGTGGCCTTTAAAGGTCAATTTTTCACCCCCCCCTCCCCCTCCCGCTGATACCTAGCACATCCTTAGAACAAAATTTATCCCTCAGTACTGTTCTGTGTACTTAAAGAAGGTATAGGCTTTTAATACTTCGTCTTAATCCACTTCATTTAACAATAAACATTAATTTTATACCATTAAAAGTTTCTTTTCATAAATTGCCATTTTTTTCACCCCATGTAATACAAAAACTATTGGTCCTAGAGAAAAAATGAGTAGGACGTTTTCTGTACGAAATGTAACGTACATTAATTTTGTATTGGGAAATATTTTCAGCGCCAACCATGGTTTTCGAGTTATTTACGAAAAACGTGAAAAAGTTACCTTTAAACGGCCCCCACCCCAACGCTCACACCCTACAGGTCAGAATTTTTAGTATGTTGTTCATGACACTCCCCGCTACCACTGTACAAACAGCTGCGACTACAGAAATTTTCCCCCTAATTTTTCTTCTTTGACTGGGATAATAGCGCCACAACGCGCTCGGCAGCTCCGCCGCGGCTTTGAGTTGTCAAATGGACATTAACTCAAAAATCAAATGTTTGTTAAGCTTATGGGACTTAACTACGGGGTCATCAGTCCCTAAACTTACAAACTACTTATGAACTACTTACGAACTAGGACGGCACAAATATCCATGCCCGAGGGGGGATTCGAACCCCCGACCGTAGTGGCCGTGCTGACCGTGACTGGAGCGCCTCAGTCACCTCGGCCACCGCGGCCGGCGGAAATTACCTTCCTTCGTTCTTTCTCTCCATCTTTGCGAATGTTTGAAAGCTTATGGGACTTAACTACGGGGTTATCAGTCCCTAAACTTACAAACTACTTATGAACTACTTACGAACTAGGACGGCACAAATATCCATGCCCGAGGGGGGATTCGAACCCCCGACCGTAGTGGCCGTGCTGACCGTGACTGGAGCGCCTCAGTCACCTCGGCCACCGCGGCCGGCGGAAATTACCTTCCTTCGTTCTTTCTCTTCATCTTTGCGAATGTTTGAAAGCTTATGGGACTTAACTACGGGGTTATCAGTCCCTAAACTTACAAACTACTTATGAACTACTTACGAACTAGGACGGCACAAATATCCATGCCCGAGGGGGGATTCGAACCCCCGACCGTAGTGACCGTGCAGACCGTGACTGAAGCGCCTCAGTCTCCTCGGCCACCGCGGCCGGCTCTCCATCTTTCCTGTTCTGTATAGCATGATGGTAGATATTGAAGAAGCAAGCGAAATACGAAAAGTTCGTCATTAAATTCATGCTAACACAAAGTGAGCGAAAGACCAAATTCGAAACAAAGGCTCTGGATTAAAGAAGTACTGATACCTTTGGCAGAGCCAACCACGACAAAACGGGTCCACCTGTTGTGTAATATGTATGAACAGACTAAACATCTTTAGACTCAAGAGTAATATAGTTGTTGGTGTCTGATTTAATATTACACGACCTTCAGTTTAATTTGTCGTCGTTGCAAATACTGATACGAATTCTTAACTTAATAACGGAAAGTTGAAAATTGAAAGTTCTATCCATCACCACTGAGAAACGCTAAGGGAGTGTGTGTTTCACAGAATGTTGGGCCGCGGCAGAATAGCCGAGCTCACTGTGGCGCCGTGCTACGGTGAACGCGGCCTTTCGCCGTCGGGGGTACGAGTCCTCCATCGGGCATGTGTGTGTGTGTGTGTGTGTGTGTGTGTGTGTGTGTGTGTGTGTTTTCATTAGGTTAGTTTAACTTAGTTTATGTAGTTTGTAAACTAGGGACCAATAACCAAACAGTTAAGACCCATAGATTTACAAACATTTGAACATAATGTCGGCGCGTACGTGAAAATGTTCAAATGTTTGTATAGCTTATGGGACTTACCTACGGGGTCATCAGTCCCTATACTTACAAACTACTTACGAACTAGCTAATACTAAGAACGGCACAAGTATCCATGCCCGTGGGGGGATTCGAACCCCCGACCGTAGTGGCCAAGCAGACCGTGACTGGCACGCCGCAATCCGCTCGGCCACCGCGGCCGGCGCGTAATTGGAAACAAAAGAGAAATCAAGGGAACGGCGGGCGCCGAGAATCGAAGGCAGGAAGGAAGCTTAGGGTTTAACGACTTGTCGACAACGTGGTCATTAGGGACGAAGCATCCGCTCGGATAGTTTGTGATAAGGATGGGGAAGGAAATCGGCCCTGCCATTTCAAAGAAACCATCGCGGAATTTGCCTGAAGTGATTTAGAGATATTTCGCAGATCCTTCATTTGGATGGTCGGAGGCGGAGTCAGACTACCGTCCTACCGAATACGCGTGTTATCACCGCTATACCCAACTCGCTCGGCGCCGCGAATCCAAGTTGGCTGCAAACAGTGTCGTGGAGCCAACAGTATCTTACAGTCGTGTAGGCGAGGCAGAGAGTTAACAGGCTTAGTACATACACAGAGGTGAAAAACGGAAATATGTTCGTGTTGAAGAGACTCAGATAAAAGAGTCAGGAGCCCCCTGCCTAAGTCCTCATCCTGCCATCCTCAGCACAAAACGTTGGCATGCGTTTACACTCCCGTTCTTTTAACACTTGTTAGATCGTTTTACCCAGTTCTCCTGGCAGTGAAATTTTCATACACAGGATCGGTGTGTGGTACCGTTCCTTTTTATGCTTTTTGCCCGTTCTCTTCAGTGTCCCTGACGCACTCTCCCTGTCCCCATACATTTCTGCGGATCTTCCTCCCCACATTCTCCTCTGACACTTTTACTGTCTCTTTGTCATGGTCTTTCTCCCACTCTTTTCCTGCCACACTGCCACTGCCTCTTCCTTTCGAGTCTCTATTGTCTTCTCTCTACACGTGTCTTCGAGGATGGTTTCCTCTGGCTTGCCTCCTTCTCACCTTCATGTCTCCTCTCTCTCTCTCTCTCTCTTCAAATGTTCAAATGTATGTTAAGCTTATGGGACTTAACTGCGGAAGCATCAGTTCCTAAACTTACAAACTATTTATAAACTAACCTATACTAAAGGCAACACAAATATCCATGCCCGAGGGAGGATTCGAACCCTCGACGGGGAACGGCCTCGCGCTTTGCAGCATAGCGCCGCGGCTCTCTCTGTCTCTCTCTCTCTAATATATATATATATATTCCCATCAAAATTGATCTTTCATACATGACATATTAAAAGAATTAGGTATATAAAAACACGCGTGTTCCAGTAGAGCTTGGTGTCAAAATTGCATAGATTTCATAACATTCGGTCAAGAACTTTCTGGGATTTGCGTTTAGGAACAATTACATTTACAAATATAAATCATCGTGTCTTCAAAAGCTGAAATCTCCGAAAATTCTTCATACATTGCGTTGAAATTTTTTAGAAATTTTATCTTCGATTTCTAACATAGCAACCATAAATGATTAGGTAGTACTGCTGTGAAGCTGGTTAGGTCGCAAATTCTTTGTTATTGGTCACACTTCATATACAGCGTGCCCTCAAAAATGACGCGTTTCGGAATTACCATCATCAGATTAGCATCTCTTCCGTGCCATGTGCACACGTGAACAGATGGAAGATGTTCTTCAATGTACTTACAAAAGCAGACTACCTGTATTCTACTTTTGTATGTATATTGAAAAACATCTTCCATCTGTTCACGTGTGCACATGGCACGGAAGAGATGCTGATCTGATGGTGGTAATTCCGAAACGCGTCATTTTTGAGAGCACGCTGTACATGAAGTGTGACCAATAACAAAGAATTTTCGACCTAACCAGCTTCACAGCAGTACTACCTAATCATTTCATCATGGTCGCCTACCTCCTCAGTGACTTTATGTCGCATTTACAGCAACCATAAAGGCATTTTCAGATCAAAGACTAAATAGTATTTTCACAGAGTAATTACGGGAAGGAACATTAGAGTTTAACCAACACCACCTAAACGTTTAGGTGATGTTGGTTGAACGCCCGTTGACAGTGTTATCGTTAAAGACTGACGCCACACTCGGATTGTTGGGACAATGATAGGAAAGGAAATCGGCCGTCCCTTTCAAAGGAACCATCCCGGTAACTGCCTGTAGAGATTTACAGAACACACGGTAAACCTAAATCTGGATGGCCGGAGGTTGATCTGAAACGCCGTTCTCCCAAATGCGAGTCCAATGTATTACCTATGCGTCACCTCACTCGGTAGTGATTCTAATAATCCGTATTTCACGTTAGAGGACCTTAATGTTTGGCATACTACACAACCCGTTTGAAAGATAGTTTTCATCCATTTTTAGCGCTAGTAACATACCCGCGACACGAGAAAAGATTTTATTGCTGCAACTGGCAACATCGATTATAACTCACGAAAGAAATGACGTAATTGATCTCCATCAATACCATTTATCCGAGTGCGAAAAAAATTTGCACATTTGAGCTTCAAAACAAGAGAAATGGTAGTGTCTCCATAAGAATTCGTATGGTGCATGGTGAAGAGTACCTTATTTCCGACGTCGGTACTGTTCGACCAATCAGCAAAATTTGGCAGATACATATAATTTTTTATACTCGGGGAGGAAGGAGGTTGGCAGAGGAATGGGGAAGATTATAACAGAGAGCAGGAAGATGGTTGGATGTATGTAATAGAGGAAGAGGCGGGGAAGAAGGTACAGTTAGATAGGGAGGAGAGAGAGGAGGAGGAATAGATAAATGGATGTAAAGAAACGGAGGGAAGATACAGGAGGAGAGAGGAAAGAGAGGAGGAAATGAATAGAGTATGGAATAGGAGATATACATGGAGTGGGGAGAAGATGATGGGCCGAGATAGGGGGGAGTAGGAGATTCACAAAGGATGAAGGAGAGAGGCAAAGGAAGGGGGGGAACGAGGATAGCATACAACTGTAACTGTCTCCACTTCCCTCTGTCGCTGTCTGCTATGCTCTTTCAGCACAAATATGTCCGCATGCCAATATTATTGCCGAGGAAAGCGGACTGAGGATTGTCGCAGCTGGTTCTCCACGTTTCCCCTTGCCTTTTAAACAAGGGCATATGTATCATTTTTGCACTCCAGCAGGTGCTTTTATCAACTGGCTCCCATTCTTTCCCTTGTTACAGCTGGGTATGCTGTATATATAAATATCTGACAACTTCATTATTTGCTTTGACACATTTATGATGGTATGACGAATAACAAAATGTTCGATGTCCATGCGGAAAGTTATATGCTGTTTAGTGACCGTCAACTTGTTTTGATGTTCAAGTGTGGAAAATTTGATCAATATTTGAACATAACTGTAGATTAGTATCTAATAAAACACACAAAGAAACGAAGGGGCTCTAGCCCCAGTACGCACGGCTGATCCGCCGCTGCGATTTTATCTAGGCCTGTAGGTAAAGTAAACTGCACCATGCACCATCCGCGTCATGTGTCGTAGGTGGTTCTTTAACTTATAAAAAATGTTACCTCACTGTAAGGAATATGTGTAGCAAATTTGGTTTAAATTGAGTCCGTAGTTTAGGAGATGATGTGCAAGGTTATATTGCGTGAAGCAGCAGTTTTTTTATTGTTGTCATATCTCCTGAACTATGTGTTGTTCGCGATCCTTATATCCACAGTGACCTTCCTCTTGGTTTGAATTTCCAGTGTGCAAAATTGTAGACATAAACCCACGGACACAATTATACGACAGGTGTTCAAGTGAAAATCAAGTGTCAATCACGTCGTATTAACTTTATATGATTGTGATCATTGAAAATGTGTGGAATGGTACGTCAGTGATGCAACGTAAGAAATGTTATATGGACAGTGAGGATACTGATAATTAATTAATTTATTTTTCCAAATTCATCAAACCTACAGATTTATTCCGACCCTGATAAAATACAGCACAACTGACCGTCACACGAGAGAAAATCTTACATCAGATTATGATACCGTTACACTAATTATTAGAAATTTCTCCATGAATGTTTTCATAGAGAAGTTTTTATAAACCACAAATGAATTACTGCAATGCTGAGTTATTATCTGTCCTATTCGCTTCACTGTCGATCTAATCAAATTCAAATGTTTGTATAGCTTATGGGACTTAACTACGCGGTCATTAGTCCCTAAACTTACAAACTACGTATGAGCTAGCTAACACTGAGGATGGCACAAATATCCATACCCGAGAGGGGATTCGAACCCCCGACCGTAGTGGCCGTGCAGACCGTGACTGGCGCGCCGCAGTCCCCTCGACCATCGCGGCCGGCTCGATCTAATCCTTTACCTGTGTTCATGGCCTTCGTGTTTCAGCCTACCTAGTCACTTTTCTGTATCCATCACATCCTCCTGTCGGTTTCAGTCTCCACTTGCTGTGTCCATCACGTCGTATTAACTTTAAATGAGTGTGATCACTGAATATGTGTCGAATGGCGCGTCAGCGATGCAACGTTCAAAAATGTTCAAATGTTTGTAAATCTATCGGACCAAACTGCGTGGTCATCAGTCCGTAGCTTACAAACTACTTAAACCTAGGTAAACTAACCTACGGAAAAACACACACACCCATGCCCCAGGGAGTACTCGAACCTCCACGGCGAGCAACCGCGCGCTCCGCAGAGAGACGCTTTAGACCGCTCGAGTACTCCACAGCCGCACGATGCAACGTAATAAATGTTATGTAGGCAGTGAAGATATTGATAATTAATTAATTTATTTTTCCAATTCATCAAACCTACAGATTTATTCCGACCTCGATAAAATAGAGCACAACTGACCGTCACACATGAGGAAATCTTACATCAGATTATGGTACCGTTTTACTTATTAGAAATTTCTCCATGAATGTTTTCATGGAGAAGTTTTTATAAACCTCAAATGAGTGTATGATGAATAGCTAATGGTACCGTGCAATAACCTTTGACAGTATTTCAATGATCACCACGACAGTTGACGGATGTAGTTCAGTCGTCGTAGATATGGGAGGAGGGGATGAATTGATGAGGCAGAATAAACAGATAGAGAAGGAGATTGGGAGGGGCAAGTGGTGGAAGAGAGGAGCCGAGATAGGGGAAGGAAGAAATGGGCAGAGAGAGGGGAGAGGAAAAGTGGAGAGAGAGAAATGTTCAAATGTCTCTAAATCTATCGGACCAAACTGCGTGGTCATCAGTCCGTAGCTTACAATCTACTTAAACCTAGATAAACTAACCTAAGGAAAACACACACACCCATGCCCCAGGGAGGACTCGAACCTCCACGGCGAGCAACCGCGCGCTCTGCAGCGAGACGCTTTAGATCGCTCGGCTGCTCCACCGCGGCTGGAGAGAGAGAGACAGGATTTTAAGGGAGATGAACTGTGCGGATATTTATACAAACTAGTATTGCCTGTGGTCGAAAACCGACCAATTGTGTTTACAATGGTCACTGGGGGTAAAATTTTACGTATCGTGTCGGCGGCCTCGCGTGATTATGTTGGCAACATCAATAACACGATAGAAAATCTTTGCTCATTTGTTCGAACCACATAGAATGACTCGGTTAGTGTATCGTACAGACCATGAAGTAAACAAATAATACTGTTCCTACTTTATGGTTGACTGATTCTTGTATGTGCCCTCGTCCGCTCAGTAATAATAATTGCCCTCGTAAAGCGAAGTTTCCATGAGAAAACATCAGCGTTATCAAGCGATTAGCTAAAATGAAGGCTCACAGGATTCTCACTATTCAGCATCTGTTGCCAACATTATCATAGGAGGTAGCTGGGAAATTTGGTAAAATTTAACTGGCACTGGGAGGTATGAAACGGTATCTTTTACGTGTTAAGGAAAATGCCTGACACAATAATAACAAATAAAGACGGAAGTGTATACATCTCATGCTATTTTCGAATTATATAACTTTCATTAGCCTAATATATGAAATGGAACTACAATTTCGGTGTTCGTATATTTATACAACACCAAGAAATAATGTTATTTCGATACTGCGATATTGAGAATTCCAGAGCTGACAACATGTCGACTTCGTAGTTCCACCCGTGCACCGCTACATGCCTTTCCCGGTGCATCATCATTTATATTGGCATTCTCGACTTCGTAGTTCCACCCGAGCTCCGCTAGATGCCTCTCCCGGCGCATCATCCTTTATGTCGGCATTCATATGAAAACTTCCATTTCCTTAACACTCTTAATCACTGCGAAAATGAAACATTTGAATGGCACAAGAAAGTGAGTTGGTTGCACTGCACGTTTCGATGTTCACGTATTTTAATACGTTATGTTAATACTGCAGATGCGCTGCATTACAGCGTCTTTGGTCGAGGCGAACAGCCAATCAGTGAGCTGATTGTTGGAGAATGTAGAACTTGATCCAAGCTGTAGATAGGAATATTTCTACTTAGTTTTACCGCTTTTAATGGCTAAATGCACACATAGTATATATATTCGTGAAATCTACGACAAACGATCTTTCGAAATATGTAACTTTCATTGGTCTTCCTGTACGAATAAATTAGTAATCTGTACCACAATTTTCGTGTTAGCGTATTTATTAAATAATATAGTGAGGACAGTTTACAACTCACCGCAAAGACGTGGCGACGAGCTGCGACAGGCACATACAAAAGACACACACATACAACACTTTCAGCTATCGGCCATGGCCTTCTTCAGAAAATAGAATACTCACGCAATCACACAGGCACACAACACAGTCATACAACCATCACCTGAAGAAGGCCATGGCCGATAGCTGAAAGTGTTGTATGTGTGTGTCTTTTGTATGTGTGGTGTCGCACAAGCATGAAGTGCGCGCCACGTACTTACGCCGCGCGCCGCCATGCACGCACGACGCGGCGTTCTTACGTCAGCAAAGAGCGCCCTCTGCTACAACTCCACTCGTGGCCACCACTGGACTGCATCGTTCACTTGGGACTGAGATAGGAACCAGTTAACACTTGGGAATCAGATAGGCACCAGTTAAGACTTGGCTATCGGATAGGCATTAGGAATCATCGGTAGGCAAGCAAATGTTCAAATGTTTGTAAAGCTTATGGGACTTAACTACAGGCTCATCAGTTCCTAAACTTACAAACTACTTATGAACTAGCTAATCCTAACGACGGCATAAATATCCATGCCCGAGTGGGGCTTCGAACCCCCGACCGTAGTGGCCGTGCAGACTGTGACTGAAGCGCCTCAGTCCCCTCGGCCACCGCGGCCGGCAGTAGGCAGGCCTCTATCTAACCTATGTATCAGAATTCTGCAGTCAAGAACTACGTAAAAGTTAAGTATTACGAAGTCTCTATGAAATACATATCTCGTTCTAATGTACTCTAGTGTTTCTAGTTTCTGCTGTCGCACTGGCTGCTCACCTTCGTACCTGCACAAGAGTGCATCCTTTATTCCTGTGTCGATCTCATTCTACTCGGCCACCGACACCTACAACCGGCGGAAACGAGACACTAAAGTATGTGCCTGTCGCAGCTCGTCGCCACGTCTTTGCGGTGAGTTGTAAACTGTCCTCACTATATTATTAATTCCAACCTGGACTTTCCATTATCGTATTTATTAAATGATGCACGAGCGTCTTGCCTGCGGTGTTGCCGGCTGGTAGTAAGTTGTTGGCAGGTTGGCAGTCTCGGGCTAACTTGTAACTCGCGGAGGCGCCGCCTCAGTGTTCGCCTGGCGACCCGCGGCTGCCTTTCCAGGTTGTCTGCCGTGACTTCCGTGCGGCCGCAGTATTCATGCGCGGGCAGGGACCCCACATTAGGCCATCCCGCCCTCACAAAGGCGCCGGCAAGTTCGCCAGCGAGGCTGCGGACGCCCGGCCTGCGCTCCGCTGGACGTGAGCGCTGGGCTGCGATTTAACGCTCCGGCTAGTATTGTGACGAATCGCGGGCAAACTTTTAATGATCCATTCAGCGCCGTCGGGGCGACAAGTTGCCAGACTGCGTCTGGAGTAACGGCCACGTCACCAGGGGAACGCCGCAACCACGGAGCTCACGGGAGCTACGTCTATGTCCAAGTAATGTTTCAGTCAGCCGCAGTGGCGGGTCTACACACCTAATGCGCAACACACAGTTCAGTGTGAGGCGTGCAGTACTTCGTACTAGGAAAGGGGACAGAAGAAGGTTACCGATATTCGATATTTTCGAATACTAATTACCGATATCGTCGATTAATCGAATATAAAATATCGATAATTCGATATATCGCTACCAAAATTTACGTTTTAAAATTCACTTTAAAACTTGTGGTATCATGTTTTACTTCAAACTGTATGATGTGAGTTTCATAAACTAATAAAAAAATTAAAAAAAAACTGCTTTCCTATGAGAGCTACAAACACTATATAATAAATTCACAAATTGTAAAATAATAATAATAATAATAATGTCTACACATTTTACAATAACATATAATACATGAAAATTATGTACAATAATAGTATAAACAACTTCATATCTCGTTCTTCCAGAAGTCTATATATGCCATTGCTGTACTGCTGCAGGTCACCAGGTCTTGTGCTGTGCACGCTCTTGGGTGATTTACTTCCGGACATTCCAGCAGATGGTCCATGGTCTGTATGTTTCCGCACGAACACAAAACACTTTCACCGATTACCCACTTGTGCAAATTCTTGTTGCATCTACCCATTCCAGACCGCAGTCTGTTCAGAGTCTTCCATCTCTGCCAGTCAAGTTCTGCGCCTGGTGGTAGCGCCTCCTCGGCATAGTTGGCATGTCCTTGTTGCAAAGTACTATCTAATATATAAAGCAGACTGTTCACATGTTTGTACGTGTTGCATACAAATCTACAGTTTTGTTCCAATCCTTATGAAATTTTGTACACGTAAGCTTCAATCCATGAGGACAGTCGCCGTAAGTGTAAGAATCGCATACGATACTTTAAACATAATTTCCAACCTTTATTAAACTTTTTCTCACTGACAACCATAGCAAAATGATGAAAGGAAAAAACTTTCTCGCTTACTACTTTTCCGCTGTTTCTGGAGTAAAACTACGCCACTCGGTATGACGTTACATTTTACGAATTGTACACTACAAATTGTAGGTACATGTAATTTTACAGACAGTATACACACATATAGTTGAATATAACTTGTAAATTATGCCACAGTATGACACGTGGTTCGTAAGATATTAGTACATAAACAGTAACGTTCCTCTGTTCATGGACTAAAACTAAGGCTTTCGGTATGACTTTACAATTCATAATTTCTACACTACAAATTATAGCCGCAGGTAATTTTACAGGCAGTATACACGCATATAGTTGAGTGTACCTTATAAATTGTATCACAATACGACACTTGGTTCATGAGATATGAGTACATAAACAGAGACGTTCATGGAAAACCGCCACATCACGCACAAAGTTTTAATCTATTACTTCTTTTGTACTGATTGAGTTCCTAAGAGAGTTTAAAGACATACAGCCCTTATACAAATAAATATATAACTGAAAAGATGGCAGGAATAAATAAATATATACCAGAGCAACGCCGGGTTTTCAGCTAGTATCGATATTTTCAAATACTAATTATCGATACCGACGATTAATCGAATATAAAATATCGATATTTCGATATGTCGCTACCAAAATATATGTTTTAATATTCACTTTTAAACCTATGGTATCATGTGTTATGTGAAACACTAAGATGTGGGTTTCATGAACTAATAAAAAAATAAAAAAATAAACAGCTTTAATCATTACATATTATATCTCATCGGTGTTTTTTTTTTTTTTTTTAAGGGTACGCCATATCTCCCGTATTACTTATCCAAAATTATTGATTGAGGTATCATTTTCAAGGGTTCGTTCTCCACTAATGACAAAAAATACGCAGATAGTTTCAAAAAAACATGAAAAAATTAATATCCGACGAACGATCGTTAATGGGACATGTATTTATGGTTGCTCCCAACAGCCACCGCGCCGAGTATCAAGTCACTTTGCGCAGACTATATAAAAGCAATGTATAACGTGCCATCTATTGACAATCTCTTTAACTAACATGAATGACATCTCTTGCTGTTGTTTAGATTCTTTATTTAAGCCAGAAACCTTCTTTGATGCAAACATAATTTATCACACGATGTAGGTATATACCGTAAATGTAATGACGAAAAATACACAAATAATTTAATAAATACGGCTGCTGTTGCAGTTGTTTAGATTCTTTAACAAGTGTAGTTTATCACGAGATTTCTGTTTCATACGTCTATGCACACACTTTGTTCAAGATAGCGTTGTGTACTGCGCGGAAAAACGAAGTTAGCTCAACGTTCATCGTCACATGTAAGTACCGCTTACTATTATAGTTTACAATAATTTATTTAACTTTTAATTCCGCTCTACTTAGCAGTGCGTGTAACGTTACGTGCCGGGACGCATTATTTCTTATTTGATATTTCTGTGTTGTAGTTTTTCCAAGATGCCACTGAGCGCAACATGTAGGCAGAGACGGAGACCCCCAACCACTGGACGTTCCACACCACTGAAGCGTGTTACAAATCGCAGAAGGAGAACATGTGTACTTCCATCTGCCTTTTCTCCATTACTGTCTTACCTGTCTTTGACTGAACAGGATAGAGTGCGAATTATTCGCTCTGGTCAACTAGTCACACATTATTTTTAAAGTAGAGAAATACTAGGCAAAAGTTAACTGGACTGCAGAAGTAGAACTCAGAGGTTTGCTTTCTACGTCAGCACTATCGGGTTTGATTTTGACACTGTTTTCTTCGGTGATTCGGTAGCTATTCGTATATGATAAAAAGCTGTTGGATGTTGGTCTTGGTATGTGTAAAATAGTTTGCGGTGTTACATGAAATGCGTAGTATATACCCACAATAATTGCAGTTAGCTCTCTTGCTATCATTTAATTTGAAATGCTTCCGCACATCACTATTAAGAGGCTTTTTTTCGTCTTCACACTAAAAACTCGCCATAGTAAAGGCACGAAATTCAAAGAAAAACATCAACAAAAGAATTATTAATATTTGTAGGTTCTGTTGTTATGGTGTAAATACTTGAATATTAAAACGAAAGTAGACTTGGATTTCTCTATTTTGAGTTAGAAAATAATGATAATAGAATAAAATTTCCGATTATATTGCTAGTAAGCATCGATATACCGAAATATCGACTGCCTGAAATCGATTATAAACTCTCACAATTGAGTTCGATATATCGATATTTAGATACGTTGCTGTCTGATGTTCCATCACTATCTCGTCCCAATGCTGTTATTTTTTTATTATTTTTTTTATTTTTTTATTTTTTAAACATCTCACCAACACTCCTAACGTCAGGTACCTACACACAGATTACATAAGCAACATAACTGACTTGTAAAACTTTTTCTTTATTTGCTCGGAATTGTGTAGTGTGCCTCACGGTTTGCACATTATGTTGCTCTAATGCGCTGCTAAAGGTGTATTACCCGTTCACTGTACAACTACCGTTTTAACTGAGAACGCTGCGATCTGATGATCCGTTCTGCTGTTGGTTGCTTCGTATGACGGAACAGCGGTATAACTACGCTCAATTAAAATGTAACACGCCTCCTGTACTAAACTTCGTGTACCTGCAGCAGATAAATGTACATTCTGTTAACTCATACATGTACTGAAAATAATCGAAATGAACAACATAATAAAACTGTCGTTTTACGGTTAAACAATGCAGCAGCACATTTACAAATCAGCGGTCCTACTCCCTTCAATAATTATTTTGTAGGAAAACTAATGAAAAAACTGTAGTGTTGCTATTGAATAACTGAAGCGAACGCGAAATACGCTGACTATGAATACGTTTGACGTTAACAGATTTTTATACAGTAAAACGGGAAGGTCCCCTCTGGGAGGATCGACGTTTTGAATCCATTATTATACGCTGGCGCAGCTTGTCCATTCACTCTGGTAAGGCCTCATTTGTGAGGAATCGACGAAAGAACATTTTGAACTTTCCACAATTCTCTAGAGCAGTATTTTTCAACCCTTTCGAATATGTGACCCCCTTCCAAATTAAAAATATTCTGGGTACCCCCTTCCAAATAAAATTATTCTAGCGACAGACTCACCTCCTATCGCGAACTGTATAAAAACTATGTCATCTCACAGGAAACAAATTTAATCTCCTTTCTTTGGATTTAGCTTACTTTTTTGTGCATTTTTCAGACGGAAATATGTTTTGCCTAACTAGTGTTCCGCATTTTAGGCAAGACTCAGAAGTGAATTATACTCATTAAGAAAGGTCCCACTGTACAGACAATTTGAAAGAAGTAGATCTTTTTATACGAATTTTTCAGAGTTACTTATTGTATCATACTCTTTTACCTATAGCTTGAATATTGAACACAGTTTCCCGGCTTTGAGTTAATTCATCATCAACACACAGTATTGTAAAGCTATCTATGCTTAATTCATAATGAATGTTACACAAGGAACTCCGTAATTTTAACATTAAATATCTATCAGATAGGGATACGTTTTTGGTATTAATGAGCCTCTAGTTATTTTATGGTGCAAGTACTGTCTCTGTGACGAGACCCACAGGTTGAAAAACGCTGCTCTAGAGCAGACATTCAGATGTCTGGTGAAGTGCCTCTTTACGAGCAATCACCAAACAACAATTTCCTAATTTCACTTGATAGTCTATAGATGTAACATAAAACCACAACATTATCACTTACTTGCTATAGTGTGACGCATAATGGGTCTGCTTCTTGTGGTAGTGTACATAGGTTCAAATCCCGTCATCTACTCGAGTATTTTTCATTTCCAAATCTTTACGCAAATTAGTGTGTTCTCTGTTTTCATTAAATTAATTCGTCAAAACGTCTTTCTGTTTATGATAAGAATAATAAAATTTAAGAAATTAAGTCGACGTCAATCAAAACATTTTGAAACTACACACACAAGGTATATAAATAAGTAAAGAATGACAGGAAGAAAATTGGTCAAAACCCAATGACAAAAACGTTTATACAATGTTTACGATAATGTGAAAATATAATTTCGACTAAAAAAATCTCATTTAAAACACTCTACAAAAATTCCTATGAACGCGTGGTTCTAAAATAGGCGTTCTGTTTTAAAGCTTTATAATATTGACCAAAATTCTATAACTTTTAATCAATTACTCTCGAACGACGGCCAACTGAATAATATTTTTTATTATAACTTCTCCATCTGAACTTACTCATTGATTACGTATACTACCCATTTCAGCAGGCGCTAAGACTGCGCTGCCGCACGGAGACGCATGCGTGGCCGTACAATGCCGAACCACGTGCGCCGACTGTGTGTTGTCGGGTATTGTCGGGCGCTTTCCGCGCTATCTCGCTGTAGGCAAACTTTAGTTCTGCGTTCTGCCGTCGGCAATTGTAAAGTGAATGAGTGATTGTTTGTTTGTATCTTATACGCTTCCTTACCGTTCATCCGATTACGATGAAACCTTAACAACAGATTGTTTGCACTTTCGCGACGATTATAGACATATTTGTATCACTGTAGACATATAGTTGAGGATATATGACGTCATGAACACTGACATGCGTGCAAAAGTGCCGCATTATGAATTACTTTTAAATTAATTACATCTTTGCTGCTAAATTGATTCGCAACATATTTTGCAAACAGTATCAGTTTATGCCAATGAATGTACCGACAAAATCATTGTGTTATGCGACTTTTAGTATAGGAAATATGACATCCGCAACACCGAGACGCGTGGGAAACTGCCATATCGTGTTTGCCATATCAGTTTAACAAATCATAGTTGCAAAATACTAACACTATCTATTTACAGACGAATGTAAATAATTGAAATAATGTTCAGGCTGCTGTTCATAAAACATCACAAAATAAATCTTACATTTGTTGTTCATAAGTTGACCATACCAAACCATAGCCCCAACATAAACTTATTTATACCCTCACTAACAAAATATAACAACACTTGTATGGTTAGGAACATATATTGCCTGTCTTATCACAATGGTATGACACCCATGGGGAATGTTACACACCACAATGGATGCAAAATGTCACATAGTACACTGTACCATTGTACCTGGTGGAACATCTTTATATTTTAAATGTTAATGAAACTTAGCAAAGAAGAACTGCAGTCAATATTAATAAACTTCAGAGAAACCGTAGAATAAACTCATGTAAAAATACCGACAGTTTTCAAAATGTCTTCTTATTGTTGATTGCTTCATCACATCTCAGGGTCATTAAGTGGTTCACTTTAAGGCCGAAGTAATGAACTAAGACGAAACTTTTCACTCTTGAAAAGGATTTGTATTTTTGTAAAAACATTTACTTCTCAACTGATAGTTTACACACAGAAGAAAAAATTGAGACAGCTCATCACTTCTAACTGCTCGAGAAATCAAGACAAGACACTGCTAATTAAAAAGCAAAGATACTGCTCTTCCACTTTTTTTTCTTTTAGTTCCACAGATGATTTTTTTTCACAACATTAATTAATAATTGTCAATTATTGTTATTATTAATAATAATTTTCTCTCTCCTTTTTTAATAGTAATAGAAAATTAAAATTAAATTAAATTAAAATAGAAATTCGCTTCTTACTGCTCTGATACCCCAACACTCCATTCCTAGTTCATAAGTAGTTTGTAAGTTTAGGGACTGATGAACCTGTAGTCAAGTCCCATAAGCTGTACAAACATTTGAACTTTGAACTTTTGTCCTCGGGAGAAGTAACGACTGTAGTTTCCCCTTGCTTTCAGCCGTTCGCAGTAACTGCATGGCAAAGCCATGTTAGCTGATGTTAAAAGGCCAGCTCAGTCAATCATCCAGACTGTGGCCCCTGTAACTACTGAAAAGGCTGCTGCCCCTCTTCAGGAACCACACATTTGTCTTGCCTCTCCACAGGTACCCCTCCGTTCTGGTTGTCCCTACGGTCCGGCTATTTGTATCGTTGAGGCCCGCAAGCCACCCCACCTCGGCAATGTCTGTGGTTCATAAGGGTGGGAAGTCATCCATATTAGCAGTAAAATAAATCCGTTAAGCTTTATTAACACGATAAATCAGTGAAATCTACAGGCCATAAATTCAACTAAATACCTAGGAATGACAATTAGAACAACTTAAACTGGAAAGAACACACAGAAAATATTGTAAGGAAGGCGAACCAAAGACTCGGAAGATGCTACAGTTAACATGTAATGTACATAGATATTATATCATTACAAATATACATAATCACACATTGTTACTTTTCTGTGCTGACAAAGGGGAAATTGCAACTACGGTATCGAAGTATCTCATGATCTGCGGTATTTGTTGGAAAACGATAAAGTAAGAAAAAATTGTGAGAGAGTGACTATGTTCGTATGTTTCAGGGTTGCACTGGTTTATCTGCCAAACTGGGCTTTCCTCTGTGTCTGCAGATAGAAGCGATAAGATGCAAAGAAGTTCCGAGTGCCTTAACACATTGCATCTTTCTGTCAATCTCATTTTTCAGACTTCTGTAGTCCCTTCTGCCTAATTCACTTGATATATTTTTATATTTTCTTCTTTTATCAATTAAGTTCAGTATCTCATAAATTATACAAGGATTTCTATTAGGCTTGTCCTTCGGCCTATATAATTCTCTGTGGCCTTCACTATTTTGTCTCTCAGATCTGCCCTTTCTTCTTCTACAGTATTAATCTCCTCCGTTTCAGACAATACTTGCCTAATGCTCCCTATAAAACTCTCAACTACCTCTGGTTCCTTTAAACTGTCCGGATTATATCTTCATAATTTTCTACTTTTTAGAAGTCTCTTAAGTTTTAATCTACAGGTCATAATAAATAAATAATGGTCAGAGTCTACATCTGCCCCTGGATATCTCTTGCTGTTTGAAACCTGGTTTCTAAACCTTTGCTTACCATTATAAAGTCAATATGGTATCTCCTAGTGTCTCCTGGTCTCTTCGACGTATATAACCTTCTTTCATGCTGATTAAACCAAGTGTTTGTAACTATTAAATTGTGCAGAGCACAATTTAATAGTTACAAACACTTGGTTTAACTCTACCAGGCGATCTCCTTTTTCAGTCCTTTTTCCAAATCCATATTCACCTACTACATTTCCTTTTCCTATTACCGAGTTCCAGTCCTCAATCACAATTAAGTTTTCTTCTTCTTTAATGGTCTGAATAATTTATTTTGTTTCCTCATACATTTCTTCGATGTCCTCATCATCGGCAGAGTTAGTTGGCATATAAACTTGTACTACTTCAGTCGGTGTTGGCTTCGTGTCTATATCGCTACGATAATGCGTTCACTATACTGTTCATAGTAACTTACCCGCATTCCTGTTTTTTTAATTATTTTTTTTTTATTCATTATCAGACCTACTCCTGCGTTTCCACCAACTGATTTTGTATTTACAACCTTGTACTCACCTGACCAAAAATCCTGTTCATCCAACCACCGAACTTCACTAATCCCCACCATATCTAACTTAAACCTATCCATTTCTCTTTTCAATTTTCTAACTTGCATACTCGATTAAGGGATAGAACATTCCACGCTCCGATCCGTAGAATACCTGTTTTGTGTTTCTTAATGACGACATCCCCCTGAGTGGTCCCCACCCGGAGACCCGAATGCGGGACTATTTTACCTCCAGAATATTTCACCCGAGAGGATGTCATCATATATTCATACAGTAGAGCTGCAAGTCCTCGGGAAAATTAAAGACTGTAGTTTCCCCTTGCTTCAACCGTTCGCAGTAACTGCATGGCAAAGCCATGTTAGCTGATGTTAAAAGGCCAGCTCAGTCAATCATCCAGACTGTGGCCCCTGGAACTACTGAAAAGGCTGCTGCCCCTCTTCAGAAACCACACATTTGTCTTGCCTTTCCACAGGTACCCCTCCGTTCTGGTTGTACCTACGGTCCGGCTATTTGTATCGTTGAGGCACGCAAGCCACCCCACCTCGGCAATGTCTGTGGTTCATAAGGGTGGGAAGTCATCCATATTAGCAGTAAAATAAATCCGTTAAGCTTTATTAACACAATAAATCAGTGAAATCTACAGGCCATAAATTCAACTAAATACCTAGGAATGACAATTAGAACAACTTAAACTGGAAAGAGACACACAGAAAATATTGTAAGGAAGGCGAACCAAAGACTCGGAAGATGCTACAGTTCTACTAAAAAAAACTACTTAAACTACACTTGTCCATCCTATTTTGGAGTATTGCTGCCCATTGTGGCATCCCCAGCAGGTAGGACTGATGGAGGATACATTGTAAGTTTAGAGAAGGACAGCTCGTTTTGTATTATCGTGATAGGGGGGAGAGAGTATCACGAAAATGGTGCACAAGTTGCAGTGGAAATTATTGAAAGAATGGCGTTATTAGTAGCAGCGAGATCTACTTGCGGAATTTCTTTCACTAACTTTCTCCTCCCAATGCGAACGTATTTTGGTAGCATCTGTCTATATAGGAGATATGATCATAATAATAAAATACGGAAATAAGATCGAAAATGGAAGGAGTTAGGTGTTCTTTTTTCCCGCGCGCTATTAGAGAATGGAACGGTAGTTGAATGTTACTAAAGCGGTTCCATAAACACTCAGCCAGACAATTAAATGTGATTTGCAAGTATACGTGTAGATAGATGCAATGTGTTAAAGTACTCTGAACTTCTTTGCATCTTATCGCTTCGATCTGCAGACACAGAGGAAAGTACAGTTTGGCAGTTACACCTATGCAACCCTGAAACCTACGGACATGGTCGCTCTCTCACAATATTTTCTTGCTTTATCGTTTTCTAACAAATTACGCAGGGCATGAGATACTTTCATACTGTAGTTTCAATTTCCCTATTGTCAGCACACAAGTAAACATGTGTGATTATGTGTATTCTCAATGAAAGAATATATACACTACTGGCCATTAAAATTGCTACACCAACAAGAAATGCAGTTGGTAAACGGGTATTCATTGGACAAATATACTAGAAATGACATGTGATTATATTTTGACGCAATTTGGGTAGATGGATCCAGAGAAATCAGTACCCAGAACAACCACCTCTGGCCGTAATAACGGCTTTGATACGCCTGGGCATTGAGTCAAGCAGAGCTTGGATGGCGTGTACAGGTACAGATGCCCATGCAGCTTTAACACGATACCACAGTTCACCAAGAATAGTGACTGGTGTATTGTGACGAGCCAGTTACTCGGCCACCATTGAGCAGACGTTTTCACTTGGTGAGAGATATGATGAATGTGCTGGCCAGGGCAGTAGTCGAACATTTTCCGTATCCAGAAAGGCCCTACAGGACCTGCAACATGCGGTCGTGCATTATCCTGCTGAAATGTCGGGTTTCGCAGGGAGCGAATGAAGGGTACAGCCACGGGTCGTAACACATCTTAAATGTAACGACCACTATTCAAAGTGCCGTCGACACGAACAAGAGGTGACCGAGACGTGTAACCAGTGGCACCCCATACCACCACGCCGTGCGATACGCCAGTATGTCGATGACAAATACACGCTTCCAATGTGAGTTCACCACGATGTCGACACACACTGATGCGACTATCACGATGCTGTAAACAGAATCTGGATTCATCAGAAAAAAATGACGTTATGCCATTCGTGCACCCAGGTTCGTCGTTGCGTACACCATCGCAGGCGCTCCTCTCTGTGATGCAGCGTCAAAGATAACCGCAGCTATGGTCTCCGAGCTGATATTCCACGCTGCTGCAAACGTCGTCGAACTGTTCGTTCAGATGGTTGTTGCCTTGCAAACGTCCCCATCTGTTGACTCAGGGTTCGAGACGTGGCTGCACGATCCGTTACAGCCATGTCATCTCTACTGCTAGTGATGCGAGGCCGTTGGGATCCAGCACGGCGTTCCGTATTGCCCTCCTGAATCCACCGAATCCATATTCTGCTAACAGTCATTGGATCGTGACCAACGCGAGCAGCAATGTCGCGATACGATTAACCGCAATCGCTTTAGGCTACAATCCGACCTTTATCAAAGTCGGAAACGTGATGGTACGCATTTCTCCTTCTTACACGAGGCATCACAACGACGTTTCACCAGGCAACGCCGGTCAACTGCTGTTCGTGTATGAGAAATCGGTTGGAAACTTTCCTCATGGTATCACGTTGCAGGTGTCGCCACCGGCACCAACCTTGTGTGAATGCTCTGAAAAGCTAATCATTTGCATATCATAGCATCTTCTTCCTGTCGGTTAAATTTCGTGTCTGCAGCATGTCATCTTCGTGGTGTAGCAATTTTAATGGCTAGGAGTGTATGTACTTTATATGTTAATTGTGTGTGCAATGTGACATTTTGCTTCCCATAGTTGTTACTGTGATACGTAACATTACCCATGGGTGTCTTAAAATTGTGATTCTACAGGGAAAATACGTTCATAACTATGCAAGTGTTCAAAAATTTTGTTAGTGGTGCTTTAAACAATTTTGTGTTGGGGTTACGATTTAGTGTGGTTAACTTATGGACAATATATTTGGTGCTGTTTGATAAACAGCATCCTAAAGATGGTCTCAAGTCAGGGTCAAACCGGTTACTGAATAATATATATGTAACAAAGTTCACTGCTATTGATTCCATCAAAGTTAATATATATGGTGATTGGTGTAGACAGCGGGGGGAAAAACGACATGGGATAGAATACATGCTGCTGCTCGCAATGCTGTGTGTCTCCTTTCACTACAAAGTAGGTAAGAATGGGAATCTGGATAAATAACCGCAGACTAATTAGAAAGCGTTGTCTGTTGGTCCGCAAACCAGGAAGACTGCGAACCGGCCGCGGTGGCCGAGGGGACTGAGGCGCTCCAGTCACGGTCTGCACGGCCACTACGGACAAATGTTTGTAGAGTCTATGGGACTTAACTACGGGGTCATCAGTCCCTAAACTTACAAACAACTTATGAACTAGCTACAACTAAGGACGGCACAAATATCCATGCCCGAGGGGGGATTCGAAACCCCGACCGTAGTGGCCGTTGATACCGTGACTGAGACGCCGCAGTCACCTCGGCCATCGCGGCCGGCACGGCCACTACGGTCACGGGT
The DNA here is from genome assembly GCA_026315105.1 of Locusta migratoria. Classification (NCBI taxonomy): domain Eukaryota; kingdom Metazoa; phylum Arthropoda; class Insecta; order Orthoptera; family Acrididae; genus Locusta; species Locusta migratoria. The sequence goes on along the minus strand of CM048748.1, from coordinate 443,750,345 downwards.
TCGAATCCCCCCTCGGGCATTGCCGTCCTTAGTATTAGCTAGTTTGTAAGTTTAGGGACTGATGACGCCGTAGTTAAGTCCCATAGACTTTACAAACATTTGAACATTTTGAAGACTGCGAAGACTGCTGTACACTTACTTGTAACAACTACCACATATTGTGCACACATTTCATGATGACACCTGTTTTCCTACTTGTAGTCTACTAATTGTCTGTCATGGCCAGTATCATTTTATTTCCTAGCAACAAAGAAGTTTCGGCCTCTGCCTGTTTGTCATTCTGACCTGATTTAAATTTGCCTAGCGCTAACGGTTAAAAACTCGAAAATGTTACTTTAGCCTACAGTATATACCTGCTGCACAAAACAGTTTTCGTTTGAAATGTATCTATACTTCTGTAGGTGATGGCATTGTATGGATTGCGTGGCCACTGTATTTAATGATGAATGTATTTAATGGTTTCCAGTAATAGTGCAGTAATCAACGAGTGGCGGAATAAGAGCAGGGGGAGGTTCGGACCGCCCAGGGCCTTTCGTCATGGGGAACGAGGTTTCCAATCTCGAGAGGACCTGAATTCTAAAAAATCCCAAAATACCTTCATTAAATAATATGCTGTCTGGAGTTCGAAACCCATATGTGTGCAAAATAAAAAACAAAGTGCCTACACGCCATTCGCCGCATCTACACAGAGCGGGTAAACAATGCCACACGCTGCCCCCTCCCACCCCTCCCCCTGCAGAAGTGTAGAGCCTACGCCGTAGATACAGGGTGTCCAGAAAAGGGCTCCCTGGTTTCAAAATTAAATAACTCAAAAACAAAGATCGATAGAGGAATGCAGTAAACGGTATGTGTATTGTGAAAGCTGTAAGAAGTATGTACAGAAGTTTGAAATAATAATTACAAAATCTGCTAACTGATGGCGCTGTATGCTGCACAGCTCATATCAGCGTACTTAAGTGAAATAATCGTATGAAAACAATCTTTGCAAACAATCACACCACAATGTTTTCAAAATGTTCACCATTGGCACTACAGAGGTGGCGCGAACGAAGAATGAAAAAAATAAAAAATAAAAATAAAAATAAAAAAATAAAAACAGTCACAGGGAGCCAAAACCGGCGAATATGGAGGCCAATCCATGCCTGCACCAGTAAATTTGGGATATTCCAAAGCAATGACTCGATTCCCGAAGTATTCCTCAAGAAAGCGAAACACTTCTCTGGTCCGGTCCATCTTGCATAAACCATTCAGTACCTTATCGATCCTCTAACGTTTGCTGTGTGACGACAAATTGTTCCAAAATTGCAACGTAACGTGCACCAGTGACCGTTTCTCGAATGAAAAAGGGCCAATAATGCCTCTGCTGCATACTGCAGCCCACACAGTAACTGTAGCAGAATACAGGGATTTCGCTTCACACCAATATGGCTTTTCGGAACCCCAAAGTCGCCATTTCTGCTTATTCAGGTATCCATTCAGGTGGAAGTGTGCTTCATCTGTAAACCAGATGCAGCCTACATCGAATCCTTGACTACCAATCATTGTGAGCATCTAATTAGGAAAGACAACCCTTTGTTGCACAGCTCGTACGGGTATGACCTGGTGCGTTTGAATTTTGAATGAAAACATGTGTAGGCTCTTTCTCAGTATTTTCTGCGTACTGGAACGCTTCAAACCAGTCTCAGATGCAATTCTACGGACGAATGACATTGGATTTCGCTGAATAATTTCAGAAACTGTGGCGTTATTTTCAGTCGTAACTGCGGTTTGCTTGGGGCCAACATGCCCCACTAGATTATCAGTTACGCTGCCTGTTCGTTGAAATTTTGCGAAGAGCGTACGAATGGTTTTCGCATCGGGTCCTTTTGGAACATTAAATCGTGGTTGAAAATGTCGCCTTGATGCCGTAGGACTCACTTCTAAGTTGTGGTACTCTAGCACAAGAAAAACGCGTTGTTCAATGGAGTACATTGTTTTAATTTCCTTTCACGTTCCAATAGTGGAACTGATCGCTCTGGGCTTCGGATCACTATTTATACTAGGCATTACGTATGGCGATTACAGCGCCATCTGTTAGCAGCTTTTGTAACTATTATTTCAAACTGCTGTATAAACTTCTTACAGCTTTCACAAGAAACATACCGTTTACTGCATTCTTCTATCGATCTTTGTTTTCGAGGTATTCAATTTTGAAATCAGGTAGTCCTTTTCTGGACATCCTGTACATGCCCTCAGAACAAGCCGTGTCACATCACACCGATAAGCTGCCGTCGCTAGCTGAATGGCTGACCATTGGGTCACAGCCCACCAAAGAGCCTATTATAGGTTCTCTACAGCCCACTGCCTCGTAGCCCCATCGAGTTAGCTTGCGATGGCGGCCTATCGGTGTGACGTCACACGGACTTGTTGTGAGGCCTTGTATCTTGTATCTTGTTGGCAGAGCACGGCCTGATGACGTGGCCAACAGGGAGAAGTTGAACGAATGGATGGCAAGGTTTCTCATCAGCGAGCCGCTCAGCGTGTGTGCAACATCGCAAAGGAGAACAACAATATGAATAAACGAAGGAAACCACTCACCAGAAATGTTATCTGAAAAGCTCTTCATCTCTCTTTTACGTGCTGCACACGTCTTTGTAACACGTCAAGTATTCCTTCAGCGACTGTTTCAACTCAAAATGCTTTCACTAAGCTTTGATTCCTTGCTACGACATAATTCTTAATGTGTGTCTAGGCAAGATCAGTGACTTCCAGTTCAGAATGGTATGGCAACGTTATTAAAACCGTTTTCTCTAAAATATACGACTTTTACCCGAAAGATAGCCAGCAGTTCTTGCTTCAGCATCATTTACAACTTTTAAAAAGAATTGTTACAATTCGTAAGTTTACTCTATGCAGCAAAGAGCAGCGCGGAATGGCCACGTAGTCTAAGTTCGAGTCCTCTATGGGGTATTTGTGGCCGCGGTGGTGTGGGCCGAGCGCATTGAGGCGCTATGCTATATGCGCGATGCCGTTCCCCGTAGGGGGTTCGAATCCCCCCACCGGACGTGGATGTTTGTGCCGTCTTTGGTATAAGCTAGTCCATAAGTAGTTTGTAAGTTTAGGGACTGTTGATCCCGCAGTTAAGTCCCTATAAGCTTTACAAACATTTGAACATTTTTTTCGGGAATTTGTGTGTTGTCCTTAGTGTAAGTATGTGAAACCTTAACTTTTCCCCGGCGTAACGAATTCTCAAACAACGTCGATCATTGCTCATATTTCGACAGGAGGACACCCTGCCATTCTCAAGGCACAACTGTCGCGTCACCCGACAGCATACCCGTAAGTTGTTTGAAAATAAGTTAAAGTAGTTTGTACATCTAGGGTCTGATTACCATAGTCTTCAGTCCAATAGTCTTACAACCATTTTAACACTTTTGTGTCAAAGTTGACGCAGTTGAATGTAGCAGAGGCGGTGGCGGCTGCTGCTTCAGATGACTGGGGCTTCACTTCTACTTCTTCGAGTGTCGCATCATGACATTGGCGCCGTCCTTCACCCGCTCAGCGTCCAAACAGACAATCTGGCGCACCTCTGCGAAAGCCGCCGGGGGGTCTGCACGAACACTACCGTCGGGGGTTCGAATCCCCACTCGGGCATGGATATTTGTGCCGTCCTTAGTGATAGCTAGTTCATAAGTAGTTAGTAATTTTAGGGACTGATGACCCTGTAGTTAAGTCCCATAAGCTCTACAAACATTTGAACATTTGAAAGGCGCCGGGGGAAGCGCCCTTGTTTGTCCCCCCCCCCCCTTTTAGATATATTTTCGTTGAAAGATCTTCAGAATGTCTTACCTCGGCTTTTTTGCTCTCGTTTTATCTCTAGCTGAGACGCCGGCCTACCAAGCTACTGCCAGTACTAAGCCTGGGAACCGCCTGACATCTGCTGGCATCTTACGGAACTACGAGGGGAGTGTAGGACAGTGGTTTAGGGAAGATTCCTCTCTGTGTAAGTTACACTGTGCACTTTCGTTCCAAGCTTAAAGCTGAGTAATTAGTTTCTAAAGAGACTGAACATTGTTCACTTTCTTTTATATTAAACATTACATGAACACTAAACCACAGTAAGTAACTGATTACTGTAACAAAATGACTCTGTTAAGACGAAGAGACAAGCTACCTTTGGGTCACGTTACACTGTCAGCTGAACCCCCCCCCCCTCCACTGTAACAAAATGACTCTGTTACGACAAAGAGACAAGCTACCTTTGGGCACAGACAAATATATACAGACGGGAAACCTCCGTAAGGGCCCGGTCCCACGCTCAGGGGTGCGGGGCGGGGAGCGCTGAAGCATTTCCGTAAGATGTCCCATGATGGCGCTGAGGTCAGAAGCAGCCCTTTAAACTGGCCAGAGCAGGCGGCAGGTAGCGGCTGTCCCCACAACCACCTCCCCTCAAACGCCAGCAAGCCGGACACAGTCGTGGCCTCATGGCAGGTGGCACGAGCTCTCCCCTCAGCCTCCCCTCCACACTATCCTCTGACGCGCGAGGGGCACTCTCAGAAGTGCGTCTACTGTGGTCTACCAGTACTAAGCCAGTGAACCGCCTGACATCTGCTGCCATCTTATGGAACTACGAGGGTAGCGTAGGACAGTGGTTTATGGGGGGGGGGGGGGGAGGGCTGCCACATTGTGCTTCGGGCCACGTTACACTGTCAGCACAACCCCCTCCTAACCTTACGCATGCACAAAGGCTGCTCTTCCCAACATATTTATAAACAGTTGTTAAACATTTGTTACAACAGAGAGTATGAATGTCATTTACCCTCAAAATCGCAACAAATTTGCTACAATGTCCAAAGGTATGCAAGTAACAATAAAAAAGTCATTGTTGCTCCCATATCTTTTAAAAAGAAGAGTGTGTTTAAAAAATTGCTTGCAGTGAGGTTATAGCCCATTACATATCACGCCGCAGTGCAATGCAGCTAACCACGCAGCTGTTCATGCTAGGTGGAGAACAGGGGCTTCAAAATGTTCAAATGTCTGTAAATCTATCGGACCAAACTGCGTGGTCATCAGTCCGTAGCTTACAAACTACTTAAACCTAGGTAAACTAAACTACGGACAAACACACACATCCATGCCCCAGGGAGGACTCGAACCTCCACGGCGAGCAACCGCGCGCTCCGCAGCGAGACGCTTTAGACCGCTCGGCTACTCCACCGCGGCACACGGGGGCTTCATCATTATTTATCGAATCTTCAGAACACTTCGGTAGTTAATGCGTCTTTAATTTATAGTTATGAGATATTTCACCAAGTATGACGTGGCTTTCATGAATCTTCAATGCGCCAAAAACAAATATGAAGGTCGGATGTTGCCTTAATGGAGGATTTGTCGATGCGCAAGGCGAGGTGCGCAGTAGCTCCATTGTCTTTGCTTCGGGGCAATTCATGCGTAACAGCCAGAGCTCGAGTAGCTGGCGTCTCTACCAACTCCAACGCCAATGTTAAAAGCGGCGAATCCCCCGCTCTTCCGTGCCGCGGGAGCGCCCGAAGAGAAGTTGAACCTCAGCCGCGCATGCGCATTTCAACGCTGCAGCCACTGCCGTATGTAAGGCGGCCGCGCTCCGACTCAATTTACGTGCTGTCTGCGCGACGAAAAACGTCGTAAATGAGCATATAAAATGATGCGATAGTGGAAAGAAACGAAGCATGATAGTTTAAAAACACTTTTACTCTACATATTTATATACTTTTTTCACGAAGAGCTTTTTTCCGGGGTTGCGCTGAAGCACGCCGCCACTGTACAGAGGGGAAACAGTCACTATTGTCGGCTACTGTCAGAACAATACAGGGCGGGGAGGTGGCAGCGGATGGGGTGGGGTGAAGTGGGAAGGTGGGGTCTCATTTTCTTGAATTACAACCCCTTGGCCTCCAGCCCTGTCAGTCTACCACGCTAACCAACGTCCACTGATATTCTCCTGTGAATGTAATTTGTGATTACTGAAAGTCTCTCTCTCTCCCCATCCTTAATGAACAGAAAATTGTACAGTTTTGTAAGAAGGCAAGGTGTGACATTCACCTCCACCAACAATTCGAGACGCGGTAACGCTGCCGGGTACGTTCCTATTCCACATTTCCATGTGCCTGCTTTGCAATATGACGCCCGGCTTTCGCGGCAGAGGGCCCGGGCGGCGCCGGTGCTGCCGCCTGCAGGCCGCCGCGGCTGCCACTCGTTAATTAGGCGGCCATTAATAGCGGATCAGCGAGCCGCGCGCCATCTGTTGCTGACACGCGTCCCGTTAGCCGGATGAGTTGCGCTAGATGACGCGTGGCGGCGCTGTCCGCGGCGCGCCGCGCGCGGCCATCACTCACAGCACGTCCCGCCGGCCGACAACGAGGGGCGAACGGCGAAACGTTGCCCGCCTGCGCCAAGCGGCTGATTGGTTCGACACAATACTCGCTCGTAAAACTCGTTCTAACAACAGATGCGGTCTTCTAAAAATGTACCTCCAGCGACGGTTTTGTGTAATATTTGTTACCATGGTAACTGGTAAGGAGCAATGGCAAGTCCTACGAAACACCAGGACCAAAGCCAGATTTTTTTTAAATTATTTGTAGGGGGGAATCAGACAATAAAACGCAACTGTAAATTATGACATATATCTCCTCACCATAGACCTCTCGGGCGCCCAACCCATGCTCCATGTCCTAGCCCTCTCCCGAGCTTAGCCATGATTACTCCCGCGCACATTGGGATGCCTACTATCACAGAGTAAGATATACAGGGAAGCAGCCCCCCCTAAACCACTGTCCTACGCTCGCGTCGTAGTTCCGTAAGATGCTAGTAGGTATTAGGCAGTTACCTGGCTTAGTACCGGTAGACCACACTAGAGGCACTTCTGAGGGTGCCTCTCGCACGTCAGAGGGTAGCGTGGAGGGGAGGCAGAGGGGAGAACTCGTGCTGCCTGCCACAAGGCCATGACTGTGTACGGCTTGCTGGCGTTTGAGGGGAGGTGGTGGTGGTGGAGACAGCCGCTACCTGCCGCCTGCTCTGGCCAGTTTAAAGGGCTGCTTCTGACCGCAGCGCTATCATGGGACATCTTACAGAACTGCTTCAGCACCCCCGCCCCGCACCCCTGAGCGTGGGATGGGGCCCTTACGGAGGTTTCCCGTCTGTATATATTTGTCTGGGCTACTATCGCTCCACTGACACCTCGGTCGCCAGCCACCCCCTGTCTCTCCACATCCCTGATGACATTGAACACACATCCTCCTTCCTACACCAGACCGTTGCTGACTCTGTCCAAGCTCACATTCCAACCCGAGCAGTCCGCCCCCACTGCCCCATCTTCCCTCCACAGGCCATTCTCCTACAACAAAAATCCCGTCGCCTTTACCGCTCCTTCCTGCGCACTCGTGACCCGGATATACTCCAACGCCACCGGCAACTCGAACGACATATTAGAAACCTATTGACCGCGAAAAGACGTCGCTCTTGGCGCCAGACATGCACCCCTCCTAAAACGTCATACCCCTTGAATTCTTCCAAGTACTGGCAGCAAGCCTTCCATCTCTTTATTGGCAGTCACCCCGTTCCTTCACAATGACTTTACCTTTCCTGACAATACTAGAAAATCAGAACTCTTCGCCACCTACCCCTCCAATGTATTCTCCATCCCCAACAGTCCCCGATTTGACTACTCCCTCTTTCTCGATGTCCTTGAGTGAACCGACGCCTCTGCCTCCCTGCTCGCCCCCAGTTTCCAGTATTTGTACCACATTCCTGCCTCAGAACTTGATACACTGATTAGCCATTCAACTTACACTCCACACCAAACGAAACACTCTCCCTCTGGGACCTCCTCCTACAGACCCATCATATCAGCCTCACCTCAGTGTTCAGCAAGATGCTGGAAACTGTCCTCTACCGCTGTATACACCAGCATCTCCGTCAACACCAGCTCTTTCCCCTCTCCTAATGTGGCTTCCGACCATCCTTCTCTGTCGATATCCTACTCCTTCTCCTCATCTACCTCCTCTCTGTCCAGATGAATTTCACGCCGCAATGTTTGTATCCCTCGACATCGAGAACGCCTTCGATCACGTATGGCATTCTGATCTCCTCATCAAACTCCAACCTTATGCCCTTCCCATTATTTTTGTCTGTTTCATTGCTTTCTATCTCTCGCACCCCTCCTTTGTCGCTGTAAACAACTCCAACTCCTCTGCCAGGCTGCCACAGGGCTCCACCTCTCGCCACTCCCCTACCTCGTTTACTCGGCTGATATCCTACAACCTCAGTCTCCTGTCCATCTCCTTCAGTATGCTGACGATACCACCTTCCTCGCCTTGTTGTAACCAGTGGCTCCTTCCTGTCAACCGCTACAAATCCCACACAATCATTATACATTGTACCTCCCACTCCATCCACTACCGCGACAGTTACCTCACTCTCCATGGCCGTCCCATCCCACAAACTCCCACCATGAAATACCTTGGCCTCACCCTCGACCATTTCCTTTCCTGGACCCTCCAACTCAAGACAGTCTGCAAGAAAGCTGTTTCCCATCTCAACCTTCTCAAACTAGTCTCCGGCCAGACAGGGATGTCAATCCATCCAACATCCTCTAACATACCGCTCCCGGATGCGTCCCTTACTCTGCCACTTCCACACTGCCTGGATACTGCCCCCCCCCCCCCCCCGCACCAACATCTATTATAAACCCCTCCAGAGCGCCACGCCCTCTGCTTTGCTTATCACATCAACCTCCCTTTCCCCACACTGATCCTTTATGGTCTTATTCCTTTACCGCACCTTCTGAAGTTCTTGGAACATATCCACATACTCTGCATCTCTCAAGAAATAGAATCCCGTCACCCTCTGGTTTCTCCTCTCCTCCACTGCCTCGCCTGCACTATTGCATCCACCCTGCCTTGCAGCTGTACCCTCTCCACATCCTTCCTCTCCTGGATGACGCCCTCCATCCCGACATCTACCCTTCCTACCAGCCCTAGTACCTCCCCCTACATGTATATGATTTTCCCTATTTCCCACGCGCTCCTCATCCCTGCCACAGTATATAACAGTTCCGTTCAGTAATTGCAAACAGTCCTCCAGAGTTGTGCGCTCGATTAATGACTTAACAACTAGAAATTTCAAAGAAAGTCTACAGCAGTTAGACTGGGATGAGGTTTATAAGGGACATGATGTTAATTTAAAAACTTATTTCATGATACATTTGTAAGGGTATTTCATAACTGTTTCCCCAAGAAATTAGTTAAATATAATTGTAAGAAAACACGCAAAAAATCATGGCTTACTAAAGTAATATAAATATCTTGTAACCAAAAAACGGCACTATATCTATCCGCAAGAAAGAGTAATAACCTAAAAACAATAAAATATTATAAAAACTACTGTGCTACATTAAGAAAAGTTATTAAAAAGTCAAGAAGTATGTGCATCATGTCTGAGATTAGTTCCTCTGATAATGAAATTAAAACAATTTGGAATATTATTAAAAGGGAGACAGGGCAACCAAGAGAAGAGCAAGAGGGTATTACCATCAAAACAAATGAAAACTTGATTAACAAAGAGTCAGGAGCTGAATACATTTTTAATGATTACTTTTTAAATGTTGTAGAGAAAACAGTATCTAAATGTTCATTAGAATGAGCAACATAGTTAATGGAATAGGCCATACCTACAAAATTTGATAAAATTGAAATTCCACCCACCTCTCCTTCGGAAATTAGGAAAATAATAAACTCTCAAGAGTAAAAGGTAATATGGAATTGATGGTATTTCGAGCAGAGTATTAAAAGCGTGTTCTCAAGAGATAAGTAGGGTTCTCAGTCATATATGTAATAGCTCTTTAAAGCAGAGTATTTTCCCAGGTAGACTGCAATATGCTATAGTTAAACCTTTTTATAAAAAAGGGGATACATCTGACGTCAACAACTACCGCTCCATCTCACTTCTGACAGTTATATCAAAAAATTTTCAAAAAGTTATGTATTCTCGAGTTGCTTCACATATTAGTAAAAATAAAGTTCTAACAAAATGTCAGTTTGGTTTTCAAAAAGCTTTTCAACACGAAATGCTATATATACCTTCACTGATGAAATATAAAAAAGCTTTGAATAGCTGGACATCACCAGTTGGGATTTTTTGTGATCTCTTAAGGACTTTTGATTGTGTAAATCAGGGGATTCTTCTAGATAAGGTCAAGTGTTGTGGTATGAGTGGGGCAGTGTGCAAATGGTTTAAATCATACTTAACTGGAAGAGTGCAGAAAGTTGAAATAAGCAGTTCACATGACACAGAAGAAACAATTAATTTCTCTAACTGGGGAGTTATCAAAAATGGGGTCCCACAAAGTTCGGTCTTGGGTCCTATGCTGTTCTTGATTTATATTAATGACTTACCATTCTACATTCACGAAGATGCTAAGCTAGATCTTTTTGAAGATGATAGAAGTATAGCTATCACACCTGACAAACAGGAATTAACTAATGAAATTGTAAATGATATCTTTGAGAAAGTTATTAAGTGGTTCTCTACAAATGGACTCTCATTAAACCTTGATAAAACCCAGTATATACAGTTTCATTCAATAAAGGGCATGAGACCATTAATTAATTTAGACATGAACATAAATCTGTAGCTAAGGTAGAAGATTCAGAGTTTTCAGGTGTTTGCATTGATGAGGGACTGACTTGGAAGAAACATATTGAAGATCTCCTGAAACGTTTGAGTTCAGTTACTTATGCTGTCAGGGTCATTGCAAAATTTGGGGATATACATCTCAGTAAATTAGCTTACTATTCCTATTTATATTCACTACTTTCATATGGGATCATATTCTGGGGCAATTCAACATTGAGTAAACAAGAATTCATTGCACAAAAGCGTGTAATCAGAATAATTGCTGGCGTCCACCCAAGAGCATCTTACAGACATTTATTTAGGGATCTAGGGATCTTCACTGTAGCTTCATAACATATACATATTCACTCATGATATTTGTTATTAACAATCCTACCCAAATCAAAAGTAATAGCAGTGTTCTTTGCTACAACAGTAGGAGAACGGATGATATTTACTATTCGAGGTTAAATATTACTTTGACACAGAAAGAAGTAAATTATTCTGCCACAAAAGTCTTCGGTCTCTTACCAAGTAGCATCAGAAGTCTGACAGATAACCAACTAGTATTTAAAAAGAAAATAAAGGAATTTCTGAATGGTAACTCCTTCTACAATGTAGATGAATTTTTAGATAAAACTTAAACAAATAATAAAAAATTAAAAAGTAAACAATAAAAAAGTAAATAAAAAATCCTTAAAATATCACTAAATGTCGCATATATGATCTATAGAACAAGTATTAATTTAATCTAATCTAATCTCCCCGTCCCACATTTCCCCTAGGAGTTCTTCCGCCCTCCCCACTGCCCCCTCCCTCTCCTTTTCCCACCCCTCCACCCATCCTCTCCTTTCCCTATGCCCTGCGGGTATTTTAGAAGTGTACAGTAGTGTGGTGCTGGTAACTTCGGCGTTTTTAAGTGTCTGCAACTGCCGTTACACGGCAGACCCAGTGTTGCTTGTGGCATTTTACTCGGTGTCTCCGTTATCGTCACCGTTTCAGTGCTGGTTTTAACTCCAATGTTTTGGCCACTATAGCGCCGTTTTTACTGAATATGTAGGAACTTTGCACCACTTTTAACTCATTTGTTTGCGCAAGTCTCCTTTGTATGTTTGTTATCTCCGTTTTTATCACCTCGTATGTATTTCGTTTCTCGTCGACTTTTTGTACGTTCGCGCGACTGTAGAGCGGCGGCGAGGCTACTGCCAGCCTGCCCCAAAGCGGCGTGAAACACAGTAAAGACAACAAATGACATATATTCTAACTTGTAATGTAAATATAAAAGCCGCGGCAGAATAACCGTGTGCACTAAGGCGCCTTGCTGCGGTGTGGACGGCGTTCGCCATAATTGGAGTCCTCCCTCGGGCATGGGTGTGTGTGTGTGTTGTTCTTAGCATTAGTTAGTTTAGCTAGTTTGTAAGTTTATAGTCCCATAACTTTACAAACATTTGAACATTTTTGAAATATAAAGGTGTACATGTATTCCAGTAGACATAATATTACATTTTATGAAAAAGCAGTCTCCTAGGAGCAACTTGAGCATACTTTTCGATTACTTCAACCAAATGTAGGTCAATATTTTTGAAATGTAAAGGTGTACATGTATTCTAATAGACATTATATTATAACGTGTAGGCTTTCACGGCCGGCGTCTTCAGTAATTAAAACTTCCGGGCTGAGAGGCCGTGGTCGAACAGTAGAAATTTCTTCCCCTGACGTTTCGTTGCCGGCTGCGGGCAACATCTTCTGAGGTGAGTCGACGACTGGCTGCTGGGCCGTGGGGATCCTGCTTATATAGAGGGCATAGAGGGCGTCACCACTCGTCACGTGATGTCAACAGTAAAACTATCTCTGGCTGGCGTCATTACTCTCGAGCGAAGGTAATCGATTGTCACGTCTTTGGTACAAAGCAGACCGCCATATCTTGTCTAACTTCAAGCCTTCTTCCTTTCTGTTAAAATTATTGTGGTGTTTAAAAATCTCTATAGCCTCTCTATTCTTACGTGCATAATAATGCGATGTCTTAGCTAGCACGCTTGTCTCACTAAATTTTATTTTGTGGTCACCGTTTTCAAAAACATGTTCCGCTACGGCCGATTTGTCCGTGTGTCCCAGTCGACAGTTCCTTTTGTGTTCAGTTAGGCGAGTATTGATACTTCTTTTTGTTGTGCCAATATAAACCTTCCCACAACTACATGGGATCTTATACACATCTGGAGTAGGCAAAGGGTGTCGCGCATCTTTCGTTGATCGTAAGCATTCACTGATCCTTTTGGTGGGTTTGAATTTTGTTTCCACTCTAAACTTGGCCAGTACTTTCCCAATGCGGTCCGTCGTGATATTGTGGATGAATGGGAGAAACACTTTCCCCTCCAAAGGTTGTTGTTGGACGTTAGCAGAGATTTGTCTTCTGGGCTGGAGTGCTCGATCTATCTCCTTATCACTATATCCGTTTTTCTCTTTGCTTACATATCTGACTTGTTTCCCACTGATATTATAGATCTGTTTCGACACTGCCTATCCACGACTTATTTTCAATATGATAATGAATTCTATGAACTAATCGATGGAGTGGCAATGGGTAGCCCTCTAAGTCCAGCGGTTGCGAATATTTTTATGGAATTTTTTGAACAACAGGCACTGCAGTCGGCCAGAAAGAGCACTTTGAAGTGGTATCGGTATGTGGATGATACATTTGTGACCTGGAACCACGGGGAAGAGGAACTGAACTGTTTCTTAAAGCACTTGAATAGTATCAACGCGAAAATACAATTTACCATGGAGACGGAGATTAATGGACAGATAAATTTTTTGGACGTTACAGTGATTAAACGTGCAGATGGGACTCTGGGTCATAAAGTATATAGAAAAGATACGCACACCGATCGGTATCTTCACAAAGATTCGAATCATCATCCCAGGCAGAAGAGAGGTGTTATTAAAACATTAGTGGACAGGGCTAATAAAATCTGTGAGCCAGCTTATTTACAAGAGGAACTCGATCATTTACGAACCGCATTTCAGAAAAACGGATATAGTGATAAGGAGATAGATCGAGCACTCCAGCCCAGAAGACAAATCTCTGCTAACGTCCAACAACAACCTTTGGCGGGGAAAGTGTTTCTCCCATTCATCCACAATATCACGACGGACCGCATTGGGAAAGTACTGGCCAAGTTTAGAGTGGAAACAATATTCAATCCCACCAAAAGGATCAGTGAATGCTTACGATCAACGAAAGATGCGCGACACCCTTTGGCTACTCCAGGTGTGTATAAGATCCCATGTAGTTGTGGGAAGGTTTATATTGGCACAACAAAAAGAAGTATCAATACTCGCCTAACTGAACACAAAAGGAACTGTCGACTGGAACACACGGACAAATCGGCCGTAGCGGAACATGTTTTTGAAAACATTGACCACAAAATAAAATTTAGTGAGACAAGCGTGCTAACTAAGACATCGCATTATTATGCACGTATGAATAGAGAGGCTATAGAGATTTTTAAACACCACAATAATTTTAACAGAAAGGAAGAAGGCTTGAAGTTAGACAAGATATGGCGGTCTGCTTTGTACCAAAGACGTGACAATCGATTACCTTCGCTCGAGAGTAATGACGCCAGCCAGAGATAGTTTTACTGTTGACATCACGTGACGAGTGATGGCGCCCTCTATGCCCTCTATATATATGTAGGATCTCCACGGCCCAGCAGCCAGTCGTCGACTCACCTCAGAAGATGTTGCCCGCAGCCGGCAACGAAACGTCAGGGGAAGAAATTTCTACTTTTCGACCACGGCCTCTCAGCCCGGAAGTTTTAAAGACATAATATTACATTTTATGAAAAATCAGTCTCCTAGGAGCAAATTCAAATTCAAATGTTTGTAAAGCTTATGGGACTTAACTACGGGGTCATCAGTCCCTAAACTTACAAACTACTTATGAACTATTTACGAACTAGGACGGCAGAAATATCCATGCCCGAGGGGGGATTCGAACCCCCGACCGTAGTGGCCGTGCAGACCGTGACTGAAGCGCCTCAGTCCCCTCGGCCACCGCGACCGGCTCCTGGGAGCAACTTGAGCATACTTTTCGATTACTTCAACCAAATGTAGGTCAATTGTGGAGCTCCTACGAACAGATAACAGTGCTATGGTAGAGAGTCTCTTATTTCCAGTTCTGTTGCTCAAATAGTTCTTCAGTCTTCTTAACGTTGAGAATGACCTCTCAGACGTTGCTGTGGTTATTGGAATGGTGTACAAAACTCTCAGGGTACGATTGACATTAGATAAAAAAATCTTCATTGCAGTGTTTTAAAGCTGTAAGAGCACAATCACGTCAATCAGACTTTGGTATTTTATTCTATTTACACTTCCACAACTGCATTTCTGACCTTAAACCACTTTCATCAATACGGAAAGTGGAAAAATTCGTAGCAATGGATTCTGTGTAAACAAAATGTTCCTCAATACATTGTTTGGCGAAACTGAAGATAGTGCAAAAATCAAAGACTTATGATTCACAAATATTTCTCTAAGCTATGCTCTTATGTCACCTAATAGTGGAATGTAAATGTTCCTTCTGAAACAGTCTCTGGAGTACTGTTATCATAAGATAATCCCACAATTGATCTGTGTCACTGTTGTGAAGTAATACGAGGAAGAAGTAGAGTGATTTCAGCTTCTGCTACAATCTTTGTATCAAAGAATAGTCTTTTGAATTTGCAGTCTGTATTTTTACATATGTCACCCCACGTATACGTTGTATGTGTTCAGCTGCTCTTCTCAAACGCACAAAAAAGCTACAGTTTTTTTTTTCCCTTTTCTTGAATGGTGTGCTTAATTTTTCTGTAGACGGCTCCTAACTTTCTCGTAGCTATGCATGATTTTACAGCTTAGTATATCTGTCAAGTCTTCCCGGCTGCTCCATTTTACACTCCCTGTTATGTTCAGTTTTTGTGTACGTGTCTGATGTGATGAAAATCAAAATGTTCAAATGTTTGTAAAGCTTATGGGACTTAACTGCGGGATCATCAGTACCTAAACTTACAAACTACTTATGAAGTAACTTATACTAAAGACAACAGAAACATCCATGTCCGAGGGAGGAATCGAACCTCCGACGCGGGAGGCCGCGCGATCCGCAACGTGGTGTCCAGACCGCTCGTCTACTCCCGCGTGGCTTATGTGGTGGTGATGGTCGTGTGGCATTTGTGCCCGTTAGACCAGCCTGCCTGGTGCAAGTTTTTTTATCTGACGCCACTTCTGCGATTTGTGTGTCAATGATGATAAAACAATGATGAGGACGACACAAACACATTCCCCGAACGGACAAAATCTCCAACGCGACCGAGAATCGAACTGGGACACCATGTGTGGCACCGGCCACGCTGTCCACTACACTACGGAGGCAGGCTGTGCCTTGTGTAAAAAAAAGACATCACGTTTCTTCTCCTTCAACTGCTCGACTTCTACATAATCACCTTTTGTTAATCAAGTTCAGCACCCCATATGCTTTACATGGATTTTAACTGGTATTGCCTTTTGTAGAAGTTAATCGTCTGCTGTTATCACTACTTCATCTATGAAAACAACCCACTCATCTTCTGTTTCTTCCATTCTCCTCTATACTTCTCATTCAATCATTGTTTAATGTTTCCTGTTTAAAAAAAACGGTCCTTTCAAATTGTTCTTTGCCCCATCTCATTAACTTGTTACCTTTAATCTGATGATAGGAGTTGAGTGCAGTAACATGTGTAAATAAATTAGTGAATGAAAAAATGCAGTTATAAATGAGAGTGAATAATACGTGAAGTAAAAATGAAAACTTAGTTCAGTTCAGTCAGGCTCGGCCCAGTAAAACAGCAGACCTGCGCTGCATTGCGACAGTGTGTTGACCAGCTAACGCTGCCGATTCAGCACGGCTTTGTCTCGTCGAGTACTCACGTATGGCGGAACGTAACCAAGAGCAGGAACCGTTGATTTAGCGGTCAGGCCATCGACCAGCCATCTCACGCATAATCACAGACTGTAAAAAGTGATCGTCTCGAACTTTTCGAAGCAACTTGGCCAGAAAACAATAACCTACTGTATTGACCTCCAGAGCAACGTGACGATCGATCTTTCTAGAAACTGTACAATGTGACAGAAGACAACGACTTAAATATCGTTCACCTCCAGCCAGGAATTACCATGGCCAAGAAGACTACGCCAGTGAGAGATAGAGTGATGGAGTAATGGAATAATGGAGTAAGTATCGTCACATTGGCAGTAGCGGAGTTAGTAGCAGGAGTTTGAGTTTTAGTCGTGATCGGCTACTGGAAGTGACAGTTGGAGATGAAGATAGAAGATGGAAGAATCTGGTCCCCAGTAACAGCTTTCGGAAGGAGATAAAGAACAATAAAAGTGCTCTTCCAGAACGACTGGCCAGAAGCATAGGATACGGTCTGGTCCTGAAAGTCTCCTGTGATCTCCGTAAAAGGTTCTGCCACTCGAAGACGTGCAGCCTGAAGACCGCCGGTTTGACCCCAGAGCAAGGGCGCAATACCTCCAAGCTTCGCCGCTACCTCTGGTCGTAGCACAACACAGCATCTTTAGAAGATGGGAAAATCAGACGACACCGCTATCGAGGTGATTCCGCAGAATTCACGGCCTTTTAACGTACAGTAATAGCCTTGACGGCGAGAGCTTTTCAACTGACAATTGTTTAATCAATGTATTTTGTGTAAATTCTGTTTCATTTATGCCTCCTACATAAGGCCAAGGTAAAGATCCCACGTGTTTATAAGATTCCTTGTAAAATGCTATCCTGACAATAAAATGTTAATTTGAAGTTTATGCTTGCCAGCCTGACAATAGGGCAATGCATTTACAGTTGTTGTTAAGTGTTCAATATTTAGCAAATCGGTAGGGTTACTTCATTTGATAACAGAACGTCCTCTTCATTTGATGTCAGAAGCGTCTTTCTTTCACGTCTCCTTTTTCATAGGGTTTTGATTTGCAGTCCACAGCCAATTAATTGTGCTCGGCGTCCATAACGGCCTCTGGACGTTTTCCTAGTTTATGGCATGTTGACAAAGTCTCTATCTTACCGTTATGTAATGGATTTGAACTTTCCGGTGCCTCCAAATCTAATCCACCTGTACCACCTGTACCACCTACCTTCAATCAATTATTAGAAATGATTAAACTGTGTTTTGCAAAACATTCCGCCAGAAGGCTTTCCCTGTAATCCTTTCATTCAGTCCAACTTCTCCTAATACTTCCCTCTTCATTTCTCTACTGTCGAATTCTTCTACTGCCCATTCATCCACATCAGGACAAAAAATTAACAACGTTTGTATAATAATGATATTAGTTCAAAAATGTACCTGTCATTTATTTTCACAAACAGCAGTGGAGACTGGACATGATTTATTATCAGAAATCAGTTAGCGGATAGAATTATTTAAAATTTATTTTAATGACTGAATATTGGAAGCAGTGTTCTCTATGGATGAAACGCAGGTATAATTTACTTGTGCCTGTCATCTGGAAACCTATGAAACATGTTTGCTTATGTTATTTATAAAACTAAAATGTCAATTTTACATGGACTTGGGCACGAGTCTCTTACTTGGACATGATGTCTTTCTTTGATGCAAAACTATGGTTTTAATTAATCATGTTAAATACCTTAATTATTTCAGTTCTCTTCCGCTTTCTTAATAAACTCGCCACTTCTCCACATTACAAACTGTATGCAAAATACTGTGCTTGTTGGTGTGCCCATCTTCTATTAAAATTAATTATAAGTTTCTAGTCCTATGCTGACTATAAAATATATACGCAGTCATAGCTGAAACTCCACTTTGCGATCTTGATCAAAAATGACTTCGAAATTCTATTTTTGCGAATTTATTATCATAAAATATCGCCTGGCAGTGTCCGCATCACATGTTGATCCTGTGGCTATGTGGATCCTTAACACCCGGTCTGATCAATAACCACAGCAAAAATAAAATAAAAAAAGTAAGTTAATTTTTCCTCCATACTGCTTTGATTTTCTTTCTATAAACCTGATCGATATCACTCGTTCAAGACGTATCCTTCCAAGGATATTCTGTCAGAAACTTCATGTTTTCTGATCTCGTCACAGTGGGGTTTTCTACACTTACTCTGATTACCCTCAGTCATTTAGGTTTTCCTACTTTTACGAATCATTATATCGACATATATTTGCCTATATTCTTTTTTCTTGTCCTGTTCAGTCTATTGCTTTTTCTAAAATCTTCTCTCTTGGTTTCTCAGCAAAATTACTGAAAGGTGTCGGTAACAACCAATTTCTCCATAAAAATTCAAGGTCGCCTGGTCAGTATAATAATCGCTTGGAGTAGACAAGGCAGTAACCGACTCTTATCAAGCGGTTTAAGTGTTTATTGTAAAATACTGTCATAATGCAACACCTACCAATGAAACTGAAGTTTTCATTAGTGATATGTTTTTAAACAGTGGAGGTTTCGAGGTTTACATGGTGTTAGCTCTTAGATGAATCCAGGTTCTTTCGGAAACCACTCCACGGTAAGCATTGATTTGATCTTTGTCTCCAGTCCAAGTGTATAATCATAAAGGGAAATAGAGCGCTTTAACCACTTACTTTAACGAAAAAGTTACAACGCTACAGCGAAACAGATCTTAATTTGTAGGAGCTGCAGTCCTTCGAAGACGTCGCGTTGGAAGCCGGACTTATCAGCTCCCCCCCCCCCTCCTACCCTCCCCTCCTCTCCTTGGCCCGCTGCCCCCAAGTTGTGATACCGTTGCGTGCGTGTTCCTCCACTGACGGCCGCAACGTATTAACTCGTAGCTCTGCTTTCCACGCAGAGTTAGTTTATGTGTGATCAATGTCTTTCAAGGAAATGAAGAATTGCATCGTCTTTTCTTTCTGATGGACATTACAGAAAATAGCTTATAAAGGTAATAGCGGAAATTCCGTGGCAATTATACTAGCCTTGTGTAGTTCGCGAACGAACTAGTTCGAAAGAGCGCTCCCACAGGCGAACTATGCGAACTAGTTCGCAGATCGCTCGCCTCTTAGTTCGTCCGCTCCTTTTCCGAAGACCGACGGGAGGACCCGAGAGCGCGCAGAATCGCGTGATTCCCTTCTGCCAATTACCTTCATTTCGAGCTGAGATGCAGCTCAGCTGTAGTTTCATATTTCACTGCCACAAGAAATCTATTTTAAAAATAAAGTACTACGAGTACTCTGTATACAAAGTAGTTGAATACCATTGTACCACCCATTCGTGTAAATAACTGGTTTATTTGCCTAAGTGTTTGATGTCAAATTGCCCAAAAATACTGGTAATAGCACACGCTGTGGCAATACTGATTCATTATATAAAAAAGCTGTCACAAAAAAGAGCTCTTTTAGTAGCGGTAGCGAAAGCCAAAAAGAGCGGTCGAACTAGAAGGAGCGGACGAACTGGGAGCAGCGGACGAACTAGGAGCAGCGGACGAACTAAAGCAGCGGACGAACTAAAGCAGCGGACTATTATGCCAAACGTATCTCGCTTCATAGTTCGTTGGATTCTTTTCCGAAGACCGACGGGCAATAGCGAGAGGGCGCGTAGCAGAATTAAAAATCACTTGTTTGCCTTCTGCTCATGAGCCATTTCGATGTGACCGTCTGCCTGCTAGATTACATAGTTCAGTGCTACAAAATTTCTGTTTTGATGTGTTCTGAACTCTGCAATATCTAATAAATTCCATAATGCCAAGATATAGAGATAACTCTAAACTTAAACGCGAGAAATTATCCATAAACTGTTTCTTTTGGTTTGCGTGATATCGTTAGTGGCTCAAGCAGCAAGCGCATGAAGCAGCTAGGTGGGGGAACTTCCCCCTCCACCTGCACGCGCAGACCACGCCGCTCAGCCGTCACTGGGAGCGGACGAACTAAAAGAGTGAACTAGTTCGCGGCAGAGCCGCGAATTAAAGTGCGCTCCCGATCGCGAAGTATTATGCGCAAGTCTAAATTACACGCGATTGTCAGCTGACTCTGCTAGCAGTGCCATCTGTTGGTTCGAGTTGTAGGCTATAGTCGCTTTGACGACTGTAATTCCGTATTTTATTTCTTTTATTACATTGCAAGGTTTACATTTGTTAAGCCATTTAAGATATTATGTTACATGATAATTATTTTAATGCGTAGGGCAGAAAAAATTGAAACAATCGTCTCTGCCATGAACTGTGTGAAACGTCGGCGCTTCATTAAGTCAGGCGAAAATCTAAGAAAAAATTTCCGTAAGTCAAAAAATCAACATTTTACAATTTTTTAACGAAATATGAAAACATAATTGTAGATAGCTCTTATTTTTATTTACTCGTTCGGCGTCAACAAAGGCAAACACCTCAATTATGTTAATTATAAGGTTATTATAGTTCTATGCCAACAACAGTATTTTATACAGAAGCTTTTACAATGCTACACTAAAGATGGTTCATAGATTGTATTTCGCCACACACACACACATTCAGGGCTTGCTAACGGACTAAGATTTACGAAAGCTGAAAAATACCGTTTATAGATAAATGTCTACTGGATGTGTTGTAAATATTTGAACAATTTTCTATGGTTAGTTATTTAGATGTTTGCGATTCACGGTGCTAAAAATCGGGTTTTGTGATTTTATCCAAAACTATGATAAGTTTCAACCTCTGGATCTCCTGGATCTAATATGAACTATCGAAGTGACCATCCCCATAATTCCATTTTTTTTTCCCCCTCAGGAACCGCCCATGAAGGAATGGTGCTTTTGTAAGCCGTTTAAATCCCACCATAAACTACACGTCATGTACAAAAGCCAACTAATTTTCTAAATTTGGATGGGCTCCAGGAAATGTATAACTTTGAAAATTTTGACAATGTACTGTATGATAGCTATAGCATACCCGTTCTTCTAATATGAACACAAATGATCACTAGGTCAAAATCTATCCACAACATTTTACCTCTTCACTCTGAGATGAATAGAAGCTGAGATACTGGCCCCTAAAAAATCGCAAATTCGCACGGGCCGTTTACGAACATATTAATACCGCGCACTGCCGTGCGCGGTATGATTATATTCCTTACTTCATTTTAAGGTTTACTTTAGCGGTGATATTACCGAAGTGAACAGTTTTGGTCACTTGGATAGTGATACAAAAAGTGAATCTAAATTCTAAAACAAACGGACCAAGTTTCTCATTGACAACTTCTAATTTTGTAACAGGTTGATGATGGGTAGAAATAACTATCGCAGATCTGAATTTAAAATAAACCATACAACATGAAACTGATATCAGCTAGTTGACGGTTATATCACTATTCTGTTTGTATGAGGATTAAATATCACTGGGATTAAATAAATGCCTATGTACATCCTTGTCGAGAGACGTAGATAAAGCAGTAAAAGCATTGAACTCTATACTACTTGGATGTTAAACTGTAGCATTCTGAGAGTGCCAGCCATAGTTCTTATTACGTCTCTTGCCAAATTTAGATATGACTGCTACGAAATGTTACTACATTACGCAAAGAAAATGTGTGCAGATGCGACTCCCGTAGCAGCCTATTAAATCGCATACTGATATTAAGTTCAAAGCAAAAAGTAATGAAGCAATTCTTTTCAGATACAGACTGATGGAAATTCGAAACTTCGTGGCAGATTAAAATTGTGTTCTGGAACCGGGACTCGAACCTGGGACCTTTGCCTTTCGCGGGTAAGCGCACTACTGACTAAGCTATCCCGACACGGCTCACGATGCCGCCTTACAACTTTACTTCAGCCAGTACCTCGCCTCCTACTTTCCAAACTTCACAGAAGCTCTCCTGCGAACCTTGCAAGACTAGCACTCCTGGAAGAAAGGATATGGTGGAGGCATGGCTTAGCCATAGCCTAAGGGATGTTTCCAATCTTAATCTGCCAGGAGGCTAGGTACTGGCGTAAGTAACGTTGTGAGGCGGCGTCGTGAGTCGTGTCGGGATAGTTCAGTCGGTAGAGCGCTTGCCCGCGAAAGGCAATGGTCCCAGGTTCGAGTCCCGGTTCCGTCACACAATTTTAATCTGCCAGGAAGTTTCATATCAGCGCACACTCCGCTGAAGAGTGAAAAGTTTCATTCTGGTGGAAATTCGGGTTTGCCAAATACAAAGATTTGCGGCCAACGCAATATCGTGTGCAAAACATGGAAGTGGAGGCACGCTGTAGTTCTACGCTCAGAGACCAATTTAAACATTAAACTTCTATAGAAATAACTGAGTAGATACCAACGAACTTAAATTTCATAGAGTGGCTAACACACGAGTTACAGCACTCTTCTCGGCCGCCATTTTTTGGTGGTCCGCATAATTGAGGTAGGCTGTTTATCGTATGTTGTTCGGCTTGAAGTGTTGCATTTAGTATATATTGTGTTTAGTGTGTACAATTTTTGCTTCTGAAATATGACTAAATAGATTTTTTGCGTTTAAATGCAGAAATCGAAGTGATAAAACGACAAATACTTCGTGCAAGAACAGGAAAGGTTTTGCCTTATTTGGCCTCAGTCTGTCTATAATCAAAAGATATTCCTTACTAAAGGCACTTAGCTGCCTCAAGAGTGAAGCTTCAGATGACCTATCCTGCAATTCCCTAGAAGTACACACCATAAAAATGCTCAGTTTTCTACATAGTGTTTGTGTGTTTTTGAGATATTTCGTCATCTTTCGTTCTTCGGATTGATGAAACCATACTTTTGAGTGCGTAAACCTACTTTTAAAATATTTTCATTCGTTTTTGGCAATACTTGATCAAGCTTGGATAGCATGCAACTAGTGCCAAGTGTGGAATCAGTAGTGATAATCAGAATTTTTTCACTGGTATATGTCTGTGTTCTTTGAAACAAATAATTTCTTATTTCAGCGTGGCAACAACGAAAGTAATTAATTATACGTTATTTCGGTGTGGAATGCTTTCGTGGTAGCTGACCCAGGCACATCTTTATTGCAATATTCTGTTGTCACTTTCGTCATTGTCCTCACATTTCACGCGTCAAACATGGCAACAAGGAAAGTTATTATCGACATGTTATTTCAACGTGGAATGTTCTTGTGGTAGATGAAATAGGAACATTTTTAACTTTCGTTGTACTAAAATTTCGTCCACAAAAGTTTGCAAGCAAACCCTTTAACAGCAATTTTACAAGTTTGTAGAGGTAATAGGTTTAGGAAAGCCAAGATAAGTGTACACTAGACTTTATGAAACCAGTTGTTACAAAACGTTAACAGCAGATGAAAATACATGGCCATGATTGTTCGACATAACAATTACTGTTCACTGTATATTTGGCAGCTCGTTTAGACCATGTCCTTCCATTAAAATCAACACAAATATTTTCGAAGCGACACTTTTGTTGTTATTGCAGACCTCAGCTAATTGTTATACGCCGAACTGGAACAGTAATACTGACACGTTCGTGTTATTTCATTACCGCATTTGTAGGAAATTTACTACCAGGCTCGTCAATTCTCAGCTTCGAAAGAGTCTGACGGAACATACGTATTCAATAGTAATAGGTACAATTCTCGAGTGGGTCTGGCATACCAGCTGTCAGCTGATACCCCAAATAACATGGCGGACGCCAGTTCAATTTGCCTCAAACATGGCGGACCTATCATCTCTCTATAAAATTTAAGCTCGTGGGTAAATGTCAATGAGGCTAGAAAAAGCCATAGATCAAAAATAACGGACTGCGCGTGACGTCATTATACTGAAACCATTGCATTGATCTCTCTCTCTCTCTCTCTCTACATAATCACTTGTCATTTGAGTCGGGGCAAGAAACCGTTTCCATCTTGACGAGTAATGTGAAATTGAGCTGAGAGTTGTAGTTCTTGTCCTTTGCAGTGGAAATTAAGCGTATATTTTAACAATAAAACGTTTTGTCGTATTCTTATCAGTTGTCACACCTTTAGCCAGGGGCGCCGACTTTTGAAAATCAGTTTGGGTGCTCAGATAGACGAAACTCTTTCATAAACACTTCGATTTGGTACTCCATCTCTATTATTAGATGCTCTTAGCCCTGCAATGATAATTTCTAAGTGCATAGTTATGTGAGTATGGAACGCTAAATTTAATATCCAGTTTTAATCTATTCGACAATGTACGTCGCCCCTTTCATTTAGATAGACGTATTTCCTCATGACTGACAAATAAAGACAACTAAGCCAAATAATTGTACTGTGCTAAGATATATACCCATGCTCCACTTGTATAACTTTCAGGAAACCTTTGAAAACGCGGTTATTTATATGACGACAAAGCACAGATCCCACATACGTGACATCTTTTATTACGGCACCTGGTTGCACTCCTACAGCAGACAACCGAGCTTCGTGAATGGAGCTATGAATAGTCAAATCCTCTTCCTGGATTCACTTTTCAGTTCATTCCTGTATATGTGTCATTGCCGAGGGGACTGAGGCGCTCCAGTCACGGTCTGTAGGCCACTACGGTCGGGGGTTCGAATCCCCCCTCGGGCATGGATATTTGTGCCGTCCTTAGGATTAGCTAGTTCATAAGTTTAGGGACTGATGGCCCCGTAGTTAAGTCCCATAAGCTATACAAACATTTGAACATTTTTTATGTGTCATTATTAAGCTCGGCTACTAGCTTTGCCATTTCTACAGTTTTTAGATGTGCCTAAATGAAACGTATGGACAGTTCTTTTATAAGCAATAGAACTGCGGATTTTTAACGAAATATTTGTTTTCGTTGTTCTGTGGTCTTTTAGTTTAGTTACACGGGAGGAAAAAAAAAAAGGCGTATCCAGGATCGTGGTCTGGTGGGGGCGGAGGTCAATCCGAACTGACTTGAAAATAAATAAATAAATAAATACAGCAGTATCAGTTTTCTTACGATTCATGAACAATACTTGAAATGTTTTCTTATTCTTTTTGTTTACAGCAGTAATGTCCGATTTTAATCCAATAAATCGTTTACATTTCCAGACATTTGTCATAGATTGCGATGCCAAAACGTGAAAGAAGCAAAATATGGACCTTTTATATTAAATAACAATGCGTTGAGGAAATATCAACAATGCACTCGACAAGAAGTGGTTTAATATGTATAATGAATAGTCTGTATAAATTTTTAGCGTTGTATAACGTTATTGAAAGCAGATTTGCAGGAGAAAGAGGTTACTTGCAAAGTTGGTCAAAAGCAGTTTGCATAATCTTCCCTTTGATAATCACACTGATAAGTTGCAAAAAGTAAATAAGTCATAGTGCAACAAAGACACTGGGGATATGTAATTCTGTTACTTATAAAAGTAACTGACAATACTTTTCACCTGGGAACATGTAGAAATGATAATGCCCGCATTAATATTAGTAATATGCAGAAATTGTGTTCCTTTGAATACTGCATGTGTAATAGGAATACGAGAATTCATTCTATTGTGCTAATAAGCGCTTGATTTGACCTGTAAGTAAGAAAAACTGTTGATCATAATGACAAAAATGCTGTCACGTGACTCGGGTCAGTTTTAGATGTTTGTTTCATCACATGGCAGAGATAGGGACACGTCACAGACATATATTACTAGACCGGCAATGCCATATGTAGTATCATTGGTATCAGTGAAGTCTCTATACTATAACGTGAAAGCAGTCATTTGCGTTATTACATAAAATAGTCGTAAAAATACCGAAGAACTGACGTAACTACGCTGTCTTTAGACTTTTGACATATGGGAAATTCGTGTGATGTATATGGCTATAATTTTTTCAGGTGGATTAAGCTTTGATACAAATAGTAATGAGTTGCTCTGATTTCCTGTGATTATTAATCTGTTCCAATTTCATTCAACTTCGGATTTTGTAGCAGTAATATGGGTGTCATGGAAGTGTAGTTTATCGTTTGATAACACGTATTCCCCTTCTTTTGATAGTTCTTACGAAATCTACAGTCTGCTTTGACGCATACACTAATGAGTAGCGTTTCCTGTTTTTGTTAATCTGTTACCAGTTTCAATCAACTTCGGCTTTTATTTTAATAATATGACCGTTATAAATGTGCTACTTGTCATAGATAACACATCTCTTTATAAGTGTATTTTTCAGATAACTACAGTCTACTTTTACTGTACGTAATGGTAAAATTTTAGATACCATCACGGCGGCCTCACATGATTATATTGGCAACATCAACAAAACGATAGAAAGCCCTCGCCAAGATAATATATTCTTAGAAATCCACACAAAGTAACCTGATTAGTGTTTCGTACATACGATGAAGTAAATAAAAAATGCTGTACCTGCTCTATGGTTGACACGTTCTTGTATGTACACTCATTCACTCAGGAAAAGTAATTGCTCTCGTAAACGAAGGCTTCATGACAAAATATTTACGCTGTCACGCGACCGGCTAATGCCAACGTCACATGATTGACGACATAATGAAGCGAAGCGACGTAACAAGTTCTCCTCATAACACGATTCGACAATGTACGCCTATGTGTTAAATTTAATTATTTCGGAAGTATTAGTTCAAATGCAAATCATTTGCAATTCAACTAGTAAAGGTTACGTCGTATCGTATCAGATCATGGTAGTACCGTACGGAAAATTTTTGACGTGAGGTGACGCAAGATGGCGGCGTCAGGCTTCAATCACAGAGGGACGTTTGAGTTTGCCAGTCTAGTAATGTATACCTGTGGGACACGTGCAGTCTATGTTATCTTTGGCCTAAGAGTAAAAATCTATAGGTGGTGAACCGTCAGTTAATGTACGAAATACAACACGGGATGGTATGACCAAGGAGGCTAGAATAACGGGAGATGGTGTTATCTATGCAGAGAACAGGAATTGGTTGAAGCCAGGGAGCCATGCTTTTGTGCCCAAAAGAAGTATTTCTCGCTTACAGTTCTGTGTGAATATTGCCCTCTTTACGTAAAACCACTAAATTGATATTTACATCGGAATATTTAGTTAGATATGACATACATTTCAACGACTAGAACTACTTTCCCACACAGTACGACCAATGTTTTGGGCACAAACAAATGCCGGAATGCACATTTTGCTGGCTTCACTTTTTCACTGTTAGGGCATCTCCAGAGATTCTAACCTGCGTGTGTATGACTGGTGGTGGAATATCTTAGTGGAAAGGAACGCAGATGCAAGACGATAAAACGCTGTCCGCTTGTTTCACGTCATTTTAATAGGAACAAGCCTCTAATCACAGTAATTTCATCACCATGAATTTAGTGCCTTTTTCAGCTGACAGACGCAGGTAAAATAAATCCATGTTTCATTTTCGTACACGAACTGAGCTCAGTCAGATTAAAGATATAATGTTGAAACACAAGCATCGCCATTTATCTTTGTATGCTACTACTACCTTTGACTGTTTGCATTTCGCGATAATCTGATGCCACGTACTCTTTGTACTATTAGATTAGATTAGTACTTGTTCCATAGATAATGAATACGACACTTCGTAATGGTGTGGAACGTGTCAGGTTAAAGATAGGTGCCTTTACAAATTATTACTTTGCTTTAACCATTACATGACACAACTTTTATTTATTTATTTATTTGTTTGTTTTTCAAATTTACAAATTTAGATCTAAACACTCATCTATAGTGTAAATAGAGTTGTCATTCAGAAATTCTTTTAATTTATTTTTAAATGCTAGGTGGCTATCTGTCAGGCTTTTGATGCTGGTTGGTTGGCGACCAAAGACTTTTGTGACAGCATAATTCACCCCTTTCGGTGCCAAAGCTAGATTTAACCTTGAATAGTGGAAATCATTCTTTCTCATAATGTTGAAGTTATGTACAGCCGGTGACAGAATTCGCGAGACCCCTCGCCTAATCGCTATACACAACCGCAGAGTACTGCTGCTTGGCGGGAAGTATGTACAGCTGGGCAACACGGTCGTACATACTGTCGATTACCCATATGACACGAAATCTGAGAGGAAAAAAGTTATCTTCCAGTATCACAGCCAGTTCCAACAACACGCGTTCTTTCTATGCGACGTGAAGGCGACTTCGAAAACTGATTTTAGAAACTGCTTTCCGTATTAGCCATGGCGTTTTAAGCTATTCGCGATCGAAAAATTCCTTTCCACATTTCTTTTCTTATAGTTTCAATGAACAAAGACAGCAATTAGAATTGAGATGCTTCAGTCCGTGTATATTTTCGGACGTTACTGACACATTCAAATGGAAAAATGGCATGCATATCATAGAATTAATTCAATTTCATGACTGGAAGCAAATTATCGACATTAACCACTACTTAAGGTAACTATCACCCAAGTGCAAGTCGACAAATGTCTAGTGGGTGCTACAGCGGCACACTGGCTGGAGTCACGCTAAACACTTATTCGTTGAGAGAGCAGACAAAACAGATCCTGTTCTAAACACTTTGTTCTGAAGCTAAGGGTTACATCATGGTGCATCAGGTTCCGAGTATCGCTGACGGTTTCTTCCCACCACCTCGTTTGCGCTATAAAGACGACAACCGTTTGGCGAGGCAGATCATTGATGGTATTTCCGAGAGTGAAGGTATCGTATCATTTCCACTGGTTCTCTTTCGGTTGATGTTGCAACTAAGATATCAGCACAAATTTAACTAACATATGCCAGCTGTGCCACACAAATTACAGTTCTCCTCAGATGTTTGGTACTTTTCCATAGTCCATGTCTTATTGAAATACCTAATATTAAGCATTCGACAACATATTGGACTATTATAATACCAGATACGATTATGTCAAATGAATGTGCAGAGAAGCAAACAAATGATAAAAATAAGCTTACTTATCTCGCCAACTACTGATCAACGAGCGACAGTTCGATTACTGACATTTTCACATTTTTCTTCTATTTTGAAATATGGCTAATTATGTTTCTCACGTAACAATAATAAACGCACATAATTGAGCAACAATCTGTATCTGGATTCCCCAGAGGTTAAAGAGATCTTTTGGTGTGAGTTTGTCACTGGCGAGTATCGAAGACAATGTGTTTCGCATACTAACAAAAAATATAAAACCGCCAAACCACCCGCACTTATGAATACATCATGCAGGAAGTAGACGTCTGAACAATCACCTTAGAATGAAGTCGGTCATCTATTCAAAGAAGCAGGAATAATTTGATAATGCAAACAGCAAAAACAAGTAGATAGAATAATTTGTAAAATCTCGAACCTAAGAGTCGACTTTTGGTGATTCTCCATCGTAGCAATTAGAGGAGTGAAAGATTCTAAAGCTAATCCCTTGGTTTTAGAAGCCGCAGCCGATTATTCTGTAGTAGGACAGCATTACACACCGGTGGGTTTCAGTTACTGTGCAGAATACAAAACCACGGTTTTTCGTCAAAATCGTGCGTAGTTTCCTGCCACATATGAATAGGTAGTAGGCCTATGTTCCTGCAGAGGTTCGATAAACGGCTATGGTATAGTATGTCTGGGTGGCGCCGGCATAAATGCGTAGATGCGTAACACGAAGTCCTAGGATCGAGCTGACATCCGCAGCACTTTTATTTTTAATTATTCACTCATTTTTCACGAGTTTCAATCCGTATTTTTACATACGTAACTTTTCTGCTCAGTAACAACTGTGGTAGCGAATATAGTATCAAAAAGTTTTAACTCTTCATTCAGCCAGTTCACATGATAACAAAGAGAAGTTTTGGATGAATGAACGAAATAGACAGTCTATTTGCGTCAGATGTTCTGAGCAGATTGACACTGCCACCAGAAAAATACAACAGATCGTGTGAGTCATAGCGTAAGTTTTTCCACAGACAGATAATAAACGTTGGTTTCAGGGCACATGTCGTATGGGTTTATAAATATCAAACATTATAGTAGTCACAATTTATTAGCTGAGATAAGTGCATAGTGGAAAACGTTGGCTTTAAGTGGGTTCAAAACTTGACAAGCACATACCAAGAGCGTAATAGTTACAACGACAATCTCCGAATGCGATTGTCTTGACAAAGGCTAATAATATCCCCTTATGCGTTTGCGTGTTGAAAGTCTCAACACCAGGGATCGCGGGATGGGTCTCACCTACTTGGCCCAATCTGTGTGAGAAGAAACAGGAATATGAACCTTTTAAATTCCTACAATATCTCCCCTTTGTAGGCTATAGGAAAAGAGAAAGCGAACGCCAAATGTTCCAACTACAGATAGGTGCAATATCAGCTAATATTGAGGTTCACCATTGCTGATGACGGTGTTTTCGGTGTTGCGAAGTGGCTAAACGATTACCTTTTGAATGAAACAACACGGGTTTGAATCCCGTCCCTTCCAAAATACTTTTCTTATATTAACCCTTGTAGTTTTAATTATCAATTATAAAAATTTCAATGCATAGTATATATATTAGGTTTCATTATAACTAATTTAATTAATTAATATATCTTATTTCATCATTTAATTTTCATAATTCGATGATGTATTTAATGAAAATAATATTTCAAAAATTGTAGCACTTATTTATATGCCGAAGTTATATTACATTCCTTAGGGTGTTCATCGTCAAAGGAAAACTCCACACTATGCAGACTTTACCAAA
This sequence comes from Locusta migratoria, assembly GCA_026315105.1. NCBI lineage: Eukaryota > Metazoa > Arthropoda > Insecta > Orthoptera > Acrididae > Locusta > Locusta migratoria. The sequence continues at coordinate 443,719,124 of CM048748.1, read as the reverse complement.
GTATTTTAAGCGAGAAATTTTATCCGAAATATGCTCGGTGCAATGCATACTTTATTCAAGTTTTTAAGTAAATAACTTTTCACTGTTGATTTTTGTGCATACCAAGTGTATAGATGGGAATTGTAGCACTGAACTGATGCTGTAGGATTGAATGTGTTTTAATTGAGACACCTCTTGACATCAACGTTCGTAGCACACTGAAACGTTTAAGTAAATTTAAATTTCATAAATAAAAGGTTTACATTGCGAGGGGTAAAATGAAATGAACAAAAATGTAAGGAGTACCGGGGAACCGAACCTTGGCCTCAAAATTTGCAATCCAAGCGCTTGTCCACTACGCTACTCACACTGCTCGGAGGCCATAAGTCAGTAAGCAGCTTATATAACACCTATTTGTCTGTGAGAAATTTTCGCCACCGTATTCACTTTCCCTTTGGCCAACTCGGACGGGATATTTTTGGAATTTCAAAGGTTTGTCAACTTCCTTCTCGCAGGGTTTGAACAAAATCGGTGAAAAGCATCCCGCAATCTACTGTGAGTCATAAACATTCTACAGTATAAACTGAAAGACAGAATCGCTGAGGAAATGTCTGCCCCCACCCTCCACAATCCTTGTGGGTTAAAATTCCAGGAGTAGAAACATCCTCATCCATGATCCACGGACTGAGACACGATATTTTTGTGAAATTCAGTGTACTGTTACAGCGACAGTCGTAAAATATGTGGGGATAAAGTTTATGAAGTAGTTTCTGTTAATATTTATATAGAAACTTTATGCTGTAGCTACGAATGACTGATCTACGAAACAGCAACGAATCTAAATCATTAATACGAACGTGTTTCTGACGGCATTTTGACTCGTGAGTGTTCTATAGTTAAAAGGCACATGCGGTAACTTGAGAATAATTTTGCGAAAAATTTGTAACAAAAAGTGAGGAAGGCGTATATTTTATACCCACATGCAACGTCTTGGTATTCTGGGGTGTTCATTCTACTATCAATCGCTGTTTTATTTCCTCTGACTTTATTGAAAGCGGTACGCTTTTTTTAATAAATGAAGCAGGTCAATTTACCAAGAAAAAAAAAGGTGGTCTTATTTTTTGTCACCCTGATTTCTTTAATGAACAGTTTCAAATTAACAACATACCTAACGCAAGAATCATTTATGAAACGTCTGAGACCAGACATTCATTCAGCGAGACATTCGCTGCGATTGAGCAGAGTAGAGGCATGCCTCGCCTCTTCTCGACTGCCCGCTGATGTGTCTGAACCTGTCTTTTCTTAGATGGACTGTTTGCCTTATGAGGCCTGGTTATCCTGATACCGATCTCCTAATGGATTCTCGTCCTAGGTTATATTATTGTGCACTGAATTAAAAATTTTATTATTGGATGGTTTCAGATAGCCCGCGTATTAGTTGCCATATTTAGCAGCAATTCTTACATTATTAAACAATAAGTCTGTAGTAACTTCTTTATATTTGAACATTAACATGTCTTGACGCTGTAAAAAAGGTGTGTATGATCTATTACAATTGTATTCTGTCGAATATGTAACACATTAAACTCGAAGCAACTATCAAATCATATCTTAATAATGACATGGCCGCGGAAGAACGACCGAGCGCATTGAGGCGCTACGCTACGATGTGCGAGGCCGTTCCCCCTCGGGGGTTCGAATCCCCCCTTGAGCATGGATGTTTGTACCGTCTGCAGTATAAGGTTGTTCATAAGTAGTTTGTAATTTTAGGGACTGATGACCCCGCAGTTAAATCCCATAAGATTAACAAAAATTTAAACTTTTTTTTTCTTCATGACATGGCAGTTACGTATTGATTTGAACATCTAGACTGTTTGTTGGTTTTGAGGATTTTTTAAATGTTTTTAATACCATTTAGATAGTCTTAGTTGCAAGCAAAGAACTAACCTGCGGGAAACCTAATGGTAAAACAAACTACGCTAATGTATAAACAAAAAATACAAAAGTTTCGAACTTCTGTTATAGTCTCTGTATCTGTCAGCTGCTTCAGAAGTGAGTTTTATACACAGCTTCAACACGAATTTGAAAGTAATGTCGTATAAAATCCATTACACCACGACCCAAGTTATTGGCGCTTACCTTGTATACTATCGATATACCCGGAATATTACTACTATATATCGTACAAAGAGCTTTGCAACCTACTTCGAAAAAAAAAGAACAAATGCTCTGGAAACCTCTGATCTGAAAAAAGACATATCGTTTATGGCTGCTTACCATCAACAATAGTTATGATAAAGGGTTTCATGGTGTTTTATTTTTTATTTGGCCTTCATCGCCCTTCCAGACGAACCTCCTCCTTCCACAACGCGTTTTTATACTTGCTTCGTCTTCTGTACTATAATTGTTCATAATATGTTATTTATTCCCTAAATTAATGTATAAAAGTAATACTGTTCTCCCTCATTGAAAAAGATACACAATATTAAAATGAAATCATAGATTAGAACGTTAAAACATACTACATCCACTTTAAAAGAAATATACTAAAAATGATTTATTTCAGAGGTGAATTTTTTTTTCTATTCTATTGAACCTCGGTGTTTCTCAAACTGTTTGACTCGTTTGTTCTTTTGTCAATGGTAGTCAAACAGTGGGTCCTATGAGTTGCACTCTTATACTGTTACATACTAAACCATTATAAACAAATGAACGTTTTCTGCTAATACTGCTTCCGCAACGATTCGAACCCTGTTGGGTATTCTCGTTTCTTATTATATTGGTGTCGTGTCTGTTATTTCGGACATATCCGAAGTAACAGACACCATACCAATATAATTAATTACGACTCGCGAAGACGGCGTTTCTTCAATCACTTTACCGCATATGCGGTCATACGTTTGAACTCGCACGATACAGCCATAGCGTGCAACTTGTGAAAGTTTGAAACAGACGCAGGGTGAGCACCGGTAGCCACGTGGTTAAGATCACCGCTGGCCCGAAGCGGGAGACACGGGTTCGATTCCCGTCCCGCTTCATATTTTCACTTATCGCCATTGTTTAATTTCAATGCCCTAATTCAGCACTATCATTCCTTTCCCTCCTAATTGTTATTCCTTCACCTCCTTCATAAATATTTGCCAGTTCTTGTTTCTTTTTCTTTTGACCTCCTTATCTGCTCTTCTAGGCTGAACTGAACTTCTCTCGCAAATTACGCCTTCATCGGCGATCTTGTACTCTAAACCTTTTGCAGATGTTTAGATGTTTTAAATACAGTTCTGCACATACATGTTTTATTATTATTATTATTGAATCTAGAAACTGAATAGTTCTTCTCACGGAAAAATAAAAATTATTATTACGAATCCTGATGAAAATTAGTTTTATATGTTCAGTTTAAACTTACAACTGTCCCTTAAAATAAAAGGAAATAACTCTTCTTTATAAGATTCTGGCTGCTTACAAAACTAAGCAAACAAGACAAGAAATCAAATCGAAATGTTCAAATGTTTGTAGAGCTTATGGGACTTACGTACGGGATCATCAGTCCCTAAACTTACAACCTATTTATGAACTAGCTAATACTAAGGACGGCACAAATATCCATGCCTAAGGGGGAATTCGAACCAAATTGTTCAATGTTCAAATGTTTGTAGAGTCTATGGGACTTAACTACGGGGCCATCAGTCCCTAAACTTACAAACTACTTACGAACTAGCTACAACTAAGGACGGCACAAATATCCATGCCCGAGGGGGGATTCGAACCCCCGACCGTAGTGGCAGTGCAGACCGTGACTGGCGTGCCGCAGACCGCTCGGCCACTGCGGCGGCCAAGAAACTCTACTAATACTGTTCAACATCCCGCATATCACGTATATTTCAGTGTAAACCATCCATTCCTCAACGCACGACAGATTCAGCAGGCTTTGATCCCTGCTGTTAGCAGTAGAACGGTCATTCGTCGTCTGATGGAAGGTGAACTGAGAGCAAGGAACGCTGCTGTGAAAGAGACATTGTCTGCATCCCACAGAGAAGCCCACCTTGATTTTGCTACAGAAAATATTTACAGACCTCTTGCGTTCTGGATACGGCCAAAAGGTGCCGGGTATAACCCCAAATATATTTACAGTTGCCAAAGAAGTGGCAGGGAGTCGGTAACGGTGTGGGCATGGATATCGGCCGAGGGGTGTGGTCTCCTGTGGGAAGTTGAAGAAAAACTGAATGCGCGCACCTATATTTCAATGCTAGAGAATGTGATGTTACCTTCTGTGGCAGCGAGATTTCGAGACGAACAGATCATTTTTCAACATGATCGGTCGCCCATTCATATGTCACGAATTGTAAAGAGGTGGTTCGACAACCACATAAATATTACTGTTTTGGAATGGCCACCTAAAGGAGATGACATGAATCCCATTGAGAATGTTTGGGCAGAAATGATGAGAATAATATAAGAAAAAAGAAATGCACCGTCCAGTCGCCGCCAGCTTTCTGAAGCGATTAAAGACGCTTGGGACGAGTAACTTGGATGTCCACGTTACGTGGCTACACTTGTGGGTTCAATGCCTAACAGGCTTCGAGCCGTCGTTGAGGCTGAAAGCGGCAACTTTCGTGAAAATTGAACTGTTTATGTAAATTTAAATTTCATAATTAAATGGTTAACATTGCGAGGGGTAATGTAAAATGAACAACAATCGAACGAGTACCGGGAATAAAAACCTGGGCCTCTAAATTGGCAATCCAAGCGCTTGTCCACTACGTTATTCACACTCGTCGAAGGCCGCGACACAGTAAACAGCATATATAGCACCTATTTCTATGTGAGAAATTTTCGGGGCCCTATTCCCTTTCGCTTTGGCCAACTCGGCGAAATATTTTGGGAATCTGAAAGGTTCATCTACTTCCTTCTTGTCGCAGGGTTTGATAATAAAAAATCGGTGAAACCCATCTATCTCGCGATCTACTCTGGTCAGTCATAAACATTATACAGTGTAACTCAATGAGGTCGAACCGTTGAGGGAAAGTTCCCATCCATCCTTGGGAGTGAAAGATCCAAGCGTGGGAACATGGTCTACGGACTGAGACGCGTTATGTATGCCGAAATTCAGGGACCTCTTATAGCGACAGTCGTAGTAATTAGGGAAGAATGTTGATGTAGGACAAAAAGTGAAGGAGAAGTATATAGATCACTCAGGATTCTAAACACCCACATGCAAAGACTTGGTATATTGAAGGTGTTCATTCTACTATCAATCGCTGGTTTATTTCCTCTGACTGTATTGAAACCAGAACAGTTTTTTTCTTTAAAAAAGATAAATAAAAATAAATGAAGTGTGTCAAGTTACCACAAAAAGGGAGTCATGTTTTTGTCACTCTGATTTATTAATGAACAGTTTCATATTACTAGCACACCTAACACAAAAATCATTTATGAAACGTCTGAGACCAACTGAATAACAGTTGGTAAGATTTAGCTGTAGTAGATTGTCGTGTAAGGAAGTTTGTTTACGACGAGCTCGCAGTGCTGTGAAGTGTCCCGTTTACTTCCGTGTAAACATGTCGCTGGGCACAAGCACTGGCTGGAGGACGAGACATTCGCTGCGATTGAGCAGAGTGAGGAATGCTTCGTCTTTCCTCGACTGCTCACGGATGTGTTTGGACCTGTCTTTTATTATATGGACAGTTAGCCATTTGAGGCCTGGTTTTCCTGATACCGATCTAGTAATGGATTCTCGTCCCGAGTTATGTAATTATGCAGAGAATTAAAAATTGTATTTCTGGGTGGTTTCGGATAGCCTGCGTTTATTTGCCATATTTAGCGGAAATTCTTACATTGTTAAACAAAAAATGTATAATAGCCGCGGTGCAGTAGCCGAGCGGTCTAAGGCGCCTCGCTGTGGAGCGCACGCTTACTCGCCGTTGGAGGTTCGAGTCCTCCCTAGGGCATGGGTGTGTGTGTTGTCCTTAGGTTAGTTCATCTACGTTTAAGTAGTTTGTAAGCTACGGACTGATGACCATGCAGTTTGGTCCGATAGGATTACAAACATATGAACAAATGTATAATACCTTCTTTACCTTCGAACGTTAACATGTCGTGATGCTTTAAAAAAGGTGTGTATGGTCTATTAAAATTGTATTCTGTTGAATGTGTAACACATTAAACTCGAAGCAGGTTTCAAATTCTATCTTGATGAGGACATGACAGTTACATACTGATTTGAACAACGAAATTGTTTGTTAGGTTTAAGTTTTTTTAAAAAAATATAATTTGAATAGTTTTTAGCTGCAAGAAAAGAACTAACTTGAAGGATATCTAATCGTGAAACAAAGTATCCTGTTGTATGAACAAAAAATATAAAAGTTTCGAACCTCTTGTCATAGTCTCTGTATCTGTCATCTGGTTCAGAAGTGCGTATTGGACACGACTTCAAATTTAATTTGAAAATGCCGTATAAGTTCCATTATACCACGAGCAAAGTTGGTGACGATTACCGTGTATACTATCGATATATCGGGATAATTGCAACCTACTTCGAGTAAAAAAAAAAAAAAAATACTCATACCTCTGACCTGAAAGAAAAAATATCACATCATTTATGGCTGCTTACCATCAACAATAGTTATGATAAAGGGTTTCATATTATTTTTTATTTGATCTTAATCACCTTTCAAGAAGAAATTGCTTGAACCACAATGCTTTTTAATACTTCCTTCGTCTTCTGTACTTTAATTCTTCACAATATGTTAACTTATTTATTCTCTAAATTAATCTTGAAACGTAATGCTGTTCTCTCTAAATGAAAAAAAAATCCAAATAATAAAATGAAATCATAGATTAGAACGTTGAAACATGCCGCGTGCGCTTTAAAAGAAATAAAGTAGAAATCATTCCATTTCGTTGGATAAATCGTGTTTCTATTCTACTGATCCTTTGTGTTGCTCAAACTGACACGTTTGCTTTTTTTCCTACGGTAAACAAACGGTGGATCTCATGAGTAGCACTCTTACACCACACCTCTACTAAAACCATCATAAATGAATGAACGTCTTCTGCTAATTTTGTTCAGAATCAGGTAAAGCTGCCTAATGCTTCCGCAACGATTCGTAGCCTGTTGCGTATTCTTGTTTCTTATCGTATTGGTGTGGTGTCTGTTATTTCGGACATGTCCGAAATATCGTACACCACACGAATATAATACGTATTTACACGCGAAGATGGCGCGTGTAAGAGAGCATGGGCGATATGGGTGCTACAACCATGGCGTGCGACTTCTGGAAGTTTGACACGGACGAGGGAGGGGGGGCGACCTCGTGTAGGAAAGTGTTTATGGAGACGTCTGCTTGAAGGAGGAGGAGACATGCATTCGATTCCTGGCCCGGCACACATTGTTTAGTTTCAACGCCCTGATTCTTTCCTTCCTAATCCTTCTTCCTTCACCCCTTCATAAATATTTGCAAATACTTGTTGCTTTTTCTGTGGGTCTGTTTATCTCCCCTTCTAGCCTGAGCTTTGCTCTCAAAATTACGCCCTCATCGGCGAGCTTCTACCGTGCTTTAAAATATTTTGCAAATGTTTTAAAAACTATTCTGCACAACCATTCTTTAGAGATTGATGAATTTATAAAATGAGTACAACTTTTCTCGGAAAAATAAATCATAGGAATCCTAATGAAAATTAGTTTCTGCGTCCTGATAAACTTACACCTTTTCCTTAAAATAAAAGTAAATAACACTTTCTTACAGGAAATATATCATTTGACTGGTTAAAAAACGAAGACCGCGGCGGAGTGACCGAGCATATTGGGGTGCTATGCTCTGATGTGGGAATCCGTTGCCCGTCGGCGGTTCGAATCCCCCTCGGGCATGAATATTTGTGCTGACGTTAGTATAAGTTATTTTATAAGTAGTTTGTAAATTTAGGGACTGACAATCCCGCAATTAAGTAGTTAAGTCCCATAAGCTTAACAAACATTTTTTATTTTTGTTTTTGTTTGAAAACGAAGAAAACAACAACAAACCTCCACTAATACTGCTCAATATCGTGCATAGCTACCCTCTGCCTGAAAGACGGCTTGAATGCTGTCAGGAGGTGGACCCACAACTCTACCCAAGAAACGTGGATATTCACGTGGCACGTTACAAGAATCTTGACTGGTGTCAGGCCGCGGCCGAGCGTATTGAGGCGCTCTGCTGCAATTCGCGAAGCCGTTCCCCGTCGGGGGATCGAATCCCTCCTCATGCATGGATGTTTGTGCTGTCTTTAGTATCAGCTAGTTCATAAGTAGTTTGTAAGTTTAGGGACTGCTGACCCCATAGTTAAGTCCCAAAAGCTCTACAAACTTTTGAACAATTTGTGAATGGTATCAGAAAGCTGGTGGCGATGGTACGGTGAATGTCTCTTTTGTCTTATTATTCTGGCCATTTGTGCCCACATATAACGAGACGAACCACTATCTCATAAGCGAAATTAGAGATTTTATTTTCATGTTACTTGCTTCACTAATCAGTGTTACGTCTGCAGCCGTGGAGTGGGCAAAACGAGTGCCCGAACGCTGTCGCAGTCTGTTCCCTGCCAGCAGCATTTTTGCAGCAGGTATTATACGCAACGTGTTTCTGTACACACCAAATGTCTCGCTTGACTAAGGCAGAGAAGGGTGCTATAGTAGCACTACGTGAAGAAGGATTTTCGAATGGCTATGGGAGTTCATAGGTGAACGGTTTCCAGGTGGATCAAAGAGATGGAGGACGGTAAATTGAACGAACGGCCTCAGTCTTGTGTTCGCCGCAAAATAGCGACAGCTGAGGATTGGCAGATATGTCTTTTCAGTGAAAACCATCCATATCTCAACGCGCAACAGTTCCAGCAGTCTTTGATTCCTGCTATTAGGAAGGTGGACTGAGAGCGAAAAACGTTCTGTGAAAGATACAATGTCTGCCTCCCACAGAGAAGCCCTACTTGCTTTTACTGCAGCAAAAATTGTGAGAATAATAAAAGGAAAAGGTCATTCACCGTTCAGTCGCAGCCAGCTTTCTGATGCGATTCAAGACGCTTGGGAAAAGTTACTTGAATGTCCATGTTACATGGGTTCCACTGCCGTACAGGCTTCGAACCATTGTTGAAGCGGAAGGCGGCTATACGCGATATTGAGCAGAATTAGTAGAGATTGCTTGGTGTTTTCTTCATTTTTTGACCAGTCAGAGAATATATTTATTGTAAAGAAGAGTTATTTACTTTTATTTTAAAGAAAAGGTGTAAGTTTATCTGGACGCACAAACTAATTTTTATCAGATTCGTAATATTTATTTTACTGAGAGATGCAGTACTCATTTTCTAAATTCAATCAATATCTAATAACACATGGTTGTGCAGAATTGGTTTTTAAATATCTGCAAAAAGTTTCAATACAAAATAGAAGCTCGCCGATAAAGGCATAATTTGAGAGCGAAGTTCAGGCTAGAAGGGGAGGAGGCCCACAGAAAAAAGAAACAGAATTAACAAACATTTATGTAGGAGTTGCAGGAAGGAGTATTACGAAGGAAAGGATTGACAGTGACTGCATTAAAGGCATTGAAATTAAACAATAGCGACAAGTGAAATTGTGCGCCGGGCCGGAAATCGACCCTGTGTACCCGGCTTCACGGCAGAATTCGCCTTAACCACTTGCCTACCCTTGCTAGCGCAGCGTCTGTATTAAACTTTCATAAATCGCACGCTATGACTGTAGCTCCCCTATCTTCCATGCCCTATTACTCTCACCGGTACGGATTCCCGTGCGAGGTCGATCGTATGACCGCATCTTTACTGAAGTGATGGAAGCAAACGCCCTCTTCGCGTCTAAATGATTATTAAAATGGTGTGGTGTCTGATATTTCTGACATGTCCGAAATAACAGACACAACACCAATATAATTAGAAACAAAATCGTTGCGGATGCAAAAAGCTGCTATACGTGATTCTGAGCAACATTAGCAGAAGACGTTAATTTATTTTTACTGATTTAGTATGTGACGGCATAAGAATACTACCCATAGCACCCACCGTTTGGCTACCATAGGCAAGAAAGGAAACGAGTCACAGTTTGAGAAACACCGTGGTTCAGTAGAATAGAAACAAAATTTCACCAACTAGATGAAGAAAATTTTTACTATTTTTCTTTTAAACCGTATGCAGTATGTTTTAACGTTCTAATCTATGATTACATTTATTATTGTGAATTTTTTCAATGAGAGAGAACAGTATTACTTTTCAAGATTAATTTGATACTGCAAACTGCGAACCCGAGGAGGTATAGTAACTTGTAAAATCTCGAGCTTAAGAGTCAACTTTTGGTGTTTCTTGATCGTAGCAAGAGCCTTACTGCGTAAAAATAAGGAGACAAATTAAAAATACAGATTCGAACGCTTATCTCTCGGATTTAGAAACCGACGCCATTTATTCTGACTAGTACTGCCTGTGGTCGAAATTCGACCAGTTGTGTTTGCAAAATCATGAAAATGAAAAAAAAATGTAATTGGAATTTATTGAGCACTGCAAATTTATAGGTTTTATGGGAATGCTATGAGAATAGGTGAAAGAAAGGGCAAAGAGAAAACATGAGAGAATTAAAGAAACAAATAAGGGAATTAATTGTTTTATTTCACAATTTAGCATTGTAAAACATTTTCCGTTGTCGTTGTCCTCTATGTTCACAAATATAAAATTTCAAACCATAGAAGGATCGAACTCTACTTGCTGCAACGTATAGCTGACCATGTGTGAAAACTGGATTTCTTAATAGAATCCCGACGTATTCAAATGTTTGTCCTTGTAACTTATTATAATACTACATTCATATACGGAGTTGTTTAATTATATTTAAAAACTATATTTAAATGTTAAGAATTGAATATTGCGAAGAATTAAAATAAATGGGGGCTGTTTGAATCGAACCAGGGATCCTAAAAGTAGACTTCCAAGCGCAAACTGACTGAGCACACTTCACCTGTATGAATAAGCCACCAACAACGAGTTACAATAGAGTGGCAAAACTAATGGAGAATTTGGAGTATCATCTTAAAATTTCTTTTTACCACTCTTAACGGCTACGTGCACACATATTTTTTATATTCGTAACATGTATGAGAAACCACCTTTCGAAATATTTATGTTTCGTTGGCCTTCTTGTATGATTAATATAAAAATATGTACCCTCAGTTTCTTGTTAGCGTATTAATACAATGATACTAACACTGATGTAGTAGGTCAGCATTACACACCGGTGGGTTTCATTATTACGCAGAATACAAAATCACGATTTTTCGTCAAAAGGGTGCGTGGTTTCCAAATAAGGTCTGCCGCTTCTGAATAGATAGTAGGCCTGTTTTTCCGCAAAAGTTCGAAAAACGGCTATGCTACAGTATATGTTGGTGGCGCCGTGGTAAATGCGCAGATGCGTAAAACGAGGTCCTAGGATCGAGCCGATACTCGCAGCAGGTTTGCTTTTTTAAAATCCACTCATTTACACGAGTGCACGAGAAGACAAGCTGCAAGCCGTATATTTCACATACGTAATATTTCTGCCCAGAGACAATTTTAGAAGCGAATATAGTATCGAAGAGTTTTAACTCTACACTCAGCCAGTTCATATGATAACTTATAAGTTATAAGTCAACTTTTGGATGACTGAACGAAATAGACAGTCTATTTGGGTGCAGATGTTCTGAGCAGATTATTACTGCCACAGAAAATGCAACAGAAATCCTATCAGTGACAGCGTAAATTTGTTCCACAGACAGATAATTTTTTTATCATGTTTCTACATAAATAATTTCCTTAAACGTAGGTATCGGGCGCATATCGTATGCATTTATAAATATCAAACATTATAGTAGCCACAATTTATTAGATGAAATAAGTGGATACTGAAAAACGCTGCCTTTATGTGGGTTCAAAACTTGACAAGCACATACCAAGAGTGTAATAGCTACAACGACAATCTCCAAATGCGATTGTCTCGACAGAGGCTGATAATTGCCCCTCATGCGATTGCGTGTTGAAAGTCTCAACACTAGAGATCGCTGGATGGGTCTCACCTACTTGGCCCAAACTGTGCAAAAAGAAACACGAATATGGACCTTTTAAATTCCTACAATATCTCCTCTGTGTAGGCCATAGGAAAAGAGAAAACGCTGGTCAAAAATTTTCCAACTACAGATAGACGCATTATCAGCTAATCTTGAGGATCAGCATTGGTGCTTAGTGGCTAAGCGTTTAGCTTTTGAACGAAACAGCACGGGTTCGAAACCCGCCCCTTCCGAAATAGTTTTCTTATGTTAGCCTTTGCAGTTTTAACTATTAATTATGAATTTTCAGTGCATAATTAATATATATGGTTTCGTTACAACTAATTTAATTAATACACCTTATTAAATCATTTAATTTGCATAATTCTATGAAGTTTCAGATGAAAATAATATTTTCAAATGTTGTAGCAGTTATTTATATATCGAAGTTATATTACATCGACAAAGAAACATAAACTTCACACTATGCAAACTTTATCAAAGCATTTTAAGGAAGTAATTTTATCCGAAATATGCTTCGGCGCAAAACACACTTGATTCAAGGTTTAAAGTAAATGACTTTTCACTATTGCTTTTGGTGCATACCAAATGTATCTAATCATTGAGGTGGAAACAGGAGCACTGAACTGATGCCATGAGATTGAATGTGTTTTGAGTCTCCTTTTGACGTCAACTTTTGTGGAACACTGAAATGTTTATGTAAATTTAAATGTCATAAATAAAAGGTTAACATTGCGAGGGGTAATACAAAATGAAAACGATTGTACGAAATACCGAGACTCGAAACTGGGCCTCAAATTTTGCAATACAAGCCCTTGTCGACCACGCTACTCTCATTTGACGTAGATTGGGACTCAATAAGCAGCTTAGATAACACCTATTTCTATGTGGAAAACTTTTGCGACCGTATTCGCTTTCCCTTTGGCCAAATGGCGCGAGTTATTTTTGGGAATTTGAAATGTTTCGTCTGCTTCCTTCTTCTCGCAGAGTTTGAACCAAATCGGTGAAACCCATCCCGCGATCTACTCTGATCATTCATAAACATTATGCAGTATAAACTGAATGACGTTGGAGTCCTTGAGAGAAAGTTCGCACCCCTCCTTGTGAATGAAATTCCAGAACTGAGATCATCCTCGCCTATGGTCCACAGACGGAGATGCATTATGAATGCGAAATGCAGGGTCCTCTTACAGCTACAGTCGTAAAAATTGTGTGAATAAAGTGAATGGAGTCGTTTGTCTCTTTATAAATAAGCTTTCCACTGTAGCAACGGATGCCAGATCTGCGAAACGGCAACGAATCTAAATCATTAATATGAACATGTTTCTGTCGGTATTTAGAGTCTTGGGTGTTATGTAGTTGAAAGGAGAGTAATTTTGCAAAACCTTTAGGACAAAAAGTGTTGGATACGTATATTGACGATTGAGCAGAGTAGAGGAATGCCTCGCCTTTCCTCGACTTGCTCACGGATGTGGTCGGACCTGTCTTTTCTTATACGGACAGTGCATTATGAGGCCTGGTTTTCCTGATACCGATCTACTAATGGATTGTCGTCCTAGTCTATATGATTGTGCACTGCAATAAAAATTGTATTATTGGTTGGTTTCGGATTGACCTCCATTTAGTTACTATATTTAGTAGTAATTTTTACATTGGTAAACAACAAGTGTATAATAACTATGTATTGACTTGGAACAGTAACAAGTTATGATGCTTGAAAAAAGGAGTGTGTGTTCAACTAAAATTGTATTCTGTTGAATGTGTATCACATTAAGTTCGAAGTAGCTTTCCAATTATATCTGAATGATGACATGGCAGTTACACATTGATTTGAACATTAAGGTTGTTGGTTTTAAGATTTTATTTTAACAATTTCGATAGGTTTCGCTGCAAGCAAAGAACTAACCTGCTGGAAATCTCATGGCGTAACAAAGTTTGCTGTTTGTGTGAGAAGAAATACAATAAGTTTTGAACCTCTTGTCATAGTCTGTCAGCTGGTTCAGAAGCGCGTATTGCACACGGCTTCAAGAAGAATTGAAAAGCAATCTCGTGTAAGTTCCATTACATGACGACCAAAGTTGGTGACGATTACCTTGTATACTATCGATGTACCGGGAATATAACTGCTACATATCGTACAAAGAGCTTTGCAACCAACTTCCAGAAAAAAACATTTGGGAAACCTCCGACCTGAAAAAAAAATCAATTATCGTTTATGGCTTCTTACCATCAGCAATAGTTGTGATAAGGAATTTACTTTTTTTTTTTTTTTTTTTTTTTTTTTTTTTTAATTTTGCCTTCATCACCCTTCCTGACCAACGTGCTTCGTCCAAAATGCTTATTTATACTTGTTTCGTCTCCTGTACTATAATTGTTCACAATTTGTTAATTCATTTATTCCCTAAATTAATCTTGAAACGTTGTAATGTTCTATCTTATAGAAAAAAACACAATAGTAAAATGAAATCGAAAATTACAACGTTAAAACATACTGCATGTGCTTTAAAAGAAATAAACTAAAAATCGTTTGATTTCGTTGGTGAAATCTTGATTCTGTTCTAGTGAACTTCAGTGTTTCTCAAACTGTTTGAAACCTATGCTTTTTTGCCTATGGTATACAAAAGGTGGATCTTATGAGTAGCACTCTTGCACCGTTACATACTTAACCATTCTAAATAAATAAACTATTTCTGTTAATGTTGCTCTGAATCACGTATAACCGCCTTCTGCTTCCGCAACGCTTCGAAGCTTATTGGGTATTCTCGTTTATTATTATATTGGTGTTGTGTCTGTTATTTCGGGCATATCCGAAGTAACAGGCACCATACCAATATAATTAATTACGCACGCGAAGACGGGGCGTTTCAACAATAACTTCACAGCATATGTAGTCATACGTTCGACCTCGCACGATAGGGGCGCTACAGCCATAGCGTGCAACTTGTGGAAGTTTGAGATGGACGCAGGGTGAGCACCGGGATCCACGTGGTTAAGTTCACCGCTGGCCCGAAGCTGGAGACCCAGGTTCGATTACCGGCCTGGTTCACATTTTAACTTGTTGCCATTGTTTAATTTCAATGCCCTAATGCAGCACTGTCCATCCTTTTCTTCCTAATCCTTAATTCGTCAACTACTTCACAATTGCTTACTAGACACACTACTCTCCACTAGACCATCGCACCACTAGCGATTAAGGCGCCTTCACGTCACAAACTTTACTTCAGCTTTTGTGTTCCAAAGAATGTTGGAACTACTGCCACGGCTCTCGCAACGAAAGAGAAGATTGGAGGTCAGTGTTCGATCCCCGACCGCATCACAAATTTTAA
This sequence comes from Locusta migratoria, assembly GCA_026315105.1. Classification (NCBI taxonomy): domain Eukaryota; kingdom Metazoa; phylum Arthropoda; class Insecta; order Orthoptera; family Acrididae; genus Locusta; species Locusta migratoria. The sequence continues at coordinate 443,703,754 of CM048748.1, read as the reverse complement.
TTCAGAGCTTCACCTTTATCTTTATTGTCTTTAATGTTTGAGACGAAAAAGTCTGAGGTTTCGTGTATTTCCATTTACATTGTTATTTGTATCACCTTAGTCTAAGGTTAAAGGCAGGAATGTTCCAATATGTCCATTGCCAAGGTGTTACTCCGCTGCATGGAGAGCCTCGGCAGTAGTGGCAATTTCCTATGGAACACATATGGAGGTTCGGGTTTCGATTCCCGGCCTAAACTTACAAACTACTTATAAACTAACTTATACTAACGACAGCACAAATATCCATGCCCGGGATTCTAACCGACGACGGGCAACGGCTTCCCACATCGGAGCATAGGACCCCAATATGCTCGGTCACTCCGCCGCGGTCTTCGTTTTTTAACCAGCCAAATGATTTATTTCCTGTAAGAAAGTGTTATTTACTTTTATTTTAAGGAAAAGGTGTACGTTTATCAGGACAGCAGAAACTAAATTTCATCAGGATTCATATGATTTATTTTTCCGAGAAAAGTTGTACTCATTTTATAAATTCATCAATCTCTAAAAAATGGTTGTGCAGAATAGTTTTAAACATTTGCAAAATATTTTAAAGCACGGTAGAAGCTCGCCGATGAGGGCGTAATTTGAGAGCAAAGTTCAGGCTAGAAGGGGAGATAAACAGACCCACAGAAAAAGCAACAAGTATTTGCAAATATTTATGAAGGGGTGAAGGAAGAAGGATTAGGAAGGAAAGAATCAGGGCGTTGAAACTAAACAATGTGTGCCGGGCCAGGAATCGAATGCATGTCTCCTCCTCCTTCAAGCAGACGTCTCCATAAACACTTTCCTACACGAGGTCGCCCCCCCTCCCTCGTCCGTGTCAAACTTCCAGAAGTCGCACGCCATGGTTGTAGCACCCATATCGCCCATGCTCTCTTACACGCGCCATCTTCGCGTGTAAATACGTATTATATTCGTGTGGTGTACGATATTTCGGACATGTCCGAAATAACAGACACCACACCAATACGATAAGAAACAAGAATACGCAACAGGCTACGAATCGTTGCGGAAGCATTAGGCAGCTTTACCTGATTCTGAACAAAATTAGCAGAAGACGTTCATTCATTTATGATGGTTTTAGTAGAGGTGTGGTGTAAGAGTGCTACTCATGAGATCCACCGTTTGTTTACCGTAGGAAAAAAAGCAAACGTGTCAGTTTGAGCAACACAAAGGATCAGTAGAATAGAAACACGATTTATCCAACGAAATGGAATGATTTCTACTTTATTTCTTTTAAAGCGCACGCGGCATGTTTCAACGTTCTAATCTATGATTTCATTTTATTATTTGGATTTTTTTTTTTCATTTAGAGAGAACAGCATTACGTTTCAAGATTAATTTAGAGAATAAATAAGTTAACATATTGTGAAGAATTAAAGTACAGAAGACGAAGGAAGTATTAAAAAGCATTGTGGTTCAAGCAATTTCTTCTTGAAAGGTGATTAAGATCAAATAAAAAATAATATGAAACCCTTTATCATAACTATTGTTGATGGTAAGCAGCCATAAATGATGTGATATTTTTTCTTTCAGGTCAGAGGTATGAGTATTTTTTTTTTTTTTTTTTACTCGAAGTAGGTTGCAATTATCCCGATATATCGATAGTATACACGGTAATCGTCACCAACTTTGCTCGTGGTATAATGGAACTTATACGGCATTTTCAAATTAAATTTGAAGTCGTGTCCAATACGCACTTCTGAACCAGATGACAGATACAGAGACTATGACAAGAGGTTCGAAACTTTTATATTTTTTGTTCATACAACAGGATACTTTGTTTCACGATTAGATATCCTTCAAGTTAGTTCTTTTCTTGCAGCTAAAAACTATTCAAATTATTTTTTTTTTTTTTAAACTTAAACCTAACAAACAATTTCGTTGTTCAAATCAGTATGTAACTGTCATGTCCTCATCAAGATAGAATTTGAAACCTGCTTCGAGTTTAATGTGTTACACATTCAACAGAATACAATTTTAATAGACCATACACACCTTTTTTAAAGCATCACGACATGTTAACGTTCGAAGGTAAAGAAGGTATTATACATTTGTTCATATGTTTGTAATCCTATCGGACCAAACTGCATGGTCATCAGTCCGTAGCTTACAAACTACTTAAACGTAGATGAACTAACCTAAGGACAACACACACACCCATGCCCTAGGGAGGACTCGAACCTCCAACGGCGAGTAAGCGTGCGCTCCACAGCGAGGCGCCTTAGACCGCTCGGCTACTGCACCGCGGCTATTATACATTTTTTGTTTAACAATGTAAGAATTTCCGCTAAATATGGCAAATAACCGCGGGCTATCCGAAACCACCCAGAAATACAATTTTTAATTCTCTGCATAATTACATAACTCGGGACGAGAATCCATTACTAGATCGGTATCAGGAAAACCAGGCCTCAAATGGCTAACTGTCCATATAATAAAAGACAGGTCCAAACACATCCGTGAGCAGTCGAGGAAAGACGAAGCATTCCTCACTCTGCTCAATCGCAGCGAATGTCTCGTCCTCCAGCCAGTGCTTGTGCCCAGCGACATGTTTACACGGAAGTAAACGGGACACTTCACAGCACGGCGAGCTCGTCGTAAACAAACTTCCTTACACGACAATCTACTACAGCTAAATCTTACCAACTGTTATTCAGTTGGTCTCAGACGTTTCATAAATGATTTTTGTGTTAGGTGTGCTAGTGATATGAAACTGTTCATTAATAAATCAGAGTGACAAAAACATGACTCCCTTTTTGTGGTAACTTAACACGCTTCATTTATTTTTATTTATCTTTTTTAAAGAAAAAAACTGTTCTGGTTTCAATACAGTCAGAGGAAATAAACCAGCGATTGATAGTAGAATGAACACCTTTAATATACCAAGTCTTTGCATGTGGGTGTTTAGAATCCTGAGTGATCTATATACTTCTCCTTCACTTTTTGTCCTACATCAACATTCTTCCCTAATTACTACGACTGTCGCTATAAGAGGTCCCTGAATTTCGGCATACATAACGCGTCTCAGTCCGTAGACCATGTTCCCACGCTTGGATCTTTCACTCCCAAGGATGGATGGGAACTTTCCCTCAACGGTTCGACCTCATTGAGTTACACTGTATAATGTTTATGACTGACCAGAGTAGATCGCGAGATAGATGGGTTTCACCGATTTTTTATTATCAAACCCTGCGACAAGAAGGAAGTAGATGAACCTTTCAGATTCCCAAAATATTTCGCCGAGTTGGCCAAAGCGAAAGGGAATAGGGCCCCGAAAATTTCTCACATAGAAATAGGTGCTATATATGCTGTTTACTGTGTCGCGGCCTTCGACGAGTGTGAATAACGTAGTGGACAAGCGCTTGGATTGCCAATTTAGAGGCCCAGGTTTTTATTCCCGGTACTCGTTCGATTGTTGTTCATTTTACATTACCCCTCGCAATGTTAACCATTTAATTATGAAATTTAAATTTACATAAACAGTTCAATTTTCACGAAAGTTGCCGCTTTCAGCCTCAACGACGGCTCGAAGCCTGTTAGGCATTGAACCCACAAGTGTAGCCACGTAACGTGGACATCCAAGTTACTCGTCCCAAGCGTCTTTAATCGCTTCAGAAAGCTGGCGGCGACTGGACGGTGCATTTCTTTTTTCTTATATTATTCTCATCATTTCTGCCCAAACATTCTCAATGGGATTCATGTCATCTCCTTTAGGTGGCCATTCCAAAACAGTAATATTTATGTGGTTGTCGAACCACCTCTTTACAATTCGTGACATATGAATGGGCGACCGATCATGTTGAAAAATGATCTGTTCGTCTCGAAATCTCGCTGCCACAGAAGGTAACATCACATTCTCTAGCATTGAAATATAGGTGCGCGCATTCAGTTTTTCTTCAACTTCCCACAGGAGACCACACCCCTCGGCCGATATCCATGCCCACACCGTTACCGACTCCCTGCCACTTCTTTGGCAACTGTAAATATATTTGGGGTTATACCCGGCACCTTTTGGCCGTATCCAGAACGCAAGAGGTCTGTAAATATTTTCTGTAGCAAAATCAAGGTGGGCTTCTCTGTGGGATGCAGACAATGTCTCTTTCACAGCAGCGTTCCTTGCTCTCAGTTCACCTTCCATCAGACGACGAATGACCGTTCTACTGCTAACAGCAGGGATCAAAGCCTGCTGAATCTGTCGTGCGTTGAGGAATGGATGGTTTACACTGAAATATACGTGATATGCGGGATGTTGAACAGTATTAGTAGAGTTTCTTGGCCGCCGCAGTGGCCGAGCGGTCTGCGGCACGCCAGTCACGGTCTGCACTGCCACTACGGTCGGGGGTTCGAATCCCCCCTCGGGCATGGATATTTGTGCCGTCCTTAGTTGTAGCTAGTTCGTAAGTAGTTTGTAAGTTTAGGGACTGATGGCCCCGTAGTTAAGTCCCATAGACTCTACAAACATTTGAACATTGAACAATTTGGTTCGAATTCCCCCTTAGGCATGGATATTTGTGCCGTCCTTAGTATTAGCTAGTTCATAAATAGGTTGTAAGTTTAGGGACTGATGATCCCGTACGTAAGTCCCATAAGCTCTACAAACATTTGAACATTTCGATTTGATTTCTTGTCTTGTTTGCTTAGTTTTGTAAGCAGCCAGAATCTTATAAAGAAGAGTTATTTCCTTTTATTTTAAGGGACAGTTGTAAGTTTAAACTGAACATATAAAACTAATTTTCATCAGGATTCGTAATAATAATTTTTATTTTTCCGTGAGAAGAACTATTCAGTTTCTAGATTCAATAATAATAATAATAAAACATGTATGTGCAGAACTGTATTTAAAACATCTAAACATCTGCAAAAGGTTTAGAGTACAAGATCGCCGATGAAGGCGTAATTTGCGAGAGAAGTTCAGTTCAGCCTAGAAGAGCAGATAAGGAGGTCAAAAGAAAAAGAAACAAGAACTGGCAAATATTTATGAAGGAGGTGAAGGAATAACAATTAGGAGGGAAAGGAATGATAGTGCTGAATTAGGGCATTGAAATTAAACAATGGCGATAAGTGAAAATATGAAGCGGGACGGGAATCGAACCCGTGTCTCCCGCTTCGGGCCAGCGGTGATCTTAACCACGTGGCTACCGGTGCTCACCCTGCGTCTGTTTCAAACTTTCACAAGTTGCACGCTATGGCTGTATCGTGCGAGTTCAAACGTATGACCGCATATGCGGTAAAGTGATTGAAGAAACGCCGTCTTCGCGAGTCGTAATTAATTATATTGGTATGGTGTCTGTTACTTCGGATATGTCCGAAATAACAGACACGACACCAATATAATAAGAAACGAGAATACCCAACAGGGTTCGAATCGTTGCGGAAGCAGTATTAGCAGAAAACGTTCATTTGTTTATAATGGTTTAGTATGTAACAGTATAAGAGTGCAACTCATAGGACCCACTGTTTGACTACCATTGACAAAAGAACAAACGAGTCAAACAGTTTGAGAAACACCGAGGTTCAATAGAATAGAAAAAAAAATTCACCTCTGAAATAAATCATTTTTAGTATATTTCTTTTAAAGTGGATGTAGTATGTTTTAACGTTCTAATCTATGATTTCATTTTAATATTGTGTATCTTTTTCAATGAGGGAGAACAGTATTACTTTTATACATTAATTTAGGGAATAAATAACATATTATGAACAATTATAGTACAGAAGACGAAGCAAGTATAAAAACGCGTTGTGGAAGGAGGAGGTTCGTCTGGAAGGGCGATGAAGGCCAAATAAAAAATAAAACACCATGAAACCCTTTATCATAACTATTGTTGATGGTAAGCAGCCATAAACGATATGTCTTTTTTCAGATCAGAGGTTTCCAGAGCATTTGTTCTTTTTTTTTCGAAGTAGGTTGCAAAGCTCTTTGTACGATATATAGTAGTAATATTCCGGGTATATCGATAGTATACAAGGTAAGCGCCAATAACTTGGGTCGTGGTGTAATGGATTTTATACGACATTACTTTCAAATTCGTGTTGAAGCTGTGTATAAAACTCACTTCTGAAGCAGCTGACAGATACAGAGACTATAACAGAAGTTCGAAACTTTTGTATTTTTTGTTTATACATTAGCGTAGTTTGTTTTACCATTAGGTTTCCCGCAGGTTAGTTCTTTGCTTGCAACTAAGACTATCTAAATGGTATTAAAAACATTTAAAAAATCCTCAAAACCAACAAACAGTCTAGATGTTCAAATCAATACGTAACTGCCATGTCATGAAGAAAAAAAAAGTTTAAATTTTTGTTAATCTTATGGGATTTAACTGCGGGGTCATCAGTCCCTAAAATTACTAACTACTTATGAACAACCTTATACTGCAGACGGTACAAACATCCATGCTCAAGGGGGGATTCGAACCCCCGAGGGGGAACGGCCTCGCACATCGTAGCGTAGCGCCTCAATGCGCTCGGTCGTTCTTCCGCGGCCATGTCATTATTAAGATATAATTTGATAGTTGCTTCGAGTTTAATGTGTTACATATTCGACAGAATACAATTGTAATAGATCATACACACCTTTTTTTACAGCGTCAAGACATGTTAATGTTCAAATATAAAGAAGTTACTACAGACTTATTGTTTAATAATGTAAGAATTGCTGCTAAATATGGCAACTAATACGCGGGCTATCTGAAACCATCCAATAATAAAATTTTTAATTCAGTGCACAATAATATAACCTAGGACGAGAATCCATTAGGAGATCGGTATCAGGATAACCAGGCCTCATAAGGCAAACAGTCCATTTAAGAAAAGACAGGTTCAGACACATCAGCGGGCAGTCGAGAAGAGGCGAGGCATGCCTCTACTCTGCTCAATCGCAGCGAATGTCTCGTCTTCCAGTCAGTGCTTGTGGCCGGCCAGAGGTTTGAACGGAAGTAAACGGGGCACTTCGCAGCACGTGTAAACAAACTTCCTTATACGACAGTCTACTACAGCTAAATCTTATCAACTGTTATTCAGCTGGTCTCAGACGTTTCATAAATGATTCTTGCGTTAGGTATGTTGTTAATTTGAAACTGTTCATTAAAGAAATCAGGGTGACAAAAAATAAGACCACCTTTTTTTTCTTGGTAAATTGACCTGCTTCATTTATTAAAAAAACCGTACCGCTTTCAATAAAGTCAGAGGAAATAAAACAGCGATTGATAGTAGAATGAACACCCCAGAATACCAAGACGTTGCATGTGGGTATAAAATATACGCCTTCCTCACTTTTTGTTACAAATTTTTCGCAAAATTATTCTCAAGTTACCGCATGTGCCTTTTAACTATAGAACACTCACGAGTCAAAATGCCGTCAGAAACACGTTCGTATTAATGATTTAGATTCGTTGCTGTTTCGTAGATCAGTCATTCGTAGCTACAGCATAAAGTTTCTATATAAATATTAACAGAAACTACTTCATAAACTTTATCCCCACATATTTTACGACTGTCGCTGTAACAGTACACTGAATTTCACAAAAATATCGTGTCTCAGTCCGTGGATCATGGATGAGGATGTTTCTACTCCTGGAATTTTAACCCACAAGGATTGTGGAGGGTGGGGGCAGACATTTCCTCAGCGATTCTGTCTTTCAGTTTATACTGTAGAATGTTTATGACTCACAGTAGATTGCGGGATGCTTTTCACCGATTTTGTTCAAACCCTGCGAGAAGGAAGTTGACAAACCTTTGAAATTCCAAAAATATCCCGTCCGAGTTGGCCAAAGGGAAAGTGAATACGGTGGCGAAAATTTCTCACAGACAAATAGGTGTTATATAAGCTGCTTACTGACTTATGGCCTCCGAGCAGTGTGAGTAGCGTAGTGGACAAGCGCTTGGATTGCAAATTTTGAGGCCAAGGTTCGGTTCCCCGGTACTCCTTACATTTTTGTTCATTTCATTTTACCCCTCGCATTGTAAACCTTTTATTTATGAAATTTAAATTTACTTAAACGTTTCAGTGTGCCACGAACGTTGATGTCAAGAGGTGTCTCAATTAAAACACATTCAATCCTACAGCATCAGTTCAGTGCTACAATTCCCATCTATACACTTGGTATGCACAAAAATCAACAGTGAAAAGTTATTTACTTAAAAACTTGAATAAAGTATGCATTGCACCGAAGCATATTTCGGATAAAATTTCTCGCTTAAAATACTTTGGTAAAGTCTGCATAGTGTGGAGTTTTTCTGTGACGATTAACACCCTAAGGAATGTAATATAACTTCGGCATATAAATACGTGCTACAATTTTTGAAATATTATTTTCATTAAATACATCATCGAATTATGAAAATTAAATGATGAAATAAGATATATTAATTAATTAAATTAGTTATAATGAAACCTAATATATATACTATGCATTGAAATTTTTATAATTGATAATTAAAACTACAAGTGTTAATATAAGAAAAGTATTTTGGAAGGGACGGGATTCAAACCCGTGCTGTTTCATTCAAAAGCTAATCGTTTAGCCACTTCGCAACACCGAAAACACCGTCATCAGCAATGGTGAACCTCAATATTAGCTGATATTGCACCTATCTGTAGTTGGAACATTTGGCGTGCGCTTTCTCTTTTCCTATAGCCTACAAAGGGGAGATATTGTAGGAATTTAAAAGGTTCATATTCGTGTTTCTTCTCACACAGATTGGGCCAAGTAGGTGAGACCCATCCCGCGATCCCTGGTGTTGAGACTTTCAACACGCAAACGCATAAGGGGATATTATTAACCTTTGTCAAGACAATCGCATTCGGAGATTGTCGTTGTAGCTATTACGCTCTTGGTATGTGCTTGTCAAGTTTTGAACCCACGTAAAGCCAACGTTTTCCAGTATGCACTTATCTCAGCTAATAAATTGTGACTACTATAATGTTTGATATTTATAAACCCATACGACATGTGCCCTGAAACCAACGTTTATTACCTGTCTGTGGAAAAACTTACGCTATGACTCACACGATCTGTTGTATTTTTCTGGTGGCAGTGTCAATCTGCTCAGAACATCTGACGCAAATAGACTGTCTATTTCGTTCATTCATCCAAAACTTCTCTTTGTTATCATGTGAACTGGCTGAATGAAGAGTTAAAACTTTTTGATACTATATTCGCTACCACAGTTGTTACTGAGCAGAAAAGTTACGTATGTAAAAATACGGATTGAAACTCGTGAAAAATGAGTGAATGATTAAAAATAAAAGTGCTGCGGATGTCAGCTCGATCCTAGGACTTCGTGTTACGCATCTACGCATTTATGCCGGCGCCACCCAGACATACTATACCATAGCCGTTTATCGAACCTCTGCAGGAACATAGGCCTACTACCTATTCATATGTGGCAGGAAACTACGCACGCTTTTGACGAAAAACCGTCGTTTTGTATTCTGCACAGTAACTGAAACCCACCGGTGTATAATGCTGTCCTACTACAGAATAATCGGCTGCGGCTTCTAAAACCAAGGGATTAGCTTTAGAATCTTTCACTCCTCTAATTGCTACGATGGAGAATCACCAAAAGTCGACTCTTAGGTTCGAGATTTTACAAATTATTCTATCTACTTGTTTTTGCTGTTTGCATTATCAAATTATTCCTGCTTCTTTGAATAGATGACCGACTTCATTCTAAGGTGATTGTTCAGACGTCTACTTCCTGCATGATGTATTCATAGGTGCGGGTGGTTTGGCGGATTGATATTTTTGATTAGTATGCGAAACACATCGTCTTCGATACTCGCCAGTGACAAACTCACAACAAAAGATCTCTTTAACCTCTGGGGACTCCAGATACAGATTGTTACTCAATTATGTGCGTTTATTATTGTTACGTGAGAAACATAATTAGCCATATTTCAAAATAGAAGAAAAATGTGAAAATGTCAGTAATCGAACTGTCGCTCGTTGATCAGTAGTTGGCGAGATAAGTAAGCTTATTTTTATCATTTGTTTGCTTCTCTGCACATTCATTTGACATAATCGTATCTGGTATTATAATAGTCCAATATGTTGTCGAATGCTTAATATTAGGTATTTCAATAAGACATGGACTATGGAAAAGTACCAAACATCTGAGGAGAACTGTAATTTGTGTGGCACAGCTGGCATATGTTAGTTAAATTTGTGCTGATATCTTAGTTGCAACATCAACCGAAAGAGAACCAGTGGAAATGATACGATACCTTCACTCTCGGAAATACCATCAATGATCTGCCTCGCCAAACGGTTATCGTCTTTATAGCGCAAACGAGGTGGTGGGAAGAAACCGTCAGCGATACTCGGAACCTGATGCACCATGATGTAACCCTTAGCTTCAGAACAAAGTGTTTAGAACAGGATCTGTTTTGTCTGCTCTCTCAACGAATAAGTGTTTAGCGTGACTCCAGCCAGTGTGCCGCTGTAGCACCCACTAGACATTTGTCGACTTGCACTTGGGTGATAGTTACCTTAAGTAGTGGTTAATGTCGATAATTTGCTTCCAGTCATGAAATTGAATTAATTCTATGATATGCATGCCATTTTTCCATTTGAATGTGTCAGTAACGTCCGAAAATATACACGGACTGAAGCATCTCAATTCTAATTGCTGTCTTTGTTCATTGAAACTATAAGAAAAGAAATGTGGAAAGGAATTTTTCGGTCGCGAATAGCTTAAAACGCCATGGCTAATACGGAAAGCAGTTTCTAAAATCAGTTTTCGAAGTCGCCTGCACGTCGCATAGAAAGAACGCGTGTTGTTAGAACTGGCTGTGATACTGGAAGATAACTTTTTTCCTCACAGATTTCGTGTCATATGGGTAATCGACAGTATGTACGACCGTGTTGCCCAGCTGTACATACTTCCCGCCAAGCAGCAGTACTCTGCGGTTGTGTATAGCGATTAGGCGAGGGGTCTCGCGAATTCTGTCACCGGCTGTACACTGCTATTGCTTTGGAATTCGGTGGGATTGGTAATAATAAATTTCATAAGTTAATATATGAACTGTGAAGATCCCTAGCTCTTTAAATAAGTGTCTGTAGGATGATCTAGGATGGGCTCCAGCAATTATTCTGATTACACGCTTTTGTGCAATAAATACTTTTTACTCAATGATGAATTACCCCAGAAAATGATGCCGTACGAAAGTAGAGAATGAAAATAGGCATAGTAAGCTAATTTACGGAGATTTATATCACCAAAATTTGCAATTACTCTAATAGCATAAGTGGCTGAACTCAAATGGTTCACCAGATCTTCAATGTGTTTTTTCCAGTTCAACCCCTCATCAATGCATACACCTAAAATTTTTGAATATTCTACTTTTGCTACAGATATCTGATCAAAGTCTGTGTTTATTAATGGTGTCAATCCATTGACTGTATAGAACTGTATGTATTGTGTTTTATCAAAATTTAATGATAGTCCATTTGCTGAGAACCACTTAATGGTTTTCTGAAAGACGTCATATACAATTTCTTCAGTTAGTTCTTGTCTGTCAGGTGTGATAACTATCACCAGCAAAAAGAACCAGCTTTGCATCTTCATGAATAAAGAATGGCAAGTCATTAATATATAACAGCAAATGGCCCAAGACCGAACCTTGTGGCACCCCATTTTTTACTGTTCCCCAGTTTGAGGAATCAGGTATTTTTTTACATATTATGTAAACTACTTATGTCAACTTTCTGCACTCTTCCTGTTAGGTATGATTTAAACCATTTGTACACTGTCCCATTTATACCACAATACTTTAGTTTATCTAGAAGAATTCCATGATTTACACAATCAAACGCCATGGAGAAGTCACAAAGAATCCCAACACGTGATGTATGGTTGTTCAGTGCATTTAATATTTCATTGGTGAAAGTATATATAGCATTTTCTGATGAAAAGCCTCTCTTAAAACCAAACTGACATTTCGTTAGAACTTTATTGTTACCTATTTTGAAACTGCTCTAGAATACATTACTTTTTTAAGAATGTAGGATAAGGCTGTCAGAAGTGAGATTGGGTGGTAGTTGTTGACATCAGACGTATCCCCTTGTTTGTGCAGTGGTTTAACAATAGCATATTTCAGTGTATCAGGAAAAACACCCTGCTTCCGAGAACAATTACATATGTGGCTAAGAATCCTACTTATTTCTTGAGAGCAAGTTTTTATTACCCTGCTGGAAATACCATCAATTCCATGTGAGCTTTTGCTCTTGAAAGAGTTTATTATTTTCTTAATTATAGAAGGAGAGGTGGGTGCAATTTCTATTGTATGAAATTGTGTGGGTATGACCTGTTCCATTAACTGCCTAGCTTCTTCTAACGAATATTTAGATACTATTTTCTCCACAAAATTTTAATTTTTTTTTATTAAAAATGTTTTCAACTTGTTAGTTGTAAACTTTTCATTCACTCTGATGGTACGGTTTTCTCCTTGTGCTCTTGGTTTCCTTGTGTCCGTGATAATATTCCAAATTGTTTTAATTTTGTTATTAGAGGTACTAATTTCAGACATGATGCACATGCTTCTGGATTTTTTTAAATAACTTTTATTAATGTAGCACAGTAGTTTTTATAATGTTATATGATTGATACTGGGTCATTATTTTTTCTTGCTGTTAGATACAGTTCCCTATTTCGGTTGCAAGATATTCCCTTATTAAGCCCTGGTCTCTTGCATGGTTTCTTATTATTATATTTAACTATTTTCTTGGGGAAACAATTTTCAAATACTCTTACAAATGTATCATGAAATAAGTTATATTTTAAATTAGCATCAGTTTCCTTATATACCTCTTCCCAATTTAACTGCTGAAGATTTTTCCCGAAATTTCTAATTGTTGAATCGTTAACTCAATGTACAACTTTGGAGGACTGTTTTGAATTACAGAGAGGAACTATGTCATTTACTGTAACTAGCTGTGCACCATGACCAGAAAGACCATTCTCAACAGGACAAGCATATATGTTTTTAAACTTATCTTGGTTTATTAAAAATTTATCTATCAGTGTGCTGCTGTCCTTTACTACCCGAGTAGGAAAATCAGTTACAGATGACAAATTGAAAGAACCGAGTAAGGCTTCCACGTCATTTTTCATATTATATTCCATTAGTGAGTCAACACTGAAATCCCCACAAATAATAATTTGTTTTTCCTTATCTGACAGATAGCACAATAAGGCATCCAAATTTTCCATAAGTAACTGAAAGTTTCCTGAAGGGGACCTATATGTTACAATTATAAAAGGACCTTTATTCAGTTTAAGCTGACAGGCACATGCTTCTACCTGTTGCTCTTCACGAAACTTTTGTGTTTCTAAACTTTTTACACCGTGATAACTTTTGACATAGATGGCAACTCCCCCTCTCACCTTATCCTCTCTATTCACATGTGCTGCTAGTTTGTAACTGCTTATGTTTAGGCCTACTTTTTCCATATCCGTCATAATGTGATGCTCAGATCAGAATAGTATATCTATTACATTCTCTGATTCTATGTCATCTAAACAAACCAGTAGCTCATCTACTTTGTTCTTTAATCCCCCAATATTTTGGTGAAAGATAGTAACATTATTTTTTACTTTCCTTTTGTGAGTCTCAACTTTATTCTTTTATCACCCAATATTTTGATGAAATATGGTAACATTATTTTTTACTCTTCTTTTGTCAGATTCATGTGAGTTTTGAGCATCTTTAGCACATGCCTGCCTGAGCTTCCCATTGGACTCTGGTATTAGCCTAAAAAGAGGTACATTCATGAATTGCAGTGTCCCCCCTTAAGTTTTTTTGCTATTAAACCAGCCAGTTTACCCGTCACTTTCCTATTGAGGTGTAGGCCATGCCTTGTGAAGCCCCACCTGTCTATAGCCTCAACAGGAACCAAACCAATGTCTGACAGAGTGGCAGCTCTACGCAACTGATCTAACTCCATATTGACCCTCCTGACAGAGCAGTTCAACTGGGGCTGATCATGTTGCATGAAAGCAGGCACCTGACCAGCATTTGTGTGGATCGTTGCAGAGGCTATTTTCACCGGGTCACACTCAATGCTGTAACCCTGATCCATAACGATAGTGTTTCCCATTCCACCCACTACCACAAAATGATCTTGTTTAGTGAAATCTTTGCACAGGGAACTTATATTCTTTACTGTTCACATGCGACGTAATCACAGACGTAAATATGTATCACAAAAAAAAAAAAAAAAAAAAAAAAAAAAAAAAAAAAAAAAAAAAAAAAAAGCGTATCCGCGTAGTGCGAACATGACGTCGTTGATAAGCGACAGATGTTTTTTTACGCTACTTATCGTGACTGAGCTGCTTTATAAGTGTAATAACTTAATTATTTAACATGAATTGGGTTAAATTTTATCTAATATCCTGCCTGCCTCGCGTGAAAATGTTGGTAATCATATGATGTTGGCAATAGCCAATTGCATGACAACACAAATGTTTTGTTGTGAAACATTCTTTTTACAGGGGAAACTACTTTTACTGAGCGGAAAAAGATGCATATGAGAACCTGTCAAACATAAAGCAGAAACAGCATTATTTATTTACTTCATGGTTCTGTACGAAACACTAATACAGTCAGACTATGTGGGTTTCTAAGAATGTCAATAATCACGCGAGGCCGTCAAGATGATAGGTAAAATTTTACCCTGAAATGTCATACTTATTTCCTATGCAGCAGAAGCGAAGATTTTGTGGGCTAATTATACGTTTTAGCGATAAAATAACATTCAGTTTTTCTGTGCCAAACTGACGGCAAAATTACAATGAATTCGTAAAATAATGTATTTAACTTTTCGGGGGATGAAACGATGAGGAAGAAATTATTAACAATGCACAGGAATAACTTTTCCAAGGTGAGTTTTCTTCTTTGTCTCCGCTAAAGAAAGAGTAAATTTTAAGACGCTTCTCGCCGGGCTCCAGTGCTTATGTTGGCAACAGATGAAGAATGAAGTGTAGAATCGCGCTAATATTTTTCGTAAATGTTATTGCTGCTCGTTTCACTCGCAGCAAAATTAATACTGTATCTGCTCTATGGTTGACAGGTTCTTGTATGTACCCTTGTCCGTTCAGTAAAAAATAATTTTCGTTTTAATTGAAGTTTTCACGAAAAAAACGTTTATTGGTCATCTGAGTTGCCGTCATTACCATTGGTGCCCACATAACCACTGCAGCCCGACGCTTAGACTAACGTCATCCTCATACGGTATTACCACAGTCTAACATATACAGTCACGACCCTCACTCCTGTGAAAGATGTTACCAACTGACAGTTGCTGCGACACTAGCGCTCCTAGCGGTGGGCAAGCTGCCAAAGTAGTGATGTTTGTTTATAATCGCTATTGTACGTAATTAACGAAATACTTACTATAATTTTTGCGTTACAAGCATAATTAAAATATCGAGAGATAAAGATAATACGGAAATTAATATAAAACAGCCTCATTTAAATGATTCAATGGTATAAAGAACAACTCTGTCATGAACAAATACTTACGAATATGTGTATATTTGCAGCTTATTCCGCTGGAAGTAAGTTGCATATAAACATAATGGTATAATAAATTTCTATTATGGGTTGTTCTTACTATGACAACCAGTTTTTGACCTATCAATTGGGTACGGAGTCTAATCATTCTCACATTTTTACACGTCACTCGTCTTTCTTATACGTGCATATTCTTTTACGTGTAATTACTTTAGCTTTAAAAAACCAATTTTTTGATGATTCTTGCCGTTTGTGGTTCAGATATAGCAATAATTGTGGAATTGGGTTCTTATTTGTTGGAAAACAGTTTGGTTGCTTTTATCGTTATATTGCCATGGCTGTGACATTTTTCCTTCAGCTACAGCTGTGATGGTTGATTTGGTACGTTAAATACCGTATTTATTGCATTCTATATACGTTTCCTATGTTCCACCCTCACCGATTT
Organism: Locusta migratoria; assembly: GCA_026315105.1. Lineage (NCBI taxonomy): Eukaryota > Metazoa > Arthropoda > Insecta > Orthoptera > Acrididae > Locusta > Locusta migratoria. The sequence continues at coordinate 443,687,753 of CM048748.1, read as the reverse complement.
TACTGGAATTGTAATGAAGAATACTTAACGTTCCTGCGTAGAAATTTACGTCTCTCTGCTGAAGGGCGTTTCTCCTGGTGTTTCCTAGGCATTTCTATTTTTAACAGAAAATGAAATTACTCATTTAAAGCCTTATCTTACAGCATGATTGTAAATTAACTGTCCTGTAATGTACCGTTTCGTATCTTATCAGGGATCTTATGAAATCTAAGAAAGACAAATGGGGAGCTATTTTTAAATTATTACCTATTTATAAGGCACTACATCCGTTCCCTAATGTAAAAAGTATGCTGAAGTCAATCTAAACGATACTATTCGCATTCATCAACTATCGTATTCAGAAGCGTAGCTTGCCGGCCGCTTGGAGCGCTGCTATTGCAGAGCATAACAAAAGTCTGTGGGAGTATCGTGACTGTATATATTAGACTGTGGTCTTACCTTGATATTCGTTAATTCGCACGCGCAAACAGTAGTAAGTTGTATAAATCTGACAACCGAATTTCGTTTTATTCAAGAGAATTAGCTTTCTTCCTTTCAAGAAGCCTACATTTACTGTTTTTGTTGCTAATACGCCTAATAGAAATCGTTTTCTGATTAAGTTTGATATACACAGAATGTAAGTCACTTCCACGTGAATTGGCTGTAGTAGCTTATTCATTTTTGTTTTCTGCTCCAGAAACTTTAATTATGAAAACTAAATTACGAGTGGCTACTGCAACACACATGTCTCATCGATTAGCTGTAGCACGCTTATGTTCAAAATTCCTGTTACTAATGCATATTTTTCTGTTCATGTACAGCCCGTAAGTGACAGTGTTTTAGCTTTCTTTCGTTGCCAGTTTTTGTGTCGTACTACCGTGTGAATTCCTATGTTGAAAATTCTTACCTATGAAATAATAGTTGAAGCACAAATATTGCAAAAGTACCTCACAGATATCCCGTAAACCATAGTTAAAAAGATTACACGAGTTTTTGAGAGCTACATAAAACCAATTCTTGTACTAATTATACGAGGGGTAGAACTTAAATAGTGGCAACTATTTATTAACAACCGATACGAAGTGTTACATGTTTGCAGCTGTTAACGAGCTGTGCATACATGATACTTTCAAGATGTCCCAGGTTGAGATTCTGTGAACGAGCAGGCCTTGAAACTAGACCTCCTAGTCCGAACCAAAAAAAAAAAAAAAAAAAAAAAAAAAAAAAAAAAAAGTTCAAATGTTTGTTAAGCTTATGGGACTTAACTACGGGGTCATCAGTCCCTAAACTTATAAACTACTTACCAACTACCTTATACTAAAGACGGCACAAATATCCATGCCCGAGGGGGGATTCGAACCCCCGACCGTAGTGGCCGTGCAGACCGTGACTGGAGCGTCTCAGTCTCCTCGGCCACCGTGGCCGGCCTAGTCCGAACTATCGGCCAGGGAAGAGGCGATTCAGATATGTCCGGACGTTAACGGCGAAGCGTGCTGCAGCGAGAGCACATAACAGCCACACAACCCTTCGAATCATCAGTAGCACAATATGAGGTGTAGTTCAGGATCAAACAACGCATATTGTAACTGAGGCTGCGAGAATAAAGTATTATTGAATAAATGACACATGTTCGGATGCGACTGATCCCTAGAGAATTTACACGGGGCAAAAAATCATACTGTACATTTGTGTAGTGTAATAAAATCTCTCTCTCTCTCTCTCCATCTAGTGAATTCATAATCACTGTAACTCTCATCAGATTTGTGATCTTCATGTTACACAACCTTAAACATTTATAATACTGGACCAATTTATAATACCATATATCTGTAATTAACTATGAGAAAAGCTACCTTTCTTCCTCTCCCAGCTGTTATAGTTATCCTTTTGATTTTATTGCCATGATGCATTGCCGTTTCACAACTTGTAATATTGTATCATGGAGTAGCGGACTCTTCCTCATATTTTACATTTGAATGTCCCTCTGTCTTTGAGCCGGCGTCGTGTTTTTACATTGATTATAAATTATGTAGATAAAATAAGACAGTCAAAACAGGCATCTATGCCAGTCTTCTGGTAAATTTGTTAGGAAATTTACACACTTGGTTGTGCAGCTCTCGCTATTTCATCGGTTTTATTTACAGGTATGCCATATACACTTTTAACGAAAAACACAAATCAGGTATGAAATGACAGGACAGTTATTTAGTTACCCCCTTCCAAAAACAGCTCTTTTGCCTACGTTTATATCCTATTTATCAGAACAGATTTAAATAGCCAGTGAAAAATAATCTGAGTCTTGAAATTATCTTAGTTATATGTGTTTTAGACACTTTGAAAGTACGTGGTCTTTAAGAAATATGAAGTTATTTGTGAAAGTATGTTCCTTATTGGATTGATGTAATCATTTTGCTTCTACCTCTGTGGAAATCTGATTTAAGGGTCGCCACTAGCTTTTATTTATTAGATGCAAAATAAAAATAAAATAAAAAAAAATAAAAAAAAAAGAGAGAGAGAGAGAGAGAGAGAACTAGAAAAAATAATCATATATCCGTAGGTGAATTTACTGTATACTGTTACTAACTGTATGCAGTGGCGACATGCAAGCTTTTTAATTGCACACTGCTAACATTAAGCTTCTTGATAAGTGTAAACTCTTATATGGGGACCTCCTACCAGACTTAAGCTTTTATTTCGTACAGTGGCCTACTTTTACAGTTGAAACGTTGTTCTGATACCTCGTGTAAAGAGGAGTAATGCGTACCATCACTTTTCCGACTTCCATAAAGGTCGGATTGTAGCCTATCGCGATTGCGGTTTATCGTATCGCGGCATTGCTGCTCGCGTTATTCGCGATCCAATGACTGTTAGCAGAATATGGAATCGGTGGGTTCAGAAGGGCAATACGGAACGCCGTGCTGGATCCCAACGGCCCCTAATCACTAGCAGTTGAGATGACAGGCATCTTATCCGCATGTCTCTAACGGATCGTGCAGCCACGTCTCGAGCCTTGAGTCAACAGATGGGGACGACGACGTTTACAGCAGCATGGACTATCAGCTCGGAGATCATGGCTGCGGTTACCCTTGACGCTGCATCACAGACAGGAGCGCCTGCGATGGTGTACGCAACGACGAACCTGGGTGCACGAATGGCAAAATGTCTTTTTTTTTTTTTTTTTTTTCAGATGAATCCAGGTTCTGTTTACAGCACCATGATGGTCGCATCCGTGTTTGGCGACATCGCGGTGAAGGCACATTGGAAGCGTGTATCCGTCATCGTCAGACTGACGTAGAACCTAGCGTGATGGTATGGGGTGCCATTGGTTACTCGTCTCGGTCACCTCTTGTTCCCATCGACGGTACTTTGACAGTGGTCGTTACGTTTCAGATGTGTTACGATCCGTGGCCCTATCCCCCATTCGATTTCTGCGAAACCCTATATTTCACCAGGATAATGCACGATCGCTTGTTGCAGGTCCTGTACGGGCCTTTATGGACACGGAAAATGTTCGACTGCTGCCCTGGCCAGCACCTTCTCCAGCATTCTCACTAACTGAATACGTCTGGTCATTGGTGACCGAGCAACTGACTCGTCACAATGCGCCAGTCACCACTCTTGATGAACTGTGGTATCGTGTTGAAGCTGCATGGGTATCTGTACCTGTACACGCCATCCAAGTTCTGTTTGACTCAATGGCCAGGCGCATCAAGGCCGTGATTACGGCCACAGGTGGTTGTTCTGGGTACTGATTTCTTAGGATCTATGCACCCAAATTGCGTGAAAATGTAATCACATGTCAGTTCTTGTATAATATATTTGTCCAATGAATAGCCGTTTATCATCTGCATTTCTTCTTGGTGTAGCAATTTTAATGGCCAGTAGTGTAGATGGGCCATCTTGTGAATAAATGAATGCCTTATTAAAAAGTAATTTAGTTAAGGGTTAATTCTTTGAAGATATATTTTTCTTGTGCTCTGTGTTACAGTTAGACTGTGCACCTCATCTACAGTGGTATTATTCTGTCGAAGTTGCACTTAATTTTAGATATAACGTTTTAGAATTTATTTGATCTTAATTTCGAACAGAAATGATATGTTAATGCAAGAAACACGTTACTGGTGCATTGTGATATCCAAACAAACTACATTTGACTATTAAAATTAGACAGAGTTTCATGTTCCAAATTGATTTACCAACTTTTCCCCAGTCAAAGTTTAATACCGACTCTGTTCTCACTAATCGCACATGTTGTGAATGCACGTAATCTGCATGTGTGTGCTGACAGCGCAAAGAGTGAGTGAAATTTTATTGACTTACGTTCCACATCACGAATAGGAATGACTGCTTACTCGTGGTCTTATGTATTTGTTCCTCAAAAGTTTTGACTAGCTACTTATTCGCTGACTTGCATTTCTTTGCCATTATGACTAATCCTCTTGTCAGGCAGCTGACAGTGATTCTTGTCAATTTACGGAAAGCGCTTAACACACACAAATTAATTATACTATTTTATGACAACACAATTGTTTATGAAATTAAGTCTTGTTGTTAGCACGCGTCGGAACACACAGTAAACATTGCCAAAGTCGCAACAGAATCCACCACAGTTCTTTTTTGTATCTGTAAACTACATTTTGTTCTTCACTTTCAATAATTAATGTATTTCTCAATTGTCGACTTAAGCGTTTCTACTTTGTGCTATATCTGTATATGCCACTCCGTTGCCATCAGTCACTGTTATAAATTGTCTGCCCATTATCACATTTATATTCTGTATTACACTCGTGTAAACCATTGGTCTGTACTCTGTGTAATTGATGAACTACATGATTGTCAAATTAACGAATCTTAGTTTGATCTACAACCGGATTTGTCATTCAGTCAGACAGACTGATGTTCTCAATAATTACGCGCACTAACAGGGCCACACTCATCGCAATCAGTCGATGCCACGTTGATTAATCATAATATTTATTCTTACTTTAATCATAGTCATTCAGATCAGTTTTTATATTCACAGTGCTGTACCAATCTAGACACGCTGTTACACACGACAAAGACACAAGTAGTTCACTCACACACACGGTCATAGTTATCAGTTTTCTAATTTATTTTATTTAAAGATATATGTTTCAAGACACCGATTATGAGTATGTCAGAGGCGACTACAAGAGATATTAGACTCTTTGAGAGTGCCTGACATTGAAATTCAGGACTTTCTTTGCGACACAGACTGTGACACTATGACGCCAACATTATTAACTGCGAAGAATATGTCAACATCACTACAAAGGCGTTTCTGAATGCAACAAGAAAAAACAGAAATAGTTTATCTTCATTAGTTGCGAACCTCACACTTGTTCCAGATTCAGCTGCAACAGTAATTCCCTTACCGGTGATATATACTGTCGAACTTTCCACCATCAGATTAGAGTTATTTTCAGGTGAAGTAGAGACGTTAGCCTTTCTCGATTTTGAGAGCTTTTCAGTCATCTATAGACAACAATCCTTCAGTGTTTGGTACAGCAACCAGTGAAATTCTATTTTGAAATAAAAAACGTTTTGGTTGCACTGTATTTTATTAGTCCTTAATGACGCGTTTCGTCCTCACAGCAGGGCATCACCAAATTATCTGCATGACTGATTTAACATAAGAAATACTAAACACTTAGAACATAGGAAAGGGGGCTGGGCATGGACTTACTTTGTGATAAAGAGATGTATAAAAAGGAAAACATCTTACAAGGCACTCTACGTAGTGTGACACTGTTCGTTGACTTTATGGCATCTAATTGTTAAAAAGTTGTTTGCAGTTCTTTATTTTTAGTAAAAACCTGCAAATAATGGAAAAACAAGATTAGAGAAGGAACAGACGTGTCATTAATGTAAAAAGGACAAAATTAATGTTGAATTGCCTTAAAAGGGGTCATGGTACGTGTAGACTCAAAATATTGCATTTTACAATTTACAATCACAGGTAGTGGGAGGACGTGGTATACTGCTCCGCGGAAGTGTACCCACCTACATAGGGAAACATAGGGAAGAAAAGAAACCTGATCGTAAACTGAAAGATGTAGGTGTTCCTTTTCCTAGCGAACTACTAGAATGGAACGGTAGAGAAATATTAGGAAAGCTGCGATAAATCTTCTTCCAGGCATTTAAATGTGGTTGGAAAGTAAATTCGAAGATGCAGATTATTGAGCTGATGCTAGACTGAACATATAAGCGTTGACGCGAAGGTGTTTTTACTGTCGTTTTTATAGATTTAGAAAACTAAAGTGAAAGGCTGTCTAGTTGTAAACACAAAGACTAAATCATTGTTGAAAATCCCTGGCCGCGATGGAGTAGCTGAGCGGTCTAAAGCACCTCGCTGCGGAGCGTGCGGTTGCTCGCCGTGGAGGTTCGAGTCCTCCCTGGGGCATGGGTGTGTGTGTTTGTCCGTAGGTTAGCTTACCTAGGTTTAAGTAGTTTGTAAGCTACGGACTGATGACCACGCAGTTTGGTCCGATAGATTTACAGACATTTGAACATTTTTTTTTTTTTTTTTTTAATCCCTGGATATATGCCTAACGTTTTCATCCACTGAATTACAAATGGTGCATGTAAAATGGGTTGTTCCGCCTGGCTACAGAAAAGTTGCTGCAGTCAAATGCTATCCTATCTTAGAAAATACCGATATTCAATGAAGAAATCCTGGTGCTGCAGATGCAAACAGCGCAGAAAAAAGAAAATAAGAAAGTTAAAAAATAGGCAATTGCTTTCAAAATAAATGCAAGATGAAAGAGCAAGCAAGGAGGTTACAACTTACAAACTACTTATCAACTAGCTGATACTAAGGACGACACAAATATCCCAGCCGAAGGGGGGATTCGAACCCCCGGCCGTAGTGGCCGTGCAGACCATGACTAGTGCGCCGCAGTCCCCTCGGCCATCGCTGCCGGCTTTTATGCGAAGTACTCAGTACAAGTAAGGCTACGTGAGGTAAATAATTTGAGACCAGAAAAAACATTAAACGTTTTTCGTTAGAATTTGATACGGAAAATGATAAGAAGACTCAAAGGCGTTGAGGTTCTTGTTATATCAGTTACATGCGATAAGAGTGCAATGAATTTAAAAGTGTGGAAGGAACTTAGTGTATCCTCAACTAAGACGTGTTTTAATAGCCAGCCTGTGAACAATAAAAGGAAAATATTGTTTAGTTTAGATAAACCGCATTTCCTGAAATTATTAGGAAATCTTTTTATTGACGACAGAATCACCCCTTTTGGCCATATCGTCTTTATAGAACATCTTTCGCAAGTACCAGGCAAGTGACATTCCGATCATCTTTGACATGCACAACTGAACATTGGAATACCAACTCAGCTATTTTTGAGATCGTGATGTCCAAGAAATGAGGTAGATTCTGCATAAAGCTCACGAAGAATGTTTAATAGCTTCTTGAACTGGTATGCGCTCATGGCGGCCTGCAAAAAGCGTAAATGAGTTTTCGCTGCCTATAAGTAACAATTTAAGAGAGCGCTGTGAATTGTTGCTGCAGCATCGTCATGTATTTTCTTCAGATCCTGAAACGCTTATACATATGAAGTTTGAGTTCATAGCCATACAAGTTAAATGTACTGTAATATGTTTACAATAAACAGGTCGAATAATATGTCTATTTGGCATATTTTTGTCTTCGATGACCTGAACTAGAAAGACATAGCGAGACTCGACACAAATATGCCGAGACGCTTGCCAGTTGACGGTAGGTGACGAGGCGTGTTGACAGCGTGAAGTCCCTCCTCTGGTCGCTCACTGAGAAGGTCCGGTCGCCCTGTTACCTGTGGGTAAAGTTGTCGAATTCGAGTCAGGGATTAACTAGTCTTTTCCAGATCCTTCTTGCGCTCATTAAGAGTTGCCGAGTTCGACTCTGGTATTTTAGGTTCTTCTGCGTACAAAATCAGTGATTTGTTGAGTTTTCTTCGTCAGTATATCGGAAGAGGTGTTACTTTACTAATTTATCACAGTAAAGAATACATAAAACTTTTGTTTCGTGGGTAATGTAAAACTTATTGAGTGTGTATTTGTTACAGTAAGGAATGAAACGTGAAAGTGACCGCACATATAACATATCGTTTCATGTCGCTTCAAAAAAAAAAAAAGTTCAAGTTATGGGACTTAAGTACGGGGTCATCAGTCCCTAAACTTACAAACTACTTATGAACTACTTACGAACTAGGACAGCACAAATATCCATGCCCGAGGGGGGATTCGAACCCCCGACCGTAGTGGCCGTGCTGACCGTGTCTGGAGCGCCTCAGTCACCTCGGCCACCGCGGCCGGCCATGTCGCTTCAATGTACTTTTAGGAACACCCTAAAGATATTTGTAACTTATTTTGAAATAGGTACAGCAGATTTTGGTGTCAGATACAGAGAAATATCTATATGGATGAGCAAGTTAACGAAATACTGGAATTCACTTCCAGCACAGAGAGATGATGAAAAGCACTGATGTACAGGAACTTTCCTTTCCGGTAGTTAAATGTCTTTTATTTTTAATGTTCGAGATGGTTATCCAACATTGAAATAGCTCTCAAGCCATCTAAGAGCATTGCAGTAACTCCAGCACTTTAACAGCTTAGTTTCAGCAAGATAAAGGCTTTAATATACAACTTCTGGTCCGGTGAAGGTGAAACAGTCTGGAAATTCAGCTATCTTACGGACAGAGCACCACGCAACCAACGTTCAGTATTGTTCCGAACGCTCTTTTGCGACTGTCGTTGGCATTGCCAAAATTAAACTTGATTGTAGCGAGGTATTCAGTGGTTTTTATTCTGTTTGTTGAAAGTCGTCATCGCTGGTGGTGCTGGCTTCCAACAACTTCTACCTGAGGAAGCGAGAGCCATTATATTCAGGCTATAAGGTTTCTTCAAGCGAAAAGCACGTATATAGGCGTAACTCAGCGGTGCCTTGAGACCATCTCAGATGATTTTACCATCTTTGTCTCAACTTACACGCCGCGCCGTCGTTCGTGTGTCGAACTATAACACCAGGAGGTGCCGTACCTAATGCATTCTCGGAATACAGGAAAGCCATTACCCTGCAAATAATTGTCTTTCAGTACCGCTGCAGCCGTCAGAGAGAATGGAAAACCAAAGTAAAGGGGAACGGGGTCAATATTCCTCACCTGGGTCTCTGTGCTCTTGACTTCTCCTAGCACTAGGACGATCCATTTCCCTTCATTTCCAATTAATAACTCGTTGTTGTTGTAGTGGTCTTCAGTCAAGAGACTAGTTTGATGCAGCTCTCCACCCTTGCTCTATCCTGAGCAAGTCTCTTCATCTCCTCATAAGAACGGCAGCTTACATCAATTTGTATCTGTATTCAGCTCTACGTTTCCCTCTGTGATTTTTACCCCACACGCTTCACTTCAACGCTAAATTTACGATTTCTTGGTGTCTAAAAATGTGTCCAAAGAGTCGATTCATTCTTTTAGTCAAGTTATGACAGAAATTCCTTTTCTTCCCAATTCTCTTCAGCACCTCATTCGTTACATGATCCACCCACCTAAACTTCAGCATTCTTCTGTAGCACCACATTTCAAAATCTCTGTCCTCTTCCTGTCCGCCAGAGGCGCAGCCAGGATTTGGTTCTGGGGGGAGGGGGGGGAGCTCATTAGAAAAGGCCGACTGCATAGTTGCTTTTGCCAATGATTCTCCACCACCCCGCCGACAAACTGTGACCAACCTCCCACCCTCCTGACACCCTAGCTTTTAGGTCCTGGATTCCTAGTTTATTACATAATAAAAATGGTTTTGTCATTTAATATAAAATTAAATATCTTTTATTTCACGTTTTGTAAATTGTTTTACAAAGCCCCCCCCCCCCCCCAAAAAAAAATTCAATGGTGCAGTTTGCGTCATGACTGCCCCCCTTGTGGGCACCTCTGGCTTCATTTGATTTTCTCAGGGAAGCCAAAACAGTCTTGGTCCAACCCGCCACTGCCCGCACCGAAACTAAGTTTATTGTGCGGTATCGCTCCCTGTATAGTAAAGCCAACCAATGCCCTTGAACAGTGCAGGTAGTCCCTTACCAGTTCTTTATTAGACCCAATTTCTTCGGGTCTGGTTGTCCCATATGTTCTGTGCCTTTTACTCTCCAATGCAATGCATTCGAAGATTAGATATGATGTAATTTCATCACCGTCATCACAGATCCAACATTTAGGGTCCTCTTCTATTATTCACATTGTATGAAGGTGTTTTGTGAAATTCCCTTGGCCTGTCAGCAATCCAACCATGAGTCTAATCTCTCTCCTGTTCAGGCCCAGGATTGCAGAGCTTCTTTTAAAACATGGCTTTGGCATCATTACCTTGCCATGTTTTTGTTGATAGACTTTGGTCCAATATTCTACGTGCTGTCTTCTGAGCCAGTTACATAGCTCCAAATTGATCATTGCCTTGGTGATTGTCAAGACAGATTCCGGTCCAATAAATGAAGTCTCTGCCCCCATCCTGGCTGGTCCAATTTTGACCCGTCAGTGAACCAGACAATATCCCCCATACGGTGTCGAACTATTTTCTCCCACTGCTCCCTACTTCCAACTGTTATATTGAAAGGCTTGTTGAAGCAGTATGGGGTTATAATATAGTCGACTGGCATTTCCCCAACCTTTCCCATATTTACCTCACTCACTATTTTAGTGTGTGATTCTGGATATCCCACAGAGTTCCAGTTTTTGCCAGTTTTGAGTCTGTATACACCAGCCGCTGCCTCCATCTTGACCCAAAGGTGTAATGGGGGGATAGCCAGCATGGTTCCCATCCCAGCAGTTGTTGTGCTGCTAATTCTGCCTGGGTAAGCAGGCTAATCTCTGCACCTTACCAAGCTCCTTAGCAGCAACCTGCTGTTCTACCTTCTTCCACCGCACCACCGCCCCATAGGGGATCCTGGGTCTAATCACCATGGTGTATATCCAGTGCATACCCTTGGGCCTCAGGTCCCAATTTTTGCCACAAGCTCTCCTGGTACTTAACAGAGAACCTTTTGCCTTGGAGAAAATATTCCTAATGTGAGGGGTCCATGTCAGTTTCTCATCTAAGGCAACCCCTAGATATTTCACTGTCCCCTTCACAGGTAGTGCTTCATTGAAAAGCTTTAGATTCCAACTTGAATGTTGGATATGCTTCTTTGTGAATGGTACAACAACAGTCTTCTTAGTACTAACCCCCAGATCCTGTTTCCTGCACCAGTCTTGCACAATGTCCAATGCACCTTGTGCCATATTCTTGACTGTGTCAGCAAATTTGCCAAGTATTACTATGACAAGATCATCTGCGTATCCTTGGCAAAAGTACTGCCTAAAGTTTAATTCTCCAATGAAATCATTCACCACTAGATTCCACAATAAAGGGGAAAGAACTCCTCCTTGCGGGTAACCCCTAGTGGTGTTGATTACCATTTTTTCATTCATCATGGTAGCCTCTACCTTCCTTCCACTGAGCGTGGCCCTAGTCCACCTACATATTGTGGTCCCTAGGTCATGCACCTCTGCTGCCCTAACCATGGAATCGAAGGTCGTGTTGCTAAAAGCCTCTTCGATGTCCAGGAAGATACAGAGGGCTATTTTCTTAAAGTGTAGTGCTTTCTCCACCTTCCCAACGAGTTGGTGGAGATCTGTCTCACATGATTTACCTGGCTGATAGGAATATATTAATTTTAAAGGGTTCTTATCATTCGCTATCAGAAATATAAGAACCTCGCAGATATTATAACAGTTTAATTAACATGATACTCTATACATAAAATTAAAAATTTGCATCCCCTTTAGCACCCCCACCCTCTTCCCCACTGTGGCTGCGCCACTGCTGTCCCGCACTTTTTATCGTCCACGTTTCACTCTCATACAATGCAACACTCCACAAAAATGCCTTTAGAAAGGACTTCCTTATGCTTAAATTAATATTCAATGTTAACAATTTTCTCTCTTTCAATAACGATTTTCTTCCCATTGGCACTTTGTATTTTATATTCTCTGTATTGTGACCATCATGTGTTAGTTACGGCCCAAGTAACAAATTCATCTACCAGCTTTATTGTTTCTTTACCTAATCTAATTCCTTCAGCATCGCCTGATTTTGAAAGGCTGCACTCCATTACCCTTGTTTTACTCTTGTTAATGTTCATCTCATACGGACCTTTCAAAACACTGTCCATTCCGTTCAACTGCTCTTCCAGCTCGTTTGCTCTCTCTGACAGAATTACGATGTCATCGGCAAAACTCAATGTTTTTATTCCTTCAGCTTGATCGTTAATTCCTTCCCCAAATTTCTCCTTGCTTTCCTTTATAGCTTGCTCAGTCTACAAATTGAATAACATTCGAGAAAGTCTACAACACTGTATTATTCCATTACCAACCTCTGCACTCTTTCATGCCCTTCACCTCTGATAACTGCTGTCTCACTTTTGTACAAGTTGTAAATAACCTTCCGTTCCCTATACTTTACTGCTGTTGATTTCAGAAGCTGAAAGAGTGTATTCCAATCATTATTTTCAAAAGCTTTCTCCAAATCTACAAAAGCTAAAAATGTAGGTTTGCCTTTCCCAAATCTATCTTTTAAGATAAGCCGTAATCTTTGTAAATCTAACGGACTGTGTGGTCATCAGTCCGTAGCTTACAAACTATCTAAACTAATGTAAACGAACCTAAGGACAACACAAACACCCATGCCCAAGCGGGAACTCGAACCTCCGACGGCGAACGGCCGCGTGCGCCGCAACAAGGCGCCCCAGTGCGTACGGCTAATCCACCGTGGCCCGTAAAGTGAGTATTGCTTCCCGTGTTCCTAGACTTCTCCTGAATCCATACTGGTCTTCCCTGACGTGGGCTTCAACCAGCTTTTCCTCCCTTCTGTAAAGAATGCGTGTTAAAATTTTGCAACAATGGATTATTAAGCTGATGGTTCTGTCATTCTCTCACCTATCTGCGCCTGCTTTCTTTGGAACGACGCTTTTTATTTTTTTCTAAAGTATGAGGGTATTTCCCCTGTCTCAAACATCTTTCACACCAATTGAATTAGTTTTGTCATGGCTGGCTCATCCAGAGACTTCAGTAGTTCTGAGGGAATGTCGTACACTCCAGGGGCCTTGTTTCGATTTTATTTATTAACTGTAATTCATTTATGAAGAACAAATAACATCTGCGTTTTATTATATTACATACTATATCTCGGAGTAATAGCTGCCGTAACTCATACTGATTTTGTTCTACTTTAAATTATTTAGAAAGTTTATACAATGTGGAATTTAATTACGATAATGAACATTTAATTTATTATGTAGGATACTTTTCATATACATATCTCATTTCAGTAATATTTTCAGGAATGCTTTGTTCCTCTTTAATTTTTCTTTGAATTTACAGTATGAATTACATTATTTCATGAATCTGTGCGGGAAAAATTGGAGAAAGATGTTTTCCCAGTTTTTTTTTTTTTTTTTTTTTTTTTTTTTTGTGTGGGGGGGGGGGTCCACAGCATGACAGTTCTGCCAAGGGTGCAGGGCCACCTATGGCTTCGCTGTGCAGTAAGATCATACTGCGTGAAAAACAGCTGTCTTCGGATTAATTTCGAATATAACAGTTAACTTCCTGAGCCGCTGCAAACAATTTTCCCTACCTCGCTTCCTCCCTCAGGATGACGAGTCCTACAATTTTGCTGCTACAGGGCAGGAGAAATGGCGGAAAAAATCATTGAAGTACAGGAAAAGTTTCATTTGTTCATGTAAAATATTTCCTTCAAGATGACACACATATTTTAAATAACACATACAGAACAAAACATTTCATACCATAAAATACAGTTAATTTGTCCATTGCAATCACTATATTCTAAGCACCTTCTTCTCATCTTTGGTTAACTTTTGTTGTGTTTCTGTTGTAGTTGACGAATTTCATTCAAACCGACTGCAACACGTTCTCTCTCTAATTTACTTATTATTACTCGACTGCAATTATCCCTTAAAAGAAAAGAAAATCACTTTGTAGTGCTCCGTTACTCGACACAGCAAACTGGGGTCTCACTCTCTAAGGAGGCAACTTGGTCACGCGATCACAAACTCCCACGTGTCAGTTTAATCTTTTCCTCGGTGTGCTTGCACAAAAACTGAATATGTACAGATGTTTGTAGGCAAGCGCGATAGCTAGATCCTAACAATATTAGATTAACTGATTGTGAGAAAAAGAAGAGAGCACGAAACTGAATATGTACAGATGTTTGTAGGCAAGCGCGAAAGCTAGATCCTAACAATATTAGATTAACTGATTGTAAGAAAAGGTAGAGTGTACGATCGATTGGAATAGAGGGCGATGGTACATGTCAAAAATAATTTGATGTGACTAAATTTTGGTGAACAAGATACTTGACATCAGACGATTGTGGTTAGGGGGCGAGGGGGCGGGGGTAGAAAAAGGCGTGTCCGATTCCACAACCAGCCCCATACGAAAAGGAATCAACATTCTGGCAATAGGTGTAGTGTGGACAATATGTAAGAATTCTCTTCTTACGGCCTGGTAGCACACAACACAGAAGCACATGGCGCTGATATAGCCTGACGACCAAGGGCTCATCGACAGTTTCTGTGGTCTGTCGCTCTCGAGAGAACGTTGACCTTTTAGCAAACACGAGACAGTAAGAGGGACGCTACGTTGTCCATGATGAATCAGAAACTGTCGACGAACCCGGAATATTTTCGTAACTGAGTCTCCATTCCTCTTAGTAATTAAAGATATCAATATTAATTCGAATACTGTTCACCTGTCCTTAACTGAATACTCTACAGTCGGACCGCCCATCCTGAACTTTTCCGAGAGGATCTGCGTGGACATGCTTATCGCCAGACATTGATACTGTGAAGAATATAACAGCTACCAAAACTAAAAATACATCTTTGGTCGGACACTACTTCAAATGCACCAAAAGTATTGTGGAAACAAAAATCTAAGTGGTGGTGATGATGGTCGTGGTGGTGGTGGTGCCGAAGGGACAAGGGTGACTTCAAACAAGCCAAGAACCACATTTTACTTCAGCCAAAGGTTTACAGTTGCTATGAGGCTTCAAGAAAAAAAATGAAGCGACATAATTTAAGTTCAAACAAAAAATATGTTTGGATTGATGACTGAAACCATAACATGTAACAGAGGTGTCAGACAAGGGTAGAGCTGGTGACCCATATTTCAGTACTTATACTGTGATACTGAAATAGGACCATATAACTGGATAAGGAACATGATGTTTGGTGACAACAATTTTACAAGAGAATAAAGAATTTTTTGTGCAGATATAACCTTGCGACGTCAGCTTGCAGATTAAAAATGTGAAAAAACATAAAATTGCGTGTGTTTCCGAAGACAGAACACTGATAAAAATCCACAAACCAACAAAATTAAATTTTATAAGGTAATTGCTACAAGTTGCTAAATACTGTTCTGAGGAGTAAACGTCAAGAAAGCAACACCAAACGCTTGTACAGGCCACTGAAATGAAATTTACAAGGTGAAGAGAAGGTTTCCATTATGACGGATCACGTAAGGAATCAAGATATCAGACCTAGGTGGGGAGAGAAACAGACTACATTATATCCACAAGATGACAGAAGGTAATATAACAAAATACGTAGTGTACGACATTGCACTGAAGATACGTTTGTACTGAGATTGGAACTAGGGCTTGGCTAGAGGTTTGAAGTGAAGAAAAAGAGAATGCAATTGGCTAATGATTTCAGATGTTTCCAGCGAATATATACTGCCTGAGAGACCATATGTGTGAAGAACTGTTGATGGTTAGGGTCGAGCAGACTTTGAATGGTAGTGCTTGCTGACATTCCCAGGAATATTGGGACGTATGCCTCGACAATCGCTGCCCCCCACCCGCTACTTTCCCCGTTCCCTCAGTGAGGAACTCCTCGGTGGGACCGCAGTTGGCCTTGTCGAGTAACTCTTGAGCTGACTGCTGGCACAGTCTTGGTTGGAGTGATTGGTCCACCCAGCCCAGCACAGGCCATTAGGGGCCTACTGATGTTGCTGCTGCAGATGGGCAAACACGTGTTCGAGCTCTGCAGGTAGATTACTGGTGTTACTTCTGCTGCAGCCGAATGAACACCTGCTCGAGCTCTAGCAGTGATGCTCCTCATGCAGATGGGCGAACACTTAGTCCAGCTCTGACACAAGACTATCGTTGTTGCTCCTACTGCAGTTGAAAAAGCACCTGGTCAAATCTAGCAGTAGTATGAACTCGTGGTGGAGCTCTGTCAGGTGACTACTGTTGCAGCTAGGCAGCACCTGGTCGATCTCTGGCAGGTGGCTTCTGGTTCCGCTCATCCTGCAGCTGGGCGAACACCTTGTCGAGCTCTGGCAGGCGCTGGCGCAGCTCGCGGTCCACGTCGAACGACAGCAGCTCCTTCTGGACGCGCAGCCGCAGCGGCTCGGCGAACGCCGACATGATCTGCTGGCGCAGCAGGTTGGGCAGCACGTTGACGATGAGCTCGGCCACGTAGTCGGCCGTGCCCAGGCCGTCGATGCGCGCCTGGATGTTGCCGATGCGCACCAGCAGGCTGTCCAGCGTGGGCCGCTTGCGCGTGTCCAGCGGCTGGCTCACGCTCACCGTCACCTGCAACACACCGTCAGGCACTCACACACAGGTTTCTGTAAAGGCGACTGCAGACATCCAGGTGGGCCTGAAAGGTCTCTCAGCAGGGGACATGCAACCACAGTGAAAACGCGGCGTGACGCACATTTTCTGCATGCCAATCACACTCGATAATCACTCACATCTACATCTGCATACATACTCCGCAATCCACCGTAAGGTGCGGAGCGGAGGGTACACTGTACCACTACTAGGCATTACCTTTCCTATTCCACTCCCAAATAGAACGAGGAAAAAAAGAATACCTATATGCCTCCGTACGAGCCCTAATTTCTCTTATTTTGTCTTTGTCTTTGTTATATAAGTAGGCGGCAGCAAGATCGTGCTACACTCAGCTATAAATTCCGGCCCTCTAAATTTACTCAACAGAATTTCACGAAAAGAACGTCGTCTTTCCTCCAACGATCCCCAATTGAGTTGCCGGAGCATTTCCGTGACACTCGCGCATTGGTCGAACCTACCAGTAACAAACCTAGCTGCTCGCCTCTGAACCGCCTCTATGTCTTCCTTTAAACTGATCTGCTGCGGGTCCCAAACACTTGATCAATACTCAAGACGTGGTCGTACAAACGTTTTATACGCGGTTTCCTTTACAGATGAAGCACATGTTCCCAAAATTCTCCCAATAAACCGAAGTCGGCTGTCCGCCTTACTCACAACTGTCCTTACATGTTCGTTTCATTTCATATCGCTCTGCAATGTTACGCCTAGATATTTGAACGACGCGACAACATCAAGAAGCTCACTACTAATGCTGTATTCGAACATTATGGGATTGTTCTTACTACTCATGCGAATCACCATACATTTTTCTACATTGAGAGCTAGCTGCTATTCTTCGTACCAACTAGAAATTTTGTCTAAGTCATCTTGTATGCTATTACAGTCAGTTAAAGACGATACCCTCCCATACACCACAGCATCATCAGCAAACAGCCGCAAATTATAAGTTACTCTGTCCATCAGATCATTTATAGAGATAGAAAATAATAGCGGTCTTATCACACTCCCCTGGGGCACGCCTGACGATACACTCGTCTCTGATGAACACTCGCCGTCGAGAACAACGTACTGCGTTCTATAACTTAGGAAATCTTCCAGCCAGTCACAAATCTGTGAACCTATTCCATAAGCTCGTATCTTCGTTAGCAGTCTGCAATGTGGCACCGCGTCGAACGCCTTTTTGAAGTCGAGAAAAACACAATCCGCCTGTTGCCCTTCATCCATGGCCCGCAAGATGTCATGTGAGAAAAGGGCAAGCTGAGTTTCACATGAACGATGTTTTCTAAACCCGTGCTCATTCACAGAAAGAAGCTTTTCCGTTTCAAGGAAAGTTACTATATTCGAACTGAGAATATGCTCCAAAATTCTAAATGAAACTGATGTCTACGATATTGGCCTGTAATTGTGTGGGTCAGTTCTCTTTCCTTTCTTATAAACGGGAGTCACCTGCGCTTTTTTCCAATCACTAGGAACTTTGCGCTGAATTAAAGATTCGCGATAAATGCAAGCTAAGTAGGGGGCCAATGCCGCAGAATACTCTTTGTAAAACCGAAATGGTATTCTATCCGGACCAGCAGTCTTTTTCGTATTTAACTCTCTCAGCTGCTGCTCTACACCGGAAATAGCTATTACTATGTCCTCCATTTCGGATTAGTACGTTATTCAAATGATGGTACATTTGTGCGGTCATCCTGCGTGAAAGATTTCTTAAAGGTTAAATTTAGAACTTCAGCTTTCCGTTTGCTTTCTTCTATTACCGCCCCGGAATGATCAACGAGTGACTGAACAGTGGGCTTTGACCCGCTTATTGATTTTACACAGGACCAGATTTTTTTCGGGTACTCGGAAAGATCTTTTGCTAAGGTATGGCTGTGGTAATTATTGTATGCTTCGCGCATCGATCTTTTTATAGACGCACGAATCTCTACTATCTTTTGCCTGTCATCATTTGCGTGTTCTTTTTTTGAATCGAGAGTGCAACAGTCTTTGCTTTCTCAGCAGCTTTCTAACATTATTATTACACCAAGGTGGATCTTTTCCATCCTTAATCGTCTTTACTGGCACATATTTCTCTAACGCTTTATTTACAATGCACTTAAATTTAGTCCACAATTCCTCTACATCCATAGTCCCGGAATTAAACGATGCCCATTCACATCTGCAGATTAGCTAGATTCTTGCCCGTTTGCAATTAAATTTGCTACAATATTGTCACAGAGGATATCGACTTACAGAGCCCCCTGGTGGAGAAAACAACTGTGGATTTTGACATGTATGCATAGGTAGTGTAAAGGTGCCTGGGTTAGCTGTCTTCATTTGTGTTCTCAATCTATGCTGTCTCTGTCACTTCAGTCGATTATAACTGAAGATTCTACTGTGCCACCAGTGCTGGTTTCTGTGCTCTGATGAGCTGTGGCAGGAGACTACTAGTGTCAGTCCTGCTGCACTGATGGAAGACTCAGTACATGGAGGCAGACCAGCGTTTCTCGAATTCTATAACTCTGATGTGTCCCATATTGAGACAGTGTTCAGTGACGCCAAACTTTTCTGCCTGACCTAATCTGTTGTGACACCTATGTTTATCCCAGCTGTCTTCAATAGTGCAAAGTGACAGACAAGTGTATGATTTCCCACATTGGCGTGGTATGTTGCATATTACTGGCCTTCTAGTCTTGAATGACACACAGATGTATGTTGCCAAGAGACAAACGAATTCAGTGACACAATGCTGGTTCGGAATCAAAACCAGGACTGTTATATTAGATGCCAAAAACCCACCCACGCACATTCACTGAAGTGTGCAGTTTGTGGGGAGGTTTTCCAGCAGAGGGATATAGCTGTCAAGTTCTACTGTCATGAAATTTTTACCCCACATCTTGGCATCTGACTGAGCACGATGGTGCTGTGATAATACCTTGGACTTGCATTTTGTATGATAGTGTTTCGACCCCACATTTAGCCATCATGATTCAGGTTTTAAGCAGTTTTCTTAAATTACTCGTAGAAAATGCCAGGATGGTTTCTTTGAAATGACACTGCCAATTTCCTTCCCCATCTCTCACAAAAAACTATCCGAGTGTGATCTCTGTAAGGACTACGATGTTCGACAGGATGTTAAACCTTAATTGTCCTTCTTTACTTCTTTGTTGACATCTGCCCTTTTCTAGCATGTGAACGAACAAACTGGCGACCCATGGCAGGTAAACACTACTCCATTCCACTGCAGGTGCCTCAAAGCTGTGTACTGCCTCCCTCTTTTACACCCTATGCACTGCAGACATCACCTCCCAACTCCCAGCTCACATGTCTCCTGCAACATGATGATGACTCTGCTAAATAGCTGCCCAACCTGCTATCCAACTCTTCCATGCCTCCCACAAACGTCACTTAAAATACTTGGTCGTGTTTCTAGTTGACAAGAATCGGAAGCCATCGTTTTTGGTGGTACCATTCATTATTGTCACCATCCAAACTTACACCTCTCAACCAACAAGAAACCCACCTCTCTGTCCGAAACTTTAAACTACACCTGTGGAGAATACTAACAGAGAATTCATACATCCTTAGTATCCGACACACAAACCCAAAAACTATTAAAACTACTAAAAGCCCCACCTGATATGTACAAATATTGCCTATATTCCTCAGTTCATGAATCTGAAATCCTCTAAAGACATGCAATGCGCCCAATCTTCCCCATCTGCCTACCCTCTCCAACTTGATTCCTATATGTACGTTTCCATATTCTTTTCTTGATACCTAACATTCCAATACATCAGCAGCAAATTCCTATCCCAGTAACCAATTTCTTGTGGAGCATCTCCAGTCGAGGTACCCTGTTGCCCCACTAATCTGCATCCGATGTTCAATGCACCATCAAGCCAGAATAACCCATTCTCACAACCAATGATGAGATTCATCCCAAGCTACACTCTTCCTTCCTGCCCCAGTCTTGATGCCTCACTCTACAGCAGCGTTTCACTTTCCTCCCTAGTCCTTTGTCCCTCTTAGTGACTTTAGCAACTGTCTGCAGTTCCACAAGTCCTCTTATCCATTCCCAGCATTTCACCTAACATGATCATTTTTGTGTTCAAATGTTTGTAAACTTATTGGACCTAAGCGCTATGTTCATCAGTCCCTAGACTTACAATCTACTTAAACTAATTTATACTGCCGCGGCAGAGTGGCCGAGCGCCTTAAGGAGCTATGCTATGATGCGGGAGGCCATTCATCGTTGGGGATTCGAATCCTCCCTCGGACATGGACGTTTGTGGTGCCTTTAGTATAAGCTAGTTTATAAGTAGTTTGAAAGTTTAGGGACTGATGACTCCACTGTTAAGTCCCATAAGATTAACCCTGACGGCCACACCATAGGCCTCTGAGGTCCAGATGCTCACTCAGACCTGTCTAATCCCGCTCCAACATAGCTGGAGCGGCCGTGACTCGCATGTAAGCCTCCTATAGTTAGTTGTCTCTAAGCCAGTGTACGGTGCACAACAGTTCCGCCCCTGTCGGCCCGTTCAGGTAAACAACTAGGCCTCTGAGACCCCCATAACTTTACAAAAACCAAGGAAAAGGGAGACACAACGGTTAAACAAACCCATTATCCCGATTTGAGTTTATGTTGACGCTTTCTGAACACCTTATAGAACCTTGGATGAAGGCTACGCTTGACACACCAACTCCCGTGACCTACGGAACAGTATTTATAGATGCCTAAACGTGACTCCACCTGCAGAAGCAGCTCGTGAAGAAATTGAGCAAGAAGCTATTCCCAAAAGAACTTACTGTAAAATTTGAGACTACAAAAAGCAAACGAAATCAAAAATGCAATGTGATTTCTGTAAGTTGCCAGTGTGTGGTCAGCACCATAAAAAATTTTCCAAATTGTACCGGTAAAAAATGAGAAACTTCCGCTGAATTTTGTGATACCGATTTTAGTTTTAAACATTATTAATTGTATGTGGTTTTCGAATATGATAGATTTTTTGTGTGTTATATGAAGTTTAAACTACGAGGCGCGTCCAGAAAGTAAGTTCCGTTTGGTTATATAAAACGAACGAGTACAGATAGAGAAAAAATATTAATTGTACAAAAATCTGCAACTGTTAAACTACTTTTGTACATAGCTTCCGAAATTTTGTGGGCAATTGTCATAGCATGGTACAAGGTTTTGTGTGCCTTTTTCATAGAATGTTGCCGCCTGTGTATTCAACCATGTGGTAACACGCTCTTTCAGCTCGGCATCATCGTTGAAGTGTTGTCCACCAAGGACAGATTTTAGGTGTAAGAAGAGGATTACTGTCAAAACATTTATTTATTTATTTTTTCACGATAATGCCTGACCTCACACACCGAATGTGACCAAACAATTCTTACGGAAATTTCAATGGAACCTGTTTGATCATCCTCTCTCCTAGCGACTTTCATCTCTTCTTACACCTAAAATCTGTCCTTGGTGGTCATCACTTCAACGATGATAAAGAGCTGTTACCACATGGTTGAATACACAGGCGGCAACCTTCTGTGAAGGATGCATGCAAAACTTGTGGCACGCTATGACAAGTGCCTACAAAATTTCGCCAGTTATGTGGAAACGTAGTTTAAGAGTTGTAGAATTTTGTGCAATAAAAATTTCTTCTGTATCTGTGTACAATTTCATTTTATTACCAAACGCAACTTACGTTCTGGACGCGCCTCGTATTATTGTTTAATTTATGAGACTTTGGTTATTTTTTGTGGTTTTTTGAGGAAATATATATTTCTTTTATGTTATTCAAGGTTATTTAAAGGTAGGAAAATAAGGAGATGGGACCTGGATAAATTGAAGGAACCTGAGGTTCTTAAGAATTTCAGAGGGAGCTTTAGGCAACAATTGACAGAAACAGGGGAAAATAAAACAGTAGAGGAGGAATGGGTAAAATTGAGAGATGAAATAGTGAAGGTAGCAGAGGACAAAATAGGTAGGAAGGAAAGACCTACAAAAAATCCTTGGATAACACAGGAGATACTAAATTTAATCGATGAAAGGAGAAAATATAAAAATGCAGTAAATGAAACAGGCAAAATGGAGTACAGACGACTAAGAAATGAGATTGACAGGAAGTGCAAAATGGCTAAGCAGGAGTGGCTAGAAGGCAAATGTAAGGATGCAGAAGAATGTATAAATAGGGGAAAAATAGAAACAGCCTACAGGAAAATAAAAGAAACATTTGGAGATAAGAAAAACAGCTCTATGAATATGGAAAACCAGATCTCAGCAAAGAAGGGAAAGCTGAAAGGTGGAAAGAGTATATAGAGGGGCTCTACAAAGGAAATGAACTTCGAGACAATATTGTAGGGAGGGAAGAGGATGTAGATGAAGATGAAATAGGAGATACTGTACTGAGAGAAGAATTTGACAGAGCACTGAAAGACCTAAGTCGAAACAAGGCCCCTGGGGTAGATGATATCCCGTCAGAGCTACTGAAGTCTCTGGGAGAACCAGCCATGACAAAATTGTTTCACATTGTGTGTAAGATGTATGAGACAGGTGAAGTACCCTCAGACTTTAAGAAAAATGTTATAATCCCCATTCCAAAGAAAGCGGGTGCAGACAGGTGTGAAAACTACAGAACCATCAGTTTGATAAGTCATGGTTGCAAAATATTAACACGAATTATATACAGAAGGATGGAAAAGCTGGTAGAAGCCGACCTCGGGGAAGATCAGTTTGGGTTCAGGAGAAATGTAGGAACACGGGAGGCAATACTCACTTTACGGCTTATCCTAGAAGATAGATTAAGAAAAGGCAAACGTACATTTCTAGCTTTTGTAGATTTGGAGAAGGCTTTTGACAATGTTGATTGGAATAAACTCTTTCAAGTTCTGAAGCAAGCAGGAGTAAAATATAGGGAGCGTAAGGTTATTTACAACTTTTACAAAAACCAGACAGCGGTTGTCAGAGTTGAAGGGCATGAAAGGGATGCAGTGGTTGGAAAGGGAGTAAGACAGGGTTGTAGCCTTTCCCCAATGTTGTTCAATTTGTACATTGAGCAAGCTATAAAGGAAAGCAAGGAGAAATTTGATGAAGGAATTAAAGTTCAGGGGGAAGAATTAAAAACATTGCGTTTTGCCGATGACATAATAATTCTGTCAGAGACAGCACAGGACCTGGAAGAGCAATTGAACGGAATGGACAGTGTGCTGAAAGGTGCATATAAGATGAACATTAACAAGAACAAAACTAGGGTAATGGAATGCGGTCTTAGAAAATCAGGTGATGCTGAAGGAATTAGATTGGGAAACGAAGCAATAAAGGAGGTAGATGAGTTTTGTTACTTGTGCAGTAAAATAACAAATGATGGTCGCAGTACAGAGGATATAAAATGCAGAATGGCAATGGGTAGAAAAGCGTTCTTGAAAAAGAGAAATTTGTTAACATCGAATATTGATTTAAACCTAAGGAAGTCCTTTCTGAAGGCATTTGTATGGAGTGTTGCCTTGTATGGGAGTGAGACATGGACGATAAACAGTGCGGACAGGAAGAGGATTGAGGCTTTTGAAATATGGTGCTACAGAAGAATGCTGAAGATTAGGTGGGTGGATCGCGCAACTAATGAGGAGGTACTGAACAGAATTGGGGAGAAAAGGAATTTCTGACATACCTTGACTAAAAGAAGGGATAGATTGGTAGGACACATTCTTAGACATCAAGGAATTGTGAATTTAGCGTTGGAGGGAAGTGTATGGGGAAAAATCGCAGGGGAAGACCAAGAGATGGATACAGTAAGCAGATTCAGACAGATGTAGGTTGTCGCTCTTATGTGGAGATGAAGAGGCTTGCTCAGGATAGGGTATTGTGGAGAGCTGCATCAAACCAGTCTCCGGACTGAAGACCACAACAACAACATCCTCATCCTTATCATGACATTGAATTTCTTAGAGTTTTCCATTAATATATATCGCGTGGTCATCTGAGGCCTATGGTGTGGCCCACACGTAGGAATCTGGTGGTGTGGCCCAACGGGTAACTAACATTGAATATTTGATAACTTATACCAAGGAGAACACACACACACACACACACACACACACACATACTTGGCCGAGGAAGGACTCGAACCTCCAGCGGGAACCAGATTCCTGCCACTACCATGATGTCTTGTTCCAGACGACCAGACGACCATTCCGGCACTCTTCCCTGTCAGCAGTGTCACGACCAGTGGTAGGTGCACATGTGGCCGGCTCACCTGTATGTAGTCGACGGTGAAGCTGGCGAGCCCGGCGCTGGAGAGCAGCGGACAACACACACACACACACACACACACACACACACACACACACACACACACATGCCTGAGGAAGGACTCGAACCTTCGGTGGGAACCACTACCCTGCCACTACCATGATGTCTTGTACCACACGACCATTCCGGCACTGTTCCCTGGCAGCAGTGTCTCGACCAGTGATTACCTGTCGCCGGCTCACCTGTATGTAGTCAACGGTGAAGCTGGCGAGCCCAGCGCTGGAGAGCAGCGGACAACACACACACACACACACACACACACACACACACACACACACACACACACATGCCTGAGGAAGGACTCGAACCTCCGGCGGGAACCACCACCCTGCCACTACCATGATGTCTTGTACCACACGACCATTCGACCATTCCGGCACTCTCCCCTGTCAGCAGTGTCACGACCAGTGATTACATGGTAGCTGTACCTGTGGCCGGCTCACCTGTATGTAGTCGACGGTGAAGCTGGCGAGCCCGGCGCTGGAGATGAGGCCGCCGAGGCGCGCGTCCCAGTGGCAGGAGCCGCGCAGCCGCTTGGTGCCGACCTGCGCGTGCGCCGTCAGCACGTTGCTCTCCTCGACAAACGAGACGCCCGGCTCGCGCGACCACTTCTCGTCCTGCGGGTCGACGCGCCGCTCGAACACCACCAGCTGCTCGACCTCCTCCTCGAACTGCGCCGCGCCCGCCGTGCTGTTGTCGGCCGCGTCGTACACGGCCGTGTCGTTGCCCGACGTGCTGTTGCTGGCGATGACGCGCCGACGCACCTTGAGCAGCTTCTGCGCGCTCACCACCTTGCGCTCCATGTTGATCGTCACCTCGCCCACGCGGTGGAACGTGGCCAGACCGGTCATCATCATCCCGGAGAGCTCCACCTGTTAACCGACGACCGGTGCACCTCATCTGTCCCTGCAAATTTCTCCTCAGAGGATGTGCAAGTATGTCTACATCTACATAGAGGGTAGCAATTATTGAACCACACTGAAGAGCCAAAGAAACTGATATACCTGCCTAATATCGTGTAGGGGTCTTGCTAGCATGGAGAAGTGCCACAACATGTCGTGGTATGGAATCGACTATCTGAATCAGTGCTAGAGGGACTCTACCTAGCAGATTAAAATTGTGTGCCGGAACCGGGACTCACACCTGGAACCTTTGCCATTCGTGGGCAAGCACTCTAAAGACTGAGCCATCCCGACACGACTCACGATGCCGTCTCACGACTGTACTTCCGCCAGTACCTCCCCTCCTACTTTCGAAACTTCACCGAAAGCTCTCCTGCGAACCATGCGAGACTAGCACTCCTGGAAGAAAGGATATGGTGGAGACATGGCTTAGCCACAGCCTTAGGGATGTTTCCAGAATGAAACTTTCACTTTGCAGCGGAGTGTGTGCTAATATGAAACTTGCTGGCGGATTAACATAGTGTGCAGTACCTCGCATGGTTCGCAGGAGAGCTTGGAAAGTTGGAGGCGAGGTACTGGCAGAAGTAAAGTTGTGAGGCGGCATCGTGAGTAGTGTCGGGTTAGCTCAGTCGGTAGAGCGCTTGCCCACGAAAGGCAAAGGTCCCAGGTTCGAGTCCCGGTTCCGGCACACAATTTGAATTTTCCCAGGAAGTTTCATATCAGCGCACACTCCGCTGCAGAGTGAAAGTTTCCTTCTGGAAACATCCGTTAGGCTGTGCTAAGCCATGTCTCCACTATATCCTTTCTTCCAGGAGTGCTAGACTTGCATGGTTCGCAGTAGAGCTTCTGTGAAGTTTGGAAAGTAGGAGGCGAGGTACTGGCGGAAGTAAAGTTGTGAGGCGGCATCGTGAGTCGTGTCGGGATAGCTCAGTTGGTAGAGCGCTTGCCCGCGAAAGGCAAAGGTCCCAGGTTCAAGTCCCGGTTCCGGCACACAATTTTAATCTGCCAGGAAGTTTCATATCAGCGAACACTCCGCTGCAGTGTGAAAGTTTCATTCTAGTGTTAGAGGGAATTGAAACCTTGGATCCTGCAGGGTTGTCAATAAATCCGTGAGAGTACGAGGGGATGGAAATGTCTTCTGAACGGCACATTATGAGGCATTCCTAATACTATCAATAATGATCATATCTGGAGAGTTTGGTGGCCAGTGGAGGTTTTTAAACTGTGAAGAGTGTTCCTGGAGTCCCTCTGTAGTAGTTCTGGACGTGGACGTGTGCGGTGTCGCATTGTCCTGCTGGAATTATCCAAGCCTGTCAGGATACACAACGGACATGAATCGATCCAGGTGAACAGCTAGGATGCATACATACATGTCATCTGTCAGAGTTAAATCTAGACGTATCAGGGGTCCATTTCATTTGAAATGCCTGCCTCACACCAGTGCAGTGCCTCTACCAGCTTCAACAGTACCCTTCTGACATGAAGGGTCCATGAATTAATCAGCTCGATACTAAAGGAAACAACAATCATCAGACCAGTTAACATGTTTCCAATCATCAGCAGTCCAATGTCAGTGTTGACGAGCCGAGATGAGGCATATAGCTCTGTGTCGTGCAGTCAGCAAGGGTACATAAGTGGGCCTTTAGCTTCGAAAGTCCATATGTGTTGTGGCGTCACTATTGGCCAAAACGCCGGCAGTCTACACACGTCGTCGTGCAAGTTCAAGAAGATGTGATAAGTTGCTCCATAGTACCTTGGCTGCCAGGGGCGCTCGTAGTCTCGTTACCTCTCTGCCTGTTTCACGTACTGACCAATAGGAAGAAGTAGGTTCGGCTAGATATGCTGCGCACTACAGCAGTAGAGGGGTATAGGAGTGTGGCAGTTCCAGTCAGTACCAGGAAGTTCAACGAGTCAACAGAAGAGTTCCATCCATGTGAGCCAGCAGTCATATGACAATCCACAACATTTGCTATTCAAAGTACTCTAAGTGAAGCATAGCATAACAGTCTATTGCATAGGAGTTTGTACCAACAAGCACATCAAAGTTTAGTATTGTGTTTTTGAAAGTACACCATCCCGAGGTAACAACAATATCGATGATGTTTCGTTGGAAGTTTCACATGCTGACAATTGTTGATGCCACAGAATTGAAATATGCAGAAATTGGTGTAAGGGTAGCACTTCTGTCACATTGTGAAATTCTCTTAAGTTGTAGTTGGTTCCTTTCTTGCGGGATCTCTTTCCGACCACAGTGATATTAGTGATTTGATGTTTTACCAGATTCCTGATATTCACAATGAACTCGTGAAACGGTGTAAGGAGTCTGGTTTTCCGCAATGTCATTTCCAGCATATTATAACCTCAAAATCACATCTACTCGTCAAGAATAATTGTTTGAATACAAACTCGTTGCGATATTTGGCCCAGGTCCATCGAAGAGAACGTCTTTAATTAACATTCCTTGTAGACATTCAATTCATTTACACTTTTAATACAACCTGATATAATTATTTGTTCAACAAATATCTTGTTTACGCTTATTTCTTTAGTTTCATTTGCCTTGTGAACAGCGACCTTCCATCGAAAATCGCCCCCAGTGACCCTCAAAATGACAAACTGAATAAATACATACATCACTGAATCATTTCAGACAGGTCATAGCATATATAAAGACGACAGCATAAAATGAAACACGAATATTACCTTCAATCTTAAAAGTTATGAAGAGTTGCCAATTTTTGAAAAGCTTTATCTCAGGAACTATGATCTCTTCCGTGCTCATTTTCGCCTCAAATTGTAGCATGTTTAATGTAGTTTAAGAATGTACTGAACAATGTTCGTCAAAACGGTCTCCTTCATGGCACAAATGAGAAAAAACCGAAAAAAGCGCGAAAATTTAGCGGTTTTGGGATATTCAAAAGTGATCCCTGGGTCTGCGGAGGTCGAAAACTTGGATCTAGCATCTCACTCACATCCCATACAAGAAAAAGAGAAACCTATTACGCCCATTTGATTCAACTTAGACCCCCCCCCCCTTTTCTTGACAAGGTTACTGGACTAACTGGCGAGAGGAAGCGCCAGCGTCATCAGAAGACATACAGAAGCAGAAGGAGAAATATTAAAGCAGACTCGCTCTCTCGCCTGCGCTAGCTGGTGTGTCGTCGCTTGCGGTGCAATACCCTCACAGCGATTTCTTTTGCGGAGAGGCGATAGACTCCTGTATTGCACTGTAAGGAGCACCTCTGTCGTGAAGCAAATCTTAGCGAATCTCCAGTGTAGAGCATTAAGGATTATGCGTTGTTCATAGAGTTGACCGAGATACTTCGTATCCGGTGTGAACATACACAGAGTGCATAAGTTAACGCTTAGTAGCGCATTTTTGAGTGGCAACGTGATGGGCTAGTCTGAGACTGACGTACCACTCTAATTTATAGCCAGACTAGCATTTATACACTCTTGGCCATTAAAATTGCTCCGCCACAAAGATGGCGTGCTACAGACGAGAAATTTAACTGTCAGGAAGAAGATGCTGTGATATGCAAATGATTAGCTTTTCCCATACAATGCTACACTCCAGACAAATGCTTTCAGATAGAACGTCCTAACATTTAAATTAATATTAGATGTTAACAAGTTTCGCTTCTTTAGAAACTCTTTTCTTCCCAAAGTCATTCTAAATTTTATATCTTCGTTACTTCGCCCATCAGAAGTTATCTTGCTACCCAAATAACAAAATTCAAAAAAAATGTTCAAATGTTTGTAAATCTATCGGACCAAACTGCGTCGTCATCAGTCCGTAGCTTACGAACTACTTAAACTAAGGTAAACTAACCTAAGGACAACACACACACACACACACCCATGCCCTAGGGAGGACTCGAACCTCCGACGGCGAGCAACAGCGCGCTCCGCAGCGAGGCGCCTTAGACCGCTCGGCTACTCCACCGCGGCAACAAAATTCATCTACTACTTTTATTGTCTCATTACCTAATCTAATTCCTTCAGCATCGCTTGATTTTCTGACATTGCATTCCATTACCTTCGTTTTACTCTTGTTAATGTTCATCTTATATCTTCCTTTCAAGACACTGTCCATTCCATTCAATTGCTCTTCCAGATCTTTTTCGGTCTCTGACAGAATTACTATGTCATCGGCAAAGCGCAATGTTTTTATTTCTTCTCCCTGCACTTTAATGCCCTCTCCAGATTTCTCCTTCCATTCCTTCACTGCCTGCTCAATGTACAAATTGAACAACATTGAGGAAAGGCTACAACCCTGTCTTACTCCCTTCCCAACCTCTGCGTCCCTTTCTTGCCCTTCGACTCTAATAACCGCTGTCTCGTTTTTGTATAGGTTGAATATAACTCTTCGCTCCCTACATTTTACCCCTGCTACCTTCAGAATTTGGAAGAGTGTATTCCAGTCGACATTGTCGAAAGCTTTCTCCAGATCGAGAAACGCTAAAGCCGTAGGTTTTCCTTTCCTTAGCCTATCTTCTTAGATAAGTCGTAATGTGAGTAATGCCTCCCGTGTTCCTACATTTCTCCTAAATCCAAACTGATCTTCCCCGAGGTTGGATTCCCAAGTTTTTCCATTCGTCTGTAAATAATTCGTGTTAGTATTTTGCAACCATGACTTATTAAACTGATAGTTCTGTAATTTTCACACTTGTCTGCACTTGCTTTATTTGGAATTGGAATTACGATATTCTTCTTAAGTCGGAGGGTATTTCCCCCTGTCTCATACATCTTGAATACTAGGTGATACATTTTTTCATGACTGGCTCTCCTATCGATATCAGCAGTTCAGACGGAATATCATCCACTTCAGGGGCCTTGTTTCGACTCAAGTCCTTCAGCGCTCTGTCAAATTCTTCTCGCAGTATCATAACTCCTATCTCATCTTCCTCCAATTTATCTTCCATTTCTAGAATACTGTCTTCAAGTTTATTTCCTTTGTATAGGCCCTCTATATATTCCTTCCACAGTTCAGCTTTCCCCTCTTTGCTTAGTACTGGTTTTCCGTCTCAGATCTTGACATTCATACATGTGCTTCTCTTGTCTCCAAATATCTCTTTTATTTTCCTGTAGGCGGTATCTATCTTTCCCCTAGTTATGCATTCTTCTACGGTTCGGCATTTGTCCTCTAGCTAATCCTGCTTAGCCAGTCTGCACTTCCTGTCAATCTCATTTTTCAGACGTTTGTACTCCCTTTTTCCTGCTTCAGTTGCTGAATTTTTATATTTTCTCCTCTCATCAATTAAGTTCGGTATATCCTGTATTATCCAGGGATTTCTATTAGGCCTTATATGGCCCTCTGCTGCCCTTACTACCCTATATCTCAGAGATACACATTCTTCTTCTACTGTATTACTTTCCCCCGTTTCAGCCAATCCTTGCCTAATGCTCCCTCTGAAACTCTCAACCACCTCTGGTTCGTTCAATTTGTCCAGGTTCCATCGCCTAACCTTTCTACCTTTCTCCAATCTCTTAAGTTTTAATCTGCAGTTCATAACCATATCTGCCCCTGTCTATCTTTACATAAGTGATAAAGTTTCACCAATTGTAGGTAGGCAAGGAGCATCTTTCTGACTTGTACGTGACGTGATGTCTTCCTTGCAGTAGCCTTGTGTACAGCAAATAGTCCAGTCCGTTACGCACTATAAATAGTTGGAAGAGTAGAATAAAAATTTCAACAGCATTCATTTCACGTTAGAATGGTCGAACGCCGAACGCGAAAATCCCCACCTCGCTACTGCCTCGGAGATGCTATGTCCCATTTCTCATGTGCCGACTGTAACACCGCATTCAAACTGTGATAACCTGCCATTGCAGCAGCAGTAACCGATCTAGGCCTGCACCACACACATATTGTCTTATATAGGTGTCCCCAACTGCAGCGCCGTCCTCGGAGTGTTTACATATTCCTGTGTTTGCGTATGCATGCCTATAGCACTTTCTTTTTCTCTTCAGTGAATTTCGTTAAGATGCAGCGAAAGAGTACAGCTTATGTCCCATGTTTATCTATCGTAAGACAAACATCAATCCACACTTGGAATTAGACAGGTTACTGTGACGTCACTATTGTCTACAACGCCGGCAGTCTACACAGGTCGCCACGCCACTTCACGGTACTTCGACCGCCGAAGGCGCCTCCAGTCTTGTTACCTCTCTGCCTGCTCCCCGTGCTGGCCATTGGGGAGAACTCGGCTAGATAGGCCAGCACACCACAGCCACGACAGTCAGAATAGCGGAGGAGTCCAGTCAGCGAGACAACAGAACAGTGCAGAGGATTGAACCAGCCATCTACATTAGCACAACCCGGAAGGCTACTATTGGCAGATGGAAGATATGATTGCAGAATTGTTTTTAGCTAGGAAGCAACTGTATTATACCACAAGTACAATACCTAAAGTTGAGTGTATCTCCATTTGTAACTTTTAGTTGCAGACCTAGTATACAATCCTTGCTAGTCGCAGGCCACCTCCCGTATCTACCGTTTGCGTTAGCGCATCCCGAAGATACAAAACAGGTTTTTAAATGTAAATATCAATTTAATACAAATAAACAATCCCTGAGACTGATTTTCGTCTCGTATATGTCAAAGACAATAATGATAAATTTGAAGCATAGAATTAAAATTTGTGATGCGGCCCGGAATCGAACCCGGACGTCTATGCTTACTGGGCAGACGTCTTACCGTTAGACCACCACACCACAAGCGCTGTATGCAGCATCACATATTTTAATTCTATGTTTCACATTTATCATTATTGTCTTGAACATATTCGAGACGAAAATCCGTCTCAGGGATTGATTATTTGTATTAAATTGATATTTCTATCACCTTAACAGGATTGTTCAAATATGTCCATTGCCGAAGTGCTATTCCGCTGCATGGAGAGCCTTGGTAGTAGTGGCAATTATCTTTGGAACACAGAAGCTGAATTAAAGTTTGTGATGTGGAGGGAAATCGTTCTTAGACTATTACGCGGCGCCTTAATCGTTAGTGGTGTGGTGGTCTAATGCTAAGACGTATGCCTAGAAAGCATGGAGGTTCGCGTTCGATTCCCGGCCGCGTCACAAATTTTAATTCTATGTTTTATATTTACCATTATTGTCTTTGACTATGTAAATAATTTACAGCTGAAATATGCAAACATAATTATGTTCACCTCTGTCTTTTAGTGTTTACAGATATAGTCATATCTTATTTGCAGTCATTTGGAAATGGCGAAATGTCGACGCTGAACAGTAATGGTAAATACTACGTTAAATAAAAGTGACAACATAATGGAACACCAAAATAAGGCATTGCAACACAATAATTACGCCAGAAGCGCTCTATGCAGCAGAAGGAAAAGGCAAATGGGAAACCTGGAAACGATGGAGAGGAAAATTTTGAGGAAGATCATGAGTCCCAAATGCAAATATAACAAACAACTTTTTCATAGTAACGAAGACCTCCATGTAAAGTCAGAGAAGATTGATTTCTATGGTAGAAACTCCGAATGGAACCTGAAAGATTAAGTAAACAAATCTTTGACTTCTAAATAAATAAATACAATTAGCTTAAGGAAGTGGGAAAGGATCTCAAAGAACTTCAGATCAAAGAACTCATGTTAAAGAATGTTACAGCCAAGATCATGACCAAAGACAAAACTAAGAGGTTCCAAGATAAGATCAACACCAGGAAACCGATTCAGAGATCAGAGGAGGAAAAGAAGAGATCAGATAGAATAAAGAACTATTGGGAGAAAAGGAGTGCACAAGCATCAAAGAAGTGATCGATCTGACATACCCCTAAGATGGGTAATTCGAAGAGAAAAAAAAGTGACAACATACGGTTGTTGAAA
This sequence comes from Locusta migratoria, assembly GCA_026315105.1. Classification (NCBI taxonomy): domain Eukaryota; kingdom Metazoa; phylum Arthropoda; class Insecta; order Orthoptera; family Acrididae; genus Locusta; species Locusta migratoria. The sequence continues at coordinate 443,654,037 of CM048748.1, read as the reverse complement.
GTCCTTTCATTTAGAAGCTACAGGGTGTCTCACAAAAGACGCCTGCCGGGCTTCCGCAGATCGCGCGGTACGGCTCCTGGTCGCCGCCACCACATCCACCAGCCACGGCAGCGCCAGATTCTCGGACACTATTGTGCCACAGGCGCATACACTGAGTTAAAGTCTAAAAAACATTGCCATCAGAGTAACTTAAGCTTACCTTTATTTACGGTAGTTGTTCAAAATCTCTATGGAAAGAGCGGCCTGACATCTCTTGAACACATTTGCGAACACTCGACGAGTTTCGGCTGTCGAAGTCTGGGAAACGACTAGTCGAATCTTTTATCACGAAATAATAAATTGTGACAGGTATATGAACAATATCCTGCATCCATTTCTTCAAGAACTTTCATCCGTCGAAGAGCTGTACGGTTATGTCATGCAGGAGAATGCCAGACCACACATTGCCAATGCTTCTATGGCAGCAATACGAAGTGTTTTTGATGATAGGATAGTTGACTGGCCTCCTCGTTCTCCAGATTTAAATCCCTGTGACTTTTATCTTTGCGGAATGTTAAAAGACAAGGTGTATGCAAGAAATCCCCGTACACTCGAAGAGTTGGAAGACAGGATTCGACTGGTCATTTCCCAGATTTCGGCAGCCGAAGTTCGTCGAGTGATAGCAAATGTGTTCAAGAGATGTCAGGCCGCTCTTTCCATAGAGGGATATCATTTTGAACAACTACTGTAAATAAAGGTAAGCTTAGGTTACTCAGTTGGCAATGTTTTTTAGACTTTTACTAAGTGTATGCGCAATAGAGTCCAGGAATCGGGCGCTGCCGTGGCCTGCGGATGCGCTGGCGGTGGCCGGGAGCCGTACTGCGCGATCCGCGGACGCCTGGCAGGCGTCTTTCGTGAGACACCCTGAACATTGACGCTCACGGCCCATACATGAGAAAAATATTGGGAGAATAGCCCAGTAGACGCAGCAGTTCTGGAGTTGGCGTGACACTCACCACAAGCGTTCCGTGCCCGCCCTCCCAGGTGAAGTTGGGCACCCCCATGGGGTCGTAGCCCATCTCGCGGATCTTCTTCCGCACGTCGAACATGGCGGTGTCGAGCGGTGAGATGGAGTTGGGGAAGCGCTGCGGCAGCTTGGCCACGTTCTTGTTGATGTCGCCGCGCACGTTCTTGTTCACCTCCTTCAGGATGAACGGCTTGATGCTGTCGAAGATGAACGTGCCCACCGAGTTCAGGATACCCTGCGGAGACGATCAGTGGCGTCATAATTGTGGACACTACAGCTTTTATCTTCCCTAGATCTTGTCAAAAAAAAAAAAATGTGCTAAGCTTAAGGGACTTAACTAAACTTACAAACTACTTATGAACTACCTTATACTAAAGACGACACAAACATCCATGTCCGAGGGGGGATTTGAACCCCCGACGGGAAACGGTCTCGCGCATCGTAGCATAGCGACTCGTTGCAATCGGCCGCTCCGCCGCGGCATCTTGCCAAATTATTACACGATATACAGGTTCAATCAGAATGAAAGGAACATGCTTTGAAGAAAGAAAAGTCTAATAAACATAGGCCCTTTTCCGGGTAAACGAATCAAAACAGTTACTAACGGGAAAAGTGTAGCGTTATCATTACTAACCATGTCAGCACGTAGTTCACTCGCGCATAATGCAGTTGTTTACCTTAAGCCTCATTCCGACTGTGCTTGTCTTAGTATACGGTACTACAGTGTTGTTAAGTGACTTCAGAATGCAGTTTAGTGTTGTGAAAATGCCACGGACTTTCACACATGCAGAGTATTCTGACATGGTGTTTGTCTATGATTTTTCCAGTTGGAATTCCAGAGCTGCTGTGCAATAATATCAAGAACGATTTCCGAATCGCAGAGTGCCAAATGTTTCATGGATTAGATCACACCGTAAATGTTATCTCTGAATATCCCGTACACAAAATCTTAATGAAATTGAGGAGATTGTTAAGTTGTGGAAGCCGCGGCTGAATAGCAGTGCGCACTGGGGCGCTAAGCTGCGGTACGCCGTCGCCGTTCGCCGTCGGGGGTTCGAGTCCCCCCTCTGTCATGGCTGTTTGTATTGTCCTTAGGTTAGTTTAAGTAGTTTTTAAGCTACAGACTGATAACCAAGAAGTTGAGCCCGATAGATTTACAAACGTTTGAACTTTTTTTTAAGGTGTGGGTACAGCCTAACTACTAGCTCTAGAAGAATTGCTATCCAACTTCGTATTCAACAAACAGGAGTGATACGTACAGAACACGAGAAAGGTCTGTATCCATGTCATCGACAGAGTGTACAACATCTGCATGAAGGAGATGCTGCCGCCCGGCAAGAATTCTGTCAATGCCAATGATACATTAATTCCACGTATTCTCTTTGCTGATAAGTCAACATATACCCGCAACGGAGTCAAGTACATGCGTAGCTCTCACTATCGGCATATAAAATGGGCACGCTACTGCGGAAACGATTTTTCAACAACGTTTCTCAGTCAACGTGTGGTGCGGTATAATTGATGACGAACTCATCTGTAGTGATGGACTAAGAGGGCGGGGGAGGGGGGTTCGGAGGGGGCGGACCGCCCTGTGCCTCTCGTCCTGGGGTTCCTCCAAATCTCAAAAGTTACTTTTTATAGTGATACATGTATTTCCAAGTGGACAGGGGGCCTCAATTTGTTTTGCCGCCGCCCGGGGCCTCCGACATCCTTAGTTCTCCACTGCTCATAGGCACAGTGGTTTTAGATAAACATCTTAATGGGACGCGGAATGGTGATTTTCTTCAAAAAGTGTTACCAGAATACGTGGATGATATCCCTTAGACAATACTAGCTCTTGTGTACTTTCAGCGAGACGGACCTCCTACACATTCCGTACTAATCCGTACTACTCGCCGTGTAGTCATTGTATGGCCACCGAGGTCACCCTATCTTACCTCATTGGATTACTGTTTGTGAAGGATGGGTAAAGAGCGAAGCGTACAAGCTCAGAATGGATACATTGGAGGAACTCCTCGTTCGTATTTTACATGCTTGGGCTAAAGCAAAGGAATGCAGAACGCAGCTCCGATCGATAACGCCAGTCGACGATGGACTATTTGAATATCTTCTGTAAAGAAACTTGCACAATTAAACAAATCATATACGGTCGGGAGTTCGAATCTCCCCTCGGGCATGGATATTTGTGCCGTCCTAGTTCGTAATTAGTTCATAAGTAATTTGTAAGTTTAGGGACTGATGACCCCGTAGTTAAGTCCCATAGACTATACAAACATTTGAACATTTGAAACAAATCATAACATAAAGGTATCTTATTTTACCGTCACCTGCACTTCAGCTACAATGTTGAAAAAAAAATTTGTGTCCTACGTTTATATTGTTCCGAAAATTAATAATCTGCTTTGTATTTGAGTGTTCCTTATGACAAACAATGTTCTCAAGTCCTGTAGCAGGGAATCTATATCACTACACCAGTGATTCCCATCCTTTATAGCGTTTGGTCTACGTGAATTGATAAAAAAATAATAAATAATGAAGAAAAACTGAGGCTCACAAAGACGTAATGTCTCTGCAGTTTGAAAATCTACAAAATCCTCGTCAGCATGTTAATGCTTGTTGTGTTGCAGTTTTGCATACAACTGTCGAAAACGCTGTTTGATGAGCCGGATGTCAGCTACAATACTGCACAGATAATACATGCTGTCTTTTCGATGTGTCCTGAAGATTTACCTGTGAAAATTATACGCAATATTCAGTACACACTTGTCTTTGTTTCTTTTTCATTCTCTGTCTTCGTTTTGCAACGACTTAGCTTTGAAAATGACTGTACATCGTGAAATGCTAGTATCTCAATATGAATTCTACAAACCTGCACATACACAAATTCTGCTAGCAGCCAGATAAGAAGGAAAAGCAGTGAAAACCAATTCAGCTGCACGAGGTGGTGTAGCGACTAACGGCCTCATTTCATGTTCGAATCAAATGTTCAAATGTTTGTAAATCTATCGAACTCAGCAGCGTGGTCATTACTTCGTAGCTTCCAAACTACTTACACTCAGGTAAACTAATCTAAGGACAACACAAACACCCATGCCCGAGGAGGGACTCGAACCTCTGACGGCGAACGACCGCGCGCACCGCAGCGCGGCGCCCCAGAACGCACGGCTAATCCGCCGCAGCTTTCATATCGAAAGAACCGATTTGAGCCCCCGGGTCGCCTATCCAGTGGTCTTTAGTATGGCAGCTAGTACGATAATCCCTTACGCCCGCCAGCTGCCAGCTGAATGGTATTGTGCCGTTGGTCTAGCGTCTACAGATGGACATGCGGAATGAGAGGGATATGTGCCAAGAGTCGGATTGCCTCTGTACTGGTGCAGATGGGTGAGTAGTACAGGTGCCACTGGGTGGGGGGGGGGGGGTGTTTCTGGGGAAATGAGACTTACAGAGAACTTTTGCCATTTAATCAAGCGTGTAGTTGTCCTCCCTCACCCCATCCCTCTCCCTACTGACTGGCTACAGAAGGCAGCAAAACTGGAGGGGTGAAAAAAGTAAACATTCTTTTCTGATGCGGGTCACTTTCAAACTTCGTGAAATGGTTTTGAACAGCCGCTAGTGGTTCCACTCTGTACATCATAGTACAAATTTCCACGACATTACACTCCAACGGAGTTCAATCAGGTTGCAGCCCACGATATTTTAGAGAACAGCTGAATCGTACGGAGTGTCTCAGGAACGTCAGCCGCGGCGGAATAGCCGTGCGCACTGAGGCGCCGTGCTGCGTTGCGTGGGGCCTTTCTCCTTGGAGGTTCGATCCCTCCCTCGGGCATGGGTGGGTGTGTTATCCTTACGTTATTTTAACTTATTTTAAGTAATCTGTAAGCCCAGGGACTAATAACCAAGCTGTTAAGTCCCATAGATTTACAAACATTTGATTTTCAGGAACGTCAAAGGTTATCGAGAACATCATTCTCTTGCTCATCGAACTGCAAACAGTTTTCATCGACCGCGAAATGCATAGGAATCAGCTGCCCAATGGAAAGGTGGTTTCATTGACACCTTTATGCCACCTATGAGGCCTTCATTTGTTCATTCTATTGGAGGTTTACCTCAAATGTTTTCCTAAATCACTAATAGGTATAGCGCTTGATTTCAAGGCTGAGCATTAAAGTTCTGACATCCATCGTAGAAGCCTCAAAATAACAGGTGAAAGTAAGGTAAGAAGAGGCGTTGTGGACTTCGCATCATATGACATGTCGACAGTGGCTTTCGGTGACTATGGTAAATATTGGTGCTACTGTAACATCATTAACCCACCTTACATCTCACTTGAACTGGGCTGTGTCCTCTCATTTTCGCATGTATCAACACCTACTGTCTGAAGACCCATGTAGCGCGAGGGAAGCACCGCAGGACACTTATCGTTAGCATCAGAACAGGGGATTGTTGTACATACTTTTGAGTCAAATTTCAAAATTTTGCATCTTAATAGCACTGTAGACTGGAGCCCAGTTTACAGAGTTCGATGGGATGTTGTCTGGGAAAATGGGACACCCACTTACGAAAGGCGTTTGGATAGAGTCTATAAAGGGAAGATCTAGATTGACAACTCGCTTGGTTGCTGTTGGAAGCTGTCTAGCGACATAATGTGCTAGTTTTGGCTTTTGCAATCCCTGTTCTAAATTTGTTTTAGGCGCGGTATTGCTGGAGAGTTCTTGCAGTTTTCCATTACGTCAGTCATGATGTGGGAAGATCAAATAAAGTTACATAATCGGATGATCAGATCATTTATAAAGAAATATCTCATTTTTGCAACAGTCACTAGTTGTCAGGGCCTACTCAGTTCTGGGATACTGATTTGACTTTTATTTGTTTTAACTTTCAAGTGATTAGAAATTATTTTTATGTTTTCAATCAGTAGTTACAGGTACACGAAACCCACACTTGTAATATCTGGAACGAACTTAGCCAGACTATTTTGTATGGCAATATCATCCTGTAGATGGATCAAGAATTTATTTTCATTGTATTAGTATACCAACCAATCAATTCATTCGCATTCATGTGGTAGACAACTTTCAGCATGACGTACTAATTGTCAGGAGGTTGGTTCCACCAAGCTCCCCACTTCTGTATCTATAACGAGTGCTTCAGTTGAGCCGGTACGGGGAGGTACGGCGTAACGCCTAAAATTCAAAGTCTTTATTAGCGTACCGGCTAAAATTCTGTCTTAAATCTGTAAAAAACAGGGCAACTTTAAATTGTCGAATGAATTTCGGAAAGAAAAACTGGAAAGTTTTCAAGTTCGTTCGAGTTGCGATGATAACAGTCGAAGCGTTCAAATTGCACTTTGCACAACTCCAATGGAATCTGACTGGTTTTCACATTTTTGAATTAACCAATAGAGTGTTCCGACTGGTCTGAACCGAGACAGAGGAAATGCTTCTTCCGACTCCAAAGCGTGTAAGAACCTTGCTCCAAAGAGATAAGCCACTACATACGCAACGTCTTTTGTATGCAATATCGTTGCCTATTCATTGAAGAAAGGAGGTGCAAAACTCCGGCAATTCTTTAAGAGCTCAAGGTACAGTACATCGCAACATTTCGACTTAATTTCCATTGATTTTATCATGAAACACTGCATGAGTTACGTGTGTTTTCATGATTAGCACGACACGTTTTGAGAACGAATCACTGTCAAGCCAAAAATTTGCCGTAAATATTATGTTTAATTTACCGTCTCTTTCGCACTGTAGTCAGTTTAAGATCATAAAATAGTGTCGCGTAGCACTAGCAGGAACTAAAATAGAAGCGAATTTTAATCTCCTTGACCAATGTTTCTTCAACCGGTTGGATGTGTACATGTTTAACTGTTGGTAACCTTACCATCAGTAACAATTAACTAATTTTAATTCCCGGCAGCAACACACACTCTTATTGTCTTCTGGAACGCCACTACTGATTAGTTACTATAAGATGTCTATAGCCGATAGGTGGTATCTTATACACACTAAATCCTTGAATGCAATAAAAATGAGTTTCAAATCTGTTAATCATAGCTATACTTTGTTAGTAAATCTTTACTTTCTTGCTTTTCAAAAGATGTCCATTTGATACATTTCATGGGGAATGAGCGGAGTACGCCTAAACTTTTGGCCCACTTTAGGTTACGGTAGTAACACTAGAAGTGGGCCTTTGCGATCGTCTTTTGACAGCTCGAAATTTAAATGAAAATAACGGCTTAACTATTCATCAGACACGACAATTGAATAACCGAATTTGTAGAGGAGAGAATTATCCACAACTTTGCTCTCCTATGCTTTTTTTTTCATCTCGTAGCGTTTCAGAGATATTTACAAAAATAACGGCGATTTTGGGATGTCTGTCTGTCTGTCCGTAACGTGTTCCCTGTTTTTAAGACGAACTCTTCAACCGATCAGCATCAAATTTTACAGACATAAATGTAGGCCGCCAGAGACCAGAACCTCCTTTTTTAAAATTTTTCGGACAAAAAATACGGTAGTAATACAAAAAAAGCCGCTTGTAGTATAATTGTAACTGCAAACGAACCGTTCATCTAACACGAAAATTGAATAACCTAATTGGTAGAGGGGAAAATTCTCTACAACTTCGCTCTATTATGTTTCTTTTTTTTCATATCTTGCATCATTGCAGAAATATTTGCAAAAATAACGGCGATTTTACGATGTCTGTCTGTAACGTGTTCCCACTTTTTAGGTCGAACCGTTCAACCGATCGGCACCAAATTTTACAGACATAATTGTTGGCTAACGAGACCAGAACATCGCTTTTTCCAATATTTCGGACAATAAATACGTTAGTAGTACCAAAAAAAGCCGTTTGTAATGTAATTTTAATTGCAAATAGGCCGTTCATTTGACGCGAAAATTGAATAAACGAATTTGTAGAGGAGAAAATTGTCTGCAACTTTGTTCCCTTATGTTTTTTTTTTTTTTTTTTTTTTTTTTTTTTTTCATATCATATCATTTGAGAGATATTTGCAAGAATAATGGAGATTTGACACCCTCCATTGAATTAATGAAAACCAGCAGTTCGGAGATGTCACGTGACATTCCTCGCCCATAACTCTCTCTGGCATAAGCCATCTTGCGTTGCGTATTTGATGATTTTCTTATTGTAACTTACACGTTGTCATTTCAAAGCAATGGCGCACTGAAGAATTAACAAAAACACATCGTTCTTCGTACGATAAATGATAATCTAGTGTCTACAAATGCAATATTACCATCAGTTAACAACGGCCATCAATAGTATGAGATTAAAGGGTCCAGTTTTCGATTGATAGCCGTAGCGTAGTGGGCAAGGCATTGAACTGTGATGCTGAAGGTCAGGGGTTCGGAACCTACCGCTAGGTATTTTTTTCCCCTAAAGGGGTTTCAGACACTCTTATTAATTAGTTTTTTATTATTTAGATTATTATTTTGGTCCAAATGTTTGCAAAAACTTATAAAACTACAAATCTAAAGTGGGCCGTAAAACAAGTCAGTGTGATTTTTTCCCGCATAGCAGGGTACCGCCTAAACTTTTGGTCCACTTTAGGTTACGGTAGAAACACTAAAAGTGGGCCTTTGCGATCGTCTTTTGACAGCTCAAAATTTAAATGAAAATAACGGCTTAACTATTCATCTGACACGAAAACTGAATAACCGAATTTGTAGAGGAGAAAATTCTCTACAAATTTGCTCTCTTACGTTTTTTTTTGTTTTTTTTTTTCATATCTCGTAGCGTTTCAAAGATATTTGCAAAAATAACGGCGATTTTGGCATGTATGTCTGTCCGTCTGTCTGTCTGTAACGTGTTCCTTGTTTTTAAGACGAACCGTTCAACCGATCAAGACCAAATTTACACACATGACTGTAGGCCGCCAGAGACCAGAACCACCCTTTTTCAAATTTTTCGGACAAAAAATACGGTAGTAAAACGAAAAAAAGCCGTTTGTAATATAATTGTAATTGCAAACGAACCGTTCATCTGACACCAAAATTGAATAACCTAACTGGTAGAGGAGAAAATTCTCTACAACTAAGCTCCCTTATGTTTTTCTCATATCTCGTATCGTTTGAGACATATTTGCAAAAATAACGGAGATTTGACACCCTCCATTGAATTAACGAAAACCAGCCGTTCGGAGATGTCACATGACATTCCTCGCGTATTTGATAATTTTCTTATTGTAAATTACACGTTGTCATTTCAAAGCAACGGCACACTGAGGAATTAACGAACATACATCGTTCTTCGTACGATAAACGATAATCCAACGTCTACAAATGCCATATTGACATCAGTTAACAACGGCCATAAATAGTATGTGATTAATGGAACCCTGTTTTGATTTATAGCCTTCGCCGTTCATTCACTTTTTGTAAGACAATTTGTTTCACAAAATTATAACTATTTGTACCCTCAATTTGTAAATAAAGTCCTTCTTATTAAAAAAAAATAGTTGCGTAGTGGGCAAGGTGCTGGACCGTGACGCGAAAGGTCGGTAGTTCGAAACCCGCCACCACCTAATTTTTTTCCTAAAAGGGTTTCAGACACTTATTAATTAATTAATTATTACTTAGATTATTATTTTGGTCCAAAATGTTTGCAAAAACTTGTAAAACTACAAATCAAAAGTGGGCCGTAAAACACGTCAGTGAGATTTTTTTTTTTTTTTTTTTTTTTTTTTTTTTTTTTTTTTTTTTTTTTTTTTTTTTTGCAAATAAAGCACTGTCTATAACTCCAGTAAAGTCATAATAACCAAGTTCTTGATTTGGCTGATGTGGTACTCCTACTTGGGGTCATCAATTTATGCACATATTGCTGCATTATTAAATGAAAGACGTGCAGTGTACATGATAATATTATCATATGCGGAGCGCGGCCCACCTGGAAGACGGTGCCCATGAAGCCGAGGTTCTCGAAGTTCATGTCGATGTCGCTGAAGGCGATGTCCATCTGGATCTCCTCGGCGGCCAGCGTGCCGTCGCGCTGCACCTCTAGCACGGCCAGGCCCTCCACCTCGACGCCGGTCATGGTGACGGTGTACGGCCCGTGCGAGCCCGACAGCCAGGCGCGCAGCGTGTACCGACCCACCACCTCCAGACGCTCGATGCTCACGCCCACCGACATCTGGGGGACACAATGAATGCTTAACTATGAATGCTACTGTTTGTCCGTCTGTGCAACTACGAATAAAATGCGACTTTTCTCGTCAGACGCGCTTTATTTTAATGACATCTTCAGTGGTCTGTAATCATAGAAGTTGTAACGTTTCTGCTATGTTGCGCACTCTCTACAAAATCTGTTACCAACATCACAAACACGAAATATCGGACACCTAAGGAAAACTTTGCTACCGGACATTTAAAATATCTGATTTTCGCGTTCAGTTTGAAATCTGATTAACACTATTAGTAGAACATCTTTAAGAAATAGTATGTTGATTTATATATAACTTTGGCTGTCCTTTTACGTAATTTTCAATGTTTGATACTTTTGAAAATAATAGCTGCAAACACTAAAAATGCATTACACTTAGTTACAGAATACGCTGAGCCTATAAAGGTACTAATTTGTATAAAAACAACAATATTACATGTTATAACTATTGCACAACATGACTACATATGTATCTTTTGTTTAAATAATTTAGGGCAGACCATGTTTTATATATCACTGGATCCTAAAGTAATTCCTGATCATTTTTCACGCACTAAAATTAATAATCCGTTTGGTACTAAAAAACTATCTTTGAAATTAACAAAAGTAATACAACTTTATACAAAACTGCATTTACAAAAAATTAGACCGCAAATTGAAATACATTAAAATCCCGTGTCTCAATAATAGTACGCCTACACATTATTGTCAAAACAGATATGTGTGTATTTCGAAAACACAAATAATGTAAATAATTTGAGCAAATTTAACACTAGTCATAACACGACTTTTATTTTGCGTATACTATTAAATACAAATTTCATAAAACACGTATATACATTGAGATAAATAGTTAAAGCCTAAATGTAATATTTTAATTTGTGTATTTTGTCATATTTCAAGTATTGTTATATTACTTATTTGGTAACCGAAGAACATTGTCATTAGCCTTATTACGCGGTTACGCTGAATATGTTTAAGTGGAAGCCATGTTTTGTCACTCTGTTCCTGGTTACAAACCTGTTAACATCTCTGTTATATTGCTGCTGAAAGAGATGTGCAACTCTATGTGTCTGGTTTCATCTTCATTTAAATGGTAATAAAACATTTATTACGAAAGGTTTAAATAAGTGAGTTCGTCATTTTCATCATTTAACGTCTACCACCATTTCTTTTAAGTGAATGTAGCTCCGAAGTGAACTTGGATCAACAGACTTCAATCACAACGCAGACCGGTCAGCTCATCGAACATCAGAATCCAAGCTAAGTTTTTCTTTTGTTTTATAACGTGTGCCCCACCGTCCCCCGGCGTCCTGTTAGTAAAACTTTGTCCTAAAATACAGACCCAGTTCGTCTGGACGCCTATTTAAAAAGGGATCGACAACATGCGGGATTCGTCACAAAATGTACAGTTTGTTTGTTTTAGGATAGAAAACAGTTCGTTAGCGAAACATGTAAAGTAGGCCTACTGTTTTGTTACTTACATAAATTTACATCTTGTTTTCGCCTCATATCACGGAATGCCGGTTTGTTTTTTCCACTAACTACACTTTCGCTATTGCACAGTCCATAATTGTTTTTCACAGATCACACGTATTTGTTTTGATTGTGACTGAGTCTGCAAGTGTTGCCAACATCACAATTGTAATTTTCTTTAATGTTATAAAATAAATTATGTTATAGTATATTTAATTTTAATGTTAGCGGGACGGAGTACTGACGAAATGACAATTCTTTGAAATAGAAATGCGTGTGTTTTTTTTATTTTATTTATTTATTTATTTATTTATTTTTGGTGGGGTGGGGTGGAGGTAGTGGCAGGGCAATGAATTTTGGTTTAATGTGGTAAACGGTGGGTTGTAAAGTTACATGAAAAACAAGAGTGATGGACAAATGATGAAATGGTGGTTGGGCGAAGGGAGAAATTTGAGAGTTGGCTTAAGAAATAACAGTAATATTGAAACTTTTGGGTGGTGAGTGTTTCTGAGTGGGAGAGAGAGTGCGGGTAATGCAAGTAATATGTATATATGTGGAGGGGGTAGAATTGGGAGTTGTGTTTTTTGTTGATGTAGGATAACAGTGAAGAGAACGAGGTTGAGTGGTTGTTAGCAGGGAGTGGGCCAGTTAGAAATGTTCAAATGTTTGTAAAGCTTATGTGACTTAACTGTGGGGTCGCAGTTTTTAAACTTACAAACTGCTTATGAACTAACGCATACAGAAGACAACACAAACATCCATGCCCTAGTGAGTGTTCTAACCTCCGACGCAGGAGTCCGCGCGATCTGCAACATGGCGCTCCAGACCGCTCTGCTACTCCCGCGCGGCGGCAAGTTTGAGAGTTTCATTTCAATATGGGTGACATGTTCGGAGGATCTCATGTTTAGGGGAGAGGTGGGTATGGATTTCATTTGATATTATGTGTGCAGTGAGGAATAGTAGGATGTGGAATCAGATTTGGGAGAAGATTAAGAGAGTTAGGGGTAAGAACTGGAGCGGTTTACATGAGTTTTCCTATTATTTTACACAATTATGTGTTCCCGTTCATAATTATAAAAGCAAATGCGGACATCATGACCACACAAAAGAAGAATCATGAATGGTGTTTGGTGGCTGCTGCCAAAGATACCACAACCTATTACAATTAAGTTCGGCGTATAGTCCTGTAACATTAACGTAGATGAACAATAAACTACAATTTCTTTGCTGTCCTTCGAAATAGTCACCTCCCATAACTATGCACTGCTGAGCTCTGCGATACATGACCTGGAAAATTTGCACGACCTCCTACTTTGAGATGGTGTTCACGAGTCTCGTCAAGTTTCGTTATGTCTCAGAAATAACGTCAGATCTCTGTCTTTTCAAAGCATATGTCTGCAAATGTTTAGTTACAGAGTTACGACTAATAAAAGATTTGCCGCTGTGGAATGACCGAGCGTCTAAGGTACCTTGCTGCAGAGCGTGCGGTTGCTCGCCGTCTGAGGTTCCAGTCCTGCCTTAGACATGTGTGTGTGTGTGTGTGTGTGTGTGTGTGTGTGTGTGTGTGTGTGTGTTGTCCTAACATTAGTTTAAGTAGTTTGTAACCCTAGGAACTGATAACAGTAGCAGTTAAATCCCATAGTTTTACAAGCATTTGAATACAAGATTTTTCCTGAAATGTAGCAAACTCGCAAATATGAAGCCATCGCAAAACTATACGAGGTTGAAGTAAAGCACAATTTCCATTTCTTTTGTTCTTATTGATCTGGTGAATCTAATGAGGCATGTCCAAGACGTATATCTCTAGTAGTTTTCCAGAAATTACAGAGATTATACAAGTAAATTCCAAAGTTTATACATCTAAATTTGTTTACTTTTCATTAGAGATTTATTAAAATTAAAACAGTCCAGAACGCAGAATTGTTATTTTTATTTCATGACCGGTGCAGTCCACGCTCGTGCGGCTGGACGTGTCCAACCGCCTCTACTTGCCGTGAAGGTGCTAGTCATCTGAAGATGGTCTACGTTGACCAATAATTTATCATCTCGGAGGAGAATTTCCATCATTAATCAAATAATGTCCTTATAGGAAGTTAGTTTCAGTAGCTTGGAAATCTAGGACCGATGAACTCAGCAGTCTGTCAGGTTTACAAACATGTAGCAGAGGTCAGTTACACAGTATCGGGTGTGCGCCTCTGTTGCATCGCTTCGTATCGCCTGTCCATTGTTTCCATTATCAAGTGGAGCACAAGGAATCAAGTGGAGCACAAAGCATCCTATATGATGGTACACCGTCTGGCCTTGGAAGCATCTGAGTCGATCTTACTTGCAGGTAGTTCAAGTAGTCATTTTGAACACTGATTCATCAAAGCTGATCAAAGGGATATGCGTAAACAGGAGGGGCTACACCACAGTTATCGCGTTGGGAAGAGTACAAATAAGAAATAGTAATCCCTATAAGTCCGATCCAAGTAAAAAACGTCTATACATGAAAAGCCTGAAATACAAACAAATGAAGAAGAGTGTAGTCTGTCACCAAAATTAGTCAACGAGTAAATGAAGAAGGGACCGAGCAACGTCACACATAAATCAAGAGAAAAATAATAATGTTAACACAACGTTACTCGCTGATGGCCTAACTATCATACAAGAGAGATTAGATAAACTTAATGAGATAAGAACAAGCTAAATTATACATCTACAAATAAACTAAAAGGATGGCCTTTTCAGGTATTCACCCAGTACGAACGAAAGTCGCCCTCAATAACAAAATTATAGAACACCTTTCTCAATTCAGATTTGGAATGCGACGTATCGTATCATCAAGATATCCCTGTTGACCCTCCTTACGGTTATGTCTATGACTGTGCGACACCAGTCATTTTGTTGTTTTTTAATGCAGCAAAATACAATTTACCATATTTTAAGGGCCTGATGATGATGATGTGGCCAGTCGAAACTGGTTGCCAGTAAATAACAAATGAAAATACAGCTGATGGTGTTATTATTCATTGTATTCATTGATCAAGACATGGATCCACAGAAGATGTTGTTGTAGTCTTCAGTCCAGAGACTGTTTTGATGCAGCTCTCCAACGTATTCTATCCTGAGCAAGCCTCTTCATCTCCCCATAAGAACGGCAACCCTCATCAATTTGAATCTGCTTAATGTATTTATCTCTCGGTCTCTCGACGATTTTTGCCCCACTAACTTTCCTCCAATGCTAAATTCAGTGTTCCTTGATGTCTAAGAATATGTCCTACCAATCGAACCCTTCTTTTAGTCAAGGTATGCCACAATTTCCTTTTCTCCCCAAGTCAGTTTAGTACCTCCTGATTAGTTACGTGATCTAGCCACATAATCCTCATCATTCTTCTGTAGCACCACATTTCAAAAGCCTCTATCCTCTTCCTGTCTGATCTATTTACCGTCCATGTTTCACTCGCGTACAAGGCAAAACTCCACACAAACGCCTTCACAAAAGACTTCCTTACACGTAAATTAATATTCCAATTGCCATTTTGCGAATATTCAGTGCGCCTCGGTTGCACAGTGGTAGAGTGCCAGACTACAAATCCAAAGGTCGCGGGTTCGATCCCCGCCAGGTCCTAAGATTTTTATCTGTCACTTTCCACTTCTTTCATCTCTGGCAGTATTGCTCATGTGAAAAATAACGAGTAGCACCGTGGTTAAACTGTAGGTCCCCTTATAACTGGCTGGGTAAGTCAGTTCGAAGGTCGGAGGAAGGCAACGACATACCACCTCCAAACAGGACCATGCCTAGTAAAGCGCTGTTGTGTTCAAACCAATCTTCGGATTGTTGACTGCTTTACTTACTTATCCCGTGTACTGCGGCTACCGTGTGTTATTTTAACGTCCAAATAAAAAAAACACATCTAACACCTTTATTGATTTATTACCTAATATCATTTCTTCAGCGCCTCCTGATAGTTTTTTGATTTTTTAGATTGCATTCGATTGCCCTTGTTTTGCTCTTTTTAATGTTCATCTTACACGCTCCTTTTAACACACTGTCCATTCCATTCAATTGCTTTACCATGTCCTTCGATGTCTCTGACAGAATTACAATGTCATCAGCGAAACGCTAAATTTTTTATTTCTCACTCAAAAAAATATTTGTATAGCTTATGGGACTTAACAACGGGGTCATCAGTCCCTAAACTTACAAACTACTTATGAACTAGCTTATACTAAACATCCATGCCCGAGCAGGGATTCGCACCCCCCAGAGGGGAACGCCCTCACGCATCGCAGCATAGTGCCTCAATGCGCTCGGCCGCTCCGCCGCGGCTTATTTCTCACTCTGAAGTTTAATTAATTCTACAAATTTATCCGTACAGTCCTACATAGGTTGTTCAATGTACAGTTTGAATAACATTCGGAAAAGGCCCAACCAATGCTTCCCTTTCATGCTCTTTAATAACTGCTATCTCGTTTCGGCACAACTTGTAAATAACCTTCCGTTCCCTATATTTTAGCAATGCTGACTTCAGAATTTTATTTCCTCACGTGTTCCTTATATTTCTCTTAAATCTATACTGATCTTCCCCGAGGTCATTTTCTAACAGACATTCCATTCTTCTATAAATAAATTCGTTTTAAAATTATGCAACTATGACTTATTAACTTTGGAATGGGGATAATTACATTTTCTTACTTAAAGTCTAAGGGTATTTTGCCTATCTCATACATCTTACATACCAAGTGAAATACTTTTGTCTTTTTTTTTTTTTTTTTTTTTTTTTTTTTTTTTTTTTTTTTTTTTTGCACTTTTCATTCTCCATCCTGAGGGGATGGAGCGGGCTGCTTGAGGGCTTGCGAGTACCCTTTTCAGCCTTCTTGGGGATGTTACATTTTATTTACAATTTATTTATTCCTTTTGCTTGGTGCTAAGTTTTTCTTTTTTAACACAGATTTTACAATAATTGAATTTACTATATTAAGTTACATTATTTTCATTTTTTATATTTTGGTAAATGAAAAGTTGATATTTACAAGATAAAGGTGAGGGAATTAAGGATACATAAGTAAGAAAATATAATACATAAATAAGAAAAAAAACATATATACATATTTACATTTTTTTTAAACATGTATATTTGTAAGTCATATACATGTGTGTGTTGCAGAGGGGAAGTGTTTGGTGGTGGGGTTGGTGTGGTGATGGTGTGTGTGAGTTCAGATTGGGTTGTTGCGTTTTTATGTGTGTGTGTGGTGCTTTTATATGTTTTCTCTTCTCTTTAGATGCGGTGGTGTTGGGATGTTTGATAAGGGTGCCATGGTTGGGGCTAACTCCGGGAACTCCGTTGAGGTGTTGTCCGCCACTGTACGCGCTGGTAGTGTGTATTTAAATCTCGGTCGTCTTGTTGTGCGGGGTCTTGTCGTTAGGATGTCCTCCATGTCCGTCCTTTTGGTCAGTATGTGACGTCCATAGTTTGCTCTTAGTCGTGTTAGTCGGGTTTGTAGGGGTTCAATCCCCGTGATTTCGTAGACAAGGTTGCTTGTCGTTGTCCTTGGTAGTCTCGTTATGCTTCGTAGGAGTCGTCGTTCTGTCGAGTATAGTCGTTCGGCAACTGTTGCGTGTATTCCACCCAGGGGGGGCGCAGCGTACTCTAGTACAGGTAGGATGTAAGTCTTGTACGTGTGTATGGCCGTCTGGTCGTCACATCCGTATAGTTGTCCTTGTACTCGTCTTATGAGGTTTTGTCTTTTCCGAGTTTTGTTGAGAAGGTATGTGAGGTGTCTCTTCCAGTTTAGGTATTTGTCCAGATATACGCCTAGGTAACGGGCTTCGTCAGCTAGTCTGAGTGGCATGTTCCATAGTGTAAGTTGTATGTCGTCGTTTTGTTGTTGTCGCTTCTTGAAGAGGTGTCTGTGTCTAAATAGTATTGTTTGCGTCTTTGTGGGGTTGGGTCGGCTTCTCCATTTGGTCATCCACCGTTCCAGACGTTGCAGGTATGCCGTGGTTTTTCGTTGTATGGTGGTAGTCCTAAGTTCTGTGCACCAGTATGCTGTGTCGTCTGCATAAAGTCCTATTGTCTCTGTTGCGGTATTCGTAGTGGGTATGTCTGCAGTATATAGCGCGTACAGTAGCGGAGAAAGAATACCTCCTTGTGGGACTCCTGCCTGTGGGGTTAGTTCGTGGGACACCGCACCGGCTACATGTACTCTACATATCCTGTCTCTCATCTTCGGCAAAGCTAGTTGGCATATAAACCTGTACTTTTGTGTCGGTGTTGATTTCGTTTCTATCTTAACTACGATAATGTGGCCACTGCGCTGCTCACAGAAGTTGACCCGCATTCCTATTTTCTTATTCATTATCAGACCTACTCCTGTAATACCCCCAACTTATTTTGTATTTATAATCCTGTGCCAACCTGAACAGAAATTCTGTCCGTCTCTCCAGAGAACTTCACCAATCCCCATCTTCACTTCAACCTATCCATTTCCCTTTTTAAATTTTCTAAGCTCTAGACCCGATTAAGGGATCTAACATTCCACGCTTCGATTCATAGAATGCGAGTGTTGTCTTTCCTGATGACGACATCCTCCTTAGTAGTGCCCGCCCGGAGATCCGAATGGGGGACTATTTTACCTCCGGAATATTTTACCCAAGAAGACGCCGTCATCATATATTCATACAGTAGAGCTGCATGTTCTCGGGAAAAGTAATGACTGTAGTTTCCCCTTGCTTTCAGACGTTCGCAGTAACTGCATGGCAAAGTCATGTTAGCTGATGTTACAAAGCCAGCTCTGTCAATCATCCAGACAGTTGCCCCCGTAACTACCGAAAAGGCTGCTGCCCCTCTTCATGAACCACACGTTTTTCTGGCCTCTCCACAGATATCCCTCCGCTGTGGTTTCACATGCGGTCAGGAAATCTGTATCGTTAAGGTACGCAAGCCACTCCACGTAGTCATGTTTGTTGTTCATGGGGGTAGATATGATATTTAGCGTGTCCCACTCAACTTTTTCACCGAAAATATCTCTGGAACTACAATAGAAATTGGAAAACGACTTTAACAAAAAAAAATGTCCAAATGATTGTTAAGCTTATGGGACTTAACTGCGGGGTCATCAGTCCCTGAACTTACAAACTACTTATGAACTAACTTATACTTAAAGACAGCACAAATATCTAAGCCCAAGGGTTGATTCGAACCCTCGACGGGGAACGACTTCACGCATCGTAGCACAGCGCCTCAATGTGCTCGGCAGCTCCGCCGCGGCTACGACTTTAACGATCGGTGCAGGTGCTTATGAAAGTAAATACTATGAGAAAGCCTAAAACATAAACGTACATTATTTTTAACACAAAATTATTTTTTTAATGGATACTCCATATTATTTCTTAAGCAATCAATAGCATGAAAAATCACAAAAAGAATGACTACTAGTCGGTCCAGTAGCTTCTCAGCAGATCTTAAGAGCTTGACTACACACCGTTCCAGACGTCCCACCTAGGAAAATTACTTCATAGTACTGGGCACTCAACTACAGGTATGAAGATAAAATTATACCAGACGAGACAAAATTAGCAACGAAGTGATAATGGAATAGTTAGGAATGAAACCAATAACCTAAAAGGCAATTCAGAACAACAGAAAAATGGAAAACTTGAACTTCCTGTGAGACCTCAGATGCGTCTTAAACTTTCATTGGATTATAATCCGTCGAGGGTAGACTGGAGAAGAGAAGGTTAGACCAGAAGAGACTGTAGACCCTAGTTTGGAGTGACATAGAATAAGAATAAAGAGAATATGACGCCACTGACCTGTCCATGACTCGAACCCTGGACCTTCTGATTACAGACTTCATCCCCAGCATCTTAATAAATTGATATTAATTATTATATCAAAAAATAAGTCTAATTAATCCTTCTCCCTCATCCCCTTATCATCACCGCTTTTGACTCATCTGGGAATACTACTCTACTGATCTGTCTGGAATTCGAACCCTGGACCTCCCTATTACGAACGCTAGCCCCAGCTCCCTACAGCTGGAAATTTTTGTGGTAAATTATCATAAGACACTTTCCCTTCGAAAAAAAAATCTTTCAAACTGACATAACTTACTCCAAATGAGGCTTCACTTTCAACCTGTTGCGAATTACTCAAAAGGGCGCCCAATAACGCAATGGGAGGATCGAGTGACAAAAGTTCTTAAAGCCAAAATGAATAAGTCCATCTAGACAGCTAAAATTGAATTTATTTATTACGTCGTTTCGGGCATTTGCCATCACCAGTTAAGTGCCAATAACAAAAACTGTACCTATCACGATGCCAGCTTGTTCAACTTATTGACGCCGCTACTGCTACAGATTTTATTACTGACACTAAACTTCCCTTTGCAAGTTCAGAGATTTTTAGATTTGATGGTGGCAGATGGGGAAACGACTTAATAAATAAATACAATCATATTGATTGATTCCACTGTCGGTTCTTGGTGAAACATTTTCAATTAAATAATTTGAACCACACTTGTTGCCTTGTTTCACAAAATTTTATTTGATTTTGCATGACCTAAGTTTCGAGGTATAAGCCCATTTTCTAGTAACCTAAGTCGTGTAAAATAAAGTTTTGTGAAACAAGGTGACAAGTGTGGCTTCAGTTTATTTAAATGGATATAATCTCCGCTAACTAGACGGATTTATTTAGTGGCGATAAATGAAGGTGACGGAGCCATACAAGAAATTCGTTTCCTTTATACAAAAATTCTTAAAGCTGTGGGCAGCAGTGAAAGGTGAAGCTAGAGACTGCTAAGACGGACTACAATCTGCAATAAATATTGCCTTCTCCGCTCCAGTCGCGGTCTGCACGGCCACTACGGTCGGGGGTTTGAACCCCCCTCGGGAATGGATATTTGTGCCGTCCTTAGGATTAGCTAGTTCATAAGTAGTTTGTAAGTTTAGGGACTGACGACCCCGTAGTTAAGTCCCATAAGCTGCACAAACATTTGAACATTTTTATTGCCTTCTCACTGTGGTTTTTGTTTTGTAATGTGTTGTTTTCTAAGTTATTATACAGTTATACTAGGTGCTGTACTAGGGCAGACAAAATTAGAAACGGAGCAATAAGGGAAGAGTTAGGGATGGAGGAAATAACCTAAATCCAATCCAAAATTAAGAAAATTGGAAGAACATGTACTTCGTGTGCCGCAAGAAAACTTCCGAACTCTCATTGTACCATAGACTACTGTGAGAAGACTGGAGAAGAATGGGAAGATTAGTACAAGCCCTAGACTTTGACATTATAGTGGCAGAAAAAGAATAAGGAGGCATTCTCTTACATTAACCTGGCCCGAAGTTGCTCGGGTACAGAGGGAATAATGTTCAGCAATTTCCGTCTTGCTCTCGTCTCGCGGACAAGTGGAAAATTATGACCCATTTTACTAATGCAGTTGATTTAGTGTGAAATGAACTGATGAAAATCTCTCTGATTTCCCACCGGGTGGAGTGTTAATGTACCACGACGTTTCGGAAAGTATCTTACTTTCCATATCTGGATAAGAAGGGCAGTATGATATTTTTCGAAATGTCGTGGCCCAGTAACACTCCCACCTGGGAGATTTTCGTCATTTGTGCAAATGTTCAAATATTTTGGCAGAAAACAGTCTTGGTTGCACAATTACAATAGTCTTTTTTCTTACATGAGACGCCTTTCGCCTGTGCTAGGCATCGAAGGACGTTCTATGTCAATTATAAATTTGTTTAAAATCAGGAATTGACTTAAAAGTATATAAGAATTCCATTTGAAGTTGGTTTAACTACAGGTCACATGACCACCTTCACGTTTTAGGGGGAGGTGTTGGGTATAAAACTAAACTTATAAAATACCACTGAAAACTGTGGCTTATCATCACAATCATCAGCATCATCATTAGAGACTGGTTATGCCTTTCAGCGTTCAGCATAGAGCATAGTCCCCCTAATAAAATTCCCCCATCATTCCCTATTAAACGTTAACATTGATGCCTCGCCTGATGTTAATGATTTTACTTCAAAATCATTCTTCGCCGAATCTAAGTAGATTCTCCTTTGTCTATCTCTACTCCTCTTACCTAATGCTGCCGAGCCTATGAATCTCTCAGGTAACATTGCTTCTCCCATGCGTGTGACATGACCCCACCATCTCAGCCTGTTCGCTCTAACTGCTTTATCTATGGTGTTCATTCCCAGTTTGTCTTTGATTGCCTCATTATGGACACCCTCCTGCCATTGTTACCATCTACTAGTACCTGCAATCATTCTTGCTAGTTTAATATCTGTAACCTCCTGTATCTGCCCAGATTTCATTCCCATACAACAAAGTTGGTTGATAGATAGAGCGATGCACTGATAACTTAGTCTTGGTACTGACTTCCTTCTTCAGAAGGGAGCAGAGCTGAGCACTCACTGCATTAGCTTTGCTACACCTTAATTCAATTTATTTCACTATGTTGTCATCCTGTGAGAAAATACATTCTAGGTACTTGAAACTGTCTGCCTGTTCATTGTTCCTCCAATTTGGCACTCAATCTGTTTAAATCTCATTCCCACAGACATTACTTTTGTTTGGAGATGCTGATCTTCATGTCATACTCCTTACACCTGTGATCGAGCTCTGAAATACTAAAGTGCAACCTTTCAAAGGAATTTCCATCACCACTAAGTCATATGCATATGCGTGACTGCTTATTTTGTTTTCACCTATTTTAATCCCGCTCTGTCAGTCTCTGTTTTCAACATATGATCCATTAGTAGTATGAACAATAGTGACGACAGGTTACAGCCTTGTCTTACCCTTGAAACTACTCTGTCTGAACTTAATTAGCCGTCTACTCTAACTGCTAATGTGGCTTAACGAATAAAATACTTATTATTCAGGAAGCAACGCATCAGTCTTGCTTAAATAATTCAAATAAAATTCATCTTAAAATAAATCTGGCAGTTATTTCTTGAGAGTGGGAAAGGGGAGCGAAGGCACAGCTAAAACCGGGCCTGACTGTTAACCACGCGAAGTTTACTTGCCTACGCAGGAGGCGCTCCCTGGCCACATGCTATCACGTCGGCATAACGCCAAGCAAACATCCTGTGGTTAACAGTCAGATTCGGTTTTAGCTGTGCCTTCGCTGCCCTTTCGCACTCAAGCAATAGCTGCCACCTTTAATTTAAGATGTATTTTATTTGAATTCTTTAGATAAGGCTGACGCCTTGCTTCCTGAGTAACAAGTATTTTATTCGCTAAGCCACTGTTTTCAGTGGTATTTTATAAGTTCAGTTTTTTTACCCTACACCTCCCCGTCAAACGTGAAGGAGATCATTTGACCTGTAGTTAAACCAGGTTAAATTTTCCCTATAACGAGTACGTCTTACATATGGAATTTTTACATACTTTTATATCAATTGCTGGTATTTAAACAAGTTTGTAATTTTCCCAGAATGTCTGATGATTATAAGAACTGGCGAAACGCATCACATGTAAGAAAAATTAAAATTCTGCAACGAAGATTTTTTTTTTTTTTTTTTTTTTTGCGAAAATTTTTGTTTGGGTTACTGTACCAGTGCCGTGGGATTATGGAATGAAGAGATATCTCTTCAAATATTTGTAATCCTAAGGGACCAAATTACTCTCGTCATCGGTCCCCTAGGCTTACAAACTACTCAAACGAACTTATACTAAGGACATCATTTACATCCATTCCCGAAGGAGGACTCGAACCCCCGTAACGTGACGGCCCAAACCCAGAGCCGACACAAGGCACGTACGAAATGTGCGGGAGTCTTTTTTTTTTTCCTTTTTTTATGGGCTGGGGGCCCTCCGCGCCCACACCAACGTGGAGCCCAACTTAATAGTTCTACTGCTACCTTCGTGTTTGTTTCTTTTGTTATAGTGGATCACGGGATCTGCTGCAACTGAACTATCAATTGTGGTGTTTATATAGGCGCCTACTAGGGATGGCGTACATAGGACGTTAAGAAATCTGTAAACACGCTTGCAGGTAAGAAAGGGGCATATAAACTCGGTGACAAAATTCGCGGGACCCTCGCCTATTGGTTATATATGAAATAGTAAAGAGTGAACTTCAGTGAGTGCTCAGTGTAAATATCTATAATGGGGCAAAGAAAGGAGCGTTCAACAACAAAACTTTCTGTAATTATGTCTTTACGAGTAGCCGATCTTACTGTGCTACAAATAGCACATCAAGAACATAATTCCTTGGGATGTGCCAGTTATACCAAGCAAAGACATGTGGATACTGGCCAGAATATGGACGGTTCTAGAAAGGGTAGATTAAATCACTTCAAAAGATGATTCAAAGACATAGTAGTCACAAGTAAACCTGATCGCTTCAAAATAGTACGAGTTTCAGTAGCAGAACTCAACCATAATAGCGAAAAGCCGGTGAGTTCAAGTACTGTGATAAGAAGTCTTCAGGCAATGAATCAACGAGCGTGTAGCGGCTATGAAACCATTACTGTCGGCTATTAATAGGAAGAAAAAGCTACACTGGGCTAGACAATATAAAAGCTGGGCAGAAAATCAGTGGAAAAGATGTTTTTCATTGACGAACCCAAATTTGAGATCTTCAGTACAAAGTTCGCCGGTTGCCAAGTGAACGAATGTTACCCCAATGTGTATCTCCAACATTAAAGCATGGGAGGAATTCCCTCATGGTCTTGGGTGTTTTGGAGACTAGAGATCTTGAGCAAATGAACAGAATAATGAAGAAAGAGGATTACCATCGCATTTTAAAGTATCGTGATAAGCGATGTAGATGACGTTTGATTGGCAATGGATTTGTCCCACGGGATGATAACAACCCTAAACACACTTCAAAACTGTCTTAAGCGTATTTGGCAAATTTAGAAAAAAGAAGAAACACAAAATATGATCTATCTGTAGGTGATGTATATACAGCTTGTAACTAAATAAGTGGGAAAAAAATGTTTAAATGTTTGTATAGTCTATGGGACTTAACTACGGGGTCATCAGTCCCTAAACTTACAAACTACTTATGAACTACTTACGAACTAGGACGGCACAAATATCCATGCCCGAGGGGGGATTCGAACCCCCGACCGTAGTGGCCGTGCAGACCGTGACTGGAGCGCCTCAGTCTCCTCGGCCACCGCGGCCGGCTAAGGGGGAAAGTTCCAGGGATTCGATAGAGGACTGACACGTCCTGTACACATATGGTTTATTTATCAGGGAGAGTTGGAAAATAAGCTTCCGATGTCGACTGTGGCAGAGTTGTTTATAAAAGGAAAAAAATAGAATGCGGCATTAAAGATAGTATTATCTTTATTTTCTACTTAATTTCCAAGTATATTGAGACACGCGTCAAACCTATTTATAAGGTTGAAAAAGTCGTCCAGAAAAAAATAAAAAAATAAAAAAAGATCAGGGTGTTGCAGACGGAAGAAGTGTTGAACGGCTATGGGCGAAAGACGACACAGTAGGTGAATGCGCACGTGAAAGACACCGATACACCTTTCGATAGAGGTCGACCATGAATAAGGCAATGACTTTCTGTTTCGGATTGTTACAGGGGATGAAGCGTGGGTCCACCAGTACAATCCCGAATTGAAGGCCACATCCATGCCGCGGCGGATTAGCCGCGCGTACTGGAGCGCCGTGTTGCGGGGCGCGCGGCCGTCCGCCGTCGGGGGCTCGATTCCCCCCTCGGGCATGGGTGTTAGTGTTGTCCTATAGTTTAGTTTACCTCAGGTTAAGTAATTTGTAAGGTAGGGACTAATAACCAAGCTGTTGAGTCCCATAGATTTACAAACATTTGAACATTTTGAACCACATCCATGGAGTGGAAACATCCGTCATCACCTGCCCGAAAGAAGTTCAAAAGTGGTCCGTTTGCAGGTAAAGTGCAACTCACGGTTTTCTGGGACGCAGTGCTTCTTTCGTATGCAATGCCCTGATTTTTTCGTGGAAAGCTTCTGAAGGTTACGAAAGGGTATGACAGATGTGTGAATATACTTGGAAATTGTGTAGAAAAATAAAGATATGTGTTATGTTTAATGTCTCAATTTTTATTTTTTTATTTTATTTTTTATTAATTTATTTTTTACGTAACTGTTACCGCAGTCGACAGGAGAAACTTATTTTCCAACTCCCCCTCGTACTTTCGCTGTGTTACAGGCATTTGTTACGGTTTGTACGCAACACACTTCACTATGCAAATTGGTAATTTGTATTGATACAATGTGTAATTTACTACGTATAGAACTCTGAAGATGCTCAAAATGGCTACCACGAGCTGTAACGCAGGCGTCAGCGCTCCACATCAGACTGATTTTAACAATACTCAAGTGTTTTATTTTTAAATTTTTATGAGGGGGTGGCAATTATGCAACTAGCTGGGGGCTGCAGTTAGCCTTGCGCAGGCCCTGCCACACCGCACGGCCATTCCTGCGCGGCTCATCATTTGTATACGTCAGGAAAGTCCACACCAACATACGAAAGGAATTGTATGATTCGTCTGAAGAGGATGGTGAGTCTGGGACTGCAGTGAACGGTACAGGAAGCCTTCCGCAGCCGAGCAGCACGGTCAGTGGGCCAGACAGAGCTGGTCCATCCGGCATGCAGACGGGGTACTGACCTGAGTGTCGCGCAGGTTGGTGCGCACGTGCTCGATGCGGAACTGCGACAGGCCGTACACCTTGGACTCCTTGAGCGTGATGCGCGCGCCGGTGAAGGACTTGGTCATGTCGGGGATGTCCATGGGGTCGGGGACGGGCGCGCCCGGCATGCCCTTGGGGTCCTCCTGGCGGAAGTGGTCGAGCAGCGCCACCACCTGCTCGCTGAGCACGCGCTCGCCCTGCCGCCGCCCCAGCAGCGACACCGCGGACTCCGCCTCCCCGTCCCCGTCCTCGCCCTCCTCCTCCTCATCGCTCGCTGCTCAACAAAGCAACGCCGGGCTGAACTTAATAGCAAGTATACATATACACTCCAGGAAAATGAAAAGAGAGCACCGTGAGTTCGTCGACCGAGCAGAGGGAATATTTATTGTCACATTCTTGAGGATGTAAACAACACACCATCACACAGACAGAGCTATACGCACTTGAGTACAGACACGCCAGTACCGTGTATACCCTCCTTTTGCAGTAAAACAAGCAGTAATTCTCCCATAGAGACGATCGTAGAGGTGGCGCATGAAGTCTAGCGGAAAGGCCTGTCATGCAGTTTCCACCTGGTGCCTCATGCCGCTGATGCAGTCCGCGCAACATGACCTTTCATCCGGTCCCAAACATGCTCAATAGTGGACAGATCTGGGGATAATGATGGTCAGGGTAGTTATAGTACACCTAGAAGAGTACATTCGGTTGTGCAGGATACGTGTGGTCGTGCATTGTCCTGTTGGAAAAGCTATATCGCCTTCTTGGTGCATGAGCAGTGGCAAGATTGGTTGAATGATGGTTTCAATGTACAGTGCACCTGTCAGTTTTCCCTCAACTATCACTAGAGGAGAACGGCTGGTGCGGGATATAGCTTCCCACTCCATAACACCAGGTGTCGGCCCCATTTGCCTCATTCGCGTACACTTCAGATTTTAGCACTCCCCTGCACGGCATCGCACACGCATGCGAACATCATTGGTACCGAAGTAAAAGCGACTCACACCATTGAAGACACGTGTCCATTCATACCTTCATAAGCGCCTACCGTGACACCACTGGTCGCTGGATGAACGATACTTGGGCGTCAGTAGAGGACTCCCTAACACCACGCATGATAGTGTATCATGGTATGGGGATCCATGTCCTACTCTGGCAGTTCTCCTCTAGTGATCGTCTAGAGAACATTGACATTGCACAGTACATTTAAACCATCATTCAACCCGTCTTGCTATCACCCATCCACCAACAAGGCGATATACTTCTCTAACAGGAAAATATACATCCACATTTATCCTATGCCACCCAACGTCTTCAAGGTATACGTCAACTACCCTGGCCAGCACGATCCCCAGATCTGTCACCCATTGAGCATTTTTGGGACCTCATGCAACATCATGTCAGGCGGTCTGCATGAGTGACACGAAATGTGGCCCAACTGAAGCACCAGGTGGAAATTGCATGGCAGGCCATTCCACAAGATCTCATTCGGCGCTTCTATGATCGTCTCCATGGAAGAATTACAGCCTGAATTGCTGCAAAAGATGGGTATACACATTACTAACGTCGACATTGCGCTGCAGCGAAGCGGCCGAGCGCATTGAGGCACTATGTTTCAGTGCGCGAGGCCATTCCCCGTCGGCAATTCGAATCCCCCCCTCGGGCATGGATGTTTGTGCTGTCTTTAGTATACGTTTGCTGACATTGCTCATGCTCTGGTGACTGTACTCACGTGCGTATGGCTTTGTCCTCTGCTGATCTAATAATTCATGGTGCTCTTTTTTCATTTTCCAGGAGTGTATGTACTCAATTAATTAATTAACTTACTTATTTATTTAACCTGGCAAGATTAGAGCCTTCAGGACCTCTCTTACACCTAACCAGGCATTCTACATATTTTACTTTTCCAATATTACACGAGTTATACTAAATCACTAAAAATTAAACTTTGCAATCAGTACAGCTAACAAAATGACATACACACTGTTTATATTCGTATTTGATAAATAAGACACATGGCAAGTATTACAAAACGAAAAGGTTTTAATAATTATAATTAAATTAAATAAATTGAAATTAATCAAATTAAATTGAAATTGCCGGCCGCGGTGGCCGAGGGGACTGAGGTGCTTCAGTAACGGTCTGCACGGCCACTACGGTCGGGGGTTCGAATCCCCCTCCGGCATGGATATTTGTGCCGTCCTTAGGATAAGCTAGTTGTTAAGTAGTTTGTAACTTTAGGGACTGATAACCCCGTAGTTAAGTCCCATAAGCTTAACTTTAAAAAAAATTGAAATTAATTAAATTAAGATGAAAATAAATCAATTTTAATAATTAAAACCACAATTATTGTGTCTGCTAGCAGTAGTGGGCATGGAGGAAGGGATGGGAAAGGGGGAGAAAAATGAGTCTGATAATACTCACATAAGGAGATACAACAGAAGAGCAGATTATGGTGAAAGAAAAAGGAGGAAGAGAAATAACGGAGAGAAGAGCATTTACTATCACAGAGAGAAAAAACTGACTGTATACGTCAGTTTTGGCGACAGTTTAAAGAGCATGACATAAGGAAGTGTTTCAACTTTTTCTTAAACGTAGCAGAAGACTGAATCGTGCGAAGAGAGCAGGCAGTTTGTTCCAGAGGCGAACAGCAGAGACAGCGAAGGAGTCTGCAAATGTTTTCGTTTTATGAATGGGCACAGCTAGGGTACTAGATAAGAGGAATCTTGTGTTAATATTATGATAGCACGAAAGATGGTAAAATTATGAGGCAAGGTACTGTGGTGCTTGCTCACTTAGCAGTCGATGGAGAAGGCACAGCGTGTGGTACAGGCGTAGTTCGTCTAGACGTAGCCTACCCTAACTGGCTGTATGAAGCACTGACAGGGTTATACCGACGAATGTTGCGTGTATACCGTAACACGCATTCATTAATAACTCTAACCGTCTTTTATTTTTGCTACATGTACCATGCTGAATCATATCACAAAAGTATAGGTTTGGTAGAACGAGTGATTGCACTAGCTTGCATTTTACGTCTTGTGGAAAGATGTTACGAAACTTTTAAATGGCGTAGAGGCATGCGGAGGTCTTCCTGCATACAGTGACTGTATTATCTGCCCAATTTAAATGTTCATTGATAATGACAACCACATTTTAACTGTTTTCTGATATTGTATTGGCATACCGTCAAATTGAATGGGAGGTAACTGATCGCGAAATTCAAAACTTATTAATTCCTGACGGACAACTAAGATTACTTGCGCCTTTTTACCATTTAATTTTAGTCCCAGATTTTTCGCCAATGTTACGACTAAAGACAGATCCTCATTAATCTGGGCAATCACAGTGTTTATATCTTCAGGTCTGGTACTTTGGTAGAGCTGAATGTCGTCTGCATATAACTGATATTTACAGAAAGTCAGAACCGATGAAATATCTTTGACATATAAAGAGAACAAAAGTGGACCTAAAACTGATCCTTGTGGCACATCAGAAACAACATACAAAAACTTCAAAGGATCTATGTAGCTGTCTATAAAACAGTGAAAAGATAACATACAGGAACGAAGAACAGCAGAATCTGCAGTTTGGAAAGTTATACATGTAGAGGGGCAAAGCTGATCTGGAGCCATTTGATTAACAAGTCTAATTACAGATTATTGACAAGTGCACTTAATCCCCTTCCCAACTCCTTCCCCCCTTCCTCCACTCCTCTCGGTCCTCCGTTTACACTAAGACATCGTTTCATGTCTGCCTGCATCGACCAGCAACCAAGACCAGACTTACTGTATTACTGAGCCAGCTGATGGACTACACCGTTCCTGACACAATTTTGATATCAGATTGATTCCAAAAATGTTCAAACGTTTGTAAATCTATGCGACTTAACAACTTTGTTTACAAGTCGCTAGGCTTACAAACCACTTAAATTAACTTAACCTAATGACAACACACATACCCATCCCCGAGGTAGGACTCATACCTCTGATGAGGAGCAACCACATTCTAGGCAACAAGGCACCCTAGAGTGCACGGCCATTCCCCTGCGCCAAAGGTTGATTGCCTGAACAAGATGGGGCAGTGGTGACACACTGGACCCAAATTTGGAAGGACAATGGTTCAAATCTACATATGTCCAGCCACATTTAGTTTTTTCGTGATTTCCCTAAACTACTGGGCAAATACTGGGATGGTTCCTTTGAAACGGCATGGCAGATTGCCTTCCACATCCTCACCCAAAAAATCCAGGTGTGTCTGTAATCACCACACTCTCAAGGTGAAGTTAAACACTATGCTTCCATCCTTCCTTCAGATTGATCAGCTTTTAATTAAATTGAGCAATTAATTTTCTCCTCAGGCCTCTTCATGTGCTAATTTGTCTACCTGCAGTGGCCAGTATCAAAGACATGGCTTCCTGAGACACTCAGCTACTGGGAATAAAATGCCACTGACCTGCCCAGGACTCGAACCGTGGACCTCTTGATTACAGATCCCATACCCACCACGCTATCAAACTGATATCAGTTTGATGGACTTTTAATTAAACTGATCAATTAATCCCCTTTCCACAAGCCTTTCCCCTCTCTCTTCTGAGTCACCTGAGAATTATGCACGTATGCAAGTATGCAAAATACCCAAGAGGACGCCAAAAACATTATGGAAAGATTGGGTAACATATCCTGGAGACCGCGAAGATGGACTACCATCTGCAATAGATTTATTCTGTAATTATCTTCATACCGATAATTACACCATTTCTTAACATTAACGGCCGTAATTTCACATATTCGAAATATTTAAACATTTCCACCGGGTCAGGGCATTGAAATAAATACAATGGCAAACATAAAACTTTGTGCTGAACCGAGATTCGAATAGGCAGGGGCACTACAATCGTAGTGTGTATAAGATGAGAATTTGGGTTGGAAGGGAAGTGTGCCTGAATAGCCTAACTGATTGCCGGAAGCCATGGCTTCGCGCGCCCAATTAGAGGGCTCATCGCCCTCTGTAATAAAAAAAAAGGTGGGCAAAACAATCAACGAACACCAAGAATGAACCTGAAGAAACACCGCAAACGATCGATGAACCTGAAGAAAAAGGAAAAAAAATTATTATGGTGTATGCGGGCTCAAAGCAGGAAATACGTCTTCGAATCCCGGTCCAGCACAAATTTTCATCTTTGCCGCTGTATTTATTTCTATGCCCTCAAACGGTCGAAATGTTTAAATATTTTGAAATCGTTGTTGTATTCCATCTGGGTTTCTTCTCTCCTGAATTCATCTAAGTTTTATTAAAACATCAGTACCGAACGGCCAGTAACCTCTGGGTACCCCAGATAAAGATTGCAGTCCCCAAAGGAAATCAAACACTCTCCTGCTTCGAGGGGGTCGAGCTCCGCACATCTTATCGAAATCATGGTCACTTTGGGTAATAGGGACGAAATCGTCTTCCGACATCTTCACGTAACTTAGTGACGATTTTATGAAACATCGAAGAATTCAGGAGACATGAAACATATCCCTCGAGTGAAATATAAGAGCACTAGGAAAAACCAATCACTCGAAATAAATCCGAATATGAAGGAAGAACAATGTCACCAAACAAACAAAACATGCAACGCCCATCGTTGAGTAACATTTGACACTCAATACGGATACCATTTTTGAAGCAAAATTGGAAGAGAAGTGATAAAACCCTGGAATGCATCATAATCTCTGCCATATTACAATATGAGAGCAGTGCTGAACGTACACAGTGTCGCAAAAGCGGATCCGAAATATATTTTACTTATATCATGTTATATCGTATTGAACAATGTGGATTCAAGATTTATAACTTGGAAGTTTTGGTTTTCTCTATATCAAAGTAAGATGAAAATTATTCCAAATGTCTTAAGAAAGTGTCGAGATCTACAATGTCCTACAATTGTGCGAGATCCGTAGCTTCCAACCTTACGAATTATATGGAGAATTGCACAGCATAACTGATACAATTGCCATAGATAACAGAAAAGAAAAGAAATTAGCCCAACTATTTGTACTGCCATTCTAACACAATCTTCCTCTGCCGAAAGAAGCATTTCCAAATTAAAACGAATGTATACTGTATACACAGGGTGAAAATTACTGAAGTATACGGAACAAAACGTACATTAGTTGCAAACTACGGAATGCACACACTTTATTCAGCATGTAAACGTAACTACAGATATTCGGATTTAGGTTATGACATGTTCGATGTAACGCCTATCGTGGCTATGATGTGGCGCAGACGAATATCGTAATTCTGCATGACCCCCTGAAGTGTGGGACGTCCTGAATGGCTGTTTTGAGCTCAGCAACGGTTTCTGGTTTATTTATGTACACCTTGTCTGTAAAATAGTACCACAAAAAGGAGTCGCATGTGTTCAGATAAGGAGAATATAGCGGCCAATGGAGTCTGGCTACTCCAGAGCTAGAAGGCGGTCCGAGTATGTGCTCCATCAAACACTCTCCTTCCTGAATGAGATCGAGCTCCGTGTTGAATTAACCATATTTTGTAAAAATCTGGGTCACTTTGAATAATGGGGATGAAATCATCTTGCAACACCTTCACTTAGCGTTCGGTCGTCACTGTGCCATCAGGGAACATCGCACCGATTACTCCCTTACTGGACACAGAGTACCACACAGTCACCCGCTGAGCGTGAAGAGACTAGTCGATCGCGAAATGCGCATTCACCGTCCCTCAAACGCGCCAATTTTGATGAATGCATCCAGAGTTTCGTCGCTAGAGCAAACAAACATTCACATGCGTACGCGCATACTAACTTCCACAATGACCCGCGTGCAGTTTGAACGTCCTAACGCAAACCGTTCATAATCTGACGACTTTATTTCCAGTACGAGGGTCGACCTCAAAGTAAGTTCCGTTTCAATTTCTATCCTCGGCAGCGCTACGATCGCCGTTCCGAGATTGCGCGGTAGTTACCCTGGCTCAAGAAGAAGACATGTACGCCATTTTCAGATCACTGCTGCCGACGTGCGCTTTATAACGCATCTTTATACTGTCAGCCGTAATTGAAAATGCCGCCACGTGTGAAATCAGATCTGTGATTCGTTTTCTAAACGCAAAGGAAATTTATCGACAAATCTGAAAGGACAAAATGCTATGAGTGATTCAATGGTTAGAAAATGGGTCAGACTGTTCAATGAACGACGTTATCAAGTGCATGATGAAGAACTAAGGGGACGCCCGTTTGTGGTTACTGATGAACTGATTCACACAGCTGAAGAGAAGATAAGGCGCAACCGTAAGTTTACACTTCGTGCCCTTGCTACGAAGTTCCGCAAATATCACGATTACCAATTCATGAAATCGTTACTGAAACACTGAATCTTCGAAAACTTTGCTGACGTTGGATACCCAAAATTCTTACTGAACAACACAAAAAACAACGTATGAGCAGTGAACTTCAGTTTTTGTCACGCTACAATGAAGAAGGCGATAGTTTTCTTTCTCGGGTAGTAACGGGGGATGAAACTTGGGTATCGTACGACACCCCTGAAAGAAAACAGTATCAATGGTGGAGGCCACTTCATCCCAACTAAGATAACCTAAGCAAAACTTTACCCCCTAGAAAAGTCATGTGCACCGTTTTGGGAGTAAGAAAAAGAA
Organism: Locusta migratoria; assembly: GCA_026315105.1. Classification (NCBI taxonomy): domain Eukaryota; kingdom Metazoa; phylum Arthropoda; class Insecta; order Orthoptera; family Acrididae; genus Locusta; species Locusta migratoria. Next base: position 443,620,072 of record CM048748.1, on the reverse strand, counting down.
TTTTGCTGATAGATTTGTTACCACGAGGCCTAAACAATCAATGCACATGGTTAATCCGAGGCCATTAATAAATTGCGCGGTGCAATACAGAACTAGCGCCGAGGATTACTGACAAATGGTGATGTTTTCTTCCACGATAACTCTTCAACGATGATGACGAGCTGAAAGGAAACGTTACCTTATGGTTGAATACACAGGTTGCAACCTGCTATGAAGAAGGCATACAAAACCTTGTGCCACGCTATGACAGTCCAACAAAATTTCGAAAGCTATGTATAAAAGTAGTTTAACAGTTGTAGATATTTGTACAATAAATACTTTTTTGTATCTGTACACGGTTGTTTTATATAACCAAACGGGACTTACTTTGTGGTTCAAGAATTGAGCGGATTGAGGGGGGACGCAATGGTGCGCACCATTGTCTAGTATTTTGCTCTAAAAGGCGGCTGCAGAATGTGACACACCAGGAAACATTTATAATTTCCCTCGAGAGATGAGTTATTCTGGTGTATTAATGGTATATTCTGCAGCTCATAGGCTGCATTTACTGCCACATAAAACAAAATATTTGATAATGGCGCTTACCATTGTGTTTGCCCAAGCTGCTCAGTTATCATCATGTAAGAAGAACAATGAGACAGCAAAGATTTCCAGCTTTGACAATTTCATTTTACTTAATGTTTAACCGTTAGTTTCTACGGAAATTACAGAATAATGTTTTCATTTTTATGAATCTACATATAAACTCCGCAGTCCATCGTAAAGTTCACGGCGGAGGGTACACTGTACCACTACTAGGCATTCAAATGTTCAAATGTTTGTTAAGCTTATGGGACTTAACTACGGGGTTATCAGTCCATAAACTTACAAACTACTTATCAACTAGCTTATCCTAACGACGACACAAATATCCATGCCCGAGGGGGGATTCGAACCCCCCACCGTAGTGACCATGCAGACCGTGACTGGAGCGCCTCAGTCCCCTCGGTCACCGCGGCCGGCTACTAGGAATTCCCTTTCCTATTCCACTCCCAAATAGAAAGAGTTGCAAAAGAATGTCTACATGCCTCCTTAAGAGTCCTAATTTCTCTTGTCCTTGTGTTTATTACGCGAAATGTAAGTAGGCAGCAGGAAGAACGTTCTACATTCAGCTTCAAATTCCGGCACTCTAAATTTCCTATCGAAAAGAATATCGTCTTTCCTCCAGCGATCCCCATTTTTATTTCCCGAAGAATTTCTGTGACACTCGCGCATTGGTCGAGCCTACCAGTAACAAACCTAGCTGCTCGCATCTGAACTGCTTCTACGTTTTCCTTTGTGCTAATCTAAATGTTCAAATGTTCGTTCAGCTTAAGGGACTTAACTGCGGGCTCACCAGTCCCTAAACTTACAAACTACTTATGAACTACCTTATACTAAAGACAACAGGAACATACATGTCCGAAGGGAGATTCGAACCCCCGACCGTAGCGGTCATGCAGACTGCTACTGGCGTGCTGCGGACCGCTCGGCCACTGCGGCCGGCTAAGCTGATCTGCTGCGGGTCCCAAACACTTGAGCAATACTCAAGACGTGATCGTACAAGCGGTCTCGTTTACAGATGAAGTACATCTTCCCAAAATTGTTCCAATAAACCGAAGCCGGCCGCGGTGACCGACGGGACAGAGGCGCTCCAGTCACGGTCTGCACAGCCAGTACGGTCCGGGGTTAGAATCCCCCCTCGGGCATGGATATTTGTGCCGTCCTTAGTATTAGTTAGTTCATAAGTGGTTTGTAAGTTTAGGGACTGATGACCCCTTCGTTAAGTCCCATAAGATATACAAACATATGAACATTTTTTGAATAAACCGAAGTCGGTTGTACGCTTAACTCACAACTGTCGATACATGTTCGTTCCCTTTCATAACGCTCTGCATGTTACGCTTAGATATTTGAACTACGCGACTACATAAAAACGCTCACTACTAATGCTGTATTCGTATATTACTGTGGTGACGCACAAGTCTAAAGTGCGCGCCACCTACTTAAGCCGCGCGCCGCCATGCACGCACGGTGCGGCGTTCTTAGGACGTCAGCCACGAGCGCCCTTTGCTACAACTCCGCTCGTGGCCACCACTGAACGACATCGTTCACTTGGGACTGAGATAGGAACCAGTAAACACTTGGGAATCAGATAGGCACCAGTTAAGACTTGGCTATCGGATGGGCACTAGGAATCATCGGTAGGCAGGCCTCTATCTAATCTATGTATCAGCATTCTGCAGTCAAGAACTATGTAAAAGTTAAGTATTACTAAGACTCTATGCAATATATATCTCGTTCTAATTTACTCTAGTGTTTCTAGTTTCTGCTGTCCTACTGGCTGCTCACCACCGTACCTGCACAAGCGTGCATCCTTTATTCCTGTGTCGGTCTCTTCCTACTCGGCCATCGACACCCAGGAGCACCGGCGGAACGAGAGACAAAAATTACGGGATTGTTTTTCCTACACGTGTGCATCATCTTACATTTTTCTACATTTAGAGGTAGCTGCCATTCTTCGCACCAATTAGAAATTTTGTCTGTCATCCTGTATGCTATTACAGTCAGTTAAAGGCGACATAAAAAAAAAAAAAAAAAAAAAAAAAAAAAAAATCAAATGTTTGTATAGTCTATGGGACCTAACTACGGGGTCATCAGTCCCTAAACTTACAAACTACTTACGAACTAGGACGGCACAAATATCCATGCCCGAGGGAGGATTCGAACCCCCGACCGTAGTGGCCGTGCAGACCGTGACTGGAGCGCCTTAGTCCCCTCGGCCAAAAGGCGACATCGTCCAAACTATAATAATTAGGGGTTTTCCTGCAGAATGTATTAAAAGGCTTCCAATATTAGAGATTAAAGAATGTGTTGATCCCCAGACAATCTTTTTCAGCGAAAGTTTTGTCAACTATGTAGCCTATAATATATACACACGAACTTCTTTCAAGGGCATCTAGGTTTAGTACTGAGATCTCCAGAGCATTAAAATAGATTGGCATCTCGTCTAAGATCTCTCCAACTACATCTTTCAGAGAATGAGTGAGACTAATTTAAGTCATAATGTTTCCAGTAGCGTATTTAATTAATAAGTCATGCAGCGAACTTAATAAATAACACAACGAGGCGCCAGAGCAAAACACAAGGAGAAGAACGGAGAAAGTTAGCATAAACTCAATTATCTCTATCACAAACTTCGTGTACTCTGCCGTCGAGAACAATATATTGCGTTCTATGACTTAGGAAGTCTCCCAGCCGGTCACAAATGTGTGACTTCTGAATAAGAATTGTTAATGAAATGCGTCTCCTCCTGCCGCCGGCTGTTTTGCGGTGACTCAGTGGTCCTCATCTCCAGCCCGGTTTATCTGTCAGAGGCTGGCCTTTGGCCAGAGCGAGCAGCTCTAATCACTCCCGGATGCGGCCTCTCCGCTATTTGCACTGCCCCTCTATTACTGATGAGGCTAGGCGGGCGCAACTCTCCACATGTAGTGAGCTTCTTGATGCTGTCGCGTCGTTCAAATATCTAGGCGTAACATTGCAGAGCGATATGAAATGGAACGAGCATGTAAGGACAGTTGTGAGTAAGGCGGACAGCCGACTTCGGTTTATTGGGAGGATTTTGGGAAGATATACTTCACCTGTAAAGGAGACCGCGTATAAAACGCTTGTACGACCACGTCTTGATTATTGCTCAAGTGTATGGGACCCGTAGCAGATCAGTTTAAAGGAAGACATAGAGGCGGTTCAGAGACGAGCAGCTAGATTTGTTACCGGTAGGTTCGACCAATGCGCGAGTGTCACGGAAATGCTCCGGCAACTCAATTGGGGATCGCTGGAAGCAAGACGACGTTCTTTTCGTGAATTTCTGTTAAGTAAATCTAGAGGGCCGGAATTTGAAGCTGTGTGTAGTACGATCTTGCTGCCGCCTACTTACATTTCGCGTAAAGATCACAAAGACAAGATAAGAGAAATTAGGGCTCGTACGGAGGTATATAGGCATTCTTTTTTTCCTCGTTCAATTTGGGAGTGGAATAGGAAAGGAAATGCCTAGTAGTGCTACAGTGTACCCTCCGCCACGCACCTTATGGTGAATTGCGAAGTATGTATGTAGATGTAGATGTACCGTGCCCAACAGTCTTCTTCAGTTCTCGTCAAGAGTACTTGTACCAGAATGCAGTGATTTGTTCTTGTGATTTTACCTTTGACTCATTCAAAATTTTTATTTCAGTATTATCAGTGTGACGACCCAATATGGTAATATATTTTACGACTTGAGCACAGTCCCATCTGGATGACGATGAAGTAGTACTTCGTTCTCTTATGTTGTGATATTATCTACACGTAGAATGTGCTCCTTGTACAAAACTCTAAGCAGGTAATTTATTTTATGTTACGTGCCCATTGTAAATAGCATCTAAGGATGACAACTGCTGAAACTGGTTATGAATTCAAATAAAATATCAAAGACGTAGAAGTGGGAGAGAGGCATTGAATTAAAATTTGTGCCGCGGCCGGGACTCGAATCAAGACTTCCTGCCTACTGGACAAGCGCTGTAACTAATAAGACACTGCGACATAATGGATACGGCGCTAGCACGAACTGTCTTCCAGCACGTCTACCTTCACAACACAAACTTCAATTCTGCCTCACGTTCCACTATTGTAATTCGGTTAAATTTAATTCTACCACGCGTGTAGAATGCTTTCGTGCCCTGTTAGTATACACTATAGCTGAGGTTCCCAAACTGTCCAGTCGCGACTCACTACTTGGTCGCTTTTCTATTCAGGTGGGTCTGCGGACTTCTGTCAGAATTGAAAATGACAGAAGTGAAAATGACTGAATGAAATATGTTACGTACAAAACAATTTTTAAAAAAATTACCAAAGTGTGTTCTATAAGTTTTATTGTTTCCATGTTACTACTTTTCATGTCGTAAAGATGACTAACAATTAACTCCTACCGCTTCATAATTTAAAATGATAAAGGCCAATTCACACACACGTCACGTTACGTAACCGTCCACATTCCACAATGTATTCCTAATGGTGGTATTCACACTGCCCTTCATATCACGTCAAGCTTTCTCCAGAAGCATGTTTTGAAGAAATGCTCGTCTGCTAACATGGGAAATTAGCCTATTTTCAACACGCGAATTTCATGCTGTAGTCGACTATTGCACGGTGTACACGCTACTGTTTCTTATAAACCGTTATTTTATTATTATACTTTGTTTTAGCGGTAAATTCCAAATGTATTTATTTCTATCTATCGCTACACGGTGAAGTCGGTCAGTGATGTGAGTTGTTACATATTAAACAGTTTATCTCTGTTGTCAACAAAAAATAATACTGCTAATCCGGAGAGTGACAATTTTTCTTCTACCCCGAAATAAATTTCTTAGATACGGATAAAAAGACATAGGAACGGTATTAGATCCCCAAACATTAATATTTTTGGTCTACATCGTTAACCCTACCCACTCCAGTATCAGACTACGTCGGACATTACGATTTTCCGCTAAAGCAGCTACTATCTGAAGCAGTTCAAGAGCATTAGTCTCATATTACGTGTGCTCGAGAGGTATTGACGCAGGCCATACGTCAGCCGTAATCATCATGTTCGTGAACGGCGCGTGCGAATTTGCGATTCTTTAGGGGCCCATATCTCAGGTTCTATTCATCTCAGAATGTAGGGGTAAAGTGTTCTGGATAGATATTGGCCTAGTAATCATTTGTGTACATATTAGAAGAATGGGTATACTATAGCTATCATACAGTACATCGTCAAAATTTTCAAAGTTACATACTTCCTGGAGCCCATGCAAATTGAGCAAATCAGTTGGCTATTGTACATGACGTGTAGTCTATGGTGGGCTATAAACGGGGTACAAAAGCGCCATTCATTCATGGGCGGTTCCTGAGAAAATCTCAAAAAACCATGATTTTTTGGTACCAAAAACACGAATTGTGGGGATGGTCACTTGGATACTTTCTATTCACTGCAAATCTTCGAAATTTTTACCATACGTTCTTATGATGATATTCTCGAGGCCGCTTTAATATCGTTTTTCGATATCGTTATCCGTTATCGAGATCCAAACGTTGAAAGTTATCATAGTTTTGCGCAAAATCACAAAACCCGATTTTTAGCCGTTTTAGCACCGTGAATCGCAAATATCTAAATAAGTAACCATAGAAAATTGTTCAAATATTTTCAATACATCCTGTAGACATTTATCTATAAACGGCATTTTTCAGTTTTCGTAAATCTTAGTCCGTTAGCACGATGCGGCCGATAAACCGCGATATTTTACTAGAAAAAATGCGTATTGTGCTGAAAGACGGCGTTCGGACAGCTGTGAAACTAACCATGCGATTTGAAATCAGGTACTAGGCGAAAAATTTGATTGAAATCTTCGGTCGATGAAGGGGTGGTTTTTGTTTTAGTTTACTTTACAGTTAATATGCCGCATCCGGTTTAGTGAACTATTGCAACATATTTTAAAGAGATTGCAGAGGTGAAAACACATTGCGTAGACTTCTCGTATGGTTGATTTTAAGTTATACATAGCTGCGCATGAAATGTAGATAACATATCGAAATTTTATTTAAAACTTAGAGCAGAATGATATCTTATGTGGTATTGAGATATCGGTCCGCGAATGATAGCACGCGACAGTAATAGGTTCGAAAATGCTGTTTCTGATTATGAGGTAACGTATCTTGAGGAATAGGAAATGACTAAAATGTTATTTCTATGTTGTTTAGGTGTTTATCTGGAAAATCCGTTTCGCGTTTTTGGAAATGTGTATTCGTTATCGCGATACGCTACAAAAATCATAATTTTTGGTATCAAAAGATCCAACTGCGAGCATTGACAAATCTACAATTCTATTCATGGCAAATCGTCGAAATTTTTACGACGCGTTTTAATATTATACTATCCTAATTTTACTCACTATTGATTTCATGTTATATAAGCAGTACACTCTGATGAACAGGAAAAGACGGGAACCAGCTGAAAAATGCTCCTGCCGGAGCACAGAAAAGGCGAATATGTTTTCTGACACAAAAGTGTGGAACCAGCTGCCTCAATCCTCATTCCGACTTCCTCACCAAACATTTTGGCATGCGAACATATTCGCGCTTTTTTGGGCTGAATGTGAGTAGGACAGAGACAGTGCAACAGGCATAGAGAGCCATATATGACGGAACAGAGAAAGTGTCAGTTCAGGAGAAATGCATATGCATGAAAACAGCAGTTGGAAGCGAGACGAGATGTCGGAAGTCAGGAACAGTGGCAACAACAAACTAAGACAGATGCAGGTAATAGCAATTGGAGCAAAAGGGAAAACAGTGGGAAACTGAGACGAATGGAGACCATACATGAAGCATGAGTGTGCGGCTCTCCAGTACTATAGCACGAAACAATTTGTTCAATTTTTCCTATCCCCAGTACCTACGTGCTAAGGTTTTCCGGTCTACAGGTCAAACCCAAGCAAACCATCCCCATGGACATTTGTGTACAGGAGACAATCGTGATTGAAGACAATGAAAGCCGACTCTAAGTAAGGAAGAAAGGATACTGGCAACAGGACAGGAAGTGAATGGGACAACGTCCGTGGGGCAGAGAGACGATGAAAGTGGCAGAAACTGACAGCGGTGAAGAATCGCGAGGGAAAGGGAGGAAGGCCTTAAAAGTTTGACACAGACAGAAAGCGGCAGTGGGAGAGACAGCAAACAAACGGACAGAGACATATATAGACACTGACAGTGAGACGACATTGCTGACTATGACGGCTTAACTGGGCAAAAGTATTTACAAAGTTATGCGCTAAAAGTGCGTGAATACGATCACATGCCAAAATTTTTGGTGAGGAAGTCGGAATGAGGATTGAGGCAGCTGGTTCCACACTTTTGTGTCGTAGAACATATTCGCCTTTTCTGTGCTCCGGCAGGAGCATTTTTCAGCTGGTATGACAAATGACCTAGAATTGGAACAGACAGTATGTACTACTAGCTGAACACCCGGCGTTGCCCCGGTACTTATTTATTCCAGCCTTCAATTTATACTTCTCCTATCCCTTCTCTCTCTCTCTATCTCTATCTCTATCTCTCTCTCTCTCTCTCTCTCTCTCTCTGTCTCTCTGTCTGTCTGTCTCTCTCTCTCTCTCTCTCTCTCTCTCTCTCTCTCTCTCTCTCTCTGTGTGTGTGTGTGTCAATCTCTTTTTTCTTCTAAAATCATGTTATATTTATAGGAGAACATTTTAAAAAATAAGGCTGTCTTGCATAATGTACAAAATTATAAGTGCAGTATTCAAACAAAGAAAGACGGTAATCAAAATACAAATGACATATAAAATTCGTACAATTTATTGAGTTATATGTTGTACAATTTTATACTTTTTCAGGTTTATATTCCTTTGTATAAATGCTATATGTCTGTAAAATCTGTTGAGAACACAATTAGTAGTAACGAAGTAATAGATTAAAACTTGGTGCAAGATGGGGCGGTTTTCCATGATTGTTACTGTTTATGTTCTCGTTTATCACGAACTACGTGACGTATTGTGATTTAATTTCGAAGGTACATTCAGCTATATGTGTGTATACCGTTTGTAAAATTTCCTGCGGCTACAATTTGTAGCGTAGAAATTATAAACTGTAATGTCATACCGAATGCAGTAGTTTTAGTCCATAAACAGCGGAAAAGTAGTAACCGATAATTTGTTTCCTTTTATCATTCTACTGTGGATGGTAGCGAGGAAAGATATAATAAAGGTTTGAAATTATCTTTAAAGTTTGTTGGAAGTCGCTAACTACTCTCATTCTCATACAGTATATGAAAAAATTCTCGTCACACAATGTGGCAGTCTTTTGCGAGTCCTATTGTTTATGATGTCATATCTCCTGAACCATGTGTCGTATATGATTACTAACCCTGCAGCAACTGTCACCTCGCGGTAAGGAATATGTGTATCAAATATGGTTGAAATTGGTCCACTGGTTTAGGAGGAAATGTGTAATACTGTAGCTGTTTTTCTCGCATCTCATTGTTTATGACGTCATATCTCGCGAACTTTGTGTCGTACTACGATAAAATATCGATCGCACGTTTAGTGGTATGTTTGTATACTGTCTGCAACATTTCTCGCGAATACAATTAATAGTGTACGAGTAATAAATTGTAACGTCATGCCAAATGCCGTAATTTTACTGCATGAACGCCGAAAAAGTAGTAAGCGACAAACTTTTTTCCTTTCCTCATTTTGTTGGGGTTGTCACCTAGAAAAGGTTTCCTAAAGGTCTGATATTATGTTTAAAGTTTGTTGCAAGTCGCTAAGTGCTCTCCTTCCCAAATAATGGACTGATAAAAATCACACTATCACGTGCCGCAAGACGGGGAAGTTTTGATTGTTTATGACGTCATATCTCCGCCCTATCGCAAAAACTTTTCTTAGCTGACATCTTCTATCTATAAAGTACATTCCGACCAAATTTCAGCTTCGTAGGTGAAGTAGTTTTCGAGATTTCGTGTTTAGTCAGTGAGTGAGTGAATGAGAATCATTTCGCTTTCATATAGATAGAGATAGCGGAAAATCGCAATGTCAGACGTAGTCCGACAGTAGAGTGGGCTGAGTTAATCGTGCTATAGCCCTATGACTAGCTGAAGAGACGTCGGATCAACGTAACTCGAACGTTATTATAAAAACTTACAGTAATAATAACCGAATTATCCAAAATTTTCCTGGGCTACATGATGCGACGTGGTGCCCCCTCCGTCCCTCTGCAACAACAAAGACATCAGAACTACAGTTAAAACTATGGAGATCGACGATGCCCCAACTACCGAACATTCTCAGCTTCGTCGATTTTACCTACGAGAAAAAGAAATAATAGAGGGAGACACGCCACAAATGGCGCTGTCCACCATGGGACTCGAAGAATTTAAAGGGTATTTATCTTCAAAAAAATTATACACCTAACTTCTAATCTTTGGTGCTTAGGTTGCATTTCACGACGGTTTCATGCCTGGAACGTTAACGAGTCCGGGGTTACGCTACAGCATTCTTCGAATTGGCACTCCTGCATTTAGTTTCAAACTTCTGTGCCGTTATAGAAGATAATGTCGAGATATATTGTAAGCGACGCAGTGTTACGCAGTATAGTACAATATAGCACTAACGACATGGCTACATCTACGTACTTACTCTGCAGATCACATTTGAGATACTGGCAGAGGGTACATCGAACCGACTGCAAATGTTATGTTCAACTGTTTGTGTAGCTATGGGACCAAAATGTAGTGGTCATCAATCCCTAGACTTTTAAAACAACTTAAACTAACTCAGGCTAAGGACAACACACACACACACACACACACACACACACACACACACACACACACACACACGGCCGAGGGATGACTCGAACCTCCGACGGGGAGTAGACACACACACACTGCGCCTTAGAGCACACGGCTACTGCCGCGCGGCGAACTGTTTTCATAATATTTCTCTGTACCGTTCCAATCTGTAATACCGCGCGACGAAAAGGAACACCTAAATCTTTCCGTTTTCGATCTGATTTATCTTGTTTTGTTTATCATGATTGTGTCGCGCAATTTAGGTGGATGCTATCGAAATATGCTTCGTAGTTCACGAACGTCATTTAAATGCCTAGGAAAAAAAAATTCTGTAGTTTGTGATACAATTCACATTCATAAATAAAATTTCTCTTACTCCATCAAAAATCGGTCCTTACTTTAAAAATGACCCTCGTACAATCAAAGACAGTAAATACTCTTCTTGGAACATATAGCACGTAAAGGTGCTACTTCAAAACGAAGCAGAACATTTTCTTCAAACTAATGGTACAGTGTAATTTTCCTTGAAAGCTAAAGAACCTTATGTAAATTGAGGCCGTTACTCTCTTCATTAATAGAACAGTGAACTTTTTCTGTGTTGATGAAATCTGAATTTTTGTTTGTTTCTATTGTGTCCGATGGTGTAATTTTAGACAATTGAGTGACTCTAGACATTTGTAAAAAATAAAATAAAATAAAAAATTATTTCGGCACATAAATGGACTATGAAAAAACCAAGAAATTTGTCGAGGGACTATAAGATTATCATTCAAGAATGGAAATCTTCTCCCTACAATGAAATCTGGAATTAATAGCATTAATGACATGTGTAGTGTTCGGTCAGTGTAAATTAGTCAGAAAGAGTGATTCTCACATAGACCACTTCCCAAACTATAATAATTAGGGGTTTTCCTGCAGGATGTATTAAAATGCTTCCAATATTAGAGATTAAAGCGCATGTTGATCCCTAGACAATCTTGTTCATCGAAAGTTTTGTCAACTATGTAGCCTATAATATATACACACGAACTTCTTTCAAGGGCATCTAGGTTTAGTACTGAGATCTCCAGAGTATTAAAATAGTTTGGCATCTCGTCTAAGATCTCTCCAACTACATCTTTCAGAGAATGAGTGAGACTAATTTAAGTCATAATGTTTCCAGTAGCGTAATTAGTTAATAAGTCATGCAGCGAACTTAGTAAATAACACATGAGGCGGAAGAGCAAGACACAAGGAGAAGAACGGAGAAAGTTAACACAAACTCAATTATCTCTATCACAAACTTGATGTACTCTGGTATATGAACATATAACTACAGTGTGCCAGGATATTCATCGTTTTGCTCGATGTAATTTGGCAAAAAGACTTCCGTCTTCTAGTACGTCACAAAGAATTCTTTGCTGATATTTGATTGTGAATTTTATGCAAATACGCCGATCGACACCTATTTTCTTTACGTATTCTAGTAACATTTCTTATCAGCCATATTTGAATATGGCAAGAAACTGAATATTATGATCTACGGTCGGCACGCTCAGACAGCTGAAGTTCAACATTCAGGTTGTATGGGGATCAAAGATTGGTCTGAAGTTCATCAAGGGAGTATAGGGATCGATGTTTGCTCTAAGAAACATTGATCGCTATACTATCGGTATAGTAAATTCAACTATCTGAGGGTACCAGCCACACATGGTAATTTTCTGTTTCTTGCGAAATCACGTCATGGATGCTATGAAATGTTACTAGAACACCGAAAGAAAGTACGTTTCGGTTTCGCTGCCATACAAGGCATTGACACCGCATAATGACGTAATGATCGAAACGATAGATAAACAAGCAGTTCCCGGCGCATATAAAGCGATTTAATTTGTTTTGCCAAATTAAAACATGGCGGACAATGCAGAATAATTGTGCAAAAGCGATGAATGTGCAGTCACGCTGCAGTTCTATGTTCATAGACCAGAGTTATACATCCAGATTGTATAAAGGCCACTGAGATCAAATGGTCAATGCTCCATAGATCGAACACAGCATAGACTGCGCGTGAGTGCTGCAGTGAAGGGTCGAGCGGTCTAAAAGCTAGTCTACACAACGACACTAGGTTGCTACACTCGTTGCATGAAATCAATTGCGCTCAACTGGTTTCGTGTATGTCTGTAGACACGGCGCCAATACCATACACTTCAGTTTCATCGTTTTGTGAGTGCCGTAGTCGCCGTAGAATGAAAGTTTTGGTAGCTGTAACAGTTGTGGCGGAGCTATTGTTTCTCTGTCAGATGTCTCTGCATACGACTAAACATACAGAGAATAAGAAACGTGTTTAGGGTTCGTGTGGGATTAAAATAAGACGTCAGCTCGGTTGCTCAGCGACCTTGCTGCAAGAAATTGTGGTTGAAGACCCTAGAAGTTATTTTAATCAACTTAGGTCAGCAGAGCAGTTCACGTTCCTTTGAAACAGAATTAGTAATGCAATAAAGAAAGAAGATACTGTTAAGCGTGAAGCATTGTTACCAGAATTGAATTAATTTCATTGCATTACGTTTCTTGTCGTGTAGATATTCGTCTCTACAGTACCTGTACCGTGTTCCCAAATCTACAAATGCCATAGTTCGTTTGTACAGGTATTTGGAATTGATTGTATTTTAGTCTGCAGTTCACTAACCGTCACCCCATCAATATTTAATTCACGAATAATTTCTTGAAGAGCACCAACAGGCCGCTGCTTATTCCTAAGATTTTCATCGTTGAAATCGCACAAACACCAATGCGTCGTATATATGCTCAAAAACCGAATTATTTCTGTATTGGTTATAACCTAACCTAAAAACACGGGCAATCAGTTTCGCCAAAGTTGGAAGGTGCCGAAACTGTTTAGTTTCGCCAACGAGTTGCGCGAACGCCTGCCGCGCATGCGCACTGGCCATTATCGCAGTTTCATGAAACGTAGTGTCGTGTAAGCTAGCCTTAAGGCGCCTTGCTGCGGAGCGCTCAGTTGCTCGCCGTCGGTATTCGGGCCCTCTCTCGCTCGTGTGTGTGTGTTGTCCTTAGCATAAACAGGTTTAAGTAGTTTGTAAGCCTAGGGACTGATAATAAACGTAGTTAAGTCTCTTAGATTTATAAACATCTTTGCGAGTGACGTCATTAAACTGAAACTAACATATAAACCACGTGACCTGGGGCAGAAGGCCGATTTTGTCATTACGAGCAGTGTGGACTGGAACTGACCGTTGTAGTTTCTCCCTTATATCTGTAATCAAACATCGATTTTAACGATAAAACGTCTTATTGTATTATCATTACACTTTCAGAAGTACAGTTAACGTTATTTTTTCGAAATTCCTAATATTAATGCAATGATTTCATTTTTCACATGTACTTGAGTGAAAACGATTGACAGTTCTTTCTACAAGCAACAAAATTGCAGATCTTAAATGAATATTTTCGTTGCATTGCTAATAGGCAGTTTGCAGCTTCCACAGGACTAGAAGACGAAATATTAGTTTGACAAGCGGCTTCATTTTTCTTACGATTCCTCAAAAATAGTTGTGAAATGTTACATTATGTTCTTGTATTAACAGATAATGCGAGAAGAATTTGACAGAGCGCTGAAGGACTTGAGTCGAAATAAGGCCCCTTGGAGTAGATGATATTCCGTCTGAACTGCTGATATCGTTAAGAGAACCAGTCGTGAAAAAAATTGTATCACCTGGTATGCAAGATGCATAAGACAAGGGAAATATCCTCCGATTTCAAGAAGAATGTCGTAATTCCAATTCCAAAGAAAGCAAGTGCAGACAACTGTGAAAATTACAGAACTATCAGTTTAATAAGTCATGGTTGCAAAATACTAACACCAATTATTTACAGACGAATGGAAAAACTTGTGGAATCCGACCTCGGGGTAGATCAGTTTGGATTTAGGAGAAATGTAGGAACACGGGAGGCAATACTCATATTACGACGTATCTTAGAAGATAGGCTAAGGGAAGGGAAACCTACGTTTTTAGCGTTTGTCGATTTGGAGAAAGCTTTTGACAATGTCGACTGGAATACACTCTTCCAAAGTCTGAAGGTAGCAGGGGTAATATATAGGGAGCGAAGAGTTATATTCAACCTATACAAAAACCAGACAGTGGTTATTAGAGTCGAAGGGACGCAGAGGTTGGGAAGGGAGTAAGACAGTTCCTCAATGTTGTTCAATCTGTAGATTATTGAACAGGCAATGAAGGAATGGAAGGAGAAATTTGGAGAGGGCATTAAAGTGCAGGGAGAAGAAATAATAACATTGCTGTTTGCCGATGACATAGTAATTCTGTCAGAGACTGCAAAAGAACAATTGAATGGAATGGACAGTGTATTGAAAGGAAGGTAGAAGATGAACATTAACAAGAGTAAAACGAATGTAATGGAATGCAATGTCAGAAAATCAGGCGATGCTGAAGGAAATAGATTAAGTAATGAGACAATAAAAGTAGTAGATGAATTTTGTTATTTGGGTAGCAAGATAACTTCTGTTGGCCGAAGTAAAGAAGATATAAAATACAGATTGGCTATGGGGAGAAAAGCGTTTCTAAAGAAGCGAAACTTGTTAATATCCAATAATAATTTAAATGTGAGGAAATCCTTTCTGAAAGTATTTGTCTGGAGTGTAGCATTGTATGGGAGTGAAACGTGAACGATAAGGAGTTCAGATAAAAAGATAATATAAGCTTTCGAAATATGGTGCTACAGACGAATGATGAAAATTAGATGGGTATATCACGTAACTAATGAGGAGGTGCTCAACAGAATTGGGGAGAAAAGGAGTTTCTGGCATATCCTGACTAAGAGAAGGGATAGATTGGTTGGACACATTCTGAGACATCAAGGAATTGTCAACTTAGCATTAGAAGGAAGCGTGTGGGGTAAAAATAGTAGAGGGTGACCGAGGGACGAATATAGTAAGCAGATTCAAAAGGATGTAGGTTGTCGAACGTATTCTCAGATGAAGAGACTTGCACAGGACAGGGTAGCGTGGAGAGCTGCATCAAACCAGTCTGCGGACTGAAGACTGCCGGCCGCGGTGGCCGAGGGGACTGAGGCGCTCCAGTCACGGTCTGCACGGCCACTACGGTCGGGGGTTCGAATCCCCCCTCGGGCATGGATATTTGTGCCGTCCTTAGTATAAGGTAGTTGATAAGTAGTTTGTCAGTTTAGGGACTGATAACCCCGTAGTTAAGTCCCATAAGCTTAACAAACACTTGAACATTTGACTGAAGACCACAACAACAACAACATTAACTGAAATGGGTTCGTATCCATAATTTTCGACTTTTACACAATATAAGCGTTCATATACTATGAATGTTGTCCCATACATTGATGCCAATACGTAAAGAATCAAAATATTGGCGATTTACATGAAAATAAAGTGATAGGAAAACATTAACGGGCCGGCCGCAGTGGCCGAGCGGTCTGCGGCGTGCCAGTTACGGTGTGCACGGCCGCTGCGGTAGGTGTTTCAAATCCCCCCTCGGGCATGAATGTCTGTGCCGTCTTTAGTATGTAGTAGTTCATAAGTAGTTTCTAAGTTTAGGGACTGATGACCCCGTAGTTAAGTCCCTTAAGCTCACAAACATTTGAACATTTGAAACATTAACGGTACACTTGACAAATAGAATTGATTTTATAGGTATAATGAGTAGTTGATATTAGTATTTAGGTACTGCAAGCAGATCTGCACCATAAATGACTTACTAGGTGACATACAAACTCGACCAAGACCAGCTGGTATATTTGTACTATCTAGAATCTCTTTAATATGTTGAAACAAAGTAAGAAATTCATAGCGCTGCGGAAACAGTGAGGATATGTAATTCCTGTGCTTGTAAAAACTGTCAATACGATTCAGCTGTCACACATAAAAACGATAATCAACGCATTCAGGGGAAATTGCCTCACTTTGTTGCTATATGTACAATAGGAATACGAGAAGTCCGTTCATTGTAGCGTCAGTTCTTGATTTCAGCTAAAAATGAGAATAGCTTTTGCTAATAATGTCGAAAATAGTCACGTGACTCGGGGCAGAAATTACAGCACTGGATGGATAGGGACACGCGCAATCTGTTATCTTTGGTCTGTGCATGTGGTGCAAAATGCTTCAGAAGCTATAATTGCCAAGGAAACTGAAAGAAACGAACAAACTAGGCTCGATTTCATTGCCAGCACGGTAATTTATACGTCATTTCTGTCGCGAACCAGTTAGAACACTTTAGAAAGGAAATCCCTGTTTGCGCTTCAGTAGCTGAAATTCGTGCGACGCAAGGGAGCAATGTTTACAACGTTTCCAGCGACAAGCAAATAAAACAGTGTGATATTGACAACCATGCGTCAGGAACGTCACAACAAGATAAGAGGAGCTTCGCTTGTTGCAAAACGAGGTCTTCTGAAGGTTGCTAACACTGAGTATGGTCTTTATGCAGATCGCTGCCCATAATTTCGAAATAATATCACTAAGACTCACTCAGTACTTGGTCATCTCAGGGGATTAGTTATAAAATACACAAATTTTGTATACTGTGTTGTTGGTTTTTCTTTTTTTTTTTTTTTTTTTTTAATTAAAAGTTTTAAAAGTGCTCATCGTGGATCGAAAATATTAAAACAGTGATAAACTACTGCTCAAAATAATACAAATGTAGAAGCAAAGCAGAGTTACTCAAATACGCAGTAGACATATATACGTAACCCATTGATCGTGATGAAGGATTTATTACCATAAATCATTAGTAAGACATCGTTACAGAAAACGTGATAATATTTGGAAATGGGGTGAATGTTTAGAGAAATAAAGGAACTCAAGGAAATTGAGGCCGAATTTATGTTTTAAATCAAATGTTCAAATGTTTGTAGATCTTATGGGATTTAACTACGGTGTCATCAGTCCCTAAACTTACAAACTACCTATGAACTACCTTATACTAAAGACAGCACAAACATCCATGCCCGAGGGGATTCGAATCCCCGACGGCGAACTGCCGCGCGCACCGCAACACGGCGCTCCAGTACGCACGGCTAATCTGCCGCGGCTATGTTTTAAAATATTTCGCGTAGACGCCAGTGTTAATGAAATACATCTATTGAAATACAACCTCTGACAATGAAGTTCAGTTAATAATTCTGTAACATTAATGCAGATAAATTATGAACTACAGTTCTCTCGCCGCGGTGGAGTAGTCGAGCGGTCAAAAGCGTCTCGCTGCGGAGCGCGCGGTTGCTCGCCGTGGAGGTTCGAGTCCTCCATGGGGCATGGGTGTGTGTGTTTGTTCGTAGGTTAGTTTACCTTAGTTTAAGTAGTTTGTAAGCTACGGACTGATGACCACGCAGTTTGGTCCGATAGAATTACAAATAAACAGTTCTCTTACTGTCCTTCGAAATAGTCACCTCCAGCAATTATGTTCCGCTGAGCTCTGCGATACGTGTACCGGAATTTGAGTCTAGGGAAGAGGAAGAAGTCTAGAGGATTGAGATCCGGTGAGTGTGATGGATTTACAAGTCAAACAGTTGCTGGCAAAAACGGTGGTAGTGCAACTTGAACACCCACCATACCCGACGGATCTCAGTCCTACACACTTCTTCCTTTTCCGTCTACTCAAACTTGCTTCGAAAGGAGATTTGTCGATATTCGTGACGTACAACGAATCGTGATGAGGCTTTGGAACACCATCCCAAAGGAAGACTTCTTGCTAAGATTCCGCGACATCTATCGCAGAACTCAGCGTGTGTAGTTAAAAAAAGGTAAAGCAGTCAACAATACGAAGATTGGTTTGAACACCACAGTGCATTACTAGGCATGGTCCTGTCTGGAGGTGGTATGCCGTTGCTTCCCTCCGACCTTCGAACTGACTAACCCAGCCAGTTATAGGCGGACCTACAGTGTAACGTGGGTTTCGAACCACGATGGTGTGTAGTTATGGGAGGTAATTATTTCAGTGGAAAGTAACACAACTGTAGTTCATAGTTCATCTACGTCAATGTTACAGGACAATTCAGCGAACTTTGTTGTCAGAGGTTTTAAAGCAAAAACTGACGTAACAACTACTGTCGTTCTGTTTTCATTTTTGTTATACACAATGACGAAATAAAACAAAAGAAATTGCATCTTGGAAGATGAAATAAGGAAAAAGAGGTTCCCACCAAGCATTTAGTAACGCACCGATATTTTTTGAGAGGCTGAGTAACTGTGCTAAATACAAATGCAAGGAGAGCAAATAAAAATACCCGTGTCCCAACTATGAAATCAAATAATGACGTATTCCATATCGCGGAGGAATCTCAAATTAACAAGTACCACTGCCATGTCGTGGACGTCTGACCTTTCACCCGCAAAATGAAGCGAGATCTCGGGAAGAGCGGCAGGCTGCAAGCCTACGTATCGACACGCATTCCACGGCCTTCATCGTCGCTGTTATTTGCCGAGACGTACGTGGGAAGAGTTAACAGACGTTGCGTGACTCGTTGCGGAATGTCCACTGTTGGCATTTGGACTGCGTAGTATACCCGTGGCGCACTCCACCACCGTACCAGGTCAACTCCAAAAATTCCTTGACTTCGACAGCAAAAATTTCCTGCCATTACCTTATACATATTGTGCGTGGTTTCCGAAATGTATCCTCCACAACATATACACCACTCTGAAAGCTGTTTAAATGTCTGTAAGCAGTCTTGGTACGCCTCTTGCAGAATCGTGCGAGTCTCAGTCTGCGAATTTTCTTTTATCTCGTCTATCTTTGCAAATTTCCGTCCTTTCAAAAGGATTTTCAACGTTGTAAATAAAAAAAGTCCGCTGGGGCCAGGTTTGGAGAGCAGGTTCGGATGAGACAGCACAGTGGTTGGTCTTGACTGATGCGCCATGGGGCGAGCATGGTAGCAACATGATGCATTCCAATATGCCGTATCAGGAGTTCATGACATGGTCCATCTGAGATGTTGCATTCTTCTGCAATGTCTGTGACAATCAGTCTTCAATTGGTTATCATTCCTGATATGAGCGTCGTCGATACACGTCATAGGGCACCCTGAACTAGGGCCAACTACCGTACGGCTAATTATAAACCACGTAAACCATTCGAAACAGCGAGTATGGCTTTATCACCCATTACCGTAGGCTTTCCCCAAGACTGTAATATCTCTGAAAAGGTTTCATTGACATAAATCAATGTCCAGAAACATATTTTGTCTCGATATACACTCCTGGCCATTAAAATTGCTATACCACGAAGATGTACTACAGACGCGAAATTTAACCGACAGGAAGAAGATGCTGTGATATGCAAATGATCAGCTTTTCAGAGCGTTCACACAAGATTGGCGCCAGTGGCGACACCCTCAACGTGCTGACATGAGGAAAGTTTCCAGTCGATTTCTTATACACAAACAGCAGTTGACCAGCGTTGCCTGGTTAAATGTTGTTGTGATGCCTCGTGTAAGGAGGAGGAATGCGTACCATCACGTTTACGACATTGATAAAGGTTGGATTGTAGCCTATCGCGATTGCGGTTTATCGCATCGCGACATTGCTGCTGGCGTTGGTCGCGTCCAATGACAGTTAGCATAATATGAATCGGTGGGTTATGGAGGGCAATACGAAACGCCGTGCTGGATCCCAATGGTCTAGTATCAGTAGCAGTCGATATGACAGTCATCTTATCCGCATGGCTGTAACGGATCGTGCAAACACGTCTCGATCCCTGAGTCAACAGATGGGGACGTTTTCAAGACAACAACCATCTGCACGAACAGTTAGACGGCGTTTGCAGCAGCATGGACTATCAGCTCGGAGCCCATGGCTGCGGTTAATTGACACTGCAGCAGAGGAGCGCCTGCGATGGTGTACGTAACGACAAACCTGGATGCATGAATGGCAAAACGTAATTTTTCGGATGAATCAAGGTTCTGTGTAGAGCATCATTATGGTCGCGTCCGCGTTTGGCGACATCGCGGTGAACGCACATTGGAGGCGTGTATTCGTCATCGTCATACTTGCGTATCATCCGGCGTGTTGGTATGGGGTGCTATTGGTTACACGTCTCGGTCACCTCTTGTTCGCATCGACGGCACTTTGAACAGTGGCCGTTACATTTCTTATGTGTTACGACCCGTGACTGTACATTTTATTCAATCCCTGTGAAACCCTACATTTCAGCAGGATAATGCACGAGCGCATGTTGCAGGTTCTGTACGGGCTTTTCTGGATACGGAAAACGTTCGACTACTGCCCTGGCCAGTACATTCTCCAGATCTCTCACCAATTGGAAACGTCTGGTCAATGGTGGCCGAACAACTGGCTCGTCACAATACGCCAGTCACTACTCTTGTTGAAGCTGCATGGGCATCTGTACCTATTGACGCCATCCAAGCTCTGTTTGACTCAATGTCCAGGCGTATCAAGGTCGTTATTACGGCCAGAGATGGTTGATTTCGGTACTGATTTCTCAGGATCTATGCACCCAAATTGCGTGAAAATGTAATCACATGTCAGTTGTAGTATAATATATTTGTCCAATGAATACCCGTGTATGATCTGCATTTCTTCTCAGTGTAGAAATTTTAATGGCCAGAAGTGTATATCAAACATATAAATCTGAAGGAGAGCAACTGAATTAAAATTTATAAATTGATATTTATATCATCTATGCCTGAGATACAAGGCAGGATCGTTCCCACTAACGTTCATTGCTATGGTGCTACCTGGTATAGGAGAGCTTTGGTGACATTGATACGTATTTACATAAGGGAACATGAGGCAGAACTGAGGGAGTGTGGAGGGAGACGTGCCTGCCGCAGTGTAGTAGCCGAGCGATATAAAGCGTCTTGCTGCGGAGCACGCGGTTCCTCGCCGTGGAGGTTCGAGTTCTCCCTGGGGCATGGGTGTGTGTGTTGTCCTTAGGTTAGTTTACCTAGGTTTAAGTAGTTTGTAAGCTTCCGACTGATGACCACGCAGTTTGGTCCGATAGATTTACAAACATTTGAACATTTTTTGGAGACGTGTCTTAAGACAGTCCGTGTAGTCGCCGTATTCATTAAGTCATGGTGGCTTAGTGGTGTAGCGCCTGCCTTGTAAGAGAAGGTCCTGGCACAGATTTTAATTCAAGCCCTCTCCTTCAGGTTTATACGTTTCATTGAGTTTCAGGCAAAATTTAATGCATATGCGTTGCTCTTCTAAGTCTTCCGTCTCGTATTTCTCGAAATGTGCGACACAACGACCTATTCCATACAGCACTGGACAACAACTAACAGACACACAATAATGCAAGATCCGGCAGCTATTCTCTCAACACAGGTGTGTGCAGAGATGCCAACCGTACTCGTTTGACTCGACGTTATGAAAGTTCTGGCATTTCTTGGAACGGACATTGATAGCATATGCGATTACCGGCAGTCTTGTTTATACCAGACGTTGTGTGTTAGTTTTAGGCCACATATCATACACTGGTAAAAACAATTAGGGAATCAGATGAGGTATATAGGTTTTGAAGTTTTGTCATTGAGAGAATGAACTAAAGTGTTCAAACAAAAAAATGTTCAAATGTTTGTAAATCTTAACTACGGGGTCATCAGTCCCTAAACTTACAAACTACTTATGAACTACTTACGAACTAGGACGGCACAAATATCCATGCCCGAGGGGGGATTAGAACCCCCGACCGTAGTGGCCGTGGAGACCGTGACTGAAGCGCCTCAGTCCCCTCGGCCACCACGGCCGGCGTGTTCAAACAACTTACGGGTATACTGCCCGTTGTGCAGCATACCCGTAAGTTGTTTGAACATTCATTACGCCGGGAAAAGTTAAGGATTCATAATGAACTAAAGTGGTTCGACGTCTTTCTGTCGGTTCTACGGAGTGGAGACAACAAAATTACGGCAACCGAGATAGTGGTAATAACAGATCGTTGTTGCAGAGGGTGTTGGTGTCGACTTGTTTATACCAAACTAATCACACAAGCAGATGGGTTCTGATAGTTTATTGAACAGGTAGTGCAATGTAACAAGAACGGACTTACTGGAAGCTATGGCACAGAGCCACACGAAGGCTGGAAGCGGGACAAACAAAGAGGGAGGCGGCTGCAGCTATTGGAGTGTGTCAACGTGTAACTTCCAGGACCTGGACGCGAATTCAGAAAACAGGAACCGTTAAAAGAAGTCAAGTACAAGGTCGTCCATGTGTAACATCAGCAAGAGATGATTGTTATCTTCGGCAAATAGTTCGTCGAGATGGGAGTATGAATGCAAATAATCTACAACGCTTCCCATAGGCAGGAACACGACGCGCAATATCAAAACAAACAATCCAAAATCACCTTCGGGAATTTGTCTTCTACGCACGGAGGCCTAGGGCGTGTGTTCCACCAAAACCAGGACACCGTTTAGCACGCAGAAACTGGGCGCAGGAACTTCAGGACTGAAGTCGTTACGAATGGCGTCGGGTTCTGCTCATAGATGAGTCGAGATTTTGTGTTCAGTCGAAAAATCGTCGTTCTCTCATCTGGAGAGAACATGGAACTCGGAACAATCCTGCTTTAGTACACGATACACCTCATAGTATGCAGTATCATAGTGGTGGACTAATGGTGCGGCCAGATGTCAGTACTGACGGACCTAGTGACCACTGTCTTGCAGAATGTCCCTTTGACTGCTCAGAGGTATAGAGACGAGTTCCTTCGACCTTTTGTACTGCCCTACGTTGGTGCTGGTGAGTTTGGTTCTTTCGTGTGGACGATAACACTCAAATCCACAGAATTGCACTGGTGGACAATATGCTTGAAGCTGAGGGAATTGAATATATGGAGTGGCTAGCTTGTTCACCGGACTTAAACCCGATTGCACATGCTTGGGACGCACTTGGCAGACGCAATGCAGTCAGACCAGCATCTTTCTCAATGGTTGAAGAGGTGGATTATATACTCATGGAGGAATGACCAAATATCCTTCAAGAGCTGTTTGATAATCTGATACTGTCCATGCTATGCAGGTGTGAAACTGTACTGGCTGTCCGAAGTGATCAGACTCCTTTTAGAGTGTAACGACAATGCGTTTTCATTATTACTTTACTGTTGCCCAATGATGCCTCGCTCTAAGTGAACGCTATGTCAACCTAAAGTAAAGAGTTGAGACAGCAAATATCGTATTGTATCACTCACAAATTACAATTGCACACAATAAAAAAATACATTACCATATGTTATTGTGTATGTTATCACCTCTTCTCCTAATTGTTTTGTGTAGTTCATTAATAGTGAATCCAAAACTGAAAAATCGATTTGCAGTATTGAATATATAAAGACGATAATGATACTTATATAATTCGACAGGTGATTTATCATAGAAGTACAGCAATCAAAAAGTATGTGTATACGTAACCGTTAAGAGTGATAAATAAACTAGATATTTTCATATCTGTAACTGCGGTGAAGTATCGAAATCTATAGCTGTCATAAAAAGTGGAACTGAAGTGTTACCAACTTTTGCCCAGCGTACCATTCAGATGTAATAGTAAAAAAATGGCGCAAGGAAACAACTACTTTTCATGAAAACGCATCCTAGGAAGTTTCATGTTAAAATACTTGATTTTCAGTTAGACATGCGTACCGGGCAGCTTCAATGCCACAACTACTAGGTTGATCATGGTGTCAGCAATGGAAATCAAAATATCACAGTAATCGAGTCTACAAATAACATTGTTTATCGGTGTCATTATGTCAGTTAGTTTTATGTAAGATAAACTTTATGTTTATTTATAAAAAATAAGTAATAGCAGGGGCCCTATAACACTTCCCTGGGGAACACCAGATGTCACTTCTGTTCTACTCGATGACTTATCGTCAATTACAACGTACTTTATCGTTTATGACAGGAAATCACGAATCCAATCGCACAACTATTCCGATATTTCTTTAGCATGCAATTTGATTAGAAGATGCTTATGAGGTACAGTGTCAAAAGTCTTCCGGAAATCTAGAAATACGGAATCTGTTTGACATCCCTTGTTGATAGCACTTATCACATCATGTGTGTAAAGAGCTAGCCGTGTTTCAAAATAACGATACTTTCTGAATCCGTGTTGACTATGGGTCAATAAGTCGTTCTCTTAGAGGTATTTCAGTATATGTGAGGAAAGTATTGTTCTAAACTTCTGCTGCAAACCGACGTCAATGACACAGGCCTTACTTTTGTTAAGTTAATTAAGTTGCTTTAATACTACAGGGTAATCTACTTCTAAATTAGGCAGCTGTTCGTGATACAAATTCCGGAGTATTTGCTTCGTTTTCTGTAGTGAAGGTATTTCGGAAAGGTGTGTTAGGCATTACTGATTTAGCAGAACTGTCATCAGTAGCATCACCATTTCTATCGCGTAATGAAGGTATGGATTGTGTTTTGCCGCTAGTCTACTTTACATGCGACTGGAATTTCTTAGGATTCTATTACATTATACAAAAGTGAATGCAAATGTAAGTTGCTCATTGACAACATACAATGTAAGTTAACTTTTCCAATAGTGTCGAAGAGATCGTAAACATTTCTCGGAACGAGCGACAAATATTTCCATTGCGGATGTATAGAAATCACCTCGTAGTGTACAGTCGGATACAGCTGCTTTCATCTCCTCGTCATTTTGGAATCGTCGCCCATCGAGATCTTGTTTCATCTCGCCGAACACGTCATAACTGCATGGCGCTAGGTCTGGACTTCATGGAGGCTGTCGCCGTGCCTCTCACTTGAATCGCTGACGTTTCAAATGTTTAAATGTTTGTAAGTCTATAGGACTTAACTGCTGGGTTATTGTCCCAGCTTACAGACTACTTAAACTAAGTTAAACTAACCTAAGGACACCACACACATATATGCCCGTGGGAGGATTCGAACCTCCCACGCGGGAGGCCGCGCGATCAGCAACGCGGCGCTCCAGACCGCTCGGCTACTCCCTCGCGCCTCGCTGACGTTTCACGGGCCTTGTGCTGCGTTGCAACAAAATTGCACCGTCGCGTAAGTTTCGCCGCCGCTCGCGTTTCATTTCCTCATGCGACCGGTGACACATTTGAGAATATGAAGCAGACTTCACTGCCTGCATCCAGATTTAGGTTTTCCGTGATTTCCCTAAATCGCTCCAGGCAAATGCCGGGATGGTTCCTTTGAAAGGGCACGGCCGATTTCCTTCCACTTTCTTACCCAAACACTCCGAGCGTCAGCTCCGTCTCTAATGACCAAGCTGTCGACGGGACGTTAAACTCCAAGCTACCTAGCTACCTACGAGTCCCTAAATCCCCTTCAAAGGCCGCGGATTACGAACGGTAGAAAGTATGTGAAGGCTGAATTGCGGAATTTCAGTTAACTAGTCAGCACATACGGCCTATAAGACAGCGTTCATCGAGTCGGGACTGTACTGCGATTCAGGTCATAGTGCTTCGTTTCGTCTGAGTGTTACTCCACGCAGAACATAGTTCTTATCTTGATACAGTTGATACAGTGCTTCGCAGTGCCTCAAACCGTGCTTACGTACTAAGCCCTGAACGGAACATTGGTCTGAGAGACGGCCATAGTTGACTTTAATAACAGTGGTATTCAATTAGTTTTCTAAAAAAAAAAAAAAAAAAAAAAAAAAAAAAAAAAAAATGAAACACTGCAAGTTAAAATTATTTATGGTAATAAATTTGATTTGATTTGTTTTCTTTAGCAAAGGCCACGATTTGAAAATATGTTATTATGTTTATTCATACTTGAAATAGTGATAAAAACGTTGTGGAACAGCAAAAAAACTGAAATGGAGGGAGAAAATGTAGTTTAAAAGTCCTAGGGGTCTCGCAGAATGCTCCACGTTACTGCAGAAAAAATATGTTCCGGTAAAGGGATTAAGAGAGTCAAAGGAACTTTGGTGTTCTTATCCAAGTTCCTGGGTTTTATCAGTCCGAAATGATTGTACTTCTCTGATTTCAAAACTCTGTAATAAACCACACATGTGTTGAAACGAAACAGCTGTTTCGCTTCACATTTTCTAATTTTTTTTTAAATCAATATCTTATCGCGGAAAAAAGCGAGTGGCGCCTTTGCTAAATTTTAATCAAGTATCTTTGTACTTTGAAAATTGCACCACGTGATCTGTAGTACGGACTTTAGGACGATCTGCCTTAAATACAGAGCGGATTCAAAATGTTCAAATGTTTGTTAAGCTTATGGAACTTAGCTACGGGGTCATCAGTCCCTAAACTTAAAAACTACTTATGAACTACTTACGAACTAGGACGGCACAAATATCCATGCCCTAGGGGGGATTCGAAACCCCGAGCGTAGTGGCCGTGCTGACCGTGACTGGAGCGCCTCAGTCCCCTCGGCCACCGCGGCCGGCCAGAGCGGATTCCAGAGATAAGTTTTCTTATTATAATAGTATAGCTAGTGTTAGATGAAATTATTGTTATTTTCCTTGAATTTTGGCCGCGGTAGAATAGCCGAGCGGTCTAAGGCGCCTCGCTGCGTAGCGCGTGGTAGTTCGCCGTCGGAGGTTCGAGTCCTCCCTGTGGCATGGTTTTTTGTGTGTGTGTGTGTGTGTGTGTGTGTGTGTGTGTGTGTGTGTGTGTGTGTGTGTGTGTGTGTTTGTCCTTAGGTTAGTTTACCTTATTTTAAGTAGTTTGTAAGCTACGGACTGATGACCACACAGTTTGGTCCGATAGATTTACAAACATCTGATCTGAACATCTTGAATTTTGGATCGTCCCTTTGGTACTGGTAAATTTTCCGTCATGTGTTGGTTATTCAGATTCTGTGTCCCATTTATTAAGTTTTCATGCCATATTTCTTTGAAAACTTTAATGCAATAATAGTTCAGAACGTGCGAGAAGAAATTATAGTGGTTTCCTTCAGATTTCGGTTCAGTTTCTTGGCACTTGTACGTTTTCAATTAATTGTTAGTCATTCAGACTAGGTTTGTGTGTGTTGTACTGTCTGACTGTTCTATTTAGAAAAGTGGTAAATATTTAGATATTGTCAGTGTGCAAGATGCGAAAAATGCTGATCTGATTTCGTGGTTCAAATGTAAGGTCTAGAACTAGTAATTGATGCCGTGTACATTATCTGCTATGAATTTTCATATTTTCTTGAGATTTTGTTCAGAATAATAGAGCTTGGGGTTTATACGTTTTCTGATGTTAGCATTATGTTGCCGGTATGCTAAGTAAACCAGCCAAGATTGGTTTTCTGTGTAGAGTTTATTACTGACCGCCGATACCAGTAACAAAATTTGTGGCAAAGTTAATCCATTCAACAAGGTGCTCAAGCAGACACGTTTCTGTACTAGATGCAGAAGTTTTATGCACGGTAGGTATTGCACGCAGTAGGTGGTAAGTAAGAGGGACAATGAAATTCCTGACTTTCCTAATAGCATGACAATAAGAAGAGAAATTTTTAGGAGATCCATTTAATAAATACTTAATCAGATGTTTTGTATGTTCTCGATTTGTAATGATTTAATTTGAGCTTAAAAGCGTTAATTAATTGGATCTAAGATAAAAGTAAAAGTAAATGTCGAAAAGGGTAGGACTGTGGTGTCACCTGTTTCAGAAGTTAATGCCATATGATGTCCTGTTAGGTACATTGGTAAAGAATATTTTACAAATAAAATTTTGAGATTTAATAGTAATTAAACAAGAGTCAGTCTCTTCATTTGCAAATATAAAACAATTCCTCTCCCTCTATATGTATGTCTACCCTGATGATTTTAATTAGGTTAAGTTCAAGCTACTGTCTGTCGAATCATCCGATGCCCACAGCCATGTCATCTGTAGCGCCTAACAAATGGTTAGAGCGTTTCCCGGTAAATATCAAGGCAATAATTCCACAAGAAAAAGGTGTCACAGGGCTGAATGAATAAATTTCTATTATTCTTGACCACTGTGTAGGTGTACAAAAAGATAAGGTGCCTCTTTAGCTAGGCTAGTCTGGCCAGATCAACGTATTTTAATATCAGAGCCGGACAGGCATGATCAGTAAGCCACATGGTCAGTAAATTCAGAATAAAGGCTTGCAATCTAGTAGCTTGGGTTCGGTTCAGTGTTTCTAAAGTTGTGAGATCTTTGTGTTAAAGTGTACCTACGCCGCCTTAGCAGTAACACCAGGATTACATTCAAGAGAGTGAGGACAACACACATACCCATGCGCGAGGGAGGTCAAATATTTCAGAGAAATGTCCAGTACAAACACACACAAGTGCAGATGTGGCATTTTGATAAAATAGTTACAACAAATTTTAGGAGATACTAAATGGTTATTTCATGATGATCAATAGATCCATTCTGCTTTTTGTGGGTGGTTGTGTTAAGTACAGAAAATTCGTAACTATAGAAAACTGTAAAGGTTTGACGATTGATACAGCTACTTGCGATTGATCTCAATGTAATTGGTGGTCTAGTAACACGTAGGTGGAAACCCAGAGGTAACAGGACCTCACTTCGGAAAGTGTTAGTCTGCCATCATCCTTGACTTAATGGTCTCAATGGTGTCAAGGTTCATCAGGAAGGACACGTGGTTCAGATTACATGGTAAACTCAAGGCCCTCTTTGCCGGTAAGATTATTGGGCTGGATTAGGAACACGCAGGCAAAGACTTACTCCAGACAATAGCTCCACACGAAATTATTATTGATTATTTTACGATACACATGAAATATTACAGAGCATACGGAGGTAACTATTTGAAAGTGGGAAGACTGCAAAATCCAAGAAGAGTCACGGAGGCGGTCAGCCAACTGCAGTGGCAGATGGCACGATTGCAGTGTCATCTACTGTAAAGTTATCCAAGAGCACACGTTCCTATACGACGAACTGATATGTTGCTTTGTCCTGCGTATTTGTAGAGATATGGCCATGAGCGTAAAATTAGAGAGATTCCATCTCATGGAGAATGATCAGGTAGCGCTCCTTTTGCGATCAATTGACGCCTGAAACAGGTCAAGCAAGAAGTGACAGTGATGCAGAAAGAGCTTTCTGCCATACACCATAAAGTGCCTTCCACTACCAAGTGTGGTGGGGGGCACAGACTATCCACGAAAACTCAGATTTATTGGGAGGAGGATCTAGTGGGTACTCCGTCAAAATAAAACACACATCAAGCATGGTAACAACAGGAAAGCGTTCGGAACTGTGAAAAATTGCGCGGTCCAAGGGCAAGCTCTGCAAAACTGAGCGCATTGAAAGAGCACAACCGTCGTATTATGTAGTTACGATGTCGGGCAACGGAAGGGCAGATCCCTGTTCAAATCTTCCTCTGCCCCATATATTTCGGTACATTATGATCTGTCCGTTCGATCATTGATGTATCTATCCGTTGAATTCATGACATAGCGTGTGCTTGCAGTAGGCTTGCAATCGAGTAGCGTGGGTTCGGTTCAGTTTTTCTGAAGTTGTGAAATCTCTGTGTTGAAGTGTATTTCTGCTGCATTAGCAGTAACACCAGCATTACATTCAAGAGAGTGAGGACAACAGATAACCGGCCGCGGTGGCCGAGCCGTCTGCGGCGTGCCAGTCACGTTCTGCACGGCCACTACGGTCGGGGGTTCGAATCCCCACTCGGTCAGGGATATTTGTGCCGTCCTTAGTATTAGCTAGTTCATAAGTAGTTTCTAAGTTGAGGGACTGATGAACTGATGACCCCGTAGTTAAGTCCCATAAGCTCTACAAACATTTGTTGACAACAGACATACCCATGCCCGAGGGAGGTCAAATAATTCAGAGAAGACATTACAATACATGATGTGAAAAAAAAAGTTTGGTTCAAAGTGTATAGAAGTGTGTTTTCTGGAGCCCCCCCCCCCCCCCCAACGCAACAGTTACACCACGACACGAACACAGAACTAAATACAGCGAAGATATACGTCAATGAACCGATGGGAAGTAGATAAGGTGTTAAAAAAATCGACACGAAGAAGATTTGACACGGATCCAGCACTTTGCAGCCCAACGCCGTGAACAAATAACCACGATTCGATCCATGTAGAAAAACTTGACATTGGGGCGTCCACTGTTCGAATTTTTTTTTTTTTTTTTTTTTTTTTTTCACTGCTCCTTACAGTACCCCTTCTTCCTTTCTTACCTCCGGCCATCAATATTTAGGTTTTCCGTGATTTCTCTAAATCACTCCAGGCATATGCCGGGAGGGTTCCTTTCATCTACATCTACATACATACTCCGCAATCCACCGTAAGGTGCGTGGCGGAGGCTACACTGTACCACTACTAGGCATTTTCTTTCCTATTCCACTCCCAAATTGAACGAGGAAAAAAAGAATGCCTATATGCCTCCGTACGAGCCCTAATTTCTCTTATCTTGTCTTTGTCATCACCACGCGAAATGTAAGTAGGCGTCAGCAAGATCGTACTACACTCAGCTTCAAATTCCGGCCCTCTAAATTTCCTCAACAGAAATTCACGGAAAGAACGTCGACTTTCCTCCAGCGATCCCCAATTGAGTTGCCGGAGCATTTCCGTGACACTCGCGCATTGGTCGAACCTACCAGTAACAAATCTAGCTGCTCGCCTCTGAACTGCTTCTATGTCTTCCTTTAAACTGATCTTCTGCGGGTCCCATTCACTTGAACAATACTCAAGACGTGGTCGTATAAGCGTTTTATACGCGGTCTCCTTTACAGATGAAGTACATCTTTCCAAAATTCTCCCAATAAACCGAAGTCGGCTGTCCGCCTTACTCACAACTGTCCTTACATGCTCCTTCCATTTCATATCGCTCTGCAATGTTACGCCTAGATAGTTGAACGACGCGACAGCATCACGAAGCTCACTACTAATGCCGTATTCGAACATTATGGGATTGTTTTTCCTACTCATGCGCATCACCTTACATTTTTTTAGATTGAGAGCTAGCTGCCATTCTTCGCACTAACTAGAAATTTTGTCTAAGTCATCCTGTATGCTATTACAGTCAGTTCTGGTTTCTGCTCCGATCTTGATGAAGTTTTGTACACTTGATCTTGAAAACAAGATAAAACAACATAAAATTTCGTTCGGTGCATGGGGGAGAGTACTTTACTTACAGAATTCGATTGGAATCTCTATACATATAACACACATTTGTTGTCTGTTTGTGTGTTCACTTATAACTCAATATCCAGACAACCAAATAACATGAAATTTGATACACGTATTATATATATAACAGGAAAAAGCACGTTTAACTGTTTGTAAATCTATCGGACCAAACTGCGTGGTCATCAGTCCGTAGCCTACAAACTACTTACATCTAGGTAAACTAACCTAACACCCATGCCCCAGGGAGGACTCGAACCTCCACGGCGAGCAACCGCGCGCTCCGCAGCAAGACGCTTTAGACAGCCCGGCTACTTCACCGCGGCGAAAAAAGCACGTCATTTGGTTCAAAGTATATAAAAGTGTCTTTTCTTGAGCCCAAGGAACAGTTACACCACGACATAGAACTCAATACAGCAGAGAAAACGTCATCAACTGATGGGTAGTTGATAATGTGTATTAAAAAAATCGGCACAAAAAGATTTGACTCGCATCCAGCACTTTGCAGTCCAATGCCGTGAGCAAATAACCACGATTCGATAGATGTAGAAAATCTTGACATTGGAGCTTCCACTGTTCCTATTTTGCCTGTTTCTTCACTGCTCCGTACGGTACCCTTTCTTCCTTCTTTACCTCCGGCCATCAATATTTAGGTTTTACGTGATTTCTCTAAATCACTCCAGGAAAATGCCAGGAGGGTTCCTATCAAAAGGGCACGGCAGATTTCCTTCCTCCTCCTCACCCAAAAATTCCGAGCGTTAGCTCCGTCTCTGTGACAGACCTGTCGACCGACCGACCGTTAAACCATAAGCTAGCACCATCTATTTCCGCGGTTGATGTGTGCTGAGTTGTTACGGGCTATCCGCTGGGTCACCTCACCCCAGTGGTGCGCCGGTGAGCTTCCGCTGTGAAGGCGCCGCGGCCGCGACTGAACAGAGCGGAGTGGAGTGTGAGTGTGTGTGAGAGGAGGCAGGAAGCGGGCCATCAGCCAGGCCGGCACTCGGCACTCACCGGCCGCCCCCCGCGCCAGCAGCAGGCACAGCAGCAGCAGCAGCGCCGACAGCCACCGCCGGCGAGGCCTCCCCGCACTTGTCGCTGCACTGGTAGCTGTAGCTGTAGCACCCACCATGGTCGCCGGCACACTGACGCGCCCTAGGCGCCGACAGCCGCCGGCCGCCAGAGGGTCAAAGGCCACCTCCACCTCCTCCTCCTCCCGCCTGCCGCGTCACGCGAGCTGCCCGCTAACACGTATGCGACTCGCTGTACTACGCAAACCGACCACCAGATAACAGCTGCGGGCACTCAGGCCGGGTCAGATGGCAGTCGCCATAGCCTGAATTTTCCTTCAGACGACACGGCACTGCAGAACTTCAAATTTTGTAGAGCTTATGGGACTTAACTACGGGGTCAACAGTCCCTAAACTTACAAACTACTTATCAACTAGATTATCCTAAGGACGATACAAATATCCATGCCCGAGGGGGGATTCGAACCCCCGATCGTAGAGGCCGTGCAGACCGTGACTGGAGCGCCTCAGTCCCCTCGGCCACCGCGGCCGGCTGCTGCAGAACTTCTTCCACAAACACTGGTCAGCCGGCCGCGGTGGCCGAGGGGACTGAGGCGCTTCAGTCACGGTCTGCACGGCCACTACGGTCGGGGGTTCGAATCCCCCCTCGGGCATGGATATTTGTGCCGTTCTAGTTCGTAAGTAGTTCATAAGTAGTTTGTAAGTTTAGGGACTGATGAACCCGTAGTTAAGTCCCATAAGATTTACAAATATTTGAACATTTGAACTCTGGCCACTCGTCGTGCCTGGAGACCTGGGGGGAAAGGGATGGACTTAGAGACGCAGTAGCTCTTCGCGTTCCGTCAGGGGACTGCCCATCCTCTGTAAACTTATATTAATATATACAGGTTGTTACAAAAAGGTACGGCCAAACTTTCAGGAAACATTCCTCATTTCCATGTTAGAGCTCATTTTAGTATTTCTCTTTAAATGTAGATTGAAATAATTCGTGCAGACGATTGTCAAAATACCCAATTGTTTCGTTAGTATGTACTGTACTTCCTCCATTCACCGCCACTTGGCCCAATTGAAGGAAGGTAATGTTGATTTCAGTGCTTGTGTTGACATGCGACTCATTGCTCTACAGTACTAGCATCAAGCATATCAGTATGTAGCATCAACTGGTTAGTGTTCATCACGAACGTGGTTTTGCAGTCAGTGCAATGTTTACAAATGCGGAGTTGGCAGATGCCCATTTGATGTTTGGATTAGCACGGGCCGGCCGCGGTGGCCGAGGTGACTGAGGCGCTCCAGTCACGGTCAGTACGGCCACTACGGTCGGGGGTTCGAATCCCCCCTCGGGCATGGATATTTGTGCCGTCCTAGTTCGTATGTAGTTCATAAGTAGTTTGTAAGTTTAGGGACTGATGACCCCGTAGTTAAGTCCCATAAGCTTAACAAACATTTGAACATTTGATTTGATTAGCACGGAGCAATAGTCGTGGCGTGGTACGTTTGTATCGAGACAGATTTCCAGAATGAAGGTGTCCCGACAGGAAGACGTTCGAAGCAACTGATCGGCGTCTTAAGGAGCACGGAACATTCCACCCTATGACTCGCGACTGGGGAAGACCAAGATCTACGAGGACACCTGCAATAGACGAGGCAATTCTTCGTGCAGTTGACGATAACCCTAATAGCGTCAGAGACCAGAAAGGCGAACCAATTCCATGGCCTCCACGCTCTCCTGATCTCAACCGTCTTGACTTTCATTTATGGGGGCATTTGAAAGCTCTTGTCTACGCAACCCCGGTACCAAATGTAGAGACTCTTCGTAATCGTATTGTGGACGGCTGTGATACAATACACCTTTCTCCAGAGCTGCATCAGTGCATCAGGGATTCCATGCGACGGAGGGTTGATACATGTATCTTCGCTAACGGAGGACATTTTGAACATTTCCTGTAACAAAGTGTTTGAAGTGACGCTGGTACATTCTGTCGCTGTGTATTTCCATTCCATGATTAATGTGATTTGAAGAGAAGTAATAAAATGAGCTATAACATGGAAATTAAGCGTTTCCGGACACATGTTCACATAACATATTTTCTTTCTTTGTGTGTGAGAAATGTTTCCTGCAAGTTTCGCCGTACCTTTTTGTAACACCCTGTATATAAATTGAAGTGTTTGTGACTATGTTTCACTCTGCAGCCAAAATTACACATCGCAAACGAATAGTGTTTGTATGTGATAGTAGCTATCAGTCTCCCATTCTGCACTGTGGTGGTAGAGGGTTGATAACGATAAGGGGGTGGAAGATATGGGAGTTGAAAGTTACCGACTTACCGGGTGATCAAAAACTCAGTACAAATTTGAAAACTTAATAAATCACGGAATAATGGCCGGCCGCGGTGGCCGAGGGGACTACGGCGCACCAGTCACGGTCTGCACGGCCACTACGGTCGAGAGTTTGAATCCCCCCTCGGGCATGGATATTTGTGCCATCCTTAGTGTTGGCTAGTTCATAAATAGTTTGTAAGTTTAGGGACTGATGACCCCGTAGTTAAGTCCCATAAGCTATACAAACATTTGAACGTAATAATGTAGATAGAGAGGTAAAAATTGACGCACAAGCTTGAAATGACATGGGATTTTATTAAGAAAAAAAAAAAAAAAAAAAAAAAAAAAAAAAAAAAAAAAAAAAAAAAAAACAAGAAAAATAAGTGTGAAAGATTACTTGCGCTCGTTGAAAAAAAAATGTTCAAATGTTTGTAGAGCTTATGGGACTTAACTACAGCGTCATCAGTCCCTAAACCTATAAACTACTTATGAACTAGCTTATAGTAAAGACGGTACAAACATCCATCCCCGATGGGGGAATCGAACCCCCGACCGCAGCGGCCGTGCAGACCGTGACTGGCACGCCACAAACCGCTCGGCCATTCCGCCGACTTCCGCGCGTCGTTTGGTGATGATCGAGTGCTCAGGCGCCACTTTCGTCATTCCAATCTCCCAGGGCCCCAGACCTCAGACCCTGCGATTATTGGCTTTGGGGTTACCTGAAGTCGCAAGTGAATCTTGATTGACCGACGTCTCTAAGGAAAAAAATGTTCGTATAGTTTATGGGACTTACTTTTGGGGTCATCAGGCCCTAAACTTACAAACTACTTATGAATTAGCTAACAGTAAGGACGGCACAAATATCCATGCCCAAGGAGGTATTCGAACCCACGACCGTAGTGGCCGTGCAGACCGTGACTGGAGCGCCTCAGTCCCCTCGGCCACCGAGGCTGGCCATAAGGATGCTGAAAGGTAACATCCGACACCAATGCCTCACCATTAACTTCGGACATGCTTTACAGTGCTGTTCACAACATTATTCATTAACTACAGCTGTTGTTGAGGAATGATGGTGAACATATTGAACATTTCCTGTAAAGAACATCATCTTTGCCATCTGTCGGACATTTTTAACTCTGGTTTTTTTTCCTGATATAACCCCATGTCATTCCAATCATCAAGCATGTGTGTCAATTTTTACTTCTCTATCTACATTATTCCGTGATTTATTAAGTTTTCAAATTTATACTGACTTTTTGAACACCCGGTACCCAAAATTCTACTTGTGGGGTCAATATTTTGCTCTTCAGCAAAAACTACACAATGGAGACGAACGATCTCTCTGTGTTGTGGTAGTACAAAGTTTCCTGTTCTACACCATAACAGACCCGTGTCGATAGCTATAAGCGGGAGCGGGGGGGGGGGGGGGGAAGTCGTTAGCTTATATAAAATTCTGACTGAAGACCAGCGATAACTCTTGACACTATAAAAACAAAGAGGTTATATACATCGAAACATGTTGCACATTCGTCAGTTATTTTTCTGCAACAAGCGTATGAATTAAGAAAAATAAGTGCATATTGTAGTTTGAAAAGAAAAATAACAAGATAGATGCTAAAGCGTAAGAAGGAAATTTCGAGTTTTCGATCCGTTACTACAAGACAGAAAATTGCACTGAAAAGTGCATCTACAGGTGATTAGAACTTTGAAATTTGTAGATGTTCTTTATCTTACAGTGTAGGCATCAGTGATTTTTCGATACCCCATCCCTAAGGTGGTGAAATAGGGGATGAACTTTTTTTTATTAAGGCAATGTAGAAGCAAGAAATGACAAACTTCAGGTTTACATTTTTGATTGGAATTTTAAAAACACGTGTTTCGATATTTTTGGAAATTCAACCATTAAGCGGGTGATACGAGGGAAAGTCTTTTAAGGGAGCTACTAAGACTATTTTGATGGCAGAAATGCGAAAATTTGGATTTGGAACCATGATTAGAATTTTTAAAAAGGAAGTGTTTCGGGATGTTCTGAATTCTGCCCTCAATGGTGCAATGGGGGGTGGCATGTTGTATCAGAATACCTGATTAGGAAACCATCTTTAAAGCTAAATATATGAAAACTTATATTTAATAGTCCACCCCCATGAACCACAGACATTGCCAAGGTGGGGTGGCTTGCGTGCCTCAACGATACAGATAGCCGTACCGTAGGTGCAACCACAGCGGAGGGGTATCTGTGGAGAGGCCAGACAAACGTGTGGTTCCTGAAGATGGGCAGCAGCCTTTTCAGTAGTTACAGGGGCAACAGTCTGGACGATTGACTGAGCTGGCCTTATAACATCAGCTAATGTGACTTTGCCACGCAGTTACTGCGATCGGCTGAAAGCAAGAGGAAACTACAGCCGTTACTTTTCCCGAGGACATGCAGCTCTACTGTATGAACATATGATGATGGCATCCTCTCGGGTAAAATATTCAGGAGGTAAAATAGTCCCCCATTCGGATCTCCGGACGGTGACTACTCAGGAGGGTGTTGTCATCAGGAAAGACAATGCTGGCATTCTACGGGTCGGAGCGTGGAATGTTAGATCCCTTAATCGGGTAGGAAAATAAGAAAATTTAAAAAGGGAAATGGATAGGTTGAAGATAGAAATAGTGGGGATTAGTGAAGTTCGGTGGCAGGATGAAAATGATTTCTGGTCAGGTGAGGACAGGATTATAAATACAAAATCAGTTGGGGGTATCACAGGAGTAGGACTGATAATAAATCAGAAAATAGGAATGCGGGTAAACTACTATGAGCAGCACAGTGATCGCTTTATCATTGTCAAGATAGATACGAAGCCAACACCGACAACAGTAGTACAGGTTTATATGCCAACTATCTCTGCCGATGATGAGGAGATCGAAGAAATATATGAGGAGCTAAAGGAAATTATTCAGACAATTAAGGGAGAGGAAAACTTAATTTTGATGAGAGACTGGAATTCGGTAGTAGGAAAAGGAAGAGAATGAAAAATAGTAGGCGAATATGGACTGGGCAGGAGGAATGAAAGAGGAAGTCGCCTGGTAGAATTTTGCACGGAACATGATTTAATCGCAACAAACACGTGGTTTAAGAATCACAAACGAAGGTTGTATACGTGGAAGAAACCAGGAGACACCGGAAGGTATCAGATAGATTTTATAATGGTAAGACATAGATTCCGGAACCAGGTTATAAACTGTAAGGCATACCCAGGGGCAGATATAGACTCTGACCATAACTTGTTAGTCA
The DNA here is from genome assembly GCA_026315105.1 of Locusta migratoria. Classification (NCBI taxonomy): domain Eukaryota; kingdom Metazoa; phylum Arthropoda; class Insecta; order Orthoptera; family Acrididae; genus Locusta; species Locusta migratoria. The sequence continues at coordinate 443,582,003 of CM048748.1, read as the reverse complement.
TGAACTGTAGGCTGAAACTGAAAAAACCGCAGAAAGGTAGGAAAATAAGGAGATGGGACTTAGATAAATTGAAGGAAAGTAAAGTTCTGGAGAATTTCAAAGGGAGATTTAGGCAACAATTGACAGAAACAGGGAGAAATAAAACAGTAGAAGAGGAATGGGTAGCATTGAGAGATGAAATAGTGAAGGCAGCAGAGGACAAAATAAGTAGAAAGGCAAGACCTACAAAAAATCCTTGGATATCACAGGAAATACTAAATTTAATTGTTCAAAGGAGAAAATATAAAAATGCAGTAAATGAAACAGGCAAAATGGAGTACAGACGACTAAAAAATGAGATTGACAGGAAGTGCAAAATGGCTAAGCAGGAGTGGCTAGAAGCCAAATGCAAATCTGTAGAAGAATTATAAGAAGAGGAAAAGTAGATACTGCCTACAGGAAAATAAAAGAGATATTTAGGGACAAGAAGAGCAACTCTACAAATATCAAGAACTCAGGTGGGAAACCAGTTCTCAACAAAGAAGGGAAAGCTGAAAGGTGGAAAGAGTACATAGAGCAGCTCTACAAAGGAAATGAACTGAGAGACGATGTTGTAGAAAGGGAAGATGAAGTAGACCAAGATGAAATAGGAGATACTATACTGAGAGATGAATTTGACAGAGCCTTGAAAGACCTAGGTCGGAATAAGGCCCCAGGAGTAGATGACATACCCTAAGAGCTACTAAAGTCTCTGGGAGAGCCAGCCATGACAAAACTATTTGAACTGGTGTGTAGGATGTATGAGACAGGCGAAATACCCTCAGACTTAAGAAAAATGTAATAATCCCCATTCCAAAGAAATCAGGCGCAGACAGGTGTGAAAATTACAGAACCGTCAGTTTGATAAGTCATGGTTGCAAAATTTTAACACGAATTATCAACAGGAGAATGGAAAAGCTGGTAGAAGCTGACCTCGGGGAAGATCAGTTTCGATTCAGGAGGAACATAGGAACCCGGAAGGCAATACTCACTTTACGTCTTATCTTAGAAGATAGATTAAGGAAAGGCAAACCTACATTTTTAGCTTTTGTAGATTTGGAGAAACCATTTGACAATGTTGACTGGACTACACTCTTTCAAATTCTGAAGTCAGCAGAGGTAAAATATAGGGAAAGGAGAGTTATTCACAACTTGTACAAAAGCCAGACCGTAGTTATTAGACTCGAAGGGCATGAAAGGGAAGCATCAGTTGGGAAGGGAGTAAGGCAGGGTTGTACCCTTTCTCCGATGTTATTCAATTGGTACATCGAGCAGGCAGTGAAGGAAAGCAAGGAAAAATTTGGAATAGGGATTAAGGTTCAGGGGGAAAAAATAAAAACATTGCGTTTTGCTGATGACATTGTAATTCTGTCAGAGACAGCAAAGGACCTGGAAGAGCAGTTGAATGGAATGGACAGTGTGTTGAAGAGAGCGTAGAAAATGAACATTAACAAGAGCAAAACAAAAATAATGGAATGCGGTCTTAGAAAATCAGGCGATGCTGAAGGAATTAGATTAGGTAACGAAACAATGAAGGTGGTATATGAGTTTTGTTAGTTGGGTAGCAAAATAACATATGACGGTCGCAGTACAGAGGATATAAAATGCAGAATGGCAATGGGAAGAAAAGCATTTTTAAAAAAGAGAAATTTGCTAACATCGAATATTAACTTAAGTGTAAGGAAGTCTTTTCTGAAGGCATTTGTGTGGAGTGTTGCCTTGTACGGGAGTGAAACATGGACGATAAGGAGTGCGGACAGGAAGAGAATAGAGGCTTTTGAAATGTGGTGCTACAGAAGAATGCTGAAGATTAGGTGGGTAGATCGCATAACTAATGAAGAGGGACTGAACAGAATTGGTGAGAAAAGGAATTTTTGGTATACCCTGACTAAAAGAAGGGATCGCTTGGTAGGACACGTTCTTAGATATCGGAGAATCGTAAATTTAGCATTGGTGGGAAGTGTGTGGGGTAAAAATCGCAGAGGGAGACCAAGAGACGCGTATAGTAAGCAGATTCAAGTGGATGTGGGTTGCCGTTCTTATGAGGAGATGAAAAGGCTTGCTCAGGATAGAGTAGGGTGGAGAGCTGCATCAAACCAGTCTCCGAACTGAAGACCATAACAGCAACATATTTAATAGTAGAAACAACCAATGCAGACCATCCAGTCTACGCGTGCGAAGCAGTTGGAATTAAGCTAGTAATAACAATAGTAGATAAAAAAAGAGCCACCTTAGAACAAACACGATCCCACGCCCGTAAAGGACCGATTACATGGGCGTGGTAGAGGGAGGGGGACGTATTCTGGGATTGAAACCCCTCCTGAAATATCAACAAGCTTTCTTTTTAATGCATCATTCTTTATCAGGATAAAGCCCACCTACATTTTACGAAGGCTGGGAAGCCGTTACACAAGCTCCACACAGTCCCGATTTCTCCCCATGAGATTCCCATATTTTTGTGACCCTTAAGAAAGACATTCATGACCACCGATATGTTTCGGTTGAAGACGTCCATACCTGCGTAAAAATTAAGGACCGACGGAATATTCGATATCGGTTTTGCCCAGAAATCAGCTGAATCTTTGGCTTGGCTGAAATTAGCTTTCGTGAACTTACGGATGAAGTCGGGTCACTTTCGGGATGGATTCAGTGCCCGTAAAAATTGTATTCTGTTGTTAATCACAGTACAATGCAATCGTATCTTAGAGTGAAATTCTTATACTGTGTTTTAACAATGTAGCTTATTAAGTAGCGTAATTAATTCAATGGGTTATCATATTGTTATATTAAAAAGTTGCATTAATATGCATCCTTCGAAGATAAGAGGTTTTTTTGATAATCATTATGGGTTTAGAAAACATTGATCATGTGGTACACAGTTTTCCTGTTGGGTTTGCGTAAATTTACACTAACAATAATTTTACTGTTGCTGTGACATTATTTTTCTAAATACTTTATGCAGGAATGATTGGAGTTGATTTACTGACAGGAACGAAGACTGTAAGTTATGAATACTATATAACGACAACCTAACTTCGCTTCAATCTAATTACTGTCATAAACAAATGTTAACGAAGAGACATGAAAACTGAACATATTTTTGCGAAGTATATACGTACGAGGTCTCGGCTGCGAGCGAGTCAAGTCTGTCGGCAATAAAACCTTATCTGAGTCTGTCATATAGTGAACGTACAATTTTGCTTACATATCAGTGTTAGGGTAAAATGTAATTGTTGTTTTGTATTACATGATCTTCAGCAAGAAAAGTACTGTAATTCTAATCTAGGTCTTTATTTTGAGAATATCTGTTCGCAACAACTTAGTTGTTGTAGTAGGGTCTTCAGTCCATAGACTGGTTTGATGCAGCTCTCCATGCTACTCTGTCCTGTGTAAGCCTCTTCATCTGAGAATACGGCAACCTACATCCTTTGGAATCTACTTACTGTATTCGTCCCCTCTACGATTGTTATCCTACACACTTCCTTATAATGCTAAGCTGACATTTCCTTGATGTCGCAGAATGTGTCCCACCAACCTATCTCTTCCCTTAGTCTCTTAGTCAGGATATGCCACAAACTCCTTTTCTCTCCAATTCTGTTGAGCGCCTCATTAGTTACGTGATCTACCCAACTAATCTTCATCATTATCTGTTGCATCACATTTCGGAAGCTTCTGTTACCTTTTTGTCTGAGTTCCGTATCGACCACGTTTCAATCTCATACAATGCAACACTCCAGACGAATGCTTTCAGAAACTACTTCGTAACATTTAAACTAACATTGGATGTCAACAAATTGCGCTACTTCAGAAACGCTTTCCTTCCTATAGCCAGTTTCCATTTTATACCTCTTTTTCTTCGGCCATCAGAAATTATGTTGCTACCCAAATAACAAAACTCGTTTACTACTTTTACTGTCTCTTTACCTAATATAATTCCTTCACCATCGCTTGATTTTCTGACACTACATTCCATTACCCTAGTTTTACTCTTGTTAATGTTCATCGTATACCTTCCTTTCAAGACTCTGACCACTCCGTTTAATTACTCTTCTAGGTCCTTTCTGTCTCTGACAGAATTACTATGTCGTCAGCAAACCGCAAGTTTTTTATTCCCTCTCTTGGACTTTAATTCCCTCTCCATATTCCTCCTTGCATTCCTTCACAACTTGCTCAATGTACAGACTGAACAACATTGAGGAAAGGCTACAACCCTGTCTTACCCCCTTCCCAACCACTGCTGTCTGGTTTTTGTAGAAGTTGAATATAGCTCTTCGCTCCCTATATTTTACCCCTAGTACCTTCAGAATCTGAAAAAGTGAATTCCAGTCAACATTGTCAAAAGCTTTCTCAAAATCCACAAATGCTAAAAACGTAGGTTTCCCTTTCCTTAACATATCTCCTAAGATAAGTCGTAATGTGAGTATTGCTTCGTGTGTTCCTACATTTCTCCTAAATCCAAACTATCTCCCCAAGGTCGGATTCCTTGTTATGACTTATTAGACTGACAGTTCTGTAATTATCACTTTTGTTTGCTCTTGCTTTCTTAGGTATTGGAATCACTATATTCTTCTTGAAGTCTGATGGTATTTCCCCTGTCTCATACATCTTGCATACCAGGTGGATGGATGTTTCTGTTGTCTTTAGTAAAATGTAGTTTACTAGCAGTTTGTAAGTTTAGTGACTGATGACCCCGCAGTTAAGTCCCATGAGCTTAGGAAACATTTGAACATTTTTTTGTTAATCTGTTTATATATATTGTCTTCCATGATGCCCTCACTTTCCAGTAACGTGTTATGAAAATTAATTAAATTCATTATATATATATATATATATATATATATATATATATATATATATATATATATATACTGTGAATATAAATTCATTTTGCTGCGTAAAGAAGGTGAAAGTAACTTGTTACAATTTTCTGTCTAAAACTTCATAACTCTTTTTGTAAACATCTTTGTAGTAATAAAATATACATTGGTTAAGCCAGGATGTAATAGAAAATTTCTGAAATATCGTATTATTTTTCGAAACCAATAAGTTTGAAAAATCAAACCTAGTTAACTATTGAGATAGAGATAGCTGAAACTTGATTCATTTTCTGAGTTTAAAAATTTTTAAGAAAAGTATTATTTTTCCAAAATTTATGTAATTCGTATTGTTTCTATTCATTAATGTCTTTCTAAGGTAGTTAAGATAATTTAAATTGTAGCAAACTAAGGGACACTCTGTCTCCTTTAAAGTATACCTCATGAAAATCTTTGATAAAATTAGAATTCAAAAGTTATTATTTTAACATTGACTTACAAAAATTACGAATGGCAAACAGACACTATGATGATAATTCTCTGAACATCTCAAGCGAATATTAATACACACCTTTCAGCAAACAAGTTTACAGTAACAGTGTGTACTCAAAATCGTTTGTCAAAAGCCTTTGCGTTAATACGCTCTTAAACAGTCGGCAGAATGGCATTCTGGAGATCTATGAAGTGGTTGGAAGTGTGGCTGGGCCAGGACAGCAGTTGTACTGGTTATCTGTCTCTTTTCCCAGTTTATAATATGTATCACACCTAATTAATTATGAAAGCTTAAAAGAGCAATTACAACTGCAGTTTTATGAATAAAAACGTCAATCACGAATAAAGTGTTACAGGCGATGTCAATTATTTAGCTAAACGAAATTATTTATCTTACTATGTTCTACCTCTACAGCTATAGTTTTAACCACTAAAAGTTTCATAGCTTATTTAAGATCTGAAATTTATCTTGAAAACGGCACAATTTTTTCCCGAACAACATTTTGAATCTCTAGTGTCAACATCTGCCCCACTCTGAACCCATTACGTGACGTCCTTGTCACGGAGTATTTCTGAAATAAACTATTAATGAGAGTTTGAAACATAACACCAGATTTAGTACACTTAAGGCTTTTGTGAAACTGAAAAAATTCAGGATTTTTAGTAGAGTACCATCACAAATGTTTATTTTTTAATATTACAGTTATTTTTAAATATTTTAACAATGGAGTGATTGTACAAATTCATTATTCTTAAATGATGTATAAACGGCGACCAAACGATTATCCTACAGATAGATGCGGTGCTTTCCTTTCTTACTTTTGGCGAATCTCTCAATTATATGGTCAGTCTTAACAGTAATTAATCCTTGTGGATGCTCAGTAAATCTAACCCAGTCAGCCGATTTTGACCCATATTTGACCTTATATAAGTCTTCAGCCTGCGCAGAGAAGAAAACTACCTCTCAGCTGAAGCAATGCTTACTGGTAGTGTGGCTAATAATCGGAGAAGATCATGTACAAACCGATAGACTTATTTGCTTCACGACTGCAGTGCATCGATGGCTGATGAAGGAAGCTTTTCACTGGGATGATCTTTCACCCAGTCCATTCATTTCTGTCGCTACATTGTTGCTTCAGACTGAAATAATGACTCTGAAATTATGCTGTTGCCCATCGTTGCCAATATATGGGAAAATGCTGTTGCGAGTTCCTTTACTATGTTCTGAAGCTCTTCTTCTGTCAGTAGAACTATTGCATCTGGAACGATAGCTGGAAGGCTGTACACATGCAGAACTGTATGAATAAATCTGTCCACAATAACATTCGGCGTGTTGTCGAGGACAGGTATGTACAGGAATATAATAAAATATTCTGCCATTATAAAGCTGGTTGATTGGATCTCTGAGTCTGATAACTGCAGCGACGAGGTGAAGTTGTTATGACCCCGAGAGTGGAAGCTTTTCTTTCTGCTCTACTCCATATATTTTTAAAGGGAACTTCTGCGTCTACTAGTCAAAACTGAAATGAGACGAGACGGCATCCGAAGCGGTTTAGGATCATGTGATTTTCCTTAGAACGACCTACTAAGAGGAAGAGACAAAGACAAGACCTCGTCCAGGATGGAAAGAGATACTATAAATTTAGCATCCTTTAATGCTAAATACGATGCTTTGATAGCTGTGTTTATGTCTCTCCATGTCACTATTTGCTCTAACACCTCCACTATTATATCTAGGTCTTCAGCGAACTGATGGACAGCTTCATAACTTTCAACCCATCTATGTTCGCATAGGGACGTCAGAGAAGCACCTAACATTGACAATAGTAGACTACACCGTTTTGAGGTGTTTCCCAAAACAATGCTGCTGTAGCTCTGATTGTGCCAACGACATTTCTCACTACTGGAACCTTGTTCGAAGAAGACGGGGTATTGTTCAACTTGTGATTGAAACATGACGTCCTCATTGCATTCAGGACTTCTGACTGAATTTCCTTGACTGCTCCTCGTGCTTCGGAAACCTTGACAGCACATTTGTCGGTGCCGATACCAACCCATGTATTGATTGGAAGTCCTATCTTCTTAAGTTCTCTCAAGACTGTTCGACCAACAGCCTTTCCGGTAAGGCTCAGATCTTCTTCAAGCTGAGCAGATTGGCCACCACAAAGAGTTGTCTCAGATTTTCCTTTGGGTATTTCTTCACGAATGGCTTCATATTTTTCTTCGCCTGAGAGGTTGGATCTATTTTCATCGTTCTTAGCTTCAGCCAGACTCTCAAATGCGTTGATGAATTCTATGAAATCTTCGTGCACGGATTGGTGGTAAACGTAACGTAAAACGAGGCTAAGTTGAGAGATCCCACATGTATCCGTAGTTTTATCGAAACAAATTGAGTAGATGCCACTCTCTCTCTAACTCTCTTGAAATTCTCCTCTTTTATATCCTGGCCACTAATGGAAATAATTTCAGTCTTGGTGATATAATTAGATCTTGAAGAAGCAGTCTTTAGGTGATTTTCTAGAATCGTGTCACCACTACTCACTCTAAATCGAAGAAGTGATCTGAAGCTACCGTCATTCGACCAACACTTTCACCCTACTGACAAGTATGAGTGTCTTCTTTAACAAACAAAGGCTCATTGGCTCTGTTTATTTTACCACCCTAAAAAATTTTTTTTAAAAAAAAGAAAATATAGTGTCTACTACTGGCTTAAACCTCCCTCTATTTTCCTTTTATTTTATTTCTTTTTATTATTATTATTATTATTACTTCTGACTCAACTTTTTAGTTAATTCTGAAAGTAATATTCTCCTCCCGATTTTCGTATTTGCACAAGAAGTTGTGTCCTGTCTGAACAGCTTGTCGATGATACTGATTTTGATCATGCACCGAAAGGGCTCCATCCTTTCCTGTAAGTTTATTTGAATGATTTCAATGGTTGTGTAACCAGATTTCTCAAAGTCACTGTTTTGTGGATACCTCCAACTTTATGTGATACGAACCATGGACAGTATTTACAAAACAGCCCACCAAGTGATGGCGAGTAGACCAGCTATTCGTACAACTGTAAGTGCGAATGTTTCAGGTATCGACGCGTCTCGGATGCTTTTCCCATCTTTATGGAATATGGCAACTCAAAAGATTTTCGGGGATCCCAGGGATAATTTAACAGATATTTAATGTAATCAGAAATATCATTATTGATGAATTCTCCTACATCGTTTGAAAGAATACTCCAATCCCATGAAGAGACCTATTCACCGTCCACCAATTTCCCGCAAAGTTTGATATCCGTAGAAACTGTTGCACTGAAGCTACAATTTCCTAAAATATTTTCATTTTCAGCTCCAGGAAATACTACATTATGCTTGCTTCTGGAACTGTTTTTACTCTCGGTGATCGAATTATTTGGATCGGACACCACTAGAGATGAAGGTTCCAAGCACGCGGAACGGCTTTCACCACTCGGAGGCTCAGAATGGTTGAAGTCAGTATCAGGAGAATATTAGGCTTTAACTGCTTGGTGGAAGAGAAGAATAATTCAATGCCTCGCTGACTTGAAGTATTCCTCCTCCTTGTACTCTGAAACGAGAAAATAAATAAAATATAAAATGTTTGAAGATAGGTAGGACTATGGACATGTCCCACAACCTTCTAACTGTTAATTTTGTCATCTGCTGTAGCCTTTTTTTACGCTTTTGAAGAGGGGAGAGTCGAACGCAAACCTACAACTTATGAATCAAGCACTCTACCAACCTACTTACTCGTTTAAAAAAAAAAAAGACTTCTACGATTTTGTATATATATATTAGACGGATGAACTTTTCGGTGCTGAATATTGCGCACGTTCTCCTAATCACACCGCACACTGCCGTGTGGCTACCGCGTGTATGCTACAATTTGTTCTACTTTAGTTGATCTACGCACGTATGTGCTGCAAGTGGAGGAAGTAGGTCATACATTCCAGTACGGAGAGAAAAGTTTATAATGAAGAATTTAGCACTTCACTCAGTGCTTAATCCAAATAATAACTTTTGTACTTAATGCTTTTGATATAATATGATATGATAGAAGTAGTATAGCTGTGGGAGTTACACCCCACTGAGATTCGCGCGTCTTTTGTTTTTTTGGCGGGAAATTTGAATTACGCCCCACCCCTCCTCCCTCGGCCAATTGCCGAACCACAGATCAAAGGATGCCGCCAAACTCGAACAATAGCGCACTTAAGGATGATTGACAGGTTGAAACACCTCCCTCGGCCACACACGACGCCCCCCCCCCTCCACCCCTCGGTGCCACCGCCAGACAAGCGGCACCTCCGACAGGTCCAGACCTGTAGACCCATCGACATGTCGGTACTCGCACCCTGGACCACACACCTGGCCGGTTCGACGCCCCCCTGCACCCCTCGGCACCGCCGCCAGACAGGCAGCACCTTCGACAGGTCCAGACCTGTAGACCCCGCGACATGTCTGTACTCGCACCCGCGACCCCTACTCGCTCGGCCGATTGCAGGACCGCCGCCTCCGCCGCCGACAGATGCTACCCCCTCCTCCTCCACACTAGCGACCGGTTCTCAAAGGACGCCGCCACCCGCCCTACCCGCGAGAACAAACAATACCGCGACGATTGTCTTGACCGCACCGACACCGCCCCCACAGGCCGACCCCTGCTCTCTTTTTACGGCGACCACGCTCCGACACGTCAGCAGCCAATTAAATTGCATATTTATTATTAAGCGCGCCGCAGCGATCCGTACGCCAGATCTCGATTTATGTAACAACAACAATTTCCGCTGTTTATTATTATTCTTGGAAAAAAATAAAGCTACCATAGTGTTCTTCGTATGCTAAAAAACAATTTAGAACAGAAATGCTTAGTTGGTCTCGTATACTACAGCATGTAGTATTAAATATTAAAACTCGTATGCAAAATTTGCAAGTAAGAATTTACACTCCCATCTCTCTCCAAGCTCTTCGCATAGACTACAACCGACAGACGTGTTTAATAATAATAATAGCGCAGGTTACGGTAACGAACGCCACAAACTTACGTATCCATCTTAACATATACTCTTTCGATATACAGAAACAATTCTAACGAAAAGAAAAGAAATGGTCCGTTTTCGGAATTCTACCGCAACCTTAGATCTATAAATGTATCTCTTCGTTTAGACGATGCAAGCAACAGCCATCGAACGGAATGTAACTTGTATGCCAACCACTCTTTCGACAACGTAACAGCAGCAGCAGAAGACGGTATATTGTTTATACAAAAATTCCAAATAACGAAAATCGGCAATGACATCTAGCACAACGTCTCTAAATATACATCTGCAAAGCACCGTTAAACTCGTATGCAAAATTTGCAAGTAGGAATTTACATTCCCATCTCTCTCCAACTGTGTTTAATAATAATAGCGCAGGTTACGGTAACGAACGCCACAAACTTACGTATCTATCTTAACATAAACTCTTCCGATATACAAAAACAATTCTAACCAGAGCCAATTAACGAAAAGAAAAGAAATGGTCCGTTTCGGAACTCGACCACAACCTTGCATCTATAAATGTATCTCTTCGTTTAGACGATGCAAGCAATAGCCATCGAACGGGATGTAACTTGTATGCCAACCACTCTTTCGATAAAACAGCAACAACAGCGGCAAGCAGCAGAATACGACATAGTCTTTGTACAAAAATTCCAAATAACGAAAATCGGCAATGACATCTAACAAAACGTCTCTAAATAAACATCTGCAAGCACCGTTAACAATCGTCCAGAACGCAGAGCGCTCTCTCGGCATACTACATAAAAGAAACATATGCTAAGTGTTTAAACAAAAACACCTGAGTTACATCTCCAAATGATCAAAACCTTCTACGCAGACGCACCACTCTGACAAGGATAGCTCGCAATGCATTTATTTAATGGAGCTGAGCCACGCCGAAAGTTCTGAAATTTAACACTCTCTCTCTTTAGCGATCTTGCCCTGTTACGTTTCCTTCTTCTTAGATCGGAGTATAGGTGCGCCTTCCGAGAATTCGGTTATTTTAATTTTACATCTTATTTCCTTGCTACAGCAGTACACATCCCATCTAAGGAATCTCTATGTCCTGTTACGATGCAAACTACATTTATCTGACACCGATATTCCAGCGCCCCAGATGACTTTTAATCCCTATTGTGCAACGGAGAGTCGAAATAAAAGAAAAATACGTGAAATAATTTACCGATTCCAACCGTCTACACTAAAACTTGTCGAAATTATTGGCCTAACAATACCCTTATTCGAGCATGTTTTGCGTTTCGAGGATGTGACCTGGAGACTTCTCCGACCATCTCTTATATATTCCAATACAACACCTTGTGGGAGTTGCGGTGGATGTGTGTCTTCGCTATAGCCTGGAGGTCTTCCCAGCTGTTGCGCTTCGGGACTCGCCACCGTCGCGTTGTCATATGCAGGATTCGATTCTACGCACTTGTCTCTATACCACAAGTTCCAAAGAACCCAGCTAGAATCTCGCCTATATGGAGGTTATTTAGTACTTCGCCTGGAAATATTTTCTCCATAATTTGGAGAACGTTCTGGAGTCTTACTAGGGGATAAAACCGCTGGTTGTGGTGTGAATTTTGTGATCCGTGACCCATTTTACCCTAAAAAGAGAGATAGAGGTCTATTTGCTGCATTTGAGCACTTACTTCGTCGTTAGGTCGAGAACATGGGTATTACAATATACGATTACCGGATGGAGAGTGTTTTTGATCTTGTGCAAGACTCTTTAAGTTTTTTAAACGGTATCTGCAAAGTGTTTCTCCACCATGTGGGGGGCGAATAACAAACATCTGGGACAACAGATGCTTTGTAGTTTTTATTAGTGTTTTGCAATTTGTGCCGGCAGCGGTGGCCGAGGGGACTGAGGCGCTCCAGTCACGGTCTGCACGGCCACTACGGTCGGGGTTCGAATCCCCCCTCGGGCATGGATATTTGTGTCGTCCTTAATATTAGGTAGTTCATAAGTAGTTTGTAAGTTTAGGGGCTGATGACCCCGTAGTTAAGTCCCATAAACTATACAAACATTTGAACTTTTTTTTTCTTGCAATTTGTGTACTGGGGTAATAAAAATACCCGAAAATTGATCGGTGTACAGGTTAAACCTTCCAGATCGATAAAAGCTTATACGTTACGTTCTATCAGCTTTTAGTTTCCTTTGTCTACTTGTAAATTAGGTGGAGATTCGTAATACTGGCAGCGGCAAAGACGATATAAGTAGTACACTTAAAAGCTACATTAAAGCAGGGGAAACATACTTCTCCAATCCAGAATATTGTTCTCCACACTGCCTCCAGATATAGATATCGCCGAATTAGGTCTGGTACCTACAAACAATGTCATTCTGCAAGTCCAGCGAAAAGAGTAAATGTATCACACAGGCTTAAGCCATCCCCCATTAAAGAAATTACATCGCTACGTGCAGTTAATGTCTTATGTGCGCGAAAAGAAAACTGGAAATGGCTGATATCGAGACCAAGAGAAGGAATCTAGAATATATGGCTAAAGCAACTGCCATAAAGGGCGAGTACAAACTAATGCTGCAGAAAGACGAAGCTATGGCATATGTGTAAGCCGGGCTTAAACAGAGGGTGTGGAGAAATCTGGCTACGACTGGGACTTATAAAATATTTGCTTTTTACAGTAAACAGTCAGGGAGATTGGTCACGCGTCGGTGTACTGACCGAAAATAGCGGAAGACACGAAAAACGTATTGCATTATCGTTTGGAGAAGGGACTACATTGGATCCAAATGTGGTGGACTGGGGACAGTCATTTGCAGAGTTAAAAAAACGGATGGAATAACAAGCAATCGTTTGCAATAATCGTAAAACCTAGTGTTACATACGGAAATTACCACAGGAGTTGGTAACGTACACACATAGCGACGCATAGTGCTATAACCAGGAAATAATGGGAAAAGTTAAAATACACAATTGTTCTCGTCTAGAAGCATTGCCCGAAGGTGCAGGAGGAAACGAAGATACTTAATGGAGTTCGAGACCATAATAAAGAACGATTTGTATTCTGTGTCTAGCTTCTCGAGTAGAAAGTTTCGGTCTTATAAGGTTTAGGAGAAGATACCAGAAGACATGTTTCTTGTTAGCAAAGAGCAGTAATTCCTCGGTAAAGTATCTGTTAGGGAGGTGTAATTCTGTGTTGTTCTATTCTACAGATAAGCAAAGCGTTCGTTTAAATCGATGTTGCTCGGTACATTGCTGCATGGATTTGGGTTTGACTTATTGCACATTGGTTCATCTTGTATAAATTTCGTTCTTCTTCTTCTTATCGAATTTCTAAAAAAACTATGTTTCGTTTCTGTAAGAGCTACATCGCAAATTTGCGCACATCCTACTGTCTGTATATGTATCTGCGTATAAAAGTTTAACGACTGCTCGTACGGTAAAAACATCGCTTGCGTCAGCTGCGAGGAAATCTATCTTCGCGAAAATAGCTCTCTTGTATTCGGAATCTGGTGCGGCCAGGAAAAATTAAACCGAAAACTTCTCCGGGTCAGGTGCGAGCGTGGACAGGTATGTTTACATGTATAGGACGTACACACGCTCCAAACCGGCGTCTACGATGAGTCAACAGGTCCGCACTCGCCTACAGCCAGAAATAACATGGAATGTGATTATGCATGCTAGCTTGCGCGAAGTACCTATTTCGAACTGTTTAGTCGTGCGATACGATGCAACGCAGATGTGGTCCACAATTGTGGAAATACATATAGATACTTCGTAGCATGGATGTGGGACATTTATATCTTCTTTTAGCTGTGTTTACGAATGGACGTCTCTCGGTAGCGTATCGGAGATGATTGCAGTGGTAAATTAATGTTCTTTGGTCGATAAGCATCGAGTTAGAGGATTAGTTACCTACATTGGAGGTGCATTTAATCGTATGTTTAGTCTCTAAAGGATTGCTCTTGGAGATCGTTAAAAAAAATCTGGTGTTGCATTAGTTCGAAATGGTGTAGACTATTTTGCGTTGCTGCTTGTAAGGATTATAAGAACTTGGCTTGGATCTAGATCTTTTCTTGTTAGCTGTTCTGTGCGTGTGCATGTCGCTCATTTTTTTACACTGTGTTACAGATGTTTATCGAGAGTAATAATTTGTTAGAAGGAGTGGAATACGATGGTGATTTGTGCGCGAATGCTCGAGGTATATAGTCTATTGGCTGATAGAGAGCGTTCCAGAAATATTGTCTGCCAGGCTATGCATTGGAAACAAAGTTGTGGTTGGATGTTAGGGACAGGTCAAGCAACCAACGTAGTTATTGGGTGGAGAGAGAGCGAGATCGAAACTTTATTAAAACGCTGTGTGTCTGGGAGATCTTGTCTGTTACTGATCGCGGTTATAACACCATCTGTGGTAACTTGTTTAGAGTTGGTACTGGGTTAGTGACGGATGTAAGAATAGCTCTGTCTGGGTTGTTACGAACGTATACATAGCTTGCAGCATGCTAGTTGGGACAAAAAACGAGTTGGAATGGCTAGATTCTTCTGCTGTTTTAGGTTCGTGTTGACTGCAAGGTGTAGTTCTGTTACTGTGTTGGAAATGTTTGGCGCTTACAGAGAGTGCTTTAGGCTAGATGGGACGGAATGTAAGTAAAAAGTGTCGATATACCCTAAATATATACGTCACGGTAAAGCTGTAAAGAAAACTGACTTTGGTGGTGCATTGATCTTTCGTCGAAGCATCGTCTGTTTAATCGTATGCTAGTGTTGGCTACTTTACGGCTGGTGTGCAACACGTTTACGTAGCGGATATGCCTGCTGCGGTAAATCATAATTCTTTCGTCGAAAATCAACGTGTTTTATAAAACTCCTATAGTTTCGTTTCGTTAAAGTGCGCTAGTTGTACCCAATGGAGTGCGCGCGCGTGTGTGTGTAGTAAATTCCGCAAGTTCGATACTGCAAACGTTGGAGATAAGACGAAGTTACTATTTCTGGAATACATGGGGGAAATATATACGTCCTGTGGGTATATATGTTATAAACTGCAGCTAATCGATGTTTTTTAATGGAGGCGCTCCCATCTATACTACAGCAGCAGCTTCGTGTAGATGACTTCTATCTCCTGGATTTTTGGACAATACTTTAACCGAGTGGCGTTCGTATCCGAGCATGACTTTCAGATGGGAGGAGCAATATCAAAGTGGTTGCGGGCGAGGAAACGACTGCTTAACGTGGTTGGCGTCGAATTGTAGAACCAAAATAAATTTGTCGAAAAATCACGAGCCCTGGTGTAAGCAAACATATCGATTTTATAAAGAGTCCAGGCAGTTGATTGTTAGGACTTTTATTTTTTCGCCGGGTCGAGAAGATGGTATTACCAGGATGGAGGATTGTGTAAGAAGATTGTTTAAGTGTTCTAAAAGAGAAGATACGGTATTTACAAAGTGCGCCGTTGTACTGTGCAAACGCTTTTAAATTTGATACTTGGGTATTAAGAGTACCAGAAAATTGACCGCTCTCTCGGACATTATGTTTTTTTTAGTTTCGACTATAAAATACTTGTAGAGTCGAGCAAGGAACTATATTTTTTTTTAGCATTCCAGGACTTTATTATCCACAGACGTAGATATCGTCTACGTTATTCCACAAGTCCTAAGAAGAAGAAGAAGGGTAAACGAGAACTGGGTTATATGGCGAAGACACATGCTTTTAAAAGGAGGCTATTGTATATGTGCAAGCCCGGTTTAAACAGATAGTGTGGGGAAAAATATTTGCTTTTACAGTAAACAGGCGGGGGGATTGGTCTCGCATAGTTGTACTGGCCGAAATTAGCGGAACACACGACAAACGTGTTTGTACTGTGTGTGACTCCCATCCATTCCTTAGAGAGCAGGTTATGATCGAAGTGTGCGGGAGTTGGTTGCGATATGTTTGCGAACATTACGTTGCATGTACTCAGTTGTACTGTAATAAACAAAACAAAAATTGTAAACACTCCATGTCCTATATAGAATCATGTGTTGTGGCGTGTAGGTTAGCGACTTCGTTTGCGGTGGACATCTACTTGTAATTAAAATAATAAATCTTAGTTTGGAATAGGAATTTTATGGGTAAAGGGCGGGTCGAGCTGGAAATCTGTGTTGCATTGAGCAGGTAACTTCGGTTCTGTGGTTGCTGTATTGTCGAATAAGGGTGTTGTTAGGCCAATAATTTCGACAAGTTTTAGTGTAGACGGTTGGAATCGGTAAATTATTTCACGTATTTTTCTTTTATTTCGACTCTCCGTTGCACAATAGGGATTAAAAGTCATCTGGGGCGCTGGAATATCGGTGTCAGATAAATGTAGTTTGCATCGTAACAGGACATAGAGATTCCTTAGATGGGATGTGTACTGCTGTAGCAAGGAAATAAGATGTAAAATTAAAATAACCGAATTCTCGGAAGGCGCACCTATACTCCGATCTAAGAAGAAGGAAACGTAACAGGGCAAGATCGCTAAAGAGAGAGAGTGTTAAATTTCAGAACTTTCGGCATGGCTCAGCTCCATTAAATAAATGCATTGCGAGCTATCCTTGTCAGAGTGGTGCGTCTGCGTAGAAGGTTTTGATCATTTGGAGATGTAACTTAGGTGTTTTTGTTTAAACACGTAGCATATGTTTCTTTTATGTAGTATGCCGAGAGAGCGCTCTGCGTTCTGGACGATTGTTAACGGTGCTTGCAGATGTTTATTTAGAGACGTTTTGTTAGATGTCATTGCCGATTTTCGTTATTTGGAATTTTTGTATAAACACTATGTCGTATTCTGCTGCTTGCCGCTGTTGTTGCTGTTTTATCGAAAGAGTGGTTGGCATACAAGTTACATCCCGTTCGATGGCTATTGCTTGCATCGTCTAAACGAAGAGATACATTTATAGATGCAAGGTTGTGGTCGAGTTCCGAAACGGACCATTTCTTTTCTTTTCGTTAATTGGCTCTGGTTAGAATTGTTTTTGTATATCGGAAGAGTTTATGTTAAGATAGATACGTAAGTTTGTGGCGTTCGTTACCGTAACCTGCGCTATTATTATTAAACACAGCTGGAGAGAGATGGGAATGTAAATTCCTACTTGCAAATTTTGCATACGAGTTTAACGGTGCTTTGCAGATGTATATTTAGAGACGTTGTGCTAGATGTCATTGCCGATTTTCGTTATTTGGAATTTTTGTATAAACAATATACCGTCTTCTGCTGCTGCTGTTACGTTGTCGAAAGAGTGGTTGGCATACAAGTTACATTCCGTTCGATGGCTGTTGCTTGCATCGTCTAAACGAAGAGATACATTTATAGATCTAAGGTTGCGGTAGAATTCCGAAAACGGACCATTTCTTTTCTTTTCGTTAGAATTGTTTCTGTATATCGAAAGAGTATATGTTAAGATGGATACGTAAGTTTGTGGCGTTCGTTACCGTAACCTGCGCTATTATTATTATTAAACACGTCTGTCGGTTGTAGTCTATGCGAAGAGCTTGGAGAGAGATGGGAGTGTAAATTCTTACTTGCAAATTTTGCATACGAGTTTTAATATTTAATACTACATGCTGTAGTATACGAGACCAACTAAGCATTTCTGTTCTAAATTGTTTTTTAGCATACGAAGAACACTATGGTAGCTTTATTTTTTTCCAAGAATAATAATAAACAGCGGAAATTGTTGTTGTTACATAAATCGAGATCTGGCGTACGGATCGCTGCGGCGCGCTTAATAATAAATATGCAATTTAATTGGCTGCTGACGTGTCGGAGCGTGGTCGCCGTAAAAAGAGAGCAGGGGTCGGCCTGTGGGGGCGGTGTCGGTGCGGTCAAGACAATCGTCGCGGTATTGTTTGTTCTCGCGGGTAGGGCGGGTGGCGGCGTCCTTTGAGAACCGGTCGCTAGTGTGGAGGAGGAGGGGGGTAGCATCTGTCGGCGGCGGAGGCGGCGGTCCTGCAATCGGCCGAGCGAGTAGGGGTCGCGGGTGCGAGTACAGACATGTCGCGGGGTCTACAGGTCTGGACCTGTCGAAGGTGCTGCCTGTCTGGCGGCGGTGCCGAGGGGTGCAGGGGGGCGTCGAACCGGCCAGGTGTGTGGTCCAGGGTGCGAGTACCGACATGTCGATGGGTCTACAGGTCTGGACCTGTCGGAGGTGCCGCTTGTCTGGCGGTGGCACCGAGGGGTGGAGGGGGGGGGGCGTCGTGTGTGGCCGAGGGAGGTGTTTCAACCTGTCAATCATCCTTAAGTGCGCTATTGTTCGAGTTTGGCGGCATCCTTTGATCTGTGGTTCGGCAATTGGCCGAGGGAGAGGGGTGGGGCGTAATTCAAATTTCCCGCCAAAAAAACAAAAGACGCGCGAATCTCAGTGGGGTGTAACTCCCACAGCTATACTACTAATAGACACGTGGAAGAAATAATCGTTTATGAAACAATGAGCATCTTAACAATTAGTTTGTTTATTCAACATGCACGGATCCTGTATTTTGATTTTTTCTGTAAATTTTTAATACTGACATTACTTCGTTAAAGGGTTTCATTGTGTAACGCGTAGACTTGCACATAATACTTCGCGACCGGTAGCTCTCCTTTTAGTTCGCAGTTCGGCCGCGAAGTAGGTCGCTCTTTTTAGTTCGTCCGCTCTTGTTGGCTTTTGCTACCGCTACTAAAAGAGCTCTTTCTTTTGTTATGACAACTTTTTCATATAATGATCAGTGTTGCCCAAGCGTGTGCTATTATCCGTATATTTAGGCAATTAGACATCAAATACTTACGCAAATAAACCAGTTATTTACAGGAATGAGTGATACAATGGTATTCAACTACTTTGCATACAGAGTAATCATAGTATTTTACACTATGGAGTGGGGGTTATATTTAGACACCGCTGAATACCTTAGAAAAGAAAATTTGTGGCAGTGAACTATGAAACTACAGCTGAGCTGCATCTCAGCTCGAAATGACGGTTAACTGGCAGGAGGTAATCACGCGATTCTGTGCGCTCTCGCGTCCTCTCGCTGTTCGCCGTCAGACTTCGGAAAAGGAGCGGACGAACTAAGAGGCGAGGGATATGCGAACTATTTCGCGTAGTTCACCTATAGGAGCACTCTTCCAAACTAGTTCGTTCGCGAACTATACAAGACTAGTAACGCAGCAACTTTGTGGAACACTTTAATTCACGCGGCGAGGCCGCAGCATCTGTACACACCAGTCCACAGACAGAGAAAGAGAGTTATAAGAAGCCATGGTTGCTCTGCAGTAGGTCTTGCTTGTTTTTATTTCCCCATGTCATGTCGCGGCTGTTTTAGTGGTTTTAATGACGACGAATTTATTCGAAACCTCTTTTCGTTTTAACTTGAATTTATTGTTCGACTGATGTTGGTTTACCGCATCTCTATTTTTAAAATTTGATGATTTCCCTAAAAGGACGAAAGGCCTCATCAAGCCGGCCGCAGTGGGCGAGGGGACTGAGGCGCTTCAGTCACGGTCTGCACGGTCAGGGGTTCGAATCCCCCCTCGGACATGGATATTTGTGCTGTCCTTAGGATAAGCTAGTTGATAATTAGTTTGTAAGTTTAGGGACTGAAAACCCCGTAGTTAAGACCCATAAGCTTAACGAACATTGAATTTATTGTTCGACTGATGTTGGTTTACCGCATCTCTATTTTTAAAATTTGATGATTTCCCTAAAAGGACGAAAGGCCTCATCAAGCCGGCCACAGTGGGCGAGGGGACTGAGGCGCTTCAGTCACGGTCTGCACGGTCAGGGGTTCGAATCCCCCCTCGGACATGGATATTTGTGCTGTCCTTAGGATAAGCTAGTTGATAAGTAGTTTGTAAGTTTAGGGACTGAAAACCCCGTAGTTAAGACCCATAAGCTTAACGAACATTTGATTTAGGCCTCATTAAAAACAAAGAATCTGCAACTTTGACTACCTTTTTTCTTTCTTTTTTTTTTTTTTTTTTTTTTTTTCAAAAGGTTGATAACCAGTTACTGTACCAAACGTCAATCAGTTTTATAAAAATAATTATTTATTTCTGATCATAGATTCTAAGGCCACATTAAATTACAGGTAACCTAGTATAAAACTCAGCCTGATAAAATAATTAATTGATAATCCCTCAAACTTAAAAGCATTAATAGCACTACTAAATTAATCCTACCAGCTCCACAGACTCTACGAATGTATTGGGTACATAGAGGAGCATCGGTTGGAGGCGGCGGGATAATTTTGATATTCACCATTTTATTAATATAGAAAACGCCGAAGATGGTTAAATCTGACTTAGTTTTCTGACATTATTTCAAATCGTCGTTGGAAGCACACGGTGGTGGAGGGAGGCAATTTCACGTGTTCTCAGAATTCGCACCCTACCAGGTGTCCCATCTTGAAAGCCAGAATTCTGCCACTGCCGGTGGCCAGGAACAGCAGTAACAGTTACCCCTTCCTTCTCTGTTACAGGAATATTTTCACACACTGCGGAGGTGCACTGTAACTCGTTGACCACTTCTTCAAATAACCTGGAGAGCAGCTCTCCAAACTACATTCGGTTGCATTTCTTGGAGGTATGAACAACGGGAGGACGAGGTACTAGAGTTACCGCCATTTATTGGCACGTATTTCCCATCACCTTGAGAACGGTTTATGTTAGTCATCCGCGACGGTCTCGTGATGATAGATCCTCGTTTGTATCAAGACATTTTGTCAACCTCAGTTGCATCGGCAGATTCGGACGCTGCAAACCCGGTATGTAGCGTGCTAGGCACTCCAGTCCGAGCCTGGTTTCTGGTATATCTGTGATCGTGAGTGTACTTATAACTAATTTCTTCTATTTCATGAGTGAGCTCTCTCTGAGGACTGGTCTATACTCTGTAGATCTATGTATTTACGACTTGTCCTACAGTAAGTTCATTTCTCGCCCAGCGGCTACAATCATTCTGTGAGTGAAAGTTCGTGAAAACTTGTGACAGGGCTACGTTACATATATGTGCTTCTCTTTTAATATACGTTTCTACCGGTTATTCCGGCTTCCATTGTCTGTAGCTTCCCTTATTGTCCCTTCTATTACTTAATCCTTTACTAGGCGACGAAACACCTGCTGAAGATTCGAAATCGGATCGCATGGGACAGAAAATCTGCAGGTGAGTGATCTGCTAGAGAACAATGCTAGCCAGATCCTCTTTGAATGTTTATTCTTCTAATTCAGGCAATCAATACCTTCTTTAAGTTGCCCAGGCAACAACTGGTTTTAAAGGCTGAAAGCACTGATCGCGAAAAGCATTCAGGTCACATTCTTTCTTAAAAAAATAAATAAATAAATAGAAAAAAAGTAGATTCAGAAACTATTTTACTAAAAGATAAGACAGTAGATTTTTTATGAAGCCGTTCGAAAAGTAGGTGTACGGCAGCTTTAGACAGGATAATCGAGACCATAAATTTTTAACTGGTCTACCGAAAAACAGTTCGAATCAATCAACGGATTTTTTTATGAAGTTGGTAGAATAAAATACTATTAAAACAAGAAGTGCTCATTAACAAATTCCCCATTACCTTTCCCTATTACTCAAAATGAATTCATTAATTTAATTTCCGAAACAATTGTTAGCAACTTCTTTGATATTTTAGAACAATCTAAACACTATTTTGTGATTCTCTGCTGCATACATGACATCTCAGACACAGAACAATTGCTGTTATTGTAAGGATTGTTTATTTTAAACCACCAACAAAAGTTCCTGAGGCAAGGAAACATAGTTTTTCCTGTAATTGAAGCTACTGGATTAGCAACCTATTTCTCACATTTCTTAAATTCATGCAATCTTGAGCTGGAATATTTACGAAGCCAAGGAACTGAAAATGAGGCTAATATAAGAAAGCCATGGTGGAGTGGTCGAGCGCATTGAGGTGCTATGCTCCGATGTGTAAAGCCATTCCCCGTTAGGGGTTCGAATCCTCCCTCAGGCATGGATGTTTGTGCTGTCTTTAGTATAAGTTAGTTCATAAGTAGTTTGTAAGTTTAGGGACTGATGAACCCGTAGTTAAGTCCCATAATCTTAACAAACATTTGAACATTTGAGTATGAGAAAAAATATGTAAAAACGTTTGAAAATGAATCCTCGTTCATTTTACATTCTGAGTGCGATTCATAATCTTCATTTGCTAGTAAAACGAACCTCGTGAATTTCAAACTTTCTTGTATTGTTCAGTCCAGAATTCACATTATAAAAAAGAGATATGATGGGAACGTAGAGGGGATGCTCTGAAAGTTCTTCGCTTTAATGTGGATATGATTTATAATACATTATACTCTTTTTCTATCAATGAATAGAACGATCATGATGCGAGAAGTACGGTGAGTTCATTAGTGTCAAAGCTAAAGACTCTTAGGTTTGTAAGTTAAGATGTAATTTTGTGCAATATTTTATAAAAGAATTAATACTACAGGCAAGCAGAAGTTTGGAAAAGTCTGATGTCACTCTTTTAGAAGCGATCAAAATGATCACTCAGGAAGAAAAAAAAATGAAATAAATAAATAGGAAAAAAGAGAAAGAAAGAAGCTCACTGGCTCAACCTCTAATAACAGTTGTTTTAATAAGCTAGAAATGCTGGCTGTAAATTTTTATAAATAAAAAAACAAAAGATACAAGTCTACTTGATGTATTAATTTATTTTGGTAATTTAATTTAATTTACGTGTTTCCTAACGTTTCAACATCTTTATGAATATATTTAACATGCGCAGTGATAGTAGCAGAAGGTAAAAAGAATTTGTCAAAATTGAAGGTAGTAAAAGAACTATGTACAATCATTGAAGACCCAAGATGGTTTGACAAATTTGTCCATAATAAGTATCAAATCAAAAATAGATTTTAAAATGGGAAAAAAGAAAAAGAATGAAGCTCACTGACTCAACCTCTAATAACAGTTGTTTAATGAGCTAGAAATGCTGGCTGTAAATTTTTATAAATATAAACACAAAGACACAAGTTTACTCGATATATTAATTTATTTAGATAATTTAATTTACATGTATCCTAATTTTTCAACATCTTTATGAATATATTTAATACGTCCAGTGATAGTAGCAAAAAGTAAATAGACTTTATCAAGATTTAAGATAGTAAAAGAACTATATACGACCATCAAAGACCCAAGATGGTTTGATATATGAGTTGAATATGAAGCTTGAAAATCTGACCATTTTTTTAAAATGTTTATTATTATTATTATTATTATTTTAAGGGAATTGGAGCATCTGTATCTTGAAACATGAAATACGAAAGCAGTGGGTTACTGAAGTTTTTCATTTATTCTTTGAAAAAATTATAAATCTGCTATACTGTGCAGTGTTTGTTGTCAGGCTAAACTATATATGTAGAAATCAAAATAACTAGAAAATGATATTTTGCTATAAAAACCACCACAGACTATCAGAATACAGAGGCCAGCTAATGTAGAACAAACAGTACAATTGCCAGAGCTGAAGGTGATAGTTTTCACCTTCAAATATAGCATACGATAATAGCCACAAGGAATGTACAACATACTGCTGATACATATAGCCATTTACTCAGTATATGTCAAGTGATAGGAGCGCATTGTATATATATTTCAAAGTAACTGTATTAATTTTTATTTCTGTTCATTTTGAAATTCGTGGTTATCTATCTGCACTCTCATCACTCTTGATATATTTCTGCAAAAAGAATCCACCGTTGAAGACTATGGGTAATAATGAAGAATTTGAAAGCTACTTAAAAATAAGTTGGGACACAGAAATGTAGTAATCAAGTGAAACAGGAACTATCAATCTCTCTCCCAGAGTTAATTATATAAGATTTACAAACTTGAGAAGTACTCATCATATTGATCCCAAAGATTACCATAGGTCAAAGAAAGGGCGATGACTAGGAACAGCTGATCTGTTCAGTGCACCCTCACCTAACACTGCGTATTTCTATTTCGTGAAACCACAGACCACTCAGATCTCGCACACTGCCAACTCTGTAACAGCTGGTGGTCATAGTTGCTTAGGCTAAGCAGCTGAGCCCATATGCGACACAAGAACTCCTGTGAGAACACCAGCCACCCACAGCTATTGCATGCTGACAATTCCTCAACACTGGACACTCATTCTACACTTTTAGACAAGCAGGTAGAAGCATTGGTGTAACGTGAATGACGAAAGACTTAGCTCAGCCCTTAAAAGAGACAGGACTAAGGTGAGACCAACAGCTCACCCACAGCTCCCACGAGCTTCACACAGTATCTTCACAGTATCTTCATTCTTCACTTACACTGTTCACAATATAATCCATATATATAGATTGTTTGACTTACCAAAAGTACAGGCTCGCCGATAAAAACATTAAACACAAATACAAACACACAAGCATTCTAGCTTTCGCCACCACTGGCAGCTTCTTCAGGAAAAAGAGGAAGGAAGGAGAGGAGAAAGGGAAGGATATGGGTTTTAAGGAAGTGGAAAAGGAGTCATTCCAATCCCAGGAGTGGAAGGACTTACCTTAGGGGACGAAAAGGAAGGTAAACAAATACACACAGGCTCACACATATTCACATGCAAACACACCTAGGCAGACATTTGTAGAAACCAAAGAAGTTGGACAGTGATACCACTTGAGGCAGAGGCACTGTCCACAGAACCGAGGCAAAGTTGATAAAGATGGTGGGCGGGAATTGTAATTTAGCGGAGGCTGAGACCAGGTGGGCAATGGGAAGAGACAATATGTTGAAGGGCAAGTTCCCGTCTCTGGAGTTCTGAAAGATTGGTATTGGTGGGAAGTATCCAGATAACCCGGACGTTGTAACACTGTGCCAAGATGTGCTGGTCGTACACTAAGGCGTGTTTAGCCACAGGGTGATCCTCATTACCAGCAAACACTGTCTGCCTGTGACCGTTCATGCGAATGGACAGTTTGTTGCTGGTCATTCCCACATAGAACGCTTCACAGTGCAGGCATGTCAGTTGGTAAATCACGTGGGTGCTATTGCAAGTGGCTCTGCCCTTGATCGTGTACACCTTCTGGGTTACAGGACTGGAGTAAGTGGTGGTGGAAGGGTGTGTAGGCCAGGTTTTACAAAGGGGGCGGTTACAAGGGTAGGAGCCAGAGGGTAGGGAAGGTGGTTTGGGGATTTCATAGGAATGGGCTAGGAGATTACGGAGGTTAGGTGGATGGCGGAAAGACACTCTCGGTGGAGTTGGCAGGATGTCATGAAGAATGGATCTCATTTCGGAGCAGGATTTAAGGAAGTCGTATCCTTGCTGGAGAGCCACATTCAGAGTCCGCTCCAGTCCCGGAAAGTATCCGATGCCAAGAGGGGCACTTCTGGGGTTCTTCTGAGGAGGGTTCTGAATTTGGGGGATGAGGAAGTGGCTCTGGCAATTTGTTTCTGTCCCAGATCAAGAGGATAGCTACGGGATGTGAAAGCTGTTATTAGGTTATTGGTGTACTGGTTCAGGGATTCGGGATCGGAGCAGACTCGTTTGCCATGAAGACCTAAGCTTTAGGGAAGGGAACGTTTGATGTGGAATGGATGGCAGCTGTCATAATGGTGGTACTGTTGTTTACTGTGGTTTGCCGCTGCGAAAATATTTGTGTTGATTTTAATGGAAGTATGCGGTCTAAACGAGCTGTGAAACATACAGTGAAAGTAATTCCTATGACGAATAATCATGACCATGGATTTGTATCTGCTGTTAGTGTCTAGTAACAACTGCCTTCATAAAGTCTAGTATACACTTACCTTGTGTTTGCTAAACCTATTACGTCTACAAACTTTATTTATTTATTTATTTGTCCTTATAATCTATTTCAGTACATATGTTGTACACAAGATATTGGACATAAAATTTTATCTTTTGGCTTTACAATTTGTAGAAGATACACATATTACTTAAATTTCAATATAACTAGATTTACATAATTAATAATGAGATTGGTACACAATGAATCTTACAAACTTATTACAACAGTTACAAAATTGCATATCCTCATGCGTAAGATACTCTGAGACAGAGTAAAAGCAGTTGTCTAGTAGGTATGCTGTCACAGACTTTTTGAACTTTAGTAGGTCAGGAGAAGATTTCATGTGTCTGGGTAATCTGTTGTACATTTTTGTGCCTGCATGATATACCCCTTTCTGGCACAATGTGTTGTTGCCGTGATTAATGTGTATGTCATTGTTTGACCTTGTACTGTAATCATGGAGAATATTATTTTGATAAAATTGATTTTTTCTCCTCAGTAGACTTTTTTTTACAAACATGACTACTTCCATAATGTACACACAGGGAAGGGGTAGGATTTTCAGGTCCTTAAAGAAAGGTTTGCAGGATTTTCTGCTGCTAGCTTGTTTCATTAATCTTACGATTGCTTTTTGCCTCCTGAAAACGGTTATGGTCTGGTGGTGAGCACTTCCCCAGAAAATGATACCATATCTCAGTAGTGAATGTACTCGTGCAAAATATACAGACCTAACTGTATCAGCAGAAGTGTTGTTGCAGATAATTTTGAGTACATACCTCACTTTGGATAATTTTGAATTTAGGGCTGCAATGTGAGTGCTCCATTTGAGATTTTCTTGAATGTGAATCCCAAGAAATTTTGTTACAGAAGCAGCACTAATATTTTGGTTATTCATACATACTTTTGGTTGTACAACATTTTTATTCTGATCTGTATGGAAATTTATGAGTACTGTTTTCTGAGGATTTACTATTAGTTTATTTCTGCTAAACAATTCATACACATCCTTTGCAATGTCCTTTGCAGATGCAGTAAGATTTTCTTCATCATTCACTTCAATCAGTAGACTAGTGTCATCGGCAAACAGTACTGGTTCTGGACCCCTAACATGTAGTGGGAAATCGTTAATGAACACCAAGAAAAGAAATGGACCTAAAATTGAGCCCTGTGGAACGCCATGACTCACAATGCATGGTTCTGAAATTTGTGTCTGGAGTTCATATCCATCAATATGCTTTATTTCAGTAATCTGTGAGCGATTTTCCAAATATGATTTAATCCACTCATTTGGAACACCTCTCACACTATAACGCTCAAGCTTTCTCAAGAGTAAAGAATGATCGATGACATCGAAAGCTTTTGTAAGGTCTAAGAATAAACCTGAGATTTTTTTGTGATTGTCCACTGCATTTAATACACGACTTATCAGATTGAAAGTGGCTGTTTCTGTTGAGCACTGAGGTCTGAAGCCATGTTGGCATTCAGAAATAATATTATTTTTGGTGAAGAATGAGGTTAGTTGTGAAAGGAACAGTTTTTTGATAATTTTTGAAAATCCTGACAGTAGTGACACTGGCCTATAGTTACTCATACAGGTCTGATCTCCTTTTTATACAGTGGTACAACCTTTGCTCGTTTTAGCTGTTTAGGGAAAACACCACTTGATAAAGAAGAATTGCAGATATTTAACAAGGGGGGGGGAGTAGAAGATTTGCTGTTATTTTAATAATGTAGTCTGGGACATCATCTAAACCAGCCGAATAATTGTTCTTCAGTGTATTAATAGTATTTAGAAGTTCAGATGGGCCTACTGGATTCAAAAACATGGAAACATTATTTACTCCAGTATGCGAAGGTTCGTCTAATGTTGTATTGGGTGGGTTTCTAAATTTTTCTTTTACTAATGTATCAGCAATAGTTGCAAAGTAAGAATTAAAATAGTTTGCAACTGTTTCTCCATCCTGCAATATTTCAATATTTTTGTGTGTTGTTTTATTACCAGTAAAATCCCTCACAGCTTTCCACATGGTTTTGGTTTTGTTTGATGACTGCATAATATATTTATCATTTGCCTTAATTTTTGCATTTTTATTACTTGTCTTAAAACTGACTTGTATTTTTTTAAATAATTCTGGAAATCAGGATTGCTGTTATTTTTTGAGAGCATGAAGAGTTCTCTTTTCCTTCTACAAGAGACCCGAATAGCTGGTGTAATCCAGTTATTGAACCTATCTATTCTGGAAATAACTTTCTTTTTTGGGAAGGCTATATTAAAATTATGCCTGAAAACATTCAAAAAAAATTTCCATCTTTTGATCAGTACTAGGGGTTTCATAAACATTAGTCCAGGATAGTTTACTAATTAGGTAATGGAAGTGTTCAATATTTTTCTGACTATAGCTTCTTTTAAAGGTAATATTTTTAACACTGGCTGAAATGTGTTTAATAGGTATACATAATACCTGTATAGGTATACATAATACCTGTGATAAATGGTTGCTATAGCCAGCCAGTATTGAAGTTTTCTGAGGTGCAATTCTCCATGTTTACACATACCTGGTCAATCAAAGTGGCACTAGTTTTTGTTATATGGGTTGGAGAATTAACCGTCATATACAGATTGTAGGCCTTCATTATATTTAGGAACTTATCTCTCTGAGGCTTTGGCTTAGAAAATCAATGTTAAAATCCCCACAGAGTACCAATGTTTTCCCAATTGTCTTCAGTTGTCCAAGAGCAAGGTCTAATTTTTTGAAAAAAAAAAAAACACTTATATTGCTAGCAGGAGGTCTGTACACGCATAAAATAATAGTTTTTTCTGCCAGTAAGTCAATAGCTGATATTTCAAAATCTATATCACAACCTAACTTGCATACAGAGACTAAATTTTTACACTTCACATTTTGTTCGACATATATACAAGTTCCGCCATGGTTTGACTTTACTCTGCAAAAGCTGTTTGCAAGGGTAAAGTCTATTATTTTTAAACTATGAAAGTACTCGTTTGGTAACCAATGTTCACAAAAACACAACACAGAAACATCCTTCCATTCATTATTTACAAGTACATTTATTTCATCTAATTTGTTTGTTAGTAATTGTACATTTTGGTGTGCAATCTTCAGAGTTTGTTTGTAGTTTACATCTGAATGGCATGAAACTGGGTTACTCACATATGGATCAGCTCTCTCCTTGTTCTGTGACGACACCATAAAAAATCCTTGTCTTGAATTGCCACTCTTCTCGGTCTTAGTTGCATCCTCTGTGAACTTCTTAATGTTGTTGTTTTTGACGATTTTTGGAGTGTTACCTGTCGTTTCTTTGTTTGATCTGAAGCTGCTGCTGTTTTTATTTGTGCTACTTCTATAGATGTACCAGAAGAGATGTCACTTGAATCTGCTTCTGCTTTCGCTTCTGAAGGCGCTGTTTCAGTATCTACCGCTGGTGTTGATGGGTTTGACATAGCTATGTCAACTGTGGATGTTATTTTAACTGCATCAGCTGATGTTTTCCCAAAGATGACACTGAACTATTTTCTTCTGATGCAATTTTTCCTGGGAGTGGGATTCTGGTGTTCTTCAAGGAGTACCCATCTTTCATCTTCCTCAGGATTTCCAAACACATTTCCCTTTTTCCTTTAACGTTTCTATGGAGACCATGTCTTGTGAAATATTCACTGCTAACATTGTTTATGTTCACATATGTAGCATTTTTAGTACTTCTACATATCTTCTCGAATTTTCTGTTTGTGGCTGTTAGCTCGATGTTAACACATGAATCTGAGATTAAATCATGTCTAGGTGGAAGGCTGACCACATAAAAGTTTACAAGAGGGAACTGAAGTAATTTTTCCTTCAATACCCTCGTTGCAATGTGGCTTTCATTATGATAAACATCTGTTGAGCCGCCAATTAGGATACAATTATTTCCCGTCATTTCTGAATTTTCGCAGGATCTTAAAACTTCGCAGAGAGGCGTGCCTGATTTTATGATGCCGGTTATTTTTGTATCTGGTATCATATTTCGTAATATGTTCACGACATCTTTTCCGTGACTGTCTGCCAAAACAAAGATTTTGGGTTTCTTTAAGAACCTGCTTTTGTTCTCAGTATGTAATTCGCCGCTGTTCGTCGAATTTCTGTTACCACAATTTGGAATTTCATTACTGTTTTTTGCATTGTACAGTATTTTCTTCTGCATGAAACATTTGACATTTCCACTGTTTGTATCCCTCCGCGTATTTGCCGATTAGTTGACATTTACACTGTTTGTATCACTCCACTTCTCACACTCACTTCTACAATTGCTGTTAAAGGGTTTGGTTGTAAACTTCGGTGGACGATATTTGAGTACAAAGGCGAAAGTGACAACAAAATACTGCGTTTAGAAATGCGCCTAGGTCATCTGCCACAAAAGCAATCCACATCGAAATAAGGTGTCGTAATTAACTTTCCTTGACGCCATGCTGAAACAAGTAATGTTTGATACGTGAAATTTGAGTAGAAAGACGAAAGTGGTAACAGAAAATTGCAATAAAAATGCGTCTCGGTCAGCTGCCACAAAAGCATTCCACACCGAAATAACGTATCATTAATTACTTTCGTTGTTTCCACGCTGAAATAAGTACATATTTGTTCCAAAGAACACAGAAATATACAAGTGAAAAACTTCTGGCTGTGACTACCGCTTCTACACATTGCACTGCTTACATGTCAACCATTATGTGAACAACAAGTGAAAATATTTTTAAAGAAATTTTAGACACTCAAAAGTGTGCTTTCATCAACCACAAGAGCGACAGAAGAAGAAATATCAAAAAAAAAAAAAAAAAAAAAAAAAAAAAAAAAAAAAAAAAAAAAAAAAAAACACGCACCAGCACTAGGTAGAAAACTGAGCATATTTTAATGATGTGTATTTCAAAGGAATTGCATAATAGGTCATCTGAAGTTTCACTCTTGGGGCAGCTAAGCAACATAGTCAGGAATTTTGTTTGAATATAGACAGACTCAGATCTAACAAGGCAAAATATATGGTGTTCTTGCATGAATTACTTGTCGTGTTATCACTTTGATTTGTGCATTTAAATGCTGAACACTCTTTAGGCATATTTCAGCTGGAAAAATGTACATACAGTATACACTAAAAACAGCAGTTCAAGCTGAACAACAACCTACGATAGATAGACGCCTCTCAAGTGTGTTGACTACCAAAAACATGGCAGCCGAGTTTACAGAGGTTGCCGCAAAGAGCGCTGTAGCTCATGTGTTAGCATGGAACCTTTTACCTCCATGTGTGTAAATTTAACATATAACTACTGTTTTTGTATTTTCCTAAGGCAGCTGGAATACGGTAAATTTTCCCTTAAGAGTATACCATAAAGCAGTTTTGGATGAAAGAATGCTTACAGACTGAACCACTAATTTTTTGATGCCAATATAGTGTATATACACTCTGAATTAGTGAAAACTACAATGCTGCCGTAAGTAAAATTGAAGCACAACTGACATCAACTCCATTATAAACACGCTGATAAATAAACATCTAAATTTCAAATACAAATTAAGTTGTTATTTAAGGCCAATTCACACTGTTTCTCAAGGACTATTTACACTGTTCGTCACGTCAGTTCGCTTTGCCCATGAACGAAAAATAAAACTGAGGTTACAGTATTTACCAACTACGACGTAAATAGTCATTCCAATAGAAAAAATATACAATATCCCTACATTTGCAGATTACTAACTTATAACTTATAACAATTCTTTATAACAACTTCTTATGATAACAGACGACCGTCCCGTCAAAACTTTCTTCCCAAGACGTGATGGACAATGTCTATTGGCCTTTACTCGCCTCACTCGCAGAAGAAGCTGTTGATTCATACGGTTCTGCATCATCATATAAGCCACAGCTGCGGTGGTAATACCACAGCTGTGGCTTATATATTTCATCAATCCCCTTCCAGAGGAAAATTAATTGATTACTTTGCGATGTTCTTTCTTAAAAACTGTTCTTAAATTATGTATCTTTCGTCTACTTACGTCCATGGTTGCACTTGTCTTACTTTTTCTAACAGAACCTGTAGACATTTCTCACGCTTTATATTATCGTCGTAAGCCTTACTTGTCACTTGCCACAAACATTCGTGCTCCCTAAATAGTTCAATCAACTGAATTGTAAAGTCCTTGCTCCATGTGGCCAGTCTTTCGGATCAATTAATACACAGACGTGGGAGCCGATGAGAATAGACAGAGGCAGAATATAAACAAAGGGAAGCCATATTGAAATCGCATGTGCAATGCTCACAGATCACATGGTATTTCCATGCGACGTGTGATGTGCGATCGATCGCTGCAATTTCCCGTGTGATTTATGAAGCAATCGATTGCACATGCGACGGATCGCTGCGATCGATCGCTCATGTGTGGGGCCCTTTATTGACAACGTTGTCTGAAAAGTTAGAGTGGGGGGTTGGGGGGGCGCCACTATGAGTTTTTGCCATGGTTCGAAAAAATCGTAGATCCAGGGCTGATGATAATTGTATTTTGATCATGAGGGAAATGTACTTTCATCAGTAGTATAATTGCCTTAAAAAGCAGGCATATAGTATCTATGTGGCAAATTTAAACGTTTAATCAATATTAACAGCAACAGGTAAATTTTTTTCACAGTTTCAAAGACTGTGTAGTGGCAGTATTTCTGGGTAGCACTGGTAATCAGAGTAAGGAGTAACAGTACGTTTGTAACGAGTACTGTTTCTTTTAGTAATGGGTACATACAGGTAGGCATCTTTCTGTTACTCTCACAGTTCTACAAAACACCAACAGCAACTTTCATCGCATAATAGCGTAAGTTGGTACAGAATTTCTTGAGGAAACAACACCATCAACCAGTCACATGGGTGGACAGTTTTTTTTATTTTATTCCTTTACGAACCTGTGATTGCAAAGCATTTTAAATCACTCACGACGAAAGAGACTAATAAAATTCGTACAAGTGACTAAGAACAAGACAAAATTCATTACTCGCACGTCGGTGGTTACTTAATCGATATTTGTTGCATGCTGAGCTATTTTAATTGCAAGCAGTCTTGGAAATTGCCACAGGTAAACCAAAACGAACCAGATTTAGCGTTCAATATATCAGTATAATGAAGGCCAATTCATACTGTCCGTCACGTCACCGTCCGTCAGAATGTACCACAATGTATTTCTAATGGCGGCATTCACACAGTCCGCCACTGGACCATTACGTCAAGTTTTCTCGAGGACAATGTTTAGACGGAACTGTCGTCTGTAGAGCTCCTAAAAACACAGTCTGTTGCATCCGCCACTTTCATTCCCTACGAATCCTGAACACAACACATAGCTTATGTGAACAGTATTGTTTTGTTTAAGTCTAATGAAATATTATATAAGTGTCTGGCATAGAGCCTTAGATCATACTACTTTGAGCCTTCGTTCCGCTCCCGTTGTGACAAGACCTACATTGGACAGACAAACAGACCTTTCAAAATTAGATTTAGAGAACATATAAATACAACCGAAAATAATGTTTCAGCATTCGGCACGCACCTCAGAGAAAGTAAACATTCGACTGGGAGTATAGAAGAAAATCTCAAAATTTTACATATTGTATGCAAAGGACAACTAATGGACGTTTTAGAACAATTACAAATCTATACACATATGACTAAGTACCCAGAACAAATGTTAAATGAACAAACAGAAATGCGCAATAAAAAATTCATCGAAAATGTCCATAACACCTTGGCCAGCATATAAAGTACAATCCATCCTACCATAATACACTTCCAAATATGCAACAAAACGCGATAAATTATAGCAGCACCGCAATATTATCCCTGTATTACAATATAGGACACAAATCAATTTATTACACTTAAAATAGTTCGGAATGAAATCTAAAATTTATTGTATGATATTTGTCACGGTACTGTTTATGTCACATTGCATATAATCAATGATATTGCTACAAACAAAACTAAGCAATATTTAATAAAAACATCTTTTGATCAACAGCTCTGTAAATTACTGCAAAGTAATTACAACAAACAGCGTGACCTAAACAGTAACCAAATATAAATAAATATATATATGAATGTAAGTAATTACAACCTGTACAGTCAATATAACATTGCCATATTAATGTATTTTCATGTAAAACACACTTTGTTCTCTGTAGTAGGTGGCTTAGAAAATGGGCAAAGCCTGAAGCTAGTCGTCAGCATTTCAAATAAAAGCAGCTTTGGTGCATATGTATAAAAATGTCTTTTCTACAATATTTAAGAGCTGCAAAACGCGACATATCAAAAACATTTGATTAAATGAAAAAGTCAGCATCAATGAAGGAGAAAAACACAGTTGTTTATGACGTTGACAATCTAAGGGGGGGGGGGTCGTATATATACTGTATAAGTTTGTTTTGGCCATCAATAAAGTTGAGTGTTGTTGTTTCCTCAATTCCAGTATCAAGCAATGACTTTTTACATCAGAGATTATAAGTATTTTTTTTAATTTATTTCATTTGGCATTTGATAAAAAAAACATACAGCCATACAATTTACACACATCTTACATTGCTAATATTTCCAACAAGTAATCTCTTAAAACACTAATTTTGATGGGTTTGCAATTAAATTATATAACAATTTGAGCAGATGACATGAATTTAAATATTGTATTATAGATGCTTATGTTGTTGTCATATAGAATACTCGGAAGTCCACAAGGAAAATGCACATTAGCTTTTCTTAGGTCTTCCATAAAGTTCTGTCTATAAATTGTGAATTTAGAACAATTGAAAAAAATGTGATTCAGATCAGCATATGAGGAATTATCACAGTCACAATAAGGCGAGTTTTGAATGCCTATTTTATGTAGATGGGCTGTAAAACAACAATGATTAAACTGCATACGAATTACACTTGTTATTAATTTTCTTGTGACCTTTTTATCATGGAACCAAGGTTTCTGCGGTATTGATCTTTGTATTGATGCATACCATTTGGCCTTAACTGATGAAGATGATTTCCAGAATTGTTTCCAGTATATATGTATTTTCTTTTTGATCCATGGATTAAGATCTGATGGAGGGACGTGAGCATGAAGTGTAATCTCGGTTCTGACTGCAGATTTCGCGAACTTCTACTTGTTCATTGTATGTGATAGCCGAATGAGCAGAAATCTATATGACAGAAAAGACTGTTCCTGAGTCATTGCTTTGTGCCACTAAGTCAACAATTCCTGCTATATATATATTTGTGTCATAGTTCGATTTTCGATGTTCAATAGTTTGTATAACACTCTTAGAATCTGTTATTATCGCTATATTTCGATGTCCTGTCTGTCTTCCAATTTTTTTGCTTCTTTGATAGCTATTGCCTCTGCTGAGTATATGGAGAAGAATGTTGGAAGAGCATACTGCTTGTACTGAGAAAGTTGAGGGCAAAGAAAGGCACATCCAACTAGTCCATTGGTACTTCATTTTGAACCATCTGTAAATATTAATAATGCCTTTGATGATACTTCAGATATGACGACGTTGTTCCAATTATATGTCGAGTTCCTCATCAGGTTACAATAATGTACCATAATTTTGCTAAATTGGCGACTGAAGGAAAACTGAAATGGAATACCAATGACATTTGGCATAATGTGGTACTGGATCTCACGAATGGTGTTCAGTGCTAATACCGGTAAAGGAAGCTGATTTTCATTTACATTGTTGTCAGGAAACATTGTTTGCAGTTGAGTAAGGTGACTATGTAAAATATATGCTGAGTCTTGTATCTTCCTTAGAAGAAATCTGCTTGCTAAATGACGTCTTCATATTGATAAAGGCACCTCCACTGCTTCAGCTAATAATGCAATGGTGGGTGTAGATCGCATGGCTCCCAAACATATCTTGAGACATTTATACTGATCTCATAACATTCATGGATTTTTCTATTTTATTTGTAATATCTTCTATGTGATTATTCCAAGTGCAATGCATGTCTAAAATCATGTACAAAAACTTTACTGATGGTTTGACTGGAAATTCTCTTTCTCCCAGTTGAATGAAATTGGCTCTACCTTGAATTCTTTGTTTTGTAAAGTGAACCACTGTGGACTTATTTTCTGATAATGTAAGGCCACGTTCATCAAGCCACTGTGTGAATGCTGTGACTGCTTGACCTAACAAATACTTCACTCTATGTAATCTTTTGTGTGTAGGATATATACATATGTCGTCAGCATACTGAAGAGTTTTGATTCGTGGAGAAAAGATACATTACATGTCTAATGTGTAGATAATGTAAAGTAAAGGGCTTAAAATAGCTCCCTGTGGTAGACCTTTATATATAGTTCTTGGGCCATATAATTTATAATTATGCCGAACAAAGATTTTACGTTCAATTAAAAATGATTTGATTCCTGACACAAAGCTAGATTGAATACCCAAATTTAATAATTTCTGAAAGAGAACCCGTATTAACACATTATCATAAGCTCCAGAGATATCTGCAAAAAGAGCTGAAAGTATTTGATTCTTTTTATAAACTGTTTGAATTTCTGTAGTTAAAATTGAGAGATTATCAAGCGTTCCTTTGTCCTTGTAAAAACCAAATTTTGATTTTGGGATTAAATTTCTAGATTCAAGCCACCATTCCAGTCTATTTTTAATTATATGTTCAAGTGTTTTACTAATGCAAGATGATAATGCAATATTGATCTAAAGCTTTCTTCGCCAAAAGGATTGGCGCTAGGCTTTGCAATAGGAATAATAATCTGAGTTGTCCACTCAGACATCAATTCTTCCTTCATCCATATTCTATTACAAATGCTCAATAAACGTATTTAAGTTATTGTAGGCATGTTTTGTAACATTGAGTAATGGATTGAATCTATTCCAGGAGCAGTATCAGAAGCTTCTCTTAGGACTTTTTGTAGTTCTGCATCTTGAAGTGGCTGACATAAAAAGTGTGCTGAGTACTCCACCGATGGAATTGTGATTGGAAGGGATACTGATGGTGGACATATTCTATCCTTGAAAGCTTCTACACAAGAGACATCCAACTGTATACAGGAGTTTATTACTGGCGAAAATCTGTTTCTTAGTTTCTTGACACAGTGCCAAACTTCTGATATATTCGTTTGTTTATTCATATTATCACAAAAAGTTCACCAATGAGCTTTTTTTTTGTTGTTGTTTTAGAATTTTTTTAGATTGTGCCTGCGTTTTACAAAGTTGAAGTTTTCTAGTGATGGATTCCTCCTGTATGAATGAAGTGCAAGTCTTCGTCTGGCTATAGCTTTAGAGTAGTCTGGAGACCACCAATGTGAAGGTGGTCTTTTATTTAAATCTACTGACTTTTTTCTTGGTATTGATTTGTCTGCTGCATCGAAGATAGCATTTCGTAAATCTTCATATAACTTTCTCACATTTGATGGTTCGCCAAGGTTCAAGGTGTTTTGTAGCAGAGAGGCCTTATAAACATCCCAATGTGCTGTTTTAATATTCCAACCACTTTTTATCTGTATTTTCAGTGATAAGAGATTGTTGTTGATCAGCCAAATAGGTAGATGGTTTGAACCTAAAGAACCTGATAGAATTTCCCAGTGTAAAATGTTGGCAACTTGAGAAGAACATAAAGTTAAGTCCACTGCAGATGGTCGATGGAAGGGGTGGGGTATTAATGTGGGAGAACCATCATTCAATATGATTTACTGATTATCGTCTATCACAGTTAACAAACAGCTCTTTCTCTATCTGTGAGTTCGTTGCCCCATCTTATCCTGTGGCAATTAAAATCTCCACATATAATAACTGGAGTAGTTAATTGCTGAAAGACTTTGCTCCAAATATCAGGCTCTATTTTATTTCTTGGCGTATTATACACTGACATTATGCAATAAGTAGATGAACTGAGAAAGATTTTGATGGCTACTGCTTGAAGATTGTCATTAATTAACTGAATATCAATATTAGAAAACAGCATACTCTTGTGAACCAAAATTGCAACACCACCTTTTGCATCCAATCTATCAGATCTTACTAGATTGTAGCCCTTGAAAGCTATAGATATATCAGATTTAAACCATGTTTCTGATATGTAAGCAACCATTATCTTCTGTTGGTATATTTCATTTTGCAGGCTAATTTTGTTAGATAAAACAGATCTTGCATTCCATTGCAAAATCCTTAAATTCCCTATTTTGGATGAGGGATATCAATTAACTTCTTGGTTTGGGCAGCAGTTCCAGAAGCCTGGTTTTGACTGTTTGAGTATCCACTGGTTCATTTTTTTGCAATTGATCTATAATAGAAAGAATTAAATGAAATATTTTGTCTGACCAACTGTTAATTAATTCAGTTTCCTTATCTTCTTGAGGGATCTATTGCGGTCAGAATGGATTAAATTCAATGTGATTTCCTGTTAAACCTCTTGGGTTAAATCTTACGTTTTGCATTGTTTGTACGATTATGTGTTAAATTATGATACATTATAGACGGATTTGGCATTATGTCTTTTTGTCCGGTTAGATTTCTGATAAAAGTTGGGAATGTAATGGCTGTTCGTTTGTTGCCCATTTAATGAGTGATCATTGACTTCAGTAGTTTTGCCTGATGAACTAGTTTTAATTAGAGGAAACTCAGCTAGATTAGAAGTGTCTACTACAGCACTTTTTGTTTCCTTAAAAGAAGGTGAATATCCTTGTGCGACACCTGAAAAGGAATGGTGTCAAAGGAAGTTCTCTGACTCTCAGTAGGAGATGGAATTTTGTGTAGCAAATACGTTGACCTGTTATTAACTATTTCCTGAATAAGTACTATGTGCACATCCTGTCAGTAGCTTCATGTGGTTCATTGCAATATATGCATTTGACTGTTGTGCTAGTGCATTGCAAGTGAGAGTGGTGTCCCCCACATTTTTTGCATCGATTTTGACTTCTACATTGTTTTCCTATATGACCAAATCGAAGACAATTAAAACATGGTTTAACAGATGGGATGTATAATTCTACCTCACATCTTTTACCATGTAAATAAACATATTGTGAGAGTGTCTGAGAATCAAAAGTTAAGACACATGTTTGAAGCTTAACTATCGTTGCTTTGTTATCACTAATAACCTTTTTTGTCATTCTTTTAACATTAATGACTTCTGCTGGTGATGAGATCTCTTGTAAGATTTCTTCTTCGACAATTCAACGAAAACATCACGAATCACTCCTTGTTTGTAAATTAAATGTGACGGAATAAACGGATTCATCTTTTTGGATGACCAAAGGGGAGATTTAAGTAATAAATTTGTCATGTCTGGATTACTAGCATCAATTTTTATTCTGTTGCGACCTATTTGCGTAATATTTAAAATTTGGTCTTTCTTTTCTGGATAGCTTTTATGATTCATTTTTCCTACACACATAGGATGTAAGCGATCAACGTCATTTGTTGAACTGTCAATATAGACTAAGGTCCAACGTCGTTTTCTCTATACAGTCTGGTTTTATGATAATGAAACTTATTGTCACTAACCTGTGAGCAGCCCACTGTGTTAATTATGTTCTCATCCGAGCTGATTGAAGTCGCCGATGCTGTAGGTTTGTCAGGTTTGCTGTTTGTAATTTCTGCTTGTTTTTTCCTGGATGAAACAATGCCTTGCACTTCCATGGCGAGATCTTCATTGTGTAATGCCTATACCACATTGGTGATGGTTGCCAATGATTTTAGATTTTCAAAGAGTTTGTTCTGACCTCCTTCTCCGTATTCCCCGCTATCCATAGCACAGAATTCAAATTATACTTTTGAAGGGAATAAAAAAAATTATACACTTTTTTAGGAGCTAATAATCATACATACGTCAAACCAACGAGCTTAATCAAAGATGATCCGATAAGTCATAACCACTCAGTCACTATGTTTACATGTAACACATCTTCCGGAAGACGAAAACCGATTTTCGTAAACAGTTTTTCGCTGTCGCGTTTATATGGCACAGCCTGAATCGGATTTCCTAATCCACTCAAGATGACGGCTGAAAAACAGCTGATTCAGTTCCTGATTTAGTCAGTACAATCGCTATTTTTCTTTAGTTAAATACACAGATTCATGCTCACTCTAATATTCATGCTTTTATTTCACATTAGAAAACATCGTTCTGTCCATACGTGCCGAAAATTCTTAGCAAAAAAACACAACTCTGACAAGCCAAGAACGCTTCAAAAACGGTTGTGTTTACATGGACACGAAAATCGATTGTGGAACTGGAAAACCGCTTTAGAGAAGTGGATTTCCAGAATCGATTCTGGAGTGTTTACATGACCGCGAATATGGAAACGACCAGGGGTTTAGCAGTCTCCCCACCACATCGTCTCAGCTCCAACCAGGCGACCAATGATATGGCTCTCTGGGAAAGCCAATGGGAAGGCGATGTGTTTCCCGCGCATGCATATGAACCAAGTTAACATGTAAAGTGTATTACAGTAGTATTCTACTTTTGTATTCGCTTGTGTAGCTTCGAGATTGGAAACAGCCTATAGGATATTTGACTGTTTTCTGGAAATCGTTTAAATTGTTAATTACGTCATATTATGCTCCAAACATGCTTTTTTACCACTTTAATATCAATACTTTTAAAAGAAAAACGAAAAGAAATTCATATAATTTGAAAGCACGATAAAATGCTGCATTTGAGTCACGTGATGCCTGTGACATCACAAATCACGAAGCTGCTGCTGCTGCTCTCGTAACATGCACAAATAGTGTTGTATTGTTTGGACATACACGTTGGCAAAATGACCTACAAATATTGCGTAGTTCCGCACTGTGGTAAAATATCTATAAAGACACCAGAAAAATTGTTTTTGCGAATTCCAAAAACTGAGCAGATGCGCAAAATGTGGTTGACACTCACTCGAAGAGGTTCAAATAAAATAGCGGCCACTTCATGTTTATTTCTGTGAGGATTATTTTGATGTAAGCAAACACTTAATATTATTCCATTAGTTCACTGTTAAGTATCAGTCTCTTCTACTGCAAAGGTGTAAACTAGTGTTATTGCAAGTTAATGAGCTGATATTTGTATTTGCGAAGTATAACTTCGTGATGTTCACGCCTACGATTTAGATGTAATTAAAATTGTTATCTAATATATTTGGTGAAAGTACAACACGAATATTGTTTTAGCCCCCTATAAAGTATAACACTGATTATTTATCTCCAGTAAGTACAGTTCTATCGCCGGAAGGTATTATTCAAACAACCGTTTCAATAATGGATCATCATTTTATACATCGACAACGCCCTTCTGGCTACTTTACTACAACATACCTTATCGTAAAATACGTATATGGGAGAGGTCTTTAATGCGCCGATTCATTTAGCCTATAAGCTTTCGTAATATGCAAGTTTAAATACTATTGAAAGTGTTACCCAAAAATGCGTTTATTGAAGCAAAAATCGTCATAATGCCATGTTGTGAAGTTTAATTCGCAAAAATTAATCACTAACCAATTCAGAACACAACGTTTGTTAGTTACTAGATCATCAAGAACCACCAGATTAGACAACAAATTCTTTGGTGTACTGTCACTTGTAACTAAAACTGGCAGAAATGGGAACACAATCGCAAACATTCACTCGCAAAAACAACAAATCAGAAAATCGCTTTAATTCTGGCACTATGAATTTATTCCATCGTTTCTCTACGTGACATGCCTTCGGCTATGCAAAATGTCCATTGCCAACCTACGAGCGATATGAAAACTCCGCCGACGCTTCTGCTGTCCCGGTTCAAGACTTTGGAGGTATTGTATAAATATACACAAGAAGGCATTTTGCTGTATTTTACAGGTTTTGAAGTTACACTATGCTATAATTATTGAAGTAGTTAAAATGAAATTACTACCTAAACTGGGTACTTTACTGGGTTAAATTTTAATAACTATCCCATCGGCATCCTGTGATAATGTTGGCAACAGATACTGAACAGCGAGAATCATGGGACGTCGCCATTAGCCAACGCGCGACAACGCAAATGTTTTATCATGAAACCTTGGCTTTACAAGGGAAATTAGTTTTACTGACCAGACAAGTGTACATACAAGAACCTATCAATCATAGAGCAGCAACAGCATTATTTATTTACTTCATGGTCTGTACAATACACTAGTCGAGTTGTTCTATGTTGCCCGAACATCTTGGCAAAGATTTTCTATCGTGTTGTTGATGTTGCCAACATAATCATTCTATACTGCTTAATATGATGACTTCAGAGTAAGTCTGCTGACACCAACAATTAGCATGCTTTTTCTCAATGTCATAAAGTATCTCTAGCAATAATTACCTTTAAACTGTAGGTATGTGTTACAATGCTGTTTTCACATTTGTCATTTCTGGCATATAAAAATTTGAATTCTTTTGAAGAATGAAGATACCATAAATGCATCAACTGAAGGGAGATTTCCACCGCCATTCTTCACATAATTCTTTTCCATATTTCCATAAAAGCTGTAATCGCGTTTCACGAAAAAAGCTAAACTTTACGCTGAGAAATTAAGGAAACGCAAATAACGTTACAGCTCCGCCTACTAGTCGCCGCCTAGTGGTCTGTGACGTCACCAGTACATCAGCTAATAACAGAGCGTTCACGATCACATGATCTAATCGTGAAATTAAATCATTTTTAACCTTTAATTACGTAAAATTAAGATGTTTTGTAAAAATAATGAGCGAAAATGCTATCTGAATGTTATAATAATTCAGAATAACAACAATTCGAACCATATTTTTAATATAGGAAAATATCCTATTGTACTCATTTTTTGAAAGATATGTTTCAAAATACGTTACGATTATGACGTCCATTGTTTTTTCGTACTGCTGTTTTAGTCAGTAAACACTAATTAGATGAACTAAGCGCAAAGCACTGGAATGTGCAAAACGCAATATCTGCACTGAAGTCAAGTGATACGGCAATGGCGCTGAACGCCATTTAGCGCTAAGCGTATTTCAAGCGTTATTAATTCGTTATTACATGCAGATATCTTTCAGAACTATAGTAAAACTATGTATACGTTTTAATAAACACCTTAAAAATTATATTCATTGGATGAAGTTGGCTTACACAAGCAAAGATCGAGAGTGTGGTGCTTTTTTATGAGAGCTGACATTTTAGTTTTTCTTTTTCCATGCCAGAATGGAACTTGACAGACAACCATACTCTTTTTGTTTTCTACAACTTTTATACGAATGTCTGATCGAATTAATTATGTTTCTAAGACAGTCATAACCACGGAAAAAGTAAAGACATTCTTAAAGCAACTGACAGCCTTCCATAACTATTTGCTCTCTTTGCTTTGGGTTCTGAGTTCAGTCTTTCGCTGAATTGTATCTCAATAAGGAACAGGGGACTGATGACCAGCTGTTTAGTCCCCTTAAAAAAACCGAAAACAACAAGAATAGACACCAGGTAGCTTTTGTCCTAGAAAGTATTGATCCACCCACTAATGAAAGGCCATCTCTTAT
This sequence comes from Locusta migratoria, assembly GCA_026315105.1. NCBI lineage: Eukaryota > Metazoa > Arthropoda > Insecta > Orthoptera > Acrididae > Locusta > Locusta migratoria. Next base: position 443,538,356 of record CM048748.1, on the reverse strand, counting down.
ACCACCAACAAATATAAAAACTATCTGGAGGAAATTAAGGACATTTGGGCACACAATCTTGGAAATTATACAAACCGCACTCATTCATGAGAACATTCACTCATGACGAAATAAAGCACAGCCGACGTTGATTTTTTTGATCCTCTTAAATTACATTCTGTATAAAGTTTTACCATTGTGTAAGTCTAGTCACAATAGTACACGAGAAAAATTGAGAAAAATGAACAATACCTGAATCAAAATAAATAATGGTATGTATCGTCAGATGTAAAACTAAATCAGTATAGCACTGTGTTACGCATCACTAAACACTGGAGCAAATAGACAGAAACTCAACGTTTATTTTCTTTATATGAAACAATAGACTTATTTTAATATTCTCTTATAAACATTAGACAATCTACATGAAGTCAGATGTTATGTAGTTTAATCTGGTGGTGATGAAACATACGGTAATGGTCTAACATGTGTCCATACTTGCAAAAAAAGAAAAAAAAAAATACTATGTGTGATTTGCCTACAAAACCTAACAATATGATACTGTTGTACAACAGGAACAAGAACAAACCGATAAAAAAGGAACAACAAGTGAAATTAGTAGTACCCCCTCCTTTAGAATAAACAGAGTTGCGGATTAAATCTGATTACTATTGCTTATCCAACTAACAACTGTGACTTGGCTAAGGCCACAGATAAGAAAGGTGGCATTTCAATAGATGTGTGCACAGCAAAACAACATGTTACAATTACTGGAATAGAATAGTTTCACCTTGAGTGATACAAGCTGATAAATTACTGCATAACTAATAAAAAGGAAGATGAAGTGGCTGGTTGCCAACATCTAGCTGTGTTATTTTCCACAACAAAATTCCCTACAAGGACTAGGGTAGTCAAATGTTAACACTTAACAGTAAAATCTTGTACTAATATATTATAGGAGCAATACCTTCAAACATTCTGGGTATGGCAATTAATGTATGTCTGATGCAGTTAAATTTTTGATGAATTTATTGATTTCTCGATCCAAGTAACAATTTACATTGGACTTTTAAATAAATCACTCAATCAAAAATTTTACCCCACACAAAATGAAGACCAGAGCATAAAATTTCTTGGGGCACAACTGTTACATACTGTCTCTTTGTGAGGTTAAAACTTTAACCAGTAGCTATGAACCACTTATACACCCCTCCAACTATTCTGTAGTTATATCAGGTCGAGTTTAATCAGGACTCTTTAGTTAGTATGTGTTGCCAATAAGTCTTGGTTCTTTTTTATAGGGCACATACACAGAGACTATATTAAGTGGAAACAATGTCAAGATAAATAGCAGTGTTATGATGCTGCTGAAAAATGCATGTTAATTTGCATATCTACCACTGAACACTTCCACTGTACTATAAATGATTGTTTTCACACTCTACATGCCCTAGACTAGTTTGCTAGTGAGGTCCCCTATTGCAGAGGTAAGGCTATTCATGCCCTGACATTTTATTTTGTTAAGTATAATTTTATATTTTGCACAGTTAAAGGCAGAACATACCGTACCTCTATCAATACTTCATTTGCATGATCATGTGTAACTCATTATACTACATGCCAGGATAACGTCAAAAGATAGTCAAATAGTCTTTTGGAAATTTAATGTGATGAGGTCAGATACTATGTGTGAAATCCTGTTTCTGCAGGTGTATGCAGACACTTTGCATGCAAGTGCAGCATGGAGAAAGACACTCACACCACCCAGAAGAATCAATACAAGTGTACACTGTCTGACTACAGTTTTTCTGTCTCGTTAAAATATTGTACATTTCAATTCTGACTTGGCTGTGCAGTAGATATGTACTCAGGAGAGGTGATGAAAACCAATCTTGTCTTATTACTTTAAATATGCCTTTTAATACATCATTAGTAGAAGGATAGCTTTGCAGAAACTTCAAGATACTCCAGAGCAAGAAGTTACTCAAAATATAACAGACAAAGTCCAATGCCACATTTTTAAGGTATTTGCCAGTTTCTGGGAACTGACTAGTAGGGTCCATACTTCTGAAGGACCATAACATATTCCAGAAGTATTCACACAATATATGACATCAACTGCAAATGGCAAAGCTGAAAATGTGTACCCAGCCGGGATTCGAACCCGGGGCTCCTGCTTTCTAGGCGGTTGCACTGACCACTACACCACTGAGGACACAGTGATCACCGCATCTGCAGGGTCTACCTAAGCTTGACTCCCATCAGACACAAATTCCCAGCTCTACCCCAGTGGTGTCATATATTTCTGTGAATATGGAAGAATAACAACTGCAGGATAAGAAGTGATGTCTGTTCTTCACGAACATACACCACATGTATATATATTCCAGAAGCTTTCAGTGTAGGTTTATTTCTTACACTGGAGCATTTTATGTGGTGGTATAATCCAGCTACATGGTCACATGCCAAGTATTTCTCTTAGTGCAGAGAACCCTTTACAAAATCTAAACTGAGAAGTGATCAACAAATTCGATTGAGTCAGCTTGACCACTTCTTTCAATACTTTTCATTCACTGGAAGGAGTGATATAGGTCTGTTATTAGAGGCTGTTCCTTATCTTTAGCTATATAAATGTTACTACAGCATAATAAAGTATGTCATGAAATATGACAAAGTCCTAGTTAAAAAAAAGTACCTTAATAGAAAACCCATGAAATAAGTATAAGCTTTTAAAATATTCCTAGAAATACCACCATAGCAAGTAGAACTGCTTCTATTTAGTAACGTGATGAATTCTGTAAACTTCTTAAGGGTTATATTTTTCATATTAATGTTTGTTATTGGATGCACTGTTTCATTTGTAGAGGGTAGTTTTTTTTTTTTTTTTTTTTTTTTTTTTTTTTTTTTTTTTTTTTTTTTTTTTTTTTTTTTTTTTTTTTTGCAAGTATGAACACATGTTAGGCCAGTACCTTAAGTTTCATCACCACCAGCTTTAGCTACATAACATCTCACTTTATGTAGATCGTCTAATGTTTATGAGAGAATAAAGGTTGAGTTTCTACCTATTTGCACCAGTGTTAAATAGTGATATGTAACAAGATGCTGTAATGATTTAGTTTCACTTCTGATGATACATACCTTGATTTATTTTTATTCCAGTATTATTCGTTTTTCTTAATTTTGTTCTTGTACTATTGTGTCTAGCCTTATATAATGGTAAAAACATTATATAAAATGTAATTAAGAGGATAAAAAAATCAAAGTTGGCTGTGCTTTATTTTGTTATGAGTGAATGTTCTCATGAATGAGTGAGGTTTGTATAATGTCCAAGATTGTTTGCCCAAATGTCCTTAATTTCCTCCAGATAGTTTTTATGTTTGTCGGTGATATATGGACATGGACTATCATTAGTGTCTGGATCAAAACTTCCTATAACAAAAGCTACCTAATGCCTCTTGTTGTTTTGGGACTTTTAAGGGGACTAAACAGAAGGGTCATCAGTCTCCTGTTCCTAATTGAGACACAACAACAAAAGACTGAACTCAGCACCTAAAGGAGAAAGTATCTGTACAGTAACTTATTTTTCAAACTATTACAAAGCTAATTCATTCCATGCTAATTACTGCTTCCTATTTAGCGTTTGAACTTACCCAATGAAGATTATAAAAAACGCTGTAGGTAACTGCTTCCTTGCAGTGAAGAAAGCAAAACGATAAGCAAAGGCTGCAGATAGTTGTGGGAGGTTGTCATTTTCTGTATGATTTTTTTTTTCTTTTTCTGTGTCTATGTGCGACTTCGAAAGATAATTCGAACAGGCTATCGTATAACTGCTGTAGAAAACAAAAAGAATATGGTTGACTGTCAATTCCGTCCGAGGAAAAAAAAAATCAGTTACCATAAAAAACCATCACACACTCGGTCTTCGTGTGTGAAAACCAACTTCATCCAATGAATATAATTTTTAAGATGACTATTAAAATGAGTACATATTTTTATAATACCTCAGAAAGTTATCTGCATGCAATAACGCATTAAAATGTTTGAAATACGCTTGGCGCTATATGGCCTGCAGCGCTTTTCCAATATCACTTGACTTGAGTGCAGATATTGCGGACAGAATTCTAGTTCTGTGCGTTCGAATGGTTTGCGTTTAGTTCATCTCATTGTGAGTTTGCTGAATAAAACAGCAATACGAAAACACAAACACTGGACGTCATAATCATATGTTAAAACACATCTTTCGAGAAAGAAGTACAATTGAACGTTTCCAATCTAGAGGTAACACAAGCGAACACATGGGTAGAATATTATTGCAATACACCTCACAAGTGTTCATATGTACGCGCGTGAAACACAGTCTTCCCATTGGCTTTTCTGGAGCGCCACATCATTGGTCGCTTGGTTACAGCTGTGACGATGTGGTGGGGAGACTGCTAAACCCCTGGTTGTTTCCGTACTCGCTAACATGATCAACCAAAAGCAGAATTGAGAAATCGGGTAACGAAATCCGATTTTGAGAGCCCATGTAAACGGGGTGATTTTGGTTTTGGACCACAAACATATACATGACTTGTGTTTTGGACTAAGCGAATTTATGTGACGGACAATTGAGTGACTAAGTCACGGCCTGTGTAAATTGGCCAATTAAGTACGTCCGAACTATAGTACTTTTTGTATTTCAACTTTGACGCTGTGTTGAACAGTAGCGTATATCTAAAATAATTCCTTACAGTATCACTGCACTTTGAATTTTTAGCAGGAGAAATATATGTATATAACGGTAAATTTAAGTCTGTTAGTGTGGCGATGCTGGTTTTCGTATGTTGCTAGGCAACGGCCGCAACACCGTAAACACAAACTGTTGTCAACTGGAACTGTAAGTTCAAGGCTTTCACCTGTCTTGTTTAAGTTATAAGCCAGTAAGGCGCGTGTTGCATATTTTTAAAAGGAACAAGTGTAGAATAGTAAATGATGAATTCTGTAAATACGCACCATGGCATACCAAACGGTCGACCCAGTGTTGGTTTATCAAATTCGGCGCGAATTTCAAGCGTCGCTAGAAGTGGTGTGGGGAGACAAAGAAGAGGTATGAAACGTTGAAAATCATTGTAGTAAAATTTTATTTCAAGAGGGGATTCTGTGTTTAACACGGTTAATGATTTTGGAGAACGTTTATATTGTTCTTTAACCTATTGCTAACGCTACTATTCATTTTATAGTTCCAGAATGCCCATTGATTGAAAGTAGAAATTGGTTGATACATTTACATTATGCACGAAAGGAGTTCGACATATGTAAAATATTAATTCAAGAAGATCTCGAGAAGAGCAAAGGATTCTCTGAATTCGCAAACTATATGCAGGTATCATCACAATTGTTGGTAAAACTGCAGAGTCTGTTGCCCGTGTTTTTAGAATGGAAGCGTATGTTGGCAACTGTAAATAGAACGTTTTTGATCCAGAGATTCGGGCACTACGCGCCCTCACATACTAAAAAGTAAAAAAACTACTTGTTTAACCTATCCCTAACACAAGTTAAAGTAAAATGATCACTGTTTCGTACAGATAACAAAATAAATAAAACATATACCTGCTCTATGTTTGACTGCTGTGGTGTTGCCAACATTTGCAGCGCGTTGGCAACAGACTGCAGTTTAGCCCAATTGTTTAAAGTGTTGAAGGCGTACTTGAAAATGTTTTAGTTAGACCTTGTCTACTGAAGTTATAAGTTGCAATATATTCAACTTACCATACCTAAAATAAAATGACAAGTTGACATTTGTTTAGTTAACCACTAGAAACATTAAATAATATTGATATAAAATGTGTTTGACTGAAAATTTTACAGGGTTTAATACTGAGGCATGAAGGACGAATACAAGACTCTCTAGAATATTTTCAAACATGCCATGCCATTAACCCCATGAACGTGGACAACATCAAGCAGGTTGCAAGATCTCTGTAAGTAATATTTTGGAGGGTTTGATTTATTTTTATTTCAGAACTTGTGTGCTCTCTCATTTTATAGCCAATTATTGATATGTCACTAACAGGAAACGCAAATAGGCCTCCTTTCAGAAAATTTAAGCATACTTCATTGATAAAGAACCTGTCAACCACTAAACAGGAATAGGGCCATTCCGTGCCAAGTGGTCTAATATCGAGAAAAGTTCCCACATGACCCTCATGGATTTTGATGAAATTTTGTATGAACATTCACACATGTTCTCAATGAACACTGGTAAAGTTTTAGTTTCAGAAATTCAATACTTCTAGAGATACAGTCACTTGTTTAAGACCATAGCACAACTTACAATAGTGCGTCCTTGAATTTTCAGCAACTTTGAGATGATATTTCTCTGGGAGTATTTGCATGAAAGAAACAAAACTTGGCCATCTTATACAACTTTTAGAGCTCTTTAAAGTAGAATATTAAGAACAGGATTTCTGAACAATTTTCATATAGATAATTTGGGGCAAAGTTGAGCAAAAAAATTGCTGGTTAAAAAAAGTGCAAACTTTAGTTTTTTATATCTCTGGAAGTAATTGTGAGATGTACATGAAACTTTGCACACCATAACTCACCAACACAAGGTCTTAGAATATAAAGTTTCATTCTCCTACTGCTTCCCATTATTTCACAAATCTGGGGTAAAGTTAACGATTTTTCAAAAAGTGCTAAAAATGGGTATTTTTAGTCAAATTTTTCAAAAAAGTGTTTTCTCCTAACTCCTTTAAACTATGATCATTAGAAAGAGGGTATTCTAAACTATCTAGAAAAGTGGATTTGGTTTTGCAATGCAAGCATATAAGGCCCTAAAAAGTCGCATCATCATAGAGGCGCACTGGAAGTTTGAACCCATTTTTGTGGCACTCAAATCATACCTGAAAGCTTATTATGTCTAATAAATGTTTGTTAATGTCTGGGATAAGTGAAATAAGAAGTCCTGATGAGTAGGGCGTAGCTTAAGTGCTAATAGAAAAAGAATAAAAATAGAAACAATATTTCTTAATTGTCACCCTTCCCTCATATCTCTCTCTCTCTCTCTCTCTCTCTCTCTCTCTCTCTCTCTCTCTCTCTCTCTCTCTCTCTCTCACACACACACACACACACACACACACACACACACACACACACACACACGCACACACACACACACTCACACAAACTGAATTTAATTCATAACATTTATTTCCATAATCATTATCTAATTATTAGTAGCCTAGCTTACTGATGGAAAAGAAGTATATAAATGAGTTGCTATGGTTTAAGCACTGCTAGTTTCATTTCACCTGAGAAAACCAGCATCCCTATCGCCATAGGGGCAACAACAGCCACGGGTGGGTTCCTTCACCACAGGATATCCCAAGCGTGATAAGCATTTCAACACAGGTTCCCAAGCCTAATGATAAAATTATTGAAGTGCCCTGGGTAAAATTAGAAGCCACTCATAGGTTGCTTAGTGTCCTCTAACCTATTTGAATTGTTGATATGCTACATTAATTTTCTGACGAATCTCAAGAGAAATGGTGTATTGTCAGACAGACAAATTTACTGATGGAGCTGGAATAACTGCATCTTAAAGGCCTTAAATGTCATTTGGAGAACAAAGAGCTTGTTGTCCTAATGGATTTTTTTGGAAAATTATTCTTTTATTATTCAGGATGCTGTGCAAGGCTTCCACTGGAAAGCAACAATTCATCCATTTGTTATCTACTTTCATTAAAATGAGAAAGTGGAATCTTCAAGTTTCTGCATTATCAGTTCTTGTTTGCGGCATGACATTGGTACAGTTAATGTTTTTATCAAGGATCTCATAAAATATATAAGAGCACAGTTTGCACAGATATCTCATAATTTCAATGATAGCTCCAGTGCTCAATCTTACTCCTCTAGAGCTTTTTCATTTCTGCTCTGAAAACATTAATGGAATTAAATGTGTTTTCGTTGGTAAGGATGAAACTTTTTTTTTTTTTTTTTTTTTTTTGGGGGGGGGGGGGGGAGAAATTGTTACAAGAAGAGATTTAAACTTGGACAAACTGTAGCAGGCACTAGAGAAAATCGTCGCTTTTTACCTATTGATGAAACAATAATTCAGGTCAGCAGAGTTTCAAATGATTGACCATCTTTTCTAGCTACAATGGGTCAGAGAACTGAAGAAGGCATATTAATGTCTGCTCACCAACCAGGACAATATGTTGCATGCACCTAAGAAAATTTTTGGTGGATTGGGAATATCTGTGAGACTTCCACTGAGCAAAGGGAAGCATTAATAAACTTTATGCACCTTCATGGTCCAGCAGATTCATTTAATTTACCACCAATAAGTGGCAAGTGCTGGGTTCCATAACACCACATTATTGCAGTTATTCCAGCTCAGTCAGTAAATTCGTCTGGCCAGCAATACACTGTTCCTGTTGATATTCATCAGAAAATTAATGTAGCGTATCAAAAATTGAAATAGGTTAGAGTAAACAATCTAAGGAACCTAAGAGTGGCTTCTAATTTTACCCAGGGCACTTAAATAATTTTACTATCAGGCTTGGAAACCTGTGTAAAGGAACTCACCCATAGCCGTTGATGCTCGAGCATGGCCCCTATGGTGATGGATATGCTGGTTTTCTCAGGTGAAATGAAACTAGCAGTGTTTAAACCACAACAACTCATTTATATACTTATTTTCCTTCAGTAAGCTGGTGGTGTTCATTAAAAATGCTACTAATAATTAGATAATGATTGTGCAAATAAATTTTACAATTTACATTCAATCTAAATTATAATTGTGTGTGTGTGTGTGTGTGTGTGTGTGTGTGTGTGTGTGTGTGTGTGTGTGTGTGTGTGTGTGTGTGAGAGAGAGACAGAGAGAGAGAGAGAGAGAGAGAGAGAGAGAGAGAGAGAGAGTTGGAGGGGGGGGGTGACAATTAAGAAATAACATTGTTTCTATTTTTATTTTTTTTTTCTATTCGGAATTAAGCTACATCCTATTTATCAGGACTTCTTATTTCACTTATCCCAGACATTAACAAACATTTATTATACATAATAAAAGATTTTAGATATAATTTGAGTGCCATAAAAATGGGTTCAAACTTCCAGTGCGCCTCTATGATGATGCTACTTTTTAGGGCCTTATATTCTTGCATTGCAAAACCAAATCCACTTTTCTAGATAGTTTAGAATACCCTCTTTCTAATGAGCATAGTTTAAAGGAGTTTGGAGAAAACACTTTTTTGAAAAAATTGACTAAAAATACTCATTTTTAGCACTTTTCGAAAAATCATCAACTTCAGCCCAGATTTGTAAAATAATGGGAAGCAATAGGAGAATGAAACTTTATATTCTAAGACCTTGTGTTGGTGAGTTATAGTGTGCAAACTTTCATGTACATCCCACAATTACTTCCGGAGATATAAAAAACTAAAGTTTGCACTTTTTTTAACCAGCAATTTTTTCGCCCAACTTTGCCCCAAGTTATCTATATGCAAATTGTTCAGAAATCCTGTTCTTGATATTTTACTTTAAAGAGCTCTAAAAGTTGTATAAGATGGCCAAGTTTTGTTTCTTTCATGCAAATACTCCCAGAGAAATATCATCTCAAAGTTGCTGAAAATTCAAGGACGCACTATTGTAAGTTGTGCTATGGTCTTAAACAAGTGACTGTATCTCCGGAAGTATTGAATTTCTGAAAGTGAAACTTTACCAGTGTTCATTGAGAACATGTGTGAATGTTCATACAAAATTTCATCAAAATCCATGAGGGTCATGTGGGAGCCTCTAGACCACTTGGCATGGAATGACCCAATAGCATTAATTACTTCATGTTGAACATGAGTGAAATTCCCCTTATTCTGTATGATTCAGTTATCAAACAGCATTCAACTTATATTGCCAGCACAGTACTCTGCCACTGCTTTAAGTAAATTTTTACCAAGGTGAATGTCTATGGATTTGATGAAAGGAAGATATTGGCATTTGCCTGAAATGATTTACAAAAATAGGCCTTTGTCCCGAGCATCCCAATAACATTAAATTTAAGATAAAGTTGCACAGCTCTTGGTAGCTAACCCATTTTATTCATTAGAATAATTGTGAGAAATGCCAAAATGGGCTTAACAATGTAAAACTTCCAGAACAGGGAATTTAAAAACAATGTACTACTCTGCTAGATTACCGAGATGTTGAACTCAGAAGAGGAAGACCTTAATATCATCCACTATTGAAGTTTACACATGATTTTCTTTAGGGGGGGGGGGGCATCAAAATTCTAATTTTAAAAGGTAATGTAGTTATCTCCTTTCAATTCTCCATTATGGATTTTTCAGAATCTGTGGCTGTTAATTTCAATATGATTTAAGCATTGATAATGGTCACACAGTGTTCTAAATCTAGTTCTTAATATAGGCTAAGATACAACTGATAGTTGACAATTTTTTACATAACATACTACTGGCAATGTGAATTGTGACACATTGCCAACCTGTGAGTGATACGGAGCCTGCTGTGGGTCCTAATACAGTTTTTAAGGCAAGCTTTTCTTGCCATGTGTTGTTGTGGTCTTCAATTCGGAGACTGGTTTGATGCAGCTCTCCACAATACCCTATCCTGAGCAAGCCTCTTTAACTCCACGTAAGAACGTCAACCTACATCTGTCTGAATCTGCCTACTGTATCCATCTCTTGGTCTTCCTTTGCAGTTTTTACCCCCACACACTTCCCTCCAATGCTAAATTCTCAATTCCTCGATGTCTAAGACTTTGTCCTACCAATCGATCCCTTCTTTTAGTCAAGGTATGCCACAAATTCCTTTTCTCCCCAATTCTGATCAGTACCTCCTCATTAGTTAGTGATCCACCCACTTAATCTTCAGCATTCTTCTGCAGCACCACATTACAAAAGCCTCTATCCCCTTCCTGTCTGCCTGTTTATCTTCCATGTTTCGCTCCCATACAAGGCAACATTCCACACAAATGCCTTCAGTAAGGACTTCCTTAGGTTTAAATCAATATTTGATGTTAACAAATTTCTCTTTTTCAAGAACGCTTTTCTACCTATTGCTATTCTGCATTTTATATCATCTCTACTGCAACCATCATTTGTTATTTTACTGCCCAAGTAACAAAACTAATCTACCTCCTTTATTGTTTCATTATCTAATCCAATTCCTTCAGCATCACCTGATTTTCTTAGACTGCACTCCATTACCCTTGTTTTACTCTTGTTAATGTTCATCTTATATGCACCTTTCAGCACACTGTCCATTCCATTCAGCTGCTCTTCCAGGTCCTTTGCTGTCTATGACAGAATTACTATGTTATCGGTAAAACAATGTTTTTAATTCTTTACCCTGCACTTTAATCCATTTTCCAAATTTATCCTTGCTTTCCTTTATAGCTTGCTCAATGTACAAATTGAACAACATTGGAGAAAGGCTACAACCCTGTCTTACTCCCTTCCCAACAACTGCATCCCTTTCATGCCCTTCAACACCGACAACCGCTGTCTAGTTTTTGTACAAGTTGTAAATAATGTTACACTCCCTTTATTTTACTCCTGCTTGCTTCAGAAGTTGAAAGAGTTTATTCCAATCAACACTGTCAAAGCCTTCTCCAAATCTACAAAAAGCTAGACATGTAGGTTTGCCTTTTCTTAATCTATCTTCTAGGATAAGCCATAAAGTGAGTATTGCCTCCCGTGTTCCTACGTTTCTTCTGAACCCAAATAGCTTTTCCATCCTGTAAATAATTTGTGTTTATATTTTTACAACCATGAGTTATTAAACTGATGGTTCTGTAGTTTTCACACTTGTATGCACCTGCTTTCTTTGGAATGGGAATTATTATGTAATTCTTAAATTCTGAGGGTACTTCGCCTGTCTCATACATCTTACACACCAGGTGAAACAGTTTTGTCGTGGCTGGTTCTTCCAGAGACTTCAGTAGCTCTGAGGAAATGTCATCAACTCCCTGGGCCTTGATTCAACTTAGGTCTTTCAGTGCTCTGTCAAATTCATCTCTCAGTATAGTATCTCCTATTTCATCCTCATCTACCTCTTCTCCCCTTTCTACAATATTGCCCCTAAGTTTTTCCTTCATAGAGCCTCACTATATGCTCTATCCACCTTTCAGCTTTCCCTTCTTTGCTGAGAACTGGTTCTCCATCAGTGTCCTTGATATTCATAGAGCTGTTTTTCTTATCTCCAAATGTTTCTTTTATTTTCCTGTAGGCTGTATCTATTTTCCCATATTTATACATTCTTCTACATCCTTGCATTTGCCTTCTAGCCACTCCTGCTGAGCCATTTTACACTTCCTGTCAATCTCATTTCTTAGTCACCTGTACTCCATTTTGCCTTTTTCATTTACTCCATTATTATATTTTCTCTTATCATCGGTTAAATTTAGTATGTCCTGTGATATCCAAGGATTTTTTGTAGGTCTTGCCTCTCTACTTATTTTGTCCTCTGCTGCCTTCACTATTTCATCTCTTCATGCTATCCATTCCTCACTACTGTTTTATCCCCCCCCCCCCATTACTGTCAATTGTTGCCTAAAGCTCCCTCTGAAATTCTCAAGGACTTCAGGTTCCTACAGTTTATCCAGGTCCTATCTCCTTATTTTCCTACCTTTCTGCAGTTTTTTTCAGTTTCATGACCAGTAAGATATGGTCAGAGTTTATATCTGCTCCTGGGTATGTCTTACTGTTTAAAACCTGGTTCTGAAATCTATGTCTTTCCATTATAAAATCTATCTGGAATCTCCTGGTCTCTTCCATGTATACAACCTTATTTCGTGATTCTTAAACTAGGTGCTTGTTATGATTAAATTATGTGCCATGCAAAATTCTACCAGGCGGTTTCCTCTTTCATTCCTTTTGCCCAGCCCATATTCACCCACTTTTTTTCCCTTCCCTTTCTTTTCCTCTCCGTTAATTGTCTGAATAATTTCCTTTAGCTTCTCATATATGTCTTCGATCTCCTCATCGGCAGAGCTAGTTGGCATATAAGCCTGTACTATTGTGGTCGGTGTTGGCCTCATATCTATCTTGACTAGGGTTGTGTCCGGGTGTTTCGGCCGAATCCATTATTCGCCGAATCCATTATTCGCCGAATCTAATACACTGGCTTCGGAATTGAGATTCGGGGCATAATGGCCGAATACTACTGAATCCTGAATCCAAATTGTTATCTGCAAATCTTTAGTTATGAATGTTGTAATTTGCTTCGCATAACAGTGCACTTTCGTTTGCGTTATTTATTTTATTTTCCATAGATCCACTGAAATACGATTTCCTTAAACAAAACGACCTCACTTTGAATAGTTCTGATTCATGGTGCTAGGAGCCACCACAAGTAACTTTTCCGGTTTTCCATCTGGTGCTAAAACTTTTTTCGCTCGTAAAAATAGTAAATAAAATAAGGAAAACGAGTCTAAGTTCCTTTTCATTTTCGACTAATGAATTTTAATACCCAATCCAACGTAGGAAATAGAACTTTAGTATTGCTCAACTTCAAATGTAGCAGCCTTTAAAATATAAGTAGTAACAAAAATTTTTTTTTTTTTTTTCACGTAAATACCAACAATACATACGGCTTTAGGATTCTTACATGAGTTGCCTCATTCGGATTTCACGTATAGTTTCGTCGAATTTTGTGAAGTGCTGGGGTGTGTGAACTGTAATGAAGCACTATGATTTCAAGAAGGAATTTATTATGTGGAAAAAAAACTTCTAATCAAGTGGCATCAATTCAACCACTTGACGTCTGTTTCAATAAATCGGGTAACATAAAGCTTAAAACAAGTAAACCTACTGTCTTTCGAAAAGTGACAGACAGCTGGCAAAACGGGCAAGTGTGCCAATGAAGGTACACTCTTTGACAAAAAACCTGGCCGCCGGCCGGCCGCCGCTGAGCCTAAGTCCGAGCCGATCGCGACATGGGACAATAAACGTGGCCGCACTGATTCGCTCTAAGTCCAGCTATCTGCACAATCTGGCAACACTTTAGACTGCAGGAGTTCGTACAGTACTTCTTGTGTGCTGTTAGAAGTTCTGTAGGTCAGCTACATCCGTGGTCTCGCGGTAACGTGTGTGACTTGCACGTGAAAGTGTTAGCGATCGAAACCGACTGTTGACAAAAATTTTAATTTCACGTTCCTCGTGCGTACTGATGCCACATGTGTAAGGGAAGCATATGCGTAACGTAGTTCATTTTTTGATACACTGGTAATAACATTTCGGCCCCATAACGTTGCACCTCTGGCCGCAGCGCTTGGCAGAGCTCTCTGCGGCCCACTCGCCGGCAGCAGTGGTGGCGGCACTACACAGCGCTGCCTCACCCTCTGCCCACAGTGCCTGCTGCTGCTCATCGCCCTGGATATGTAAAATGCTTGAGTGTTCCTGAGTGGTGATAAAAAAAAAAAAAAAAAAGTTGCGATGTGTATTTCAGATACGATATCAATGGAACAGACCACCCAGTTTGAATGATGACCATATTATTACACTAATACATAATACATTAGAGAGGCAAAACATTTTCATAGTCATTGATGCAAAAAATGGCACTCTACGATGGTTAACACTTATTTCTGGTTTAAATCGCGATCCTTTTCCTATCAGAAAAGCCCTTCATGTAATTTGTTATTGCAATCACTTCATATGTTTTCATCAAAACGCTGTGCATTACTGTCGTTGTTTGATTCCTTATGGTAAATGTATGAGCTAAATTATGTGAAAACGTTTCAGCGCACGTTATAAAGGAACACAGCAACACTGAAAGGTGTCTCATTTCTACAGCAGATATTTTGCATGAACAAACTATATTAATTATTATGTTCACTTCCTCTGTAAGCATCCCCTAGCATGTGCGTCCTAAGGAAATAGTAAAAATTCCCATCGAGGGAGGTCAGTTCGAATTCCTTCAAAGGCGTTTGTATGGTGAAGCAAAAACGACCTTTCTGAAAACCTTATTGTATAAAGCTTTTCTTCTGATTCCATTAAAGAGTTTCTTCTTGCAATCTGCAGCGAATAAAGTAAAATAAAACAAAGTAAAAGGGAATACCACCGCCAAAAGCACTGTCTCCAACCAGGATTAGAACTGCTGACTCACAGCTCAGTTGCATCGCGAGACACGAGCAGAACCACACAGCCAACCACACGCTGCCGCCTGGTGCCCTCAGTCTCTCACATATTCAATACTGAGCCTCTAACGTATCTCGAAAGTTAACCTGATAGTCACCTATGGGAATAACAAAATTCCTTGAGTGCAAAAGTTAAATTTCTGTCTCTCATATCACATGGGCATTATACAGCATGAGTCATGTAAGTAGAAAAGGAATGTCAAGTGAACTTGGCTAGACAACTCAGTTCCTCTTGGGGAAGTAACTGCACTGTCACAATGTTGCCAAATATTAGCAATGATGTTGCCAGTTTTTAGCTGTACTAGGAAGACCTGTGTAGCGATAAGCGACGCGAAATCGCCCTCTTCTCATACAAATGTTCAAATGTTTGTTAAGCTTATGGGACTTAACTATGGGGTCATCAGTCCCTATACTTACAAACTACTTATGAACTACTTACGAACTAGGGCGGCACAAATATCCATGCCCGAGGGGGGGATCCGAACCCCCGACCGTAGTGGCCGTGCAGACCGTGACTGGAGCGCCTCAGTCCCCTCGGCCACGGCGGCCGGCTCTTCTCATACGGGCTTCAAGAGGGAAGTCGCGGATTTTGGTTAATACGCGGCGCAATCTCCTGATAGTTTCCATCGTCACACTTTAGCATGCAGATATTTAATTCGTCCAATGAGGCCGAAACCATAGTTCATATATTTTGAAACTTAACAGCATTTTGATACAATTTCAGCAAATGACTAGAGAAGTTAAACATACTGATATTGTTCTTGAAACATATGGCAGGTCAAAGACTGAGATATGTAAACTTCCATCACGATTTCAATTTCACCTCCCCCCCTTCCCCCAAAAAAGACTAAAAAAATTACTTTGTTAGATTTCAGCAATAGCTACTTTGTTTTTAATTTTTCATGAAGAGTTACTGTAAATCAACGTTGCCTCATCCGTCACGAAAAACTTCGCATCTTGAAAGTGACTTCTTTTCAAAATGCAGCCTTACGACCGCACAATTAATATTTCACGTGTTGGTTTGTTTGAAAGCCAGAAGAAACATAGTCAACTGATTATGTGTGCAACACAGTAATTCATTTGGAGATTCAGAAGACAGGATACTTCAGAAGACAGGATACTTAAAATTACGGCCATGAACACAGAAACTAAACTGTATATGTGAGAAATGTGCAATTCTGAGGTTTTTCATCTGCAAACATATACATATAATCCATAGACTACTAACCAGCTTATTGATTTCGCAGTGTTACAGCCTTGATGGCCCAACAAATGATGATGAGAATCCGAATCCATGTGTCTGATGGATTCTTCGAATTATGTCACCCACGATTTGCATGTGTTGTTGCTTAGTATCTGTCGTCACGATAATAAATCAACAGAAATTATTAGAAATTTTTTGCCTACTTTTTTCATATAGTTGTATTTTCCGTAAAACCACACATTCTTTCTGGTCTCTTGGCCACATGGGAAGAACGCTTCTGCAACTGAATTAATGATAATAATGATAGTAATCAATGGCGTTTACCTCATTACAGCAGAATGATAACGATAACAATAACAATAGAAAATGCCGATTTCTTGGTTGACACACTGCAATGAGTTTTGGTATTTAGTTCCTGAATACCGTTTATGACATTTTTCAGAGGAGAAAAATAGACCTAAAGCCACACACATCACTAGTACAATGATATCTCACTAATCAACTGTGCTTGCTGTAGATCAGGAGACGATAATAGCGTCACTGACCTAAATTGAGAGCACTGGTTCAGTTGTCTGACATTTATTGGCAGTTAATACAGTCCCGACATAAACCACAAAATTGTTTGCAATTTAAACAGGGGTCGACCTTCCTGTGGTCGAAAATTTAATTCAGGATAACAGAGTCATATTAAGTCAATGACCAAACTCATATATTCAAGAATATTGGAAATGAGGAAACGATCAGAGGTGTCTAGCGTTGTAAGCAGTATTGCCAAGCAATAGCAAGAACTTCTTGGGCATCCCACAATATCCTCATTCCTACAAACAGCATGCTAACTGGCTTTTAGCCGTGCTGCGCTACCAAAGGCCATTCTAAGTAAGTCTTCAGTCCGAAAGCAGACAACAGCATTGAAAAATGCTGATGAATAGATGACTTACACTCATCAACTTCTGGCGAGAATTTCTTTTAACAAAACGAAGAAAGTGCAAAACGACTACTTTCTCCAAAATTCCTACGGACTGTTGCCCCAAAATGGATGTATATACGTTCAGTCTTGTCATACGTGGCTCACATTCCAGGAATATCACAAAAATGAGTATCTGGCATGTACCGTCTTAGAGCAAGTTTTTACCAATAATCATAAAACTAACCAGACGGGTTTTGCTGAAGAATATAGCGACTTCTATTAGATCCGCGTAACCTTTCCCGAAAAGAAACTGTTTTCTTCGTATAGTGATGCCCCTGTTTAGGTGAATTATAATGTTACTGTTTAATGTTGCTTCAGAATAACTTTTTGCCTTAAATACTTTTATCTTTGCAGGTCATTCAAAGTAATTGTAATAATTAGTTTCCCTTCAGATTAATCCATTTATTCGATCTATTATTTGTAAAGTAATTACAACCCCGAAAAGTGAAATTGTACTATAAACCAAACAGTTTGGTTACTTTAGGTCTATCGTCCATGGGCAGAATGCTTCCATGTGAAATATCTCCACGATAGGCAGAGAGGCGGAAGGTTTTCTTTCTTAGTACAGTTCGGCTCGGATAGCCGGTCCTCTGTGGAGAACAGATGTAATTGTGTGTTGAAGAAAGAAGTCATATCTAAGAAACCTGCCTATTAATTTTATTTTTCTCCTATATTTATATTTTTCAGGCTTATATTTGCCTTTACTTGTCACAAAATAATGACATATCTTTTTCTCTGCAAGTAGCATTACACATTCCGTTGTCTCTAGATGGATCATACTTTGTCTCTGCCGGTCCCATATCTCACGTCGAAAGAAAAATGTCCTCCACATCATTCATTTCGCAGGAGGCGGCCGTATACTTACCATTGGTATATTTACTTGTACGAATATTGTTCGCAACCGTAAATAGTGTGCTCTTGCTGTTCGTCTCCAATTCCCTATCATTCTCCTCGTGAAGTGGATGAACTGTGCTTTATTATTGTTAGTACCATTAGTTTTTATTTCAAGTTGAGCTTTGAATTTGTATTTTTTATTACGTTACATTTGTTTGTTGAGTAGGTTTGACAGTACTGAAGGTCAACAAGTTCTCATATCCATTAACATAAGCTTGTTGGAGCTAATGTATAACGATCATTTTTGTCTTGTTTCATCTGTAAAACTTCCTCTCAAAATGTGGAACACTTCTTTTAACATCCTTCATTTTAAACCGATATGTAGGCAGTGGACATTCACGGATTACTCATTTATTAACGTCATTCATAATGATAGTTAGGATCAGATTTATTTACAAATTTTGTACTCAGTCCATTTAATTAAATTACAACCCTCCGCATTCTACGGCATCTGTTCTAAATCAATGAATAAGAGATATGTCAATAGGTTTATTTACTATCTTTTAACGAGCAACAGTGCAATTGCTTTCCATGATACTGATTTAAACCGTGGCACAATTCATCGATCAATTTTAATTTTAATCGTTGTAAGACGTATTTATTAGGTTGCTTTATTGTCTATTGTGTGTTTCTTACAAATTTTACAATTGATTTTATACTAACGATAGGCCAGAAACTTAATTAATGTAACTCAGAAGCGTGTGACAATGCAATATCTACTCGCGTTCATTTTTGCGAGTTGGTGCAGTGGTAACACACTGGATTCATATTCGGCTGCACGGCGCTTCGAACTGGCCTCCGGCCATTTGGATTTGAATTTTCCATGATTTTGCTAAATAAGTCTAGGGAAATGGCGACCACTACGGTCGGGGGTTCGAATCCCCCTTCGGGCATGAATATTTATGCCGTCCTAGTTCGTAAGTAGTTCATAAGTAGTTTGTAAGTTTAGGGACTGATGACCCCGTAGTTAAGTCCCATAAACTATACAAACATTTGAAACATTTTGATTTTGAAAATGGCGGAATGGTCCTTGCGGCAGTGTACGGCCGATTTCCTTCCACATCCTTATCACAACAATCGGTAACCTTCCTTCTTTCTTTCGTGTCTCGTGTGCAATATTTTGTTTATGTTTCAGTGTGTTGGTACAAATTTTGCAGTTCATTTCAAACATAATTCCCACTGAACAAAAGACCTTAAACTTTCAACTCAACTTAGAACTGGATGACACTGCTACATTAAAGCCATTGGTGTGTAGTGGAGGTCACTTTTTATACAACTGCTGTTTCCTCCTGTTTCTCTTCCAGTGGTGAATGGTTCGCCGTTAAAGCAATTTCTGGTAATACTTAATATGAGTTCATATCGCCCTATTTTTTACCTTCGCGATCTTTCCGTGACTAATACGTACGAGAGGTAAGGTGAATTAGAAATAAAACAGATTTATCGAGTTGTATTCTCATGCAAATGTTTGAAACTGAATGAAAAATTTCACACTTACAAAATTTGAAAAGTATAAAACAATCATTTAAATGAAAAATGCATGTAAAATGGTTTTAAAATAGACTAAGACGTATAAAGTAACTTTTTTCACTCGAAATTGCTACCACGTTGAAGATGGTTCCAAAAAAATTTAGAATTTTTAATAGCTATGTCAGTCATCATAGTAATACTGGAACGCAAAGTGTTCTTGCTTCATGAATAATGCTAGCAGTAGCGTTTAGTCGCCATCGACTTGAAGGGTAATTTATTTCATTAACATTCTGAAGTCGATAAGAGGTATGATGCGGCGGCGGCAGCAACGGTCGTTTTGGTAAATACGGCACAACGAGCGAGCGAAGGCGCGCGCATCTGGAAACGGAGAAGGCGGAGCGCGCCTGCTGGAGGGAAAGGATAGTTGTCGTTCTGAATACACGAAGCCATCAAACAGAGTCTAACAGATGTTCGGTAGACCTCCACGAACTTTCGCGGTTTGACTGTAACATAAGAAATAAATGAAATTCACGAATGGTATTGAATGGTTAGTAAATTAATGTCGTCTGCTATCTGCCGACGATACCGCTCGAATGATAATCTATCGACGTGACATACATGGAACCTCAAAGTCGCCATAAAGTTTGTACTCTGAAACCTATCACCGCGCTGTAGCGAGCAAATGGCAACTAAAAGTATGTCTGCAACGCATCCGGCCATCAGACTACGTAACATTTTATGAAATCAACGAGGCAGGAAACAGTAAGACAGGTTAGAAATCTATCGAGCATATCAAGGAACGTGCTCAAATTAGCGTTTTATTCAAATGGAACGCTATTTAACGTAGCAAGATGTTCTATCAATAACAGGTCGCTTGTAATTTCCATATTGACCTGCCGACATTTTATTTTATCAGGAAGGAAACTAGACAGAATTTGAGTATTTACGAAGACTTTTCTGCGACAAATTGTGCGTCTTTTTGTTATTTAATGGAGTAAAGTAAGCATACCTAGAATACAACCATAAACCGAGAAACAAAACTGGAAAAACTCTCAATTAGGTATTCATTGATATTTTTTCTTTACTCTTTTAAAATAGCTGGCCACATGTCACATATGCAATTTGGAGGGTGCAGTGTCTCGAGCATGAGTGGAATTACGGATCCTAACATGCAGGACGCCAGCTACAAAAACTCGTTCATCAGGCCACCAATGTGATAAAGATCTTCCAACATTTCGCAACTTTGGCATCATGTAGATGTGAGTCTGATGTGTAACTCTGCAAACAGTTGACTTTTTCTCTTCACCTCCATTAAATATTTTGAAAAATTAATATCAGAATATGCACATTGTAGTAGCTGAATTGTGTTCAAGAAGGTCGTTTCATACATTAACTACTCCTACTCTCTTTCATGTTGCGAGCAATCTGCCTCAGCTGTGAGTAAATCAATGAGGTAAGGTTTACAGCAGTAATGTCTAGCTGTATAATAGTCACTTTCTAAACACCTAGCTTATTTCGAAATCGGGTCAGATTTGTTGCAAAAGCTGGATCTTATCAATTCATCTCGTTATGTCTTTCAAACGTTCAAATGTTTGTCAGGCTTAAGGGACTTAACTGCAGGGTCATCACTCCCTAATCTTACAAACTGTTTGTGAACCACCTTATACTAAACACGACACAAGCAGCCATGCCCGAGAGGGGTTCGCACCCCCGACGGGGAACGTCCTCGCGCATCGTAGCATAGCGCCTCGATGCGCTCGGCCGCTCCGCCGCGGCGTTACGTCTTTAAATTATCCGCTTTCTGTCAAACAAAACCATTCGTGCCAACTGTCTCCTGGCAACCTCATAGTAGATGCCATAGCCACCTACTTCAAGAATATCAAGTGACATCACAAACAAAACGACAGAACATTTCTTAAATTAATTTATCTGTTGTTCTAAAATGATGGTAAACTTTTAAATATTGATACAACAACTTACTTCAAATGTTGTCATCACATAAAGTAAATAATAAATTCAGAAACCGCATCAGCTGTTTTTTTAATTAAGATCCTTGCTTTACAGATCCACGACCGTTTTCATGCTAAATATTTTTCACATGAAAATTCATTACAGAGACCCAACATTCTAATCACTTTCATCTGTCGTGGAAATTAAATTTCATTAAATAGGCCCGGATATATGGAACCAGTCCAACAGAAATTGTTACTGTCGTTCGGAATAAATTCCAACCGCTTTAAAATGTGGGACAAATAGTTGCGTAATTTTGATTACTGTATGGTCCAAGAAACCAGTAGATTGCTGACGAAGTGAAGGTGTAGAAACTAAAGATGACTGTCCAAAGATGATGGATTTGTATTTTGTTCATCTTTGCATCAAGTATTACCAGAACGTAAAAAACATACTAATATGCACAACTACCCCCTTTTTCTATTTTGTTTCAGTTTCAAAAGGACTAAATTCAAAACATGCTTATCTAAATATGATTTGTTTATTACACTCCATCGATGCTTTGGGTATATTTCCATAGTAGCTGCTCATTTAGGTAATATTCCTTGATGTGAGACACGCATGACAAGACACAACGTAGATACAGTCCGTTTTCGAACTACAGTGCCTAGTATCATTGGACAAAATGATCGTTCGCTCTACTTTTTCGTTTTGTTACAAAAAGCTCGCACTGAAAGTTGGTGAGGGTAAGTGTTTTATACCTTACTGTTTAGTGACGGATGGTGCAACGTTCATTTCCAGTAACATTTAATGAAATGTCGAAATCTAACAAAGTAATGGATTTAGTCTGTTTTTTCAGGGAGGGGGAGGGGGGCGAAATCGTGATGGAACTTTACATATTTCAGTCTTTGACCTGCCGTATGTTTCAAGAACAATATCAGTACGTTTAACTTCTCTAGTCATTTGCTGAAATTATATCATAATGCTGTTAAGTTTCAAAATATATGAACGCTGGTTTCGGCCTCATTGGACGAATTAAATATCTGCATGCTAAAGTGTGACGATGGAAACTATCAGGAGATTGCACCGGGTATTAACCAAAATCCGCGTCTTTCCTCTTGAAGCCCGTAAGAGACGAGTGCGATTTCGCGTCGCTTATCGCTACACAGGTCTTCCTAGTACAGCTAAGAACTGGCAACATCGTTGCTAATATTTGGCAACACTGTGACAGTGCAGTTACTTCCACAAGTGGTTCTGAGTTGTCTACCTTAGTTCACTTGATATTCCTCTTCTACTTACATGACTCATGCTGTATAATGCCCATGTGATATGAGAGACAGAAATTTAACTTTTGCACTCAAGGAATTTTGTTATTCACATAGGTGACTTTCAGGTTAACTTTTGAGATACGTTAGAGGCTCAGTATTGAATATGTGAGAGACTGAGGGCACCAGGCGGCAGCGTGTGGTTGGCTGTGTGGTTCTGCTCGTGTCTCGCGATGCAACTGAGCTGTGAGTCAGCAGTTCTAATCCTGGTTGGAGACAGTGCTTTTGGCGGTGGTATTCCCTTTTACTTTGTTTTATTTTACTTTATTCGCTGCAGATTGCAAGAAGAAACTCTTTAATGGAATCAGAAGAAAAGCTTTATACAATAAGGTTTTCAGAAAGGTCGTTTTTGCTTCACCATACAAACGCCTTTGAAGGAATTCGAACTGACCTCCCTCGATGGGAATTTTTACTATTTCCTTAGGACCCACATGCTAGGGGATGCTTACAGAGGAAGTGAACATAATAATTAATATAGTTTGTTCATGCAAAATATCTGCTGTAGAAATGAGACACCTTTCAGTGTTGCTGTGTTCCTTTATAACGTGCGCTGAAACGTTTTCACATAATTTAGCTCATACATTTACCATAAGGAATCAAACAACGACAGTAACGCACAGCGTTTTGATGAAAACATATGAAGTGATTGCAATAACAAATTACATGAAGGGCTTTTCTGATAGGAAAAGGATCGCGATTTAAACCAGAAATAAGTGTTAACCATCGTAGAGTGCCATTTTTTGCATCAATGACTATGAAAATGTTTTGCCTCTCTAATGTATTATGTATTAGTGTAATAATATGGTCATCATTCAAACTGGGTGGTCTGTTCCATTGATATCGTATCTGAAATACACATCGCAACTTTTTTTTTTTTTTTTTTATCACCACTCAGGAACACTCAAGCATTTTACATATCCAGGGCGATGAGCAGCAGCAGGAGCTGTGGGCAGAGGGCGAGGCAGCGCTGTGTAGTGCCGCCACCGCTGCTGCCGGCGAGTGGGCCGCAGAGAGCTCTGCCAATCGCTGCGGCCAGAGGTGGCGACGTTATGGGGCCGAAATGTTATTACCAGTGTATCAAAAAATGAACTACATTACGCATATGCTTCCCTTACACATGTGGCATCAGTACGCATGAGGAACGTGAAATTAAAATTTTTGTCAACAGTCGGTTTCGATCGCTAACACTTTCACGTGCAAGTCACGCACATTACCGTGAGACCACGGATGTAGCTGACCTACAGAATTTCTAACAGCACACAAGAAGTACTGTACGAACTCCCGCAGTCTAAAGTGTTGCCAAATTGTGCAGATAGCTGGACTTAGAGTGAATCAGTGCGGCCACGTTTATTGTCCCATGTCGCGATTGGCTTGGACTTAGGCTCAGCGGCGGCCAGGTTTTTTGTCAAAGAGTGTACATGGAAGTGGGTTCCAAATCAGATTGCGTAACAGGCATTTAAAAATTTTCGATGTTGTATGCACTATATTGTACGTGGGATGATGTTCTGTAATACGAAGGAACTGTGACTCAGAATTACAGCACCGGTATCTAACTGCTATTATAAACATTTCGTAAAAGTTGTATTATTAGTCTGATCAAATAGTTTTATATTTCCGCATTTAGTTTCATGCAATAGCCATACATTTGAAGTTTAATCTAAAGGCTACTATGTAAAGCCGACTTGCAAGCATGTGTTGCGTCAATATGCCTGACGCTACAACAACTGCCTTCATGCTATAATTTACGTGTTTTTCTATTAGGGGCAAGGGATTGTTAATTCCACACTTTCTTCGCCATAAGAATAATACAAATGTAAACACTACGCCATGTAATCTTCCGTGTTAGCTGTTACCACATTTAAATTCTATCCGCCTAACAAACCCGAAAACCAATGGCGAACGTGGGAGAATATAGGTATCACATCAATATTTACACTTGTCTCATTCTTTTGCTGAACGGGAATAGTTAAAAATTAAGCACGGCAACTGACTTCTAGTACCGGTACTGATTTTTAAATCTTCTAGGATTCAAAATTCTGTGCAGACAAGTTACGTGATCTTAAATGTTTTAAAGAATAAATAAATTTACAAAATATCCTTGCTTAACCCTCCAGAATGCGCAATCTGCGCGTTAAGTACTTTTCACAGTTCTGAAATGTCTTCGTGGCAATAACAAGTACACACACGTCGGATTTCCCCCCGTCTGAATGTCCTGTTCGTCACAAACGGAATGCCTGATATGTCAATTAATATTATTTAACATTTACACATCCTATTTTTTAAGAATCTATTTTTGTAACTTCCAAATTAGCTACTCAGCTTTTATTTTTTACTCTTCCCCTTGAAAAAAGATAAAAAATACGAAATCCATCCGTTCTAGGACTTCATTCTTTATTTTTTATTTCATCAAAATGAAACAGTTTGTAATACAGTGAAAAAGTTTCTTATTACCTTTTAAAGCATCTAAACAACATATATATCAAAATGTTTCATGCAAATTTCTTTTAAGGCTAGGGTATTAAAAAATTTAAATAAAAGTCTAAATGAAATTTATATTTCTTAAACTTTGCTGTTAATATTGTCATTTGGGATCCACTCCAGAAGGTTGTAATAAGAGTAGTAATTCTTTTTAAATACATGTACTTCAGGTGACAGATTACTTTGGTTCGAGATTCGTAAGATTTGATTCAGGTTCGGGATTCGGCACATGTTTTACTTAAGATTCGGTATTCGGATTCGATTCGGTAAAATTGGGGTTCGACCCATCCCTAATCTTGACTATGATAATGTGATCACTGTATTGCTCAATAGTATATTGACATAATGCGAAAGGATAGTCCAAACACTGTAATTAATTATTTATTTATATATCCTATACAAATAAATATATAAATACAGGTAGTGATAGTAACATAAATAAAACGCACACATAAACGCTAACTTTCGCAGCCTAGCTGCTTCTTCAGGCTGAAGGGAAGGAGAGTGAAAAGGAAATGAGGGTTTAAGGGTGTGGGTAAGGAACCATTCCAATCCTGGGAGAGGAAAGACTTACCTTGGGGGGAAAAAAAGGAGGGTAAACAAATACACACATATACTCCTGGGATTGGAATGACTCATTTTCCACTTCCTTAAAATCCGTATCCTTTCCTGTCTCCCCTCCTTCCTTCCTTCCTCTTTTCCTGAAGAAGCTACCAGCGGTGGCGAAAGCTTGTATGTGTGTTTGTCTGTGATTTTGTTTCTGTCGACGGGCCTGTGCATTGGGTAAGTCATCCGTTTTCTATTTTTTATATAAATTTATCCTACCATTAAAGTTTCCTTCCATAATTTTCGTTTCATCAATTGGAATAATAATATATAAATAAATAATTACAGTGTTTGGACTATCGCATTATGTCAATGTATGACATTTCTAACACTGTGGGCCCGAGATATAACAAGTTATTGCTCATAGTAGTTTACCCGCATTCCTATTTTCTTATTCATTATCAGACCTACTCCTGTAATACTCCCATTTTGTGTCTATAATCCTGTACTCACCTGACCAGAAATACTGTTCTTCTTTCCCCAAACTTCACTAATCCCCACTGTATCTAACTTCAACCTATCCATTTCTCTTTTTAAATTTTCCAACTTCCCTACCCGATTAATGGATCTAACATTCCACGCTCCGATCTGTAGAATGCCAGTGATGTCTTTCCTGATGATTAGATCCTCCTGTGTAGTCTCCGCCCGGAGATCCGAATGGGGGCTTGCCATTGTTGTCATTAAATCAATCATCTAGATATTCTTCTGACTCAGTGAGTTTATGATGTGATACTGTTATAATTCCTTACGACAAGTGTTATTGTGGACACTAACATATTTCCAAAATGTTTGTAATGTTATCTTGGAAGTCCAATTCAGAATGGAACTAATAAATGAAGCTGAAGATGAAAGTGTATAATGGGCTGAACATGTGCTGCTCTTTTTCATGGCATAAATATAAGCAAAACCTGTGCTTGTAAGGCAGCAGTTTAGTAACTATAAAATATGAACTTTGGAACTCTAGTTGTGGTGACAGACTGATCGGTAGCATAGGTAGAAGTCTAGGTTAAGTTCGATTAATGATGAAAATTCTCCTCAGAGATAATAAATATTGTTGAAATGAGATAGAATGGCTGGCCAGTACTTACCATTGTGCTGTACCGCCGATAGTAACACAAAATGAAAAAACAGAAAAAAAGGGACAAAGGGACAAGCTTTCGGAACAGAGTTCCTTCGTCAGGTGGGAGAGAAGGGAAGAATGAAGGATGGGAATAGAAGGGAAAGGTGGTTCACGACCTAGGTTAAGTTCAGTCACCATTTTGGTTATGAGTTGGCGAAGCCAACAATTTAAAAGCAGAAAGACTGTATGTAGTGACAGACTGATCTCTGTGTTGCCCCAGATCAAGGTTAAATTCAGATGCAACATTTTGGTTGTGAGGGGTTAATGCAACAAAAGTAAAAGCTGAAAAGTGTTAAAATCTAATATTTGACACTAAAAATAATTATTAACTACATAAATTAGTTGTTCTACCATGTCACATCCTCACCTCCGTTTTGGTAGGCATTACTAACATACACATAATACTAAACAACACAGACACTTCTTTCTAGACTATTGAAATAGAAAGGGAAACTAGGTCATAGCTAAATCATGGGAAATGGCCTCCCTTGTATGACATATATATTAACTCTACTACATTGTCATGGAGCTCAGTTAGGGCAGCTGGATGAATTTGCTGAACGAAATAAGGAGTGGCATTGGAATTTGTAACTAGTGAGCTGATCCTGAAGGATAATTCATTGCCGCATGTAACAGTAAATGATGGTGAGGATGATGGGAAGGGGCATCAAATAGGAGAGAAGGGCAACAATGTAGAAGGGAGTGTCGGAGATAAGTGGAAGTTCTTATTCTTGGATTTAGTTTGATGGTGATTCTTCAAGTGAATGAACAGCTAGGTGGCGTGGGGTAATCTGGATTTGTATCTTGTTACATGAAAGTGGTGTAGCTTGTGAGTCCCCTAGAGCACTTACTTGTTAGAGAATTCTTACTGCAGTCGTCTTCTGAAGGAGAGGACCTGCTAGTCATTTCCCCTAGCCTGTGCACGTTTGGAAAGCCTAAAAGTCCACTCTTGATTGCTTTAGGAGAGAAGTGACTTTAACTCCAAACTACTCTTCTTCTATGAAATAAAAACTGCTGATCTTCATTTAACGTGCATATTTTAGGGACATTTGCACTACAACTTTGATACAATGATCCATTTCTAGAGTCACTACAGCTTTCAACATAATAGTGTTCATGTTTCAAACTCTGAACATATAACAATATTTCCGAACAACAATGCTTTTGTTTTTTGTTTCTTTCTACTAATACAAATTTCAAAGTATGTCAATATAATATTTATTCTTTTTGACTTCGGAAGCTGGCCACTATTTGGACATCCACCGTAATGCCTCCTCGAACAGTCATTGCAACTCTGACTTTCCACTTGGACATACCAAATTAACTTGCAGCAGAAAGACTTGCTCCTCTTCAACCTAACATAATTGTAACATCTTCGCGTTGATGCCACTTCCACTGTTGCTTTCATAGTGTAAACTCTTATATTAAATTGGTCATCCCCATACAAAAAGACAGTACAGAAGCTACAGTAATTTGTCATGGTAGGACTATTTTCTTAGGTAGTCCTGTCTTACTCCATTATTTATATAGTTATTGTTATCCTTGGTGGAGGGGGAAGGTTGAAAGATACTGAATAATAGGATATGGCTCATCAGCTTTGATAGTATGCTAAAATTGTCCTCAATAAAACATTTGAGAACATACATATATTTGGAAACAAAGAAATGTTGCACAGAGAGCAGAGATTGTACACGAATATATAAAAAACAATCCTTAATTGTGATAACATGTTATGTAAAAATCATATATGAGAAAATAAAAAAGGGAAAATCTGGTTGGAATGTAAATAATGGAGGATATATAACAACTGTGCTGCTCAGTAGCACAGTGGTGGAGTGCCAGACTACAAATCCAAAGGTCACGGGTTCAATCCCCGCCAGGTCTTAGGATTTTTATGTCACTTTCCACTTCTTTCACCTCTGGCAGTGTTGCTGAAGAAAAATACTGAGTAGCACTGTGTTTCAGAACCCACGTGAAACTGTTGGCCCCCCTATAACTGGCTGGATAAGTCAGTTCGAAGGTCAGAGGAAGGCAACGGCATACCAACTCCAAACAGTACTATGCCTAGTAAAGCACTGTGGTGTTCAAACCAATCTTCGGATTGTTCACTGCTTACCTTTTTAGATAACAACTTACTGTAAAGAGGCTCGCTGAGCTGCTGTTATTTTTTATAAACGAAGAAAGTGGTCACGATTTGAAACACAAATAATTCACTTCTATTCCAGTACAGAATGAAAAGGAAAAAAAAAAAGAACACGAAACACATTACACATCAAATAAAGGAATAGATTATCAACATGTCCATAGCAACCACAGCAAAGATAATAAATTTTAGCAGAGACATCGATTCTATTACGAATTCATCTCTTCATCTTCAGAGTCCAATTTCTTGGGTTAGTTGCTGATGTCTGGTTCTTGGCAACAGCTTCGTCATCATGTCTGCAAGCATCCTGTTTGTTGATATTTGATCTACTGTGATTTCCCCTGACTCAATCTTCTCCCATATGAAATGGTGCCGGATATTGATATGTTTAGTATGACCACTGTATCCATTAGTCTTTGACAGCTCAACTGCACCTCTGTTGTGGCCACAATGCTTCCTGAGAAGCTGAAGTTAGTGCCATGAACTCTGCTTCAGTTGTGGAGAGAGCTACTGTTGGTTGTTTTTTACTATTACAAAATATTGTTGCACCTTGTGCCATAAACAAGAATCCAGTGGTATATTTTCTGTCTGCAGTGTCTCCAGCCCAGTCAGCATCTGTGTCCTGTTATCTTACAACCCTCATCTTGAAAAAAAAAAGTAGTTTGAAATCTTAAGTTTCCTTCAGGTATCTTAAGAGTATTTTTACAGTTTGCCAATGAGGTGCTCCTGGATTATTATTAAAACGACTCATCCCTCCAATTGCATAGGCTAGATCAGGTCTAGTACCTTGTTGCGCATACATTATGCTACCTATAGCTTCTGTATACGGCACATGCTTCATGGCAGCTTTTTCTGTCTTGGGGCTCATTTCAGAAGTTAATATTTGATTGTTATCTAGTGGTGTTGATACTGGATGACAATCTTGCATGTTGTATTTTTCTAAAATTTATGCAATGGGTCTGGTCCATCCAGAGAAGTCCATGTTTTCTATCTCGTTATTCGGATCCGTAGACAGATTGTTAGAAAATATCAGCATGTCATCAACATAAACAGCCACAATTAATATATCATCTCCTTGATTTTTGCGGTAAACTCATGGGTCAGCTGTAGATCTGCTGAAATTTAACTTTATTAAAGCCTTATCCAACAGTGACTTCCTTGTTGAAGTCCGTAGACCGCTTTTTTAAGTCTTGCAGTGCATTTGTCTTGAACTTTTCTTGTCACATTGTCAATTGTGGGAATTTTACCATAAATTTCTTCTGCCAAGTCACCTTATGAGAAAGCTGTCACTATGCACAATGATCAATATCTAAATCATATTTAGCAGCTAGACTAAACAAATATCAGAGTGAATTGTATCACTTGTGCACATCTGTTGACAACAAGACATGCCTTATGTCTAATTATTTGTCCATGTAAGTCTCTTTTTATGTTGAAGACCAACTTCACATCAATAGCTTTTTTTCCTGGAGGTAGGACTGCGGATTTCCAAGTTTGATTTTCTGTGTGTGACTTTAATTCTTCTTGAATTGCTAGAAGCCATTTCCTTAGATTCTAATGCTTCTTCTAAAGTTGATGGTTCTGACTCCTGTGAATCTTTAATGCAACAAATCACATAATCATCCATAGTTCTTTGGTTTTTTATTCGGGAAGATCTTCTGAGTACTTGTTTAGGCGGATCAGAATCTTCTTTTATTTCAAATGAGCCTGTTACTTCTGAAATGCTACTGGTATCTCTAGAGTCATCATCTTGAGTATCAATGTTCTCCTTATTTGTAATTGGAATAAATATCTGGTTCGGTTCTAGCAAATTATCAGATACTTCTGGCTTGTCAACATTCTGCATTGCTTCTTCTTTAAAGATCACATCTCTGGAGTTTAGAATTCTTTGTTGAACAGTGTTGACCAACCGGTATGCCTTGCTATCTTCACAATATCTAACAAGTATGCACTGAACACATTTCTTGTCTCATTTGCACGTATTGGCTTTTGGTATGTGAACAAATGCATTACTTCCAAATATTCTTAGGTGACTTCAGTCAGGTTTCTTTCCTGAGAAAGCTTCTTCTGGAGTTTGTTGCTCAATGGTTTTGTCGGTGATCTGTTAAACTGCAGTAGAGACTGCTTCTCCCCAAAATTTGGAAGGTAATTTTGCATCAAACAACAAACATCTTGCTTTTTAACATTTGTTCTGTTGTATCTTTCTGGTACACCATTTTGTTCAGGAGTGTGAGGAAATGTGCTTTGACACTGAACACCTTCATCCCTCAAGAATTTCATCAACCTTTCATTTATATATTCTGTTCCATTGTCAGTTCGTAATACACAAAGTATTTCCCCTGTCTGATTCTCTACAAATCTTTTGAAATTATGAATAATCTCAGGTACTTGGTATTTGTTGCTAACAGTATAAAAAAATCTTTCTTGAAAAATAATCAATGAGAGTTAAAAATATTTGGCTCCCCAATTGATGTGGTTTGCATAGCACACAAATCCGAATGTACCAACTCCAAGAATTTTTTAGCTCTAGAAGTAGAATGTGGAAAGGAAAGCCTTGTTTGCTTACCTCCTAGACATGTAATGCGTGGAGTGTCTACGGCTCCTTCTGAGAGGTGGTGGTCCTATCTCAGAATTATTTTCTCCGTTTTATTTGGACACTATTGTCTGGATTTATTCTGGAGGGATATCAATAGTATTATCTTGTTTATATTCAGTATCTTTCATTTGTCTAGTAATTATCAGAGGATGGGCATTTGGGAGGTAAATTTCTGTTCACTGGGAGTATGACTCTGTTTTTGATTATTGTGAGTATCGCCGATGGGATAATTGTCTTCCAAGGTGGAAGGCACTGGCGACACAGCAGACCGCCACTTTTGTGGTTCCGCGAGGGGGCAGGGGTTGATGGCGGCAAGTTCTCGGAAGTAGGTTCTCAGGCATTTTGCCGACTTCGCCTGGAGGGCGAGTCCTGCCCGCCACCACATGTGGTGAAAATGCTCTGTCTCCAGATGGACATATATATTTGGGCTGGGCACGTCTGTGGCTGACCTGAGACCAGGTAGTTGGTTTTGCCGCTACGGTGCTGTATTGTGTGGGGAGGCTCTCCAATCACAACACAACTGGAAGGGCACTGGAGTACAATGAGCTGAGACAGTAAAAGTTGTCGTCATTCAGATCTGCATGTGCGCCCGAGTTTATGGTACACTGGGGCAGGCATCTGCGAATGTTTGTGAAAATTGCCAGAGGTGATTTCTGGTGAAGTGGTGCTCTCGTTACAGGAGGCTGGTGTCTGGTGGACAGTAAAGTCATTCCAGCGTCTGCAGATTTGTTCCAATGGTCCGCAATATCTGTGGATTTCTGAGAAATGTTGGCTTACTTGCAGAGTGCAGCATAAGACACTTTCGTGGGAAAGGAACATGGCGTGTTGAGCAATAGCTCTTGTATTCCATTGGTTTGAGCATTAAGCAAAATTTGTGATTGCTTGAGAGGAAGATTTTCAGATGTGAAATTTTGGTGTAGGGAGAAGTCACTCTGGTCTTGGTGACGCACCTGGCCAGATCGTGCTGTCTTGAAGTCTCTGGCTGGAGCTGTTCTCTTATCCAGATCGTGGACTTTCAATTATTTCAGTGTGCTTTCTGCACAGTCAGGTGTTAGTCTTGTGTGGCTACTGTAGTATAAATTGAAACTTGTAATATTATGAAGTGCGTGTTCGCTATCAGTTACACCACTTTTACTATTTCTTGAGAGAACAGTTTTATTTCACTACAGTATTGGCATCGGCGTAACTGACAAAACCTGTTCTACTCATGTCAATCCACATTTGCGATCGCTGCTGTCAACACTGCACTGCCATCAGCTGGTCTTCGTCAACTCCAACGCTGTTCTACAGGAAGATGAGAAGGTTGTGCCAACGCATCTGCTTTGGAAGGGGAGTTGAATGGCAGTACTTCTCGGAAGTTTATCGTATGCCAGAGGGGATGCTTTTGTAGATCAAAAATAGACTGGGATCAGAGTTGGGGTTAAATTTCACTTATTGATTTTATATTTCATGGTTTTGCCACTTCCATCCTGTGACCAGTCAAAACATTTATATTCGTGAAGCAATCTTAAATTATGTAAAGTCGCCCATTTTGATATTAATTGTATTTTTGCATTTATTATATTTGTGGCATATGCTCACATTTCTGTTGTATTGGTCAAGCTGTAAAAATATCCAAAATGTGAATATAGTTTTTATTCAAATTTATGCCTACCTCATTTCAGTTACCTTTGACTGAAAAATTTTGGAGGGAAAATTCTTGTAAAGATAGTTTGGTCAGAGGAAAATATTTCAATTGCACAGAGTAAATTCACTATATATGAGACTTTCTTGGTGGGAAAAATATGTATAAAAATAAAGATTGTTTGACTTACACAAAGCAGAGGCTCGCCGATAGACATAAATAACACAAATGAAAACACATACAAACAAACATTCAAGCTTCTGCAACCGTTGGTTGCTTTGCCAGGAGAAGAGGAAGGAAGGGGGGAATAGGACAGGATGCGGGTTTCAAGGGAGTGGATGAGGCGTCATTCCAATCCCTGGAGTGGAAGTACTTACCTTAGGGGAAAAAAAGGAAGGTAAACAAATACACACACACGCCCACACATACACACACATAGGTAGACATTTGTAGAAAGCAAAGAAGTTGGACAGAGATACCACTCGAGGCAGAAGCTCTGTCCAGAGAACCGACCCACCTGCGGGTTCGGGGGTAAGGATAGGCCCGTGGTACTCCTGCGTGATGTAAGAGGTGACTAAAAGGAGTCATACGTTTCGGCCATACATCTTTGGTCCCCAATGTGGATTTGACCTTTCATTTATCAAAATTATTCTGAAGAGCAAACCATTTGGGGAAGGACGCCTTACGTGGTGCAACGAGTATTAATTGTGCAATTCCATATTTTGCACCCATTATGGAATGGCCTCATGGCTGCGGCTTTTATTTAGCCATTGGGCAGGTTATTTCTTTTCAGCGCAAGCCATGTCCTTGTGCACTGACACCCTTGACCCCAGTCATAATGGTTTACACAGTGCCAGAAAGCCAGCACGGTAGCCAGTCCGTTGTGGTGGGGTCATCATGTACCCTCTTGGCTGTAGCCCCCTGACAACACAGGGATCGCTCTGCCGATGCCAGAGCTGTAAACTCCTCTTGTAGGCCAAGGAGTAGATGCTTGGAGCATCAGGACTCCCGGCAGTGGTCATCCCGCCAGGTGACCCTTGCTGCGGCTGGGTGGCACCCATGAGGAGAGCCCCTGCTCGGAGTGGGTGGCATTGGGGTGGATGATTCACAGTGAAGCGAAATAAATCCAACTATCAAAATCCTGGAACAACAGGTGTCTCAAAGCATGGGAAGTTTAACGCAGCAACTTATGACCCATTGTCGTTCCCTCTCCTGACTACTTCTTGGCAGGAACGTGGGGCTAGAGAGAATCAGCCATATATACCGAAATTTCTAGTTCTAGGACTGATTGGGGATCCTTCCAGGCAACTAAGCCCATATTTTTTGTGAAACATATTGAAGACAAGTTCGGTGAGGTTGCAGGAATTTCAAAAATACTTGATGGATCAATTCTAATACAGGCAGAGTCCCATGCACAGTCCCAGGCTCTGCTCACATGTACTAAGCTTGGCGACGTGCCTGTCTCTATAACGGTGCATGAGACATTGAATCTGGTGCAGGGAGTTATTTTTCATCACGACCTTTTGCTGCAGTCTGATGAGGAGTTGCTTGAAAACCTGCAATGACGTGATGTCCATTTTGTCCGCCGTGTCTTTCGGGGTCTGAAAGACAATAGTGTGGCAACTGGGGCATTCATCTTGGCCTTCGACGGTGATACCTTGTCTGAGAAGGTCAAGGTGATGATATACAGATGTGATGTCTGACTGTACATCCCTCCACCCATGCGCTGTTTCAAGTGCTGGCGGTTTGGACACATGTCTTCCGTTGCGACACGGCTCCTATTTGTCATGACTGTGGCTGTCCCTTACATCCAGATGCCCCTTGTACCCCACCACCTTTCTGTATTTACTCCTGCTGCCACCATTCACCTTTTTCACTGGACTGTCCTGTTTTCCAAAAGGAGCGCAAGATTGTAGAGTAAAAGACCCTCGATCGCCTAACATATTCTGAGGCCCGTCGCAAGTATGAAAAACTCCATCCTGTCTCCATGATATCCACATATGCTGCAGCCACAGTGGCATCGCCTCCATTGGGGGTGGCTGCCCGACCTCCTCTCACACCTTCTGTGGGCCCTTTGGGGGGCCATCAGTCAGTCTTGGCGCCCCACATGCATGGGAGCACCTCTTCTTCTGCGAGGTTTTTGCCTCTCCTTTAACAGGGTCCATGAACCCTGTCTCTCTTCTGGAGAAATGTCTTCATTCTCCAGCTCTTCCTTCAGGGAAAGTGCCTGACGAGCCCCTTCCATCACCTCCTGCTGTTCCCACTGTCCCTTACAGTTTCGAGTTTCGACACAGCCAGACGTCAGCCATTGGCTAAAGGACCATGCACCCACTGGTAGCCAGGCCTCCCCGTCTGTGTCAACATCAGACACTTCTTCTGAGAAGCCCACTTGGGCATCAAAGCCCAAACACAAGCGGGAGCGGGCGAGAAAAAAGGATGTACCACAGGAGAAAGAGCCGGCGACAAAGGCGGCTTCCTCGATGCCATCCGCTACCAGGTCTTACTCCGACAATGAGGTAGAAATCTTTGCGTCTAAAGAGGACTTTGCTCTTACAAATCCTTTACCAGGCCATTGTTCAGTCGAAGCTCGACTACGGAAGCCTTGTATACTCTTCTGCACGGCCGTCGATTCTCCGCCGTCTCAACTCTATCCACCATCGGGGATTACGTCTGGCAACCGGTGCATTTTATACCAGCCCTGTTGAAAGTCTGTATGCCGAGGCTGCTGTATTACCCTTGACCACTCGACGTGACATACTCTTGTGTCAGTACGCATGCCGCCTGCGGTCGATGCCCAACCATCCATCTTACCGATTATTTTTTGACGACTCACTCGATCGCCAATATCAGTTGTCTGCAATTGCCTTGCTTCCACCTGGAGTTCGGTTTCGCCGCCTGCTACAGCGGCTCGATTTTACACTTCCTTCCACCCTTTGGTTGAGCAAAAGCCCATTGCCACCGTGGCATCAGGCCCAGGTTCACACAAACCTTCAACTCAGTTCGCTCCCCAAGGAGAGCACTCCGGATTTGGTATACCGCTTGAGGCTCGTCGAACTCCGTTCGCGGTTCGATAATGCCATATTTATTTACACTGATGGTTCCAAGAGCACTGCCGGTGTCGGATCTGCCTTCGTCGTCAGGGACAACTGTTTCCAATACAAGCTCCCTGACCGGTGCTCGAACTTCACGGCTGAGCTTTTTGCCCTCCACCAGGCCGTTTTGTATATCTGCCGCCACCGCCAACCTTTCTATGCCATATGTTCTGACTCCCTCAGTGCCCTGCAGAGTCTTAAGGACCCTTTCTCGAACCATCCTCTCATGTATCGGATCCAACGCTCCCTCCAGTTGCTAGCAGATGACAGCTGTCACGTTTCTTTCCTGTGGGTCCCTGGCCATGTGGGTGTGCCCGGGAATGAGGCCGCCGACATAGCAGCCAAGGCAGCAGCTCTTTTGCCTCGCATGGCTACCTTTTGCGTCCCACCAGACGATGTTCAACGGGCTCTTCGCTGGAGTATCGTGTCGTCATGACACAGTGCGTGGCTTTCACTGTACAACAATAAATTGCGAACTGTCAAACCGATCCCGACCGCTTGGGGGACCTCCTCACGCTCCTCTCGGCGGGAGGAGGTCATCTGGCCCGGTTGCGGATCGGTCACTGCCGTTTCAGCCACCGTCACTTGCTATCCGCCGAACCTGCACCGCTATGCTCCTGCGGTGAACTGCTGACAGTGCGACATGTTTTACTGACTTGTGTTAATTTTAATCATCTCCGTGTAGCCCTTCACTTACCGTCTACTCTGGAGGAAATTTTAGCTGATGACACACGAGCAGCTGCTTGAGTTTTGCGTTTTATCAACTTGGCCAACTTATCCAAGGATATTTAACCCTTTTAATTGTCTTTTATCTTTCGTTTTTAGCCTCTTGTTGATGTTCTGACAGTCACCTTTTTTCTTTGAGATCATAGCGAATCTTTGTTCTTGGCTGGGCGCTAATGACCATAGAAGTTGTGCGCCCTAAAACAACAAAAAAAAAAAAAAAAAAATAAATAAATAAATAAAAAATAAAAGCTCTTACAGACAACCTGGACGCAATGGACATGGCCACCACAGACCCTCAGTGGGTGGCGGCAAGTGACACTGAGATGCATCGTGTGTCTTAATCACTGTCATGCCTCCCCAGTCCATAGGCAGCACTTTCCTCCAATGGAATTGCTGCAGTTATGTTTCGAACCTAGCAGAGTTAAAACAACTTTCAAGCTCTTCACATGTACTATGCGTTGCCCTTCAGGAAAACTGGCTTCCGGTAACGCGAACCCAGCCCTTCATGGCTATCGGGGTTTTTACAAGAATCATCTTGCTTATGACAGAGCATCCGGTGGCGTCTCTATTCATGTAATCAATTCTGCCTACAAAGAAGCTGTGCTCCTTCAAACACATTTGGTGGCCGTGGCTGTTTGGATCAGGACACCACCGCATGCATTGTATATATTCCACCAGATGGTGATGTACCCCACCATGTGTTAGCTGCACTGATTGCTCAGCCCCCCCCCCCCCCCACCTTTCCTCATCATGGGTGAGTTCAACGCCCATAACCCTTTGTGGGGTGGAATCATGACTACTGGCCGAGGTAGGGAGGTTGATCTCCAACTCGGCCATCGATCTATCTGTTTGCAGCCCTGGCCTCGTACCATATCTTCGCTGGAGAGTGCATGACAACTTGTGTGGCAGTGACCACTTCCCAATTTTTCTGTCACTGCCCCAGCATCATTGCCCTAGCCGTTTTTCCCAGTGGATTCTTCACAAAGCTGACTGGGGTGCGTTTCAGACAGCTGCCACTGTTCAATCTTTGCCAGAAACTAATATTGATGTGATGGTCGACAATTTCACACACATCATGTCTCTGCAGCTCAATCTGCAATCCCCTCTTCTTAGAGTTCGTCCCGGCAGAGAATCGTGTCTTGGTAGTCGCCGGAAATCGCTGACGCAATCAGGGAACGTAGGCGGGCTCTTCAGCTTCTTAAATGGCACCCATCAGTGGCTAACCTCATCGATTTCAAGAGACTCTGGGCCAAGGCTCAGCAACTCATCAAAAGAGGTAAACAAGAAAGTTGGGAGAGATTTGTCTCTACCTTAGGCTCTCCTGTCTCTCCATCTCAGGTGTGGACTAAGATCAGGCACCTCTATGGCCACCAGACTCCTGTTGGAGTCCCTGGTCTTTCTTTCCATTGGGCTCTGTGTACAGACCCGAGTGTGATCGCTGAACATCTTGCTGATCACTTCGCTCGGTGCTCTGCATCTGCTAACTATAGTGCAGCATTTAGCTCCCGTATGGAGTGTGTGGAGCAACAGCGCCTCTCCTTTGCAACGCGCTGTCAGGAGTCCTACAACGCCTCATTCATTGAAAGTGAGCTGCTTAGCACCTTGGCAAATTCCCCTGATACGGCTCCCGAACCCAACCATATTCATGCGCAGATGCTGAAACATCTCTCGCAGGATTCTCAGCGCCATGTACTTGCCATCTTCAACCGCATTTGGGGTGGTGGCGAGTTTCTGTCCCAGTGGCGGAGAGCCATCGTCATACCGGTGCTGAAGCCTGGCAGGGACCCACTGGAGGTTGACAGTTATCACCCCATCTGCCTGACCAATGTTCTGTGCAAGTTGCTCGAACATATGGTCGCACGTCGCTTGAATTGGGTGCTTGAGTCATGGGGCCTTCTGGCGCCATCACAGGGTGGATTTCGCTAGGGTCATTCTACAACAGATTATCTGGTGTGTCTGGAGTCAGCAGTTCGAACAGCTTTTTCCCTTCGTCAGCACCTCATTGCGGTTTTCTTCGACCTTCAGAAGGCCTACGATACCACATGGCGGCATCACATCCTCGCTATGCTGCATGAGTGGGTCCTTCGGGGGTCACTCCCCATTTTTATTTAAAAATTCCTCAGACTCCGCACATTTCGGGTCCGAGTCGGTGTTGCCCATAGTTTGCCCCATGTCCAAGAAAATGGGGTCCCACAGGGGCCTGTGCCAAGTGTCTCGCTGTTTTGGTGGCCATTAATGGCTTGGCTGCAGCTGTCGGGTCATCGGTGTCTCCTTCCCTGTATGGCGATGATTTTTGCATATCTTTCTGCTCCACCACAAGAAGTGCTGCTGAACGCCGGCTCCAGGTGACCATCCACCATGCTCACATGTGGGCCCTGCATCATGGCTTCCTGGTTTCCGCCGGCAAAACACGTGTGATGCACTTCCGTCTGCGTTGGACAGTCCACCCCCACCCTGAACTATATCTTGATGGCCAACTACTTTCTGTCGTGGACACTCACCAGTTTCTAGGACTGATCTTTGATGTCCGACTGACTTGACTCCCTCATATTCGTTATCTGAAACGGAAGTGCGGGCGCCATCTCAACACCCTTCGATGTCTGGGTCATGCAGCATGCGGGACTGACCGCTCCACCCTGCTGCAGATGTATACAGCCTTGGTGCAATCCCGGTTACACTGGGTGCCTCGCTTATGGCTCTGCGTCACCTTCAGCGTTGCGCTTGTTGGACCCCATCCACCACTGTGGGGTTTGCATTGTGACAGGAGCATTCAGCACCAGCCCTGTGACCAGTCTCCTTGCTGAGGCCAGGGTCCCCCCCATTATGGGTCCTTCGCCAACAACTGTTGGCAGCGTATGCAGCCCGAGTGTATAGCTCACCAGGACACCCAAACTACCGCCTTCTTTTTTCTACTGTGGCTGTCCGTCACCAACAGCGGCGACCCAGGTCAGGACACAAGATAGCCGTCCGTGTGCAGTCCCTCCTGTGGGAGCTTGAGTCCTATCCTCTTCCACCTCCATTTCGGGCCCATTCACGCACACCTCCATGGTGCCTGCCACGGCCGTGTCTTCGTTTAGACTTGGTGCATGGGCGCAAGGACTCAGTTTCCCCTGAGGCTCTGTCGCCAGTTTTTTGCTGTCATTGCTGAGCACCCCGGCTATGACATTGTTTATACGGATGGCTTGTTGTTCAATGGCCGTGTTGGCTTTACCTGTGTCCATGGCGACCTTGTTGAGCAGCGGTCTCTGCCACAGGGCTGCTCAGGTGAGTCTTTTCTTCTCTGTAGCGACTCCCTGAGCAGTCTACGCACTCTGGACCAATGCTACCCGCATTTGCCATTGGTGATGGCCATCCGAGAGACTGTGTTTGCCCTTGGTTGATCTGGTAGATCAGTGGTGTTTCTTTGGTCTCCAGGTCACGTTGGCATCCCAGGCAATGATCATGCCAATAGGCTTGCCAAACTGGCTGTCAATGTCTCTAGCTTAGAAATTGGCCTCCCGGCTTCTGATCTCCGTTCATTGTTGCGCCGCTAGGTACATCGGCTTTGGGATGCTGAGTGGCGTAGCCTGAGCACGCCCAACAAGCTCTGGATTGTCAAGGGGACTACGGTCGCATGGCGCACCTCCATGTGTGGCTCTCGCCGGGAATCAATGGTTTTGTATCTCCTGTGCATTGGGCATACGTGGCTCACCCATGGACATCTCCTTCGTGGTGAGGACCCACCCCAATGTCGGTGTGGCTCTCGTCTCACAATAGTCCACATCTTATTCGACTGCCCCGTTTTAGCCACCTTGTGGCAGAATTTTAACCTCTCTGATGTTGCATCAGATGTTTTGAGTGACAATGCTACAATGGCAGATTCAGTTTTACGTTTTATTCGAGCAGGGTTTTTCTGTCATTCTCTCTAACTGGATATTTTCTTGTGCTGCCGAGTGGTTGACCTTTCCTATTTTATTTTTATGGTCGGCCAACCACAGGCATTGGCTTCTTTGGCCATGAGAATGGCCATTGGTTAGGAGGCGCACATTACTCTCAAGCCTACAGCGGTTCCAAAATTTTGTCGTGCTCAGCCTATTCCTTTTGTTTTGCGCGCAGCGGTTGAGGACGAGTTGGATCGGTTGCACGGCTTGGATATTATCGAACCAGTTTCCTCTAGCCTGTGGGCGACGCCTCTGGTGATAATAAAGAAAACCACGGGAGCCCTTCGGTTGTGCGGTGATTTCAAGTCTACGGTTAACTCACAGTCAGTGATACTGTTTTCCCATTCCCTGCCTGGATGACATTTATGCGAACTTGGCAGGCGGTGAGTGTTTTACAAAAATTTGATTTGGCGGAGG
This sequence comes from Locusta migratoria, assembly GCA_026315105.1. Taxonomy (NCBI): domain Eukaryota; kingdom Metazoa; phylum Arthropoda; class Insecta; order Orthoptera; family Acrididae; genus Locusta; species Locusta migratoria. The sequence goes on along the minus strand of CM048748.1, from coordinate 443,496,715 downwards.
CGTATCTCCAGCTTCCCTTAGATTCTGATTCTCAACAATTCATGGTTCTCAATACTCCTTTCAGGCTGTACCGCTACAAACGTCTGCTGTTTGGGGTCGCAAGTGCTCCTGCGATATTTCAGCGGTTCTTGCAACAGTTATTGGACGACATTCCGTGGTTTGCGAACTATCTGGACGATATCATTGTCACCGGTTCCTCCCACACATATCGCTTAAACAACCTGCAGCTCTTGTTCACGAAATTGCATGTGACAGGCCTCAAGTGCAATCTTCAAAAATCACAGTTCCTTCAACCTGAATTTGACTATTTGGGACACCTGGTGTTCAGAGATGGTGTCCGCCCTAGGTCAGAATTGGTTACGGTGATTGATTATCTTCCTCGCCCTACCAATTTGCAGGCACTCCAGTCCTTTTTTGGCAAGGTCAGCTACTACTCCAATTTTTTTTTTAATGTGGCGGAGGTCACTCATCCTTTGAACACACTACGAAAGAAAGGTGTTCCGTTTGTGTGGTCTGCTGCTTGTGAGGCAGCATTCGTCCACATCAAATTGTTGTTAAAGTTTTCACCTTGCCTTGGCACATTTACACCAGGCCGACAGCTAGTCGTAGCTACGGATGCCTTTCTAGGCAGTTGTGCTGACCCCTAAACCACCGGAGACACAGTGATCACCGCACCTACAAGGACTACCTAAGCACGCCTCCTGTCTGGCACAAACATAGTGACTAAGAGTTTGAGTACTGGGTGAAGCTGGAAGTTTGTGTCAGATGGGAGGCGTGCTTAGGTAGTCCTTGCAGGTGCGGTGATCACTGTGTCCTCAGTGGCATGGGGGTCAGCGCAACTGCCTAGAAAACAAGAGACCTGGGTTCGAATCCCAACTGGGTACACATCTTCAGCTTTGCCCATTCGCAGTTAAAGTCATATATTCTGTGAATATGAAATGTATGTTTGTTGCTACTAATATTTCAGAGGCTGCTAAATTTTATATTTGCACCTGCAAAGCAAAGCAGGCACGTGTAGCACTGCTTAGTGCTTATATCAGATGGGTAAAAGTTACTTGTGGTGGCTCCTAGCGCCATTTTTCAGAACTCCGTTCTCTTTGTACTTGATTTAAATCACAGGCAGTTTTTGGACCCAAAAAACTGGAAAAAATGGGGCTCAGATTCAGGTAAAAATGTTAGATTATTTTCACAATAGCAATGCAACTACGTAAATTTCATAGTGGTTCCACTTGAATAAAGTCAAAGTAAGATCATTTTGTTCGATGACCTCATGTCTTTCAGCAGATCTATGGAAAATAAACTAAATAACGCAGATGAAAGAATACTGTTGTGCAAAGTACGCCAGCCGCGGTGGCCGAGGTGACTGAGGCGCTCCAGTCACGGTCAGCATGGCCACTACGGTCGGGGGTTCGAATCCCCCCTCGGGCATGGATATTGTGCCGCCCTAGTTCGTAAGTAGTTCATAAGTAGTTTGTAAGTTTAGGGACTGATGACCCCGTAGTTAAGTCCCATAAGCTTAACAAACATTTGAACATTTGTGCAAAGTACAACATTCGATTCGGCATTCAGTAGTATTTGGTCATTATGCATGTAATCTCGAATCCGAAGCCAGTGTGCTGGATTTGGCAAATAATGGTTTCAGCTGAACCACTCGGACACAGCTCTAATTTAAAGTGTGTGTAGGTTCGACCCTGTCGAACAGTTTTATTCAAGAGAACGGTGTCCCATAAGGCTCAGTGTTGAGCGTTGTTCTTTTTCGTATTGCAATCAACCCTTTCATGTGTTGTCTCCCACCAGGCATTTCACTTCCTCTGTTTGTAGATTACTTTGTCATCTATTGCAGCTCCCAATGAACATACTCACTTGAGTGGCAGCTTCAGCAAAGTCTTGACCATCTGTACTCGTGGAGCACCAACAATGGGTTCCACTTTTCTGCAGACAAGACAGTCTGTATGACCTTCTGGTGGCACACAGAGTTTCTCCCACTGACTCTTCATTTTGGCCCAGATGTTCTTCCATTCACTGAGACAAAAAACTCCCCGGGACTCACGTTTGACAGGTAACTTTGTTGGTCATCCCACATCTCTTCTTTAGCAGCCCAGTGTACCCGCTCACTTAATGTTATCGAAGAACTGTGCAGCTCTTCTTGAGGTATGGAAAGCTCTTCTCTCCTCAGATTGTACTGCTCCCTTCTCCGCTTGAAACTGGACTACAGGTGTATAGTATACTCCTCTGCATGACTGTCAACTTTACGCCATATCAACACGATAAATCACCAAGGGATCTGATTGCCAACGGGAGCCTTCTATACCAGTCCTGTGGAAATTATCCATGCTGAAGTCACTGAATTAATGCTATTCTACTGGAGGGACGTCCTACTCAGTAGATATGCAAACTGATTGTCAACTATGCGTGGCCACCCAACGTATGCTACCTTTCTTTAAGAGTCCTCGACCGTCTATTTGCGGTGCATCCATCATCTCTCTTACCAACCGGAGTTTGCTTCCATTTGTTGCTTCGGCAACTAGACTTTACAATCCCTGCCACAATCTCGACAGGTGTCAGCTCCTCCCCGCTGCGGCTCTATCTGGAGATAGGTATCATCTTTGCACTCTATTCACTTCTCAAGGACACTACTCCTAGTCCAGTCTACCACAACAAGTTCTTGCACTCCGTACACAACTTAACTGATCATATATTCATCTACACTGATGGTTCAAAGATCAACTATGGTGTTGGGTGTGCCTTGATACTCGGCGATGGATCCTTCCAATATTGTGTGGCTGATCAGTGCTCAATATTCACTGCAGAGCTCTTTCCTCTATACCAGGACTTACAGTACGTTCGATGCCACCCATCGCCAGTGTCATCTGCTCAGATTCCTTGAGTGCTCTTCAGAGCCACTGTGTTCTATACCCAGTCCATCTCATGGTACAGTGGATTCAGGAAAGCCTCCACTCCCTAAATGTCAGTGGGACAGTACTGTGGGATTTTGGCCATGTTGGGAAATGAGATCGCAGATACTGCTGAAAAGGCGGCCATTTCCCTCCCTTGACTTGCTACCCATTCTGTTCCGTCGGATGACCTCTGTGCTGTAGTCTCCAGGTGTGTGGTATCCCTCTGGGTTACGCTTTGGTCTTCCCTTCAAGGCAACAAACTCTGGTAGATCAACCCCTACCCTTTGCATGGTCTACCTCCCCTCGGCCCTCTCACCGCGAGGAGTTCATAATAGCTCGCCTGCACATAGCACACTGTCGCTTTAGCCACCGCCACGTACTATGTGGCAATCCTGTCCCCACTTTATAGCCACTGTTCTCAACTGTTGACTGTGGGTCACCTTCTAGTGCAGTGCCCTTTTTTAACAGTCTCCATCAAAATTTGTGTTTTCTATCTGAATTATTTGATATTTTAGCTGTTGACCCGTGCTCTGTTGATCACATGCTACTTTTTACTCACCACTAACGTGGAAAAGGAAATTTAACTCTGTCCCTGCTTAATCATTACAGTCATAGTTCATCATGGGCGCTACAGTAGTTTATCGCCCTTAAACAAAAAAAGTTGTTTTGGCCCTGTTCAGCATCTCTCTGATGTGCATCTTGCTAATTGCTGTTTTTGTATCCACGGGTTGTTTGATGACATGGACTTTTGGACTGAGGTAGTCAGTATACCCTTTGTATTCCCGTTCTTGTCTGTGCAGGTGACGGATTTTACACTGCCAAATCAGAGTGACGATGATGCAGTGTTTTGCAGGAAACCCGGTGCCGCCACCAAAAAGTGTCATATTGAAAACTGCAGGTGGTCTGGAATTTGAAGGCTGGTCATTAATAGAGTGCAAAACTTTACACTTTGAACAAGTTTATTGCTAACACAAGTGTACACTCAGTTCAGACTGTCTCCTGCTTGGAGTGCTCCACTATTTATACATAGAAAGAATTTTTTGGAAGATACAAGTACATCAAACATAAGAAACTTGTAGAACATTCTAGAAATGGTAAATACAAAGGAATAAATGTTTCTGCCTGTGTCGGGATTGAACTGGGGACCACAAGCACCGCGATCTGTGATGCTAACTAACTGCACTATGCGTTCCATCGGAAGACTTGTGGTAATATAGTTTAACTTTTCTTATGTGAGAGTTCTGAACTTATTAAAACCACTAGTACATTTATAAACTGATGACATCTCAACCATTAAGCTACTGTAAGAAGTGGAAATATAGTCAAATATCTCTCTAATATTTGTAATTCAAGCTGCTGTTGCGGTCATATGTGCACGAGTTGTGCTTTAGTGATTTTGTGTGTGTGTGTGTGTGTGTGTGTGTGTGTGTGTGTGTGTGTGTGTGTACCCTAGTTCTTTCTTGAGGAAGGCTTTGGCTGAACATTTAAGTTATAAAAAAATGCATAGTCAACCATCAGCTGTTTATTGTATTTAAAACTTTATCAGTTTCGAATATTATCCATCATCAGAAGAGTAAAATTAAACAGGCTGATTGATAACTACATTGTTGATCTGATCAACTATGTTTGACTATGCATTTTTTGAAGTATATTACGGCTGTTGACTCACACCTAAGCAAAAATATCTGATTGTTTTCTCTTAATACCAATATGCATCTCAGCAGACATCTTTACAGTGAGTTGCAACCTATCCTCATTACATTATTGACATTCCAATCTGATCATCCCATTTCAGATTTGTGTTGTTGACTCTTTTTGAAGCATAAGACAGGACATCTCTAATGCATTGGCTTTTTTTAAATAAACTTACATATCATGTATTTGTGATTAGAGAAAAATCGTAGAACATGTATAATACCAGTATGTACCCTCTTCCTAGAGTTCCATAGGAGCTGTGCTGCTAGAATTCTGCATATGTATGCTAATAACAGTTCCTTAAATTAACAGTACAAATAGAAACTATGAGACATGCTTTGGGTTATATACAGTATGTACTTACCTATTCATGAAATTTTCTTTGAAATATTTCTTCAAAATAATTTCCTAACAAAGAAGCTATTCCGTTTTGTTAAATATATACATTAAGGTTTGGAAAAATTAAATTTCTATTAAAGATTAACAAAGCTATACAGAATGATAAGTTACAATATTGCCATGTGTTGATGTATATGAGTTTTGTCTTCTGTAGTTTCTGATTCTTCTGAAAATATGTACTAGGCCTGCTGACAGTTGACTGAACTTGTGAATGAACATTAATTTTGTGCAGCTGTATTTTATCATGAATCAATGTTGTTTTTTGCAGTACAACATACCTGCCATACAAGATGACTCCTATTTTATGCATCAGTAATTTATCATATCCCTCATAGCAATCTCAAACATGAATTGCAAGAAATAACAGAGAGCACTGCCACAGGCAGTCCTGAAAGAGTGTGTCTTAAACATATTTATTCACTGGATAATTGAATGTAAACTTTTATTTGCTTCATTTCATAGGTATCTACTTGGAAGGCACAGACTGGCCTTAGAGGCATACCGAGAAGCAGAAAGTCTTGTTCTCAAACCTGAATGGGATATTTATCATAACTTAGGTATTCATAAAAAAAATATTTCACTTAAGCTTTCACTTCCTGGTTTTATTGTCTTTGGATCACAGTTTGCTTGTAATATGCTGCAAATGTTATTTTGTTTATAAGAGTAAATTATTTTCAATGGTTTTTTCCCTCTTCTTTGCTTCCTGCTATTTTTGCAATAATTACAAAGACACCAAAGAGTGAAAGAGCACCACACTGCTTGTATTCACTGTAGTACAGCACAATGTTTCTTACCATACATGGTGGGCCAAAACTAGAAACAGCCCGAGAAATGGATGCTTGAACATAAATACAAATGCTAGCCAAGTCTATGTGTTGCACTGTTGTATTTGACTACCAACAGCACAAGTGTGATTTTCAAAATATTCTGCAAGCATCACTCGTGGTCCAAAGACTGTTCTGTGGTGTAACGAGTATATTACGTCAAGGTAAGTGAAGTCAGATGTAGGAAAAATTAGTGGCGCTCTGGTGGGGGGCACTTTTGTAATCAAGGTAGCCAAAGTGTTTGATATTTAAAGGTAAACCATACAATGACTTACACCACATACAGGGAAAGTGGAAAACTCCACCACCTAAGTCACAGCACAGATGAAATGTGTATTGAGCCACCAGACAAATTGACATTAAACCAAAAATAAGAGGATGACAGACGCAGATGTAATTGAATAAAAATAGTTACTGACTAAAGTTATTATTTCTTTCTTTCTTTCTTTCTTCTTCTTCTTATTATTATTATTGGGTTACTGGTGCCAGTGTGTGGTAACACCATTTTCAGACCTTATTCACCATGATGGATTGTGGTGGTCGCAGACGGAGCTGCTGTGTTAGGTGATGATTGATAACGATAGCTGCTCCATTTGCCACAACCACCGTCCATCATGGTGGATAAGGTCTGAAGATGGTCTTAACATAGATTGAAACCAGCAACCTTATAACAAAAAGAAAATTGTGGTCATTGACTGTTTTTAATCATTTATAAAGTGCTAGCAACATTACTGAGACCTCAACTGAGAAATGGATATTCCCTGGCAACCAGTCACCATGTCTCACTTGAGCCTTTGTAGTCTACTGTGGTGAGAAGGGTCCATTGTTGATATCCATCTCCACCATTTTTAACTGAGTGGGACACTAGCAGGAAAAATAGTACCAGATTCTATTGATAACCGTAGGTGACCAGTATTTATCAATTCCACAAGACAACTGCATGTTTATTTTGAATGCCGATGGTATTCCCATACTCTATTAGATGTGTTGTGTTCTTTGTGTTTCTATATATTTGTCCACCAACTCCATATTTTTGTTTGGAAAAACAGCCATAATTTTAAGTGTGTATAGCTGCAATATATGTAAAGTAAATGCCAATACAATAAGAAAAGAAGAATGAGATGCAAGTTCCATAATCTGTATCCAATAATTGCTTTGTTAAATACATACTGCTGTGACTTTTGCTTAAAAAGTAAATTTCTTTATAAAAGCAATGTAGACCTTAAAGAATTTTCCTTTGTGGCGGACCACAGTTACATAATCGTGATGAATGAAATGCCCAACATTTGTTTATAAATAAATGTCGGCACAGATGATTTTACAACATTTGTATATATTTAAAGTAGAATTGAGATTTTCCTCTTTAACTGAATTTTGAATATCATACAAATAAGCATTTCCTGCTATCTTCTGAAGGGTTGCATTTGGTGGAGGTACTTCATGTGATTGATGCACACTCTGTGTTACAGTATACCTCAAAAGATTCATTTCCATTATATGGAAGAATGTGCTCAACGACCACAGAAAATATATAGGGAAACATTCCTGCTGGAAAAAATATGTATAAAAAATAGAGATAGTTAAACTAACCAAAAACACAGGCTCGTTGACAGACACACAAATAAAAACACACACAAACACAAAAATTCAAGCATTTTGCGACCGTTAAATGCTTTATCAGGAAAAGAGGAAGGAAGGAGGGGAAAAAGGAAAGAATGCGGGTTTTAAGAAATGACTCCTCATCCACTCCCTTAAAACCCACATCCGTCCCTTTTTCTCCTCCTTCTTTCCTGTTTTCCTGATAAAGCATTTAATGGTCATGAAAGTTTGAATTCTTGTGTTTGTGCGTGTTTTTATTTGTATTTAGGAAACACCTTTTTAATTTTTTTTTATATATACACAAACAACTCATCACAAAGACTTGACAATGAGCTGTTACAGACACATAAAAAAAGACACACACTTGCAACACTTCAACTATTGGCCCTGGCCTTCTTCAGAAAATAGAACAGTCATACACCATCTCCGTCTGCCGCACTCTGAATCATCTATCTGATGGCCAGCTTCACACATCCGTCCACATCAAACCCACCAACAAACAGCAGTACCTCCCTTTATGACAGCTGCCATTCATTTCATAAACGGTCCCTTTCCTACAGCTTATGCCTTCGTGGCAAATGAGTCTTCTCCAGTCCTGAATTCCTGAACCAGTACACCAATAACCTGGTAACACCTTTCACATCCCGCATCTACCCTCCTGATCTGGTACAGAAGAAAATAGCCAGGTCCACTCTTTCATCCCCCCAAACCCAGAACCTTCCACGGAAGGACCCCAGAAGTGCCCCTCTTATCACGTACACTTTCTGAGGCTGGATCGGACTCTGAATGTGGCTCTCCAGCAGGGATATGACTTCGATAATCCTGCCCTGAAATGAGATCCATCCGTCATGACATCCTTCCCACTCCACTAAGAGTGTCTTTCTGCCGCCCACCTAACCTTTGTAATCTCCTAGTTCATCCCTTTGAAATCCCCAAACCACCTTTGCTGCTGGGATTGGAATGACTCCTTTTCCACTTCCTTAAAACCTGTATTCTTCCCTTTCTCCTCTCCTTCCTTCCTCTTTTTCCTGAAGAAGCTGCCAGCCGTGGCGAAAGCTTGATTGTTTGTGTGTTTTTATTTGTAGTTTTTGTGTTTCTATCAGCGAGCTTGTACTTTGGGTAAGTCAAACAATCTTTATTTTTATACATATTTTTCCCACCAGGAAAGTCTCCTTCTATAATATATATATATATATATATATATATATATATATATATATATATATATATATATATATATTAGTCATATATAGTCATTCCAATCCCAGGAATGGAAGGACTTACCTTAGGGGACAAAAAGGAAGGTAAACAAATACACACATATATCCATACGCAAACACACCTAGGCAGACATTTGTAAAAAGCCAAAAGACAAATGTCTGTCTAGGTGTGTTTGTGTTTGGATGTGTGTGTTTGTGTTTGGATGTGTGTGTGTGTGTGTGTGTGTGTGTGTGTGTGTGTGTGTGTATTTGACATGCTTGCACTGTGAAGCATTCTATGTGGGAATGACCAGCAACAAACTGTCCCACAGACACCAATCTTCCAGGGAACTTGCCCTTCAGCATATTCTCTCTTCCCCTTGCTCACCTGGTCTCAACCTCCGCTAAATTGAAATTACCGCCTGCCATCTTTAACATCTTTGCCTCGGTTCTCTGGACAGAGCCTCTGCCTCAAGTGGTATGTCTGTCCAAATTCTTTGCTTTCTACAGTATGTCTGCCTAGGTGTGTCTGCGTGTGTATATGTGTGGGTGTGTGTGTATTTCTTTACATTTCTTTTTTCCCCCTAAGGTAAGTCCTCCCACTCCCGGGATTGGAATGACCCCTCGTCCACTCCCATAAAACCCGCATTCTTTCCTTTTTTCCCCTCCCTCATTCCTCTTTTCCTGACGAAGCAACCAATGGTTGCGAAAGCTTGAATGTTTGTTTGTGTGCGTTGGAAGTAAGGAATTCCTTGCCTCTGTCTTTCTTGAGAAACCTTAATTGTACTCCCAGCATTACCGCAGCTGAATCCCGAACTATCTGTGATCTGAAGGCTTACCATTCCATCGTCATCTCCCTGCCGACAAGGGATCCACAACCGTGGTGCTTGGTCAGCGGGAGTATGTGGTTGAGGGACTGCGTCAGCTCTCAGACAACACTACCTACAAAGTTTATAAAGACAACCCCATTCCTAATGTCCAGACAGAGCTTCAAGGAATCCTCAGATCCTTATAGGCCCCCTACAAAACCTTTCACTTGAGTCCATCAAACTCATGACCCCACTGACACACCCCGCACCTCTATCTTCTACCTACTTCCTAAGATTCATAAACTAATCATCCAAGCTGGCCCATTGTGGCCAGTTACCAAGCCCCCACAGAATGGATCTCTGCCTACATAGACCAACACCTTCAACCCATGTGCAGTCTCAAAGACACCAATCACTTTCTCCACTGCCTGAAATCCTTACCTTACCTGTTACCTCTGGAAACCATCCTTGTAACTATTGATGCTACTTCCTTATACACAAACATCCCGCACTCCCAGGGCCTTGCTGTGATGGAGTACTTCCTTTCACGCCTACCACCTGCAACCCTACCTAAAACCTCTTTCCTTATTACCCTAGCCACAGTGGCGGCTGCTGGGGAATTGAATAGGTGGTGCTGAGGTCAAGTGAATTATTAGATACCAGTCAGTCAGCTTTTACGAGCAACACAATTTTAATGGGTGTTGTTCACCATCTTTTGATGCAATTCTCTATAGTATTACTTTTGACAGTCTCGATTGTTTGGGGAGAAACTAGTTTTTTTGATCTGATTATTATGAGAAGAAAAGTGTCTTTTATGTTTATGTGGGAATTATATTCTTCTGTAGCAGAACTGCTGCTTACGACATTTCTCGCTTCTTAATGAAATGGCACCGAATAAAATAACAATCTTGTTAATAATTAATATATTTAATAGTATACTGTATCAAACAAAATGTATAGGAAAACAAAACCAAATATTTTTACACCAGCAATCTCCTTACAGAGAGTGAGGGAAGAGCTTGATAGGACGCAATAGTTTACAAGAGAGAGTGATGGGAGGGAGGGGGGTGGAGGGGAGGGATTTGCTTCTGGTTTGGCCTTATTTCTCATATACACTTGAAAAATAAAACTTAACAGCAATGCCGAAAATTTTTTTTTGGTTCAAGTTGGCTAATGGTGCAGGTCGCCTTCCGTAATGTGCTGATATTGGCAACACGCCAGCCATAGCCAATCGGGTGAGAGTCTACAGTAGCCAATGAGAATTGCGCTGAATCTAATATCCATTCGGTGGAGGATACAAGTTAATTTGACTTGTTTTCATTATGGAGGGCACAAGAATAAGTTTCTTTCACACATACAAGTGCTTAGAACCGTGAGCACACCCAAATACCGACCACACTGTTCCTCACTTCTCATAGAGTACAACATGAATGCCAAAATTATGTGAAATAATAAAGCGTACATAAAATCGAACTTTTAATCTGCATTTTGGGAAGTACATGTGATGAAATCACCAGGATTTAAAACTGAAAGCATTTTACTCACCACGAGCAGCAACACCGTGATTTGGGGAAGACAGCTTCAAAATAATTAGTAGGAATGGTACTGAAAATCCATTCGTCGCTCCTTCTTGCTGGCAAAAAAGTCTATCACTTTTGCATTGAAATTTTCGATTTTGCAAACGAATGGCTTTTCACAAGGTAACAACCCTAAGGCACTAAGGCACACTCTTTTTTTCATAGTATTTCATAGAAATGTTTTAATTCTTTTGAGCATTGAAAAGCATCACTCAGCTTCTGATGTCGAGATAGGCATCGTAATTAGCAGTTTTAAAACTTTAACGGTCTCTTCGAAAATGTTACAAAGCTCATCTTTGAGAATCAGCAACAAGAATGGAACTGCCCTGGAAACTGCACGCCATTCAGGTCTAGCATAGAAAACTTGAAGTTCTTCTTTAAGCTTTCTTTTATCCAGGAATGAATATGTTTCCGTAATTTTGATATATTTGTCTGGGAAAGCTGTTATATACTTGTCAAATTGATTTACATCAAATAAGTTCATTGCAGTTAGGTGCCCAGCAAACTGAAAACGTAATTTTATTTCAGATATGATGGCATCACACACCTCCTAAGCATCTCTTTTTTTATGGTCAACAACAACCCGTGGTCTTTTGGCGATCATCGTTTTGTTACTGTCAAAACTAATCTCGTTAATGACTGAGTCAATGTCATCTCTTATATTTTGCACTGCCACTTCAAAGTTCTGGATATCTTGTCTTGCTTTTGTCGGTTCAGTTATTATCTTTTGCAGATGATTAAAAACTATGTCTGCATGAGGCATTATCTTATAAAAAAAATGATAGCCAGAAAATGAACTCATTATCTTGCAGTCTTTGGTTGTATGAACCTGCTTTTTCAATAGTGGTGGTTTGCTTTATGTTCTCACTTGATTCAATGGTTTCCCTCACAGTAATAAGGTCTACCATGTTTTCGTAAACATCCTTTACTACACGCGAGTGCTAATTCCATCTCGTGAGACACACACGACACAAGCTTTTCAGGACAATGCTGTGAATCACTTCAGATCTTTATGGTGAATTTGAGAAGAAAAAAGAAATACCAGAAAGATTTACAAAAAGAATTCGAGTCTTGCGATTTACAGATGCTGCTGTTGACATTATAAGGTTCAACTGGTGTGCATAGCAATGAATGTAGTTTGCATTAGGATATTTGTCTTTAATTAATTTCTGTACCCCATTTGTCTTGTCACTCATAACGTTTGAACCATCGTAACTCTGAGCTATTAGTTTTGCTCGGTCATGGCCGATTAATTGTTCAACTTCTTTAAGAATACTCTTGGAGATGGTCTGTGCATTTTGACTTTCTGGATTGACGAAGTTCCAAAATCTTTCCACAGGCTTTCCATTAACAATGTATTGTAAAACAATAACCAACTGAAACTCACAAGATACATCTGTGGTCTCATCGGCGATTATTGCAACATAATCTGCACATTTAATTTCTTTACCAACCTCCTCATGGTACACTTCCAACATGCATTGGAATAGTTTGTTCTTAATTGTCTTAGAAGTGCCTTTAAACACTGGTGCTTGATTCAAATGAACTTGAAGCTCTTTATCGAGTTCCACACTAAACTGTATTAACTCACGGAAAACCCCTTCATTTTCAGATACGTCATATTCATTGTGGCCCCTGAGAGCCATTTCCAATGCACCACAGCACCGAATACAGTTTACTATTAAATTCAAAATATATCTGTTCTTGTCTACTTCTTTGTTATGGTTGTTAATTGTTTGCCTACATTGGGACTCCAATTTCTGCTGAACGTTCATTTTCCCTAGAAATGACAGACTCAAAACATTATTCATGTGTCGCTTTGACATTTCATGTGCTTTCCTTTTTCGGCCATATGTGCCCAATATCTGTTATTCCTGTCTTACACCAATGAACATATCCCTCCAAATAACACTGCTTCTGTACCAGATCAGGAGGATAGTTGCGGGATGTGAAGGCTGTTATCAGGTTATTGGTGTACTGGTTCAGGAATTCAGGATTCTAGCAGACTCATTTGCCACAAAGACCTAAGCTGTAGGGAAGGGACCGTTTGATATTGAATGGATGACACCTGTAATAATGGAGGTACTGTTGTTTGTTGGTTGATTTGATGTGGACGGATGTATGAAGTTAGCCTTCGGACAGATAGAGGTCGACATCGAGGAAAGTGACATGGGATTTGGAATAGGACCAGGTGAATTTGATGGGACCAAAGGAGTTGAAGTTGGAGAGGTAATTCTGGATTTCTTCTTCACTGTGAGTCCAGATCATGAAGATGACATCAGTGAATTTGTACCAAACTTTTGGTTGACAGACTTGGGTATCCAGGAAGGCGTCCTCTAAGTGTCCCATAAATAAGTTTCCGTATGAGGGGGCCATCCTGGTTCCCATGGCTGTTCCCTTTAGTTTTTGGTATGTCTGTCCCTCAAAGGTGATGAAGTTGTGGGTTAGAATGAAGCTGGCTAGGGTAATAAGGGAAGAGGTTTTAGGTAGGGTTGCAGGTGGCTGGCGTGAAAGGAAGTACTCCATTGCAGCGAGGCCCCGGGTGTGCGGGATGTTTGTGTATAAGGAAGTAGCATCAATAGTTACAAGGATGGATTCCGGAGGTAACAGGTTATGTAAGGATTTCAGGCGGTGGAGAAAGTGATTGGTTTCTTTGTTGAAGGATGGTAGACTGCACATAATAGGTTGAAGGTGGTGCTCTATGTGGGCAGAGATTCGGGCAGAGATTCGTTCTGTGGGAGCTCGGTAACCGGCCGCAATCGGCCAGCCTTGATGACTAGGTTTGTGAATCTTAGGAAGTAGGTAGAAGGTAGGGGTGCGGGGTGTCGGTGGGCTCATGAGTTTGATGGACTCAGGTTTAAGGTTCTGCCTCGACATCAGAAATGAAGTTGTCTTCACAAACTTTGTAGGTAGTGTTGTCTGAAAGCTGACGTAGCCCTCAGCCACATACTTCCGCTGAACGAGTACCACAGTCATGGATCCCTTGACGCCAGGGAGAATGATGATGGAATGGTCAGCCTTCAGATCACGGATAGCTTGGGATTCAGCTACGGTAATGTTGGGAGTAGGATTAAGGTTTTTCAGGAAGGACTGAGAGGCAAGATTGGAAGTAAGGAATTCCTGCAAGGTTTGAAGGGGGTGATTTTGAGGAAGAGGGAACCAGGATGGCCCCCTCGTATGCAAACTTATTTATGGGACGCTTAGAGGAAGCCTCACTGGATACCCAAGCCTGTTCCACCCAAAGTTTGGTACAGATTCATTGATGAAATCTTCATGATCTGGACCAACAGTGAAGAAGAACTCCAGAATTTCCTCTCCAACCTCAACTCCTTTGGTCCCATCAAATTCACCTGGCCCTATTCCAAATCCCTTGATGTCGACCTCCATCTGTCCAATGGCCAACTTCACACATCCGTCCACATCAAACCAACCAACAAACAACAATACCTCCATTATGACAGCTGCCATCCATTCCGCATCAAACGTTCCCTTCCCTACAGCTTAGGTCTTCGTGGCAGAAGAGTCTTCTCCAGTCCCGAATCCCTGAACCAGTAAACCAATAACCTAATAACAGCTTTCACATCCCGCAGCTATCCTCCTGATCTGGTTCAGAAGCAAATTACCAGGGCCACCTCCTCATCCCCCCAAATCCAGAAGCATCCACTGAAGAATCCCAGTAGTGCCTCTTTTGTCACTGGATACTTTTCGGGACTGGAGCGGACTCTGAATGTGGCTCTCCAGCAGGGATACGACTTCCTTAAATCCTGCCCCAAAATGACATCCATCCTTAATGACATCCTTCCCACTCCACCAAGAGTGTCTTTCCGCCACCCACCTAACCTTCGTAACCTCCTAGTCCATCCTTATCAAATCCTCAAACCTCCTTCCTACCCTCTGGCTCCTACCCATGCAACTGCCCCCGTTGTAAAACCTGCCCTATGCACCCTTCCACCACCACTTACTCCAGTCCAGTAACCCGGAAGGTGTACACGATCAAGGGCAGAGCCACTTGCGATAGCACCCACGTGATTTACCAACTGACATGCCTGCACTGTGAAGCTTTCTATGTGGGAATGACCAACAACAAACTGTCCATTTCCATGAACGGTCACAGGGAGACAGTGTTTGTTGGTAATGAGGATCACCCTGTACCTAAACACGCCTTGGTGCACGGCCAGTACATCTTGGCACAATGTTACACCATCCGGGTTATCTGGATACTTCCCACCTACACCAATCTTTCAGAACTCCGAAGATGGGAACTTGCCCTGCAGCATATTCTCTCTTCCTGTTGCCCACCTGGTCTCAACCTCCGCTAAATTCAAATTCCCGTCCACCATCTTTAACATCTTTGCTCGGTTCTCTGGACAGAGCCTCTGCCTCAAGTGCTATCTCTGTCCAACTTATTTGCTTTCTACAGTGTGTCTGCCTAGGTGCGTGTATATTTTTGGGTGGGTGTGTATTTGTTTACCGTAGTTTTTTCCTCTTCCTGGATTGGAATGGTTCCTCACCCACTTTCTTAAAACCCTCATCATTTTCTTTTCCCTCTCCTTCCCATCTGCCTGAAGAAGCATCTGGGTTGCAAAAGCTTGCTTGTGTGTGTGTGTGTGTGTGTGTGTGTGTGTGTGTGTGTGTGTGTGTGTACCTAGGGTTGCGGAAGCTAAGCATTTTTGTATTTGTGTATTTGTATATGAGTGTATCTACCAACAAACCTTTGCTTTTCCGCCTGGCAAGTTAAATCATCTATATAACTGGCATTGCCCGGGTATTTATGTATTTATTCAAGCCTTGAGTTAGTACTTCTCCTATCCCTTCTCTTTCTGTCCCTCTCCTTTTTTCTAATAACATGTTATATTTATCAGAGAATATATAAGAAATAAGACTTTCTTCCATAATATGCGAAATTTTAAGTACAGTATCCAAACAGAGATATTAATCAAAATGCAAATGATATGTAACTTTCATATAGTTATTTAATTCACAACTTTAATATAAACAATATTTTTTGTTACTTCTCCAGGATCTAATATGAATAATTTCTTTGCGGAGGCCACTGCTGAGCAAGTGACATTATGTTGTCTATGTAAGAAACTCCACAATATTGAGTAGATTGCCTTGTGGTTCATTAATTGTAATAGAAAACCCAAGTCCCACTGCAAACTGCAGTCTCTTAAAGTTAAATGCCAGATCGGTCATAAATAATGGGTATTTGTTGGATGTACGCTGTTTCATTCTCTTCCTTTTCTTATGACTCTATAGGTGTTATGACTCTATAGTTGTCTATTGCTATCACCTGCACCCGTGTTCACTTCAGAGCTCAAAGTTGTCAATACTACTGTTAGCTTTCAAGGAATTTAAGCTGACTGGATTATGTGTTGCATGATTAGACAGGTTTTCATCTATCACAGTATATATGATCTCATATTTATTGAATTACATGTTGCACAATTGTATTATTTTGCAGTTATATATTCATTTGTATAAGTGTTGTATGTTGGTAAAATCCGTTGTGAACAGAGTTAGTTTTAAAAAAAGTAATAGATTAAAACTTGATGAGTGATGAGACGGTTTTCCATGAAAGTTACTGTTATTGTCCTTATATATCATGAATTATGTGTTGTATTGTTAAACAGTTTCTAAAGTACATCCATCTGTATGTGCATGTATACTATCTGTAAAATTTCTTGCAACTACAATTTGTCTTACCAAATGCCGTAGTTTTGCTCCATGAACAGT
Organism: Locusta migratoria; assembly: GCA_026315105.1. Classification (NCBI taxonomy): domain Eukaryota; kingdom Metazoa; phylum Arthropoda; class Insecta; order Orthoptera; family Acrididae; genus Locusta; species Locusta migratoria. Next base: position 443,479,980 of record CM048748.1, on the reverse strand, counting down.
CGAAAAGTAGTGAGAAAATTTTTTCCTTTCATTATTTTTATGTGGTTCTCAGCAAGAAAAAGTTTAATAAAGGTTGGAAATTATGTTTATAGTTTGTTGCAAGTCACTAAATACTGTCATTCTCATATAGTGTATTTACAAAGTCTCATCACATTATTTGGCAGTTTCTTGCAACTTCTATTGTTTATGATGTTATATCTCCCTGAACCATGTGTCATATGTAGTTCTTACTCCTACAGCAATTGTTATCTCATGTAAGGACTGTGTGTACCAAATTTGGCTGAAATCGGTCCATTGGTAATTAGGAGAAAGTGAGCAGGATTGTCACTTAATGCAGCAGTTTTTCGTGCATCTTATTGTTTCACGTCATATCTCATGAACTATATGTTGTACATGATTCTTACACTTACGGCGACTGTCTTCAAGAATTGAAACCTATGTGTAGAAAATTTCAGAAAGATAGGAACAAAACTGTAGATTTGTATCCAATACATACACACAGACAATCTGCTTTATATATAAAGATCGTAGTTCCTTTCAGTGGTATATTTGGATACTAGCTTATAAGCCCATGCTTCGCAACAGTTGTATATCGTGTTTTTTTGGGGGTTCTGGACCTAGGTCAGCAGAAACAGAATCTCAATAAACTCAGTTCTCCTAGCCAAGATGTCAAATTGAAGTAGAAGTCATTGTCGAAAATGATGAATGTTCACAAGGTTTTTCATACTAAAAGTGAAATTAATTTAAGTCCGTACTCCAGAACGACGTAAATTCATAAAACTAAGATTGAGGTGTGTAATTGTCAGTCTGGTATACACTTCTGAAAACACTTCTATCGTTGAGATGAGAAATAGTAATAATAATATCAGTGCCATGTATTGGTTCTGTGTTTTAGTAGTAAACTTTATCCCTCACAGTAAGTGTATGCTGAAGTATTAGTATGTTGCAGTGTTGCACTGGGGATAATGTAGTTATTCTGTATGCAGTGCTCCATATTATCGAAAAGTCAACGAATACTGAAAATCCGGTAATTGAATCAACAGAGCAGTTTGTCTGTTTAAATAATACATCATGGTGGTGTCAATGTGCAATAAAGTAAGTCTGGGTAATCGTTGAAGGAATGGCGTCAGCTGATTTTTATAGAACTTTTCATTAAATATAGTAGTATTTCCAGTGAATTGTCTTGAATGTTTTAGCAGCATTGGCTACTCTTTCAGCTGATACATGTCTCCCCGTCCTGCAGTGATTACTTTGTAAAGCACAAAGCTGAAATTGATCTTGTCTAATATAACTATATATTGAGAAGTCGGATTATAACTCTAAGTACAACTGTCTCTGCAAAAGAAGACGTCTTTCTCTATCTTAATGTAGTCTGCACCAAAAGTAAGTAATTACAAATTTTAATCACAATATTGTACCAAACAATTATGAAAGCAGGGAGGTTTCTGATGAGTTTGTCACTTGCGCGTGTGTGTATTATCTCTAGTGGCAGGCACAGCAGAAATATCTCTGGAGTGAGCATTCAGATGCACAGAACAGATTTTCATTAAGGTGGAAATGTCACATGATATTGGGAAAAATTACTTATTGCTGACTTTATCTTGGTCCTTTTTTGTTCGGTTAAGATGGATGGCTATGTGTAAATGGCTGACTGAATTTTGAAAAAGCATTCAATGGCCATTACCAACATCAGCACACAACGCCACCGCTCTAAGAAAAATTGTACCCTTTCTTGTGACTCATTTATTTAGATATTATTTCATGTTACATGGTTGCTCTGCAAAAGGAGGTGGGGCTTCTTTGCAGTCAATGCAGTAAAAACCAATCCTAAGAGCGAATAAATGTGTGGAAAGAGGCGATTTATCTCTGTATCACTTGGTAATTCCAGCTTAACGTTGAGAAGACGCACGGAAGCTAATGGTCTACTCTATGTATAATTTAGTGGTTATTGTGGTGTCGCACAAGTACAAAGTGCGCGCCACCTACTTTCGCCGCGCGCCGCCATGCACGCACGGCGCGGCGATCTTAAGACGACAGCCACGAGCGCCCTCTGCGACAACTCCGCTCGTGGCCACGACTGAAGGATCGTCACTTTGCACTTCGGACGGAGATAGCAACGAGTTAGGACCTTCTTAATCAGATAGGCGCCAGTGAAGACTTTGCTATCGTACAGGCACTAGGCAGGCCGCTAACAACTATGTATCAACATTCTGCAGTACTATGTAAAAGTTAAGTATTGTTACATTCTGTGCAATATATATCTCTTTCTAATTTACTCTAGTGTTTATAGTTTCTGGCTGCTCCCCTCCGTACCTGCACCAGCGTGCTATTTTTGTTACTGTGTCGGTCTCGTTCCACTCGGCCACTGACACCTACGACAAGGCTGGGACACAAAAGCGGCGACGAAGTTGGGACACAAAAGTGGCGACGAGGAGTGATAGAACCTTGGACCAGCCCGCTTGCAGCAGCCGGACAGCAGTAGTCAGAGCACGCAGAAATTGCTCCCGCCCACCCACCCTTATTATAAGATTTTTGGGGGAACATATTCTGTTACGTATTTTGTGGACTTTTTTGTTGCAGAGCGAGCCCTCCTTTCATATTGCATTTGTGTTTTGTATTAATTTACTTGTATGCGCGGCGCCTAATCGGTCAGCATGGCCACTACGCCGAACCCAAACTTAATGGAAATTATTCAGTTACAGACGGCGCAAATCTCTCAACTTCTCAACGCAGTGGCGCAGTTGACGGCAACTCAACAACAGCCGTCGCATCAGCAGCCCACACCTGCCGCTGTACAGCTCCCTACGTTCCGCCAGTACAACGAACGTGAGGAAGAATGGAGCGACTACTTCGCACAGTTTCAAGAACTCGTCGCGGCTCATCAAATTACAGGTGAGAGAGTGAAGAACCTTTTCTTATCGATTGTGGGCCCCCAGACTTTCGTACTATTGCAAAAACTTTTCCCTCTCGCATCTCTTCGTGATGTAGACTTTGATCAAATTGTAGATGCACTAAATGCTCATTATGAGAGAAAAGTTCTTGTAGCCGCTGCACGATACCGATTTTTCAGACTTAAAAAATTACCGCAGCAATCACACCAAGAGTGGATTACGGAATTGAAGGGCTTAACCCGCCAATGTAAATTTACTTGCTCTTGTGGACTTTCGTATAGTGACGTGATGTTGAGGGATGCGATTACGCAGAATATTCAGGACCCCAGGATTAGAGCAGCAAAACAGTCTGACCCCTCATTAGACAGTGTACTGCAGCTTATAGAAGCGCATGATACTTTTGACTTAGCAGATGTAGAAATGCAAAGCCACAGTGTTAATTCAGTGCGCCGCAACGGACGCTTTCCTAGCCGTAGTTCTCAGTATAGCACTTGTGATTCTTTAAATTCTACAGGCCGTGCTGAACAGACAGTGAACAGTAGCCAGTGTAAAAGTGCGACGCAAAGGTCGCCCCGTAGTGTTAGACACAGTAATTTGAATAACGGGCGCCAACGCTCATTTCAGAAAAATGTACGTAAATCTTGCCCCTAGTGTGTGTCTCGCCACAAGCGTGCTCATTGCCCTAGTCGCAACGCAACCTGTTATCAATGTGGCAAATCGGGACATGTGCAGTCTGTGTGTATGCAAATTAAAAACTCAAAGAACGGTACCGTTAGAAACAGTGCTTCGCAGAGTGCGAGAACAGTTCATTCTGTAAATGTTATACGGTCTGTGGAATTGAACACTGCTTTCCTTGGCTCTCAATTGCAAGAAAGTAGTTCTGCGCCTATGGCAAAACTATATAGTGCACCACGTAGCAAGCGCCAACGAGCGCGTAAAACAGTGCAACGGAAACGGGTTCGGGACAAGCAAAATGACTATGAACAGTGCATTCCTGTAGTGAAAGCAGTGCCTTCTGCAACTGCTCCTTGTAATAGTGCCCAGTACTGTGTAGCTAGTGACAGTAGACTTGTTGTAGCTACTGAAAAGTGTAGTGCAGTAGTTAGTACATCTGGAGTAGCTTCGCATGCTTGCGCGGACGCCGATCCGGCGGTAGTGCCCTCTAGTGACAATGTTGTTAATCCACTGCGTGCCGAGTCTGCGCCGCTTACTTCACTACGCGGCCAGCGCAAGCGCAGTAAACAAACCGTAGCAGACGTTGCCCACATTCGCGCACCTGTCGAGCGCCGCAAGCAAAAACTGTTTGTGACTCTCTTTATAGAAAATAAGACGGTGCAATTTCAGCTTGATACTGGTTCCGCTGTCACATTAATTAATAAAGATACTTATGAACTTCTGGGTTCGCCAAAATTATCGCCGTCACAGCAAGTGTTAACAGCTTATACAGGTCAAAATATTCCCGTGCTAGGAACGTGTAGCCTGCCTGCCTCTTTTCAAGGTGTTACGAAAACAGTTTCTTTTGTTGTTCTTCAGGCCAAATCTACGCAGAACATTTTTGGACTAGATGCTTTTGACTTGTTTGGTTTATCAATTCAAAGAGATGTGCTTCAAATTTCGTCAATAGTGCCTCAGGATAAAATCAATGCATTGTGTGACAAATATAGTGACTTGTTTTCGCCGGAACTAGGTTGTGCAAAAGACTTCGTGGCACATGTAACTTTAAAAGAATCTGCAGTTCCAAAATTTCATAAAGCTAGACCAGTGCCTATCGCATTGCGTGATACAGTTGCCGAAGAACTTAAACGTTGGCAAGATAGTGGGGTGATTTCTCCTGTTTCTGCGAGTCAGTGGGCCTCGCCTATAGTAATTATATCCAAGCCGTCAGGAAAACTTCGTCTCTGTGCAGACTTCAAATCAACTGTCAACAGTCAAACAATTGTAGACACTTATCCCCTGCCCAGACCTGACGAACTAATGGACAAATTAGGACAGTCTCGCTTCTTTCTAAGATTGATTTAGCAGAGGCATACTTACAAATTCCGCTTGATGACGAGTCAAAAAAATTTTTCGTCATTAATACTCACATGGGCCTTTTTCAATTTCAACGCATACCCTTTGGCAGTTCTTCCGCTCCCGCTATTTTTCAGCGTTTTTTGGAACAGCTGACAGTTTCTGTCCCGTGTTGTTCGAACTATTTAGATGATATTGTGGTATCCGGACGTACAGTTGAAGAACATTTAGCAAACCTGGAGTGCCTTTTCAAAGTGTTGACTGCAGTAGGTCTACGTTGTAATAAAGCAAAGTGTTCGTTTTTTCAAACTGAAATAGAGTACCTAGGCCATGTGATTAATGCCCAAGGAATGCATCCTTTACAGTCACATCTTCGAGCAATCAAAGACTTGCCTCCTCCTACGAATGTGCATGAATTGCAAGCAGTAATGGGAAAGCTTAACTATTATTTCAGATTTATTCCCAATGCCTCTCAGATTGCAGCTCCACTGCATCACTTACGTAGGAAGAATGTTCCTTTTGTTTGGTCCAAAGATTGCCAGGTTGCCTTTGACAAACTAAAGTCTGCACTACTCAGTGATGCATGTTTGATTCCCTTTGACCCACAGAAGCCTGTAGTGTTAGCAGTTGACGCCTCGTCGTACGGTCTGGGCGCTGTAATCTCACATCGTATTGGATGTCACGATCGTCCTATTGCCTTTGCATCCAAGCTACTGACGCCGACGCAACAGAATTACAGTCAGATAGAAAAGGAGGCCTTAGCAATCATTTACGGCGTCACAAAGTTTCATCATTATCTGTATGGCAGAAAATTCTATTTGTTGACAGACCACAAGCCTCTCACGTCGTTGTTCTCACCCACAAAGCCGATTCCGCCACGTACGGCACAAAAGCTTCAGAGATGGTCCTTGATATTGTCTAATTATCAGTATGAGATTTTGTACCGACCTACCACTAAACATGCTAACGCGGACACACTTTCCCGACTTCCGGTTGGCCAGGATGTGTCGTTTGATTCTTCAGAAATGGCATGTTGTCCGATAGACTCCAGAGATGCTTCCGCTGTCGCAGATTTCCCTTTGAACTCTCGTCGGGTTGCACAGGAAGCAGCTGCGGATGCAGACCTAAGTGTCGTAGCACGTTTTGTTCGCTCAGGGTGGCCTGCCAGGGCCAAAGACATTGATCGGCCTCTGGTTCGACGTTATTTTGCACAACGTCATGCATTATCTTTAAGTCAGGGTGTACTGTTGTTGCATACCGACAACAACCAAACAAGAGTGATTGTTCCTCGTTCCCTGCAACGTGAAGTGTTACGCCTCCTGCATCAAGGACATTGGGGCATTGTTAGGACAAAGCAACTGGCCAGACGTCATTGTACCTGGGTTGGTATGGACGCTCAGATAGAGAGCATGACATCACAGTGTACAGTTTGTGCGGAGCATCAGGCGGCTCCTCCGCAGCATTTCTCAGACTGGCCACGCCCCAAGGGACCATGGCAACGTTTACATATTGACTTTGCCGGACCTTTCTGGAATACGCGCTGGTTAATTGTTGTAGACGCTTTCAGCAAGTTTCCTTTTGTGATTGCCATGAACTCAACGACAGCTTCTAGTACAATCAGTGCCTTAACATCAGTGTTTTGCATCGAAGGTTTGCCTGAAACTATTGTCAGTGACAATGGACCTCAGTTTGTTAGTGCGGAATTTCAACAATTTTGTCGTGTGAATGGCATTCAGCATATCACCACCGCATCTTTTCACCCTCAGTCCAATGGTGAAGCAGAACGTTTCGTTCGAACATTCAAGTCTCACATGGAGAAGATGAAAGGTCAGCACTCCAGGCAGCAAGCTCTTCAAATTTTCCTGTCTACGTATCGGTGCATGCCACGTGACGGCCCGTCTCCTGCCGAGCTGCTACACGGCCGCCGTCACCGCACTCTCCTTCACCTGCTGCAGCCTCCCACGCACTGAGTCGGTTCGTATGGCGCTACACGTTTTCAGGTTTCTACGCCGGTGCTGTACAGGGTGTTTGCTGGAAACAAGAAGACATGGTTGCTGGGCACCATTCAGCGCGTGCTCGGTAGCAATATGTATGTTGTACGTTCTTCCACAGGGTCGGAGCTGCGGCGCCACGCAAACCAATTGCGCCTGCACAGGCTGCGCGATCCTGTCTCCGGTTTCTTGATTCCAGACCCAGTACACCGCCAGAGAGCACAACCACATCGTTCGTCCCCGGACTACGAGATCGTCCCGATGGAGATCGACGCGGCGGCGCCGCTGTCGCCGCCGCAGATGACAGCGTCACTGAGAGGGACTCCGGGACCGTGCGTGCCGCCCCAGCTTGGGCCACGCACCTCAGAAGAAGATGACCTGCTCCCTCTGGGCGGGGGCGGGCGCCCTTCCCCAGGTTTCGGCGGGTTCCCTGGAGGATCTCAAGGCGGATGCCGGGGCGCGGACGGCGTCTCGATCCCGGCCTCAGCTACGACGCCCGTCCCACCAGTAACGCCCCCGCCCAGGCCCTCCTCCCAGTGCCGTCGCCGTGGCCCTCAGCCCTACGCCACGACGGCGCGGCGGTTTGGGGGGGAGGGGTGTGGTGTCGCACAAGTACAAAGTGCGCGCCACCTACTTTCGCCGCGCGCCGCCATGCACGCACGGCGCGGCGATCTTACGACGACAGCCACGAGCGCCCTCTGCGACAACTCTGCTCGTGGCCACGACTGAAGGATCGTCACTTCGCACTTCGGACGGAGATAGCAACGAGTTAGGACCTTCTTAATCAGATAGGCGCCAGTGAAGACTTTGCTATCGTACAGGCACTAGGCAGGCCGCTAACAACTATGTATCAACATTCTGCAGTACTATGTAAAAGTTAAGTATTGTTACATTCTGTGCAATATATATCTCTTTCTAATTTACTGTAGTGTTTATAGTTTCTGGCTGCTCCCCTCCGTACCTGCACCAGCGTGCTATTTTTGTTACTGTGTCGGTCTCGTTCCACTCGGCCACCGACACCTACGACAAGGCTGGGACACAAAAGCGGCGACGAAGTTGGGACACAAAAGTTATACCTATTGAAAGATGCACTTACCCCCAGGGGGCCCACAGTTCTTTTGTGGGTACGTGTGTGGCGTGCACGGGGCCCCGAGCCGGAGCAGCCTTTCTTCTGCCCCAGGCTGCTTCACTTTCCCTCCCGGTTTATGCCTTCGCCCGGAGACGGGCGTATTTCACGAGTTCAGGTGTTTTCTTGTTGTCGTTTCTCTTATTCCTTGGTTCCTTCCTTTCTTACCCTTTGTTTCTGTCTCTCTCTCCTTGTCCTCTCCTAGCCTTCTTCTCCTCATTAGCCTCCGCTTCGGCGTTTGAGACACTTCTTCCTTCTTTCTTTTCGTTTCCTATCCTCTTCTTCTTTCCTCCCTGTGCGTGTCTGAAGGCCGACCCACGCATTATCGTGCGTAGCAGGTGACGGGGTAACGCGTAATTCCCCGCCCCGGGTAGACAAGTAGGGCACGTACGTACCCCCTGGTAAAGGCCAGGCCCAGGGAGGGGTGATTACCCGAGCTGGTACCTTCCGAACGTGCCGATTGGTCCCTCCGTCAGTTCTCGGGAGGTGTGACCTGAGGTGTGAACAATCACCTAAGGCGGGTAAGCCCTCGGAGAGGGCCCCCACTAGGGAGGAGCGCGCCATCGGAGACGCCGGTAATCACGGGGGACACTTTCGCAATGACTTCCTTCTCTTCTTCACTGACATTGACCCAGAAACGTAAGATAGATTCGCCTCAGCAAAAGAAGACTCTGCCTAATTTGCCGAAATTTCTTGTTGTGTCGCGCACCGACGGAAAAGATTTCAATTCTGTCAATCCTTTCGTTATACAGAAAGGTGTTGATGCAATTGCTGGCCCTGTTAAAAACTGTTCGCGTCAGCGCAATGGCTCATTGTTGCTGGAAGTGGACAGTGCTTTCCAAGCCCAGAAACTTATCCGGACTACGTTATTACACACGTTTCCAGTCAAAGTAGAAGTGCACCGCACACTCAACTCGTCACGTGGGGTAGTTTTTACGAGATCCCTTGACGGGTTGTCTGATGACGACATCCGGTCCTATATGTCCGATCAGGGTGTGACAGCCGTCCACAGGGTGATGAAAAAGGTAGATAACCAGCTGACACCGACTCGTACTGTGTTTTTGACATTCGACAGAGTTGACCTCCCGTCGAAGGTCAAAGCAGGGTACGAAGTTATCTCAGTCCGCCCTTATATTCCAAACCCAACGCGCTGCTACCAATGCCACAGGTACAACCATACCCGTGAACATTGCCCAAATGCAGCAAAATGTGTCACTTGTGGTAGGGACGCCCATGAGGGGGATTGCCCACCTCCGTCCCCTCACTGCCTTAACTGCAACGGCGACCATGTGGCTTCCTCTCGCGACTGCCCTGTATATAAGGATGAAAAAATCATTCAGCAAATTCGGGTCACGGAGAAGGTATCAACATCTGCCGCTCGAAAGTTGTTGGCGAGTCGAAAGCCCACTGTCCTCCCAGCGGGTACATACAGTAAGGTCCTCACCTCAACTCGACCTACTAAGGATTCCAGTACCCAGACTTGTGATTTCACCTTCGCTGACACAGTTGTGCGATCCGCCAGCCCGAAGATTGCCCGTTCCACGTCCCCGCTTCCTCCTGCTGCTTCTAAGGTACAGTCTTCGTCAACCTCTAGTAAACCGCGGGCACCTAAACAAGATGCCCGGACCTTGAAAAAGGAACCCGTCCGTGAGGATTTTCTGCGTTCTCAGGCTTCCCAACCGTCAACTGCCTATTCCCGCCGTCACTCCTCCAGAAGAGCTGACAAGAAAAAGAATTCCTCTCCTTCCTCGCCGAGGCGTGACCCATCTGTCACGCCGTCCAACAGTTGCCGGCCTCGGCCGTCTTCTGTTTCACCGGGACGCTCCGTTTGCCGGGCGCCCGGCCCTTTACCGGCGGTGGAAACTGCCCCTCCTGATCAACTCAGGGAGGTGGCAGGCGCGTCGGTCGAACCAATGGAACATGACCCTTTGCCCCCAGACAGCGATAGCAGTGCTCCCTCGAAATCCGGTCCTCAGCGGCCGTCGAGGTGACCCCGCTCGCTACTTGGTTTTTATCCTTATTTCTTCTCTCATTTTTATCATGGTGCTCCTTCAATGGAACATTCGCGGCATTCGTTCTAATCGGGAGGAGTTAAAACTACTCCTTCGATTGCACTGCCCGCTTCTAGTCTGCCTCCAGGAAACTAAGTTGCGTCCACGTGATTGTGCAGACTTTCCACACTACACCTCTGTGCGGTTCGACCTGCCACCCGTGGAAGGTGTCCCAGCCCATGGAGGGGTTCTGATGCTCCTTCGAACGATGTCTATTTCCATCCCATTTCCTTGCACACTCACCTACAGGCAGTTGCCGTCCGCATCACCTTATCCACATTTACCTTCTCCCTCTGTAATATATATTCGCCATCGTCATCTGCCCTTACTAGGGCAGATGTGCTAAACCTTGTTGACCAGCTCCCTTCACCTTTCGTGTTGGTAGGCGACTTTAATGCCCACCATCCCCTATGGGGCTCTCCGGCACCTTGTCCGAGAGGCTCCCTTTTGGTGGACCTTCTCCACCACCTCGATCTTGTCTGCCTCAACACCGGTGCACCGACCTTCCTTTCTGACACAACACACACTTATTCCCATATAGACCTCGCAATATGCACTCCTCAGCTTGCCGGTCGGTTTGAGTGGTATGCACTTTCTGACACGTACTCGAGTGACCATTTCCCTTGTATCATCCACTTCCTACATCATTCCCCATCTCCACGTCCCACCAGTTGGAACATTTCTAAAGCCGACTGGAGGCTTTATTCTTCCATGGCTGTTTTTCACAACCAGCATTTTCCCAACTGTGACAGTCAGGTCGAATACCTCACAGAGGTTATTCTCACTGCTGCTGAATGTTCCATACCTCGTACATCCTCTTCTCCACGTCGTGTGCAGGTCCCTTGGTGGACTGCAGCCTGCCGCGACGCGCTTCGAGCCCGACGCCGTGCTTTACGCACCTTCCGCCGCCACCCAACTTTGGAGAATTGCATCAATTACAAACGTATGAGAGCGCAGTGCCTTCATATCATAAACGACAGCAAGAAAGCTTGCTGGACTGCTTTTACTAGTTCTTTTAACCGTTTTGCTCCCTCCACGGTTGTCTGGGGTGGCCTACGCCGTTTGTCCGGCATCAAGGTCCACTCCCCGATTCCTGGCCTGACCGTGGAGAACGCAGTCCTCGTGGACCCAGCTGATGTTTCAAACGCATTGGGTCGTTTCTTTGTGGAGGTTTCGAGCTCTGCCCATTACCACCCTGCCTTTCTCCCTCGCAAACAGGTAGAGGAGGCACGGCCGCCTTCTTTCCGCTCTTTTAATCGTGAAAATTATAACGTCGCCTTCACCATGCAGGAGCTAGATCGTGCTCTCGCCCTGTCCCGGTCTTCTGCTCCCGGGCCCGATTCCATTCATATTGAGATGCTGAAGAACCTCTCTCCTGCGGGCAAGTGCTTTCTTCTTCGTACCCACAATCGCATATGGACTGAAGGTCATGTTCCCACAAGTTGGCGTGAAGCCATTGTTGTCCCCATCCCCAAACCAGGGAAGGACAAACACCTTCCTTCCAGTTATCACCCCATTTCTCTGACGAGCTGCGTCTGTAAGGTGATGGAACACATGATTAATGCTCGGTTGGTCTGGCTCCTCGAATCTCGCCGCCTCCTGACTAATATCCAATGCGGTTTTCGTCGACACCGCTCTGCTGCTGACCACCTCGTTACGTTGTCGACCTTCATTATGAACAACTTTCTAAAGAAGTGTCAAACAGTAGCCGTGTTCTTCGACTTGGAGAAGGCATACGATACCTGTTGGAGAGCTGGCATTCTCCGCACATTGCACACATGGGGCCTTCGGGGCCGCCTTCCTCTTTTCATTCAAGCGTTTTTGGCGGATCGCAAGTTCCGGGTACGGGTGGGCTCTGTTTTGTCAGATACCTTTTGCCAGGAGAATGGGGTACCACAGGGCTCCGTCTTGAGTGTGGCGCTCTTTGCCATTGCAATCAATCCGATCGTGGATTGCCTTTCAGCCGACGTCTCCGGATCTCTTTTTGTTGACGATTTCGCAATTTATTGTAGCGCCCAGCGGACGTGTCTCTTGGAGCATTCTCTCCAACGCTGTCTTGACCGTCTATATTCCTGGAGCATCGCAAACGGCTTCCGATTCTCCACTGAGAAAACTGTGTGTATCAATTTTTGGAGATACAAGGAATTTCTTCCACCTTCTCTACGTCTCGGCCCTGTTGCTCTCCCTTTGGTGGAGACTACGAAATTCTTGGGACTCATGTTGGATCGGAAACTTTGCTGGTCCACACACGTGTCCTACCTGGCTGCCCGTTGTGCCCGATCCCTTAACGTTCTTCGTGTCCTCAGTGGCACGTCATGGGGAGCGGATCGTACCGTCCTGCTTCACCTTTACCAGGCCATTGTTCAGTCGAAGCTCGACTATGGAAGCCTTGTGTACTCTTCAGCACGGCCGTCGATTCTCTGCCGTCTCAACTCTATCCACCATCGTGGATTACGTCTGGCGACCGGTGCATTTTATACCAGCCCTGTTGAAAGTCTGTATGCCGAGGCTGCTGTATTACCCTTGACCACTCGACGTGACATACTCTTGTGTCGGTATGCATGCCGCCTACGGTCGATGCCCAACCATCCATCTTACAGATTATTTTTTGACGACTCACTCGATCGCCAATATCAGTTGTCTGCGATTGCCTTGCTTCCACCGGGAGTTCGGTTTCGCCGCCTGCTACAACGGCTCGATTTTACCCTTCCTTCCACCCTTCGGTTGAGCGAAAGCCCAGTGCCACCGTGGCATCAGGCCCAGGTTCACACACACCTCGAACTTAGTTCGCTCCCCAAGGAGAGCACTCCGGATTTGGTATTCCGCTCGAGGCTTGTCGAACTCCGTTCGCGGTTCGATAATGCCGTATTTATTTACACTGATGGTTCCAAGAGCACTGCCGGTGTCGGATCTGCCTTCGTCGTCGGGGACAACCGGTTCCAATACAAGCTCCCTGACCGGTGCTCGACCTTCACGGCTGAGCTTTTTGCCCTCCACCAGGCCGTTTTGTATACCTTCCGCCACCGCCAACCTTTCTATGCCATATGTTCTGACTCCCTTAGTGCCCTGCAGAGTCTTAAGGACCCTTTCTCGAACCATCCTCTCGTGTATCGGATCCAACGCTCCCTCCAGTTGCTGGCGGATGACAGCTGTCACGTTTCTTTCCTGTGGGTCCCTGGCCATGTGGGTGTGCCCGGGAATGAGGCCGCCGACATAGCAGCCAAGGCAGCAGCTCTTTTGCCTCGCATGGCTACCTTTTGCGTCCCATCGGACGATGTTCAACGGGCTCTTCGCCGGAGTATCGTGTCGCAATGGCACAGTGTGTGGCTTTCACTGTACAACAATAAATTGCGAACTGTCAAACCGATCCCGACCGCTTGGAGGACATCCTCACGCCCCTCTCGGCGGGAGGTCATCCTGGCTCGGTTGCGGATCGGTCATTGCCGTTTCAGCCACCGTCACTTGCTATCCGCTGAACCTGCACCGCTATGCTCCTGCGGTGAACTGCTGACAGTGCGACATGTTTTACTGACTTGTGTTAATTTTAATCATCTCCGTGTAGCCCTTCACTTTCCGTCTACTCTGGAGGAAATTTTAGCTGATGACACACGAGCAGCTGCTCGGGTTTTGCATTTTATGAACTTGGCCAACTTATCCAAGGATATTTAACCCTTTTAATTGTCTTTTATCTTTCGTTTTTAGCCTCTTGTTGATGTTCTGACAGTCACCATTTTTTTGAGATCATAGCGAATCTATGTTCTTGGCTGGGCGCTAATGACCATAGAAGTTGTGCGCCCTAAAACCACAAAAAAAAAAAAAGAAAGAAAGATGCAGTTCTGTTCTTTCCATGACATTCCAAAGCATATGGGATACAGCTAGGAAGGAAAAAAAATATTTTTTGTGGCCTACCTGTGCTAAACCTTATTTGCAGTGCCAGCAGTTTAATTTGCTATCATTGGCAACAAACTATTCACATTAGGAGGATGAATAATTTGCTGACCAGCACTGCATAAATTATTTATTTCATCATGAACATAAAGAATTATTCCCCTTATTCTACGTGACTGATTTTTGAAAAAGCATGTAACAGCTGTTGCCAACATCAGCGCACAATGTCACCGCCGCCGTAAAATTGTGCACCATCTTGTAGTGTTTCATTCAATAGTTGCTGGTAGAACTTCTGTGCTTATAAACTGGACGTTCTACTAGAAACTATGACATCCGGTCATGAAAGCCTTCATTTTATACAATAGTTATGAGATTTAAAAAAAAAAAAAAAAAAAAAAAAGCACAGCAACGCTATAATTAGTTATTGGATTACTATGTAACTAACATCATCTCACTTTGTCCTTTCCTGTATTCTGGCGTTTTCGAGGCATTCCTAAACAGAACACACTCAAAATGTAATGAGGATACACCAGAATCAGAAAGGAAACTACATAAATTCCATTTTCCTTGCAAAGAATTCTTATGTGAATTAAAGCATGGATAGATGCGAAGGAATGTTGTTATGTTTTAAATTCAAATGATACCTGTGGAAAAAAACACTTCTTTTTTTCTTTCCATGGCATTGCAGAGTAAATTTTTTTTGTGCTGTACCTGGGTTAAATTTTACTTGCAGTGCCAGCGGTTTAGTATGTTAACATTTGCAACGAAATATTCACATTAGGGGGTATCATTAATTTACTGATCGGAATGACATTAATTATTTATTTCATTATCAACACTAAAAATTATTCCCCTCATTGTATGTGACTGATTTTTCAAAAAGGATTCAACAGCCGTTACCAACATCAATACACTACACCACTGCCGCAAGGAAAATCATAGCCCTTGTTTCAGAGTATTACACTTTAGTTATGAGAATAAACAATGCAGCATCACCATCTATTAGTTATTTGCTATATTATGTCAGTAACAGCACCTCTATTGGATCTTTGCTATACTACGCTACAATTCAAGCATAGCATACACCAGAAACTACAAATTACCTTATATTTTCTCCCCTGATCTGATTTTGATGAAATGAAGCTTATATGTTGTGCCAAGGTTCTCTCAGTTGAACTATCAAACCCCATGAAAGTTCGTGTAGTACTCTTGGAGATTTACTGTACTACAGAATACTTATAAGCACAGTATACACAAAAATTTCAAATTACAATATCTTTCATTCCTCTGATCTGATTTTGATGAAACTAAGCGTATGTTACTCTCCAAACCATTCTCAATTTACCTTTGGAAACCCATGAAAGTTCGTGTAGTACTTTTGGAGAGAACCCCCAACAAATAGACATACACCATGGCTTTTAAGCAAATGATTAAATTATCATATCTTTATTTGCTGTGATCCGATTTTAATTATTGAAGCCTTTATGTAACCGCACAATGTTCTAAAGTTACATGTGAAAACCCCATGAAAATTAGTCAAATAGTTTTGGAAATATACATGTTCAAAGAGACAGAGAGACATAACGGTCCTAGATTTAAAAAAAAAAAAAAAAAATTGAAATTACGATATTCTTTTCTCCTTGATCAGACTTTTATGAAATGAAGTCTATATATTGTCCTGTTACACTCAAGTTACCTGTGAAATGCAAATGCAAATTCGTGAAGTAATTTTGGAGATAGAGGTTTTTAATAGTTGAAAAAACAAACACGATGGCTACTGAAAACACTTAAAATTATGATATCTTTTTTTCTGTAATCTGATTTTGATAAAATCAAGCCTGTATGTTGACCTGAACTTATCTCATGTTTCCTGTGAAAACAGCTTGAAGATTTGTCCAGTAGTTTTGAAGATTGGAGGGAACAGTGACAGGCCTTCATTTACAGAGTTATTATTAGTATAGATTGTTTGCAGAATGTGTTGCGAACAGAGCAATAAAGACCTAACAAAATGTCAAACATAATGTAGTACCTATTTGCGGATGTCACATTTATGTCATAATATCTTCTGAATTATGTGTCCCACAGAAACATTATTTATTTATCAGGTTTGTAGAGTGAAATATTAGGTAACGGTCTGCAAAATGTGTTGTAAATGGAGTTGGTAGTAAAGACGTAGTAAATTACAACCTCATGCTTATTAGGGAAAATTTTCATGTATTTGATTGTCTTCGACATAGTAGCACCTGAACTATTTTGTAATGTAATATTATTTACAAGATACATCCAGTAGTGTATATATAAAATGTCTTCAAACTACATTGTGAATAGAGTTATTAGGAAAGACGTAAAATAAATCAAAACGTCATGCGTGATGAAGTGGTTTTTCATTAACCTAATTGTTTGACTCCATACCTGATAAACTGTGTTTTGTACTATGATAAAATTTCGAAAGTACGTTCCATGGTATGTGTGTGTACTGTCTGTAACATTTCTCATGAATAAAAGTGATAGTGTATGAGTAATAAATTATAAAGTCATGCCAAATGCTGTAATTTTACTGCATGAATAAAGAAAAGGTAGTACGCAATAAACTTCTTTCCTTTCATCTTTTTTCTGGGGTTGTCAGTGAGAAAAAGTTTCATAAAGGTTTCAAATTATGTTTAAAGTTTGTTGCAATTTGCCAACTGCTCTCCTCCTCAAATAGAGGAGGCACACTATCATGTGCCACAAGACGGGGAAGTTTTCATTGTTCATGACATATCTCCTGAACTATCGGCCCTATTGCAATATCCTTTCTTAGCTGACATCTTCTACCTATGAATTACATTCCTGCCAAATTTGAACTTCATAGGTGTAGTTTTTGAGATTTCGTTTTTAGTCAGTCAGTCAGTCAGTGAGTGAAGGAGAGGTAAACAACCCTTATATTGTTGTGCTTGTTTGATACTGCCCAAGAAACACCTAGTGGATCTACATTTTGAACTGTTTCATCTCTTTGAGAAGCCGGTATTTGAAGTCACTGAATTAGAATCTGAAACCAGATTCTCAGAGATCAGTATGGCTCATCCAGCATAGAGGAAGAAAACTAGAAAAAATGCTTTAATAGACAATAACTTGAGATGTGACTTTCAGAATAATTTAAAAAATACTTTTGAAATAACAGTGAATAAAAGTGAACAGAATACATTAAAATGTTTATTGATTTTAACCACTGCATTAGCAATGCATGTTGTAGTGCATGGAGGTTGCGCTAATATTCTAAGAATGGAAAGTCCAGGTTGGAATGTCAGTAATGTGAGTATAGGAATAAATGTAAAGAGAATTGCTGAGATGCTGACTGCCACACAAAGAAGACATTCACACAATTTTAAATTTTAAACCACAGCCTTCATCATAGAGAGAAAACATACAATAATCACATAATCATCTGGTACAGTTCAAGAACATGAATACTATCTTTGGCTCCTATGATCCAACTGGCCTCTAAAGGCAATACTTTCAATGGGATGGTAAATCCCCCAACTGGCATCCTGACACTGGATGAGGGTAGGGGAGGGGGGAGGATCTAAGATAATGGTGGGGGATAGGACGTTTGTGCTGCCTGGCAAAGTGTGAAGGCAATGATAAAAGGAAATATGAGATGCACTTGGAGAGCACTAAATAGAGGTGGCGGGGAAGGGGAGAGGAGCACTGGAAACAGTTAAAAGATAATCCAAAAATAGGTAACACACATAAAAGACATGAATTGAGAGGCAACGGGGTGACTGTTAGGCGTGGACATAGGAATGATAGGTTACCTTATGTTGAGGTCAGGAAGGATGCTGAACTGTAGAATATGTTTAAAGGACAACTCCCATCTGTGCAGGTCAAAAGAGCTGGTCTTGAAGGGGAGGATCAGATGGTCCTGGTCGTAAAGCAGCCATTGAAATAGAGCATGTTGTATTCAGCTACACTCTATGGGGATAAAGTGGTGCTTCAAATTATAGTTACCTTCATTTTAAAGAGGATGAGGAACAAATATCTATCAAAAGTGTTACACAAAAGAAAATTGCCAGTTAAACATTAGCTAAAGAGAATCCGCAACGTAGAAGTTGCAATGTTTGTTAGTGTTCCTTCTTTCATGCAAAATATACAGAATGAACAGGTACTGGACGCAGCAGTAAGAATGCAAAAAGCTGGATGTTATACGATTATGGAATAAATTTAAAACAGCTAATGCTAGTTTTTTAGGGCATTAAACAGATTAGGAAAGAGCTGAAGTCTTCAAAACTTTGAAGACTGTCCAGAAAAGCTGGATGTTATACGATTATGGAATAAATTTAAAACAGCTAATGCTAGTTTTTTAGGGCATTAAACAGATTAGGAAAGAGCTGAAGTCTTCAAAACTTTGAAGACTGTCCAGAAACTATCAAAACTAGCTGACAACTGATGTCCATTTACTTCTCATTTCATTACATACATTTAATGGATGTATGAATTTTTGTGCTGTGTTTGTCTAGTACCTGTGGATTACGAGTAGAGCCACTGACATCTGGCATTGGAACTCTAATAGCTGTGGAGGCAGTAAAAAATATATAGTTAATTTAATTTTCTTTCATTGCCTGACAGAACATGATAATATTATCAAAAAGGAAAAACCTATGTTCAGCAAAATTATTTATTGAGTTACTAACCAGCTTTCAGCTTCTGAGGCTGTCATAAGGTAACAACTGAATGTCGCTACTTTTCTTCGCAGATGTACTACTTAGAAAGATCTGATTAAATTACAGAAGATAAAAATTCACATGTTCACAGGAGAGTGTTCCATTTTCATGAAACTGAATTACATTTACTAAAATATAAAAATATATTTAAAGCTGGTTTTATAAGTAGAGGTTCAAAGCTTGAATATTCACCCTGATTTTAACAATGAATATTCAAACATTGAACCTCTGCTTATAAAATCATCTTTTTATATTCTTTTAAATGTAAATCAGTGCCATGAAAATGTAATGCTCTCCCATGAACATGTGAATTTGTATCTTTTGTAATTTAATAACAACTTTGTAAGTTGCACATCTGTGACGAAATGTCAGTGACATTCAGTTGTTATCTGGTGATGACCTAAGAAGCCAAAAGCTGGTTAGTAACTCAATAAATAATTTTTCTTTCTGACGTCAATTATAGCAATGTGTTAGTTATCCGGTCAAGGGCTTACAAGCATGAACAAATCACATGAAATGTGTAGAGAAGAGACAATGGTGACTGAAGAGGCAGACAGTAGACCATGAAAATGAGAAAGACCGTGGCAATGTGAGGGGTTAAAAAAGAGGGAGAGAAAAGAGTGGCTCAAAGCCAATGGTAGAGAGAGAGTGAAAAGTGGCAGAGGAGATGTTGGTAAGGAAGGGAGAGACTGAAGACAGTGACAGTGGAAGAGACAGATGAGAGGGAGATACTGTATATGTAAGTGCCATTACAAAGAGAGACTCAGTAAAGGGATTTGCTCTTGTGTTAATAGTGCAAATACAGTCACATGTGAACTCTTTTGATGAGTAAAACAGATTGAGGACTGCGGCAGCTAGTTTTTCTTCTTCTTTTACTTTAGCATTTGTTCCGGCTGGTGGCAGGGTCTGCTGAATGGATTCGCTGTCTCCATTTTGTTCCATCATGGGCCATATCTGGGTGTAGCTTTACAGCTTTCAGGTCATTGTACAGGGTATTGGCCCATCCCTGCCTTGTTTGTCTCTCTTTCCAAAGACTTCCATTCAGTAAGTTGCCTTTGCTATTGACTTGTCATCTGCAGCTAGTTCCCCACTCTTGAGGAATGTGATGCATTTGCGTTTTGTGCACTATGAGAAGAACAGTTTTCAGCTGCTTTGTCTATCCATATTTTTTCAGTACTCCATATTCTCTTCTTTGTTGTATTTTCCTTTCATCTGTCCATTTATTTCTGATCCTTTATTCTCAATCTGTAGCACTATCAGTTTCCCTTTGCAGGGTTAAATAAAAGGATGATCCTTACAATAAGGAAACAGCAACCAACCACATTTGAATATGCTGTTTATCAGTTAATCTTCAGCTGACTGTTCATATCCACATATTGTTATTTACATTTTGCTTATGCATATAATTTAGCTTTTGGCAAAACGTCCCTGGTTATGTGGTGCCCTGCAACACAAAAAGATGATAGGAATTGCTTACTTGACCATAAATACGACTCATGATACTGACTTGGTGTAAACAATGTCAGTATCATGAGTCGTATTTATGCTCGAGTAAGCAATTCCTATCATCTTTTTGTATTGTAGGGCACCACATAACCAGGGACTTTTAACCAAAGGCTAAATTATAATCGTAAGCTAAATGTAAATAACATGAATGTGGAAGTGAACAGCCGTCTGATGATGAATTGAAATGTTAGAAACCAGTTACTTAGTAAATAAATATCATAATCAAATGTGGTTGGTTGGTGTTTCTTTATTGTAAGAATCGTCCTGTATTTCATACAAAACCACGGGCTCAAAATGTCAGTTTTTTATTCAACAATCACCAGTCGTGTCTTTCAAGTATATTTTCAATCCAAATTATAGTTCATTATTGGTTTCCACATGCAAATAAACATTATGGTCACACCACTGTGGTAGAATGTTGTTGTTTTGTTTATATAGTTGTAAATATTTTTTGACAAGGTATATGCTCTTTCCATTTCATTCTCTCTTACATGTACAATATTCAGAGTTTTCCACCCAATTTTAATTCACATCTTCTACAAGATATTTAAATTTACTGACTTGTTCTTATGTTAAATGTTGCTATATTTTGTTTTGTTTTACCAGTTAAAATTTTATATTTATTCTACTCTCAGTTCTTTCAAAAAATTGATTGATTTCTTTCTTTTTCATTTTATTTCTTTATTTTCAATTTAAAACTATTTAAAATGATATGGTTTGTTAAGCTTGATAGAAAGCAATGTAAATTATTGTGATAACGTTCTTTTTTATGTTTCTTGCAGGCATGTGTCTCCTGCACTTAAATGAGAGGGTTAAAGCAAAAGAATGTATTTCAAAAGCCATTGATTTGAGCCGCCAAGAATGTTCCTATGTAGCACTTGCAAAAATATACTTACTTGAGAATGACATTGGTGCTGCTGTTAATGTATATAATGCGGCATGCAGGTAAGCCTTCCATGCTGTTTATAGCTAAGTATTATACAGGGTGCTTCAGGGGCAGTAATAAATGTAGAGCATATGGTGGGAAGGACTTACTAACTCACTACTGTAAAATGATTCACAAAGGGAGAGAACAACATTTGGATCAGATTTACTTCAGACATTGTGATTTTTAGTAGTACAACAACACAACATGATGTGCAAGTAATTTCAAGAAAATTGGACCTATAGTAACAGATGACTAAGTTGCCCTCGTGGTGTAGGGGTAGCAGCAGTGGCCCAAGACCTGAGCTCTCAAGGACCTGTGTTTGAATCTAGCCACAGATTAAATTTTATGTTAATTTAAAAGATAATCTGTCAATTGTTGGATTGAGCCACACACGTTTGTTGTTTTTATATATACATTTCAATGAATGTGACCACAATTATTTCTTTTTATTTTCTTTGACTATTTCTGTTAAGTGAAAATCAGATTACTATGATCAAGATGTTACAAATGTGTAAATTGTATAGAGAAGTGGTGTTATCAAAATACTTGTCAGTTAAACTAAGATCAGCTAGAATGTGACATAATGCCTACTGTAAGCAAGAATGACAGAAGATTATTTTATGTTCTATTGCATTGTCTGTTGCTGTATACATATTCATTTGTGTACGGAAAGACTTGTTTCATTACACAAATTGAAAGTTTTCCTGTGTGTTATCCCATTAGTCAGTATTCAGTGTATTTGAAAGTGTGGTTCCATAGATGGATTTAGGATTTAGCGCTTAAAGTCTGATGCGAATATTGCCCTCTTTACGTAAAGCCACTAAATTGATAGTCACATCAGATTATTTATTTACATTATGAAATACATTTCAATGACTAGAATTAATTTACCTCACAGTACAACCAATGTTATGGGCACAAACAAATGGCAGAATGCACAGTTTGCTGGCTTCACTTTTTCAGTGTTAGGGTATCTCCAGAGATTCTAACCTCCTTGTATACTTGTGTCCATCGAGATCAAAGATTATCTCAGACCAACTCTGCCCATGGCAGGAAAAAATTGTTAAATGTTGCAGATAGCAGTGCTAAAATGTTGTCAAATGTTTGTACAGCTTATGGGACAGTGGTAAAAACTTATTAGTTATTCTGAATGATCAATTATGCCACAGAATTTATTTTATTGTTCTTATTGAGATTGAACTACCAATTTTGCATTAATTCAGAATAGACTTTATAGATACTAACATCACCTCTGGCTGTGATGATTTCCAAGACTACAATTTTAAGTTAAAGTGAAAGGCTGAGATCAGTGTTACAAAATTAATAGTAAATCACTGTCAAATTCTAACTATACACTGGCTGTTACTTTTAAAGACATTATAAAGCCAGGCTCAAATAAACTGAAGTATGCAGATCATTCACTGTAATTGACTTGGATACAGAAGCAATTAAATAACAATGCTGATTTCTATTTAACGTTAAAGCAACACTATTCAATATTGACTAAGAGACTAAATACACTGAGCTGAGCTATTGAAACCTCTATATTCCTCTTCCCACACAAGATATTTATAAAAGGATTTTGTTATTTTAAAAGGAAATGACACTGCTCTATGCAACAACGGTCCTCTTGTGTGTATTGGTTCATGGGGTGTTGGCAAACACTACCATTTCACTGAGAACCTTACATTATCACAAAACAATATCATCAATCATCAGTAACCCTCAAAATAATTTCTAAAACATAAAAACACATGAATTCTGTATGAAATTGCGCCATACATTCACAGGAATTCATATATAGGACCTGTGAAAAGCATATTGCAATCCATTGTATGACTATTGTGAATGAAAGTTCTTTACACCTTTAATTATCGATGATTGATTTGGGCTTTACAAGTTTGTCCCTCATCTCTGCAACCAATGTCTGCCAGTGAAGCATTCGGGTGCTAAGAAGTTCCAGGTACCTTATTATTTGCAGTTATAAGTGATTTTGCGAATCACATTAGGCATATATTTGCTGGAAAACTTAAAGCATTTGGTTATTTACTAATTGTCAGTTATGAATATAATATTTGTTGTGATAGTAACAATTGATAAGCTGCCAAATAACATTGGAAATTAGAATTCATGAAAATACACACATTTTTCTATTATATGAGGGGGAGTTGGAAAATTAGTTTCCCCTGTCGACTATGGGCAGAGTTCCATATGAAAGGAAAAAAAAAAAAGTAGAATGAGACATTATAGATCATACATTTCTTTATCTTTCTACATAATTTCCAAGTACATTGAGAAATTTGTCAAACTGCTTTATAAGCTTCAAAAAGCCATCCAGGAAAAAATCTGGGCATAGCATACGAAAGAAGCGTTAAACAGCTATGGGCGAAAGACAACACAGCAGGTGAAAGTGCACGTGCTAGACACCAATTCACCATTGGGTAGAGATTGACCATTAATATGGCAATGCTGAAGTCAAACAAGCCGTTAAACGCTTCTTCCGTATGTAACGCCCAGATTTTTTCCTGGGTGGCTTTTTGAAGCTTATAAAGCAGTATGACAACATCTCGGTGTACCAATGTACTTGGAAATTGTGTAGAAAAATAAAGATATGTATTATCTTTAATGTCTCATTCTATTTTTTCCTTTCATGTGCAACTCTGGAACTCTGGCCACAGTCAACAGGAGAAACTTATTTTCCAACTCCCCCTCGTAATACCTTTCAGATGTCATATACGACACTAGCTAAAACATGGCATTGTCCAGATATGTATTTACTCATTTTTAATCAAGCCTTGAGTTAGTAATTCTCCTATTCCTTCTCACTCTGTCCATCTCCTTGTTTGTAAAAACACTTATGAGAGAATTTATAAGAAATAAGGCTGTCTTGCATAACATACAGAATTGTAGGTGCAGTATCCAAACAAAGAAAGGTAGTAATCAATATACAAATGATATGTAACATTCATACATTCATTTAAATCAAAACTTAATTATAAAAAAATATTTCTTGTTGCTTGTCCAGGATCTAATATGAATAATTCTTTGGTGAGCCCACCCTTGAGCAAACAACATAAAGTTGTCTGTGTGAGAAACATAGAGATATCAAATTCACTCTGCAGTATTTAGTAGATTGCCCTGTGATTTATTAATTGCAATAGAAAATAAAAGTCTCTCTGGAAAATGCTGTTTCTTGAAGTTAAAAGGTAGATCTGTCAGAAGTAATGGGTACTCATTGGATGTAGACTGTTTCATTCTCTTCCTTTCCTTGTTGTCCTATAGAAGTCTGTTGCTTTTTGCCTGCAACCGTGTGTGCTTCACAGTTCAAAGCTATCAACAGCACTGTCACCTTTCAAGAATTTCCTCAAGTTGACTGAATACAAGAGTGTCCTATTAGTATATAAGAAATGGAGTAAAACGTAATGTATGAGGTGTGAGGCTTTTACCAATCGCTGTACAATGGTATAATATTGTGAAGATATATAATCATTTATATAAGTGTTGTGTGTCTGTAAAATCTGTTGTGAATACAGTTAGTAGTAAAGAAGTAATAGTATAAACATGATGCATGATGGTTTGATTTTACATGAACATTACTGTTTGTCCTTTTATCTCATGAACTGTGATAAAATTTTAAAGGTACACACTCAGACGTATGTGTGTGTATACTGTCTGTAAAATTTCCTCAGAGTGTAATTTGTAGTGTAGAAATTATAAATTTTAATTCTATTTGAAATGCCATAGTTTTACTCCAATGAACAATGGAAAAGTAATAAATGAGAGCCATGGCGGAGTGGCCGAGCGCATTAGGTGTTGTGATTGCGTGAATGTATGTGTTTCTTTTTCTGATGAAGACCATGGCCAAAAATTTAAGTTTTGTGAATGTTATTATCTATTTTTGTGTCCGTCAGCAGCTCAGCAAGCCTCTTTATGGTGAGTTGTTACCTATCCTCTGTTATTTATAAGTAGTTTGTAAGTTTAGGGACCGATGACCCCATAGTTAAGTCCCATAAGCTTAACAAATAAACAATAGTAAATAAGAAACATTTTTCCTTTCATTATTTTGTTATGATTGTTATTGAGAAAATGTATAATAAAGGTTTAAAATTATATTCAAAGTTAGTTGGAAGTCACTAGGTACTCTCATTCTCATACAGTGTATTAATTAAATCTCTTTGCAGTGCGGCAGTTTTTTGTGACACCTATTGTTATGCTGTTATATCTACTGAACCATTGTCATGTAAGATTCTCACCCCTACAGCAATTGTAACCTCACAGTGTATCAAATTTTGTTGAAATTGGTCCAGTGGTTAGGACAAAATGTGCTCCATTGTTGTGTGATGCAGCTGATTTTAAAGTATCTCATTGTTTATGTCATATCTTCTAAACTATGTGTTGTACATGATCCTCACACTTAAGACAACCATTATTTGGTATGAAGGTCAAGTGTGCAAAATTTCATAAAGATTGGAACAAAACTAGATTTTTATGTAATACATACATATGGTTGCACTGCTTTGTCTATAAAGATTATTTCTCTTTGTTATTTTTTGTGTTTCTTGTATTCAGTATTATAAAATATAAGTCAATTTTTTTCTAATTTTTGCCAGTTTGAAAGCACCACTCAAATATGAGGCTATTACTTACCTTTACTGCGTAGTGTATATTTGATTCCTGACTCTTGCTATGTGTTTGTAGTGTGTTATGAAATTGGTGAGCATAAAATCAGTTACTGGAAAGAAGGATTTTATGTTCACAACAAGAATTCTTTCATGTATCACTTTATTACTATAAAGTTGACAGAAAAGTGCAGTTAAGAAAAACATTAAAGGTGTTAGTCTTCAGACAAAATAGGCGTTTAAAATGGCTGAAGCACGTTAGTCTAAAGGTGGCAGGCTGTTGTTTGTGAGCTGTAAGATAATGCAAAGAAAACAAAAACTGGTAATTAATTCATTCAATATAGTGTAATAGAATTATTACTACATATGAAAATGTTGTGAGTTCAACATTAGACTCTCCTGCATATGTGGGCACTGTTTTTGACACACTTAAAATATTGATCAGAAACCATTAGGTCCATTTCCAATGCTGGGCACACAAAATGAAATAGTAGGTGATATATTTATAAAAAGAAAATAAAGGAATCTAAATTTTATTGTCAGTAAAGTAAAATAGTGTGTATACACACTTACAAATTAAAAAGTGTATACCTTCTGTTTCTTCAAGAGACATTCCTCTCCTGGCAAAGCAATTTTTCCCAATCCATTGATAGCAAGATGGAATAGTTGATTCTATGCAGTGCAGTACTTGAACACACTTACCAGAAATCACCAATTTTGTTCAAATCATTTGAAGCTTAATAGTAGTAATAATAATACTATTATTTTGGAAATGAAACTGCATCGATAACATTGCAGTTTCTCCTGCATTTCACTACAAATTTTCATCATTGAGACTTCTTGTTATACTACAGTATCAGCTCATAAGACCCTCATTGAACTTTTGATGTTGTTATCTACAAGGTTATTTATGTATATTGTGAAAAGTAAGTCCTATAGCACTGCTAGGGGGCATATCTGAAATCACTTCTTGTTAGAAGACCTCCCTCCATTAAAAATAGATGCTGATTTCTGTTAGCTAGAAACTCTTCAATCCAGTCACACAGTTGATATAATAATCTGTACATTCTTTTGTTCGTTAGGTGACTGTGTGGAATTGTATCGAACATCTTGTGGAAGTCAAACACGACATCCACCTGGGAGCTCTTCTAGGCCTCCCTGCTTCTCTTGGATGAATATCGCAACTGGGTTTCACATGATCATTGTGAACTCAATAGCCAAGCTGTAATTGTGGGCTACAGGATGGGCTGTGAATGTGAGGATAATGCATTTAAGTCATGATTTATGTTGAAGTGGTTTATTTAGGAAAAATAAATACAGGGGCCAATTTTGGTGGAGGAAGTGTAAAAATCTTTCACGTCTTCTAAACCCAACCGTTGTGTTCCATGGCTAGTTACAGAGACCACATTTCATCTCTTCACTGTCAGTAAAAACCTCCAAAAAAGTTTCTTTGCTAGGGCTTGTGCACAACGTCTGTACTGAATTTGCAGCATCTGCACTGATGGTACAGCACATTCTCCCTCACCTCCATTCTGAATGGATAAAATGCTTCAAAACTACTCTCTTCTCCCATGTGTCATAATGGTAAAGCTCAGATTGAGACTTATAACTAAAAGAGGGATGTTAAGTACAACAACAATGAAAACATTTACAATCATAATTTGCAATTTTATTTGCTGGAAACTTTTGTATACTTGTTAATAGTTATTTTCAGTTTATTGGCATCTGCTCTAATAAAGTTATCACTAATAACTGGCAGAGAAATATTTCTTCATCCAGTTCAATGGTTGACATATACTTCTTTTCACATGTACTTGTAAATCATTGAGCAACTCATTTCTGGGGATCAGATCCACCAGAATAACTGAGTTCAAGATTTTAACTTCACACACAGAATTATTAAGAAGTGGAAATAACAATGTCAGGAAATAGATGTTATAATCGATTAATGATGAAAATTCTCCTCAGAGATAATAAATATTGTTGAAATGAGATAGAATGGCTGGCCAGTACCATGTCCGATAGCTGAATGTGTTGTATGTGTGTGTCTTTTGTATGTGCCTGTCGCAGCACGTCGCCACGTCTTTGCGGTGAGTTGTAAACTGTCCTCACGATATTATTAATTCCAACCTGGACTTTCCATTATTATAACTTCCTTATAACATCTATTAAATATTGTTGAAATGAGATAGAATGGCTGGCCAGTATTACTAAAATAGTAGATTCTAGGGAGATTCTAGGGAGGAAAGCAACAACAACTTGGTTAAATTTTGTACTATTCCAGTTATTCTGACAGCATGTTGTCTCACACATAGTCAGTGTAAGCACATCCTCTCCACGCTTTGTCAGAAGAACTGTAGCTATAACCATTCAATCAACAGGCTTCAATGTGTAGAATGTTTGCTCAATACTACACAGTATTAATGTATGCCATACAGACTGCAACCTCCCCCCCCATCCTCTCCCCCCCCCCCCCCCCCACTTAACTCTAACAACAGAACAAATAAAAATAACAACTGAAAATAATTATTACTGTTTGAAACTTAAATTATGACATAAAATACACTTTTATGAACACTGATGTCCATATGAGTGGACTGTTTACTGTCACTGAACAGTGTGTAGAAAGCTACCACCCTACTTTCACATTCTGAGCTTGGGAGACAATGATGCAATCAGGAAACCATTTGCCTTAATAATTAATGCTGCTTTTGAAATTTGGAAAGTGGAATTTTTTTAATGAAGGAGTTCAGTGGTTTATGAATGATATGAGGAAAGAACTCTATTGTATAGCCTCTTACATGTAAAAGAAAAGTAGTGTGAACCAGGGCTAAAATTATTCACTTCATTCATAATTATTTCAGTTAAGATCAAATTTTTGTGATTTATGTCCTCCGTGTAAAAAAGGCAAAGCAATCAACAATTTGGAGATTGGTTAGAAACACCATAGTGCTTTACTAGCCATGGTCCTATTTAGAGGTGGTATATTGTTGTCGTCCTCTTCTGACCTTCGAACTGACTTACACAGTTACAGGGGGACTGTAATGTCCTGCCTCATCTAAGGCAGTTAAATATTCTGTAATGTTATTATTTTTAAACCTCCGGTTACTTATTGTGTTAGAAAAGATTGTAAGAGAAACAGTGTATGGTATTAATGTAATATATTTAACACTCCTGACTCTTAATAGCTTCAGAAAATCCCTTATAAGGTTCAAAATTACATTAAATACCGTTCAGAATGAATATACACTGGAGCTTTAAACTGAAGTACACCACAACGTAAATATGTTGTCACTACAACCCATACATAGGCTACCCCATAAATCTACGTAAACTGTAGTAGCCGCCAGAAAGATCATGCGAAGCATGCACCAACACAAGGCGCCCAGGATAGCAGATGCAGCAAGTAAGACCTGGCCACCAGAGTGCCCACATAACCACAGCAGTGCACTCTTCCAGTGGAGTAACAGCAACTCTGCCAGCATGGCCCAGCCGCGGCCAGTGCGATTTGGGCTGTGCCCAAGCACAGACTCGAGTAAGCACAACGCAATGCTACTTACTATAGTTTGTTGTGTTCTACACAAGTGGCAATGAGTAGGGTCCTCCTCACGCATGTTGTTTTGTTTGTCGAGTTACGCATATTCGTCTAGGCATGGAAGCATTAGTTCAGGTTTTGGTTGAGCAGCAGAAGGAGCACATGGCCATGATGCAGCATGTGATTCCTTCATTGCTTTCAAAACAGTCTTCTTCGGCACCCTTCCCCCCGCCATTCCCCCTGTACGACGAGACGGCGGAAGATTGTGACGCCTATGAACATTGTCTTCGGCAGCATATCCAGGCCTTTCATGTCGTTGAGGCAAAGGTATGACATGCTCTGTTTTTGTTGTGGATATCTCCCTCACTTTAACAGGTGTTGTGGCAGTTAGCGCCGCTGCAACAACCCTCGTCCTTGTCTTTTGATGCGTTATGCTCACTGGTGTCGTCCTATTATCGTCACCGCACGCATGTCGTGGCTGTACAGGTCGAGTTTTATCAGTGCAAGAAACAGCCCCATCAGTCTTACCGTGTCTGGGCCGCTACTTTGCATGGTCTCAGCCACAAGTGCCATTTCGTGATGAAGGAGAATGCTCGGGTTATGGTTCACGATGTCATCGTTCGTTCAGCCCCGGATAGAGGGGTAAGGCACAGGGCCAGTTGGAAGACCCTTCCCTTGAGGAAGTCCTCTCTATTGTCCAACCCTATGAAGTCTCACACGCCATGGGTCAACAGTTGGAAGCCTGGTGCGTCATGTCGGCGGTGCAGCGAGGCACCGATGTGTCCGATGCAGCAGGGGAAAATGAGGTGCGGGCGGTACAAGCTGGCCGTTCCGGCCACTTCCGCCGAGCAAGGAAACAGAGTTCTGACCATCAGCCCCTCTTACTGTACTTCCTGTCATGCTATACTAAACATGGCCGATCACAGGTCTCCGGCATTGGTCCGTTTGTCACAAATGCAAAAACAAAGGACACATGGCAAAAGGTTGTCGCTCAGGGGCACAAGAGGCAGGTTCTGAGGAGATGGATGTAGACATTCAGGAAGTTTCATCGGGTCTGGTGCCCTAGAATACTACAGACAAGCTCTTCGAGGTTTCCATTCTGTCGCTCTGACTCCACCTGCGGTGTCGTTGTTGAATGCTTAAACATACTCAGATGTCGGGTCTCTCTCATTGGCCTCAGTTCACTGACATCTTCTCAAATACGGGAAACAGTGCATTCTTCTGCTAGGGCAATTCAAGACCGACATCACTTGTAAATCAGTCACATGCCCTCTTACCTTTATTGTCATCTGTGGTGCAAGTTCTGCCAACCTTTTTGGATTGGATGCCTTTCAGGCTTTCGGTTTTGCGATTATGGGCACCATTCAGTTGGTCTTGGAAGACGTTCCATATCACTCATTGGAATCTTTGACAGAAGAATTTCGAAATATCTTTGAGGAAGGCATAGGGTGTGTGGTTCCAATTTTCAGGCTCACATAACATTAAATCTGGCTGTGTGCCCGCATGTTTTCTGCGCCAGGCAGATCCCCTTGGCTTTCTGCCCTCAGGTAAAGGCAGAACTGGATCGGCTGACAGCCCTTGGGATGGTTCTCCCTACATCTTCTAGTGAGTGAGCCACTCCCTTCGTTATTGTGAGGATACCTTCCAGTAAATTGCACCTTTGTGATGACTTTAAGGCCACCGTCAATTTCCAGTCAGTGGTAGACACCTACCCACTGCCTCATTCAGAAGTGTTCACCCAGTTAACAGGAGGCCAATTTTTCTCTAAGCTCAAACTTTCGGAGGCTTACCACCAGATACCTCTTGATAAGGACTCCAATCGTCCGTTGGTAATAAACACTCCATTTGGCCTTTTTCAATATCAGCCTGGCCTTCTGGATGGCTGGGGCACCGACAATAATTCAACATTATCTTGTACAGGTCACGTTTGCAATCTCCCACTGCATCAATCACCTTGATGACATAATAGTCACAGGTCGTAATATGAAGGAACACTTGCACAACCTCTGGACCCTTTTCCTCAAATTCTGGTCCGTGGGCCTGCTATGAAATCTCAGTAAATCGAAGTTCTTTCAATTGTCACTCTAGTACTTGAACCATGTCATCTCTAGGCACGGCGTCCAGCCACTGGCAAGTTTGGTGCAGGGTATCAGAGACCTTCTGCGCCCCTCTTTGCTGTGAGAGTTGCAAGTTTTTTTAGGCAAGATTGCCTATTACCACCGGTTCATCCTCAGGGCGTCCACATTGGCTCATCCCATGTACCACCTTCTGCGCAAGGATGTCCCTTTTGAGTGGTCTCCCACATGCGAGCAGGCTTTCGCTTCTTTGAAGGACTGCCTCACATCGGCCCCGTGTTTGGTGACTTACAACCTCTCTAAGCTGTTGGTCCTGACTATGGATGCTTCACAGTATGGGGTGAGGGCAGTCCTTGCCCATTGCAATGCAGATGGCTCTGAGCAGACGCTGGTATTTGTTTCCAAGACTCTTACCCCAGCTCAGGCCCTTTACTCGCAGGTGGAGGAGGCCCTGACCATAGTCTACGCCATGACCAAGTTTCACCCCTTCTTGTATGGTACGAAGTTTCAGTTAATCACAGACCATAAACTGTTAATATTGTTGTTTAGTCCAGCCTCCAAAATTCCAGATAGGGCTGCACACTGACTGCAGCACTGG
The DNA here is from genome assembly GCA_026315105.1 of Locusta migratoria. Lineage (NCBI taxonomy): Eukaryota > Metazoa > Arthropoda > Insecta > Orthoptera > Acrididae > Locusta > Locusta migratoria. The sequence goes on along the minus strand of CM048748.1, from coordinate 443,448,062 downwards.
GCCCTGTTAGTTTCAAAGTACCAGTGTGACATAAATTTTCGCCCTACTGGCCAGCATGCCAACACCGATACACTTTCCAAACTTCCGGTGGGCCCAGATCCACAGTTCGATCAGGAAGAGAGAATATGTTTTGATTTGGATGTCAATCCATGCCAAGCCGTGGATGGCTTGCTGATCACTAGTTTTCAAGTAGTTGCAAAGGCAACGGAAGAGGACAGAGTGCTTCGGCAAGTGGTACTTCTCGTTTAACAGGGGTGGTCTTCCTGGCCTCCAGGCCATGCCTCTGACCCTCTTCACAACTATTTTGTTCTGCGAGACTGCCTCTTCAGTCTTAAAGGGAGTTCTTCTTTCGACTGCGATTACAGATCTCTGGATGGTGGTTCCCACAAGTTACACGAGTGACACTGGGGTGTTTCATGTACTATGTCTTTGGTTCACAGACATGTATATTGGCCCACCTTTGACAGAGAAATAGAACATCTAGTGGCAGCTTGCCCCCAGTGTGCGAGCCAACAAGCGTCTCCCAGATGGCATTCTCTCCTGGCCTGCTGCAACTGAACCCTGTGAGCGCATCCACATCGATTTCGTGGGCCCGTTTTTAAATGGCTATTGGCTCATTGCTTTCCGTATGTGGTTCACTGCTCTTCAACCATTTCTGAGATTACCATCCAAGCACTCTCCAAAATTTTCTCGGTGGAAGGTCTGCCAGTCACTCTAGTATCTGATAATGGGCCTCTGTTTCTTTCACAATCTTTCCAAGACTTTTGTATGCACTTCAGCATTCATCATGTTTGCCGCTCGCCCTCCCTCCCTCCCCCCCCTTTCATCCATAATCAAACGGGGAAGCCGAGTGGAAAAGTACCTACAGGCATTTCCCACTGAAGAGGTGTTGACATTTTTCTTGATGGCATATCGAACTATGGCAATGGGGGAATGCAGCCCCCACAGAGCTCCTTCATGGCCGTCAATCGTGGACTCTGCTGCATCTCCTGAATCCTGATTCGCGCCAGTCTTTGTGCCACGGGGGTGCCAGGTTTTCCGCTGGGTACGTCACTCTGGGTGCAGGGTTAGGTTGCAATCCCTGCTGAATACCTGCAGTTGTCCTGTGCTGCAATGGTCGCATGCTCTACACATTAAGAGTAAGGGATCGGGAGATACGTTATCACCAAAATCAGCTCCATCACAGAACGGACTCCCATCCCCCGTTCCCACAAGCACCAGCTTCTCAGTGGCTGACACACCTGTCCAGAACGGCAGTTCCTCAGGCTAACCTCACCCCCTTCCCATCAGTGACTTCACCTCATTATCAGGGGCCTTGTCTGCTGCATCCCCCTGGGGCTACAAAAGCACCACAGGCACCAAAGAATACCCAGCAAGAGCTTCCCCCCTCCCCCCCCCCAGGCTGGCCCACTGTCTGAGGTGGAAGGTGCCACCACCATGTAGTCTTTGCCTCCATCTATACTGCCTCCTCATCCACCTAATGACATGGTCATGGACACAGAGTTCAGCAGCTTATTGCAGTTACTGTAATGGGCTCTGGTGGGGTGACGATGGGGGCCTTTTCATGCAGGTCATTTCTGCCCAACTGGAAGGTCTCAGTTAGAGGGTTGGCCGATCCTCTCGACTCCAGCACTGCAATTGATGTGAAAGTCATCTCTCCATCCAGGTGCTCCACCTCCTGACTTCGGGAACCACCGGTTCATTACCCCCCGAAGAAGGAGGAGTGTAATAGCCGCCAGAAAGATCGTGCATGGTGCACATCACCCATGACAGCAGACGCAACAAGTAAGGCCTGGCCACCAGAGTGCACACGTAGCCTCGGCAGCGCGCTCTACCAGTGGAATAGCAGCAATTCTGCCAGCATGGCATGGCCGCGGCCAGTGTGATGGGGGCTGTGCCCTAGCATGCTCGAGTAAGCGCTGCACAGTGCTACTTACTATCGTGTGTTGTGTTCTACATAAACACTGTTCACAACCAACAGTTATAAAACAAATATCTATAATTTACAAATTCTTATTATATGTAGATAATAGAAGTACTCATCTTTATCAATGTAAAAAAAATAAATAAACGCCACATCACATTTATTGAATATACGTATTTCAATCAATGAAATGATAGGTAACTACACTTTCCCTGTGCTCTGAGCGTATTACAAACCATTGAACTAAAATATCCTTTTTACTTAAATATTTCATTATAAATACTTTTCAACAATCTTTTTCTAAACATCCAACCAAAACTCATAATATTTCCTTTCCCTCTTTTTTGCTGACAGTTTTGTGTGTTAGTCAAGACACTCAGAAATTAAGTTTCTTTATATCAAATATATAATTGTATCAGTCCTATTCAATCCCTTTTCTAATACACAGTATTTTCTTTAAATCAAATTAATATTCTCTTTTCATTTAAATATTTTATGGAGCTATGCTTGACTTTATACCATTATCACCAAATAACAGCAGTATATTTGTTTTGAACACTCCTTTACTTTGGTAGCATATTTTTATTTTATCAATAGATCAAAGATACTAATATGTTTATCAGATATTTTCAAATTACAATAGTAGTTATAATTTGCTACTTCGTTCCTTTTTTTGTTTTGTAAAACTTTCTTTCAAACTATATGATACACTAGCTTATATGCCCGTGCTTCGCAACGGTTGTTAAAAAGGGACCTGTGTATGTCATGGGTTTTAGGGTACCAGACCTAGGTCAGCAAAAAGAGAATTCTTGTTTAATCGCTTTGTCAGTAAACAAAGTTATCCTAGCCAAGATGTCAACTTCAAGCAGAACTCATTGTCGGAAACGATGAATGTTCATTAAGTTTTTCATACAAAAAGTGAAATTAATTTATGTCCGTACTCTGGAACGATGTAAATTCGATGGTAGGTTGTATTCATTAAGACTGTGGTGTGTAATTGTTTGGCGTAAACTATTTACAACACTTCGATCGTTGAGATGAGAAATAATAACAGTGCCATGTTTGGTTCTACGGTGTAGTACTAAACTGTTTATCTCTGACAGTAAGTGTATTCTGAAGTATTAGAATGTTGCAGTGTTGCACTGGGAACAATGTATTTATGTATGCAGTGATCCCTATTATCGAAAACTTGATGAATGCTGAAAGTCTGGTAATTCAATCAACACAGGAGTTCATGTCTGTCTAAATAAGACGACATGGTGGTTTCAATGTGCGATAAAGTAAGTCTGAGTAATCGTTGAAGGAATGGCGTCAGCTGATCGTCTGTATAGAACTTTCCATTAAATATAGTATATCCAGTGAATTGTCTTGACTGTGTTAGCAGCATCGACCACTCTTTCAACTAATACATGTTCCCATGTCCTGCAGTGGTTACTTCGTAAAGCACAAAGTTGAAAACGACCTTCTGTAATAGAACTACACATTCAGAACTCTAAGTACAATTGTCTTTGCAAAAGAAGACGTTTTTCTCTATCTTAATGTAGTCCGCACCAATAGTAAGTAATTATAAATTTTAATCACAATATTGTACTGAACAATTATGAAAGCAGAGAAGTTTCTTATGAGTTTGTCACTCGAGTGTGTATATTATCTCTAGTGACAGGCACAGAGCAGAAATATCTGTGGAGTAAGCATTCAGATGCACAGAACAGATTTTATGTCAACATAAGGTGGAAATGTCACGCGATATTGGGGGAAATCTACTAATCGCTGACTTCATCTTTGTTCCGTTAAGACGGATGACTATGTTTAAATGCCCCTTTTAGCGATGCTTCCTCGAATTTTTTGTTGCTTCTGCGACACATTTATTATTTTATGTTATGTGGTTGCCCTGCGGAAAGAAGGTGGGGCTTATTTGAAGCAAAAGCGGTACAAATCAATCGTAAGAGCAAATAAATGTGTGGAAAGAGTGGATTTGTCTCAATATCACGTGGTAATTAGAGCTTAATGTTGAGAAGATGCACAGATGCAGAGATATTTCTACTCTAAGCACAATTTAGTGGTTATACTATTCTAACCTCCTTGGGTTGTACCCGTCGAAAGATGCACTTCTTTTCTTTCCATGACACTGCAGAGCATAAGGGATACAGCTAGGGGAACAAAATATTGTGTCCTACCCATGTTAAATTTTACTTGCAGTGGCAGCAGTTTAGTTTGCTATAGTTGGCAACGAACTATTCGCTTTAGGAGGATGATTAATTTACTGGAGAGAATAGCATAAATTATTTATTTCATCGTGAACATAAAGAATTACTCCCCTTTTTCTACGTGGCTGATTTTTGAAAAAGCATTCTACAGCCACTGCCAACATCAGCACACAACGCCACTGCCGTAAGTAAAATTTCCCCTTCTTGTAGTGTATTACACCATAGTTATGAGAATGAAAGAAACTCAGCAACACCCTAATTAGTTATTTGGTGTACTATGTAACTAACGTCGCCTCACTTTGTACTTTCCTGTACTATGGCGTTTTCGAGGCATTCGTAAACAGAATGGACTCAAGATGTAATAGGTATGCACCGAAAACAGAAATGAAACAACATAAATTTGGTTTTCCTTGCAAAGAAATCTTAGTAAATAAAAACATCGAAAGACGTGAAGGAAAGTCGTTATTTTATAAATTCAAATCATACCCATGAAAAGAATCACTTTTTTTCCTTTCCATGGCATTGCAAGGAATTGTCGTACCTGGGTTAAATTTTACGTGCAGTGGCAGCGATTTAGTATTTTAACGTTGGCAATGAAATATTCACTTTAGGGGGATCATTAATTTACTGATAGGAATAACATTCATTATTTCATTATCAACACAAAGAATTATTCCCCTCATTGTACGTGACTAATTTTTCAAAAAGGATTCAACGGTCATTGCCAACATCATTACACTACACCACTGCCGTAAGGAAAATCGCAGGCCTTGTTTCATTGTATTACACTATTTATGTGAATAAAAACGCAGCATCGCCATTTATTAGTTATTTGCAAGGTTAGAATACCTCCTTGGTTATTTGGTATACTATGTAAGTAACAGCGCCTCTGTCAGATCTTTGCTATACTGCACTTCAATCCAAGCATAGCATACACCAGAAACTTCAAATTACTATATCTTTTCTTCTTCTGATCCGATTTTGATGAAATGAAGCTTGTATGTTGCCCCCAAGGTACTCTCAGTTGACCTATGAAACCCCGTGAAAGTTCTTACAGTACTCTTGGAGATTTGCTGTACTACACCACGATATCTTTCCTTCCTCTGATCCGATTTTGATGAAACTAAGCCTATGTTACTCTCCAAACTATTCTCAATTTACCTGTGGAAACGCATGAAAGTTCGTGTAGTACTTTTGGAGATTACCTTCAACAAAAAGACATACACACTGGCTTTTAAACAATTGATTAATTTACGATATTTTTATTTTCTCTCATTTGTTTCTTAACTATTGAAGCCTTTATGTAACCGCACGATGTGCTCAAGTTACGTGTGAAAATCCCATGAAAGTTTCTCAAGTAGTTTTGGAGATAAACGTGTTTGAAGAGACAGTCAGACATGACGGTCATAGATAAAAAATTTCAAATTACTGTATTCTTTTTTTTCCGTGATCCGATTTTTATGAAATGAAGTCTATATTTTGTCCAGAGTTACGCTCAAGTTACCTGTAAAAACCGCATGCAAATTTGTGAAGTAGTTTAGGAGATAAGAGGTTTTTAATACTTGAGCAAACTGACACGACAGTTACTGAAAACACTTAAAATTACGATATCTTTTGTTTCCGTGATCAGATTTTGATAAAATTATGCCTATATGTTGACCCAAACTTTTCTCGTGTTTCCTGTGAAAACCACATGAAGATTAGAGTATTTTTGAAGATTTAAGAGAACAGCGACAGGTCTACATTTACAGATTTATTATTAGTATAGATAAAATATGTATTCCTTTTAATTTTATTATGCCTTCAGGCTTATTTCTGTTTTATTGATTTATGTGTGCCACATACAGCTCTATGCTTAAGAGTGATTGCTGACTAACTGTCCCCTCTGACTATCTTTTTAAGTAGATTTAGAGAATGAAGAAAAATAAATCTCATGGCACCACACCACTTACAGTTATGTATTTACATTTAATTGATCTTGAAGTAAGCTTGGAGCCTACTTCAGGTGTTGGCATTGAAACCTAAGTCACTCTCAGGTGTTTGATGGTTACTTGCAAGATCTCCAAATAATTTTATTGGTTCCAAGTACTAAAGTTATTACCTTTCTATCCATCACTATCAAAATTTTATTCAAGTATAGGAAGGCAAGTTGGTCTATTAAACTTTCTGCAACTCACAGAAACCAATTGCACACAATTTGTAACCAGAGGTAGTCAAACCATATCAATAATGCACATGACCCACATGTGGCTCAGTGAAATCTCGCATAATTAATAAAAACACAGCAAGACTGCTTTATTCAAATTTCCACGTCAACTCCACTTGGAATTGACTACCACCCAAATCACGAACCAATACCCAATAGGTACATTAATGCCACACAGCATTAATTTCAATTGCCATTTTAAAACTAACTAACACATCCAATATACTATCACTTCCACAAAGGAAAGAAAATTACAAATATTTCCCAACGTCCCTTGTAATAACATCCTGTTTTGAAAATGATGTTAACTTTGCGATAGACATTGACTTACGCAACCCCTAACAGCTATTCTACCTCTAAGCAATCAGCTCAGAACTCACAAGAAACTACCAGTGAACAATAAATCATCAGGAGATCTTCATCTTTCACTGTACAATAATAATTAATATTCCCTTTCAAGTTGAAGTACTCTTTTTCAATGTTGTCTTCTTTGGCATATTGGAATTATCTTTAGCATCTTGTTTGCATTTAAAATATGTCTATGAGTTCTATTGAATATCTTTGGCATTTCATTGATGTAAAATCCAGAACACACCTCAAATAAATAAATTTTAGTTCAACAAAAATAATTAAAATTTATAATCCAGTGAAACTTTTGAAAATTATTTTTTTAATACTTAATATTAAATTAAAGAAAAAGGAAAAACAAATCCACCTTAATAAGTTGAAGGAAAAAATTTTGAAAACTCCATAATGAGCCAATAGAGTAAATTGTGCCATTACAGAAATTACAGTTTAACATGGATTCCAAACCACGAAGTTACTCAACATTTTTCACATCAGCAGTATTATCAGAGGTGAAAGAAGTGGAAAGTGCCAGGTAAAAATTCTAAGACTTCTTGTGGATTGGAGCCGTGACCTTTGGATTCATAGTCTGACACTCTACCACTGTGCTACTGATCCATACACTCTTTTGAGTACCTCTTCCAAAATTTTCATTAAACATTATTATAGCTACTTCTGTTATTCATACTTTGAACTCACAAAGCCTCAGCACCTTACTATAACTGTAATGTTTCATATTGGAAAAAAAAATCTGTTTTCAGTATTGCTTGTAATAATTAATTTAATGCCCTAAAAATTGTCAAATTGTTTCAGCATATACCCAGAAAATTCTGATCTTGCTACAACTCTTGGTTTACTTTACATGAAACTTAGAGAGTATCAGAAAGCTTTTGAGAAGTTGGGTTCTGCTTTAGCACATAACCCATCTTCTGCAAAATCATTGTTGGCAATGGGATCTATAATGCAGGTGAGTAATTTATTTGATGTTTATGTTGTTGGGCAGAGGTGTTTGGCTTAGATGCAGTCTTTAGTGAACTGAGATAAAAAAAAAACCTTCCTAAAAATCATTCATGAATCCATTTCAATAACCTAGAGATAAAAATATAAGATTGAATAATGTTGTTGTTTTCAGTGTGCAGACTGGTTTGAAGCGTTCCACACTACCCTTTCCTTTGGAAGCCTTTTCATCTGAGAATAAGAATGGCAGCCTACATTGTTTTGTATCAGCATACTATATTCGTCCCTTGCTTTCCCTCTACAATTTTTACCCCTCATACTTACTTCTAATGTTAAGCTGATGATTCATTGATGTCTCAAAATATGTCCCACCAATCTATGCCTTCTTGTAGTCAAGATATGCTAGAACTTTTCTCCCCAATTCTGTTGAGCATCTCCTCATTAGTTACAAGATCTACCCATCTTATCATCATCATTTGTCTGTAACAACACATTTCAAAAGCTTCTATCACATTTTTGTCTGAACTTATCATCCATGTTGCACTCCCAAGGAGTGTTACATTAAAGTCATACACTTTCAGAAAGCACTTCCTAACATTTAAATTAATATTTGAAGTTAACTAATTTTGCTTCTTCAGAAATGTTTTTCTTCCCAGAGCCATTCTGCATTTTATAACTTCTTTACTTCAGCCATTAGAAGTTATTTCGATAATCAAATAACAAAACTCATCTACTACTGTTATTGAGGGATATTTTTGAGAAGGATGGTTTGCTTACTCACACTTTATGTCCGATGAGCTGCAGAAAGGCATAATTAATGAAATACAAATTAGAGCTTTCAGCCATTACGGCCTTCATAATTTAGACACACACACACACACACACACACACACACACACACACACACAAACACGAGACAGTCATCTCTGTTTGCTGTTACCATCTACTTTTATTGTCTCATTACCTAATTAATTCCTTCTACATTGCCTAATTTCCTTTCACTGCATTCCATTACCTTTGTTTTAGTCTTCTTAATGTTCATCTTATACCCTCCTTTCAAGACACTGTCCATTCTGTTCAATTGCTCTTTTTTTTTTCTTACCTGGAACTTTAATTCCTTAATTTTGTCAGTGATACTTCCGTTACTGTTATACTTCACTGAAATAAAATGAACTTGCCTTCAGTCACAAAATTATATTTTATTGGTACACAGTGTATCATCAGGTGCTTCTGATTTTTTACATATATTCAAAGACCTGGGTCTGTCAAGATCAAAAAATTGGTTGTAACAGTATGGAAAACTTTTGAAAACAGATTAAAGAGATTTTACATTTGACTGATTTATAAAAAAGTGGTTCTCAAACAAGTCAGTTGCAGTATGATAATTGTCTGCCCTGGAGCACATTTGTAGGGATAAATAATCATCAACAGAAACACTTCCCATCTTAAATCATATTGTGGAATAACAACAACTCAAAGACTTACAGCTCTGAAGATGTCCCATTTGTGTATTACTAAGATTCTCTTTACAAATAAAGGTATTTAATTTTATATACACAAAAAATGTTTGTTTTTTATTTATATAAAAAAGATACAGATTTTTAAATTTTCTACATTATAAATTTATAAACTTGTATTATTTCATAAGAAGTTTGTGGAAACATTAATTATGGTTGTAGGTTGCCAAGTGTTTTGTAATGCTAAGTATTTTAAGTAACCAGAAAAATGGTTCTGTACCAATAAAACACAATTTTGTGACGTGAGTTGGTTTTATTTTACTTTAATTCCCTCTCCAAATTTCTTCTTGCATTCCTTTGCTGCTTGCTCAATGTATAAACTGGATATCGGGGAAAAGCTACAACCCTGTCTTACTTCCTTCCCAACAACTGCATCTCTGTGATGTCCTTCAACTCAAATAACTGCTGTCTGGTTTTTGTACAAGTTCAATATAACTCTTTGCTCCCTATATTTTACCCCTGATACCTTCAGAATTTGAGAGTGGATTCCGGTCAACATTGTCAAAGCTTTCTTCAGAACTGCAAATGCTAAATACGTATGTTTGCCTTTTCTTAACCTATAAGTCTACCCCCCCCCCCCCCCCCCCATGAACCACAGACATTGCCTAGGTGGGGTGGCTTGCATGCCTCAATGATACAGATAGCCGTAACATAGGTGCAACCACAGTAGAGGGGTATCTGTGGAGAGGCAAGAAAAATGTGTGGTTCCTGAAGAGGGGCAGCAACTACAGCAGTAGTTACAGGGGTAACAGTCTGGATGATTGACTGAGATGGCCTTGTAACATCAGCTAATGTGGCTTTGCCTCACAGTTACTGCAAATGGCTGGAACCAAACTACAGCCGTTACTTTTCCAGAGGACATGCAGCTCTACTGTACAAAAATATGTGGATGGCATCCTCTCGAGTAAAATATTGTGGAGGTGAAATAGTCCCCCATTTGGATCTTCAGGCAGGGACTTATCAGGAGGATGTGATCATCAGGCATCCTACGGATCAGAGCAGAGCATGTTAGATCCCTTAATCGAGTAGGGAAGCTAGAAAAAATAAAAAGAGAAATGGATAGGTTGAACTTAGTAGGGATTAGTGAAGTTCGGTGGCAGGATGAACAGGATTTCTGGTCAGGAGTTATCACAGGAGTAGGACTGATAATGAATAAGAAAATAGGAATGCAGGTAAACTACTATGATCAGCACAGTGATTGCATTATCATTTTCAAGACAGAAGCGAAGCCAACACCGACAACAGTAGTACAGGTTTATATACCAAATAGCTCTGCTAATAATCAGGAGATTGAAGAAATGTATGAGGAGTTAAAGGAAATTATTCAGACAATTAAGGGAGAGGAAAACTTAATTGTGTTGGGAGACTGGAATTCGGTAGTAGGGAAAGGAAGAGAAGGAAAAATAGTAGGTGAATATGGACCGGGCAGAAGGAATGAAAGAGGAAGTCACCTGGTAGAATTTTGCACAAAACATGATTTAATCGTAACAAACACCAGGTTTAAGAATCACAAAAGAAGGTTGTATACATGGAACAGACCAGGAGACACCGGAAGGTATCAAATAGTTTTTTTAATGGTAAAACATAGATTCTGGAACCAGGTTTTAAACTGTAAGACATACCCAGTGGCAGATATAGACTCTGGCCATAACCTTATTGGTCATGAACTGTAGGCTGAAACTGAAAAATCTGCAGAAAGGTAGGAATATGGAGCTGGGACTTGGATAAATTGAGGGAACCTGAAGTTATTAAGAATTTCAGAGGGAGAAATGGGGGGGGGGGGGGGGGGGAATAAAATAGTAGTGAGGAATGGGTAGCATTGAGAGATGAAATAGTGAAGGCAGCAGAGGACAAAATAGGTAGAAAGGCAAGACTACAAAAAATCTTTGAATATCCCAGGAAATACTAAATTTGATTGATGAATGGAGAAAATATAAAAATGCAGTAAATGAAACAGTCAAAATGGAGTACAGACGACTAAGAAATGAGATGTAGAAGAAGTGCAAAATAGGTAATCAGGAGAGGCTTGATGGCAAATGCAAATCTGTAGAAGAATGTATAAGAAGGGAAAAGTAGATACTGCCTACAGGAAAATAAAAGACACATTTGGGAACAAGAAAAACAGCTCTACAAATATCAAGAACTCATCTGGAAAACCAATTCTCAGTAAAGAAGGGAAAGCTGAAAGGTGGAAAGAGTACATAGAGGAGCTCTACAAAGGAATTGAAATTAGAGACAATGTTGTAGGAAGGGAAGAGGAAGTAGATGAAGATGAAATTGGTTACACTATACTGAGATATGAATTTGACAGACCTAAGTCGAAACTAGACATCTGGAGTAGACGACATTCCCTCATAACCACTGAAGTCTCTGGGAGAGCCAGGCATGACAAAAGTATTTCACCTGGTGCATAAGATGTACGAGACAGGTGACGTATCCTCAGACTTCGAGAAAAATATAACAATCCCCATTGCAAAGACTTAAGGTGCAGACAGGTGTGAAAATTACAGAACCATCACTTTAATAAGTCATGGTTGCAAAATTTTAACACAAATTATTTACAGAAGAATGGAATAGCTGGTAGAAGCTGACCTCGGGGAAGATCTGTTTAAATTCAGGAGAAATATAGGAACACGGGAGGCAATACTCACTTTATGGCTTATCTTAGAAGATTGATTAAGGAAAGGCAAAACTACATTTTTTAGCTTTTGTAGATTTATAGAAAGCTTTTGACAATGTTGATTGGAATACACTCCTTCAAATTCTGAAATCAGTAGGAGTAAAATACAGGGAACGGGAGGTTATTTACAATTTGTACAAAACTCAGACAGCAGTTATCAGAGTTGAAGGGCATGAAAGGGACACCGAGGTTGGGAAGGGATTAAGACAGGTTGTAGCCTTTCTACAGTGTTATTCAATTTGTACATTGAGCAAGCTATAAAAGAAAGCAAATGCGTTTTGCCAATGACATTGTAATTCTGTCAGACTTGGCAAAAGACCTGGTAGAGCAGTTGAACGGAATGGACAGTGTGTTGAAATGTGCATATAAAATGAACACTAACAAGTTCAAAACAAAGGTAATGGAGTGCAGTCTAAGAAAATAGGGTGATGCTGAAGTAATTAAATTATGTAATGAAACAATAAAAGTGGTAAATGAGTTTTGTTACTTGGGCAGTAAAATAACATGTGATGGTTGCAGTACAGAGGATATAAAATGCCAAATGGCAATGGAAAAAAATCATTTTTGAAAAAGAGAAATTAGTTAAAAATCTAAAATTAATTTATGCATAAGGAAGTCCTTTCTGAAGGCATTTGTCTTGAGTGTTGCCTTGTATGAGAGTGAAACGTGGACGGTAAACAGTGTGGACAGGAAGATGATAGAGGCTTTTGAAATATGGTGCTAAAGAAGAATGCTGAAGATTATGTGGGTGGATCGCATAACTAATGATGAGGTATTGAATAGAATTTGGGAGAAAAAGAATTTTTGGCATACTTTCACTAAAAGAAGAGATAGATTGATAGAACACATTCTTAGACATCAAGGAATTGTGAATTTAGCGTTGGAGGGAAGTGTGTGGGGTAAAAATCGCAGAGGGAGACTAGAGATGAATACAGTAAGCAGATTCAAAGGGATGTAGGATGCAGGTCTTATGAAGAGATGAAGAGGCTTGCTCAGGATAGAGTAGGGTGGAGAGCTGCAGCAAACAGTCTCCAGACTGAAGACCACAACAGCAACATGCTAATTTCTATAATTACGGGTGGAAGAAACCCAAAAAAATATTAATGAGCATGTTTTTATCCTGGTATATTCATATAAAGAAAAAAAACTCCATCTTGAGGTTATTATTATTAATGGAGACATCTTGTAAATTCACTGTAATCTTGTAAAATTGAATAAACCAGTAAGTACCAGAAATCCATTATCTAAGCTATAAATAGTACATAATTGTTTGCAACATGCTTGTTCATGCAATCACCATTTAAATGTGTGGAAATCCTTATAAAGGACTTTCTTGTTCACTGTACCTCTTAATAAGGCCGAGCAAGATAAACCTTCAATGTTCAAACAACTTACGGGTTTGCTGCCGGGCGACGTTGTCGACAACCGCTGATGTTTCGATAGGAGGACACCCCGCCATTTCCAAGCCACAACTGCAGTTGTGCCTTGAGAATGGCAGGGTATCCTTCTGTCAAAATATCAGCAGTTGTTGACAATGTCACCTGGCAGCATACCTGTAAGTTGTTTGAACATTCATTTCGCCAGGAAAAGTTAAGACAAACCTTTTATATTTTACACCATCACTGTCCACCTGCCGCCCATTCTTACACTTGCATTCTTATGGCATATGGGTTTCCATCATTATATCGTCCATGCAAACAATATAGATTGTTTGACTTACCCAAAGCACAGGCTCGCCGATAGACACAAAAAAACACAAATGAAAACACTCAAACATTCAAGCTTTCGCCACCGCTGGCAGCTTCTTCAGGAAAAAAGAGGGGAAGGAAGTAGAGGAGAAAGGGAAGGATACGGGTTTTAAGGAAGTGGAAAAGGAGTCATTCCAATCCCAGGAGTGGCAGGACTTACCTTGGGGGGAAAAAAGGAAGGCAAACAAATACACACACACTCACACATATCCACATGCAAACACACCTACACAGACATTTGTAGAAAGCAAAGAAGTTGGACAGAGATACCACGCAAGTGGCTCTGCTCTTGATCGTGTACACCTTCTGGGTTACAGGACTGGAGTAAGTGGTGGTGGAAAGGTGCAATAGGCCAGGTTTTACAACGGGGGCGGTGACATGGGTAGAAGCCAGAGGGTAGGGAAGGTGTTTTGGGGATTTCATAGGGATGGACTAGGAGGTTAGGTGGGCGGCGGAAAGAAACTCTCGGTGGAGTGGGAAGGATGTCATGAAGGATGGATCTCATTTCAGGTAGGATTTAAGGAAGTTGTAACCTTGCTGGAGGGCCACATTCAGAGTCTGCTCCAGTCCCGGAAAGTATCCGGTGACAAGAGGGGCACTTTCGGGTTCTTCTGTGAAAGGTTCTGAATTTGGGGGGATGAGGAAGTGGCTCTGGCAATTTGCTTCTGTACCAGATCAGGAGGATAGCTGTGGGACTGTGAAAGCTGCTATTAGGTTATTGGTGTACTGGTTCAGGGATTCGGGACTGGAGCAGACTCATTTGCCACAAAGACCTAAGCTGTAGGGAAGGGAACATTTGATGTGGAATGGATAGCAGCTGTCATAATGGAGGTACTGTTGTTTATTGGTTGGTTTGATGTGGATGGATGTGTGAAGTTGGCCATTGGACAGATGGAGGTCGATATCAAGGAAAGTGGCATGGGATTTGGAATAGGACCAGGTGAATTTAATGGGACCAAAGGAGTTGAGGTTGGAGAGGAAATTCTGGAGTTCTTCTTCACAGTGCGTCCAGTGAGTCAACCTCAACTCCTTTGGCTAAACATGCCTTGGTGCACGGCCAGCACAACTTTGCACAGTGTTACACCATCCGGGTTATCTGGATACTTCCCACCAACACCAACCTTTCAGAACTCCGGAGATGGGAACTTGCCCTTCAGCATATTCTCTCTTCCCGTTGCCCACCTGGTCTCAACCTCCGCTAAATTCAAATTCCCGGCCACCATTTTTAACATCTTTGCCTTGGTTCTGTGGACAGAGCCTCCTGCCTCAAGTGGTACCTCTTTCCAACCTCTTTGCTTTCTACAAATGTCTGCCTAGGTGTGTTTGCACGTGGATATGTGTGAGTGTGTGTTTATTTGTTTACCTTCCTTTTTTTCTCCTTCTGGGATTGGAATGACTCCTTTTCCACTTCCTTAAAAACCCATATCCTTCCCTTTCTCCTCTCATCCCTTCCTTTTTTCCTTAAGAAGCGACCAACAGTTGCGAAAGCTTGAATGTTTGCGTTTTTTTTTTTTTTTGTGTGTGTCTAGCCTGTGCTTTGGGTAAGTCACACAATCTTTATTTTTATACGTATATCTGAAGTAGGAACCACCTAGCAATGGAAAGTTCTGGTCCCCCCAGGGGCTCACAGTTCTTTTGTCCCCAACAGGGGACCGATAACCTCAGCAGTTTGGTCCCCCTATCCCAACCAACCAAAGTTCTGGTTGGAATTCAACAGTACAATGACGATAGTTTGTAACTCACTGCAAACACATTTGTCCCGCTGGGACAGCCTCTTAAAATACATAGTTTTTCATACATATGCAACTTAGCTTTCAGCCACATATGGTCATTCAATCACTCACACACACCTCACAACTTCCTGAGTAATATTCTTTGATGATGCGATGAGGGGCGGAATGGAGGGGGGAACAGGAAGGATGCACAACAGCAGTGGGGATATATAGCATTGCCTTCGTATGATGATGATGATCATGATCATGTGGCATGTATGGCTATTAGCCTGTTTGGTGCAAGTCTTTTTTAGGTGATGCCACAATGAAATGAGAATGATGACGAAGTAACACCCAGTCCCCGAGCAGAGAAAATTTCTGACCTGACCTGGAATCGATCTTGGGGCCCTTGCCCCAATATAGTGCAAGTGCCACCCTTTGGTTGGCACTTGCACTATTTGGTAATTACATAATTGATTGAGGATATGTCATGAGCTTAAGTTATGTAATTTATAATATGTTAATGTTAATTATTTGTGGTACAATAGTTTTAGATTATTAAAATTCTTATTTTTGTTTTTGTTAACATAATGAAACAGAGCAAAATTTTGTCAATAATTTAATAGTAGTTTAAAGATGAATTAACATAGGTATTGAACTTTTAGTAATATAGTACGGGGCAGGAGAGGAGTTAGTGTCTGTAGGGAGAGACAGAGGGGGAGAAATCGGAAAGAGAGAGTGTGAGAGATGGGCACAGTGAGAGTGTGAGAGAGGCACACAGTGAGAGAGAGAGAGAGAGAGAGAGAGAGAGAGAGAGAGAGAGAGAGAGAGAGAGAGAGAGAATTATTATCCCTTGTATTTACTTCAAAGTATGTACCACTCTCTCCTCCTACTCATCACCCTCTGTGTGTGTGTGTGTGTGTGTGTGTGTGTGTGTGTGTGTGTGTGTGTGTGTGTGTAAATTTCTATTCTATTGTGACTGTTATGGTTTTGAATGCTGGAGATATTTAAAATTTTGAAAAGGTGGGTTGTTAGCTAAATCTATCTCTTCATTTAAGATTCTGTGGGGTGATTTTTTTTGTTATGAATGAGGATCTCTAGTTGTTCTAGGAGGTTCGTTTTTATGCCTTTGTCAACTGTGTGTAGAATTTCGAGGTTGTTTTTTTTATGTCTGTGGTCGAATGATTATTTTGTTCCAGATGGGGTGCAAAACTGGATTTACTTAAGTTATTTAGAGGGAGTACATCCTCATGTTCTTTGCATCGGGTATTGAAGTTTCTTCCAGTTTGTCCTATGTAGTAGCAGGCACAACTGTTACAAGTTAGTTTGTATATCCCTGATTTGTGATATGGTGTACTGGTGGATTTAGTGTAGTGAATTATTTTTATTGGATTTTGTTGTTTGTGTGGAAGCTTCTTTTTGCATTATGAGGTTTTTTTTTATAAGTTTTGCAACTGATGTGAAATGTTCCCAAGGAAAGGCATACAAACATATTTTATTTTTTCTGTTGTTGATGGTTGGTTAGTTAATGTTGTATTGATGGTCTTCATTTTTGCATCAATTTGTCAACTATGGATGTGTCATCGGCATTGTTGCTGACTATTGTTCTTAATATGTCTAGTTCTTGGTTTTTTTACAGCAGGTTCGGCATGAATTTTGTTAATGGAGTGGAGCACTGATCTAAAATATGCTTGTTTGTGTTGGTATGGATGACATGATGTGTTATTTGTAACAACATCTGATGTGGTTGGTTTTCTATAGACCTGAAATTTGTGTTTGTTGTTTTGGCTTCTGATATTTAGATCAAGAAAATTGATTCCTTGTTGTGTCTGGTGTTCAACTGTGAACTTTATTTTGAGGTGTATGTTATTGAAAGACCACGGATTTTTAGGTCATAAAAATGTGTACTTTAGGCACCTAAAATAGGCTCCTTCAGTAGTTCATTTAGGCTTTATAAAACCTAAAATAGCCTCTAATAAAAATGATGGAGAAAAAATAAAAATAAATTAAAATACGCAGTGTTGACAGTGTTCATCATCTTATTAGTCATTAAAACAAGGAGAATGCATATTTACTCAGTTACAGAGTGCAGAAATCTACAATATTAACGTTGAACATAACTCCAAATATTTTTGAGTTCCTGCAAGATAAAGATCTCCGTAAAAAAATATGTAGCAATGGTTTAATTAATAGATTCGTAGTTTCACATGTTCTGACTATAGTTGCCTTCACAATAAATAACCAAAATCTTGTCTAGATTTTCTAACTGTGGCGATTGTCTGTCAGAATCAATTTATGCGCTGAAAAATAATGTTTTACATAAACAGATGTGACATGAGCGTACTTCATTTTTGACACATGTTCGACAGGAATGCTGCAGTCAGGAGTGCTGGATTTTCCACTAAGTATGTTGGCAGCTGCACACAACTCCTTCAGGCCAGTGTTCTTCTGCAAAACCGTTTGCATTTTTGTCCATACTTTTTCCCCTACTTCACCTGGTGCTTCGTAAATTTTCATTTTGACTTCTTCAAGCAAAGAAATATTGTCGTAGATAGGTCTCCCTGAGCCTTCTAATTGTGAAATTATTCTTGCTATAAATGTGTAGTGGGCCCTAATGCAAGGTAAGTCCTGTTTTAAAGAAGAATCTTTGAGTAACTCCATTGCTGCAGTTACGGATGCAGCATCCTCTGGTATATTTTCAACCACCTTCTGGACAGCTGAAAGATGCATACTAAAGTACTCTGCTGCTATCAGTCACATGCCCCAGTGGATGACAACAGGCTCTGGCGGCAGTGGGACATCTGGAAGCTGTTCTTTGAATGCCTGTATTCTTGATGGTGCCTTAACAAAAATGTTCTTCACCATAGATATTACTTTATTTACGTTAGGAAATTGTAGCCTTACTTGCTCTGCTATGCTGTTGATCACATGCACTACAGAAGTTACGTGCAACATCAAAGGATATAATACGTTTAATATTTGAAACGCTGCTATCATATATGCAGCAGCATCAGTGACGGCCAGAAGCACCTTATTCTCATCCACTCCATTTGGGTATAGCACCTTAAGCCCATTGTTCACAAACTGTGCTATTGTTTGTTGGTTAGTTTTTGTAAGCTGTTTTGAATAAATCAAATGAGCCCTGGATGGAGCATCTGGATCTAGCTTGCCAATAATCAGGTTTGCAATGTAACGGCCAAGACTGTCTGTAGTTTCATCCACAGAAATACATATACAACATTCTCCAACATCTAGGATTCTGTGCAATGCAGCATTGTAAGCTGAATACACATAATTATTGTGTAAAGTTGACTCTGCAGGAATAAACCGATGCTGTGCTTCTCAAGAAAACCTCTGAAAATAGGGTTTTATAGTTTCCAAAAGGGGACATTTGCTGCCACAAATGCATGACACAAATCACTACAGAACTTTTTTTTATGGAGGATTCACCAGTTTTATTGCTTAAAAGAGTTTGCTTCAATTTTTACTTTCGTTCAACATTAGCTTTATGTGCGATTCCATCTGCATGATGAGTTAAATGAGATTTCTTAACACTCGAAACCTAATACGAGAGAAAAGGAGAATGCAGTTTAGAATTGCATATAAAGAGTATTTTGCGTTACTAAAGGATAGCGATTAAAAAAGAATCCTAAGTGACAGGAAAATAAGTAGTCTAAGAAAAAAATCAACTAACCTTGTTGCATTCTTGGCAGAAAATAATTTTCCCATCTGTTGCATAATGCGGAAAATCTTGCAGTCACTGCCTTATATGAGTAGACTTTGAACTAGCTGTTTCTGGCATGGTGTAGTATTCTCTCACAAAAACTAGAATTTATTTTGCACTTAGAACGTCAGTGAAACTTAACACGTCGGTCGCTACACAACATACTGATTTGTTCGCACTGGGAAAAAGAGAACGATGACCTGACCTGCCCCCCCCCCCCCCGCCATTTTACTGCGGTGCATGGGAGTGGTAGGGGAAGTATTGTACTCGTTGCTGTACATATGGCACCTGACAGATGGCCGCCCCTTCTGAACAAGCGAATGGAATCTACCAGTGCTTTAGATGAAAACATCTCACTACTGGCAAATTATTTTTCGAACCGGAAAATTCACATATAATACCTTTCACGAAACAGAGTAGTTTGATAGGATAGCCTGTAGACAGCAGCGAGAAAATGTGTGAAGGGCAGTAATTTAGCTATAGAGGGCGTCTACGATTAACATGGTGATTTTTTTAAAAATCCGAATAAGTAATAACTTATATGCAAATTGGAGCTTAGGAAAAAATATAAGTTTTAACCTAAAGATCCGTGATCTATTTTTTACATATGAATAATAAAACACCTATAAAGAGTATTTGGTATTAACAGGGATAGCAATATAAAAAAAAATAAAAAAGACCGAAGTGTTAGGCATATATGAAGCATGAGCACATATCAACTAGCCACCTTTCTGCACGGTGTGCAGCAAAATATTTTTTTCCATCTCTCATATAGTTTGGAAAAACTTACATGATGAAATAGGCACTTTTTAGGATATTAAAGCCAAAATAGGCACTAACTTCAAAATAGGCTTTTTTATGTCCTGCAGAATTAACGCTATTAAGTGTAAATAGTCATGAAACTCATAAGTACAAATTTTTATGCAAATAGGAACTCAGGAACAAAATAGGTTTTTACCTAAAATCCGCAGTGTAGTTATTGAGTTTCTCAGCTAAACTTTCTATTTCAGTGATTGTTCCATTGTTTAACAGCAATGTGTCATCAACATATAATTTTTAATAAATAATTTTATCTTTCTCCGCTTGGTTTGTTTTGAAAAATTTGGTTTCTAGGTCATTTATGGATATATCTGCCAATAGGCTTGCTAGGCTACTACCCATTCCTAGGATGTAAATTTTGTTGTTAAAGGTGAAGTAGTTGTGAGATAGTACTAGCTCCAGCAAATCCATAAGTTTTTAAATGCAGTTGATTACATTTTATTATTTAGAGTGTTTTAGTTATGGGTATTTTGGTGTATAGATTGACTATATCCAACGATGTAAATCTTGTTGAGCTGGGTTTGGTGATGTTGTCAATCAGTTCATAACTGTTCTTTATGGAGTAGCTTGATGAAAATGTGTATGATTTTCTGAGAATTTCGTGAAGTTCTTTAGTTAGTTTGTATCCTGGACTGTCTTTTGCATTCACAATTGGACGAATCGGATGTCCAGTTTTATGTACCTTAAGTTGTGCTCTGAGTTTTGAAAGTATCGGGTTCATTGTAATACAGTGCTTATTTTCAGAGGTTGTTAGAAGGGAGCTGCAGTTCTTTAACAAGTTCTTTATTTTAGCTTGGTATTTAGGGGTGGGGTCAGTTTCTAGTTCTGTAATGTTGTTATTTTTTGAAGAATTGTAGAGTTTTGTTGATATAATCTGATTCATATAAGACGACTGCTGTGTTTCCTTTGTCAGATTTAACCACTAATGCACTGTTGTTGGTTAACTTTTTATTAATTTATCTCAGTGTTATAGCTTCATTGTGAGTGGTGTTCTGTGGTTTTACAGATTTCAAGTTTCTCACAATTATTTTATTGGCTTCATGGGCCAGTGCATTTTGACCACTTTCACTTAGTTTTGCTGCTAAACAAGCTATTTTTGTATCAGTGATTATGTCTTTAATGGTGTTATCACGTTTTGTGGAAATACTGTGTTTTAACCCTTTATTTAGTAAGCTTAATTCTGTGTTGTTGAAAGTAATGAATGTTGTGTTAACTAATCTGTCAAAGCATTTATGATTTGTAGCTGGTAATTTAGACTGGGAAACGGTTGATTTCTTAGAAGTGAAGAGCGATCGCTTTTTCTTGTGTGTAGATGAAATTTTCAACATCTCTTTATCTACCAGTTAGTTGAACTACATCTAAGAATGTTACAAGTTGGGATAGCATAAGATGGTTACTTAGTTCTAGGTGCAGGTTGTAGATGTCTATATTCATTAAGTCTTTTTGTTTATAGTGAGACCTAATTTCATTTTTTATTCATGTACTTCCACATTTTCTTTCGGCTGCTTGTGCTGATGTACTTTCGTCTTGGATGACATCTTTAACATAATTGGGGGTGACATTTTCTAATAAACACTGCTTGTTGAATTTGATGGCGAGAATGGATTTCAGTTTGCACTTCCTATATGTGTCCATTGTTCCTTTTACCTGGCTAGGTAGTGAAATAAAACTTTTATCCATTATGGATGAGGAACGCTGCGACTATGGTAAAATAAGGTATCTTGACTGACAGCAACCAGTCGCCTTTTATGCAAAATGTTTTTATTACATTTCTCTTATTACGGGTTTCGATATGCCTGGCATATCGTCATCAGATGGTGAACGGTTTTTTATACCATAGATGGTGTGTAGTGGAATTTGTGCATCTGTTATGACTACAATTAAAAAAAAAAAAAATATGGCGAGTATAATCAACATAATAATATTGACTTAGGCCTAAATGTTGCTACTTAGAATTTGTGTTACACATAAATCCATTGTCACGAATGGTAGCATGCACGCGTTAATTGTGCTGTTATGCACTTTACATGTATTAAACAGAATAACTGGTAGCATGCACATATTTATTGTGCTGCTAAACACTTGATACCTGTTGTACTATACAGTTAACACGCCCTATACAAATGTAAACAAACCAAAGATCTTAGCCAAAGATGTTGCACAGGTACATCACCCTTTGGTAATTACATATTTGATTGGGGGTATGTCATGAGCTTAAGTTATATAATTTATATTATGTTAATGTTAATTATTTGTGGTACAATAGTTTTAGATTGTTACAGTTCTTATTTTTATTTTTGTTAACGTAATGAAACAGAGCAAAATTTTGTCAATAATTTAATAGTAGTTTAAAGATGAATTAACATAGGTATTGAACTTTTAGTAATATAATAAAGGGCAGGGCACAAGAAGAGGAGTTAGTGTCTGTAGGGAGAGACAGAGGGGGGAGAAATCGGAAAGAGAGAAAGAGAGAGTGTTAGAGTTAGGCACAGTGCGAGAGAGGCACAGAAAGAAACAGGTAATGTGTGAGAGAGAAGCACAGTGTGTGTGTGTGTGTGTGTGTGTGTGTGTGTGTGTGTGTGTGTGTGTGTGTGTGAGTGACCACAGTCCCAGTGTTCCTCATCCATAATGGATAAAAGTTTTTGGATCTATTTTTCCCCTACTTATACATTCTTTTACATCCTTGCATTTGCCTTCTAGCCACTCCTGCTTAGCCATTTTTCACTTCCTGTCAATCTAATTTCTTAGTCGTCTGTACACCATTTTTCCTGTTTCATTTACTGCATTTTATATATTCTTTTTTCATCAATTTAATTTAGTATGTGTTGTGATATCCAAGGATTTTTTGTAGGTCTTGCCTTTCTACCTATTTTGCCCTCTGCCGCCTTCACTATTTCATCTCTCAATGCTACCCATTCCTCCTATGCTGTTTTATTTTCCTCCATTTCTGTCAATTGTTGCCTAATGCTCCCTCTGAAATTCTCAAGAACTTCAGTTTATCCAGGTCCCATCTCCTTATTTTCCTACCTTTTAGTAGTTTTAGTAGCCTACAGTTCATAAACAAAAAATAATAAAAAATTATGGATGATATGATTTTATGTCTATTATTGTGATAATAATGTAACATTATTTCTGACCATATTTTAATAAACAGCCAAAATTATTTTATATTTGAGTTTAGCTTTACAAGCAACTCGTTTTTGATCTGTTACCTCTTTAAACTATTACTTTAATATCTCTCCCACATTTTCAGTATCTTTTCTGTTAAAATATTATCATCTGTATTGCTTTGGTAAGTGGTTCTAAGTTTATTTTCTTTGCCTCTACTGGTTATGAATAACTATAGGCGGGAAGAAACATAGTGTAGATTTGGTGTTCAGAAATCAGTCACGTGATATCTTTCACCCGAAACCTTCCCCAAAACTCTCTTTGGCATATGCCATCTTGGTTTGTGTATTTGATGATTTGCTTATTATAACTCAAGCGTTGTCATTTTGAAGCAATGCTGCACTGAAAATGATGAAAAACACATTGTTCTTAGGTCAACGAATTATAATCAAATGTCTGAAAATGCCATGTTAGCAGAAAATACCTGCCATCAATAGTACAAGAATTCTGGATTACTTTCACAGCTTTTCAGCATAGTGCAATGGATGACAAATTACTTTGTGACATATCAACGTGTTAAACATTGATTCAAAACTTGCCAGGCGCAGTGGCTCAGCGCACTTGGTGAGAGGGCTCGAAGCCCTCTGTCATGAAAAAACTGAGTAAACAATGAAACAATCAAAATAAAACAAAACAAACCAACATCCACAAAGGACCGATCAAACCAAAGAACCAATGAAAAGAGAGAGGGCTCAATGCCATCTGTAATAAAAAATGAGCAAAATTCTCAACAAACAATTCAGAATGAATGTGAACAAACAACCAAAAAGCCTTGATCTAGCTTGGGGGGGGGGGGGGGGGAGGGACCTACTGGCATTTTATTATTTTTTTCCCTGTCTTGCTTCCTAAAAGGTTTTCTCACACCCTTGTTACCATATTTGCCGGCGTATAAGACACTTTTTTCCCTAGAAAAATGGGTAAAAAAAATTGGTTCCTTTATTCTGTGGGTCGGAATTGGTGGAATAAAAAAAGAAAGAAAAGGGGGGGGGGGGGGTGAAATGCGGGAAATAACATTTTCAAGCAGAAAAATTTCCTTCTAGGTACCCCTTACATTTTCATAGTTTATATTTGTTATACAGGGTGATCACTCCTCAGCGCAACTTGCCGACAACAGCAGCTGTGGCGCCCACTTAACAGGTCAGCCGGCAGCCGCACTAAATTTAATATGGGTTGGTGCACAAGTTATTTCTAATGTACACAACACCAACACTTAGAAAGAAAAGTTTATTACTCATCTATATCACACAAGGAGGTGCTGGAACTGCCACCCTCCATTGTTCAAGCATTTCTGACACCTGCTGAGGAAGTTTCTCATTACACTCATTGATTCTGAAAAAGGTTCATGATAGAGAGATTGACCTGAACTTAACTTTCTTTTCGGACGAATCATGGTTCCACCTAAGTGAGTATTCTAATTTGAAAAATAATCATTACTGGAGGTAGGAGAAGTCTAATTTAATTCGCAAACAGCCTCTGCACGATCAAAAAATAGGAGTGTGGTGCGCTGTTAGTGGTGAGAGAATAATTGGCCCCATATTTTTTTTTTCAGGAAACAATTAACAGGGACAGGTATGTTGAAAACATATTGCAGCCTTTATTTGCCCAATTAACTGAGAGAGAACGTGCTTTTGCGACATTTCAGCAAGACTCTGCAACGGCACATACAGCCAACTTATCATTACGGGAAATTGTAAATGTGTTTGGTGAAATAATTATCATTAAGAACATTTGGTCCCCTTGTTCTCCTCATTTAACCCCATGCAATTTTTATCTCTGGGGAGTATTGAAAGAGAAAGTGTACAAATCAAATCCCCACACTTTAGATGAACTTAAATCGAACATTAGTCATGAAATCACTGCAATTTCTGTGGATGAACGTCAGACTGCAATGAGCAACTTCGTCAACAGGTGTCAGAAATGCTTGAACAACAAAGGGAAGCAGTACCAGCACCTCCTTGTGTAATACAGGTGAGTAATAAACTTTTCTTTCTACGTGTCTGTGTTGTGCACGTTAGAAAAAAACTTGCGCGCAAACCCGTATTAAATTTAGTGCGGCCGCAGGCAGACCCGCTAAGTGGGCGCCACGGCTGTCATTGCCGACAAGTCGCACGCCACAAAGGCGGTTGCACTGAGGATTGATCACCCTGTATGTACATAATATGCGTCAAAATACTCATCAGCAGCTTTATTATGTAATAAAGGTTATATCTGAATAAGGTACCATTATTAAACTGGAACTACTGACTTCACAAAGTACAAGCTTTCAACGTTAATTTCATTGATCATAATCAATGTTTATGGCAATCCTGTAATGGTGTAATTCATTATTTGAATAATGAAACACTGCTCAAATTCCGTATTATTGCATGTCTCACCTAACGATATTTGAGAATTTATTTGAATTCTTAAGCACAAATACTTACATAAGTATTTTTTTGTGATGTTTGCATGGTGTCTGCATCTCACATTGTTCTCTTTTTAAGGTTATAACCTTCCGTGACCCAACCAGTGTGCCAAGCAACACACACACACACACACACACACACACACACACACACACACACCATTCTCACAAATATACTGACAAACATTTTCAATCAACAATAAGTTCTCCAAATGTGTCATTTTAAACATGAAAACACCTTAATATATAGTCGTACAAACTGATACTCTGTGAGGTGGCTGAAGTAACAATCAGGGCTGGTGGCGCTGTCATAAGCCTTTATGATACTCCCATGAATTTGCGCGCATCAGTTTCCCGTACTGTAAACAATGAAACGTGTAATTTTCCTTTGAATATGTGCAAACTGTCAAGAAAACTGACTGCGTAATGTTTACGAACACTACTTGGCCCCCACTGCCTAGCTATTGGATGTACATGGACATATGTATTAAATTGGAGTACATGTATTAAGGGCAATTTCTTTTCCTTAAAAAAAGGCTTAAAAAGTGGGCTGCATTTTATATGCCAGCAAATGCGGTAATTGAACACAACATATTCTGCAAGATTGAGTTGTTCAAAGGTTGTTACCTTTCTCTGAAAAATACATGTGTTCTATTTTGTAGACATACCATGAAATACAACCAACGAATTGCAAACATAGACTTCTTTATCACATGTACACAAACTAGGGATATTGTTACAATGACTGTTGTAAATAACATAATGATAGAAGTAGCTTTGTATATAGGTTATTACTAGAGTTACTTAGAATTAAGGATTACCACACTTACTCCATTTGTTATTTTAAATGTAAAAGAAAATTTTGTCACAGTTTGAAACAGAATATTTGCTCTTTATTTTAGTACAGAACAAAGTAACATGAACAGTCATATCTAAACTACAGAAAAGGTAATACAATCTACATTAAAACTGTCTATAGCAACCTTGATGAATACAAACATTTTAGTAGACACACTGATTCTAATTAATAACTTTCAACATATTCCATAATTAGTGAATAATTGCTTAGAAGAAGAGAAGAAAGGTAATTTGTTGTAATGTATATAGTTCCCTTCCGTTTCATTAAGGAGCAGCAGTTTCCACAGAAATGTAAGACTTCATTTGTATATGAATCTACCAGTATTAACACATAGTTTGGAATATTCATTATTACAATTCCTCCTGGTTAATGTGCATATGCTTCAGAAGACCATTGCTCAATTTGTTGTTATGTATTTCACAGCATGTTAAGAAATAGAACAAACACACATTTTAGAAGAAGCACTCTTACCTCTGCACTGCTCTAAACATTACAGAACATGGCTATGTTTCATTAATAAGAGAGAAAAGGCAAAGGAGAGAAAAAACAATAATAATTAAGAGAGAGAGAGAGAGAGAGAGAGAGAGAGAGAGAGAGAGAGAGAGAGAAGGTAGTGACAGGTTTTGAACTATCAACCATGTGCATCACAAGCTAACACGCTGTCCACTACACTATGACAAACAATTACAAAACTGTTGCTTAAAAATTATTGTGCTATTGATGGCAGTTGTTAACTGTTAATATAGCATTTTTAGACACTATATTATAATTTTATTCTACTAAGAATGACGTGTTTTTGTTAATTCTTCAGTGCACCATTGGTTTGAAACTACCAACACATAAGTTATAATAAGACAATCATAAAATACAGAATGCAAGATGGCATATGCCAGACAGAGCTCTGGGCGAGGAATGTCACATGACTATTCTGAATGCCTGGTTTGCATAAAATCAAGTGATGATGTCAAATTGCCATAATTTTTGCAAATATGGTGGGAGTTATGAAAAAAACATAAAAGAGCCAAGTTATAGAGAATTTTCTCCTCTACAAATTCATTATTCAATTTTCATTTCAGATGAATGGTTTATTTGCAATTAAATTTGAGAAAGTGAGGTTCTGGCCTGTGGAGGCCAACAATTACGTCTGTAAAATTTGGTGCCAATCGGTTGAATGGTTTGACCTAAAAGGTGGAACACATTACAGACACAAGACAGACAGACAGTATCAAATCACTGTTACTTTTACAACTATCTCTGAAATGTTGTCAGATATTAACAAATCATAAGAGAGCAAAATTGTAGAGAATTTTCTCCTCTAGAAACTTGTTTATTCGATTTTAGTCTCAGATGATCGGTTAAGCTGCATTGAAATTTAGAGCTGTCAAAAGGCAATTGCAAAGGTCCTCTTTTAGTGTTACTACCGTAACCTAAAGTGGATCAAAACTGTGCTGTGATTGCAGCCCAGTTCATAAATCAGATAGCTGCTTTAACAGTTGGCCTGTCCTTTGTTGGAGCAGAGTAGCCTGTGACAGGTCTGGAAGAGAAAGCACTGATGGCAGGTCATGCATAGGAGTCTTCCACAGAGATATATGATTCCTGTGGTGGGGGGCTATGGTTGAGGGTAGTATAGGGATGGACAAGGATAACTTTGAGGTTGCGTAGACGATGGAACACCACTTAAAGAGGGGATGGGGAGGATCTTGTGCAGGATGTCTCTGATTTCAGACCATGATGACAGAAAATCAAAGCCTTGATCAAGGATGTGATTTAGTTGTTCCAGTCCAGGATGATACTGGGTAATGAGAGTAGTGCTCTTTTGTAGCTGCGGTGGGAGGGGGATTGGGGGTGTATGGGGATATGGCATGGAAAATTTTTTTGTGAACTA
This sequence comes from Locusta migratoria, assembly GCA_026315105.1. Classification (NCBI taxonomy): domain Eukaryota; kingdom Metazoa; phylum Arthropoda; class Insecta; order Orthoptera; family Acrididae; genus Locusta; species Locusta migratoria. The sequence goes on along the minus strand of CM048748.1, from coordinate 443,419,907 downwards.
GTTGTGAGAAGTAGCCACACACTAAGGACTTTGTTACGAAAGTGAATAAATTGAATGCTAATAATTTATTACCTACCTATCAATTTAAAACTGCAATAGTTAACAAGGACACTGTGGAAGATTTATCTGTGCAGTAAGAGAATACCAGGCAGTGATATCAACTGTAAGTAAACTTTCACAATGGAAAGCCCTTGTTGTCAATAATATGAGAATAGGCAGCATATCACCATAAGGATGGACACTGAGTCGCAGACAGGCATATAGAAAGGACAATGGCATTCATACAAATTTTTGGTCACAGCCTTCATCAGAAAGGAGTGTATGTACATTCACACAATTACTCAGGCGTAATAACTTGTACATAATTTGTTGAGTGATCTTCTTTGCCATTCCTCACCTTCTGTTGACTGCTGTTGCAACTGTATTATTAAAATAATTACATTAAAAAAGATGTAATTTTGTATCTTAACAACAGACATAAATGTCATTGTATACTGCTTTACTTCTACTAAAGAAATACATTATTTTCCTTTTGTTTCAGGACCATAGAGAATGTGAAGTAGCACTATCAAAATACAAAATTGCTACTCAGTTTGCACCTGAATCGGCACCATTGTGGAGTAACATTGGAATGTGCTTTTTTGAAATGAAAAAGTTCATTGCAGTAAGTCACTGTGGTTTTACAAGTGCAACATGAATGCTCAGTTTACCGTTTTGGTGTAATTCCCTTTCTTCCTGCACATTCATTGCATATTGTGTAGCCTCCACAAAGTTTATCATGTTGCCATACACTAAACAAATCAGTGTAATTTTCTGGTATTGAGATTTTTATCATGCAACCCCAATGTTGATTTTCTGCAGTTTGCCTAAATCACATACAAACTATCAGAATAATGCCTGCACTAAAACTGTAGCACGGTGTTCCCTGTCTTTGGCCATCTGTATCTGGGACTTCATATGCTATTACCTTATTGACAGTATTATTTAATGTAGAAGCACTCTTTCTATTTTTGTTTTGAACCTCTCTCTCTGTCTGTCTGTCTTTCAACAATTCCAAATTCATATTCTTAAGTTATCTTCTCAACTTGTATTTGTTCCTCTTTTTGATGTTTAAAACTGGAGGTACTGAGATGAAAATATTATCATAAAGAATACTACCACATTCTCCTCTGCTTAATATATAACTGATTTATATGTAGTACAATTTGTGTTGTCAGTTTAATTCCCTCAACAATTTACTTTCATTGTATAATTGTAATTTCTGTATTTTAGTCCATCAGCTGTCTGAAGAGAGCAAATCACCTGTCTCCTTTTGACTGGAAAATATTATACAACCTTGGATTGGTTCACTTAGTGACACAACAGTACGCATCAGCTTTTCATTACTTGTCTGCATCAATAAACCTCCACCATACATTTGGGAATGCATTTATGCTGCTTGCTCGTAAGTTTAACACTGAATTAGTTATCAAAATATAATATGAATATTAAAGAAGCTTAACTAGTACATTATGGTATTGGTGTACGTATCAGCTTTGTGTCACTGTTTACAAGGAATATAGAAATGCTCTGCTAATAAAAGATTACAAAATTAATAACCTACAGAATTGAGATTTGCTACAGATGGATTCCATATGTTAAAGAGCCTAATATTCATTTCCAGGAAGGATTCAACTATTGTTTGAGAAGGATAAGTTGCTAATTCACCACAGAGACGTCCAATGAGCTGCAGAAAGGCACAAATAACAGATAACAACATTACCAGTACAGCTTTCAGCCGTATTTCCTCTTACAAAACCTAGCTGAAAATCCAAATCTACTTCACTACTTTGTAGTTCAAAATTCAGTGCCTAGCAAATTGTTCATAAAACGGTTTCAGATTATTTTTCTACTATTAGTCTCAAATAATGTGCAGACAAATCTTTCCATTCAAACTCTGATTTCTTACTTTTGCTGAGATAATCACTTCTTACATAGGTGCAGAGAATATTTTTGTCTTTGGAAGGGAGATTTGATCTCAGTTTTATAATAATATAATAAGGTTAAATGCCATTTTATCATCCTAACTTGTTTATCATATCCATACCACTCTCCCTCTTATTTTGTGATAGTATAAAAGAAACTGATGTTCTCTGAGGTGTCATTGATTTCCTCTGTCGATCCCTTCTGGTAAGAATCCCACACCGTTCGGCAGTATTGCAGCAGAGGACGAAAAATCACAGCTTAGGCTGTTTCTCTAGAAAATTTGTTACATCTGCTAAAACTCTGCCAAAGCACAGTTTTCTTCTTACCTTCCCCACAATATTTTTTACATGATGTTTCCAGTTAAATTTGTTCATAATTGTAATACCTAGCTATTTTGTTGAATTCATGGTCTTGAGATTTATGTGATTTGTGTAGCCAAGATAAAATGGATTTCTTTTAGCATTCAAGTGTATGACCTCATACTCCCCTTTATTGTGGACCAATTGACAATTATTGGCATCATACAGGTTGCTTTTTTAAAATATTTTTTTCTTTGGTATTGATCTTCTGATGATTTTTGCCAGACAGTCAATGACATTTCCTAGATCATTTATATACACCCTCTGCGTCACCTCCCATAACTATGCTCCACTGAGCTCTGTGATCTGTGATAAATGTCTTGGATACTCTTTACGAAGGTAACCTTTGGGATGGTGTTGAAAAGCTTCATCACACTTTGTTGGATGCAAATCTCTTTCCTTTCAAAGCGAGTTTGAGTCGAGGAAATAGAAAGAAGTCTGGAGGGTTGAGATCTGGCAAGTATGGTGGATGTTCAAGTTGCGCCCCCCCTCCCCCTCTTTTTTTGCCAGGAACTGTTTGACAGTGTTGGCTGTGTGTGGGAGAGTGTTGTCATCCAGCGTGATGAGGCTTTGGAACACCGTCCCAAAGAAAGACTTTGTGCGAAGTTTCCAGGACATGTAATCCAGAGCTCACTGGTACATGGTTTTGAGAGGTGGCTATTTCGATGGACAGTAAAGTTAACTGAAGGTCATAGTAGTTTATCTCCATTAATGTAACAAGGACTATTCGCCAAACTTTAGTGTCAAAGATTGTACACAAGGGGCAGCAAAGGTTGTTTGACTTGCTTGGAAGGAAGGAAGCAATGAAGAGAGCTTGGAGTTTAACGTCCCATCGACAGTGTGGTCAGTAGAGACAGAGCTTATGCTTGGTGTGTTTGGGTAAGGATGTGGAAGAAAATCAGCTGTGCCCTTTCAAAGGAACCATCCTGACATTTTTGTGGAGTGATTTAGGGATATCACAGAAAAGCTAAATTGGGATGGCCAGAGGTAGATTTGAACCACCATCCTTCCAAATACAAGATGAGGGTGTTACCATTTACCACTGCGCCACCTCACTCGGTGATTTGTTTGGAAAGCCCAAAACATCACTTCTGTTTTACTCATTTCTCCATCTATAAACTTTTAGACAGGAAGCCATGTATCTAGTTACACAACTGATATGATGCTCCATAGCCATACAATTTGATTGAAAGTCCCTTGGGAGGATTGTGTCCAAAGCCTTCTATAGATCTAGACACACACAATCAATTAGAGATCACCTGTAAGTAGCACTCATTACTGCATGAGGTTAAAGAGCTTGTTCTTTATACAACAGTAGGTTTTCTTATTGAATGCTGTACATGCCTCAACTCAAAATCCTCCTGCAAATCCATGGCAGTAAAGTGGATCAGTAATTCAGTGGATTACTCCTATTTCTCTTCTTGATTATTGATGTGGCCTGTGCAATTTCCTAATCCTTGGGCACAAATTTTAGCCAAGTTAGTGGTATATGCAGAGCTTATTATATCAGCATACTCTGAAAAGAACATATGTAGTTGGTATGAAGTCTGCATCAGAAGACTTGCGTTTGTAAAGCGATTTTAGTTGCTTTGCATCCCCTGGAATATCTACCTTTGTGCTACTCATGCTAAGAGCTGTTCTTGTTTCAAATTCTGGAATATTTACGTAATCTCTTTTGCTGATAAAATTTTGGCAAACTGTGTTATGTAACTCCACTTTAGTGGCAATGTCATAGGTAACATTTCCATCTGTATTGCACAGCCGCAACGATGTCTCACTCTGCTTGGAACGCTGTTGCTAAAGGTAACAGTCAGCAAACTAAACTTTGTGTGAGTAGTATCAGGTATATTGTTTTGTAACATACTTTTTAGAATGGGAGCATATATAATGTGATAAAAATTGATAACTTAAAAATAACTTCTGTTAAACAACAGGGAAAAAGTTGTAGCTGTCCAACAACATGAAATTATGTTCACTGCCCTTCCACCCAAAACAGTAACAATGGAATGTGGGAAGCATGTAGGAAATACAGTGCCTGTTTAATGTGACAACTCATTACAAGTGTAACAGTATGCCACACAGGAACACTAATAAAATTTGAGAAGCAATAAAACTTGTTTCTCAACACAAGAGAAACAAATTTTGTAATTGCAAGATCTGACCCACAACTGGTATGGTTCTTAACATTTCTGCTTCTGAAGGAAAAGTAATTACATTTTGCTGATTTATATTGACAACCACATCTCCAAAAAGTTAGCCTATTAATGCATAAAATGGGTTTTTAGCAATGTACGTAGTTCCTTTTCTCCTTACTAGAGCTTAGCATAGAGGTCATTGCCTGTCATTGGGTACTCTGCCTAATCTATATCTTTAAAAAGGTATGTATGTTTCCATTGGACTCCAAGAAAGCTGGAGCAATTTTGATGACATCTTCAGGAAAATGGATAATCCTGTGAAACTGAGTAATGTTTGGATCAAGATATTTAATAACTTAGATTATAGAGGAAAAAGTCCTAGCAGGAAAAATATATATAAAACTTAGATGAAGTTTACTTACCAGGCTAAGGAGCACATGTATGTGACAACAACATAAATAAAACACAAACACACATAAAAGCAAGCTTTCTCAACCATTTGTTGCTTCCTCAGGCAAAGAGCAGGGAAGAGAGGGAAAAGGAAAGGATGTGGGTTTAAAGGACCGGGTGAGGAGTCGTTCCAATCACGGGAGAGGAAAGACTTACCTTTGGGTAAGAAGGATAGGTAAACACACACACACACACACACACACACACACACATATACACACGCATCTCAAGGAAGCAGGAAACCTACTCAGGAAGAATAATTATTCAAACTACTACTGCCTCACTTTGTTCTGTGGAGCAGAAACGATATTTGAACTAACAGCCACTCTGACATCAGTGCTGCTAGACAGATAATGGTTGCACAATTTTATATCACAAGCAGACAAGTCGATCGTAGTGTACTTGTGAAACAGTGTTCACAAGTGCAAATCACCAAGTCAAACTTGCAACACAATATCTTAATATATGCATGATCCACAAAGTGCGAATGCTCAAAGTGCGACTTCCAAAATATGGATGTCGTCTGTCGCTGCCGGAAGCGATCCCACAGGACAAAAATCAAAGTTCAGACAACAGCACAAGAAAACTGCAAGATGTAAGTCGACCTGCACACTGCAGAGACCTACAATCGAATCTTCCATAAATTGCTCTCTTTGCGCCAGTGTTCCTGGTCGTGACCTGTGACCCTGACTACGCAGCCAGAACGCTCCAATTACCACATACAGCTAATAGCCTGCCCAATGATATAAAATGCGAATCACAGAGCATTCTGCACATGACCCTACAAGCTCCTCCCACACGAGCAAAGTTCCCACAGAGATGATACCATACACAGGTCCATGACCTCTCCAGAATTTTGGGGTGTTCTCTTTCATTCCCAGGCTCAAAATATATAAATTTTTTGACCAAATGCACCAAGCCCCTGCTGACCCAGACAACTGACTATGCTCCCAACAAACCTCTTAACATTCGTCACGCAGAAGAACGTTTCTGCAACCACCCACCTCGGTAAACTCAAAGAAACCATCTAGGCATTCATAACCATAAAAAGACACGCCACTCTGGCTAGGGTGCTATTCAGATTACTTCACCCTGAGGGGGGACGTCCGATTGTGTGCCATTGGCAACAGTTTGGCGGCCAACCTGCAGTGCGTCTGCAGAGCATTGTCCTTCTATACCTGTAATTTCAAACAATACATCACAGGTAGCCACAGTCAGCCCTTGTCAACTGCTCTCTCCATCCATTGCCCACCGAACGGGACCTCATATGTATCAGGCCATGACAGGATGCCCTCCCTTCCACAGCCAAGTCAGCAGTCACGCAACAGACAAATTCTATGAAGGCAAATGCCCAAACATGCTAATTTATGGACCCCAATATGCCTGTCGAGGCTATGTGATAGAAAACACGCCAGCCGTCCCCTTGCCATCGCCAGCTTGTCCACTGGACAACAGATATCGGAAAGAATCTTAGAAAAATTCATAAAGAAACAGCTATAATTGAAGGGCTTTTCCTTAGACAAAATGCCCCAAAAGAAACAGAAGTGGTATCAAATCTAAATAAAGATAGTGTATAAAAACTATACTGAACTTCCCCATCTGCCCAAAGACCAAAATAATGAAATACCGCTACCTCATACTAGTGTCACACAGTGTATTGAACCAATGAATAAATTCTCTTGAATATTGTAGATCGTAGTCTGCAGTTAGAAAATCATGTACTGTATTATCTATAGTGGTTCCATTACGAAACCCATACACAAATACCATATTGGCTTACTTGGCACAAGTAAATACATGTGATAAGTTTACATACAGTGCGCTTCGCCAAAAAATCAATGTAAACTAAAGAACAACTTCAGAGAATGAGCATAAACACAGGTGGCCACCGAACCTTAAAAGAAATGGGGAAAACTGGGTAAAAACCTTGAATTTCAGCCAGTAACCGGGATTTTTAACCAATGAGATCTCGCGGCTTTAAGAGTTAAACGATCGTTCACGTGTATAGCCTATTGCTCAGCTTACATGACCAGTTCGAAATATACTTAATAAGTGTAAATAAGTAATCCCTGTAGTTTTAGTAAGAAAAAACCTCAAAGTTTAATATTTAAAAGTAACAAAATGCCAGTAGTTTCAAAATTACGATGAGCAAAATGCTCAGATCGCTAGTGCCCACGTGTTAAATAATATTCATCGAATCATTTTTGCGTACAAAAACAGTTTAAAATATATTTCTGCGCAGTTGTTCAACCACGCAACTCAAATCCTTGCGATGTACGTCGAAGACACGCGATGGTATCATAAGGTGCGACTACGAAATCGCACCTAGAATGAAAGGCGATATTTATTTGTACTAAATTTTAGCAATTTCATAATAGATCCCCCCTCCCCCCAGTGATACTCAAACACAGATCTCGTTTGTCTGATTCTGTGTTGAAAAATCTCTTCACGGTAGCATTTTGTTGATTGCAAGTATAAACTCCGCATAGGTTGGTATTGTGATGCTTCATTAGCATAGGCGCAGACTACGTGTATGCTTGGTCGCTCAAGCATACCCCACAATTTGAGTGGGTATGCTCGGCATACCCCACTGAACATTTTTGTATCATTTTTTCTTTACATTATATTTCTTGACTGTAATTAAAATCGACTCTCTCATCCCATTGATGGCTGACTGGCTTTTGTAAGACACCACTCTAAAAAGATTATTTTAAACAGGTAATTGAATTTGTAGGCATTAAAATCCATGTTCACGTGTGAGTGAAGTGGACCGTTTTCTAAATAGTCCGAATGTTAATGGAATTCGGCTTGTTAAATCAATATTGTAAACTGAAGGCAACAACCTTTAATTGTATTAAATAACTAGAAATGAAGTGGGTTTTGCACGATGCATTGAAAATGTTTACACTACGAATTTAATTTCCGGTATCTTTTGAGATAACCTTTTGACAACCACATACGTTACCAGTGAGCCGACATACTTGCTGCGAAGACTCCCCTATCCCTTCTAGCTAAAACATTCTGTAGACAGACAGTCCTCATAACAACTTGTGAAGGTTTTTGTGTTTTAATTAGCAGCTCTACAAAATTCGCGAAACACAACAGCTAGTGATAGATTTATTTTTAAATTTGAATTTTCAGGCTTCAACAATTGAACGTAGTAGTCTGACCTTAGTTTTTGCTCTTTTTGACCTGTCACCTGTGCATGGAATTAAGTCTTAACCCTTTCCTTCCTCTCATCTTTATCTGTCTGTCTAGCCTCTACCATTTTTCAAAGATTGTAAATAACATTGCAGGGCTTCCAATAATTCACTGTGACTAGATTGTCTACCATTACCTCGAGGAAACAAAAAGCATTAGGCTACAATGCATTGTCAAAATATATATCACTGCTTGATGTCTAGTTGCAGTAAATGCAACAATACTTTAAAATAATTGTATCAAGGTAAAGGAAACAAAATAATTAAAAACTTTATTACTAAATAATTGTCCAATGTCTAAATTAGTTGTCAACAGTTTGAAAATATTATTAGTTACGATAAAGGAAACATCCTGCACACTGATGCCATCTGTAGTCACCCCAAATTTCCTTCCAAAAACTAAAAATAATCAAAAATCTCTGTCAAATGTACATTAATCCAATCATTATTTATAGATACATGGAAAGAAATATTTTTGTTCATAAATTTTAAAAATTTTGGGGTTAAAAGGGTTAATGTCTTGTGTGTGAAAATAGTTAAAATGGATAGATATATAGTGAAATACAAAAGGACATTGACTTATAATCGTGATGGTGACGGTAATATGAAATAGATAGCGTGTATGTTTTGTATAAATTTTTGGCTTTGCTTTGTATTTATTTTTTTCCTTTAGAAATATCTGGGTGCGCCACTGAGCATACCCCAAGATTTTCAGAAGTCGGCGCCTATGTTCATTAGTAATAATTATAGATGATTCCTGTGACTGACATAACATTGCTAATATATAAATAGTAAACACAGTTATCATGTACGTATTATTGATGGCTGAACTGTTTTTCATGCTGTAGAGAAGGAAATGTTTGATGTAGAATGGATGGCAGCTTAGGTCTTCGTGGCAAACAAGTTCACTAATAACCTAATAATAGCTTTTGCATCCCGCATCCTTCTGATCTGGTACAGAAGTAAATTGCCAGAGCCACTTCCTCATCCCCCCCCACCCCAAACCCAGAAGAATCCCAGAAGTGCCCCTCTTGTCACTGGATACTTTCCGGGACTGGAGCGGACTCTGAATATGGCTCTCCAGCAAGGATACGACTTCCTTAAATCATGCCCTGAAATGAGATCCATCCTTCAGGACATCCTTCCCACTCCACTGAGAGTGTCTTTCCACCTTCGTAACCTCCTAGTCCATACCTATGAAATCCCCAAACCATCTTCCCCACCCTCTGGCTCCTACCCATGTAACCACCCCCGTTGTAAAACGTGCCCTATGCACCCTTCCATCACCACTTACTCCGGTCCCATAACCCGGAATGTGTACATGATCAAGGGCAGAGCCACTTCTATAGCATCCACGTAATTTACCAACTGACATGTGTGCAATATGAAGCGTTCTATGTGGGAATGACCAGCAAAAAACTGACCATTCGCATGAATGGTCACAGGCAGACAGTGTTTGTTGGTAATGAGGATCACCCTGTGGCCAAACATGCCTTGGTGCACATCTAGCACATCTTGGCATAGTGTTGAAACATCCGGGTTATCTGGATACTTCCCACCAACACCAATCTTTCAGAACTCCAGAGATGGGTACTTGCCCTTAAGCATATTCTTTCTTCTCGTTGCCCACCTGGTCTCAACCTCCGCTAAATTCAAATTCCCACCGACCATTCTTTAACACCTTTGCCTCAGTTCTCTGGACAGAGCCTCTGCCTCAACTGTTATCTCTGTCCAACTTTTTTGCTTTCTACAAATGTCTACCTTGGTGTGTTTATGTGTGTATGTGTGGGTGAGTGTGTGCTTGTTTACCTTTCTTTTTTCCCCCTTAAGGTAAGTCCTTCCACTCCTGGGATTGGAATGACTCCTCTTCCACTCACTTAAAACCCACATCCTTCCCTTTTCCCCCCCTCTTTCTTTCCTCTTTTCCTGAAGAAGCGGCCAAACAAAACCAAATAAAAATATATTTTTTAATTTGTGAATGCCGGATCCAAGAGAAGGGTGGAAAATATATTCAGAAGGTGTGAACATTAGTAAAGTTTAACGATTGTCAAAATAATACTGAGATAGTCGTTTGAATGGCTTGATGCGCAAATTTGAACTAAGTGTACTCGGTATGGGAAAGAGGTACATAAATGAAACTTCATATTTGAGATCCTTGGCAATTTTGTTTAATATTTTGGGCTGAATATGGCTTGTTTTTTCTTTGTTCTTCTTAAGATAACGAATATAGTTGTACAAGTTAGCCAATTTTAATATATTTTAGGAAAATATTAACTGAGATATAACAGTTCAAATTCCCCAGAAATCCACATGGAGAACAAACACTGCACAATGTCATACATGAAGTCAAACAAGTGACTATATCACGTCCAGTATAACATTGACAATTGTTAAACTTCACCAACATTCATAGTGGGTATATCAGAATATTCATATAAAATTACTTCATTCTGTCTGTTTAGTAATTATTCTGGAGTAATTCTTCTGGCACGGAGGAAGTATGCAGATAGCGTACATTGTGTGTCAGTGATTACACTCAGAAGGTGACACAACTATGACCACCATGGCTACAGAAATATTCAGCACCAGGCAAGGTTGGCCGAGTGACGGGCTGCGCGGATTGCAGCTCGCTGTTGGAAAGAACAGTAGCACAGGTGCGGGGATTAGGCTATCTAAAGGGTGCATGCGACCTGACCAAGCGGATGCTCGGCAGCAGCAGCTAAAGGCCTAATATTTCTGAAGTCCTACAATTGAAAGAATGATGCTATATGCTTTGTATTTCTTCTTGGAAAACTAAATTCCTTCGCTGCCGCAGATATGCTTCTCATGCACTGAACTGAGTACTGTATTGTCCCAGTCATCTATTGTCTACCACAACCAAGTGGTCTGAATTGCTGTGTGTTGAATATTTCTTGAGATTACTTCTTGCACTCTCCTCCTGTTATCATAGTACTATACTTTATGTTAAGCATATATGCTGATTTAAAAAACATTTACAATTTACTGTGTTGAATAGTTACCTTGAAGAAACTGGGAGATCCAGACAATGCTCAAAAGGCTTTTGAACAGGCTGCACACCTAGATCCAGCAGATGCTTCCATACCTCTCAACTATGCTATATTTTTGGTTGCTAATGGTAAGAAGAAAGAAGCTGCAACTCAGCTGAAGCACTTCCAGGATCTGGCAGAACAGGAAACAGTTAATCAGGAGGTAAGACTAATTACTCTGCTGCGGTATGTCTGTAACATGTTTACAAGATTCTTCTGTCTTTTTATTTTAGAACACAAAGTTATTTTCCTAGGCCAAATAGATATTTGTGATTGAGATTAAGAGGACTTACGGGTTAGACATGCAGCATTCAAAAGAAGGTAGGAAGAGACAACACTGGGCAAAACCTAAAATAGTATGTATCTCGACAAAAATAAATAAATAAATAAAATAAAATAAACTGAAAATACTAGAGATGGGTTGAACCCCAATTTTACTGAATTGAATCCGAATACCGAATCTTAAATAAACATGTGCCGAATTCCGAACCCAAATCAAATCTTCCGAATCTCAAACCCAAATAATCGGTCAACGCAAGTACATGCATTTAAAAAGAATTACTATTCTATCACAGCCAGTGATGAAGATAAAGCCTTCTGAGATGGATCCCAAATGTCAATATTACAGTAAAATTTAAGAAATTAAAATTTCTTTTAGATTTTTATTTTAAATCTTAAGGATTTCTTAATACCCAGGACTTCATCAGGCAGATACTGGCTACTTGTTATTTATTCCTACTCCATCTTTCCCTTTGTTGTCCAGGTCTCCGTTCCATCCACGGTGGCCACCATTGCCACACTTGCTAAAATTTTTGCTCTGGAAGAACTTCCCACTACCCTGGTATCTGACAATGGTCCTCAATTCCTGTCATCTGAATTTTCCGCTTTCTGTGCCTACAGAGGCATCAAACACATCATATCTCCTCCATTTCAGCCCCAGTCCATTGGGGAAGCTGAGCAACTAGTTCAGATCTTTAAGGAAAAAAAAAAAAAAAAAAAAAAAACTGCTTACCTCGGCCACCACAGATGAGGCACTCGCAGACTTCTTGGCATCATACCATTTTACACCTCAGGGCACATCAGACAGCCGTGCATTCTCCTTCACCTAATCCGACTTCCTACCAGCCTCCTGCCACTACCAGCAAATATTCAACGGGCACTCCGGTATGGGTGTGGGGATACGTAAAACATCAGAAGTGGCTACAGGGCCACATACTGGAACCCAGGGGGCAGTGCCTCTACATGGTACGCATAGTGGCAGGAGAGTTGCACAGCATATTGACCAATTACGGAAGTGTGTCTCTTCGCTGCCTGACAAAACCCTCACCTACGAGCAAACATGTACGTGGACATCATGCTACTTCCAGCACAGCAGATCACACCAGCCAGACAGGACGCCACCACGGACACAGCACCGGCAAGCCCGTTAGCCAGACCCCCTCAGGAAGCAGACGAAATATCCATGTCACCAGTATTCCCTCCGTTACAGTGCACTCAATTAGCAAATTTCCATAAGAATATGTCTGCTATCCTCAGATCAAGACCACATCAAATGCAAGCGGGACACATCCGAATGTATTCCAAAGTACTTGCGATCAACCCAAAACATCATATGTTAAAAATTATAAAATCCCTACATGTGACAGTTCGGCTATGTTAAATAGATTACTCCATTTATTCTTGGCAGCATAGGAAAGTCTGAATTTTCCTGATTCACAAGGTCTGTCTTTTTCTTGCTATTAAATTATGAATACTTATGGGGTGGGATGGCGGGTGCAGGTAAGCATAAAAAAAAAAAAAAAAAAAAAAAAAATATCTTTCCTCTTAGCATGATTTACTTGCATAAAAACACGTCAGTCTATTTTTAATGATAGTAAGAAAATTGCCATGTTAATTTCTATTACAAAATGCAGTAGTTATTTGTTCACCGACTTTCTCAGCTTAGGATGATTAGCTTTTTCCATTGTAATGTTAACCTGAATATAAGCTCAAAATCTCGATAAACTGAAACGTTCTTTATTGTTATTTGCTTGTTTTGCCGCAGTGGACTATGATTATTTAAACTGTTTTTCCTTTCTTTTCTTCCATGTTTCTCTCATCTTTTTCCAATGTTTATCTCTTTTTTCTTCGGTTCACTTGGCTCCAGTCTTCTTCTTCTTTGGTTTTTCCTGGAAACATTTGGCATCCTTTAATTTCTTTCCGAGTAGTAGTCTTTTCTCGATATTTTGTGGGGTAATTTGGAGCTCGGTCATGTCCCTTCCAACTTCTTTGCATCATGTTTTGTCCATTTTTAATTTACTGAAGTAGTAACAGAAGTCTTTTTGTCAATCTGTTGGAATTCATCCTTTATATGTGACCATAGAAAGCTATTCTTCCTATTCCTAATTACATCAGTGACTTTTTTTAATATGTGTATAGATTTCACTATTATGATGCATTCGGTATTGTCTGCTCTTCTAACTGGCCCCAAGATTTTCCTTAATATTTTTCTTTCAGTAATTTGCAGCGATTCCATCATTGCCTTTTTGTTCACAGTCAGACATTCCACTGCATAGCGTGCTTCTGGGTGAATTACTGTAGAATAGTGAGTCAGTTTAGCATTGATGGATATTGACTTTTTGTTATGTATGCCCTTAGTGAAGTAGTATGCTGTTTTCATCTAACTGTTGCTTTATTTGCTTCTTTCTCTGAAATACTGATATGTATTGAAGTAGTCTAGAACCATTTTTCACCGATATTTGGATTTCATTCCTGTCGTTCAAATCAAATTGCCAATATTCAAATCAAATTATGTTATTTGACACAATGTTGTCAGTTATTTCACAATTTTCCATAACGGTAAATAGTTTTCTTTTATCAGCAAAATTTGTAAAATATTTCGAAAATTTTACAATTTCATACTTTGTGAAAAACAGGTGCCTCTTCACATAATATCATCATAGGACACATCAAAAAATACAAAAAGAACGGAACTTTAGGAGTTTTAGTACGTAAATAATTAATGCTGGTAAAAGGCACTAATTTTGAAGACGTAGAACCTCATTTTTACACTGCTCAAGGGACCTCAGTGAAATGGTGTAAAATGCAGGAAAACGTAAAAAGCAGGAAATAATGTTTTAAATGGTAAAATCTGCTTACTGAATCAGCCTTGCATTTTTGTAGTTTATTTGTGATATATGTACATAATAGGCATCTAAATACTCGCCAGGAAGTTTATTATATAATAAAAGTTTTCCAAATTTTTACTATTTTAAGTGCCAGGCAGAACTGGTAATTTTATGGGAAGTAGAAATTTTTGACTTAATTTCATTCATTATAATCGAGGACGCCGCTTCTGGGCTATGTAACACATCTTCAAAATTACCTGAACCGCTTCGATAGGTATCCTTTGGACACTGCTGCCAAGCTACGTAACACATCTTCAAAATTAGTGCCTTTTACCGGCATTAATTATTTGCGTAGTAAAACCCCTAAAGTTCCATTCTTTTTGTATTATTTTATGTGTCCTACGACAATATTATTATGTATTCGCATTCTCGAGTGCAAGTATATGCATAAGTATTTTTGTGACATTTTCATATGACTGGCATCGCACACTATTATCTCTTTTTCGAGGTTGTGGGTATTATAATACCCAACTTTAACAGATAATGTTCTTTATTAATCAGAAAAATGTACCAAAAAAAAAAAGACAAAAAAATGCAACTCTTTATTCTCACGTCAACAAAGCAACTGGTTCTGATTGTTTGAGCACACACCAGGCGCTCTGGCAAAGAAGCTAGTGGAAAGAGGAACTACACTGCTGCAAATCTGCATGTCGTAAGTCAACTAGATGCTTACTGCCAACAACAAAACACGAAATATACGTTTGAATGAATGCAAAGTGTCAAGAAACTTGACTGCGAATAATTTTTAAGTGCTATACTTTAAGGCGAAAGCCATGCCAGCGTCAATTTGTATAGATTGCATCAGTTTTTCTTCACGAACCTTCCTATGAATTAACATTGTGAATATAGGAAATTTGACAGGATCGGCAAAAACTGGTGTAAATGGCGGGAAACCATAAAAAACTGGGAACATAAAAACGAGGTTTTACTGTAGTTCATGAAGCTATCATAAGACATAAACAATGAAATTTATGAAAACCAGTCCTATCATGCATATGGCTGTCATTTATTACGTCTTTACTGCCAACTCTGTTTACAACATCTTTTGTAGACTGTTTCCTAATATTCCACTCTACTTTTAAGATTATATTATCATAATACACTTAGTACATGAGAGGAATGAGCTGCATAAAACTGAAATATACTGAATGCACTAAAAGGAAACAGTCATAGGGAGTATTAGTATAATACTCCATCTCCAAATACTTTTGCAGGCAAACCCATTGTGCTTGTTCAAAACAGATCATCATTTTATCCACTCTCTCCTCCACATAGTGACGTTTTTGTGCACAGCATTTCCCATTTTTTGTTTCCCACTGTGCCCTCTTTTCCTCGCTAGCATTTTTTCCTGTCTTCTAATGCCACTTTTTTCATTCCTTTATGTCACTTTCACAGTCTCCGCTATTTTCTTTGTCTCATTCTCCTTTTGAGCCATTGTTATTTTCTCTTTGTCATAGTTGACTGGCAGTCCCTTCAGTC
This sequence comes from Locusta migratoria, assembly GCA_026315105.1. NCBI lineage: Eukaryota > Metazoa > Arthropoda > Insecta > Orthoptera > Acrididae > Locusta > Locusta migratoria. The sequence goes on along the minus strand of CM048748.1, from coordinate 443,404,105 downwards.
ACCATTGCATCCTTGTGGATGGATTACAGAGGCTTGTGACACATATATTGGAAAATTTTATGTATGGGTATATTGGATGGGAGAATGTGGACCAAATTATTGTTGTTGAAGATCAAAGGGCGGGGGTGATGATGGGTTTGCTTATCTGTCTTTTTCATTTCTTCTGCCTCCCTCTCTCATTTGTTACCACTCTTTATCTCTCCATCCATTGTACTGACACTCTCTTCCATCATGACTTCCTTCTGTCTCTCTCTCTTCCTCCCCCTCCCCCAACATTCAACAATTTTTAACAATAATTAAATAAAATAAAGAATAAAAATGAATGGTTAGGAAGGCAGAATGAGAACTGTTTCCCAATTTTTCTTTTCCAGTCAAAAACAAGCATATATCTGCCATCTTCTTGCTCCTACAGTGAGCATTTTTCATCTGGTTTCTTCCTTGTTAAGTTGATGTATGCTGCTTCTATCTTATAAATTCTGTAGATCAGGAAAGATTGGACACTTTATTTGATGGAATTATATATAGGGTATGACGATAATGAAAAGAAGTTTGGTCATTTATTGAGAGAAGTTATCAGAATTTATGATGTTTAAACAGAATAATTGTCTTAAAGTGGAATAAGTATTTTGTAATGGCAGCCAAATCTGCACACCACTCAGGTTTGTCACCTGGATTTGAAATTTAAGAGTACACAATGAGTTTCTTTTGTGTTTTCAACTGAGATCGCCTCCGAATCTCATAAGCAGCTTTGTATGAACTAAAGTCAACCATATGCCAAATCTTAGTCAAAAGAAAAGAAAGAAAAAGGTTTTTCATTAATTTGTTTTTGCACTGAACTCTAATAAATAACAAAAATCAAAGCAACCCTTGATCAAACAATTATATTACACCAAGATGCACAAAAAATATTTTAAAAATTCTTTTTCCTCACTCAAAAAGATTTCTTAAAATAAGTTTTATAACAGACAGTGTGCCTCGATACAGTTTGCACTTTTGGTACCAAAACATCATTTTTCATCAGATGTATCATAACAAATAAAGATTTTTGAAAACAGGAAAATGGTATTCTGAGAAAAAGATGGTATATACGGTTAAATTTTGAACTTTCCTGTATGGGGTAGTTCTTTAGATAGTTGCAGCCCGTGGTACTATAAGGCTGAAGACTGGTTTTTGTGATTTTATGCACTAGAATGGTAACATCCCCACAACTGATAATTTTGGTACAGAAAAGTCATGGTTTCTCAAGGTTTTCTCAGGAACCACCCATGAAAAATTAGTCCTGTATAAAGCCAGAGCCCATGATAGACAACACCATCTGATTTGCTCAATTTGGCCCTGCTGAACTGTAAGATTGCTGCATATGTCCATCCATATGTCCATATATACAAAGGCAGAGAAGCCAACTGCTTTGGATACACCTTATGAAATATGGAGGTATGGATACTCTTTCTCAAAGTATGGTTAGAGAAAGCAAATGGGGGAAACAGAACCACCTTATTTTTCTATCGTATTTCTTTATCATTTGTAATGCACCACAATAGAATATTCCGTAAGTGAAATTATATGTGAGCCGGTGAAACTTTGTACTTTACAGCTGCATTGTAGGTGAAACTAGCGCAGTTCTAGGTGCAAGGTGTGTGACACGGGCCAATCACAGAACAGTAATCCCTGCCAATTGTGAAGCGCTGTGACATCAGGGCTTCAGTGCTGCTGGCTTCATTCATTGAGAATAGCTCGTGCCATGCCAACACCCTCTTGAAGGCATTGGCAATGTGCATGTTTAAATTGTGCTTTGTTTCACTGTGCTCTTCGAAGTTTCTAAATTCAGATGCTTCAAAAATTTCAGAGGTAGTACATTCTCCTAGTAACAAACATTCAAGTCGAGATGGAATCACGCCATTGTCGCTGAGTGAAAAGCTATGTATGTTGAGTGAAAAGCTATGTATGTTTATCATTTATTTAGGTCAGGGATTATTTACTTGCTGAAATGTAAATGTCAGAGTAGCAGGCATTTTCTGTGTTTCATTCCTCTACTCTTAACTGTGTTCATTGTGTGTTTGTTGTGCTTATAACTTCATTGTCGAACCAGTTTATTTGGTGGCAATTGAAAATTAATGTTATACACACTGATATTATCTGTACTTAAATGGTGTCATTTACAAGGTGCAATGGAAAGTTGTGTGGGTGTGTTCACAGATGCTGCTGTTGCAACATTGCTATGGCAATGTAGCCACCTTAATGTGATGTAACAGGAACTGTCATGTGCAATGTTTCACTGGCGCGGGTATAGCGGGATTATATGATGACCTGTTGCCTAAACTCGATTCACTATAGTAAAGCGCAATTTCACTCAGCATGCAAAGCAAAACTACAATGAACCTCAGTTTCACTAATGGTTTTGTATGCTGAGTGAAATTGCGCTTTGCTATAATGAATAGAGTTTAGGTGAAAAATTCCTAACAGGAAAAATATACGTAAAAATAGATGAAGTCCACTTACCAGGCGAAGGGGCACAGGCAGTGATAGCAACAAATAAACACACAGGCGCGCGCGCGCGCACACACACACACACACACACACACACACACACACACACACACACAAACTCTAGCTTTCGCAGCCTAGCTGCTTCGTCAGGCAGAAGGGAAGGAGAGGGAAAAGGAAATGATAAGGGTTTTAAGGGAGTGGGTAAGGCGTCATTCCAATCCCGGGACAGGAAAGACTTACCTTGGGGGGAAAAAAGGAGGGTAAACAAATACACACACACACACACCCATACATTTACACAGATGGAGGTACACTTTGGCAGACATACTGTAGAAAGCAAAGAAGCTTGCTTTCTACAGTCAGAGTAGCAGGTGAATGTTCAAGGCTGTGTTTATGATCTACTTCAATAAGCTGCACGGAAAGGCTCAGTCAGCTTGTTTAAAAGGAATTCTTGTTGACCAATTTTTAGTAGATGTCTTCTTTTTCTTGGGATAGAGTTCAATGAGGCAGAATGCATTTAAATTATGACAACGCTATTACCTCCACTAGATGGCTCTCTCTCCTCTAGTGTGTAGATAAGTGCATTAAACAGTGGAATACCTTGAAGACATTCTTCTGTGAGAAAAGCACAGGTGTAAAGAACACAAAACTGTTGAAACTAAGGTCACAATTTAACATCCCTCTCACAATGCTTTATCTTCTGTTTTTAAGTTCCCCATTACCACTTATCACAATTTTTTTTTCTTTCTAACAACAAAGTCCTCAAATACACCATGTAAACCGATAGTTAAATCCTTTGTTTACAGATATAATTGTAAGATTTGTTAAACCTGCAGCTGTACCAGATAATTTCACTTCCACCTTAGAAATTGACTTTTTGAGATGGAAGAAACAAAAGAACAATAATTAGTTGGTTATTGGAGCGAAAACAAGAGCTTATATGAAGGAAGCACCTATCAGCACAGAGCAGCTCCAGATTTTGTACAGTGAAGCAAGAAGTTGTTATATGAATTTCTGAAACATGCCAAAGTGGTAGGCATTTCCCTACAAAAGAACGTTTCTTATGCCTCAGTTTAGATATTGCTGAAACACTTGCCTAATGTCTTTAGCAGGAAAGAAAGAGAATCTATAGAGTTAGAATTTTCATTATATCAATTTGAATAATTTTGAGGCATATAAAATACACAGGACTGATTCAATTTGAGACAACATTTCCAGAATTATGGATGCCAGTGGAGCACTGAAGTATCCATCTTTGTCAAAGTTAATGCTAGCTGTTTTCCTCAGCCACCACAGTAATGCTAAGGTAGAAAGAATCTTCAGTGGTATCCACAAAAATCAAACATAATTTAGGCCTAATCTAGGTCTCAAAACACTAAATTCTTAATTAGTTGAAAAATGAAGCAAGAGAGTAGTACTGGAAAATGTTGTTATGGAAACATATTTTCTTCTCAGCAGCTAGATGATGCTAAAAGAGCAACATGTTTGTATTTGAATACATTTTCAACAGGTGCACCATCATCTAGGTCATGTTCAACTATTATAATTTAATTTTGTGTTGAAGAGGATGAATGTAAAGTTGAAGAGGAGGGTTTGTGAATATTGCATTGTGACCAAAGCCGCTGATACATAAATAAATACCTTATATAATTTTGGAACTACCATACACCATCATATTTAGTACCGTATTGTTTCTTTAAGTGCAATTAATACACAAAGTCTGTATTGCATATGGTACTTTCATTTGGTGAGTTTTAGTTTTAGTTTACACAAGTGTTTATACTATAAAATTCTATTTTCTATATCTTCATTGTTTTCACTTGATATTCTGTAACTTACTCATTTTCACTTAAGGTATGTTAATACAAAAATTTAATGGCTCCTGTATATATTTAATATTTTATCTAACAATTTTTGCTTTTAAATATAAAAAGTAGAAAACGGATGACTTACCCAAAGGACAGGCTCATTGACAGGCACAAATAAAATCACACACACACACACACACACACACACATACAAGCTTTCACAACCGTTAATCGCTAATTCAGGAAAAGAGGAAGAAGGGAGAGGAGAAAGGGAAGGATATGGGTTTTAAGGAAGTGGAAAAGGGGTAATTCCAATCCCAGGAAGGACTTACCTTAGGGAAAAAAAAGGAAGGTAAACAAATACACGCACACTCACACATGTCCAAACACACACACATAGACATTTGTCAGACAGTCACCAATGTCTGTTTAGGTGTGTCTGTATTTGTTTACCTTCCTTTTTTTCCCATAAGGTAAGCCCTTCCACTCCTGGGATTGGAATGACTCCTTTTCCACATCCTTAAAACCCATGTCCTTCCCTTTCTCCTCTCCTTTCTTCTTCTTTTCCTGAAGAAGCAACCAACAGTTGCGAAAGCTTGTATGTGTGTTTGTGTGTGATTTTATTTGTATCTGTCGACGAGCCTGTCCTTTGGGTAAGTCATCCGTTTTCAATTTTTTATAATTGTTTATCCCACCAGGATAGTTTCCTTCTATAATTTTTGCTTTTAATATTATATATAATGAAGTGTGTAAATTTTGTCTTTTGAAAGTTTGTAATTAGGCTTCAAACCAAGGTTTTTAGCCCACCCACCCACCCAATTTTTTGTAAAGTAGCAGCCCTGCCCCTGCCCCTGCTATTTCTGAAGTTGGCATCTCTGCAGCCAAGAAGGGCTATCCAAAGCAATTTACTCCTTATCTCTTTGATCAGACAATCAAACCTGAGATATGGGCATCTCAAGAAATACAATTCGCCCTTGACATTTTCAAACACAGTGCATGGTATGATTAAACTCAATTTGAAACTTTGTGTGACATTATATAATTGTTATTGTTATTACTATTATTATTATCATCATCATTATCATTATTATTACATTGTGATGTAGCATGGGGTACTATGATGTTCAGAGACTGAATGGGAGTGCAGCTATACATTAAACACTACATAACACAGATTTATAAAGAACTCATTATATTTTTCTTTGTTTACAGATGCTTGAAGCTGCAAACAAACTATTGGAAACTCTTTCTGTAGAAAGTGCTGCTTCTGTATCAGACAGTACGCCAGCTGGAGCTCAAACTCCCACACCAGATTACCCACATATGGATCCTGACGAAGTTTGAGAAAAAGTAAAAAATTAAAATTCACATAGTTGGTGTGATTACAAATTTGTATCTCATATGTACTGTACATTCTGAAAAGTTGAAATAAAATATTTTAAAAAAAGCCAATTTTCTTTTTTATGTCCATTATTGCAGGGCTGTGGTCTTTGTTATAAGAACTCTAATCTCTATATATAAAAGGAAGTGTCCCGATTGACTGACTGACTCATCATCGCCCAGCCCAAACCACTGAAGATAGAAACTTGAAATTTGTGGAGGGTGTTGATCTTACTCTGTAGGCATCATTTAAGAAGTGATTTTTCGGTATTCCGTCCGTAAGGGGGTGAAATAGGGGATGAAATGTTTTTTGAAAATATATAGCTATTTAGGTAATTTTGGAGCTAGAACTACAACATTTCGGATTTTAATTCAGGGTCCGAATTTAAAAGACACGCGCCTGGACAGACATTTGTGAAATTTTTTTGCAAATGTCTGTCTAGGTGTGTTTGCGTTTCGATATGTCTGAGTGTGTGTGTATTTGTTTACCTTCCTTTTTTTCCCCTAGGGTAAGTCCTTCCACTCCTGGGATTGGAATGACTCCTTTTCCACTTCCTTAAAACCCATATCCTTCCCTTTTTCCTCCCCTTTTTTCCTCTTTTTCCTGAAGAAGCTGCCAGTGGTGGCGAAAGCTTGTATGTGTGTTTGTGTGTGATTTTATTTATTTATTTATTTGTTTCTATCGACGAGCCGGTCCTTTTGGTAAGTCATCTCTTTTCTATTTTTTATTTTTGTTTATCCCACGGGGAAAGTTTCCCTCTATAATTTTCATTTCATCAATTTATATATATATAAAGTTCATGTCTTCTCACATCTCACCTTTTAGGTATTCCTTGCACAGGAATAGACAACAGTAACTGCTTCTGTCTCAACCATAGCCTCTATATAAACAAAAATAAAAATAGAAAACAGATGACTTACCAAAAGGACCGGCTCGTCGATAGAAACAAATAAAATAAATAAAATCACACACAAACACACATACAAGCTTTCGCAGCCTAGCTGCTTCGTCAGGCAGAAGGGAAGGAGAGGGAAAAGGAAATGATGAGGGTTTCAAGGGAGTGGATAAGGAGTCATTCCAATCCAGGGACAGGAAAGACTTACCTTGGGGGGAAAAAAAGAGGGTAAACAAAAACACACACACCCACACATTTACACAGACGCAAGTACACTTAGGCAGACACACTGTAGAACTGTAGAAAGCAAAGAAGTTAGAAGTTAGACAGAGATGCCACTTGAGGCAGAGGCTCTGTCCAGAGAACCAAGGCAAAGATGTTAAGATGGTGGGTGGGAATTCAAATTTAGCGGAGGTTGAGGCCAGGTGGGTAACGGGAAGAGAGAATATGCTGAAGGGCTAGTTCCCATCTCCGGAGTTCTGAAGGATTGGTGTCGGTGGGAAGTATCCAGATAACCCGGACGGTGTAACACTGTGCCAAGATGTGCTGGCCGTGCACCAAGGCGTGTTTAGCCACAGGGTGATCCTCATTACCAACAAACACTGTCTGCCTGTGACCATTCATGCGAATGGACAGTTTGTTGCTGGTCATTCCCACATAGAACGCTTCACAGTGCAGGCATGTCAGTTGGTAAATCACGTGGGTGCTGTCACAAGTGGCTCTGCCCTTGATTGTGTACACCCTCCGGGTTATGGGACTGGAGTAAGTGGTGGTGGAAGGGTGCATAGGGCAGGTTTTACAACGGGGGCGGTTACAAGGGTAGGAGCCAGAAGGTAGGAAAGGTGGTTTGGGGATTTCATAGGGATGGACTAGGAGGTTACGGAGGTTAGATGGGCGGCGGAAAGACACTCTCGGAGGAGTGGGGAGGATGTCGTGAAGGATGGATCTCATTTCGGGGCAGGATTTTAGGAAGTCGTATCCTTGCTGGAGAGCCACATTCAGAGTCCGCTCCAGTCCTGGAAAGTATCCGGTGACAAGAGGGGCACTTCTGGGGTTCCGTTGAAGGTTCTGAATTTGGGGGGATGAGGAAGTGGCTCTGGCAATTTGCTTCTGTACCAGATCAGGAGGATAGCTGCGGGATGTGAAGGCTGTTATCAGGTTATTGGTGTATTGGTTCAGGGATTCAGGACTGGAGCAGACTCGTTTGCCACGAAGACCTAAGCTGTAGGGAAGGAAACGTTTGATGTGGAAAGGATGGCAGCTGTCATAATGCAGGTACTGTTGTTTATTGGTAGGTTTGATGTGGACAGATGTGTGTAGTTGGCCGTTGGATAGATGGAGGTCGACATCGAGGAAAGTGGCATGGGATTTGGAATAGGACCAGGTGAATTTGATGGGACCAAAGGAGTTGAGGTTGGAGAGGAAATTCTGGAGTTCTTCTTCACTGTGAGTCCAGATCATGAAGATGTCGTCAATGAATCTATACCAAACTTTGGGTTGACAGGCTTGGGTGTCCAGGAAGGCTTCCTCTAAGCGTCCCATAAATAAGTTCGCGTACGAGGGGGCCATCCTGGTCCCCATGGCTGTTCCCTTTAGTTGTTGGTATGTCTGGCCCTCAAAAGTGAAGAAGTTGTGGGTTAGGATGAAGCTGGCTAGGGTATTAAGGAAAGAGGTTTTAGGTAAGGAAGTGGGTGGTCGGCATGAAAGGAAATATTCCATCGCAGCGAGGCCCTGGGCATGTGGGATATTAGTGTATAAGGAAGTGGCATCGATGGTTACAAGGATGGTTTCAGGAGGTAACAGGCTGGGTAAGGATTTCAGGCGATCGAGGAAGTGGTTGGTGTCTTTGATGAAAGATGGGAGACTGCACATGATGGGTTGAAGGTGCTGGTCTATGTAGGCAGAGATTCGTTCTGTTGGGGCTTGGTAACCGGCCACAATGGGGCGGCCGGGATGATTGGGTTTGTGAATCTTCGGAAGTAGGTAGAAGGTGGGGGTGCGGGGTGTCGGTGGAGTCATGAGGTTAATGGAGTCAGGTGAAAGGTTTTGTAGGGGGCCTAAGGTTTTAAGGATTCCTTGAAGCTCTGCCTGAACATCAGGAATGGGATTGCCCTGAAAAACTTTATATGTGGTATTATCTGAAAGCTGACGCACTCCCTCTGCCACATACTCCCGCCGATCAAGTACCACTGTCGTGGAGCCCTGGAGCCATTGTCGGCAGGGAGAATGACGATGGAATGGTCAGCCTTCAGATTACGGATGGCTCGGGATTCAGCTGCGGTAATGTTGGGAGTAGGATTAAGGTTTCTCAGGAAGGACTGGGAGGCAAGGTTGGAAGTAAGGAATTCCTGGAAGGTTTGAAGAGGGTGATTTTGAGGAAGAGCAGGTGGGTCTCGCTGTGACGGAGGACGGAACTGTTCTAGGCAGGGTTCGATTTGAATGATGTCTTGGGGAGCTGGATCATTAGGAAGCGGATTATTTTTCCTCATGGCAAAGTGATATCTCCAGCAAAGACTGCGAGTATAGGAAAGTAAATCTTTCACAAGGGTTGTTTGGTTGAATTTGGGAGTAGGGCTAAAGGTCAGCCCTTTGGATAGGACAGAGGTTTCAGATTGGGAGAGAGGTTTGGTAGGCTATGGTTGAGACAGAAGCAGGTACTGTTGTCTATTCCTGTGCAAGGAATACCTAAAAGGTGAGATGTGAGAAGACATGAACTTTATTCCAGATCCTTGTAAAGTGCACAATTTTACATATCTGCGTGTGAAAAGTGCCAATCTATACGTAACCTTGAAATCTTAATGATTTGAATGAATGATTATATGCAGATTTTACAAGATATGCAATAAATGAGCTTCTTATTAATACTGTCTGCTAGGTCATCAGAATTAAACACAAATACTATTACTCCTTGAACAGTGAACATATGTTCAGACACAGGCTCTATCAGTTACACAACATGGTAGTTAAAATTTACTACACATCTTCATTTTCTTTTTCTAACTGTTTTACAGAATGTGCCACATCTACACACTCTCGATCTGCTGAAACAAATAGTAATGGCAAAATACAATTTTGGTAAAGAGTACAATCTGAGAGTGGTGAAACATAATCAACTATATTTTTCACTTGAATGGATTGATTTTGATGTTTTAGAATTCCTTGTAAGTGTATTACATAACTGTACACAGCTTAGATTAAAACTAGCGTAGATGCCCGTGCTTCACAACGGTTGTTAAAGAGAGACCTTTGTATATCATGGTTTTTTAGGGTTCCCGACCAAGGTCAGCAAAAACAGAATCCTTGTTGGGTCACTCTGTCAATAAACTCAGTTCTCCTAGCCAAGATGTCAAATTTAAGTACAAGTCATTGTCGAAAACTAGGAATGTTCATAAAGTTTTTCATACAAAAAGTGAAATTCATTTAAGGCCTTACTCCTGAATGATGGTCCCCCCAGGGGGCCCACAGCTCTTTTGTGGGTACGTGTGTGGCGCGCACGGGTCCCCGAGCCATTGCAGCCTTTCTTCCTGCTTTCCCCAGGCTGCATTACCCCTCCTAGTTCCCCCTCCTTCCCATCCCAATTCCTCCTTCCCACCCTCTCCAACCCCGTCTTTCGGTGGTACTCTGGATGACGGCTTGGCTATCCCATGGTACCGATTGTCCTGCACTTTGGTTTTGTCTGCTGTGTACACCGGTTTTTGGCCCAGTTTGGTCCCCCTCGGGGGTTTGACCTTCCATACCAAAATTGTCCGATAATGTGTGAGCCAATTGGGGAAGAACTCCCGACCTAGCCCCTACAGCGCGGGTCCTATCCTTTCCTTTCCACTTCCTTTCCTTGCTGTAGCCCACATCCCCCGCTAGGTACCCAGCACGTGTAGCCAGTCCGTGTGGGGGGGGCTGTTATGTACCCTTTGGCTGAGCCCCCTGACACCACAGGGATCACACTACCGGTGTCTGAGCTGCGACCTCTCCATGCAAGCCAAGGAGTTGATGCCTGTCCTCGGGGGTATCAGAACTCCCGGCAATGGCCATCGTGCCAGGTGGCCTTTGCTGAGGCTGGGTGGCGCCCATGGAGAGAGCCCCGGTTTCGGAGTGGGTGACACCAGGGCGGACGTCTAGCACTATGAAAAGAGTTAGACTCCAAAATGGTCGTGCATCGGCCGTCTCTCAAGACAGGAAGAGATCGTTTAATGCTGCTACTGCGGATAAGAGGATGTTTCCCTCCCTTGCTACCCCTTGGGAGGAAGGCCAGGCTCGCCGGTTAGGAGCAAAACCCTTTCCTCGCTATCTCGTTTGCTCAAGGACTGATGGAGGAACTTTTACTTCCACCAAACCTCTGTTCTTTGTCGAGACCATAGAGGACAAGTTTGGTGAAGTGGAATCTATGGGTAAGCTTAGATCTGGCTCATTACTCATTAAAACAGTCTCGGAAGCCCAGTCTGAAGCTTTGCTCACCTGCACCACCCTTGGCGACATTCCAGTAACAATTGTCCCGCACAAATCCTTGAATATGGTACAGGGTGTGATATTCCACCGGGACCTCCTCCTTCAAACTGATGAGGAGCTTAGGGCCTATCTCGAGCGGCGTGGTGTACATTTTGTTCGCCGCGTTCAGAGGGGACCTAAAGATAACCGCGTCAATACTGGGGCCTTTATCTTGACCTTCGAGGGGGACACACTCCCAGAGAAGGTCAAGATAATGATATATCAATGTGAAGTGAAGCCCTACATTCCACCTCCCATGCGGTGTTTTCGATGTATGAGGTTTGGTCATATGTCCTCTCGCTGTACAGCAGTCCCAGTATGCGGTGATTGTGGACGCCCACTACATGAGGGGAGCCCCTGTGTTCCTCCGCCGGTGTGCGTCAACTGTCAACAACACCACTCTTCACGGTCGCCAGATTGCCCTATGTTCAAAAAAGAAAAGAAGATACAAGAGTACAAATCCCTGGAGCGTTTGACGTACCCTGAGGCCCGCAGTAAATATGAACGTCTGCATCCCGTGCAAATGGCGATGACCTTCGCTACGACGTTATCGTCTAGCCTTTCACCCTCCCCTTCCCACTCCCATCTCCCCCCTACTCCCCGTCCACACCCCTCCCTCACATCTCCCTCTCCTGTAGCCCTCCCTTTGTGTCCCACCCCTTCCCAGCCGGAGAAGTGCACCCCTTCTCCGTCGCCTGCCGGTGACAGTGCCCTATCTCAGGGCCTTCCGTCCCGGCGTTCCCCAGATCGGAGATCTTCGACCTCCAGCCGGCCATCGGACTCCCAGTCAGTGAGTTCAAAGGTCGCCCGATCCTCGTCAGTACCAGACCTAACTGACAAAAGTCCTCTCTCTGGGGTGGGTCCTGCCCGTCCCACACGAGAGAAGGAGAAGGAGAAAGAGAAGGAGAAGAAGAAGAAGAAGAAGAAACCAAAGTTACAAGATAAAGCCCCTCCGGTACCACCGGAGGTGCCGACTGTGCTTTCGCAACTCGCTCATCCCATTGAGCCTGAGGCTGATCAGCTATTTATGGATGTTGTCCCTTCTTCTTTGGTGACGGACGCTGACAAAGCAGCGTGACAGACGTTATGCCATTCGCTTCCCGCCTAGATCCTCGTGATGTGATCATCCAATGGAACTGTAATGGTTACTACCGTCACCTCTTGGAGATTAAACAGCTAATCTCTCTCTCTTCTGCGGCCTGTGTCGTCCTGCAGGAATTGAGGTTTATGGATGCACATTCACCGACCCTCCGTGGGTTCCATGCTTTTTGTCGGAACCGGGTTGGTCCCCTCCAGGCGTCTGGTGGAGTTTGTACTTTGGTCCGGACAGATATTGTCAGTACCTGGATTCCTCTCCACACTCCATTGGAAGTGGTTGCTGTCCGGGTTCACTTGGACACTCCATTGACCATCTTCAACCTCTACCTTCCACCTGACAGGCCACCTACACTCACGTCCCTAGTGGCCCTCCTTCAGCAACTCCCCCCTCCTTACCTCATCCTTGGGGACTTCAATGCCCACCATCCTTTGTGGGGCAGTGCTTATACATCTAGCCGGGGCCGCCTCATAGACCAGTTTCTTGCTGACCACAATCTGAGCCTTCTCAACGATGGTTCCCCAACTCATTTTAGTGCCGCTCACGGCACCTTTTCTGCAATAGACCTCTCTCTCACTTCTTCTTCTCTCCTTCCTTTATTTCACTGGTCGGCGTATGACGACCTCTGCGATAGCGACCACTTTCCGTTGATCCTTTCACTTCCCTCACGCCTACCACGAGCCAGGGTACCCCGCTGGGTATTCCGTCGTGCTAATTGGCCGCTATATACATCCCAGGTTGTGTTCCCATCTTCCCCCTCAGGCTGTATAGATGATATTATAAGCCAAATGACCAACATGATCACCCAAGCTGCCAACGCCGCTGTTCCCCGGTCGACAGGCCCTCCTACTCGCCGGCCTGTCCCTTGGTGGAATGCAACTGTTGCCGCAGCCATTCGCGAGCGCCGTAGGGCCTTGCAACATCTTAAGCGCCACCCATCGCTCGCTGGTCTAATAAATTTCAAACGTCTGCGTGCCAGAGCTCGTTACTTAATCAAACAAAGTAAGCGGACATGCTGGGAGCATTTTGTCTCCTCGTTGGGTTCTTCTGTCCCTTTGACAAGAGTGTGGGCTATGCTCCGATCTATCCAAGGTAGCTGGCGGCCGTCTTCCGTCCCTGGTCTTGCCCTGCCTGATGGGGTCTGCACGGAGCCATCTGTTGTTGCAGAACATCTTGCCACTCACTTCGCCAATGTCTCAGCGACAACTTCATATCCGGCGACCTTTCTCCTTCAGAAACACCAGGCCGAAACCTTCAAATTAGGCTTTACTTCTCACCAGATGGAACCATATAACGAACCTTTTACTGACTGGGAGCTGTCGCTGGCCCTCTCCTCTTCTCGTGATTCAGCACCTGGCCCTGACGATATCCATAATCAATTGCTGAAACACATTAACCCCTCACAACGACAATTTCTCCTAAAAGTTTTTAACCGTATTTGGCTTCAAGGGGTGTTCCCCTCCCAGTGGAGGGAGAGTATTGTGGTCCATGCCCTCAAGCCTGGAAAGGACCCGTCGGCGCTGGACAGTTATCGACCAATAAGCCTGACAAGTGTCCCCTGTAAACTACTTGAGCGGATGGTAGCCCGCAGATTATGCTGGGTTCTTGAATCCCGGGGACTTCTCTCACCTTACCAGTGTGGGTTCCGGGAGGGACGATCCCCTATTGACCATTTACTTCGACTGGAGACTGCGATCAGACAGGCCTTCTCTAAAAGACATCATCTGGTAGCAGTCTTCTTCGATCTGCATAAGGCGTACGACACTGCTTGGCGTCGTCATATTTTACGTTCTCTTCATGACTGGGGCCTCAGAGGCTCCTTACCAATTTTTATCAGTCAGTTTTTATCCCACCGCCTGTTCCGTGTCAGAGTTGGCTCTTCCTTTAGCTCCCCTCGGATACAGGAGAACGGTGTCCCCCAGGGCTCAGTGTTGAGTGTTACACTTTTTCTAATCGCCATCAATGGGTTGGTGAGCTCTGTTGGGTCACTGGTAACCCCGGCATTGTATGTCGACGACTTTTGCATATGGTACAGCTCCTACTCATTAGCCTCTACTGAACGTCAGCTCCAGAGCGCCATTCGGCGGGCTTCAGTGTGGGCTACGTCCTCATCAAAAACTAGGGTGGTGCACTTTTGTCGTCGTACTACAGTTCACCCTGATTCAGAACTGTTCTTGGGTAATCAGCGCCTGGAAGTTGTAGCACAGCATCGTTTCCTGGGTCTTCTCTTTGACAAAAAATTGACTTGGGTGCCTCATATTCGCCACCTAAAGATTAGTTGTATGAGGAAACTCAATGCCCTACGTTTCCTTGCTCGTTCATCTTGGGGTGCCGACCGAACAACTATCCTCCGTATCTATCGGGCTCTAATCTTGTCCCGATTGGACTATGGGTGTCAAGTTTATGGCTCGGCAGCTCCTTCTGCCCTGAAATTATTAGACCCGGTTCACCATTATGGTGTCCGCTTGGCTACAGGTGCATTCCCGACTAGCCCGGACAGCAGTCTCCTTGTTGAGGCGGGAATCTGCCCTCTTCAGGTCAGGCGGCATCAGCTTCTGGCGTCTTATGCCATCGCCATCCGGCAATATCCTGCTCATCCCGCTTACCAGGTTCTTTTTGCATATGAAGGGCTTCGACCCCCTGATACCCGGCCGCGGGCGGGCCTTCCCGTCGGACTGCGGCTTGCCTCTCTTTGCCGGGATTTCCATTTCCCTTCACTAGATTGCGCCCCCCATTTTACTGCACGCACACCTCCGTGGATGGTGCCACGACCACTAATTCGGACGGATCTCTTCCAGGGCCCAAAAGCTTTAATTTCCCCCATGGTCTTTCGGCGTTTGGTGCGCCCAGTACTAGAAGAGTTTCAGGGAGCCTCTATCTTCTACACTGATGGCTCGAAAACAGCGGGCCACTCCGGATATGCTTTTACATATCCTGTTGGGGCGGAATGCCATTCTCTGCCAGAGGCATGCAGTGTGTTTACGGCAGAGCTGATCCCCCCAGGGGGCCCACAGTTCTTTTGTGGGTACGTGTGTGGCGCGCACGGGGCCCCGAGCCGGAGCAGCCTTTCTTCTGCCCCAGGCTGCTTCACTTTCCCTCCCGGTTTATGCCTTCGCCCAGAGACGGGCATATTTCGTGAGATACGGTGGTTCTTGTTGTGGTTTTTCTTCCTTCGTTCCTTCCTTTCTTACCCTTTGTTTTCTGTCTTTCTCTCCTTGTACTCTCCTAGCCTTCTTCTCCTCATTAGTCTCCGCTTTGGCGTTTGAGACACTTCTTCCTTCTTTCTCTTCATTTCCTATCCTCTTCTTCTTTTCCTCCCTGTGCGTGTCTGAAGGCCGACCCACGCATTATCGTGCGTAGCAGGTGACGGGGTAACGCGTAATTCCCCGCCCCGGGTAGACAAGTAGGGCACGTACGTACCCCCTGGTAAAGGCCAGGCCCAGGGAGGGGTGATTACCCGAGCTGGTACCTTCCGAACGTGCCGATTGGTCCCTCCGTCAGTTCTCGGGAGGTGTGACCTGAGGTGTGAACAATCACCTAAGGCGGGTAAGCCCTCGGAGAGGGCCCCCACTAGGAAGGAGCGCGCCATCGGAGACGCCGGTAATCACGGGGGACACTTCCGCGATGACTTCCTTATCTTCTTTCATGACGTTGACCCACAAACGTAAGTTAGACTCGCCTCAGCCTAAAAAGACTCTGCCTAATGTACCTAAATTTCTGGTTGTCTCTCGCACCGACGGAAAGGATTTCAATTCTGTCAATCCTTTCGTTATACAGAAAGGTGTTGATGCAATTGCTGGCCCTGTTAAAACCTGTTCACGTCAGCGCAACGGCACATTGTTGCTGGAAGTGGAAAGTGCCTTCCAAGCCCAAAAACTGATACGTACTACGTTGTTGCACACGTTTCCAGTTAAGGTAGAAGCGCACCGCACACTCAACTCGTCACGGGGGGTAGTTTTTACGAGATCCCTTGACGGGTTGTCTGATGAAGACATCCAATCGTATATGTCCGATCAGGGTGTGACAGCCGTCCACAGGGTGATGAAAAAGGTCGATAACCAATTGACACCGACTCGTACTGTGTTTTTGACGTTCGACAGAGTTGACCTCCCGTCGAAGGTCAAAGCAGGGTACGAAGTCATCTCCGTCCGACCTTATGTACCTAACCCAACGCGCTGTTTTCAGTGCCACAGGTACAACCATACCCGTGAACATTGCCCAAATGCAGCAAAGTGTGTCACTTGTGGTAGGGACGCCCATGAGGGGGATTGCCCACCTCCGTCCCCTCACTGCCTAAACTGCAACGGTGACCATGTGGCTTCCTCTCGCGACTGCCCTGTATACAAGGATGAGAAGGTAATCCAGCAAATTCGGGTTACGGAGAAGGTATCAACATCTGCCGCTCGAAAGTTGTTGGCGAGTCGAAAGCCCACTGTCCTCCCAGCGGGTACATACAGTAAGGTACTCACCTCAACTCGACCTACCAAGGATTCCAGTACCCAGACATGTGACTTGACTTTCGCTGACACAGTTGTGCGATCCGCCAGCCCGAAGATTGCCCGTTCCACGTCCCCGCTTCCTCCTGCTGCTTCTAGGGTACAGTCTTCGTCAAACTATAGTAAACCGCGGGCACCTAAACAAGATGCCCGGACCTTGAAAAAGGAACCCGTCCGTGAGGATTTTCTGCGTTCTCAGGCTTCCCAACTGCCTCTTCCCGCCGTCACTCTTCCAGAAGAGCTGACAAGAAAAAGAGTTCCTCTCCTTCCCCGCCGAGGCGTGACCCATCTGTCGCGCCGTCCAACAGTTGCCGGCCTCGGCCGTCTTCTGTTTCACCGGGACGCTCCGTTTGCCGGGCGCCTGGCCCTTTACCGGCGGTGGAAACTGCCCCTCCTGATCAACTCAGGGAGGTGGCACGCGTGTCGGTCGAACCAATGGAACATGACCCTTTGCCCCCAGACAGCGATAGCAGTGCTCCCTCGAAATCCGGTCCTCAGCGGCCGTCGAGGTGACCCCGCTCGCTACTTGGTTTTTATCCTTATTTCTTCTCTCATTTTTATCATGGCGCTCCTTCAATGGAACATTCGCGGCATTCGTTCTAATCGGGAGGAGTTAAAACTACTCCTTCGATTGCACTGCCCGCTTCTAGTCTGCCTCCAGGAAACTAAGTTGCGTCCACGTGATCGTGCAGACTTTCCACACTACACCTCTGTGCGGTTCGACCTGCCACTCGTGGAAGGTGTCCCAGCCCATGGAGGGGTTCTGATGCTCCTTCGAGACGACGTCTATTTCCATCCCATTTCCTTGCACACTCACCTACAGGCAGTTGCCGTCCGCATCACCTTATCCACATTTACCTTCTCCCTCTGTAATATATATTCGCCATCGTCATCTGCCCTTACTAGGGCAGATGTGCTAAACCTTGTTGACCAGCTCCCTTCACCTTTCGTGTTGGTAGGCGACTTTAATGCCCACCACCCCCTATGGGGCTCTCCAGCACCTTGTCTGAGAGGCTCCCTTTTGGTGGACCTTCTCCAACACCTCGATCTTGTCTGCCTCAACACCGGTGCACCGACCTTCCTTTCTGACACAACACACACTTATTCCCATATAGACCTTGCAATATGCACTCCTCAGCTTGCCGGTCGGTTTGAGTGGTATGCACTTTCTGACACGTACTCGAGTGACCATTTCCCTTGTATCATCCACTTCCTACATCATTCCCCATCTCCACGTCCCACCAGTTGGAACATTTCTAAAGCCGACTGGGGGCTTTATTCTTCCATGGCTGTTTTTCACAATCAGCATTTTCCCAACTGTGACAGTCAGGTCGAATACCTCACAGAGGTTATTCTCACTGCTGCTGAACGTTCCATACCTCGTACATCCTCTTCTCCACGTCGTGTCCAGGTCCCTTGGTGGACTGCAGCCTGCCGCGACGCGCTTCGAGGCCGACGCCGTGCCTTACGCACCTTCCGCCGCCACCCAACTTTGGAGAATTGCATCAATTACAAACGTATGAGAGCGCAGTGCCGTCGTATCATAAACGACAGCAAGAAAGCTTGCTGGACAGCTTTTACTAGTTCTTTTAACCGTTTTACTCCCTCCACGGTTGTCTGGAGTGGCCTACGCCGTTTGTCCGGCATCAAGGTCCACTCCCCGATTCCTGGCCTGACCGTGGAGAATGCGGTCCTCGTGGACCCAGCTGTTGTTTCAAACGCATTGGGTCGTTTCTTTGCGGAGGTTTCGAGCTCTGCCCATTACCACCCTGCCTTTCTCCCTCGCAAACAGGTAGAGGAGGCACGGCCGCCTTCTTTCCGCTCTTTTAATCGGGAAAATTATAACGTCGCCTTCACCATGCAGGAGCTAGACCGTGCTCTCGCCCTGTCCCGGTCTTCTGCTCCCGGGCCCGATTCCATTCACATTGAAATGCTGAAGAACCTCTCTCCAGCGGGCAAGTGCTTTCTTCTTAATACCTACAATCGCATATGGACTGAAGGTCATGTTCCCACAAGTTGGCGTGAAGCCATTGTTGTCCCCATCCCCAAACCAGGGAAGGACAAACACCTTCCTTCCAGTTATCGTCCCATTTCTCTGACGAGCTGCGTCTGTAAGGTGATGGAACGCATGGTTAACGCTCGGTTGGTCTGGCTCCTCGAATCTCGCCGCCTCCTGACTAATATCCAATGCGGTTTTCGTCGACACCGCTCTG
The DNA here is from genome assembly GCA_026315105.1 of Locusta migratoria. Taxonomy (NCBI): domain Eukaryota; kingdom Metazoa; phylum Arthropoda; class Insecta; order Orthoptera; family Acrididae; genus Locusta; species Locusta migratoria. The sequence goes on along the minus strand of CM048748.1, from coordinate 443,385,247 downwards.
CTGCTGACCACCTCGTTACGTTGTCGACCTTCATTATGAACAACTTTCTGAAGAAGCGTCAAACAGTAGCCGTGTTCTTCGACTTGGAGAAGGCATACGATACCTGTTGGAGAGCGGGCATTCTCCGCACATTGCACACATGGGGCCTTCGGGGCCGCCTTCCTCTTTTCATTCAAGCGTTTTTGGCGGATCGCAAGTTCCGGGTACGGGTGGGCTCTGTTTTGTCAGATACCTTTTGCCAGGAGAATGGGGTACCACAGGGCTCCGTCTTGAGTGTGGCGCTCTTTGCCATTGCAATCAATCCGATCGTGGACTGCCTTTCAGCCGACGTCTCCGGATCTCTTTTTGTTGACGATTTCGCAATTTATTGTAGCGCCCAGCGGACGTGTCTCTTGGAGCGTTCTCTCCAACGCTGTCTTGACCGTCTATATTCCTGGAGCATCGCAAACGGCTTCCGATTCTCCACTGAGAAAACTGTGTGTATCAATTTTTGGAGATACAAGGAATTTCTTCCACCTTCTCTACGTCTCGGCCCTGTTGCTCTCCCTTTGGTGGAGACTACGAAATTCTTGGGACTCATGTTGGATCGGAAACTTTGCTGGTCCACACACGTGTCCTACCTGGCTGCCCGTTGTGCCCGATCCCTTAACGTTCTTCGTGTCCTCAGTGGCACGTCATGGGGAGCGGATCGTACCGTCCTGCTTCACCTTTACCAGGCCATTGTTCAGTCGAAGCTCGACTATGGAAGCCTTGTGTACTCTTCAGCACGGCCGTCGATTCTCCGCCGTCTCAACTCTATCCACCATCGTGGATTACGTCTGGCGACCGGTGCATTTTATACCAGCCCTGTTGAAAGTCTGTATGCCGAGGCTGCTGTATTACCCTTGACCACTCGACGTGATATACTCTTGTGTCGGTATGCATGCCGCTTACGGTCGATGCCCAACCATCCCTCTTACAGATTATTTTTTGACGACTCACTCGATCGCCAATATCAGTTGTCTGCGATTGCCTTGCTTCCACCGGGAGTTCGGTTTCGCCGCCTGCTACAACGGCTCGATTTTACCCTTCCTTCCACCCTTCGGTTGAGCGAAAGCCCATTGCCACCGTGGCATCAGGCCCAGGTTCACACACACCTCGAACTTAGTTCGCTCCCCAAGGAGAGCACTCCGGATTTGGTATTCCGCTCGAGGCTTGTCGAACTCCGTTCACGGTTCGATAATGCCGTATTTATTAACACTGATGGTTCCAAGAGCACTGCCGGTGTCGGATCTGCCTTCGTCGTCGGGGACAACCGGTTCCAATACAAGCTCCCTGACCGGTGCTCGACCTTCACGGCTGAGCTTTTCGCCCTCCACCAGGCCGTTTTGTATACCTGCCGCCACCGCCAACCTTTCTATGCCATATGTTCTGACTCTCTTAGTGCCCTGCAGAGTCTTAAGGACCCTTTCTCGAACCATCCTCTCGTGTATCGGATCCAACGCTCCCTCCAGTTGCTAGCAGATGACGGCTGTCACGTTTCTTTCCTGTGGGTCCCTGGCCATGTGGGTGTGCCCGGGAATGAGGCCGCCGACACAGCAGCCAAGGCAGCAGCTCTTTTGCCTCGCATGGCTACCTTTTGCGTCCCATCGGACGATGTTCAACGGGCTCTTCGCCGGAGTATCGTGTCGCAATGGCACAGTGTGTGGCTTTCACTGTACAACAATAAATTGCGAACTGTCAAACCGATCCCGACCGCTTGGAGGACATCCTCACGCCCCTCTCGGCGGGAGGAGGTCATCCTGGCTCGGTTGTGGATCGGTCATTGCCGTTTCAGCCACCGTCACTTGCTATCCGCCGAACCTGCACTGCTATGCTCCTGCGGTGAACTGCTGACAGTGCGACATGTTTTACTGACTTGTGTTAATTTTAATCATCTCCGTGTAGCCCTTCACTTTCCGTCTACTCTGGAGGAAATTTTAGCTGATGACACACGAGCAGCTGCTCGGGTTTTGCGTTTTATGAACTTGGCCAACCTATCCAAGGATATTTAACCCTTTCAATTGTCTTTTATCTTTCGTTTTTAGCCTCTTGTTGATGTTCTGACAGTCACCATTTTTTTGAGATCATAGCGAATCAATGTTCTTGGCTGGGCGCTAATGACCATAGAAGTTGTGCGCCCTAAAACCACAATAAAAAAAAAAAGGCAGAGCTGATGGCGATTTATAGAACCTTCTGTTTTATTAAACATTCTGCCATGGAACGTGGTTTAATCTGTGCTGACTCCATGAGCAGTCTGCAGGCCATTGATCGTTGTTTCCCCTCCCATCCTTTAGTTATTTCCATCCATGAACTCCTTGCTGACCTTCATCGTGCTGCCTGCTCCGTTACCTTTCTCTGGGTGCCAAGCCATGTTGGTATTACAGGGAATGAAGTAGCTGACCAGTTGGCTAGATCGGCAATTACTCGCTGCCCGTCTCCCTTTCAAATTCCGGGTGCGGATCTGCGGGTGCAGATCAGATCTTTGCTTCTCTCCTCATGGGATAGCAGTTGGAAAGCTACTGCCCCTTCCAATAAACTCCGCACCATCAAAGATACGACTGCAGCTTGGAGTTCATCTTTACGCCCTTCCCGGAGAGAATCAATTGTCCTCTGTCGCCTCCGTCTTGGACACTGCAGGCTGACCCATGGATTTCTTTTACAAAATGACAATCCACCACATTGTGATTGTGGAGCCGTACAATCCGTGTCTCATATTCTGACTGAATGTCCTCTCCATTCGACACTTCGTGGCGACTATGGCCTACCGCCTGCATTGCCTTCAGTTTTGGCGGATGACCCACGGATGGTTGATCGCGTCCTTGCCTTCCTCCATGAAAGTAGATTTTATTGTCAGCTCTAGGACTCGCTTGGTCGGGGTGAGTGGGTTTGTGATTCTTGGCTGATTGTGGGGTTTAGAGCCTTATCCCCATCAGCCCCCCCCCCCCACTCTTTTACATTTTAATGTAGTTTTATTTCTCCCTGCTCTGGAGCTATGATACGTTGACCACTGTGCCATTAGTACCTTGTGGTTTAGGCTAGAGGTCGCTTCCAGAGCTGTGGGATCGGACACTGTAGCATTTGCTGCCCTGGGTTGGTCTTAGTCTTGTTGGCGAGTCGATTTTACTTCCTAGTGTAATGGTCTTTTGGCTTTCACCTATTTTTCGTTGGGTTCTGTGGCGTATAAAATTTGGGGTTGAAGGGACTGATGACCTCGTTGTTTGGTCCCTCATGTCCACCACCACCACCACCACCTGAATGATGGTAAATTCAATGTTGGTTTGTGTTCGTATAGTTAAGATTGCGGTGTATAATTGTCTGTTTGGTGTAAACTTCTCAAAACACTTCTATCGTTGAATTGAGAAATTGTAATAATAATAATAATAACAGTGCCATGTATTAAACCGTTTATCTCTCACAGTAAGTATATGCTGAAGTATTAGTATGTTGCAGTGTTGCACTGGGGAAAGTGTAGTTATTCTGTATACAGTGCTCCCTATTATTGTAAACTTGACGAATGCTGAAAGTCTGGTAATTCAATCAACAGAGCAGTTCATGTCTGTTTAAATAAGACATAATGGTGATGTCAACGTGCGGTAAAGTAAGTCTGAGTAATCGTTGAAAGAATTGCGTCAGCTGATCATCTGTATAGAACTTTCCATTAAATATTGTATTTCCAGTGAATTGTCTTGACTGAGTTAGCAACATCGGCCTCTCTTTCAGCTAATACATGTATACATGTTCCCACGTCCTACAGTGATTACTTCGTAAAGCACAAGGTGTTACACCTTGTGTAACAGAACTATATAATCAAAAGTCTGATTATAACTCTAAGTACAATTGTCTCTGCAAATGTCTTAATGTAGTCCACACCAAAAGTAAGTAATTATGAATATTAATCACAATACTGAACTGAATGATTATGAAATCAGAGAGGTTTCTGAAGAGTTTGTTGCTCGCATTTATATATTATCTCTAGTGGCAGGCACAGAGCAGAAATATCTCTGAAGTGAGCATTCAGATAAGCAGAACAGATTTTCTGTCCTCAACATTAAAGTGGAAATGTCACATAATATTGGGAAAAAAAAACTACTAATTGCTGACTTTATCTTGATCTATTTTTGTTCGGTTAAGACGGATGACTATGTGTAAATGGCCTATTTAGTGACGCTTCACCAACTTTCATGTTGCTTCTGTGACACATTTATTTAGTTATTTTTTCATGTTATGTGGTTGCTCTGTGAAAAGGAGATAGGGCTTCTTTGCAGCCAATGTGATACAAACCAATCGTACGAGCAAATAAATGTGTAGAAAGAGTGGAGTTGTCTCAATATCACGTGGTAATTCCAGCTTAATGTTGAGAAGATGCACAGAAAGCAATGCTTACTCCATAGATATTTCTACTCTATGCATAATTTAGTGGTTATATCTGTTGAAAGATGCACTTCTTTTTTTCCCATGGCATGGCAAAGCATATGGGATACAACTAGAAAGAACAAAAATTTTGTGTCCTACCTGAGTCACATTTTTCTGGCAGTGGCAGCAGTTTAGATGCAATGAACTATTCACTTTAGGAGGATGATTAATTTACTGACCAGAACAGCATAAATTATTTATTTCATCATGAACATAAAGAATTATTCCCCTCATTTAACGTGACTGATTTTTGAATGTTCAAATGTCTGTAAAAGTTATGGGACTTAAGTGTGGGGTCATCAGTCTCTAAACTTTCAAACTACTTATGAACTAACTTATACGAAAGACAACACAAACATCCATGCCCGAGGGAGGATTCAAACCTCCAACCTGGGAGGCCGCACAATCCACAAAGTGGCTCTCCAAACCCTCGGCTACTCCCGTGCGATTTTTGAAAATGCATTCAACGGCCGTTGCCAACATCAGCACACAACGCCATTGCCATAAGTAAAATTATATCCCTTCTTGTAATTTATTACACCATATTTATGAAAAAAAGCAGTGACACCATAATTTGGTATTTGGTGTCTTATGTAACTAATGTTGCCTCAGTTTGTCCTTTCCTTTGTATAGGCCGTCTATATATCCTTCCACAGTTCAGCTTTCCCCTCTTCGCCCAGTACTGGTTTTCCGTCTGAGTTCTTGATATTCATACAGCTGCTTTTCTTATCTACAAATATCTCCTTTATCTTCCTGTGGCGGTATCTATCTTTCCACATTCTTCTATGGTTCTGCATTTTTCCCTTAGCCACTCCTGCTTAGCCAGTCTGCACTTCCTGTCATCTCATTTTTTCAGACGTCTGTACTCCCTTTTTCCTGCTTCACTTGCTGAATTTTTATATTTTCTCCTGTCATTAATTAAGTTCAGTATATCCTGCGTTATCCAGGGATTTCTATTAGGCCTTGTCCTTCTGCCTATATGATCCTCTGCTGCCTTCAATACTCCATCTCTCAGTGCTACCCATTCTTCTTCTACTGTATTACTTTCCCCCATTTCAGCCAATCCTTGCCTAATGCTCCCTCTGAAACTCTCAATCACCTCTGGTTCCTTCAATTTGTTCAGGTTCCATCTCCTAACTTTTCTACATTTCTGCAGTTCATAACCAATAACGGCAATAAGTTACGGTCAGAGTCTATATCTGCCCATGGATATGTCTTACAGTTTAAAACCTGGTTTCTCAATCTATTCCTTACCATTATAAAATCAATCTGGTACCTTCCAGTGTCTCCTGGTCTCTTCCACATATACAGCCTTCTTTCATGATGTTTGAATCAAGTGTCGGTGATAATTAAATCAGGCTCTGCACAAAATTCCACCAAGCGATCTCCTCTTTCATTCCTTTTTCCCAGCCCATATTCACCTACTACACTTCCTTCTCTTCCCTTTCGTACTAGGGTGTCCCAGCCAGTAGTTGATCACTACCCAGTAGTTGATCAGTATCACTTTAATCTTTAAGTTTTAAGAGTTGGTAGCACTGAAACTTTTAAGCATGTAGCAGAATGTAAAGAACAATTGTTGTTAAACCTAGTTAACCCATTTTTACAACATTTGGAGGGAACTGATAGCTGTGAGAAAATCTTTCCTTTTGTGCTGTGCTCAGAAGTGGATAATCAGAGCATCCAGACTAGTTGTAAAATAGGTTGCAGTGATACAAATATTTATTGACACAAGTACTAAATACTGAAATATTATGAACTATTTTAATAGATAACTCATTGTGAATGATTGATGATATTATTTATCATAAAAGAAGTATAAATTATTGGTTAATTGATTTACAAGGGGGGGGGATATCAATTACTGGAATGCATAAAAGCATGTTTTCCAGTGATTGATCATAATGATCAATTACTGGTACTTTGTGAATACATTCCAGAAAGAGTTGCTTTTAAGCATGGACTGAGTAGGGATTTCCTTCTTCTGACCCATACTGATGGAAATGTGAAATTTATATGGCTCCCAGTAGTTGATCGGTGGTGATCATCCACTAGTTTTCATCTCCCCGTAGTCCACATTTTGCTAATCATGTTACCTGGCTTACTGAATCCCCATAAAAGCCGGAAGGAAAAGAGAGTACATTCCATATGCAACAACTTCCAAACAGTAAAATGGCTAACAATAGAAATGAGAAAAAAAAGATGTAATGGAACTGCTTCCAGAGGCTGAGAAGGAGAAACAACCAAAAAGAAACCTGTAAGGAAAGACAATTCGGAGTCATAATACAGCAGTGATGAATGGAGTCCTATTAAAGACACATAAGAAAATGACTGACACTAATGAAAACTTCCCGATGACTGAGAAGATACTTGATGGAAGGTCTACATTTAAAGAAGAAGATTTTGCTTTGCTCTTGTTTCCAGGCCAGAAGAATAATAATAATTATTATAAATTTGCATGTATTGTTCAAAGAGTAGCCTAACTACAAAAGATGACATTGAGCTAATGGGTTTGAAAAGCTGTGACAAAAGACACTGTTTAAAACTGATGAAGATGACGTAAGCACTGTTCAGTCTTCACAAATTTTAACAATACTTTCAGAACCCTCAATTACCTCTACAGTAGACAGGCTGCTGTACAAGTTTCAAAATCCTGTTGATATTGGAAAAGTGAAATGAAACGAGCAGACCGTGTGAAGTTCATTGTTATGTTTACTGTATTACATTTTTATTTCATTGAAAAAATTGTTTAATATGTTAATGATTTATGTAAGTGCTTTAAAATTAACTTTCCATATGTAATTACCAATTTAATTTCATATTATTTTATTTATTACTTAATGATCAACTACTGGACTACGGGTGATCATTTAGTGGAACTGTATGATCAACTACTGGTAATTTTTGTCCATTGTAATTGAAATTCAGAAAATGTAGGGAATAATCATTTTAATCTTAATTGTAGGTATGTCAAACTTCACAGAAAACTTTTCTCTGTGATATGTGTAATTATCAACTTGGTCTCTCAAGTAGATGTTCTATAAATAATATAAATATAAATTCAAATTGTTAATTGATCAACTACTGGCTGTGTCACCCTACCTAGTTCCAGTCCCCCATCACAATCAAGTTTTCATCTCCCTCAATTTTCTGAATGATTTCTTTTATCTCGTCATACATGTCTGTGATATCCTCATCATCAGCCATGCTAGTTGGTCATATAAACTTGTACCACTGTGGACGGTATTGGCTTCGTGTCTATCTTTGCTACAATAATGTGTTCACTATGCTGTTCATAGTAACTTACCAGCATTCCTATTTTCTTATTCATTATCAGACCTACTCCTGCGTTTACCACCAACTGATTTTGTATTTATAATCCTGTACTCACCTGACCAGAAATCCTGTTCATCCTGCCACCGAACTTCACTAATCCCTACCATATCTAACTTTAACCTATCCATTTCTCTTTTCAAATTTTCTAACTTGCCTAAGCGATTAAGGGTTAGGACATTCCATGCTCCAACCCGTAGAATGCCTGTTTTGTTTTTCTTGATGACAACGTCCTCCTGAGTAGTCCCCACCCGGTGATCCGAATGGGGGACTATTTTACCTCCGGAATATTTTACCCAAGAAGACACCATCATCATATATTCCTACAGTACAGCTGCATGTCCTCGGGAAAAGTAATGGCTGTAGATTCCCCTTGCTTTCAGCTGTTCGTGTAACTGCATAGCAAAGCCACATTAGCTGATGTTACAAGGCCAGCTCAGTCAATCATCCAGACTGTTTCCCCTGTAATTACTGAAAAGGCTGCTGCCCCTCTTCAGGAACCACACGTTTGTCTTGCCTCTCCACAGATACCCCTCCGCTGTGGTTGTACCTACGGTTTGGGTATCTGTATTGTTGAGGCAGGCAAGCCACCCCACCTCAGCAATGTCTGTGGTTCATGGGGGTGGCCTTGCTGTACTAAGCCATACTTAATACACAGCAGCGGCGTCTATCACATCTTTGGTGCACTAAAGTGCCTGTCTAGTCTCAATTCACCCATGAAAGCTCGTGTAGTAGTTTGGAGATTAGCCTTTGAAGATAGACACTGAATGCTTTTAGACAAACGTTTAATTAATGATATCTTTATTTTTTTCTTTGATCCGATTTTGATGAAATGAAGCGTGTATCCAACCGCATGATGTGCTCAAATTATGGCTGAAAATCCTATTACAATTTGTCAAGTAGTTTTGAATATAAACATGGTCAAAGAGACATACAGAAATGACGGTTGTATATACAAAACTTTAAATTATGGTATCATTTTTTTCCGGAATCCCACTTTTATGAAACGAAATTGCCCCATTTAAATCTGTGTAGCAGTTTAGGAGATAAGAGATTTGTAATAGCTTTACTGTACACCTGTGCTTCGCAATGGATATTAAAGAAAGGTTACCATCACTTGTTGTAGAGAACTAAAACATAGGTATGAGCATAAAAAAAAACAGCATTGCCTTCTATTAGTTATTTGGTGTACTACATAACTAACAGGGCCTCTATTTGTTCTTTATTGTACTAAACCATTTTAAAGGCATTTCTCAACTGAAGGGACTCATGATCTATTAAGTACGCACCGAAATCAGAAAGGAAACAACATAAATTCGATTTTCCTGGCAAAGAATTCATATTATGTGAAAACATTATAGACATGAAGTAACGTTATTACTTCTTAAATTTAAATTATACCTGGCAAAAGATGCTCTTCTTTTCTTTGAATAACATTGCAAAGCATATGGGATACAGGATAAAGGAAATGCCTAGTAGTGGTACAGTGTACCCTCCACCATGCACCTTACGGTGTATGTATGTAGGCCTAGATGTAGACAGCTCAGAAAAAAATTTGTTGGTGTCCTACCTGGCTTAAATTTTACTTGCAGTGGCAACGGTTTAGTTTGCTATTGTGCGCACCGTAAGTAAAATTGTACTCATTCTTGTAGTGTATTACACCATAGTTATGAGAATGGAAAAAAAAAAAAAAAAAAACGCAGCAACGCCATAATTTGTGATTTGGTGTACTATGTAACCAACGTCGCCTCAGTTTGTCATTTCCTGTACTATGGCGTTTTCGAGGATTTCCTAAACAGAATGCACTCAAAAGGTAATGAGGATATACCGAAACCACAAAGGGAACTACATAAATTCGATTTTCCTTGCAACGAATTCTTATGTAAATTAGAGCATTGATAGATGTGAAGGAATGCCGTTATGTCTTAAATTCAAATGTTCCCTGTAAAAGGAAGTAAAGAAATGTCATTAACCTGTGAATATAGAAAGTGTAATCAGCAACTCGCATTCATTGTTAGTTAGTTTGTATTTGCAGAGATAAGACTGCGGCTCTTAATTCAAAATACTTCTGTTACTGAGTGAATACATACAACACGATAATGTATTGCCTCTTTGCAGCACTTCAAAACTAACAGCCGCTTTAGTGGTTCGTTGCTGTTCTTTGGCATAATCACTGAAAAGAAATAATAATAATAAAATGCAGCAGTGCCAACTATTAGTAACTTTGGTGCACTCCCTAACCAACAGGGCCTCTATTTGTTCTCTACTGTGCTGTACTACACCGTTTTCAAGGCATTCCTAAACAGAATGGACTGGAGATGTAATAAATGTAAGAAATCAGAAAAGAAACTACATAAATTCATGTTTCCTTGCAAAGAATTCTTAGTAAATGGAAACAATGATAGACATAGAGGAATGTCTCTATGTATTAAATTCAAATGATACTCATGGAAATGAGCACTTTCCATGGCATTGCAAGGCATGCAGATAGTACAGATAGTAAAAAAAAATATTTTTTTGTGTCGTGTATGTGTTAAGTTTTACTTGCAGCGGCAGCAGATTAGTATGTTAATGTTGGCAACGGAATATTTGCACTAAGGAAAATCATAGCCATTTGGTATGTATACTATGTAAGTAGCAGCCCCTCTATCGGATCTTTGCTATACTACGCTGAAATTCTAGCATAGCATACACCAGAAAATACAAAATATGATATCTTTTTTTCCCCGATCCGATTTTTATGAAATGAAGCCTATGTTACTCTCGAAACTATTCTCATTTTACCTGTGGAGATAAACGTTTTCAAAGAGAAAGACAGACATGACAGCCATAGATAAAAAATTTCAAATTACGATATTCTACCAAACAACAAACACCACTCTCTCAGAGCTACGGAGGTGGGAACTTGCCCTCCAACACATTCTCTCCTCTGCCATCCCCCTGGCCTAAATCTATGCTAACCCCTTCCATTCCTCCATCCTCAGCTCACCTATTCATTATCCCTTCCTTACCTCTCCTTCTCTCCCTCCCACCCACCTCTCTCTCTCTCCCTGTGTGTGTGTGTGTGTGTGTGTGTGTGTGTGTGTGTGTGTGTTTGTTTGTTTGTTTACCTTTCTTGTGTGTCCATCCATCTTTCCCTGTTAATGAAAAACGTTTTAAAGAACCCCCTACACCCTTCAGCATCTTCTCTTCTCTTCACTACTTGATCTTTCCTCTTTGGTTATATATATCCTCTCTGGCTTGGTTCAGCACGTACATGCAGTATCTCTGACATCCACACTCCTGAAACACCACCTTCATGACCTAGGTCGTGAATTACCTTTCCCTTCCGTTCCCATCCTTTCTTCTACTCTTCTCTCCCACCTGATGAAGGAACTGTATTCCGAAAGCTTGTCCTTTTTGTCCCCTTTTTTTCTGTTTCTTCATTTGTGTTACTATTGGCGGTACAGCACAAAGGTAAGTACTGGCCAGTCATTCTATCTCGTTTGAACAATATTTATCATCTCTGAGGAGAATTTTCTTCATTAATCGTATTTTTTCCGCGATCCAATTTTTATGAAACGAAATGTATATGTTGTCCAGAGTAACACTGAGGTCACCTGTGAAGATCCCAAGCAAATTCATGAAGTAGTTTTGGAGATAAGAGGTTTTTAATATCAGCAGTAAAATAACAGCCAACCAGTTGCAAATGAAAGTTCAATAAATTTTACCGCAGTTTCAATTGATATAAATCAATCTTCTTCAGAAGATACATGGACATAACATTCTTACTGTGGAAAAGTTACACGCGTCAATCTTTGTACACATAATGTAGCCCTTTAGACAAAGGCACGTCAAACATATAAAATGATAACATATGCTGTGTAACATAGCAGATTGTGTGACGTGCTATCATTTTATATGTTTGACGTGCCTTTGTCTAAAGGGCTACATTATGTGTACAAAGATTGACGCGTGTAACTTTTCCACAGTAAGAATGTTATGTCCATGTATCTTCTGAAGAAGATTGATTTATATCAATTGAAACCACGTTAAAGTTTATTAAACTTTAATTTGCAACTGGATGGCTGTTATTTTACTGCTTTGAATTACCGTTGCTGTATGCAGCCATGTTTAAAATTGAAAAACAAAATTGATTTTTAATATCTCAACAAACAGATATGACGGTTACTGATAACACTTAAAATTTCAATATCTCTTTTTTCTGTGATCCAGTTTTGATAAAATTATGCCTATATGTTGACCCAAACTTTTCTCATGTTTCCTGTGAAAACTGCATGAAGATTTGTCCAGTAGTTTTGAAGATTGAAATGAACAGCGACAGGTGTACATTTACAGATTTATTATTAGTATAGATTATGGAAATACTTCTGCTGTTGGCTCATTCGTAGCACTTATATGAAGAATAAACATCACAATGTTACAGACAGTACCATAATCATAGAATCTGACAACTATTTCAACCCATCTTAAACTAGTTGATTTGTGACTTGCATTCTATTTCTTTACTGTAGCATTAGTCTTGTGTATAATTACTTATTTCCCTTTGGTAAGACAATAATCAAAGTTTGATTTGTATGGTATTTTTTAAGTCTGCAACAACCACAGTGTGTGTGCGTGTGCATGTGTGTGTGTGTGTGTGTGTGTGTGTGTGTGTGGGGGGGGGGGGGGGGTGCGTGTTTCATCATGCTAGAACCATCCTGCTTCCCATCATGGTCTGCACAATGCTTGTCGTGGGCTGACCACATGTATTATGTTCATCTCTGCTGTAGATGAGCATCAGCAGGCATTCATTCCTTAGGATAAAGTGCTGGAGAACACTTTTATCGTTTACCAGGCTCCTTGATGCTTTCCATTTCTGCCGATGTCTGCATCGCATTACTGGACATTTTTTAAGTTACTATAACACTATACTGGGTTACTATAGTATCAAATCCACTATACGGCACCATCCCTTTAACACAATCTAATGATTGTGTATGCCTATAGAAATTTATTGAACTGAAATTTGTTGTATGGAGAGAATTGTAACAAATGGTGTAGTACTCATGAAGCATGATTGTGATTCTGTACCTTAATTATAGTTATTAGCATAATTAGGGTAAATAACTTTAGCAAGTACTTTAACGATGAACAAAGTAAACTATCTGCTATTGTTAACTTCACTTCCCAAATTAGATTCATTTTAGTAATTTGGTTAAAAAACAACAGTGATATCATATAAATGACAAATAGCTATTCATTAGAAAAACTGCTGTTTGTTTTAAATGAATGGCAACAAAACTACTTCATATTAATGTATGTTGTTGTTGTTGTTGTTGTTGTTGTGGTCTTTTGCTACCCTGTCCTGTGCAAGCCTCTTCGTCTGAGAATAAGAACAGCAACCGACATCCTTTTGAATCTGCTTACTATATTCATCCCTCGGTCTCCCTCTACGATTTTTACCCCACACGCTTCCTTCTAATGCTAAGTTGACAATTTCTTGATGTCTAAGAATGTGTCCAACCAATCTATCACTTCTCTTAGTCAGGATATGCCAGAAACTCCTTTTCTCCCCGATTCGGTTAAGCACCTCCTCATTAGTTACGTGATATACCCATCTAATTTCCATCATTTGTCTATAGCACCACATTTCAAAAGCTTCTATCATCTTTTTATCTGAACTCCTTATTGTCCGCATTTCACTCCCATACAATGCTACACTCCAGACAAATGCTTTCAGAAAGGACTTCCTAACATTTAAATTAATATTGGTTGATAACAAGGTTCGCTTCTTTAGAAACGCTTTTCTTCCCATAACCATTCTGCATTTTATATCTTCTTTACTTCGGCCATCAGACGTTATCTTACTACCCAAGTAACAAAACTCTTCTACTACTTTTATTGCCTCATTACCTAATTTAATTCCTTCAGCATCGCCTGATTTTCTGACGCTACATTCCATTATCCTTGTTTTACTCTTGTTGATGTTCATCTTACAACCTCTTTTCAAGACATTGTCCATTCCATTCAATTGTTCTTCCAGATCCTACACCACTGTGACAATCAACAACAACAAAATTTCATCATCCTTGCATACTAAGTTTTTAGGCATATGGCTATAGAATGACCTCAAATGGCATGTACAAATAGACAAAATTAATTTAATACTGAGTAAAATATGCTATAGTCTTCCATTACTGCCTGTAAAAAAAAAAAAAAAAAAAAAAAAAAAAAAAAAAAATTATATACATGCAGGGGAGTGGGAGGATTGATGTCTTCTAGAAGAGGGGCTTCCAACCTGTTTGCCGAACTTGATGCATTGCTCTGACAGTTCTTTTATGGGTTAAGAAAGTGACCGTACTAGGTGGTGTATTATCCCAAAATTTAATTCCATACAACAGGATGCTGTGAACCTCTGAAACGTACGCAATTCAGACAGTGTGAAAATTTGCTTTGACAGGCAGTAATGGAAGACTATAGCATATTTTACTCAGTGTTAAATTAATTTTGTCTATATGTATATGCCATTTGAGGTCATTCTGTAGCCATATACCTAAAAACTTAGAAAACTTAGTATGCAAGGAAGATGAAATTTTGTTGTTGTTGATTGTCACAGTGGTGTATGAATAACCTTTCACGTAAAAATTTAGATATGTTGTTTTCTTGGTGTTTATCAGGAGTTTATTCTCTTCAAAGGAGATATTTAGTTGTGCTGTAGTTTTATTTATAGATGCTTGGAGTTGGCTTTTGGTGTTTCCAGTAATAAGGATGTTTGTATCATCCGCAAAACAAAACAAAAAAAATGTATTTGCAGGTGAATTAATGTTTAGGTCTAGATCATTTACTTATAGAAGAAAAAGGATAGGCTATGGATGGATCCCTTTGGCATTCCTTTTTTTTTTTTTTTTTTTTTTTTTTTGTTGGTATTTCTGCGTCTGAAAAGCATATCCTGGTATTTTCCTTTAATTCATGTTTTATTTCTATTATCTGTTCATCAAGTATGATGTGAACCATCTTAGTGCGATGCCTATAAGACGATATACATGGAGCTTCTTCAACAGTATGTTTTGGTCTACAATGCCAGAGGCTTTACTGAGGTCTAAATAAATACCAGTGGCTGTTTGTTTTTCATCCATTGTTTCCATGGCATTTTGCACAAAAGTAGAGATTTCACTTAATGTAGACTTATTTTTCCTGAATCCATGTATCAGTATCAGTGATTATATTGTAGTATTTTTATGATTTAATGTCAGCGATGAAAGGGCTTAGTTCTCAGCAAAGTAAAAGTGACTTAAGCGCAAATTACCTTGTGAATATGAGCAGCAAAACTAGATATCATGGGGTATCTACTTAAAATTACTTCATTATCTTTAGATTTGACTTGTCCTCCTCTCCTCCCCACACCCCCACTGAAAATATGTGCTATATTCACCACTGACATCACACACACACACACACACACACACACACACACACACACACGTCCGAGGGCGCCAGCCACGGTGGCGGAGCTATCTACGTCATGCCAGTCACGGTCTGCACGGCCGCTGCGGTCAAGGGTTCGAATCCCTCCCTTGGGCATGGATGTTTGTGTCATCTTTAGTATAGGCTATTTTATAAGTAGTTTGTAAGTTTAGGGACTGATGACCCCACAGTTAAGTCCCATGAACTCTACAAACATTTGAACAAGTCCGAGGGAGGACTTGAAACTGCTACGTGAGTGAGTGATCCGTGTCGTGACGATCCAGTCCGTGCGGCTAGCACACACACACATAATGAAAATTTACTTCTAGTTGCTAACTAGGTAGACAGTTGTCTTATAACTTGATCGATGAAAAATCTCTCGTTAATGACTCCATGTTAGTGTCTACAATTTTATGAGGTTGGAGGTGCTTAATTTGATATGACTGAACAGGGGCTTGAAGATCACTCTCACTTTGATATGTCTATACCACTCTGTGTGTCCCTTGCTACTGAAGTCATTCGTTATTATTCTCTATGTGAAATACATTTATTTAACTGAACTCAATTTTTCGAAGAAAGATACTAACCTTCAGTCTGTTCTGAAAGAGCTCAAACACAACCATCTTACACTTAAATTTTTCCTCGTATGACTAAATATGGCACTGAGATTCGAAATAAAAAGCTAATCAGTTAAAACCTGTCCCTGGGTGATTTGTTTCTACTACATGAAAATCTGCTTGCAAAAACTTATTTCTTAATGTTATGAAACTGTTCAGTATCTAAATGCAACAGTGGCCGAAATGTTCGTAGATTTTATAAAAATGACGATCTGGTCTCATACCCCAAAGAGTTTTATTGACAGTGTTCAGTATCTACTTTGCTTTCAAGAGATGAAGCCTGATATAGTTTCGTGAATGATTCTCTGGTATTTTCATTCAACTGTGTTAATTCGAAGCAACTCCTTTTAACATGGATCCGCCTCCCCATCCTAGCAGGCGGGCCTGAGTTAAAGATGAAACCTAACATTGTTTATGGAAATATTGTTTTTACTAATAACATACTGCAAAGTCGTGACATAATCTTAGAAAATACCGCTATTGTTGACAGTTTTTTGCGAGAAATATACTGGAAAATCGTGACTAATTTGTAGAATGTCTTTTATTAAAAGAGTGTTTCTTGTCAAAGATACGTAATAAAAATGTTTTACTCCTGTGTAACCGACTGGTTCTCGATGTGCCCTAACTACTTCTCAGGTGATTTCTTCTCAGAAAAAAGTGCACCTACAATTTTATTTTTGTTTACATTTAAATCTTTTTTCCAATCGTCCTCTCACTCCAAATGTTCAAAAGTTTGTATAGCTTATGGGACTTAACTAAGGCGTCATCAGTCCCTAAACTTACAAACTAGCTAATACTAAGGACGGCACAAATATCCATGCCCGAGGGGGGATTCGAACCCCCGACCGTAGTGGCCGTGCAGACCGTGACTGGAGCGCCTCAGTCCCCTCGGCCACTGCGGCCGGCCCTCTACCAAAGGAGGGGGCCCCCTCCACGCCCACACCAACGTGGTGACCATCACAAAAGTTCTACTGTCACCTCCGTAATTAGGTTAGTTTGCTAAGGTGGATCACGGGATGTGGGAACCGCGATGTTATCCGTACGTGTGGGCACGATCACCCATTAATACTGTGCATCTGGGGATAGAATTGGTCGAACGGTATACGAAGGGGTAAAGGTATGTAAGGGCAGAGGAAAAAAAGTGCCAAGGGAAAAAAAACCTCTGCGACAGTGGGGTAGATTTGAAGGGCAGTAGCGGTATGCTATCTGCGACAGATCATGCAAGGTTTGGTAATGTTAGTAATGGGTATTTTCTCAGTACCGTTAACTTTGATAGGTTCGTCATAAAGAATCAGTCCGTTTGATGCGAGGTTCTGCTGCCGATGAGCTCCTGTGAAGTCTCCTGGGTTGGCTGCGGCAGAATACCCTTGAACATCGGTTGTGGCAGAATACCTGTAACATAGCCAAGTTTGTCATGGTAGTTAGGCAGTTCAGTCATAGAACTGGCTAAGTGTGTGGGACTGTTTAGGTTTGTTTGTATTTAGTGCGCTGAATATGGTTTCCCTGCTTCGCCTATAGGTCGGCTGTGGGCTCAGCTGGCATTGCCAGTCAGTTTGCTGTTCTGCAGGGATTTGCCATGTTCATCGTGTTTGCGAGTTGGTGTTCCCTACGACCGTAGGTGGTTAGTCTCTGAGGAGAAGTGTTTTGGGGCGTTTGTGTTTCCACCTATGGTTGTGATCGTAGTTCCCCAAACGTAGGATGAAGGGGTTGTTCGAGTGTCTCAAGTTCTTGTACAGTCGTGTGGCGAGTTTCTTGAATACCACCGAGAGGCGCTCTAGGCGGTATTCATTGTGAAGGTCCATGGTGCATGTGTATCGTGGAGCGTTGCTGATGATGCGTAGTACCTTGTTCTGTATGAGCTGCAGGCGGCCCAGCATGGAGCACCGTACGTCATCAGAGGTCTAATATGTGTCATGTAGAGGTTCGTCGACACCCGGCTATTCAGTTTGCTTTCCCTGTTGAGCAACAGGTAGAGTTGTTTGAGCCTCGCGTTTGCTCGGTTGGTCATGTGTTGTATGTGAGTTTCCGGTCCAGCCAGACACCGAGATATTTGACTTTCTCACGGAAACGTATTGGGCGTGTATGTAGAGTAATTGGTCTACAGTATTGGTGTTTGCGCAGGTGTTTCGGTCTGCGTGTGAACAGAACTGCCTCACACTTGTCGACGTTGACTTTAACACGCCATTTCTCCAACCAAGGTTAGGCATTTCCGAGTGCTGTCTGTTGGCGTGAATTTATGTTTGATGGCTTCCAATCTTGCGCCATGATGGCGGTGTCATCTGCATAGATTGCAGTCATTGTGTTATGTGTGGATGGAAAATCGTTAATGTAGAGGTTAAACAAGAGGGGCCCCAGGATGCTGCCTTGGGGTACTCCTGCTTGAATACCATGTCGAGTAGACTGTTTGCCCTGCACGTCAGTGTTGAAGCTTCTGTTGGTGAGATATGAGTATATGAGATGCACGAGTCCATCGGGAAACGCGGCGGCGTTAAGTTTGCGTATAAGGCTGTTGTGCCAAAGACGATCGAAAGCTTTTTCGATGTCCAGGATCACCGCCCCAGTGGCTTTGTTTTTGTTGTAGCCGTCTGTTATGTGTTTAACTATGCGGAGTAGTTGTTGTGTTGTGGAGTGGTGATTCCTATATCCGAATTGCTCCGGTCTTAGGGTGTCATTGGTGATGCAGTGCCGAGTGAGACGTTCAAGTATTACCTTCTCAACTATCTTACTGAGCGAGCTCAGCAGACTGATGGGTCGGTAATTTTGTGGGAGGGAGTTGTCTTTCCCTGGCTTCCTGAACAACAGGACCTTGGCCGCCTTCCAAAAGGCAGGTTGGTGTTGCAGGATGGCATTTGTGATGTGTGTCAGGTACTCTATTGCTCCATCCGTGAACTCCTGGAGAACACGGTTTTGAGTGCCATCAGGGCCAGGCGCTTTTCTGGCTGTGGTATGCTTGATGGCCCATGTGATTTCATGTGTGCTAGTGCATCAAATTTCATTGCGCGGAGGCTGGGCCATGAAGCGTGTGATCGCCTGGTCCGTCTCAAGTGTGAACACTGGGTTGGATGGAGCCAGGTTCGGTGTGAATGACGCTGCTAGTGTTTGGGCCATTAGCTCAGCTTTCTCTTCCGCTGAGTATGCTGGGCCGTTTGGTCCCTGTAAGGTAGGCGTGTAGAGTTTCTCCCTGGTGAAGTGTCTGGCCAGAGCCCACACTTCAGGACATGTGGTATCTAGTCCAGCGAGTTTCTGGTCCCATTGTGTCGTTTTGAATGTTATTATTTTACCCTGTATGATACCCTGTAGCCTGTTGACGTGATGTTTATACACCGGACGCCTGGTACGCTGCCAGTATCTCCTGAGTCGAGTTCTCATTGAGATGAGGCCCAGGATTTCCTGGGGCAGGGCCGCTGAGTGTTGTTGTGTGGCACGTAATGGTATGGATTCGGCTATTGCGTCTTGGACAGCAGTGGTGAGCACTTCAACAGCTTCATCAATTTGTTCTGTTTGCGTAATCTCGTGAGTATCAGGAATACGATTATCAAGCGTTTCCTTGAACAGAGCCCAATTTGCGCGCTTGTAATTTAGTATCCTGCGTGGTTCATTGTACTGCAGTGTTTCTTCCGTGTGAAGTATAACGGGGGTGTGGTTAGAAGGCAGATCGTTTACAACCTCAAGGTTGAGGGTAACTGTTATGCCCTTGATGAGGGCCATGTCTATCACGTCTGGCCTTATATTCCTTACCAGAGGAATCAAAGTCGGTTCAACCGGTGCAGGTGTGATTTAGTTTCTGCCTAGTGAGTGTTCATACAGTTTTTTGCCGTTGCGATTTTGTCTGATTGAGTTCCAGTCGCGGTGTTTTGCGTTCAGATCTCCAGCGGCGATGACTCGCGGTGCAATGTTGAGTACTGTGCTGATGGCCGGCCCTCTCACTCCATCGATATTAAATACGTCTTTATGACTGCTCAGTACAAAACACTTCCTCTACCGTGTGGGAATGGCCCAGCGGTCTAAGGGGTCTTGCCACGGACTGCACGCTCGCTTCTCGTCGAAAGTTAAGACTCCTCCTTCGGCCATATGCGTGTTGTTCTTAGCATAAGTAATTTCAAGTAAATTAGTTTGCAAATTTGGGAACCGATGACCTCCTCAGTTTGGACCCATACTTTACAAACATTTTTTTAACACATCCTCCTAAGCTCATAAGACACACGAAACTGTTTTAGGACTGTTTCACGATATTGTAATACCTAACTTGTACAAAATTATTAAACATATTTCCAACGAGTATGTCACAGTTTTCACGATATTATTCGTAAAAATATTTTGTACAAATTTGTCAAGATTTTTCAATATGTTACTTGTGAAAATATCTACGTAAATAACACTGATTTGTTTATTAAGCTTTCACCTACCGTCATTCATCGATCCGCTACCAACATCAACACGTTAGGAAGAATGTGACGACACGAATCACATTTTAACTCAAGAGACTTGTCAAGGCAGTGGTAGCCACTGCATTAAAACGCACAATGTATATCCACATTCCACAGGCACGGTAGCCATAACAAAACAGTCGAAAGACTGATAACATACAGCTTCCATACAATTGTGATTTTGGTGACAATATTCTCTCATTTTGGTACTTTAGCGTTCATATCTTCTCGCATACACTTTTGAGACTATTGTCTACAGTTTGGCGTCTGCTGCCTACCATACATGATTTTGGGTTTGCTAGCATAAGCCTACCGCCAATTAGGCCTACCTATCTTTTTCACTGCTGCAAGCCGAGACCGAACTATGTGACCATATTTACTTTTCATCTGTGAATTTATTTGTTCATCCTGAACTGAAACTGTTATATTTGTCGGAATAAGGTGTTATATGCTCGACCTGTGAAATTGATGCTATATGAAATTACTTTATTTCACCAGTAGGATTCAAAATGGAGCACTTCCTTAAGTTCTGCAAATCGAGTATATTTGATCGTAAACCGGGTTTCGGGTAAAATAAACGCGTGACTTTCTCAGATATACAGAAGATACAAGACAAGAGAATAATATAAATATTATAACATCTGAGTTTTTATACAGGAAAGCATTGCATCTTTGTCACAGAAATTATTACAGTAAATAAAAAAGAAACAAAGTGTACTTTGTGCTATACATAATTAACAAATTATGAAACGGTCGAATCCACAATATTAATCTATTTCATGTAACTAAAAATTTAACAAACGAGAAAATCAGAACGAGTTTTATAATTTAGTACCAAACTTTGTCATATATTCATTGGAATTTAGTAGCGGCATCTTTCTGATCCAGAACATTGACAGGGCAAAATACCAGTAGAAACTTCAAACTAACTATCAATAACACACCGGCAACGAACCACATAGATATAGCAGAAGCATTCAAAGACGTACTAAAAGGCGCCTACAGCTTCCACCAAGACGACCGCTTCGACAAAAACTTTCTAGATAGTAAAAGAGCTACTAAAAGACGTAACAGAATATGTAGTTAATGACGCCAGCCTCTCAGACAAAAACTGAGCCCCAGGGGAAAACGGTATACAGACCCCACTACCGAAAATGCTCCACGCCGACAATAACACTGCTAAGGATTCTGCTGTTCAACTACTGTCTGAAGAACGATACAATCCTCACAGCGTAGGAAAGCACAAAGACCATCATCATCCCAAAACCCGGAAAGACGAATAATGATTTCGTGTGGCCGTTAGACACCAGCTGGGATGTAGTTCAGCCTGCCTAGAGCAAGTCTTTAAGTGACACCATTGGGGCGACTTAGCGTCGATGACAATGCAACACCCAGTCCTCAAGTGCAGAAAATCTCAGACATGACCGGGAATCGACCTCCCCCCCCCCCTGCGTGGCGATGTACCGCGCTATCCAGTAAATTACGGATGAAAAGACGAACACAAACACCAAATCATACTGTCAGGTATCCCTAATCGACGTACTTAGGAAGACCATTCGAAAGAATACTGACAGACCAACTTATAAAATACCGTACACTGACAAACTATAAATAATCCCACGCCTCCAGTCTGGCTTCCGCAAAATGTTTCCGCTAACGACCCCCTTCTGTGACTACAACAGACATTACAAGACACCTAAACCTAGGACAATGCATCTTGCAATCTTTCTCGACATAACTTGGCATGACGGACTTCTATACAAACTACTTAAGATAGGATCCCCCCCCCCCTCTCCCCCACCCCAAACGGCAGTTAAGACTTATTAATAAAAGACATACAATGAATGTTAAATTTGGCCTTCTGTATCATATGAGTGGTTTTCCGTCAGGAGGTAATAGGCAAAGGGTTGAATCTGTCTTTCTTAATCTGCAGCTCCTCTCAAATTCACACAAATTGCCACAAATTTTACAATTTCCACAGGCTGTACTGTAATTTTTTGAACCTTAATGTAAACGGTAGAAAAGGAGATACTTATTCAGAACTGTCAGCAAAATTTCCATTGTTTTAATCTGCCTAACAAATATATAGGAACTTACCATCAAACTTTCGCTTCCAGTAGTGGCTATAGTTTTGATCAGATCGAGAAGACTACAAAAAACACTCAATAGTTAGCAAAAACTGGTTAATAACCCCATGTAGTGAAAAATTTCGGTAATTTGGTAGAACGCTTGCAAATGATATATATCGAATGCTCGACTGTGACGGATCGATATATCAAGCAATATGGCATTGAAGTCAAATATACGAGTAAGATTTACGACCTTAAGAAGAGCGGTTCTAAATATACGAAACGGTCGATTTACAGAATAATTCATTTACTGACCGGACAAGGATACATTGACGAATGTTATGATTTTTACGAATATGTCATGATTTTAAAGTATGTGGTTAGGCAGGAACCTAAGAGTACAGCTTAAATTGTTGTGGGCGAATTTATGATTTTTTACGAACGTTGTCATGATTTTAAAAGATGTGGTTAGGCTGGAACTGAAGAGTTCAGATTAAATCGTTGTGAGTGAACAAGTAACGCTGGCGATAATTATATTCACTCATAATAATTTAAGCTGCATTATTAAGTTCACGCCGAACCATATCCTTTAAAATCGTGACATGTTGTGTGTAACTTTTCCTAACGACATTCGCTTTTTGATATTTATCGTTTAGACCTGTCACAGTCGCACCTTCGATATATATCGTTTGTAAGTGTTCTATAAAATTACCAAAATTATCACTAGAACGTTGAAGTCTTGCAATTATACTTACCTGTATTTTATAATGTCAAGAGCGTGTCATAATTTTTATTTACTAATAAAGATAAACTGCACCCATTAACAAACGGAAGTATAAAATCTATGGAAAAGTAGGCTATATTGGTCAGTTAGGCAGAGGTGTGGGAATTAAAATATGTGTACATCATAGAAGCTACAAGAAAAAGACACATTCAACCTTCGATTATCAAATTTTACCAGAAAACCACTTATAAGATGTTGTTGCGAAATTCTAAATTCCATTAATAAAAGCAGGAACAATATAAATTGTGTCTTAATGAAAAAAACTACCCGCTAAAAATAAGAAAACAAATTTACTACACATTTACATTTAATATTCCAATTGCAGATACCAATTTCTATATCATACTGTCATATTTAGCCGGTATTGACAACTAGAATTAACCTATATAAGTTAATTTCAGTTGCCGTTACCAGTTTCTCAATTACTGACAAAAACAAAGCCTGTATCGATAACTAAAAATAACCTTGTGTTAATACCAATTCACGGTTCCATTTTCCTCAGTTTCATACAGGAATGTTTGATCGGTATCGACAATTACAATTAACGTATATAGATCAATTCCTGTTGTCGATACCAAACGATCCTGTGGAAAGGTCAATTTTAGTTCCCACCACAACAGATGATTACGAAAGATAATTTAATCAATCACCAACAGTGACGTTTACTTTTACCTCGCATCCCAGTAACTACTCGTGATAAATGTGGCAATCACATAACATTAATTCATCATAACTTCTTTTCTTAGGGACTTTAACTAACATCATATTATTAGAACACATCAATCCATTAAGCTAACAACAACCCAGATGCGTGAACACTAATTAAAGAAATATTCACAAGTAGCACACACTACGAATCCCCAGAAATACGATAGTTCATATTTCCCGCGCACGAGTACAATGTACAAAGATATATCTATCGACATAGGCTACATAAATTTCAATTACGAGTATCAAGAATACTACACGCTTCCCAATTATTACAATTTATATTAAAAAAAAACAATATTATTACATAAAAAATATACACTTCGATTCGACTTACACAAAATTACTCCGCCTTTATAATACTATCTGCGCCTTGTAAACTTTTACCTAATAAACTAAAACATCGCCCACTACAGATACAATGACGTAACATACGACGTCATTGGTAAAAGCCGGCGGGTGGTATCGAGTATCCGAATTGATCTATTTATGATCGGACAAGGGTGCATACCAGAACCTGTCAACCATACAGCAGAAACAGCTTTAATTATTTACTGCCAGAAAGGTCGTTGTTAACATCAGCACAATACACTACCGAGGCCGCAAGTAAAATTTTACCGACTAATGCTGTAAAGATAGTTTACCTTTTTCAAGTACAATATATAGTCTGTACATAATCGAAGAAATTACATTTTACTGTAGGTAGTACACTTCCTGAACGCACACAATTTTCTTTTATTGTTACGCGTGCTTTGAATGCAGATTCTAGGTAAAAGTTTAAAATTCAAGTCATGGTGTAGTGTCGAGTGTTCAGATGTTGGCAGCGGCCGCAGCCGACCAATCGTAGCACAGACGGCGACAGCCAATCAGATATTAGCGCGTAACAGTTTGTTTTACGTATTGTAAACTGACATAATGTATTTGTAATAAATGATTTCTTTTATTGACCCGATCGTGAAGTAAATAATTAATGCTGTTCCTGCGCTATGGTTGACAGGTTCTCGATGTACCTTTGTCCGCTCAGTAAATTGAGTATCTTCATCGGAATAATCACCAGAGTGGCTGGTCACATGCAACACTCAACACTACGCCGCGACACGAATTGTAAACTTAAGCCCAGATCCTGATTCAGAGCCTTCGCGTTTCCGTTCAAGGTCTCCGGAAGAAGACTAGAAAGAAAAGTCCAATGCATTGATGAAACAACGGTTAAATTGTAGTGTGTGTAAATGTCACTTTTAGGTACTTTACCTCGACATACCTTGTCATAAAATGCTTGTACCGTAAGCGGGGGTGACTGTGACTGCTGGGGTGACATTGTGACATGTGAACTTTTTTGAGAAGTTTAAATACTGCGCCATTTGTACACTTGCCACAGGGCTATGAGCGATTCTGACATATGCCTAATAAGTGCTGCTATGTGTTGGTCAAAACTAACACTTCTACGCGAACTGTCGTAGTTGCTACAGAGTTTTTTTTCCAATTTATTGTAAGTTCAGCCAACTATATTAACAGTCGAGGACATATGTGAGGGGGACTGGAAGTCGTTCTTACCGCAAGTATAGTGAGGAAACTCTGGCAGAAGCTGTCAAACAAGTTTTGGAGAAATGACTATCACTGAGAGAAGCTTCCTGCGGGTCAGTAACATCCTCATAAATAGAATTACTATGAAAAGATGTTATTACAACGCATAATATTAATTTATTGTCAGGTACAAGCCGGCCGCAGTGGCCGAGGGGACCGAGGCGCTTCAGTCACGGTCTGCACGGCCACTACGCCCGGGGGTTCGAATCCCCCCTCGGGCATGGATATTTGTGCTGTCCTTAGTTGTAGGTAGTTCATAAGTAGTTTGTAAGTTTAGGGACTGATGACCTCGTAGTTAACAAACATTTGAACATTTGCCAGGTACAACATTCATAAGAACAGACTGTGGCTGAAAACGAAAGTGGCCCGAAATGTTCTAGTTGCAACACCAGTACCAGTAAGAAAATCAGGTAGTCAACGAGTTTTTACAGACAATGAGGAAATGGGATTTATAGTACAAGCAGTTTCCATGTCTGCATATGGATTTCCAATTACCAGATTCGATTTCGCTGCATTGCCTAGCATTTAAAATTAATTTTTATGGTTTTTTTACTTGTTCCTAATGTTAAAATAACGTTTTATGGGGTTACATTGTGATTGTATTATTTCCCTATTAGTTTTAGTAGAAAAACCAGATTGTCACAAAGTCACCCCACATGGTGGGGTGACATTGTGGCAGTTATACTTTGATATTTAGTTTGTGATTGTTTGTTGTTATATAACTAAAGAGTATAGCTACACATGGTAGTGATTATATCTGAGATTGAATCATTTTTATCTGGTTTACATGGAAAATAGTGAATTGAGTGTCCCAAAGTGACCCCATCTTACGGTATTGGAAATATCTTTGTTCAAATGTTCGTTAAGCTTATGGGACTTAACTGCGGGGTCATCAATTTCTAAAGTTACAAACTACTTATACTAAAGACAACACAAACATCCATGCCCGAGGGGATTCGAATCCCCAAGGGAACGGCGAAATATTTTTAATGCGATGTTTCATTTTCCCTCCACACATTCCTAGTAAGGAAGATTAAATACGAAATCCGTCAAATATGGCACATTACCTTGAACTGCACCATTGCCGCTGTAACATTAAGTGATCTACAATACCATATTGCGTAAAACATCTTTGTAGCATTTAGCCTTTATAAAATAGTGCCAGAGACATTTGAAAGTAAATATAAAATACGCTTGAAATAGATGTATATATCGAAGGAGGGACACACATCAATTGTGTATACAAAGAGAATACAGGCAGTGACAAAAGATGAACGATATGGATGTTTGTACTGCAACCGCTACCAGTAGCAAAAGTTATAGATCAATAACACCATATGATTAATTATTATGTATTTGCACTTACCCCATTGTCAATGATGCTGTCATCTTGGATGACACCGCGGTATGTATACGCCACGGGCTGCAGTCCTTTATGTCCATTACTGGGGCAGACTCTCGATATGTTACCAAAGAAGAGTAGTACAGCACTCACTAGGTACCTTAATGCCATGTAGACGAAAACTGTGAAGGTAAATATATTGAGATGTTACATAAAATTCGCCCCTTTAGCATGGTCGACTTTCTCTTTTGAGGGAGGATTTCAGCGACTTACAAAGGCGTTCCTCGTTCTGGGTATGTACAGAAAGATCGTCAGATGACAATTTCTATTATGTGGTTGACTCAGTCGAGCTGGAATACCTCATCCTTAAGGGATTCATACGATTTCCGCCTGTCTGTAATAGCTTGGGTTTCTGGAAGTACGAAGTTCTTAATACGATGCACTAGTCTTCGTTTAGTCCTTGAATACACTGTGGCCTGAAACACTTTTTAGATTCTGTCTCAGTTCTTCGGAAGACCGAAATTTGTGTGAACTCGTTCGTCAAAAGCATCCCTTTCCACACTTCCGGCATGTGATGCGGGTTTCGACGATCTCAACAGTTTTGTTAGAACTGCCTATCGGTGCACTATTATTCGTGACAATAAGTTAAGAAGTCGCGGAGCAACGAGCTTATGTGTAGTGCAGCATTTGTTTCACAGATTCAGTTTTTGTGACATCTGAATGTGAAGTGAGGGCATAGATTCCACACCGACCTCATAGCACCAGTGATCTCTGTACTACCAGTCAACGCATAGCACAGACCAAGGAGATTAAATCTCCTTGGCACCGACATATATGTGTGCCTCATATCAATGACCAATGTATATCACAATGTATGTATATCACTAAGACACTAACCATCAGTTGATATCAAAACGCTATGTTTCTCTCTCTCTCTCTTTCTCTCTCTCTCTCTCTCTCTCTCTCTCTCACACTCTCTCACACACACACACACACACACACACACACACACACACGCAAACACACTTAAGTGCAAAATGACTCACTAAAATATAGAAACACCCACTGTAGGATGCTTCTGTTAACTATACCAACAAAAAATTGGTAATTTTCAAGGATGTTTTAATCGAATCCGCCGGGGTTCAATCGATAAACTGGTGAGTCACGTAGGACGTGAACTGTTACACATATCGAAACGCTGTTTTCGGCACAAGCTAGGGCGTCGAGGGGCATATGTACGTTTTAAGCACAAGTCACAACTGAGGTATTGAAGCAAGTTGTTTTTTAATGGAACCGCTTACTTTTTATAACTACATTCGGTAATTTCTAAGAAAGCTTAACTCGAAGTTGTAGGGCAGAAATCGATATATTTCGAATGTCGATTACGCGGCTATTCACGCGCGGGATGTGTAAATATGGGTATTTACTAATGTATCATAACGTACAAATACCCAAAGACTTTATTAATGAGCGAAATATTCGTCTTGAAGTACCGTATCAGTTGTATATACTCTTTCTTAATTAGAATACACTAATGAAATACATTCTTCACACTTAAGAAGTCGTGCGCTCATTACATTTAGAGTGCGTTCTGTCTAGGAATGCCTCGAAAACGCCATAGTACAGGAAAGGACAAAGTGGGGCGACGTTGGTTACATAGTACTCCAAATAACTAATTATGGAGTTGCTTCGTATTTTTTCCATTCTCATAACTATTATGTGATACACTACAAGAAGGGGTACAATTTTACTTACGGTGGCGGCGTTGTGCGCTAATGTTGGCAACGGCCGTTGAATGCTTTTTCAAAAATCAGTCACGTAGAATGAGGGGAATAATTCTTTATGTTCATGATGAAATAAATAAATTATGCTGTTCTAGTCAGTAAATTAATCATCCTCCTAAAGCAAATAGTTCGTCGTCAACGACAGCAAACTAAACCACTGCCACTGCAAGTAAAATTTAATCCAGGTATGACACGAAATATTTTTTCTTCCTAGCTGTACCCCATATGCTTTGCAATGTCATGGAAAGAAAAGAATTACATCTTTTGATGGGAATAACCACTAAATTGTATATACAGTAGAAATATACTGGGTGATCAAAAACTCAGTAAATTTGAAAACTTAATAAATCACGGAATAATGTAGATAGAGAGGTAAAAATTGACACACATGCTTGGGCTGACATGGGGCTTTATTAGAAAATAAATAAATAAAATAAAATAAAAAAGTTCAAAAATGTTCGATAGATGGCGCTTCATCTGATCAGAAAAGCAATAATTAGTATAACAAAATTAAGACAAAGCAAAGATCATATTCTTTACAGGAAATGCTCAATATGTTCACCATCATTCCTCAACAATAGCCCTAGTCGAGGAATAATGTTGTGAACATCACTGTAAAGCATGTCCGGAGTTATGTTGAGGCACTGACGTCGGATGTTGTCTTTCAGCATCCCTAGAGATGTCGGTCGATCACGATACACTTGCAACTTCAGGTACCCCCAAACGATCTGAGGTCTGGGGACCTGGAAGGCCAAGCATAACGAAAGTGGCGGCTGAGCACACGATCATCACCAAACGACGCGCGATAGAGATGTTCCAAGCGTCAAGCAATACTTTTTTTTTTTTTTTTTTTTTTTTTTCCTCATAAACCCCATATCATTCCAAGCATGTGTGTCAATTTTTAACCTCTCTATCTACATCATTACGTGATTTATTAAGTTTTCAAATTTATACTTTTTGATCACCCGGTATATGGAGTGAGCATTGCGCTCTGTGCATCTTATCAACATTAAGCGGGAATTGCCACGCGATATTGAAACAAACACACTCTTTCCACACATTTTTCTGCTATTACGATTGGTCTGTACCGCATTGCCTGTAAAGAAGCCCCACCTCCTTTTCGCAGAGCAACCAGATAACATGAAATAATATCTAAATAAATGTGTCAGCAACAAGAAAGTTGAGGAAGTGTCGCTAAAAGGGCCATTTACACATACCATCTGAACCGAACAAAAAGGGACCAAGATAAAGTCAGCAATTAGTAGATGTTTCCCCAATATCATGGGACATTTCCACCTTAATGTTGAGAACACAAAATCTGTTCTGCGCATCTGATTGCTCACTTCAGAGATATTTCTGCTCTCTGCCTGCCACTAGAGATAATATACATACAGGCGAGCGACAAATTCATCAGAAACTTATCTGCTGTCATAATCGTTCGGTACAATATTGTAATTAAAATTTGTGATTACTTACTTTTGGTGCGAACTTCATTAAGAAAGAGAAATACGTCTTCTTTTACAGAGACAATTGCACTCCGACTGCCAAATATATAGTTCTACTGCACAAGGTCGATTTCAACTTCGTGCTTTACGAAGTAATCACTGCAGGACGTGGGGACATATATTAGTTGAAACAGTGGCCGATGCTGTTAACACAGTCAAGACAATTCACTGGAAATACTATATTTAATGGAAAGTTCTATACAGACGATCAGCTGACGCCATTCCTTCAACGATTACCAAGACTTCCTTTATCGCACATTAACGCCACTATGACGTCTTATTTAAATACCCATTAACTACTCTGTTGATTGCGTTACCAGACTTTCAGCATTCGTCGAGGTTTCGATAATACGGAGCACTGCATACAGAATAACTACAGTTTTCCCCAGTGCTACACTGTAACATACTAATACTTCAGCATACACTTACTGTGAGAGATTACTGTTATTACCATTTCTCATCTCAACGATAGAAGCGTTTTCAGAAGTTTATGCCAAATAGACAATTACACACCGCGGACTTAACTTTATGACCACAACCTAACATTGATTTTACATCGTGCCGGAGTACGGACTTTAATTAATTTCCCTTTTTGTATGAGAAACTTTATGAACATTCATCGTTTTCGACAATGACTTGTACTTAAATTTGGCATCTTGGCTATGTGAACTGAGTTTATTGACAGAGGGATCCAACAAGGATTCTGTTTTTGCTGACCTAGGTCCGGAACCCTAAAAAACCATGATATACACAGGTTCCTCTTTAACAACCGTTGCGAAGCACCTGGCATATAAGCTAGTTGAATATAAAGAGAAACGTGTTTCAGTTTTTTGCTAGACATTCAGTATTTCTTTCGTTCTTTCTCTTTGGCCATATTCTCGCATATGTAGGGTCGGCTTTGTTAATTCGAGTTTGGCCCGTTAATATTTAAGGGTTTTACATACATACTCCGCAACCCACCGTAAGGTGCGTGGTGGAGGGTAGACTGTACCACTACTAGGCATTTCCTTTCCCATTCCACTCCCAAATAGAACGAGAAAAAAAGAATGCCTATATGCCTCCGTACGAGCCCTAATTTCTCTTATCTTGTCTTTGTGATCACTACGCGAAATGTAAGTAGGAAGCAGCAAGATCGTACTACACTCAGTTTCAAATTCCGGCCCTCTACATTTCCTCAACAGAAATTCACGAAAAGAATGTCGTGTTTTCTCCAGCGATCCCCAATTGAGTTGCCGGAGCGTTTTCGTGACACTCACGCATTGGTCGAACCTACCAGTAACAAACCTAGCTGCTCGCCTCTGAACTGCTTCCTTTTCGCCACCTCCAGAAAGAAATGTGTACCGCAAATGTCTGCATATAGTATCATATGAGTGAAAGTGTATAGTGTAACGAAATATTTACGAATTGTGTAACTGGGGCGGGACTTGGTACCAGCCCGGTATTCACCTTGGGGATGTGGAAAACTGCCTAAAAACCACATCTAGGCTGGCCGGCACTCCGTCTCTGAAAGCGGTGCGTTAGACCATACGAATAACCGAGTGGGTTTTGCTAGACACTCAGTAGGTTTTGAAAATAAATAAATAAATAAATAAATAAATAAATAAATAAATAAATAAATAAAAAAACAAGATCAAAGTTGATGATGGAAAATCGCGTTTTCAATGCTGTAGGCTTACATCGAAAGATCGTTTGAAGATGAGCATTTTTACCGCTATATATGGGATCAAAAGTTAATGACGTTCGAGTCATTAACGTTTTTGTGTCTTCATGCAGTAGCTTGGGGTACTCTTGACAGGGACCGCTCCAGCATTAGCACCGACCCGGACGAAAAAGCCGGCCGCGGTGGCCGAGGTGACTGAGGCGCCCCAGTCACGGTCAGCACGGCCATTACGGTCGGGAGTTCGAATCCCCCCTCGGGCATGGATATTTGTGCCGTCCTAGTTCCTAAGTAGTTCATAAGTAGTTTGTAAGTTTAGGGACTGATGACCCCGTAGTTAAGTCCCATAAGCTTAACAAACATTTGAACATTTTTTTTTGACGAAAAAGTTACAAGCGCATATCCAAGGAAGGGGGGGGGGGGGAGGGGTTCGAGGCGTTAGAGTCACGATCCCCTCCGTATAATAAAATATTAATATTTCTTAATTACAAATTTCTAGATTTATTATTATTGTTGTTGTTGTAGTCATTTAACACAAAATGAGTAGCCTATTCCAAATCATGACTCTCTCAAAACCTGGATGGTGACATTTCCCATCCCGAAAACCTCCATCCGCACCTGCCCTTTGTAATTAGGTAATCTAAGTATTTTTTTTTATTGAAATAAAATTTAAGTCTTAAATAATATAAAAAATCATGTATTTAGTATTTAAATGGCTATAAGTTAGAAAATTGCATTATGTGCAAGGCAGATGTGACACTTTACTAGAATAAAGGAGTACAGCATAATCTGATAGTTACACAATTTACAAAAGTAAACATAAAAATAACACTGAAAACTTTTAAATGGAAACAAATTAAAAAGTTACATTCTGTGTAAGACACAAAATGATGCATCATTAAAATAAACAAGTAGTGTAATCTAATTACTACGTTTCTTAATATCGGCGTTAGTCGCTTAGTGGGCCTAAGTCCCTGTTGGCGACCACGTCATTTTTATTGTTTTCCACTCTCCTACACAGAACATCGCGGTTGAAGAGCAGCGCCTACGATGCTGCCAGCCTACTGGCTGTACATATTGTATGGTATGGTAGCGTACAATAACAATAAAAAACCTCCCAGAACGAAAATGAACGAAACGACCACAATGCATCGATCTACCTGAAGGGTAATTGCAAATTTTTGTTCGATTTTTTCGATGTATTTGATAATATTCTCCTGTTTTCTTGCCTGCAGTAGTTTTGCAGAACAAGCAGCGCAGCGAGCACACCAAGCCTGAGAAGAGCTGCGGTTAGCCGACGTCTGCCACCTACCATTAGACTTACAAAGATATCAGCCATCAATTAATTTTGATCGGAATTATAAGCAATACGTAACGCCTACTTCTAGTGGCCTTACGACACCAGATGCTTTAAAAATGAAACAGATTGCCGTTTACAGAGCATGCTCTTATTGGCTCGGGGGTTCGGCATATATTAACCCTAGATTTACCAATTGAGGCGATCTCTTAGGCCCACTGACTCCATATAGCTATGTTGTATCCACGTCTTTTGATACATGAACTTGAAAGCAAAGCATATTGTTCATTACTGAATTTACTGTTGAATGATTATAGAATTTGTTTATAAAAATTAATTAAAATTCCTTTATTTTATTTCATTCTCCGTGGGCCTTAGAAGCGTCCCCTCCTCCCCAGTTGGTAATACCAAGGGAAAATTTAAGTGGTCGAGACTTTTCTTTAAAATGAAACGAACTTTTGCATTGCTGCCTAACTTTTGCATTAGTGCCTTCAAACATATTATTATAAAGTTGACTATTTTTTATTTTCAGTGTTTATACTGCTTTTGAATAAGAAACATGAGTGGACAACGTTTACGTGATGGTTCGATTGAAAGAGTGCTTGAAGAAGCTTGAACGGATCAGGATTAGAGAAAAGTGACGTGGAACATGATGTAGAGGAAACTGGAAATGATTCATCGTCTGAGAATTCAGATGAGGTTCAACCCAATCACCAGATGCTAATGACAGAATCAATGATAAATTCAGTGCAAAAAGTGGACGCGAATATTAACGGCGTTCTGTACAAAATATAGTGCGGGAAGGAAGGGGGCAACACAACAAGGAAGAATTCTCCGAAAGAGATTTTTTTACACGTCTTGTTATGAATTTCATAAAACTACACTCTGATGAAGAGGCGTCTCGACTAGGTATTCAACACAACGTTGAAGATGAGTTAAAGACATTATTGACAGATCTGAAGCATTGAATTAAAATTTGTGGTGCGGCCGGGAATCGAACCCGGATCTCCATGCTTACTAGGCAGACGTCTTAACCGTTAGACGTAAATCCGTCTCTGGGATTGTTTATTTGTATTAATTGATGTTTAT
Organism: Locusta migratoria; assembly: GCA_026315105.1. NCBI lineage: Eukaryota > Metazoa > Arthropoda > Insecta > Orthoptera > Acrididae > Locusta > Locusta migratoria. The sequence continues at coordinate 443,351,177 of CM048748.1, read as the reverse complement.
ATCACCATAACAGGATTGTTCCACCATGTCCATTGCTGAGGTGCTATTCCGCTGCATGGCGAGCCTTGGCAGTAGTGGCAGTTATCTCTGGAACAAAGAAGCTGAATTAAAGTTTGTGTTGTGGAGGGAAATCGTACATAGACTATTCCAAGGCGCCTTTATCGTTAGTGTTGTGGTAGTCTAACGGCTAAGACGTCTGCCTAGTAAGCATGGTGGTCCGGGTTCGATTCCCGGCCGCAAAACAAATTTTAATTCAATGCTTCAGATCTACCAATAATGTCTTTGACATATTTGAGACGTAAGTCCGTCTCTGGGATTTTTTATTTGTATTAATTGAAGATGAGTTATTTTTTTATACAGGGCTCCTACTAATCACGGGTTCAAATCATGACAATAAGATACCTGTCCAGAGTGATGGTCTGTGCTTCAGGTCTGACAAGTGTATTATGGCTCAATGAGTCAGAACCGATTTTTCGAATTGACAAAATATTGAGGTGTGATGATGAGAGTACAAGAAAAATTCGTCGCCAGACTGACAATTTTGCTCCAGTTAGAGAAATGTTTGAAAGTTTCACTACATCATTAATATTGTACTTCATTCCTGGTCTTCACACAACAGTGTATTAGATGTTTTTGTTCCGTGGTCGCTGCACTTTCAAGGTATTTCTAAAAGAAAAATTGGAAATTACGGCATTCTAATTAGAATGCTGTATGATTCTGAGACCAGATATCTGATCAGTATGGACGTCTACACAGAAAAATCTGGAAATGCACAGCATCCAAATGGACCAATGGAAATTGTACCGAGACTAATAATACCCATTGAGAAATCAGGCCGCAATGTTACCAGTATCTCTACATCTACATCTACATCGATACTCTGCAAATCACATTTAAGTGCCTGGCAGAGGGTTCATTAACCACCTTCATAACTTTTCTCTACCGTTCCATTCTCTAATAGCGCGCGGGAAGAAAGAACACCTAAATCGTTCCGTTTTCGATCTGATTTCTCTTATTTTATTGGGATGGTCATGTCTCCCTAAGTAGGTGGGTGCTAGCAAAATATTTTCACACTCAGAACTAAAAGTCGGTGATTGAAACTTCGCAAACAGATCACGCCGCAATGAATAACGTCTTTCTTTTAATGATTTCCACCCCAATTCGTGCAACATTTCCGTGACGCTTTCCCCCCCGTAACGTGATAAAACAAAACGAGCTGCCCTTCTCTGAACCTTCTCAATATCTTCCGTCAGTCCCACCTGGTGAGGGTCCCACAAGGGGCAACAGTACTCCAAGAGAGGACGCACAAGTGTGATGTAGGCAGTCTCTTTGGTGGAGCTGGTGCATCGTCTAAGCGTGCTGCCAATGAAACGTAACCTTTGGTTCGCCTTCCCCACAATATTTTCTATGTGTTCTCTCCAGTCAAAGTTGTTCGTAATTGTAACTCCTAGGTATTTGGTAGAATTTACGACCTCAAGGTTTGACTGATTTATCGCGTAATTGAAGTTCAGCGGATTTCTTTTAGTGGTCATGTGTATTACTTCACACTTTTCTTTATTTAGTGTCAATTGCCAATTTTCGCACCAAGTAGAAATTTTGTCTAAATCGCTTTGCAGTTGCTTTTGATCCTCTGTTGACTTCACTAACCGATAAACGACAGCATCATCCGCGAACAGTCTAAGGGAGCTATTCAGATTATCTCCTAAATCGTTTATAAACACGAGGAAGAGTAGGGGACCAATAACGCTTCCCTGTGGAACGCCAGATATCACTTCTGTTTTACTCGATGACTTACCGTCAATTACAACGAACTGTGTCCTTTCTGATAGGAAATCGTGAATCCACTGCAGTGGATGTTGTTTCAAATGTTTGTTAAGCTTATGGGACTTAACTACGGGGTCATCAGTCCTTAAACTTACAAACTACTTATGAACTACTTACGAACTAGGACGGCACAAATATCCATGCCCGAGAGGGGGTTCGAACCCCCAACCGTAGTGGCCGTGCTGACCGTGACTGGAGCGCCTCAGTCACCTCGGCCACCGCGGACGGCACTGCAGTGGAGCTTGCTGAGACTCTGTGGAATGACTTTCACCTCACACTTGTCGGCGCCCTGCAGTGGACCATACAACACGTACCTGAAGAGCTGAAGACTACATTCACCCATCTTTACATATACTGACCCTCAGACAAAGAAACCATTAGTTACTCTGGTATCAGTCCGTGAGAAACAAAAGCGACTGCTGTTGGTGCTTTGGAATTATCACTCAGAAGGAGTGATAAGTGAAGATTAAAAAAAGACGACCATAAATCTTTTTTATAATTCTACTAAGGGAGACGTGGACTGCATAGACCAGATGGCAAGACACTACAGAACCAAGAGAGGAACAAGAGGGTTGACTTTGTCCCTCTTCTATACACTCACTGATATAGCAGCAGTAAATGCATATTCAATCTTCCTCCGCAACTTTCTGAATTGGAAAAAAAAAAAAAAAAAAAAAAAAAAAAATTAAAAAAAATTGCTACATCGCAGAGTTTTTCTCACCAACTTAGTTCTTGAACTAATAAGGCCTCACGTAGATAAAACTGACCACAATTTGTACAGGCTTCATAAACCAGTAAAAACGACAATGGAAAGCATCACACAACGGATGTTCAGCTGCTCTATGAAACCTTCACCACCAACAAGAGATCCAAGAACACGTGGAGGGTGCCACCATGCTACCAAGAAGCTGCATCTAACAAGGAAAGTACTTGACTCGAACAAATATAAATACATGAAAATCCTGTGAGAGATAATGTGAAGGTTCCTCCTTGCACTAGTAATATTCCCTCATCAGCAAAGCTCTGCAGTCGCCCATTAGAGGCCTCTGCGTGTGCCACGCCGCACTGCACCTTGACCTGCCGGTACACCAGTAGTGACAGTGCAGTGTGCCTCTGAAGTTGCGTTTTGTGACGTTATTTGTGTAGTGAAGCGTCGGATAGGTCGGCGATTGGTAAAAAATCCTGCTAATATAGTATGACTGGTTGAGATGAAGTTACAAAGAAACCTCCTTCGTGAAGATGGTATTGGTGTAGACGATGAACCATTCGCATGTTACCTGGTATATACTATAGTGTTTCTAATCTATGCTCATATTTCTGCACTATAATAGATACCATAAAACATGTCAATGATTCATCTTCTACACCAAGACCGATTTCACGGAGAAGAGCTCTTTGGATTTTCATCTCAACCAATCGCAATACATTATCAGGATTGATTACCAATCGCCGACCCATCTGACGCTTCACTACACAAATAACTCACAAAACGCAACTTCAGAGTCACACCGCACTGTCCCCAGTGCTCCCGACTGGTGTACCGGCAGGTCAAAGTGCAACGCGGCGTGGCTCACCCATAGGCCTCTAATGGGCGACTGCAAAGTTTTGCAGATGCGAGAGTATCTCTAGTGGAATAAGAGACCTTACATTATCTCTCAGACGATTTTGGTATATTTGTGTTTGTTCGAGCCCGAGTACTTTCCTTGTAAGAAGGAATCAACTGTTACTTGCTTTCAGTGCCGCAAACACGCCTGTGGAAAACACTGCAAGAAGAAAGTGTTGTGTGAAAAATGTGTTTTGTATTGAGATAGTAAATTGTGTTTGCTTCATGTGGTGGACTGAAATTAAATAGTTGTTTATTTATAAGAGAACACTATTATGAACATTACTGGAAAAAATAAAGGAAATGAATTTTATGATTTGTCATTTTTTCTATATAATTAATTTTTTTATTATTCAGTATACAAAAATAGTGTCTATGCATTTCTAATTGTTATCAATGGTATCAGAAGTAAATAAACTTGCATTATGACAAATTGGTATTGGGACTTTCTTTCTGGGGGTCCGAGGCCCCCATTGGTGTTACATGTAATAAAAATTATCTTGGTAGTGCTAGGTTTAATACATTACAGCAGTTTACAGGCGCAACTACTCTAGTGAGCCACAGATGTGTTATTGTTGAATTAATTTTTACTATCACAGAACATTGTGTAACTCGAAGCATGGGGGCTTGCCGGGAGGAAGTGGAGGGGGGGGGGGTTTCAAGTACTTGCCATGTCCCCTCCACCCGTTTTGCTTGCTTCCTAAACCAGTGCTCCTTACTTTATCCATCAGTCAGCAGAAATCGACAAAAACAGAAAACCTTCGATTTAAAAATAAATAAATAAATAAATAAAAAAAAGCTTACTTCACTAACTACTCTCCAAACGAAATAACGTACAACACTGTTGTTAATTAACAACAAGAACTCCATTGCTGAGCATTCCTGTGTAGCCGAACGCTGAATTAACCAAGTGCACTTATGCCATACAATGCGTCAACCGTAGTACTCGTTCGTTCACGATGTAGCTTGGATGAAATGACGCTGTAGAGATAGGAGCAGGGGGACAGGTATAGGGGGTTTTGGGCGCTCTGCATCTAGGTCTTCAGCGCCGCTGTAGAGATGACACTATGATAAGGAACATTGTTTCTGAGGTACGTTCACTAAGACACAATCAGAGAAGATTTTATGTTTTGTCAATTCACGGGAGCCGGAGGAAAATCTTCGGAAACGTTCCTTCAAAGTGCACCAAAAACGAAAGGCAAACGAAAACCTATCATCTACTTCTTAAAGTGACAGTGATCAATAGAACTAGAAGAAAACAATTATTTGTTGCTCTACAAAAGGTAGAAATACGTGTTAATACTTGGAGCTGTACTATGAGCAGTAATAACAGAAAAGGCAGCCGATGGTGAACAACACCCAAGTACCGAAATGATTATAATACAAACTACCGACCGACGAACTAACCTAACGCTGCCCACGACATTACGGTGAACAATTACGAAACTGTACCTTAATTCTCGTGCTATTGATGGCAGTTCTTAACTGCTAATATGACATTTTTAGACAATAGATTACAATTTATCGTACTAGGAACGACGTGTTTTTGTTAATTCTTCAGTTCACCATTGTTTTGAAATGACAACGCGTAAGTTATAATAAGAAAAACATAAATTACAGCCGGCCGCGGTGGCCGAGGGGACTGAGGCGCTTCAGTCACGGTCTGCTCGGCCACTACGGTCGGGGGTTCGAATCCCCCCTCGGGCATGGATATTTGTGCCGCCCTTAGTCTTAGTTAGTTCATAAGTAGTTTGTAAGTTTAGGGACTGATGACCCCGTAGTTAAGTCCCATAGACTATACAAGTAAGCATAAATTACAGAGCGCAAGATGGCGTATGCCAGATAGAGTTCTGGGCAAGGAATGTCACGTGACAATACCGATAGCCTGGTTTACATTAAATCAAGTGACGGTGTCAGATCACCGTTATTTTTGCAAATATATCTCAAATGATGTAAGATATCGAAAGAGAGAGAGAGAGAGAGAGAGAGAGAGAGAGAGAGAGAGAGAGAGAGAGCAGAGTTGTAGGGAATTTTTTCCTCTACACATTAGTTGTTCAGTTTTCGTGTCAGATGAATGGTTAAGTCATTATTTTCATTTAAATTTCGAGCTGTCAAAAGGCGATTGGAAAGGCCCACTACCGTAGCCTAAAGTGGGCCAAAATCGAAATCTTCAGAGCAATGTAACTTCAAAGTCCTCTGTAGTTAAAAGAAGAGCTGTTCACATCTTGCACACGTCAGCAGCAATTAATTTAAATAATTTTTAACCAATGCTGTATCATAGCTTCTGAAAATGCAGATATATATATATATATATATGGGGACCGTAACAAGATGCGATTGTCATATCAGAAAGGATTGAAAAAACATGGCTCTTTCCCTATATTTTCTTAGTTCAAATACTTACCCCTTTTGCATAGTTGCCCGCAATTAGGTGCTGAAGGCTTATGAGAGAGAAGTGGCAGTATTCGCCTAGATCAAATGAGTTCAATTTCCCCAGTTTAAGTTTGAAAGTGGCTAATTTACATAAAATGGAGAAATAGCGTGCCTGCAAGGCATTTGAAGTACATCGCTTTTATTTAAATGTTTGTAAAGCTTAAGGGACTTAACTGTGGGTTCATCAGTACCTTAAATTACAAAATACTTATGAATTAACTTATAATAAAGACGGCACAAACATTCATGCCCGAGGGGGGATTCGAACCCCCGACAGGGAACGGCGTCGTGCATCGTAGCATAGAGCCTCAATGCGCTTGGCCGCTCCGCCGTGGCTCTTTTTTATTAATTGCACAGAATGGAATTGTGCGATTGATGCCAGTAACATCAGAATTCATGCTTCGAAGTAGAGCCTATGTGTAGTAATTCGAAGCAACCAATTAGTTGCTATGTGCAAGAATTTGTTTATTTGTGAGCTCCAACTTTCTCTGATATATGCTACTCGTGCAGAAGGAGTGACGTTTGAAACGGCATATTTTGAAGTGAAATTCATTAAATACTTTATATATTTGAAGTCCCACACTTACTGTGTACCACCCTTAACACGTTGGCTGCCGTGTGGCCGCCGGCGGTCACAGCAGGCGGCTTTGGCGCGACTCTGACGTCATCGCGGCAGTCAACGTGTTAAGTGTTTGATAAATAACCTGCTGAAATATGAGGTTTGTTTCATTATAAGGTAGATTTTGGCAGTATATTATAAATTTCTGTAACAAAGATAGGCAGCAGAATCTGTGACAGGAAAAGAATTTAACTGATGCTCATTTCAAAACAAGGGAGGTGAATTAGCTACTCAAATTATCAGTCATTGTGTTACAAGTTCGTTACTAACATATGTCAGTCTAGGCCAGTGGTGTATCCAGGATCGCGGTCTGGGAGGCTGACGTAAAAAAAAAAAAAAAAAAATAAAAAAAAAATAAAAAATAAAAAATAAATAAATAAATAAAAAAAATGGCAGGATGCACAAAGTCTGGGGTGGGGGATCCAGGAGGGTCTGGGGGTGTGGGCTGAAGCCTGACAGCGCCCCCCCCCCCCACTCTGGATACATCACTGGTCTAGGGGATCTGATACAAGTGTAGTACGAACTTCATAATATCTGGGAATACCGCATGTAACAATGTTATTGATCAATTCAACACAAACTCTAAGCTTTCAGATAAATTGTACCAGAGCTTGGATTGGTTTGGTAAAACAACATAAACTTCTCAATGATTTGTTACACTATTAAGTTCACTCTACATAATGAGAAAAGAAAATAAGGATTATAAAAATTTCTGCAGCTGTGGTCTTATTTGCAGATAAAGTATTTATCTTTTGCTCTGACTCTAAGATTAAATCACGACTTCCTTGAAAACTTGTTGTGCATTGTACACCAACAAGGAGTTAACTCATTCAATCCTATTCCTCTACAATTTCAAAGGCATTCAAAAAGCTGGTTTGTGCTAATGATTTTCATCATTCAAGTGCCGCGGTGGAGTAGCCGAGCGGTCTAAAGCGTCTCGCTGCGGAGTGCGCGGTTGCTCGCCGTGGAGGTTCGAGTCCTCCCCGGGGCATGGGTGTGTGTGTTTGTCCTTAGGTTAGTTTACCTAGGTTTAAGTAGTTTGTAAGCTACGGACTGATGACCACGCAGTTTGGTCCGATAGATTTACAAACATTTGAACATCATTGAAGTAGTCAAAACTGTGCTGCATTTTATGACACTCTGCTGTCAAAATGGTTGTGACCACATCCGATCACTGAATTTATATGGTACTAAGAATTAAGTCCGCCCCCATGAACAACAGACATTGCTGAGGTGGGGTGACTTGCCTGCCTCAATGACACACAGTTTTGACTACTCGAATGATGAAAATTATTAGTACAAACCAGCTTTTTGAATGCCTTTGAAATTGTAGAGGAATAGGATTGAATGAGTTGCCTCCTTGTTGATGTACACTGCACAAGTGCAACCACAGCGGAGGGGTATTGTGGAAAGGCGAGACAAACGCGTCGTTCCTGAAGGTGGGCAGCCTTTTCAGTAGTTACAGGGGTAAGTCTGAATGACTGGTTGAGCTGGCGTTGTAACATCAGCTAATATGGCTTTGGCGTACAATTGCTGCGAATGTTTCAGAGCAAGGGGGAACTACAGCCGTTACTTTTACCGAGGTCATGCATCTCTACTGTATGAATATATGATGATGGCATCCTCTCGGGTAAAAAATTCCGGAGGTAAAATAGTCCCCCATTCGGATCTCCGGGCGGGGACTACTCAGGAAGATGTGGTCACAAGAAAAACAAAACAGACATTCTATGGACCGGAACGTGGAATGTTCTATCCCTGAATCTGGTAGATAAGGTGTAAAATGTGGAAAGAGAAATGGATGGGTTAACGTTAGACATGGAGGGGATTAATAAAGTTCGGTGGCAGGATGAACAGGACTTCTGGCCAGGCGAATACAGGGTTAACAATACAAAATTAGTTGGGGGTATCGCAGGAGAAGATCTGATCATGAATAAGAAAATGGGAATGCGGGTAAATTACTATGATCAGCATAGTGAACGCATTATAGCACAATAGACAGAGATGAAGCCAACACCGACAAGAGTAGTTCAAGTTTAGTACTAGATCTGCCAATGACGAGGAGAGCGAAGTAAATGTATGAGGAGATAAAAGAATTATTCAGATAGTTAAGTGGGGCAGGAAAATTTAATTGTGATGGGGGACAAAATGTTCAAATATTTGTTAAGCTGATGGGACTTAACTAAGGGTCATTAGTCCCTAAACTAACAAACTACTTATAAACTAACTTACACTAAACACAGCACAAACATCCATGCCCGAGAGAGGAATCGAACCCCCGACGGGGAACAGCCTCGCGCATCGGAGCATAGTGTCTCAATGCACTCGGCCACCGCACCGCGGCAATGGGGGAGTGTAACCCGGAAGTAGGATAGGAAAAAGAAGGAAATTTAGTAGGTGAATATGGCCTGGGGAAAAGGAATGATAGTACAATTTTGTGCAGAGCACAATGTAATCATCACAAACAGTTGGTTTAATCGTCATGAAAGCAGGATATATACGTGAAAGAAATTAGGAGACACTGCAAGGTACCAGATTGAGTAGTGAAGGCCGCAGAGGATAAAATAGGCAGAAGTACAAGGTTTAATATATATCACTGAATAACACAGGAGTACTGCACTTAATTGATGAAAAGAGAAAATAAAGAATGTAGCTAGTGAAGCGTGCAAAAGAGAGTACAATCATCTGAAAAATGAGGCTGACAGAAAGTACGGACTGGCTAAGCAAGAGTTGCTAGAGGAAAATTGCAAGACCGTAGAAGAATATATAACTAGGGGAAAGATAGATACTGCCAACAGGATAATAGAAGAGACATTTGGAGACGAGAAGAGCAGCTGAATGAATATCAATATCTCAGACGGAACACAGAGTTGAAACAAGGACCCTGCAGTAGATGATATTCCGTCTGAACTGCTGATGTCGTTAGGAGAGCCAGTCATGAAGAAATGGTTCCATCTGGTATGCAAGATGTATGAGACAGGGGAAATACCCTCCGACCAAAAGAAAAATATAGTAATTGCAATTCCAAAGAAAACAAGTGCAGACAAATGTGAAAATTATAGACCTATCGATTTAATAAGTCATGGTTGCAAAATACTAACACGAATTATTTACAGACGAATGCAAAAACGGCTGGAATTCGACCTGAGGTAAGATCAGTTTGGATTTAGGAAAAACGTAGGAATACGGAATGCAATACTAACTTTATACTTATCTTAGAAGATAGGGTAAGGAAAAGCAAACCTACGTTTTCAGCATTTGTAGATCTGGACAAAGTTTTGACAGTATAACTGGAATACACTCTTTCAAATTCTGAAGGTATCAGCGGGTAAAAAATAGAGATCGAAGAGTAGTATTCAAACCAGACAGCAGCTATTAAAGTCCATGAAAGGGACGCCATGGTTGGGAAATAAGAAAGACAGGGTTGCTGCGTTTCCCCAATGTTGTTCAATCTGTACATCGAGCAAGCTGTGAAGGAATGCACGGAGTAATTTGGGGAGGGAATTTATGTCCATGGAGAAGAAATAAAAACTTTGCTGTATGTCGATGTCATAATAAATCTGTGAGAGACAGCAAAGGATCTGGAAGAAAAACTGAACAGAATGGACAGTGTCTTGGAAGAAGGGTATAATATGAACATAAACATCAGCAAAACGAGGGTGATGGAATGTAGTGTTTGAAAATCAGGTGTTGCTGAATGAATTCGATTAGGTAATGCGTTTTATTATTTGGGTAGCAAGATAATTTTTGATGGCCGAAGTAGAGAATATATAAAATGCAGAAATGGGAGAAAATTATTTCTGAAGAGAGAGAAATTTGTTGTCATCCAATATTAATGTAAATGTTAGGAAGCTCCTTCTGAAAGCATTTGTGTGGAGTGTAGCATTATATGGCAGTGAAACGTGGACGCTAAGAAGTTCAGACTAAATATGATAGAAGCTTTTGGATTGTGGTACTACAAATGAATGATGTAGATGGTTAGATCATGTAACTAATGAGGAGGTGCTCAACAGAATTGGGAAAAGCCGGCCGCGGTAGCCGAGGGGACTGAGGCGCTCCAGTCACGGTCTGTACGGCCACTACGGTCGGGGGCAGTTCTTATTCGGAGACGAAGAGACTTGCACAGTACAGGATAGCATCGAGAGCTGCACCAAACCAGTGTTCGGAATGAACACCACAACAACAACTAGAATTCAGTTTCAAAAAATGTTGATGTGAACTGTGCTGACAAGCCAAACGCATTTTTAGAAACCAGTATTCTATACACTACCGCTTAATTTTTGAGCAGAATCATAGGTGTATTTTGGTTCTTTTTATCCCATACGTCTCGAAAAGTATTCCAGCGACTTCCATCTCAACAAACAAGTAATCCAGGACCTTTATGCAAAAAAAGGGTCCGAATAGGAAAAAATTAGGGGAGAGATAAAACCTCTTGCAATAGCCTCAGTTTGATGGCCTAGTTAAAACACTAAAATACCCCGAAGCTCCGGGCTGTGGAATCGCGGTTATGACGTCATAAATATGGCGGCCTAAGAAACTGTAAAGTAATCTTAGGACGGCTATAAATTCTCACAGGATTGACATAAGAAGGGCCTTTTTACGCCACATTACAGAGGAAGACCTGAAAAACGTTTATATACCAATATCATATGCATATATAACACTTCTTCTGAGCTATACGGACAAAAACGAAAAAAAAATACATTTTTTTCAACATTTCGTTCCATTCCATGATGGTGGTGGTGGTGGCTGGTGCAGCAACTGTGTTGAATAGTAAAATGATTCTCAATCTCTGTTGCAATATTTTTTATTCTCCAATTACGCGTTTCGCGTTTCGAGAATATTTGAGTAGCTGCACCCACTGCCATTGCAATATCCACACAAAACAAAACACAGTAAAACAACACTGCAACAATGACAATTTCTTTCACATCCAGATTCACACTTTCAAGATATTAACTTTAAGATGAGGTCGGGTGCATGAGGTTCTTGAATTAAAACTGGCTGACTGGCTGAAGAGAAACATTTTTATAGACCCATACCCATAAAATGGGTAGTAACTCTGCTCCTTCACTGCTGCACCTAAAGATAAGCACGTTTTGAATGCTATCTTGCTGCTGCAGATGGTGGATGAAGTCGAGCAAGATATAACTGAGAAGTGATTGGATGTGTTGCCACAGCTTTTAGGAAACGCAGATATCTAAGAATATTTAATGACATCGTTCCTTTTGGTGCACCATGCAATGCTAACAGAAATTACTCTCCAGCTTCAGTTACTTCTTGAGCATTTGTGTTGTCATTATTGAAAACAGAAGTAGTTTTCCGGAGATTAGGCTGTGTTTGTAGGAGTTTGAATGCTGTTTTCTTCCCTTGGCCAAACAAGGACGATGTCACCTTGGCATAAATCCCCAAGTGCTTCTTGGAGGGATGTGATATGTTAAGACCGTGAAGAGCCTTTTCCCACAGACGACTTCTGAAAGTATGTGGGCACGTTACCAGGAGCAAGTGCAAGTAGAAGGACGAGTAAATCGGCATCTGTAGCAACCACCTAGTTGCCTTCTCCTTTGCCATCTCCAGTGCTGTTCCAACAATCAGTTTATCTGCAGCAGCCATTGATTGCCTAATCAGAATATGACCAAATTCCAGATGACCTCTTAAACCAACAATAAATCATTCCTTGTTTCCAGATTTGTTAAGAAATTTTTCTTGGCAGACTGTTCACATCATATTTTCTGTAAAGTGAATGTCAAGTGATTGACATTTTACCTGACGTCGTCAGTACTCTTCGCTTTTTGTGCTGGGCGTGGAATAACCATCAAAAACGACATCACAGTTACTACCAAAATTTTTCCTCACATAATTTACGTACACTCCATATAATTATTTGTAAGTCAACATTGTGACCAAACAACTCTTCGCAATAAATATCCACCATCAACAACATAGGCAGAATCTTGAGGAGGTGAGAGATGCTTGTCACTCGATATACTGCTATCTAATATATCATACAAAATCGGGCTTTGTTGTTTTCTCATGTGATAATCATCAAATAAGGATGAGTTGTCAGTTCATGGTTTAAGCATTTCTGGAAGTCCTCATCAGTTTTCGCAACACAACCAAATCTAAAGAATAGCTGCAAGTAAGTGTTGATAGGTGTAACAATGTCATCGTTGATTTAGACACCGATAGTCATGTCCGCAACATTGTCACTTCGATGTAACTGCACATCAGTGAATGTTTTCCCTACAATTCGCCCAACTGCAGCTTTTTCGACACGAACTGCATCGTGAAAGTTTATAGCCTTACTTCCTATAATACAACTTGACAATGATATGAGCTCAGAACGATATGTGAGCGGAGAATATGAGGCGAACCACGCCAACACTTTTGAAAAATCGATATTATAACGTGCTTGTGATTTCCTTAGCTGAACGTGTTGGTCAGAGGAGGTTACTTCTATACCACAAAATTTCTCAAAGTGCTGAATGAGCTCTGAACATGCATACATCCCCTCCACCCATCGATCCATCGATTCAGTGTACTAGTTATCCCATGTCCATGTGTCAGGCCAACAGATGATTTGGACAAACTCATCAAAACTTGTTCTATAGTCCTGTCACTCCAACTACCAGCCCACATTTTGTTCGTACGTCTAATCGCAAACTGTCTTGAGGTGACAAATTTTTGGAACTCTTGTGGTGTCGGCCTGTTTTCAAATGTTGACATCTGTTCTATGCATAAATACGCGCACTTTGCATCTGTAACGTAGCCAGCTGCATGGAAAAAAGGAATCTTATTTTTCACCATTCCTACATGCAATCCCAAATCACATGTGCGCTCAGCACGGACAAAAAGTATTATTATGCTAAATTTTTAATAGTACTGCAAACACAATTTGGCTCTCCAATTCTTACTCACTCACATTATGTTACTATTATAGTAAAGCGTAAGCTGCTCCTGAGAAAGTGTGGGAAAACTGTATTGAAGAACATGAGTCTGACTAGTGAACACTTGCACCTTTCGGTAAACAAATTCAGATAACTCCCTTATTATTAATGGTAGGAAAAACATATTGGGATTTTTAAAAGCTCTAAGAATACGCTACAAGATTAATGAAAATAAATTAACAATTAGTTCCATAATTACGCAGTTATTCATCGAGAAACTCCAAAAATGTTTGAAAAAATGATATTATCTCCTTTTCGATTAATGTTATATATACGTTATATAATGCTACATAACAATTTTTCAACCTTTTCTTTGTAATTTGGTGCAAAAAGGACCTTTGTGTGTTAATTCTGTGGAAATGTATAGCCGTTTAAAAATTACAGCACAAATATTTAGGTCGGCCACATTGATGACCTCATAACCCTGATTCCACAGCTCGCAGCTTCACGGACTTTCAGTGAAAAAATGTTCAAATGTTTGTAGAGCTTATGGGACTTAACTACGGGGTCATCAGTCCCTAAACCTACAAACTACCTATGAACTAGCTAATACTAAGGACGGCACAAATATCCATGCCCGAGGGGGATTCGAAGCCCCGACCGTAGTGGCCATGCAGACTGTGACTGGCGCGCCGCAGACGGCTCGGCCACCGCGGCCGGCGGACTTTTAGTATCTTAACTGGGCCATCACACTGAGTCTATTGTAAAAAGTTTCATCTCTCCCCTAGATTTTTCCTATTCAGTGCATAAACGTCCTGCAATACAAGAGGTATTGAACTAACACCCTTTTCGCTTACTGAATTTTAAACTCATTTTATCAACCTAACCTACTACGATGTGACAATGAATGGAAACACGAGACTAGTCGAAAAATTCAAAGTCGCAGAAATTCCTAGCAAAATGGTAACCAAAGGTCATCGACCAACAAAACTCGTTAAACAGTCGATACAATGGTGCGGCGTGAACAATTGGAATGAGCTGGGCTTCACGTGATCGCTGCTTTGGAAATCTACGTAGATTGCTACAGAACAGACTTTGGGTGGCCAGAGCAGTGGCGTACCAACTATTTGTTAATCTGTATATATATCATGTTTCATATTTACATAAAAAATAATTTATCCAGCCAGCTCTTAAAAGAAGACATCCATTCTTATAATACTGAAAACTGCAAGAAAATAAATGTGCCATTTTGTAGATTGTCTAAATCATTAGATGCTTATAATGTGGCTAGTTCCTTTTATTCTAATGTTTTTGATACGTCGCGTTTTGCAGCTCTTAAATGTTGTAGGAAGTACATTTTTTTATATATTGCACCAAAGCTGCTCTTATTTTAAATGCTGACTAGTTTCGGTCTTTGCCCATTTTCTTAAGCCATCTATTAAAGAGAACAAAGGGTGTTATACAGGAAGATATTTAAATATAGCAATGTTATAATGAATGTACAAGTCGTAATTACTTACATTCATATACATATTTATTTGGATACTGTGTAGGTCACGCTGTTTGCTGTAATTACTTTGGTGTAATTTATTGAGCTTTTGATCCAAAGATGTTTTTGTAAAATATTCTTTCCTTAATGTTGTTTGTGACAATATCGCTGGTTATATGCAGCGTGACAAACAGTACCATTACAAATATTCGTACAATAAATTTTATATTTCATTCTGAACTTTTTAAGTGTTATAAATTGCTTGTGTGTATTATATTGTAATTAGGGATAATACTGCAGTGTTACTATAATTTATCGCGTCTTGTTGCATATTTGGAAGTATATTACATCTACATCTACATACATACTCCGAAATTCACCGTAAGGTGCGTGGCGGAGGGTACACTGTACCACTACTAGGCATTTCCTTTCCTATTCCACTCCCAAATTGAACGAGGAAAAAAAGAATGCCTATATGCCTCCGTACGAGCCCTAATTTCTCTTATCTTGTCTTTGTGATCTTTACGCGAAATGTAAGTAGGCGGCAGCAAGATCGTACTACACTCAGCTTCAAATTCCGACCCTCTAAATTTCCTCAACAGAATTTCACGAAAAGAACGTCGTATTTCTTCCAGCGATCCCCAATTGAGTTGCCGGAGCATTTCCGTGACACTCGCGCATTGGTCGAACCTACCGGTAACAAATCTAGCTGCTCGCCTCTGAACCGCCTCTATGTCTTCCTTCAAACCGATCTGCTGCGGGTCCCAAATACTTGAGCAATACTCAAGACGTGGTCGTACAAGCGTTTTATACGCGGTCTCCTTTACAGGTGAAGTACTACATCTTCCCAAAATTCTCCCAATAAACCGAAGTCGGCTGTCCGCCTTACTCACAACTGTCCTTACATGCTCGTTCCATTTCATATCGCTCTGCAATGTTACGCCTAGATATTTGAACGACGCGACAGCATCAAG
Source organism: Locusta migratoria (assembly GCA_026315105.1). Taxonomy (NCBI): domain Eukaryota; kingdom Metazoa; phylum Arthropoda; class Insecta; order Orthoptera; family Acrididae; genus Locusta; species Locusta migratoria. The sequence continues at coordinate 443,335,351 of CM048748.1, read as the reverse complement.
AAGCTCACGACTAATGCTGTATTCGAACATTATAGGATTGTTTTTTCTACTCATGCGCATCACCTTACATTTTTCTACATTGAGAGCTAGCTGCCATTCTTCGCACCAACTAGAAATTTTGTCTAAGTCAACCTGTATGCTATTACAGTCAGTTACAGACGACAGCCTCCCGTACACCACAGCATTATCAGCAAACAGCCGCAAATTACAACTTACTCTGTCCATCAGATCATTTATATAGATAGAAAATAATAGCGGTCCTACCACACTCCCCTGGGGCACGCCTGACGATACACTCGTCTCTGATGAACACTCGCCGTCGAGAACAACGTACTGCGTTCTATTACTTAGGAAGTCTTCCAGCCAATCACAAATCTGTGAACCTATTCCATAAGCTCGTACCTTCGTTAGCAGTCTGCAGTGTGGCACCGCGTCGATCGCCTTTTTGAAGTCGAGAAAAACACAATCCGCCTGTTGCCCTTCGTCCATGGCTTGCAAGATGTCATGTGAGAAAAGGGCAAGCTGAGTTTCACATGAACGATGTTTCCTAAACCCGTGCTGATTCATGGAAAGAAGCTTTTCCGTTTCAAGGAAATTTACTATATTCGAACTGAGAATATGCTCCAAAATTCTACATGAAACTGATGTCAACGATATTGGCCTGTAATTGTATGGGTCAGTTCTCTTTCCTTTCTTATACACGGGAGTCACCTGCGCTTTTTTCCAATCAGTAGGAACTTTGCGCTGAATTAAAGACTCGCTATAAATGCAAGCTAAGTAGGGGGCCAACGCCGCAGAATAGTCTTTGTAAAACCGAACTGGTATTCCATCCGGACCAGCAGACCTTTTCGTATTTAGCTCTCTCAGCTGCTTCTCTACACCGGAAATATCTATTGCTATGTCCCCCATTTCGGAATTAGTACGTTGATCGAATGATGGTACATTTGTGCAGTCCTCGTGCGTGAAAGATTTCTTAAAGGTTAAATTTAGAACTTCAGCTTTCCGTTTGCTTTATCTATTACTGCCCCGGAATGATCAACTAGTGACTGGACAGTGGGCTTTGACCCGCTTATCGATTTTACATAGGACCAGAATTTTTTCGGGTTCTCGGAAAGATCTTTTGGTAAGGTATGGCTGTGATAATTATTGTATGCTTCACGCATCGATCTTTTTATAGACGCACGAATCTCTACTAACTTTTGCCTGTCATCATTTGTGTGTTCTTTTTTGAATCTAGAGTGCAACAGCCTCTGGTTTCTCAGCAGCTTTCTAACATTATTATTATACCATGGTGGATCTTTTCCATCCATAATCGTCTTTACTGGGACATATTTCTCTAACCCTTTATTAACAATGCACTTAAATTTAGTCCACAATTCTTCTACATCCATAGTCCCGGAATTAAACGATGCCCATTGATTTTCTAAGTGCGATCGTAACATTTGCTTGTCGGCTCTTCCCAACAAAAACACGCTCCTAGCCTTCTTGATTGGTTTATGAACTTTGGTCACCATCGACGCTATGACGATATCATGATCACTAATTCCTGTCTCTACACAGACATCGTTAATAAGGTCAGGCCTGTTTGTGGCTATAAGGTCTAGAATATTTCCATTGCGCGTTTGCCGGTTTAACTGCTCAAGACAGTTTTCGGAGAATGTGTCCAAAAGTAGCTCGCAAGACTGCTTTTCTGTACCGCCTGAAATGTAACTAGCGAGGTCCCAATCTATACTCTTAAGGTTGAAGTCTCCTCCGACTAATATTACATGGCCCGGATACCTATGCACTACCTGGTGTAGACTTTCTTTGAATGATTCTAAAACTGCTACAGCAGCACTGGGGGCCGGTAAAAACACCCAACTATTAACTTTACTTCTTATTACGGTAAGATGGATTGTACTTTATATGCTGGTCAAGGTGTTATGGAAATTTTCGATGAATTTTTTATTGCAGTAAAATAGGCTTCTACACCAACAACACTTTAGGAACCAATATCATACATAAAATAGAAAAAAAATTGATCGCTATAGTCAATCTGGAGTTTACAAAATCGAATGCAGTAAATGTGACAAGGCCTACATTGGACAGACAGGCAGACCTTTCAAAATTAGATTAAGAGAACACATAAATACAAGCGAAAATAATGTCTCAGCATTCGTCACACACCTCAGAGAAAGTAAAGATTTGACTGGAAGTATAGAAGAAAATCTCAAAATTTTACATATCATATGCAAAGGACAACTAATGGACGTTTTAGAAGAATAACAAATCTATACTCACATGACGAAATACCCAGAACAAATGTTAAATAAATAAACGAAAATGCGCAATAAAAATACATCGAAAATTTCCATAACACCTTGACCAGCATATAAAGTACAATCCATCCTACTGTAATATACTTCAAAATATGCAACAAGACGCGATAAATTATAGTAGCAGTGCAGTATTATCCCTACTACAATATAATACACACTAGCAATTTATAACACTTAAAATAGTTCGAAATGAAGTATAAAATTTATTGTACGAATATTTGTAGTGGTACTGTTTATGTCACGGTGCATATAACCAGCGGTATTGTCACAAACAAAATTAAGCAATGAATATTTAACATAAACATCTTTGGATCAACAGCTCAATAAATTACACCAAAGTTATTACAACAAACACAGTGACCTACACAGTATCCAAATAAATAAATAAATAAATAAATGAAAGTAATTACGACTTGTACATTCATTATAACATTGCCATATTCATGTATCTTCCTGTGAAACACCCTTTGTTCTCTTTAATAGGTGGGTTAAGAAAATGGTCAAACCCTGAAACTAGTCAAGCATCTAAAATAAAAGCAGCTTCGGCGCAGTATAAAGAAAATGTGTTTCCTACAATCCTTTTATTCTGTTACTGAATATTTTGAATGTGATTCATATTGTAAAACTTCAGTATGTTAACATGATGGGAAGATAACATTCAATATTTTAACATACTTACCGTATAAATCTATCCATACAAAATTTTACTTATTATTATTATTAATATTGACTTTGTCTATTGCTTGTAAAATTTTAATGACCATAAAATTCATATTATTGTTAATTAGGGTGGCAAGAAAACCTGTTTACTTGTTTACTGACTTCGCCTCCCACAGTGACGATTCAAGGATTTTGGTCTGTGGAAGGGGACAAGGTCATAGAGTTTTCATTTAGACGAGGTGTTTCCGTTTTCTAGTACTGTCCCATAATTACTGACGGCAGCATAGTGTATTCACTAGCTCTGCGTAAAGGATATATTACACGGAGCGAATTTGGTCGCTAGTCGCTGGCGTATTTGGACGCAGCTGCTACAATCGTTCCGTGTAAACAGGGACAGCGAAAAAAGTCGCTGCTCCGAAACGCGAGCGTCTAAAGTTGAAGGGTGGGCTACTTTAGACGCTGGTCGCTGGCGTTTTTGGTCGCCCCGTGTCATATAAGGGAACGTCTAAAGTTGCCACCAGTCGAGTCAAAATGTCGAAGGAAATTGTAAATGCTGGCGTTGTGTTTCTCGCAACAATTTTAAAAGAACAATTAATGAACCAAAAGGAAAACGGGAAGTAGACAAGAATAAAAGAAAATAGATTAGAAGGTGGATTGCGAGGAGGGATAAATAGGGTACTTCTGCAAATCTTTTGGGTGAATTATCGTGTGAAGGTCCTTCTGCCTACAGAAATATAATGAGGATCACATAAGAAAATTTTGATAGATTACTGTAAATGGTAGAGGATAAAATAAGGAAACAGAATGCCATCAGAGGATGGCGATCTCGCCAAGAATAAAATTTAAATAACCGTTATTTTTAATGTCCCATAATACTGGAAAACTTCGATAAATTTTCAGAAATTTGATTACAATTCCACTTCATATTTTGTTTGGTGGGACACAGAACTTTTAATATCTTTCAAATGTTCAAATGTTTGTAAATCTATCGGACCAAACTGCGTGGTCATCAGTCCGTAGCTTACAAACTACTTAAACCTAGGTAAACTAACCTAAGGACAACACACACTCCCATGCCCCAGGACGGACTCGAACCTCCACGGCGAGCAACCGCGCGCTCAGCAGCGAGACGCTTTAGACCACTCGGCTACTTCACCGCGGCTTTAATATCTTTATTTACGTCAATGATCACAAAATTCCTCGTCGCTTTGACAACCGGTTTCGGTTAGCAAATCAGAAACAGAAGGATACATCTAGTATTAGACTACCTTAGAAAACAAAAAATAATGCATTAACTTACAGTCATCAATACATGTAATATAGCCATATGGTATCATCACAGCATAAGTGTATCTTCATTAAGGAATGTAACAACAGGTATGATGTATAATATTTTAATACGGTTTTTATATTGATGACTGTAATGCCTTATTTATGTTTTATAAAGTACCGTAGTCTATTACTAAATTTGTCCTGTTTCTGATATGGTGTAGACTTGAAAATGGTCATGTGACACCTTGGGAATCAGAACTGTTTGGTATCACCTAACCTCCAAAACAATATATCTTATGCTACGTCGTGTTTCAATTGTTTTTACGAAGACGCTAGCGTCTGAAGTCGCTGCGTGTTATTGCGTCAGCGTATTCATTCGCTATTCGCCCATACGCCGAGCGACAACAGACGCCAGCGACTAGCAACCAAATAAGCTCCGTGTAATATACCCTTAAAGGTCAAATAAAACCAAGTGAATATGGAGGGCGTGTGTGTGTGTGTGTGTGTGTGTGTGTGTGTGTGTGTGTGTGTATGTGTGAGTGTGCGCGCGCAGAAACCGTAGCTTGCCCTCCAACGTTTTAAGCGGGAAGGGGGCGGGGGCCTGCGCCTCCTGCCTCCCCCCTCCCCCCGGTTCATACGCCGTTGGCCGTAAGTGTTATAATACCTCCTTTCTTGAAAACTGGAATGAACTGCGCATATTTGCAACAATTAGGAAGACTCTTCTAGAGACCTATGGTACATCGTTGCTGGAAAACTGGGCGTGGGACGGCAGTTTCTGTTGTGGCGCCAAGTCAGCGCCACATGCCAGACGCACGAGAACGACCGTGAAGAAGGCAGCGGACGACCGGCAGCCAATCACACGCCGGCGCCGCGCATCCTGGAGGGAGTAACCTAGAAGCGCGCCCTCTACTATCTGCTGTATCTAGGCCAACATATGTCTGGAAGAGCACCTTTGAACTCGGCTCCGAAACAGGCAGCTACTATGAGAGAGCGCATCGTGCAAGAAGACGCCGCCACGAGAACAGACATACTCTCTAGAAGTTGAGTATATATATATATATTAGTAAATAAAATTTGTATTACTAATCTGTATAGCTGTTTTAGCTGTCCACGCATCCCACGCGTCCTGAGCAGATCCAATCCCGAGCGATTTCAGTTGCTTTTCTATCCCGTGGTCATTGATTTCCATATCTGTCATATTCCCGTTGGTGCGCTGACTTACAGACAAAGCTACAGTGCAGTGCCGAGCGAGGTAGCGCAGTGGTAACACACTGGTCTCGCATTCGGGAGGATGGTTGTTCAAATCCACCTCCGGCCATCCAGATTCAGGTTTTCCGTGATTTCCCCAAATCACTCCAGGCAAATTCCGAGATTGTTAGTTTCAGAGCACAGCCGATTTCCTACCCCATCCTTCCCCGAAAATTCGAGCGTAAGCTCCGTCTCTAATGACCACGCTGTCGACGGGACGTTAAACCCAAAGCTTCTTCTTCTTTTTTATAGTACGGTCTTCGTCTATGAAACTATTTTGGGAAAAGAAATTTAATATTTTGGCTTTTTGCATGTCATTACCTGTTTCAGTGACACCATGGACACAGGGTATTTGGATATATGATTTTACTGGTTTACCAAGAAGCCAAAACTACCTAAGATCTACTGTAAATTAATACAAAGATCTGAGATGGTGGAGGAGGCGATGGACACGGACAGGGGGTAGGAGGACATGGAAAGAGCTGGGCGGAGGGTCATAAGCAAAGAGAGGTTGTTGGAGGGAATGTGTGGAGACCATGTAACAAACATATACACAGCTGGAGCTATGGAGGATAGGCTTGTTAACCTTGGATGTAGTACCATTTTACCCGACGAAATGATCTGGTATTAAAATGTTAGACTAAAGATTTTTCTGGCAGTGTTTTCAATACATTGACAGTTTGGAAATTATTAGTGAAATAATTTTTCCCGTCACTGCAGCAGTGCTTCAGATTGTAATTTATTCTTCATGATCAATTTCATTAGGGGATATATGTACCAAGATGTCCTTTCATTAAAGAGGCACCTTCAAGAAAACCACAGGTGGACACTCCATACTATTAAACTCACTCCTCATTTAAGTGTTACTGATTGTATATAAGTCAGAAGTTGTCCCAGAAAACAATGCATTTTGTGTGGAAATATCCAAATTTTGAAGATTTGCTGGTTCCAAAATTATGCTGGTTTTTATTTTTATACTCTGATTATGACTAGAATCTAAAATATTTCAGCCAGCACTATGGCTCTTTTGATGCAGAAGGCCACACCAAAATATATTCTCATATCATAAATTCTGCGTGAGTTTCTGATTGCCAACCCACGTAGTTATCAAAGATTTTTCTTAATGTAATAACTCGCATGTCTATTGCGGTGATAATACCGCAAGGTAAACTGAACAGCTGGGATATGCAGCCTTTTAAATTTGCAGGCAGAAATGTTATTTTTTTGGGTGGTGGGGGTAACGCACGTCTGTTACTTTTGCTGTTCACACTCACCACATTCAGTTGTAATAATTGTCATTCTATTTTTTTCTCCTTAAGAACACTTAGTTATTATAGGGTTTGGTGTTACAATGTGATCTTTTATTGTGGTCTTGCCAATGATACTTGATACTTTATACGTGATACTAGATGGTTGTGTAAAGAGTGGGCTTAAAGGTTTGGATGCAGAAAAACAAACATCTACAGATGAATTACCTAGCAGTAACTATGACTAAAATCAAAGTAAAAAAATAGTTTTACGTAGTAAATTAAAGCCATTTATAAGACAGCTTTCATAACAATTGTGAAATGTCGACAGAAACAATTTGGATCTAATAAATGGTTTACATTAAATTAATGAGCACTGGTGTTGTAATGACTAAAGTAGAAACTGTATGTCTTCATTTGTCCTAAACTGGAACCAGTGTTGCAAAATTCATCAGTATCAAGTGTAAGTTTCAGGTACTTTCACAAGGAACTCAATAGCCTCACTGTCAGGGGAGTCGGGCGCAACTAGACGTACTTCAAAACCACGCCCGATAGCCCCTCTGTCGTGGGCTGCCGCCAGCTGGTTGACCACGCGGTGCACAACTTCATCCCTAATAGACCGGGCACCGTAGCGCACGTTATATCCATCAGCAAGTAGATATTCTACCGCACGATCCCACGTTAACTTTATTCCATGCCTGTCGTTAGCCTGGAACAATGGAAACACTATTGTGATTTCATACATTTGTTGTTTTGTAATAAAAAGTTGTCAGCCACAACATACCAGCACTTTCTTACTAGCATTTCTAACATTTCTGATATGTATACAGTTCAAATTTACAATGGATTTATTGTGAATTCTATGAATGTTTTACGTGTGACCACTGGTTATGTACATAGATTACACTATTTCTCTACATTGCAATCAGTAAGTTTTGAACATAAGACAAATTTTGGCAGTATTCATTACTTGACTTAATTGGTACCAAGAAAAACAGCTACACTAAAGAGCCAAAGAAACTGGTACGCTGCCTAATGACGTGTAGGGATCCCGCAAGCACGCAGAAGGGCCGCAACACGAGGTGGCATGGACTCGACTAATGTCTAATGTAGCACTGGAGGAAACTGACACCAAGCATCCTACAGGCTTGTCCGTAAATCCGTAAGAGTACGAGTGGGTGGAGATCTCTTCTGTATAGCACGTTGCAAGGCATCCCAAATATACTCAATAATGTGATTCTTCAGTTTCTCCCGGCGTATTTGATGATAAAAATATCCACGGGTGTACTGCCGGTCTATAGTGTCTATAAGACGAGGGCGCTTCTCAAGGATGCGGATTTATCGGAGGGTGTCGCCAAGAAACTGCTACCTCAAGGTCCGGTACCGCCAAGACTTTATGGACTCCCTAAGGTTCACAAAGATGGGGTGCCGTTACGTCCCATTGTCAGTAACATCAGAGCACCTACATATTTGTTGGCCAAATACTTGACGGGAATATTAAGTCCTTATGTGGGTAAATGTCCTCATCACATCCGTAATTCCGTGGATTTTGTGAAACGCCTTAACAACTTCAGGCTGGATGAGTCAGATATCATGGTGAGTTTTGACGTCGTTTCGTTGTTTACGAGGGTGCCCCTTCGAGAGTCACTAGAATTGATTGGTTAGAAATTTGACGAGAAGACCACCGAACGTTTTAGGCATGTCTTGACCTCCACGTATTTTCTTTTCAATAGCGAATACTACGAACAAACGGAGGGAGTCGCCATGGGTAGCCCACTCTCCCCTGTGGTTGCAAATTTGTACATGGAGAATTTCGAGGAGGAAGCCCTGGCATCATCTGAATGGAAACCCACTTGCTTTTTCCGTTATGTGGACGACACTTTCGTCATCTGGCCACATGGTATGGATAAACTCCTTGACTTCCTTACACATCTGAACTCCATACACCCCAACATCAAATTCACTATGGAGACTGAAACGGAGGGTAAATTGCCGTTCCTTGACGTCTTGGTCAAGAGCAGAGCAGGTGGCACCCTGGGTCATAGTGTATATCGGAAGACAACGCACACTGATCTCTATTTACACGCAGACAGCTGTCACCACCCTTCACAGAGGAATGAAATGCTGCGTTCTGTTAGCTAGAAACGCTTTAATCCATACATAGATGGTCTGATATTCCGTATACTCTCACTTTGTTCATCAGGCGACGGTGCGGAACGGTATCAAACGACTTGCGGAAGTCAAGAAACACGTACCTAGAAATATTAACTGCCCTCTGAATGTCATACGAGGTAAGTAAGTACTGCTTTGAAATTAAAAAAAAAAAAGACGTGCTAAGATATCTCAATTATTTTATGCGCACTAGATACCTACATCTGTTGTATACTCACTTACGCAATTACAGTCTGATTCTTCCTTATTTACGTTGTGTACTGAGTGTTTAAGATGTCTACGATAATCGTGACTCCTGCCGACTGTGAAGTACGAGCTGTTATACGATTTCTTAGTGCTAAAGGCCTAAAAGCGATCGACATTTATCGTGAGATCTGTGCAGTTTACGGAGAAAACATTATGTGTGATGGAATGCTAAGAAAGTGGGTAAGAGCATTTAAAGATGGCCTCACAATGTGCGTGATGGACAACGGACTGGGCGTCCTTCGGTCGTTAATGAAAGCTTGGTGCAGGAAAGGGACAATAAGGTGAGAGAAAACAGACCCTTTACGATTTCAACCTTGCGGTATGACTTTGCTAATGTTTCTCCTAGCGTTTTGTATGGCATTGTGACCGAACAAGACGATGACGAAGTCAAAACAGTTGTGATGCAGTGGTTAAGTCAGGCGGCAGACTTATATGAGGAGGGTATTCAAAAACTGGTACAACGTTATGTCAATCGCCTCAATATTGACGGAAATTGTGTAGAAAAGTAGATTAATGTGCAGGCTTTCATGTAAATATAAAATTATTGAGATATCTTAGCACGTCTATTTTTAATTTCAAAACGGTACTTACTTAAAAGACACGCCTCGTTGATTGAGAGCGCGAGTTGTGTTTCACATGATCATTGGTTTCGAAAACCATGTTGGCTTCTACAAAGAAAGTTTTCAGTCTCGAGAAGTGACATAATATCCGAACATAACATGTGTTAAAAAATTCTGCAACTGATCGACATCAGCGATGTGGGCCTATAGTGTTGCATTTTTGATCGACGAATCTTCTTGTAAACGATTATGGCCTGCTCCCTCTTCCAACCCTTAGAAAAACTTCTTTCCCCTAGAGAACTTCGGTACACCGCTGCTAGAAAGGGGGCAAATTCCTACGCCTACTTCGTGTATTCCAATTGTTTTTCTATCCCACTGACACTTATTTCAATATCCACCATTTTATCATTCGGCAATGGTTGAGAGAAGGTACTACGGTGCAATCTTCTTCTGTGAAACAGCTTTGGAAAAAGGACTTTTCGTATTTCGGCCTTTTGTGTATCATCCTCTGTTTTAAGCCATTATGGTCACAGAGTGTCTAGATATCTGGTTTCACCAATGTGACGTAGGACCAAAATTTCTTAAGATTTTCTGCCAATTCAGAACACAAAACATCGCTCTCAAAATCGTTGAACCCACTCGCATGGCAGCCCAGAGGTTAATTTGGGCATCATTTAACTTTTGCTTGTCTGCAGGATTATGGCTACATTTATATTTTTGGTGAAGTTCTCTTTCCTTTCTGAAGAGTTTCGTAAGTCTCTAATAATTTTACTTGGCACATAATCATATAATCCATATTGTACAGACACTGATTGCTCTCTTCACTTCTCTCCTCTGTGCTTCTCGTTTAGTGCACAGATGACGTTTCTATCAAAATATTTAAATACCCCATAGAACAGACAGGAAAATGTTGTGTTTGCTTGTAATTCACTTCACCATGCAATAACGGAAAAAGCAAGAACTCTTTTACCAATGTACTATTGTCCTTGGTCACCTCTAACACACTTCTGGATATTATATGCATATAATCCCTAAAATAGCTTAGAGTACTACAGAATGGTATACAATATGACTGTATCTGCCGGTTGTCAGTGTCTACTCTGCACAATATTTTGGCTACATAACTCGTAACCTTCTTCAGGTGCGACCTGAGACTGCTTTCCGAGTGGACCTGGTCCAGTATTTATGTCTGCGGCCTTCCCCTGTACAGGCGGTTGCAGGTGCTCCCTCTGTGGTCCGCCCCCGCCCCCGACCGTGTCTTTCCACATTGACAAGTGATGCTATAAATCCCTGGTTTCCGTAACCCCAGGTCGTCTTTTACATTTCCCACCAGGCTCCTCATCTTGCTTGCTGGACAGAAGTTATGTGTACATAGAATACTACTAATTCTGGCTGAAACAGAACCAGCGTAAGGCAGATACACCGTTTCTTCGCTTCCTCTTCCTCTGCTTCTGGAGCCTCTGGTGTGGGGTCTGGTTGGAATGCCCTCTCAATTTGTCTTGTCGTATATCCATTCTTGTAGAGCACTCTTTTAAGGTGCTCAATTTCTGACGGTAGACTATCTTGGTCTGACAAGGCACATGCTCTGTGGATCAATGTCTTGAGGACCCCGTTCTGTGCAGGATGGTGGCAGCTGCTGGCCTGCAGGTATAAGTCAGTGTGTGTTGGTTTCCGATACACACTGTGGCCAATAGATCCATCAGCTTTCCTTCTAACTAGCACATCTAGAAACGGCAGCTGTCCATTCTCCTCCAGTTCCAAGGTGAACTTGATGTTGGGGTGGCATGAGTTAAGGTGATCAAGGAACTCATTGAGCCTGTCTTTCCCATGAGGCTAGATCACGAATGTGTCATCCACATACCTATAGAAGCAGGTGGACTTATATCTGGCTGTCTCTAACGCCCTCTCCTCAAAACTCTCCATTAACATGTTGGCAACAACAGGAGACAGGGGGCTGCCCATAGCTACACCCTCTGTTTGTTCATAATATTGGTTCCCATACAGGAAGTATGTGGAGGTCAGCGTATGTCTAAACAGGACCAATAGAGCGCCGTCAAATTTCTCTGCAATCAGGTCTAGTGAGTCTTGCAGTGGGACCCTGGTCAACAGTGATACCACATCAAAACTAACCATGATGTCTGAGTTTGTGATGCGTAGTTGCTTGAGGCGTTTCAGGAAGTCTTCTGAATTGTGGATGTTGTGAACACATTTCCCCACACATGGAGAAAGCAGACTCTTCAAGTACTTGGCTGTTTCATATGTGGGTGTCCCAATATTACTGACAATTGGACGTAGGGGCACACCCTCCTTGTGTATTTTAGGAAGGCCGTACAGTCTATGAGGTACAGGTGCCTTTGCCCTAAGTTGTCTGATGATCTTCTCGGTTATTCCTGTCTCCTTCTGGAGAGCCTTAGTCTTCTTGTCCACCATGTCAGTGGGGTCACACTCCAAAGTTCTATAAGTAGGGTCCTCAAGAAGTTGGCACACCTTTTCATCATAATCCGTCCACTTCATAATGACTGTAGAATTCCCTTTGTCTGCTGGGAGGGCATTCCAACCAGCCCCCACACCAGAGGCTCCAGAAGCAGAGGAAGAGGAAGCGAAGAAACGGCGTATCTGCCTTACGCTGGTACTATTTCAGCCAGAATTAGTAGGATTCTATGCAAACATAACATCAAGTGTATTTTCTGTCCAGCAAGCAAGATGAGGAGCCAGGTGGGAAATGTAAAAGACGGCCTGGGGTTACGGAAACCAGGGATTTATAGCATCACTTGTCAATGTGGAATGTCCTACATTGGCTAGACCACCAGAACAGTGGACATCAGGTGCAAGGAACATCAAAGGCACACCCGATTAAGGCAAGTGGCGAAATCAGCCATTGCTGAACACAGCCTGGAGCTGGATCATGTCATGAACTACAATGACACAAAGATTCTGGCACAGGCCCCCAGTGTTATAAAGGAGTCCATAGAGATAAAAGTGGAGTCCATAGAGATAAAAGTGGCTGACAATCTCATGAACCGAGACACCGGCTATCAGCTAAGTAGGGCCTGGGACCCTGTTCTGGAACTATTAAGGAAGCAATGAGGACAATATCAGTATACCACAGACAAAAGTGCTGGAGGCATGGACATGCAGAACGATCCTCAAGCAGAGCATCAGGAGGATGGGACTGAAGATACAACGTTGAGGAGCAGACACAATGGGCGCGGACCACAGAGGGAGTGCCAGACGGAAGATGAAGCTCTCAGAAGCGGGTACGATGGGCGCGGACCACAGAGAGAGCACCCAGGGCTGCAACGGACGGAAAACAGAACATCAGCGCCCCAGAACACCTCAGCGAGAGGCCGCGGACCGCAAACGGAACGCCAGACCGCAGATGGTACGTTCAGAGGCGAGTATGGAGGGCGCGGACCACAGGCAGAGCTCCCAGGGCCACTACTGACGTCAGCACCCCAGAACAGTTCAGCGAGCGGGCGCAGACCGCAGATGGTGCGCCAGACCGCAAAAGACACGGTCAGGGGCGGGCGCGGACCACAGAGGGAGCACCTACAACCGACAGTGGAGGGGGAAGGCCGCAGACATAAATACTGGACCAGGTCCACTCGGAAAGCAGTCTCAGGTCGCAGCTGAAGAAGGTTATGAGTTACATAGCCGAAATATTGTGCAGAGTAGACAATGACAGCTGGCAGAACACCCGACTACCCATCATGTCACTAGATCGCCGGGAAAGCCTGAAGAATTACATGACTGTTTCTGTTTCTTAAAATGTTGAATGTTTTGTTTATGCCAATGCCTAATATTTTCTGGTAGAATACTACAGTAGAAAATGTAGCATGCTCTATATTAGCAAGATGTACTGCTGCTCATATTCTCGCAACAGATAAAGCTACAAGAAAGTCGAGAAAGCTTATTAATTTTATTATCACATTATTTACTTTGTTTCTGCACAAAATGTTATTAGGTTGGCTAAGACAAAATGGGGCTACTGTATAACACACTCTGAAGAATATTATTAGCTGATTGAGATACACCAAATTGTTCCACAATAGCATTATAAAATGTAATTTGTGCTTACCCGCTTTGCCCAGATAGAGAGTTGTGTAGAAACTAATTTCAGCGCCTCTGTCTTAGAAAATGGTAAAAAGTAGACTATTTCATTGATGCGGCCAACAAATTCATCTCCCCGAAAATGTCTTTTTAAAATTGGTTGCACAACATTTTCCTTAAAATCACGGGGGATTAATACTTCGTTCCCATCTGTAATAGAAGAAAATTCTTACAGAAAAAGTAAACCTTTTGACAATTTTCAGCAGTGCAAAGAAATCTCTTTATTATATAAAAGCACAGACAATAGACAGTAGACAGATGTTATTAAATTCACTTAAAATGGTGTCTTAAGGACGGCAATCTGATTATAATATGAACTATTGTTTAAATGTTTGTAAAGTTTATGGGGCTTAACTGCGGGGTCATCAGTCCCTAAGCTTACAAACTACTTATGAACTAACTTATACTAAAGACAACATAAACATCCATGCCCAGGGGAGGATTCGAACCTCCCTCGCGGGAGGCCGCGCGATCTGCAATGTGCCGCTCCAGACCGCTCGGCTACTCCTGCGCAGCTGAAATATTGAGACCGACGTTAGTGATTGTGCCATGTTATACACCTGTGGTTTTTCGTTTACAAAGCTCTCAGGATCTTACCAGGTTTCTCCTCAAGATCCTCTGCTTCCCTGCGCAGCTGCAGTACTTGATCTGTTATTTCATCACAGGCAAGATTTGATGTCATCACAAATACTGCACTTTTACATTCAATTGTTTTTCCTTCCCCGTCGTTTAATCTACCCTGCAGAAAACGTTCCACTGCATTAGAATTTCATATAGAATAAATTACTGCTACAATTATTCAAATATTTCGTACTCATACATAGAAATTAATTGTAATTTGATAGATAAAAGAATCTGCTCCCCAGCAGGGAAATAACACAAGATGTGTTGGAAAATGCCCACACTTTCGGAGTCAGTCACAACTTACTTCTGGCATCTGTGAACTGATATGTTATAGCTATAAAATTTACACGTAACGTCTTATTTGTATGTACTCTACTCTGCAACAAAAGTTTCCTGTGCTAAAATGATACATTAATCTACTATGGTAACTTTGCAAATCCTTTGGATTACACTTGTGCTAATTAATATAATATGTTATAGCTAAAATAATTCGCAAACTAAATTATCCATGATAATTTAAAGAACTAATATTTTCTCCTTATATATATTTTGATTAATTTAAACAAGTACCATTCTTTTTCTGCTTCGGTTATAAT
Organism: Locusta migratoria; assembly: GCA_026315105.1. Lineage (NCBI taxonomy): Eukaryota > Metazoa > Arthropoda > Insecta > Orthoptera > Acrididae > Locusta > Locusta migratoria. Next base: position 443,320,298 of record CM048748.1, on the reverse strand, counting down.
TATTTTGCATATATTTTTCTGCCACGTGAAGTCTGTAACTCCATGTACTTTAACTTTTACAGCACCATTTGCCTTATTTTACAAAGTACAAAAATATTTTATTCTTAGTGACTTGTCCTATATCACTGTGTACTCTACTGTACAAATGTATGATCTACAGGACAAATAAAACAGAAGAGATAAAGGGAAGAGAAGGAGGCTGCAGGAAACAGACAGACACCCACGGCCGTGGTAGTCTTACCCGATGGTAGAAGAAGTGCTCTGTCAAATTCTTCTTCCTGTTCGTGTCTCCTATCTCATCGTTACTTAACGCTGTTAACTTCATGAAAACATTCATTTATGCGCTGACTTTCATGGCGACCAGTCAAACAATTTACATAACTGACCTATCGTTTCCTGTACGGGACTGTGTGCTTCTAAGAGGTACAATACGGGGGTACCCTTCGCCATGCACCTACGGAGGCTTACGAAAGGTAGCCCATGTATTAATTCGGAGTATAAGCTATCTTCATTGGAAATTTCATTAAAATCCGTTCAGCTGTTTCAGCATAAAGAGAAACAAACTTATTAACCCATGTAAGGTACAGTCCGCCACGCACCATACGGTTGCGTACGAAAGGTAGACCATGTATTAATGCAGGGAATAAGCTATCTCCATTCCAAATTTCATTCAAACTTGTCCATCCCTTTCAGCATAAAGGAGTAGCAAACATATTAACATTTGAACTAACTGTAAAGCACCCTCCACCACGCAACATGCGAAGTTAATTTTAATATTCACAGAATACATGACATCAACTGCGATTGGGCAAAGCTGAAAATGTGTACCCAGCCGGGATTCGAATCCGGGTCTCCTGCTTTCTAAGCAGTTGCGCTGACCCCTACACCACTGGGGACACAGTGATCACTGCACCTGCGAGGACTACCTAAGCACGCCTCCCGTCAGATACAAATTCCCAGCTTCGCCCTACCCACAGTACTCAAACTGGTAGTTATGAAACTAATTCCCGTAAGAGTAAGGGCTTCAAAGTTGCCCACCCCTCCCCACTAACGATAGGATCATTGCCCGTCACCGGCATATATATATATATATATATATATATATATATATATATATATATATATATATATATATATATATATACACACACATGTGGCGTCTGTTCCGAAAGAACAGACGTCCCTTCTCATCCTGCAACTTTGAAGCCCTTACTCTTACGGGAATTAGTTTCATAACTACGAGTTTGAGTACTGTGGGCAGGGCGAAGCTGAGAATTTGTATCTGACGGGAGGCGTGCTTAGGTAGTCCTTGCAGGTGCAGTGATCACTGTGTCCCGAGTGGTGTAGGGGTCAGCGCAACTGCCTAGAAAGCAGGAGACCTGGGTTCGAATCAGCTTTGCTCAATCGCAGTTGATGTCATGTATTCTGTGAATATTAAATAATAACAACTGCAGGATCAGAAGGGACGTCTGTTCTTTCGGAACAGACGCCATATGTGTATATATGAAGTTAATTTTAGTATGCCTATACCTTTGCCCGAGAGCAAGCAATGAGTTGACAAAGTTTCATCGCAGTAGGATGAACGGTATGGCCGTGCATAAAATAGGACAAAAAGATAAACAAAAAACTTTTTCCATATTGTGTACAGGGTGAGTCTCGTAAGACCTAACACCCCTTTTATTTCGTGAACCGTTACACATATCACAACGCAGTTTTCGCACATGCTAGAGCGTCGAGGAACACATATATTTGGCGAGATATTGAAGCAAGTACATTTTTAATGGAACTGATTGCATTGTTATTATTAAATTCGATAGTTCTTGAGAAGACAATTGCAGTGATATAGAGTTTGTTAATGTCGTAAAGAAATCGAAAAAGTCCTAAGGAGAAGTTGGATAAACTACTTTTGTAAGGTGAATGTAAAGGAATGCTGTGCAAACAGTAGAGTGGTAATGACTATGGCCAATGTCCTAGACGCCAGGTAACTGCACGAATCATTAAGACGCCTAGTGCGGACAGCCTGCTTGAACGTCAGAACAAGAAGGAAGACTGCAACTGACAGAGAAGACGACGAAACTGTCATGGATACAGCGCTAATGAATCCGCTCAGTGGTACGAGGCATATTGCCAAGAAATGTGGAATCAGCTAGACCAGTGTCGTTCGCATTTCGCATTGACCCAAACTCCACTCCTATCATCTGTCACTACATCAGGCACTCGGCGACCGTATACAGTTTTATCGGTTTGCCCTTGATAACCTGAAAGACGAAACTACATTTTAACAACGTGTGCTCTTTACCGATGAAGCATCGTTTAAAAACCACGGAATGTAAATCTTCATAACATGCACTATTCGCCAGCTGAAAGTCTACATTGGCTTCATCAGGTGCAATATCAACGGCCGCAGAGCGTGAACGTATGGTGTGGCATCATGGGCAATTGTATTGTGGAACCTTATTCCGACCCAGGCGTGCTGAATAGACATTCATACGCACACTTCCTGACGAACATTCTGCCAGTTTTTCAAGAGGAGGTACCACTGGATATTCGAAAGTGAATGTGGCTGCAACACGACGAAAGTCTAGCTCACTCGTCCCGCTGAGGAAAAATTTCCTGGAAGTCGGATAAGACGAAATTCTGTTATAATATGGTACGCCAGGAGTCCCGTATTGTACCACTTAGAAGCACAAAACCAAGTACGGAAAACTATAGGTTAATTATTCCTTCAATAATTTAGATATTTCATACAATAGTTGCTTTTAGCAGCGTGTAATACCTCTTATTTTCGAAGAATGAAGCCGCGGTGGAGTAGCCGAGCGGTCTAAAGCGTCTCGCTGCGGAGCGCGCGGTTGCTCGCCGTGGAGGTTCGAGTCCTCCCTGGGGCATGGGTGTGTGTGTTGTCCTTAGGTTAGTTTACCTAGGTTTAAGTAGTTTGTAAGCTACGGACTGATGACCACGCAGTTTGGTCCGAGAGATTTACAAACATTTGAACATTTTTTCGAAGAATGAACAGATGATTTCATTGTTTCAGCTCATGTACATTAGGTAAGATCAACAAATGTGAAGTAGTTTTCCTCAGCCCTTTATGATACAGTAGATTCTAGTCTATGTCATACGTTCATAAACAAAATTTGTAGGTGAACATGCATCCACTGTAGGTCATAACTTGCTTCAAGGAGAAAACAAAGCGTTACTATAGTCACGCAGGCCTTCTTTTCGGTTTACAATTACGCAGTTAGGTCCGGGACACCTGCTTGGTAGTGTTTGCTCTGCTAACGATGATTCCCGCCAACGTGACCTCGAATTCTAGAACATTTCTTGAATTCAACGTCAACATTAACAAGCGCTGTATCACTGTGATTGTCTGCTCAAGAGCTATCGAATGCAGTAATAAAAAGTAAACGGTTGCATAAAAACGTACTTGCTTCAATGTTTCAGTTGATAACGGCGCTAGGCCGCAGTAGCCGAGTGGTCTGCGGCGTGTCAGTCACGGTCTGAACGGCCACTGCGGTCGGGGGTTCGAATCCCCCCTCGAGCCTAGATCTTTGTGCCGTCTTTAGAATAAGCTAGTTCATAAGTAGTTTGTAAGTTTAGGGACTGATGACCTCATAGTTAAGTCCCTTAAGCTCTACAAACATTTGAATATGTCATAACGGCGTTAAAACCGTTCACCAAAGAAAAATATATCTGCTCCTCGACACACTAGCATATACCGAAAACCGCGCTTCGATCTGTGTAACTGTTCACGAAATGAAAGTGGTTTCGTCTTACGGGACCCACCCTGTATTTATGTGTGTGTTCTTTCGTACGTGACCTATACTTAGCATCAATTTATATTCACGGAATTTACGACATAAACTGCAAATGGCTAAAGTTGAAAATGTGTACCCATCAGGAATCAAACGCGGATCTCCTGCTTACTATGTAGTTGCGCTGACCCCTACACCACTGGGGCACAGCGACCAACACAACTGCAAGAACTACTGTAGCTTATCTCCTGTCATTTAGAAATTACAACCTTTCCCTGCCCACTATTAGTGAAACTGGCGGTTTTTACAAACATATTTATGTAAGAGTAAGGGCCTAGGAGTACCTCTGCACTGAAAAAAGGATCACTGCCCGTCATCGGCTTATTGTACAAGTTATATGTATGAAGAGGTATGTGTACTTTCGGACATATCCGAAAGAACAGACACCACATATACTGTGTATATCAGAAGAGATGGCGCAAACTTACTCGGTTGAAAGTACACGATAATAGAAGCAAAAAAGTCCCAGTAAACATGTGTCTGCAAACGAAACGTTGCGAGATAATTGGTTCCAAGCCGCCACTGACGTCACTGTAAACATAGTCCTAGTTAGTGCACATTAATATGAAATTTAAAATTTACTGTTAAGATTTACATCGTATTTAGTTCACATTTTACAGACTTTATTGTAAACATGGACCTAGTTAATAAAAATTAATTTGAAATTAAGACTTTATTATTAGATTTTACATCGCATGTAGATCACATTTCACGTATGGGTTACTTGCTAAGGGGGTGTTCGAATTGTCTTCCTTGCATCTGGATGAAATACTGTGCTCGCCTCTCAAATGAATTTCGAAATCTTTTGAAAACCTCTTGATCATTTCAGAATTCTTAAAAAGCGTGTAAAACTCTCCGCTCATCTAGGAAGTTGTGCGCAATAAATTCAGTGGAATGTGAACTAAATGCGATGTAATTCTTAATAATAAAGTCTAAACTTAAAATTACTGTGTACTAACTAAGACGATGTTTATTATGACGTCTGTGACGGCCTGAAACCATACATTCGTAAATATCTCGCAAACGGCTAGTTTGCAGACCCATGTTTACTGGGACATTTTTGTGTCTATCATCGTGTACTTTCAAACGTGTAAGTTTGTCCCGTCCTTTTCGATACACCTTGTATATATGAACTATTAATTTAAAATTTAGGAAGTTCTTCTGAAAGCATTTGTCTGGAGTGTAGCTCTGTACATGAGTGAAACGTGGACAATAAGAAGTTCCGACAGAAAGATGATGGAGGCTTTTGTAATGTGTTGCTACAGACAAATACTGAAGATTATGTGCGTAGATCATGCAACTAGTGAGGAGGTAATGAAGAGTATTGGGGAGAAAAGAAATTTCTTTCATAACTTGACTAAAAGAATGAATTGATTGGTGGGACAAATTCCGGGATATCAAGGAATCGTCAGTGTAACATTGGAGGGAAGTGTGTGGGTAATCGCACAGGGAGACCGAGGGAGGAATAGAGTAAGCAGGTTCAAATGGATGTAGGTTACAGTTGTTATTCAGAGATGACGAGGACTGCACCATACAGGGCAGTGTGGAGAGCTACATCAAATGTCTCTGGACTCAGAACTACACCGACAAAACCATTCCTACATACTCCTTCCTCCTTTGAGCACACATTTTTTGATTAGTACTGATGTTAAATGTTCTACAACGTAGATGTAAAGTAAGTCAATGTCATCTTCAAATTATATTTTGAAACCTTGTAAGTAATATTTCAAGGTATCCACTGTAAGGGAATAATTGACTTGTGGTACAGATTTGGTATAATTTTTTATATTAAGAATACTTATATAGTACTTTTACAGACAAATATTTAACATAAAAATAGGAGACTGATATGAAATAAGAGATCAGTTATTTTCGTGAGTCCCACTGCGCTCACTTTCTAAATCAATCTTTTTTCCGTCATTGTAAGTGTGATGTTGATCGTGAAGGAGGTGATTTGAACTTTTATTTTTCAAAATGATTTTCATAATAAAAAGGTTAATTAACATAAAATGTATTTCACTGTAAGGTTTTAAAATAAATGCCTTTTGCTACTGCAACTGAAGGGTTTTATTTTTATATTTTTAATCACCCATACGCGTTTCGCCCTTTCTCTCAAGGCATCATCAGTGGGTGTCCTGAAATATTTACATCTTTTTGTTTGCACATATAGGTTAAGTCTCTTACATATCTACAAAACATTTCATTTCAGATTTAAAACAGTTCGTTTTTTGGTATAAATGGTGTACTTACAGCACTGTTTTAAATCTGTTTTAAATCTGAAATGAAATGTTTTGTAGATATGTAAGAGACTTAACCTATATGTGCAAACAAAAAGATGTAAATATTTCAGGACACCCACTGATGATGCCTTGAGAGAAAGGGCGAAACGCGTATGGGTGATTAAAAATATAAAAATAAAACCCTTCAGTTGCAGTAGCAAAAGGCATTTATTTTAAAACCTTACAGTGAAATACAATTCAGCTGCTGCTTAAAATGGCCACTGCAAGCAACGTATAACATAAAATGTATTCCTTGCATCCTGCCTCTGCTGACTGTAATGTTGTATTTTGTTTTACTCAGTGACTGACATTTCTAAGTGTTAACACACCAACAAGAGTATCACATATTCTACACATACCTCATCAAACAGCTGCAGGAGAACAGTGAGGACTTTCGGATTAGCTTTTTCTATTTCATCAAACAAGACAAGAGCATTGGGGCACTGTTTAAGACTTTCTGTAAGCTTTCCGCAATAGCATGGTGGACCACCAAGTAACTTTGACACCTGTAAATGAAAGTGCAGTATTACTTTTGTTACGTAGATAAACAACCATAGAATATATCAGACATAAAGTACTAGATCGAAAAGTAACATAATCTTTTGTTCAATGAGTTATTGAATATACAGGGCGATTTTAATTAAATTTAAACTTCCAACATAGCAGCACTGGCCAGAATGACGTTAGATTGCAACGGAATATATTGGTAGGATGGCGAGGGGGGGGGGGGGGGGGAGGGGGTAGGACCGTATGGCATAAGAAAAATAAAAAGTGTGAAAATTGATCAATAGATAATTTAATAGTGATCGACTACAAATGTAAAATGAATCATACAACAATGCTTAAACTGTATGTTAGACGTTAAACAAGCTGTACTGCTCAGTGCCGGCCGCGGTGGCCGAGGGGACTGAAGCGCTTCAGTCACGGTCTGCACGGCCACTACGGTCGGGGGTTCGAATCCCCCCTAGGACATGGATATTTGTGCCGTCCTAGTTCGTAAGTAGTTCATAAGTAGTTTGTAAGTTTAGGGACTGATGACCCCGTAGTTAAGTCCCATAAGCTTTACAAACATTTGAACATTTTGTACTGCTCAGTATGGATGGGTGTACGGGTGTGATACCATAAGCCTATCCAACACGGCAAGGTCATATCACTTCGAGTTTGTTTGTATTACAAGGAGGCGATCCAATTATGATATGCTGGAAAAATGTTACAGCCAACATCGCTGGTAATTAATTTTATTTTGGACGACCGGTTTCACTGGGCTCTACCAGCATCGTCTGGTCCAAAAAACTTTTCACATGGCCGTCATCTTGTAAAGACAAACAGTTGTTATATAAAATAATTTAGAGTGCATAGGTGCACTATGTCATTAAAATAAAAGTGTACCTATGCACTCTAAATTATTTTATATAACAACTGTTTGACTTTACAAGATAACGGCCATGTAAAAAGATTTTTTGGACCAGACGATGCTGACAGAACCCAGCGAAACCGGTTGTCCAAAATAAAATTAATTACCAGCGATCTTGGCTGTAACATTTTTCGAACATATCACATCGGATGGAAAAAGTCGGGTTGCAGTCATGAGGCCAAAAACCGTATAAAAAGGATGAATCACATCGGCTTTTCATTGTCCTGAAACCAAAAACCGCATAAAATGTATTAATCAAAGTAAAATCCGGTATTTAATCCTTGTGTGACTGGCGCAAAACATATACAACATGCTGTCCACCGTTTTCTGAAACAAGTTGAAATCGAGAAACAGCGTGTTCTACAACTGATCGAAGTGTTTACGTAGGTACGTTCAGAATGTGTTGATGTGTTGCGCAATGAGTACATTCAATAAAGCTGAGTTCGCAATAGAAGTACTGAAACCAAACATCTTTCGGATAGCCTCACAGCCAGAAGTCACACGGATTAAGATCAGGTGTTCAGCACGCCAGGCTGTAGGGTAGTGGCGGCTGATAATTCTAGCATTTCTGAAATGGCGCTTCAGCAGCTGCTCAGCTGGATTTGCAATGAGCGGAGGTGCGACATCTTACATAAAAATGGTCCTATCCACACATCCACGCTGTTGGAGAGCTGGAATGACGTGGTCTCGCAAAAGACACTCATCGTGCCTACCAGTGGTGTTACTGGTAACAGAGCCGGGAGCACCTGTCTCTTTGTAAAAATATAGCCAGTGATAAATCATACGATGAACCCACACCACACAGTGTAGCTGAAGCGGTTGATTTGCGTGTGGATTTTCTGTTGCCAATATTCGAAAATTCTGTGTACCGACATATCCTCTCAGATGGAAGTGGGCTTTGTCTATCCACAAAATCTTCCACGGCCATTCATCGTCCACTTATATGCAAGCAAGAAATTCTGAAGCAAAAGTCTCTCATGCTAACAGGTCAACAGGAAGCAACTCTTGAACATGGGTAATTTTTAATGGTAGCGAAGAAGGACGTTTCTTAGGATTTTATGCACCGTGCTCACAGGTTTGTCCAGTCTTGGGTAATTCTCCGTGCACGTTTGCACAACACCACTCTTCTTCTCCTGTGTTGCTGTGGCCATTTCTTCCACTGACGTCGAATCAGTTCGTTCCCTCCCTCTACCAGGTTGCGCACCAAAGGAACTCGTCTTTTCGAATTTTCGAATCTTTTTCTCCAGACGCACGGCAGTCTTCCGACCAAAACCTCAAAACCTATTTTCGCCGGCCGCGGTGGCCGAGGGGACTGAGGCGCTGCAGTCACGGTCTGCGCGGCCACTATGGTCGGGGGTTCGAATCCCCCCTCGGGCATGGATATTTGTGCCGTCCTAAGTATTAGCTATTTCATAAGTAGTTTGTAAGTTTAGGGACTGATGACCCCGTAGTTAAGTCCCATAAGATCTACAAACATTTGAACATTTTTTGAAACCTATTTTCAAACCCTTCAGTGTCCAGAACTTCTTCAGAGCGATTTGTCCACAGTCATCATTCCTGTAAAACAGCTTTACAAGCAGAGCGCGATCCTGCATTGAGACAGCCGTGGCGAACGTCTCAGACGCAAAATGATGGCTGCGGTGGTGTGGCCGAGAGCTCTAAGGCGCCTTCATGCGCAGCGCGCGGTTCCTCGCCGTCGTAGGTTCGAGTCCTCCATCGGTATCGGCGTGTGTGTTGTCGTTATTTAAGTCAGGTGTTTTCAAATTATTAGACATAGTTTGGAATTACCAAAAATTGCAGCACCGGCCGTAAAATTTGACCTGATGTCGGACACCACTATTTCTATATAACACAATATGACCACTGCGATGTCTCTCATTCGAGAGTCAAAGTAACATAAATAACATACGAATTATTTCACTCTATAAAATACTTCAACCTATATACAAACACGATCTGTGGAATCCCAACTTTCATATGACAAACATTTTCTCATAGGAAAAGAACAGCAATATTTAATTTTTTTAAACACAGACACAATATGTATTGAAACCGTCAAGATATCTGTATTACTCTTTAATACACTTAGTGTGAAGTATGAAAGTTGACTTTTGAATACGCGGTCCACGTTCTAATGTTTCGAATTTAGCCTATATTGACGTACATTATCACTGAATTCAACAAACTGTGCAGCAAGCTATTTTCTTAATGACGACGTTTGTCATATTCATCTAGCACAGCCATAGATTCATTACACAGCCCACACGTTATATTGTTGGCTTTCTTTATAACAAGGCATATCCCAGTCCATGTTTGACTGAATATACGACTCTGAGTCGACTGTTCTCTTTATAACTTCAGCCGAAATATTACACGAGTACTCTGCACAACGAACGTACACATATTTCAGACAAAGAAATCATCAAATAAAATACCTACTTACAAAGTAAACAAGATTAACGCAGCAAAAGACAGTATGGAACGAGAAACCACGGCCACCTGGAGAAAGAGCGCTTCTAGTGGTGTCTCTCGTATTTATTAACAAGTGAGGGCCATTTTGAAAGTGCAATGAGGCCTACAAACCCCTCTGAGTTAATCGAGTGAAAATCGCGAGCTTAGCTACAGAAAGCTTAACTTCAAACGCGGGCCCGATAAAATCCCTTCGCGGGCAGTATCCGGACTGCGAGCCGTATTTTGGAAACCCTGGTTTAAATAGCTTGTAAGCCTAGGGACTGATAACCGCAGCAGTTAATTCCCTTCAATTTACAAACATTTGAACTTGAACATTTGCGAAATGAGGAAAAACCGTGTGCTGGCGTGTTTATACCAACTTCAATGGGTAGTGCGCATGGCAGGTGTTTTCATTTACTTTTCTGACACATACAGCACCATTTCCGATCAATTTTCACACTATTTATTTTTCTTCTGCCTTACGTTTTCCCGCTTCTCTGATAATATTCCATTGCAATTTGACGTCATTCTGCCCAGTGCTATTATTTTTACAGAATTTTGAAAGTTTCGCTTATTTATTTTCATGAAATTTATAGGGTAAACAGATGAACAAATTCATTTATGAAAGCCTGACGAGAGATAGGGGTGAAGGGTGGTCTACAAAGGGGCGTGAGGGGAGGGAGGTGCGAAAGATGTCTTCGATGCTGCACTAGTAGCGGACCAAATTTCCCGTTACGAAGTTGTTAACAGAACGCCAAGTGCCGTACCATGAGCAAAACATTACCGCTTTCAGAGCAGTTTTATCGTTTCCATCACGAGGAGAGATTCGGGGTTACGTTACGTCATTTCATAGTGCTGAGGGAAGTGTAGTAGTTCGCATATGGAGGCTTGGCGAGTTCGTTTAGTGTATAATGTTTATTTATCAACGAGGAAACGATTATCCCAGCTAGAGACATAAGCCGTGACCTTCGTCAGCTCTAAAGCCGGAAAATGGGTCATTCATAAGTTTCAGGTCTAGTGGGAATCAGTGAATGGTGTTTAAAAAAATAAATAAAAACAAGACGTCAGATGAGTCCATTTCCAAGAAATTTTTGGGGAGAAATATGTACACCCCTTTTATGAGAATGTGGCAGAGCGGTCTGCTTTACAAACTCTGCAGAGTTCTCCAGTAGTCTTTCCAATTTTATAAATGGACAACTTCTGTTATATATACTCAGATTTTATATCACGTGCCGGAAATCACATATAGCAACCAAAATTGTTACTTATTTCTTATGCTTTTGCTGAAGTCACAATACTGATTAGGTTGATTCTGCAATTTTCTTTCTGTATCGACCATCTGCGAATACATTGAATGGCTATAATTTTTTATTTTCTGTATTACTCCCATGACAAAATTAACTTATTGCTAAGCCAAAGTACATGTTGATGCAGTCTTCAGTCCGCAGAGTGGTTTGATGCAGCTCTCCACATTACTCTATCCTCAGCAAGCCCCTTCATCTCCTCTTAAGAATGGAGACCCACATCTATTTGAACCTGCTTATTGTATTGGACTCTGTCTCCCTGGTCGATTTTTGCCCCACACGCTTTCCTTCAGTCCTAAATTCACGTTCGTTGGTGTCTAAGAATGTGTCCTACCAGTCAAGGTATGCCAGAAATTCATTTTCTCCCTAATTCTGTTCAGTAAGTCATAAATAGTTACGCGATCTATCCACCTAATTATCAGCTTTCGGTTGTAGAACCACATTTCAAAAGCTTCAATCCTCTTCCTCTGTGAACTATTCATTGTCCATGTTTCACTACCGTACAAAGCAACACTCTACAGAAATGCCTTGAGAAAAGATTTCGTAACACTTAAATTAATATTCGATGTTAAAATTTTTTTTTTCAGAAACGCCTTTCTCCCCATTGGCACTCTGAATTTTATATCATCTGTGCTGAGACCATCGGACAATAGTTTACTGCCCGAGTAACAAAACCCACTTACAAACTTTATTGTTTCGTTACAATAAAGTTTGTAAGTGGGTTTTGTTCCTCGGGCAGTAAACTAATGTACGATGGTCCCGATGGTCCCATAAGCTATACAAACATTTGAACATTTGAGTAGCTACAGAGGCAGCAGTCTAGATGATTGACTGAGCTGGCCTTGTAACATCAGCTAACATGGCTTTGCCATGCAGTCACTGCGGACGGCTGAAAGCAGGGGGGAAACTACGTTCATTATTTTTCCTGAGGACATGCAGGTCTATTAGATGAATATATGATGTCATCCTCTTAGGTGTAATATTCCGGAGGTAAAATAGTCCCCATTCGGATCTCCGGGCGGGGACTACTCATGAGGATGTTAATCAATAAAAACGGATCGGAGTGTGGAATGTTAGAACCCTTAATCGGGTAGTGTGGTTAGAAAATTTAAAAAGAGAAGCTGATAGTTTGTAAGGCGGCGGTATCCTTACTACCTTACATGTTAATTTCACTTGCAAGATACATTAATTTATGAATTATTTATATGTGTTTCCTTAGCACCATAGACATGTGGCTTGCAGAAAAGTTAAGGCATCCCTAGGAGCTTTCGGCGCTCCTAGTGAGAGGACGCATGTGAGTGGTTGCTGGTAGTGTGTCCAGTGACTATCCTCACCATTTTTGAAGGTGTCGATTACATTACCTCAAATGTAATGATTTTTTTCTCTATTCTCAGAGGAATAAATAGTTGCTAGTTTGCAGTTAGATGTGCTCATTTACGAACGTGCAATAGAGTTTCACTTCTGCTCCTGGCCTGTGTAGCAAGCAGTTTGTGCGGACATCTTGTTCGATTTCGCTACTTGAGTAACTTCAACGTAGGACATTTTTCGCTAAGCCACCTATGCTGCCTTGCCGCCTTCCGTCAGACAAGAGCAGTACGTCGAACTGTTTGGAAGTCAGTGATATACGCACTTTGCATTTGCTATAGCGCAGTTTAAAGATAAATGTACCGTTCTAGTACTTTGCTGGGTTTTGTGAGCTTTTTTGTAATTTGTACCAAATTTGGTAGCGATTTGTTTCGTTAAAATTAACACGTCCTTAGGATCAACCACTTTTGTAATATCAATTAAATACAATAAAAGAATCCCTGAGACGGATTTACGTCTCAAATATGTCAAAGACATTTTAATTCAATGCTTCAGATCTATCAATAATACTTTTGTAATAGGTGCCATCATTCTGTAGGGATAATCATCAATATTGTATCGAAATTTCGTTTCTAAATTGTGCACAGTTCTTTTTTTTTTAAATTAAATATCCATAATTGTATCCTTCGGTTTCTCATTTACTACGATTAGTCGTCCCATGTCTCCTTAATAGATAAGAAATACTCCTTACAGTGAAATCCATATTCTTAATGCAACTGTACGAGTATTCCGAGGATCAATTAACATTTATGTTTACTGTAATATTCCTAATCAACCAATCGTAAATCAGCGACAGGGCCAAACGTACAAACATTCCCACTAGTAACATTACTAGTTTGAAGTTAAATGTAATGGGGCCAAGTGAAGTCCCGTGGAAAAATGAACAGGATTTCTGGTCAGATGAGTACATGGTTGTCAAAATCAAATCACTTGGGTGTATTACAGAATTAGGAGTAATAATAAATCATAAAATAGGAATGTGGGTAAACTGTTATGAACAGCACAGTGATTCCACTATTATAAGCAAGGAAGATACGAAGCCAACACCCACCACAGTAGCATATCGAAGAAATATGTGAGGTAAACAGTTGTGACGGGGGACTGGAATACGGTATAGACGTTGGCAGGGAAAAAAAAATTAAATCATATACAAACAAGAGGTTTGAGAATTATGAAAGACGGTTTTACACGTCGAAGGGACCAGGCGACACCGAAAGGTACCAGGTAGATTTTATAATGTTAAGACAGGCTTCGGATCTGTAAGTCATATACTGTGTGAGATACAGACTCTGACCATATTATTGGTCATGAACTGCAGAATGAAATCGAAGAAACTGCAGAAAGGTAGGAATATAAGGAGATGAGACCGGGTAAACTAAAGGAACATCAGCTTGTTGTGAGTTTGAGAGGGAGCTTTAAGCAACGATAGACAGAAGTGGAAGGAAGTAACACAGTAGAACATTAGTGGCTAGCTTTGATAGATGGAATAGTGATGGCAGCAGAGGACCAAATGGGAAAAAATACAAAACGCAGGAAACATCCTTGGTTATCACAGGAGATACTGAATTTAATTGATGAATGGAGAAAACATAAAAAATACAGTAAACGAAGTAGAGACGATTAAAAAATTACACTGACACGAAGTGCATAATGGCTAAGGAGTAGCTAGAGGACAAATGCAATTTTGTTGAAGAATGTGTAACTAAGGGAAAGATAGATACTGCCTACAGGAAAATGAGAGACATTTAAAAAGAAAAAAAGACAAAATTAGCGTAATACTTGTCAGGCGAGAGATGTTCAACGACTTCGAGCGCAATGTTTTGGGTACCTACTTGACAGAAAAACCTACGAAAGTTTGGTCGTACGTCAAATGAGTAAACGGATCGAAACCAGATACCCAAAAACTCTGTGTCTATAATAGTGTTGAAACAGAGGATGAGACACAAAAGGCGGAAATATTAAAGGTTTTCTAAAACTGTTTCACAGAGTAAGATTGCACTGTAGCAGTGGCAAATCCAGGATCTTTTTTGGTGGTGGTGGTGGGGGGGGGGCATTTTTAAAAAACTAATACATGATTTATTTCTACACTTTTTTATCATTTAACCAATTATACTACGAAAACTATTGCACAAGAAATAAATGAGTAGGTTCGCATTAATTTGAAAGTGGAAGGGAGCAACGTGGTGGAAATGGAGTGTATATAATCTGCTCGTAAAATAATTAAGGAGCTTCTATGTTACTATCCAAAAAGAAAGATATGTACAGTTTAATTAACGTGAGACTCTATGTGTAAATACTGAACTAAAATAACACTATTGTTGTTCATAAGATTCCACTTGGAGGCACCGCCGACCTTCTAAGCAGCGGGTTGCCGCATATTAGCAATTGACTCGTAAATTCAACATAGCAATAACAATAGTGGCAGCATCAAAGCTGGTCGCAGCGGCATTAAAACCGTACACAGCAACACACGATGTCACTGTGGCGGCATCAGGATGGCGATCCATTGCTACGTTCACTTGTGCTTGGCTAACTGTGGCTACGTTGTAATTTATTACATGTGTACCATATCAAATTTCCGGTGCCGACCTGTTAAAAAAAATGAAAACAATAAAAAATAATAAAATTGAAAAATCTTTGGGAGGTGCCGAGTGGGGAGCGGGGGGGAAGGGCCCCAATAGCCCCCCCCCCCCTCCTGGATGCGCCACTGCACTTTAATACCTCCTCTAAACCATCACACGAATGGTAAAATGGCTGATATTGAGCTAAGTGTCAGAGGGATAAGCAATAATCGAAGGGAAGGCCGTCGGATGTGATGTCATACTTATTCGATTTTGTACGGAGTAAGTAAAGGAACTTGCTCCCCTTCTAACAACAGTGTACCGAGCGTCTCTAGAGGAGCGATGCGTCCCTGACGATTGGAAACAAACGCAGGTCATTTCTGTTTACAAAAGGGGTCGTCCATCAGATGCGCAGAATTTTAGGCCTATATCTCTGACACCGGTCAGTTGCAGAATTTTGGACTATGTTTTCTGGTAGAGTATTATGTTCTTTCCGGAGACTGGAAATCTCTGTAGAAATCAAAATGGTTTACGAATGCAACGATCCTGTGAAACACAACTAGCGCAATTCATCCACGAAACCCAGAAGGCAGTAGATACATGATTCCAGGTACATGCCATATGATGTGGCATGGACTGGAGTAATGTCTGAAGTAGAGGTGGAGGGAACTGACACAAGCTAACATGCAGGGCTGCCCGTAAATCCGTAAGAGTGCGACGGGTGGAGACCTTCTGAGCAGCACGGTGCAAGGTACATCTACATGGGATACTCTGCAAATCACGTTTAAGTGCCTGGCAGAGGGTTCATCGAACCATCGTTGTACTATTTATCTCCCATTCCATTCGCGAATAGCGCGCAGGAAGAAAGAACGCCTGAATCTCTCCGTTCGAGCTCTCATTTCTCGTATTTTATTCTGATGGTCATTTATACCTATGTAATTGGGAGTCAACAATATATTTTTGCATTCGTAAGTAGCCCACGCCGCATCGATAAGCGCCGTTGTTGTAATGATTCCAATCCCAGATCCCGTATCATTTCCGTAACGCTGTCTCCCCTGTATCATGACAATAGGAAACGAGCTGCCCTTCTCTGGACTCTTTCGATGTCCTCCGTCAAACCCACCTGATACTGGGCAGCAATACTCCAAAAATGGACGGACAAGCGTAATGTATGCAGTTTCTTTTGTAGTTCTGTTGCATCTTTTAAGGGTTCTGACAATAAAACGCAGTCTCTGGTTCGCCTTTCCCACGACATTATCTACGTGTTCTTGTCAGTTTAAGCCTGAAGTAATAGTAATTCCTAGGTATTTTGTGGAGTTTACGGCCTTCAATTTTGATTGATTTATCTTGTAAGCGGATTTCTTTTCGTACTCATGTGGACGACTTTACACTTCTAATTATTTAGAATCAATTGCCAATTTTTACACCATAGTGATATTTTATTCAGGATGTTCAGCAGTAGGTTTTCATCTGCATATGATTTTACTAGGCGTCATCTGCAAACAACCTTAGAGAGCTACTTAGATTTTCCCCTAAATCGTTTATGTAAATAAGGAACAGCAGAGGACCAATAACACTACCCTGTGGAACGCCCGTATCACCTCTGTTTTAGTCGATGCCTTACCATCGATTACTACGAACTGTGTCCTCTCTGACAGGAAATCCCCTATCCAGTCGCAAATTTGAGGCGATATACCACATCCACGCAATTTGATTAAAATACGTTTGTGAGATACGGTGTCAAAAGCCTTGATTTCTATAAAGAAATACGGATTTTCAATTTGAGAAGCCTTGTCGATAGCACTCATCACTTTGTGAGAGTAAACAGCTAGTTGTGTTTCGCATGAACGATATTTTCTAAATCCGTGTTGGCTTTGGGTCAATAGATCATTCTGTTCGAGGTAATTCATAATATTTAAATACAGGATATGTTCCAAAACCCTGCTCCAAATTGACGTCAATGAAATAGACCTGTAGTTTAGTGGGTTACTCATACTGCTTTTCTTGAATATATCCCACATATTCTCAATAGCGTCCATGTCTTGGGAGTTTGGTGGCCAGCACAGATGTTTAAACTCAATAGAGTGTGGGGTGTCACCTTGTCCTGCTGGAATTGTCCTAGTCCGTCGGAATGCACAATGGACATGATTGGATGCATGTGACCAGCCAGGATGCGCGTACGTGTCACCTCTCAGAGTCTTATTGGACATAACTTGTAAGGGGGTCCCATATCACTCCATCTGTTCACGCCACACATCATTACAGAGCCACGCAACACTACCACTGCTCTAATGTCCGATAATATCAGTAAGTTAAGTCGCCATGCCTTTCCACTCTATACCAGGAATATAGCATTTGAGTTAAGTCGAACAGTGGCAGGCAGAACGTCACAGTATTGTTTATATATAAAATCACTTATTTGATTTATCGTAGCTAGATGTTGAAGTTATATTTGTCTAAGGTAAAGCAGTCAACAATCCGAAGATTGGTTGGAACACCACAGTGCATTACTAGGCATGGTCCTGTTAGGAGGTGGTATGCCGTTGCCTTCTTCCGACCTTCGAACTGACTTACCCAGCCAGTTATAGGGGGACCTACAGTTTAACGTGGCTTCCGAACCACGGTGCTACTCGGTGTATTTGTCTAAGGGTGTTTTTTTTTGTATAAATGATAAATGATAAATGGGTAGGGATGTTATGCAACTAATAAAAGAGGTTCTTGAAGTCAGATGGATTTCATTTTATACTTTTCATTCATTATCTTCACTTTTGGTTAATAAACATTATCCGCCATCTTGGGGCAAAGACACACAAAGTATAAATACTTGCGACATAATCATCTCTTTTTGAAACATCTTTGGACACAGTACACAAGTGTTTACAAGCACCTATCATGTTTACATCACATCGTAAACAGAACTGCCCCCTGACCTCTCTGCTCGTTTGCTTTTATTGAAACCACAAAACTTGCTGAACAGAGTCTATTGTTTTGAGAACAAAAAATTCTATACAAACATTGAAATAGTAGGTAAAATTGTGGGATGAATTAAAATGTTGTAAACCAAGTGGTTGATATGGGTATACATTATTTTACATTAATATTGCTAGTGAAATATTTAAGTGAAGTGCTGTAAATCAAAATAGTACAAGTAACTACCTTACAGTCCGTGGTGAATGATAATTCCTTATGTTCAGAATAAAGTGCATTTAAACGAATATAAGCATAAACTACTTCAAACATGAATTATTTTCGGAAATTGCATCACATTTAGATGCTTGTGACATAATAGACTTCAAAATATTCAACCTTATGTGAGATAACTGAAAAGGCGTGTGCCATTTATTTTTACTTATATTTTAATAAATTCAAAGGTATATCTCACATAACAGATGCGTTAAATCACTTTTAATGATTGTTTGCTAACTTCTGAAATACTTTTCTAAATCAAATAAGACTCTAAATTATTGCGGAACATATTATTGAAACATATGTTTAACGTGAGACATTTTTAATAGTCAATCTTATACTTCCAAAAAATAAGATTTGTTGACGTTTAAGTTTGAGCAACGACTGCTTCAGTAGGCACGTTTGGTCCTCTGGATCATCGTAGTCTCCACCAGCTTGAACAGTCTCCACAGCTGACTGCAGGGTCCATGGGTGCATGAGGCGACATGTTTCCAGTCATCAACAGTCTAATGTCAATGTTGCCGGGCACAGGCGAAGTGTAAAACATTTTGTCATGCTATCAGTAAGGCTCCTAAAGCCCATATGAATGATGTTTCGGTTAATCATTCGCACAATGAGATCTGTTGATGGCTCAGCTTTGAAATACGCAGCAGTTTGCCAAAGGGTTACACTTTTGTCACATGGAACGATTCTCTTCAATCGTCGTTGGACCTGTTCTTGCGAAATCTTTCTCTGGCCGCAGCGATGTCAAAGATTTGATGTTTCTCCGGGTTCCCGATATTCACGGTGTACTCATAAAATGGTCGTAAGGGATAGTCCTTACCAGATGCTGTGTCCCATCTCTCGTGCGCCGACTGTAGCACTACGTTCCGGCTCACTTAAATCGTAATATCCTGCGACTGTAGCGGCAGTAACAGACTTAACGCCTGTCCCACATACCTGCTGTCTTAACACTCTGAGTGCCAATCACGTCAATTGACGGGATACAGAATGCCAATCACGTCATTTGACGTGTATTTGTTTTCGTGCTTTTGAAAACAGAATCAAGTTTATTGACGGGCTAGATCTACCTTAAATACCTTACTTGGTAAACCTAGTGTCTAAACCAGCCTATAGATCTTTTATTTAGTTTCTAAATCGTCCGACTGGTCGCATTCATTGTATGAAACGGGGCAGGTAGAAAGTGGTGTCCGCTCACTCAGTAGGTAAATCAACGGATATGGCTTCACGCAAATTATTCTCCCCGAAAGTACTAAGAGGAGGGGTACTGACTATGACGGATGGGTGACACAGCAACATATCGTAGTGACTCTACAGATTGTTTGCGATGTAGAGAAGTTTTTAGTGGGCCCTTGGCGTCGGAGTTGTATGTGATTTAGATGCTCTGTTCAAAAAATGTTCAAATGTTTGTAGAGTCTATGGGACTTAACTACGGGGTCATCAGTCCCTAAACTTACAAACTACTTATGAACTACTTACAACTAAGGACGGCACAAATATCCATACCCGAGGGGGGATTCGAACCCCCGACCGTAGTGGCCGTGCAGACCGTGACTGGAGCGCCTCAGTCTCCTCGGCCACCGCGGCCGGCTTAGATGCTCTGTGTTCAGTTCTGGATTTATTTCAAAGATCAGACAATTCTTTACGCCAGACTGAAGATAAAGAAACTAAGTGCAGCTGGGGTTACTCCTGGAAGCAGAATGTCTGGCACTCTAAGGGAGGGAATGGTTTAGATGGCCGGCAGTCAAAGTGTTAAGGTGCGAGTCCGAACACGGCGACAGAGACCCGTCGCAACTGCCGACAACGACGGCGCCGCCTCTGCCTGCTGCCGACCCGCTGCGGAGCACAGCGGCAGGCGAGCAGCACGGTCGCTGGTGAGACGCGAGGTGTCTGCCGACTGCCGTGGTTGTTGCTTTGTTCCATACTAAGAAAACACGAAAGCTGGTAATGCCGTTATGTAAAAGTACAGCTGCCGATGGAAGTTACAGGCCGCTGATTTTTTTAAAAAAAAAAAAAAAAAAAAAAAAAAAAAAAAAAAAAAAAAAAAAAAAAAAAAAAAAAAAAAAAAAGGTTTAGTGACGAAGTTATTCAGGAGCTATTGTCGTTTAAATAAAAGACAGTTCAATTTCGTACTGAGTTCTATTTTGGATGACATAAAACCACAGTGCCTAAGAAATGCAATAACTGAAGAAGTAAGCAAAACTCTTGCATTATTTACAATCTGCTCAACAACTGGTACTGAATACTGTACCAGCGATGTGGATGTTGAAGGTGTGATATTAGCTCTTGATTGCTGATTTGTGTTGCGCTGTGGACCCTTCATTTCGTAATCAGAAACAATGCGACTATTAGTTTTCTTTCGATTCTCTTTTATATATTGGAAATGAACTCCGAAACCGCACTGATATGTCCAGAAAATAATTCAATATCATCACACTTGCGTCGCATAAAGGCCTTTAGTAACTTTTGACTCTTTCCATTCCTTTTCTTTCACACTGTTAATATTGAAGCATAGCTTTATTCCGTTTTCTTTTCTGTCTTGGTACATAAAATTAATCGATTGTCACCTCTCGTGTAACTTGAAGTAAATAAACCTGTCCTGACCGTATTTTACACAAAAGGCTTTATTACTGTACATAATCATTTTTAAGAACACCATTTATGTAATAACCGATAGTTAACAATTTCTTAATTCTTTTGAACATAAACCACCATTTGTGTTTAGTTTTAACTTTAATAGTCAAGTATTGAGGAAACTGCACTAAGTTGCTACAAAAATGAAGCGAAACGTGGTACAAGATATTAATGAGTGTAGCTTCCTCTGAGTCTTCATTGATATGCCAGATCAAAAATTTACAGGCATAAAATGTTCAAATGTTTGTAGAGCTTATGGGACTTAACCACGTGGTCATCAGTCCCTAAACTTAACAAACTACTCATGAATTAGCTTATACTAAAGACGGCACAAACATCCATGCTCGAGGGGGGAACAGCCTCATGTATCGTAGGATAGCGCCTCAATGCGCTCGGTCACTCTGCCGCGGCTCGTCAGAGCCTGAAGAACTCATTTCCCTTGGGTGTTGTCATAAAACCGGTCTTTGGCGGGGGGTCGGGTCGGCGACAGCGACACCACTGGTTCGGGACCGGTACGTCGCCGGTCGTCGGAGCAGGTATACGGCGACGGCGTTCCGCATCGCTCACATTGCAGACAATGGGGACCACACTCTCGTTCACTGACCCCATCCCACCACACCGATGCCCACAGCCATTCAAACACTCTATGAGAAATAAGTATAAGATAAGGTAGCCGTATTTCGAATACCATTCACATTTTCACAAAATTTGCCAACAATAATGTTTCACAGAAAATGAAAATTCGTTCTTGAACTCACTATTCTATATCCTTCAAGCATCCATGTTCAAAAATTCGTGAATTCTAAAAATATTTTGAACTGATTTAATGGAAGTAAAGAAGTGCTCCTTTGACAACTCCTGAAAAAAGGTTCCTAATTTCGGATGGTAATGGTTCCTAATTTCGGATGGTTGATGTCAATGAAAATACATGGCTTTTTGAAAGATAAAAAGAAACAGCTTTATTTCAAAAGCATTAACTGGCACGCTACATAATTCGAAAAACATAAATCACATACGTATGTTTTCCACCCATGTTTCTCTGTACCCGCACACAATTCATGGGTCCACTGGAGACATTTAATGCATCTAATCCACTTCTCACCACGTTGATCATTTTTGTAGGGCTCAGAACAGTAGAGGCATGCCTCATTTGCACTCTCTTCATCGTCCGTACTGAACAAGACTGATTTGGTGGAAGAGTCAACAGTGTCGGTATTTCTCTTTCTAACTCCTCTTTCTGGACGATTGAGATGCCAACTTTTATATAGGATGTATTTTCTTTAAAGTTCTTCCTTTTCAATTTGTAGAGGCGATGTTCAGCTTCATTCTTTTTTCCTCACACCTCTCTAATCAGTATTGTAGTTCCAGTTTGTAAGGGGAACTCGTAATGACAGCAGTTTTACCTCCCTTGCTCGAATTTGAATTTCTGGGCAAAGCATTGTAAATTAGTTCCTATTTAAAACATATGTCCTGTATAGTAATTTCTGCTTAATATAACTTATAATACACAATACTTTAAATAAGTCACAAAATAGTTCCTAATTTCGAATATCGGAAAATAGGCATCGCCAAGTATCCGAAATTTGGAGCTTTACAACACTGCATTCAGCATGGCCGATTCGATAGTGTAGGTTATGTGGTCGTAACTTCACTTACGCACATTAATATTAGAGTAAATATGTTGCTTAGACATGTCAAGTAAAATGTAATAAAGCCTTACCTTCTGTGTAAAAACTTGGCTCAGAAAACACAGCCAAAAAACTTGGAACTCAATAAAACACGTTCGAAGCTTCCAACTACAGTGGATCTCAAATAACAATTGAATAATTCCCAGCATGCTGTTCTCCTTCTAACAGAAGCTAACTGAAATGAATTCTAGTAGATAACAGCAACTACTATATGAGAAATCCTCATATCCGAAATTGGGAACGTATCCGAAATATGGCTCTCTTATCTTACTACCCTCCTTTGTTTCGGTAACGTACTTACTCAGAGCCTATCTAAGTGAATATCAATGCATTATCCTTTTATTACAATAAGTCTCGTTGGATCATACCGATTTCATTTACATGACTGTCGATGAATCAGATTTATAATTTATAGTAAACCTAAATAATTTTTTGTTATTAAACAAAGCTATCCAATATGTGCTGCTCCGTCTTATGAACACCAACTAAAGAGAAACAATTTACTTTCAGTATATTTGCAACTTCTAGAAAAAAGTAAAAAGCAACTATATGAAAAATGAGTGCCAGGTTTGATTCCAAAATTTCAAGTAAGTACAAACCTCATGCTTTTCTTGATAGTCTGACATATCCAGACGTACAAACCCTTGTGGATTGGCATGATGCAAGTATTTTGCAAGCTGTTTGGCAAATTCAGTTTTGCCAACTCCAGAGGGACCAAGAAACAGAAACACTAGTGGAAGATCCTCATCAGTCCAGCCATTTTCTTTCCGACAGATAGCTATAAAGAAAATTTTATAAAATTTTAAAAAGTCTAGATCTAGAATAAATAACACACACACACACACACACACACACACACACACACACACACACACACACACACATACACACACACACATACACACATGTATGAGAGAGTGAATCTCATGCGGTCAACTATCAGAGAATGTCAGTTTCATACTATGACTGGAAGCCGCATGATACAGGTAGTAAAACACTTCATGGACCACATACAGGACACCAAAAACGAGACTACTGTGCAGTGTGTCGATATATCTCAAGAATGAGTATGTTTCCACAACTTCAGGAAAAGTAGCAGGGAAACAAACAATGACCAGAGGGGGATCCCCTCCAGTGAGAAGTATTGGAAACATGCTTTCGCCGTGGCGGAGTAGCCGTGCGTGCTAGAGCGCCGTATTGCGGTGTGCGCGGCAGTCCGCCGTCGGGGGTTCGAATCCCCCCTCGGGCATGGATGTTTGTGTCGTCTTTGGTATAAGGTAGTTCACAAGTAGTTTGGAAGTTTAGGGGCCGGCCGCGGTGGCCGAGGGGACTGCGGCGCTCCAGTCACGGTCTGCACGGCCACTACGGTCAGGGGTTCGAATCCCCCCTCGGGCATGGATATTTGTGCCGTCCTTAGTGTTAGCTAGTTCGTAAGTAGTTGGTAAGTTTAGGGACTGATGACCCCGTAGTTTGAACATGTTTAAGTTAAGGGACTGATGATCCCTTACAACCATTTCAACATGCTTTCAACGAAACCTAACTCAAGTTAATAACAATGTGAAAGTTCTGAGAAAAGATTATAGTGACGAATACAGTCCTCCAAGAAGATCCCATCAGGTCAAATATGTTCAACACTTTCACAGCAGATGTTGCAAACGCAATAAAAGAAGACTCAAATGCAGAAATGATTCTGTATGGTAATGACACAGACATAGGATCAGAAGGAAAAGAGGACTTGCAGGAGATTATAAAACGAGAAACCTGGTCAAAGGAAAATGACCTAAATATAAATCATGTGCAGATGGTTCCAATGACATTCAGGGAGGGTAACAACAACTATAAGCATCATATCACTACTTACTGAATTACTACAAATGGTATAAATAACTGGGCATTAATTGCATAGAAGTTTTTTCATTATGTTTGAAAAAATATGCCTCAGCATTTTTCCGTAGCTACACGAATTTTCCTCGTGTGATGCATCATTGGATAACTTCTGTACAATTACAGTTTATAATATAGAAATATCTGAAATATGTTGGAATGTGCCTCTGGAAAAAGGTTATCAAGTGACGACATTGGACCTTGGTGGGAGGGGGAATTTGAGATTCAAACCAGACATTGTAAGTCATATATGCACAGTGCTCTTACTAGTTATTTAACTGTGAAAATGATTAGATATTTAAAAAATATTATACAAATAGGATGATATTTTGTAAATTATGCAATTATTTCATTTTTGTGTCTTATCATTATCCTTAGAATTATCTTGTACTGGAATCCATTTGCACTACTTGTTCCGTACATAACTAATACACACAAAAGGTTTGCATGTTGTTACTACGCCTGTGCAGTCCTCAGGTTCGACTGCACACCGATCAGCACAGCAACGCCAGTACGAGATTTAGAAGGCGCTGCAGCAGGGGCCATGTACAAGACGCGCAGCCAGCCGCGCGTTGCTGCTCGGCCCAGTGTGCCGGCCACGGTACCCGCGAGCAGCAGCCAAAAGATTCAGCACTACTTGTTAGGTAGCGTTAGCACTAATTGTTAGGTGCGTTATACTGTGTAATGCAAGTCTTACTTCCTTCCCTCTTCAAGTCTGAACTAGTTAAGTATTAGCTTTTGTACTTCCAAATAAATTTGTTCTAAATGAAAATTTATGAAAGTTTTAGCTTTGCTTCCGTGTCTGTTTTCTTATTTGTGTGCCCCACATCAATACCCACCGTCCGCTGAAATAAAAATAATTGTTTTCATACCTACTATAATTAAAACACTTATGGAGAAAAAAAAGTGAAAACAGTGGATGAGTGACCAGTAAAAGCATTTGTAGGCGAGGAGTTGAGAAACTTGGGCATGTGGGCCAAGAATGGGCAAAAACTTACGGCAGTTGTTTTTCGGGGGCGGGGGGAGGGGGAGCGAATCTCCCATGACCTCCAATTCTCGAAAGCTATTTTTTTTAGACTGTCCCGTGCTCCTCGTCCTGGGGGCCTCCAAACCTCAAAAGTTACTTTTTTATAATAATACTTGTATTTTC
Source organism: Locusta migratoria (assembly GCA_026315105.1). Lineage (NCBI taxonomy): Eukaryota > Metazoa > Arthropoda > Insecta > Orthoptera > Acrididae > Locusta > Locusta migratoria. Next base: position 443,294,573 of record CM048748.1, on the reverse strand, counting down.
AAGTGGATGTGTGTGGGGGGGGGGGGGGAGGGCTCATTTCGTTTTGCCGCCGCCCTGGACCTCTGAGAGCCTTAGTCCGCCACTGCTGAGATAGCCAACTTGAGTGGAACATTGGTATGACGTCTGTCCAACTTTTGAAACATTGATTGTGATATCAAAGGGAGACTTTGTTCATATCTTGCCCAATGAAGTGTTCTTGTTTTGAATCTAGTAGAACTCTGTTATGAAGGTAATCTTTTGAGAGAAGTGAGCACATGAACAGTGCCGATAACGAATCTGCAGATGGTTTGGTGGAAATAAGGTACGAACTGTAGCAGGCCATGTGAGGTGAGGAAGAACTTGCGTCTGGCAGTAAGGGTTGGCCAGTGTGGTACAAGTAGTATAAAGGGAAGACCAGTGTAAAGGGTGGCTAGACGTTAAGACAGCTACTAATATTTTATCTGAATTTGGTTAAAATATCTTCTGATAGAGTGCCCTTTTGACCGTTCTTGGAACACTAACACTGGTGGAATGTTTGTGGGGGTAGCCTTATATCGACCGTTAATTTATAGGTTGAAAAGTTCTTTGTATGTGGTTGTCTTGTCCATTATAATGCCTCACTGTGTACAGTTATTTTCTATTGTGCACTGGCAGCTTCCTTGTGCAGGGTACCATGTGTGTGGCTACAGAATAATAATTTCCACATTTTGTCTGAGTTTGATTGACATTTTTTCTTATCGAGTGCCCTTTTGACTGTTCTTAGAACACTAATATACTACACTGGTGGAAGATTTGTGGAGATAACCTTACATGGACTATCAATTTATAGGTTGTAAAAGCACTGCTTTACTGTAGAAGTTATTCACAATTCTATGATATCTTTATAACGAAAAGTGGTTAAGTGTACTCTGCCCATTGAATTATGGTTGTTTCTGTTATTGTCCGATTGTTAAGTTTTTTGCTTTAGGAGTTGATATGCATTTTGTTTACTAGATGTTGTTCCCAAGGTTTTTTTTTTAATTTTTTTTTTTTTTTTTTTTTTTTTTTTTTTTTTTTTTTTTTTAATAGTTCGTTTCGGCCTACTAGGGACCACGTGGCTCGTCTTAACTCTCAGCTAGGGTCTTCTGCTTTTTCTTTGCCCAGTACGCCTTCATCCTCTGGCTGTGAGCCTGCTTCCTCTCATCCGTCCATTTAGGTCTGATGGTGCCTGTACACTTCTTGCTTGTGAGAGATAGTGGGACGACTCCATGTAGAATGGCCTGACGGTATTGAAATCGGTTCTCGGTTATCTGTAATGGGATCTGCAATTCCTCTAAGTCTGATCTAACAGAGGTGAACCACTTAGCTTTGGACGCCTTTCCCCTGCTCGTCACTGTGAGGATCTTCTTCGTTAGCCTTGCGTGACTCAGGCGAGTCATGTGCCCGTAGAAGGTCAGTCGCTTTTTCCTCATACTTGTGACTGTCTTCCTGGTGTTCATACAGTTCGTTATTGTGCCTTATTCTGTAAGTACCGTCTTCCTCTCTTATGGGTCCTAATATTCTTCCCAGGATCTTCCTCTGTTTAAGTTCTAGTTTCCTGAGTGGGCCCTTTCGATTCATCAAGAGGCACTCGGAGGCATAGAGTGCAGAGGGTCTTACTACTGAGTTTTAGTGCTTCAGTTTTAAGTTCTTGGATAGGTACTTGGAGGTATAGATATTCTTACATGAATGATAAGCTCTCTCTAACTTGGTGCACCTGGTGTCTATGGCCAAGGTTTCGCTCTCACTTGCTGAAATCCATTCTCCCAAGTACTTGACTGCAGGAACTTTACAGATATTATTGTTTCCTAGTGGGATTGTAGAAGAAGCCTGCTTGATATTTGTGATGAACTCTGTCTTCCGTATGTTGACTTTCAAACCGGTTTTTACTGCAACATTGTAGAGGCTCTGTAGTTGATGAGTAGCCTCCTCCATGCTGTTGGACAATAGGGTGAGATCATCAGCAAAGGCTAGACAAGGTACAATGAGGTTATCTTTCTTGTTCCCAAGTTTATGTTATTGTTGTATAATTATTTTCACTTGATGTGTTTCCCAACGTTATATATTATCATTGTAGGATTATTTTCTTCAAAATTGCCTTTTGTATAATTGGTTTATCAACGGTTCATTGTTCTTAACCTTCATAAAGTGGTAGCGCATGGTATTGACTGTTTAGCCAACGTAAAAAAAAAAAAAAAAAAAAAAAAAAAAAATTCCTCTTTGGGCTGTTGAAAGTCAATAAATCTGTTGTGGAGAGTTTTTGAATTTCAGTATTAAAGCAGTTCGTTCCACGTAACCACTAAATCCATGTTCCTACCTATCAGTTTCCTCACTGCAATACTTAACGTACGAAATCAGTCTCAACGTCTGTAGCGCGTGTCAAAACCGGCAAAAGCAGTCAATTGTTGCTACAGCTTAACGACAAGCGGTAAGAATCTTGAAAACATCGACTTCTTAAGCTAAAGTAATTACACTTATGTGCGTATAAGAAGAGTGAAGTGTAAATACGTGCGAATCAGTAGATTACATAATTAATTTTTATACGTCAAAAAACTGCCTGTCAGAGTAAGACCATAATGTAAATGTCTGTTTCTCTTATGTTTGTATTCTACTTACTTTCAGCGGGATAAGCTGCAAATACACACATATTCGTATATTCGTAAGTATTTCTTCATAACACAGTTGTTCTTTATACCACTGTTTGTCAGTCAATGAAATTCGGTTGTTTTTCAATTAATTTCCCGATTATGTATGTCTCTCGATATTCTAGTAATGCTTCTAATGCAAAAATTATAGTAACTATTTTGTTAGTTGCGTACAAAAATAATTATAAAGAAATATTACTCCTTCTGTGGCTTGCCCACCGCTAGAAGCGCTCATGTCGTTGCAACTATCAGTTGGTAGCAACGAGTGTCGCGACTGTAAATGATAGACTGCGTGTAGACTCTCCTACAAATTATCAGGTAAATTAGTTCAGCAGTCTGTGCCTGGTACAGCACTGTGGTCTGAGGCCAGCTTTAGCTTAGCTAGGTGCCATAACTTTTTAATATTCGTATTAACACCAATAGAGAGAGGATATATTGTTATCAAATAAATGAGGTGGTGAATCATGGAGGTGTCCCAGGTTTCCCATGTATCATACAATGACAGCTTATCTTACAGTAATAGAACTACAATTTGGTGTTTCATTGCAGTAGGAGGTGATCCAGTCTTCTTCCCACAGCACTGAATCCATGAATCACCGCCTCCTATATGCACTTTACTGGTGTTATTCCACCCTGAAGTTCCATTTTTTTAAAAAATTGGATCTTTCTAAAAAGCAATACTTCCTTTCACTGCAAAGAAACGCCAAAATGTCGTTTTCTTATTGTAAGACAAGCTGTTATAATATGTCATAAATTCTATTCATAGAAGCTGTGACTGAGCAGCACACAACGCTCTTTGTTTCCTGTGCTATGATTATAAAACATTATGACCTAATGAATAATGAAATACGCTGTCAAGAACATCTCTACTACAGCGACTATACCGGGCTTGTGATATGGGCATCAGTTTGTAAAAGTCAACTAACTGAACAATCAGTTAAAAGCACATGGTGTAAATTACCAAGTACTGTACCTAATGCAGTTGTTCCAATAGCACCTTCTTGGCCAACTATATACTCCTGTAGATGTTCCTCTAAAGGAAACTTACGGCGTTCCTCAGCATTTTTCTTCCTCTTCTCTGTCACCTCCAACTACAGAGAAAAAAAAAAAAAAAGAAAACAGTATTAATACATGCAATGTGTTAGCCTTGAAAAGTTAGGATGTTAGTTACAATTAAGTTCAACAAAAATCAATTGTGAATTAAATCAAATACTCGGGGGAACATCAAAAGAAACTCCAAATGGGGAAAATAATTTATAAAGTCTCGAAACTTAGGTAATATACTCGTAGGGAGGGTAGGAAGGAAGGAATGAAGGAAGATTGGGTCTTAACAACATGTCAACAGTGTGGTCATTAGAGACAGAGCTCACACTTGAATAGTTTGAGTTTGGATAAGCATGGGGAAGGAAATCAGCCGTATCCTTTCAAAAGAACCAGTGATTAACAGAAATCACAGACAACCTAAATCTTGATGGAAGGATTTGGAATTGATCCACCATCATCCCCAATGTGAGTTCAGTGTGTTTTCAACTAGTCTGTACCTTGCAGAAAGAAAAGATTTTCTTTCAGCAGAAGCTAGAATGCTGATAGAAATTCTAAAAAGGACTATGAATGCTGCGTTTAAGGAATCCTCTTTGTCACATATCGTTGAACCAGTGATACAATCAACGAGCTTTCAATGAAAAATATTAAAACGGAAAATAGCGGATGTTGCTGCAGCCATCGTTCGCAAAGGTATAGGAATGACTCCAATCAACGTCACCCGCTATCCAGTGATGCTGATTTTGTGATTCCTAATCTTCACCCGAATTCATAGTGGATGGGGTTGTATCAAAGAAAATGTTCAGTATTATTCCTCACCATCTATACAAAAACAGCAAAGAGTTCTAGTGTACCAAGCTTTACTACGCTGAGTCACAGTGATTTCACAATAGATTTAAAAGACGACTTTCTGTAAATAATTCTACACAACAATGTATTATTAAAAAGATATTGTTGTAGTTTAGTTATGAAGTTGTGAAGGTGTTACACCTATGATTGCAAACTTATGATATAAAGAATAATGAAACCTCCTGGCAGAATCGTATTGTTTGTAAATTTTGATTTCAAATTCAAAATAATTTTGTCATAGTATCAGTTCTAGTAATTCAATTATTTTGTATGTTTTAATGATTGATACTTTACCGCGTTTTATAAGGTTTTTCTTTATTTTTCCAATTGTTTCTGTATCTGGTATATTTTTGTAGACATTGGTAATATCGAATGATATTAAATTTTCCCCTCTCAGAATCTGTGTGTCTTTTATATTGTGAGCTAAAACCACAGACTTTTTTATGGTATTTTTTCATATACACATATAATTTGGCTATTAAAAGATTTAGTTTTTTTACTTAAAATATAGGATGGGTTATTTATGCAATTAATTATAGAATGTATCAGGATCATTTCGTTATGTATTGTAAAAATGGTGATCTGGTATACATATTAATGCATTATTTTATATATTGATGTGAGAAAGTTGATTTACATTTCTGCAATGTTTGTTTAATTTTTGCATTGAATCTGTTTGGTGACTTGTGTTTTATAACTACGGTATTGTTATTTTGGAGGAATTACAGTGCTTTTTAAATATAATTTTCATGTTTCATGATGACTACAGTATTATTTTTATCTGTTTTCACTGTTATTGCATTATGTAACAGTAATTTATTATTATTTATGTTTTTGAGAATATGCTTTCTATGAATTTTTGTTATTAGTTCATTTTGTTATTGTACTGGTAATTTTACCATGTCTATTGCAACTTTTGTTGAAGCTATTAGGGTTTTTATGGTTGTATTATTAAGGTGAGGTGTTATGTTACATTTATATCCTTTGATGATTAATTCCATTTATGTATTTGCAAATTGAATATCAGTGAGGTTTTTTAATTGTTCAAAAATTTGAAAGGCGTTTTGATATCTTGCTGTGTTTGATTTTGAACACATGGTTGTTGTTTTGTGTGTTGTACATATTTTAAGACTAGTACATCTAATCAGTGATCAATTATATTATCAATATAAGCAAACATTATAGCTGTCATACTTTTACTTAACGTTAAAATTTAAGAAACACAAACTATATTGCCAAAATAATCAGTCAACAATTTTCATACTTATGTGACCAAAAGCACAAAGCAGAAAGAATGGAAAATGCAATGAACATTCTACATCGTGTACCAAAAGAAATTGTAATGTGTATTCTGGAAGAACTTGAAATATATATCCGCAAGGAAGCTTTTCAAGACAAAATTCTTATAGAGAAACAGATTTAAAGCACAAACGGTATTTAGAAAACTTTATTAATAACATAAAAAAAGGATAACTTAGATACATCAAACTGTACACAGCATATATATTGACATAAATTATATCATTGAAAACAAGCAAAAAATATTAAGACCTTTCATAGAACCACAGGCGTTGATATATATAAATTTCAAGCAAAAAAATTACCATCTATGTTCATAGCTTACATCACTGAAATTGTACAAATAAAAACCAAATATTATAAATTAGACAATATATATATATATATAGTTTAAAATGTCATCTGCTGACTTAATGTATGATGTGGGTTCACCAGAAAAGAAGCTTTTGGAATTACTACCAAGATCAATTACGAAGAATATACTGCAACGCTTACATCTTAAAATGTGGTATTTGTACTAGTGCACAGGAATGAATGTGGTACGTACGACTACCGTATCCACTAAGACAGTGTGGCCCAACTAGCAGAAAATGGGCGTTTGCAGACAGCGCCACTTCGTCTGAATCGCCTCACCATGGCTTGTGGACACACCTAGATGACTGGAAAACCTTGGCTTGATAATTTACGACTTCAGTTATAAAAAGCTTGTGGTAGGGTGAACGTGTGCCGCCAATCTCGTTGTTGTTGTTGTTGTTGTTGTGTTTTGGGCGCTCTACATTATGGTTGTTAACGCCCAATCATTTATTATAGGACAATTGAGACCTGAATACAGAAAATAAGACAACACAAGAGCACATACACTCTCTCCTATTGTTTCTTACATAATCACTGCAAGAGGGCGTCTTAGATGTTAAGGCTAGTTATGTATGCAGGTAAGTATACTGGACAGACTGTAGAACACCAAGTGAATAATATAATTTCAGGAATTTGGATGCGTGAAGTCTCTTCATTTGCTACACTGCTTTAAGAATCTCATTAAGTTCCGCATTGAAGGTAGTGAAGTAACTAGGTAGTTAGGATCTAATAACCCAAGTGGAGGAAACAATAGAACCACCAATAGCGTCCCCCTGGTTGGATCCAACATTACATGCTAGGTTAAACCACAATGCTCTGTTAATTTTGTAGTAAATTAGTTCTGTAAAGTTTAAAATTATTCTAGGCTTCACTAGCAATGGCTGGAATCTGCACCAACGCTGCTGTTAAGAAATCTGGCTATCTTACAATGCTGACGTGTCAAGGCGGTCATACCGAAGTTTGCTATGGTTAAATACCATATACGAACTGATGCAGTGAACAGAATTTTACATTAGGCAAGTTCGGCTATAGTCAAGGAAAGAAAACATCAAACGATATGTAACTGGATACCAGTACTCGATCCTTATCTAGCTGCTATCTCCTTCTGTCTGCAGTTCTGTTACCATAGGACTCGAAATTAGTAGATATGACACTGGCTGTAGCAGGCGAACGTTGAAACAGGCTGATTAATTCGTGCTCCTTAAGGTAAACAGGGGGCTGATGACCATAGCAGTTTTGTCCACCTTAAACATACAACAACAAAAACAACAATGGTAAACAAGGAATTGCTGTGTCGAACAACATACTGTTATCAAATTGTCTGAAAAGAAAATTGATGAAGCAACCATCTCGTTTCGTAGCAAGGGAATGAACTTCGTTCCAGCCTCACAAAAAGCTACCGTTGGCTGAAATCATCAATGGAGTAGAACAAGCTCTTTGGCACTTGTCTGAGGAAGTAGTAAAGATTGCCACCAGTCGAATCGTAGCGATGATCAAGCCTCCTACATCAAATATTAGCAATACAGAAAAAGTGACCCTCAAATAGTCGGAGAAGGATGAAGAGCTAGCTGTCTTACCAGCTGACAAGGGGAATGCCACAGTTACCATCAACACCTTAGGCTACCATAATAAGTGGCAATGTTATTGGAAGACAACACATACCGATTTCTCAAATGGAATCCCACATTAGCGCTGAGCAGGAAGACAGGACAACTACTAAAGGATTCTGGGCTTACTGAAGAAATTGTCAAGCATTTAAGGCCAACAGCACCTAGGGCACCCAGATTATATGGTCTTTCCCAAATACATAAGGACAATGTTCCACTGAGGCCGATTGTTAGTGATACTGGCTGCGCTACTTACAGTCTGGCAAAGTATGTAACTAAATTGTTGGCACCTATAGTAGACTACTGTGAATGTCATACTAACAACTCACAAATGTTTGTTGATATCATAAAGTAGATGAACATAGCCTCAGATATCATCATAGTCAGCCTTGATGTGGTCTCTCTGTTTACTAAGGTATCGGTGGAAGACACCTTAAAACTGTTGGCTAGTCATTTCTCACCTGAAATGTTGAAATTATTTCGACACACATTAACTGCTGACACTTATTTCTTGTATGGTGGAAAGCATTATGAGATGACCCATGGGACGGCCATGGGTTCGCCATTACCGCCAGCATTGCCAACGTCTTCATGAAAGAGTTTGAAGAACGACCGTTGCTCATTGCCCCCCCCCCCCCCCCCCCCCTCCATCCATCCTGATTTTTTAGATACACTGACGACACTTTTTTTAATCTGGCTGTAACGCAGTGATTCGCTGCAGCAGTTCATTGATCATTTGAGTGGTATACATCCCAACATAAAATTTACAGTGGAGATGGAAAAAGATGGCAGATTACCTTTATTAGATATGTTGAACGAGAGGAAACTTCGCTGGCCGCGGTGGCCGAGGAGACTGAGGCGCTCTAGTCACGGTCTGCACGGCCACTACAGTCGGGGTTTCGAATCCCCCATCGAGCATGGATATTTGTACCGTCCTAGTTCGTAAGTAGTTCATAAGTAGTTTGTAAGTTTAGGGACTGATGACCCCGTAGTTAAGTCCCATACACTATACAAACATTTGAACATTTGAGAGGAAACTTCATGGACGACTCTGCCAGTCTGTGAATAGAAAACCAACACATCCAGATCTGTACGTCAACGGACGTAGCTTTCACACAGAGCAAGAACTACTTAAGACAAGGACCATCTTGGCTTCGAGATCGACCATCTAAAGACAGTGTTCAGAAAGAACGGATACAATGGATGCAATATTAAATCAATGCTGTCGAGCAAACCAAGACAGGACACAGATGAAAGAAGCCAATAAGACCAATTCATAGATCGGCTGCCATTCTGCCGTGCTACAACTAGGAAGATTGGCAGAGCCCTAAAAAGGCAAAGAATCAAACCAGTCTTCTGGTCACCCAGGAAAATCAAAGAGATATTACGACCGGTTAAAGAAAATCTCGGATTATGGGCGCCAGGAGTTTATAATGTTCCTTGCAAGTGTGTAAAAATTTATGTGGGCTATTCAGTACGAACTGTGGCCGACCGATGCATGGAGCACCACCATCACCTTAAATACAGATATATGGAAAAATCTGCAGTCGATTTCTTTTCTTTATTGTACTTTTATTCACTGTTTGGGTCAGGCTGGCAGCACCTAAGACGGTCTTCAACCTACAGAATTGATACATTTAAATATGTTACAAAAAATACAATGAAGTCACAAAAGGGAGCCAAGACACATAACAAGGCGGGAACATTGAAGAGGTGGAGTATATATAAAAATACAAGTCGACGAAAATGGAGAAACACTACACTGATTCATATCACTGACAATTAAAAGACAGGCTTTGACTAAAGGATTGTCGTCTGCAGTTGGCAAAAAAATAAAAAATAAAAAATAAATAAATAAATAAATAAATAAATAAATAAATAAATAAATAAATAAAAATAAAAATAAAAAAGCACTGATTTTTGACATTCCGATGGAGACACAAACAATGCACAAGCAGATAATAATGAATGTGACAAGTGTGGATGGGGAAGGAGCAAATGGGGGGAGGAAGAATGGGGAGGGGTAGAGAGAGTAGGGGAGGGGCAACAGGTGGCGAGAGGGGGAGAGGGAGGAGGGGAGTGGGGCCCTCAAGGTGGGATCAAGCATCGAGGAGGGGCGAGGAGGTAGGGGGAGTAGAAAGGGGAGAATCAGAGCTGGTACAAGAGATAGATGTCTAGGTGGAGGGCATCGTCAGGGAGGGGGAGGGTGCGGAGGACGGAACCTTGGGGCACACCAGCAGAGGAATAGAAAAATGGGAGTCAGTGTTGTGGATGGTAACATGGGTAGGACAGTTGGAGAGGAAGGAGGCAATGACCCAGACGAATTTGATGGAAAGAGCGTAGGTTTGGAGTTTAAAGAGCAGGCCAGAATGCTAGACTAGATTGTAGGCCTGTTCAAGGTCTAAGAATACGAAGATGACAGCATGGCGGGAATTGAGCTGGAGGGAAAGGAGTTGGGTAAGGTGAAAGAATGGTCATCAGTGGCGAAGGAAGGACAGAAGCCACATCGGATGTCTACGTCTACATCTCCATATACATCTACATGGGATACTCAGCAAAACACAATTAAGTGCCTGGAAGAGGGTTCATCGAACCACCGTTATACTATTTATCTCCCATTCCATTCTCGAATAGCGCGCGGGAAGAAAGAACACCTGAATCTCTCCGTTTTCGCTCTGATTTCACGTATTTTATTCTGATGATCATTTCTACCTATGTAAGTGGGAGTCAACAATATATTTTCGAATTCGGAGAAGAATGTTGGCGATTGGAGTTTCGTAAGTAGCCCATGCCGCACTGATAAGCGTCGTTGTTGTAATGATTTCCATCCTACAGCCTGTATCATTTCCGTAACGCTGTCTCCCCTGTATCGTGAAAACACGAAACGATCTGCCCTTCTTTGGACTCTTTCGATGTCCTCCGTCAAACACTGGGCAGCAATACTCCAAAAATGGACAGGCAAGCGTAGTGTTTGCAGTTTCTTTTGTAGTTCTGTTGCATCTCTTAAGGATTCTGCCAATAAAATGCAGTCTCTGGTTTGCCTTTCCCACGACATTATCTACGTGTTCTTTCCAGTTTAAGTCTGAAGTAATAGTAATTCCTAGGTATTATGTGGAGTTTACGGCAATGGACATTTGAGGTAAAGGTAAAGAGAACAGGGTCATGGTTCACTGTCAATAGGGTCAAGGACTTCGGCGGTAACACACCCCAAGAGGTTGGGAGAAATGATGACAACGTCAGGGATGGTGTTGCTTCAATGGAAGGTGTGATGGGGGAGGTGGATGATGTTGCCACTGATGGTGGGAAGGAACTGATGCTACCGGTGGAGTTATATGGAAGTATGCAAATGGATATTAAAGTCTGAGGTGATCTTATAGGTTGAAAAGGAGGAGTTGATACGGGTAAGAAAATCATATAGGAGATGAGTGTGGGTGTTGACGTATATGGTAGCCCAGGAAAGACAAAGGAAAGGAAGAAACAAGATATGGAAAAGGATTTCATAGAGGATATTAAGGAGAGGATGTGGCCAAACTGGGTGGTGGCATAGGTGACACAAATCCACTTATCCTCAGACCAGAGGGTGGGATGCATCATGGTGGTGAAGGAGGTAAGGTTTGGTGTTGGTCTGGTGTTGGGGAAGGAGAAAGATTTCATTAAAAGGAAAGGTGTCCACACGGCATTGGAAAAAGCTGTTCAGAAGGAGGAGTTTAGTAGTGTGAAGGGAGCAGGTATTGGCATAGAGAAAGGGATAAAGGATCAATGGGAGGGAAAGGTGTAGGAAAGGGACTAAACTAAGGTCTGGTGGCGGTTGGTGCGGAAAAAGGATAAGTGGATGTGGGTTTGAAATATAGCTTAAAGAGGGAGTGGGCGGCAAGACAGACTTGGTGGAGGGTGTGGGGGCGCTGGAAAAGGTGGATATTTTGTGGGACATTGGTAAGGAACCTGACCATGTCCTCAGCTGTGGAAGGTGGGCAGAGGGAGTTGCTGGGAGGAATGGCAGGACTGGTGGGACAGGGATGGTGAGTTCTTCCTTGATGGGAGGTGGATGGGATTTGCTTTTGTAGGATTAAGTGGGATGATCCCCACTGAAGATTTTATAGGAGGGTTGGGGTCTGTTTGGACGAGAGGTCTGGAAATGGGGCCCTTTGCAATGGGAGGTGGCAGTCCTCGGAAGGTGGTCATTGTAAGTGAGGTAACAGGAACAGCGGTAGGATTGGGAGGTCGGCAGTGCAGGAGGGTTCAACAAGGTGCAGGCAGTTATAGATGAGGGCCCCATTGTGAAGGAGATGGTCTATGCAAGGCACGTCCTCTGGGAAGATGGGCATAAGGTAGTTTGGGCCCATCGCTTTGTTAATGCGATGGGTGAGGGTGGACATTGAGGTGGGGATCCCGTCACAATTCCTGCAGTACCTCAACCTCAGTGATCCCTGGGATTAGTTTGGTGATCACGGGATTTGGCGGCACGACGTGGGAGGAGGAAGAGGGGCGAGAGAGGCATGGGGGGCAAACTGATTGTGGGGGACCTTGTGGAAGAGGAGGGGGTCTGCGGATTTAAGGATAACAGTGTCCTCTGGAGGATGATTTGGAAGATGGGTGCGTAGGGGGTGTTTTGTCGGAGGAAGAGGGTGAGGGTGTGGGAGTCGAAGAATTTGGCATAGAGTTTGGACAGGATCAAGGTATGATTAGTGGGAGAGGGGGGAGGGGTTTTGGGGGCAGAGGCTGAGCTGGTGGGAAGGAGCAGCTTCCAAGGGGATAGGTGCGCCAGTGGTGAGGGGTTTGGGGGCTTTCTTCATGGTGGTGGAGGCGGCAGAATCAATTGCGACTCGTTTAGATTTTTTTTTTCTGTGTCAGCTGGGAGATCGGTATGATGATAGGGTTGACGGAGAGGTGATTCAGAGGCAGCCTTGTGCCACAGCATTCTCTAGGGGTGGGGAGAAGGAGGAATCGATAGTTGCCTGCCGGTTGCAGACCGTGGCAGCAGCACTGTGGGAGTCAGGGAGGGGGGTGGGAAGGTTTCCAAGGTGGCAGTGGAGGTGGCGGTGAAAATTACGGTAAATGAAAGGGACGTAGTCGGTACGGACATGCTGGGACAGGCACAGATGAAACACATAAAGCACAAGAAGAAAACAGCGACGGTGCTAGCGGGGATTGACGACAGCTGTGGTCGGGGAGGTGGGGGGCGGCGAGGGCTTCGGCGGCGGCGGCGGCAGGGGACGCCCCGGGGTGGAGAGGCGGCGATCGAAGCTGTAGCTCCCAAGGGAGAGGTGGCAGAAGCGGGAGGTCCCGAGCAGCGGCCGGTAGCAGCGGCAGTCCCCAGCGGCGGCTGCAACTTCAGGCACCCACTCTGGGATGGACGTTAAAAGGATGCGGCCGACTGACACTCGGACAGAGCGATTTGGCCAAAAAACCACAAGGGAGTAGCTCCTGCCAGTCTATACCGACCAAGGGGAACAGAGAGCAGCGAAATCGACGAAGCGTAGCTTGTACCAATGTAGTCGCTTTGGACGGTTGGTGTTGTAGCTTTTTTTAAATCATCTTTATTGTCATTTTATGCCTCTACTGGGCAGACTTTCAGCAGCATCCTACGCCGCTCTTCAGCCTACAGAAATTTTACAATGAATGCGGAGATACATATAAATACAATGGAGAGTGAAACGGAGAATTTTAAAAAAGACCGGTGAAAAATGCGAAGATTAAAACATAGGCATAGGTAATAAAATACATGTAGTCGGTGTACTAAAATCACATTGATGGACACGAGCACTGGTAGCGATGAAGAAAACGGAGACACTGAATAAAATATACCGGTGACAATTGTGCTTCATGCGGAGGTCACAACGAGTTAAGATACTCCGAGTAGACGTGCGATACAACAGTAATGACGATGCACACATTAAAATAGTAGCACGTTGACTCCACAAGAAAGGTGTGGTCGCTGAACGCAGCTTTTTCCGGTCTACAGGTCAAACCCCAAGCAAAACATCCCCATAGATATATGTGTAAAGGTGACAACCGTTATTGAAAACAATGAAAGCCGACTTTAAGTGAGAAAGAAAGGATACTGGAAACAGGACAGGATGTGAATGGGACAACGTCAATGGGGCAGAGAGACCATGAAAGTGGCAGAAACAGACAGCGGTGAGGAAACGCGAGGGAAACGTATGAAGACATTCAAAGATTGACACAGACAGAAAGCGGCAGAGGGAGAGACACCAAACAAACGGACAGAGACATATAGACACTGTCAGAGAGACGACATTGCTGACTATGACGGCTTATCGGGGCAAAAGTACTTACAAAGTTATGCGCTAAAAGTGTGCGAATATGTTTGCATGTCAAAATGTTTGGTGAGGAAGTCGGAATGAGGATTGAGGCAGCTGTTTCCACACTTTTGTGTCAGAGAACACATTCGCCTTTTCTGTGCTCCGGCAGGAGCATTTTTCAGCTGGTACATTTATTCAAGCCTTGAGTTAGTATTTATCCTATCCCTACTCTCTCTCTCTCTCTGTCCATCCCCTGTTTTTATTTTATTTTAAATAACACACCTGGTAACTTGATCAGGAGCTAGTTTGAACGAAATCTTTGGTGAGCTGCGACCTGTGAGAAATCTGTAGATGTGAAATTCACTTCGCAGTATTTAAAATAGATTGCCTGTGATTTATTAAACGTAATAGAAAATGTAAGTCTCACTGGAAACTGGAATCCCTTAAAGTTAAAATGTAGATCTGTCGGAAATAATGGGTATTCGCAGGATGGACATTGTTTCGTCCTCTTCCTTTTCTTGTAGCTCTAAAGAAGTCTATTGCTTTCGCCTGCAGCCGAATCCGCTTTACAGTTCAAAGTTGTCAACATGGCTGTCAGCTTTCAGGAATTTTCTTACCCTGACTGCAATACAGGAATGTCTTACAAGGAGACCACGTGTGTACCGGATTTTACAATATATTTATATTTATAGTACGTGAAGTTCAGAACTTAAATAACAGTTAGCCAAAGCCATTCGACGCAACTCTAAAAAATTCTCGAGAAAATCGACTTCGAAGTTTTGAGAAGGGTACGTAAGTGCCATTAATTTCAACACCTGCAGCATCTCTCGGTGTAGCCCAGGTAGTAGCATTCTGGCCTCACAACGGTAGAATCTGTGGTTCGAATCCCACTGTGACAAATCTTTTTTTCGTTTTCGAATTCAGTTATATAAAATATTTTGAACCTCTAATTCCACGTGTTGTATCAGTTTTTGTTTATGTGTATGTAGACGATCTCAAAACCTTGTCACGTAAAACGATGGTTGAGTAGGTTACATGTTGGAAAGCCATTAATAGCAATGGAGATGACTTTCCGAAACAATGTCGCAGCTCTTCACAAACTGAACAATCGAAGATTACTAACGTCAACTAATAGTGAAGCCAATACTGTAAAAATGACACGTGTTTTGATTTAAATGATCATTGTTATCAACCTGATTTAAAATATAGAAAATTACGTATAAAGAAAATTTTGTGAAAATTACCAACAGATATTAAAATTGTGTAAGTATTCGAACACAACGAAAAAACGTAAATAACCTGTCACAACAGGATTCGAACCACTGAGCCTAGGGTTGGTAGGCCACAACGCTACCACCTAAGCTACACTGACAGATGGTACAGTACATTTACTGATTGGTACTTACGCTTAATAGCAAAACTTCAAAGTCGATTTTCTCAAGAATTTTTGAGAGCTACCTCGAATGGCTTTGGCTGATTATTATTTGAGTTCTAAACTTTACATACTAGAAATATAAAAAAAACTACAATGAGTAACACAGTGTTCGCATTATCATAGCCAAGATAGATACGAAGCTAACACCGACCACAATAGTACAGGTTTATATGCCAACTAGCTCTGCCGATGATGAGGAGATCGAAGAAATATATGAGGAGCTAAAGGAAATTATTCAGACAATTAAGGGAGAGGAAAACTTAATTGTTATGGGAGACTGGAATTCGGCAGTAGGACAAGGAAGGGAAGGGAAGATAGTGGGTGAATATGGTCTGGGCAAAAGGAATGAAAGAGGAAGCCGCCTGGTAGAATTTTGCACGGAACATAATTTAGTTATAACAAACACCTGGTTTGATAGACCAGGAGACACAGGGAGATACCAGATAGATTTTATAATGGTAAGACATAGATTTCTGAACCCGGATTTAAACTGTAAGACATACCCAGGGGCAGATATAGACCCTGACAATAACTTGTTGGTTATGAACTGTAGGTTGAAACTGAAGAAACTACAAAAAGGCAAAAAGGTAGGAAAGTAAGGAGATGGGACCTGAATAAATTGAAGGAACCTGAAGTTCTTGAGAATTTCAGAGGGAGCTTTAGGCAACAATTGATAGAAAGACATTATTGATAGATGTGAAGCATTGAATTAAAATTTGTGGTGCGGCCGGGAATCGAACCCGGACCTACATGCTTACTAGGCAAACGTCTTAACCGTTAGACTACCACACCACTAACGATTAAGGCGCCTCGGAATAGTCTATGTACGATTTGATAGAAACGTGGGAAAATAAAACAGTGGAGGAGGAATAGAAAGCATTTAGAGATGAAATAGTGAAGGCAGCAAAGGACAAAATAGGTAGGAAGGCAAGACCTACAAAAAGTCCTTGGATATAACAGGACATACTAAATTTAATCGATGAAAGGAGAAAATATAAAAATGCAGTAAATGAAACAGGAAACATTGAGTACAGACGAATAAGAAATGAGATTGACAGGACGTGCAAAATGGCTAAGCAGGAGTGGCTAGAAGGCAAATGCAAAGATGTAGAAGAATGTATAAATAGGGGAAAAATAGATACTGCCTACAGGAAAATAAAAGAGTTATCTGGAGATAAGAAAAACAGCTCTATGAATATCACGAACGCAGATGGAAAACCAGTTCTCAGCAAAGAAGGAAAAGCTGAAAGGTGGAAAGAGTATATAGAGAGGCTCTACGAAGGAAATGAAGTGAGAGGCAATATTGTAGGAAGGGGAGAAGAAGTAGATGAGGATGAAATAGGAGATACTATACTGAGGGATGAATTTGACAGAGCACTGAAAGACCTAATTCAAAACAAGGCCGCTGGAGTAGATGACATTCCCTCAGAGCTACTGAAGTCTCTGGGAGAACCAGCTATGACAAAACTGTTTCACCCAGTGTGTAAGATGTATGAGACAGGCGAAGTACCCTGAGACTTTAAGGAAAAGTTGTTATCCCCATTCCAAAGAAAGCAGGCGCAGACAGGTGTGAAAACAATAAGTCATGCTTGCAAAATTTTAACACGAATTATTTACAGAAGGATGGAAAAGCTCGTAGAAGCCTCCTCGGGGAAGATAAGTTTGGGTTCAGGAGAAATGTAGGCACACGGGCTTTTGACAATGTTGATTGGAATAAACTCTTTCAAGTTCTGAAGCAAGCAGGAGTAAAATATAGGGAGCGTAAGGTTATTTACAACTTGTATAAAAACCAGACAGCGGTTGTCAGAGTGCCGCGGTGGAGTAGCCGAGCGGTCTAAAGCGTCTCGCTACGGAGCGCGCGGTTGCTCGCCGTGGAGGTTTGAGTCCTCCCTGGGCATGGGTGTGTTTGTTGTCCTCAGGTTAGTTTACCTAGGTTTAAGTAGTTTGTAAGCTACGGACTAATGACCACGCAGTTTGGTCCGATAGATTTACAAACATTAGATTAGGTAGGTGGATCGCGTAATTAATGAGAAGGTACTGATCAGAATTGTGGAGAAACGGAATTTCTGGCATACCTTGACTAAAAGAAGGGATCGATTGATAGGACACATTCTTAGATATAAAGGATTCGTGAATTTAGTGTTGGAGGGAAGTGTGTGGGGTAAATACCGCAGAGGAAGACGAAGAGATAGATACAGTAAATAGGTTCAGACAGATGTAGGTTGCCGCTCTTATGTGGAGTTGAAGAGGCTTGCTCAGGATAGGGTATGTGGAGTGTGGTGTCACACAAGTCCAAAGTGCGCGCCACCTACTTTCGCCGCGCGCCGCCATGCACGCACGGCGCGGCGTTCTTACGTCGCCAGCCACGAGCGCCCTCTGCTGCATCTCCGCTCGTGGCCACCACTGAACGATATCGTTCACTTGGGACTGAGATAGGAACCAGTTAGCACTTCGGAATCAGATAGGCACCAATGAAGACTTGGCTATCGGACAGGCACTAGGCAGGCCTCTAGCTCAACTATGTATCAGCATTCTGCAGTACTGAGCTATGTAAAAGTTAAGTATTACTAAGTCTCTATGAGATACATATCTCGTTCTAATTTATTCTAGTGTTTCTAGTTTCTGCTGTCCCACCGGCTGGTCACCTCCTACCTGCACAAGCGTGCATCCTTTATTCCTGTGTCGGTCTTTCTACTCGGCCACCGACACCTACGACGGAAACGAGACACCAAAGCGGCGACGAGGCTGGGACACAAAATGGAGAGCTGCATCAAGCCAGTCTCCGGAATGAAGACCACAACAACAAAAACATGTTTGACTGTTATCTACATTCATGCTGATCAATAAAACGATGTCGAAATCGATTTCAAGGTAGCCACACCAAGCATCGCACGTTCTCTAGCAAAATATAAAACTTTTGTCCACGATAACATGCAGGCATGTGCACTTTCTAGAAAGTGCAGCATTTTTAGAGTAAATTAACAGTCACTGCAACACCTTTTAGTTTTATCAAGGCATAATTCGATACATTGTGTCAGCTTCATCAACATTTGCGATGCTAGTAGGTATACACACGTGAACTACTGTGGATGTTTATGTCTTCACGCCTGCCTTGGCTATACAGTTCGCAATGGTTTATCCATGTTCCTACAGAACACTAATAGGATTCATTCATGAGTACATCTAGACTATTTGGGACCCCATCAGGTGGGATGAAACAAAGACTTAGGAACAATTCAGAAGTGGGCTACTTCATTTCTTACCAGTATGTTCGATCAACATGCTACCTTTACAAAGATGCTTTGGGAACTCAAACAGGCTTCTCTGAAGTAAAGACGACAATGTTTTGCGGATCAATACTGAGAAAATTTAGAGAATTAGCATTTGTAGCTGACTACAGAAAGTTTCTCCTCCTGTGAACATACACTTTGCATAAGCATCACAAACATGTGATAAATTATGACTCGCATGGAGGAATATAAATAGTCGTTTTTCCCTCACGCTATAAAGCAGTGGTATTGTGTACCTCCGCTACTTGATTACGGAACTTAACATTCCAGCCAGTTCCCTCCAAACCCATAGCCGTTTTCGTTTCTTTTTCTTAGTGACACGATTCTCCAAAGTAGTGCGATCTGACAGGGGGAGACTTTGTTATATCTGGAATATTTTACCCAAGAAGTGCTTTGATCATGAAACCATTCAGCAGATCTACATGTCCTTATAACATCCTCTTGCTTTTAATCTTTAGAGTACCCAAATAGCAAGGACATTTGGATAAAGATAAAAGGCCACATCACTATCATCCAAAGCATTATCCTCAAACTTCTTCAGCAGCCATATATTAATGAGGGTAATCTCGCTCTCATAATATATCATCCATTTGAAAGACTTGCACCAGAGCATTGAGCCACAAGAAAATATTTCAAAGGTTTCCTTGATGCTACATTATACGTGTTTTTCTAATTTACGTAAGATATAATAACCATGGTTTTTAAACTTTTTGTGTATATCATTTTATTTCAGTTGTGCTGTGTATTCTTTTCAATAAAATGACGCGAAGGTAAATAAGAAGACTGTCCGTTTGTTTGTTTACAACTGATAAAACATCTACAATTTTATTGCCATTTTGATACAATTTTTCACACTTGGCCTTCAAAACAAGAGAACACCCACTCTCCCCATGAAATTACACATGGTGCATGGCAGAGGGTAATTTATTTGCAGAATTGTACACCACTCTACAGTTTTATTCCGATCTTTCACACTTGTATTTCAAACCAAGAGGATTACCACTACATTCGCAATTTTTCCTACGGTGCTTGACAACAGACACCGACAGCGTTCGACCGGTCACTGTATGCATTAATGAAGTATTCTTCAAGCATCATTGAACAGAACCATACCCTGTGAATAAAAAGTTACTCTCTGAACTAGATGAAGCTTCCTCTGCTCCGCACAAGTTACACCGCAGATGTTATTTGACCTTGTCCTTACTTCTGTTCTATTTCATGCATTTTTAAGGGAAACAACTGTAGCAATATTGTTGAAAACCTTTATTTTCCATTCTCACCAACTGACCCACAAACGTATTCACAACATTTGTCTTACAATAACTCTCTATTAGTTCTGACTGTATCCTTGCTTATGACTCAGTGACAATAAAACTTTCCTCCTATGAACTCACTCTACATAATTAGTAAGCATTTGACTATCATTGTCAGCTAAACCATTGGTCTTTTCTTTTACTTTTAAATGATTGAACATCATTGGTACTGAAAAGTAACTGTCAACAACGTCCAGCATGTAAATTCTTCTAGGGTGTGGCACATTTCCAATAACTGGACACACGATTTTGTCAGGCTTATTGTCTTTGATACTATCTGACAGAAGATTAACAGTGAACTCTCTACAAACAATGATTCAGCAGCTTAGTATTCATAAACCTACTCTGTCTCTAGTTACTTCGTTAAATTTAAATGTTTTCTTGATGTTGTCCTGTAAACTGGGGATACTAAAAGTTGATGTTCCACCAAGCACAATACACCCGATCTCACTTCGTTTGCCCTTTCATTTTCTGGTATGGATCTTAAAAGCTCATACTTTGTATTGAGGTACAGAACCTCATAATAGCTATTGTTAACAATATGTTACTGAACTATTACCTTGTAATATCGTTCTTATCACTATTAATGAACAATTTAAGAGATTGTTCTAATTTTAGATACTTTGATGAGAAGAAAATAAAAATTCATAGTGCACAAAAAATTACTAATCGAATAACAAAACTCACCTTACACTATTGGTCACAGAGCTTGCTGAGGACACCATCTGCAAATGTCAAGAAATAACCTTTGATTTATAACTGGTAAAATGAAATAAATAAAATGGTATAAGCACTCACTAAAAATAGAATGTTCCAAAGATTACCATTAGTTATGCTAACAATAAAGAAAATATACTTTAGAAAGCCGGCCGCAGTGGCCGAGCGGTCTGCGGCGCGCCAGACACAATCTGCACGGCCGCTACGGTCGGGGGCTCGAATCCCCCCTCGGGCATGGCTGTTTGTGTCGTCTTTATTATAAGGTAGTTCATAAGTAGTTTGTAAGTTTAGAGACTGATAACCCCGCAGTTAAGTCCCTTAAGCTTAACAAACAAAATACTTTAGAAACTGTATAAAATATTGAAAAAGATTATCAAAGGATTTAACTCTTCATTTAACCACTTAATTTTTTGGCACTCGATATAACTTTCCTACTCTAAGCTTCAAATGTTGTTGTTGTGGTCTTCAGTCCGGAGACTAGTTTGATGCAGCTCTCCACAATACCCTATCCTGAGCAAGCCTCTTCAACTCTACATAAGAACGGCAACCTACATCTGTCTTAATCTGCTTCAAAAAGAAAAGTAAAATCTTTGAAGTTTCAAGCACATATGCTTTATGTATCAGTTCCTTTTGTTTTTTGACTATAGAACAGTTGTTCACTGCAAGGTGACTCCGTTATCACAAATGTTGCATTAGGACCTTCGCATTCCAGAGACCAACCAACATGCAAAGGACAGTGAGAGTGACTTCTAAACTCAAATAAAAAATTGAAACCCAGCTTGAAGTATAAAGTATTAAATACACCAACACTAATGATTGTTGCCAAACTGAAACTAATGGAATAAACTGTCAGTTTTATACAATTAAAAATATAAAATATCAGAGACACAGAGGAATAAATAGCACTTTAAGATAATTGGAGACTTTTCAAACGGAAAACAGGGAAGAAAATCATGTAAACCATCCCACTCGTATTTACATTGTTGATAATTTATGGTCCCCAATGGTAAAATTTTCTCTCCTCATAATTATGTGTGATTCTATGTGTGAATAACTATACAATAATTAATGCACATCTACCAACGTGGGGATAAGCTATACGAAGTGTCAGAGAAATATATTATTTGGAACAAAATAGAAAAGATAATGTATTCTGTGAAAACTGTCATTAAATGTCTTTATTCACAACAGCTACTTAGTTGACTATTATGCCATTATCAAGTGACAGCTCACAGTAAAAGAAAGAAAGTCATTAACTGTCACTCCTGCTACATTCAAACTGAAAATTAAAGAGTGTAGTAAAACAAGAATTTGGTAGGCATTGTTAGATGATGAGCGATTTTATTTCATAGATGTAAAAATGACAGGAAAATCTCTTTTGATACATATGAAATGAAATGGGGTGAACAAAACTAAGGAAACGACAAAGAATCAACACTTACCGTACCTGATGTCGTGGTCTGATGCAACTCTTCACGCTACTATACTACAAGCTTTTGAATGCCTAAGTCGTAGAAATCGGCCGCCTGCGAAGATAACAAGTCTTTAACAGTTTCTTTTACTTCAAATGTTCAGACACAATTCTGTACAACGTTGTTCTACTCACATTCGGGTAATGCACTCCTAAACCTGAAATAGTGAATCGTCGATAGTCACGAATTTTGTCGTCAACCGCATGAACCAACTCGTCTGAAACCACGGTCGGTCGGTAGGAGCGTGGTTCATCGTGCACATTTCCCCGTCATTCATTAAAGTCTCGCACCAACTTGCGCACTTTTTTGTGACTCATTACGTTAGGATCGTACACTTCAGTAATCTGCCGATGGATTTCTGCCGCTGAAATGTTTCTTGCAGACAAAAACCGCATCACTGCCCTTACTTCACAATCGGCTGGCTGATTGTGTTGAACATTGCGAACTGACACTATCAGTATCACACAATAACAGTAACGATGATACTGGCGGCAAGGTATGCCAGGAGTCGCCGCGCATGCGTGTTTTGTTCTTGGCACCGCTTTCAAATGTTTACGGCGACGGACCTTTCTTTTGGAATAACCCTCGTATTTGCGGACGAATTGGTCCGGCTTGTAAATCCTAGACCGAGAAACTATAACACTTGGATAAGTCGAAGGGGAAAAAGTGGAACAAATTATTAAAATTCGTCGATTGAGATGATTTGCGGACGAATTGGTCCGGCTTGTAAATCCTAGACCGAGAAACTATAACACTTGGATAAGTCGAAGGGGAAAAGTGGAACAAATTATTAAAATTCGTCGATCGAGATGATTCAGTCCTCCAAAGCTTTTATATGCTGTCCAGTCATCTCCCTTCCACGTTCCACTACCTCCTCTTCCTTTTTCTCCCACTTCTGAAATCTCCATTTTATCTCTACTTTTACTACCTTTCTGCAACCGTGGCCGTGTGCTCTCCGTTTCTCTCCGGCTGGAACTGTCTCCTACCTCTTCTGCTATCACTTTCTATTATTCTTTTAGCACAAAAGCGCGAATATGTTCGCATAAAAAATTTGGTTAAGAAGGCTGATTGTCATAATGTTACAAACAGGAATAAATTATCCTTGTGCATTTTTTAGCAGGTTCCCTCTTTTCCTTTCTTCAGCATGTGCTACTGATAAAATACGAGTTCCATATGTCTGTAAAGAAGAAATGGAAGAAGATTAGAATGTAGGTCTCTTCAACAACGTGGACACTAGAGAAACAACACAAGAACAGATTGTTTCGATAAGCATGGGGAAGGAAATCGACGAGTCACTGAAATTGTAGAGTACGATCTAGGGAAGGCGGGGAAAATCTAAATCTGGATGACTTGAGGTGGTTTTTAACCGTCGTCCTCCCGAATGCGAGTCCGTTGGAGATTTTATACATTTCATTCCTTACATGCTTCGACATATTTATATTATGGATATGACGACTAACCAAATTAAACTGTCATTTATCGACAGAATATGTAACTTATTGACAGAAGACATTTTCTTAAAATTGAATGATCAGTGGTTCCTAACGGCCAAGTACCCATGTTTGCCTGCCTGTTATGAAACCATCTCGAGAACGCAATAAGATATTGCTGTGCAGCCATTCTTTAATAAAATTTCGATATCCCCTATGATTTTAAACGCCGCTATGTGTGATGTAAAATCAACCATACGCAAAGTCTACGCAATGTGTTTTGCCGGTACCTCTGCAATCTCTTTAAAATATGTTTCAAAATTTTACGTCTTTTGATATGACATGGTAACTGTAACAAATGACGAAAATAAAATCAATCCTTTATCTGGCGAAAACATA
This sequence comes from Locusta migratoria, assembly GCA_026315105.1. NCBI lineage: Eukaryota > Metazoa > Arthropoda > Insecta > Orthoptera > Acrididae > Locusta > Locusta migratoria. The sequence goes on along the minus strand of CM048748.1, from coordinate 443,270,462 downwards.
AAAGGTAAGATATGCAAAAATCTAATTTTTTCGTTGAATAAATTTCTTGAAATCGAATGGTAAGTTTCATAACAGCCTGGAAGCCGTTTCTCAGTGCAACTGCCAATTTGGTATCAAGGTTGCTTTTTGTGTATCTCTCTACAGCGCGGGAGTAACCGAACGGTTCTAAGCGCATTGTCAGGAACTGTGCGACTGCTCCCGCCAGAGATTCGAGTCGTCTCTCAGTGATGTATGTGTGTCTTGACCTTAAGTTAGTTTAAGTAAGGAGGATTGATGACCACAGCAGTTTGTAAATTTTTCGGACCAAACATTTAAACAGATTTTAGGAAACGGGAAAATTTCGTTTTTAGATAAATGCCTGCAGAATATTTTGTTAAAATTTCAGCCATTTGAGATAGTAAATTATTTATATATTTGTGTTCCAAGGTGCGAAAAAGGCTAGATATTTTTGCAATTTTCTGTGTATACGGTAACTTTGAAGTTTTGGATTTCAGCAGCGGGTAAAGATATAAAATAAATAAAAAAGTTATTTGGAGGATTTAATTTTAAGAGCATAAAAATTTCAACGATTTGCAAAGAATAAAAAGAATAGAAGCCATCTGTACAGTTCATAGTTTTTGTACCTAAAAATAATGGTTTTTCGTGGTTTTCTCAAGATCGAGACATGGTTTTATAAGCCGTATGAGGAATATGCTACATCACACATACTGTGCAAAAATTAACCGATTTGTTCAATTTGGCTCTACGACATCTATGGGGAATACGTAATCAGGAATGCACTGGATGGCTGGAACGGTTGGATTTCAATTGGCGGCAGGAAATTCAACAATTTAGGCTTCGCAGTTGATACTACACTCATAGCAGGAAGTGAGGAAGAACTTGATCTGCTCTCGAGTGAAAGGCATTAATTTAAATGTTAGTCTAGAGATAAACACGAAAGAAACTAAACTGATGGTTATAAATCGCCAAGGCATAGATCGACAACTTACAGGATGTTTAAAGGCTCTGGAAATAATTAGTGATTACGTATATCTATGCTCTCTGATCAATTACACAGGAAAGTTTGACAAAGAGATAAGATGACGAATCATTCTTTGCCAAGCCGCAATGGTCAAACTCTCAAAGATCTCGCAGGATCGGGCAATATTCAAGATAACAAAGATGCGCTTGGTGGAAGCGTTGGTGTTTCCTGTATTCTTATACGGATGCGAAACCTGGACCGTGAAAGGTAGTGATAAGAGCCGCATTGATGCCTTAGTTATGTGTTGTTGGGAGATGCTATGTGTACCATGGACACAAAGAAGAACAAATACTTCAACAATAGAAGAACACATCACCGGAAGGTTATATTCTCGTGTTAGCCAAAACTCTTCAGTTCCTTGGACACTTTTGGAGAAGGAAAGGGAATAACACAGAGAAGACCATCTGACAGGGGAAAATTGAAGGCAGGTACCACGAGGGAGAGTAGCAAGCAGATGGTTGGATCAAGCGAAGATCAGCAGCCTACTTCTTCACATCATATTAAGAAAGGCTGAAGTTCGCTGTGGATGGAGACATCTGACTGAAACTTCAACTACCCAAGAATGAATGAGGAAATGAGGTCACAACACCCAGAAATGCGTAAAACGACAAATAATGAGGATAATGAAGTGTATAATATTTAAATTTTGACAGTGTACTGTACTAATAGCTCTGATATCTATTGGTCAAGTGATATGTTTTGTGTCCCGACTTCGTCGCCGCTTTTGTGTCCCAGCCTCGTCGTAGGTGTCGGTAGCCGAGTGAAACGAGACCGACACGCTGGTGCAGGTACGGAGGGGAGCAGCCAGAAACTATAAACACTCGAGTAAATTAGAAAGAGATATATTGCACAGAATGTAACAATACTTAACTTTTACATAGTACTGCAGAATGTTGATACATAGTTGTTAGAGGCCTGCCTAGTGCCTGTACAATAGCAAAGTCTTCACTGGTGCCTATCTGTTTACGAAGGTCCTAACTCGTTGCTATCTCAGTCCGAAGTCGAAGTGGCCGATGTCCTTCAGTGGTGCCCACGAGCGGCGTTGTACCAGAGGGCGCTCGTGGCTGTCGTCGGAAGAACGCCGCGCCGTGCATGCATGGCGGCGCGCGGCGAAAGTAGGTGGCGCGCACTTTGTACTTGTGCGACACCACACCCCTCCCCCCCAAACCGCCGCGCCGTCGTGGCGTAGGGCTGAGGGCCACGGCGACGGCACTGGGAGGAGGGCCTGGGCGGGGGCGTTACTGGTGGGACGGGCGTCGTAGCGGAGGCCGGGATCGAGACGCCGTCCGCGCCCCGGCATCCGCCTTGCGATCCTCCAGGGAACCCGCCGAAACCTGGGGAAGGGCGCCCGCCCCCGCCCAGAGGGAGCAGGTCATCTTCTTCTGAGGTGCGTGGCCCAAGCTGGGGGGGCCCGCACGGTCCCGGAGTCCCTCTCGGTGACGCTGTCATCTGCGGCGGCGACAGCGGCGGCGACGACTGCGTCGGATGTACGTCGACGTCCATAGGGAACTCGTAGTCCGGGGACGAACGATGTGGTTGTGCTCCCTGGCGGTGAACTGGGTCTGGAATCAAGAAACCGGAGACAGGATCGCGCGGTCTGTGCAGGCGCAATTGGTTTGCGTGGCGCCGCAGCTCCGACCCTGTGGAAGAACGTACAACAAACATATTGCGCCCAAGCACGCGTTGAATGGTGCCCGGCAACCATGTCTTCTTGTTTCCAGCAAACACCCTGTACAGCACCGGCGTGGAAACCTGAAAACGCGTAGCGCCATACGAACCGACTCGGTGCGTGGGAGGCTGCAGCAGGTGAAGGAGAGTGCGGTGACGGCGGCCGTGTAGCAGCTCGGCAGGAGACGGGCCGTCACGTGGCATGCACCGATACGTAGACAGGAAAATTTGAAGAGCTTGCTGCCTGGAGTGCTGACCTTTCATCTTCTCCATGTGAGACTTGAATGTTCGAACGAAACGTTCTGCTTCACCATTGGACTGAGGGTGAAAAGGTGCGGTGGTGATATGCTGAATGCCATTCACACGACAAAACTGTTGAAATTCCGCACTAACAAACTGAGGTCCATTGTCACTGACGATAGTTTCAGGCAAGCCTTCGATGCAAAACACTGATGTTAAGGCACTGATTGTACTAGAAGCTGTCGTTGAGTTCATGGCAATCACAAAAGGAAACTTGCTGAAAGCGTCTACAACGATTAACCAGCGCGTATTCCAGAAAGGTCCGGCAAAGTCAATATGTAAACGTTGCCATGGTCCCTTGGGGCGTGGCCAGTCCGAGAAACGTTGTGGAGGAGCCGCCTGATGCTCCGCACAAACTGTACACTGTGATGTCATGCTCTCTATCTGAGCGTCCATACCAACCCAGGTACAATGACGTCTGGCCAATTGCTTTGTCCTAACAATGCCCCAATGTCCTTGATGCAGGAGGCGTAACACTTCTCGTTGCAGGGAACGAGGAACAATTACTCTTGCTTGGTCGTTGTCGGTATGCAACAACAGTACACCCTGACTTAAAGATAATGCATGACGTTGTGCAAAATAACGTCGAACCAGAGGCCGATCAATGTCTTTGGCTCTGGCAGGCCAACCAAAGCGAACAAAACGTGCTACCACACTTAAGTCTGCATCCGCAGCTGTTTCCTGTGTAACCCGACGAGAGTTTAAAGGAAAGTCTGCGACAGCGGAAGCATCTCTGGAGTCTATCTGACAACATGCCATTTCTGAAGAATCAAACGACACATCCTGGCCAACCGGAAGTCGGGAAAGTGTGTCCGCGTTAGCATGTTTAGTGGTAGGTCGGTACAAAATCTCATACTGATAATTAGACAGTATTAAGGACCATCTCTGAAGCTTTTGTGCCGTACGTGGCGGAATCGGCTTTGTGGGTGAGAACAACGACGTGAGAGGCTTGTGGTCTGTCAACAAATAGAATTTTCTGCCATACAGATAATGATGAAACTTTGTGACGCCGTAAATGATTGATAAGGCCTCCTTTTCTATCTGACTGTAATTCTGTTGCGTCGGCGTCAGTAGCTTGGATGCAAAGGCAATAGGACGATCGTGACATCCAATACGATGTGACAGAACTGCGCCGACACCGTACGATGAGGCGTCAACTGCTAACACTACAGGCTTCTGTGGGTCAAAGGGAATCAAACATGCATCACTGAGTAGTGCAGACTTTAATTTGTCAAAGGCAACCTGACAATCTTTGGACCATACAAAAGGAACATTCTTCCTACGTAAACGATGCAGTGGAGCTGCAATCTGAGAGGCATTGGGAATAAACCTGAAATAATAGTTAAGCTTTCCCATTACTGCTTGCAATTCGTGCACATTCTTAGGAGGAGGCAAGTCTTTAATTGCTCTAAGATGTGACTGTAACGGATGGATTCCTTGGGCATTAATCACATGGCCTAGGTACTCTATTTCAGTTTGAAAAAACGAACACTTTGCTTTATTACAACGCAGACCTGCTGCAGTCAAAACTTTGAAAAGGCACTCCAGGTTTGCTAAATGTTCTTCAACTGTACGTCCGGACACCACAATGTCATCTAAATAGTTCGAACAACACGGTACGGAAACTGTCAGCTGTTCCAAAAAGCGCTGAAAAATAGCGGGGGCGGAAGAACTGCCAAAGGGTAGGCGTTGAATTTGAAAAAGGCCCATGTGAGTATTAATGACGAAAAACTTTTTTGACTCGTCATCAAGTGGAATCTGTAAGTATGCCTCTGCTAAATCAATCTTAGAAAAGAAGCGAGACTGTCCTAATTTGTCCATCAGTTCCTCAGGTCTGGGCAGGGGGTAAGTGTCTACAATTGTTTGACTGTTCACTGTTGATTTGAAGTCCGCACAGAGACGAAGTTTTCCTGACGGCTTGGGTATAATTACTATAGGCGAGGCCCACTGACTCGCAGAAACAGGAGAAATCACCCCACTATCTTGCCAACGTTTAAGTTCTTCGGCAACTGTATCACGCAAGGCGATAGGCACTGGTCTAGCTTTACGAAATTTTGGAACTGCAGATTCTTTTAAAGTCACATGTGCCACGAAGTCTTTTGCACAACCTAGTTCCGGCGAAAACAAGTCACTATATTTGTCACACAATGCATTGATTTTATCCTGAGGCACTATTGACGAAATTTGAAGCACATCTCTTTGAATTGATAAACCAAACAAGTCAAAAGCATCTAGTCCAAAAATGTTCTGTGTAGATCTGGCCTGAAGAACAACAAAAGCAACTGTTTTCGTAACACCTTGAAAAGAGGCAGGCATGCTACACGTTCCTAGCACGGGAATATTTTCACCTGTATAAGCTGTTAACACTTGCTGTGACGGCGACAATTTTGGCGAACCCAGAAGTTCATAAGTATCTTTATTAATTAATGTAACAGCGGAACCAGTATCAAGCTGAAATTGCACAGTCTTATTTTCTATAGAGAGAGTAACAAACAGCTTGTGCTTCTGGCGCACGACCGGTGCGCGAATGTGGGCAACGTCTAATACATATTGTTTTCTGCGCTTGCGCGGGTTGCGTGCGGTAGGAAGCGGCGCATACTCGGCACACAGCGGATTAACCACACTGTCACTAGATGACACTACCGCCGGATCGGCGTCCGCGTAATGCGAGGCTACTGCACTAAAATTACTTTGAGTAGCTACACCAATTCTACTGTCACTAGCTACACAGTACTGGGCACTATTACAATTAGAAGTTGCAGAAGGCACTATTTTCACTACAGGAATGCACTGTTCATAGTCATTTTGCTTGTCCCGAACCCTTTTCCGTTGCACTGTTTTACGCGCTCGTCGGCGCTTGCTACGTGGTGCACTATATAGATTTGCCATAGGCGCAGAACTACTTTCTTGCAATTGAGATCCAAGGAAAGCAGTGTTCAATTCCACAGCCCGTATAACATTTACAGAATGAACTGTTCTCGCACTCTGCGAAGCACTGTTTCTAACGTTACTGTTCTTTGAGTTTTGAATTTGCATACACACAGACTGCACATGTCCCAATTTGCCACATTGATAACAGGTTGCGTTGCGACTAGGGCAATGAGCACGCTTGTGGCGAGACACACACTGGGGGGCAAGATTTACGTACATTTTTCTGAAATGAGCGTTGGCGCCCGTTATTCAAATTACTGTTTCGAACACTACGGGGCGACCTTTGCGTCGCACTTTTACACTGGCTACTGTTCACTGTCTGTTCAGCACGGCCGGTAGAAAAATAAGAATCACTAGTGCTATACTGAGAACTACGGCTAGGAAAGCGTCCGTTGCGGCGCACTGAATTTACACTATGGCTTTGCATTTCTACATCAGCTAAGTCAAAAGTATCATGCGCTTCTATAAGCTGCAGTACACTGTCTAATGAGGGGTCAGACTGTTTCAGAATTGCTGCTCTAATTCTGGGGTCCTGAATATTCTGCGTAATCGCATCCCTCAACATCACGTCACTATACGAAAGTCCACAAGAGCAAGTAAATTTACATTGGCGGGTTAAGCCCTTCAATTCCGTGATCCATTCTTGGTGTGACTGCTGCGGTAATTTTTTAAGTCTGAAAAATCGGTATCGTGCAGCGGCTACAAGAACTTTTCTCTCATAATGAGCATTCAGTGCATCTACAATTTGGTCAAAGTCTACATCACGAGGAGATGCGAGAGGGAAAAGTTTTTGCAATAGTACGAAAGTCTGGGGGCCCACAATCGATAAGAAAAGGTTCTTCACTCTCTGACCTGTAATTTGATGAGCCGCGACGAGTTCTTGAAACTGCGCGAAATAGTCACTCCATTCTTCCTCACGTTCGTTGTACTGGCGGAACGTCGGAAGCGGTGCGGCGGCAGGTGTGGGCTGCTGATGCGACGGCTGTTGTTGAGTTGACGTCAAGTGCGCCACCGCCTGGAGAAGCTGGGTAATTTGCGCCGTCTGTAACTGAATAATTTCCATTAAGTTTGGGTTCGGGGTAGTGGCCATGCTGACCGATTAGGCGCCGCGTATACAAGTAACTTATAACAAAACACAAATGCAATATGAATGAGGACGCTCTGCAACAAAAAAGTCCACAAAACACGCAACAGAATATGTTCCCCCAAAAATCTTATAATAAGGGTGGGTGGGCGGGAGCAATTTTTGCGTGCTCCGACTGCTGCTGTCTGGCTGCTGCAAGCGGGCTGGTCCAAGGTTCTATCACTCCTCGTCGCCACTTTTGTGTCCCGACTTCGTCGCCGCTTTTGTGTCCCAGCCTCGTCGTAGGTGTCGGTAGCCGAGTGAAACGAGACCGACACGCTGGTGCAGGTACGGAGGGGAGCAGCCAGAAACTATAAACACTCGAGTAAATTAGAAAGAGATATATTGCACAGAATGTAACAATACTTAACTTTTACATAGTACTGCAGAATGTTGATACATAGTTGTTAGAGGCCTGCCTAGTGCCTGTACAATAGCAAAGTCTTCACTGGTGCCTATCTGTTTACGAAGGTCCTAACTCGTTGCTATCTCAGTCCGAAGTCGAAGTGGCCGATGTCCTTCAGTGGTGCCCACGAGCGGCGTTGTACCAGAGGGCGCTCGTGGCTGTCGTCGGAAGAACGCCGCGCCGTGCATGCATGGCGGCGCGCGGCGAAAGTAGGTGGCGCGCACTTTGTACTTGTGCGACACCACAATATGCAGTCAATAGTTAACTCCTTATCTTTTGACATGATCAGAACACGAGATATGGCCCCCTGAGGAATCGGAATTTTACTTTCCGAACATATTTACCGTGCACTATCGAGCACGGTATGTTTGCAGCTGACGGGTTGTATCCAATGTTCAATACAAGCCGCCAGCTTGCACCCATGACGTAATATTAACACAAACGTTTTATTACGAACTTTTCGCTTTGAGACTAATTAATTTACCGAGCGGACAAGAGTACAAAAAAGAACTTGTCAACCGTAGAGCAAGAACAGAATCATTTACTCTTAGTCCCGATTAGTCGTCACTCGTCAAAGCTGATGGCTGGTAACGATCAATTTTTCGATTATATGTTCTTGTAACCGCTAGATAAGGCGAAAAGCGACAGGAGTTACGCTCTTTTACATCTTTGATTCTTCCCAGGTCTTATTCGTCTTTGTTTTGTTGTGATCAGTTTTCAGGTTAATTTTCACTTACGACCTCTGCTGCATAATTTGCTAATGTTGTCAACAATGTTCGCTTTACAAGGATAATTTACTGATCGGAAAGGACGTCATACAAGAACCTGTGAACAGCAGAACAGGAACGGCATTAATCATTTATTTTACGGTCAACACGAAACATTTTTACCTCTCATTCTATGTGAATGAGTTTTCAAAGTATTCAAAAGAGCGTTGCCGACATGTGCACATTGCTAGAACCAACGGATACCAGGCTAGACCGATTGCACAGCAGAAAAAACTCTAAAAACAACACCTCCCTCCTCCCTAGCACCATCACTACTGAATCCATCCATGTCTCCTTACCGTTCATAGGAAATCTCTCTTACAGACCCGCTGAACTTCTTAAAACCACTCATGTAAAAGTAGCCTTCACGATCAATCACAAGATCGAGTATCGCTTTCACCACAGTGAACGGCTAGTTAAAAGACCCTTTTAGCCAGTCAGGAGTCTACAAAATAAAATGTTTGCAGTGCCTCTTATCATACATTGGCCAAACTGGACGAGCCTTCAATACTAGGTTCCAAGAACATCTTTTGACGAAGAAAGGCGCTGCCAAAAATAATTCGGCCTTTTCCGAGCATCTCAAAAGAAGCAAACACATTCACCCCCCCCCCCCCCCCCCCCACTAAACAAATTGCTAGTTCTTCACATCGCTTCCAAAGGAAAAAAAATCACTTCTGGAAGAATTAGAAATCACTAAGATTGTGAAACGGTCCCCAGAACAGTCTAAACGAACAGCTCATTACAAAAAATCAAACTTTTTACGACATCATGTTATCCATCGTTTTCCAAAATGACTCAGGTGTTCCAATTCCTGGGGTAGACTCTCTGCGTCGGAGGTAGTGCGCGCCCTATGTACTAGAGTTTTAAGTATCGGAAGACAACGCACCCTGATCTGTATTTACACGCAGACAGATGTCACCACCCTTCACAAAGGAATAGGGTACTTAAAACTAGTGCATAGGGCGCGCACTATCTCCGACGCAGAGAGACTACCCCAGGAATTGGAACACCTGAGAACTGTATTCCGAAAAATGGGTACTCAGAGTGGCAGATTCAGCGGGCTCTCCGCCCAAGCACTACAACACAACCTGTGGAAACGGATGAAAACACGAAGGAGGATGTAGGCACTGCGTTCATTCCATATACTGGAGCACTCTTGACGAAGGTCGCCCGCATTTTGAAGAAACACCAGGTTAGAACTGTCTTTTGTCCGCCGAATAAAATTCGTGCACTGGTGGGGAGCGCCAAAGATGATCTCGGTTTGAGGAAGGCCGGCGTGTTCAAGATTCCGTGTCAGTGTGGCAAGTCATATATTGGACAGACGATGCGTACCGTCGAGGATCGATGCGTTGAACACGATTGATGTATCCGAGCAAGTCGGCGGTCGCTGAACATTGTTTGTCGGAGAATCATGCGATGGAGTATGAACGCACTAGGATTCTGGTATAGACGTCGAGATACTGGGAATGCGTCGTTAGAGGCCATTGATCAATAAGATTTCCTAATGTATAAAATTGTTTGTTCCTTTGTAAACCCTGTCAACTTATATACTGAACTTGTGTTTTCAAAAATATTTGATGTAACCGCCTGAATAAAACCATCAAACATGTAATATTACTATGTAATGGGGCATGTTAAATAATAAATAAAATAAAATAAAGTGACGACCTCATAAACCGTGACTGTGGCTATAATCTTAGCAAAGCTTGGGAACCAGCGATTGGGTTACTTAAGAGTAAATCTAGCAAACGTAACGTAGTGCCGACCACGGCGGACAGAGCCCTCACATCGACGTAATCTCAGACGCCGTCGCAATCGGTTCCACTGCGCGATCGCGGCGCGGGGCGCGGACCACAGAGGGGTCGCTCCACGGGCCGAGGGTATTTAAATTGCCCGCTATCGGGCTAGAACCCACTTTTCTTCGAGCCGCCGTAGCGTGCGGATCTCCGTGCCGGCGCGTTTCTAACACTAAGGGCTCAGTCCGTCAGTTTACCTGATGATGGCGATATGTATGATCGCCGAAATATTGTGCCCGTTGGACACTATAGACCGGCAGCACACCCGTGGATATTTTGACAAATCACTAAGTTTGTGAAACGGTTTCCAGAACAGTCTCAACGGACAGCTCATTACAAAAAATCAAACTTTTTACATCATGTTATCCATCGTTTTCCAAAATGACCCCCCTTCTGACAATTCACAACATCTTTCTTTCGCCCCACCACCAGGCTTCTAATAATTTCGTTTTCATTCATTTATTATTATTTCACTATCAACATGTATCATTTCACAAGATTCATTCCCCCACGTCACAAACATCTCTGAACCGCTTCGTAAGCCGCTCATTCTCGCAGTCGTAATTCTGCCCATACCGCTTTGTTTAACGGTCGCATTTATGTTCCGCAGTTATTAACAGTACTACCAGTTGAAAACATGGACCTGCCGCGACAGCGACTCCTCTGCCTCTATGGTGAGTTTTATCATATAACAAGCATTCTATTAATTTCCATACTGTACCCATTTAGTCTCTAGTTATTCCACTTCAAATAGCCGTTACGTAATTAGTACGTTTACCTCTTTGCAGGGGCCCAATAACGGAACACAAATTTTTAAGGTACCTCCACCACAGCTTAAGATAGTCTGTGGCTCCATCTCCGCCAAATAAGTCTTAGTTTTCAAAATTTACTCACCTTAGCCACATTAGATTCGCTGACCGCCAGGTACACTGACTGTAATAAAACATTCGTCTGTTTGCAGTCTGATGATGCGCTAAAAGCGCGAAAAGCGTAGTTGGAGTAATAAAGAAAACTGCAACAGAGACTGAGAATTATTTATTTAAAAATTCCACTGGATAATTCGTTGCGTCATCTTGATTCACAACTTTGTTAATATAGATATACTCTAAATTTTCTCCCTCAACATGAGTAAGTATGTCCAAGTTAATTCTTTCAGCTCGATCGTTCAGATGTGTCAGTATAGCCCTTTCACAAAGCCAAGAAGTACCGTGAGCTGTTGTTTGAATCAGATCACCATAATTGGAAGAAATGAGAACTTGAAGCGAATTTGCTGTACGGCATAAATTAGTAGGCAAAACGATTGTCATCTTCCGGATATGTGCCCTCGCCAGTTTTGAGCAATAACGCAGAAAATTCTTGTGCATTTGCGTTGCGTGTAATTCGTGACCGCATGTTCAATTCTGAAGTTCATCGGCGTCATGTGTCTCCACAAAACAACTCTTCAAGCATGCTCTTATCTAATCCGCCCTTTTCCTCGTGGTATAACCGGTAATGTTTGTCTAAAATCGCCACAAAAAGACTGTAACACCACCCATGGGCTGATCATTTGGTCGAATATCTCTGAGGGTACGGCCAACCGCCTCTACTGCATTTCTATTAGCTATGGTGCACTCATCCCATACTATAAAGCGGAAGTCGCGCAGAACACTGGCTTTGTCACTGTTCCAGGAGATGTCACATACTGCGTGTTCGCTAATGTCCAAGTCTATCGGGATTTTAAACATTGTATGAGCAGTTTTACTACCGGGTAACAAAGTGGCTGCTATTCCCGATGAGACCACGGTGAGTGCTATCTTTCCTTGGGCTAGTACTTTGGGCAAGACGATTTTAGTTAGGAATGTTTTTCCTGTCCACCAGGTGCGTCCAAAAAAATGTCTCCCATGTCAGTGTTGACACTGCGACAAACGCGTTCGAATATTGTGCGTTGTTCTTCCGTAAACTTTCGGACGCTGTTATGCAGGGTGTCTGCAAGTTCTGTCGGATTGTAACTTCGTTCAGTTACGTATTTTCTGTTGTGTCAGTGCACTGGCAAACCGTATTGAGGGAGTGGATTTCTTCCTATAGACGTAACCAACATTTCGATACCGACCAAACATTAGGAGCACTATTATGCAAACTATTCTTCAGTTCACCTTCAATATTTTGTCCAATATTCTTGTAAAAGTCTGCAGTCATCTTATCCTGATATTTTTCCCACAACATTGCAGCACTGGAAAGGCCACAAAATACCAGCAAAACGGGAAACAAATGAAGCATGCGATGTGGATTGTCAGTAATGCGTGCTTCCGCCAAAGAGTGATCCCAGTGCATGTCATCAATCAAGTGCCTCACTCGGCAAGCATCTCGGTAGGTGGGGTATTCGACATCGTCAACCGTTCGAGATCTTTAAAAGACGTCGGCCCTCTCAGTGTAAGTAAAAGCAAGCGCAAGTAGAAACATTCGGAATTTTTTGGATGAACGGTATACACTCTCCCAAGGACGTGTTCTTTAAATACCTAGAAGGTGGACAGCAAGATGAATCGCAGGTGGATGTCTTTCGAGAACAGAGAAGCCCAAAATGCACCATACAGCCTCTGAAGTGCTTATGTACCTGCCGAACTGAAATCTAGTGACTTCGTCGTATTCATTTTTCAAAGCAAATGTGGCTTGGTCAGTGCCCTTGTTCACGTATTTACAGATATATTTAATAGATTCGACTCTGTTGCACATTTCAACATGAATGTGTGTTTTAAATGTCTTAGACAGAACCGGCGAATAGGGCACGACGCATGTGTTGTCCAAAACATCTTGACCCTGTGAACCCGCCTAGCTCTGGTGAATGTTGACGATAGGACGGGTATACAACTTGTCCCATTATCGTTTGCTCTACCAGACCTATTGAATATCTTTCAGAACACCGACCATCCTGCATGCAGAGAGAGTTTCTGATTAAGGCCCTGCAAGGACTGTGAATAATACGTGTTTTTACGACGTCAAACAGGGCTGGATCCGTGTTGCGGTCCGGAAATTCAGCACTTATCAATTTATCAACATCTCTGGGATGCGTTTTTCCTCCAGCCACAGGAGGATATGTGCGTGAGGCAGGCCACGTGTTTGGCATCCAACACTGTAAATGAAGCTGAAAACTGCCCCAGAAACGCTTACTTTTGTCATCAAGTTGATAAGCAACTTCAAGTGGAAAACTCTGGCTATTATATCATGACCATCATACGACGCTTGTCCACCAGACAGTTGTTTAGTGATTTCGTTCCAATTTGGATTTGTTGTGAATGTAATAAAAAGACCAGGCCTTCCGTACTTTCGGACGTAACAGAAAGCGCCCGGAGTACGCTCATGCATATAGCGTGGGCCGCCAGTGAAAGTGTACGGAAGGATCACTAATCGTCCCAAGTTTTCCGTATTGCCATCCTGTTGAATAGCGTCCCGCAAGTGTACGTAATCTTCAGCGCGTAACCGCATCTGGTTGGTGCGTGTGTACACTAAACACTCGGTCTCGATTTTGGCGTACATATCAACGACAAACTAACTAAACAGACCACGAAATCTCTGCAAGAAGACAAAACGATTTCGCCTCATTTGCAGTAGGTGAGCGTAAAGTTGTTGGCAAGATAATTTTTTGTTCAAGTTTGGCAATCTTGTGGTAGGGTTGACTTGATCCAATTCAAAATTGTATCCATCTTCTCAAAGACAAAACATTAACGGGTATTGCAGTGCATCGTATGATCGATAGGTCTCACAAATGCGTTGAAGGCGATCGTCTAGAGTGCGCAATAGTAAATCGCGCCGTTAGCATTTCTGATCAACCAAAACAGCTGCAACTTCATTTGTGACAGGGGCACTGTACCTGCCGCGAGTCCAGCAACAGTTCGTCTGTCTGCACTAGTTACTAATTTATAGTCATTAATTTGCTCTTGTGTGACTGACTTCAGTGTAGCTTCAAAACTGTGAACATATGGATTCACTCGATGCAGCATGTCTTGAAGAGCAAAGAGGGCATTATTAAGGTGAGGAAAGTTTTCATTTCTAATATTTTCCTGGTCTTCATAATCAAAAACAAAATATATCTGAAGAATCTTGAAATCATTTTCAGGTAACAACCTCTCCGGGGGACACCACCTTGACGAAGCACTGTCCGTGCGGGTGGAGAGGCTTGAACATCCGTGGGAAGCTGAGGGCTATACCGAAGGTAGAGGACCTACTGCTGGAAAGATCTAAGCTAATGGATGAGACTAAGAGTGTCCCACAACGTCCCATCTTCCTTATCCTCTGCCAGTCCTTTCCCATTTCCCTTCCCAACCCAAGGTGTGATGCGATCCGTGCGTGGCACATCGGTGGATGTGTCTCGAACGGAGCCTCAGGAATACCGGGCGACCTCCCTGAGTAAGTAGCCTTGCACCGCGCGGGGTTATCATGGTGTGGACCATATAAATCCCCAAATCTCGTGGGACTAAGATGAACATGGAGAAAAAAATTATTTTAAAAGAATCTGAGGGGCAATCTGAGACCTCAGATACTCAGACAATGGGATCAGGACCGATGGAGTGCACTCCTACTTCTCAGTCAGGGTCTAGACCTGAGCAAGAAGTTGGAACTGTAACAGGGAAGTTGGACCAGATTAGGATTAAGGCCTTGTCTGGGGCTCAGAGGAGGAAACTTCTCAAGGAACAGAAACAAAAGGAAGGAAATGAATGGCTTCCTAAACATAAGTGGAGGGAATCAAAAGGGCTTGAGCCCAAGACCCCAAAACGAAACTGCCTCAGATCGAAGGAGGTACACAGACCCCCTCGACGTCAAAGACAGGTGGCAAGAGGGTTAGGGAGGAATCTAAGACTCCCTCCTGTCTGGACAAGCGTGATCCTAAAAGGCTGATGCAGGAAATAGGGAAACAGAATAAAGTACTGCAGTGTCGGTCTTTAGAATGGCGATTGTCCAAGAAGGAGCCCACTGGTAAGCATCACCTCGCAGCACGAGGCGCTCTTGCAGATGGCCCTCTTTGAAGAGTTTGGGGGGGGGGACGCTGGTCCAGGACCCAAATTCAGGAGGGTCTATCTATTTTGCGGTGCCCTCATTTTTGTCTGCGAGGGGAGTACTCAGCAGAATGGCTTAAGTACAAGGTGCCCATGATATCCCCGTGGGAGGATGAGAAGCTGCTGGTCAAGACAGCAGCCGAACTCTTGAAGACCGCAAAGGTATCAATATGGGTACCAAAGATCCTTAAGGATGTCTCCCCAAAGACTCTGTTCGAGAAAATAAGGGTCCAAAACCCAAAAGTATCGACAGAGGATTAGAGGGTAATTAACCAAAAGGTCGTGCGGAAGGACGAACCCTGGTGGTGGAGGTCGGAGAGAAGTCCCTGAAGGCATTGCGAGAGCAAGGCCTGAAACTGTTTTTAGGGTTTTCGCAGGTCGCCGTCAGGGTAATCAAAGACCTTAAAGGCAATAATGGCAGCAAGATGGGGACTGGAAGTGCTGCAGATAAACCTGCAACACAGTAAAGGGGCCACTGCTGCCCTGAGCCGTCGCCTGGGGAGACAGAAGGTGGACGTGGCCCTGGTACAAGAACCCTATTTATACAAAGAGGGTGTATCGGGCCTCGGAGGTACTGGAGGTAAGCTGGTTTATGCCAGAAATCTAAAAAACTCCAGAACATGCATTTATGTTAGAAATGGAATACCTTTCATACCAATGATGGAGTTTTGTTCCAGGGACCTGGTGACCATCAGGATGCAACGACGTGAGGAAGGTATCACGAGAGAAATTGTTTTGGCCTCAGCATACCTTCCTTTGGAAGTGAGGAAACTGACAGAAGCCTGCCATCGGCAAGGTGACAAACTGGTGGAGGGATGTGATGCCAATGCCCACAATGTATCGTGGAGCAGCAAGGACCAACAGTAGAGGTGAGCACCTTCTTGGATTTCTCCTATGTTACAACTTGGAGATCCTGTATAGGGGTGATGAACCTACATTCAGGAATAGTAGAAGGGAAGAAGTAATTGACATAACTTTTGGTTCCATGATGATGGGAAGTTACGTCAAACAGTGACAGGTGGTCCTGGAGCCATCCTCATCAGATCATATGTATATTAAATTCAAGGTTGAAATGGGAACCAGACAGACCATGGCCTATAGGAACCCCAGGAAAATGGACTGAGAGGTATATAGGAAAGACCTTGACTTTAGCCTATTGGAAATTAAAACTTCGATAAGGAATCCAGCAGAGTTTGAGGAAGTAGCAGAGGCCGTAACCTCTGCTATAGTGACCTCATACCAGGACAACTGCTCAATTACCAAGAAGTGCACAAATAGGAGTGTGCCTTGGTGGAATAATAATGCAAAGGAAACAGATACAAAGACTGGTTACCTTGCGAGGCGCAAAGGACAATGGGCAAAGTATCGTGAGGCCCTTGTCAATTACAACCTTGCCATCAGACGGGCAAAGGAGGCATTCTGGAAAGTATTCTGTGAGGAAGTGGAGGGCACGGCTGATCAACCGAGACTTCATAAAATCCTCACTAGGGTACCAACTAATCCAGGAGGAACATTGAGGAAGGAGGATGGGGAGTATACAAAGACAGCACATGAAACGCTGGAACTGCTTCTCAAGACTCACTTTCCTCAATATACTCTGGGGGATAACTCAGACCAAAATGCGATTTCTGAGAGACAACGGTTCTCAGGTATTCGCAAAGAGGACTGGGATTTGGACAAGGAGTGTGTCGATCTCAGTAAGGTCCGATGGGCGGTGGGAACATTTCAACCGTTCAAGTCACCTGGCCCCAATGGAATCTTTCCAGCTCTCCTGCAACAAGCGGAAGAAAATCTTATTAGATTCCTATGCAGGTTATTCAGGGTTAGCCTAGCAGCAGGAATCATTCCCAATGCCTGGAGGGCAGTGACGGTTGTCTTCATTCCTAAACCAGGAAGAATTGGTCATACAAAGGCCAAGGATATGAGACCAATCAGCCTGTCCTCCTTCATTCTTAAGACATTGGAAAAGCTGGTTAATGTGCATGTTGGAGAAAGGAGGTTAAGTAGGGCTTCTCTACATTCTATAAGCCAGGTAAATCGTGTGAGACAGCTCTCCACCAACTCGTTGGGAAGGTGGAGAAAGCACTTCACTTTCAGGAAATAGCCCTTTGTATCTTCCTGGACATCGAGGGGGCTTTTAGCAATACGACCTTCGATTCCATGGTTAGGGCAGCAGAGGTGCATGACTTAGGGACCACTATATGTAGGTGGACTAGGGCCATACTCCGTGGAAGAAAGGTAGAAGCTACCATGATGAATGAAAAAATGGTAATCAACACCACTAGGGGTTGCCCGCAAGGAGGTGTTCTTTCCCCTTTATTGTGGAATCTAGTGGTGAATGATCTCATTGGAGAATTAAACTCTAGGCAGTACTTTTGCCAAGGATATGCAGATGATCATGTCATAGTAATACTTGGCAAATTTGCTGACACAGTAAAGAATATGGCACAAGGTGCGTTGGACATTGTGCTAGACTGGTGCAGAAAACAGGATCTGGGGGTTAGTCCTAAGAAGACTGTTGTTGTACCATTCACAAAAAAGCACATCCAACATTCAAGTTGGAATCTAAAGCTTTTCAATGAAGCGCTACCTGTGAAGGGGAAATATCTAGGGATTACCCTAGATGAGAAACTGACATGGACCCCTCACATCAGGAATATTTGCTCCAAGGCAAAAGGTACTCTTGTGAGTACCAGGAGAGCTTGTGGCAAAAATTGGGGCCTGAGCCCCAAGGGTATGCACTGGATATACCCCACAGTGATTAGACCCAGGATCACCTATTGGGCGGTCGTGTGGTGGAAGAAGGTAGAACATCATGTTGCTGCTAAGGAGCTTGGTAAGGTGCAGAGATTAGCCTGCTTAGCCATAACAGGCGGAATTAGCAGCACACCAACTGTTGGGATGGAAACCATGCTGGATATGCCTCCATTACACCTTTGGGTCAAGATGGAGGCAATGGCTGGTGCATACAGACGCAAATCTGGCAAGAACACACTAAAGTAGTGAGTGAGGTAAATATAGGAAAGGTTGGGGAAATGCCAGCCGACTACATTATAACCGCATACTGCTTCAACAAGCCTTTCAATATAACAATTGGAACGAGGGAGCAGTGGGAGAAAATAGCTAGACACCGTACAGGGGATATTGTCTGGTTCACTGACGGGTCAAAATCGGACCAAGGCGTTGGGGCCGGGGTATACGGGGTGCAGCCAAGACTGGAGGGCGTCATCTCTCTAGGGAAACTGGCCTAAATGTGAAATCACTGCCATCAGTGCGTGTGTGAAGGAGAATTTGCGTAGGCGCTACAAAGGTCGTAGCATCTATATCTATTCAGACAGCCAGGCAGCCCTGAGATCACTGGCAGCTCCTGCAACAAGGTCTAAAATTGTTGCAGAATGTCACAGGGTTCTGGTGGAGCTAGGGGAAAGCAATAGAGTAAACATATTGTGGGTCTCTGGCCACTCGGGGATCAGTGGCAACGAACATGCCGACAGATTAGCCAGGATGGGGGCAGAGACTCCATTTATTGGACCGGAACCTGTCCTGACAATCACCAAGGCAATGATCAAATTGGAGCTATGTAACTGGCTCAGAAGACAGAACATAGAATATTGGACCAAAGTCTACCAAGAAATACATGACAAGGTAATGATGCCAAAGCCATGTTTTAAAAGAAGCTCTGCAATCCTGGGTCTGAACAGGAGAGAGATTAGACTCATGGTTGGATTGCTGACAGGCCATGGAAATTTCAAAAAACACCTACATACAATGAGAATAACTGAAGAGGACCCTAAATGTAGGATCTGTGATGACGGTTATGAAACTGCATCACATCTAATCTTCGAATGCATTGCATTGGAGAATAAAAGGCACAGAATATTTGGGACAACCAGACTCGAAGAAATTGTGTCTAATAAAGAACTGGTAAAGGGACTCCTGGCACTGTTCAAGGGCATTGGTTGGCTTTACTAGATATACAGGGAGCGATACCGCACAATAAACTTAGTTTCGGTGCGGACAGTGGCGGATTGGACCAAGACTGTTTTGGCTTCCCTGGAAAAATCAATTCAATCAGGTAACAAAGCTCTGATAAGGTGGTAAACCTGGCCATGAATCTTAAAAGTAGGTATGAATGACCCTTCCATTATTTGTTTCGCTCCAAAAGATGTCATTTGGAATGCACTATTGTACGCACGGACATTATCCATAAATTGTTGTGAATGTGGGTGGTCACCATTCAGGAGAGATTTTAAGATCTCGGGTGGGTTCTGAAAGAAGTCAATGTGCACTTTCCCGCTCGAGCAACACATTCTAGCCGTTTATTTTCGCCATTTCAGAGCCTCACAAAATTTACATTGTACCGCCATTTCATCAATTGAAGCAAACGTGGCGTAATCAACTATACGATTATATTTAAATGCACTTTTTTCTTTATTAGTCCAAGGACGTTAGGCGTACTGCGCACTACTGCACCATGTTCTCCTAAATCTTTGGGCAAATGTAGCGAGTGTCGGAGTCCACGCTGCGTCAACGTTTCTGCGGCGCTAGATGTTGTATGGCGGTCACGTTCACCAATTATCCGCGTTACCCGATCATCACTGCTATCGAGAGACCTTGAAGAAACTCCGCGAAGACGCTCAGAAATTCGGGGGGTTTCTCTGTGTGTGATAGGATATGAGGAGCGAGACAATAGATGACGTATCTGATTATTGTTACGGCGCACCTCGCCAATGGAAGGAATTTTCAGAGTCACTTTTATAATCATGTACTCGAGCTGCAGCAAGTTTAGCCACACGTTCTGCGTTGGATTCTTCTGACCTCAGACTCCTCATTTTTTAGCCGCTCTTGTGTACTGCGAGAGATTTTTACCTCTTAGATCTTGCCATGTATGATCTTGATGTTCCATAACTGTACGATCGTTAATGGATTTCTCGGACAGCACAATCCTTTGCTTTCTAGATGCTAGTGTCTGTTTAGAAAGACTCGAATGTTTTGTAGACATTTCTTAATGTACTGTACCTAAACACACCGAAATCACGAATCAAATTACACACACTGTATTGTCTTTGCAAAGAATTCTTATATAAATGAAAACAATCGAGAATCACGAAGGACTGTCGTCATGTATTAAACATAAATGAAACCTTCAGAAAAATCAAATGTTGAGTTTTTGAAATACAAAACGACATCAGTAACTCTGTTCAATGTTTGTTGGTATTCTTAGAGATTAGATTGCAGCGCTTAATTCTGTCACAAACGCACGGTTCTTTGCTGTGCTACGCCATTCTTATTACGCAGCATCGGCATCTATTAGATCTTTGGTGCACTAAAGCGCCTCTGCAGCTAGTAAAAAAAAAAAATATATGTTTTTTGTTTTATACCTGGGTTAAATTTCACTTGCAGTGGCAGCGGTTCAGTATGTTAACGGTGGCAACGAAATATTCGCTTTAGGAATCATTAATTTACTGATCGGAAAAACATTAATTATTTATTTATCAACTCACATAATTAGTCCCTTCATTGTACGTGATTTTTCAAAAAGGATTAAACGGCATTTGCCAACATCAATACAGCACACCGCTGCCGTAAGGAAAATCGTAGCCCTTGTTTCAGTGTATTTCACCTTGGTTATGAGAATAAAAAACGCAGCATCGCCATCTATTAGTCAGAGCCTCTGTCGGATCTTTGCTGTACTACGCTGCAATTCAAGTAACTACAAATTACGATATCTTTTCTTGCCCTGATGCGATTTGGATGAAATCAGGCTTATATGTTGCCTCAAGGTACTCTCAGTTGACCTATGGAAGTTCGTATAGTACTCTCGGAGATTTGTTGCACTACACCATACTCATAAGCATAGTATACACATAAAACTTCAAATTACGATATCTTTCCTCCCTCTGATCCGATTTTGATGAAATGATGCCTATGTTACTCTCCAAACTATTCTCAATTTAACAGTGGAAACCCACGAAAGTTTGCGTAGTACATTTGGAGATTACCTTCAACAAATAGACATACACAATGGCTTTTAAACAGATGATTAAATTATATCTTTATTTTCTTTGATCCGATTTTAATTATTGAAGCCTTTATGTAACCGCACGATATGCTCAAGTTGTGTGAAAACCCTATGAATATTCAAGTAGTTTGAGATAAACGTGTTCAAATTACGATATTCTTTTTTCCGTGATCCGATTTTTATGAAACGAAGTCTATATGCTGTCCAGAGTTACGCTCAAGTTACCTGCGAAAACCCCATGCAAATTCGTGTAGTAGTTCTGGAGATAAGAGGTTTTTGATAGTTGTAAAATAGACGCGACGGTTACTGAAAACACTTAAAATTACAATCTTTTTATTCCGTAGTCAGATTTTGATAAAATTATGCCTTTATGTTGACACAAACTTTCTCGTGTTTCCTGTGAAAACCGCATAAAGATTCGTCCAGTAGTTTTCAAGATTGAAGGGAACAGCGACAGACCTACATTTACAGATTATTATTAGTATAGATAAATTTGTTCAAGCATCAGGTTTGTACAAACAGCTTGATGATCGAATTTAGATTATACATGCTTGTGCAACCGTTGAAGCCGTTAAATGTTACTTCCAGTCCTGACGACTTCGTATGATAGTGTTAACAAAGAATGCTGAATGACGGCAGTCAAGTGACGTTAGTATTAGCCAATCGCGTGACAACGCAACTGTTTTGTCACGTAATCTTCGTTTTACGAGGGCAATTACTCCTACTGAGGGGACAAGGGTACATACAAAAACCTGCCAACCATAGAGCAGAAACAGCATTATTAACTTCATAGTATGCTCGAAGCGCTAATCATGTCATTCTACCTAACATTAACATCTTGGCAAAGATTTTCTACTGCGTTCTTGATGTTACCAACATAATCATGCGAGGCCGCTGGGGCGGAAAGTAAAATTTTACCGTTGAAGCATGTGTATGCTAGACCGTGTGTATTAACAACGAGGCTTGTACAAAATTGTATAAATGATTTGATAGAGGTGATTTTTATTTGTGACTGCTAAGTTACTTTCTGTACAAAAATCTTACTGTCATGTAGGGTACGTCAAAGTATACAATATGAGAAGAAATGCAACAACAATTTCATTCATTATAATCAAAGTTTTTGCAACGAATTAAAGAAATAAAAATGAAACATTGCCTCAGACATTTTTTCACGTTTAGCTCCATGCATTTCGAGAAATGAATTCTGATTGCAAGTTACTAATATTCACTAAAGTATTTTATACTAGTATTGTTCGCCTCTAAAGGACTGTTGTATTTTTGAGATAATACAACAAATATAAAATTGCACAGAAAAATCAGATGTTCTTTACACTTTGTTGTTAGGAATTGTATTATAGCCTATCCACTTTAAATTAACGTTACTGTAACTCTTTAAGTTTGCTGGAATGATAAAACATTCATTTTGTGCTGTTTTATATTGGGTTATTATCTCAAAAAACTTCAGCCCAAGAGAGGTAGACCAACACACTTGCAAACATGTGACAAAATACTTAAGTAAATATTTGAACTAGACATGCTAAGCCAGAATAATTTACTAACTGGTATAGGGTTTTATTATTTAAAAACGACAGCGGGCGGAAATAGTATTTCCATTTGTTTGAATACTCTATTGAACACGATTAGGCCCGGGTTTCGTCTTTCATTATATTTGTGGTAAAATTTTAAAATCGACAATACACACCAAGTAGGCAATGTTGGCAACAGCTGTCGAATCCATTGACTTCTCGAATCGCGGGAATAAAGCCAACCAACCGTGGCGAAGTTTGAAATAGCTAATGACATTTTTAGACGTCGAAAACTGTTTTCTGTTCATAATAAACATTATTTTGAAAATACGCATAACTTAGTTTGACACATTAAAACTGATGCGGAATATGATGTTTTCAAATGTTCAAATATTTGTAAATCTATAGGACACAACTGCGTGGTTATTAGTCCGTAGCTTACAAACTACTTAAACTAAGTTGAACTAACCTATGGACAACACACACGTCCATGCCCGAGGGAGGATTCAAACTTCCGACGCGGGAGGCCTCGCGATCCGCAACGTGGCTCTCCAGACCGCTCGGCTACTCCCGCGCGGTGATGTTTTCAATGTATACGAGTGAAATAGAAACAGTCTTAGAAAACGTTACTACAAGAAAAACTCGTATTTTAAAGGAACGAATGACGTAATCAGTTCTGCTGCTCATATTCGAAGATAATTTGTGCTGAAGACCATTTTAGTTTACTGAGATCAGTCTTTTTTACTGTTGGCATTAAATCATAAAAATATACTTTTTTTATAAACTGCACGAACTTCACAGCACTAACACCCCCACTCTCCTCACCATTACAGGGAGGTACAAACTACACTAGTTGAAAGCCATTCATTTGTCTCCAAGCGCTGCCAACGTTATGCTGCCCGATGACGCGTGCGCACAAAGTATTTCTGTAGGTTACAAACATTTAAAATACTTTCCACTGAAAGATACGTAAAGGAAAGGAGAGCTGTCACACCCATGTAACAAATGGTTCTCAGTGATCTCAACTATTAACACTGGATACACAACTGTAGTGGTTATGATCTGTGAAAATCGTGACGGTCTATTATAGTTATGTTGACAACTCCGTACGCCTAGGGCGGGTTTTTATGACACTCGTGTCCTCTAAAAATAAGCTATGAACAATTAATTACTTTAACAAATACATAATGGTGAACTTCGTGTCGCTTATGGTTGTAGAGAAGTCGAAGGAAAGAATGTGGAGTATGTTTCATTTTTATTCAGAACTAGTGTCGCGCCGCGGCGGAGTGGCCGAGCGCATTGAGGCGCTATGTTCCGAAGCGCGAGGTCGTTCCCCGTCGGGGTCCGAATCCCCCCTCGCGCATGGATTTTGTGCTGTCTTTAGTGTAAGTTAGTTTATAAGTAGTTTGTAAGTTTGACTGATGATCCCGCAGTTAAGTCCCATAAGCTTAACAAACATTTGAACATTGAACTAGTGTTGCTATCACATTTTATTTAATGAGTAAGTTGTACTGCTGTAGACGGTATTTTTCGTGTTCAGTTTTTGACTCTTGTCTATACTGTTTTCCGTTTGAGCTCACAGACTGGATATGCAAACTGTGTGGAAAATCACTTATATTCCTCGAATCTGTCGTTATTACATCTTTATTTATCATTAAATGAAAAGTGGGAGAGAAACTAGTTCTGAATAAAAATAAAAATTAAATATACGTTTTACACAACTCATGTCTTTTTCTAGCGTTTCGTTGCAGGAGTACATGTCTAAAATATTTTGTAAATCGTATTCAGATTTTTATAAAAGGTGTTGCCCGTTGTATGTGAGTTAGTTTCTGTGAAAGCAAGTAGTAGAAACGACAATAATTACAGAATGTTAAATTCTTTGTACACACATAATACTGACAACTGTGTATAGTGTAACAGATACACGTTCACAAGTAATGCGTCGAGCGTCATGTCAAAACATTTACATGAACATCGCATTGTTGTTTACAAAATAAAATTGAAAGATGTATTTTCTTCGCTCAGTCAGCGACACTGCTTATTGGCGGCAATACACGAATTTCCGATACCACCCGTCGGCTTCGAACAATGACAAAATAAATTATTCTGGGACGTCACGTCCGTGATACTTTCGATACGAGGAATGCTTTGCAGTAAACAATATTGAATGTAAAAACCAGCTTTTTTTACGTGGGAATATACAAATGTGTATATGATTTAAATACTTCAAATGAAATTTTGTAGCATTAGGTACATAAAAAAACCACAGCAAATATCTTGATGATGGGTAAATTATAGTGCGTGATGTTGGTAGGCTAATGTGATACGAACATAAATTATGTTCATATAACTTTTGGGGTTTCTGGATGTGAACACATTAAATTGAAACAAATGTAGTTATTGAAAATATAAGACATTAATACTTAACACGCGGTGTAAATAAGTCATGGAATGAGGGAAGTGGGTTTTTGGGTGGAGACAGACTAAATTGAAAGATAAACAATTGTTGAAACATATTTGTGAACTAAACTGCTGCCTATATTTATGAAATGTATAGTCAGTAGAGGTAAGGAACCTAACCTATTTTTCGTATTATTTGAGTATATTGTCGGTTTTATAATGTTATCAAATGAATGGATTACAGTGAAATAATCACACCAATATAGAGACACGCAAAATTAAAGAAAAAATAATAAAATTAAAAGAACCTAAAGGAAATTAGGGGGTTTTGGGTTGGGAAATACATTTAAAAAAAGTAAAAAATGACAGGACACAAATACAAATTAATAATCGAAAAAAAAGCTTTATTAAAAAAATACCGCGAAAATGGCTAATAGATTCGATTACTTAAAATGACCTCTAATATACGTGAAGGGAAACCCACGGTACCAAAATTCCACACTACCTAAACATTGACATACGAAAATCGATCACTAACATTGAGCTCTAATTCACCTCAAATGAAATCCAGGATACTAAAATTCCACCCTAGAAAAGGAAACAAACGAAAATCGGTGACAATCCCTACAATCGAGCTCTAATACACCTAAACTGAAAACCACGATACCAATATTCGATGCATCTGTAACAAATATACGAAAAATTTTAAACATGGCTACAGTTCAGAAATCCAAAATGGAACAAACTTTCAGCCAAGCAGTTGCTTAAAATGGTTTATATACATTAACTTTGATCCAGGTTTCGGCAAAAGTAATTTTGGCTTCTTCAGAAGAATTTCGTTTAGCTCCCATTAAAATAGTTAAATAAAATCAAGTGACCAAATGTGTCTGAATCCCATGTCATGGAAAATGTAAAATTTAAAACTAATGTCTGCAACATGAAATTGTGGAGCAAGACCACACGCAGGTCGAGATAACCAGATAAATTTTTTCTGTTAAAGTGCAATTTATGATTCCGCGAATGGTGTTTGACGTGTTGTCCTTAAAAAACATATATCATGGGATACAAACAAATCCGTTTTACGCTGCTCGCAATGATGCCCAGATCAGTGTTGTAAACAAAATCTTACGGGATGCAAGTAGATATGTGGTGTCGCACAAGTCCAAAGTGCGTGCCACCTACTTTCGCCGCGCGCCGCCATGCACGCACGGCGCGGCGTTCTTACGACGTCAGCCACGAGCGCCCTCTGCTACAACTCCGCTCGTGGCCATCACTGAACGACATCGTTCACTTGGGACTGAGATAGGAACCAGTTAACACTTCGGAATCAGATAGGCACCAGAGAAGACTTGGCTATCGGACAGGCACTAGGCAGGCCTCTAGCTCAACTATGTATCAGCATTCTGCAGTACTGATCTATGTAAAACTTAAGTATTGTATACATTCTGTGCAATATATATCTCATTATAATTTACTCTAGTGCTTCTAGTTTCTGCTGTCCCACTGGATGGTCACTTCCTACCTGCACAAAAGTGCATCCTTTATTCCCGTGTCGGTCTTTCTACTCGGCCACCGACACCTACGACGGAAACGAGACACAAAAGTGGCGACGAGGATGGGATACAAAAGGATACGTGTTTCATGACGCTTACTACGATGTCCAGATCGGGTCAATTCGAGCAGGGGATACCACTCGTCGGCTTTGACCCGTGACGTAGGCGTGTTGTGCTGTATGACGTCATTGTGTCGCTGATCCTTCAAATATAAGTAAATAACATTTTTGGAAATTTGTTATTAATTTAATTTATTCGGATGAATTTTACTGTATGTAAATGTCACTTCTAAGTACTTTTCCTCAGCATACTTTGTCTTAAAATGCGTGTTTTTGAAATATCTTTAATGCGATGTTTCATTTTCCCTCTAAATTTTCGTAATAAGTAAGATTAAATACGAAATACGGTACAGTACCTCAAATAAAAGGTTACGCTACGCGATGTTCCTTTCTTACGCTAACTGAGAACAGGCCACGTGATGTAGTCAGCCAACCACAGCACAATGTAATAGCATTAATCAGCGAATAGTAGTCGTTCAATACAACATTTTCCCGCCGCGGTAACATGCAAATACGACTGCCCGAACATTAATCTGGGCAATTCTGTGATTGCAGTAAATAATAGATTTGAATGTATCCTGTGAGATTGTCTTTATTTTATTTTTTATTTTTTTATTATTATTATTAACTGAAACATAAATATTCATATTGTGTTTAAACTCACGCGTTTTTGGAAGCGGTTTAAATTCTATCAAATTGATGGTTTTCCGAGGGCAGTGTTACACGAGGGTTAAGTTGTACAACGCTTCTCGCCGGGCTGCAGTGGTTATGTTGCCATCCTAAGGTATTCACGGCAACTCAGATGATCAATAAATGATTTTTCGTGACAACTGCAATTAAAACGAATATTATTTTTCTGAACGGACAAGGGTACATACAAGAAACTGTCGACCATAGAGCAGGTACAGTATTGAATTTGCTGCGAGTGAAACGAGCAGCAATAACATTTACTATGTAGCTCGTGAAAAATATTAGCGCGTTTCTACACTTCATTGTTCATCTGTCGCCAACATAAGCACTGGAGCCTGGCGAGAAGTGTCGTAAAATTTTACCGAAGAGTGTACAGCAAGCCAGTTTAGTTTATTATTATTATTAATCTCAACATCCTAAACACTGATTTTATTACGATATACTCGATACAGTGATTTAATTTTTTTTCCGTGTGATATTTATTTTCCGCAATTTCATCATATGAATATCTACAATAAATTCATTGTATATATCGGGCATGTAATGTTAGCTTATAAAATTACGTTATTTCCAGAGATATTTATATATCTTTGGTTTCATCAATACTCACTTGTACCGAACCACATACATACATTAATTTATGTCTTTCATTTACCTCCATTATGTCTTTGTTCTTAAGAGCATATATCAACTTCTTTGGTATACGTGCGATAGCCACGCATCTAACGCCTCTGAATACTGACGTCATTGATCAAAGCTGACGGGTGGTATCCCCATCCCGAATTATGCCTCCAGATCAATGTGGTGTTTCTTTCTTTTTTCACGTGATGCAAACAGATACATGTTTTACGTCGCTACAACCATGCCTGATCAATCTGTTGTTAAAAAGAAATCTTACGTGATGCAAACAGTTATGCTTTATGCCGTCCACAACTGTATAAAATATTACCACTGCCATAATTACAATACTATCGGCGATTAGTAATAATCATCGACGTTGGAGCTCTTTTGTTGGTGAACAAACAGATGCTTGAAAAAACATGCATGAACAATGTGGACGCGAGAGAATTTGGCGCAAGGTTGTACAAGCACGCTTGTCCAAGCACGCAGCACGCAGTTCCAATAGAAAAATAATTAGGCCAATATCCAAAACAGCTGAAAACAAAAAGGCGCATTCTTATAGATATTCGTGAATGGCTTCCTTCATCTCCTTTTATACACCTCGCCTCTACCAAGCATGACAAGTAGCAGTAGCAGACACATAATTTGCACTTTAACCTAGTATACAACAAATTACGGTAAGGCCACCTACATTCATAGCATGTCACAATGACTGTAAAGACCTCGACGTCATTGAGACAAGACCTCACTTCCATAATGTTCGTTTGTAAAGAAAGGAACTTACCGAAGAACATGTCGCAGGAGTCGCCGAAGAAATATCTGCGCATGTCTGGTTTGAACGCCTTTTGTAATCTCTGCTTTTGCTATCCGCCGATCTCTTTCTTTTCGGCATATTCCTCGTATAAGTCGATTTAGCTGTCACACCCAAAATTTTCAACACGAAGACACTGCCGCATGTTGTAGCACGACTCTTATGCAGCTATGCGTCTGAGATATTACCCAATGTTTCCGTCAGAGATCTCTATACATCCTGGATGTGTAACCAGAGAGGTTAGAATCTCTGGAGATGCCATAACACTGAAAAATTGAAGCCAGCCTGCGCATTCCGGCATTTGTGTGTGTCCAAAACATTCGTCTTACTGTGTGGTAAAGTAGTTCTAGTGGTTGAAATGTGTCATATCTAACTACTCTTATCTGACCACCAATTTAATGGCTTTACGTAAAGAGGGCAATACTCACACAGGATTTTAATAAGCGAGAAATCCTTGTTTTCGGCACAAAAGTATGCCCCCATGGCTTCAACCAATGCCTGTCGTAACGTAGATAACGTCACATCTCTTGATTCTAACATTCTTGTGTAAAACCCTGGTCTACTTCCACATAAATACACTGTTACATTCTTTAAATAGCGCGCAAGAAAAATGAACACCTAAACCTTTCAGTTTTTGATCTGATTACTCTTATACTATTACTAGGGACATGTCTCCCTATGTAGGTCGGTACTAACAAAACATGTACGCATTTGGGAAAAAAGTTTGTGAAAGAAATCTGGCAAATAAATCTCGCAGCAACGAATTACGCCTTTCTTTTAATGATTTCCACCACAATTCGAGCATCATTTCCGTGACACTCTCTCCCCCCTATCTTGATAATACAAAACGAGTTGCCCTTCTCTGAACTTTCTCTAAATCGTCCGTCAGTCCCAGTTGATGGGCTACCTATAGCACGGAGCAGTACTTCAAAATAGGACGAACAGGTGTGATGTAGGCAGTTTCTTTAGTAGAACTGTTGCGTCTTCTATCCTTTAGTTCGTCTTCCCTAAAATATTGTCGTTGTGTTCTTTCCAATTTAAGTTGTTCGTAAATTGTAATACCTAGGTATTTAATTGAATTTACGGCCTGTAGATTTGACTGATTTTTCGCGTAAATGAAGTTTAACGAATTTCCTTTAGTGCTCATATTGATGATTTCACACTTATCATTATTTAGGGCCAATTGGCAAGTTTTGAACCATACATAATCTTATCTAAATCATTTTGCAGTTGCTTTTGATCTGGTGACTTTACTAACCGATATATGGTAGCATCAGCCGTGAACATTCTAAGAAAGCTGCTCCAGAATCGTTTATAACTAAGGAACAGCAGGGACCCTATAACACTTCCCTATACTTTGAGTATAGAACTGCAGACAGCATATACCATCACGACACTTCCACTGATTTGTGTTATTCACTGCGACAACAGCGCTCCAAGCGGACGAAGGGAAGAAACAGATCCGCCATGGGTCCCGCCGAATCCACCGGGTAGTGGGAGTGAGTGCCACTGACCTCTGATGCTTACTGGATTGATAATGGAAGAAATTAACAATAAAGATGCGTTCATAGGATCTGTCAAGCTACAAAAATTACACCATAAAATGTGGAAAGGTATTGTGAAATTTTGAAAAAAACGGGGGTAAGGTGTAGGGGAAGACAGATAATCCACAAAATTAAGAACAATTTAAAGGTAATAATGAAACTGAAAGGCCAACAATAAAAGCTCAATTTAAAAGTGAAGTACCATAAAGATGTTACATTTTCCCATTGTTCTTTAATTACATCGAAGAATTGGTGAAAAAACCGAAAAAAGAATAGGATTAAAAATCAGTGTGACTGGATACCAGTGATGAGGTTCGAAGATGACATTACTGTCGTCAGTGAATGTCAACGCTTGTCTGTCTGTAAATCTATCGGACCGAACTGCGTGGTCATCAGTCCGTAGCTTACAAACTACTTAAACCTAGGTAAACCAACCTACGGACAAACACACATACCTATGCCCCAGGGAGGACTCGAACCTCCACTGCGAGCAAACACGCGCTCCACAGCGAGGTGCTTTAGACCGCTCGGCTACTTCACCGCGGCTGTCAACGCTTGGTGGAGTAGCCGAGCTCTCTAACACTGCGCTATGGAAGCATCGTCTATTCTTCGGCTCGACCGTCCATACTGCGCCGCCTTAACACAATCCACCACCAAGGGATCCGTCTGGCGACGGGGGCGTTTTACACTAGCCCTGTTGAGAGCCTCTATGCCGAGGCTGCCGAACTACCTCTTTCTCGTCGTCGGGAACTCCTGCTTAGCCATTACGCTAGCCATTTGTCATCCATGCGAGGACACCCAACGTATGCTGGTTTCTTTAATGACTCACTTGACGGTCTCTTTGCCGTACGCCCGTCTGCTCTGCTACCACCGGGAGTTCGCTTGCGTTCGTTACTTGGTCAGCTCGGCGTTACAATGCCTGCTACTTTCTCGACTAGAGAGCCCGTCTCCACTGTGGCTAAGCCCCGAAGTTCGTGTTAACTTGGACCTTCATTCTCTTCCAAAGGACTCCACACCTAGTTTTGTTTACCGGAGAGAATTTCTCGCACTCCGGTTCAAATTTGAAGACAATTTGTTCATCTACACTGATGGCTCAGACAAACCAGGGTGTTAGGTGTGCCTTTGTGCTTGGCAACGTCTCGTTTAAACATCGTCTTCCTGAGTGGAGTTCCAATTTTACACCTGAGCTGTATTCATTATATCAAGCCACCCGATACGTCCGGCGAAACTCGCTCAATAAAAGTGTCATTTACTCGGACTCTAAGTGCTCTTTTGAGCCTCCGCACGCTATATCCTGTCCATCCCCCGGTACAAAGCATCCGCAATTGTCTTACCTCTCTTTCAGCGAGCGGAACTACTGTGACGTTTCTGTAGGTCCCTGGTCACGTGGGAGTGTTGGGGGAATGAGTTTGCGGATACGGCTGCCAAGGAGGCAGTTCTCCTCCCGCGGCTGTCTACCTTTTCTACTACCTCAGATGACCTTCGTGCTGGTGTCTCCCAGCGCATTATCTCTCGTTGGTATTTACATTGGTCATCCCTGTCAGGGAACAAATTGCGAGCCATTAAACCTGTGCCTGATCTCTGGTCAACGTCATTTCGACCCTCCCGCCGAGAGGAGATTGTTCCGGCCCGGCTTCGTATTGACCACTGCCGTTATAGCCACCAGTGTTTACTACTTGGTGGTTCTGCTCCCTTATGTGAGCACTGTGATGAACCTCTTACTGTGTACCACCTTTTAGTGCAATGTCCGTTTTTAATCGTCTACGTCATAATCTATGTTTACCATTTGAAATGTCTGATATTTTAGCTGATGATCCGCATTCTGCTGACAGGGTTTTACTTTTTATACATCGTGCAATGTGGCAAAAGCCATTTAAGTTGTAACGCCGGTTCTATTTTACTATGGCAGTGTTGGTTGGGCGCTAATGACCTAAGTAGTTTTGTGCCATAAAAAAAAGCTCTCTAACAGACATTTCTGTGGAGTGCATGGCTGTACCCCGCGGGGGGTGGGGGGTTCGAGCGGTGGCGGACTAAGGCTGTCGGAGGCCGGGGTCGGCGGCATAACAAAATGAGGCACTCCGTCCACTTGTAAATACATGTTACTATAAAAAATAACTTTTGAGGTTTTGATGCCCTCCCAGGACAAGAGGCACGGGACAGTCTAAAAATATAGCTTTCCAGATATGTAAGCCCCAGAATGGGAGGAAAAGAGGGGGCAAAAAAAAAAAAAAAAAAAAAAAAAAAAGAAAAAGAAAAAAAAAAAAAACAGAAGAAAAAAAAAGTGTTTTCCAAGTGTTTGGAAGCCACCCTCCCCAAGACGAAAGACTCGGGGCGGTCCGCTTCCTCCGCGCCCCCCCCCCCCCTCTTTGACCCGCCCCCCTCTTTGACCCACCCTGTCAAACACTGGGTTCGAGTCCTTCCTCGGGCGTGAGTGTGCGTGTGTTCCCCTTAGCATAAGTTAAAGTAGTTTAGGGACTGATGACCACTGCAGTTTGGTCCCATAGCTTTACAAACATTTGAATGTAAACAAATAGTACAGAACCCATCGAATTTAACGAACCATGTAGTGAATACAGACTACGAATTGATAGTGAGCCGAAGAAATATGAAATCAATGGCTATTATTTGAAATGGTATTTGCAATCAATGTAACATCAAGTTGTGGGCAACAGATTAACGAAGTGAAAGGATTCTGCAACCTTAGAAGCAAAATAAGACAGATGCGATGAGGACATGAATCAAAGTGACCATTCCCGGCCAAAAATAATTCTTCTAGTATAATAATCGGCTTTAATCTCAATAAGAAATTTGTGGGAACGAACGTTTGGAGCACAGCGTTGTACCAAAGTGTGTCACAAACTGTGGGACAGCCGGAACAGAGAAGAATCGGAGTGCACGAAATGAGGTGCCACAAAAGGATGCTGGAGACTGTGTTTACCGATAGGATACGGAATGAGGCAGCTCTCCGCAGAGCCGGCGAATAAACTGAAGCAAGGAAAACACTGACAAGTAGCAGGGACAAGCAGACAGGGTGGTGCAGTTGACCGAGTCCAGAGAGAAACGGCAGGCAGGGCTGTTCTGCGCCGCTGCTGCACCGCCCTCTCAATTGTTTGACGTCCAGCGGACCGTCGGTTCGTGAAATTAGGGTCCGCTCAGAAGGCCGCGAATTCTCGGTGGCGCGGAGGGTGGGGCAGGAGCGTCAGAAACACCGTGGGACAGGTGTAATAGCAGACGTGGAGTGCGAACGGCCGCGAGCACCGCAGTAAAGTACCATAGTGCGCGCGGCTAGTCCGCCGCGGGTAGGACAAATACGAGAGAGGAAATTAGTGGTCTCTGGCACTGCCATTGTTCACCCTGCAGTTAAGCTGCTAGTCATGAAAAACTACTCGCCTATTCAGAAAGAAAGCAAGTGGTTCGTAGGTAAATATCGAGTACGATTATCGACCATCGCTCAAATTTTCTCCTTTCATTTTCCAGCTTTGCTGATTATGCAAGTTTTGGATGCCTTAGCTGCTACAGAACCATT
Source organism: Locusta migratoria (assembly GCA_026315105.1). Taxonomy (NCBI): domain Eukaryota; kingdom Metazoa; phylum Arthropoda; class Insecta; order Orthoptera; family Acrididae; genus Locusta; species Locusta migratoria. The sequence goes on along the minus strand of CM048748.1, from coordinate 443,236,671 downwards.
TCATTCCTGACTTATACAGATGTTGGTGCGTTTACAATGGTGTGAATTAATGTATGTCAATGAATCAACTGAAGTATAAGAAGCTGCTGATTGATTATACAGTCACGTGTTGAAGGTGACATTAAAAGATCCGGTCGTTCATTACGAACGTTTGCTTGCTGCAAATAATTTCATTGCATTGGAATCTTCACCAACAATTTCTTGCAAAGCAATGTTGATGGGTGAAGAAATTTACAAACTGAAATTGTTTCTGTCCTTTATGAATATAGGGGTAACGCTGGAGGAAATTTTCAAATACACAGTGGATAAAGGAAAGCACATTCATTCACTCAGACACATGCATAATGCTTGCCACACATTACTCATGCGGCAACACTTGATAGCAGCATCAAAATATTGTCGGTGGCGTTTCGACAAGGGTGTCTTGAAGCACTTATTTAAAGATCAACTATGAACCAAACGAACTCATGTGTAAGGAGGCAGCGGTATACTATTCTTAAGTACCACATGGTGTGTGGCCACGGTGAACTACATAGGATTTACAAAAGGAAATTAATTTAGAATAAGCAAGTAAAGTGTGCATGAGAATTAATATAGAAGAAAGCCAGTATTAGTAAAAGCATGGATGAAGGCCAAGGTAAAGACCGTTACGAAAGCACGTGGTGCGATTGGTCATACCAAGACAGGTAAGATGGAATCAAACCAGAAAATCTGAATTGTTTAGCATACTCGTGGATGCAGATACGACGCGAAAACGCTAGTTAAAAAAAAAGCAAAGAAATTCAAACAGACTAAGTTTACACAAAGGCTGATGGCCCCACAAGAGTATTCCAACTTGAGAAAAAAACTGGACACAAAATCATCACCGGATTAAAAATTCAAATACTAAATTTAAACTGAATTACTCGAGTTTTGTAAATGACGAAACATTTCGCCTCACAAAGCGAAAAAATTACTCAAGAAAACTATCACTGATAAACCAAGACTACCTGATCACAAGAAACAAGGTTCTAACAGCATGCCATCCCCTCAGCATGATTCGACGATGTACGTACTTCGACGGTCGCAGGAAGAGTGAAATCTAAGGCCACGCCAAAAGCCTTCCTCACCACACACCGGATGTAGAGAGCGCTAAAAGCGTCCAGAGCTCGTTCAGAGCATAATGTCTACCAGCCCTCACTACCCGAGGAAGATAGTACCCTCTTCTAGAGCTCCAGAGATGTATCTGGTCACCTCTTTCGACCATGATTATTTTGGTACTACACTAAGAACAGGTCACCTCGCTATCTTGCGAAGTAAGGTTGTCTCTGGTGACCCGGCAGAAGTCAATGCAGACGACATGTGAAGCCATGCGTTCTTAACTAAACGACGCCTAAAGTGCGAAGCGGCGACTGTAAACCATTGCACGGCAGTCAGTATTGAAAACATCAACACACTAGTTCAATTATACTGATGGAAACATATATAAACATTGGGCGTTGATCATCAATAAAATAATTGACATACAAATAGACAATATTAATGGCGGAAAAACACTTAAGAGTAATGAATAACTCAAGATAGAACACGACCACACATTCAGTGGACGTGTTTCAAAACGAACTGTGGACATCCTAAATGAATAAATATTTGTGACTGAAGAACTTGATCACGAAAATGAACATAGTGAAGAGGAAACTTTCAAAAAAGTCGAAGACCACAGATTTTTTTATTTTTTTTATCTATCGGACCAAACTGCGTGGTCATCAGTCCGTAGCTTACAAACTATTTAAACTATGGTAAACTAATCTAAGGACAACACACATACCCATGCCCCAGGGAGGACTCGAACATCCACGGCGAGCAACCACGCCCTCCGCAGCGAGACGCTTTAGGCTACTCCACCGCGGTAGACCACAGTTCCGTAGATGAATATGAACGAGAAGAAAAAAAGGCAAGAGAAGTAGACCGTCTTCTTTTGGATTACAAAGTTAAAGTTGTTAATATCGCACCCCACTTGGACTCTACAAACACTACAGAGAATAGGATGCAGCCGCTTAAAAAGAAGGAATATTTATCCCATTGGGGAGAAGAAATAAGAAAAAGATGGCAATCACTTCGATAAGTACGCAGCAATCTGTTCCTGGACGAATGATCGTTTTGTTGAAGCCCGAGAGAATTATCAACGAGTGACTACAAGGAATTAACAGCAGTGGGCTTTAGTGGCAGATTCAAAACTAAACACGGCATTCATCAGCGAAAACTGACAAAATTTGTTTCAAGAAAAGAAACAGCGTCAATCGCAGAAACCTTGGTCGCTGCAGACGATTTTCCCATCCAGACTAATAAATTTATACCGAATTTTAACAAAGTTTGTTCTCAACATTGCCCAGGCAGGTATTTATTGCAGATTATTGATTTCTATTTTTACGATTCTCTGACAAAATACTTCAATTTTGGTTGTTTTTTCTTTCTAGAATGTCAGTATCTGTCGGCATATAAGAGAGCTCTGGCTATGAAAGGAAGCAAAAATATTTTTGTCGAAAGACACGACATGAATAAATTGGCGCACACTTATACTGCTCAATATGCTCTTAATCTGGGAACGTTCTACCTCAAGTATTCGTTTGTTTACACGAGACAACCGGTAACTTTGGCCTCATAGTTCAAGAAACAGTAAATGAATACGAGAAGAGGCATAAAAAGGTTGTAATAACGTCTTCCAAATCTTGGACGCCAACTCAGAACTATATACTGACTTTCCAAAGAGTTGTTTGAAGTATTGTATGAGTCAATAACGGTTTCTGTTAATTGACTCTTGGGGTGCACAAGCAAAGAATGAAATATACGACGAAGTCTTCCAGGATGACGAGAAATCACCAACATGTACAATTAAACTGATTCCTCCGAAATGTATTCCACTTGTTCAACCATGCGACGGTTATTTTTATAGACAAGTAAAAAACCTGATGAAGCGTCCGCAAAATTCCGCTTGTTCAACCATGCGACGGTTATTTTTATAGACAAGTAAAAAACCTCATAAAGCGTCCGCAAAATTCCGCTCATCTTATTGAAAGACACAGAGAAATCAATACTCCTGAAGATTGTATATTTATACAGTCAAACTCCTTCAGCTGCCACGCCAATTTTTAAGGAAATCATCCGATATGCAAAAGTACGTTTTCAGGCTTTCTAATGAGTTTTCAGGAATGTCAACGAAGTATGTTTTTCAACACATAATTAAAAAAAGAAAAAGAAAGTTGTTCCTGTAAACATTCGTTTATAAATTGTGCAAAATGCCAAAATATTTTTTGTTTTCAATGTTTGTACGATAGTTACCACTCTGGTGCTTACACATAAAATACAAAATTGACAAATTAAGATAAAAGTGAATTAAAAAATTAAATTTTTAATTATCTTTTTAATTTGCCTCCATTAAAATGCAACTGACGTTATTCGACTTTTAAAAAACAAAACATTGAAATTAAAATTTTAAGTAGCTCTGACAGCCATTTTATAAACAAACTAAAATTAGTTATGATTTAATTGATAGCTTAAGTTTTTTAATTTATTTTTAAATTTATTTACAAGTTATAATGTTTAAACAAATAATCAAAATTAAAAATATAAAATTTCCCTGAGGCAGGTTCGAACCCGGATCAGCTACGTCACAGTCCCACATCATATTGTATAAAGTAATCCACCTGGCTGCACCCATCTTCCTTCAACAACTAATAACATGTTCATGAACTGCGCTAAAAACTTTTCTCGGAACTTTCTGGGTAGTGCCCTTTAAGTTTTCCGCGAGAGCACACCATTGATGTATACTGCTAACCTGTACTACTAACCTGCGTAGATGCAGTCCAGAATTCGTGACTCAACTTCTTGTGTACGATCGTCGCGTTGATAGCTCCTGTTTTGTGCGCGGGGCGCAAATTAGATACTCGCCACGATTTATTCTGTCATGATTAATGTAAGACAAAAGGAAAGCTTACAGTGGCTGCTGCTGATGCTTCAGATTACTGAGGGTTCACTTGATCGTGTAGTGGCACCGCCCCCTCCCTCCCACTGTGGGCGCGTCGATGTTTCGGCACCCCCCCCCCCCCCCCGCTCCCGCTCGACTCCAAAGAGACAATTTGGCGCATCCTTGTGAGTAGGGCTTGGGGCAAGCAGGAGTTCTTATATCACAAGCAAAAATTTCTTTCTCTCCAATTAAATTCGCTGTTACATTAGCCAATGAACGACGACTCCGGAAAGTGACGTGAAAACGATATTCACTTGTTCCTTCCACGTCACAGACGCCATCTTGATTTGTCAGATCTCACAGTTTTGGTTTTATAACTCGCAGTAAACCGTTTCAGGGCTATAGCGAATTACAGATGAATTAAAAAAATCATATCTGGATCAATTTATTATAACTAAATGTAATTAAAATCATATTAACATTGAGAAACAAACATATAGGAATTGGTATATAAATCATGAGGAGTAATGGGTATGGTGTTGGATTACGAAGCAATAAGTTCTGTGTTCAAATCTCGTACAAAAAAGATATTTTTTTAATTGTAACACATTGCAGGAGTTATTTATCCACAACACTTTGTGGGATATTCTTATTAACATAGCAGTATTATATTATTCAGTAATCTTATGTGCTGTCTCAGGAGTTAGTGACATCGATTTGATGTTGTGTGACTGAAGAACGGAAAATGAAATTACTGCTGCAAGTGGTAAGATCAGCAATGACATTTTTCTTCCTTCTCACAAATATTTGACTTTCTTCCAAGTATGTTGCGGTTTTCGAGAATATGTTTGGAGACCAAACTATGGGGAAGGTTTAAATTGCTGGTACAGTAACTGAAATGAGTATCAATGACATTTAGGCCTACACTATCCGCTAGTCAGAAAAAATTGGCTATTTATTTCCGAATATCTCGTGATTTCAGAGGGTATGGAGAGGCTGATATTTCTTGTTTCTCCCCAATATTTTACTGCTTAGTTTCGAATATATCGCGATTTCCGAGAGTGTGCTTAGACCGTTATTCCTTAGTTGTCACCAATATTTGGTAGTTTGTTTCTGAATGTCACGATTACAATGTGTATGGTTAACTAAGATCCTAACAGGATAAATTTAATTTCTGTTGCAAGTGTATACAAAATACTCAGAACAAAGTCGTCTGCTGACATCCGTACTGCATGAACGATTTAGATCTTTGCCTAATGCCAACAGGTTCAGGTATTATCTCTGGGAAAGATTTTTTCCTTTGGGATATAAGCGCACGTTGGGGCAAGCACCCCGGTTTGCTCCTCCCCCCCCCCTCCCCCTTGATATATTTTCGTTACAGGAACTGCAGAATGTCTCACCTCGGCTTGTTTGCACTTGCTTCAACTCAAGCTTAGGCGTCGGTCTACAAAGTTTCTTGATTTCACACTTTTGTTCCAAGCTTAAAGCTCCGTAATGTGTTTCTAAAAGATACTGCAAGCTGTTCATTTTGGCCCACTTTAGGTTACGGTAGTAACACTGAAAGTGGGCCTTTGCGGTCGTTTTTGACAGCTCGAAATTTAAATAAAAACAACGGCTTAACTATTCACCTGACACGAAATTTGAATGACCGAATTTGTAGAGAAGAAAATTCTCTGCAACTTTGCTCTCTTATGTTTTTTTTTTTTTTTTTTTTCATATCTCGTATCGTTTCAGAGATATTTGCAAAAATGACGGCGATTTGACGATGTATGTCTGTCTGTAACGTGTCCCCACTTTTTAGGTCGAACCGTTCAACCGATCGGCACCCAATTTTACAGAATTTTTGGCTACCAGTACCTCGCTTCTTCAAATATTTCGGACAATAAATACGTTAGAAATACGAAAAAAAGGCCGATTGTAATGTAATTTTAATTGCATTTAAACCGTTCATCTGACGCTAAAACTGAATAACCGAATTTGTAGAGGAGAAGATTCTCTACAGCTTTGTTCCCTTATGTTTTTTTCATATCTCGTATCGTTTCAGAGATATTTACAAAAATAACAGAGTTTTTACACCCTCCACTGAATTAACGAAAACCAGCCGTTCGCAGATGTCACGTGACATTCATCGCCCAGAATTCTCTCTGGCATAAGCCATGTTGCGTTGCGTATTTGATGATTTTCTTATTTTAACTTTAAGTTTTCATTTCAAAGCAATGGCGCACTGAAGAATTAACAAAAACACGTCGTTCTTCGTACGATACATGATAATCTAGTGTCTACAAATGCCATATTAGCATCAGTTAACAACGGCAATGAATAGTATCAAATTTAAGAACGCAACTTTTAAGTGTTGGCCGTAGCGTAGTGGGCAATGCGTTGGACAACGTCAGTGGTTCAGAATCCGCCACCACCTAAATTTTTTTTCCTAAAAGGGTTTCAGACACTCTTATTAATTTTTTATTGTTTATATTATTATTTTTGTGCAAAATGTTTGCAAAAACTTATAAAACTACAAATCTAAAGTGGGCCGTAAAACACGTTAGTGAGATTTTTTTCTTTGATAATAAACACTATGAACGTATGAATATGCACTTGAACACTAAAACACAGTGACTCATTACACTGTTAAGTGATTGTAACAACATGAATGTGTTACGATGAAGAGACTAGCTACCTTCGGGTCACATGAAACTGTAAGCAGAACCCCCTCCTAACTTAACGCAAGCACAAAGGCTGCTCTCCACCACATCTTGTCAAACAGTTAAACATTTGTTACAATGAAGAGTATAAATATCATTTATCCTCAAAATCGCGAGACACTTGCTGAAACGTCCAAAGATATGTAGCAAATAACCCATTCTTGTGCCCGTATATGTTAAAAAGAAAAATATGTTTAAAAAATTATCAGTCAGTCTCAAAACCACTACCTTCGACGGCGCAACGCGATGCCGCTAACCACGTGGCTATTCTTCCTAAGTGGAGAATAGTGACTTCATCATTAAACGTGATAGGATCTTCTAAAGGCTTTTACAGTTGATGCGTCTTTAATTTATAGTTACATTTTACCAAAAAATGACGAGTTTTTGATGAATCTTCAATGCGAAAAAAACAAATATGAAGGGCGGATGTTGCTTAATGGAGTATTTGCCGATGCGCAAGACGAGATACGCAGTAGTTCCATGTCTTCGGGAACATTCGTGCGTAACCGCCAGAGCTCGAGTAGCCAAGAGCTGACGTCTCTACCAGCTCCAACGCCAATATTAAAGGCGGCGTTTCCCCTCGCCCCTCTCTGCTGCGGGAGCGCCCATATTCTGCCTCCAGGGGGTGCAGAAGAAAATTAGAACCTCAGCTGCACATGCGCATTGCAAAGCTGCGGCTACTGACGCCGATATCAAGCGGCCGCACTAAGACTCGTATACGTGCTGTCTCCGCGCCGTAAAACTTTTATCATGCGATAAAAATACTTTTCATGTGCATATGAATTGATATGATAGAAGAATGGTAAGTTGATAACACTATTTCCTTACTTTTTTTACGACGAACTATTTTCCAGGGACGCGCCGCCACTGAAAGCATATCAGAACAGAAAATACGTTTCTCAGTAAATGTAAATCGCTAAAGATAGCTACTATACATCACTAAGAATGAGTTTCAAAATAATTGTGTAAAACTAGAGAATTATGACGGTACTAACCTCTGGTGAACAGTAACATACGTCGATCGTGCTGCAAGTCTTGGTTGTGGGAAGTGTTCTAGATAAATTCGTACAGCTTCCCTTGCAACACGTTTCACCTCGCCATAAATTAAATGAATGTCGCAGAGTTCAGCGACAGTAAATCTTTTTTCATGCTAACGCTCAACGGACTCGACGACTGTCGCCAATAGGCGTATTGCTATGACTCACCTACGCAAACCGGAGTTCCCTATGTGTTTAGGAATCACGATCGCGAAGTCTATAAGCGCAGTGGTAAGTAATACAAACCGATTGCTTATGTATCTGCACTGCCAAGTGTCATTTATTTCCAAGAACATTTCCGAGAGCTGAACTGTTCTCCCCCCCCCCCCCCCCAACCTTATTTTCTTGGTTTCCCGGGACAGCCGTAGACTTATTTGTTAAGCTCACCGAGATGTCTCTGCTACGTTGACAGCTTATACCGTTTACATCCTGTATCTAGTTAGTGGCGGTAGATGTGTGGTGCAGGGAGTAGGTAATTTATTCTTCTTGGGGAGGAAGTTCAGTGGTCTTCGGGAGGAGGGGAGAGACAGAAAGCGTGAAGAAAATAGAAAAAAATAAATAAAAAAAATGTTCAAATATTTGTTAAGCTTATGGGACTTAACTACGGGGTCTTCAGTCCCTAAACTTACATGCTACTTATGAACTACCTTATACTACAGACGGCCGGCCGCGGTAGCCGAGGGGACTGAGGCGCTCCAGTCACGGTCTGCACGGCCGCTACGGTCGGGGGTTCGAATCCTCCATCGGGCATGGATATTTGTGCCGTCCTTAGTATTAGCTAGTTCATAAGTAGTTTGTTAGTTTAGGGACTGATGACCCCGTAGTTACGTCCCATAAGCTATACAAACATTTGAACATACTAAAGACGACACAAACATCCATGACAGAGGGAGGATTAGAACCGCCGAGGGGGAACGGCTTAGAAAAATCCACATTGCTCACACAGCAACAGAGAGGTCTCGATTAACTACGTATGAGAGGTTTTCCGACTTATGCTGACTGCAATCAAGACAATTATTTTTCACCAAACGATTTTTATGTCTAAAGCAGCTTTCGTGGTTCTGTGGGTTTGTACAGTTCCTTTCGTGTATGTAGATAAAAACAGTTTTCTTAACTTTTTTGTCCACGTTATGTATTTATAAATTGATGTATAGTTTACTCACGGTGTTATTTTCCACTTCCTTATATCCCACTGTTATTTTTCCGTCTTGTGGATTGAGGTTGGTCGGGTTCTAATGTGCCTTTTCGTTTGTACACGGCAAATTTCGCCTCTTTTCTGTCTTTTTCTGTTTTATTTGTTACCACTTCAGTTTTTCTTAACTGAGGTAAAGTTTGCACATCAACCGATTTTTAGTGGAATGCCTTTAGTTTTTATGATTTTACCATAGTGTCACTATGTCGTTTTTGTCTGTTCAACTATTTCAAATCTTTGTAAATCCAATGGAGTTGACTGCTTAGGTTATCAATCCCTAGGCTTACAAACTACTTACACTAAGTTTGTTGTGGCGTAAAATCAGCGCCACACGCCAGACGTAGAGAACGATCGTGTAGAAGGAAGTGATCGACCCAAAGCCAGTCGCAAGCAGGCGCCGCGCATGTTGGAGGGAGTAACCGAAGATACGCGCCCTCTACAAGCGGCTATATCTAGGCCGACATACGTCTGAACGCTCGGCAGTTACTACTCAGGCATACCTCAGTTACTAGTGAGAACTAGTCAGTTCTAAAAAATAAATAAATAAATAAATAAATAATAAATAAATAAATAAATAAATAAATACTCGGCAGCTACGAAGCCAGAAATAGGACAGTACTAAGTTAGAACGCGGCTACGAACTTGGCAGTAACTAGGTCATACAGACGACGCCATGAGAAGCAAGAAGAAACAGACTTATGTTCTTAAGTTGAGTATTGTCAGTTTCAGTCAATAAACATTTTGTAATACTATATCAATGTTTTAGATGACAAAGGATCCTGCACCAGTACCTTTAATGACAACCAGACCGGGACGAGTAAACAACAAAAAGGCGATAACGTCACAACAAACTTAAACTAGGTTACGCTAAGGACAGCGCACACCCTTTCCCGAGGAAGGACTCGAACCTTCTAGGCAATCAACCGGCGCGCTCAACAGCAAGGCGCATGGCAGCGCTGGGCCACTCCACCGCGACTGCTCAACCATTTTTTGTGTGGTTTGTGGGTGTTTCACACGTTTAATTTACTTATTTATATGAAATTGTGTGTGTGTGTGTATCTGTAATTATTAACCTTCCAAGAGGCGCACATATGTGTCAGACACGAGGCGACAAGGTACGTCTCCTTTTCTCGGAAAGTGTGTGAGTCGGAAATTCCCCTCTTTGTATTAGCCTTCTCTTTTAAGATAACTTTTATGTTTGTGTATTTGTAAGGTTTATTACCAAGAGGTATCTGCAAAATACTCGGGAACCTCCTTGGCTGACTAGAAGACATGCTCTCGGAAGGTTAACATTATAGAACAAGATGTGGGAGATGTTTGTCAGATATGTAAATGCAGTTTTGGTTGGTATGTGATAGAGGTGGGGGAGGGTATTTGACTGTTTGTGAGGGAAATGTTCAAATGTTTGTAGAGCTTATGGGATTTAACTACGGGGTCATGAGTCCCTAAACTTACAAATTACTTATGAACTAGCTAATACTAAGGACGGCACAAATATCCATGCCCGAGGGGGGATTCGAAACCACGACCGTAGTGGCCGTGCAGACCGTGAATGGCGCGCCTCAGCCCCTTCGGTCACCGCGTGTGAGGGAAAGTTGACTTTGAGAGTGTGAACTAATTTTATGTTCGTGTTTGTTTTGTTAGATGGTCAATAAACTTGAAAGGTGGGTGGTTTGTTAGATGGGTTTGGTGTTGTAAGAGATATTTTTTTTCTGTTATTAGTTTTTGGCTATGGTAGTTTTCTTGAAGGGTGAGGTGTTTCTTGTTGTTTATTCTTAGGATTTCCATGTCTGAGCCTCTGGTGGCCATTTTATGTTGGTTTTGGTGTACGTTTTCTGCAAAGGATGAGTGACATGTTTTATAATTCCGCGCATTTACATGTTTGTATCTAGTGCGAAATATTCTTTTAGTTTGACTAATATGTCTTCTATCACATGTTTCCTTTAAGCTGGTATATTACTGATATACATTATGGTTCTGTTTTTTCTGTTTTGGAAAACATTTTTGAAGTAAATTATTGGTTTGGAGAGCTGTTTTGATGCCTTGTTTTTTGAAAATGTTAGATTGTGATTGTGTATTTGTGGTCGTGTTATATTTCTGCATTTTTCCTCTTTGTTTTGCTGTTGTATTTGTCTTGCTGTTGTATTTGTCTTGCGTGGTTGTTTGTTTGTTTGGTATTTTACGACTGTGATGGTAGTATTGGCGTGTTTTTTTCTAATTTTATTGTTTAACATTGTTAATATAGTGTCTGTGTCCATTGTTATTGGCTATTTGTACTTTGGTATTTATTTCTGTCAAAAAAGCAGATATTCTTTTAATGCTTTCCTCAATGACAAATTCAGTTTTTCGAAACTAACAATGTGTGTGTCTATCAGATGTGCCTTACATTCAAAGAAATAATATCGACAGCTATTGAGAGATTTACACCAAACAAATTAACAGAAGAGTCGGTCAAATTTAAACAGACAGAAAATCTCGAAGACTGGAAATGTTTTACAGAAAGGCGAAATTTAACTGGAACTTCAATGCAAGAAGCTTATAATAGCTTCCAAAACCAAACCACGAACCGTAATTTGATGGAAAATGCTAAGAAATTCTGGTCGTATGTAAAGTATACGCATTCAGAAATTCTTTCACCAAAGAAGACGAAGCAAATACTCCAGAATAAGAATCAAGAACAGCTGCCAGCATGCGTAATTTAGAAGTAGCTATCCCTGGAGTATTAAAGCAAGTTAAAGCACTTTAAAAAAGTCTCCCGGTCCAGATTGTATACCAATTAGGTTCATTTCAGGGTATGCAGATGCAATAGCCCCATACCTGCCAATCACATACAGGCAGTCGCTCAGCAAAAGATACGTACCCAAAGACTGGAAAGTTGCACAGGTCACTCCAATATTTAAGAAAGGCACCAGGAGTGATAGACCTACATCAGTGACGTCATTTTGCAGTATGATTTTAGAACATGTTATTTCATCAAACATTGAGGTACCTCCAAGAGCACGATTTATTTACTCATAGTCAACACGGATTCAGGTAGCTCTTTACTCACAAGAAGTGAGTGCTATCGACAAGGAATCTCAAATCGATTAAGTATTTCTAGATTTGCGGAATCAGATCGAGAAGTGAAAGATTTAGTTGTTTCTTTTTCCCGAGCACTATTAAAGAAGGGAACGGGAGAGAAATATCAATTAAGTTGTTCGATGTACCCTGTGCCATGCACTTCAGTGTGAGTTGCAGAGTATTTATGTAGATGTATTTATGTGTGACTAACGGGATGGTGTTTAATCTGTGGAACATGTACCTGACTGCAAGTTATGATGTTTTACTAGCTTTCTTAAGTAATTACATTCTATTCTACCACTTTCAAACATAATACTCATCTTTTCAACATTACGATGTATGGGGGTTCTGCTTGCTGCAACATTATTCTCCTGGGGCGTCGTGGTAGAAATAAATACTCGTACGTACAATTTATCACTTCTTCTGTAATTTTCTATCAAACTGCTTCTCCACCAAAACATTACAATTTATATACACAATGCATCAGAACTTAGCTGGTAATACTTCCATTTCAAAACACAGACTAGCATAGCTTCCAGAGCACCTTGCAAACGCTAAAATTCGAACTCCCCCACGTAAGGCGGTGAGGCAAATATATAACGTCGACAATAATGACCTTACATTACGCATTGTTCATAACAATTGAATATACTGATTTACAATTACCAAGCACACAAGTAAAACATTTCATGTACACAAAAATAATCACAATATAAAATGAAAACTATACGTAATAAGTTTACATGGCACATATCTTTTTAAGACAAAATAGCGGTACTTTTTGTTTTACAACAAACGGCAATGTTAAATGTCAATTAATTAGTTAATGAGTACATCATACATGTTCCTCACATATATTGAACTATGAAATATCTTCGCAAATCTGAAAATAGGTCCAAAATCTCATGTCAGTCAATATATACAAAAAATCACAATATTGAAATTTTGACTATTACATTAATTAACACAATTAGCTGGTCAACACAACTTGTTTATACAGGAATCCAGACCTAGTTTCGTTTACCAGAGAGTATTTCTCGCACTTCGGTTCAAATTTGATGACAATTTGTTCATTTACACTGATGGCTCAAAGACAGACCAGGATGTTGGGTGTGCCTTTGTACTTGACAACGTCGCTTTTAAATATCTTCTTCCTGAGTGGAGTTCCATTTTTACAGCTGAGCTGTATGTATTATATCAAGCCACCCAATACGTCCGGATAAACTCGTCCAATAAGACTGTCATTTGCTCGGACTCTCTGAGTGCTCTGTTGAGCCTTCGCACGCTATATCCGGCCCATCCCCTGGTACAAAGCATCTGCAATTGCCTTACTTCTCTTTCAACGAGCGGAACTACTGTGACGTTTCTGTGGGTCCCTGGCCACGTGGGAGTGTTGGGGAATGCGTCTTCGGATACGGCTGCCAAGGAGACAGTTCTCCTTCCTCGGCTATCTACCTTTTCTACTAGCTCTGATGACCTTCGTGCTGGTGTCTCCCAGCGCATTATCTCCCGTTGGTATTTACACTGGTCATCCCTGTCAGGGAACAAATTGCGAGCCATTAAACCTGTGCCTGATCTCTGGTCAACGTCATCTCGACCCTCCCGCCGAGAGGAGATTGTTCCGGCCCGGCTTCGTATTGGCCACTGCCGTTATAGCCACCAGTGTTTACTACGTGGTGGTCCTGCTCCCTTATGTGAGCACTGTGATGAACCTCTTACTGTGTACCACCTTTTAGTGCAATGTCCGTTTTTAATCGTCTACATCATAATCTATGTTTACCATATGAAATGTCTGATATTTTAGCTGATGACCCGCTTTCTGTTGACAGAGTTTTACTTTTTATACATCTTGCAAATATGGAGAAAGCCATTTGAGTTCTAATCCCGGTTCTATTTTACTAGGGGCAGTGTTGGGCGCTAATGACCATAGCAGTTGTGCGCCCTAAAACCACAAAAAAAAAAAAAAAAACTACTTGTTTATGAGCCTGACATGTATACGATGCTATTTATTTTCATTTACATAAAGTTTTTTATGTCTTTTCTTTCTAATTCTTGAAATAATGTACAACGACAAAATTATTGTTTATAGAACTGTCTGGAAAGCATCTAAACAAATCTCTTAATTAATGAAATCTATCACTTGTTTTAATCACAGTATCACCGGGACACTGTTCTATACTGATTCCTATGCTGGCTATTTTGTTTTTAACTAACTTCACACGCAACATGTATCACTATTGAACCACACGGGCCGGCCGCGGTGGCCGAGGAGACTAAGGCGCGGTCTGCACGGTCTGCACGGCCACTACGGTCGGGGGTTCGAATCCCCCCTCGGGCATGGATATTTGTGCCGTCCTAGTTCGTAAGTAGTTCATAAGTAGTTTGTAAGTTTAGGGACTGATGACCCCGTAGTTAGGTCCCATAGACTATACAAACATTTGAACATTTGAATCACACGATTCCGGGTCCGACGCAGACGGTATCGTACAATAACATTGAGATGAGAGGGCCGTCAGTATCATCACAAAGTGCAAGTGCTGTATGTTTCTGCGTAGTTTAATTTGGGTGGAAAACAGGCCGAATTGGACAGCTGCGGTCTGGCCAATGGGCCGCCGCTGGTGGATACTGGGGCCTACGGCGCCCACTCAGACTTGATCTCAGGACGCAGGAGGCCGCGGCTCAGCCCTGTGTGGCCTGTCCCCTCTGCTCCCTGGACACGCAATTAGAGGCCCCGCCTTATCAGGGAGGACGCAGCGGCCGCGGCAGAGCCTCAGGAAGCAATCGTCTGGAGCTCAGGGGGCCCCGCAGTCGCTGCAGGCTGACCGCTAGCCGGGCCGTGCGCTGCAATCGCCCACCACTTTCCGCCGGTACCTCCAGAGGGCGCGCGATGCTATCTCTTGGAGCTGCGTACCGTCCCCTTCCTCAGTTTCTGACTGAACCGACGCCACGACGTTTCTCTACTTAAAGATCATACGAGACTCGACCGGAAACTATAATTATATAGTTAAAAGGCATTTTACGCCGCCGAAGAGCGATTAACAGTTTATATAAAACACTTCATTCAGCAAAGATCGCTAATTTATTTTTTATTTCTGTCCCTTAACCGGTTTCAGTGAGCTCAGTCACCATCTTCAGATAGTCAAGTGAAATCACTTAGCTTCATATGTAAAAATAGAGACATAACCTTCTAACGCACGTGAACATCTTGTTAAAGTTTTTCATCACAGGGTGAATCGTCATGTTCACGTGCTTTTGAAGTTGTCTCTATTTTTACATATGACGCTAAGTGATTTTACTTGACTTTCTGAAGATGGTGACTGAGCTCACTAAAACCGGTTAATGGACAAAAGAAAAAAAAAATAGCGAACTTGGTTGATTGAAGTGTTTTATGGAAACTATAATGATGGAAACAATGAGCGGAACAGGAAATACATCATATACAATACACATATGGTAACGCATGTTTTTCAGATATTGGTTGCAATTGGAATTTCCGATACAGTACGGTATTTCTGTCTCAACTCATTATATGAGATTTATATGGCGTTTACTTAGAGCGAGGCACCATATGCATCTTCATCAGTAATGCCCAAGTCATAGTGATGTGCAGGGCAGAGAGTTCATCGAATCGCTTTTATATTTTTCTACAGTTGCTTTGTCGAATAGCTCACGGAAAAAACGGAACACCTAACTCATTACGTTTTCCATATGATTCCTCTGATTTTATTCTGATCATTAAAAGTCGACCACTGTGCGAAACAACAGATTTGCCTTATCAATAAAATTAGTAAATGAGGTCCGTGTGATCTACTGGTAACTCCCTGCTATAAAGCCTTGTTCCCTGGCCCAAACTGAGAACTGACTCGTTTCAAATTACTTCAATAACAGAAAGTTAATACTACAGTGGTCAATATACATAGCAGCTCACACGTTATTACACACAGGCATTAATAAGCAAGCTTCCACAATTAAAGGTATTTTAGAAAGGTGGCCAAGAAAACATTTGTGGCGCAACGGAATTAAGATATATTCTGCATCTGAGCTCGTTCTCAGCACTTGTGAAGAACAATATTAAAAGAGGGGAGGTGCACTAAAACTACAATTTGTAGGCAACGTACGGATTATGCTGAACTTAGACTTGTTTATTCAGATAGAAAACAAGCAAAATGGGGAATCAATTTTGTTAATATCATAAAAATGCATCTCTTACATGGATTAATGCGGATGGTGCCCAGCCTAAATTATACATGATTTAATGCTACTGGGGGGAAGGATTCACAAACAACACTCATTCGCTCACACACACGCAATGCCACAGCGAAACTCACCAAAAACAGCGTGCTGAGACGAGGTGGAAGTAGGCACCGCTATCGTAGGCGAAATTCAGCAAGTTGGAGGTAGCACAAAACACAATACACAAAAACACATTGAAGCTGGCTCTGGTCTGTCGTATCTGTTTTGAGATGGTGCGTGTGTATAGCAATTTAAATTACATCTGAATTGGACCGCGAGCAAACACGCTAACGGCGGCACACGGCTACGTTACATGAACGCACTCCACTGAAGGTGAAGTGGTTCAAAATCGGATTCATTATACCAAATGACGGTGGATTCTTAAGTTGCAGTCTGTTAGAAATCGAGCTAGGTACTGGTTTTATAAGAGAAGTGGCGTGAACTCAGGCGACTAGCTGCAAACCCCGGAAATCGGAACTCGGACCCACGTGGTTCCGAAAACCGATAAAATTGAATAAACTGATTCCGAAAAATAAAGAAAATTAACTAAAGCATGCAACCCATAGAAATGCTGAGAATTATATAAGGAAACGAATGAAATGCAGCCACTCGCGATAAAGAGCGATTACAGAGACGGATGAAGTCCAGTCTCCAAAACTCGTAAAAGTGACATAATTACAAAGTCGGAAAAATAAAAATAAGAATTACGGCATGCAACCCATAGCAATGTTTAGAATTACATAAGGAAGCTATTGAAGGAGGTTGTATAAGGCTCAGAGAGGATTACTGTCAAAGACAGTGCGTACTACCAGACAGAGAAAAGACAGCAAAATTACGCGAGGAGAGAAGGTCGCGAAATGTTAGCGGAAATCAGGATACCCGCATAGTTACTTGCCTGATGGGCATGGAACAAACAAGAGTGGAAGCTGAAGGCTTTGATCTATGGATCAACCACGTGGAACACACATCACTCACGGAAGGAAACGATGAGAAGAATTTTACATGCACTGTATAAAATGAACATAACTCCAATTGGACATCGGTCCCCACAAAGCTAGAAAGTATTTACACAGTTCATACATCGCCACATGATCACAAAAGGTTTTAACATACCAAGCCGTTATCAAACTGGAACTAGAATCACACACACCACGTTTATCTATTGGAAATCACTGAATTGAAAAACGAAAACACATTTCCTCACATGATCGGAGAAAATATTCCAAAAAATGATTCTAAGTTCACGAATCTAAGTTAAACGTGCTAGTCAATGAAACGCTGCCATCTCCAGAAACAAGAGCAGAACCAACCATACCTCACCAGACCACCAGAGCAGAATGATCAGCCGAGTGGCCACCGGGACGCGGAAAAACGAGGGAAGCCACCGGAATCCGGAAAATCTACGAAAACAACGGTGGTGGGGACGGACAGCGATACTCGCGCTGGAGGGAAAGGCTCGCTAACTAGACTGTAACCAAAGAGTGTAGAAACTTTTTTAGTAGCACGAGCAGCTATCGACTCTGAGCCAGAGAGAACGCAAAGTGAGCTATCCCTCCCCACATTCAAACAGCCATAGATTCTCGCATCCACTTAAAAGTAAAACAACTGCACATTATCCCAGGGACAGTGGCGTAGTGGAGAAGCTGTACTTATACCACATTAATTAATATAATAAGAAATTATTAACATTACAAAGCAAGAAAAACCTAGCAATATTATCTAATATTTTAACACATGAAATAAAAAATGCTATTACTCCAGCCTTGAAAAGAGTGGGGTTCGAGTTTTAACAAAATGATAATCTAGCGACATTAAATAAATTATAACTTTACAGAAATATACAAAAAATATATGGAAGACGACAGACGGTCGTGTTTCATCATCATGTCTCCATATGCAGTCGGGTTCTAACAAAATATGTTCGCATTTGGAAGAGAAAGTGGTTGAAAGAAACTTCGCAAATAGATTTCATCGCAACGAATAACGTCTTTCTTTTAATGATATCCACGTTAACTCGTACATAATTTTCGTCACTCTCTCTCCCCCATATCGCTATAATACAAAACGAACTGCCCTCTGAACTTTCTGTAAATCGTCCTTCAGTCCTACCTGGTGTGGATTCGCACAATGCACAGCAATACTCCAAAATAGAATGCACAAGTGTAGTATAGGCAGTTTCTTTAGTATAACTGTTGCATCTTCCAAGTGTTTTGCCAATGAAACGTTAGCTTTGGTCTGCCTTCGCTACTATATTTTCTATGTGCTCTTTCCACTTTAAGTTATTCGTAATTGCTACTTATAGGTATTTAGTTCAATTTATGGCCTGTAGATATGAATTATTTATCGTATAAATGAAGTTTAACGGATTTGGTTTAGTGCTCATATGGACGACTTCCCTTATTATTAGTTGTCTATTGCTAATTTTTGTACCATGCTGATGTCTTACTTAAACCATTTTGCAGTTGCTTCTGATCTTCTCGTGATTTTATAAACCGATAAATGACAGGATCATCTGCAACAGTCAAAGAGAGTTACTCAGATTTACTCCTAATTAGTTTATAAAAATAAGGAGCAGTTGAGGCCCTATAATACTTCCCTGGGGAACGACAGATATCACTTCTTTTCCAGTTGATTACTTTTCATCAGTTACAACGTACTGTGCCTTTTCGACAGGAAATCACGAATCCAGTCGCGAAACTTTCGTAATATTCCATATGTACGCTATCTGATTAAAATACGCCTGTGGGACAGTGTCAAAAGCCTTCCGGAAATCTAGAAATACTGAATCTATTTGACATCCCTGTCGATAGGACTCATTACATCATGTGAGTAAAGGTGTGTTGCATAGGAAAGATACTTTCTCTTCGCGGTAGTTGATAATATTTGAGGCTGCCATAATAGTGAAAAAGTAATTCTTGTTGCCCTCTAATATGGTTCGTGAGAACCTCGGACGGCCAGTACAATTGCACACCTGCATGTCATGGACAGTACGAGTGTGGGTTATGAATCAGCTCTTGGGGGATATTTGGTCATTCTTCATATGATGAAAACAGGTACAACTTTACAGACGAACCTGGTACTTCCTATGAAGGCATCATCACATTCATATTAACAAGTTAGCAGGACTCCTAATGCCCCTGGAGAAACGTGCCCTGCCGGTAAAAAATTATATATATGCAAATAGGGAAATTTTGTAAGCATACAGCTCGGTGGGATATCAACGTGTGAAGGAAGTAGGTGTCATGCCTTGGAGACGCACTCGTGCTTGCTATAGCCAAATTACCGAGACGGGGAGGGGTCCAATTGTGACCTTGCGAGTGACGAGGTGGTCCTTTCGGACAGATGCCATACGAACTGGATGAGCTGTGTCAGCTGTGTAGCGATACTGGTTGCAGTGGCCACGTGAACATTGCGACATCAGTAGCCGATGCTCTGGACGGCCACGCAGTGCACACGTCCACCGAGATCGCCATATTGTAAGGGCAGCACAGGCAGAGCGTACAGCTACCACAACACAGACCTCACAGTGCGTCACCAGCCAACCAGAGGCGGCGTGTCCCATGTGTCCAATGGTTCAGTGAACCCCCGAAAAAAGCTCATCGTGACAAATAGTAAATAGATGTTTTCAAACTCTCTTTCTCCGTCTCATACTTCTCTCAAATCATTTTATATGCACATTCAAAGTATTTTTATTGCATGAGAAACGTTTTACGTCGCGGAGACAGCACTTATGAGTCGTAACGCGGCCGCCTAATATAGGCAGCGTCCAACGTGAGCGAACTGTTGCGAACGCGGCGCAGCGACCGCGCGAAGATTTCAAGCACCTGTCCAACAGTAGGCAGCATCCTGGGGACCCTCTTGTTTAACCTCTACATTAATGATCTTCCATCGACACATAACACGATGACCGCAATCTACGCAGATGACACCGCCATCACGGCGCAAGATTGGAAGCCATCAAACATAAATTCACGCCTACAGACAGCACTCAGAACTGCCGAACCTTGGTTGGAGAAATGGACGTCGACAAATGCGAGGCAGCTCTGTTCACACGCAGACCGAAACACCTGCACAAACACCAATACTGTAGACCAATTACTCTACATACACGCCCAATACGTTTCCGTGAGAAAGTCAAATACCTCGGTGTCTGGCTGGACCGGAAATTCACATGGGGGGACGACATACAATACATGACCAACCGAGCAAACGCGAGGCTCAAACAACTCTACCAGATGCTCAACAGGGGAAGAAAATTGAGTAGCCGGGTGTCGAGGAACCTCTACATGACGCATATTAGACCTCTGATGACGTACGGTGCTCCGTGCTGGGCATACGCGACGCCAACACGGCTGTGCCGTCTGCAGCTCATACAGAACAAGGTACTACGCATCATAAACAACGCTCCACGATACACACGCACCGTGGATCTTCACAATGAATACCGCCTAGAGCGCCTCTCGGTGGTATTCAAGAAACTCGCCACACGACTGTACACTACGGTCGGGGGTTCGAATCCCCCCTCGGGCATGGATATTTGTGCCGTCCTAGTTCGTAAGTAGTTCATAAGTAGTTTGTAAGTTTAGGGACTGATGACCCCGTAGTTAAGTCCCATAAGCTTAACAAACATTTGAACATTCAACACGACTGTACAAAAACTCGAGACACTCGAACAATCCCTTCATTCTGCGCTTGGGGAACTACGATCACAACCATAGGTGGAAACATAATCGCCCAAAAACACTTCTCCTCAGACACTAACCACCTACGGTCATAGGGACCACCAACTCGCAAACACGGTGAATATGGCGAACCCCTGCAAAACAGCAAACTAACTGGCAATGCCAGATGAGCTCACAGCCGACCAACAGGCAAGGCAGAGAAACCATATTCAGCGCAATGAACACAAACAAACCTATACAGTCCCACATATTTAGCCAGTTCTATGACCGAACTGTCTAATTATCATGACAAACTTGGCTATGTTCACAGGTATTCTGCCGCAGCCGACTCAGGAGACTTCACAGGAGCTCAGCTGCAGCAGAACCTCGCATCAACCGGACTGATTCTTTATGACAAACCTAGCAAAGTTAACGGTACTGAGAAAATACCCATTACTAACATTACCAAACCTTGCATGATCTGTCGCAGATAGCATACTGCTACTGCCCTTAAAACCTACCCCACTGTTGCAGAGGTTTTTTTTTCCCTTGGCTCTTGCCTTGGTACTTTTTTCCTCTGCCCTTACATAGCTTTACCCTTCGTATACCTTTCGACCAATTCTATCCCCAGATGCACCGTATTAATGGGGGATCGTGCCCACACGTAAGGATAACATCGCAATTCCTACATCGCGTGATCCACCTTAGCAAACTAACCTAATTACGGAGGTGACAGTAGAACTTTTAGTGATGGTCACCACGTTGGTGTGGGCGTGGAGGGCCCCCATCCTTGCGTTAGTGAGCTTGTCCTACATGAGCGCACCCGCGCGGGGCCGCGTGCAACGCGCAATTCTGCGAAGCGGACGCGATCATGCGGTTTGATATTTTCGCGTGAAGAGGGCGAGAATTTGCGCCTGGCATTTACGTTACAATGTCTGAAAATTTGATCGATGCCGTTAAAGAACGTTCTTTATTGTGGGGCAATAAAAGAAAAATTGTAATAACCGTTTTTATGGAACTGTAAATGCTTAGCTGTCAAAATAATTGGTACTATAGTAAGGTCATATAACACCAATATATTAAAGTAGTGTTATTCACATCTTCGTGCAAGATTTTATTCAAAATACAAATTAATTTTTTTTGTCGCTCGTTAAAAATCGGTTACTACAAGAACGTCTTTTTTTACACCTTTACTAAGCAGAATAATTTACATTACTCGTTTACGATTATCATCACTTTTCAAAATAAATACTACCACAATTAAGAAACTATGACACATTTATTAAACATAAAAATTTACATTCTTTGTAAGTGGACTTTGTTCAAAATACAAACTAAAATTTTCTCACACTTCCACGGCAGCTACCTAAGAAGCTTTTTATAGGCCCACTTTAGGTTACGGCAGTGAAATGGGTCTTTGCGATCTTATTTTGACAGCTTGAAATTTAATTGAAAATATCGCTTACCCGTCCATCTGACACAAAGATTGAATAAACGAGTTTATACATGAGAAGATTCTCAACAACTTCGCTGTATTATGTTTTTATCGTATCTCTCATCGTTTCAGAGATATTTGCAAAAATAACGGCGAGTTAACAATGTCCGTCTGAACGTGTTTCCACTTTTTTAAAATGTTCAAATGTTTGTAGAGCTTATGCGACTTAACTGCGGGGTCATCAATCCCTAAACCTACAAACTACTTATGAACTAGCTTATACTAAAGACGACACAAACATGCTTGCCCGAGGGGGGATTCGAACTCCCGACCGCAGCGACCGCAGCGGCCGTGCAGACCGTGACTGGAGCGCTGCAGACCACTCGGCCACCGAGGCCGGCGCACTTTTTTTTAGGTCGCGCGGTTCAACCGATCCACACAAAATTTTACAGACGTAATTGTTGGCCGCCAGCGTTCTGAACTTCCATTTTTCAAATGTTGCGGACCAAAAATAGGTTTCTGACAATAAAAATAAGCCATTTGTGATGGCCGTTTCACCGCACGAAATTTAATTGCAAATAACGCCTTATCCTTTCAACTGCGACGGAAATTAAGTAAACGTATTTGTAGAGGAGAAAATTGTACACAAATTTTCTGTTATTTCCACAACTCACAAGGTTTCAGGGATATTTGCAAAAATAACAGTGTTTCGATATTCTCTCTTGATTTTACGTAAACCAATGCAGGCAAATAAAATAAACTTGAAAAAGAGGACCAACTACCACGGCATGACCGGTGATACTATCTTAACGGAAGAAGATAATCAAAATATCTGAGAGGGATTAAAATAATAGTTTAAAAAAGGTAAAAGTGAAAAAGATTATTTCTCAAAGCTAAACTCAAATATCAAATAATTATGGCTGTTAAAATAGGTCAGAGACAATATTACGTGTAGAATGCATAAATAGTAATCGTATCGTCCTCAATTTTTTATTAGTTTTGGATGAAATGATAGCAAAAAAACATAAAATCACTTAAGGAATTGTCAACTGTCACAAAAAAGTGCTTATTTTTGTCCCTCACCACAACAACCGTTCACTGTAATTGAGTCCAGCTGCTCGTATTCGACGTGATACAGAGGTTGCTACATTGTTGCAATTCCAAATGCTGATGACGAGAAGTTACACCAAACCGCGAGATAACAACGTAACACTCTAAATGCACCATACAGAACACTGTGGAGGACTATGAACTTTTGTCGAGCGGTTACGTCGCAATTAGTGTAATGAGCTTGATTATGTCTATAACACCACATCGCGATTATAGCATTAGGATCGCCACATTTCAGTTATTCGTAAAATTTTTATTATTTGTACGAGGCAGAATTTGTACATTTTTGATATTTAAAAGGAAAATTAATTACCTTGTCAGAGTAGCAAAAAGGCATAGAGTATGATAGCCAAAACACTGTACACAACAGCCATCTTTTGCCCGTGTTTCACTATAAATAATACCCGCTGTTGGGTTACTCTCTCTCTCTCTCTCTCTCTCTCTCTCTCTCTCTCTCTCTCTCTAAGTTTCGCTCTCTATGAGTTCAGCTCTCTCTAAGTTTAGTTCTCTGTGGGTGTAGATCGAGTTCATACATCGTAATGTATGTAACTTTCGTAAATTCAAATTTTATAGCGTAGGATAACGCACTTCATGGTAACAATATTTATGAATTGTAGATCGAGGTTAGGCGACAGGAGATAGTGCTAAAATTTTGCCTCCCGATGTTAGTATGGTCTATGTCAAATTTGAACAGTAATTTTGTTTAGGATAAGTGATATTGAGATTATGAATATTATTTTAGGAGAAATAGGTAGTGATAAGAACTGTAATTTAAAGCAAAAATATTGTGCAAGAAATCTATAACTGTGAGGAATTGAATTCCCGAACTGTTAATCATTCTACATGTCTTTTTCAAGTGTAATAACTGTGAACTGAGCTTTACGAAAATATATAGACAAGTGATCCATAAAAAAGTGTCTTCAAAAGTTTATTTCGTAATTAGAAACCTTCACAGTATCTGTAGAATAGTTTTGAAAGTGACTGTAATATCTTTGACTCTTAAATAAAGCGTATGTGTGGAATGAAACAATTATTAGCTACGAGACGAAAGAGACCCAAGTAAAATTTAACTGCTAAAACAATATTATCACAAACTGTGAGAAAGATTCTTTTTGTAACTGGCTCCTATTTAAATGAACTAACTGGGAAAAGATAAAAGTTTCAAGCATTGTTACATCAAATATCAAATACCTGAGAAAAAGAAATTCCATGCTCAATCTTTACAAAAATGTAAGTTACAAAAACTGGCTAGAATAAAATTAAAGACTGTGCATTTTCTCATGCTAAATAGAAGACAGTAATTTATTAGGAAAAAAAGTAAATAAATAGAATAAAAATAAATAAATAAAATAAACAGTTTTTGAATCCCATCCTCGTCGCCACTTTTGTGTCCCAGCCTCGTCGCCGCTTTTGTGTCTCGTTTCCGTCGTAGGTGTCGGTGACCGAGTAGAAAGACCGACACAGGAATAAAGGATGCACGCTTGTGCAGGTAGGAGGTGACCAGCCAGTGGGATAGCAGAAACTAGAAACACTAGAGTAAATTAGAACGAGATATATATCTCTTAGAGACTTAGTAATACTTAACTTTTACATAGCTCAGTACTGCAGAATGTTGATACATAGTTGAGCTAGAGGCCTGCCTAGTACCTATCCGATAGTCAAATCTTTATTGGTGCCTATCATATTCCGAAGTGTTAACTGGTTCCTATCTCAGTCCCAAGTGAACGATGTCGTTCATCCGGCCGCGATGGCCGAGGGGACTAAGGCGCTCCAGTCACGGTCTGCACGGCCACTACGGTCGGGGGTTCGAATCCCCCCTCGGGCATGGATATTTGTGCCGTCCTAGTTCTTAAGTAGTTCATAAGTAGTTTGTAAGTTTAGGGACTGATGACCCCGTAGTTAAGTCCCATAGACTATACAAACATTTGAACATTTTTTTTTTGATGTCGTTCAGTGGTGGCCACGAGCGGAGTTGTAGCAGAGGGCGCTCGTGGCTGACGTCGTAAGAAGGCCGCGCGGTGCGTGCATGGCGGCGCGCGGCGAAAGTAGGTGGCGCGCACTTTAGACTTGTGCGACACCACAACGGTAGTACCAACCTGCCATTCCAACAGACAACCCAACTAAAATTCAGATCCCATCTATTCTATACGAATTTAAAAAAATGCAGAAGCCAGTTACATGTCGCAGCCCTTGTAAATAATATACAGTGGCCTTTTATGTGGTTCGAAATGAGTTTAAAAAGTGTTTGCGAAATGTTAAAAAAAGATACGATTCCCCCAGCTCCACTCGCAGAGGTGCGGTTAATTGTCTCTTTGACGCCAAGCTGGGGGAGGGAACCGCCTGAACATCGACTCGCCGACCGTCACTGATGAAACAGTTGAACCCTCAGTCATCTGAAGCACCAGCCTCCACTGTGGGCAACCATCCTGGGAACGCACGCGGCGCTAGCTGATGTCCGCTGCTGTATTCCTTCCCGACGCCAGCATCTGATTGCCGAGCTAGGTGGTGTTGAGTAGCCTCAGTCAAACCAGGTGAGCGGGTGACAGCGCTTATCACGACTCGCTACACCCGCTGACACTCCGCGGCGGCCACCAATTGCGGGGCACCTCAATCTCTGGGCGTCTCAGCCCTCTACAGCTCTCTTCACGCAGCACTGGCGCCCTGAGTGGCCATAACACAGCCTCCAGTTGGTGTGCATCTGGGTACATTGATGCCTACAGCGCGACCAGACGTCGCAACCATCGACCGCCGCACTGAGCAGCGCCACAGTAGGGTAGTGGAGGGGAGGATGGCGGGTAAGAGTGGAGATGGATAGTTCTACGTTGCATGATGGACTGCAAAGGCTCTGATAGACAGCAAAGCGAGGTACAACTTAGAATGCACTGAAGAGAAGGGGCGGCAGAGCATAAAAGGGAGATGTAGAGGTCATGGGGAGGGAGGGTGGTTTTGAGACGATAAAATTGAAAAGGAAAAAAAAATTGTCTTCAGTCTGTAGACTGGTTTGATGCAGCTCTCCACCCTACAGTATTCTGAGCAAACCTCTTCATCTACTCATAAGAACGGCAACCCACATCCATTTGAATCTGCTTACTATATGCGTCTCTTGGTCTCCCTCTGCCATTTTCCCCCACACACCTCCCTACAATGCTAGATTTTCGATTACTCGATGCCTGAGAAAGTGTCCTACCAATCGATTCTTTCTTTTAGTCAAGGTATGGCAAAATTCCTTTTTTCCCCAATTCTGTTCAGTACCTCTTCATTAGTTATGCGAACTACCCACCTAATTTTCAGCATTCTTGTGTAGCACCCTATTTCAAAAGCAAAAAATTATATATACAGGGTGTTTCACTAAGTGTGTAACTTATAAAGTAATAGGTGACGGGAAATTTTAATGCGGTAGGTCAACACAAGAAATGTTACACTTTCTGCAGAGCTATGAACATAGTTTATTGTATCATTTTTCAAAGAGTTACAGCACAAAGATATAATTTTTTAAATGAAGCAATAGTTTTCTCTATCGTGCATTGGGGTTCGTTGAAACCAGCTGCGTCCAAATCAATTTAAACTACATTCCTATCGCTGTTAGTTTGGGAGCTACAACCCTTCAAAGTTTCAGGGGCAGATACCACAAACGCTGCACATAATGCAATGCGCCTTCTAAATGTGGTACGGCCGAGTTGTAACGTCGCCAGTGTCATGGAGCGAGAAGATTCCTCGATGCGCTGTTAGACTGCCGAATGTCGCCGCACACGGCAGTATACCCGACAGTTGGAGCCACACAAACAACCGAGGCTCAGTATACCACAGTTACTGACATCGGATGACGATGGCATACATGAACAACGAGTACGTTGACATGCTGCTGATGCTCGGCGAGTGCCGACACGATGCCACCGAAGCAGCCACGGCGTATGCCGTGAGATACCCTAGGCGAAGAGCCCCGGCAGCCATTATGTTCTTACGTGCTGAACAACGACTTCGGGAAACAGGCAGCTTGGTAATGCGCCGCAGTAACAGACGAAGACCTGCAAGAAGTGAGGAGACGGAGGTGTTTGTTTTAGCTGCACTACACCACGATCCTCATGCCAGCTTACGAGCCGTTGCTGCAGTCGCTGGTCTAAGTCTCACATCTGTGTGGCGTATAGTACACGGCCACAGGTTTCACCCGTACCGCCTGTCACTGACCCAGGAGCTGCATGGGAACTATTTCCGTGCAAGAGTGACATTCTGTGAGTGGGCCATGCGTAATTTGACGCTGGAGTCTTTACAAAGAGTTATGTTCTCTGATGAGTCCACGTTCACAAATTATGGTGCAGTGAATCGCCATAACATGCACTACCGGGCCACAGACAATCCTCGGTGGGTACGACTTGTCGACCGTCAACGTAGGTGGTCTATTAACATGTGGTGTGGAATCCTTGGGGATGAAATCACCGGTCCACACTACTTCCCAGGTACACTGACAGGCGAGTTATATCGCGCTTTTATAGCCGACAGTTTGGGTGGTAGGAATGTAGTTTAAATTGATTTGGACGCAGCTGGTTTCACAGAATCCAATGCACGATAGAAAAAAACTATTGTTCAATTACAAAAAGAAAATTATATTTTTGTGGTGTAACTCTTTGGAAAATGATACAATAAACTATGTTCATAGCTCTGCAGAAAGTGTAACATTTCTTATGTTGACCTACTGCATTAAAATTTCCCGTCACCTATTATTTTATAAGTTACAGAGGCAAACACACTTAGTGAAACACCCTGTATATATAATGTATATGTATATGTATAAAGTAATTAAAAGGGGATATTGTAAGGGGCGACAGATGGATGGAAGACACGAATTGGAGTAATACAGGGTAATGAGTTGGGAAGGAGGGAGTATGGAACACGGATGGCAAGTTATTTTAGTTTGAGTCTCGATTGGTTGCGGGACCATGGAATGTGTTGAGGGGACAGCTGCCAACTGCGCAGTTCGGAAGACCTGGTGGTGGGCTGGGTAGTAAAGCGGTTAGTCAAATCAAGAGTGTTGTTTTCAGCAACATGCCGTATAGGAGGGTGTCCCATCTTTCTTTTTGCAACAGTTTGAATGTGGCTATTCGGCCTGGTGGACAGCCTGTTTGTTGTCATGCCATTGCAAAATTCTGTGCAATGTTTGCAGCAGAGATGCTAAACCACAGGTGGCTCAATCTCTGATATGGTAGGAATAAGGCATGGATTGGGCAGGTCTTGCATCAGGGACTTCCACAGGGATATGAGCCCTGTGGTAAGGAGTTGCGATTGGGAGTGGCATAGGGATGGAATAGGATGTTGTGGAGGTTGGGAGGGCGGCGCAGCACCACATTAGGAGTGAACATATATGTGCAAGAAGTGCAACCGTGGCTGAGTTACGCTGCTGCCCCCCTCCACCGTTTCCAGCGGCCCAGTGCGAGGCACGTGGCTCGTAGCACAGAGTAACGTATACAGAGAAGCAGCCACCCCTAAATCACTGTCCTATGCTCCCCGCGTAGTTTCGTAAGATGCTAGCAGGTGTCAGGCGGTTCCCCTGCTTAGTACCGGTAGACCACCCTAGAGGCTCTTCTGAGGGAAGCGTGGAGGGGAGGCTGAGGGAAGAGCTCGTGCCGCCTGCCACGAGGCCACGGCTGTGTCTGGTGTGCTGGCCTTTGAGGGGAGGTGGTGGTGGGGGCAGCCGCTACCTGCCGCCTGCTCTGGGCAGTTTAAAGGGCTGCTTCTGACCCTAGCGCCATCATGGGACATCTTACGGAACTGCTCTGGCCCTCCCTCCCCGCACCCCTGAGCGTAGGACCGGGCCCTTACGGAGGTTTCCCGTCTGTATATATTTGTCTGTGCTCGTAGCCTCAGGCACCCGCCCTGCCCTCGCGCAACTCATCGAAATTTCATCACAATTGGATGAATAGAGTGTAACACACAGCAGATGTGCAACCGAATGTTAGTTTCTATACTTTCATATCGATTGTGTGTACTGCAACCTAGTTCCCTCAGAGTTTCAATTTTCGTGTGAAATCCTCCTCATGCTGAAGAGTTGTTTTATTTTTATACTGCGAATTTGAAGCAAAATGTTACTGAAATTACACGCCAAAACGGTTTGGTGAAAAATCCGCTCTCCGGCTGTCCTCTCGTTTTTCCTATTGCGACTGCTTCTACCGTGTAGTTGCCCAGCGCTGCTGCTGTTGTGTTGGGCACACACCAGCCGTTCCGTAATAATCGCGTCAGCCGAAAATCCAGCCAGCCGAGCGCCGTTGCGGATATTCGGCGGATATCCGGAGGCGTGTAAAGTCACGGAAGCGCGGCACGTGACACTGGCCCCGCTCTGGGTTCATGTCGATAACTACACGTCACTCCAGCCAGGAGCACGGCCAACGCCGCGTGGAGAGAAGGCCTTGGCACCACGCAAATACCTTGTAAAAAAAGATAGACTGACGGCGCTGCTGTTGCAGGGATAATATGAACCTTGGGCTGGCCGCCATTACAGTGGCAAGCGTCAGACACATGCTAGTGTTGTTAGCAAATGAATCGAGTATTTACCTACTGCAGTATGTACAGAGTTCGACAGAAAACAATGTATACGCTCTTTCTCAGCATCTTTCGAGATATCGATATTGTTGTTTGAGTTAAGAGTGAGCTGTTGCATATTGATGTATATAAAGGAGTATCTTAATTATTTTAATGAATAATGCATGAAGGCATGGTCTTGGTAGACAGACTTCCTTGTATTGGTGGCGGGAGCGGATTTTTTTAATAGCTATATTTTTTTATCATTTAACGTTAACAACAGAAAAGCTTGAACTCAGTAAAGCAAATTATCCTCTTAATATGAGCAGCAAAGTTGATACAAAATATAATGAAGTGTCAAAATTGTTTAAGTTATCCTTACATATTCTCCACTATTTTATCATGGTATTTGGTTCAACAGATGTTGATCTCGGTGTTGAGAAATGACGATGGCTGGTGCCCGCTTGACATTCCAGTAGCGAAAATGTATTGTGAAGTAGTTTTTCAAGTTTGGTAATGCCGTTGAAGTACAAAATCAGTGGCGAGAGTTTCAAACAGAACCGCCAACCCACCTAACACTTAGACTAAATATTGACATGTTTGAATTGCATGGAACGATTTCTGATATTCACGAATGAAGTCAGCATACAGTTACAAGGCCTGTTACTTCGGTTATCGTGTAGGAAATGTTTGTTACTTCTCCACTGGATACGTGTACCTGCAAATGTTGCGCACATCAACGTCAGCCAGGTATACTTGCGCTCTATGCAGCTGATGAAGAGGTCTTCTACTAACAGGACGGGCTCGCGGCGGAAAAGCCGTGCGCACTAAGACGCCGTTCTGCGGTGCACGCGGCCGTTCACCGTCGGGGATTCGAGTCCCCCCTGCCCCCTTTGGGTGTTGTCCTTAGGTTAGTTTATCTTAGCTTAAGTAGTTTGTAAGGTAGGTACTAATAACCAAACAGTTTAGTCACATACTTAAAAAAGTAAAAAATAAACAATAAAAACCACCTAACACCTATGGACTTTCACTTGTGAGAAACTGTGAAAGATTACGCCTGTCGACGTAGGCCTCGCACGCTGGAGGAACTTGTCCAGGAGATTACAGCGACCTGTGCAACGATCTCCAATAAAACTCTGACTGACGTAGTTACGCGATCGCTCGTCGTTCCGGTATGTGTACAGCCGCCAGCGGTCAACTTCTCAACATTTAACTTAACCGTTTGCTAAACTGAAGTTTGTACAACGTGTAAATGTAAATTAAACTAGTATATGGTTCAGAAATGAAAATAAGTTTCGTTCGCAAATTTTTTAACAATTTATCTAAAATAGGGTGACCGGTTTCGATCTACTGTGAGATCATCCTAAGGCCGATTCATCGTTGATACCGAGTCGCCGCACGCTCATGGCCTCGGCATTTATTTTCATTTCTGAACGTAAATAATACTTATCGTTCCTTAAAGTGTGTACACATTTTTCCGGCAGACCTGTATACTTGGTTGCTAGTGAAGTCTGTAGTCCACGCCTACTGTTTGTGTATTAGGGTGTACATGAAGTACGATGGCAAAAAGCTGCGCATCGTAAAACTGCACAAATCGGCTTAAGAAGGTAACAAATGTTTTAAAAGGTTTTTTATTTCTTAACTTGTTAGAAAATGGAAATAAAGTTCAAATGCTTGTCCATAAATATATAGAAAAATATCGTGTAGTATTTTAGTGGAATTGAAGACCAATTTTTTTTTTTTTTTTTTTTTTTTTTTTTTTTTTTTTTTTTTGAAGTTACAAGTCACCGTCATTTGGTGTGGGCTAAGTTAGCTAATTTTTTTGTTCATTCTGTGAGTAATGGTGCAGTAAAGAAATGAATACTGTCTTCACATTTGTATTTCACAGGAATACAATTGAGCCTACAACTAACTCTTGCCGGCCGCGGTGGCCGCGGTGACTGAGGGGCTCCAGTCACGGTCAGCACGGCCACTACGGTCGGGGGTTCGAATCCCCCCTCGGGCATGGATATTTGTGCCGTCCTAGTTCGTAAGTAGTTCATAAGTAGTTTGTAAGTTTAGGGACTGATGACCCCGTAGTTAAGTCCCATAAGCTTAACAAACATTTGAACTAACTCTTGCTTAACACGCTGTTAGTCAAGGTAATATGATTCTGAATGAAATAAATAAGTTATACAATACTAGTAGCTCTTAAAAACAAGCTGTTTTAGACAGTACTGGTGGACAAGAGGTTCAACAAATTTTCATTTTCTGGTGGGTTAAAGTAACTATTGGCGGTAAGAGTTGCCTCACTACAGTTCAAATTTTTTTCATGAAATTAATATTAGGTATTTGCAAATGAATGAAGTAGGTCGTCACACGAACACAATTCTAACTCTCAGAATCTTTTGCAATACATGACGTCAAATAAATATATGAAATAAACAGTCTTTCTAAATAATTTATACTGCAGCAGCCAATTTTTACTAATATTTTAATTAGCAAGGAGCCATCATCGGGTGCATTTCAAAGTTACAAGTTTATTATTGTTTTGCTATGTTTAATGTTGTGGGTGCCATTGAGGTTATGGTTGGACATTTCAACAGTTTTGTTGATAATCTTATTATCTGGAACACACAACACAAGAACTCAGATATGTACACAGTGTAAACATCTTCCACAAAATGCCAACATGTGTTGCCTATATAATTGTGTTTTTGCGTTGTGTGTGCAATATAACAAGATTAACAACAAAACCGGTAAAATGCCGAAACATAACTTCAATGGCACCCACAACACAAAACATAGCCAAACAATAATGAACTTGTAACTGTGAAATGTACCCGATCATGGCAGCGTGCTGCCGAAACGCGTGGTGCTAATTAAAATATTAGTAAAAAGTGGCTGCTGCAGTACAAATTATCAAAAAAGTTTATCATACAGTCGCAAACCTCACATCAATCGACATAACACGGATAAATTTATGAAGTAAACAGGTTGCAAACCCGTTCATACATTGCCTCAGAGCTCTGCCCACGTGACTACAGTCACCAAAAGCTAGTCTCTACCTTTCTTAACCACGGGTTGCTCTAATCTCTCCGGTCACTAATAACTCATTTACTGAAAATCAGTTATAAAACATTTTATCAAAATCAATTTCCCAAGAAAGTAATGCAATTCTGCCTTTAAATGAATCACTTTCGTACCACACAGATATGAAAAGTCTTAAACGACTAATTTCACGTTCCATGTGATTTTTTTCAAGAGATCCTCAACGAGCTACGACTTGAAACAAAATTTCTTGCTAAAACACTTCTTATAATTTTAAAACCAGCAAACAAAGGATTCGATTACGTAAGGCATTCCTTTCCATGAAGGAAAATGAAGAGTAAAAGAGATGTGCCTCACTGAGACAGTCAAACTTGTGGAACTCCCCGTTCTGTCGTCACAGAACTTGATCATCTCTTAACTGAGACTCGCTTTCACGTTGCATGTGATGACAGATTTGCGTAATCAACATAACGAATTTTACTTTAAACTTCCGCAGAAATCTATAACGCCGGAATAAATATCAAACATGGAACGACGACGGCGATTTTGATCTGATGATAGCGGATGTCACTTGGCGGGTAGTAGATGTAGTGATCATGGTTTCAACATCGTCCACCAACAGTGATTTAGCTACAAGAACGCCATTTGTGTGTATCCTTTAGCAGGGGATGCCTAGATCCATAATTCTCAGTGTGGTATCAACCAGTGCAGCAAACAGACATCATGCCTCCTACATGAGAGGCAACTGAGAGTGTTTTAAGGGTCCAAATTGTAGCGTTCCGAGTGGTGGGATGGTCCTTTCAGGGAATGTCCACTCAAGTTGGATGTCCTGCGTCAGTTATGCAACGACGCCGTTACAATGATCAGGTAAAGAAACCGTAGACGAGTTTCTGATGTCAAACAAGGTCGTGGTATTGTAAGGACATCAGTGGCAGGTTATACGGCTATCACGGCAGATGATTTGTAAGTCCAGAAGTGTCAATACGAACAAACTGTTATCCATCGTGTTGGAACCTGCGACTGTTTCTTGAAATAGGTTTCAGAAATTACTGCAACCAGTCACCTTTTGTTTCTTCTTAATGAAGATTTATTAAACCATTACCGGTTTCAAGCTGCCTAGCAGCTCATCATGAGATGGTATACATTTAGTGCAAATTACATTTGTATCTGTGGCAGGTCAGAAAACGAGAAAAGGGAAGGGAAGTGTTGTGAAATGCTATCCAAAAGCGGACCAAAAATGGACAAATTAAATGTGAAACGCATAACTGTAAGTAACGTCTTGAAGACAGACTTATATTGTAATTATTCAGTGTAGCATACCAAAATTAGTGTTTACTTTTTTTCTCGTTTTCTGTCCTGCCACAGATACAAATGTAATATGCACTAAATGTATACGATCTGATGAGCTTCTAGGCAGCTTTAAACCGGCAATGGTTTAATAAATCTTCATTAAGAAGAAACAAAAGGCGACTGCTTGCAGTAATTTCTGAAAACTATGTCAATACGAACTGTTGCCGACCGGTTAGTAACAGCGGGACCACGGCAACGCACAGGTGCAGCCCGTCTTCACACACGCTATTCCTCCGACCTGCACGACTAGATTACTGACGTCAGAGGGTCACTAGATAGGTGGAATGGCGCGCCTTGGTATTCAGTGATGAAAGCAGATTCTGTCTGCGTGCACGTGCCGGTCGTTGGCTCGTATCACGGGGACGTGGCAAGCACTGTCTCGTAGAGTGCATTCGTCCAACAGGCAGATTGGTCCCACCCCAGGCCATTTGCTCTGAGGTGCGATAAGCTACAAGTCTCTTTCAGCTTTGGTGTCTGTGGAGCGAACGCTAACAAGCACTCGGTAGGTGCAGAATGCTGCCATACTTGCAACAGAAAGAGTAATGTCACCCACACACTGCGCGTGAAACTCACCGTGCTCTGCTGGCCGTGTAGCAACCACAGAGCATAGGAGGTAGTAGAGGTGCCTTCTCCGTAGCGAGGGACCGGCAGTCGTGTGCTCAGTCGCCCCACCCTTTGAGTACCGAGCACGTATAGCGCACCACACATCTCGCTCTTGTTTTCTCTAATTTGGCTCGTTTATTCACTACCTTATCTCGTCTTTCTAACAAATCTGCTTTATATTTATTAGTTGTGACGATACATCCCCTTTTGTAATATGTAGGGATTTAAGTTTGTGTATTTTCCACATCTCCTCCTGAACTAAAGAACCGATTTCAATCAAGCTTGTTACGCATGTTCCTTATTGTCAGGAAACAATCACCTTGGGAGTAAAATCCAACTACCTTCCAAGGGGGTGAGGGTGGGCTTGAAAAAGTAGAGTACCCCGAAACGGGTGGGTAACCACACTTTATTCATTCACTATTTGAGAAGGAGCATACTTAGCGACTTGTAAGAAACTTTACACAAAATTTCAAATATTCACGATAGTTTGTATCACCGACAACCTCTAGAAAATGATAAGAGAAAGAGGTTTATGGCTTGTTTTCCGCTTTTCATGCAGTAAAACTACGGAAATAAGCTACACTTTTTGAATTATACACCAATAACTGAATTCGCTACTGAATGTACTTTAGAAAGTATATCACAGTGCGACTCGTAGTTATGGAGACGTTAAGTCGTAAACAATAAGATGCCTGAAAAATTGTCGCATTTTACGATGCATGAGTAACCAGACACAATTCACCCACTTGATATGCTTCTGTGATTCTCTCTCCATAAGACAGAAAGATGTTTCTGAAATATTGTTCAATAAATCATCGTGCTTTGTCTGAATAAGATTTTTCTTTCTAATTCCTTCAAGATATCTTCTAAACTAGCCACTTGAAGGTGTAGTCTCTTATGTCTGTTATAATCCACAATTTTTTGCTTGCTTCAGTTAGTTTTCGATGGGCTATTTTAAGTTCTTCTGTAGCTGTTTCCAAATTAGAATTTTTGCTGGTATTGGTGGATAAATCGGCGACAGAAAACGGTTTATAACTCCTCTTACTTTCGTAGTCGATGATGGTTGTAAGTGTGATGGGTGACTCGCAAATATCGATGGGACCGCATATTTCTTCAAATATCTCCTAAAAGGAGAACTCTCAAAATGGACACTGCAAAGACGGCTGTGATTTGTAGGTTTCCAGTTATCCCTCCTTACTGCTGGAATCCATTTTTGTCGCAGTTCTGAATCTTGATGAAAACGGTGAAAAGTAATTGTTCTTCCCTATAGATCGTTTTTCTTTTTCCTGTTGTTACATCCACACGCCACATACTGACACATGTTGATGCTGGGAAATGTCGACGCATGATAATATTTACATCACAGAAGACTTACGATGTATCTGTAAACTGTAACTGGAACAGACAATGAAACGCAATAGACAGGTGAAAGTTCTAATGAATGGAAGCGAAGTGGAAAATACGTTGTGAGCCCAGACGTAGCTTACGGGATATCCCTAGGCGTTGTTACTACATATACATCTACATGGGATACTCTGCAAATCACATTTAAGTGCCTGGCAGAGGGTTCATCGAACCACCATTGTACTATTTATCTCCCATTCCATTCTCGAATAGCGCGCGGGAAGAAAGAACACCTGAATCTCTCCGTTCGAGATCTGATTTCTCGTATTTTATTCTGATGATCATTTCTACCTATGTAGGTGGTAGTCAATAACATATCCTCGCATTCAGAGGAGAATTTTGGCGATTGGAGTTTCGTAAGTAGCCTACGCTGCAGCGATAAGCACCGTTGTTGTAATGACTCCCATTCCAGATCCTCTATCATTTCCGTAACGCTGTCTCCCTGTATCGTGACAATACGACACGAGCTGCCCTTCTTTGGACTCTTTCGATGTCCTCCGTCAAATCGACCTGATAAGGATCCCACACTGGGCAGCAATACTCCAAGAAAAAAGGACGGACAAGCGTAGTGTATGCAGTCTCTTTAGTAGTTCTGTTGCATCTTTTAAGGGATCTGCCAATAAAAAGCAGTCTCTGGTGCGCCTTTCCCACGACATTATCTACGTGTTCTTTCAAGTCTGAAGTAATAGCAATTCCTAGGTATTTTGTGGAGTTTACGACTTCACACTTCTCATTATTTAGAGTCAATTGCCAATTTTTACACCATACTGCTGGTAGAAGCCGAACTCGCAGATCAGTTTAGGTTCAGGAAAAATGTGGGAACTCAGGAGGCAATACTCACTTTACGGCTTATCCTAGAAGATAGATTAAGAAAAGGCAGACATACATTTCTAGCTTTTGTAGATTTGGAGAAGGCTTTTGACAATGTTGATTGGAGTAAACTCTTTCAAGTTATGAAACAAGCAGGAGTAAAATATAGGGAGCGTAATGTTATTTACAACTTGTACCAAAACTAGACAGCGGTTGTCAGAGTTGAAGGGCATGAAAGGGATGCAATGATTGGAAAGGGAGTAAGACAGGGTTGTAACCTTTCTCCAATGTTGTTCAATTTGTACATTGAGCAAGCTTTAAATGAAAGCAAGGAGAAATTTGGTGAAGGAATTAAAGTTCATGGGGAAAAATTAAAAACATTGCATTTTGACGACGACATAGTAATTCTGTCAGATACAGCAAACGACCTGGAGGAGCAATTCAACGGAATGGACAGTGTGCTGAAAGGTGCATATAAGATGAACATAAACAAGAGCAAAACTAGGATAATGGAGTGCAGTTCAAGAAAATCAGGTGATGCTGAAGGAATTAGATTAAGTAACGAAGCAATAAAGGAGGTAGATGAGTTTTGTTACTTGGCCAGTAAAATAACAAACGATGGTCGCAGTACAGAGGATATGAAACGCAGAATGGCAGTGGGTAGAAAAGCGTTCTTGAAAAAGAAAAATTTGTTAACAGCGAATATTGCTTTAAGCTAAGGAAGTCCCTTCTGAAGGCATTTGTATGGAGTGTTGCCTTGTATGGGAGTGAAACATGGACGATAAACAGTGCGGACAGGAAGAGGATTGAGGCTTTTGAAATGTGGCGCTACAGAAGAATGCTGAAGATTACGTGGGTGGATCGCGTAACTAATGAGGAGGTACTGAACAGAATTGGTGAGAAAAGGAATTTTTGGCATACCTTGACTAAAAGAAGGGATAGATTGGTAGGGCACATTCTTAGACATCAAGGAATTGTGAATTTAGCGGACTAGGAAGATTAGGAGATAGATACAGTAAACAGATTCAGACAGATGTAGGTTTCCGTTCTTATGTGGAGAGGCTTGCTCAGGATAGGGTATTGTGGAGATGTGCATTAAACCAGTCTCCGGACTGAAGACCACAACAACAACTGATATCTTATTCAGATCGTTCTGCAATTGGTTTTGATCTTCAGGTAATTTTACTAGACGGTAAATGACGGCGTCATCTGCAAACTACCTACGAGAGCTACTTAGATTTTCCTCTAAATCGTTTATGTAAATAAGGAACAGCAGAGGACCAATAACACTACCCTGTGGAACGCCCGATATCACCTCTGTTATAGTCGATGCCTTAGCGTCGAATACTACGTACTGTGTCCTCTCTGACAGGAAATCCTCTATCCAATAGCAAATTTTGGGCGATATACCATAACCACGCAGTTTGATTAAAAGCCGTTTGTGAGGTACGGTGTCAAAAGCCTTTTGGAAATCAAGAAATACGAAATCGATTTTCGAACCCTTGTCGATAGCACCCATCACTTCGTGGAATAAAGAGTACCCTGGGAGTGGGGGAAGCTTGACACTCCTCGCGCGGCCGTCTATGCTCTGTGGTAGCAACTTTCTTAGCCAGCACGATCTCTCCAATCGAGCACATAATGGATGAGATGGACAGCAACTGCCACACAATTGTTTCAGAACTACGTGGACAGGTCGATCAGGCGTGCACTAATGCACCCCAAGACAGTATTCACCATACGTACGATGGAGTGGACGCCAGAATACGCGCCTGACTGCCGCTCGTGGAGGCCACACCACGTGCTAGTATAGATGTTTCACTACGGGTCAAAATCTAGTACCTCAGTACCGCATGTGTTCTGTATCAACAATAAATCTTCAGTGAATTGAAAAACTCTCGGTGTGGGTTCTAATATTACTTACGGCAATGTCTATTAATCTTCAAATCGACAAAATGGATTTCATGTGTCCTCCAGTGAAATTTTATAAGGGCCCTACCGTTGCTTGCCTTTATAAAAAATTTAGAAGACAATCTGAGCACTTCTTTCAGAGCGTTTGCGGATAATACTCTCTTTTTATCGTTTAGTAAAGTCACCAGAACATCAAGACCAACTGCGAAACGACATACATATGATTCTGCACGGCGTGAAAATTCGCAATTGATTCAAAAGATTGAAAACTTTGAAGTTACCTATATGAGCACTAAAAGAAATCCGCTGAACTCAATTTACACAATAAATGAGTCAAATCTATAGACCTTAAATTCAATTAAACATCTAGGTATGACAATTACGAACAACTTTAAAATCTTCAAATGTTTGTATTGGTTATGGGACTCAAATGCAGAGTCATCAGTCCCTAAACTTACAGACTACTTATGAACTAACTTGAAACACGTCCACTGATTGTGTGGTCGTGTCCCATTTTGATTTATCCTTTAACCTAAAGTGTTTCTGCACCATTAATGTTATCTGTGTATTAATTATTTCATTATTTTTATACGTGAGTTTATGTATGTTTGCCATATATTTATAAATGTTTCCACCTGTGTGATTGAACTTGTGTATTCATGTGAATGTGTGCTCTTAATATTGACTGACTGCCGCGCAATGGCTTATAGTCGCTGTCTCCCGCTGAAAGGTCTCGTTTTGCTGTAGTTAAGAACGCATGGCTTCGTTTCTCGTCTGCGCTGGCGTCTGCTGGCTGGCCAGAGACAAGCTTACTTGGCAAGGTGGCGAGGTGGCCGTGTTATTAGTGTCGTACCAACCTAATCTTGGACGAAAGAGGCGACAGGTGATCTCTCTGGGAGCGGTTGTAGAGGGAACTGTCGTGGCCAGATAGTAAGGGTTGGTAAACAATAGTCTGTGAACGCACTCTGCGTCGCTTTTAGCGCGCTACATCCGGTGTATTGCGGGGGTAGGTTTTTCCGAGGCCTTAGAGCTTCAGTCTTTACTCTTCATTCTGGCTCCGACGGCTGTGGAAGTACGTACTCCGCCGAATCATGCTGAGGGGAAGGCATGCTGTTAGGAGTTTACTTTCTTTGTGATCAGGCAGTCTTGGTTTTCAGCGATAGTTATTGAGTAATTCTTTGGCTATGCGAAGCGAAGTATATCTTCATTTACAGAACTCGAGTAAATTTAGTGTAAATTTATTATTTGCATTTTCATTAGCAGTGAGGATTTTGTGTCCGGTTTTGCTCAAGATAGAATACACGTGTAAACTTAATATGTTTGAATTTCCTTGCTGTTTTTTAACTAACGTTTCCACTTCGCGTCTGTATCCGCGAGTATGCTAAATATTTCTCAGATTTTCTTGTTTGATTCCGTCCTTCTTGTGGTGTATGCCCGTTACTTCGGCCTTCAGTTATGGTTTTGTTAATACTAGCTTTCTTCTAAACGAATTCTCACGTGTGCTTTATTCGCTTATTCTAAATTAATTTCTGTTTGTAAATCCTGCATTTGTGGTCAAGACGCTTCGTTTCGCCTTTGCTTTCAAGTGTCCCAGTTT
Organism: Locusta migratoria; assembly: GCA_026315105.1. Taxonomy (NCBI): domain Eukaryota; kingdom Metazoa; phylum Arthropoda; class Insecta; order Orthoptera; family Acrididae; genus Locusta; species Locusta migratoria. The sequence continues at coordinate 443,196,086 of CM048748.1, read as the reverse complement.
TTGTAATATACCGCGAAGCATTATGTACGTGTCTGTGAATGAATGACTGTGCTTTCAGCTACCCATTGTGTGTTTGCAAATTTCCTCCCACGTTACCTCCATATTCATAAAGGGCAGAAAAAATTTTAATACGTGCAGTAATTTTAACCCACTTTCGTACATGGTGTGTGGTTAATTTGGTCTCCACACATTTATCTGCTTGTTATTTTACTGTATAGATTATGATTTTAAAGTGTCAAACCTCTGCTTTATGATTTCATGCTCCCCGTCCCATGTTTAATTATCTATTCATTCATTTTTTAACAATTATTTTGTGTTTTTTAAAACACAAGCAGTGAGCAGTTAGATAAGTTTCCGTTGCGCAAGTACTGGGGCCTCTCATAAAGTAATTTAGACCAGCAGTGAGCGTTTTAACCTACATTCCCAGGTCTCAACTGTCCGAGATTTTGCTTATTTTAATTACAGGCTTTTTTCAAACATTAAGACAGCACAAAAATCCATGCCCGAGGGGGGATTCGAACCCCCGATGAGTAACGGACTCGCGCATCGCAACATAGCGCCTCAATGCGCTCGGCCGCTCCGCCACGTCACGAACAACTTTAATTGAAAAGAACACACAGAAAATTTCCGGGTTAAAGCCAAGCAAAGACTACGTTTCATTTACAGAACACGTAGAAGAGTCAACGGATCTACTAAAGAAAGTGCCTACACTATAACTGTGCGGCCTGATTTAAAGTACTGCTGCTCATTGTGTGATGCCCATCAAGTGGGACTGACGGAGGATGTAGTGAAAGCTGAGAGAACAGCATCTCGTTTTGTATTATCGCGATACAAGTGGGAGAGTGTCACAGAAATGATGAAAGAGATGCGGTGGAAATAACAGAAAGGCGTATTCGTTACGCTCAGACCTATTTCCAAAATTTCTTTCACGAGCTTTCTCTTCCGAATGCGAATATATTTTCTTAGCACCCACCTAAGGCAGACAGGATCATCACCATAAAATAAGACCAATCAGATCTAAAACGGACAGATTTAGGTGCTCATTTTTTCCAAGAACTGTTATCGAATGGAACGGTAGAGAAATATTTCGAAAGTGGTTCTATGAACTATCTGAGAGGCACTTAAACATGATATGCAGAGCAAATATTTAGATACAAATGGTGCGACCTGTGAAACTTTTTGTAACATTCATGATGATTCAGACCACATGTCTTGTAGCACTGCATTTAAAACTGAAGGTACTTCAGTGTCTCTGTTTAATTTAATTAGTGCACCAGTTGTAAAGTAGTGTATATGAAATCAGTAATATTTCTGTTAACTCAGTTCTCACTCACCCACTATGAGCGACACCTTCTTTCGTGTCTGGATCTCGAGCAGGTAGGGCGTAAATTATCTTTGTCCTCACTGTATGCTAATAATAAGCTCTATTGATAGTGTGATCAGATTTATTTACTATTGGTAGTTCAGTTATAGAGTGACTCTATAGTGTCAGACTATTAATCCAAAGGTCGCGTGTTCGATACCCGCCAGTTTCTGAATTTTAATCTGTCACTCTCCACTTCTTTCACCTTTGGCAGTGTTGCTGATGTCTGAAGTATCAAGTAAGCCCGTGGTTCGGAACGCACCTAAACCTGTAAGTCCCCCTATAACTGGCTCGGTAAGTCGGTTCGAAGGTCAGAGGAAGGCAACAGCACACCACCTCCAAACAGGACCATGCCCAGTAGAGCACTGTGGCGCTCAAATCAATCTTCGGACTGTTGACTACTTTACATTAGTTCAGTTACGAATTATCGTGGGCTGTCAAGGGAAGTCTGAAGTGTTAATGCAGATGTCTCGACTTTCCTTGGAATGACTGTACTATGTCCAAAGTTAAGTGCTCATTTATTTGTAATACATTTATCAAGTTACTACTTAACACCTTACCAATAACACCAGTTAATACACTATATAACATGGAAGAAACACGAGTTCACTTTCGGAAAGGATCGCCCCCCAGGGGGCCCACAGTTCTTTTGTGGGTACGTGTGTGGCGCGCACGGGGCCCCGAGCCGGAGCAGCCTTTCTTCTGCCCCAGGCTGCTTCACTTTCCCTCCCGGTTTGTGCCTTCGCCCGGAGACGGGCGTATTTCGCAAGTTAAGGTGGTTGCTTGTTGTCGTTTCTCTTATTGCTTGGTTCCTTCCTTTCTTACCCTTTGTTTCTGTCTTTCTCTCCTTGTACTCACCTAGCCTTCTTCTCCTCCTCATTAGTCTCCGCCTCGGCGTTTGAGACACTTCTTTCCTTCTTTCTCTTCACTTACTCTATTCTTCTTCTTTCCTTCCTGTGCGTTATCATGCGTAGCAGGTGACGGGGTAACGCGTAATTCCCCGCCCCGGGTAGACAAGTAGGACACGTACGTACGCCCTGGTAAAGGCCAGGCCCAGGGAGGGGTGATTACCCGAGCTGGTACCTTCCGAACATGCCGATTGGTCCCTCCGTCAGTTCTCGGGAGGTGTGACCTGAGGTGTGAACAATCACCTAAGGCGGGTAAGCCCTCGGACAGGGCCCCCACTAGGAAGGAGCGCGCCATAGGAGACGCCGGTAATCACGGGGGACACTTCCGCGATGACTTCCTTCTCTTCTTCAGTGACGTTGACCCAGAAACGAAAGATAGATTCGCCTCAGCAAAAGAAGACTCTGCCTAATTTACCGAAATTTCTTGTTGTCTCTCGCACCGACGGAAAAGATTTCAATTCTGTCAATCCTTTCGTCATTCAGAAAGGTGTTGATGCGATTGCTGGCCCTGTTAAAACCTGTTCGCGTCAGCGCAATGACACATTGTTGCTGGAGGCGGACAGTGCATTCCAAGCCCAAAAGCTAATCCGGACTACGTTGTTACACACGTTTCCAGTCAAGGTAGAAGCGCACCGCACACTCAACTCGTCACGGGGGGTAGTTTTTACGAGATCCCTTGACGGGTTGTCTGATGAAGACATCCAATCCTATATGTCCGATCAGGGTGTGACAGCCATCCATAGGGTGATGAAAAAGGTAGACAACCAGCTGACACCGACTCGTACTGTGTTTTTGACGATCGACAGAGTTGAAATCCCGTCGAGGGTCAAAGCAGGGTATGAAGTCATCTCCGTCCGCCCTTATGTACCTAACCCAACGCGCTGTTTTCAATGCCACCGATACAATCACACCCGTCAATCTTGTCCTAACGCAGCAAAATGTGTCATTTGTGGTAGGGACGCCCATGAGAGGGATTGCCCACCTCCGTCCCCTCACTGCCTTAACTGCAACAGTGACCATGCGGCTTCCTCTCGAGACTGCCCTGTATATAAGGATGAAAAAGTCATCCAGCAAATACGGGTTACGGAAAAGGTATCAACATCTGCCGCTCGAAAGTTGTTGGCGAGTCGAAAGCCCACTGTTCTCCCGGCGGGCACTTACAGTAAGGCCTACTAAGGATTCCAGTACCCAGACCTGTGACTTCACTTTCGCTGACACAGTTGTGCGATCCGCCAGCCCGAAGATTGCCCGCTCCACGTCCCCGCTTCCTCCTGCTGCTTCTAAAGTACAGTCTTCGTCAACCTCTAGTAAACCGCGGGCACCTAAACAAGATGCGCGGACTTTGAAAAAGGAACCCGTCCGTGAGGATTTTCTGCGTTCTCAGGCTCCCCAACCGCCGACTGCCTCTTCTCACCGTCAATCTTCCAGGAGAGCCAACAAGAAAAAGAGTTCCTCACCTTCCCCGCCGAGGCGTGACCCATCCGTCACGCCGCCCAACAGTTGCCGGCCTCGGCCGTCTTCTGTTTCACCTTGACGCTCCGTCTGCCGGGCACCCGGCCCTTTACCGGCGGTGGCAGGCACGTCGGTCGAACCTATGGACCACGACCCTTTGCCCCTAGACAGCGATAGCAGTGCTCCCTCGAAATCCGGTCCTCAGCGGCCGTCGAGGTGACCCCGCTTGCTTGTTCGTTTTTATCCTCATTTCTTATCTCATTATTTATCAGGGCGCTCCTTCAATGGAATATTCGCGGCATTCATTCCCATCGGGACCTACAATCGCATATGGACTGAAGGTCATGTTCCCACAAGTTGGCGTGAAGCCATTGTTGTCCCCATCCCCAAACCAGGGAAGGACAAACATCTTCCTTCCAGTTATAGCCCCATTTCACTGACGAGCTACGTCTGTAAGGTGATGGAACGCATGGTTAACGCTCGATTGGTCTGGCTTCTCGAATCTCGCCGCCTCCTAACAAATGTCCAATGCGATTTTCGTCGACACCGCTCCGCTGCTGATCACCTCGTTACGTTGTCGACCTTCATTATGAATAACTTCCTAAAGAAGCGTCAAACAGTAGCAGTTTTCTTCGACTTGGAGAAGGCGTACGCCGGCCGCGGTGGCCGAGGGGACTGAGGCGCTCTAGTCACGGCCTGCACGGCCACTACGGTCGGGGGTTCGAATCCCCCCTCGGGCATGGATATTTGTGCCGTCCTAGTTCGTAAGTAGTAAATAAGTAGTTTGTAAGTTTAGGGACTGATGACCCCGTAGTTAAGTCCCATAGACTATACAAACATTTAAACATTTGAGAAGGCGTACGATACCTGTTGGAGAGCGGGCATTCTCCGCACATTGCACACATGGGGCCTTCGGGGCCGCCTCCCTCTTTTCATTCAAGATTTTTTGGCGGATCGCAAGTTCCGGGTACGGGTGGGCTCTGTTTTGTCAGATACCTTTCGCCAGGAAAATGGGGTACCGCAGGGCTCCGTCTTGAGTGTGGCTCTCTTTGCCATTGCAATCAATCCGATCGTAGATTGCCTTTCAGCCGACGTTTCTGGATCCCTTTTTGTAGACGATTTTGCAATTTATTGCAGCGCCCAGCGGACGTGTCTCTTGGAGCGTTGTCTTCAACGCTGTCTAGACCGTCTATATTCCTGGAGCATCGCAAACGGCTTCCGATTCTCCACTGAGAAAACGGTGTGTATAAACTTCTGGAGATACAAGGAATTTCTTCCACCTTCTCTACGTCTCGGACCTGTTGCTCTTCCTTTCGTGGAGACAACGAAATTCTTGGGACTCATGTTGGATCGTAAACTTTGCTGGTCCACACACGTGTCCTACCTGGCTGCCCGTTGTGCCCGATCCCTTAATGTTCTTCGTGTCCTCAGTGGCACGTCATGGGGAGCGGATCGTACCGTCCTGCTTCACCTTTACCAGGCCACTGTTCAGTCGAAGCTCGTCTATGGAAGCCTTGTATACTCTTCTGCACGGCCGTCGATTCTCCGCCGTCTCAACTCTATTCACCATCGGGGATTACGTCTGGTGGCCGGTGCATTTTATACCAGCCCTGTTGAAAGTCTGTATGCCGAGGCTGCTGTATAACCCTTGACCACTCGACGTGACATACTCAGGTGTCGGTCCGCATGCCGCCTGCGATCGATGCCCAACCATCCATCTTACCGATTATTTTTTGACGACTCACTCGATCGCCAATATCAGTTGTCCGCGATTGCCTTGCTTCCACCTGGAGTTCGGTTTCGCCGCCTGCTACAGCGGCTCGATATTACCCTTCCTTCCACCTTTCGGTTGAGCGAAAGCCCATTGCCACCGTGGTATCAGGCCCAGGTTCACACTCACCTTGAACTTAGTTCGCTCCCCAAGGAGAGCACTCCGGATTTGGTATACCACTCGAGGCTTGTCGAACTCCGTTCGCGGTTCGATAATGCCATATTTATTTACACTGATGGTTCCAAGAGCACTGCCAGTGTCGGATCTACCTTCGTCGTCGGGGACAACCGTTTCCAATACAAGCTCCCTGACCGGTGCTCGAGCTTCACGGCTGAGCTTTTTGCCCTCCACCAGGCCGTTTTGTATACCTGCCACCACCGCCAACCTTTCTATGCCATATGTTCGGACGCCCTTAGTGCCCTGCAGAGTCTTAAGGACCCTTTCTCAAACCATCCTCTCGTGTATCGGATCCAACGCTCCCCCAGTTGCTAGCAGATGACAGCTGTCACGTTTCTTTCCTGTGGGTCCCTGGCCACGTGGGTGTGCCCGGGAAAGAGACTGCCGACATAGCAGCCAAGGCCGCAGACCTTTTGCCTCGCATGGCTACCTTTTGCGTCCCATCGGACGATGTTCAACGGGCACTTCCCCGGAGTATCGTGTCGTCATGGCACAGTGCGTGGGTTTCACTGTACAACAATAAATTGAGAACTGTAAAACCGATCCCGATTGCTTGGAGGACCTCCTCACACCCCTATCGGTGGGAGGAGGTCATCCTGGCACGGTTGCGGATCGATCACTGCCGTTTCAGCCACCGTCACTTGCTATCCGCTGACCCTGCACCGCTGTGCTCCTGCGGTGAACTGCCGACAGTGCGACATGTTTTACTGTCTTGTGTTAATTTTAATCATCTCCGTGTAGCCCTTCACTTTCCGTCTACTCTGGAGGAAATTTTAGCTGATGACACACGAGCAGCTGCTCGAGTTTTGCGTTTTATCAACTTGGCCAATTTATCGAAGGATATTTAACCCTTTTAATTGTCTTTTATCTTTCGTTTTTAGCCTCTTCTTGATGTTCTGACAGTCACCAAATTTTTTTTTGAGATCATAGCGAATCTATGTTCTTGTCTGGCCGCTAATTACCGTAGAAGTTGTGCGCCCTAAAACCACAAAAAAAAGGAAAGGAAAGGATCGATCTACATAAATAATAGATATAAAGAAATAACTAGGGTAATTCAATATAATTAAAGAGACAAACTGGAATGGAGTAAAAACCGTTTATTTTCGCAAAACAATACTTTTCTACTCTCGAACCTAATTCCCTTGAACATAATATGCACTTATTCCAACAGGCTACAGACTTTTTTTTATCCTATCTGCAAAGAACTCCTTATCTTTGCTTTTGAATCAGTTTCCCATAAACCTTTTCATGTTCTTGTCCTAGAACCTCTACCCACATAATGCCAGAAGATCAGAAGCAACTGTCAAATGATTTAATAAGATATCTGCGAAAAATGGCAATTGACTCTTAATAATGATAAGTGTGAAGTCATCCATATGAGGACTGAAACCAGCTTTTTAAACTTCGTATACACGATAAACCAGTCAAAACTACAGCTCGTAAATTCAACTAAATACCTAGGTGTAACAATTCCAAACAACTTAAATTGGAAAGAACACACAGAAAATATTTCAGGGAAAGCGAACCAAAGACTACGTTTCGTTGGCAGAATACTTAGAAGATGCAATACATCTACTAAAGAAACTGTCTACACCACAGTTGTGCGTCATATTTTGAAGTATTGGTGCGCATTGTGCGATCTCCACCAAGTGCGACTGACAGACGATTTAGAGAAAGTTCAGAGAAGAACAGCTCGTTTTGTATTATTACGATAAAGGCGAGGGAGTATCACGACAATTATACACGAGTTGTGGTGGAAATTATTAAAGTTAGGCGTTATTTGTTGGGAAATGTTCTATTTACGAAATTTCATTCACCAACTTCCTTTTCTGAATGCTAACATATTTCGTTAGCACCCACCTACATAAGAAGACATGATCACGAAAATAAAATAGGACAAATCAGATTGAAACCAGAAAGATTTAGGTGTTTCTTTTTCCCGCGAGCTATTAGAGAATGGAACTGTAAAGGAACATCATAAAAGCGATTCGATGAACCCTCTGCCACGCACTTCAATGTGACGTGCAGAGTATTTATGTAGATGAATGAGTTTGCCACAAACGTTTCCATGTCCTCGTTGTCCTGGAACCTCTTCCAACATAATGCCTCCTTCAGTGCACCAAACAAAAGGAAATGACTAGATGCTAAATCAGGCCTGCAAGGGGGATGAAGCAGTACTTCCCAGCCCATTAGGTTAGTGGTTTTCTCTACATCTACATCTACATAGATACTCTGCAAATCACATTTAAGTGCCTGGCAGAGAGTTCATTAACCACTTTCATAACTTTTCTCTACCGTTCCATTCTCTAATAGCGCGCGGGAAGAAAGAAAATCTAAATCGTTCCGTTTTCGATCTGATTTCTCTTACTTTATTGGGATGGTCATTTCTCCCTACGTAGGTGGCTGCTAGCAAAATATTTTCACATTCAGAAGTAAAAGTCGGTGATTGAAACTTCGCAAACAGATCAGGTCGCAATGAATAACGTCTTTCTTTTAATGATTTTCACCCCAATTCGTGCAACATTTCCGTGACGCTTTGCCCCGGTAACGTGATAAAACAAAACGAGCTGCCCTTCTCTGAACCTTCTCAATATCTTCCGTCAGTTCCACCTGGTGAGAGTCCCACAATAGTCAACACTACTCCAGGAGAGGACGCACAAGTGTGATGTGGACAGTCCCTTTGGTGGAGCTGGTGCATCTTAGAAGCGTTCTGCGAATGAACCACCTTCCCCTCAATATTTTCATTGTGTTCTCTCCATTCTAAGTTTTTCGTAATTGTAACTTCTAGGTATTCGGTAGAATTTGGTAGTTAGTAGTTGAGCAATGTGAGGTGGTGCGTTGTCTTGCTGGAGAACCATCCGTCTCCTCTGAGATCAACGATGTTTCTGGCTCATGGTTGACACTAGATTATCTTTGTTTTGTAGGTCAATTAGTTAGAGCAGTGCAGTAGTAACCTCGCGGTGTGCGGTATCATGCTACGAACTGGACGCCCGCTTCCGCCGGAGATTAGAGCCCTCCCTCGGGAATGGGTGTGTGTGTGTGTTGTCCTTAGTGTAAAAGTAGTTTACAAGTCTAGCGACTGATGTGCATAGCAGTTTGGTCTAATAAGTTTACAAACATTTGAACATTTTGAACCAGTCACACGGCAGCAGGCACGAATAACGTCATCAATTCGACTTTCAAGTGATGGACTTGAAACTGCAACAAGTTCGTTAGAATGATGCTTGTTATTACTGAGTGGAGACAACTTTTGAAGTACTCTACCCACTTGTATAAATTTGCACAATTCATAGAATCTCCTCCATAATCTTTGGAAATTCTGCAGTATATAATCAGTGGTTTCTCATCCTCTACAAGCAAAAAAAAAAAAAAAAAAAAAAAAAAAAAAAAAAAAAAAAAAAAAAAAAAAAAAAAAAAAAAACGAATAACAGAACGTATTCAACTAATGTGGAACTTTCAAGCGAACTCGTCAGGTTGAAATGAATTTTTGAATTTGTCGTAACCCGTAGAAAGTTGTGGAATTAAGAACGTATAATAATTACATAGCGGCTTCAGAATGAAGTGCGAGTGAATATATAATTCAAGCACTTTATATTATTTGCATAAATATATCACCCGCTACAAACATTACTAAAAATCGTGAAGAAACACAGGGAAAAAGCATTTATTAAACGACGTTAAGCAAAGACAAAAACAGCAATATACAATCTAAGAATAAGCATGTCTTTAGACACAGAGGCCACGCTGTAGCAAGGAGTAATTTAAGTTGCCACATCAGCGCTCCTGGTGGCCGGTGTGCGAACTTTTAAATGCTAGGCAATCAGCTGATCGCGCGTCGTCTGTCGCTACAAAGTTCTAAAGAGAATGTTGATACATCAGCTGATCAAGGCTCATCCCAGTGATGGCAGCGTAAAGCCAAAAAAAGTACCAAACTTTCCCTACCAACAGTTTTCCCCAGACCAATTTGTCTGTTTAATTATTGATTGACCCTCGTAATATGAATAATGATAAATCTGGAGGCCCAGGTTCGAATACCGGCCGTGGCACAAAGTTCACTCCAATGCCTCACCCTATAATAATATGAGACTAGATGACCCGGTGAACTTCGTATCACATACCTCTTAATATAAATCATACATAATTTAAAACATATGTATTTTAGACCCAGTAGCTTTATAAAGGCACTAGCTTATATGCCCGTGCTTCGCAACGGCTGTTGGAGAGCCTGTGTGTATCATGGTTTTTTAGGGTTCCGGACCTCAGTCAGTAGAAACAGAATCCTTGTTGGATCGCTCTGTCAATAAACTCGGTTGTCCTAGCCAAGATGTCAAATGTAAGTAAAAGTCATTGTCCGAAACGACGTATCTTCAAAAAGCTTTTTATACAAAAAGTGAAACGTGCCAAAATAAGTAAAGAAATGTTGCTACGTATTTAATACACAAAGAGAAATCAGTAACACTATGTTCAATGTTTGTTGATATTCGTAGACATAAGATTACTTAATTCTGTCACAGACGTTCGCATCCTACCCCATTCTTATTATCTAGAAGCGATGTTTATTAGTTCTTTGGTGCACTACAGCGCCTCTATCGCATGTTTGCTGTACTACGCAATCCATACTTCAAGCATAACCTACATCTAAAACAATTTCTCTTATGAAGTTGCTCATGCAAATCCGTGAAGTAGTTTAGGAGATTAGGTATTTCTAATAGATAAACAGACAGTTACTGAAAACACTTAAGATTGCGATGTATCTTTTCTTCCGTGATCTGATTTTGATGAAATCATGTCTCTATGTTGCCTCAATCTTAGCTCAAATTTTCTGTGAAACCCGCTTAAAAATGTGTCAGTAGTATTTTTTTTAATACGTTTGCGAAACGTGTTAGATACAGGCATATCTTCATGAATAATGCTGTAGCTTACATCATACATCAGTTATATTCGCCATTTAAAACATTTATTTCATGATTATTCATATCTGTGGACAATGGGCTGAGGCGTGGCTAGTTCAAATATAATCATGAGACTCTATACAAAAGAGTTTCGCCTGAAAGTGCTGGTCATAATGAGATGTGACAACAACGGATTTCGGTAAAATTTTACTTTCTATCCTGGCGGCCTCGTGTTTTTATGTTGGCAACATCAATAACACGATATAAAATCGTTGCAAAGATTACCAAATGACATAGAGTGTAGATAAATACTGCTGTTGCTGCTGTGTGCTTGATTTCACGACAAAATATTTGCGTGTTACGCGATTGGCTTATGACGATGTCACATTCTCGTTATTCAACATGCGTTACCAACATTATCACAGGAGGCCGCCGGGATATGAGTAGGACTACGTCGCATAGTTTTTCTTGACCCAGCCGTCAAACGATAACACCTTTCACAGCAGAGAGTGTCGCGGCTATATGTATCAGAGATCACTGATTAGTACAGACCAGTGAGATTACTGGCACAGGCATATCAATATCTATGGCCTAAGAGACATTCATTAATGTATGTCTGTCTTTCCAGCACACGAGGCGTTATGCATAGCAGTTTGAACTGGCACCGGGAGACCTGATTGGTTGTTGGTAGGAGCCATTAACCAATGAGATGCTGCATGTTTCTTAACCGAAGATTCGGGCGCTACGCGCCCTCACATACTTAAAGAAATAAACTTATTGTTTAACCAATACCTAACCTAACTTCCACTTTAAAAAAAGTTATATGTAGCGTAGCCTTAAGAAGGTTAGGTATAGGTTAAACAAGACGTTTTTTTTAGTATGTGAAGGCGCATTGCGCCCGAATCTCCGGTTAAGAAACACGCAGCATTTCATTGGATGATGTCTCCTACCAACAACCAATCAGGTCCCCCGGTGCCAGATGAAACTGCTATGCATAACGCCTCGTTTACAGCACGCTTCCAAGACAGTAATCAATGTTCCACGAGTAATTTTATCTTTGAGTCTCTCTGGATTTTTATCTTTGTTTTGTATCTCTCTTCATAGTCGGTAATGTGTGGTTGGCGGGAACATGTGATCTATTTAAAAATTGCGTATTTGATATTCCTCATCGTTATTAAAGTCTGAAAGGACCGCATTGTCTGACGATTGAAAGAATAAACAGGTTTGGACTCGTACCGTAAAGTTCGTAAGTCACAAAGTATATAGCTTTTCCTAATAGTATTTATTGCATATTTTGCGAATTTTTGCTCGTCACACTCATCCACTGCCACCCACCGCGACCAAACTCCCTTACTAACATCATTAGACCAAGAGCTATCTACCACCACAACCACGGGTGGGTGGCAGTATATGGTCATGGAGAAAAGTCTGTCAGCACGTACACACACAAGCCTTTTATATATAGATATAGATTTGCTTTGAACGCCAGATGAGCAAAATTTTATCGCAATCGTACGAATGATATTGATATCCCAAAGAAAAGAGCTCTTTCAGTTTTCCACAAATTTTCCTATTTTCTGGCCAACTATTCCAAACATTCACTTTACTCAAACGTTCCTCTCGCTTTGAACGTCGAATCTGCAAAATGTTATCGCAATCAGATGAATGGTATTGATATTTCATAGAAAAATCTCTCTATTTTATCTGTATTTTCCAATTTTCCGGGAAACTTTTCCAAATTTTTATTCTATAAGAACGTTACTCTTGCTTTGAACGTCAAATCTGCAAAATTGTATCGCAACCAGACGAATTATATTGATATCCCATTTAAAAAAAGCTCTTTTAGTTTCTCGCAAATTTCCAAATTTTCCGGTAACTTTCCCGAATTTTTAGTTCATAATAACGTTTATCTTTCGTAGAACGTCAAATGATCAAAATTGTATCGCGAAGGGATGAATGGTTCTCACCTTATAGTATTGAGTACATTTAGAAACACATTGACAAAGAAACTTGTTTCGAATTTTGCGACTTTCCTTTTTAACAGTCTATTTTTTTAGTGAAAACTTTTCCAAGACCATAATACCAATAACAAAAGAATTATCCCTCTCCGTCGTGCGAATAGTCAGTTATAATGCTGAATTCAATCAAAAACATATTGAAAAACGCACTTTCAGTTTTTCTCAAATTTTCCAATATTCCGGTGGATTAAAAAAAAAATTCATACAAACGTTGTCCTGTCAAGCCGTACTCAAGTGATGCTCTTAGAACCATGTCGCAATTTATTTTTATTCGTTGAAAAAACAATCGCTTTCGATTTTCTTAAATTTTCCTGCTTTCCGGACGACTGTTCCAAATTATTTAAAAAATGTTCAAATGTTTGTAGAGCCTATGGGACTAAACATACAAACTACTTATGAACTAGCGACAACTAAGGACGTCACCTCCGTCCGCAGGGGCCGTGCAGACCGTGACTGAAGCGCCTCAGACCCCTCGGCCACCGCGGCCGGCCCAAATTCTTTATTTGATGCAAACCTTCATCGTGCTTTCAACATGAAATGTACAAAATTTTATCGCAATTGGACGAACGGTATTGATAGCTCACTGGAAAAAGCTGTTTCCGGTTTTCCTGATTTTCCTTTTTTCCGGACAACTTTTCCATAATTTATCACCGTTTAAACCCTCCTTGGACTTACACGAATATTCATATAGCCAAATCGGTTCACACGTTCTCGAGTTTCAGCGAGACTAACGAACAGCAATTCATATATATATATATATATATATATATATATATATATATATATATATATACAGTGTGTTTCACTAAGTGTGTTTGCCTCTGTAACTTATAAAATAATAGGCGACGGGAAATTTTAATGCGGTAGGTCAACACAAGAAATGTTACACTTTCTGCGGAGGTATCAAAATAGTTTATTGTATCATTTTCCACAGAGTTACAGCACAAATATATAATTTTTTAATTGGAACAATAGTTTTTTCTATCGTGCATTGGATTCGTTGAAACCAGCTGCGTCCATATCAATTTAAACTACATTCCTATCACTGTTAGTTTGGGAGCTACAACCCTTCAACGTTTAGGGGGCGGAGGCTACGACAGCGTAGCTCATTGGCTGGTGGTCATGAGACAGTGGGCCGTGCCCTAGGGGATAGCCAATCGGCCAGTCAGCTACGCTATCGCAGCCTCCGCCCCCGTAACTTTGAAGGGTTGTAGCTCCCAAACTAACGGTGATAGGAATGCAGTTTAAATTGATTTGGACGCAGCTGGTTTCAACGAATCCAATGAACGATAGAAAAAACTATTGTTCCATTTAAAAAGAATTATATCTTTGTGGTGTAACTCTTTGGAAAATGATACAATAAACCATGTTCATAGCTCTGCAGGAAGTGTAACATTTCTTGTGTTGACCTACCGCATTAAAATTTCGCGTCACCTATTATTTTATAAGTTACAGAGGCAAATACACTTAGTGAAACACTCTGTATATATATATATATATATATAACGCATTTGCATGTTTTACGTAGGGGAAGGTCGGGTAGCCACGGACACAAAAATAAATTGCTAATAAAACAACAATAAACAATTTTTCTGTGTTAACTTTCATCGTAAAATGAAACCAGTAACTTCTTTAGTCATATCACTTAGAACTAAGCATATATAATAATTTTTATGAACTATCTTAAATAAACTTTTGAATCAGTTTATTGGCACTAAAAATTTGGAGGGTAGCCCCAGACACAGCATTCAGTGGCACTCCACTTGTTTCTCGGCCTTGAAAACATACAGTTCTAATAAATATCTCAAGCATCTACATAAAATCAGTTTTCATGGTACCAGTCCGTGCAGTTATAGCACTGAATACAGTCTTCTTCGAAGATTTCACCACATGTGATGCATTCTGTCTCTTTTCCTTGATCCTCTTCGGAGAGACTTAATATTTGTCTTTGCCGTGAACGTTTCTTTAGTGCATTTGCGTTTTTTGTTTTTTCGGCTTATCCTTTTTATTGCATTCTCTTTTCTGTCTCTCTCGTAAACCTCTTTTTTATATGGAGATGACCCTTCTCCTTATTAAATCTATGAGGGATTTTCAGAGCTTCTGCAAGATCAAATGCTAATTTCAAGCCGGCCGCGGTGGCCGAGGGGACTGAGGCGCTTCAGTCACGGTGTGCACGGCCACTACGGTCGGGACTTCGAATCCACCCTCGGGCATGGATATTTGTGCCGTCTGTAGTCTTAGCTAGTTCATAAATAGTTTGTAAGTTTAGGGACTGATGGCCCTGTAGTCAAGTGCCATAAGCTCTACGAACATTTGAACATTTGCTAATTTCAAAAACTCTTCTTATGGCTGAAAACACCAAAGAAGTTAAACAGGAACGACGAATAATTTTTGTGCGAACAGAATTCACCGTTGCGAGTAGCTCGCTCGGTGCCTATGCCCGACCTTCCCCTATAGGAATACTGTACCAACAGATTTTTGAGAAACGAGGCTGGCCGCGGTGGCCGCGGGGAGTGAGGCGCTCCAGTCATGGTCTGCACGGCCACTACGGTCGGGGATTCGAATTTGTGCCGATATTTGTGCCGTCCTTAGTATAAGGTAGTTCGTAAGTAGTTTGTAAGTGTAGGGACTGATGACCCCGTAGTTAAGTCCCATAAGCTTGACAAACATTTGAACATTTGAGAAACGAGAAGAATAACCTTGGTAATCGTATAGAGCTGGAAAGCAGTTATCGGCTGGAGATGTGGCCCGTGTTTGGCTGGTGCTGGTGGCGGTCAGACGACCGCTCCCCTCCGCGGCCATCAGGCGGTCCGGCATGCAGATGGCTGCTTTGCCGGCTCGGCCAGTGGCCGCCGCCCAACCGCTGTAACCGCCAACCCCCACACCCATCAAGCCAAGGCGCTGCCCGCGTCTTCTTTTACGACGGCGATTTCTGCACGCTCCCGAAGGATGATCCCGCCATCGCCACACGCCCGACAAAACTGCTCCCGAGACGAGAAGCCACTCTCTCAAACTGCCTTTTTTATCTCCCAGGTTCAACCACCAATCATGTACGGAAATGATCCACGACAACGGGACGCCCGAGATGTCCAGAAATTCGTCCTTCTCATAAGAATTTGAGCCATACACAAAAGTATAAAATACATTAGTGATTAAAAAGGGGAAAAAAGTATACACACTTTGATGAAGAAAAACTTATTTGAGATACATACATGTAACGATACACATTTTTTTGTTTTGTTTTTGTTTCCTTTTTGTTTATCTTTCATCGGTGATGTTTATCGCCTCCGGTTCCCTCTGACCCGCAATGCAACTAATTTAATTTCGTTCGTCATTTTTTACTTCCGAACAAGCGAGAAGACGGAACCGTGACAGTTTTACTCAGTCTCTTGTCTGTATTCGATCCGTGAAGACGTCTTTCATATCTGTATCCACTCATGTAAGTAAGAATAATGCAAGCTGTTGCTGAAAATATATTATTTAAATTTAAAAGCATTCCCTCTCCTTGGATTTCATTTAAATCAAATTCCTCCACGTCAAATATTTAATTTCTTAAAGTTTTCAGCTCCTCAGCATCCGTAATAGTTTAATGTTCAGACGCCATTACAATCGCTTCGCATTGTCTGCAAAATTTCGATCACAATCAATCATCCTTACACAAAACTTTGCTTGATTTTAGAACCTGCAGTCATTTCTTTTGTATTTTTACAAAGTCCGATCATTTTTTTTTTAAATATTCTATCATTACCAGTAACTTCATGTTCCACCAACAGTCACACAACAATGAAAAGCGAAGTTAATAGTCTGAACATTGATCTCCTAAGGAAATTATCTCCAACGTTAACGTATATTAAATAAGTAAAAGTTATCATTTCCAGCTTCAAAAATCCGAAGCGCAGGATCCCGCTAGATATTTTCCGTAAGTCTTATAACGTGCTGTTGCTTGTATGTTGCCCGACTTTAATATGCAACCCGCGGTTTATTTGCTTTAATGTTCATTTTGTGCTGTACTTTAACTAAATCATTTCAAATTAAAAAAATTCGGTACCATCAATTCCTTGTCAAAAATATAATCGCGGAATATACTTGAACAATTATGGCATCATACGAAGCAAGGGCAACGTTATATACAGACAGGGTGGTCCATTGATAGTCACCGGGCCAAATATCTCACGAAACAACTACAAAGAACAAAACTATTCTAGCTTGAAGGGGGAACACAGATGGCGCTATGGTTGGCCCGATAGATGGAGCTGGCATAGGTCAAACGGACATCAACTGCATTTATTTTAAGTAGGTACCCCCATTTTTATTACATATTCGTCTAGAACGTCAATAAATATGAATGTTTTATTTGGAACACATTTTTGTAATTTTGTGATAGATGGCGCTGTAATAGTCACAAACGTGTAAGTACATGGTATCGCGTAACATTTCGCACAGTGCGGACGGCATTTGCTTCGTGAGATATTAGTCGTGTTAAAATGGACCGTTTACTAATTACACAAAAGGTCGATATGGTATTTATTTATGGCTGTTCTGATCAAACTGACCAATGGGCCTGTGCTATGTATGTTGATCGTTATCCTGGAAGACATCATCCAAGTGTCCGGACATTTCATCAAATAGTTATGTACAGAGAGGAAGTGTTCAACAACAAGTTAAACGTCAACCATGACCTGCATCAAATGATGATGGCCAAGTAAGTGTTTTAACTGCAGTAGCGGCTAATTCACACATCAGTATCAGACAATCTGACCGAGAATCTGGAATCTCAATTGAGAATTCTACCAACATAAATTTCACCCGTACCACTGGGTACAAAATACATTACGGGCTGATAACAGATTTTCTTCACGCGTTCCGTTTACTGACGAAGCGTCATTCACAAAGAGAGGTAACGTAAACCAGCATAATATGCACTATTGGACATCGGAAAATCCACGATGGCTGCGACAAATGGAACATCAGCGACCTTGGCGGGTTAATGTATGGTGCGGAATTATGGGAAAAAAGATTATTGGCCCCTATTTTATTGATGGCAATCTAAATTGTGCAATATATGCTGATTTCTTAAGTAATGTTCTACCGATTTCACTACAAGATGTTTCACTTCATCACAGAATGCCGATTTGCTTTCAACATGATGGATGTCCAGCAAATGGCTCACGTGCAGTTGAAGCGGTCTTAAATGGAATATTTAATGACAGGTGGATTCTCATAGAAGCACAATACCATGGTCCGCACGTTCACCGAATCTTACATTCCCGGATTTCTTTATGTGGGGAAAATTTAAGGATATTTGTTATCGTGATTCATCGACAACGCCTGAAAACATACATCAGCGCATTGTCAATGCATGTGAGAATATTACTGAAGGCGAACTACTCGCTGAACTGATTCGCACTAGTTACACTTTGTTAATTTTAAGATTTTTTGTTACAGGAGATAAAGTTTCACAGTTTGTAGGTAGGCACGGAGCATCGTTTTGACTTCTACGTGACATGCTGTTGGTCTCCCTTACAGGTGACTCAAGTACAATACATCAGATAAGTCCATTGCGCACTATAAATAGTTAGAAGAGTAGAATAAAAATGTCAACATAGGTTTCATGTTAGAACCTATGACAGAAAGCAATGTTCACGTTGAGTGGAGAATACATGCATACAATAATTTTATATGGTTTGTTTAGATCGTTAATTCAAAGCAACAATGAAAGGCAAATTTGTAATACTTCCATAATGGGAAAAACTTTCAGACAGAATAAAATGTACACTGAAAAAAGAAACCTTAAATAGGCTTCTATACCAACAGTATTTTCTCCCCTATTCTGTTGAGTACCTCCGCATTAGTTGCGCGATCTACGCACCTAATCTTCAGCATTCTTCTGTAGGAGCACATTTCAAAATCCTCTGTCCCCTTCCTGTGTGAACTACTTATCGACCATGTTTCATTCATGTACCAGGCAACACTCCATACACGTGAGTTCAGAAAAAACTTCCTTACACTTACATTAATAGTAAATCCTTACAAATTTTTCTTTTTTGAAAATACTTGCCTTCTCATTGACATTCTGTATTTTATATCATCTGCTTTGCGACCATCATATGTTATTTTACTACCTAAGTAACAAAACTCACCAACTTTATTGTTTCGTTACCTAATCTGATTCCTTCAGCATCGCGTGATTTTCTAAGACTGCATTTCATTATTCTAGTTTTGATCTTATTATTGCTCATTTTATACGCTCCTTTCAACACAGTCTATTCCGTTCAGTTGATCTTCCAGGTTCTTTGCTGTTTCTGACAGAATTACAATGTCGTCAGCAAAACACAATGTTTTTATTTCTTCACCCTGAACTTCAATTCCTTCTCTAAATTTCTACTTTTTTTCCTTTATAGCTTGCTCAAAGTAGAAAATGAATAACACTGGAGAGAGGCTAGAACCCCGTTTTACTCCCTTCCCAACCTCTGCATCCGTTTCATGTCCTTCAACTCTGATAATTACTGTCTGGTTTTTGTACAAGTTGTAAATAACATTTTGTTCCCTTAAGATTACAGAAGATTCGAGGTACTAGATATATGGTCATGTAGGAGAATTCAGCACTTGAATTTGGTAGACCGTTTAAGAAATGAGGGGCTATTAAGATGGGAGGGAGGGGGGTAGAGGAATGATCTATGAGATGTGTATATTAAACAATGAGACTGATATTTTCTCGCATTTCATTCACAGACACGACTGCACATTGTCCCCTTCAAAAGTAACTGCTCTCGAAAGCCACACAGTGCTGGAGACGTTTCTTCCACTCCTCATAGTAGTGGTGGAACGCGGATTTGGGAATCGTCTTCAGCTGCCTGGTACAGCTTTCTAAATGTCGTCCAGAGTCCCAAAACCTTGAGCTGGTGCTTCAACCCCGGGAAGAGGAAAGAAGTGACAAGGATTCAAGTCAGGCGAATAAAGAGGCTGTGGAGCAACAGGAATGTTCTGACTGGCCAAGAAACGGTTCACTGAAGTTTCCGTGCGACATGTTGCATTGTCATTGTGCCGCACCTTCTCTTTGTGATGTATGGTTCCACACGCATGACCCTTTTTCGAAGTCGTTCAAGAACCAGTAGGTAAACGTGTTGTTTAACTGTTCGGGCGGGAGGTACAAAGCCTTTGTGTATGATGCTTTGGCTATCGAGAAAGAAAGGCAGCATATGTTTGATCTTGGATAACTCATTCGGGCTTTTTATGACCTTGGCGATGTGACAGTGTACCATTCATCACCTGTGATGACATGTACCCGGAAATGGGGATACTGCTCAATCGTGTCCAGAAAATCAGTGCACCTTGTACTGACGTACTTTGGGACTGTTTGTGTTGATATTGCGCATCCTGTTGCTGCCTGGAGGGAACGATGCAGGATTCAGCCTCCTGTCTCGCTGGGCTGTTAACCGGAGATGACGTCTCTTGCTGATGTTACCCGTGAACAACCTGAGCCTTGCCTTCTTTTAACTGTTCCTGTTGTCTGAAATTGCGTCTAGGTTCTGAGATATACACGCCAATAGCTGCAGCCACCTCCCTCTGTGTGCGTCGCAGTTCCAATCTTCCTATGGCGCTCCATGCCATAGTTTCAGGTATGACACGTTGTTACTGCATTACACTACCTGCTCACTACATCATCTGAAGCCAACTGCTTGAGTAATTCGTTTGGTAGAGTACACACGTCAAGACAAACCCCCTGCAGCAGCTTTCTGTTCTTACCAATATCTCAGTTGCCGTAATGTTGTCTCCACTCCGCAGAGCCGACAGAAAGACGTTGAACCATTTTAGTTCATCCTGCTGATAACAATACTTCAGAACACATATACCTCAACTCATCCTCTAATTGTTTCGTCTGGTAGAGATACCGTCTACAAAGGGTACTGCAAACGGAGTTATTAGTTAAAAAGTAATAAATTAAAACGTCATAGAAATTAGACTGCTTGAAAAGTGAAAATGTAGTAATCAGTAAACTTTTTTTTGGAAATCGCAAAGAGTTGCAGAGTTACATGTGATTGCAAGCTTTCTCGCCGTATTTTAGCCATGAAATATTCTCTTTATATCAGCCGAGAGGTGTGGTCTTCTAGATTCAACGTTTTCGAAACCTTTCAATAAAGAGGAAGGAAATGGAATCAATTGATTCGTTGCTTCTATGTAGATGACGAAACGAGATTTCATCAGTGTGTTATCATTTTCGACAAGATTACACATACTGATTCTAATTACATCAGTCATTTCAGAAAGGTCTTATGTCGACCCCACAACTTTTCCATTTTGGTTTAAAATCTGGAAGTACTCGAAAAAAAATGCGCATTGCCTGTGAAAAGATAATATCCTACACTATTAATCTATATCTATATATAAAAGGCTTGTGTGTGTACGTGCTGACAGACTTTTCTCCAAGACCACATACTGCCACCCACTCGTGGTTGTGGTGGTAGATAGCCCTTGGTCTAATGATGTTAGTAAGGGAGTTTGGTCGCGGTGCGTGGCAGTGGGTGAGTGTGACGAGCAAAAATTCGCAAAATATGCAATAAAACGATTTCGCATTGTCCGCCATGTTTACATTTGGCAAACGAGTTTCCATCGGTTATTACGTGTCAAAGAATTGCTTGCTTACCTCTTGATTTTGAATTTAATTCCATATTCGATGTTCTAGGCTGATATGGGAACGGAATCTAAACATATTTTCTTCTCTTTTTCTTTTAATGCTTCCTAGCAGCCATGTTTGAATTTGGCAAGAAACTAAATATGAATATCTATGGCTGGCATGCTAAGAAAACTGAAGTTCAACATCCAGAGAGTATAGAGATCAATGCCGCGACACTATCTGATGTGAAAGGTGTTATCGTTTGACAGCTGGGTCAAGAAAAACTATGCGACGTAGTCCTACTCATATTCCGGCAGCCTCCTGTGATAATGTTGGCAACAGATGTTGAATAACGAGAATCATGTGACATCGTCATAAGCCAATCGCGTGACACGCAAATATTTTGTCGTGAAATCAAGCATACAGCAAGAACAGCAGTATTTATCTACACTCTATGTGGTTCGGTCATCTTTGCAACGATTTTATATCGTGCTATTGATGTTGCCAACATAAAAAGACGAGGCCGCCAGGATAGAAAGTAAAATTTTACCGAATCAGATACATCCGTTGTTGTCACATGTCATTATAACCAGCACTTTCACGCGAAACTCTTTTGTATAGATTCTCATGATTCACACAGTCTTACAATTCATTCCAAATTCCTATTCAAGAAGATATTTGTGAAAACTGTTACAAATCAATATTCACACTTATCCAATATAGTTTTCAGAAATGTAATTTGCCAGCTGCTTTCGGCGCTGCTGTTGCAATGTGTAACAAAATTGAGAATAACGACGTATAATATCAAATATATAAGTTTTTAACTTCTCAGCGCGTTTTCCTCAATACCTTACCGACGATCGGCAGAGACAACGTTGAAAATGCAGATAGGCTAACAAGTGAATAATAGAGCGCTACACTACAGTCACAGTCATACTTCGATTAGCTGGTGTGGGTGATTTAATTATTACTATTTCTCATCTCAACGATAGAAGTGTTTTCAGAAGTTTACTTCAAACAGAGAATCACACACCGCAATGTTAACTCTATGAACACAACATAACATTGAATTTATATCGTTCCGGAGTACGGACTTAATTTCACGTTTTGTATGAAAAACGTTATGAACATTTATTGTTTTTGACAATTACTTCTACTTAAATTTGACATTTTAGCTAGGAGAACTGAGTTTATTGACAGAACGATCCAACAAGGATTCTGTTTTTGCTGACCTAGGTCCGAAACCCTAAAAACCATTATCTATACAGGCCCTTCTTTAACAACCGTTGCGAAGCACTGGCATATAAGCTAGTCTACATATAAAAGGATACATTTTACACTTCAGTGTTGCAATATAGTTTTTTTTGTGATGAAAAATTTATATTGGTGAATATGACTTTTTTGAAATGACTAATTCAATTGTAATACTTGTTTTATATTGTTAAACTTAAGATTTTCCTCTCAATGGGTTGTTTACGACAGCATTTAAAATTTTTAAATTCGATGATTATTGAAGGTTGGTATTTAAAATGAAATTTTCGCTCTCCCCTTAAGCGGTCAGATAGTCTATTTGTAACAAGAAGTACAGGATACGGAAAATAGAATGTAATATTGTGTTATGAGGTGAAACTACTATTACCTAAGATCCATATATGTAGCAGGCCGCCATCAAGAGTTATATCAGTATTTTCGTCAGACCATGTGGTTTCAAACTTACAAGATGTTGAACAAGGAGCCCCTCGACAATTCTGTGCGGGGTACATCGTAAAATAAGATAATTCTTTTCGTTAATAATTGCTAATATATTGTACCAGGAATAAGGAACACAAGCGAAGAACCGTCCCGACAACATTAAAAAGTAACAAAAGGAATTTCTAACAGAATGCGGTAACTTTATAACGCATTGTGGAGGTATAATGTGTATAACATTTGCAAAAAGTAGCTGGCTGTATCAAAGCTTTGAGCTTAACATAAAAATTATATTGTCATAACTTGGAAGAGAGGCTACATTAGCGTAATAGTGGCTCGTCAAAACGCGAAATGAGATCGTTATGAATTTTCTGTTCACAATGGCTATTAATAAACTCTCTGCAGCTAAGCATAAAAATCACTTGTTTATCACCGTCTCTCCTCTTATACCAAGGAAACTTTCTGGCATTTTCGTAATGGAAAAGCGTGTTATGAATAACTGAACGTATCCATGCATTAATATGGCACTGGAACGCCTGTCGTAACTTTTACGACGTTCTTCAGTCGCATAAGCAAGGGAAAATCGTGTTGTTGCATAGCAGCGAAGATTATGTGAACTGCTACCGTTACAACACGAGATAAACCCGTAGTCACTGCCTACGATAATCAATCGTATAGCTAAGAGAGCCGTATCTCTAACAAGCTTCTTTCACAGAAGGGAGAATAACAGAAGACGATCACCTAGCCGGAGGCACCAGCCGTGGCATGGCTAAACTTACTTGCTCATCCAAAACTCTGCGATATACGCATCGTTTTGATCCATCATTACCAGCAATTTTGTTTGTAGGAACTAACACTGCCTTGAAATAACAGAAGTCTCTTTTAGTAGTATAGATTTCGAAATTCTAAGCGTCTCTCCTGATTTTTCGACTTTTCTCAATATATAGTTCAGATATGTCTTTAAATTAAAATCAGTGTTTGCAGTGCAATAAAATTTAAGCCATACCTCTAAAATTAATATGTCAACCAAGATTAATTTGTAACACCGGCAGAGCATAAAAGTAAAAGCTGTGTACTTATGTCAGTTCCTTGAGCAAAGAGGGCGCGTCATGCCGGGAGGAATGGCAGCGTGGTCTAAGGCATACTAAGGGCTGGGCGGCTGTTACTGCCGGAGGTTCGAATCCTTCCTCGGGCATGGGTGTGAGTGTCGCCCCTAGCATAATTTACTTTAAGCAGTTTGTAAGTCTAGAGATCGGTGACCAGACTAGTTTTGTCCCTTAAAATTACAAACATTTGAATTTTAGGCCAGTCGCCAGGTATGTTTAGGTCCAAAAAATTGCAGGAAGCTGCATTTTTTGTATGTTGATAGGACATATTAGAGTAGTATAAAACTAAGTTCGCAGCTTCTAAATCCTTTAGCTTAACTTTTAAGAGCCAAAAAACCTCGAAATTTTCGGACGTTTTTCTGGTTTTGGCTTATAACTCGTGAAGGGTGGTTTTTTGACGAAAAGTCACTCACATCTCTATTAATGTAGATAAAATATTCTAAAATTTAAGCCCAACCGCAGCTCTGTAAGTCCAATAGTTTCCTAGATATTGGACTTCAAAAATTTACTTATTTCTCCGAAAAGTTCAAATTTCTGATTTTAGTCATCTTTTGGCTAGAATATTGGCTCTAATGATCATCCCACGGGGAAAGTCATACAAAACAGTTATTTAGCTTTAATCTAAGTACAGAACGAAGTTCATAGCCCCAATAGATTTTTAGTTATCGTTGAAAAACGAAAAGTTGGAAAAATCGAATTATTCAATAAACTGACCCAGATGAAATGCAGTCCTCTTATCCTATATATGTTAAAGAAAAAGAAGGAATTACTCATTGACGATGATTATAAACGCATTGTATATAAATAGGAATTTTTCAACACTGTTTTCAGTAAATATTGAACAGAGAGGTTTCCTTGTGTCCACTTCCTGCCATTATGGCACCGATGGCCCCCATGAATGACATGAGGAGGCGAAAACCTCCAAGCTATGTTGACGAGCAGAGGATGCTGATGGCTCTCCACAATGTCTCGGGCAAACAAGTACAGTGGTTGGTCGTAGGTCACAAAACATGTTTCCTGACCGTAAATGCTTGTTCTTTAACTGGCTTCAAAAAGTGATGTTAAAGCAATGTCGTAGTCGATTGGGGGAGCATAGATAAAAGGGAGATATACAATCTTTGAACGTTTGTGAGGAAGATCTTCTGTCACTTGCTCCATGAATCCATTCCATCCTTGGATGCCTGGCACATTAGTTGCTTTTCCAAACAACCACAGCAGGTTTGGGGATTTTGGCAAAATGTCTTCTGCGATTTTCACTTCGTTAATTCAAATAGCTTGCAATCGAGATTTCTTTCTCATAGAAGAATGTTTAATGTTTGTGGCAGTGTGTGAACCTGATATACTCTGCAGAAACAGGTTTCAACTGCGTTATGTTTTTGTCTGGGTGAACGGATGAGTGAGGGGTCATCATTATACCACCCATTTCATGGAACGTATTTTCTCCATCAGTTGTGTTGACAATCATATCTGCATTCTCGAACACAAACTGCATAAAAGCTCCTTTGTTAAATAGTCGGGTCACTTCTCCACGGAGGATAGCGGAACTTTCAAAACGCATAGCCTCCGTATATGTACAAGAAATTCCCATACTGTGGAAAAGTTCAACAATGTGCTTTGATTCAAATTTTCTATACAAATAGGTTCAAAAACTTATTTGAATTGAGGATAGGAAATATTTGGGCCTTGTTGCAGCCATGACTTTATGAGCAAATCATATGCACTTATTTTTCCACTGTTCGAGAGAAGAACGTTTGTTTTCAAGGATAATCTGTTCAAACAACAGTTGCAGAGAATCAGGAACTGATACCCTTGCGTCTTTTAAACAGGGCATCTGATGGGGTATATTGAGTAGTGTCAAATGTTTGAGAATGATTATCTTGCAGGATAATCTCTGCTGCAGCTTTGACAACTCTAAGCCGCTCTTCAGCAGGATCGCTAAGTCTTTGATTGTACCACTTTTCATAACGAATGTTTTGTCCAATGTCTGTGAACATCAAGACTGAGCTGTTATACGGACCAAACTGCACAAAAATAATTTTTTCTCGATTTCGCCTTTTTAAATGAGCTTGAACACTTGCAACTGTTGGTTTGTAATTACCTGTGAAGTTCTCTGCAATCAAGTCACTTTTGGAAAATTGGTTTTCCTCTCTTGTTTCTGCAAGGTATGCATATGTACGCTCCATACCTTCGATAAGGAGGGGATGTTCAGGACGCCCTCGTAGATCGCGACAAGGAGTGCAATTTTCGGTAACAATGTTTGTGGTACTTGCCCTCAGCAGCAACAAGTTCACTTGTACCTGAAAGACGCTGAAGAATCTGTTGTCCCCATTCACCAGCTTGCCTAGCTATTCCCACAATCGATTCTTTCACTTCCAGTGTTTCCACTTGATGGAGTTCATCCCGTAGATATTTAGTCAATTTTATCTGCTTTTAGAAATATTCCTTGGAGAATTTTACACCACAAGGGAAACAAAAATCTCCAATGATGTGACGCCTTGAACCCGACGCACTTCTCAGCCTTTCCCCAAGTGAATACGATAGTTGAGCAGATGAATCATCTCCTCCTCGCTGGACAGATGTTTTCACGTTACTTCCCACAGTGTACCTCTTCCTGCATGCGTCATGTACGGGCAGTTCATTTAAGCTGCACAAAAACCTCATGTTCCTTTCAAGCCCACGTTTCTGACACACTTTTATCAGCATCTAAATTCCACACTTTTTCACTGTCACTGTTCCTCTCCAAGCACTTCCCGACGACTCCGAAACAAACATCCGACGGGGTAGCTCCGACATATTGTAAAAAAGCAGATTTAGACGAGTTTTGTTTGAAACTTTCTTCACAGGTCTGAATACGGCCTTTTCTAAGGACAGATTGGGTGTAGTGAGGAAGACCTCGGAGACAAGAAGTTAGGAAGGGAGGAAAGAACACCTGCTGGGTTACCACTCGGAGTGAGGGCCTCGCAAGAACGAAACTCCCAGTCCCTAAATGGCTGACCAATACTCACAAACGGAGAGGCTTTCGTTGTTTTTACAGCAATACCTACTTTCAAAAATATATTGGCATGCACTAACATATAAATTACACATATTTATATACAATGCGTTAATAATCATTATCAATTAGTAATTCCTCCTTTTTTTTAAAAACATATATAGGATAAGAGGACTGCAATCTGGGTCAGTTTATTGAATAATCCGATTTTTCCAACTCTTCGTTTTTTAACGATAACTAGAAATCTATTGGGCCTATGGACTTCGTTCTGTACTTATATTAAAGCTAAATAACTGCCCTATAACTTTGTTTTGTATGACTTTCTCCGTGGAATGATCATTAGAGCCATTATTCTAGTCGAAAGATAAGTAGAAACGAAAATTTGAACTTTTCAGAGAAATAAGTCAATTTTTGAAATCCAATATCTCGGGACCTATTTGACGTACAGAACTGTGGATGGGCTTAAAATTTATAATATTTTATCTACATTAATAGAGATGCGAGTGACGTTTCACCAAAAAACCACCCCTTGCGAGTTACAAGCCAAAAGCCGAAAAAGTGCGAAAATGTCGAGGTTTTTTGGCTCATAAAAGTTAAGCTAAAGGATTTCGAGGCTGCATACTTGGTTTAATACTACTCTAATATGTCCTAACAATATTGCCGCGTGAGACCACGAACACCAACTGCCGGCGTGGCGCAGGGGATAGCGTCACGGACTGCGGAGTAGAAGGTCGCCGGTTCAATCCCACCCACCGGCAAAAAATTTATTTCTTTGTAATTGACAATTCCAGAAGGTTCTACATCTTCCTTATGTTCACTTGTAAATTCTACTTATTTCTTATGTTAACTGTTCTTCTAATTTCTGGTAAATTCTGTCTGTGTATAAATAGCACAGCACTCTGCCAGAGAGGCAGTCAGTGCTGCGTGTCTGTTGAGTTCGTAATAAACGTGCTTTCAGTACAAGTGCTGTGTTTAGTTGCCATCGAAGTCAAGCCTGCTTCCATTGCAACGCGACATTGTTTGGTGGAGGCGCCGAGTATCCTGTGCAACAGCTGCATCACCGTGGCTCCGATAAGGCAACGTAAAAGCCGACGCTTACATGGACTGGAAGCGGAATACAAGGGATACACCGAGTACGTCCTTCCGAAAGTCCGTATCATTAGAAGAACCATGGAGACGAAACCAGCAATAAGCCAGCTGCACATCAGACACCCGTCGGTGTTCTCTGGAGATGCTGGACAGGACCCCAATAAATGGCTAAAAGGGTTCGACCGAGTCGCCAAGTACAACAGGTGGGATCATACGATGTGCTTGGCCAACGTTTATTTCTACCTGGATGGAACAGCCCAGCAATGGTTCGAAAACAACGAAGACAAGTTGAATGACTGGGAGACGTTCCAGGAGGAACTTAAGAAGACGTTTGGGGACCGCCAGCGACAAATCCGCTCGGCGGAAGAACAACTGAAGAACCGGGCCCAACGACATGGTGAGCCGACACAATCCTACATACAGAGTGTTTTGGCCCTGTGTAACGTAGTCAATCCGAACATGACTGAAGCGGACAAAATCACGCACCTGATGAAGGGAATTGCAGAAGATATGTACCAAGCTCTTCTGATAAAAGACGTCGCTACGACAGAAGAGTTCATCAAGTGGTGCCAGCGTACTGAGGAGATGCAACAAAGGAGGGTTGGACGCAAGAAGTATGACAGACTCCCAAATGTAGTCCCTATGGCCGTTGTGGAAGACCAGCATGACTTCGCTTCTCTCATACGACAAATCGTGAGAGAAGAATTACAACAGTGCATGGCAACTGGGACTATTAGACCGAGTGAGCATCAGATTATGGCCATGGATGTGAGCCCTGTAAGTCACGAGGTAGCCGACGCCACTGAGGACGAGGTATTTCAAACACTAGCTCCTGTCTGCCCCGTCAGTCGCACCCGATGTGAAGGATGGCGTCGCCCAGCTATGACTTACGCTGCAGCCGCAAAACGGCAGCCCATGAACCGACCGACGCGACCACAGCCAACTCCCCCGGTACCTATGACGCCCCGCAGAAGAACAGACGTCTGGAGGACAGCAGACAACACACCACTGTGTTTCCACTGTGGACGACCTAGACATGTCGTACGCTACTGCAGAGAGAGGAGGCGAGTATTCGATGATTATTTTGCCGCAAGACGTCAGCCGCCGGAGCAGTTCTATCCAAGGCAGTCACCTGCTGATGAGTTCAGTCGACCTATGGGAAGAAGCCCATCGCCGTACCCTAGACGAGGTCGCTCCCCGACGCGCCGCAGCCGTTCACCGTCGCCGTACAGAGGTACCAGCCGCTCCCCTAGCCACCGCGCCCAGGAAAAGTAAGCGAGGCGACCATCTACGGAGGTGAGGCCGCCGCAGATGAAAATCCTCCATGGACGACAGTTGCCAAGATGTCATAATCGACGGCCAACCTGTCCGGGCACTTGTTGATTCAGGAGCCACTTTTTCTGTATTATCGGATAATTACCGCCGCACACTAAAGAAGACAATGTTCTGTGATACGGGAGCAACTGTGCTGAAGGTCGCGAATAGAAAGTACGTCCATCCAGCAGGAATTTGTGTCGCAAGAATAACCATCAACAACAGGACGCAGCCGTTTGAATTTGTCGTGTTAACAGAATGTAGTCACAATGTCATCCTCGGATGGGATTTCCTTCAGGCATCCCAAGCTATCATTGACTGTGGAAGATCTGAGCTGCAAATTGAAGAAGTTGTTCCGCCAGATACACGTAATACAGAATTCTCTGGGAAGTTATTCGTCGTTGAGAATGTGACGATACCGCCGTTGACAATGAGAAGAGTTGCAGTCACAAACACAGATGACTGGTTAAACTGTGCAGTTCTTGTTGATAGTAAAAAGTTTATCAGGCTCACAAAAGAAATTTACATACCAGCGGCTATCATAAGCATTACCGGTGGTCAAGGAGAGATTTGGATCACAAATTGTCACGAGGAGTCACAACTTATCCCCAAGGGAATGTGTATCGGGACAGCTGAACCAATCCAGGACGGTGAGCTCAACGTCATCAATGAAGACCCATGCCCTGCTATTAGTACAGACAACACGCTAGAGGAAACAAACGTGGAACTGCCAATAGGCCCTGGACTGACCAAGGAACAACGCCAGCGGGTGTTAGGTATACTACGCCAATTTTCGGGTGCATTCACACCTCAGCAAGGGAAAAGTCAGACGAAACGGCCCACGATAAAACACCGTATCAATCTGGGGATCATCCGCCAATTAGCCAGCGTTCGTATAGAGTGTCGCCAGCTGAAAGACGAATAATTCGGGAGGAAGTGGAGAAGATGTTGTGAGATGACATTATTCAACCTTCGGAGAGTCCTTGGTCGTCTCCGGTGGTCGACTATCGGCGGCTGAACAGAATCACTAAAAAGATGTCTACCCATTGCCGCGTATTGATGACACCTTAAACTGCTTGAAAGGAGCTACATACTTCTCAACTATGGACATGCAGACAGGTTACCGGCAAATCGAGGTTGACGAAGCTGACAGGGAGAAGACGGCTTTTATTACACCTGACGGCCTCTATGAATTTAAAGTAATGCCATTTGGATTATGTAATGCTCCAGTCACATTCGAACGCATGATGGACAACTTGCTTCGACACCTTAAGTGGACGACGTGTCTCTGCTATTTAGATGACCTTATCGTTTTCTCGAAAACATTTGAAGAACATCTGAGTCGCCTGTCAACTGTGTTGAAGTGTGTTCAGGCTGCAGGTCTCCGCCTCAATCCAAAGAAGTGCCTCTTCGTCGCCAAAGAGATAAAAATCCTGGGGCACCTAGTCAACGGAGATGGTGTCCGTCCTGATCCAGATAAAATAAGGGCAGTCACAGAATTTCCAACTCCTCAGCACATTCGTGATGTGAGAAGTTTTCTCGGGCTGTGCTAATACTACCGACGTTTCATAAAAGGATTTTGTAACAAGGCACGTCCATTACAGGAACTTCTGCAGGGAGATGCCAAATTTCACTGGGATGAGACAAAAGAAAGAGCTTTCCGAGCACTTAAGGAGGCTATAACTTCCGCACCAGTACTAGCCTTGTATGACGAGAATGCAGAAACGGAACTTCACACAGACGCCAGTGGCTATGGGATTGGTGCAGTGCTTGAACAAGTTCAGGAAGGTGCCGAAAAAGTGATAGCCTATGCGTCAAGAGTACTCTCAAAGTCAGAGATAAACTACTCTACAACCGAAAAAGAATGTCTCGCGGTTATCTGGGCTATCAACAAGTTCCGGCCGTATTTATTAGGCAAACCATTCACCGTCGTGACAGAGCACCATTCTTTGTGTTGGCTGACTAGCTTGAAGGATCCATCAGGTCGACTAGCACGATGGGCTCTAAGACTCCAAGAGTACGATGTCACAGTGGTATTCAAGAACGGGCGCAAACACAAGGATGCCGACTGCCTTTCGAGGAATCCATTAGTGGAACACAACAGCATTAATGAAATTTCAGCTCTCACTGAATTAGATGACGTTACAGCTGAACAGAGAAAAGATCCAACACTATTAAAAATGATAGAGGCCTTGGAGAAAGGAGAACCGACCAATGGAGAATTCCAACTTA
Source organism: Locusta migratoria (assembly GCA_026315105.1). NCBI lineage: Eukaryota > Metazoa > Arthropoda > Insecta > Orthoptera > Acrididae > Locusta > Locusta migratoria. The sequence goes on along the minus strand of CM048748.1, from coordinate 443,164,469 downwards.
TAAACGTAACATTGTACAAGAGCAACTACGATCCACTTGGCCCCAAATGGCTACTTGTTGTTCCAGCTCATCTCCAGCCATCTATTCTCAAATATTTCCGTGATGCTCCAATATCCGGTCATCTAGGATTCGTGAAGACCCTAGAAAGAATCAGAGGCAGGTATTACTGGAAAGGTCTCTACCGATCTGTCAAGCACTACGTGAGTCACTGTAAAGAGTGCCAGCGACGGAAGCATGTGCCGCAGTTACCTTCAGGACATCTCGTACCAATTCCGCCGGCAGCAGCTCCATTCCACCGAGTTGGGGTCGATCTTTTAGGGAGGTTCCCGAAGTCGACGACCGGTAACCGTTGGATAATAGTCTGCACTGACTACCTCACACGCTACGCAGTCACCAAACCTGTGCCGACTACAGAAGCACCAGAGATCGCAAAATTCCTTGTAGAAGACATTATTTTGAAGCATGGAGCACCACGTGTCATGATATCTGATCGTGGAAAAGTATTCCAGTCAGGTAATGTCACGGTGCAACATTGTCCACAGGATGACAACTGCATACCATCCTCAGACAAATGGCCTTACGGAACGTTTTAACAAAACGTTAGCCGACATGCTGTCGATGTACGTCGACGTTGAGCAGAAGGATTGGGATACAATTCTGCCAGTCGTGACATTTCCTTACAATACCGCAAGACAAGAGGCTTCACTCCGTTTTTCCTGCTCCATGGCCGTGAAGCTGAGACGTCAATGGATACACTGTTCCAGTTCCAACCGGACGACACTCAGGATGACTATGTTAAACAGCTCATCACCAGGGTCGAAGAAGCAAGACAAATGGCTCGCATACGGACACTGGACGGCCAGGAAAAGGACCGTCAGCGGTATAACGACAAGCACCGACCTGTTGTGTACAGCCCAGGAGATCTGGTATGGATTTTTACCCCTGTACGGAAGGTTGGACTGTCAGAAAAGTTATTGAAGCGATACTTTGGTCCGTATCGTGTCATACACCGCCGGTCAGACGTCACATACGAAGTTGAGGATTATGAGCCGTCGTCGAAACGTCAAAAACGAAGAGACATTGTTCACGTCCTGCGCATGAAGCCTTACTACGATACTGAAGAGCAGGTAGACGACAATGGCTTCTTGTTCAAGGACTTTAAGGACGGTAATGTTCCTGATGAAGCCTCGACAGGAACGTCTATCGTCGATAATGGCGGAGAAGGGAAGGATTCTCTTGAACTGTCATACAGAGGACCCATGACACGGTCAAGATCCAGGACATTGCAGCTGGCTCCACAGGGATCATAACAGCGGGTCGCTGTTTCTCCAGGAGAGGGAGCAATGCCGCGTGAGACCACGAACAGCAACTGCCGGCGTGGCGCAAGGGATAGCGTCACGGACTGCGGAGTAGAAGGTCGCCGGTTCAATCCCGCCCACCGGCAAAAGAATTTATTTCTTTGTAATTGACAATTCCAGAAGGTTCTACATCTTTCTTATGTTCACTTGTAAATTCTACTTGTTTCTTATGTTAACTGTTCTTCTAATTTCTGGTAAATTCTGTCTGTGTATAAATAGCAGAGCACTCTGCCTGAGAGGCAGTGCTGCGTGTATGTTGAGTTCGTAATAAACGTGCTTTCAGTACAAGTGCTGTGTTTAGTTGCCTTCGAAGTCAAGCCTGCTTCCATTGCAACGCGACAATATACTAAAAATTCAGCTTCCTGCAATTTTTTGGACCTAAAGCCATTTTTTTGTCTACGACGAGTGGTCTATTTTGAAGAGGACGCTAGTTGACTGCACAGGTAACTATGGCTGAAAAAAAAATCGATATAACCAACTATTGCGAAGTGTCGATATCGAAATCAACGAATAAGAGAATTTAAAAATTCGCACTGGCTTATTTTATGACCTACTTAAGGTTTTCCTGAAGTTTTAGGATTTTTACAAAAATTTCGACCAACAATAAATAATAAAATATTATACGGATCTATTATTGTAATAATACCTATACACTCAAAAAATTCAAATATTTGTAAAGCTTATGGAACTTAACTGCGGGGTCATCAGTCCCTAAACTTACAAACTTCTTTTGAACTAGCTGATACTAAAGACGGCACAAATATCCATGCCCGAGGGGGATTCAAACTCCCGACGGGGAACGGCCTTGCTGATCGTACCACAACGCCTCAATGCGCTCGGCCGCTCCACCGCGGCCCTATACACTCAACACGTAATATTCTTTCTGACGGCATTTTAAGAAACTGCCAAAATTGGAATTTATCTTTTGCAAATGTACATTTTTTAAAAAGTTGTACCTCTTTAAACTGCTATTATAATCTCTCTCCCATATTTCCATTATTTTTTTTTTCGTTAAAATATCGTCACCTATGTTGCTGTGGTAGTTGTCCTCTTTTCCAAGTTTATTTTCTTTGCCTGTACCGGTTTATGTAAAATTAAGTGATAGTGTCATAACGCCGTTATTTATACAGATATCTCTGAAATGATGATAGATATGAAATACAAGAGAGCAAATTTGTCGAGAACTATTTCCTTAGCAAATACGTTATTCAATTTTCATGTCAGATAAATTGGTTTAGCTATTATTTTCATTTATATTTCGAGCTTTAAAATTGATATCGGAAATTCAAATCAAATGTTTGTTAAACTTAAAGGACTTAACTGCGGTGTCATCAGTCCCTGAACTTACAAACTACTTATGAACTAGCTTACACTAAAGATGACACAAACATCCATGCCCGAGGGGCGATTCGAACCCCCGACACCGCGGCCCCGCACCGCAACACGGCGCTCCAGCACGTGCGGCTAATCCGCCGCGGCCTCCGCAGCAAGGCGCCTTAGAACGCTCGGGCACTCCTCTGCGGCTCAATCTACATCTACATCTACATAGATACTCTGCAAATCACATTTAATTGTCTGGCAGAGGGTTTATTAACCACTTTCATAACTTTTCTCTACCGTTCCATTGCGCGGGAAGAAAGAACACCTAAATTGTTCCGCTATCTATCCGATTCTTCTTATATTATTGGGATGGTCATGTCTCCCTAAGTAGGTCCGTGCTAGCAAAATATTTTAACATTCAGAAGTAAAAGTCGGTGATTGAAACTTCGCAAACAGATCACGCGCCGCGGTGGAGTAGCCGAGCGGTCTAAAGCGTCTCGCTGCGGAGCGCGCGGTTGCTCGCCGTAGAGGTTCGAGTCCTCCCTGGGGCAAGGGTGTGTGTGTTGTCCTTAGGTTAGTTTATCTAGGTTTAAGTAGTTTGTAAGCTACGGACTGATTACCACGTAATTTGGTTCGATAGATTTACAAACATTTCTATTTCAAACAGATCACGCCGCAATGAATAACGTCTTTCTTTTAATGATTTCCACTCCAATTCGTGCAACATTTCCGTGACGCTTTTCCCCCCGTAACGTGATAAAACAAAACGAGCTGCCCTTCTCTGAACCTTCTCAATATCTTCCGTCAGTCCCACCTGGTGAGGGTCCCACAAGGGGCAACAGTACTCCAGGAGAGGACGCACAAGTGTGATGTAGACAGTCTTTTTGGTGGAGCTGGTGCATCTTCGAAGCGTTCTGCCAATGAAACGTAACCTTTGATTCGCCTTCCCCACAATATTTTCTATGTGTTCTCTCCAGTCAAAGTTGTTCGTAATTGTAACTCCTAGGTATTTGATAGAATCTACGACCTTAAGGTTTAACAGATTTGTCGCGTAATTAAAGTTCAGCGGATTTCTTTTAGTGGTCATGTGTATTACTTCACACTTTTCTTTATTTAGTGTCAATTGCCAATTTTCGCACCATGCAGAAATTTTGTCTAAATCGCTTTGCAGTTGCTTTTGATCCTCTGTTGACTTCACTAACCGATAAACGTCAGCATCATCCGCGAACAGTTTAAGGGATCTTTTCAGATTGTATCCTAAATCGTTTATAAACAAGAGGAAGAGTAGGGGAGCTATAACGCTTCCCTGTGGAACACCAGATATCACTTCTGTTTTACTCGATGACTTACCGTCAAATACAACGAACTGTGTCCTTTCTTATAGGAAATCGTGAATCCAATCGCACAATTGGGGAGATATTCCGTAAGCACGCAATTTCATAAGAAGCCGCTTGTGGGGTACAGTGTCAAAAGCCTTCCTGAAATCCAGAAATATGGAATCGATTTGAGATCCCTTGTCTATGGCACTTAACACTTCATGTGAATAAAGGGCAAGCTGTGTTTCGCAAGAGTGATACTTGAATCCGTGTCTTATATTGGTCAATAGGTCGTTCTCTTCGAGGTAGTTCCTAATATTCGAACAAAGTATATGTTCCAAAATCCTACTGCAAATCGACGTCAATGAGACTGGCCTGTAATGAATTGCTAGTTTTTCATTGTTCAGCAGATAATCACATGAAAATAGGGTCAATAAAACCAATCACTATGTCAGATCAATCCATCTGCAGACAATTACACTTACATGGTTCGTTTGCAATCATTTTCATACAGGTAAAGCGTTTCACAGATTTGACTTATCATCATTGCGAGAAGGTGAACAGAGTGCATTCACACCCTATACTTGCTACGGAAAAAAAAGAATTGTCAAGGAAATACTTAATTCGTACTGTGCCACTGTGCAAGCTACTCTTGTATTTCGACGGTAAGTCAAAATGCAGTACGACCCACTGTTTCAAGCATAATATGTGTAATGGTACAGAATTATCTATCGAATTTTCATGAAGTATTTTGTTCTACAGGGCAACTTTGGCATTATTCTAAATGGCACACAGTTTTACGGGAGAGTAAACACCCCCTTTGATAGTAATTTTGTATAATTGTCACCTCCGTCAATTAATATCGGATTTCAGCGTACTTTGTAATAAATTTCAACACCGTTTTGCCGATCGCCATGAAATCTGGCACTTCAGTGTAAATTTTGATAGTCAGGGAAGGAGGAGATGCTCTGTAGGATGCAGAGTACAAGCAGCATAGAGAGCAAAGTGAGGAGAAGATGGGAGGGGGCGGAGGGGTGCGCACAGGTATCGAGGGATGTTGTTGTGAAGTGCATTATAGTGGAAGGAGCGAAGGAGGGGGGCCGCAGGGGAAAGGTGATACATGTAGGGCAGGTGGTTGGAGGAGTGGGACAGACAGGAGACAGGGCGAAATAAAACAGAGAGGAGCGAGAAGCAGATGGACCAGCAGAACACTAGACTACACGAATACCTGGCCAAAGCCGGACTGACAGCTGGATCAAAACAAAAATGCACTGAAATTACTTTAGTCTGCTTAAGACTTTGCAATCAGGCCAGTCACCAGAGTCACAGAGGTAAACAATACTACTGCCTAAACACACTTTCCTGCCTAAACACAGTACAGCAAGTCAATGGCATTTCGGCTACTTGGCAACGATCCTCTTCAAGGCGGTTAATTTAGAACAACTAAAGTTTTAATAGACACTTCACATGACAGCAAAACAAGGTCACTAAATTTGTATTAGATAGGATAATAATGTAGCACTGAACTGAAGAGATACCAGATTAAGTACCATAACATTTTAGGACACCGCATCGTAGCTAGTCTGAAGCTGAGATGAAGGTAGATTGGCGAAGACTCAAACACGTCCTTCTAACACTGACGTCAAATGGCTCCAGAACATTGTGCACTTTTGATTAATTCATAACAGTGTGTTCATGCTGCGGTTTTTAATGTTATCTACAAAATGTCCGTTGCTTTATTTCTGATTGTACTACAGGCTGAAGGTGGCATGGAAAATATAGATCATACTTCAGCAACCGTCCCTTATTGATGTCGCTAATGCCTACACTACTTTACATTTTTACGCCATTACAGTGTGATAAACTACTTTATACTAAAGACGACACAAATATCCATGCCCTAGGGGGGATTCGAACCCCCGACGGGGAGCAACTCGCGCATCATAGCACAGCGCCTCAATGCTTTTGGCCACTCCGCCGTGGCGGCAAGGCCTCACGAAGAAGGCAACTCTGATACAGGGGCATAAACCCTGCATACATTATATTTATCACCAATGAAGCATAGCAGAAAGGGGATATCAGATTAAAAAAAAGAATCATCGAGCGCACAACGGGTACCGACTGGCCGCCATGTCATCCTTTCCCTGAAGGGGTCACTGGAGAGGCTGTGGAGGGGGACGTGGTCAACGCCCGCACTCCAGAATATTGTGGTGATTTTACAGATCGGAGCCACTAGTTCTTTGCCAAGCAGCTCTTCAAATGGCCTCACAAGGACTGAGAGCACCCCACTTGCCAACATTGCACGACACATCCGGATGCTTACCCATGTAAGTACTAGCCAAGCTTGAAAGTGCTTAACTCCGGAGATCTAATGGGAACCTGAGTATCCACTGCAGAACCGCTATTGGCTCAGATAAGAAAACATAAATTGAAATTTCTCAGTAAAATAAATTTGTATGGTGAGAATGACTTGGAGACCCCGAAGAGCAGGTTCAGCCGCCTAATTAAAAGGTTTTCCCTTTATTCACGAAGTGTGAGAACTGTGTGCTAAAGTGTATGTGTAGGTGACTGTAATGGGTACGTTTGTAGTATCGTGTTGCAGATGATGGGAGAAGGGAGAGGGTGAAACGCAGTGTCACCACATAGCCCACTCCCCTCGAAAAGCACAAAGGGGGCCGCCGAGCTGAACGTCCCCAACCGACGGACGAATTACTATCAACAACGTCCCATACACTCACTCCATGAGACACTGTGCAGAGGTTTGGAATTTTATCCAGGACATTGGTGGAAAGAGTGTCGATCAAGGACTTCCCACCATCACTCCTCCTGTCCCCTCTGCCGTAAGGAAAAGGGAAAATTGTCAACAGGGCGTAACATACCCGGACGGTTACCCATCAAAGTACTGGCCACGCCTGACAGTGCTTACCTTCGGTGATTTGGCAGGAACCGTTGTATCCAACGCGGCGCAGACATTGACAAATTTCTCAGTCATTACTACACAACCACTGATAATATATTCTCTACAGTTAAAAAATATTACAACTTAATGCAAAGAATATTAAGATCAGGATGGAAGTGCCTCTATTTGAATGGATGGTACCTTATGTCTATGAAGAGCCACTGATATTAACTCTGTCAGCTGAGCGTTTCCACATACAGTGGGAGGGAAACACAAACACAAGTTAAATGAGAGACTCCATTACGAGCGACGTGATCGTCAAAATTAGCGCGGTATGTGCATCAACATTTTCCAGGACAATCCCAGGAGTGCGCAAAATCGGCAGGCATCAGCTTCACTGCACACGGGAGTGGGCAGGCAGCGAATCTTACCGTTGCTGTGTGGTGTGGCGACACCGCACCTCGGCGACCCGAACGTCCCTGCTTCTGACACAGAGTAACAGAGAAGCAGCCCCCCCTCCCCTAAACCACTGTCCTACGCTTCCCTCGTAGTTCCGTAAGATGCTAGCAGGTGTCAGGCGGTTCCCTGGCTTGGTACTGGTAGACCACTCTAGAGGCACTTCTGAGGATGCCTCTCGCACAGAGGGTAGAGTGGAGGGGAGGCTGAGGGGAGAGCACGTGCCACCTGCCATGAGGCCACGGCTGTATCGGCCACGTCCGGCTTGCTGGCGTTTGAGGGGAGGTGGTGGTGGGGACAGCCGCTACCTGCCGCCTTCCCTGGCCAGTTTAAAGGGCTGCTTCTGACCGCAGCGCCATCATGGGACATCTTACGGAACTGCTTCAACACCCCCGCCCCGCACCCCAGAGCGTGAAACCGGGCCCTTACGCAGGTTTCCCGTCTGTATATGTCTGTGCTTCTGAGCTGCTCACCAGCCACTGCCCTCCCTGGCTGCTTCTCTACAACTGATGGTCGATTCCATAGTGAACTAGGCGCACCAACTCTTTGGGGCTGGCACGCCACCAATCATATATGGGCGAACCAGACAAAGTGTCACTGTCCAATCAGAGGCTTTCACAAACTGTACCAAGGAGTACAATGCTTGCTCTTTCCAACAACGTGATGCTTGTGAACGTTCTAGAAAGTTCTACTGTGACCTATGTGTCATTTGCTCTTGTCTCTCGTCCCCTCGTGGTCACTCAAAGAACAAAGCACGGGTTCCACGTAACGTAACAAGTGTTCAAAATGTAAACAGGCCGTGCTTTTGTGTAGTCCATCAAATGCATTTTTAAAGCCATCGGCTGTATATTGAAAACCTTATACAGGGTGTCCCAGCTATCTTGTCCACCCAAAATGTCTCTGGAACAATAACAGCTATTGGAAAACGATTTTCACCGGTATCACTGTACGGCTGGGGCAAATCACACAGACAATGGCGTTGATTGCATCGCAATGTACTAATTACATCCCGAGATATTGCGACGCGAAGTTGACGCTTGAAATACGCGAAACGCGCGGCTAACGCACGTCCTGAGACTCAGGCGAGAACCCCATGCTGCTCAGGACGTGCGCTAGCCGCGCGTGGTTAACTTCGCGTGGCAATATCTCGGGATGTAACTGGAATATTGCAATGCAATCAACGCCATTGTTTATGTGATTTGTCATGCTATGGATTGCTGAAGAAAAAATATAGGGTGTACTTTTAAAAAAACGTAAGTTTGTGGTAAAAACTCAATGTTAGAATGTTTCCGAATATGTACATTCATGGGCCCCAGCCGTACATTGATGCCGGTGAAAGTCGTTTTCCAATAGCTGTTATTGTTCCAGAGATATTTTGAATGGACAAGATAGCTGGGACACCCTGTATATCAACCAGTTTCGGTCAATTGCATCAAATAAACTACATATAGTTGAGACAAACAGGAGACAGTATAACTAAAAGCCGGTGGCGGTGGCCGATCGTTTTGTGGCGCGTCAGTCACAGTCTGCACGGCCACTACGGTCGGCGGTTCGAATCCCCCCTCGGGCATGGATATTTGTGCCATCCTTAGTATTAGCTAGTTCATAAGTAGTTTGTAAGTTTAGGGGCTGATGACCCCGTAGTTAAGTCCCATAAGCTCTCATCTTAGATAAAACACAACATAAAAGGTAGGAACAGACAGTTTTACGGGAGAGGAATCACCCCCTTTGAGAGTGATTTTTTATAATCATCATCTCCGCCAATTAATATCGGATTGTAGAAATACGTTCAGCGTACTTTGTAATAAATTTTAACACCGTTTTGCTAATCGCCATGAAATCTGGCACTTAAATGTAAACTTTAATAGACACGGAAATAGGAGATATTGTGAAGGATGCAGACTATAGACTGTTCCTACCTTTTATGTTATGTTGACTGATAGGTTTTATCTAAGATGACCACTGTATTTTTAATATTTTTAGTTATACTGACTCCTGTTTGTTTCAACTAGATGTATTTTATTTGATGCATTTTACCTTTCAGTTTTAATACCTTTTTATCTACGAAGATGGTCTATCGACCGAAACTGTTTGTTATATAAGGTTTTTAATAAACAGCCGATGGTTTAAAAAAATGCATTTTATGAAATATATGACGGCTTTTGACAATCGTCTTACCAAAGCATTAAGGCTTTTGTGTAGCAATGGGACCAGTTCGGCTCTCCAACACAGGAATGTAAATAGTACGACAGCTACTGATTCATCAGAGCTACTTGATGAGAACAAGACACACAATTTCAACATTACGGGATTGAGGCTACTGATCAGATAAAGGAAAGGAAAGAAATGAAACCAAACCAAAACTAAGTTTAAACCTACTCTTTGGATTCTCCATTCCACTGATTCACTGAATGAGATAAAATATATTACAATTCCCTCCATTGCAAGCCAGGTCATTTGATGTTAGCAACTTGTTTATTAACATACCTATCCAAGAATGTTTAAATATTCTTACGACTTACTGACAAAATCAGGTGTCAAGCCAGTTGTCATTGAGCACATAAAGTTAGCAACATACACTTTCCTAGAATAAAAATTATCATAACTACAATGGAAAGATGTACAAACAGTAAGATGGTTTAGCTGTGGGATACCCTCTCAGTCCAATCCTTGCAGAAATCTCCATGCATAACTTTGAAATCCATTTCTTGGAAAATAATCCACTATCTTCGAAGGTTAAAAGTCGACCACTGTTCGAAACAAGGTCAGTGTGAACTACTGGTTACTCCCTGCTATAAAGTCTTGTTTCCTGGTCCAAACAGAGAACTGACTCGTTTCAAATTACTTCAATAACATGAAGTTAATACTACAGTAATACTAATAATACGGCTCACACGTTATTACACACAGACATTAATAAGCAAGCCACCACAATTAAAATTATCTTAGAAAAGTGGCTAAGAAAACATTTGTGGCGCAACGGAATTTAAATATAATTTGCATCTGAGCTTGTTCTCAGCATTTGTGAAGAACAATATTAAATGAAAGAGGGAAGGTGCACTGCAATTTACAGGCAACTTACGGATTATGTAGAACTTAGCCTTGTTCATTCAGATAGAAAAGAAGCAAAATGGGGAACCAATTTTGTTAATATAATAAAAATGCATCTCTTACATGGATTAATGCGGACGATGCCCAGCCTAAATTATACATGATTCAACGTGACTGGGGGAAAGGATTCACAAACAACACTCATGCTCTCACACACACGCAATGCCACAGCGAAACTCACCAAATTCAGCGTGCTGAGACGAGGCGGAAGCAGGCGCCGCTATCGAAGGCGAAATTCAGAAAGTCGGGGGTAGCACAAAACACAATATACAACACTTTGAAGCTGGCTCTGGTCTGTCGGCCTGTTTTGAGATGGTGTGTATGTATCTTGTTGTTGTGGTCTTCAGTCCGGAGACTGGTTTGATGCAGCTCTCCACAATACCCTATACTGAACAAGCCTCTTCATCTCCACATAAGAACGGCAAACTACGGCTGTCTGAATCTGCTTACTGTATCCATCTCTTCGTCTTCCTCTGCGATTTTACCCCACACACTTCCCTCTAATGCTAAATTTACAATTCCTTGATATCTAAGAATGTGTCCCACCAATCTATCCCTTCTTTTAGTCAAGGTATGCCAGAAATTTCTTTTCTCCCCAATTCTGTTCAGTACCTCCTCATTAGTTACGCGATCTACCCACCTAATCTTCAGCATTCTTCTGTAGCACCATATTTCAAAAGCCTCTATCCTCTTCCTGTCCGTACTGTTTATCGTCCATATTTCACTCCCATACAAGGCAACACTCCATACAAATACCATCAGAAAGGACTTCCTTAGGCTTAAATCAATATTCGATGTTAACAAATTTCTCATTTTCAAAAACGCGTTTCTACCCATTGCCATTCTGCATTTTATATCCTCTGTACTGCGACCATCATTTGTTATTTTACTGCCCAAGTAACAAAACTCATCTACCTCCTTTATTGCTTCGTTTCCCAATCCAATTCCTTCAGCATCACCTGATTTTCTTGCACTGCACTCCATTACCCTAGTTCTGCTCTTGTTAATGTTCATCTTATATGCACCTTTCAGCACTCTGTCCATTCCGTTCAATTGCTCTTCCAGGTCCTTTGCTGTATCTGACAGAATTACTATGTCGTCGGCAAAACGCAATGTTTTTAATTCTTCCCCCTGAACTTTTATTCCTTCACCAAATTTCTCCTTGCTTTCCTTTATAGCTTGTTCAATGTACAAATTGAATAACATTGGAGAAAGGCTACAACCCTGTCTCACTCCCTTCCCAACCACTGCATCCCTTTCATGCCCTTCAACTCTGACAACCGCTGTCTGGTTTTTGTACAATATATATTTTACTCCTGCTTGCTTCAGAACTTGAAAGAGTTTATTCCAATCAACATTGTCAAAAGCCTTCTCCAAATCTACAAAAGCTAGAAATGTAGGTTTGCCTTTCCTTAATCTATCTTCTAGGATAAGCCGTAAAGTGAGTATTGCCTCCCGTGTTCCTACATTTCTCCTGAACCCAAACTGTTCTTCCCCGAGGTCGGCTTCTACCAGTTTTTCCATCCTTCTGTATATAATTCGTGTTAATATTTTGCAACCATGACTTATTAAACTGATGGTTCTGTAGTTTTCACACCTGTCTGCACCTGCTTTCTTTGGAATGGGGATTTTTCTTAAAGTCTAAGGGTACTTCGCCTGTCTCATACATCTTGCACACCAGGCGAAACAGGTTTGTCATGGCTGGCTCTCCCAGAGACTTCAGTAGCTCTGAGGGAATATCATCTACTCCAGGGGCCTTGTTCCGACTTAGGTCTTTCAGGGCTCTGTCACATTATTCTCTCAGTACAGTATCTCCTATTTCATCTTCATCTATATCCTCTTCCCTTCTTACAATATTGTCTCGAAGTTCATTTCCTTTGTAGAGCCCCTCTATATACTCTTTCCATCTTTCAGCTTTCCCTTCTTTGCTGAGAACTGGTTTTCCATCAGTGTCCTTGATATTCATAGAGCTGTTTTTTCTTATCTCCAAATGTTTCTTTTATTTTCCTGTAGGCTGTATCTATTTTTCACCTGTTTATACATTATTCTACATCCTTGCATTTGCCTTCTAGCCACTCCTGCTTAGCCATTTTGCACTTCCTGTCAATCTCATTTCTTAGTCGTCTGTACTCCATTTTGCCTGTTTCATTTACTGCATTTTTATATTTTCTCCTTTCATCGATTAAATTTAGTATCTTCTGTGATATCCAAGGATTTTTTGTAGGTCTTGCCTTTCTACCTATTGTGTCCTCTGCTACTTTCACTATTTCATCTCTCAATTTTACCCATTCCTCCTCTATTGTTTTATTTTCCCTTGTTTCTGTCAATTGTTGCCTAAAGCTCCCTCTGAAATTCTTAAGAAACTCAGGTTCCTTCCATTTATCCAGGTCCCATCTCCTTATTTTCCTACCTTTCTGCAGTTTTTTTTCAGTTTCAGCCTACAATTAATGACCAATAAGTTATGGTCAGAGTTTATATCTGCCCCTGGGTATATCTTACAGTTTAAAACCTGGTTCAGAAACCTATGCCTTACCATTATAAAATCTATCTGGTATCTTCCGGTGTCTCCTGGTCTCTTACACGTATACAACCTTCTTTCGTGATTCTTAAACCAGGTGTTTGTTATAACTAAATTATGTTCCGTCTTAAATCCTACCAGGCGGCTTCCTCTTTCATTCCTTTTGCCCAGACCATATTCACCTACTATCTTCCCTTCCCTTCCTTGTCCTACTACCGAATTCCAGTCTCCCATAACAATTAAGTTTTCCTCTCCCTTAATTGTTTGAATAATTTCCTTTAGCTCCTCATATATTTCCTCGATTTACTCATCATCGGCAGAGCTAGTTGGCATATAAACCTGTAGTACTGTTGTCGGTGTTGGCTTCGTATCTATTTTGACAATGATAATGCGATCACTGTGCTGCTCATAGTAGTTTACCCGCATTCCTATTTTCCTATTCATTATCAATCCTACTCCTGTGATACCCCCAATTGATTTTGTATTTATAATCCTGTACTCACCTGACCAGAAATCCTGTTCATCCTGCCACCGAACTTTGCTAATCCCCACTATATCTAACTTTAACCTATCCATTTCCCTTTTTAAATTTTCTAATTTTCCTACTCTATTAATGGATCTAACATTCCACACTCCGACCCGTAGAATGCCAGTATTGTCTTTCCTGATGATCACATCCTCCTGAGTAGTCCCCGCCCGGAGATCCGAATGGGGGACTATTTTACCTCCGGAATATTTTACCCGAGAGGAAGCCATCATCATATGTTCATACTGTAGAGCTGCATGTCCTCGGGAAAGGCAACGGCTGTAGTTTCCCCTTGCTTTCAGCCGTTCGCAGTAGCTGTGTGGCAAAGGAACATTAGCTGATGTTGCAAGGCCAGCTCAGTCAATCATCCAGACTGTTGCCCCTGTAACTACTGAAAAGGCTGCTGCCCCTCTTCAGGAACCACACGTTTGTCTGGCCTCTCCACAGATACCCCTCCGCTGTGGTTGCACCTACGGTACGGCTATCTGTATCGTTGAGGCACGTAAGCCATCCCACCTCGGCAATGTCTGTGGTTCATGGGAGTGGCGTGTGTGTATACCCAAGTTAAATTACATCTGAATTGGACTGCGAGCAAACACGCAAGACACATCGGTGGTGGGGACGGAGAGCGAGTACACTCGCGCTGGAGAAGGGTCGCTAACTATCTCGCAACCAAAGAGTGTGGAAACCTCTTTAGTAGTATCAGCACCTATCGACTCTCAACCAGAGACAACGATGCAAAGCGAGCTATCACTCCCCACATTCAGACAGCCAAAGATTCTCGCACCCACTTAAAAGTAAAACAACTGCACATTCTCACAGGGACAGTGGCGTAGCGGGAAGCCGTACTTACGCCACATTGATTAATATAATAATAAATTATTAACATAACAAAATAAGAAAAATCTAGCAATATTAACTAATATTTTAACACATCAAATAAAAATGCTATTCCTCAAGCCTTGAAAAGAGTGGGGTTCAAGTTTTAACAAAATGATAATTTAGCGACATTAAATAAATTATAACTTTACAGAAATATACAAAAAATATATGGAAGACGAGAGACGGTCGTCTTTCAAGGTTAGGTACTATTATGGTATATTTATGATGTATCATGCCTGTGGCAGCTATCAAGACAACTACAAACATTTCTCAAACATTTAAATTCGAAACACAAGAACATACACTTCACAATAAAGTTACAAGGTAACTACAAACTTTTTAGATATATCCATTGATATCAGTGACACACCCATATTTAAAAATTTACAAAAAACCACCACCACTGCCATTATCATTCCTGCCGGTTTTCAACACCCAGTAACCCATAACACTGCTGCGGTACATTCAAGGATCCACCATTTATTATTCATACCGATGAGTGATGACAACAGCCAGACAGAACTGAAAACTGTCAAACAAATTTCATCAAGTAAAGTTTACAGTGCTGCATTACTGGACTCCATATTGCACAAAAATAAAAACAAAAACAAGATATGTCTGCATTTCTTTATCCCGTCCTGGACACACCACCTCAAGAAATGGTGCACGATCCCATATTTAGGAAAAGCCTCTTTCCACATTCCCAGAAAATTAAAATCCAGAAACCTGAAAACGTCATTTTATGTACACAACACTTTGGCACACATTTTACCTAATTGTAAAGACAACACACCAGCCTTGAAAAAGAGTGGAATATATATTATAATTACTCGTGATTGTGGTAAATACTACATAGGTTAGGCTGGATGAGCTATTTCAACACACCTAAAAGAACAGTTCAGAAGTTTGAGTCTCAGAAAAGGTGACGCCACTTTTTCAGACTATTTGCTTAAAGAGGGACACGGTTATAAAGTCAAAAATATTCACAAAGGTAAGAAGGTGATCTACCTACAAGTACTGGAAATCAATACACACATGGATACTTGCCCAAGTCTAGTACTCAATGACCAAACACAGTTCCATTATTCTCCACTTCTGTGGATAATACCAATAATCCCACCTAAATCACTTAGTAATCACCCCATCTACTTATGGATAGATTCAGTGTCAGTAGTTGTACCTTCATACATTTTACTGGTTTATAAAACTGTGCATATTACAGTTATGCTACACAGATTCAGTTACAGGTCAAAGAAGTACAATATTCATCTGAAAACAATGTAATTTAGCTTGCATTACTCTCCACAGCCATACGTTTTATTTATTTTTGTTTATATATTTTACCTCTCCACAAAATTGTCCTCTCGTTAATTACATAATGTATGAAACTCAAATGTTAGATTTACTCTTTCTGTAACCCCCTCCCGCCCCCAATTAGTACGTTCTGAGTATCTCATTTCTAAAGCTTATCTGTTTCATTGAATGTTATGTGTAATAATTTGGTACATATCCATAGTTTACCAATTAGCATATCTAACTGTTTTGAATAATTTACCTGTCTCTTCTTTTAGCAGAAATGTCCTTCGAATAATCATTGTACTTTTTCTTTAATAGTTTTACGAGTTTATTTATCACTTTTTTCCCAATGTCTTCGAAGTCACTGTAATTGTTCCACGTAACCTTTTTTTTGCAAACAAAACAACCTTGTAACAATTGTCATGTAATTATTTCTTCTAATTGTCGCTTACGTTTCTTAGCTATTTACAAGGAAACCACATGGGAATCAGATTTTAGAATTTTTCGATATTTAAGGTACGTGAAATTCAGTACACAAATAACAATCAGCCAAAGCCATTCGACGCAACTATCGAAAATTCTGGAGAAAATCGACTTTGAAGTTTTGAAAGTATACGTAAATACGAATAATTAAAATAGTTGAGCATTGTCGGTGTAGCTCAGTTGGTAACGTTCAATCCTTACAACCATAGGGTCCGTGGATCTAATCCTGCAGTGACAGGTTTTGTTTTCATTGTGATCGAATACTTATACGTTTTGAATACCTAATGACAATTTTTACGAAAAATGCACATAATTTTGATTACGCTTAATTTTCTATATTTTAAAAAACGTTGTTAGTAATGATGGTTTCAATCAAGGTTTTTTACAGTATTAGCTTCACTATTAATTGACGACGGTGGTCTGTGATTGTTTACTTTGTGAAAAGCTACGACGCACGTTAATGGGAAGTCATCTCTACAGTTACTAATGAGTTTCCAACCAGCTAACATACTCAACCATCGTTTTACGTGACGACAACGTGTTCAACTTGTGTACATGCGCATAAACTAAACCTGACACAACATGTAGAATTAGAGATTCCAGAATGTTTTATGTAACTGAATTCGAAAAAAACGAAAAAAAAAAATTGTCACAGCGGGATTCGAAGCACCAACTCTATTGTTGTGATGTCAGAACGGTCCCAACTGAGACACATTGACAGATGCTGCAAAACTTCAAAGTCGATTTACTCGAGAATTTTTGACAGTTTCCTCGAATTTCTTTGGCTGATTGTTATTTAAATTCTGATCTTTACGTACCATAAATGTAAAGAAATTCAAGAATCTGATACCTATGTGGTCTCCTTGCTAGTACAATACTTAATAATTGCGCAATAGTTCTTATTATATCTCCTTACACAACACTTGTTTCACCTATTTATGTGATTCTAAAGTCTTCGTCATAACATTTTTATAACTGATGATAGAGTAACAACCGAAAACTAGTCTGTTAGAAATAATAAATATTGTAAAACATTAAAACATTGTCGTTAGTTTGTAATGATCAAAAATGAAACAGAACCAGAGAATTACCCAACAGCGTCAACAGGAATTAAAGAACTGAATAAAGGTAACCATAACAAAAATATGTCAATGAAAGCTCTGCTACAACCAAAGCACATCTTTCAAAGTTTTTCTTTTATGGGTTAAAACGGCTTTTATTATTTGGTATGAATAGTAGCTGTTAAAACATGCAGTACAAACGTCCCCGGTTTATGAGCAAGGCCTGCTTCTTGTACATCAAAAGATGTGATCTTTAATATGGACTCTTGCCAGGCCGTCGCTGTGGCATGCGAGACCTGTAGCGATTCCAAGCGAAAAGCAGTGGGTAGTGGTAAGGGGACTGGGGTGAAGCGCAAAAGCCGGGAAACCTGCTGCAAAACAACTCAGTTTAAGGCAACTGGTGTGTAACGTTTTTGGCTAACAGGAAGTTAAACAAGACTGACGGATTTGCGCTTTTATTATTGGCTTCCTCAACGGCATAAAACAATTTACTTGTACGCATCAGTGGGTATCGGTGGGTATCATGGGAATCATTAAATTAAAAGTTAACTACGTAATTGTCTTTGCATATGCTTACAAATACGGAACTTCGCATGCTTTGCGCAAAGCAAACTCTGGAATCATGTCCTCTTTCGTCAGCTGAAACGCCTCATTACTTACGGTGACCCCGTTAAGGTGTTCCTGCGCCGTGGCAGATCCGAGTTCTAAGTAAGTTATAATTTTCAAAAACTTTTTTCTCCAGGTGCCATGGAGACAGGTATCGCCAGCAAAATACGGTTGGATGTGGTGTTATTGGCATTCTTTCCGTGGGCCTAAGTACTCAACTGTGTCCAAGGCTGTCTTCATGGTAGGAGGAATAGTATATTGCAGCCCTGCAGCCATTCTACTTCTGCGATGTGGTGAGATGTGTCTACATCAGCCTATTCCCTGTCTAGAACTTTCGGCCTTTGTATCTAACAAGACTTGCCATTATGCGTAATCAGCTACCTTAATGAAAGAGAAAAAAAGTCATTAAAACTTCTAGAATAATCCCATGCACTGTTCAATATTATCAGTTTATATATAAACAAACAATGAATAAAGAAATACTCTCTTCCCTTGGATGTGGACGTTCACAAAACCAAAAATTCTGCACCCCCTCGACTTGTGCATAACGAGATGTGTGAACGTTACACGTGCTACACCAGCAATCTGTTCGGGTTGGATGAGGAACACAGCTAAAGAGAGCAGCGCTCTTACGGAAGCATCTGAAAGAGACAACTTGAGCTTCTCTTCTGTAGCTGACCGTAGCGTCACCAACGTGCGGCTGGCGTACTGCATTTGTGCTAGTCTCTCTGATAGCCTGTGGATGAACGAGCAATACTGAAACCATGATAAGATCAGAGATAAACTTCTTTGGCACCACGGAGCATATAATAATTCGTTGTACAGTTTCTGTGCATTGATAGCTGTGTTTAGTAGTAAGCGCTCTTTACACGTTCCAACGACGCCGCTGCAAGCACCAGACCTGTAGAGACTGTTACAGGCGATACACCCAACACCACGTAGAGACCAGGCCTTACAGCAGCCCGTGTCACGTCACACCGACCATGACTGTCTCGCCACTGGGGCACACCGTGTAGATACAAGGCCTCACAACAAGTCCGTGTCACGTCACACCGATAGGCTGCCGTCGCAAGCTCACTGGATGACCCTACAAGGCAGTGGGCTGTGCCCCAACGGCCAGCCACTCAGCTAGCGATGGCAGCCTATTGGTGTGACGTGACATGCACTTGTTGTGAGGCCTGTTGCCACAACCCACTGCTTCTCAGCGGCCAGCCAGGCGTGGTCGCTGTGACGTGACACGGGGTGCAGTTAGGCCTGGTCTCTACGTGGTGTTGATACACCTTGTGACGGCTCTGACTCTTGTCATTCCATATTGGTGTCGGGGAACTTAATACAATCATGTGACCAATACTATAATAACAGACTAAAAAAATTACAGTGAATTGTCTGTAATTTACAAGGAAACTTTACAACACGTTAACCATTTTATTACTAATATCTTCTGTAGGAATTTAGTCTGCCACGTGGAATGGCCGCGTAGTCTAAGGCGTCATGCTGCGGACTGGGAGGCCATTCCCGCCGGAGGTTCGAGTCCTCCGTCAGGTGTGTGGTGTGTGCCTTGTCCCTACAGTAAGTTAGTTTAAGTAGTTTGTAACTCTAATGACTGATGACCACAGAAGTTTGGTCCAATAGGTTTACAAACATTTGAATTTGAAGTAAGTTTGTGGTAACGTAAACAATTTCTATGATAGAGGAAATATATTTCAACGATTTGAATGTCGTTTTTCATTCTAAATCTAGTGTAAAGGCATAACTTTTCATTATTGTTAGATGTACGAAATTTCATAATTTCTATTTATGACGAAACTAATTATTTCATTACAGTCAAAACCATCAACTGGCAAAAAACTATTACAATGTCATAATTTAATATTTTTTTTTTTGGTTCACTAACATATATTAGAATTATATGTGTGCACACACTGTATGGCCACCCAACAGAGATGGCAAAATTGTGTGACCAATTCTTGAGTTGTACTGGAATGTTTGGCGTCCCCACAGCGTCGGATTACTGAAAGGCATCCAAGCAAATTGGAAGCGTGCTGCTCTCTGCTGAGCTGCAAATTGAGGAAGTCGCTCCGACGCCTACACGTAATACAGAATTTTCTGGGAAGTTATTTGCGTTGACAATGTGACGATACCGCCGTTGACAATGAGAAGAGTTGCAGTAACAAACACAGATGACCGGTTAAACTGTGAAGTGCTTGTCGATAGTAAAAAGTTATCAGGCTCACCACAAAAATTTACATACCAGCGGCTATCATAAGCATTACCGGTGGTCGAGGAGAGATTTGGATCACTAATTGTCACGAGCAGTCACAACATATCCCCAAAGAAATGTGTATCGGGACCGTTCAAATCGAATATTCAAATGTTTGTAGAGCTTATGGAACTTAACTATGGGCTCATCAGTCTCTAAACTTACAAACTACTTATGAACTAGCTAATACTAAGGACGGCATAAATATCCATGTCCAACGGGGGATTCGAACCCCCGACAGTAGTGGCCGCGCAGAACGTGACTGGCGCGCCGCAGACCGCTCGGCCACCGCGGCTGGTTATTGGGACAGTTGAACCAATCCAGGACGGTGAGCTCAACGTCATCAATGAAGACCCATGTTCTGCTGTTAGTACAGACAATGCGCTGGAGGAAACAACCGTGGAACTGCCAATAGGGTCCGGACTGACCAAGGAACAACGCCAGCGGGTGTTAGCTATACTACGCCAATTTTCGGGTGCATTCACACCGCAGCAGGGGAAAAGTCACACGAAACGGCACACGATAAAGCACCGTATCAATACTGGGGACCATCCATCAATTAGCCAGCGTTCGTATAGAGTGTCGCCAGTTGAAAGACGGATAATTCGGGAGGAAGTGGAGAAGATGTTGCGAGATGACATTATTCAACCTTCAGAGAGCCCTTGGCCGTCTCCGGTAGTCCTCGTAAAGAAGAAGGATGGCACATGGCGATTCTGTGTAGACTATCGGCGGCTGAACAAAATCACATATGTCTACCCACTGCCGCGCATTGATGACACCTTAGACTGCTTGAAAGGAGCTACATACTTCTCAATTATGGACATGCAGACAGGTTACTGGCAAATCGAGGTTGACGAAGCTGACAGGGAAATGACGGCTTTTATTACACCTGACGGTCTCTATGAATTCAAAGTAAATGCCATTTCGATTATGTAATGCTTCGGTCACATTCGAACGCATGATGGACAATTTACTTCGACACCATAAGTGGTGCTTGCTATTTAGATGACATTGTCGTTATCTCGAAAACATTAAAGAACATTTGAGTCGCCTGTCAACTGTGTTGAAGTCTTTTCAGAATGCAGGACTCCACCTAAATTAAAAAAAACGTGCCTCTTCGTCTCCAAAGAGATAAAATCCTGGGGCACCTAGTCAACGGAGATGGTGTCCGTCCTGTTCCAGATAAATTAAGAGCAGTCACAGAATTTCCAACTACTCAGCACATTCGTGATGTGAGAAGTTTTCTTGGGCTATGCTCATACTGCCGACGTTTCGTAAAAGGATTTTGTAACAAGGCACGTCCATTGCAAGAACTTCTGAAGGGAGACGCCAAGTTTTACTTGGATGAGACAAAAGAAAGCGCTTTCCGGGCGGGAATTTAAGGAGGCTCTAACTTCTAGCCTTATACGACGAGAATGCGGAAACTGAACTTCACACAGACGCTAGTGTTTATGGGATTAGTGCAGCACTTGTACAAGTTCAGGAAGGTGGTAGCCTATGCATCAAGAGTACTAACAAAGGTAATGTCATGTTGCGACATTGTCCACAGAATGACAACTGCATACCATCCTCAGACAAATGGTCTTACAGAACGTTTTAACAAGACGTTAGCAGATATGCTGTCGATGTACGTCGATGTTGAGCAGAAGGATTGGGATACAATATTGCCAGCCGTAACATTTGCTTATAATACCGCAAGATAAGACACCACAGGCTCCACGCCGTTTTTTCTCTTCCGTGGCCGTGAAGCTGAGACTACAATGGATACGCTGTTCCAGTTCCAACCAGACGACACACAGAATGATTATGTTTAACAGCTCATCACCAGGGTCGAAGAAGCAAGACAGCTGGCTCGCATACGGACACTGGACGCCCAGGAGAAGGACCGTCAACGGTATAACGACAAGCATCGACCTGTTGTGTACAGCCCAGGATATCTGGTATGGATTATTACTCCTGTATGGAAGGTTGAACTGTCAGGAAAGTTATTGAAGCGATACTTTGGTCCGTATCTTGTCATACGCCGCCTGTGAGACATCACATAGAAAGCTGAGGATTATGAGCCGTCGTCGAAACGACAAAAGCGAAGAGACATTGTTCACATCCTGAGCATGAAGCCTTACTACGATCCTGAAGAGCAGGTAGGCGACAATGGCATCTTGTTCAAGGACTCTAAGGACGCTAATGTTACTGATGAAGCCACGACAGGAACGTCTGTCGTCGATAATCGTGTAGAATGGAAGGATTCTCTGGAACTACCATACAGAGGACCCATGACAAGGTCAAGATCCAGGACATTGCAGCTGGCTCCACAGGGAACATAAAAGCGGGTCACTGTTTTTCCAGGAGTGGGAGCAATGCCGCGAGACACCACGTCACTGTGCTTCTAATTTCTGGTACATTCTGTCTGTGTATAAAAATCAGAGCACTCTGCCCGAGAGGCAGTTAGTGCTGCGTGTACTTTAAGTTCGTACTAAACCTGCTTTCAGTATAAGTGCTGTGTTCACTCGACAACCCTGCCTTCGAAGTCAAGCCTGCGTCAATTTCAACGCGACAATATCACCATGTTTTGTAATGAATGCAGATATCAAAAAATGCCACTAAAAGTGCCTGCTGGATTTGCGTTGACATGATTCGAAGAAATTGGTCTAGTGAACTGTCATTTAGTTGAATACAGGTGACGCAGAAACGTTTGTACCCTTATTCAAGGAACGGTATATATAGTATGTAGCCACTGTATAGACGTTCTCCTAGGGCATGAAGGAAAATATCAGCGTTTGATCACACGGATTGGTTCTTTATGTCGACAAGGGCTTTCATCAAGAGAAGTTGAGGCGAATAGTCGCATGTGGGACTGTTGTGTAAGGACAATAGAATGGTTTTTAAACTAGAGGTAAAGTTAATGACAGCCGGGTACTTATCGCCCTGCAACATCAGCGGCAAACGACTTGTATCTGCAAATTCCTAGGTCTTACATGAGGAGGGCTGGGGAGGCGGTAATCGAGGCACCACACCTTTTAACAATAGTTGTAAGAGACGATGAACAACAACAAATAAGCGCCAATCCATTTTTCTTTGTGCTTTATTGGTATATTTACAGGGTGCGTGGGTATGGCGCATCAGTTGCAGCAGCAAAGTGCGTAAAGCAGTGGCGAAGCCTGCGGAGGGGAAAATACTTAATCCACTCTTTTGGTTTAGAAATAAGGTGCAGTTTCGGACACAATGACACTCAGTACCATCCGCCGTTCTCCCCGCGAAGACCCAAGTCTTGATTTCGCCACTGGTGCCATGACATCGTCATACCGGTCATTGTGGAGCAGGACACACCCAGTATAATCGTCAGCAAAAGTTTTGGTGTAGAATAGACATACTATAAGAAAACGTAGGCGCTTCAACAGATATTACTCCACTACTGACGTAGACAGCGATCAAGATTCGCGCTGTAGTTATGTGGGTCATACCAATTGGCGATGAAGCGCTTGCGTGCGAATGGACACTAGCTTGGATTGATGTGTTCTACAGTAATACATGAAGTCCACTGTTCAAAGCTTTTACAGAAAAGCATCAGAACACTTATGAATGATCTCGTGGATAACATCGGAAGTTCAGCGAGGCTTCTTTCCGATGATGTTGAAGTTTATAGAAAATTTAACACTAGAGAAGGGTAGCGAAACGTAGAATAATCTCCAACGTATCGACGCATGGTACAGGGAATGGTAATTTAGCCTCAACATAGAAAGTAAGATCCTTTATTATATAACTACGCAAAGCAGGACAAATGCAGAGCCCCGCGGGAGTAGCCGAGCGGTCTGGAGCGACACGTTGCGGATCGAGGCGGCCTCCCGCATCGGAGATTCGAATCATCCCTCGGGCATGGATGTTTGTGTTGTCTTTAGTATAAGTTAGTTCATAAGTAGTCTGTAAGTTTAGGGACTGATGACCTCGTAGTTAAGTCCCGTAAGATTTACAAACATTTGAACATTTTGACAAACGCTGGAAGCAGTTACCTCCATAAAATACGAACCGATTTGAAGTGGAACGACCATATAAAATTAAATGTGGCTAAAGCAATTACCAGACTGAATCCTCGAGCAGTGTATTCCGTCAACAAAGGAAGTAGGTTACAAGACTCTCGCTCGGCCACCGCTTGTTCAGTAGTGTGGATCCGTATTAGGTAAGCTTAATAGAAGACTACGAAGAGCAGCACGCATCGTCACGGATTCATTCAGTAAGCCAGAAAGCGTCACAGAGATGATTAGGGAAATCTAGGGGCAGTCGCTGAAGCAGAAATGTTCTGCATCGCGATATGGACTGCAGCCAAAATTCAGAAAGCGTACGTTTCTCGAAGCAATGTACTTCCTCCTCTACATATTTCTCACGAAACGACCGCTAAAGGTAAAGTTATAGGCTAGGGCTGACACAGAGGCTTACCGCGAATCGTTTTTCCCGCGAACCCTACGTGACTGGAATAGGAGCGAGGCCAACGAGAAAGACACGCCCCAGCGCAGACGACATGCCACGTAAGCAAGGTAGTTCCGAGCCGGCGCGGCCGCTGGGGAACAGCCCACTGCCTCATAGCGGGCCAAAGACCTTGTAGAAAATAACTAGATTCCTTAACGGCGCTGCTGTCGCGGGATGATTTGAACCTTCGGCCGGCCGCCATGATAGTGGCAAGCGTCAGATACGTACGAGTGTTGTTAGTAGTTAAATAGTGTGTTATATGTACTCAGTTAGTAGTCACGTCTATGTTATTTTAGTATTGCATTATATGAAAAGCACGATGGTGAAGAGCTGCTCATCGTGTAAGTACATAAATCGATTTAAGAAAGGAATAAAAAGAACGAATACTGTCTTCCCATTTATATTTCTCTGGAATACAAGTAGCCCTATTACATGGGTTCAGAAATATATTGTTGACTCCCACTTACATAGGTAGAAATGATCATCAGAATAAAATACGAGAAATCAGAGCTCGAACAGAGAGATTCAGGTGTTCTTTCTTCCCGCCCGCTATTCGAGAATGGAATGGGAGATAAAGAGTATAATTGGGGTTCGATGAACCCTCTGCCAGGTACTTAAATGTAATTTGCAGAGTATCCCATGTAGATGTAGAAATAGTCACTCTTACTAAGAGGTTCTTAGTCAAGACAATAAAGGAATGAACGAAATAAATAAGAGACTTTTACTATACTGGTAGCTTTTGAAAACAAACTACTTTAGGCAGTACTGGTGGGAAGCAAGTTTAAAAAGTTTCATTTTATGATAGTGTAGAATAACTACTGCTGTCACGATATCAGTTGCCACACTGCAGTTCGAATTTTTGTTAGTGAAAATAACATTAGCAACGTGTAACACAGAATTTAAGGGTCATCTGCTTTACACATAGGTATAACAACTGAAAGGGGTTTGTAGAACTGTGTATGTTTCCATATATGAATGACACATAGCCACACTGGATGCACATTGTGAAGTTGAGCCCTGTGACGAAAGTTTCTGACTTTGAGCAGTTCAAACAACTGTAAGGTATTTGGCTTACAGCATTAAAAGTGCTAATATTCGTGCTAGGTACCATAATGCTAATGTTAGATGCACTTAGTTAAGAAAAGGTCATGGCATGCTACGTGTTCTTAAAAGAATTTGGTAGTGGCTGGTTGCTGTATTCACAAGGTAAGACGCTATTTTACAGTTATGTATCTGATGGGAAATTTCATTTTCACAGTAGATATTTAACATTAGCTGTTTCAGGCAGACCTGTTTTATTATACCTAAACGCAGGTATATATTATTATACCTAAATATTGAATACGGCGGACACTCAAGCAAATATGTAAAATGTTGTGCAACTTTTCTAAACTTAACGTTTGTACAAAACTTTCATCATCGTAGAATATATTGAGAAAGCGCCAAAAAAATCGTGTCTGACGAGTTCCGTTTATATGCTGTACTCAGACGCTAAAAAACTAAATGTTATAATTCGGTTTAGTTAGGAAAAAGAAACTGTGCTGACTTATTCTACAACGTACTTGTAAAAAAAATTTCCCGCAACGGATAGTTGCTGTAAATTCAAAGAGTGTCTGAAGCTGTTTTGTTGTTATATATTTAAATGAGACATAGTTTTCACCAGTTAAGTCGAATGAATACACACTCTGATCACAAGAGTCTTACGCACATTTAAAGTTGTCGCGGAAGTTTACCACCAATAATGGCCGCCGAGGCACTCTTCAATTTGCTCGCTGTTCGCAGGCGGCCGCTTAAGCCGTCGGCACACGGAGCGTGTATCTGAACGAGTGTGGCCAACGTGGCCAGTTTCTGACGTCACAACGAGCGAACCGCACGTTGACGAGGCTTTCCAACGTGCGTCTGAACGATCACCAATAAGGTGGGAGAATGCCACCGACGTCACACCACGTGGCTATCCGGAGAGGGGGCAGCTCTTTTCGGTAGAGAGAAATGAAAACGCCATATTGGCCGTCGTATTTCATTTTTTTTTTTTTTTGTATATAACTTAAGTGTTATGAATGTATGACTTTTAAAAGTAATTAAAAGTAACTGAGTAAACTGAGAATCTCTCGAAAACCGGTAATTAGAGGTACTATTTGTTGGAATAAAAAACTGGAAACGCCTTATATGCGATTAAAAAATTTCCGTATTACAGTAATCTGCCGTTTCAAGGTAAGGCAGATCGATCAACAAGAATTCTTCTTCACATCATTTGTTGTAATTACATGTCATGAACCGACATATATATCAGTAGTGTATACAACAAGTGTAATTCCCTTCATTGATAACAGTTGGATATGTTGGTGGCCGTGGCGTAGTCAAGAAAGTCATGGACGGTGAAGTGGGAGTCCTCACACGGTGTTGGTTCAAGGCTGCTAGGAAGCAAATATTGTTTCTCTTATATTTGGGTTTTCTGGTAGACTCAAAGACTTTACTATAAATTTCATAGAAGTATACTTCATAATATTTGATGCTATATACACATAAGTGCACATCCTCTGAGTAAGAGCTTGTTGGATTCGTTTTATGAACGGAACAGTTTGCACCGTACTTAGAGTAAAACACGCACTTCATCCTTTTACGTTTTGCATTTTACACGTTCTTAACATTCTTCTACTGAATAGTGACACTGATCGTGGAAGAATGACCTTTAAGTTTTACTAAAAAGCGAGACTGTTGCAATAATGTTTGCCTCATATGAAGGCCTTTTCTAATTTTATATCGCACAGTTTTTCATGAAAATTTTAGAATTCGCTGCACTTATTGCATGCTTATCTTCATAGATATTTTGTTGTTACTTATGTAGACCTATACCACAGAACGTAGTAAATATAAGCACAAGCACCGAAATAAGCGATTTAATAGAGGTAAAACCGCGATTCCACTCTTTTGATTTTGTAAACAGTGTGATTCCAGCAACTGATGCAGCTGTCTCCGGAGCGCGCTGCGGTCGCGTGTAGCTCGTTGAGGCACACGTTTTGTATTCTCAAGTTGCGCCGTCTCCGAGCGTTCAGCCACATGTTGGATCGTTGCCCACACACGTTCAAACACACGCTCCATATGCCGACGGCTTTACGGAATTGTGTGGCCTTGTAGCGGGCAGCCACAGAGCTATCGATCGTGACGGCTCGGAATTACCTTGCTTATAAGGCAGGACGTCTGCGCTGAGGCCTTTCTTTCTCGTTGGCCTCGAATGGGACGAAGTGACATTGGTAAGGAAAAGTGCCTCCACCACACACTGTGAGGTGGCTCGAGGAGTATGGCTGTAGATGTTGACCTAGATGTAGATCAACGCGGGTGAGCACCTTGTTATATTCAGGGCACAAAAGCAACGGGACACCGTTGTACAAGAAGTCTGAAGAAAGGTAGAACAGTTACACCGACAAAAAGCATGTAGATATCACTTCCTTTTTATTCAGTTAGTAGTACTGTGAACAGAGAGATGAAGTTTGTTACACCCTTTACCATATGTTATTGTCAGTCTGTTTGAGAAAGATTTCGAGGAAGTTTTCCTGGAATCGGCAGCATTGTAACCTGCAAGATGTTTAGTTCCTACATTGTACTATCATTGTTTGCGTGCTCAGAACAAAGAATATGACTGGCTGTTTAGAACAGTTGTATCACACAATCTAAATATTCTCTTATTTCTGGAGATGGAACGTTGTAGCTGTCTTCCTTTCCTTCATGTGTTCATCAGTACACAGGACGTCTTGATAACAAGTTCTACCAGCCATTTCTCGTAAGCTTCTATTAATAACTTATTTAATGTCAGGGGAGAAATGATTGTACACTTTTTCCTGTTCAGAAAATGCTGCCGTGTTTTACTTTTCTTGGCCCTTGGTATTATTTCAGCGTATGTGTTGTTCCATGACCATGGGCAGCCTCTTTCGGCAATAAAAAAGTTTTCATAACTCTGAGTAAAGGAATGAATAGTTACAGTTCCAATATTTTGCATAGATCTTTTCCACAATTTCGGTTACTACCTTCTTTTCAGGAGAACTTTTTGTATTGTTTGAATACCGTATTTATATTTACCGTTCTTCAAAAATGTTCAAATGTTTGTTAAGCTTATGGGACTTAACTACGGGGTCATCAGTCCCTAAACTTACAAACTACTTATGAACTACTTACGAACTAGGACGGCACAAATATCCATGCCCGAGGGGGGATTCCCCCCCCCCCCCCGACCGTAGTGGGCGTGCAGACCGTGACTGGAGCGCCTCAGTCCCCTCGGCGACCGCGGCCGGCTTTACCGTTCTTCCAGAAAACAACTGTCGCGAGTGTACAAATGAATAGTATGCAAGTAAACCTCAGCGCCCACCTCACTCCGATTTGTTCTGCTCTGTGTTTTTGCGATTCAGCCACTCGAGTCGTGGCAGGCAGCCGGCAACCAATCACTGTTCTTGGCCCAACTTCGTCTCCGGCCATCAAAAGTTGGATTTTCGTTGATTCCCTAAATCACTGCGGGAATATGTCGGGATGGTTCCTTTTGAAAGAGTATGGTGTATTTGCGTCCCCATCTTTAAGAAGAAAAGAATCCGGGCTAGTGCTCCGTCTCTAATGACCACGTTGTCGACGGGTCGTTGACCTCACTCTTCATTCCACGTTTTTATACTGGCCACTGGTGATTAACTTGACTGCCGCTTCGCTGCTTTTATTGCACTGTGCAATTTAAGTTTGAAAATCATTTATTTTACTTGGAAATATTTATGTTAGATATAGACTAACCTTAAACGAGCAGTTTGCTTATTTCGCTTAATCGTTCGTTGATGCAAATTTGTAGACGGAGTTCATCCTTCATCCAAGACAAAATTTGAAAAATAAAGTAGGTAATTCAAGGTATGAAACTATTACCGTCCATTTAGGAGTACACAACGTTGTTATTAATGCCAAAATTCTGAGGCTGTTGCGACTTCAAAAATGTTCAAATGTTTGTATAGTCTATGGGACTTAACTACGGGGTCATCAGTCCCTAAACTTACAAACTACTTACGAACTAGGACGGCACAAATATCCATGCCCGAGGGGGTATTCGAACCCCCGACCGTAGTGGCCGTGCAGACCGTGACTGGAGTGCCTCAGTCTCCTCGGCCACCGCGGCCGGCTTGCGACTTCAGCATCTTGGATGATTTACTGCGAAAATCGACGGAGATGCCTACCTTTCGCTTCTGAAGTAGCAGACAGCCTTATCGGCTAATCTTCTGCTGCTATTACTGTCGCCAGCATCTGACCTCCTCCGTTCTAGCAGGAGTTTTTAATCAGTAAATAAAACTGATAGCAACATGAGAGGACTGCAGACCACAAGTCGGGCAGTTCGGACGAAAATAACAAATACATTCCTAAACTAACAGTTGAAAATGTGATGTAGCCTTCTACTCCAGAAAGTACTAGGCGAAACTGGAATGGTAAAGGTACAGCTCGACAATGCATTCGTATTGCAAGGAAAGAGGAGAACAAATTTCCAATGTGACAAGTGTTCTGTTGACGCGTCCAGCCTAACTGAGTGAGAATGTTAATAGAGCGTTTAAGAAATTATCTTTTAGTAAAAAAAATAAATAAATAAATAAATAAAAATAAATAAATAAAAAATAAATGAAAAGCTGGGTCGAATCAGGGGCAAGAAAATCCACTACGCGGAACAAATTTAACATAATCGATTCTAGCAATAAAAAAATAAAAATTTAAATAGAGCTCTCGACTGCTCGCCGTTTGTTTGTTTTCACAGAGAAAATGTTCCAATTATAAATGTTAAGTCACTGGCAGCTACTTAGAACAGTGAGTGAGCACCAAGATCTACAATATGGGCCACATGAGGAAAGAGAAGATGCAAGAAGGTTAGAGATTAATGTTTTCCTGCAAGCACTACCAGCAAAAAATTCCCCCTCCACCTCCACCTGCCTGCAAAGATTGCTCGTTTGTGAGGTGCAAGAATAGGCCAGTTCACTTTGTGTCATTAGAATGGTGTTACAGGTGTGGAATTCTGCTTGGCGTTTGTGGTAGCACAAAATTAGCGAGAGGAAAACACTATTGAAATATTTTTTAACAACTTACCTCCAGAAGAGTTCCTGCAACTGATTATACTATCTGCTCGGTTTGGCAGTATGTTTCGAATCAAATATTTGTGTTTATAATAATTTATTTGTAAAATTAACAAAATTGATGTCCATAGGTAATTTTACTGAAATTCAGCTGACTGCAGTGATGCGGTTGATGACCACTAATCTCACTATAAACATGAAGATGGTAATAAAAATATCGGAACACAACAGGAGAATGATAAGAACAAACATTTCTTTCTAGTCTATAAGTAATAGGTCAGTTGTGCACGTAACACTTCTCAGTAATATTATATTTATTAGTTAATAGATGGTCAATAAAATTGCATGTATTCTTTATTTCTAATTTTATGTCTGTATTGTATTTCTGATCAGAAAATTAACTAGACAGAAATGATAGTTTATCGTTCTTTGCCTTCCCTCCCCCTGAGTGACAAAATTTTCAACCTAGAGCTTGTTTGTAGAGCTTATGGGACTTCACTACGGGGTCATCAGTCCCTAAACTTACAAACTACTTATAAACTAGCTTATACTAATGACGGCACAAACATGCATGCCCGAGGGGGGGGGGGGAGGGGGCTTCGAACCCCCGACGGGAAGCGGCCTCGCGCATCGTAGTACAGCACCTCAATGTGCTCGGACGATCCGCCGAGGCATAGGTTTTTGGGTCTCCATACGTTCCACGATAGTTATAACGTGTTCCGTGCCAGACATGTCGCAAACAATCGTGCAGTAATTTACTCCCTTTCCTGGCTCTCTTGTACTTTGATTCACGATGCATAAATAGTTTCCTTGACTACACGATTGAGTTCCGAGGTACCGGTGTCCTGCCACTGTTTTGCTGGGCCGTAATTGGCTCGCGCCGCTATACCGCCAGAACTTCTCTGACGGCGCGTACGTGTTGCTATGTAAGTTTCGGCGTCAATATTTCCTTACAAGAGACAGTTCATCTGCGGGGAACATCGTGGTGCGCAGCACTCAATAAAGAAAAATAAATAAATAAAAAATCCACATTTTTTGTTATTAAACAGCGCTATTAGGGACGCTTTAGAAGTATAAAGGTGGTCAAGTGGCTCTTCATTTATTAACGAGCTTCGATATAATCGTATCCAGAATCTAAGCCTATGATAAAGTTTTGTACTAGCCGTATATCGTTATACCTCTGTTGAACTATACTATACTGATGATGATTTTACTATCGTTAAGCAGGGCCATAATATATTGGATTAGTATAAAACATTACCCGAGGAGTAGATTCTGATGATGATTATACCGCAAAGCGTTAATAAATGAGCAGCAGCATCAGCACCTGTGGCCTTTATATTTCTACATCGACCCTAAAAGCACTGTTTAATCACAGGCTTCATGTCACGTCTGGAATAAAACTGACATGATTCACATGCACGAAGATCTCGACAATACGGATGTTTGGATCGAACAGCTAATCTAATCTAACAATAATCCGCGTTGACTGTATCCAGTTGCGACGGCCGCTACTGCTGTCGTGCTCCCTCCCCCTCCCCCCACCCCTGGTGCTGGAGGGTAGCGGCAGCACCCCCTCCAACCCTCCTATACAGGGGGTGCTGGTAGCGGGCGATCGGCCGTGGCCGCATTGGCGGCGGTCCATGTGGTGTGCGGGACGCCCGCGGCGCTAATGCGATTGCCTGGACCGCCTGTGGCTGTGGCTGCGCCGCCCTTATCGGCCGCGCTGGTCGCCGGTTTAGCACGCCTGGCCAGGCACCGCTCTCTACGTCCGCTCCACTGTGCTAGTGGACAGTGCCAGCAACTACCGGTGGCAGGAATGGCTCACTTAGCAATAAAGGAACTGCGTCTGCTACCTATAAACAGTAACAACATCTTGAAATGGTCAAATGTCTGTAATAATATTGGACCAAACTACTGTCATCATCAGTCCACAGACTTACAACCTAGTTACAATAACCTACAATAAGCGCAACACACACACACACCTGAAAGAGGGAGGAATCGACACTCCTGCGGGAACGGCCGCCCAGTCCGTAGCATGGCGCCTTAGATTACGCTAGGGGACATGTATATAGACAGGCATGCGCATCCGACATTTTTGTTCCTTCGGTTCGAAGCGCAATTGTAGGACTCGAACATCCTGCGGGAACGGCCGTCCAGTTCGTAGCATGACGTGCTAGGGCACCTTTATATAGACAGGCATCCGCCACTTATGTTCCTTCGGTTCGAAGCGCAATTGTAGAATATTCAAGTCGGACTCGATCCTCCTGCGGCAACGGCCGCCCAGTTCGTAGTATGACGTCTTAGATTACGCTAGGGCACCTATATATACATGGGCATGCGCATCCGCCATTTTTGTTCCTTCGGTTTGAAGCGCGATTGTAGAATATTCGGACTCGATCGTCCTGTGGGAACGGCCGCCCAGTCCGTAGCATGGCGCCTAACATTACGCTAGGGCACCTTTATATAGACGGGCATGGGCATCCGCCAGTTTTGTTCCTTCGGTTCGAAGCGCGATTGTAGAATATTCAAATTGGACTCGATTCTCCTGCGGGAACGGCAGCCCAGTTCGTAGCGTGACGCCTTAGATTACGCTAGGGCACCTGTATATAGATGGGCATGCGCATCCGCCATTTTTGTTCCTTCGGTTCGAAGCGCGATTGTAGAATATTCAAGTCGGACTCGATCATCCTGCGGACACGGCCGTCCAGTTCGTAGCATGACGCCTTACATTGGGCTAGGGCACCTGTATATAGACAGGCATGCGCATCCGCCAGTTTTGTTCCTTCGGTTCGAAGCGCGATTGTAGAAAATTCAAGTCGGTACGCTTTCAGCATGGTGAGTTGTTCAACTCCGAATTGTTCTAACCGTTTAAAAAACGGTTTTCGTGTTTTTTTCGTTTGCAATGGATCCTGAAAGGCATAAAATGTGGTTAATAAACTGTCGTCGTGACAACGTCTTAAAAACTATGTGAGGTGGGTTAATTCATTTGTAGTTATGCACAATTTCTACACGTTGGAAACGACAGTTTTCGTTACGTGTCCTTTTCAGCGAAGGTTCCAAAGCTACGAACTACTGTTACAGACTTTTATTTATATACACATTGGCGGTAACAAACAGTATCAACATTTAGACAATAACAATAGTAATTACTTTTAAATGATGCACATTGTTTTTACTAGTTATACTGGCTCAAATGGCTCGTAACGATATTTGAAGCTACTGAGATGTTAATTTGAATTACAGCTATTGCGATGATAATTTTAGTTACTGCATCGGCAGCGTAGTTTCCTAATGTTTGCCCCAAAATGTTCTCTTTACGAGGATAATTAATTTACTGGCCGGACAAGGGTAAAGACAAGAATTTCGTAAGCCTGAATAACTATTTTTTTTCTTTTCATTTTAGCTGTTCGAGTTTTAAGAGAGCATTAAAGGTTGTTGCCAACATCAGCACTCTACGCTGCCGAAGTCGTAAATAAAATCAACCAATTTTATCACACACAGAATTTTATTGAAGCCTTGATAGCTGTTAAAATTTCATTACCTGAAAAGTGTTTTGAAACTATAATTTGTGACAATTCCTTACGTTCGTCTTGGACAACAATCGATACATTTGCTTGATTATTGCGCACAGAATGTATCAAACTAAACTAAAGCGCAGATTTGGTATCCCGTAAAACTGAGCTGTCGAATAAGTAAAAGTTGCTCACAGTACACACCTAGGTGGAAAAATACCAGAAAATACCAGAAAACATATTTAACGATTTGTCAAACCACATTACAATAATTTATTACGAAGAGAGAAATTTTTTATCCAAATATATATTTTCTTTTTGGTATCTGTATTAGAAATGAAGCAAGCGACATTTAAAAGCGATAACAGCGGAAAAACTCGGCTTTTTACCACCTCACGCTGTCACCGCTCGGAACAAAAATGGCGGCGGAAGCTGCCGCTACAGCAGAAATTGATGCGCATGTCCGTCTATATAAAGGGGCCCTAGATTACGCGACCATTGCGCACTGCTTGAAAGTTTGTCTGGCGGTGTGTCCTAGTGTCGCAGTACTCAGGGTGGCTGCTCAAATTCAAATGTTCAAATGTTTGTATAGCTTATGTGACTTAACTACGGGGTCATCAGTCCCTAAACTTACAAACTATGTATGAACTAGCTTATACTAAAGACGGCACAAATATCCATGCTCGGGGGTGGGGGGGATTCGAACCCCCAAACGTAGTGGCTGTGCAGACCGTGACTGGCGCGCTTCAGTCCCCTCGGCCACCGAGAGCGGCAGCGTGGCTGCCTAGTGAGTAGAAGCACCTCAGTTCGAATCCCGACACAGCTCAAATTTTCAGATATTCCCATTGATTTATTCAGTGCACCCAGACAGATTTGTACGTATCTGTGTATATCGTTAAATGATAGTTGCAGAATCAAAAATGCGTTCCTTCGGACAGGTCTGAAAGGTTCATATTAGTCATTTCGCTTCACAAGATTCAAAATCCTTTCCGCGAAAATCCCTGAATTGTGAGTGTAGCCACACATTCAGACTGTTGAAGAGCAGAGTGCCTCGCAATGTTGACGCAAACTTGGATAATCACACGATGAACGGCTGCTGCTGTCATTTGTTTTGGCCACAAAAAATTCGTATTAGTACACGTACCTCACACTTTTCGGATACTCTGTCACTGCACACATTTTAAACATCTGTATTAACGAGAGAAAGCGGCCAGATACAACCTCTCCGTTCAACTGTAGGGAGCGCTATGAACCAAGCTACACAACTAAGAAAGATGGCGATACTAATTCCATTCATTAGTGAGACGCAAGAGAGCGAAACTTACTTTCCGAATTCATCTGGAACTTACCTATGGAGCGGGGTGTTTATCACACACCTGACACGCATCTTTTTGCATTGCGTACTCCACCAGATAGTATTTCTGAAATGTTTTCTATCAGTCACTAGACTATATACCTCGTATATTTAACAATCAGTCGAGCAGAAGCAGTCATCATATACCTCTTCTAACAAATCAGTACATCGTAAAAATGACTAAAACACACAGAACAAATAACAAGGAATGATCCAGATCAACACCAAGCACTTATATATTACAACCAAGAACAAAAAATAGTGTACAACATTTCGAACTAATACAATACCCGAAATATTTTATCGAATGCCAAGAGCAATCCTTTAGAGACCAAACAAACGATTAAACGTCCCTCTCAACGAAAGTAACTACTCACCATTAAATCACCTAACCATAAGGTTTACTGAAATCGATGCTTCTCGACCAAAGAACAATAATTTACCACGGCAAGCATCTTTCGCTATGCTACCGAGAGGCATCCGTTCGTAAAGTAAATACCACAAAAGACGAGATGAATACACCTCAACCCTAACACATAACCATACTACTAAGTATCAGTATGCAGTCCACAAATGTGAAACACCTATATGTTGCAGCAAACTGTACGACTAAACAGATGGAAATCGGTATTCCACACGCCAGCATACATCGTAGGCACCAGATTACGAAGATAGAATATTAAATTGCTTCTATCAGCTGCCATAAGAATAATAATAAAAAAAACGATCGATTTGTCACAGCTATACCATCGATTTTAATGCCACATCGCCGGCCGCGGTGGCCGAGGGGGCTGAGACGCGCCAGTCACGGTCTGCCACTACGGTCGGGGTTTCAAATCCCCCCACGGACATGGATATTTGTGCTGTCCTTAGTGTTAGATAGTTCATAAGTAGTTTGTAAGTTTAGGGACTGATGACACGTAGTTAAGTCCCATAAAAATACAAAAAAAAGTGCCACATCAAAACAATAAAGACCATCTTTACAGGACATAAAAAGACATCTGCGCACAATCATATTACCGACAAATACTGCACCATTTCTATGGATGATTTCATCACAGTTGGCACAAAATAGGTATTTACCATATGCGTTGACTACAACAGCTGTTATAACTTGCATAATGAAAATAAAGTTAGTGATAACCTATTTTATACACAAACTCACACACACACACACACACACACACACACACACACACACACAACCAGCAGAATAAGCGCTAAATTGCGATGTAAAGTCAAACTCCAGTCCATAGACCAATGTATTGCACAACATCGACTTAAAGGAACGCTTGCTTACCTTTAGACTAGAACAGCACAGATGTACAGTCGGTGACAGAATTCGCGAGATCCCTCGCCTGATCGCTATACACAACCGCAAAGTTCTGCTGCTCGGTGGGAAGTATACACAGCTAGGCAACGCGAATGTACATACTGTCGATTACCCATCTGACACGAAATCAGAGAGGAAAAATGTTAACTTCCAGTATCGCAGTTAGTTGTAACAAAACGCGTGCTTTCTATGCGACGTGAAGGCGACATCCAAAACTGATTTTAGAAACTGCTTTGCGTATTAGCCATAGCGTTTTAAGCTGTTCGCCACCGACAAATTCCTTTCCACATTTCTTTTCTTATATTTTCAATGAACAAAGACAGCAATTAGAATTGAGATGCTGCAGTCCGTGAATATTTTCGGACGTTACTGACACATTCAATTGGAAAAATTGCATGCCGATCATAGAATTAATTCAATTATATGAATGGACTTTGTTATGAAGCTAAGTGTTACATCATGGTGCATCATGTTCCGAGTATCGCTGACGGTTTCCGCCCACTGCCTCGGTTGCGCTATAAAGACGATAACCGTTTGGCGCCGCAGATCACTGATGGTATTTCCGAGAGTGAAGGTATCGTGTCATTTCCACTGGTTTTCTTTCGGTTGATGTTGCAACTAAGATATCAGCACAAATTTAACAAATATAAGCCAGCTGTGTCACCAAAAATTACAGTTCTCCTCAGATGTTTGGTACTTTTCCATACTCCTTGTCTTATTGAAATGCCTAATAGTATGCATTCCATAACATATTGGGCTATTTCAGTACCAGATACGATTATGTTGAATGAATGTGCAGAGAAGCAAACAAATGATAAAGATAAGCTTATTTATCTCGCCAAATGGCCAACTACTGACCAACGAGTGACAGTTCGATTACTCACTCTTTCACATTTTTTTTCTACTTTGAAATATGGCTCATTATGTTTCTCACGTAACAATAACAAACACACTTGATAATTGCCGCAGTGGAGTAGCCGAACGGTCTAAAG
Organism: Locusta migratoria; assembly: GCA_026315105.1. Taxonomy (NCBI): domain Eukaryota; kingdom Metazoa; phylum Arthropoda; class Insecta; order Orthoptera; family Acrididae; genus Locusta; species Locusta migratoria. Next base: position 443,126,642 of record CM048748.1, on the reverse strand, counting down.
CGCCTCGCTGTGGAGCGCGCGGTTATTCGCCGTGGAGGTTCGAGTCCTCCCTGAGGCATGGGTGTGTGTGTTTGTCCCTAGGTTAGTTTACCTAGGTTTAAGTAGTTTGTAAGCTACGGACTGAAGACCACGCAGTTTGGTCCGATAGATTTACAGACATTTGAACATTTGAACACATGATAATTGAGTAACAATCTGTATCGCAATCATTGTGAGGAAATTATTATACCGTAACCATGAAAATATATTGATAATACTATATGAAACATGTGCAACAAAGAATTATGTTGCATCAAATGAATTTCTTTAAACTATCGTATCCAACACATAATTGTATTTTTATTCCATTTCTTTCAATAACGACGCAAAAGCTATGTTTTTCGTGCAAGCAACGTTAGGAATATTAAATCGCTGTGGCATTCAAATCCGTAGTCGTTTAATATAATCCTGTTTCCTGTTTCCAGTGGTACGACAACAAGAATTCCGAATACTGGCGAGCTCGGTGTTCGCCACTTGGCTTCCCCAGAGGTTAAAGATATCTTTTATTCAAAGAAGCAGGCATTAATTTGATAATGCAAACAGCAAAAACAAGTAGATGGAATAATTTGTAAAATCTCAAACCTAAGAGTCGACTTTTGGTGATTCCCCATCGTAGCAATTAGAGGAGTGAAAGATTCTAAAGCTAATTTCTTGGTTTTAGAAGGCGCAGCCGTTTATTCTGTAGTAGGACAGCATTACACACCGGTGGATTTCAGTAACTGTGCTGAATACAAATCCACGGTTTTTCGTCAAAATCGTGCGTAGTTTACTGCCACTTATGAATAGGTAGTAGACCTATGTTCCTCCAGAGATTCGATAAACGGCTATGCTATAGTATGTGTGGGTAGCGCCGGCATAAATGCGCATGCGTAACACGAGGTCCTAGGATCGATCTGACATCCGCAGCACTTTTATTAATTATTCACTCATTTTCACGAGTTTCAATCCGTATTTTCCACACATGCAACATTTCTGCTCAGTAACAACTTTGGTAGCGAATATAGTATCAAAACGTTTTAATTCTTCATTCAGCCAGTTGATATGATAACAGAAGTTTTGAATGAATGAACGAAATAGACAGTCTATTTGCGTCAGATGTTCTGAGCAGATTGACACTGCCACCAGAAAAATGCAACAGATCGTGTGAGTCATGGCGTAAGTTTTTCCACAGACAGATAATAAAAGTTGGTTTCAGGGCACATATCGTATGGATTTATAAATATCAAACAATTTAGTAGTCACAATTTATTAGCTGAAATAAGTGCATACTGGAAAACGTTGCCTTTATGTGGGTTCAAAACTTGACAAGCACATACCAAGAATGTAATAGCTACAACGACAATCTCCGAATGCGACTGTCTTGACAGAGGCTAGTAATATCCCTTTATACGTTTGCGTGTTGAAAGCCTCAACACTAGGGATCGCTGGATGGGTCTCACCTACTTGGCCCAATCTGTGCGTGAAGAAACACGAATATAAACTTTTAAATTCCTACAATATCTCCCCTGTGTAGGCCATAGGAAAAGAGAAAACTCACGCCAAATGATCCAACTATAGATAGGTGCAATATCAGCTAATGTTGAGGCTCACCATTGCTGATGACGGTGTTTTCGGTGTTGCGAAGTAGCTAAACGATTAGCTTCCAAAATACTTTTCTTATATTAACCCCTGTAGTTTTAATTATCAATTATAAAAATTTCAATGCATAGTATATATATTTGGGTTCGTTATAACTAATTTAATTAATATATCTTATTTCATCATTTAATTTTCATAATTCGATAAAGTATTAAATTAACATTATATTTCAAAAATTGTAGAACGTATTTATTTGCCGAAGTTATTTTATATTCATTAGGGTGGTCATCGTCAAAGAAAATCTCCACACTATGCAGACTTTACCCAAGTATTTTAAGCAAGAAATTTTATCCAAAATATGCTTCGGTGCAAAGCATACTTTATACAATTTTAAGTAAATAACTTTTCACTGTTGATTTTTGTGCATACCAAGTGTATGGATGGGAATTGTGGCACTGAACCGATGCTGTAGGATTGAATGTGTTTAAATTGAGACACCTCTTGACATCAACGTTTGTGGTACACTGAGACGTTTAAGTAAATTTAAATTTCATAAATAAAAGGTTTATATTGCGAGGGGTAATATGAAATGAACGAAAATGTAAGGAGTAATGGGGAATCGAACCTTGACTTCCAACTTTTCACTCCAACCACTTGTCCACTACGCTAGGCACACTCCTCAAGGACTAGAAGTTAATAAGCAGCTTATATAACACCTATTTATCTGTGAGAAATTTTCGCCACCGTATTCGCTTTCCCTTTACCCAACTCGGACGGGATATTTTGGGAATTTGAAAGGTTTGTCAACTTCCTTCTCGCAGGGTTTGAACAAAATCTTTGAAAAACCATCCCGCAATCTACTCTCTCAGCCATAAACATTCTACAGTATAAACTGAAAGACAGAGTCGTTCAGGAAATGTCTGCCCCCCCCCCCTCGTCCCCAATCCTTGAGGCTTAAATTTCTAGGAGTAGGTACATCCTCGTCCATGATCTACGGACTGAAATTTTTGTGAAATTCAGTGTCCTGTTACAGCGACAGTCGTAAAAATTGTGGGAATAAAGTTTATGAAGGAGTTTCTGTTAATATTATAAAGAAACTTTACGCTGTAGGTACGAATGCCTGTACTACGAAACAGCAACGAATCTAAATCATTAATACGAACGTGTTTCTGACGGCATTTTGACTCGTGAGTGTTCTATAGTTCAAAAGCACATGCGGTAATTTTGCGAAAAATTTGTAACAAAAAGTGAGGGTGGAAAGGTCTTGGTATTCAATCTACTAGCAATCGCTGTATTATATCCTCTGACTTTATTGAAAGCAGTACGGCTTTTTTAATAAGTGAAGCATGTCAAGTTACCAAAAAAAGGTGGTCTTATTTTTGTCACCCTGATTTCTTTAATGAACAGTTTCATATTAACAACATACCTAACGCAAGAATCATTTTTGAAACGTCTGAGACCAACTGAATAACAGTTGGTAAGATTTAGCTGTAGTAGATTGTCGTGTAAGGAAGTTTGTTTACACGCGCTAGCCGTGCTGTGAAGTGCCCCGTTTACTTCCGTTCAAACCTCTGGCCGGCCACAAGCACTGACTGGAGGACGAGACATTCGCTGCGATTGAGCAGAGGCATGCCTCGGCTTTTCTCGACTGCCCACTGATGTGTCTGAACCTGTCTTTTCTTAAATGTACTGTTTGTCTTATGATGCCTGGTTATCCTGATACCGATCTCCTAATGGATTATCGTTCTAGGTTATATTATTGTGCACTGCATTAAAAATTTTATAATTGGATGGTTTCAGATAGCCCGCCTGTTAGTTGTCATATTTAGCGGCAATTCTTACATTATTAAACAATAAGTCTATAATAACTTCTTTATATTTGAACATTAACATGTCGTGACGCTGAAAAAAGGCGTGTATGGTCAATTAAAATTGTATTCTGTTGATGTGTAACACATTAACCTCAAAGCAACTATCAAATTATATCGTAATAATTAAATGGGCGCGGAGGAATGGCCGAACGCATTGAGGCGCTACACTACGATGTGCGAGGCAGTCCCCCTCGGGGGTTGGAATCACCCCCCCCCCCTTTGGCATGGATGTTAGTACGTTCTGCAGTATAAGGTTGTTCATAGGTAGTTTTCACGTTTAGGGACTGATGACCCCTCAGTTAAATCCAATAAGCTTAACAAAAGTTTAACCCTTTTTTTGTGTGTGTGACATGGCAGTTACGTATTGATTTGAACGTTTAGTCTGTTTGTTGGTTTTGAGGAGTTTTTAATACCATTCCAATAGTCATAGCTGCAAGCAAGGAACTAACCTTCGGGAAATCTAATGGTGAAACAAAGTACGCTGTTGTATGAACAAAAAATACAAAAGTTTCGAACCTCTGTTAGCTGGTTCAGAAGTGAGGTTTATACACAGCTTGAAGACGAATTTCAAAGTAATGTATAAAATCCATTACTCCACGACCCAAGTTATTGGCGCTTACCTTGTATACTATCGATACACCCGGAATATTACTACTATATATCGTACAGAAAGCTTTCCAACCTACTTCGAGAAACCTACTGGAAACCTCTGACCTGAATAATAAGACATGTCGTTTATGGCTGCTTACCATCAACAATAGTTACGATAAAGGGTTTCATTGTGTTTTATTTTTTATTTGGCCTTCATCGCCCTTCCAGACGAACCAGCTCCTTCCACAACGCTTTTTTATACTTGCTTCGTCTTCTGTACTATAATTGTTCACAATATGTTATTCATTCCCTAAATTAATGTTTAAAAGTAATACTGTTCTCCCTCATTGAAAAAAAGTACACAATATTAAAATGAAATCATAGATTAGAACGTTAAAACATACTACATCCGCTTTAAAAGAAATATACTAAAATGATTTCATTTCATAGGTGAATTTTTTTTCTATTTTATTGAACCTCGGTGTTTTTCAAACAGTTTGACCCCTTTGTTTTTTTGCCAATGGTAGCCAAACGGTGGGTCCTATGAATAGCACTCTTATACTGTTACATACTAAACCATTATTTATAAATGAACGTCTTCTGCTAATACTGCTTCCGGAACGATTCGAAGCCTATTGGGTATTCTCGTTTCTTATTATATTGGTGTGGTGTCTGTTATTTCTGGTTATCCGAAGTAACAGACACCATACCAATATAATTAATTACGACACGCGAAGACGGCGTTTCTTCAATCACTCCACAGCATATGTAGTCATACGTTCGACCTCGCGCGATGTGGGCGCTACAGTCATAGCGTGCAAATTGTGGAAGTTAGATGCGGGGCGAGCACCGGGATCCACGTGGTTAAGTTCACCGCTGAGCCGAAGGTGGAGATCCAGGTACAAATACCGGCCTGCTTCACATTTTCACTTGTCGCCAATGTCCTTATGCAGCACTATCGATCCTTTTCTTCCTAATCCTTATTCCGTCACTTACTTCACAATTGCTTACTAGGCAGACTACTCTCCACTAGACCATCGCACCACTATCGATTAAGGCGCCTCCACGTCACCAACTTTACATCAGCTTCTGTGTTCCAAAGAATGTTGGAACAACTGCCAAGGCTCTCCGAGCAGCGAAATAGACTAGTAAGCATGGAGGTCTGTGTTCGATCCCCGACCGCATCACAAATTTTAATTCAGTGCTTCACCTTTATCTTTAATGTCTTTGGCATGTTTGAGAAGAAAAACCGTCTCAGGTTTCGTGTATTTGATTTTACATTGATATTCCTTCATAACTATTTGAAAATTCTTGTTTGTTTTTGTTTGGGCCTCTCTATCTCCCCTTCTAGGCTGAACTTCCCTCACAACTTACGCCTGCATCGGCGATCTTCTATATTTAAACTTTTCGCAGATGTTTTAAATACAATTCTGCACAACCATATTTGTTTTAGAGATTGATTAAATTTGGAAAATGAGGACTTCTTCTCTCGGAAAAATAAATATTACGATTCCTGATGAAAATTGGTCTTTGCGTCCAGTTTAAACTTACAGATTTCTGGGGCACGGCCCACCGCCTCACAGCGGCCGGCCAACTAGCTAGCCGGCCAGCCGGCTCAGGACTGCTATGCTTACGTCGGATGACGTGCGCGCCGGGGCCTGTCTTTCTCGTAGGCATCGCTCCACGGCTGCAGACGCAACGCTGACTGGTGAAGCACGACATTCACTGTCGAGTCGCCACCAGGTTTCTCATGTGATTCAGGACTCTTGGAACATTTTGAAACAAAATCCACTTCGACTGCAATTAACTTTATTTAAAAAAGCACTATCGGTTTCGCGTCCTGTAGACACATCATCAGGTGCTAAAATTCCTTAGAAAAACATATCTGCCATTTAGCCTTCCCCAGCGTTCACGTTAAATTTAAAACAATCGAAAGCTTAGCTTCATGTCCTCGTTAAAAAGTGTAAAACTTGAACGCTATTGCGTTAGTCCTAGTTTTTAAAAATATACTGGGGGTGGAGGGCAGGTGAAACCGTGCCATGTGGAAGCGGTGTTGGCGCGAAACCGACCGAGGCAATACTCTTGGAACCAGTTACTTGAATGTCCATGTTACGTGATTAGAGTTGTGGGTTCACTGCCCGACGGACTTCGAGCCGTCTTTGAGGCTGGAGGAGGATATACGGGATGTCGAGTTTCTTGGCCGGCCGCTGTGGCCGAGCGGTCTGCGGCACGCCAGTCAGGGTCCGCACTGCCACTACGGTCGGGGGTTCGAATTCCCCCTTAGGCATGGATATTTGTGCCGTCCTTAGTATTAGCTAGTTCATAAATAGGTTGTAAGTTTAAGGACTGATGACCCCGTACGTAAGTCCCATAAGCTCTACAAACATTTGAACATTTTGATTTGATTTCTTGTTTTGTTTGCTTCGTTTTTTAAGCAGTCAGAGAATTTATTTCTTATAAAGAAGAGTTATTTACTCTTACTTTAAGGGACAGTTGTAAGTTTAAACTGTACGTATAAAACTAATTTTCATCAGGATTCGTAATAATAATTTATATTTTTCCGTGAGAAGAACTATTCAGTTTCTATATTCAATAATAGTAATAATAAAACATGGATGTGCAGAACTGTATTTTAAAAATCTAAACATCTGCAAAAAGTTTAGAGTACAAGATCGCCCATGAAGGCGAAGTTCAGTTCAGAACAGCCTAGAAGAGCAGATAAGGAGATACAAAGAAAAGAAACAAGAACTGGGAAATATTTATGAACGAGGTGAAGGAATAAGAATTAGGAAGGAAAGGAATGATTGTAAAAGTAGGAGGCGAGGTACTGGCGGAAGTAAAGTTGTGGGGCGGCATCGTGAGTCGTGTCGGGGTAGCTCAGTAGTAGAGCGCTTGCCCGCGAAAGGCAATGGTCCCAGGTTCGAGTCCCGGTTCCGGCACACAATTTTAATCTGCCAGGAAGTTTCATATCAGCGCACACTCCGCTGCAGAGTGAAAGTTTCATTAAGGAATGATAGTGCTGAATTAGGGCATTGAAATTAAACAATGACGATAAGTGAAAATATGAAGCGGAACGGGAATAGAACCCGTGTCTCCCGCGGTGAACTTAACCACGTGGCTACTGGTGCTCGCCCCGCGTCTGTCTCAAACTTCCACAAGTTGCACGCTATGGCTGTAGCGCCCATATCGTGCGAGGTCGAACGTATGACCGCATATGCGGTGAAGTGATTGACGAAATGCCGTCTTCGAGATTCGTAATTAATTATATTGGTATGGTGTCTGTTACTTCGGATATGCCCGAAATAACAGACACCAAACAAATATAATAAGAAACGAGAATACCCAATAGGCTTCGAATCGTTGCGGAAGCAGTATTAGCAGAAGACGTTCATTTGTAAATAATGGTTTAGTATGTAACAGTATAAGAGTGCTATTCATAGGACCCACCGTTTGGCTACCATTGGCAAAAAAACAAAGGGGTCAAACTGTTTGAGAAACACCGAGGTTCAATAAAATAGAAAAAAAATTCACCTATGAAATGAAATCATTTTAGTATATTTCTTTTAAAGCGGATGTAGTATGTTTTAATGTTCTAATCTATGATTTCATTTTAATATTGTGTACTTTTTTTCAATGAGGGAGAACAGTATTACTTTTAAACATTAATTTAGGGAATGAGTAACATATTGTGAACAATTATAGTACAGAAGACGAAGCAAGTATAAAAAAGCGTTGTGGAAGGAGCTGGTTCGTCTGGAAGGGCGATGAAGGCCAAATAAAAAATAAAACACAATGAAACCCTTTATCGTAACTATTGTTGATGGTAAGCAGCCATAAACGACATGTCTTATTATTCAGGTCAGAGGTTTCCAGTAGGTTTCTCGAAGTAGGTTGGAAAGCTTTCTGTACGATATATAGTAGTAATATTCCGGGTGTATCGATAGTATACAAGGTAAGCGCCAATAACTTGGGTCGTGGAGTAATGGATTTTATACATTACTTTGAAATTCGTCTTCAAGCTGTGTATAAACCTCACTTCTGAACCAGCTAACAGAGGTTCGAAACTTTTGTATTTTTTGTTCATACAACAGCGTACTTTGTTTCACCATTAGATTTCCCGAAGGTTAGTTCCTTGCTTGCAGCTATGACTATTGGAATGGTATTAAAAACTCCTCAAAACCAACAAACAGACTAAACGTTCAAATCAATACGTAACTGCCATGTCACACACACAAAAAAAGGGTTAAACTTTTGTTAAGCTTATTGGATTTAACTGCGGGGTCATCAGTCCCTAAACGTGAAAACTACCTATGAACAACCTTATACTGCAGAACGTACTAACATCCATGCCAAAGGGGGGGGGGGTGATTCCAACCCCCGAGGGGGACTGCCTCGCACATCGTAGTGTAGCGCCTCAATGCGTTCGGCCATTCCTCCGCGCCCATTTAATTATTACGATATAATTTGATAGTTGCTTTGAGGTTAATGTGTTACACATCAACAGAATACAATTTTAATTGACCATACACGCCTTTTTTCAGCGTCACGACATGTTAATGTTCAAATATAAAGAAGTTATTATAGACTTATTGTTTAATAATGTAAGAATTGCCGCTAAATATGACAACTAACAGGCGGGCTATCTGAAACCATCCAATTATAAAATTTTTAATGCAGTGCACAATAATATAACCTAGAACGATAATCCATTAGGAGATCGGTATCAGGATAACCAGGCATCATAAGACAAACAGTACATTTAAGAAAAGACAGGTTCAGACACATCAGTGGGCAGTCGAGAAAAGCCGAGGCATGCCTCTGCTCAATCGCAGCGAATGTCTCGTCCTCCAGTCAGTGCTTGTGGCCGGCCAGAGGTTTGAACGGAAGTAAACGGGGCACTTCACAGCACGGCTAGCGCGTGTAAACAAACTTCCTTACACGACAATCTACTACAGCTAAATCTTACCAACTGTTATTCAGTTGGTCTCAGACGTTTCATAAATGATTCTTGCGTGAGGTATGTTATTAATATGAAACTGTTCATTAAAGAAATCAGGGTGACAAAAATAAGACCACCTTTTTTGGTAACTTGACATGCTTCACTTATTAAAAAAGCCGTACTGCTTTCAATAAAGTCAGAGGATATAATACAGCGATTGCTAGTAGATTGAATACCAAGACCTTACCACCCTCACTTTTTGTTTCAAATTTTTCGCAAAATTACCGCATGTGCTTTTGAACTATAGAACACTCACGAGTCAAAATGCCGTCAGAAACACGTTCGTATTAATGATTTAGATTCGTTGCTGTTTCGTAGAACAGGCATTTGTAGCTACAGCGTAAAGTTTCTTTATAATATTAACAGAAACTCCTTCATAAACTTTATTCCCACAATTTTTACGACTGTCGCTGAAACAGGACACTGAATTTTACAAAATTTTCAGTCCGTAGATCATGGACGAGGATGTTCCTACTCCTAGAAATTTAAGCCTCAAGGATTGGGGACGGGGGGGGGGGGCAGACCTTTCCTGAACGATTCTGTCTTTCAGTTTATACTGTAGAATGTTTATGGCTGAGAGAGTAGATTGCGGGATGGTTTTTCAAAGATTTTGTTCAAACCCTGCGAGAAGGAAGTTGACAAACCTTTCAAATTCCCAAAATATCCCGTCCGAGTTGGGTAAAGGGAAAGCGAATACGGTGGCGAAAATTTCTCACAGATAAATAGGTGTTATATAAGCTGCTTATTAACTTCTAGTCCTTGAGGAGTGTGCCTAGCGTAGTGGACAAGTGGTTGGAGTGAAAAGTCGGAAGTCAAGGTTCGATTCCCCATTACTCCTTACATTTTCGTTCATTTCATATTACCCCTCGCAATGTAAACCTTTTATTTATGAAATTTAAATTTACTTAAACGTCTCAGTGTACCACAAACGTTGATGTCAAGAGGTGTCTCAATTTAAACACATTCAATCCTACAGCATCGGTTCAGTGCCACAATTCCCATCCATACACTTGGTATGCACAAAAATCAACAGTGAAAAGTTATTTACTTAAAATTGTATAAAGTATGCTTTGCACCGAAGCATATTTTGGATAAAATTTCTTGCTTAAAATACTTGGGTAAAGTCTGCATAGTGTGGAGATTTTCTTTGACGATGACCACCCTAATGAATATAAAATAACTTCGGCAAATAAATACGTTCTACAATTTTTGAAATATAATGTTAATTTAATACTTTATCGAATTATGAAAATTAAATGATGAAATAAGATATATTAATTAAATTAGTTATAACGAACCCAAATATATATACTATGCATTGAAATTTTTATAATTGATAATTAAAACTACAGGGGTTAATATAAGAAAAGTATTTTGGAAGCTAATCGTTTAGCTACTTCGCAACACCGAAAACACCGTCATCAGCAATGGTGAGCCTCAACATTAGCTGATATTGCACCTATCTATAGTTGGATCATTTGGCGTGAGTTTTCTCTTTTCCTATGGCCTACACAGGGGAGATATTGTAGGAATTTAAAAGGTTCATATTCGTGTTTCTTCTCGCACAGATTGGGCCAAGTAGGTGAGACCCAACCAGTGATCCCTATTGTTGAGACATTCAACAAACGTATAAGGGTATATTAATAGCCTTTGTCAAGACAATCGCATTCGGAGATTGTCGTTGTAGCTATTACACTCTTGGTATGTGCTTGTCAAGTTTTGAACCCACATAAAGGCAACGTTTTCCAGTATGCACTTATTTCAGCTAATAAATTGTGACTACTAAATTGTTTGATATTTATAAATCCATACGATATGTGCCCTGAAACCAACTTTTATTATCTGTCTGTGGAAAAACTTACGCCATGACTCACACGATCTGTTGCATTTTTCTGGTGGCAGTGTCAATCTGCTCAGAACATCTGACGCAAATAGACTGTCTATTTCGTTCATTCATTCAAAACTTCTGTTATCATATCAACTGGCTGAATGAAGAGTTAAAACGTTTTGATACTATATTCGCTACCAAAGTTGTTACTGAGCAGAAATGTTGCATGTGTGGAAAATACGGATTGAAACTCGTGAAAATGAGTGAATAATTAATAAAAGTGCTGCGGATGTCAGATCGATCCTAGGACCTCGTGTTACGCATGCGCATTTATGCCGGCGCTACCCACACATACTATAGCATAGCCGTTTATCGAATCTCTGGAGGAACATAGGTCTACTACCTATTCATAAGTGGCAGTAAACTACGCACGATTTTGACGAAAAACCGTGGTTTTGTATTCTACACAGTAACTGAAAACCACCGGTGTGTAATGCTGTCCTACTACAGAATAAACGGCTGCGGCTTCTAAAACCAAGAAATTAGCTTTAGAATCTTTCACTCCTCTAATTGCTACGATGGGGAATCACCAAAAGTCGACTCTTAGGTTTGAGATTTTACAAATTATTCAATCTACTTGTTTTTGATGTTTGCATTATCACATTAATGCCTGCTTCTTTGAATAGATGACCGACTTCATTCTAAGGTGATTTTTCAGGCGTCTACTTCCTGCATGATGTATTACTAGGTGCAGGTGGTTTGGCGGGTTGATATTTTTGATTAGTATGCGAAACATATCGTACTAGATACTCGCCAGTGACCAAGTCACACTAAAAGATATCTTTAACCTCTGGGGAAGCCAAGTGGCGAACACCGAGCTCGCCAGTAATCGGAATTCTTTTTGTCGTACCGCTGTCTCGATTGAAACAGGATTATATTAAACGACTACGGATTTGAATGTCACAGCGATGTAATATTCCTAATGTTGCTTGCACGAAAAACGTAGCTTTTACGTCGTTATTGAAAGAAATGGAATAAAAATACAATTATGTGTTGGATACGATAGTTTAAAGAAATTCATTTGATGCAACACAATTCTCTGTTGCACATGTTTCATATAATATTATCAATATATTTTCATGGTTACGGAATAATAATTTCCTCACAGTGATTGTGATACAGATGTTACTCAATTATCATGTGTTCAAATGTTCAAATGTCTGTAAATCTATCGGACCAAACTGCGTGGTCTTCAGTCCGTAGGTTACAAACTGCTTAAACGTAGGTAAACTAACCTATGGACAAACGCACACACCCATGCCCCAGGGAGGACTCGAAACTCCACGGTGAGCAACAGCGCGCTCCGCAGCGAGGCGCTTTAGACCGTTCGGCTACCTCACCGCGGCAATTATCATGTGTGTTTGTTATTGTTACGTGAGAAACATAATGAGCCATATTTCAAAGTAGAAAAAAAATGTGAAAGAGTCAGTAATCGAACTGTCGCTCGTTGATCAGTAGTTGGCCATTTGGCGAGATAAATAAGCTTATCTTTATCATTTGTTTGCTTCTCTGCACATTCATTTGACATAATCGTATCTGGTACTAAAATAGCCCAATATGTTGTCGAATGCTTACTATTATACATTTCAATAAGACAAGGAGTATGAAAAGTACCAAACATCTGAGGAGAACTGTAATTTGTGGTGACACAGCTGGCTTATATTTGTTAAATTTGTGCTGATATCTAAGTTGCAATATCAACCGAAAGCGATCCAGTGGAAATGACACGATACCTTCACTCTCGGAAATACCATCAGTGATCTGGGGCGCCAAACGGTTGTCGTCTTTATAGCGCAACCGAGGCGGTGGGCGGAAACCGTCAGCGATACTCGGAACATGATGCACCATGATGTAACACTTAGCTTCATAACAAAGTCCATTCATATAATTGAATTAATTCTATGATAGACATGCAATTTTTCCATTTGAATGTGTCAGTAACGTCCGAAATTATTCGCGGACTGCAGCATCTCAATTCTAATTGCTGTCTTTGTTCATTGAAACTATAAGTAAAGAAATGTGGAAAAAAAATTGTCGGTCGCGAACAGCTTAAAACGCTATGGCTAATACGCAAAGCAGTTTCTAAAATCAGTTTTGGATGTCGCCTTCACGTCGCATAGAAAGCACGCGTGTTGTTACAACTAACTGCGATACTGGAAGATAACTTTTTTCCTCTCAGATTTCGTGTCAGATGGGTAATCGACAGTATGTATGATCGCGTTGCCTAGCTGTGTATACTTCCCACCAAGCAGCAGAACTTTGCGGTTGTGTATAGCGATCAGGCGAGGGGTCTCGCGAATTCTGTCACCGTCTGTACATCTCCAATAAATGACCAACTGATACTCTACCAATCGAAGCATTCCTCTTTTGACATGGGACATATCTTTTGGTATTTTCTCCTATATCCATATACCTGAAAAACCGAAACGCTGTACACGACAAGCTATAAGTCTTAACAACGGATAACTGTTGCAGATGAAAACTATTACATATTTTAGGTAATCACATCGACGTTGGAGCGCTCCTCAGCTTACTTGATCCCCTTACAGATCTTATGATCTACAGCAAACACCTCGTAAGGGTGGTGTATATACACCGCAGAAGAGTAAAAGGTGCTTTCCACAGAGGGAAGAAACCTAGAATGCGCATAACTCGATTCCCATATCAAGGAAAAGATACTGTGCTACAACAGCTACAACCCTTTTTAGGACAAAGGGACTCACAGATCAATGATTTTCTCGTCAATACCATATGATTAAAACACAACACACCCACATCTAACCCCTTTTAGGACAAATCAAACCACACCTAGTAAGATACACAAACATACTCGAAATATGCTTTTTACATGATCACACATACGAAGAACCATTAAAAATCAAAACCAGAACGTCATTGCTCGACTCTTCTGACCCTAAACACTTCTTTTTGTACACCCTAACAATCCTATAGCCTTCGAAATCCCTATACATGCTACACGACAAGTTCCAAATCCTTACACCAATTAAATGACAAGCTTGAACACTCAGCCACAGGTGAATACCTCGTGGTTCAAGTAGCCAACATACAGTGAATGCTTAGCCATTTACAGGTAGACGTCAAAATACTAATAAAATACTGGCAGATTTGTACGTGTTCCACCAATCTTCGCACATAACAGATCCAGTGCCATTCGTTTTATGTTCTCCAACAAACAACAAGTAAGGTTTGTATGCATAATTTCTACGAACGAAAGGTTAAGTTTAGATCAGCACTCCATGCAGGCTGTTCATTTGTTACATCCTGCTTCGAAAAAATGCACAGAGATACGAAAAAAAAGAAACACACACAACAGGCCCGCTTCTATTCCTCTTTAAGGTAAATAGGCCCACAGATCAAAGAAATACACATCATGTGTTGCGATAGAGTTCTAAAGAAGTCGATTTAGGAAGATGTTCTTGTGATTGTAAAAATCTTTGCGCTGTATACACTACGAAGTATTGCCTCTTTGATGTTTACTTTACGACTGATGCCATTTATGTAGCGTAGATGTTTACGATGGTAAACTATTGCTGATTTTTAACTTATAATTGTGTAGTAAATTCGACTAGTTCGTCATTGTAAGCCATGGAGATAAGGTGCGGTTACAATTTCTCCTACCTGGCGGCAGCGATTTGAGAGCACTAGGAATACTGGGGAAACTCAACAAGGAAGCACTGGAGAACATCTCGAGGAAATATGCATATCCTGTGGTTGTACCTTATAATGTGGGTCTGGACGATGTTAAACTAGATTTTGTAATAGAGGAGCTCCCATCTATAATACAGCAGCTTCTTGTAGGTGGATTTTATATCCTGTATTTGGGCACCCCACATGATTTCAGAGGGATTTTTCACAAACTGGGCATGTGAGAGTACCTAGTATCCATCCTTGACTTTTGCTTGGAAGGAAGCTGTATAGCGAATATAAACGTTATTGTGGACATTGATACGGCAGCTGGAATCGATTGTTTAATTGGGTTGATGTCAAAATTACGAGTTCTTGTGTCAATAAAATTACTGCTAATCACCTTATCCATTTTATAAAGTGTCCTGGCAGGCGTTTGTGGGATACTTTTTCCTCTTCATTTGGCATTACCAGACCGGAGGCTACAAACACTTAGGGACTAGATCGGAATACTGTTTAAACGAGGATAGCCAATATTTACAAAGTGCAGCCCTGTACTTTGTGTCAGTCCCATCCATGTGGCATCGGCTAACAAATTTCTTAGAGAGCAGTTGTATTTTTTGCAAATTGTTTGCTGGGTTAATAACAACACCGAAAATTGACTGGTGTGATCGTAAATCTAGCGAACTCCTCTGGCCAATTTGACGTTTGCGGTATTAAGGGTTAGTTGACTGGCACATGGCATTTGCATGGTAATCAGAAAAACGTGTAGAAATATGCTGGTTGATGTATGCGTATCTTCCAGAGGCCTGTCGTGTTTTCCTGCATTGTGATGGCCGAGTTTCTCGTTTGTGATCATTACGTAGTACGTACACAGTTGTACTGTAACAAAAAAGAAGAAGTGTAGGCAGACCAAGTTCTTTTAACGATCAGGTGTTGCGGTGTGTAGGTTAGCATTCTAGATATCTTCTTTTGCATTATAGCTACGTGTAATTATCGATTCAAAGAGGAATAAATCCGAATGGAATGAAACAGAAAATCTTAGTTAACACAGGAAAGGAGCTTCATTTTTGTTTGGAGGAAGAATTTTTGTCTATATTTTGGGTAAAGGGCAGGTTCATCTTGCTCTACAGAACTGAAAATCTGTTGTATGTGTGTTGCATCAGGCAGGCAAAGTACTGCCGTTATGTCCTCTGCGTTCTGTAATTACTGTATCGGCGAGTGTCATTCAAAGAAGGATGTTATTACGTCAGTGCTTTCGAGAAAAAAAGTCTTTCTGTAGACGGTCGGAAATTGGTAAACTGCTAATCTCAAATTATTTAACGCATCTTATTGTTTATTGTGAGTCTCCAAAGAAATACCATTGAACAATAGGGTTTGGTTTTGTGTAAAAGAACAATTTTAAATGTCTTCTGGGGTGTTAGATTATCGGTATTTTCAAGTTTGACCTATGTCAGTTAAATTTTGTAAGGACTTGGAGCTTTTCGAAAAGAATCATTTGCAGTGTTTAATATTGCAACAAGGTATGGTCGTTAGAGAGAGATAGATTCCCTTGGCGATGTTTAGTTTCAGCAAGATGGGTATACATAAGAAGATGTGTACTGCTTTAGCATTCGCGTTATATAGAAAATAAGAGGTAAAATTAAACTATCCAAATTCTCTCGTCGAGAAGAATTTTCAGATGGCGCAGAACTGGATATTAAAACCATAAAAGTGGTGGATTACAGAGAGACATGGAATTCTAAAACTTAACTGACGGAATACTGGTTGTGGGAGGAAATAGAAGACATCTGTGTCGGTCTAAGGAAACGTTGTAAAGACTCGGTACATTTCGAAAAGAAATGTATGGCAGTGTCTAATATTGCATGATCGCTAAAGAGAGAGAGTATTAAATTGCGGAACTTGATAATTTGGTTTTAAGAACGGTCACAAAGTGCAGGTAGTATGGCTTCTAAGAGAGAGTGGATTGTGGCTGGTTTTTCTATACAATGGAACAGGTATGTGAACGCGTGTTTGTGTCACTCATCAGTCTGCATTCGACAGAGGGGCCGACACAGACTGCTGTCGTTGGGAACTCGGCTGGGCCCAGCTCCATTGTAGGACGTTTAAATAAATGCTCTTAAATGCAATGAGCGCTATCCTTGTCAAAATGGTGTTCACAGAGGTCTTGTATATGTATCGAAAGAAGGTTTTGTTGCCTCTTAGATGATTTGGAGTTGTAACTACATCTACATCTACATACATAATCCGTAATTCACCGTAAGGTGCGTGGCGGAGGGTACACTGTACCAATACTAGGCATTTCCTTTCCTATTCCACTCACAAATTGAACGAGGAAAAAAAGAATGCCTATATGCCTCCGTACGAGCCCTAATTTCTCTTATCTTGTCTTTGTGATCTTTACGTGAAATCTAAGTAGGCGGCAGCAAGATCGTACTACACTCAGCTTCAAATTCCGGCCCTCTAAATTTACTTAACAGAAATTCACGAAAAGAACGTCGTCTTTCTTCCAGCGATCCCCAATTGAGTTGCCGGAGCATTTCCGTGACACTCGCGCATTGGTCGAACCTACCGGTAACAAATCTAGCTGCTCGCCTCTGAACCGCCTCTATGTCTTCCTTCAAACCGATCTGCTGCGGGTCCCAAATACTTGAGCAATACTCAAGACGTGGTCGTACAAGCGTTTTATACGCGGTCTCCTTTACAGGTGAAGTACATCTTCCCAAAATTCTCCCAATAAACCGAAGTCGGCTGTCTGCCTTACTCACAACTGTCCTTACATGCTCGTTCCATTTCATATCGCTCTGCAATGTTACGCCTAGATATTTGAACGACGCGACAGCATCAAGAATCTCACTAATAATGCTGTATTCGAACATTATAGGATTTTTTTTCTACTCATCTGCATCACCTTACATTTTTCTACATTGAGAGCTAGCTGCCAATCTTCGCACCGACCAGAAATTTTGTGTAAGTCATCCTGTATGCTATTACAGTCAGTTACAGACGAAACCCTCCCATACACCACAGCATCGTCAGCAAACAGCCTCAAATTACAACTTACTCTGTCAATCATATCATTTATATAGATAGAAAATAATAGCGGTCCTATCACACTCCCCTGGAGCACGCCTGACGATACACTCGTCTCTGATGACCACTCGCCGTCGAGAACAACGTACCGCTTTCTATTACTTAGGAAGTCTTCCAGCCAGTCACAAATCTGTGAACCTATTCCATAAGCTCTTATCTTCATTAGCAGTCTGCAGTGTGGCACCCCGTCGAACGCCTTTTTGAAGTCGAGAAAAACACAATCCGCCTGTTGCCCTTCGTCCATGGCTCGCAAGATGTCATGTGAGAAAAGGGCAAGCTGAGTTTCACATGAACGATGTTTCCTAAACCCGTGCTGATTCATGGAAAGAAGCTTTTTCGTTTCATGGAAATTTACTATATTCGAACTATGCTCTAAAATTCTACATGAAACTGATGTCAACGATATTGGCCTGTAATTGTATGGGTCAGTTCTCTTTCCTTTCTTATACACGGGAGTCACCTGCGCTTTTTTCCAATCACTAGGAACTTTGCGCTGAATTAAAGATTCGCTATAAATGCAAGCTAAGTAGGGGGCCAACGCCGCAGAATAGTCTTTGTAAAACCGAACTGGTATTCCATCCGGTCCAGCAGACTTTTCGTATTTAGCTCTCTCAGCTGCTTCTCTACACCGGAAATACCTATTGCTATGTCCCCCATCTCGGAATTAGTACGTTGATCAGATGATGGTACATTTGTGCGGTCCTCCTGCGTGAAAGATTTCTTAAAGGTTAAATTTAGAACTTCAGCTTTCCGTTTGCTTTCTTCTATTACTGCCCCGGAATGATCAATGAGTGCCGCGGTGGAGTAACCGAGCGGTCTAAAGCGCCTCGCTGCAAAGCGCGCGGTTGCTCGCAGTGGAGGTTCGAGTCCTCCGTGGAGCATGGGTGTGTGTGTTGTCCTTAGGTTAGTTTACCTAGGTTTAAGTAATTTGTAAGCTACGGACTGATGGCCACGCAATTTGCTCCGATAGATTTACAAGCATTTGAACATTTTTTTGATCAATGAGTGACTGGACAGTGGGCTTTGACCCGCTTATCGATTTTACATAGGACCAGAATCTTTTTCGTGTTCTCGGAAAGATATTTTGCTAAGGTATGGCTGTGGTAATTATTGTATGCTTCGCGCATCGATCTTTTTATAGACGCACGAATTTCTACTAACTTTTGCCTGTCATCATTTGCGTGTTCTTTTTTGAATCTAGAGTGCAACAGCCTTTCCTTTCTCAGCAGCTTTCTAACATTATTATTATACCACGGTGGATCTTTTCCATCCTTAATCGTCTTTACTGGCACATATTTCTCTAACCCTTTATTAACAATGCACTTAACTTTAGTCTACAATTCCTCTACATCCATAGTCCCAGAATTAAACGATGCCCATTCATTTTCTAAGTGCGATCGTAACATTTGCTTATCGGCTCCTCCCAACAAAAACACGCTCCTAGCCTTCTTGATTGGTTTATGAACTTTGGTCACCAACTAAAATGTTTCTCGAGAGAGAATGCTTAAAATAACAATGAAACGTAATGATATTTTGTTTAAAAAATTAGCATAGATAGGACTGTAAGAATTATTTTATGTAGCCTGCCGAGAGAACACTCTCCCATTTGGATGGATGGTGGTTCAAATCCACCTCCGGCCATCCACATTTAGGGTTTCCGTGATTTCCCTAATTCACTTCAGGAAAATGCCTGATGGTTCCTTTGAAAGGGCACGGTCGATTTCCTTCCACATTCTTACCCAAATCTTCCGATCGTAAGCTCCGTCTCTAATGACCACGCTGTCGACGGGACGTTAAAATCCAAGCTTCCTTCCTTCTTCCGAGAGAACACTGTGTTTTTGATCGCATTGGAGATCAAGCTGTATTCAAATTACTATTAGGCGTTTTTATTTTTTAAACGAAGCTCTTCTCTAAATCGCTCGTACTGTTTCTATGGTGTTTATCGAGGGAAATTGTTGAAGGTATTTGTGTTACACGTCTAGAGTGTTTGTTAAGATCGACGCACACATTTATGGCGCTTGTTATAGTCACATTCAGTTTACTATCTAACATGCGTTTTTTTAATCACGTTCGTCGACTGTTGCACACATCGTTTCTGTGGAGAGGTACATTTATTTTGCCCAGGCACATTAAGGAGCATTTATGAAAGACAGATCATTTTTTATAGTCCTAAATGTTTGGTTAGAATTCGTTTAAAAGTTGTCGATAAATGTACAACACATAGAGTACAACTATCCGTAACATTCCACCGAATTTCTTTGTGCTGTGTTTTTATTTACCTGCCAAATTGCGAATTGTACTTAAGATTCGATGTATTACGTTACTTAAACCGTATGTTCTGACTTCGAGAAAACATAATGTTCCAACTGTTAATTCAAAAACTTAGGATGTCGCAATTAATATAAAAATTAGGTATAAAAATATAATTGGGAACAGTGTCAATTTATTTACTAAACTCTCGTGTTAAGTGCAGGTACATGTTCGATGTTGTCAGTTATTATTCCAAGTAACTGTACTGTCCAAAGTACTATAAATAAAATAATTGGCTCCTTTTTTTCCAATGTTGGTGCAGGACAGAGTAATACAACCTGTATGTCGATATGTGATAACTTTCTTTGCGAATATAATATGGAATGTTCTAATTGTTAATGCATAAACATAGGATGTCACAATGCATTTGATTTGCAAATTAGGAATAAAAACATAATAGGGAGTGGTGGTGGATGGTCTGGAGGCATGCAGGGGCGGTAGTGGCCCAAGTGTCCACTTGTGGAGGCGGTCATGTTGTTTACGAGAACATTACTTGTTATTTGTCATTTGTCCTTAATAACGTCATTGTCTTACTAAGTGCAATTACGTGTTCGATGTCAATGTGCTATTGTTTGTCCTGTCCTCCTGGGAAGGACGGGTGGCGGCGTCCATTGATTAGCATTTGAGCAAGTGGACTAGGGAGGAGAGGTATGGGCGGCCGGCATGTCGGGGATGGCAGCGTGTGGAGGTGGTAGTAGTGGGGGTAGGGTAACGCAAATAGAGACATGTTGAGGGGGTGGCATACAGGTAGGTGGATTTGTTTACATGCAATGCTCCTTTGTTCGAGAGAGGCAGTTCCTGCAAGTGTGCCAGTGTTAAGTGCAACTTCATGCACACTGTCAATCATCTTTTGTTTGAGGGAGGCAGTTTCCAGAAATGCGAGGCGGTATCTTTTGATCAGAGATCGGGTAATTGGTTGAGGGAGGAAGGGGGGATTACCTCACCCTCATGACACTAACGTAGACGGGCGATTTTCAGTGGCTTAGAACGTCCTTTACTACCCAAATAGTCTGCACCATTTTCTTCCCATGCTCCTCGAAAAGCAAGTGTTTCCTCGTCACCCAAAAAGTAAACAGACATAGAGAAGTACAGTAGGCACATTTTTAGTTGCTCTTCCTGTAACATGCCAGAACCAGCCGGAACATTTTGTGTCGATAAACCTGTTGTTCCATTTGGTGTCATAATCAAAATGTTATTGTTGTGGACTCATGGTCCGAGGGAAGTGATGCGTGTTTTGTCGTGGTGTATAGTGTGGCGTTCACAATTTAAATGACAACGAGACAAGCCTTTAACTACCACTGGTAGTGATTGTATTTTTATAAAATTACCATAAACTACCTAAAACGCCCAAAACATTTTTGAAATGTAGTTTTCCTCTATTAATTATTTAGTTCTAGAGTACATTAAAAAGTTTGTTTCCTTCATACATGTGACCATAACTTATTACTTATGAACCTTTGGTTGTTTTAGCAGGAAGGTTAAACATAGGCAAACCCAAGTTTTTAGCATTCGTAAATATATAGAAAGCTTTTGATAATGTAGACTGAAATAAACACTTTAAAATTCTGAAGGTAGCAGCAGTAAAATATATGGAGTGAAGAATTATATTCAACTTGCACAAAAACCAGACAGCAGTTGTAGAAATCGAAGGACATTAAAAATGTTCAAATGTTTGTAGAACTTCTGGGGCTTAACTACAGGGTCATCAGTCCCTAAAAGGACATTAAAGGGAAGCATTGGTTGCGAAGAAAGTAAGACACATTTGTAGCCTTTATCCAATGTTATTCAATCTGTACATTGAGAAAGCTGTGAGGGAATGCAAGGGGGAAGAAAAGAAGCCAGCCGCGGTGGCCGAGGGGACTGCGGCGCGCCAGTCACGGTCTGCACGCCCACTACGGTCGGGGCTTCGTATCCCCCTTCGGGCATGGATATTTGTGCCGTTCTTAGTATTAGCTAGATTGTAAGTAGTTTGTAAGTTTAGGGACTGATGACCCCCTAGTTAAGTCCCATAAGCTCTACAAACATTTGAACATTTTTTGAAGAAAAGAAAACTCTGCGGTTTACCGATAACTTAGTAATTATGTCAGAGACAGCAAAGATCCTAGAAGAACAATGGAATGGAGAGTGTTTTGAAAGATGTGTGTAAGATGGACATTAACAAGAGTAAAAAAAAATGGTAATGGAAAGTAGTGTCAAAAAATCAGGCGATGTTAAACGATTAGATTAGGTAATAATAAAAGTAGTAGATGAATTTTGTTATTTGGGTAGCAAAAAAACCTTCTGATGGGCGAAGTACAGAAGATATAAAATCCAGAATGGGTATGGAAAGAGAAGCCATTCTGAAGAAGTGAAATTTGTTAAAATCCAATATTAATTTAAACGTTAGAAAATCATTTCTGAATGCATTTGTCTCGAGCGTAGCATGGGAGTGAAACGTAGACGATAGGGTGTTTATATAAAAAGGCGATAGAAGCTTTTGAAATGTGGAGCTACAGACGAATTATGACGATATGATTGCATTGGTGTGCGTTCTTTATCTATACACGCGACGAAAGTGAATGTTTCATTACCTCAGCACAGATGTTGGTGTAAAAACATGTACTTTCGTGGTTCTTTCTGTAATTGAACGAGCACGAAAAGCCGTATAATTCCTATCCTGGACTACATTAGTGAGTTGCTAAGTGTGGCTGGTCTGCAGTCATTGCTTCATGTTTACATTATGTCCCTGCACTAGAGTGTAGCTACGGTATGCCAAATCTTCTGAATGGTATGCAAATGATCACTGGGCAAGGGCTATCCATAAGCCGGCCGCGTGGCCGGGGGGACTGAGCAACACCACCTAGTAGACATGGCCTTACAACAGGCAGTGCCTACGTCACACTTAGAGGCCCCCGCCGCCAGCTCACTGGCTGGCCGCTGGGGCACGCCTACCGCCGCGCAGCGGTCGGCCAGTCAGATGGCGGCCGGGGCCTCTAAGTGTGACGTAGGCACTGCCTGTTGTAAGGCCTTGTCTACTAGGTGGTGTTGGACCGAGGCGCTCCAGTCACGGTCTGCACGGCCACTACGGTCGGGGGTTCGAATCCCCCCTCGGGCATGGATATTTGTGCCGTCCTTAGACTTACCTAGTTCATAAGTAGTTTGTAAGTTTAGAGGCTTCTGACCCCGTAGTTAAGTCCCATAAGCTATACAAACATTTGAAAATTTTTTGGCTGTCCATAACATTGTACCCCTTTTCCGATATATACGTCCCTGGAGAATTGTATTTTCACAGGCAGAGATTTGGAACAGACATGGTGTCAATTACTGAACTATATAAAACAAAATTTTCATAAATTCTGAATGCTTTGCTTTAGGACGTCAGAACTGATTGGGTGGGAAGTAAAATGCTGTTTACCGTCGATGCCTACTTCCATTTAGATGGGTCCGTCAATTAGCACATTTGGCGCATTTGAGGTACGGAGAAGCCGCATTTCGCGATCGGGAATCTCTTCGCCCTCAACGGGCGACTGTCCGGTGTGCATTGTCTAGTCACGGAGTAATCTGTGCGATATTCTTCAATGGCAGGGTGACTACTGAACGGTACATGAAGATGTTGGAAGACTATTTCATCCCCATTATCGACAGAGACCCTGATCTCAACAAGGTGTTGTTCATGCGAGATTGAGGTCGACCCTTTCGAAGCAGGAGAATGTTTGATGTCCTGGAGGAAACCGCATTTTGGCTCTGTGGTAGTCAGAGAAGCATGGGTTTCTATTGGCCACCATATTCTTCGGATATGCAAAAACACGACTCTTTTTTGTGTGTGACTATATTAAAGACAAAGTATATGGCAAAGACCCCAAAGCCATTGCTGAACTGAAACCAGCCATTCAGGACGTTCATGACGTCATCGACAGCATCTGTCTTCCCGACACTTCACTGGGTCATGCAATTTGTTGTTTTCAGCCGTTGGTTTACGGTTTTCTCCCCAATACAATTATCGCTACTGACTGCACTGTAATTAATAGGACTAATTGTTCGTGTGTTGCCAGAGGCAGACATTAATAATCAGTAGCCTAGCAGGAAATTGTATATTTTCACAATTATTCAAAACGTAATTAAGTTGAATGCAACTACCCTGAATACAGTTTTACATTTTCTGATGCAACTTTTGATGCTAGAAGGATCCGAAATTATATTCGCTCATAAATGGACCAATACATCATTTTGACGGGT
Source organism: Locusta migratoria (assembly GCA_026315105.1). Taxonomy (NCBI): domain Eukaryota; kingdom Metazoa; phylum Arthropoda; class Insecta; order Orthoptera; family Acrididae; genus Locusta; species Locusta migratoria. Next base: position 443,102,413 of record CM048748.1, on the reverse strand, counting down.
AGTTTTGTGTGCCAGTTTAAAAAAAGGAAACAAGTTGTGATATATACAAATGTACGTCATTCTGTTTATACAGTGATCAGTGGAGTGATCGAGCGCTCTATGCGCCCTACTGCGGAGCGCGCTGTGGCTCACCTTCGGAGGTTCGAGTCCTCCCCCGGGCATAGGTGAGTGTGTGTTGTCCTTCACAGAAGTTAGTTTAAGGAATTTGTAAGCCTAGGGACTGGTAACAGCAGCAGTTAATTGCATTAGATTCACAAACATTTGAATATTTCAACAGTGTTTTTTTTTTTGGAAGAATTTAATGGAACAAAGAACATTTCATACCTAATAATTAAACAATATATATGTATCAGAACTAAAGGTGAAGTGGATGGCTTTTCTTTGCAAAAAAGTGTATGTTAAAACAAAATATTTGTAACGGTGATTTTGCTCGCTTAAAATAACATGCAGCATGCAGTGTATCCTGAACTTATCCACAAAGATACTCGTGCAGTTGGTATACAATTGCTTGCATTGATTCTTCCCTCTACATGCTGTCGTTTGATAAATCTTGCAAATGTTGCTGTCTTAGGGCATTTTGTACCCTATCGGTGGTACGTACTGAAGCCAAATTCTCTGCCAACTTCTTCATAAACGTACGTCTGCTTACGATTTCACGTGTTAGGCTTTTTTAGATTTTCCAGTGGTTGTGATGTATCTTTCCTCTTCGAGAAAGTATATTCTTTCCATGAAATCGCCTAAACCACAAAAACTCAAATATTTCTGTTCAACCATAGCTCCTTCCACGATAAGTTTTTGCTACATATTCTTGTAATACATCGATACATCGATATATATTGAGATGTTTGTGCCTAAATTACACTCAGCAGCCAAAACTACACACCGAAAACGAATAGTGTTTATAGTGTTTGTGTGTGGCAGTAGAGATCAGTTTCCCATTGTGCACAATGGTGGTAGAGGGTTGATAACGATAGGGGGTTGGAAGATATGGGACTTAGCGACTTACCAACTTATATAAAATTCTATGTGTGGGTGTCAATATTTTGCTCTTCAACAAAATCTACACAATAGAGACGAACGATCTATCTGTGTTGTTATAGTACAAAGTCTCTTGTTGTACACCATAGAAGTTCCGTGTCGATAGCTATAAGAGGGTGGAAGATATAGTGGTTGAAAGTCGTCAGCTTATATCAAATTCGGACTGCAGACCATCAATGACCTTTGACACTGTAATAGCAAAGAGGTTATATACAGCGAAATGTGATGCACATCCTTCAGTTGTTTTTCTGCAACAAGCGTTCGAATAAAAGGAAAGTGTATATTGCAGTTTGAAAAGTAAAACTACCAAGAAAGACGACAAAGCGTAAGAAAGAAATATTGCGTTCTCAATCCGTTTGTAAAAGACAGAAAATGACACTGAAAAGTGAATCTACGGACGATAGAAACTTGAAATGTGTAGACGTTGTTTATCTTACACTGTGTGCATCAGCGATTTTTCGATATTCCCATCCCAAACATCCCAAAGCGGGTGAAACAGGGGTTGTTGTTGTTCTGGTCTTCAGTCCGCAGACTAGTTTGATGCAGCTCTCCATGCTAACCTGTCCTGTGCAGGTATCTTCATCTGAGAATACGTTCGGCAATCTTCATCCCTTTGAATCTGCTTACTGTATTCGTCCCTCGGTCCCCCTCTACGATTTTTACTCCACAAACTTTCTTCTAATGCTAAGATGACGAATCCTTGATGTCTCAGGATGTGTCCCACCAACGTATCCCTTCTCTTTGTCAGAATACGCCAGAAATTCCTTTTCTCCCCAATTCTGTTGAGCACCTCCTCATTAGTTACGTGATCTACCCATCTAATTTTCATCATTCGTCTGTAGCACCACATTTCAAAGCATCTATCACCTTTTTGTCTGAATTCCTTATAGTCCACGCTTCACTTCCATACAATGCTACACTCTAGACAAATACCTTCAGAAAGGACTTCCTAACATTTAAACTAATATTGGATGTCAACAAGTTTCGCTTCTTCAGAAACGCTTTTCTTCCCATAGCCACTCTGCATTTTATATCTTCTTTACTTCGGTCATCAGAAGTTATCTTACTACCCAAGTAACAAAACTCGTCTACTGCTTTTATTGACTCATTACCTAATTTAATTCCTTCAGCATCGCCTGATTTTCTGACGCTACATTCCATTATCCTTGTTTTACTCTTGTTGATGTTCATCTTATAACCTCTTTTCAAGACATTGTCCATTCCATTCAGTTGCTCTTCCAGATCCTTTGCGGTCTCTGACAGGATTAATATGTCATCGGCAAACCGCAAAGTTTTTATTTCTTCTCCCTGAACTTTAATTCCCTCTCCAAATATCTCCTTGCTTTCCATCACTGCTTGCTCAATGTACAGATTGAACAACTATGGCGAAAGGCTACAACCCTGTCTTACTCCTTTCCCAACCTCTGCGTCCCTTTCATGTCCTTCGACTCTAATAACCGCTGTTTAGTTTTTGTATAAGTTGAGTATAACTCTTCGCTCCCTATATTTCACCCTGCTACGTTCAGAATTTGAAACAGCGTATTCCAGTCGACATGGTCAAAAGCTTTCTCCAAATCTAGAAACGCTAAAACCGTACGTTTGCCTTTCCTTAGCCTATCTTCTAAGATAAGTCGTAATGTTAGTATTGCCTCCCGTATTCCAATATTTCTCCTAAATCCAAACTGATCTTCCCCAAGATCGGATTCCACCAGTTTTTCCATTCGTCTGTAAATTATTTGTGTCAGTATTTTGTATCCATGACTTATTAAACTGAATGTTCTGTAATTTTCACATTTTTCTGCACTTGCTTTCTTTGGAATTGGAATTACTATATTCTTCTTGAAGTCAGAGGGTATTTCCCCTGTTTCATATATCTTGCGTACTAGGTGAAACAATTACTTCATGACTGGCTCCCCTAACGATATCAGCAGTTCAGACGGGATGTCAACTATTCCAGGGGCCTTGTTTCTACTCAAATCTTTTAGTGCTCACTTTAGTATCTCCTCTCTCATCCTCCTCTACATCATCTTCCATTTCTAGAATACTGTACAGACCTATATATTCCTTCAACCTTTCAGCTTCCCATATTTGCTTAGTACTGATTTTCCATCCGAATTCTTGATATTCATACCGCTACTTTTCTTGTCTCCAAATGTCACTTATTTTTCTGTAGGCGGTATCTATCTTTCCCCTATTTACACATTCTTCTACGGTCTTGCATTTCTCCTCAAGCCACTCCTGCTTAGCCAGTCAGCACTTCTTGTCAACCTCATTTTTCAGACGTCTGTACTCCCTTGCTGAATTTTTATATTTTCTCCTCTCATCAATTATGATTAGTATATCCTGTGTTATCCAGGGATTTCTATTAGGCCTTGTCCTTCTGCCTATATGATCCTCTGCAGCCTTCAATACCCTATCTCTCAGAGCTACCCATTCTTCTTCTACTGTATTACTTTCCCCCGTTTCCCTTGACTAAGACTCCCTCTGAAACCCTCCACCACCTCTGGTTCCTGGTTTGTCCAGGTTCCATCTCCTAACTTTTCTACCTTTCTACAGTCTCTTGAGTTTTAATCTGCAGTTCATAACCAATAAGTTATGGTCAGAGTCTATATCTGCCCCTGGATATGCCTTACAATTTAAAACCTGGTTCCCAAATCTATTCCTTACCATTATAAAGTCAATCTGGTATCGTCCAGTGTCTCCTGGTCTCTTCCACGTATACAGCCTTGTTTCATGACGATTAAACCAAGTGCTGTTGATCATTAAATTGTGCTCTGCACAGAATTCTACCAAGCCATTTTCTCTTTCATATTCACCTACTACATTTTCTTATCTTTCCTTTCTTACGACCGAGTTCCAGTCCCCCATCACAATCAAGTTTTCATATCCCTTAATTTTCTGAATAATTTCTTTTATCTCCTCATACATTTGTTCGATATCATCATTGTCGGCAGAGCTAGTTGCATATACACTTGTACTACTGTAGTCGGTGTTGGTTTTGTGTCTATCTTTACTATGATAATGCGTTCACTATGCTGTTCACAGAAACTTACCGGTATTCCTATTTTCTTATTCATTATCAGACCTACTCCTGCGTTACCACCAACTGATTTTGTATTTATAACCAAGTACTCACCTGACCAGAAATCCTGGTCATACTGCCACCGAACTTCACTAATCCCTACCATATCTAACTTTAACCTATCCATTTATCTTTTTAGATTTTCTAATTTACCTACGCGATTAAGTGTTAGAACATTCCACGCTCCGATCCGTAGAATGCCTGTCTTGTTTTTCTTGATGAGGGCATCCTCAAATGTTCAAATGTTTGTAAAGCATATGGGACTTAACTACGGGGTCATCAGTCCCTAAACTTACAAACTACTTATGAACTACTTACGAACTAAGACGGCCCAAATATCCATGCCCGAGAGGGGATTCGAATCCCCGACCGTAGTGGCCGTGCTGACCGTGACTGGAGCGCCTCAGTCATCAGTCACCTCGGCCACCGCGGCCGGCGGGCATCCTCCTGAGTAGTCCACGCTCGGAGATCCGAACGGGGGACTATTTTACCTCCGGAATGTTTTACCCAAGAAGACGCCATCATCATATATTCATACAGTAGAGCTGCATGTCCTCGTGAAAAGTAACGGCTGTGGTTTCCCCTTGCTTTCGCAGCCGTTCGCAGTAACTGTGTGGCAAAGCCACATTAGCTGATGTTACATGGCCAGCTCAGTCAATCATCCAGACTGTTGCCCCTGTTACTACTGAAAAGGCTGCTGCCCCTCTTCAGGAACCACACGTTTGTCTGGCCTCTCCACAGATACCCCTCCGCTGTGGTTGCACCTACGGTACGGCTATCTGTGTCGTAGAGGCACGCAAGCCACCCTACCTCGGCAATGACTGTGGTTCATGGGGGATGAATCAAGAAGTACAAACATTCGGATTTTGATTTTTGATTGGAATTTTAAGAATACATGTTTCGATATTTTTGAAAATTCAACCATTAAGCGGAACTGCGTAGCATTCACGAACTTGTGGAGAATAATAATATTTCGGGGCCGCACCGATATATTCAGTCCTCGCTTTCTATATCGTCATCGTGTCATGAGAATTGTTTCAGTCACTGGGGAGTAGGGAAGAACTTGCCAGTCACTGTTATATAAATTATTCATAACATACATTCATGTGACACTGAATTAGAATTTGTCCTTTATCCAGATACTTGTCGTTCAGACTCTTACGAAGTTGATTTGTTAATTTTGTATTGATCTTACTTATTGTGTATTTGAAGCAAATGATATATTAAATTCGATTATCAAAGAATTGAGCTGAGAACATAATTCATAACAGTAGATCTCCGTCATTCATATTTGGATGGGTTTTTGAAGTGTTTCAGATAGCATTAATTGAGTGCAATTTTTGAACTTAGTCTCTTATAGATTAAGAATCGACAGTAAATGTAGAATCAGTTTACAGGCGGGTCAGCTGCTCCTGTCAATTTCATTCCCTTCTCTACATAAACCTTTCATTTTCCGAACTCTACCAGAATCCTGAACCCACAAAAACCTTACGACTGCGGTGGAGTAGCAGAGCAGTCTAAGGCGCCTCTCTGCGGAGCGCGCGGTTGCTCGCCGTTGGAGGTTCCAGTCCCTCGTGGGGCATGGGTGTGTGTGTTGTCCTTAGGTTAGTTTACCTCAGTTTAAGTAGTTTGTAAGCTACGGACTGATGACACCACAGTTGGATACGATAGATTTACAAACATTTGAACATTTTTAGTTTAACGGGACGCCACAACAGACGCATATGTGCGAAACGAGAAACTCACCAGGCCAAAACCTTCGCTAACCATGCGACGATCATTTGTCCTCTTACAGGCATTAGAACTTTAGAAAAAATTAAATTTTCATTTTACATTTTCGGAAGAGAACCACCATATAATGAGAAAATCGCACAGGGTGTCCAGAAAAGGACTTCCTGATTTCAAAATTAAATATCTCGAACACAAAGATCGATAGAGGAATGCAGTAAACGGTATGTTTATTGTGAAAGCTGTAAGAAGTTTATACAGCAGTTTGAAATAATAGTTACAAAAGCTGCTAACAGGTGGTGCTGTAATCGCCTTACGTAATGCCTAGTATAAATAGTGATCCGAAGCCCACAGCGATCAGTTCCACTATTGAAACGTGTAGGAGGTTAGCGTAACGAAGGAAGAGATTAAAACCATGTACTCCATTGAACAACGCGTTTTTCTGGTGCCAGAGTAGCACAGATTAGAAGAGAGTCCTACGGCAACAAGGCGAAGTTTTCAAGCACGATTTAATGTTCCAAAAGGATCCGATGCGAAAACCATTCGTACGTTCTTCGCAAAATTTTAACGAACAGGCAGCGCAACTAATGATCTAGTGCGGCATGTTGGCCGCAAGCAAACCGCAGTTACGCCCGAAAATATCGCCACAGTTTCTGGAATTATTCAGCGAAATCCAATGTCATCCGTCCGTAGAATTGCATCTGAGACTGGTATGAAGCGTTCCAGCACGCAGAAAATACTGAGAAAGAGCCTACACGTGTTTCCATTCAAAATTCAAACGCACCAGGCCATATCTGTACGAGCTGCGCAACAAAGGGTTGCCTTTGCTAATGAGATGATCACAATGATTGATAGTGATGGATTTGATGTTAGCTGCATCTGGTTTACAGATGAAGCACACTTCCACGTGAATAAGCAGACCTGGCGATTTTGGGGTTCCGAAAAGCCATACTGGTGTGAAGCGAAACCCCTGTATTCTCCTAAAGTTACTGTGTGGGCTGCAGTATGCAGCAGAGGCCTTATTGGCCTTTTTTTCATTCGAGAAACGGTCACTGGTGCACGTTACGTTGCAATTTTGGAACAATTTGTCGCCACACAGCAAGCGCTAGAGGATCGACCAGGTACTGAATGGTTTATGCAAGATGGAGCCCGACCACATCGGACTGAACAAGAATTTCTCGTTCTTGAGGAATACTTCGGGAATCGAGTCATTGCTTTGGAATATCCAAAATTTACTGGTGCAGGCATGGATTGGCTTCCATATTCACCGGATTTGACTCCCTGTGACTTTTTTTGTGGGGCAAGGTGAAAGACATGGTCTAATCGAAGCATCCCGCCACGCTGGACGAGCTTGAATCGGCGATCTCTGTGGTATGTGAATCCATTTAGATTGAGACACTACGAAATGTGATGGCGAATTTAATTCTTCGTTTGCGCCACCTCTATAGTGCCAGTGGCGAAGATTTTGAAAACATTGTGATGTGATTGCTTGCAAAGAGTGTTTTCATACGAATATTTCACTTAAGTATGCTGATATGAGCTGTACAGCGTACAGCGCCATCTGTTAACTGCTTTTATAACTATTATTTCAAACTGCTGTATAAACTTCTTACAACTTTCAAAATAAACATACCGTTTACTGCATTCCTCTATCGATCTATGTTTTCGAGATATTTAATTTCGAAATCAGGGAGCCCTTTTCTGGACACCATGGAGTGATGATAGGCACAACGACATCTGATGTCATGTTATGTCGAAACGAGTGCAGACTGCTGGCCAATTTCTTTTTAAGAGTTTGCATGAGATTTGTGGGTAGTGTTACATTACATGCCGACCCATTGTTCTGATTGGCAGCATTTTAAAAACTTTGTGCCATACTGATTAGCAGAAAGGAAATAAGGTAAAGTCATCACGTGACATTATTATGGTTCTTCAGTTACGTTTCTTTTCTATTTGAGCAGTCTGACTTTAACTGCATGACTGTGCTGCTCCTGCAGTCTTTCTTTACAGATTTTTGTCCCCTAAAAATTCCCCTTATTACCCCCAAAAATCCCCCTAAAGCTTATTCAACTTAAATTACCCGGTAGTGGGGAGTCTGGTGCGTCGAATGGGACACCTCAGGTGTCTCACGCTAAGCTCTCTGTCCCTGCTACCGAGGCACCTTCAGGTGTACCGGACGTCGTCGAGCCGCCTTCTCCGCAAGGGGAGTGGCGGGTTGTACGGCGTTCGCGTCGCTCGAGGCGGAAGGCCAATGTGGAGGCTGGACGTCCGTCCGCGCCCGTTCGTCATGTGAGTGAAGGTGTGGCCACTCCTTCAGCAGGGTCCGAGCAGGTGCACGGGGGGAGGGGATTATTAGTTATGTTAGGCGCGTGATGGAGCCCCTTAGGCAGATAGCGTCCAGATCTGGAAGGAATTCCAACGTGCACTCGGTGTGTTTGCCGGGGGGCCTCATCCGAGATGTGGAGGCGGCCTTGCCGGCGGCTATCGAGGGTGAGGGGTGCAGTCGACTGCAAGTCGTGGCTCACGTCGGCACCAATGACGCTTGTCGCTTGGGTTCTGAGGACATCCTCAGGTCCTACGAGCGGCTGGCGGAATTGGTGAAGGCTGCTTCCTTCGCACGCGGGGTGCAAGCAGAGCTGTCGATTTGCAGCATTGTTCCCAGGGTTGATCGGGGTCCTTTGGTTTGGAGCCGAGTGGAGGGTCTGAACCAGAGGCTTCGCCGACTCTGTGACAGTCATGGCTGCAGATTTCTGGATCTGCGTTATCGGGTGGGGAATTGTAGGGTGCCCCTAGATAGATCAGGGGTGCACTACACTAAGGAAGCGGCTACTCGGGTAGCAGAGTACTTGTGGAGTGCACATGGTTTTTTTTTAGGCTAGGCGCTAACTCTGATGAGCACTCACCTCTCAGCATTCAAACAGCGAATTCAGGCCACGTTCGGAACAAAAATTCAAACATAAAAATATTAGCCGCGAACTCACAGAGTATTAGAAACAAAGTTCCCGAATTTGCAGCGCTGCATGGAAGTTATTGCGCTCAGATAGTTTTAGGCACCGAAAGCTGGCTAAATGATGTTGTGGCAAGTTCAGAAATATTTAGCGAAGCGTGGAATGTATATCGGAAAGATGGATCTGATACAACTGGAGGAGGAGTGTTCATCGCTGTGGACAAAGATATTGTTTCTACTGAGATCGAGGTTGAAAGTAACTGTGAAGTTATCTGGGCACGCATAACAGGTCAAAAAGAAGTTAATAGTTGGGTGTTTTTACCGGCCCCCCCAGTGCTTCTGTAGCAGTTTTAGAATCATTCAAGGAAAGTCTACACCAGGTAGTGCATAGGTATCCGGGCCATGTAATATTAGTCGGAGGTGACTTCAACCTTAAGAGTATAGATTGGGACCTCGCTAGTTACATTTCATGCGATACAGACAAGCAGTCTTGCGAGCTACTTTTGGACACCTCCGAAAACTGTCTTGAGCAGTTAAACCGGCAACCCACGCGCAATGGACATATTCTAGACCTTATAGCCACAAACAGGCCTGACCTTATTAACGATGTCTGTGTAGAGACAGGAATTAATGATCATGATATCGTCATAGCGTCGATGGTGACCAAAGTTCATAAACCAGTCAAGAAGGCTAGGAGCGTGTTTTTGTTGGGAAGAGCCGACAAGCAAATGTTACGATCGCACTTAGAAAATGAATGGGCATCGTTTAATTCTGGGACTATGGATGTAGAGGAATTGTGGACTAAATTTATGTCCATTGTTAATAAAGGGTTAGAGAAATATGTGCCAGTAAAGACGATTAAGGATGGAAAAGATCCACCGTGGTATAATAATAATGCTAGAAAGCTGCTGAGAAAGCAAAGGCTGTTGCACTCTCGATTCAAAAAAGAACACGCAAATGATGACAGACAAAAGTTAGTAGAGATTCGTGCGTCTATAAAAAGATCGATGCGTGAAGCATACAATAATTATCACAGCCATACCTTAGCAAAAGATCTTTCCGCGAACCCAAAAAAATTCTGGTCCTATATAAAATCGATAAGCGGGTCAAAGCCCACTGTCCAGTCACTAGTTGATCATTCCGGGGCAGTAATAGAAGAAAGCAAACGGAAAGCTGAAGTTCTAAATTCAACCATTAAGAAATCTTTCACGCAGGAGGACCGCACAAATATACCATCATTTGATCAACGTACTAATTCCGAAATGGGGGACATAGCAATAGGTATTTCCGGTGTAGAGAAGCAGCTGAGAGAGCTAAATACGAAAAAGTCTGATGGTCCGGATGGAATACCAGTTCGGTTTTACAAAGACTATTCTGCGGCATTGGCCCCCTACTTAGCTTGCATTTATAGCGAATCTTTACTTCAGTGCAAAGTTCCTAGTGATTGGAAAAAAGCGCAGGTGACTCCCGTGTATAAGAAGGGAAAGAGAACTGACCCATACAATTACAGGCCAATATCGTTGACGTCGGTTTCATGTAGAATTTTTGAGCATATTCTCAGTTCGAATATAATAAATTTCCTTGAAACGGAAAAGCTTCTTTCCATGAATCAGCACGGGTTTAGGAAACATCGTTCATATGAAACTCAGCTTGCCCTTTTCTCACATGACATCTTGCGAGCCATGGACGAAGGGCAACAGGCGGATTGTGTTTTTCTCGACTTCAAAAAGGCGTTCGACACGGTGCCACACTGCAGACTGCTAACGAAGATGCGAGCTTATGGAATAGGTTCACAGATTTGTAACTGGCTGGAAGACTTCCTAAGTAATAGAACGCAGTACGTTGTTCTCGACGGCGAGTGTTCATCAGAGACGAGTGTATCGTCAGGCGTGCCCCAGGCGAGTGTGATAAGACCGCTATTATTTTCTATCTATGTAAATGATCTGATGGACAGAGTAAGTTGTAATTTGAATTTGCAGCTTTTTGCTGATGATGCTGTGGTGTATGGGAGGGTGTCGTCTGTAACTGACTGTAATAGCATACAGGTTGACTTAGCCAAAATTTCTAGTTGGTGCGAAGAATGGCAACTAGCTCTCAATGTAGAAAAATGTAAGGTGATGCGCATGAGTAGAAAAAACAATCCTATAATGTTCGAATACAGCATCAGTAGTGAGCTTCTTGGTGCTGTCACGTCGTTCAAATATCTAGGCGTAACATTGCAGAGCGATATGAAATGGAACGAGCATGTAAGGACAGTTGTGGGTAAGGCAGACAGCCGACTTCGGTTTATTGGGAGAATTTTGGGAAGATGTACTTCCCCTGTAAAGGAGACCGCGTATAAAAAGACTTGTACGACCTCGTCTTGACTATTGCTCAAGTGTTTGGGACCCGCAGCAGATCAGTTTAAAGGAAGACATAGAGGGGGTTCGGAGGTGAGCAGCTAGAGTTGTTACCGGTAGGTTCGACCAATGCGCGAGTGTCACGGAAATGCTCCGGCAACTCAATTGGGGATCGCTGGAAGAAAGACGACGTTCTTTTTGTGAATTTCTGTTAAGTAAATTTAGAGGGCCGGAATTTGAAGCTGAGTGTAGTACGATCTTGCTGCCGCCTACTTACATTTCGCGTAAAGATCACAAAGACAAGATAAGAGAAATTAGGGCTCGTACGGAGGCATATAGGCATTCTTTTTTTCCTCGTTCAATTTGTGAGTGGAATAGGAAAGGAAATGCCTAGTAGTGGTACAGTGTACCCTCCGCCACGCACCTTACGGTGAATTGCGGGGTATGTATGTAGATGTAGATGTAGATGTACCCCCTGCAAAAAGTTCCCTCCATCAGTCTTGGAGGATTTGGAAGTTGGCCACCCAGCGCTGAATCGTGGCTGCTTGGCTTATGCAGTGCAGGACTTGGGCCCTGCCTGCCAGCGTCCAGAGGCGGCAGGTGTCGCAGTGTGTGAGGGGCGGCCAGATGGCCCTCCCTGGCGCTGGCGCTGAGTGATTAGCCGCGCCTAACGAGCGCCGACGTTAAGGCGGGCAGCCGCCTCACTGAGGGTCACTGGCCGTGGGAGCCCCGCCGGAAAGTCTGCTGCGTTCCACACAGCACATGCTTGTACAATCAGTAGATCAAGTAAGATATCGTACACAGTATACATATCGCTTCGTATTTCATTCAGATATTCATTTTTCTGTCTCAACTCTTTACTTGAGGTTTTCACGGTGTTCATTTAGAGTGAGGCACCATGGAGTAGCATAATCGTGAAAAATTCATTCTCGTTGCCCTCGGACGGCCAGTACACCTGGGTGGCATACACAGTATGAAGTTATCACTCAGCTCTTGAGGGTTACTTGGCCATTCTTCCACAACCGTTGTGGGAGTTGCGAGTCTGGATGCAGTGCAACTGCCGACCGCAGTGTCCGGGCGGTCTGCGGCGCGCCAGCTACGTTCTGCACTATAACCCCCACTGTTAAGTCTCATAAACTGTACAGACATTTGAATTTGCAATGCATCTGTCAAATACATCACAGACAGGCTCAATTAGGATTAAGTTCGACGACCAAGCCGGCCACTCCATTCATTCAATTCTCTCGACTTCAAACAGGTTGTCCACCAGGGCAGCTCCGTGAGGACGAACGTTATCGTCCACCAAAAGGAACCCATCTCCTATGGTATTATCGTAGAGCACAACAACAGTTCCAAGGATCTCGTCTCTATACATCCGAGCTTTCAGATCGCCATTCCGAAAGACATAGATACTCGTACGCCAGCAAATACTGACTTCTGCCCAAACAATTCGTCCACCACCATGATATAGTGTTTCCTGAACATAAGCAGGATTGTTCCCAGTTTCACTTTTTCTAAAGACGATGGAACGACGATTGTCCGACTAAACACAAAATTTTGACTCATTTGTGAACAGATCCTGCGCCCAGTTTCTGCGGACTGAACAGTGTCGTGTTTCTAATGGGACACTCCATAGGCCTCCGTGCGTACAGGCCACATTCCCGAAGGCGATTTTGGACTGTTTGTGCTGATATTGTGCCTCCTGTTGCTGCCTGGAGGTCGCGTTACAGCTGACCTGCATTCAACCTCCCGTCTCGACGGCTGTTAACCTAAGATGACGGCCCTAGCGGCTGAGTTACCCGTGATCCACCATCACCTCACCTTCTTTTAACGGTCCCTGTTATCTGAAATAACTATAAGATCCTGGAAATAACACTTTGAGGCATTCTAATAGTACACCCACCTCCTTCTGTGTCTGTCCCGACTCGGAGCTTCCTATGGCTCTCCATTCCACAGATTTGGATAAGTCACGTTCTTGTTCCACTGCACTATCTGCTCACTACACTATATGAACCCAAATGCTTGTGTAATTCGTTTCGTAAAGACAATACCAACCCTTTATGCAACAACTTTCTATTATAACCAATATCTAGGTTGCAATTTTGTTGTTGCCTCCACTCTGTAGAACTGACAGAAAGACGTCGAACCATTTTACACCAATGGCCATTAAAATGACGAAGATGACGTGCTGCAGACGCCAAATTTAACCAACAGGAAGAAGATGGTGTGACATGCAAATCATTAGCTTTTTAGAGCAGAGCTTCCAACTGATTTCTCATACACAAACAGCAGTTGACAGGCGTTGCCTGGTGAAACGTTACTGTGATGCTTCGTGTAAGGAGGAGAAATGCGCACCATCACGTTTCCGACTTTGATGAAGGTCGGATTGTAGACTATCGCGATTGCGGTTTTCGTATGGCGATATTGCTGTTCGCGTTGGTTGCGATCCAATGACTGTTAGCAGAATATGGAATCGGATCCCAACGGCCTCGTATCACTAGCAGTGGAGATGATAGGCATCTTATTCGCATGGCTGTAACGGTTCGTGCAGCAACGTCTCGATCCCTGAGTCAACAGATGGGGACGTTTGCAAGTCAACAAACATCTGCACGAACAGTTTGACGACGTTTCCAGCAGTATGGACTATCACCTCGGAGATCATGGCTGCGGCCAGCCTTGATGCTGTATCAGATAGGAGCGCCTTCGATGGTGTACGCAACGACGAACCTGGATGTACGAATGGCATAACGTCATTTTCTCGGATGAATCCAGGTTCTGTTTACAGCATCATGATGGTCGCATCCGTGTTTGGAGACATCGCGGTCGACGCAAATTGGAAGCGTGTATTCATCATCGCCATACTCGCGTATCACCCGGCGTGATGATATGGGGTGCCATTGGTTACACGTCTCGGTCACCTCTTGTTCGCATCGACGGCACTTTGAACAGTGGCCGTTACATTTCAGGTGTGTTACAACCCATGGCTGTACCCTTCTATTTCTGCAGGATAATTGACGACCGCATGTTACAGGTCCTGTACGGGACTTTCTGGATATGGAAAATATTCGACTGCTGCCCTGGCCAGCACATTCTCCAGATATCTCATCAATTGGAAATGTCTGGTCAATTGTGGCCGAGCAACTGGCTCGTCACATTACGGTAGTCACTACTCTTTATGAACTGTGGTATCGTGTTGAAGCTGCATGAGCCATCCAAACTCTGTTTGACTCAATGCCCAGGCGTATCAAGACCGTTATTACGGCCAGAGGTGATTTTCTGGGAAATGATTTCTCAGGATCTATGCACTCAAATCGCGTGAAAATATAATCACATGTCAGTTCTAGTATAATATATTTTTCCAATGAATGCCCGTTTATCATTTCCATTTCTTCTTGGTGTAGCAATTTTAATAGTCAGTAGCGTAGTTCCTTCTACCGATGACAATACTTGAAAACCTAAATATTTTAACTGGTCACCTAATTGTTTTGATCAATGTAGTTATAAGAGACTCATCATAGTGGCAGATATTAAGAAAAGTTCCTGGTCCTGAGTCCGACGACATCTCACTTCCATGCGAACACCTCTACAATTCGCGCTACATTCGTTGCAGATTCTGGCAGTCTAACCATGTCAAAACAGAGCCACTGACAGAAACATAGCCACGTAGCTCAATCCTGTTATGGACGTCTTGGATCATCTTCCTTACAGCCCGGACCTCGCTCCTAGCGATTTCCATCTCTTCTTATACATAAAATCTGTCCTTGGTGGTCAACACTTCAACGATGATGAAAGAACATGTTACCACGTGGTTGAATACACAGGCGGCAACCTTCCATGAGGAAAACTTGTGCCACGCTATGAGAAGTGCCTACATAGTTTCGGAAGCTATGTAGAAAAGTAGTTTAACAGTTGTAGATTTTTGTACAACAAATATTTTCTTCTGTATCTGTACACGTTTGTTTTATATAACCAAACGGAACTCACATTGTGGACATAGCTTGTAGTTAGTACTGAAGACTTTTTGCGGGAGCGTACTGATTATCGGGCCTCACATGTTTTATCACCCCATATCCCTTGCAAATGTGTCTTGGGTGGTTCTTACCTCTACAGCAATTATTACATCACAGTGAGGAATAAGTGTACCTAATTTAGTTGAATTCGTTCCGGTGGTATAGTAAGAGACATACGACATTTACATGTGATACAGCAGTTTTTCTCATTGTTTATGACGTCATAGCTCCTTAATTAAATCGAATGCGACCGTCCTATTGGTTTTAAAATTTCAACAAAATGGGAGAAAAAGTGTGGAGTTTGTCCAGCTTCATGCGTAAAATACCGGCCACCTTGCACCACTTGAAATTTTGTATAAACAGTGATTTTTGTCTTGATTTACAGGTTAATTATACAAAATGTATCAAAATCTACATCGAGATAAAACAACCGATTTTGTCGAGGCGTGGAAGTAGAGTAGGACCTACACTCTCCGTCAAACACCATACGCGTCAATGCGTCGCCGCTGGTTCTTACTCCTACAGCAATTGCTACCTCACGCTGAGAAATATGTTCACCAAATTCTGTGTAGAAGTTTTCCCGCATCTGTTTATGACGTCATATCTCCTGTTACACGTGATCCTTACACACAAAGCGATCTTTCTCTTAGTTTGAAGATAACGTGTCCAAAATTTCATCAAGATGGAAAAGAAAGTGTAGATCTGTATGGAACACAAACACACGGACACTCTTATTTCCACATAAACATGTGAAAAAGTTAAAAAAATTCAAATATTTGTTAAACTAACGGGACTTAACTGCATGGTCATCAGTCCCTAAACTTACAAAGTACATATAAACTAACTTATACTAAAGACAACACAAAGATCCATGCCTAAGGGAGGATTCGAACTCCCGACAGGGAACGGCCACGCGCATCGGAGCATAGCGCCTGAATGCGCTCGGCCACTCCGCCGCGGCAGTGTGTGAAAAAGTGCCAGGAAGTTTCATGTCAGTGCACGTTTCGCTGCGCAGTGAAAAATCATTATCGTATTACATGTATAGTTATAAAAATGATCTGCAATACCCTTGTTAAGTGGTGTAACTAATGCACATGTTTGCTCACATGTCTCAAGGATATCTGCATCAGTTACATCGTTCAGCACTACAGTTACGGCGCATGGCGGTCTGCTCGGGAAAGGAAATGTTGAAATGTTTGTTAAGCTTGTGGGACTTAACTACGGGGTCATCAGTCCCTAAACATACAAACTACTTATGAACTACTTACGAACTAGGACGGCACAAATATCCATGCCCGAGGGGGGATTCGAACCCCGACCGTAGTGGCCGTGCAGACCGTGACTGAAGCGCGTCAGTCCCCGCGGCCCCCGCGGCCGGCGGTCTGCTCGGGATCGAGAGGCGTGTGCGCATAGTGATGTGGTTAACGTGACCGCTCACCGAGTCATATTCGCAATTGCGAATACATATTTTCACTTATAAAACACTTAATAAGCTTAGATAAAACTAGATATCAAATTAAATCTTATGAGCAATACTGTATGTTTTGCAGTCTTCTTGTTTATCATATACATAGATATGAAACCTATAAGATGTGAAACCTATAAGATGTGAAACCTATACGATGTAACTACAAGTTAATAGTTCTCATAGGCAGTAAACCACAACCAATATAAAGCACATGGTAAAACAAGTAGCAACAACTATATTTTTTGTGTCCCAGCTTCGTCGCCACTTTTGTGTTTCGTTTCACTCCTAGGTGTCGGTGGCCGAGTAGAAAGAGACCGAGACAGGAATAAAGGATGCACACGTGTGCAGGTACGGAGGTGACCAGCCAGTGGGACAGCAGAAACTAGAAACACCAGAGTAAATTAGAACGAGATATATATTTCACAGAAACGTTCTAATACTTAACTTTAGAAAGTTCATTACTACAGAATGCTGATACATAGTTGAAGTAGATAGAGGCCTGCCTACTGTTGATTCCTAGTGCCTATCCGATAGCCAAGTCTTAACTGTTTCCTATCTCAGTCCCAAGTCGCCGATGCAGCAGTCGTGGCCACGAGCGGTGTTGTAGCAGAGGGCGCTCGTGGCTGACGTCGTAAGAACGCCGCGCCGTGCGTGCATGGTGGTGCGCGGCGAAAGTACGTGGCGCGCACTTCATACTTGTGCGACACCACAATATCACCCATAAGAATCGCTCAATCTCTCCCCCCTCCAGGACACACACACACACACACACACACACACACACACACACACACACACACACACTTACAAAACACGCACCTATGTTTACCACTTCTTCGTGTGAGGTACTAGTTTACAGTTTAGTAGCTCATCCAATAGTGTCAAGGCAGGAAAGAAGCGAAAAAAGAGCTCTATTTTGCGAAGTCACTAACAACGTAAAACTGTAAGATGGACTCAGTGGCATTATTAAAATGCATTCCCCAGGAATTCACGAATCACTTATTAATCACAGTACATCGACACTGCATAAAAGTTGTACGAAATGCATTCCCCTTGCGTTTTGGAAATTTTATGTTTAACGCTAAAATACTAATATGAACAAAATTCATAAAATTTTAAATCTTGTATCGCAATGTCTCTTGTCAGCCGAAACAGACGGCAGATCGGCAGTTAAATTTACTGCAGCTCTATCGCGTTAAAACAAACCGTAGTCTCTTAACACGTGCACAATGTACGGGAATGGACGTGCGGTCTGGAGGTGTCATGTTACGGATTGCATGGCCGGTCTTCCCGGAGGTTGGATTTGTCACTCGGCTCCGTGTGTGTTGCTCTTAGCATAAGTTAGTTTAAAGATTTCGTAAGTCTAATGACCTATGACGTCATCAGTTTGGACCGTTAGGACTTCATTGGAAGTTGTGCATACACAAACGTGCAGATTGCTGCCACGACTGAAACGTAGGTCCTAAAACACTGCATATAACCATCTGTCACAGGGTGACACATTATTCTCAAACGGCTCAGTACCAATTAATTACAAGCGACATTTGCGAAGTGTCTCGCGGGCACTGGCTCTGTATTTGCTACGTACGAATAACAGATGTCCATTTCAGCTGACCATGCTGGCTGGTTGAGTAAACAGAACGTCAGCCGCAGGTATTCCGTGCCTGTGGCAGCAAAGTGCCTCTGCAGTGTTAGTGGAGTACATTCTGACTGTTGCATTGGTGTATGTGTGATACAGTGAACTGAAGTGGACATTTTGTATCATGCAGATGAGAGCTGGTACGAACGAGGTGAAAACAGATTATTAGATGTTTTACACCAGATTCGATATAAAGTACATGAAGGAGAAAGAGACATTGCTACTC
This sequence comes from Locusta migratoria, assembly GCA_026315105.1. NCBI lineage: Eukaryota > Metazoa > Arthropoda > Insecta > Orthoptera > Acrididae > Locusta > Locusta migratoria. The sequence continues at coordinate 443,083,936 of CM048748.1, read as the reverse complement.
TGCCTTCGATTTGATCAAGAAACTTGAAGATTCCACTACCACTGACATTCGGGAGAATGAAGAACTGCTGCAAATGCCTTCGGAGGACATTACTGGTGTCTAACTAATATGTCAGCGTTTTGCGGATGATGTAGTTCATTAATATTATCCTTTAGAGAATGCTACGAATAGAAACGAAACAGAAAGGCTGGTCGTTGAAAACAATTATGCATCACTTCAGAAGGGTCAAGGATAGGAACTATCTACCTCGTTATTAAGAAGTTATGAACAACAAGGAAACAAGCATGAGATACTCAAGGTTTGAGTTTGATCTAATTTTCAAGAGACAAGAACGAATGTGATGGCTGTGCATAATGTGGTGGGCGTGCACGATAGCTAGAGCGTTTGGACTGACTGATTTCAAAGCTGGACCTAAATGGGTGTGGAAGTTTAAGTTAGTTCACAAAATTGTCAGTCGCAAAGTTAAACAGTTAGCAACGTACAAACATGTTCAAGCGCTGGAAGAGAAAAGAATTCTGTAATTGCATTTCGTAATTATTCAGCAGCTGGAACAGTAATATAAGGTAGTTCATAAGTCGTTTGTAAGTTTAGGGATTAATCACCCCGCAGTTGAGTCCCATAAGCTTTACAGACATTTGAACATTTGAGATCTCGCCGGAATGAAAAACGCCTATCTTTTAATGATATCCATCCGAACTCGTGGATAATCTCCGTAACATAATACGAAAAGAGTTGCTCTTCTCCGTACTTTTTCTATATCCTTCATCAGTCCTTCTTGGTGGGCATCCCACACTGCCCAACAATACTCTAAAATAGGACGCACAAGTGTAATGTAAGTACTTTCTTTAGTAGAACTGTTGAATGAGAAAGGCCAAAGACCGGACTCACATAATTACAAACCAATTCCATTAACATCAGTTTGCCGTAGAATTCACGAACATATTGCCGCTAGACACGACGTAAACCGACTGCCGGCGTGCCGCAGGGGATAACGTTACCGACTGCAGAGCCGAAGGTCGCCGGTTCAATCCCGTTTTATGTTTGTTAAGCTTATGGGACTAAACTACGGGGTCATCAGTCCCCAAACTTACAAACTACTTACGAACTACCTACAACTAAGGGCGGCACAAATATCCTGCTCGAGGGAGGATTCGAACCCCCGACCGCAGTGGCCGTGCAGACCGTGACTGGAGCGCCTCAGTCCACGCGGCCACCGCGGCCAGCTTCAATCCCGTCCACTGGAAAAAATTTATTTCTTTGTAATTAACACTTCCAGAATGTTTTACATCTTTCTTACGTTCACTTGTAAATTCTACTTGCTCTTCTTCTAATTTCTGGTACATTCTGTCTGTGTATAAATAGCAGAGCACTCTGCCCGAGAGGCAGTTAGTGCTGCGTGTATGTTAAGTACGTAATAAAACTGCTTTCAGTATAAGTGCTGTGGTCAGTTGCCTTCGAAGTCAAGCCTGCTTCCATTTCAAAGCGACAATATTATCAGTTCTAATACGATAAATTTCCTTGAGGCGGAATAGCTTTTGTCCACGGATTAGCACGGCTTTAGAAAGCATCGATCGTGCGAAATTGAGCTTGCCCTTTTCTCTCATGACTTATTGGTAGTTACGGATGAAGGTCAACGAGCACATTGCATATATCTCGATTTTCGAAAAAGGTTTGACACGGTACCGCACTAAACACTAGTAACGTAGTTACGAGAGTATGGAATAGGTACCTAAATATGTGAGTGTTTCGAAGACTATTAAGTTGTGGAACCCAGTACGTTGTCCTCGATGGCTAGTGGTAATCAGAGCATCTTTATTATTTTGTATATTATTTCCTGCGACCTCGTCTTGAGTAGTGCTTAAGTGTTTGGGATCGTCACCAGATCGGTTTAAAGGAAGCCACAGAAGAAATTGAGAGGCGGGCGGCTAGGGTAGGTTCGATCAGTGCGCAAGAGTCACTGCGATGCTTCGGGAACTCAAATGGGAATCGCTGGAGGAAAGGCGACGTTCTTTTCGAGAAGCACTATTGCAGAAATACAGAGGACTGCAATTTGAGGCTGACTGCAGGTCGATTCTACTGCCGTCAACATTCATTTCATGTAAAGAGCGCAAAGATAAGGTCAGAGAGATCAGGGATCGTACAGACGCATACAAGTATTCGTTTTTCGCTCGTTCTTTATGGTCGTGGAAACAGAAAAGCAAGTAACTAATAGTGGTAGTGGGAACCCTCCGCCACCCGCCTTCGCGTGGGTTGCTGAGTGTGAAAAGAAATGTGGATGTACTGAGTGTTCTGTTTATGAAACGTAAGCCAATCCCGAGATATATGCGATGAGTTCTTTTCAATTTAATTTGATCGTAATTGCTATTCTTAGGTATTTATTTGAATTTACGCTCTTCATATTTGACTGATTTATCGTGTAAATTAAACGACTATCTTTCAGTGTTCGCCGGCCGCGGTGGCCGAGGGGATTGAGGCGCTCCAGTCACGGTCTGCACGGCCACTACGGTCGGAGGTTCCAATCCCCCCTCGGGCATGGATATTTGTGCCGTCCTTAGTATAAGGAAGTTGATAAGTAGTTTGTAAGATTAGGGACTGATGACCCCGTAGTTAAGTCCCATAAGCTTAACAAACATTTGAACATTTTTTAGTGTTCATACGGATGACTTCACATTTTTCACTAATTAGGGTCAATTGCCAATTTTCGCACAATGCAGATGTGTAATAGTTTTGCAGTTTCTTTTTATCCTATCGTTTTCTTTATTACGCAATGAACGGCAACGTGATCCACGAGGAGTCCAAGAGAGCTGTCGATATTATTACGTTGTTTGTCTGTATGTCCTCCATGTGTTCATAAACCATTCATTCGATTGCAATGAAACTTTGGTGAACTGTTCACCGTACGCCCATGAAGTTTCCTGACCCAAAAACAAAAGAGCACGACATCATAAATAATGTGAGGCCACCGCGTGAGAATACCCAGATTTATGCGTCAATTTTGGAAAATGGAACTGGTTAGGGGCCTGGAATAAAGTTTGCATGTAATTTCGGACATTTATGAGGCGTTTTGTAAATGACCACCCTCCACTCCTCCCCCCTCCCCGCACACACACAAACACAGAAAATGATGAAACCAAAAGAAATCTACCGCTCGTAACAGATTCACTGTATACGCCGTAGAACTATCGTGTTAGGCATGACCTTGTTTGAAGTAAAGGTAGCATTACAGATTTGCTTGTTATTATATATTTTTCTCTGCAAGTCTCACTTAATTCTCTTGCATCCAAAATTAAGCAAGCTGTTTTCTTAACCGAAAAGACCGTCACTCACTCACTGACTAAACACGAAATCTCGAAAACTACTTCACCTATGAACCTGAAATTTGGCGGGAATGTAGTTTTTCTCAGCTGAGAGAATATTTTGTGATAGGTGCATGGCAGAGCATACTCTCCTACAGACTCACGAAATGTACAGTTTCATTTCGATCTTCACGAAATTTCGCATGCTTGACCTCCAAAACAAGAGGAAGGTTACCGTCTACCTTAAGTTTCATAGGGTGCGTGGGGGAGGGAACTTTGCAACATAAAAATGGATCCCTAAATACCTTGTTCGCGCCATAACTTGAGAACGGCTTCATCGATTTCACAGATCCGTTTTTTTGTTGTTCTCGTTATTCTCAGAACAAGGGTTGTATGAAATAAAACTGGAATATTTAAGAACAACAAATTGCGTTTTTGAATGTGACCCTGCGTTTCTATTGCATAGAATTCTATAGTTTTGTTCCGATACTGATGGAATTTTGCACACTCTACCTTAAAAACTAGAGGAATGTCACTGTCTGTATAAAATTCGGTGCAAGGTTGAGGTTGCTTAACTCACGGAATTTATAGAATGCATAATTTTGCTCCAATCTTTATGAATTTTTGCACACATGATATTGAAACCAAAGGAAGATCACTGGGTACGTAAATGTTTGTATGGTACATGTCAGAGGGTACATTGCAGAAATCTTTGCGGAGAGAGGGAAAGGTGGAAATGAACGGAGAGAGGGAAAGGTGGAAATGAACGGAGAGATGGGCGAGAAAGAGGTGGGTGCAGAGAGAGGGGGTTGAAGGGGATATGGACTACGAGAGTGTAGGATAAATAAACACTTGGGCAATGTCTGGTTTACAGCTAGTCCTTTATAAAGACTAGATTGGAATTAGATTATTTCGGTGGAAACTGCTCGCATTTGCTATAACTGGTATGCTGTAAGTATTTCATTTATTGTTTTCGTTTAATTCACTTGATCACGAATTATTTGACGAGAAATGAAATTAGGAGACATGTTTAAAGTTTACTGACATGAGATGACAGTGCCCCAGTAACTGAAAGAATGAAGAAGGGGTTGATTGTTTCTTACGTAATACGGCGTACCAAGCGATCTGCGGCAGCAATCTTGAGATAATATTAACCGTGATTTACCCCAGTTTCGTCGTCCGTCGGCTCATTCAACAGTAACAGGCGACAAACTGTGTGACTGGGAAACGTAGCGTTCAGCTGTTGCAATGAAAGGCGGTGTTCGTCGCAGTCGGCTACGCGCTTCTGTGGTCGAACTGCAGAGCGCATGTGATACAGCGGTGGCGTTCCAATTCCATCCACACACGAACGAGTCCAACTGCGCTGCGGAAGCGGTAAATTGTGCACGGCAGAACACGTAACTGCCCGTAACTGTGAAAAGTTGGTTCCGTAACTCACTCACGTGGCGGTTATGGAAGTTTAGCGAGCAGCCAATAAATTTGCCTGTCCCACCCGCTTTTTCGCTCAAACTCACAAATACAGATGTGAAGCCATGCAAATAAGTTCAGTACCATTCAAAACCTCAGCTTAGTTTTTAGTGCTTCCGTCTGCTAGCTCTTAGTCCGTAACGGATTTCTTCGTTCAGAAGTTCATCGATATCTGCCACAGTTAAAGTCATAAACAGCATAATAGTTTACTGCCATTTAATTTCGGCTCAGTTACTGTAGCTTATAAGTCGACGTAATAAGAATTTTACTCCTTCCTTACATAAAAGGTCGTAATTAAATCAAGACACTGAACTCGCATTGAAGAGTTTATATCCACCTCGGCCAGTGAGATTTATGTTTACCGTGATTTCCCTAAATCACTTCAGTCAAATGCCGGGATGGTTCCCCTGTAAGAGCACGGCAGATTTCCTTCCCAATCGTTACAAATATACATATAATAAAAATTAAAAAAAATAATTAAAAATCCGAGCGTAAGCTCCGTCTCCGAGACAGTCTATTATTCCTTCCTTTGGCTAACTTTTGTCGTGAGTTTGACACGATTGGGATTTCCTATCCACTAAGCAATAATTTCACCCACTGCGACACGATTGTATCATGAGTAACGCGAAAGGACGGAACAGTAGTGCACCAAGACGTTCTTGATTTCGTAGAGATCTTTTTAGTATTACTTTTTTAATTAAGTCATAAGTGTGAGCCAGTGATTCTGATGGAACTTTTTCCCGTTGGGTCTTGGTAAGCTCCGTGCAATTCTGAAATCAATCTGAGATGAGTAAACTTCTTTGGTGCTTATATAAGAAATATGTTAGGTGTATGAACTGCGTACAATCTGCGTACTCGTTCCTGTCAGAGCAAAACCCTTCCTGTCCCTATTCATCACTCAGCCGGTTTCTCAAAATCCTTTTCAGTAGCAGGAACCAGGCTCTGGAACAATTTACCTCAGTATATCAGAGAACTGAATAACACTGCCAGCTTCTAACGACAGTTAATGAATTATCTACTAGAGCAATAATTACGCCAGTCTTTATTCCCCTACGGTCCAGGTACGTCACATCCATTCCTCCTCCCAGATATTCTCCGACTGCCATTGTTCTCGCCAGGTACAGCTTCTGTTAGAATTCGCCATGCCTTAACCAGTCTCGATATATTCAAAAGTAAATATTGTATCTGCTAATATCAATGTTGTTACTTCTATTATTACACCAGCAGCAGCAGAAGGTGTCTCAGTGGTACTGTTAGTATTAATCCTATATAGAGTTAATACCTTTTATTTACATCCTTTTACATATAATCAACCTGTATAAATAATGTTATTAACTGTAAAAATCATTATTATGTTATAGGTAACTCTCATGTAAAGAAATACTGTATGTGTAAAACCCTGGTCCGATGTAAGAGAGGGCCTGATGGTCCTAATCTGATCAGGCTAAATAATAAACAAATAAATAAATAAAATAAAATACAATCCGGTTAATTCTAAAATAAAGAATCACTATTATCTAAAAAAATAAAAATAAAAAAAATAAAAAAATAAAAAAATGGGGAAAGCAACTTTCTAGTAAGCACCTGATTCCGTGTTTGAATCCTATCCATGGCGTAATTTTTAATTCATTTCAATTGAATATCTTTGATATGTTGAGACTGCATATATACGTAGAAAACGAATTTATTGTTCTATATCACTACCTCCAATGTTAGTTATTGAACCAATACTCTAAACCATCTACTTCCGGTTTGATTAGAGACATGTTCTCCACAGCATAATTCAACGTAGCACCTACAAAAACAGCAGGTACGTCATGTATTGCTTGCGACCTTATTACATTAGCTGGTAACTATTCATCTTAATGGGGTCACCTGTACTGAAGCTCACATTATGGATACTGCTGAAAGCAGAAGTGTGAGAGCGTATCCTCAGACGAAATAACATAACGCAGTCGGCTGGGCAGCAGCCTGAGACAAACTACCAGTGCCACCGGAAGTCACTGCCGTTGGTTTGAGCTCACCATTAACAAGGAGGGGGTCTCATATGGACGCTCTATATCGAATATAAAGTGCCACGTATTTCGGCTCTATGATAAGACAGTACTTTTTGAAAAAATCAAGGTCAGAGTTGATGATTGAACATGCTGTTTTCCATCATCAAATCTGAACTTGTTTTTCCAAAAACTACAGAGTGTCAGGCAAACAGCAGACACACCTGTCTCTTTATATTCAATATTGAAAGTCCATGCAAAATTTGATCAAAATCTGTGACCCACATGTCACTTGTAAGATAAGACGAAGTCCATGTGAGTCATTATCCTCTGAGAGGCTTAGGTAGGTAGTGGGACTTGCACACTGTACATGGTTGAGTATTTGACATTTTATCTGTTGGCGGGACCCGCATGGACGGCCGTGCGATCTGAGACGCCAAATCACGGATTACAAGGCGGCTCATAGCAGACGTTCGAGTTCTCCCTTGGGCACGGGTGTCTGTGTTATCCTTAGGTTCGAGTTCTTAGTTCAAGTAGTTCGTAAGTCTAGGGACGGATGGCCGCATCAGTTTAGTCCCATAGTTACACCAGATTTGAACTTTGTGCCTAGCGAGAAGGCAGCAACATATATTATTTAAGACACATGTCTTCTATTGAAGGCGAAGCTGATGTCCGCGTTTCGTGACTCATCCAGAATCAAACTTCAGCTTTCAGGTAGAAGTTACAGGTATTTTACAGAATGACTGGCTCATTCATTTGTAGTTTTGAAGTTATCCTGCCACATTTGTCTCTCAATAGTCTACTACGGTCGGGGGTTCGAATCCCCATCGGGCATGGATATTTTGTGCCGTCCTAGTTCGTAAGTAGTTCATAAGTAGTTTGTAAGTTTAGGAACTGATGACCCCGTAGTTAAGTCCCATAAGCTTAACAAACATTTGATTTCTCTCAATAGTATTTTAATAACGTAGCTGCTAAGGCTTGAAAGCCTCAACGCGCTATTGTCACATATATGTCGATGAAGTTTATAAAACGGTTATGGTAAATCTTATATGCACTGTAATGTGAATTTTGTTGTAAGAACTTGTAGGAGATGTCAGGATGAGGAGCACGACGACTCTTGGTTTTACTGGACGTCAGTCAGTAGCCATAAATAGGTTCTCAGGAACAGAGAAGTTTGCTAATGGTGTATATAAAAATTCCTACACAGTAATAAGACTAACAACCAAAATAGGGATTTGAGTTTATATTGCCATTCGCCAGAATTCAAAATTCTTTTTTTCCCTTATTTCACCATTGCTGACATGTTTTTTTCTTGTGTACCTCCGTGGTCAAAGAAGTGTACATATAGCAAAGTTGTAGAGGGGGGGGGGGGTTAGGGAGGTATGGAGTACTGTTGATATTTTGGAAGACAAATGACGGCTATGAAGTAGTCATAAAACAGTCGTAGTGCGAACTCTGTTAAAACCTTAGCGCAGGTACTGAAATATGAACTTTTAAACCATTTTATTGTAAGAACAGCACGTACTTCACTATTTCTTTTGCTTTCCCTGAGGATTTTGGGAGTGGGGAAGCCGTCGGTTCCCCTTTGCCCCAGGTATGAACCCCCTTGTCATAACGCACGTGTGGGGAAACACATAGCCTGTAGCCAGGAGACAGCAAAACATGTTTTACTGTATGCGTAATCTACAATCTTCTATGCTCAGACGTCCGCAGTCGTCTCTTCTGTGAACATACAAGGTCTCGAAAAAGAGAAGAAAGTAGGACATCGGTCAGATCATGTTCAAAATGTTCAAATGTTTGTAAATCTATCGGACCAAACTGCGTGGTCATCAGTCCGTAGCTTACAAACTACTTAAACCTAGATGAACTAACCTAAGGACAAACACACACACCCATGCCCCAGGGAGGACTCGAACATCCACGGCGAGCAACCGCGCGCTCCGCAGCGAGACGCTTTAGACCGCTCGGCCACTCCACCGCGGCGTCAGATCATGAAGATGTCTTAAGAAGATTAACAAAACTAATTTATATGCATATTACTTATTTCCCATTGGTGATACTCAACAAAGGCTTATGATATGGAAAGTATATTTCGAAATATTGGGTGTGGTGTGAGCGTATGTGTTGTTCCTGATCATCGAAACTGAAGGGTCATTGTTCTGTTTAGGGTTAAATGTTTCACGCACGAAGTCGAGAAACTGTGCTCCAGCACTACTCCGCAAATCAATATTTTATATTTACTCTTGGAATGCTGGGTATCAGATGATATTTCCGCACCACTTTAAATACGGAGTTTGGAACAAGAGTGATGCTCCTTGAAGTCGGACACGTACTCGTCTGGAAACGTTTGGGCCAATCAATCCAAGCGTTCTTTGGGTTTACTCCAGAGATCGTTTTAAAAGCATAGCAGGTCGCTTACAGAAGAAGTGAAAACAAACTAGTTGTCACAGAATCATTTAGCATACTCTACATCTACCACGATAGTATCAGGCTTGAACATTTTGCTTACTGGTTCTGAGATCTCGTCAGGTTGGAAAATAAGTTTCCCCTGTCGATTGTAGGCAGAGTTATGTATGAAAGGAAAATAATGGAATGAGACATTAAAGATAAGAGATATCTTTATGTTTCTTCGTAATGGCGAGGCACATTGAGACATTTGTGAAACCGCTTTATAAGATACCAATAGCTGCCTACGAAAAAATCAGGACGTTGCAAGCAGAAGATGTGTTGAACGGCCATGGAGTGGAAACATCCATCATCATCTGTCCGAAATCAGCTCAAAAGCACTCCGTCTGCAGGTAAATTAGTACTTACCATTTTCTGGGACGCCCAAGGAGTTTTGTTACTGGACTTTTTGAAAGATTCAGCCATCAATGCTGCACGGTACTGTGCCATTCTGTCGAAGTTGAAAAAAAGTTGGAAAAAGCGGCCTAGCCTCCTCAGATATGGCGTTCTGCTCTTGGGTGACAATGCGATACCACACTCGGCGACGGCAACGCAAATCTATATTGCAACTCTTGGTTGGGGGCGTCTACACCAACCGTCATACAGTCCTGATCTCGCACCAAGTGACTTACATCTGTTTCGGGCTTTGAAGAAGACTCTCGGCGGAAGGCGATTTCGAAGCAATGTTGACATCAAACAAGCCGTTCAATGCCTCTTTCGTATGCAATGCCCTGATTTTTTCCTGGAAGGCTTTTTGAAGCTTATAAAGCGGCATGACAAACGTCTCAATGTACGTAGAAATTATGTAAAAATAAAGAAATATATATATATATATATATATATATATATATATATATATATATATATATATATGTATATATGTATATGTATATAATCTTTAATGACTTTTTTTTCCTTTCATACGCAGCTCTGACCACAGTCGACAGTGGAAACGTATTTCCCAACTCCCCCTCGTAGTTCCTCTTCACGTCACGTGATTGATCGCGAAACTTCCGTCATGTTTTTGGATCTGTCCGAGTGTGTACTGACCCACAGAGCATAGAAAATCTACATGTCATTTCTCCGAAATAATTTCAGTGAGAGAGGTACTTGTTGTTTCACACGTTCATCACAATTTATGACCTTTTGGCAAGTGACTGTAAGGCGACGTATACTGTATAATTTCTATTGATCTCCGTACTGACCGCCCTGTGGCATGGATAATGTCATCTCTGGTGTTGTGAGGGATGTCCCGCGTTGGTTGTTTTACTTTGGCAAAGATATTGCAGTCACAAGGACTCACGATGGTTGAGTACGGTGTGTGTTCCAGAGTCTGCCCCTGTCAGCAGCGCAAAAGTTCGGTTCCACACCACCGCTGCTGACCAGGACATTTAGGAAAAGGTCATAAACAACGGGGTGGTCATATTGCAGGTGTGTAAGAGGATGTTCCGCTCTCAGAAAAGTCATATCTGAAAAAAATATTCTTATTAGCTCTCATAAGGCATGGTAAATTACCTACACAACGATGACAGATAATAATAATTTGATTTAATTTTGAGGGCGTCTGGTTCAGCAACCAGTTCTGATTATTTTTTGAAGAATGAAGTTCAATGTTGTAAAATAATTGTAATTCATGAATTATAAGCCGTTTTGTTCTTGTAGGGCATCATTAAATTTCATGAAATATTGAGAGCCCTTCTTCCTTCGCCATCTGCCACAAAAGGGCATTAACGTGAATTCGGGATATGACATCTGGCGGTGAAGCATAAGAAACAAAAGTGTTGATGTGCTGGAAGGATATGCGTGGACAGGTTAAGCCCATTTTACATAATCGACTGCTCGAAGAGCCGCGGTGGAGTGTTCTAGCATTCTAAGGTGCTTCGCTGCGGAGCGCGCAGTTGGTCGCCGTGGAAAGTTCCAGTCCTCCCTGGGGCATGGGTGTGTGTTGTTAACGTTAGTTTATTTGTAAGCCTAGGGACTGATGACCAAAGAAATTAAGTCCTGATACTGCTAGCAATGAGGCAAACACCCGACCCATGGTTGCGTGGGAGGTCACTCCAATGCGTGGCAGGTGGCGTAAGACATTCTAGTGCACAGATCGTGAGGCCTTCCTCGTTCGTCTTGCGAACACGTTTGAGGCGCTATCTGTACAGGAAAACGTTCCTGAGCCGTATGTTGTCTCTCATCGAGAAGGAACCACGCAATCTGCAAGATCCGGTCTTTCACAGAGGGTGTGTTTGCTTGTAGTTGGGAGCTCCAACGTTAGGCAGCTAATGGAGCTCCTTAGAGAGATGGCTGCCAACGATGGGAAGAAGACCAACGTGCACTTCGTGTGCATGCCGGGTGGAGGCATTCCACATGTGGAATGGGTCCTTCCGGATGCCATGGAAGGTATGGGGTGCAGCCAATAGCAGGTGGTGGCTCACATCGGTACCAATGATGTGTGTCGCTTCGGATCTGAAGAGATCCTTTCAGGTTTCGAGCGGCTATTTGAAGTGGTAAAGACTGCCACTCTTGCTTGCAAGATGAAAGCAGAGCTTACCATCTGCAGCATAGTGGACAGGGCCCATTGTACATCTCTGGTACGAGCCGAGTGGAAGAACTGAATCAGAGGCTCAGACGGTTCTGCGACCGTGGGTGTTGCAGATTCCTCGACTTTCTCCATCGGCTGGTGGGGTTCCGGGAATAGATTAGGAGTCTACTACACACAGGAAGCGGCTACACGGGTAGAGGGGGATGTGTGGCCGTAGACTGAACTTTTTTTTTCCTTAGGTTAGAGGGCCTCTGGAAAACACAGGAAGATTTCAAACTCAGATGGTACAGCTCAAAAATAGAACGAACACAGATCTAAAAACCATTGGTCTAACAGTTGTAAACTGTCGTAGCTGTGTTGGAAAAGTACCACAACCCCAAGGGCTAATAGAAAGTACTGAATCTCAAATCATTGTAGGCACCGAAAGCTGACTAACGCCGGAGATAAATTCAGCTGAAATTTTTACAAAGGGTCAAATGGTGTTCATAAAGGATAGATTGAATAAAACAGGTGGTGGCGTATTTATTGCTGTCACGAGTTTTTTTTTTATCTTGTACCGTAATTGAACTAGATAGTACCTGGGAGTTTATATGGGTAGAGGTTAAACCTGACAACAAGAATACATTAATAATTGATTCTTTTTACCGACCCCCTACCCTGATGATTAAATTACAGAAATGTTCAAAGAAAGCTGGGACGTTATTACACAAACGTTCTCCAAGCATGCAGTTTTTATTGGTGGCGACTTTAACTTGCCCTTGATTGATGGCAAGCATTAAACATCGTCCAAAAATTGTCACGAGCAATTAGTTCATGAACCCACTAGAATAGTAAATGACTGTGAAAATATACTTGACCTCTTAGCAACAAATAATCCGGACCTAATAAAGAGTATCAAGACAGACACAGGAAATAGTGAACACAGAATTGAATATCGCATTTCCCACACCTACTAAAATCAACATAAAATATATCTATTTAAAAAAGCAGATAAAAATTCGATTAACGCTTTCGTGAGTGAGAATCTGCAGTCTTTCGGAACTAACAATGTTGCTGTTGATCAGATGTGGCTTACGTTCAAAGAAATAGTATCGACAACTGTTGACAGATTTGTTGTTGTTGTTGTGGTCTTCAGTCCGCAGACTGGTTTGATGAAGCTCTCCACGCTACTTTGCAAGTACTTCATCTGAGAATACTTTCGACAACCTACATCCTTTTGAATCTGCTTACTGTATTCGTCCCTCGGTCTCCCTATACGATTTTAACCCTACACACTTCCTTCTAATGCTAAGTTAACGATTCCTTGATGTCTCAGAATGTGTCCAACCAATCTATTCATTCTCTTAGTCAGGATATGCCAGAAACTCCTTTTCTCCCCAATTCGGGTAAGCACCTCCTCATTTGTTACGTGATCTACCCATCTAATTCTCATCATTCGTCTGTAGCACCACATTTCGAACGCTTCTATCATCTTCCTGTCTGAACTCGTTATCGTCCACGTTTCACTCCCATACAATTCTACACTCCAGACAAATGCTTTCAGAAAGGACTTCCTAACATTTAAATTAATATTGGATGTTAACAAGTTTCGTTTCTTTAGAAATGCTTTTCTTCCCATAGCCATTCTGCATCTTCTCTACTTCGGCCATAAGAAGTTATTTTGCTACCCAAATAACAAAATTCATCTACTACTTTTATTGTCTCCTTACCTAATCTAATTCCTTCAGCATCACCTGATTTTCTGATATTACATTCCATTACCTTCGTTTTACTCTTGTTAATGTTCATCTTATATCTTCCTTTCAAGACACTGTCCATTCCATTCAATTGCTCTTCAAGATCCTTTGCAGTCTCTGACAAAATTACTATGTCGTCGGCAAACCGCAAACTTTTTATTTCTTCTCCTTGAACTTTAATTCCCTCTCCAAATTTCTCCTTCCATTCTTTCACTGCTTGCTCAATGTATAGATTGAACAACATTGGCTACAAAGGCTACAACCCTGTCTTACTCCCTTCCCAACCTCTGCGTCCCTTTCTTGCCCCTCGATTCTAATAACCGCTGTCTGGTTTTTGTACAAGTTGAATATAACTCTTCGCTCCCTATATTTTACCCCTGCTACCTTCAGAATATTACAGTCGACATTGTCAAAAGCTTTCTCCAAATCTACAAATGCTAAAAATGTAGGTTTGCCTTTCCTTAACCTTTCTTCTAAGATAAATCGTAATGTGAGTATTGCCTCCCGTGTTCCTACATTTCTCCTAAATCTGAACTGATCTTTCCCGAGGTCAGATTCCACAATTTTTTTCCATTCGTCTGTAAATAATTCGTGCTAGTATTTTGCAGCGATGACTTATTAAACTGGTAGTTCTGTAATTTTCACACTTGTCAGCTGGTGCTTTCTTTGGAATTGGAATTACGATATTCTTCTTGAAGTCGGATGGCATTTCCCTGTCTCATACATCTTGCATACCAGGTGGAATAATTTTTTCAGACGGAATATCATCTACTCCAGGGGCCTTGTGTCGACTCAAATCCTTCAGCGCTCTGTCAAATTCTTTTCGCAGTATCATATCTCCTATCTCGTCTTCCTCCGCTTCGTCTTCCATTTCTAGATTACTTCCTTCAAGTTTATTTGGCAGATTTATACCAAACAAATTATCAAAAGAGAGGTCTGACCCGCCGTGTTGTACAAAAACAGGTGAGATCACTCTTGCAGAAACAAAGAAAAAAGCATGCCAAATTTAAACGGACACAAAATACTCAAGACTGATAGTCTTTTACAGAAACTATAAATTTAGCTCGAACTTCAATGCGAGAATCTTATAACAAATTACACAACGAAACCCTGTCGCGTAATTTGGTAGAGAAACCTAATAAATGCTGGTCGTATGTAAAGTATACTAGCAGTAAAACACAATCGATACTTTCACTACGCGATGCCACTGATGACAGTTCTGCTAAAGCAGAAATTCATAACACAGCCTTTCGAAATTCCTTCATGAAAGAAGACGAAGTAAATACACCAGAATTCGTATCAAGAACACCTAGCAGTATGCATAATATAGTATAAGTTGATAAACCTGGTGTATTAAAGCAACTTAACCCTTTCATTCCCAGTGTTGTTCCTGGACAACAATGTATTAAAAGTTGATTTAAAACGTATTTCGTGCCTCAATCCTTAATGTTGCATTTTTGTTGATGAACAACATGCTTCTAGTCCGACATTTTGCCGCTTGGTTCGGCGTGTAGCCACTTCTGAGGCGTTAATCTGTCCACCTTGGAGGTTGTGTTGCGTTGCCGTCTGTACGTGGCTGAGAGTGTGATCGTGAGTGTCGTTCCTTTTATTTTATTCCAGCAGTGAATTGTCTTGTCTTTGGTGCTGTGGTGAAGTTATGCTAGAATTATTGATCTGGCAGCATTAACTATCAACAAAATAACGTCCAAGTAATAAAATAGCTCGACGCAAACGTCCGTATTGTGCATGAATTACATGACATAGAAATCAATAGTTCGACAAAAAATTTTAAAATACATATTTTGATGTTTATTGGACTGTGTTAATAAACACTAAATTTAAATTTTTCCGAAGCTGATTTCATAATGTGGTACTGAAAGGGTTAAATCAGTTAACAAAAGAAAGTCCCCCAGTCGCGACTGTATACCAATCAGTTTCCTTACAGAGTATGCTGATGCAGTAGCCCACACCTATTTATCGTATACAACCGCTCGCTCAGCGAACGTTCCGTACCCAAAGACTGGAAAGTTGCACAGGTTACGCCAATATTCAAGAAAAACAATAGCAGTGATCCGCAAAATTACAGGCCTATATCACTGACGTTGGGTTGCAGCAAGATTTTAGAACGTATACTTTCTTCAAATATTATGAATTACCTTGAAGAGATGACGCGTTGAACCATAGTCAACACGTCGGCCGCGGTGGCCGAGCCGAACGGTCTGTGGCGTGGCAGTCACGGTCTGCACGGTCGCTGCGGTCGGTAGTTCGAATCCCCCCTCGGGCATGGATGTTTGTGCCGTCTTTAGTATAAGCTAGTTCATAAGTAGTTTGTAAGTTTAGGGACTGATGACCCCGTAGTTACGTTCCATAAGCTATACAAACATTTGAATAGTCAGCAAGCATTGAGAAAGTATCATTCTTGTGAAACACAGCTAGATCTTTACTCACATGATATGATAACTGCTTTAGACTAGGGATGTCAAATAGATTCCATATTCCTATATTTGTGGAAGGTTTCGACACTACGTCACAAGTGTCTGCTAATCAAACTGCGTGCTTATGGAATATTGCCACATTTGTGTGATTGGGTTCGTGATTCCTAGTCAGAAAGTCATCGAGTAGAACTGACGTGACATCTGACGTACCTCAGGGAGTTGTTATAGGTCCCCTACTGCTCCTTACTTTTATAAACGGTTTAGGACGTAATCTGAGTAGCTATCTTAGGTTTTCCGCGAATCGTGCTGTCACTTATTGGTTAGTAAAGTCACCAAAAGATTAGCAGCATCTGCAAAATTATTTAGATAAGATATCTCAACATCATCATCAGCCGTTTCAATCATTTAATGATGTGGCCTCTTCGAGTCGTGGATTTAGGTAGGCTTTCAGCAGTCTTCTCCAAGTGGAACGGTCTTGAGCAGTTCTCTGCCAGGTGCTACCAGCGATCTTCCAGATATCATTGTCCCATCTGTCCGGTGGTCTTCCTCTAGGTCTCCGGTGTTCTCTCGGAGTCCACTCCAGTACTATCTTCGTCCATCTGTTGTCTTTTCTTCTCGCGATGTGGCCGGCCCACTGCCATTTCAAGGAGCCTACGGTCTCTAAGATGTCCTTAACCTTGGTCACAGATCGGATGTCATCTGCCCTTTTCCTATCCTTTCTTGTACAGCCCAGCATTGCTCATTCCATGGCTCTCTGTGCTGTCCTAAGTTTCCTTTTTGTAAATGAGTTCAGTGTCCATGTCTCGCAGCCATACGTCAGCACAGGAAAAATGTATTGATCAAACACTGTTTTCTTCAGATTTACCGGCATTTTTGATCTGAATATTGTAGAATTCCTCCCAAATGCTTGACAGCCAAGCTTGATGCTCCGATAGATTTCGGGTCTTACATCTCCCTTCATGTTCAGAATCTGGCCAAGGTAGATATATTCACTGACCTCTTCTAATGGACTTTCACATCACCAGCTGGGACCCATATGTTTGGATTTACTTTTGTTTTGGAGAGGTTCAAATTCAAGCCAACTAACTGACATTCCGAAACAAGATCCGTAACTAAGTTTTGGAGCTCTGTGAAGTCGTTGGCCAGTAAAGCAATATCATCAGCAAATCTCAAGTTGGTAAGCCTTTTTCCATTAATTGTGATTCCTTTGCCTTCCCAGCTCAGCTTTGACATAGCCATTTCCAGTACAGCCGAGAACAGTTTTGGGAAGATGGGATCACCTTGCTTGACACCCTTCATGATGCATCATAAGATATCTACATGGTGCAAAAAATGGAAATTGACCCTTAACAATGAAAAGTGTGAAGTCATCCATATGACCACTTAAAGAAGAGCGTTGAACATCATTTACACGATAAATCACTCAAATTTACAAGCCGCAAATTTAACTAAATGCCTAGGAGCAACAATTACTAACAACTTAAATTGGAAATAACACATAGAAAATATTGTGAGGAAAGGGAACGAAAGACTGCGTTTCCTTGGCAGAACAATTAGACTATGCAACAGTTCTACTAAATAAACTGTCTACACCATACTGGTGCGTCCTATTTTGTTGCGCATTGTAGGAACTCCACCAAGTGGGACTGACAATACAATTGTAGAAAGTTCAGAGAAGGGTAGCGTGATGCAGGGGAAGGGTGTCACGAGAATGATGCAGGAGTTGGAGTGGAAATCATTAGAACAAAGGCGTTACTCGTTTCCAGGAGTTGTATTTGCGAAATTTCCTACGCCAACTTTCTCTTCCCCATGCGAACATATTTTGTTAGCACCTACCTACATAGGAAGACATGGTCATCAAAATGAAATAAGAGAAATCAGATCGAAACAGAAAAATTTAGGTGTTCCTTTTTCCCGCGAGCCATTGGAGAATGGAACTGAATAGAAAAATCATATGAACCCTCTGCCATGTACTTCAATGTGACTTTCAGAGTATTTATGTAATGCAGATGTAGGTACGTTGTCAATGATCTATAGACTTAGAATACACAGGTGTGCGGCAGAGTGCGCATACACAGAACTGCAGTGGCGTCTGTTAATATCAGAAGTTAACCTATTCTGGTCAAGCTCATTCATATTATAAAAATGTTTCCGCATCTTCTTATTTTCATTCTCTTGTTTGCCAGATGGTCACATCACACCAAAAACGTTGCATCAGAGCCTTGTATACTTTTTTGTACTAGTGTTGATGTGTCGGCTACTGGGGGATTAACAGCAGCCTCCACACAAATAAGGCCCGCGCTGGAGTGCCCGAGCGCTCTAAGGTGCCTTGCGGTGGAGCAGGCGGGTTCTCGCCGTAGGAGGTTAGAGTCCTCATTCGGACGTGGGTGTGTGTGTCTTGTCCTTAAATAATTTAGTTTAAGTAGTTGGTAAGCCTAGCGAATCATAACTGCAGCAGTTAAATTCCTTGGTACACAAACATTTCAACTAATAAGGAAGCAACGCTAGAACAGGAATACTCATTAACAGACTTGCGTTGGACTTAGAAACGGAAATGCTTAATTTCATCAGACTTGACGAGGGCCATCTGACAACATAATAACTTTCTACTATTTCGTCCGGTATAAGGTAGACTGCTGACAAACACACAACTATGCTACATTTTTCTTGCTACTGCTCTTGAGTGCAAAGCTCGACTGTCTGGACCAACAAGCAGTGTTAGGCTGGTTAAGTCAGTGTGGCAGAGAGCGCTGTTTTCTTTGTCGGCCGTGGCAGCACCCCCTATTTTATTAATCACACTTCAATTGAAAGTCAATACAAACAACACACCGTATCAGACTCTTCTAACACATCGAATGATATCACTACAAAATTACAACTTTTAGAATTTTTCTTTCTTTTTTTTTTTTTTACATAAACAATGTCAATACAAGGTATCATATGTTATCTAGAGTCCGCTGGCTCAACAACATCGTCTTCTGGCGAGGCAAAGCTGTCGGCTGCTAACGTATAATGGCCGGAATCTCTTTGTTTCCGCACCTTCCTGCTACCAGTCGTCGTCGTAGTTGACTCAGCCTTCTCGAACATATGAAACAGAAGAAAAAAAAAAACGGAAAACACAACACAGTATATCATGTATAAAAATAAATTCTCGTCACCATATATGTATATTTACAATAACTACCATATTTCGAACGGCGTCACTGAGGGGAATAATGCCAACAGTTTCAATGTCTGATATTTAAGAATAACAGCACAATGTCAAAGCCTGAATGGTGCTACGGGAGGTAGTCGAAGCTTTTATGTCCCAGCCTCGTCACCGCTTTTGTGTCTCGTTTCCGTCGTAGGTGTCTGTGGCCGAGAAGAAAGACCGACACAGGAATAAAGGATGCACGCTTGTGCAGGTACGGAGGTGACCAGGCAGTGGAACAGCAGAAACTAGAAACACTAGAGTAAATTAGAACGAGATATATATTTCTTAGAGACTTAGTAATACTTAAATTTTACATAGCTCAGTACTGCAGAATGCTGATACATAGTTGAGCTAGAGGCCTGCCTAGTGCCTGTCCGATAGCCAAGTCTTTACTGGTGCCTATCGGATTCCTAAGTGTTAACTGGTTCCTATCTCAGTCCCAAGTGAACGATGTCGTTCAGTGGTGGCCATGAGCGGAGTTCTAGCAGAGGGCGCTCGTGGCTGACGTCGTAAGAACGCCGCGCCGTGCGTGCATGGCGGCGCGCGGCGAAAGTAGGTGGCGCGCACTTTAGACTTGTGCGACACCACAGAAGCCATTGACAACACAAATGCATAGTTGGTGGATGTCTACCATGAGAAGTCAACGAGAGTTCCAAATGGTCCGGCGAAATCAATATGCAGTCACTGGCAAAGGGACAGAGACTTTTCCAAAGCTGAAAAGTTTTGTAGCACCAAGGACTGACTTTTTACGCAGCCATGACAATATGACGTCATCTGTTCAATGTGGGCGTCCATTCTCGGCCACATTCAGTGTCGACGCTCTGACCGCTCACTGCGTACTATTTTTCAATGACCTCGGTGGAACAAGAAAAACACATCTTTTTGCAACATATTTGGAATCAGCACACGCTCCTGGCAACTGTCAGTTTGTAATAATATCGCACCTTGCTGAACTGACAGGCCATGCCGTCGACGAAGTAATGGCGCACAAAGAATTCGTAGCGTGTTTCTGAAAACTAGTCCAACCATTCC
The DNA here is from genome assembly GCA_026315105.1 of Locusta migratoria. NCBI lineage: Eukaryota > Metazoa > Arthropoda > Insecta > Orthoptera > Acrididae > Locusta > Locusta migratoria. The sequence continues at coordinate 443,063,805 of CM048748.1, read as the reverse complement.
ATACATAGTGCAACAGAGGTTTCAAGTTAGGATCCACTACTGTGGCCCACTTTCTATTTATACAGTTTAGGAGAAAAAACTGAAACATTTCACTGTCCTGCACATCAGTGTGACAACATCATGCTTCAGTGGCTTCAAATTCTAAATCATGGCCGATAGGAAGGTGAGAAAGGGCGTCGCCATTGCAATACTTTGACGTGGACCAGTATAATGTTTCGTACTGGTATTGAGACAAGAACAAGATCCAACGGTACAATTTCTAAGCAGTGCATTTAACAACAGGTTCGGAAAGGTGAAACTAGACTGAAGTGGCTTATGGTCCATCACCACAGAATACTTTCTTCCAAACAGATACTGGTGAAACTCCCCCATGCCAAAGGCAATAGCAAGAGCCTCTTTCTCAATCTGCAAGTAATTACATTGGCTCTTTATAAACAAATTGGAAGCAAAATCAATTGGCCTGTCCTGTGAACTAATTATGTGCGACAAACTCAGTAGCAATCCCGTAAGAAGAAGCATCTGCTATCAGCTCAGTAGGATGGAAATGAACAAGGCATCTGTCACTCAACAAAGCACATTTAAGTTTGTTAAGGATTAAGTTTGTGTGAGTCTGTGAAGTTATTGATGAAGTTTCTGTGAGTGTTGTCGGTGAGGAAGCTTTGTAAATATTTTCTTTGAATAAGAAATATAGAAGACATCTGAAGAATGTGTATTAATTTACATATAACAGCTACTCATTAGAAAACCTGGCATTTGCACAAGAATGAAGAGACGAGTTACCCTTGCAAATTGAAGGAAACATCGTAAGTACTAATGGCTATGGGTTAAACTCACGATGGTAGCACATCTGTAAAAGGATAAGTCATTGACACCAACTTAATTTTTGATAGGAATATTAGTGGAAACGTTAGATTATACACTCTACACTTGCTGCTCCTCTTATTTCAGTGCCCCCTATGCCTGTCTCCGTTTCTTTTCTCTTTATCCGTCTCCGCTTCCACCCTCGTCCGTACATCTGCTCCTCTCCTCTTGCTGTCCAAATCATCTTCCTCCTCTTCTTGTTAATCTATACCTGTGCGTCCCCTCTTTTTCCGTCTCCTCCTCCTCCCCCCTCTTTCTGTGCGTTTCTACCTTCTTCGTGTACTTCTCCCTTGCCACCCTCTCTCTGTCCATTTTCTCCTTCTCCGTCTACCTGTCCTTCTTCTGCTTCTAACACTATGACAGTTACCCTCCGTCAACGTAAACGCTCTGTAAACCTCAAGTAAACATTTTCGACAGCAAAATATCGTTCTGTCTCCCTCACACTATTGTCTAACGTATTGTCTAACATGTTCTATAGTGATATGTTCAGAATATTATGAATAGAAAAGAATGATTTGATATTTTGAAAAATGTTGCGATGGAATATTCACATCATATATACTCGTACCTCTCATTTTTAATGTATGTCACATTTCTTGACTCATCTGTGAACAGAACACGGTACCATTCATTAAGACTCCAATCCTCAGTTTCTGCGGGCCGGCCGCGGTGGCCGAGGGGACTGAGGCGCTCAAATGTTCAAATGTTTGTATAGATTATGGGACTTAACTACGGGGTCATCAGTCCCTAAACTTACAAACTACTTATCTACTAGCTTATCAGAAGGACAGCACAAATATCCATGCCCGAAGGGGGATTCGAACCCCCGACCGTAGAGGCCGTGCAGACCGTGACTGGAGCGGCTCAGTCTCCTCGGCCACCGTGGCCGGCTGAGGCGTTCCAGTCACGGTCTGCACGGCCACTACTGTCAGAGGGTCGAATCCCCCCCTCGGGCATGGATATTTGTGCTGTCCTTAGTCTTAGCTAGTTCCTAAGTAGTTTGTTAGCTTAGGGACTGATGATCCCGTAGTTAAGTCCCATAAGTTCTACAAACATTTGTACATTTTTGAAGTTTCTGCGGGCTAAACGGTGTCATACTCTTAATGGGAAATGCGCCATAGGCCTCCGTGCGTAGAGACCACATTTCTGAAAGCGATTTCGGACTGTTTGTGTCGATACTGTGTGTTACGCCAGCAAGAATAGTCTCTACAAACCAAACCACCCGGCAGACGTCCACATACGCAGGTAGCGGCGCACCAGGCGAAGCCGGAAAACTGACGACTGGAGACAACCATCGCTCCTGGAAATCATTGACAGGAAATCATCCACATAAACACCAAAGCTAAACAGGGGACTATCTTCTACAGAGGTCGCAGCTCACACGCCACGTCACTGTCCGCTGACGTATACAGAGGTCGCTGTCACTCGCAACAGTGGATCATTCCGCCAATCGCCAGCTATATCTGGAGGACGCAGCGACGTGACGGAAGGTTCCACCTCGAGGAATGTTGAGGAATGTTACGAACCACTACTACGCCGAAGACCGACTACATCAGCCCATTGGACCACCTACGGACTCCGACTCGGCCACGATCAACAGATGGTATCACGATTAGGACTTAGTGTTTCGGGCTACGGCCTATACATTTGTCAGTAAAGAAATAGACTTTGTTACACTGTACCGGGAATGGGCCCGAAACTCAAGTGCGTGGTCATCAGTCAGTAGCTTACAAACTACTTAACCCAAGGTAAAGTAGCCTAAGGAGGATACAAACACTCATTCCCGATGGGGGATTCGAACCCCCGACGGCGAACGGCCGCGCGCACCGCAGCACGACGCCCCAGTGCTCACGGCTTAGCCTCCTATCTCGACGGGCTCTTAACCAGAGGTAACGGTCATCTCTTACTGATGTTACCCGTGAACAACGTTGGCCTTGATATATCTTAACCACTTCTGTTGTCTGAACTCGCGTCCAGGTCATGGAAATTACACTTTAGGATAGTCCAATAGCTGCAGTCACCTCCCTCTGTGCATGTCCCACTTACAGCCTTCCTATGGCTCTGCATGCCGTAGCTTCGGGTAAATCACATCGTTGTTCCATTGCACTACCTGCTCACTACACTCTCTGAACTCAAATGCTTGCGTCATTCGTTTGGTGAAGGAAACACAGTCAACAGCAACCCCCTCTCCAGCAACTTTACGTTATTATTTTGAAAGTGATTAAAGGAAAATGCATGAAGTATAATACACATCCACTTAAGATCTCCACTATAAATATACAGAAACAAATGATAATGCTGATATCATTTTAACATTTTAGAATTTCTCAGAGTTGTAACATAGAACTCTACACGGTTTTGATTAAAATTACATTTTGTAATAATCAAATGTTAATGGCTTAAGTATGGATTTTTCATTGGGCCATATACAGGGTGTTACAAAAAGGTACGGCCAAACTTTCAGGAAACATTCCTCACACACAAAGAAAGAAAATATGTTATGTGGACATGTGTCCGGAAACGCTTAACTTCCATGTTAGAACTCATTTTAGTATTTCTCTTTAAATGTAAATTGAAATAATTCGTGCAGACAATTGTCAAAATACCCAATTGTTTCGTTAGTATGTACTGTACTTCCTCGATTCACGTCATCAACACAGATTTTCTGTAAACGTTTGGGCAGGAATTGTTGGTGATGATTGGGCCTTCCACCTAAGCTCAATGGGGCACGTTATCATGATTCTATACGGGGTACTCTACCTGTGCTGCTAGAACATTGCCTTTACAAGTACGACACAACATGTGGTTCATGCACGATGGAGCTCTTGCACATTTCAGTCGACTTGTTCGTACGCTTCTCAACAACAGATTCGGTGACCGATGGATTGGTAGAGGCGGACCAATTCCATGGCCTCCACGCTCTCCTGACCTCAACCCACTTGACTTTCATTTATGGGGGCATTTGAAAGCTGTTGTCTACGCATCACCGTTACCAAATGTAGAGACTCTTCGTGCTCGTATTGTGGACGGCTGTGATACAATATGCCATTCTCCGGGGCTGCATCAGCGTATCAGGAATTCCATGCGACGGAGGGTGGATGCATGTATCCTCGCTAACGGAGGACATTTTGAACATTACCTGTAACAAAGTCTTTGAATTCGCGCTGGTACGTTGTATTGCTGTGTGTTTCCATTCCATGATTAAGGTGATTTGAAGAGAAGTAATAAAATGAGTTCTAACATGGGAATTAAGCGTTTCCGGACACATGTCCACATAACATATTTTCTTTCTTTGTGTGTGAAGAATGTTTCCTGAAAGTTTGTCCGTACCTTTTTTATAACACCATGTATTGTTCATTACAGAAAATACGCTTTCTGTTGACGCATTTATATTAGGCAGTTAAAGAATAAAGGTTACAATGTTACCAATAGTACTATCATTAATATTTAACTCAAGTTTTACAAATATTTCACCTCATCTTAAGTGAGTTGGTTTGTGACGAGCATTCCGTTACTTTACTGTACTAATAATAGCATACGAACTTTTCAAATTATATCAAAAAATTTGTGCCATTAATTTCCTTCAAATCTTAATTCGGTGCAAAATGCGAATATCTTTTACCGTCAAACCACTAAAAAAGCGAATTCAGGCTAGCCCAACATGATAATTCCAACTTAGAAAAAAATCGATTTATCCTTAACGCCTACAATAAATTGATACAAAGTTCGCAATTCGGCATGATTACAACTCAAACATCATTCGATATATCATGCTCTAACGAATTTCATCAATTGTCAAACCATACAGGGAGCAAGAAAATCAGTAGCATATTAATGACTTTCGGCTTTGCCAACAGGTGTTCGTAATATTGCAACTGTCTGATATTTTTAGGTATCTCATCGGTGCGAACCATGTTTACGTCTGCAAATAACATATGTGTCAGACGCTATACTGTCAACGAAACTTCCTTTCCTCCATAAAAAAGAGTCTTGCATATGTGAGTCCGGTTCTTCTTTAATTGGATAATTGAAGGGTTTGCTGTAAAAACCAGACAAATCACAAAATACATATTCAGAGAAAACTGAGCAACAAAGTTAGAGAAATTATAGAAGACAATGCAATATATAAAATTTTGAAATTAAAAATATACACATAAATAAATCAAAATTCCAATTATAAATGTTTGAACTTACCTGGTTCTTGCACCAAAGACTTCAAAATCTCAAATAATGCATCGGACATAAATAACATAAATTCAAAATAACAAAAAATAATGAATCATAATTTACTTTATATTAATTACCAGACATTCTACAATATCTTTTGTCAGAAAAATTATACATAGTTTTTCATGCCTTATAACTTAAACTATTCTGTCCAGATGTAATTTTTTTAAGGATATTATCATTAACTAAATATAAAATCTTTATTCTCAGAACATTTTGTTGACTTACATGATTTACGGTTAAAGTACGTCATGATCATTTTAAAATATTCTTACTCTACTTCATTTGAGCTGTGTTCACCGTCATCATTTCCTGCAGAGGATAACAGTTTTTCATAGAGACCCATATCTGCAGTAGGAATGTACTTTCTAACCAATTTTATGACATTATCATATTTGTGCGTTTTAAGAGGCAAAAGACCACCATACAGTCATTACACTGGGAAAGTAATGTCACCTTTTATTGCCTTCTTTACACGTGCAAACTCTGACATAACAGTCATGTGTTGATTCTGGCTTGCTTTAAATATGTATTTGTGAGCATAAATGTAATGGAATATTTTATACTATGAAATTTTGAACAGCTCATTATGTTTTGTTTTCATATTTGTTTTAGAGAACTGTTTAAAGTGGTCTTTGTAACGTTTGAACAAGCGTGAACTGCGTGAATCATCGGAAGACGTGTCGTAAACACAATATACACTACAGATAAACGCACGATCCGAACAACTTCAACTTCACATGCAGCCATGTAAACAATACAATAGCTTGCCACCTACTGGTGCAAGATCCAGGCAAGTCCAAGACTAGTCTGTTTCTTCCACCAAACGCAAGTATAGTGTCTGTTGGCAACCATACATATCTCATTCAGATAAATCTGCAAAAGTCTGGTTCTTCCTGCAACATATGCACGTTCCGATGTTATATCTCGTGACGATAATATCTCATTTTTGACTAGATAATGACTTATCTTTTTTTTTGCAGCAAGTCCGTCAATTACTGATTTCCATTGACAAAGACGATAATCGGATTTCTCAGGATGCTCAGTGACAGCACACCTAGACATAGGGAATATTGTAGTAGGGCCGGAGTCAGGGAGACCATAGTTCGTGGACAGCCCAGTGACAGCCCAACGTGTAGCGGCGACGTAAATGAGAATGGATCGCCGATGGATCCGGGTCGCCAAACAGCCAGTAATCACAGCAGTCGGCCTCACGACGAGAAAACCGACGAGACATTGACGCGGCTGCAGCGCAGAACCCACGTGTGTGCCCAGTATTCGTTGCAGTGCTGCATCAATGTTGACCACGGTGTTAATGTGATTCCTCTGTACCCAATTATTCGTATGAATACATGCCAATAAATTAACAACAAAAGAAAATCTTATTTGATCAAGCCTGGTGAAAGAAGGAACGTCACAAGACTAATTACTTATGAAGTCTAAATTGAAAAACACAACTTACATCTTACAGAACATAAAATATGAGAAATTTGAACTGTTTAGAAACTATGAGAAAAGTAGAAAATGTGAAATGAAATGCTTAATACAGGTTGTCCGCTTTCCTATTAGAATATAACGAATAAATTACATGTGAAACAAAGCACATAAACCTCAACAAATGTTTTGTCTTGTAATATCACGACAAAAAACCAAAAATTACCTGTCACCCTTTCATCAATTAAGAAAGAAATGAAAGGACTATAATTTGTGCACATATCAGGAGTAGAGTTCCGACGATGTTTAAAACCATGTCGGTATATTTCGTATAATACAACGCTGGTTTTAAACCGTTCAATACCAGCTAGTATTGGCATAATGTGTTAGATTGGTATATTCAGTGTGCAAACCGAAACATTAGACATCCGAAACATTAGACATCCGAAATGTTACAATGAGTATTTCATTTCTTACATATATTTCATAGTCCACAATATAGAAATATAGTACATTTTTATTCGATATGTGACTCGAAATTGTGTGTAAAGCACACTTGACATATTACGAAACGTAATTACACTACAAGACAACATTGTCAAATGTCTCCTTCATGTACACCACTGTACATGAATGCAAAATATCAATCAAAACTTTGTATTACAAACAACAACAATAATAACAATACCAATAATAATAATTATTATTAAAAAAATCTCTGAGGAACAAACACTTCCCGTCTCTGGAACAAATACAAATATACATTCTGGTAGCCTCTTATCATAATATTAATCAGATTCCTCCTCCCACCATGACGGCAACGTGTCGTGTCTTGTCAGTCACCCATGTACCTGAGGTTCCACTGTATACACACCAGTTTTTAGGTTGTATCTGGAGACAGTCTGTTCCGTAATGGTGTGTGAATTCGTCACAGAGCTGACCAGTTACGTTCACTTGCCGCTGAGGAAGGCGGTACATTCAAAATTCTGGAAGCAAGTGAACAAAAGGGTTGTTTCGTACATAAGCCTTTCCACCATACAGACGGAGATAAATGTTTTGCTGCAGACCATAATCTGTGTTGTTGGAAAAACCTTCCGCCAATTTCCGCCAATTTTGCCATGATAACGCCACTGTCATATCCCAAGACTTCACTCAATGTTGACATGTAGTCTAGAGCCTGCATTTCCTCCCCCTGATTAAGGGTTTCCCCCTTAAAACGTGGATCCAACAGATTTGCTTCAGCATGCATAGCTTTGCCTTGAGCTCACATCTTCTTTCATCGATGCTTTCTCTACTTGAGAAAGTGTATTACACTCAGGAAGTACAGCATCTACCTCCCTAGACAATCTATCAAAGGCATCATGTACATCTGAAAGTACAGCATTATCGGCTTCAACCTTGCGTATGGCTTCCGATATTGGTTGCAAGATACGCCATGCCTCCTCAAACCGCAGCCATGTTTCGTCTGCTAAAATAGAACATTTAAGTGCTTTATCGCACTGAACATTTGGACAAAGAAGTTGTTCTAACACAGCCTCTTTATTCTTAAGTAAGCTGTCCAAACAAACCACGGGTTTAGTGTCACAGATGTGTGACCGTATTTTTCTCTTTGTTTTGTTTTCAATAAATCGTGGGGACACGATGCTCCTTAAAGTATTTTACTCCTTTCTCGCTAGTTTGAAGCACTCTTCCAGCATTGACAATGACATTATGTCCTTTATTACTAAGTTGAATGTATATGCTGCGCAACCTATGCAGGTTATGTGTGTATATTGCTCCTCTACTATTTTCCACGCAGCACGCATATTTCGTTTTATGAACCTCTCCGCATCTATTTCACGAACGACTTCCGTTAGTTGTGAAGCAATATACTATACAGTTTCCCTTTCGTCGCCAGGTCGTATACTTTTATAGAATATCGCCTGAGGTGTTGTCACGATGAACTTAATGACACTGTTTCCTGATACAATGGTCCGTCCATCTGAAATCAATGCAAGAGCAGTTGAGCGCTCCAACTTCTTTGTGACAAACGTTTATATTCAGCAGAAAACAAAGATGTGCTAAGCTGGTGGGGACTAGGTGGTTCATAGGAGGGCCGTAGTTTCTGCAAGATGGTGGAGCAGCTGAAGCATATATTGCCCTAGCAGTGGCTTCATCAATATCACCGTCACTTGCTGGTTGGTTATCTTTATGCCCAGATGTTGACGGTTGTTGTTGTGATTATGTTGTAAGCTGTTCACTGAGAGCAGAACCAGAAGACAATGACGATAGCGTAGATGAAGACGCAGTCCCCGCTACGTCAATATTCTGCACCCCAGTATTTGTTGGCGTATCCGTTTTGATCCTTTTCACCTGCGATGTATGTTCTGAAGCTATACGTTTAACAGACTGAGGGTACAGATCGCATCTGGTGAGATGTTCCTTTAATCTTGATGCCAGGGCGTTACGATATGTTACAATATTTACATGTTGGGTGTCTCTTATCATCAACGTGCCGTACATCGAAGAGATCCCACACCTTTGATCGAGGACGCATTGCACTAACTCTGCTATCCTGTCTGATTGCGTATGATAGCGTAACAGCAACTGAGGAGTGTCCGCACTGTCTGACTTTATATAAACCTGTCGGCTATGACCCCAGTTCTCTTCTAGTTGTTTCCGGACTCATTCCATTCATTCCCGAATGGTAACGCCTGATGTGTATGCAGTTCATACTGTCGTATGGTACTGCGGGTTGCCTGACAAACAGGGTGAAATGAACCTCTCTCCGGAATCATATATGGTTTTAAACGGTTTAAAACGACACGTTTCTGAATTCAACCGTATGAAACCGTATTTTTAAATCTCTAATCAGGACTGATTTGGTTTGGCCAATTACGCGGGAAAAAAGCTGTATTATAAAATATATGTACATTTGTACAATGACAGGAAGATGACACATAGACAAAGATTTGCACTGAGAAATTGGCAACTAACTGTGACTGGTGCTTTATAAAATAAGATAATTCATATTTTAATGCGAAAGATGGTCATAAAACAAAGATGTCAAGGAAACTCCATGGCATTTCTACTGCTATAGAAATGATTATCCAACGTAATAAAGATGTATACCAAAAAATGCAGTCACCTAATCTAAGGCGTATATCAACCATGGAACTACTCTTAGTAGGAATTACATTAAATCTTGGTACCAGGATATATATTTCCTTTCCGTGCAGTAAGCCTCTATACACAACACAAATTAATATTTACGTACCTCGACATGCACATCTAAATTTGCTCCACGTCAAAATATCACTTCTGTCTCAAAATTCTCCATTCTGACAAAATATATTTCACCATCCTTTACCCCAACTTTATATTTCAACATTTATATTGTTCTCTCATACAGAAGCCAAATACTCAACTGGAGTGAATGCAAATCTTCCTATAAATATACATCTTAATTCTGTACATATAATTGAACCTCAACATCCACACAGCCTCATGAAAAAACGTAAAAATTCTCTTGTCTGCACACAAAAATATTTACTACGGAAATGCATACTGTTTTCCACTCACTTAATTCATGTGTCTTTGCTCTTTCATTTCCATAAATGGTCCGTCGTTCACTCTGTGTCACGGAATAGTGTTAATACCGTATATTAAATAACGATGGTGTGCTGGTTTGGAGAGGACATTAGAAAACAAAATAGTTGTGATTTGCGAATGCCTCGCACAGACAGTCATTGCCTTTGCAAAGCGATAAATATGGAAGTTTGGATTCCATTAGGTTATGAGCGGCAGAGGAAATGGATGTAGACCAGCCGCTGGTGAGAAAATTTCGGTGAATTGAAAATCAAGCATTCCTTCCATAATTTGGTGGACTTCAAGTGAGTTACAGAGGAAATTTGCAAACGTACTATTAATTACTTTAATGATACGGTTGTTTATCAACATACATCGGACAAGATCAGCTGCTTCATCAAATCCTTGTAGTGAGCGTTCACAGCCTTCGATGTTAAGGACAAATGTTCAAATGTTTGCAAATCTATGAGAATTAACTACGCCAGTTATCAGTCGCTAAACTTGCAAACTGAATAAACTAACTTATGCTAAGAACAACAAATACACCCATGGCCGAGGGGGACTCGAACCTCCGACGGCGAGAAACGGCGCGCTCCGCAGATGCACGTCTTGGAACGCTCGGCCACTATACCGCGACTGCTAAGGACATGTCTCATTTAATATCTTACGAAGTAGAGCACCACATCACCAACAACGTGCGCAAAATAACAATTCGTCGTTGCAAATAATGAGGTGAGAGTAGTGTGAACGGAATTCAGAGTACATTTAATTAAAGAGGTATAAAGCATTGGTGATCTACGACAGGTATCATGCATGTGAGTCGAATGAAGATCAGTCACTCGCCTGCTTAAGCATTCCACACACACCAGGGTGAACTAGTTCAAATCAAATATTGATTGTTTGTGACTCTAAGGGACGAAAAAGATATGGTCATGGGTTACTAGACTTACAAACTACTTAAACTAACTTATACGCTGAAAACAACAGACACACCCATGACCGAGGAAGGACTCGAACCTCCGGCGGGAACTGTCACACAATCCGTAGCATGGCGTCTTAGGCCACGCGGCCATTCCTTCGCGGCCCTGTGAACACGTCAGAAGTGATGCGAAAGACAGCGAAATTAATTGAGAAGGAAGCACTGCCTTGGACCAAATCTCATGTTTATATGACGCGTGCGTGTGGTGTTTTGATAGTGCAAGTACATTTAGCTCACAAGATACTAAATATCGCAGGCCGCGAAGTATTTGGCAAGTGAAAAGTAACTGTCTTGCTCTTTAATGACATTCCGCTTTAGGAACATTTCCCTACCAGAGGCAGAAATGGAAAGCAGGGATAAGGTAATTTGGCTCATCAGATTAAGCAGAATTAATTTTGTTCTTGAGGGAAATGACTAACATAGCGGAAATTTTCAGTTGTTTATTAGTCCAAACTAGCTTATGATTACCCGCTTCGCTGGGTTAAGGTTTTATAACAGTAGTTTTATAAATGTAATATTGAAGGGGAAAAAACTGCAGTGAGAGACTTTGTGTTTAGTTCTTTATTTTTTTAAATTCTTTTTGTTATTACTTTTTTTATTTGCAAACATATCTTACATGCAAAATATTTACATTAAATTACATTCTTATAAACTATATCTGTATTTGGTTGTGTGGCACATACACATGTAATTATATTTTGTGCAACTCCCACACGTGTAAATGCTTTAGGAGAGTCATTAATTTACTGACCGGAACAGCACTAATTATTTATTCCATCACTAACATAATGAAGTATGCCCCTAATTCTACGTGACTGATTTTTCAAAAAGCACTGAACGGCCGTTGCCAACATCAGCACACTACGCCGATGCAGTAAGTGAAATTGTACCCCGTGTTGTAGTGTAATACACCACAATTGTGAGAATGAAAAAACGAAGCATCGGGATCTGTTAGTTGTTTGATGTGCTATGTAACTAACATCTCAGTTTGTCCTTTCCTGTACTATGGCGTTTTCTACATATTTCTAAACTTAACGAACTCAAAATGTAATGAGGATAGGCCTACACCACAATCAGATAGGAAACTACAGAAATTCGATTTTCCTTGCAAATAATTCTTGTGTAAATGTATTCAAAGAATTCACATGGAAGTAATTTTGGAAATGGCAATGCAATTTTATCACTTGAGCAGCATATACTTATATATCCCTTCGAACATTCCATCACAATCATACATTAATGTATGTCTTCAGTCTGTGTATTGCAGGTAGCTCAAAAATAATATGGAGGTGGTACTATGTATTATGAAACCGTGATGCTCGACGTATATTGGCCTCTCTAATCCAGTTGTCAGTATTTTGATCCTAAGCACTACAGTTGCCATTCCAGTGTTTATATTGAGATCATTAGTGTATTGCCAGTGTAGTTAATGCTCAGTTAATGTATGTCTGTGTTTCCCAGTGCTATATATTTGAGTCTTTTTATCTTAGAACATCTGTTGATCGTCGTATTGCTCCATATTTTACGGATTTTTGTTCGCTACACTCAACCACCGCCACACACCGCGACCAAAACACCATAGTGCACACCACGAACCTAAAGGCTACTCTCATGCATAACACCATTGGTCTGCAGTGAATAATTTTGGCTACCAAGTGAAATATACGGACACACGTCACACGTTCCATTTTTATATATTATATTGATTGTGATCGGAGAATTTTTACTAATGGGTACTTCGAGACATAAACTTGCCCTCGAAGGGAAAGAGCTGACGTGGTGTGTACTTGGGAGATTTGGAAGTACGAAGTACAAGATGCAGAGTTTGGGCCGTCTGTTAACACTACCCCTCCCTGTTAGTCACGTTAGTCCGGAAGGAAACTCAGCGAGACGTTTACACACGCGAAAGATCGTAGCAACTCAACTGTAATAGAAGAGCTGCCTGAAGACATCAGTTGAGCAAACATTACTGAATATGCAAGACAAATATGCAGCCATACTGAATATCAAACTGTGAAACACGTCCCGAGTGTTTCATTAAATCAAAATGCTTATTTTTCATGTAGCACCATTTTTATGTTTATCACTGAGGCACGTCGGACAAGCACCGACGGTAATGAGTGATACCACTCATAGTATGTGACGCCACTGTGAGTTACTTCTATACTGTTCAAGCGTTATCGTATTTTTATGTCTTTATAGAGTATGGTTAAGTTTATGACTATTTTAAATATTTATTTCATGTGTGAGACGCCGTCATATTTAATAGAGTGTGTTCCAACGCATTCCTGCTATCCCCTGCTGGCGCGGTATGACTGTTTTGGTAAGCAGCTGCCTTGTTGACACAGCTTCTGCTGGCGTCGTCTGCTCTCAGGGCCCTGTTCTGCTAGCATCATGGCGTTAGTGTTGTCTGCAACAAAGTAGGCCTATCAACATAAGGACCGGCAGCCGAATAGTAGTTCGGATTAGCATATGGTGATCACATATCCAGTACCAACATACGGGACTGAAATTGAAAGTTGAACTGAGCACACATTTTGTAAAACGTGTCGTAAATACTGTATCACTAAAAGTGATTGAGTTCAAATATTTGGTTCATACTATAATTACATATATCATCAAACTTTTGTTGTTAAGACTCGCACATAAAAATACGTCGCGTTACTAATGGCTCAAATGTTTGTTTGTAGCTACGTCAGTTTTATATAACGACAACTTTCATTAGGGCTGAGAGCTATTATTATGTACATTGTATCATATTTTCTGAACTATACTTTTCACAAGAATGCATGTCATTCAGGAGTATTATAATTTGAAATACAGTTTTGTGAAAATTGAGTTTTAGTTATTTTTAACACTTTCAATAATAAACGTCTTAGATTTGTGGTTGATTCCGCCTTATGCAAGACACTTTTTTTGTTGTAATACCCAAACTAGTTTCGGCACTTACCCTGCCATCTTCCGTGGGTTTCTGGTGTTTATTTTCTATAATAACGTGTTACATATTTTGGTTATACAATCGTGTGCACAAGTTATTTGGTTTGACAATTTTGTAAGACGTTTTAGGTCTAATTTATTCAAGGTACTTACATTGTGTCATTCGCAGTATTTGTATGTGCATTACTTTGGAATGACAAGTTTTGACAGCCTGTCATTTTCAAACAACAAGATGTTTTTGTTTACGAAAACTGACTGATTTATTGTAGGCCTACATTGGCCTGGGAAATATATTGAAATTATTTCTATGTGGCTGTTTTGGCTTACTAACATTTCATCTGTGGTGTTACTGCTTGTTTGTTTGTGGGGTGTTGTTATGTTTAATGGTCTTCAGTGTGATTTTTGCTGTGAAACAGCACTGTCTACATCGCCATTTTTCTTGTTGTGGTGGGCATTCTAACCTCATTGGTAGTGGCTGTATGGTTTTGCATTTGTTTGTATGGCGAGTCTGTGATTTGGAGCGCGATTATTGAATGGTTTTGACACTTGCATTGTCTGTGGGTGTGTATTTGTGTATGTTTTGTTGTGTGTGTGTGTCTGTGTGTTGAATAGAGAGAGAGAGAATGAGAGAGAGAGAGAGAGAGAGAGAGAGAGAGAGAGAGAGAGAGAGAGAGGCAGAGAGAAATTACTGTATGTGTGTGTGGGGGGGGGGGGGAGGGGGGGTCACCTGTAATGTGATGGTGGGATTTATTTGTAAACTTCTTTTATGGTCTCAAAGAGTGTTTTGTTGCATAGTGACGTGTATTTATTTAGTACTTTCTTACCTTGGGCTATTGCTTTTTAGATGTGATAATTTTCTTCTATTGATCAGAATAAACGTCTTGTTTTCATCAGTCCATAATCCATAGGCGACAGATAGACATAGTGCGAAGGTATTTATGAGGTGCAAGTTTCTGTATCTGATCTCACGAGACGAAATAAGTTAAAAGAGATATTTTAACGAAGACAGTAAATTCGTGCTTTACCGCCTCACTTAGTGCACTTGAGAGAACAGTGTATTTCGTTGCACGGAAAGAAAGCAAGCCTTAATCAACAGCATGACAGCATGACAACAGCATACTTCATCATTTGCAATGACACTATTTTCACGTTTCGCACAAAAGACATTGTACTTTATGACGAATTTCGCTCTAAGAGCTACAGTCGGGCCGAAATACGATGATTCATGGCTCCACCTGCAACACTCTTTGTGGGTTGATAAGCTTTGCAGCTACCTATAGTTCAGGTATTGATATCCAATGAAACGTGGAAGAGTTGCTACATATATCGATAACAAAACTCATTAGTTGCTACAAGCTTACGCCTACAACAAGGTGCACCTCCGAGTGGATTTTTCTTTAACCGTGTGTTATCCTAATGAACAAGGGCATAGGTGATAACATTCAGTGCGGAGAACATCGGTTGCATTGCGAAACAAAACAGTGATAAAGTTACCAGGAGTCAGAAAGAGCGGTATTGTCAAACAAAATTACCACTAAAAAATTCAATTTACGGTCGCCAGTCCTTTAGGGACAACAATTACCAAGTATCTAAATGACTCGATAATTACTGAATAACTAAAATATTTTTAAAAATTTAGAGAACATTAACAATCGTAATTTAAATGCAGCACTTATGTAGTGTGGTCGCTTTCTAAGGTAGCAGACAGCCTCACCATAATCTATACTGCATATAATTGCAGTCTAAATGTTCTTCAGATGGTAAATATATTATTTTATGCTTGTCAGGTTATTAATTTATTACTGTCTGAAGAACATTTAGACTGCAATTATATGTGGTAATTTATAATCAAATTATACCTCCACGATCCAATATGGAAATAGCCTGATGATGGTCACAGTGCCGAAATAGGCCTTTTGCTGTATTAATAAACATTGTATAACATATACGAATTAAAGCAGCATTCTGGTATTACTTGTATTAACATCATATTTCAGACTTTCCACTTTGAAAAAAAGGCGCATATCTTCAAATTAGTAGACACGTATTAGACGTGAAAGAAACAGAAGGAGATGAAATATCTGGCAAGTGTTTACGGGAAACAAGTGTCAATCAGCAACCTTATTCTCGCTTTCTAAGGTAGCAGACAGCCTCACCATAATCTATACTTGTAAGTAAGCATTATATGGAAATGGAAAACTTCAATTAAACTCCTTGCTGGAACCAACAATGTGCTGAATGGAAAAATCTACTATTCTGTAGATAATTATTAAACTTCAGACACTAACCTAGCCAACTTTCAGTTCAGGCCTACTTCACAATATTCACGAACCACTTTGAGGAAAAATGTTATTCTGTGTTACCATAGTTTAAGCACTTCAAAATAGCAATCTCTTAGTAAAGCACTAGCAAGCACTAGCAAGCTTATATTTTCATTAACTACTGAATGTAAATTTGTTGCTTAATAAATTATTTTGCTCTAAGTAATTAATTGTCTTCAGTTCAACAATTTGGAAAACCAACTCAGTATTCAAGAGTGTAGTGCCTGAATCTGATATGCTACTGTCATTTGCTCACAAATTACTATGCACTGAATGTACGTAACACCAAAGTTTATATCACTGCTCAACATATATTTTTAATAATCAGATTTAAATTTATCACTTCAGAATTCTTCATTATTGAACTAACTGAAACTGCATTTGCTCAGTGGAGATAAGATTTACTCTACTGTTCACTTTCAATGCGAACTCCACTATATATTTAAGCATAGCAAATGTTATTAGAATCGTTTATAGTTATTTCAGTGGGTCTCTCGGAATAATCACTGTACCGAAGGATAGGACCCTACTTCCATAAACGACATAGGATAATAGTGGGTTCAAAGTCAATTCTCGTTAAAAGAAGTAATTATTCAAAATTCTGAAAAAAATTGAGGTTCGGACTGTTATACATAATAAAAAACTTTCCTATTTGACTGTGGAAGTTTGGCGCTGCAGTGTGGCTCCATGTGGTGCAATATGTTGCTTTACTGGCTCTTGAAGTATGTGGCCAAAAACTAATCTTCTTAGCGACGGAATATTAAGCCACCCATTGATGCCAGTACTTACAACAGTAACAATATTTCATCCTAGGCCATATTACGATCTTCTTGTAGGTAAAGGCCTTCAGAACATAGCCAACAAAAAACAAAGGCATCTCAGTACATTCCACTGTGCCTACCACCACTGAAGCTGCACGCTATCACGTCGCAAACCGTAATCCCTTGCCACACACTAGCCACTGCGCCAGCCAACAACTTCCCGCGTTTTCCTCACCTTTTCGCTCCCACACGTATTTTCTACTCCAGTACAATTTACCTCAGTCAGAACCTCTACAAGTTTTTCAGCATACACAAATATTAACACAAACATATTGCATTAACAATATTACTTATATATTTAAAAAAAACGCATTTTCTAACCATCATCAATATAAAAGGCATTTTCAATGAATAAGTTTCAAAGATAGGTTACTCATTGCATACATCAATATCTTGTACACAGTTTTTCCAATAATAAATCGAAGCATAATAAAATAAATAAATCAAAAATTTAATTATGGTGTCACATATGCTCCCTGTTTTAATTAAGATTTCCCTTTTGGGACAAGATTAAATAAAACATCACACTGACACCTAACGTTACTGGGTCGCAATCACTTTATATTGCAAAATATTTAAGTGACACTTTGTTTGGAGCATGAAATTTATACACAACACTCGACACATAAAAATTACCAATACTGAATAAAATCTATTTCCACCAACACAAAATTACACATAATACATCAATCTTTTTTCATCTTACAACTATAAGAAACCACAGGGTTTTCAGTTCATTATTTTCTTTTAAACAACATGTATCACAACATTTCAAAAATTATGAACTTTTAAAACAACATTTTTTAAACATGTGCATGTTTAAAATACATATGCTGCTATGTTTGACAGTCCTATTCTTAAACACCTGTAAATAACACATATTCACCCAAATTTTTCACTGCCCCTTGTCCCAGGACAGTCCATCAATTTTATATCACTTGGTATTGATGTTTCATAGCACATCTGCCCAATCCCTCTTTATATATATAGGCAGTCCATGTTTTGCCATTTTATTCGTTACTTTATTTTAACGTCCTTCAGTTATGTCTCAATAATTTTGTATAGATTTTAGTCATCACCTGAAACTTATATACTGTATGAGTATTTTGTCATACCAAATTACAAACATACACTTCATATTTTTACTACCTACACAAATTTTTCTAATCAAAATAATTAAAAATATATTACACATTTTTTTAGTCATTTCTTGGGATGTACAACTTTATGTTTTCTACATTTCGTATGCCGAAATGTTTTCCGGACTTCGGATAAACAAGAAAGTACACATTATTGTGAAGTATGTCTTTCACCTCAAAAGGACCTTTATATATAAATTCGAATTTGCAAAATTTCATGGGTTAATTCCTTTGAAATTTCATGTGTCTTTATTAAGACGAGGTCACCAATTTCAAACTTAGTTACTTTTAGATTTTTGTCATGGCGCTTTGCCCTTTCTTCTCCTTTTTTCTTCATCCTTTCTTTAACCTTTATTTTCTTCTGAGCTAAACTCATCTCATTACTGGGTGGAAATTCTAAGCATTCTTCAACCACGCTCTTGCTCTTCTTATTGAGTAGTATTTCTTCAGGAGCGAATCCAGTTGATTCACTGGGCAATGAATTTGTTACTGTTTCTAACTGATTCAGAAACTTAACCCAAGTCCTATGATTTTTATGACAGTCCTAAAAAACCTACCAATCTCACGCATATAGCGTTCGACTGGGTTACTGGATTGATGGTATGAAGAAATGTATTTAATTTCAACCCCATTTTGACTCATCCCCTCTTTCCAAATCTTTGAAATGAATTGTGGACCATTATCGGATAAGACAGATTTTGGTTTACCTATTACTGAAAAATAGTCTAACATTTGGGCGAAGACTGTTTTCGCTGTGGCTTTCCTAAGTGGCATAGTTTCACAAATTTAGAGAATACATCCAAGATTACAAAAATGCTGGTAAAATTCCCTGTCGACTTAGGCAGAGGCCCATATAAGTCTCCTGATAGCAACTCAACAGTCATTCTGTCTAATACTTTCCATTGGTCCCCGGCTGGTATTGTTGGACACTTTTACCTTCTGACAAATTTCACATGATTGTAAGCGCTCACTAACTTTCTTTGTTATATTGTTCAGAATGACTACCACTTTCTCTAACTTTTCTTTACAATTATTTGCTCCACAATGACCTAACGCTAGATGAAAATAGTCTAGTAATGCTATCTCATACTTACTTGGCCAACAAATTTTCCAGTTGTCTTCACCTTCCTTTTTTCTAAATAAAATACCTCTGAAAATTTTGTAGTTCTTAGCAATTTGGGGATGTCTTGGGATATCATAGTTTACTTTGTTTGTATTCCAAACAGCATCCTCTGTTTGAAGCCGTCTTAGGTTTTTACAAATTTGCTTTATCTTTTGCTTCCCTACAGCGTTGTCTCTGAACCGGACATGAAACTTCCCATCGTCAGTACCATTTTCTGGTACGTTTTCCATATTTTCCGGCAGCCTGGACAAAGCGTTCGCTACACAATTTTCGGTACCCTTTATGTAATGGATATCGTAATCAAATTATTGTAAAAACAGGGCCCAGCGGGTCAACCGCCTATGTAATAATCTACATTCTTTTAGAAAGGCAAGAGCTTTGTGATCTGTATGAATAATGATTTTGTGACCCCGTAAGTAATTGTAAAATTTCTGCAACCCCAGATTATTGCTAGTGCTTCTTTTTCTGACACAGGGTAATTCATTTCGCATTTAGATAGGATGCGACTTGCGAAACCTATTGTTTTGTGGACATTTCCCTCGGGAGTTTCCTCAATTTGAAAAATTTCGATTCCAAGACCATAATCACTACTGTCAGAATTTATATAGAACGGTTTATTTAAATTCGGATGATGTAAAATGTTGTTCTTTAATAACTCTTCCTTTAAAACGTAAAAGTCATCTTGGCATTCTTTGGTCCATATAAAAGCCTGATTCATTTGAAGCAATTTACACAAATTAGGACTATTAAAAGCTTGTCCCTTTACATATTTTCTATAAAATCCGCAAATATCTAAAAAGGCTTTAAGTTGTTTCTTGTTTTTCGGATGTGGACAATTTTTGATTGCGTCTAACTTAGACGGATCTTTTCTTATCCTAGTAGCTGAGACAATATTGCCTATTAATTTTATCTCTCTCTTCACGAAATCACACTTTTTAAATGTAAGTGTCATTCCTCTTTTCTGCAAAGCTTTAAATACCTCATCCAATAAACAACAATACTCATACCAAGTCTGATTGGCTACTAACATGTCGTCAACGTATATAGTTAATTTTGCACATAGTTCTCGTCCTAATACTTCATCAAGAGTTCGTATAAATACAGATACTGATTTCTTTCAACCGAATGGAACTACTGTGTACTGGTAGCATTTGCCATCGTGCAAAAACGCGGTGTGTTATCGCGATTCCTTACTAAGACTGATTTGCCAATAACCAGCAGTCAAATCAAGACTTGACAAATACTTCATGTTACTAAATTTCTGTAATAAATCATCTAGTCTTTCTGGACGATCAACTTCCCTTACAACAATTTTATTCATCCTTCTAGCATCGATCACTGCTCTCACGCTACCGTCTTTCTTGTTGACAACAATCAGTGGGTTCCCATAGCCACTGTCAATTCTTTCTATGATTTGCCACTTTAGCATCCTTTCAATTTCATCAGACACAGCTTATTTCTTTGCATTTGGGATCGAATAAGGTTTAGAAGAAAATAGCTCCTGACTGGTAACTTTCATATGATATTCAAAATCTTTTACCCTGCCTAGTTTATTTGAGATTACCTTCCGGTTTAATTCTAACACCTTACACAATTCTGCCTTTTGTTCTTTCGATATTTCTGCAATACTTTCAACCATAGACCTGAAATCATAATTTTCTTCATCTTCCATTCCTAACTGTCTAATTCCATAACTTTCAAAAGGTTGTAAACATTGGTAATCAAAAAAATTAATCTCTAAATTTGAAAGCAATGACCTATTGTCACTTTCAATTTCCATCCCTTCCAACTGCACTGTTAAAATACCAGAATAATGCTCAACTTTAACAAGTTTTTCGTTACAGTCTATCATTGCCTTTTGTTTCATCAAACAGTCAACACCTAATATATGATCCAGACTGAGATGAGGTATGATTAAGCACTCTTGCTCAAAACTTCGTCCTCCTATCTTGAATTCCAGTAAAATTTGATTGGTGATTGGTTTGATAATTTTTCCTGTGGCACCTATTATTTTCACGCCAGTGACTGACATAACCACAAGACCCGGTTTGTCACTAATATTTTCATAAAACGCTTTAGACACGGCACTAATTTGTGCCCCAGTCTCTGAAATAGCCATTAATTTTATTCCATAAACCTCTACAGGTATAACGGTTTCTACTATTTTCAGATGGGGAATTTGTTCTTTTTCCTCCTCTAATAAATCCCTATTTTGTGGAAGTCTATCCCACATTAAATTATTCTCTGTAAAATTAGTTTGGGTGGATCTTTTTCCTCTCGCGATGGAATATCTTTATTTCGTGGCTTGTCTCTCCTAGCCGAGTACTTGGCTAGAACTCGACAATGAATTATTCCATCGGGTGTTTCCTTACATTTTGTTAATGCAAACTGGCTTCCTATTTGCGTTTGTTCCCTCAAATTTAAAGCACCCCTATTAATTACATTATCGCCTGTACTTTCTTCTACTTCGGCCCCTTGATCAAATGACTGAAACTCATTAATATTCCCATTAGCCTTGACATGTTCTGTTACACTAATTTTTTCTTTAGACAAAATGTCTAACTCCTGCATAGGTATATTGCTATACCCTCGCTCTACCCAGTACTGATAAAAATATGAATCTACAATCCTGACATCATTATTATCATTCTTACTTTCATCATCAGACCTATCTTCTACAGTATAATCTTGCCTACTAAATGCATTGTTACTAAAATATTTCTCCAACAGTATACCTTTATTATTGTGGCCTACAACTTTTGTGGATGTTTTTAAACTTTGGGCAACCCTTACATCATCATCTTTCTCATCTGAACACACTGACAGGTGACAATCGATACCAATGTTAGGATTAGCCATGAACGATTCTAAACTGTTTTCAATTTCTGTTTTATTATTTGTCTCTGACTCATTACTAATTACTCTTTCTGTTAACACACCATCGTCGTCATCATTTTCTGCCCTCTGAACATCTATACCGACTTTAAATATGGTAGCGTCATTGAATTCGCCTATACTTTCAAAAAGATAGTCATCAGCCTTCTCACTATCTGAATAATCTGTGGCGCTATCTGAGAAGGATTCGTCAATCGGAATATAACTTTCTGGAATGCTTACTATCTCATCTTCCTCTAATCTTTGTCTATCCTGTGCCCTTCCTTCCCTACCATTACTTTTTTCAGTTAACAGTGTCTCCTTCACTGTACTGACTTCCACTTCACTAATTAGAGAAATATTCTCTTCATCAGAATTCTGGGCAATAGACTCATTTCCTATAACTGCGGGAGCTATTCCATATTGCTGGGAAATATCCTTCCAGCCGCTTTTTTCGTTTCCACACGAAACCTTCCCCTCATTACTCCACCCATTTATATCTGAGATTGATGACTTCTTTTCATTACTGCCTAATACTGTGGGTCCATCAAAAGTTGCTGACGGCGGCACGGTATCAACGCCCGAGACCGTAACGTGACCAGATGTTTCAGTATTTATATATCTGCTTCCTTTCGTTCAGGGCGCACTGCATTTGTTTTGTTTCGACGCGATGTGTGACTAACCTCGGCTCAGCTGTTGCAAACGTTACGCAGCGCGCTGACCTCGGTATCATCTGTCCCTTCAGCGGAAACTTTGGTCTGCCGCCGATCCGCACTGAATAGTTCACACAAGCGTTTCCTAAAATTGGGCTTGTTTAAACTACCCTTGCACGTTCGACCCTCAACCTTTGCGGTAGTTAGTTTTCCTGCTGATTTTTATTATCATCTGAATGCCACCCTTGTCCTCTACCTCTACCACGTCCAGATGATCTGCCGCTGTTTGAGCCCCTGCCTCTCTGAACCCCATTAACACGATATCCGTTTTCTTGTCGCTGTTCACAGTTTTGCTGGTTTCGTGACCCATTGTAATGTGGACGTGGAGCTCTCGCCTCACGCCACTGATCTTCGTCTACTACTCTTTCTAAAACCGAAGCAAAGTTCCTGTGGGTTCTTTGCGAATCTTCCGGCCAGTTTTAACCAGCATTTCCAAATGCCACCCTGATTCAGATCTATTGAACCAGTTTTCTGTACCATGTTTCGAAAAATTCTTTCATGGTACCCTTGTGTCTACCATCAAATATTTTTGCACGTTGAAATTCACGCCACAAAAGCTGTTGTTTAACTTCTGACCAATACTCATTTTTAAATTTGTTTTTAAACTCGGTAAAAGTCATATTATTAGTATATAAATTCAATCCCCAGCGTTTGGCCTCTCCTGCCAATGCACTGATTGTAAGATTTATCTTTTCCTGATCAGTCAAATGTTCAGGAAATATTCGTTCACAATTCTTCAAAAACTCGAGAGGATGCCATCCATCACACTTCTTGGATGGGTCAAATTTTTCCTCTTCTTCGAGTAATTTGTTAATGTTTACCCCGTCAACAACATAAGAAGGCCTGCTATGTATCTGTCTTTCTAACTCAGTTACTTTGCCCTGGATGTTTGAAGTGTTATGTTCACACTTTTGTTTACAGTCAGTTACCTGGGCCACTGATATTTGTGCAGAATCATTAATAGTTTTGCGCAACTGTTCAATTTGAACATTGTTTCCATCAATAACCTGTTCGATTTCCTCTGCAATTTTTACTTCTACTTGGTTTTGTACCAATGGTTCTATCTGCTGTTGTATTTTTTCGACTTCTGTGTCGATCCTGTTACTAATATTTATGACCTGATCTTGTACCTTTTCTATCCTAGTGTTCACTGATGTCACATTTGTTTGTAAACTGTCAACCCGTTTGTGTAATGTCGTTACTTCCTTTGTTACGTTTTCTACCTGCTGGGCCCTCTGATGTCCCACCTCCTCTCCTGGGCGACTGGTAGGTTGTGGAGAGCGAGTGAAGCGGCCATTCTTGCGGCGATCTTGGAGGTGAGTGCCTGAAGCTCTCTCTGTTGAACATGTGGCTAGGCGTTTGTCTGAATTCTTTTTCTCCATTAATAATGTTGTGCTACCACCACTACAAATTTTTGTGGCATTTTTATTTCAATGATATTCGCGAGGTATTAATGTTTCTTCCGCATTGTGTAATTCCATGATTCGATTTCCTGCGTTCTTATAAGCTGTAGAATTACTCCTTATTCTGAAATATGTTCACAAGCTCCAGTAAGTTCGTTTCGCTCCGAGTATTCGGCTTTAAGCAATTTCCGTTGAACTTCCGGATGTACTCCGTTTGTTTGTTCAGGAAGTTGTTCCCATGGATGGATCAAAGCCTTCAACTAGTTCAAACCACCTGTGTCCTTAAGGCTATTCACCTTAGTCCTACTTCGTGCTCTGTGACTTCGACTATGTGTAACGCGGTTTCTTCCAGTGATTTTCGTAACTTGTAATTCCCCTGTCTTTGAAGTTCATGTCGCACATGTTCAAATAGCGAGTAGCTTTATGAAACCATTTCCATTAACTATATCTCTTCATTTTCCATTTAAAGACGCTTTGCACGAGGCATCTTGCGTATGTAATTTTCCCGTAATTTGATTTTTGAAGAACTTTTGCAACTCCACCCTGTAGTAAATTGTAGCTTTCTGATAGCCCTATCCATTAAGTAGGCTATATTATTTCCTTTTGTATTTAAAGACCCGTTGCAAGAGCTATCTCGGGTATGTTATTTTCGCATAATTAGATTTTTGATACTTAGGAACTTTTGCAATTCCATCCTGTACTAAGTTGAAGTCTTCTGAAAGCCTTTCTATTTACTAGATCTTTTCCTGCTGCGTTAAAGTAGCCGTTGCATCAGCTATCTGGATGTGGAATTTTCCCGTAATTTAATTTTTCATACTTAAGAAGTTTTGCGACTCCACCTAGTAATGAGGCATAGCTTGCTGAAACCCTCTCCATTAAGGAGAGCTCTTCTTCCTGCGTTGAAAGAGCCCCTGCATGAACTACTTCCTGTTTTTATTTTCCAGTAGACTGATTTTTCTCTAAGTAGAATTTTGTGGCTTCACCACACATACCCCGCCCTAACTCACTGAAACCTTGAAAGATGGCTGTCTGCCGTCTTCCATAAGTTTTTAATTTATATAAGCTCACTAGACGGCCTTTTTTTTCTTTTCTCCTAAACGAGAACCCCTCTCGTTTGGAGACATGAGGAATAGCATTTCATTTCATGTTTTTATGATTGTGTCTATGTTTTTAAAAGTTAGTTTCTGCAATACTGTGTTAATGTTGCTGGGATTTTATTATGCTAATAATTTATCACTGTGTCTATTAATGTGGCAAGATGAACGTTTCTCCGTGACGCCATTGTCCCTGTGAGAATGTGTACTTGCTTTATTCTGTATGTGCATGTATGAGAATCTTCTAGAATGGGAGTCTGAGTGTATGTATGAGAATTTTCGTCGTCGGCTGCTGGCTGTTCGGTACTAGTGTTTCTCTGGCTTCGTATCGATAGGTAGTCATTACCAACCTCTGCTTTTGATGCTACCAAAGATGTTCCTCCACCCTTTGGCTACAAGTTGGGTTGGTAATGTTTAGTTAGTGAGCCTCGGTAAGACGAGCGAGTTTAAGCTCTTCCCTACCACCACGTTTTCCTGCGTTTTGCTGGTTTTCGGTGTGATTTCCGGCGACTGGTGGAGGGAACTGGGTGGCCGATCTGCACATTCTGTGGGTGCGCTTCGACCTGGTAAGACATTCTGGATTTTCTTTCCTCCCTAGAGATGGCAGCGACTCATTGTCTGGTTTGCTAGACTTGAGATCTTAGGTTCATTTTTCAGGATAAGTTTCTCCTACTGTGTACGGAAATGTACTCAGTTTCATTTCGGTGATTTTGCATAGGTAAACGCGAAGAATATACAACTAATTCGGTTTGATAGCGGCTGGGAATCGGTAACCTGTGTGAGACCAGCTGGCGGTGTATGAACTCTGTTTAATTTCTTTCTAGCTTTGTGGAACGCGATTAATATGCGGGAATAATTTTATTCTGTATAGTGCATGTGAAATATTCTTTTCCATTTCCTCCTTCCGCGAGTGATATGTACTCCATGTGGTGTGTTCTTTGAACAAAGCCTTCAGCTACTCCTGTGTCTGTTTCTATGCCCTTCAGGCAATAAATAATGCATGTATCTTTCTGATTACCATTAGTACCTCGCGATCTCCTCTCCGTCTATTTTTAAATTTTTGTTTCGTTTCCAAACTTATACTTTGCATTCAGACCACCCAGTAAATTCTCTTCTAGCCTTGTACGACCCCCTTTATTCGCTTGCTTATGAAATACTACGTATTTCTAGGGGCTGCATGCCGTATTTCTTAGTTGATTTACCCCGACTTTCAATTTATTTCAGTTTTCTGAATTTTGAAGACTGGACTTCGTCCATCCGCGTAAAACCTTTCCAATCGCGTCTAACTGTATTTCTTTAACTTCCTTATGATATACTACGAATTTCTAAGGGTTGCATACCGTAGCTATTTTTCTTTATTTTTCGGAAATTGAAATTTATATTTTTACTGGTTTTCGGAACCACGTGGTTCCGAACTCTGACTTCAAGGGTTTATAGCTTGTCACTTGAGTTCTCGCCACTGCTCACACACCACTGCCTTCCTATTGTGTATTCTTGCTTCGTAATCAGTGATTCCGTTGGTTTTTGTTGAAATGAATACAATCTTTAAGCACTTCAACTTCAGTGGGTGCGAATATGTAATGTAGCAGACACGTGCCGTGTGTCTCAATAATTCCGCATGATCACGGTTTGATTTGAATGGAAATTAATCTCGCTATTACCGCGTACCATCTCAAGTAAAGATAGACCAGAGCGACTTACGAAGTTTACTTTTCTTGTGTTGTGTGGTACATCCTGGTAAGCTGAATTTCGCCTACGATAGCTGCGCCTGCTTCTGCTTCGTATCAGAACGCTGAGTTGGGTGAGTTCCGCTTTGCTTCGCATGTGTGAGTGGCTGAATGCTTGTTGATTGTAAATCCCTCCTCCGACGATGTTCAGTTAGATTACTTTAAGTTATTTTAAATGGGGATGCATTTATGTGTAACAAAATTGGTGCCCCCGTTTGCTCATGTTTCAAGTGAATAATAATTTATTATCAGTGAAACTGTATCCTAATTATGAATATTAGTTAACGAATACCTTCCCTTTTTTATTTAACCCTTTCAGACCCTCTGACTATAATTGAGTACATAACTTTTACAGTGTCTAAGACAAATCAGAAACATATTTTCTCAATTGAAACAACATGTATATGGCTATGAGTGTTCAACCTTTTCATCGTGCACACTTACTGTCAACTGCGGAAGATCACTATAAACATACCAAGTAGTCATTGTTGCTCTGTGCAGAAACTTGTGAACTCCAAAGAACACGCAAGTTGTGGGTTACTTGTATTCCACTGTACAACTGAAAAGTAGTAGTAATTATTTTGCATGGCAACCATTGAATGATCGGTTTATTTAGTACAAAAGTTTGTGCTACAAAATTAATTATTTTTGTCCATAAAAAGAAGCCTTGCTTTTCAGCATATACAATTTTGTTGTATGTAAATGGATGCATACAGCAGCGTAAATCTTGCTTCTAAAATCATTAAAAACGTAACTTAAGAGGAATACAACAGGAAAAATAATTCCCTTCCTCCAGAAAACAATCAGGTGTGAAAGGCTAATGTTGTTTTTCACCAGTGCAGAGATTCAACTCATATGCAAATTATCATATTTTTAATTCCGTTGCGCCATAAATGTTGTCACAGCCACCTCCATGAAAGGGTTACTTCGGAGTGGCTTGTATATTAATGATTGTGTGTAATTATGGTGATCTACGACGTATGTTGGCCACAGTCTCTTTGTCTTCCTGCTGCTAAAGTAAAGTTTGAGTCGGTTCTAAATTCTGGGGCAGTGAACAAGATTCTGTTGCAGGAAGTAGTCAGTAGTGCACGCGAATCTTTTAGCTGGTTTTACGGCCAAAGTTATACGTTTAAAGTAAGCTTTTAACTGGCTTCCACCAGCCGGAATTAATTGTACAATTAACGGTGGTATTTCAACCTTCAGATTTCACTAGACCTTTCCTTACTGCGCTTAACGAACCGTTACACAGTTCGCGTTTTAACATTTATTCCGATTTCCTGGACGTCATCCCCATCCCCTCTGTGGCTATACTGCCCACTGTGAAAAGCTCCACTGCATTCTTCTGTTCTTACGCTTCGAAACGAATACCACCACTGCCGCATTATCTCAACTGACCTACGAATTACTTAATTTCGGAATCTCTTAGAGTTGTGCTCCGCGCCCGTATTCTCCGTTACGGTAACACCATGTGCACGCGCTCTCATTAAACGAGTAGCACTTTACATTCTGCAAAAGCCCACCGTTCATGGAAGCACGTTTTCTTTCGATTTTGTGCGCGAAGTGTTCCACATTTGCTCCGTCGAATTTGCTGTTAGGATTGTTTCCAATTGGTGCGTACTTGCATAGCTTGGCCGTCTGAATGTGTGTGATTGCGATCTAGCCTCCTCTTGAACCCTCTCGCAATCAACGTAATTATTGTTCATTTGAAAAGCGTAATATTATGAGGAGGTGGACATTATCGTGGGCCATTTGTATTAAATTTACTTTTAACTATTTGCTGTTAGGTGTGTGGGGTGTAATTGTTTATAGCTGAATTGGTCTCCCAATTTGCGCCTAACATAATAAATTTACATCCATTAGACTTGAATCCTCTCTTTTAATTATTGTTCCCTTCACCATTTTATTATAATTAACTTCGTGGGTAAATTTTATTAGATTTTGTTTGCAGCTGTTACCATCTGGAAAGAGCAGTATAGAGTTTCAATTGCCATTTTATTATTTAATTCTCCCCCACTTCAAGCTTACTCACTTGATTTACTCTAATTTAGTGGAGGAAATGAGTAAAGGTAACCGATAGTGTTGCCGTTCCCCTCAGGACCCATCATTTACAATAAGTACATTATATACATGAGTAACATTTATATTTGATGTGAACGTGAGGATGCACTGTGGTGAAGGCACACGAAGGAAATGTAATCGTGGCACTTCACTAATTGTACAAAGATTTTTCAACTTGAAAACAAAAATAATCACAATAACACAAATAAATGACTGTAAATAACTGTAAAACACGCGGAAAGTCTCAGAATAAGATATCCAACCGCGGAATGGCAGTAATCTACACAGATCCAACGCCATATAGAGCAGTTTATGGGTTTTCAGGAAATAACAAAAGTAAACAAAAGTTAGATAGAGCGTCCAGTGTATGAGCCACACGGATTAACGTCTCCAAACTGTATTATACCTGTACCACACAATAGGAGAATGCTTTTGTAAGATAAGTAAGCGCAAAACAATCACAAAACAACAAAATGGAATATTACTTACACTTAAATCAACCGTTGAAGTAGAGGATATTGATCTACTTTGAGCAGCACCAAAGCAAAACGCAACCGACGGAGTCTTAAAATGTCTTTTGGAATTTCGAAAAGATATCTTGCTGGAATTAGTAAAAGAAAAATCAAACACGTGACTTTTTCCTTACTCAACACCAAAATCCATATAATCTGATGTATCATAGTACTGGAATACAGAAAGTTATAACAAAAAATTTATGACGTTGTGATAAATTGGTCATCAATATATTTGATCAAAAATATATTATAGATCACAAAGATATTGGTTCCAGGTGGCCATGTTGTGCGTCTGACATGGACAGATGAACGGATCTTCTCATGTCTTCGTGAGTTCTCTAGAAACATGTGTCAGGCTGGAACAGGGGCAAAAAAAAATTGGTTTCTATCTCGTTAAAATATCAGAAAAGAAAGTTTTCAGTAAAAAATTATTATATGATACCGTATGCAGCAGTGTTCTAAAACGCCGCGTATGAAACTCGCACATCTTCAGGGGTCCATATCTCGCTTTATGTTGATCGGAGAGATAAGCGTGAAATGTATTGGACAGCTGTTAGCCTAGTGATCATTTGTATATACAGTATACCAGAAGAACAAGAATACTGTAGCAGTGCAGGGGCCAAAATTAGACGTTACATACTTCTTACAGCCCAGCCGAATTGAGGAAATAGGTTGGTTTTTGGACATTACGTGCAGTCTACGTTTGCTTTATTCGGCATTTAAAAATACCATTTGTTCCTGGGTGGTTTATGATAAAACTACGAAAGACAATGGCTCTTAGTGGGGATGTCACTTCTATGCCTTTTAATCACTGCAGTCCGTCAAAATTTTTACCATATGTCGTACAATGTTTATTCTCCAACTTTCTTTTAGTTTTTTCGATATTTTCACTCGCTACGGTATTTACGAAAAAATTCTCAAACATGATTTTGAAGACAGTTTTGCACCCATATGTCGCCAATAGCCAATATGTCGTCAATAGCTCAAATTTAAAATGCCTGTGAACTGAACCTTAACCTAGAATTGTCAGCCTCAGCGGATTAGCCGCGCTTATTGGAGTGCCGTGTTGTGGTGCGCGCCGCCGTCCGCCGTCGGGGGTTCGAATCCCCCATCGGGCATGGATGTTTGTGCCGTCTTTAGTGTAAGGTAGTTCATAAGTAGTTTGTAAGTTTAGGGACTGATGACCCCGCAGTTAAGTCCCTTAAGCTTTACAAACATTTGATTTTTAGAATTGCTATTTTCCCATTTCCGAAATTATTTATCTATTATAAAGATATTATGTTACGTAATGTTTATCGTTCTATTTCAAGAAAACTATTATATGGAAGAAAACTGATTTTCGACTACGTAGTGTGATGTATGATCACGAAAAGTGGATGAAAAGTTTTGTATTCCCCATACCCTGTTTGTAAATCTGTCGAAACATGAATAGAACTTATCAGATCTTACATACGGAATATGTTTACGAAAAAAATCGTACTGGCGTGTTTTACGGCCCACTTTAGATTTAAAGTTTTAAAGTTTTTGCAAACATTTTGGACCAAAATAATGATCTAAATAATGAAAAATTAATTAATAAGAGTGCCTGAAACCCATTAAAAAAACAATTATTTAGGGGTGGGTTCCGAACGTCATAGTTCAACGCCTTGCCCACTAAGCTATGGCTATCAATCCAAATATGAGTCCTTTAATCTCATACTATTGATGGCCGTTGTTAACTGATGCTAATATGGCATTTGTAGACACTAGATTATCATTTATCGTACGAAGAAGATGTGTTTTGTTAATTATTCAGTGCGCCATTGCTTTGAAATGACAACGTGTAAATTACAATAAGAAAATCATCAAATAAGCAACGCAAGGTGGCGAATGCCAGAGAGAGTTCTGGGCGAGGAGTGTCACGTGACATCTCCGAACGGCTGGTTTTCGTTAATTCAATGAAGGGGTCAAATCTCCGTAATTTTTGCAAATATATCTCAAACGATATGAGATATGAAAAAAAAATAAGGGAGCTAGGTTATTTAATTTTCGTGTCAGATGAACGGTTCGTTTGAAATTACAATTGTATTACAAACGGCTTTTTTGGTACTACTGCCGTACTTTTTGTCCGAAAAGTTTGAAAAAGGGGGTCTCTGGTCTCTAGCGGCCTAAAATCATGTCTGTAAAATTTGGTGTTGATCGGTTGAACGGCTCGTCTTAAAAACAGGGAACACGTTACGGACAGACAGACAGACATACATCCCAAAATCGCCGTTATTTTTGCAAATATCTTTGAAACGCTACGAGATATGAAAAGAAAACATAAGAGAGCAAAGTTGTAGAGAATGTTCTCCTCTACCAATTACGTTGTTCAATTTTCGTATCAGATGAATAGTTAAGCCGTTATTTTCATTTAAATTTCGAGCTGTCAAAAGACGATCGCAAAGGCCACACACACACACACACACACACACACACACACACACACACACATTGCACCGGGACGTGAACCAAAGTATGGTAGCAGCCTGTGCGTTAAAGCATTGTATAATTAATCTCCATATCAAATTTCATCCAAATCCGTCCAGCGTGATTCAACACTCTCCAACCTAATGTATCCTGGGCAAGCCTCTTCATGTCCTCATAAGAACGGCAACTGACATCCTTTTGAATTTGCTTACTATAATCGTCTCTTGGTCTCCCTCTGCCTCTACCCCACAAACTTCCCTCCAACGCTAATTTCACAATTCCTTGATGTCTAAGAATGTGTCCTACTAATCGATCCCTTATTTTAGTCCGGCCGCGGTGGCCGCGGGGACTGAGGCGCTTCAGTCACGGTCTGCACGGCCACTACGGACGGGGGTTCGAATCCCCCCTCGGGCATGGATATTTGTGCCGTTCTAGTTCGTAAGTAGTTCATAAGTAGTTTGTAAGTTTAGGGACTGATGACCCCGTAGTTAAGTCCCATAAGCTTTACAAACATTACATTATTACCTTATTTTAGCCAAGGTATGCCAGAAATTCCTTTGCTCCCCAATTGTGTTCAGTACCTCCTAATTAGTTACGCGATCCCCCCTCCCTATTATTCAGCATTCTTCTGTAACAGCACTTTTCAAAAGCTTCTATCCTCTTCCTGTCCGCACTGTTTATCATCCATGTTTCACTCCCATACAAAGCAACACTCCACACAAATGCCTTCAGAAAGGACTTCCTTATGCTTAACTTCGATGTTAACAAATTCCTCTTTTTCAAAAACGATTTCCTTCCCATTGCCATTCTGCGTTTTATATCCTCTGTACTGCGACCATCATTTGTTATTTTACTGCCCAAGTAACAAAACTCATCTACCTCCTTTATTGTTTCGTTACCTAATCTAATTCCTTCAGCATCGCCTGATTTTCTTAGGCTGCACTCCATTACCCTTGTTTTGCTCTTGTTAATGTTCATCTTATATGCTCCTTTCCTGTCCCCATACCGTGTTTGTAAATCTGTCGAAACAGGAATAGAACTTATCAGATGGAAAATGTTTACAGAACAGACAGAAAAAGGGAAAAATGTTTACAGGACAGACAGGAAACTGGGGAGCCAGCTACTTCAGGCCTAATGCCGCCTTCCTCACCAAAATCTTTGTCACGCGAACATCCCTCCGTGCGACGCGCCCTCTTCAGGAAGCAGTGTCCGGGCGCGCTGTTTGACGCACGGAGCTGGAGTCTCGAGCCACGCTGGTCAGCTGGGGCTGGCCCGCACATTCTCCGGCGTGTGTGTACTGGGTCTTCCGCGTCTTATAAACTGGCCGCAGCCGCAGTCAACTGCAGGGATATTGCGCACACGAAGTGGAAGCAATGTAGGGCAGCCTGAACTGTCGTCGTTATACAGGAAGTCCAGAAAAGGACTCCCTGATTTCAAAATTAAATATCTCGAAAACAAATATCCATAGAGGAATGCAGTAAACGGTATGTTTATTTTGAAAGCTGTAAGAAGTTTATACAGCAGTTTGAAATAATAGTTACGAAAGCTGCTAACAGATGGCGCTGTATGCTGTACAGCTCATATCAACATACATAAGTGAAATAATCGTATCAAAAACTCTTTGCAAACAATCACATCACAATGTTTTCAAAATATTCACCATTGGCACTACAGAGGTGGTGCAAACTGTAACGTCACAGCTGCGTCAACCTAATCCTCGATGGGCGTAGTTGCCGTTACATTCTATTTGCTGCCTACTCATTTAATAATTGTTCCAATCATTTGACGGTATGGGATGCGGACAATTAGTAGGTTGATCCATAACAATAAACTTTGTTAACTTACTTTATTATGGAACGACAAATGTTAATAATTCTTCCTTTAAATACACTGATTAAATAACCTCGTGCCACTACGATTAATGTCTACAAGTCCACTCTGAAACATTTCAATACGCAACTGAAACCCGTATGCGATATGACTGAAGGGCAAAAACTTTAGCCACCGCTAAACGCGGATTACGGACGCACTGTCAACATGCTACTGCCTCGCTCTGCGGTCGCCGGGAGACTGCCGCACACCGGCCAACAAACAAAAAACATTCCAACCTAAGCATTGTTGCCAGCAGCTGTCGCTGCACGCCAACGATAACTATCGTTCGACCAAAGCGTGCCAAAGAGGTTACTAACCTAACACCCTGTATCCTCACAAAACGAAGAATGAAATTCGCCATCACATTTCGTAGTGTCTAAACCGAAATGGATTCACATGCCACAGAGATAGGCGATTCAAGCTCTTCCAGCATGGCGGGATGCTTCGGGTATACCATGTTTTTCACTGTGCCCCCCCCCCCCCCCCAAAAAAAAGTCACAGGGAGTCAAATCCGGCGAATATGGAGGCCAATCCATGCATGCACCAGTAAATTTGGGATATCCCAAAGCAATGACTCGATTCCCGAAGTATTCCTCAAGAAAGCGACTCACTTGTTCGGTCCGATGTGGTCGGGTTCCATCTTGCATAAACCATTCAGTAGTACCTGGTCGATCCTCTAACGCTTTCTGTGTGGCGACAAATTGTTCCAAAATTGCAACATAACGTGCACCAGTGACCGTTTCTCGAATGAAAAAAGGGCCAATAATGCCTCTTCCGCATACTGCAGCCCACACAGTAACTTTAGGAGAAAGCAATATCGCTTTTCGGAACCCCAAAATTGCCAGTTCTGCTTATTCACGTAACCATTCAGGTAGAAGCGTGCTTCATCTGTAAACCAGATGCAGCCAACATAAAATCCTTCACTATCAATCATTGTAAGCATCTGATTAGCAAAGGCAACACTTTGTTGCACAGCTCGTACGGGTATGGCCTGGTGAGTTTGAATTTTGAATGGAAACTTGTGTAGGCTCTTTCTCAGTATTTTCTGCGTGCTGGAACGCTTAAAACCAGTCTCAGATGCAATTCTACGGACGCATTGGCGGCCGTAGTGGCCGAGCGGTGTAAGTCGCGTCAGTCACGGTCTGCACGATCACTACTGTCGGGGGTTCGAATCCCCCCTCGGGCATGAATATTTGTTCCGTCCTTAGTATTAGCTAGTTCATAAGTAGTTTGTAACTTTAGGGACTGATAACCACGTAGTTAAGTCCCATAAGCTCTACAAACATTTTTACGGATGCATGACATTGGATTTCGCTGAATAATTCCAGAAACTGTGGCGATATTTTCAGGCGTAACTGCGGTTTGCTTGCGGCTAACATGCCCCACTAGATCATCAGTTACGCTGCTTGTTCGTTGAAATTTTGCGAAGAGCGGACGAATGGTTCTCGCATCGGGTCCTTTTGGAACATCAAATCATGTTTTAAAATTTCGCTGTCTTGCCGTAGGACTCTCTTCTAACGTGTGGTACTCTAGCACCAGCAAAATGTTCAATGGAGTACATGGATGTAATCTCTTCCTTCGGTACGCTTACCTCCTTTCACCTTTCAATAGTGGAACTCATCGCTCTGAGCTTCGTATCACTATTTATACTAGGTATTAACGTATGGCGATTACAGTGCCATCTGTTAGCAGCTTTTGTAACTATTATTTCAAACTGCTGTATAAACTTCTTACAGCTTTCACAATAAACATACCGTTTACTGCATTCCTCTATCGATCTTTGTTTTCGAAATATTTAATTTTGAAATCAGGGAGTCCTTTTCTGGACACCCTGTACCTACATATACACGGTGGTCCTAAAAATACGTCCAGGTAGAGAGGACCCAAATAAGATTTTGTTTACGAATGTGTGCTCGGTAAGTGTACAGGAGTACGACAGAAAGCAAACAGAAAAGGGAAGTAAAGACAAAAATATTTCTCTGTCGATAGTTTACAAGAGATGCTCGAAAGAGCGACCACAATCAGCGATACAAGGTACACGGCGACTGTGCATGGATCGGCGTACATAGGAAAAAGACATCAAGCACGTCGACCACATGTCCAGCAGTAAAAGACACGCAGACAACTAAATGTTCTTCTCTTGTGACGAGAGTATCAAACACCAGGCTTTTAGTACGACCCCAAAGGAAGAAATCCATGCAGGGCAAACCAGATGAACGATGTGGCCAGGGTGTGGTCCACCCCGTCCTATCCACTGCCGCCCAGGGCGATACGGTTCTGTCGTGAGTACGTGCTTGGCGAGCACGGGGTCACGAGCTAATGCAGTCTTCCATTTCTCTTATCTGGACTGAATTTCCCTTCCCTCCCTCTCCTTTCCTATCCTCACTCCTTCCCCTCCCCGTCGGGGGACTGATGACCTTTGCAGTTTGGTTCCTCTGTCGTCAACAACCCAACCCCTTTCCACGGCTGCTCGTAGAGAGCGTCCAGGTGATTCCTGACGTTTTGACTGAAGTGCACTGGGGCTCCATCTTGCTGGAACCACATTCGTCTGCGAACAGCTACTGGAACATCGTCCTGAAATTCAGGTAAGACCTCCTGTAGGAATACTTTGTATGTGCTGCCAGTCGAACGAATAAATAGAATGTACGGTCCTACTACACTACTGTTCACAATGCTTGTGCTTCTGCGCCATGTGGATTATCATGAGTCAACAGGTGATAATTATGGATGTTAAGCACACCTGATTGCGTAATGGTAGACTCATCAGTAAATAAAACATCCGTTGAGAAGGTGTGATTGGCTGCAGGCTACTGTAGGTACCAACCAGCAAAATTGAGACGTGGAAGATAAAAGCCAGGATTTGGTTCTGGGGAGGGGGCTCATTTTTTAAAAATAAAACCCATTAATTTATTAATCTATTGCTTTTTGTCATTTAACCAATTATGCTTCAAAAACAGTTGCACAAGAAATAAAACGAGTAGGCTCGCATTAATTTGAAAGTGGAATAGGAGCAACGTGGTGGAAATGGTGTGTATATAATCAGCACGTAAAATAATTAAGCAGGCTTGATTCCATATTGGACTGGGTGCTCCACGACTTTATTTTATTTGTGGTAATTATTCAGCAATCAGTCGTCATAAATATAAATTCTTTATTTGTTGGCAAATCCGGATTTCGACCACTGTGTGGTCATTATCAATGCTTACAATAAATTAAAAAACTTAAAATATCTCGACCTCCATGTAGGAGGTTGCGTTTGTACTGACGCAGCTGCGTCAGTACAAACGCAACCTCCTACATGGAGGTCGAGATATTTTAAGTTTTTTAATTTATTGTAAGCATTGATAATGACCACACAGTGGTCGAAATCCGGATTTGCCAACAAATAAAGAATTTATATTTATGACGACTGATTGCTGAATAATTACCACAAATAATTAAGCAGCTTCTATGTTAATAGCCAAAGAAAAGGGGCTTTACATTTTAATTAACGTGTGACTCAATGTGTAAAAAATGAACTACAGTAACACTATTGCTGCTCATAAGATTCCACTCGGTGATGCCATTGACCTGGTACGCAGCGGGTCGACGCATATGAACAATCGGCTCGTAACTTCAGCATAGCAGTAACAACAGTGGCAATATCACAGCTGGTGCTCCGGTGGAGTAGCCGAGCGGTCTTAGGCTCCTCGCAGCGGAGCGCGGGGTTGCTCTCCGTCGGAGGTTCGAGTCCTCCCTGGGGCATGTGTGTGTGCGTGTGTGTGTGTGTGTGTGTGTGTGTGTGTGCGTGCGTGTGTGTGTGTGTGTGTGTTGTCCTTAGGTTAGTTTACCTTAGTTTAAGTAGTTTGTAAGCTACGGAGTGATGACCACTCAGTTTGGTCCGATAGATTTACAAACATTTTTTCAAAGCTCGTCGCGGCGGTATTAAAATCGCTCACTGTAACAGCAGAACACGTTTTCAGTGGCGACATCACGTTGGTTACCCATGCTTGGCAAATTATAGTTTATTTTTTTTTATGGGTCTTAACTACGGGGCTATCAGTCCTTAAACGTACAAACTATTTATCAACTAACTAAGACTAAGGACGGCACAAATATCCATGCCCGAGGCGGGATTCGAACCCCCGACCGTAGTGGCCGTGTAGACCGTGATTGGAGCGCCTGTCTCCTCGGCCACCGCGGCCGGCAAATTATAGTTAGGTCGTGGTTTGTTATATGTGCACTATTTCAAAATTCCGTTGCCGACCTAATTAAAAAATGAAAACAAAATAATAACAGAAAATTAAAACATCTTTTGTAGGTGCTAGGGGGGGGGGGCAGACCTTCAGCCCCATTAGTCCCCCCCCCACTCACCCACGCCACTGGGGGCAGCACCAGTGATGCATTCCATCTTCATGCAAAGTTCTCAATGCAAGTTGATGACTCACACCCAACGCATGTCCTACAGCACTCGAACTTGTCGAAAATTACCCTCTACTGTGTGTAATATTCTTTCTTCCACTGCTGGAGTTCTCAGGTATCTTCTAATGCCAGCTCCACGCCTGTAAGCATAAAAGTATAAACTCCAGCTAAACTCCCGATTAAGACGCTCGAATGTTCAAATGTTTGTAAAGCTTATGGGACTTAACTCCGTGGTCGCCAGTCCCTAAACTTACAAACTACTTATCAACTAACTTACGCTAACCCGCTGGAACTCGCGCCTTTAGAAGTTACGCGATCGATCGCGTCTGTAGCATTTTTCTGACAATCAAAGAAAAGTTTGTAATGTACTTACTATGTCTAAATAAGTATATCTAGTTGCGTTTACAAGGAAACGCAAGTATCTGACTATTAAAAATTGGTAAAATGCCGATTGTTTTCAAATTACTGTGAGCAAAATGCTCACGCGCGAGTCCTCTCGGGTTAAAGACAGCATAAACATCCATGTCCTAGGGGGCATTCGAAACCCCGGCGGGGAACGGTCTCGCGCATCGGAGCATAGCGCATCAATGCGCTCGGTCTCTCCGCTGCGGCATACGGGAAGTGCTGAGGTACTAATTCATTTACTGATTTTAAATAATGCCTTATTTCCTTCCCACAGTCAGAATCAGGATATCCAACAGCGGAGCAACGAGTAATTTTTTCTCTTGAGTCCTTTAATGATCGGAATTGGTCGATATTTATAAGTGTAGCTACGAAGCATAAAATTTTATACGTGGGGTTCTTGTAAAGCTTAAGGTACTATTATTCCAGTTACTGAACTGCCATAGCGAGTTGATCATGCCAGGATCAAAATTTTAGATTATAGTGTTGAAATTTCTCGTGAAAGCAAGGAGAAATTTGGAGAAGGGATTAACGTTAAGAGCAAAGAAATTTTACCGATGACATTGTGATTCTCTCAGATATAGCAAAGTATGTGTAACAGCAATTATTGTACGGAGTGGACACTGTTTTGAAAGGAGCGTATAAGATGTACATTAAAAAGAGCACAACAGGGGTAATGGAATGGTCTAAGAAAATCAGGTGATGCTGAATATTCAAATGTTTGTAAAGCTTATGGGATTTAACGATGGAGTCATCAGTCGCTAAACTTACAAAGTAATTACGAACTTGTGGTGTCGCACAAGTCCAAAGTGCGCGCCACCTACTTTCGCCGCGCGCCTCCATGCACGCATGGCGCGGCGTTCTTATGATGACAGCCACGAGTGCCCTCTGCGGCAACTCCGCTCGTGGCCACCAGTGAACGACATCGGGCACTTCGGACTGAGATAGCAACGAGTTAGGACCTTCGTAATCAGACAGGCACCAGTGAAGACTTTGCTATTGTACAGGCACTAGGCAGGCCTCTAACAACTATGTATCAACATTCTGCAGTACTATGTAAAAGTTAAGTATTGTTACATTCTGTGCAATATATATCTCTTTCTAATTTACTCTAGTGTTTATAGTTTCTGGCTGCTCCCCTCCGTACCGGCACCAGCGTGCTGTCTTTGTTCCTGTGTCAGTCTCATTCCACTCGGCCACCGACACCTACGACGAGGCTGGGACACAAAAGCGGCGACGAAGTTGGCACACAAAAGTGGCGACGAGGAGTGATAGACGAACCTTGGACCAGCCCGCTTGCAGCAGCCAGACAGCAGCAGTCGGAGCACGCAGAAATAGCTCCCGCCCACCTACCCTTAATATAAGAATTTTTGGGGAAAGATATTTTGTTACGTGTTTTGTGGACTTTTTTGTTGCAGAGCGTCCTCTTTCATATTGCATTTGTGTTTTGTTATAAGTTACTTGTATACGCGGCGCCTAATCGATCAGCATGGCCACTACCCCGAACCCAAACTTAATGGAAATTATTCAGTTACAGATGGCGCAAATCACTCAACTACTGCAGGCCGTGTCGCAGTTGACGGCACAGGCTGCTCTCCAACAACAACAGCCGTCACATCAGCAGCCCACACCGGCCGCTGCACAGCTTCCTACATTTCGCCAGTACAACGAAAGTGAGGAAGAATGGAGCGACTATTTCGCACAGTTTCAAGAACTCGTCACGGCTCATCAAATTACAGGTCAAAGAGTGAAGAATCTTTTCTTATCGATTGTGGGCCCCCAGACCTTCGTACTATTGCAAAAACTTTTCCCTCTCGCATCTCCTCGTGATGTAGACTTTGAACAAATTGTAGATGCACTGAATGCTCATTATGAGAGAAAAGTTCTTGTAGCCGCTGCACGATACCGATTTTTCAGACTTAAAAAATTGCCGCCGCAGTCACACCAAGAGTGGATTACGGAATTGAAGGGCTTAACCCGCCAATGTAAATTTACTTGCTCTTGTGGACTTTCGTATAGTGACGTGATGTTGAGGGATGCGATTACGCAGAACATTCAGGACCCCAGAATTAGGGCAGCAATTCTAAAACAGTCTGACCCCTCATTAGACAGTGTACTGCAGCTTATTGAAGCGCATGATACCTCTGACTTAGCAGATGTAGAAATGCAAAGCCACAGTGTTAATTCAGTGCGCCGCAACGGACGCTTTCCTAGCCGTAGTTCTCAGTATAGCACTAGTGATTCTCATTTTTCTACTGGCCGTGCTGCACAGACAGTGAACAGTAGACAGTGTAAGAGTGCGACACAAAGGTCGCCCCGTCGTATTAGAAACAATGATTTGAATAAAGGGCGCCAACGCTCATTTCAGAAAAATGTTCGTAAATCGTGCCCCCAGTGTGTGTCTCGCCACAAGCGTGCTCATTGCCCTAGTCGCAACGCGACCTGTTATCATTGTGGCAAATCAGGACATGTACAGTCTGTGTGTACGCAAATTAAAAACTCAAAGAACGGTACCGTTAGAAACAGTGCTTCGCAGAGTGCGAGAACAGTTCATTCTGTAAATGTTATACGGGCTGTGGAATTGAACAGTGCTTTCCTTGGATCTCAATTGCAAGAAAGTTCTTCTACGCCTATTGCAAAACTATGTATTGAGCCACGCCGCAAGCGCCGACGAGCGCGTAACTCTGTGCATCGGAAAAGGGTTCGGGACAAGCAAAATGACTATGAACAGTGCATTCCTGTAGTGAAAATGGTGCCTTCTGCAACTGCTCCTTGTAATATTGCCCAGTACTGTGTATCTAGTGACAGTGTTGTTAATCCGCTACGTGCCGAGTCTGCGCCGCTTACTTCACTATGCGGCCCGCGCAAGCGCAGTAAACTAACCGTAGCAGACGTTGCCCACATTCGCGCACCTGTCGAGCGCCGCAAGCAAAAACTGTTTGTGACTCTCTTCATAGAAAATAAGACGGTGCAATTTCAGCTTGATACTGGTTCCGCTGTTACATTAATAAATAAAGATACTTATGAACTTCTGGGTTCGCCAAAATTGTCGCCGTCACAGCAAGTGTTAACAGCTTATACAGGTCAAAATATTCCCGTGCTAGGAACGTGTAGCCTGCCCGCCTCTTTTCAAGGTGTAACAAAAACAGTTGCTTTTGTAGTTCTTCAGGCCAAATCGACACAGAACATTTTTGGACTAGATGCTTTTGACTTGTTTGGTTTATCAATTCAAAGGGATGTGCTTCAAATTTCGTCAGTAGTGCCTCAGGACAAAATCAATGCTTTATATGACAAATATAGTGACTTGTTTTCGCCGGAACTAGGTTGTGCAAAAGACTTCGTGGCACATGTAACTTTAAAAGAATCTGCAGTTCCAAAATTTCGTAAAGCTAGACCAGTGCCTATCACCTTGCGTGATACAGTTGCCGAAGAACTTAAACGTTGGCAAGATAGTGAGGTGATTTCTCCTGTTTCTGCGAGTCAGTGGGCCTCGCCTATAGTAATTATACCCAAGCCGTCAGGAAAACTTCGTGTCTGTGCGGACTTCAAATCAACAGCGAACAGTCAAACAATTGTAGACACTTTTCCCCTGCCCAGACCTGACGAACTAATGGACAAATTAGGACAGTCTCGTTTCTTTTCTAAGATTGATTTAGCAGAGGCATACTTACAGATTCCACTTGATGACGAATCAAAAAAGTTTTTCGTCATTAATACTCACATGGGACTTTTTCAATTTCAACGCCTACCCTTTAGCAGTTCTTCCGCTCCCGCTATTTTTCAGCGTTTTTTGGAACAGCTGACAGTTTCTGTACCGTGTTGCTCGAACTACTTAGATGATATTGTGGTATCCGGACGTACAGTTGAAGAACATTTATCAAACCTGGAGTGCCTTTTCAAAGTGTTGACTGCAGCAGGTCTACGTTGTAATAAAGCAAAGTGTTCGTTTTTTCAAACTGAAATAGAGTACCTAGGCCATGTGATTAATGCCCAAGGAATCCATCCTTTACAGTCACATCTTCGAGCAATCAAAGACTTGCCTCCTCCTAAGAATGTGCACGAATTGCAAGCAGTAATGGGAAAGCTTAACTACTATTTCAGGTTTATTCCCAATGCCTCTCAGATTGCAGCTCCACTGAATCACTTACGTAGGAAGAATGTTCCTTTTGTATGGTCTAAAGATTGTCAGGTTGCTTTTGACAAATTAAAGTCTGCACTACTCAGTGATGCATGTTTGATTCCCTTTGACCCACAGAAGCCTGTAGTGTTAGCAGTTGACGCCTCGTCGTACGGTCTGGGCGCAGTAATCTCACATCGCATTGGATCTCACGATCGTCCTATTGCCTTTGCATCCAAGCTACTGACGCCAACGCAACAGAATTACAGTCAGATAGAAAAGGAGGCCTTAGCAATCATTTACGGCGTCACAAAGTTTCATCATTATCTGTATGGCAGAAAATTCTATTTGTTGACAGACCACAAGCCTCTCACGTCGTTGTTCTCACCCACAAAGCCAATTCCGCCAAGAACGGCACAAAAGCTTCAGAGGGTCCTTGATATTGTCAAATTATCAGTATGAGATTTTGTACAGACCTACCACTAAACATGCCAACGCGGACACACTTTGCCGACTTCCGGTTGGCCAGGATGTATCATTTGATTCTTCAGAAATGGCATGTAGTCAGATAGACTCCAGAGATGCTTCCGCTGTCGCAGACTTTCCGTTGAGCTCTCGTCGGGTTGCAGAGGAAACAGCTGCGGATGCAGACTTAAGTGTGGTAGCACGTTTTGTTCGCTTTGGTTGGCCTGCCAGAGCCAAAGACATTGATCGGCCTCTGGTTCGACGTTATTTTGCACAACGTCATGCATTATCTTTAAGTCAGGGTGTACTGTTGTTGCATACCGACAACGACCAAGCAAGAGTGATTGTTCCTCGTTCCCTGCAACGAGAAGTGTTACGCCTCCTGCATCAAGGACATTGAGGCATTGTTAGGACAAAGCAACTGGCCAGACGTCATTGTACCTGGGTTGGTATGGACGCTCAGATAGAGAGCATGACATCACAGTGTACAGTTTGTGCGGAGCATCAGGCGGCTCCTCCACAGCGTTTCTCAGACTGGCCACGCCCCAAGG
Organism: Locusta migratoria; assembly: GCA_026315105.1. NCBI lineage: Eukaryota > Metazoa > Arthropoda > Insecta > Orthoptera > Acrididae > Locusta > Locusta migratoria. The sequence goes on along the minus strand of CM048748.1, from coordinate 443,019,756 downwards.
TTCCATGGCAACGTTTACATATTGACTTTGCCGGACCTTTCTGGAATACGCGCTGGTTAATCGTTGTAGACGCTTTCAGCAAGTTTCCTTTTGTGATTGCCATGAACTCAACGACGGCGTCTAGTACGATCAGTGCCTTAACATCAGTGTTTTGCATCGAAGGTTTGCCTGAAACTATCGTCAGTGACAATGGACCTCAGTTTGTTAGTGCGGAATTTCAACAGTTTTGTTGTGCGAATGGCATTCAGCATATCACCACCGCACCTTTTCACCCTCAGTCCAATGGTGAAGCAGAACGTTTCGTTCGAACATTCAAGTCTCACATGGAGAAGATGAAAGGTCAACACTCCAGGCAGCAAGCTCTTCAAATTTTCCTGTCTACGTATCGGTGCATGCCACGTGACGGCCCGTCTCCTGCCGAGCTGCTACACGGCCGCCGTCACCGCACTCTCCTTCATCTGCTGCAGCCTCCCACGGACCAAGTCGGTTCGTATGGCGCTACGCGTTTTCAGGTTTCCACGCCGGTGCTGTACAGGGTGTTTGCTGGCAACAAGAAGACATGGTTGCCGGGCACCATTCAGCGCGTGCTCGGTCGCAATATGTATGTTGTATGTTCTTCCACAGGGTCGGAGCTGCGGCGCCACGAAAACCAATTGCGCTTGCACAGGCCGCGCGATCCTGTCTCCGGTTTCTTGATTCCAGACCCAGTTCACCGCCAGGGAGCACAAACACATCGTTCGTCAACGGGTCCAGCGTCCCCGGACTACGAGATCGTCCCGATGGAGATCGACGCGACGCCGACGCTGTCGCCGCCGCAGATGACAGCGTCACCGAGAGGGACTCCGGGACCGTGCGTGCCGCCGCCGCCTGGGCCACGCACCTCAGAAGAAGATGACCTGCTCCTTCTGGGCGGGGGCGGGCGCCCTTCCACTGGTTTTCGCGGGTTTTCCAGCAGATCGCAAGGTGTACATCGGGGCGCGGACGGCGTCTCGATCTCAGCCTCAGCTACGACGCCCGTCCCACCAGTAACGCCCCCGCCCAGGCCCTCCTCCCAGTGCCGTCGCCGTGGCCCTCAGCCCTACGCCACGACGGCGCGGCGGTTTGGGGGGGGAGGGGTGTGGTGTCGCACAAGTCCAAAGTGCGCGCCACCTACTTTCGCCGCGCGCCGCCATGCATGCACGGCGCGGCGTTCTTATGACGACAGCCACGAGCGCCCTCTGCGGCAACTCCGCTCGTGGCCACCAGTGAACGACATCGGGCACTTCGGACTGAGATAGCAACGAGTTAGGACCTTCGTAATCAGATAGGCACCAGTGAAGACTTTGCTATTGTACAGGCACTAGGCAGGCCTCTAACAACTATGTATCAACATTCTGCAGTACTATGTAAAAGTTAAGTATTGTTACATTCTGTGCAATATTTATCTCTTTCTAATTTACTCTAGTGTTTATAGTTTCTGGCTGCTCCCCTCCGTACCGGCACCAGCGTGCTGTCTTTGTTCCTGTGTCGGTCTTATTCCACTCGGCCACCGACACCTACGACGAGGCTGGGACACAAAAGCGGCGTCGAAGTTGGGACACAAAAGAACTAACTTATACTAAAGACAACACAAACATCCATGCCCGAGGGAGAATTCGAACCTCCGACGCGAGAGGCCTCGCGATCCGTAACGTGGCGCTCCAGACCGCTCGGCTACTCCCGCGTGGCTATCATAATTAACAACAGCAGGTTTTCGGTTTGTACGGTGCCATCTTTCTGTCACTGCAGTGCTGCTGCTTGGAGCTATAGCGTCACTTCAGTGGCTGCTGACAGTGACGTATCATTGACGTCGATTTCTAGTGAAGTTCTGCAATATATACTTTTTTCCCTTTATTGTTATTTTCAAGCCCCTGATGGGGCAGGCTTCAGCTGGCAAGAGGTACACATACACAATGAAACGGTGAAAAAAAACAGGATAATGAAAGTTATAGAAACGGAGATGAATGTGAGATTTAATAAAATCACATAGATTAGCTGCTATAATCAATACACAACCAATCTGAAGTAGTAAGAATTTTATTACAACCTGTAATTAATCGAACCATAGTATAGGTAGGTTGACAGTGATCCGTCGAAAAAGGTGTTAATGTGTCTTGGCTTCTGGAGGACTCGTCAGTGCGTCGGTTGTCATCGGCGAAGACTGACTGCCGCTGGAGGTTGTTTTTTTCTTTGTTGTGTTTTATACCAGTACACTGGCAGGCTGGCAGCAGCACTATAGGCTGCTCTTCAGCCGAGAGTAATAAAAGACATATATGAGTTGAGAATTAAAGAAACATAATAGGAGATAAAACAACGGAGATACAATGGCAAGGCGACATTTTGGAGTACATTACAACAGACAGATGATTAAAACCACATTTAGTTAGTTAAAAATGATGAGCCACGGTGATCTGAAAAAACTCTGTAGGACGACAATAACACAGGACGGCGAGTACACGGAGACACTAATTAAAACACACGGTGCGACACTTGTCTGTTTGCAGTGGACGCAGTTAAAATATACACTTCACTGGAGCACAGCACACAACACTTGAGGTAGCACTGTTACAACTGTCGTCGGTTCAGGACCCCGAGAAGGGGGGGGGGGGGGGTGGAAGGGAAGCGCGGGGGAGAGGGAAAACGGCGGGGAAGGAGGCGGTAGGGAAGAGCCGTAGGGACTCCAGGGCGGAAAGGGGGTAGCCAAGAGGGGTAGGGGAAGGGGAGGGGGAGAGGGGGCTCTACATCTACGGGGGCGGATCAGAGCTGGTAGGATGGGTATATGTCAGGACGGAGGACGTCATCAGGGAGTGGGAGGCGGCGGAAATTACCCTGGGAGAGGACATGGAGGGTGTGGAGATGAAGGGAAGGAGGTATAATGCGGTAGAGGCAGAGGCCCAGGGTTGGAGAGGATGGGGTGGACCAGGGGTTAGCGGGAGTCTATTTTACAGGTGGTATAGAGGATACGGATATGCTGGAGGTATTCAAGGAGGTGGGGAAACGGGATCAGGTCATACAGGATCCGCGTGGGGGAAGGGAGCCGGATGAAGTAGGTGAGGCAGATGGCGTGGCGCTCAAGGACTTGAAGGGTTTTGTAATAGGATGTGGGAGCGGAAATCCAGGCGGGATGGAAGCTGCAAAGGACAGGACGCATGAGGGAGGATGGTGGAGGGGCTGAGACCCCACGTTCAGCCGGTGAGGAGTTTTAGGAGGTTAAGGCGGGAGAGGGGTTTCTGTCGGACAGTGCGGAGGTGGGGAGTCCAGGAAAGGTTACGGTCGAGGGTTAGGCCAAGATACTTAAGGGTGGTGGTGTGGCGGGTAGGGCGGTTGTGGAGGGTAAGGTAGAAATCATGGAGACGGAAGGAGGGGGTGGTACGACCTATAATAATTGCCCAGGATTTGTCAGGATTGACGGAGAGTTGCCACCGGATACACCATGAGGTGAACTCGGTGAGGTGGGACTGGAGCAAAAACTGGGAACGGGCAAGGGAGGGGGCGAGAGCTAGGAAGGCGGTGTCGTCAGCATATTGTAGGAGGCTTGGGTTAGGGCATGTCAGCAGTGTAGATGAGATAAAGGAGAGGAGAGAGGATGGAGCCTTGGGCACCAACAGAGAAGGAGGGTCGGAAGCCACATTGGGAAAGGGGGAGGAACTGGTGGTTGTGGAGGTGCTGATGGATATGACAGGAGAGGATGGTTTCCAGGACCTTGCTGAATACGGAGGTAAAACTGATGGGACGGTAGGATGAGGTCAGGGATGGAGGCTTGTCAGGTTTTAGGAACATGAGAATATGGGAGGTCTTCCACAGGTCGGGGTAAAAGCCAGTGAAAAGTATGAGGTTGTATAATGTGGCAAGAGCTTTGTGCTGATGGATATGAAGGGAGAGGATGGTTTCCAGGACCTTGCTGAATACGGAGGTAAGAGTGATGGGATGGTAGGATGAGGTCAGGGATGTGGGCTTGTCAGGTTTTAGGAACATGAGAATACAGGACGTCTTCCACATGTCGGGGTAAAAGCCAGTGAAAAGGATGACTTTGTATAAGGTAACAAGAGCTTCGTGGAAGGAGGGGGGGCAGGCTCGGAGGTGGCGGTAGGTCAGCCGGTCGTGACTGGGGGCAGTGTTGCATTTAGTGCGAAGAGTGTCAATTATGTCATGGGCGGTAATGGGTGTGTTCAGTTCTGAGGAGGGGATGTGGTCCAAGTACTGGAAGCCAGGGGCGAGCGGAGGAGTGGAGGTATCGGATCGCTCATGGACGTCTGGGAAGAGAGAGTAGTCAAAGAGAAGATCATCAGGAATGGAAAAGACTTCGGAGAGGTAGGAGGCAAAGTGTTCTGCCTTACTGGCGTTGTCAGGAGAAGGACGGTCATCATGGAGAAGCGGGTAGTGGGAGGAGGAGTGATCGCCAGTAAGGCGGCAGAAGGCATGCCAGTACTTGGAGGATTTGACAGGGAGCGTTGAATTTAGACCGGTGCATGTCTGGCGCCAGTCACGGCGTTTTTTCGCGGACAAGAGATTTCGGATGTGGCATTGGAGTTGTCGGTGGCGTTGGAGTGTGTCCCGGTCATGGGTCCAGAGGAAGGAGCGGTACAGACGACGGTATTCGCAAAGGAGAAGGACGGCCTGTGGAGGAAGGGTAGGACGGTGAGTATAAATCGCCCGGGTGGGGATGTGGGCATGGACCGCGTCAGCAACGGTCTGCTGGAGGAAGGAGGAGGCATGATCAATATCGGCGGGAGTGCGGAGGGGAAGTGGGTGGCTTGCGACCGAGGTGTCAATGGAGCGACGGTAGGCATCCCAGTTGGCACGGGAATAGTCAGACATTACATTGACTTATAGATTTTATCTAAGATGACCACAGTAATTTTTACACTTTTACTTATACTGACTCCTGTTTATCTCAGTTGGATGTATTTTATTTGATGCATTTTACCATTCTGTTTTAACACCTTTTTATCCATGAAGATGGTCTATGACCGAAACCTGTAGATGGTTTAAAAAAATGCATTTTATGAAATATATTACGGCTGTTGACACTCTCGTCACCAAAGCATTCATTACAAATTACCTCGTACAAAACAATAGACCGGTCTATGGATTCTGAACTATAGGTGTCATATAAAACACAACTAGCTATATATGTTCTCATTCGGAGGAGGAAGTCGGTGAAAGCAATTTCTTAATTAGATCTCGTCGCCCAGAAACTCATTCACCAAAGAAGACGAAACCAAGTGGGAGAAAATAGTACGGGGGATATTGTCTGGTTCACTGACAGGTCAAAATCGGACCAAGATGTTGGGGCCGGGGTATATGGGGTGCAGCCAATACTGGAGGGCGTCATCTCTCTAGGAAAACTGACCTCAGTATTCCAGGCCGAAATCACTGCCATCAGGGCGTGTGTGGAGGAGAATTTGCGTAGGTGCTACAAAGATCGTAGCATCTATATCTATTCAGACAGCCAGGCAGCCCTGAGATCACTGGCAGCTCCTGCAACAAGGTCTAAAATTGTTGCAGAATGTCACAGGGTTCTGTTGGAGCTAGGGGAAAGCAATAGAATAAACCTATAGTGGGTCCCTGGCCACTTGGGGATCAGTGCCAACGAACATGCCGACAGATTAGCCAGGATGGTGGCAGAGACTCCATGTATTGGACCGGAACCTGTCCTGACAATCACCAAGGCAATGATCAAATTGAAGCTACGTAACTGGCTCAGAAGACAGCACGTAGAATATTGGACCAAAGTCCATCAACAAAAACATGGCAAGGTAATGATGCCAAAGCCATGTTTTAAAAGAAGCTCTGCAATCCTAGGCCTGAACAGGAGAGAGATTAGACTCATGGTTGGATTGCTGACAGGCCATGGGAATTTCAAAAAACACCTACATACAATGAGAATAACTGAAGAGGACCCTAAATGTAGGATCTGTGATGACGGTTATGAAACTGCATCACATCTAATCTTCGAATGCATTGCATTGGAGAATAAAAGGCACAGAATATTTGGGACAACCAGACTCGAAGAAATTGTGTCTAATAAAGAACTGGTAAAGAGACTCCTTGCACTGTTCAAGGCCATTGGTTGGCTTTACTAGATATACAGGGAACGATACCGCACAATAAACTTAGTTTCGGTGCGGGAAGTGGCGGGTTGGACCAAGACTGTTTTGGCTTCCCTGGAAAAATCAAATAAATCAAATCAAACCCACTAAACTACTGGCCTATTTCATTGACATAAATTTGCAGCAGGGTTTTGGAACATATATATACTGTATTCGAATATTATGAATTACCTCGAACAGAATGATCTACTGACCCAAGGTAAACACGGATTTAGAAAATATCGTTCATGCGAAACACAACTAGCTCTTAATTCACACGAAGTGATGGGCGCTATCGACAAGGGCTCGCAAATCGATTCCGTATTTCTTGATTTCCAGAAGGCTTTCGACATCGTACCTCACAAACGGCTTTTAATCAAATTGCGTGGTTATGGTATATCGCCCCAAATTTGCGATTGGATAGGGGATTTCCTGTCAGAGAAGACACAGTTCGTAGTAATCGATGGTAAGGCATCGACTAAAACAGAAGTGATATCGGGCGTTCCACAGGGTAGTGTTATTGGGCCTCTGCTGTTCCTTATTTACATAAACGATTTAGGGGAAAATGTAAGTAGCCCTCTTACATTGTTTGCAGATGTCGCCGGCATTTACCAAAAATTCAAATGTTTTTATAGCTTACGGCACTTAACTACGGGGTCATCAGTCCCTAAACTTACAAACTACTTATGAATTAACTAAGACTAAGGACGGCACAAATATCCATGCCCCAGGGGGGATTCGAACCCCCGACAGTAGTGGCCGTGCAGACCGTGACTGGAGCGCCTCAGTCCCCTCGGCCAAAGCGGCCGGCCGTCATTTACCGTCTATTAAAATCATCTGAAGATCAAAACTAACTACAGTATGGTGTAAAAATTGGCAATTGACTCTAAATAATGAGAAGTGTGAAGTTGTCCACATAAGCACGAAATCTTCTTAACAAGATAAAGTAATCTAAAGTGAAGGCCGTAAACTTCACAAAATACCTAGGAATTACTATTACTTCAGACTTAAATTGGAAAGAACACGTAGGTAATGTCGTGGGAAAGGCGAACCAGAGACTGCGTTTTATTGGCAGAACTCTTAAAAGATGCAACAGAACTACAAAAGAAACTGCATACACTACGCTTTACGTCCATTTTTGGAGTATTGGGGCCCAGCGTGGGATCCTTATCAGGTGGGTTTGACGGAGGACATCGACAGTGTCCAGAGAAGGGCAGCTCGTTTCGTATTGTCACGATACAGGGGAGTCAGCGTTACGGAAATGATTTGGGATGGGAATCATTACAACAACGACGCTTATCGATGCGGCGTGGGCTACTTACAAAACTCCAATCGCCAATATTCTCCTCCAAATGCGAAAATATTTTGTTCAGTCCGACTTACACAGGTAGAAATGATCATCAGAATAAAATACGAGAAATCAGAGCTCGAACGGAGAAATTCAGGCGTTCTTTCTTCCCGCGCGCTATTCGAGAATGGAATGGGAGATAAAAAGAATAATTTCGATGAACCCTCAGCCAGGCACTTAAAAGTGATTTGCAGAGTATCCCATGTAGATATAGAAGTACACCATTAAACCCATTTAGCTCTAAGTGCCACAATTGTCAGAGGAGAAGACCAGTTGGGCAGGTAGAGAGCGGTGTCTGTGTAGTGTGGAGGCCAAGCAGCTCGGGGCCAGTGCAGGCTGTAGTGCCGATGAGTTTGTTTGCGCTGTCCAAAGTTTCAGCTACGGACCTTCCCACTGTAGTCTCCTATATTTAGTTAATATTACAAAAACAATCTTGATCGCAAAAATTAACAGTTTCTATTTACCGGTTCGATCAATTGGTTGTAATAACCTTTCGTTTGCAAATACCATTGATTAAATCTCACCTGCTGATTACATTCGTTATGCATTTTTTTAACACACGGCTTTTTATATTATCCCTTTCTTATTATACTTCTTAATTCTAGTTATATATTTTTATTGTCAGACTATGTATTAATTTATACATTACTCAGAACCTACTCTTTGTAAGCCTTTTCCCATTGGCTGTTGCTGACTTGGCGCCAAAATCATACACTATTTAACCAGAGGCCTTGTGGCCACTAGTCAACAGTTACCTGCTGGCAGGAGAACAGCCCAGGACAGCCCAGCACAGCCGAGTTATTATTCCGAAGATGACCTACATCAGGTCGAAACCGGTAAATAGAAACTGTTAACTTTTGCGATCAAGACTTTTTTTTTTTGGTAATATTAATAGATCGCTGTCTTTCTCTTCTGACAATGTTGTCAAAATTAACCAATATTTACAGTTGAACAATTGATTTCGTTGTTCTTGTCTTGAGTGAAATTTTCGTCTTTCCACATTGCAGGTCTCATCTATTCCCCCCCCCCCCCCCTCACCCGCGCTTTATTACTTGTACTCTGCACGATGTATGTTATACTTGTGTATTGTGTTGGTGATTTTTACTCTGTTGTTTCTAGTTTATTTATTGTAATGGTGTCAACTATTTTTTACTCTCTGCTGGCCATCGGAAAACAACACTAAGAAAGACGGCAGATATGACAACCAATTAGAGTAAGTGTACCACTGATCGGCACTGTCTGAGTAACCGGCATTTTAGCGATTAAATGTCTTAGGTAAATGTACAACTGCATAATTTTCTCTTCTATCGGATTTTTATTGAAGCATCAGTACATATTGTGCATCCAAAGTCTGTTCAGCGCGCCAATGTCGAATTCGTTTCATTACACTGTTTATTGATGTTGGTGTCTTTGATTAGCGTGAATGTTAAGAATATGACTTCACTTTTCTTTCACAATGTAAGTAACGTGGATTTTAATGTTTTATTTTGAAAAACAATACGCTACATGAGTCAGAATACTCAAATCACATTGCATTGTTGGTCAGTGTAGGATATTGGTCCTAAGAAAATCACCCCAGTAATTAGTGGCACTAAGTCTTACGGGAAGAGTTACCTTTTCCTTTAATATTTCCCTCCCATCACAACCTTTCGTATTAAATATATAAAAAAAATACTATTACAACATTTGAACTAGTAATCGGGAGGGACAATCTTCCTATAGTTTCTGTTTAAAAACCTCATAAAAGAGATGCCGTAGACTGACACATCATTGTGCCAATCAGTCGACAATGAATTCAAATTTGTCTTGCAGATGGCTCCAAGACTACTTCGTCGTTACGGAGTACGAGGAACGTCTTGGAAGGGTAGTCGTGGCTTGCGGTTCTTTGAAAATCGTCTATACTGCAAAAAACTTTATCTTGTTTGGAAAATCTTTTTCCACTTTTTGAGGGGATTGAAGGAGGAAACTGTAAACAACAGCTGGCGAAGTAGGTAAATAAAACCGTTGAAATGTAATTACACTTATTTTGAAGCAATCATTGTCAACATTCCAGTTAAAAGTTTACAGTCAACTGACAGTCTGAATACATCATAATGTACATCTACATCTACATTCATACTCCGCAATTCACTGTAAGATGCGTGGCGGTGGGTACACTGTACCACTATTAGGAATTTCCTTTCTATTGCACTCCCAAATGGAACGAGGAAGAAAAGAATGCCTATATGCCTCCGTACGAGCCCTAATTTCTCTTATCTTGTCTTTGTGATCTTCACGCGAAATGTAAGTAGGCGGCAGCAAGATCGTACTACACTCAGCTTCAGATTCCGGTCCTATAAATTTACTCAACAGAAATTCACGAAAAGAACGTCGTCTTTCTTCCAGCGATCCCCAATTGAGTTGCCGGAGCATTTCCGTGACACTCGCGCATTGGTCGAACCTACCGGTAACAAATCTAGCTGCTCGCCTCTGAACCCCGTCTACGTCTTCCTTTAAACTAATCTGCTGCGGGTCCCAAGCACGTGAGAAATACTCAAGACGTGGTCGTAGAATCGTTTTATATGCGGTCTCCTTTACAGGTGAAGTAAATCTTCCCAAAATTCTCTCAATAAACCGAAGTCGACTGTCCGCCTTACTCACAACTGTCCTTAGATGTTCGTTCCATTTCATATCGCTCTGAAATGTTACGCCTAGATATTTGAATGACGCGACAGCATCAAGAAGCTCACTACTAATGCTGTATTCGAACAGTCACAAATCTGTGAACGTATTCCATAAGCTCGTATCTTCGTAAGCAGTCTGCAGTGTGGCACCGCGTCGAAGTCGAGAAAAACACAATCCGCTTGTTGCCCTCATCCATGACTCGCAAGATGTCATATGAGAAAAGGGCAAGCTGAGTTTCATATGAAAGATGTTTCCTAAACCCGTGCTGATTCATGGAAAGAAGCTTTTCCGTTTCAAGGAAATTTACTATATTCGAACTGAGAATATCTCTAAAATTCTACATGAAACTGATGTCAACGATATTGGCCTGTAATTCTGTGGGTCAGTTCTCTTTCCTTTCTTATAAACGGGAGTCACCTGCGCTTTTTTCCAATCACTAGGAACTTTGCGCTGAATTAAAGATTCGTGATAAATGCAAGCTAAGTAGGGGGCCAACGCCGCAGAATAGTCTTTCTAAAACCGAACTGGTATTCCATCCGGACCAGCAGACTTTATTTAGCTCTCTCAGCTGCTTATCTGCACCGGAAATACCTACTGCTATGTCCCCCATTTCGGAATTAGTACGTTGATCAAACGATGGTACATTTGTGCGGTCCTCCTGCGTGAAAGATGTCTTAAAGGTTAAATTTAGAACTTCAGCTTTCCGTTTGCTTTCTTCTATTACTGCCCCGGAATGATCAACGAGTGACTGGACAGTGGGCTTTGACTGTTAAAGAATTACCTCGACATATACCCAATTTAGAAAATGTTCGAATGTTTGTAAATCTAGAGAACTTAACTAAGTTGGTCACTAGTTCCCAGGCTTACAAACTATTTAGACTAACTTAAAGTAACTTATGCTAACGACAGCAGAAACACCCATGTCCGAGGGAGGGCTCGAACCCCCGACGGCGAACGACCGCGTGCACCGCAGCTGGGCTCCTTAGTGCGCATGGCTATTCTGCCACGGCTCCGATTTAGAGATAGGATTAGTTGAATAATCGGGTAAGCCCATCACTGAGTGTCTAGACAACATCGAGTGGCAAAAAAGTGCTTCCTTGCAAAGTTTAATTCTATTGTTGGATGTATCGATTCCTCCGTATCAGATCATGGATAATCTCACTGTTAGATAACAACGTATGTAAATGGATTTACACCACTTTCTGGAACCCATAATTATGGGATTGCGGTAGCTGTAGCCTCTACAATTAAGTTATTGAAAATCAACTGATTGATACTTGCCAGGTGGACAGTATGAAAGACGGTACATACACAAATCAGAAGAGGTTAAACGAAACATTGAATAAATGCACGACCATTAATTTCAAGGATTTGGTTTCCAAAAACTAGTCGTCATTACCTTCCAGTACTGATGTGTTTTCATCTTCTTTTAAAAACGTACTGTTGAGGTCAAAATATCAGTCAGAAGAAGAGAAAGAAGGGAAAAAAATCCAGCAATGGCAATATCTGCACAGTGGATGAGATATTACCAAAAGAGGGAAGAAGAAAAAATCCAAAAACAGCTCGAGTTAGAGGAACTTAGAAAGAAAAGATAATGAACAAAGCCTAAAAGGAAGAACAATGAAAAGAACTTGCCCTAAAATTGCAGTTCGTAAAAGAATGACGAGGGAGGAAGCAATCAGGCCGCGGTGGAGTAGCCGAGCGGTCTAAAGCGTCTCGCTGCGGAGCGCGCGGTTGCTCGCCGTGGAGGTTCGAGTCCTCCCTGGGGCATGGGTGAGTGTGTTTGTCCTTAGGTTAGTGTACCTAGGTGGTTTGTAAGCTACGGACTGATGACCACGCAGTTTGGTCCGATAGATTTACAGACATTTGAACATTTGTTTTTGGAAGCAATCAGGTAACGAAATTCGTAAGACCAGTCCCGGATATAATGGGGGAGGGGGGGGGTGGAAGGGGGGATTGACGAAGTGTCTGTCCTGGTCGGGACTTGCTGAGGGCTGCCAAATTATCTCCAAGAAACCGGAGTGATGTATCTCGGACGGCCAGTACAGCTGCTCACCTGCATGGTATGGACAGTATGAGCCTCATACTATGAGATTATCAATCAGCTCTTGAGCGATATTTGGCCATTCTTCCAGGACTGCAATGCCAGCTCTGCAACCGTCGTGGGAGGTGCTGGTGTGGCTGCAGTGGGTCTGACAAGTGCATCCCAGACATGCTCAATCGGGTCAAAGTCCGACGAACAAGCTGGCCATTCCATTAGTTCAATTCCCTCAGCTCCAAGCATGTTGTTCACCAGTCGAACTCTGTGGGGACGAGAGTAATCGTCAACCAGAAGGAACCCATCTCCTATGGGACCAGCGTAGGGCACAACAAAAGATCGAAGGATAACGTCTATATACCTCTGCGCAGTCAAAGAGCCATTATGTATGACATACAGGTCCGCCAACACTGACTCCTGTCCACACCATTTATCCACCACCATTATATGCTACTTATTCTGCACGTGAACAGGACTGTTCCGAGTTCCACGTTCTCTCCGGATGAGGGAACGACGATTCGCCAGTTGAATACGAAATATCGACTCACCTGTGAACAGAACCCGGCGTCAGTCGTTACGACTCCAATCCTGATGTTCCTCCGCCCAGTTTCTGCGGGATAAAAGGAGTCGTGGTTTTAATGGGACACTCATTATAAGGCGTCCGTGAGTAGTGGCCACATTCCCGAAGCGGTTTACGGGCTGCTTGTGTTGATCTAGCGCGTCCTGTAGCTGCCTGGATGCTGCGTTGCACCTGCCTCCTGTCTCAGCCGGCTTTTAATCTGAGATAATGGTCATCTCTTACTGATGTTACACGTGGACGACCTTCCCTTCTTTTAACTATTCCTGTAATGGAAATCGCGTCCACGTCCTGGATATTACACTTTGGGACACTCCAGTAGCTGTCCCGCTTCCAACCTTCCTATGTCTCCCCATGCCATAGCTTCAGATAAGCTACGTTGTTGTTGCATTGCACTACTAGTTCAGTACACTATTTGAACCCAACTGCTTGCGTAATTCGTTTGGTAGAGTAATGACAAGTTATCACCAACGCCTCCGCATTAACTTTCTGTTATTGCCACTATCCCGGTTGTCGTGATGTTGTTGTCTCACTGCCGTGGAACCGAAAGAAAGAGGTCGGATCATTGTAGTTCTTTCTGCCGATGACAATACTTCAGAACCTATATATCTCAACTGATCCCCTATTTGTTTTGACCAGTGTACAACTAATATTGCAATATTAATGTTTAATATGATTCTACTTAAGCTGCCGCTGCTAGCTGTACACGTACCCCATCCAGTGCTCACTTCTCCAGTGCTGACGTACACCAGGCGACGACTCTAACGGGCATCAAGGAAATGAGGAAATGACTCGCGTAATGAGCGATAGTGGGCCGCAGTCCCCTCGGCCACCTTGGCCGGCAGTGTCTCGCTAAGCAGTCCATGCAGTCGTGGTGATCGCTCTGCCCCTATGGCGTAGAGGTCAGAGCAAGCGGGAAACCTGGGATCGAATTCCAATAGGTCAGAAAGTTTCAACATTCACCGGAAGCTAATGTAAATCTAAAGAGAAAAGTTCATATAAGCAACTTTTTTCATTAGGCTTACTTGTAGAATAACATATTAAAATATTTGCATATCTTCGTGAATCAAAGCTAACAGCAGTCAAAATAACACCTTCTGTGCGGATGTACAAATTCACCCGACAGTTAGGCGTAGAGAGGAAGGAATGGGAAGGCGGCAGTATAGTCGTTCTGTACTGTGCGATATCTTGAGATTTTTGGCAGGACGGGGAGCGTGTCTTGGATAGCCCACATGGTTAACGCGACCCCTGTCCTAAAGCGGGAAATCCTGATTCGATTCCCAGTACTGCCAAATTTTTCAACTTAACCATTACATACATTTCAATGTCCTATAACAGTCGGAATATTTGAATATTTCGAATTAGTAAATTCTACATATGATTGACAAACGAAGGAGGACATACAAGCAGAGTAGCACAGGCGAAGAACATAATCTATATAAATAAAAATGAATGTCTCTCTGTATGTCCTCTACGTAATCCTAAACCATTCATTCGATTGCAATGAAACTTTGGTGAAACGTTCACCGTACGCTCTCGAAGGTTTCTGACCCAAAAACAAAAGAACACGACACACAGCTCAGGAGATATGACGTCATTAATAATGACAGGCCACCGCGTGAGAATACCCAGATTTATGCCTGAATTATTGGAAAATGGGAGTTGTTAGGGACCTGGGACCAAGTTTGCATGTAATTTATGATATTCGTGAACCCTTTTGTAAATGATCCCATCCCCTCCCCCACCCCCACAAAATGATGAAACGAAAAGAAGTCTACCACTTACAACAGTTTCGTTGTAGATGCCGTATAACTGTCGCATCAGGAATGACCTTGTGTCAAATAAAGTTAGCATTACAGATTTGCATGTTACTATTTATTTTTGTCTGCAAGTCTCCCTTAATTCTCTTGATCCAAAATTAAGTAATCTGTTTTCTTAATCTCTATCTATATCAATGCGAAAGGACATTCACTCACTGACTAAACACAAAATCTCTACTTCACCTATTACGATGAAATTTGGCAGGAATGTAGCATATAGGTAGAAAACGTCGGCTATGAAAGAATTTTGTGGTAGGTTCTTGTTGGAGCATACTTCTCCTACAGACTCACGAAATCTACAGTTTCATTCCGATCTTCACGAAATTTCGCACGCTTGACCTTTAAAACAAGAGGAAGGTCACCGTCTACCTTAATTTTCATACGGTGCATGGGGGAGGGTACTTTGCAATATAAAAATGGATACCTAAATACCTTGGTCGTGCCATAGCTTGAGAACGGCTCGACCGATTTCACAGATCCCTTTTTTGTTGTTTTCGTTAATCTCAGAACAAGGACTGTATGAAATAAAAATGGAATATTTGAGAAAACCAAGTGCCTTTTTTAGTGTGACCCTTCATTTCTATTACATAGAAATCTATAGTGTTTCTCCGATGTTGATGACATTTTGCACTTCTGTATAAAATTTCGTTCGGTGCATGGTAGAGGGTACTTAACTTACGGAACTTTATAAAACGCATATTTTCGCACCCGTGACCTTTAAACCAAGAGGAACATCACTGAGTACATAAATGTTTGTGTGGTACATGACAGAGGGTACCTTGTAGAAAAGATTGTCGAGAGAGGGAAAGATGGAAACGAAGAGAGAGATGGGAGAGAAAAAGAGGTGAATGCAGAGATAGGGGGGAAGGGAAGGTGGACTACGAGTGTGTAGGATAAATAAACATTTGGGCAACGCCGGGTTTACAGTTAGTGTTAAATAAAATAACTATTCTACTTGCAAACATAGACTTTAATCTGAGGATGAAATGTTAATGGTATACAGTATGTTTGACAAACAGATTATATGGAAATGAATCATACAGTGTGGGAAATACAAAGAAAGAGAACGATTCCTTTATACAGTAGTTTTGCTGCACCTTTTAGTAATGTAAGTGGAGTCAAGAAATTCGGCGAGAACAGCAGCAGTTTGTGAAGCTACGAGTAAAAGAAGGGACAAGACAATACGAGAAGTGATAAGGCGTGGACAAATAATTTGAATTGCACTAGCGAAATCCGCTGGTCTCAGTCCCTCAAGCAATTGTCGGTGTTGGGTTTAAGCTGTTTCATATTAACACAGGAAATGGTGTGTTGGTAGGCACCTTCAGACTCATTGCAAAAGCCACTAATTCACTGACTGCACAAAACTTTCATTAGTCGTTATATTATACATCATATGTGCTTATCTTAACGTTTGTCACCTGATATTTTGCATTGACGTGCAATATCTGCCTAGATCTGAAATTTCTGAGCAACTAATAAGCAATGGGATTTCATTAAGCTACAACGAGTGTAGTACATCGCTCCATATTGAATAATACTTTCTGGTTTGAATAAGGTTCATACCTTTACAGAACCGAAAGCACGCGTAGAGATTTGAGTACAGTAAAATCATTTAACCATCACATTCACAGTAACTAGCTAATGTTCAAATGTTTGTAGAACTTATGGGACTTAACTACGGGGTCATCAGTCCCTAAGCTTACAAACTACTTATGAACCAGCTAAAACTAAGGACGACACAAATATCCATGCCCGAGGGGGGATTCGAATCCCCGACCGTAGTGGCCGTGCAGACCGTGACTGGAGCGCCTCTCCCCTCGGCCACCGCGGCCGGCAACTAGCTCCTACGTTTCGCGAAGTAAAGCACTATTAAAAGTCTCTCAGCGAACGGAGTACTCTTGCTAATGAAATGTCGTCATGTTAATGTTAGCATTTTCTGAAAGAGGGATAGTATGGAAGAGCCGACGTTGTGTCTCCCTGTTCGCATCACTGTCACATCTTAATGAAGCAAGTGCCTTCTGATTTGACGGAGTTAGATGAAATATGAACACTTCCATAGTCAAACTTCCATGTTGCTTCAGCGCTGAGAAGTATTGTTCCCTACTTTCAAAAAGCAGAGTAAATGTTAGCAGTCTTTAGCTAATGAACGCGCTAATGAACACCAGGTGCAATTTGCAAATCTCTGGAGAACAAAAACTGTTGCAGGTGGATCAGACGAAAGTATTCGGACGCAAAAACTCGCTGTTCCGCCGTTCCTTAACGACCCGTCGAGGTGAATCATTAGCGAGAGAGCGCGCGGTCTCGTTCAGACTGCACGAAGTTTCGCGAAGAACGCAATACTGTGATGATTAACGAGCCGTAGCTTCATTAAGTCGGAGCTCTCGGCCCGAGACAAGAGTGCCTTCGTAAAGATAAGAGCGGCCGAGTTCAGCACTCACGTTGATAATAAGCTGCCTGCCGCCAGTCACTTGCTGCTCGCCAATTTGATGCTCTGTACCGGCTTCAGACCCTTCTCCATCTTAAAGTACAATAACTCACAGGAAAGTTTCAATGTATTGTTGTTTTTGTTGTTGTTATGGTCTTAATTCCGGAGACTGGTTTGATTCAGATACCCACCCTACTCTCTTCTGAGCAAGCCTCTTCATCTCCTCATAAGAACGGAAAACCACATACATTTGAATCGGTATTCGTCTCTTGGTCTCCCTTTACGATTTTATATATCACGCACTTCCCTCCAATGCTAAAATCACGATTCCTTGCAACGGTCAACTTGTATACAGGGTGTTTCACTAAGTGTGTTTGCCTCTGTGACTTATAAGATAATAGGTGACGGGAAATTTGAATGCGGCAGGTCAACAGAAGAAATGTTTACACTTTCTGCGGAGCTATGAACATAGTTTATTGTATCATTTTCCAAAGAGTTACAGCACAAAGATATAAATTTTTAAATGGAACAATAGCTTTTTCTATCATGCATTGGTTCGTTGAAACCAGCTACGTCCAAATCAATTTAAACTACATTCCTATCAATGTTAGTTTGGGAACTACAACCCTTCAAAGTTTCAGGGGCAGATACCACACGCTGTACATAATACATGGCTGTGTGGTGGGTGATGGATGTTATGGCGGTGGGAAGTTGATTTACATGAGATGTTCAAATGTGTGTCCATGTTCCTCAATGTATAATGCAATGCGCCGTCGAAAGGATCTGCGGACGAGATGTAACATCGCCGGTGTGACGGAGCGACATGCGTCATCGATGCGCCGTTTTAGATCATCTGGGGATGTGGGTTCAGTGACATAAATACGATCCTTTATATATCCCCACAAAAAGGAATCTACTGGTGTTAAATTGGCGACCTTGCGGGCCATGAATGAGGACCATGGCGCGCCAACCATCTTCCTTCAAACCTGTTGTTTAGTTCTTCCACAACAGCACGCGTAGAATAGGCTGAGTGACCATCGTGCTGCATCCACATATCTACTCATGCATTGGATTCGTTGAAACCAACTGCGTCCAAATCAATTTAAACTACATTCCTATCACTGTTAGTTTGGGAGCTACAACCCTTCAAAGTTTAGGGGGCGGAGGATACGACAGCGTAGCTGACTGGCTGGTGGTCATGAGACAGTGGGCCGTGCCCCAGGGGATAGCCACTCAGCCAGTTACCTACGCTATCGCAGCCTCCGCCCCCGGAACTTTGAAGGGTTGTAGCTCCCAAACTAGCAGTGATAGGAATGTAGTTTAAATTGATTTGGACGCAGCTGGTTTAAACGAATCCAATACACGATAGAAAAAGCTATTGTTCTATTTTAAAAATTATATCTTTGTGGTGCAACTCTTTGGAAAATGATACAATAAACTTTGTTCATAGCTCCGCAGAAAGTGTAACATTTCTTGTGTTGACCTACCGCACTAAAATTTCCCGTCACCTATTATTTTATAAGTTACAGAGGCAAACACACTTAGTGAAACACTCTTTATATGTATGTGACGGGGGACGCGGCTACTTAATTTGTGTGTGTGCGTGTATTTCCTTCAGTACTAACAGGGGTCAACAAAAATGAAAGATCGTATCGGGCTACTAAAATTATGGATCTGACTGCAATACTACTAGGAGAGCAACTTGACAATTAGTGCGCAACGTAATGCTGATCTTCGTTAAGGCAACTTTGAGCACGTCGAAATAGTCACTTTACGAGAACAATAAAGGAATGTACTGTGTTGTACTTGTTGGCCCAGTCTTAGTATTACTATACAATCAGTCTGCAAGAAATATTATTTTGTCTTAAAAAGGGAAGTGATACCTCGCTTCACACCAACATACATTCTTCACTTCATATCGTTCATGTCACCCACTTACTACAATGTACTTAATTACCATTAACTAACAGTCACTTAAAGCGTCAAGAATAATCACAAACAAAATTAAACCAATCAAACTGAATAAATCTAAATTAAAGAAAATTAGAAAATTAGCAATCAGCAAATTCGACACAAGTAACAGAAACGATAAAAATGAAGAGTGCATATTATTGCGAAGTCCTACAATGAGGCAGTTTCTAAAGCAGGGATGCAGCCCTACCCTCAGGAAAGGATTAATTATGAAAAATTTAAAAGTGAAAAAGTGAATGGGAACTGCTTTTTTTATTATTACGTTTGGTTAATGCCCTATCAATGTTATTACAATAATTACAGTGACGAGCCACGAATTGATCAAGGTTGTGCATAGGTTCCTACTGAATGTAAAGTGATATAAAATAAAATAAAATGAGCGATCTTGCGCAATGCGAAAAAAATTTAAAGTAAATTACCAAAAAATAGCAGCATGATGAAGAACTCCGGGCTGTGTCCACCGCGAGCTCCAGTGCAACCGTCACACACCACTACTACTCTCCGACTCCCTCCACAGAGCCAACCCCACCTACCGGCCGCCAAAGATAAGCCTTGCGGACCAAACAAAGATGTTCATATATTTGTTGTTGCCAACATATATAATCCCAAAACGTAAGGTAGGAAATTTCCATTCAGTAGCCACCTTACATCGTTCATGTCTAAGAATGTGTACTTTCTTTTAGTTAAGGTATGGCAGACATTTCGTTTCTTTCCGATTCTATTCAGTACCTCCTGATTAGTAACGCAATGTACCAACCTAATCTTCAGCATTCTACTGTAGCATAACATTTGAAAAGCCTCTGTCCTCTTTCAGTCTCAACTACTTAAATAGTTCACTCCTGTACAAGGAAACATTCCACACAAATGCCTTCAGTAAATACATTCATTACTCTTAAAATAATGTTCAATGTTAATAAATTTCTCTTTTTCACGCTATTCCCATTTGAACCGAGCGACGTGGCGCAGTGATAACACACTGGACTTGTTTTAGGGAGGATAGTGGTTCAAATCCACCTCAGACCATCTAGATTTAGGTTTTCCGTGATTTCCCTAAGACACTGGGATGCTTCCTTTGAAAGAGCATGGCCAATTTTCTTCCGAGTCCTTATCCAAAAATCCGAGAGTGAGCTCCGTCTCTAATGACCACGCTGTCGAGAGGACGTTAAACCCTAAGCTTCCTCCCGTTCTTTTCTCTTCCCATTTTCCGCTCTGCATTTTACAACCTCTGTATTGCGATCACCATATTTTACTGACAAAGCAACAAAACTCATCTAACACCTTTATTGTTTCGTTACCAAATCTAATACCTTCAGCATTACCTGATTTTCTTAGACTTCATTCCAATACCCTTGTTTTGCTCTTGTACAAGTTATACGCTCCTTTCAAAATACTGTCCGTTCCGTTCAACTGCTACCTCTGACAGAATCCAAATGTCACCGCTAAAATGCAACGTTTTTATTTCTTAACCCAAATTTCTCCTTGCTTTCCTTCACAGTTTGCTCAGTGTCCCTTTCATACCCTTCAACTATTATAATTTATATCTGATTTTTGTACACTTTGTAAATATTCCCATATTTCACCCCTGCTGTCTTCACTATTTGAAAGAGTACTTTCCAATCAACATTATCAAAAGCTTTCTCTTTAACTTTCCTTAATCTATCTTCTAAGATAAATTCAAATGTTCAAATGTTTGTTAAGGTCATGGGACTTAACTGTGGGGTCATCAGTCCCTAAACTTACAAACCACTTATAAACTTCCTTATACTAAAGACAGCACAAACATCCATACCCGAGGGAGGATTTGAACCCCCGACGGGGAGCGGCCTCGACATCGGAGCATAGCGCCTCAATGTGCTCAGCCACTCCGGCGCGGCCTAAGTGTTTATTACCTCCCGTGTTTCTACATTTCTGCTCAATCGGAATTGATCCTCCCCAAGGCATTTCAGTTCTTCTGCAAATATTTCGCGTTAAAATTTCGGAACCACGATTTTTTAAACTGATGGTTCTATAGTTTTTACACCTGTCTGCGCCTGATTCCTTCGGAATAGAGATTATTACTTTTTTCTTGACGTCTGAGGGTATTTCGACTGTCTCATACATTTTACGCACCATGTGAAACAGTTTTGTCTTCGCTGGCTCTCCCAGAGACTTCAGTAGCTCTGAGGGAATGTCGCGAACTACGGGGGCCTTGACCCGACTTAGGTCTTTGAGTGCTCTGTCAAATTCTTCTCTCAGTATAGTATCTCCTATTTCATTTTCATATACTTCCTCTTCCTTTCCTAAAATATTGTCTCGAAGTTCATTTCCGTTGTAGAGCACCCTTACCACCATCAGCTTTCACTTCTTTGCTGAGAACTTGTTTTCCGTCAGAGTCCTTGATATTCACAGAGCTGATTTCTTCTCTCCAAATGTCTCTTTTATTTTCCTGTAGGGGTATCTATTTTTCCCATATTTATACATATACATACAGACTTGAATTTGCCTTCTAGCCGCTCCTGCTTATCCTTTTTGCACTTCCTGTCAATCTCATTTCTTAGTCCTCTGTATTCCATTTTGCCTGCTTCATTTACTGCATTTTTATTTCTTCTCCTTTCATCAATTAAATGGTTTATTTCTGTGATATCGAAGGATTTTTTGTAGCTCTTGCCTTCCTGACAATAACACTAATTATAACAAACACCAAAATTACAACAGAATCAGGCTTCCGATATGGTATATCCTCGTTAGGGCTAGTAAATGATCTCCCGTCATGTCCCTACCTAAAATTTTTAATGTCCGACTAGAAGGTATAGGTTTAGTTGCCAGATCAAAACTGTATCTTTATTTCCAATTTAGGGTTCAGGGCCGCCATTAATAATACTCACGGTTGACTGTTACGTGTTGATAGCTAGTTTACTGCTACACTGCTTTAGAATTTTTCCCCTTTCAAATACAATTCAGGTAAGAAATTATAGCTCAAAGATAAAACACCTAAAACCACCTTAAAAAGTATGAGCCTCATCCACAACTATGTTTTACCACAGCTGTAAACTGTGTACAGGTTTTAGTGAAAGTTTGCTAGATACTTTTCGCAGTAGCAAATAAAAATTGTTACTTTCTTCGCAAACTATCATGTTCAGTTGTGCTTTCAAGACTCTGGGAAATTCACTCAAAGCCATATTTTTTGTTGCTGGCCTTAGAAGTCTCCACATACAGCTGCAATTTTTATATAGTTTAACATTAAAATTGTTTATAATGGATTGGTAGCTATTGGAAGTTAATTTATTACTGATCTGAATATCCTGAAACATTCAATAATGGATAGGTACCAATGAGAGTTTTAAAATCTAAGCTGTCTTTGTTACTTTCAGCACCTGTGAGAGAAGAACGTTGTGGTGCACAATGACTTTCACCGAAATACTCCCCATCAGTTTTTTTAACAGTTTTAAATGTTCAAAGCAAGCCCGTTGAGTTTCAACTTATCTCTGGACTAGTTTACTGCCCACTTCAAAGAGGAGCGTGAGACGACAGGACACGCATTTGTTAGTTTGTCTCTTTCTCAGTTTGTACCACTCTACTTTCCACAACTTCGGCATAAATATAGTAGACTCAAGAAATATCCTTAATGTGTTGTGCATGTTTTAGTGACAATATGGTGACAGCAATGCTTCTATATTTATCTATTACGTTAGACAAATGCCTCATTTATAATTGTTCCTTCAGTACGATAGTTGGTTTCTCATAATTTCTCGCTGTAATTTTTTTACCAACATTACCTCAAACTAATCTAGTAATTCTACCTATATGAACAACGATATTTCCGGTACCATGTAACACATACATGTATTAAAATGTATGTTTCAGTGTTTTTACTCAGGGATATTAAGCTCATTTTTCTAATGATCGGTATCAGCGATTGTCTCAAGCCTCTGAATATGTGTTTTCAACTTAAGCTCGCGGTTTTGTTAATACATAAGCTCTTTATATTTTGGTGATATTTTCGAAGAGAACGTATGAAGAATACCAATAAGTATACATTTTTACCGATGGTACTACTAATTTTAATTGCACTAATTTGCTTGAGGCTCCTGATTCGTCTATTCACGTAAGAATACTAATGCAGAATGTTCTTTCTTAAATAATAAATAAATGAAAATGTTACCAGCTATTTAACTGCTTGTTGTTTTAAGGGGAAATAAACTGTTGGCGTATTTATTAGATTTGGCAGTTAGTAAATAAAACTACAAAAATTTAACCACGAATCCCGTATGCGAATATTACATTGATGGATATATTTATTTTTTATATCGGCAGTTTCATTTCCAATCTCCAGAACTCAGATCTTTGTCCTCTTCCTCAAAGTCATCTTCTTCAGCATACTCATCTCAACTACAACAATAGCGTCTTAAACTTTACAAGAACCGCAGATATCAAAATATTATACTTCGAAGCGGCACTTTAAACTGTAAATATCGGGCAATTGAGTCTTTCTAGAACAATTTCATCAGTATCTCCTTTCCTTTTAGTTTTAATATATTTTTACCATCTTCGGTGTTTATTTTGTCGTTCTCAGAGGTACTTCATTTCTTACTTTTTTTTTTATTAATAAATACTATTTATTAAATAAATAAAGCAGGTCATTACCTGTGTATAAAAATACAGTTTTATAAGTGCACATCAGAAATTCAGATTACATACATAATTGTAACGTGTTTTATACTCGAAAGAAACGTGAATTTTTCCATAAAAAATGAAAACAGTGTATCAGTTAAATCCCTGTACTTATATAGGGGAAATTTGGGAACCTTATTAATTTTTCAACTGACTCTCTATGGTTTACCTGTAGAGGAGCTCCGACAAACCTAGATGCAGACCCAGAAAATTGTTACAAACATTTAACGTTTAGATCAACTACAGCTTAAAACAATCATTTGGAAAAGTTGCAAAAAATTAGAAGCAATTGAATATTTTAATCAAGAGAAACGTGACCACAACAAATAAAGTCGATGCAGTAACAGATATAGGAAATGCCTCTCATCACTCGATGAAAATATATCCATATGCCGCGGTGGGGTGGCCGAGCGTTCTAAGGCGCCTCGCTGCGGAGCGCGCGGTTGCTCGCCGTCGGAGGTTCGAGTCCTCCCTGGGGCATGTGTGTGTGTGTGTGTGTGTGTGTGTGTGTGTGTGTGTGTGTGTGTGTGTGTGTAGTGTGTGTGTGTGTGTGTGTGTGTGTTGTCCATAGGTTAGTTTACCTTAGTTTAAGTAGTTTGTAAGCTACGGATTGATGACCACGCAGTTTGGTCCGATAGATTTACAAACATTTGAACATTTTTGAAATATCCATAGGCTACTCCGCGGATCCGCCAGCGATCAGATCACTATACAGGGTGTCCCAGTTATCTTGTCCACCCAAAATATCTCTGGAACAATAACAGCTATTGGAAAACGACTTTCACCGGTATCAATGTACGGCTGGGGCCCATGAATGTACATATTTGGAAACATTCTAAAACGAAAGCAAATGTGTTTTTTAACACAAACTTATGTTTTTTTAAATGGACACCTTATATTGTTTTCTTCAGCAATCCATAGCGTGACAAATCACATAAACAATGGCGTTGATTGCATCGCAATATTCCAATTATATCCCGAAATATTGCGACGAGAAGTTGACGCTTGAAAAACCGAAATACGCTGCTAGCACACGTCCTGGGGCTTAGGCGTGAACCCCATGCTGCCCGTAATTGCGATGTGATTGACGTGTGTAATCGCACTTCCATACTTAACAAGAGGTCCGAAACGAATAATACGGTCTGCTGCCATCAACTGCCATAAGCACATAATGGTTTCTCTCTTGCACGTTTTGTGTGTCTACGTACACAGTATGAACCATCAACATGAATTTTACTATTATGAGCGAATGATTCACTGTCACTTGCGCTAGATCTACAGTAAAGTAAAATTTTAACGTTGAACGGCATTACCTTCTTAGTAACGGATTAACGATAAGCGAAGTTAACTTTGTGACTAACGTTGCGGTACACAGATATGTTACAGAACCGCATCACTCCTAGCCTATGGGATAAATACATGCTGGAATGTACGACTTTAATGCAGGATGGCAGCAGACCGTATTATTGTTCATCTGATTTGTCATGTTATGGATTGCTGAAGAAAAAAATATAAGGTGTCCATTTAAAAAAAAAAAAAAAAACATAAGTTTGTGTTAAAAAACACATTTTCTTTCGTTTTCGAATGTTTCAAAATATGTACATTCATGGGCCCCAGACGTGCATTGATACCGGTCAAAGTCGTTTTCCAATAGCTGTTACTGTTCCAGAGATATTTTGGGTGGACAAGATAGCTGGGACACCCTGTATACTACAAGTAGAAACATTAAATAAAACATCATGACACTCCAAGATTGCTGAGTTACGTCTTGGCTTCAAATTATCAAAGAGCCCATAACTGGTTACAAAATATATGATCATAGTAATAAGATTATTGCTAACTATGACAAACAAGCTCCCATACGCACTATCCAGTGTGAGGAAAACCTTTGATCCGAGGCTAACGACAGACTTAAATGAACAATAAGAGCGATAAGACGATTCAATCCAAGTCCTAAAAACGCCCGTTGCGAAGAGTTCAGTACATTTTTATATTCAGCAATTCTGTAGATGAATATTCGTAGTTTGGGTGTGGGAAACGCTAACGTAGACAGAAGCTGTTTCCCACGGTACAGCGGAGGAAACTCGCCATGTGATTTTCGTCCGATCGACATAATACCTGACATTTTTAAAAGCAGTAGAATCCAATGTATTTGATAAATCACTTCCACTTTCGTAAATACCACAGCATAAATACTGCGAAAAATTAAGCATCCCGTAACCTGTAACATGCCATGGTCTACCGCGAGACTTTTGACACTACTAAACTGCAGCAAAGCTTTTGAAACAGTTAGCTTTGACACATACTAAAGAGCAAGCGAAAGTAATACTCCTGAGAGCACACATAAATGTCGCGACACGACGTAGAATGGACTCGACTGGTGTCTGAAGTAGTCCTGAAGGGCACCGCCACCATGCAGCCTGCAGGACAGTCCATAAATACGTAAGAGTACGAGGAGGTGAACAGCACGTTGCAAGGCGTCCCAGGTATTATAAATAATGTTTTTGTCTTGGTAGGTTGGTAACCAATGAAAATATTTAAACTTGGAGTCCACAATTCTGAACTTCGGGTATCTCATTGTCCTGATGGAATTGTGAACAACAATTGGAATGCATAGTGGAATGGATGCAGGTGATCAGCCTGGTTGAGTTACACGTTTAACCTGTCTGGGTCATATCTAGACGTATCAGCGGTCCAGTAGCCCTCCAACTGAACACCACCCACACCACTACAAAGTCTCATCCAGATTGGACCCCTGCTGACATGCATGTATCATAGAATCGCGAGGTTGTGTCCATACCGGTGCGCGTCCATCCACTCGATACAACTGCAAACGAGGCTCTTCAGAACAGGCAACACGTTTCCAATCATCAACAGTCCAGTGTCGGTACTGACGGGCCCAGGCGAGGTGTAACTCTATGTGTCGTGCAGTCGGCAAGTGGACACGAGTGGGCCTTCCGTTCTGATAGCCCACATCGATGTTTCGTTGAAAGGTTCGCATGCTGACACTTGTTAATGGCCCAGCACCGAAAAGCGCAGCAATTTGCAGAAGTCGCCGTTGGTCCCGTTCTTCCAGGATATTTTTACGATGTCGCAGATTTGATTTATTTTACCGGATTCCCAATATTCGTGGTGCCCTCGAGAATTGGTCGTACTGGAAAATGCCCACCTCATCGATAGCTCGGAGATGACGTTTCTCATCTCTCGTGTGACGACTCTAACACTACTTTGAAACTCACAGCGTGATAACCTTCCATTTTAGGAGCAGGAACACTTCTTACCCTGAACAAAAGCTTGCTGCCCAAACCATCCTTACGTTAACCAGAAATCCCATCACGTTTTTGTATGCCACCTTTCACTCTCAATTATCTCATAACCTCTGACACGCATGCTCATGATCACTTTGTATAATTACAATACCTCGTCACTGGATAAAAATCTGTTGGCTGAAGCACGGTGTCCAGCCGTTGCCAGCTCGTCTCCTTAACAAGGGGGAGGAATGTGGATTACTTTCTAAAGAAAACAAAAAAAAGTAAACGACTGCTAACGCCGAGGAGCATCTCTGAAGATTTCCAGCGCAGGTCTGCAGGAAACGGCAGAACCGGAAGTTTTTCATACAACCCTGAAGATTCATCAGCAAAAACGGAAACAGCCGGAGCCAGTATTGCCTTGAGTTATCGCGATGGTGGCGGCTACCTCGTGTGTCCAACTAACAGCACTGTGGGCAGCGGCGAGATATATACGGGCGGCATTCGCTGGACCACCGCAATGGTCCGCGCTAAACGAGCACAGGAGACGTATAGGGGCGGGACGCCAGCCGGCAGCAATATCTCTCAAGGCCAGCTGCAGTGGCTCCTACTTTTTCTCTACTCTTTAGTTTCTTTGTTAAATATATTCTTATCCTAGGAAGATATTTGTTTTCCTGGTATTTCATTGCAGTTTATTGCCCTTTACACACCTAATAGGCGTGATTGACGATGTTTCGCAGCATTTCTGAAGCTACTTGTGCCGTTTGTAAATAGGGAGATTAGAAAATATTATTATAAGTAAAGCAATTAGAAACAATGAGTGGTATAATGTTTATTGGTTTTATGCCATGTTTTCTATATTTAGTTATAAGCTGGTATTGTAACTCAGTTTCTGAAATAGTGCTTTTGATACATTTAACGAATGTTACCCCCTTTCTAAATGAATACATGGGAGTGATGCTAACCAGTGTGAATCATTGAGGAATGCAGAGGATCTGGACGAGCAAATCAAAGGATATAGAAGGAATCTGTGCCGTAGCCATTGCCAAATATGGAATGTCTATAATGATAATTACAAGGATACCTCAACAGCAAGACTTGCTAGCATCACCAAGGAAAGTCGTGTGTAGTGTGTTTCAACTAAAGTGAACGACCTAGAGTCAGAAGTAAATAAATTTTAAAGTAATAGTGAACGCCATGGTGCTGTTGTGGTTCGAAGAAGGTGATCACACTCGTGTGTAAGTGATACATGTGGTTTTCATGCATGTTACAAAAGTAAATGAGAGGCCACATAAACGTATAAAGACGGCCAACATGCTGATAGAAACTTTTGAACACTAACGGTCTTTATAATTTCTATGTAAATTTAATATTGAATTTATGTTTTGTTTTCAGTGTCGGTGTGTTCTTGTAGTATTTTGATATTCTTTCAGGCGCTACTGATTGGTGAAATCTATATTGAAGAGTATTATTACAAGTATTTTGTGTTGAATTGAAATTGTTTTGCACTATGACATTTGCTAATATATGTTATTTTGATAATGTTGATTAAATAAGATTGTAATAGAGCGTGGCAAACAACAGCTGATGTAAACCATTGACTTCGATATACTTAATGCAAATACTTACTGGCAGTCAGTTACTTACGAGACCAACAAGAATAATTCCATATTTTGCGCTTTATAATTTCCGAAATTTCAATAAGTTGTCACAGAAATCTCTTTCAAAATCTAACCTTCTGTTGTAAAAAATATCAAATGTACAGATGTCTGCATTGCCACTATTAATTTTGTTTATTTTCAAAATTGTGCCTTTTACTTTGCGAAAACCGCCAAGTTTGGAAAGGAAATATCGAAGGGGATATGTAAGGTTTCTTATAAGCAGGTAAAAATTTTATTTTATTTAATAAGTTATTAACAGAGTCGGCAGCAGATACATTTAGGGTGTGGTCACAGTGTCTTCGATATCGGTGGGTTTTACCGACGACAGACATCGGCGGAAAATGACCGATAGTTTCAAATCAGCACTCCACTATGGCGACGGTCACAGTGAAGCCAGTCGCATAGCCCGAACATAGACAGTTCGGACGACAGTAGGTGAAATATTCTTCGGTGAAATCGACCGACGTTCTCACACGGTAGATGTGGACAGTAAGAAACTGATATGCTTAGTGAAAGAAAGAAAGATATTGTGGCACCCAGAAGACGATTAATATCGCAATCGGGACCTAATTCATAATGTATGGTCTAATATTGCAGTTTATTGGGAATCCCAAGTTGGTTAAATCCTTCATCAGAAATTTTAGAGGTTAATTATAACTACAAATAATAGGTACAACTTGCAGTTGTGGCATACCTTAATGTTGTTGTAGTGGCTCTCTTACGTTGTTTTGCACTGTGATAATCTGGTATTAGCTGTCCACAAATTATTCTTACTGGTTCTGGCGTTCTTTAACAAGGTGGTGAGTCTGTTATATGAAGTGACCTGCAAATGTGGTGCAGGCATACCTGTGCTTCCGCTTTTCAGTTGTTTCTGTATTCGTAATTATTCTTAATTTCACACTTGTCTTTCACAAATATGTTAAACTAGCTGAACCCCTGCTGCTTCGCACGCGTAGGCTGCTGGTCTGCACCAGTTGTTTCTTTTTAATCCTGATGATGAATCTATATCTTAAGTTTCGTAGTTATAGCTTGAAATTTGAGTATATTATTGAAAATCAAATTTTGCATCTCGTATTTCACCCCCTTATTGGTCGAATTTCCAAAAATACCGAAACACGTGTTTTTTAAATTTGAACCCCAAATACAAATCCGAAAATTTATAGTTCTAACTTCAAAATTGCCTAAATAGCAAGCCGCGGTGGAGTAGCCGAGCGGTGGAAAGCGTCTCGTTGCGGAGCTCGCGGTTGCTCGCCGTGGAGGTTCGAGTCCTCCCTGGGGCATGGGTGTGTGTGTTTGTCCTTAGGTTAGTTTACCTAGGTTTAAGTAGTTTGTAAGCTACGGACTGATGACCACGCAGTTTGGTCCGATAGATTTACAAACATTTACTTACTTACTAAATAGCAACAATTTTCGAAAAACACCCCCTATCCAATTTAACCCCGTTGATGGTTGAATTTCCAAAAATATCGAAACACGTCTAACCAAATACACAAATATCAATTTTTGCAGCTCTACCTTCAAAATTGTATCAAGAGCAACCTGTTTTCAAAAAGAATTTTGATCCTCTATTTAACCCACTTACTTGTTGAATTTCCAAAAATACTAAAAATCATGGATTTTTAATCCTGACCAAGATTCCATATTCGAAGTTTCGTAGTTTTAGCTTAAAATTTGAGTTATAAGCAACATATTTTTGAAAATCAATTTCTTGCTTCACCTATTTTACCCCCTTATTTGTCGAATTTCAAAAAATGCTGAAACACGCGTCTTTTACATTCGAACCCTGAATTAAAATCCGAAATTTTGTAGTTCTAGCTTCAAAATTGCCTAAATAGCTACGTATTTTCAAAAAACGTTTCATCCCCTATTTCACCCTCTTACGGACGGAATAACGAAAAATTGCTTCTTAAATGACGCCTACAGAGTAAGATCAACACCCTCCACAAATTTCAAGTTACTATCTTCAGTGGTTTGGGCTGGGCGATGATGAGTCAGTCAGTCAGTCAATCAGTCAGTCAGTCAGTCAATCGGGACACTTCCTTTTATATATAGAGATGACAGTCATTGAAGTTCAGTGTAACTTCATTTCGTTCATCATTTCTGCGTGGCCTATAAATACCGAAAAACTGCACCCATTATGTATTTTTATCCTTAGCACATAGAATTTCGAGAGTTTTCTCGATTTTGGAGCATCTGTTTACATAAATACATAATGACGTTTCCATGCGTGATTTTATGCAGCTCTTGAACAGATGTGGACTTAGTGAGGTTACTGCAATGAGGGAAATCGTAGCCTACACAATAAGATCTTGACAACTTTTTTTTATTTTCTAAATTGTAGGCCTACGTCTGCCTGTACTTGCAGGTATTGTGTCTGCTCCTTTAAACTTAATATGAGAATACAAAAATCGTCACTTAAAGTGGTTTTTGTAAAGAGGTGGGCCTAAGTCACGATTTTAATTTTTGATATTCTGCGTAATGGAAGAGGTATAATACCGTTAAGCACAAAGAAAAAGTTATGGTTTCTAACATTAGGATAAAGTACACACCTTAATATTTATTTTGTCCGATGTTACGAACTTCCGTAACGTAAAAGAGACAACTGCATTGCAAGAGTGTCAGAAAATCACACATTGAAACGTCGAAAAAGTGCAGTACTTATGTAAACAAATGCTCTAGAAGATGCGAATAAATCATCGAAATTCGTTGTGATAAGGAATAAACTTTCCTAATTGGTGTACTTTTCATAATTTAAAGCATGGAGGTTAACTGGTGTATGTGTGCACAACTTCAAATAAATTCAGCAAAACTGTAATGAAGGTTTTATGAACACTCTGATGTAACAGGGAAAAGACGGGAACCAGCTGAAAAATGCTCCTGCCGGAGCACAGAAAAGGCGAATATGTTCTCTGACACAAAAGTGTGTAACCAGCTGCCTCAATCCTCATTCCGACTTCCTCACCAAAAATTTTGTCATGCGAACTTATTCGTGCACTTTTAGCACATACCTTTGTAAATACATTCGCTCAGTTAAGCCGTCCTAGTCAGCAATGTCGTCTCACTGTCAGTGTCTATATGTGCCTCTGTCCGTTTGTTTGCTGTCTCTCCCACTGCCGCTTTCTGTCTGTGTCAAACTTTCAATGTCTTCATCCCTTTCCCCCGCGATTCCTCACCGCTGTCTGTTTCTGCCACTTTCATCGTCTCTCTGCCCCACTGACGTTGTCCCATTCACTTCCTGTCCTGTTGCCAGTATCCTTTCTTTCTCACCTAGAGTCGTCTTTCATTGTCTTCAGTCACGATTGTCTCCTTTACACATATGTCCATGGGGATGGTTTGCTTGCGGTTTGAACTATAGACCGGAAAACTTTAGCACGCGAGTACTGGGGATGAGAAATATTGGACAAACTGTTTCGTCCTATAGTTCTGGAGAGCCGCACACTAATGCATTATGTATGGTCTCCATTCGTCTCAGTTTCCCACTGTTTTCTCTTTTGCTCCAATTGCTATTATCTGCATCTGTCTTAGTTTGTTGTTGCCACTGTTCCTGACTTCCGACATCTCGTTTCGCTTCCTACTGCTGTTTTCATGCATATTCCTTTCTCCTAAACTGACATTCTCTGTTGCATCATATATGGCTCTCTTTGCCTGTTGCACTGTCTCTGTCCTGCCCACATTCAGTCGAGAAAAGCGCGAATATGTTCGCATGCCAAAATTTTTGGTGAGGAAGTCGGAATGAGGATTGACGCAGGTGATTCCACATTTTTTGTCAGAGAACATATGCGCCTTTTCTGTGCTCCGGCAGGAGCATTTTTCAGCTGGTTCCCGTCTTTTCCCTGTTACATCAGAGTGTTCATAAAACCTTCCATTTTTGTGGACAGCGACCATACGTTGACATGCATAATCTTTCTTTTAAATGTCTTAGTCGCACTGTTTTTATTTTATCATTACGCGTTTTGATACACCATTATCAGATCTGTTGCAAAAAAATAAATTACATTTCGGATGTTTACAGTTCTTAATCATAAACTCCATATGTAGCACAAACACTTTAGATGAAAATATACTTGCTACTTTTTTTTTTAAACTATGGTAATTAAAATACGTCTTATTGGAGATGACTAACTAAAATATGAACCACCATCGTCGATGTCTAATCAAGATGTGTCGACTAGAATCTCATGCCAAACTGTGGTGAGAATGGGGGGGAACACCGAAACAGGTATGTAAATTATTTTTTTTGCCACAGATCTGATGATGATATACCGAAGCTTATGACGCAACAAACATATTAAAAAAATAAATAAATAAATAAAATAATGAATAAAAGAATTACAGTCGAATTGAGAACCTCATCCTTTTTTGAAGTCGGTTAAAAAACTGTATTTCAGTATTCACTGTCATTGTTTGTGAATTTTTAAAACAAAATGGCGGGTTGCGTAGACAGCTGACTGTTTTTTTCAGTGGGAAGTTTGAATCTAGGCATGTGGAGATGACAGATGATGCTATCTTTCGACACAATTCTCTCTTCATTCAGTCTTTTCCATTTCCTGATACGTTGTACTGTTCAGTAGTAACGTCAGAATTCCACAACGTTCCTTTGTAAATCACGGGTCCTGTGACTACAGCGTTATCCTCACTTCCGAAGCAGAAGTTGCAGCCTCACATGCGCTCACCTTGTGGATGATCGATCCTTCAGCAGTGCAGTCTACCTGTGCAGTTAGAGAGCGCGTAATGTTCGTCAGTTGGAAAGAACTGTACAGAAAACTAACAACGCCATCCTTTTCTACAGGTTTCGGAAAATAATATTTTTCAAGGAACAGGTTTACGAATGCTCTTACATTATAGATGAGTTTCTAGAGTAAATTGTAACTATTTTTACTGAAACATAAGCCTTCAGAAATCTTTGCCAAGCCTGTAGTAGCCTTCTAATACTTTAACGCGCATTATTCACGCTCCTTCTGTTTTAGGTGACGGATTACACAACACGCCACGCGAATTTTAAAATGTCCATTAATCAAAGTTCTCTTAAAATTCGTTACTTTTGGACGACGGGTTACAAAATGTGCCACGCGGATTTTATGAGGTTCATTAATCGTGGTTCAGATACAAAATCCGGAGTTTCTGATTGTACTACGTCATAATCTCCAGTTAACATATTTCAACATTGCGCGATCTTGAAACACGTGTTACCGCCCGCTTAAGGCGCCAACTATCCTTCTGGTCGGCTGAAACCTACCACAGCAAACCAGACAGCAGCAGTCGGCCTCTTACTCATTGATATGTCACAATAACTTCTGTACAACGAATAGTGAAGGAATAAATTTAGAAGGAATTATCATAAAAAGTCCTTCTTTAACTGTTTCCCAATATTAGAAACTGTTGAATTAAAATTTAAAATTTATTTTTTACATTAATTTTATGAGTAAACATAATACAGTTCTCTGTTATAATTTTTACTCCACATTCATACCTCATCATTATATAAATACGCTAACACGAAAATTGTGGTACAGATTACTAATTTATTCGTACAAGAAGGCCAATGAAAGTTACATAATTCGAAAGATGGACGAATATAAATATTATGTGTGCATTTAGCCATTAAAAGTGGTAAAAGGAAGTAGAAATTTTCCTATCTACAGCTTAGATCAAGTTCTACGTTCTCCAACAATCAGCTCACTGATTGGCTATTCGCCTCGACCAAAGACGCTGTAATGCAGCGCATCAGCAGTATTAAAATAAGTGAATATCGAAACATGGAGTGCTCCCAACTCACTTTCTTGTGCCGTTCAAATGCTTCATTTTCGCAGAGTGGTTAAAGGAAATGGATATTTTGATATGAATGCCGATATAAAGGACGATGCGCCGTGAGAGACATCTAGCGGTGCTCGGGTGGAACTACGAAGTCAACATGTTGTAAGCTCTGGAATTCTGAATATCGCAGTATCGAAATAACATTATTTCTTGGCGTTGTATAAATATACGAACACCGAAATTGTAGTTCTATTATTAGCCTAATGAAAGTTATATAATTCGAAAATGGCATGAGAAGTATATAATTCCGTTTTTATTTGTTGTTATAGTGTCAGGCATTTTCCTTAACACGTAAAACATACCGTTTCATACC
This sequence comes from Locusta migratoria, assembly GCA_026315105.1. Taxonomy (NCBI): domain Eukaryota; kingdom Metazoa; phylum Arthropoda; class Insecta; order Orthoptera; family Acrididae; genus Locusta; species Locusta migratoria. The sequence continues at coordinate 442,985,117 of CM048748.1, read as the reverse complement.
TCCCAGTGTCGGTTAAATTTTATCAAATATCCCAGTGGCCTCCAATGATAATGTTGTCAACAGATGCTGAATAGTGCGAATCCTGTGAGTCTTCATTTTAGCCAATCGCTTGACAACGCTGATGTTTTCTCATGGAATCTTCGCTCTACCAGGATAATTATTTTTACTGAGCGGACGACGGTACATACAAGAACCTGTCAACCATAAAGCAGGAACAGAATTATTTGTTTACTTCATGGTCTGTACGATACACTAATCGAGTCATTCTATGTGGTTCGAACAAATGGGCAAAGATTTTCCAACGTGTTGTTGATGTTACCAACATAATCATGCGAGGCCGCCGACATGATACGTAAAATTTTACCCCCAGTGACTATTGTGAACACAATTGGTCGATTTTCGACCACAGCAATACTAGTTCAAAATAAAAACTAACACACATTAAATAAATAATGAACAATGAAAAATAGTATGTAATATCTACTGACGTTAACATTTGAGTCTGAAAAGCATGTACATTGAGTAGTGTGCTGGTTTAAGGTCTGGTAGTTAGTGACATCTGGCTAACACTATCACAACTGCTTGCATTTGACAGGTCTCGAAGTACGACATAGTCCATCCGTTGTGAGTCACTAAATTTGGCTCGCTGCTGGAACATTGCTACACCAGCGATGTAAGACACTACGTCTCAATTTGACAATAAACCATGAAAATATTGCTATCTCATCGGTTGTAGTGCTGAAAGGAATCCATAACACGATGAACTAAAATTATCTCAAGGCTATCAATTCAACGAATTACGTAGTAATAACAATGACGAACATCTTTAATTCGTTGTATGGAAGGGGAATCAAATCTGCGTTTACTGGTAAACACAAAGAATATGTAAAACATAGTCTTTTTCGTACTTTGGAAGAGCATTTCACTACGGTATGCGATCCATACCAGATAGGCTATTGAAAAAGTTCATTTTCTGTTTTAGTGAGAGAGTGTCACTGTTGTGATATTTACATTGTTGTGACTCTTATTACAAGAAATTTCTCATCCAATTTTCTCCATATTAGGAATCTATATTCTGAATTTATCTTTGTAAGAAAATAAGAGAGATGGAGTAAGAGTGTAACAAGGAGCCCTATTACAAGTAGATATATGTGAGTTGTGGAGTTCTCATTTAGGTGGGACTATATTTTGATGGAACTATTACAAATCCCGCCCCTTTGAACCACAGGACATTGCCGAGGTGGGGTGGCTTGCGTGCCTCAGTGATACAAATAGCCGTACCGTAGGTGCAACCATAGCGGAGGGTATATGTGGAGAGGCGACACAAACATGTGGTTCTTGAAGAGGCGTAGCAGCCTTTTCAGTGGTTACAGGGGCAACAGTCTGGATGATTTACTGAGCTGGCCTTGTAGCATCAGATAATGTGGCTTTTTCACACAGTTACTGCGAACGGCTGAAAGCAAGGGGAAACTAGAGTCGTTACTTTTCCCGAGGACATGCAGCTCTACTTTATGAACATAATGAAGATGGCATCCTCTCGTGTAAAATAGTCCCCCATTCGGATTTCCGAGCGGGGACTACTCAGGAAGATGCGATCATCAGGAAAAACAACACTGGCATTCTACGGATCGGAGCGTGGAATGTCAGATCCCTTAATCGGGTAGGGAAATTAGAAAATTTAAAAAGAGCAATGGATAGTGTGGTGTCGCACAAGTACAAAGTGCGCGCCACTTACTTTCGCCGCGCGTCGCCATGCACGCACGGCGCGGCGTTCTCACGACGACAGCCACGAGCGCCCTCTGCGACAACTCCGCTCGTGGCCACCACTGAAGGATCGGTCACTTCGGACTGAGATAGCAACGAGTTAGGACCTTCGTAATCAGATAGGCACCAGTGGAGACTTTGCTATTGTACAGGCACTAGGCAGGCCTCTAACAACTATGTATCAACATTCTGCAGTACTATGTAAAAGTTAAGTATTGTTACATTCTGTGCAATATATATCTTTCTAATTTACTCTAGTGTTTATAGTTTCTGGCTGCTCCCCTCCGTACCTGCACCAGCGTGCTATCTATGTTCCTGTGTCGGTCTCGTTCCACTCGGCCACCGACACCTACGACGAGGCTGGGACACAAAAGCGGCGACGAAGTTGGGACACAAAAGATAGGTTGAAGTTAGATATAGTGGGGATTACTGAAGTTCGGTGGAAAGAGGAACAGGATTTCTGGTCAGGTGAGTAAAGGAGTATAAATACAAAATCAGTTGGGGGTATTACTGGAGTAGGTCTGATAATGGAAAAAAAACCCATGGATGCGGGTAAACAACTATGAGCAGGGCAGTGTTCGCATTATCGTAGTCAGACACGAAGCCAACACCGACCACAGTAGTACAGATTTATATGCAAACTATCTCTGCCGATGATGAGATCGGAGATATGTATGAGGAGGTAAAGGAAATTATTCAGACAAATAAGGGAGAGATAAACTTAATTGTTATGGGAGAATGGAATACGGTAGTATGAAAAGGAAGGGAGGGGAAGATAGTTGGTGCATATGGACTGGACAAAAGAAATGAAAGAGGAAGCCGCCTGGTAGAATTTTGCATGGAACATAATTCAGTTATAACAAACACATGGTTTAAGAATCACGAAATAAGGTTGTATACGTGGAAGGGACCAGGAGACCCCGTAAAGTACCAGATAGATTTCATTGTGGTAAAACACACTTTACGGAACTAGGTTTTAAACGGTAAGACATACCCAGGGGCTGATATAGACCCTGACCATAACTTATTCGTCCTGAACTGAAGGCTGAAACTGAAAAAACTGCAGAAAGGCAGGAAAATAAGGAGAGGGAACTTGGATAAATTCAGGGAACCTGAACTTCTTAAGAATTTCAGAGGGAGCTTTAGGCAACACTTGACAGAAACTGGGGGAAATAAAACAGTAGAAGAGGAATGGGTAGCACTGAGAGATGAAATAGTGAAGGCAGCAGAGGACAAAATAGGTAGAAAGGTAAAACCTACAAAAATCCTTGGATATCACAGGAAATAATAAATTTCATTGATGAAAGGAGAAAATATAAAATTCAGTAAATGAGACAGGCAAAATGGACTACAGACGACAAAAAAAATGCGATTGACAGGAAGTGCAAAGTAGCTAAGCAGGAGTGGCTAGAAGGCAAATACAGGTCAGTAGAAGAGTGTATAACTAGGGGAAAAATAGACACCGCCTATAGGAAAATAAAAGAGACATTTGGAGACAAGAAAAGCAGCTGTATGAATATAAAGAACTCAGATGGAAAACCAGTTTGAGGGAAGAAAGGAAAACTGAAAGGTGGAAACAATATATAGAAGAGCTCTACAAAGTAAATGAACTTACAGACAATATTGTAATAAGGGATGAGGAAATAGATACTATACTGAGAGAAGAATTTGACAGAGCGCTGAAAGACCTAAGTCGAAACAAGGCGCCTGGAGTAGATGACATTCCCTGAGAACTACTAAAGTGTCTGGGAGAACCAACCATGACAAAACTATTTCACCTGGTGCGTAAGATGTATGAGACAGGCGACATACTCTCGGACTTAAAGAAATATAAAATCCCCATTCCAAAGAAAGAAGGTGCAGACGAGTGTGAAAATTACAGAACCGTCAATTTAATTTGACATGGTTGCAAAATTTTAATACGAATTATTTACGGAAGGTTGGAAATGCTCGTAGAAGCTGACCTCGGGGAAGATCAGTTTGGATTCAGAAGAAATGTAGGAACACGGGAGGCAATACTCACTTATGGCTTATCTTAGAAGATAGATTAAGGAAAGGGAAACCTGCATTTATAGCTTATGTAGTTTTGGAGAAAGCTTTTGACAATGTTGATTCGAATATACTCTTTCAGCAGGGGTAAAATACAGGGAAAGGAGAGTTATTTACATTTTGTACAAAAGCCAGACCGCAGTTATTAGACTCGAAGGGCATGAAAGGGAAGCAATTGTTGGGAAGGAGTAAGACAGGGTTTAACCTGTCTCCAATTCTATTCGATTTGTACATTGAGCAAGCTATAAAGGAAAATATAAAATTTGGAGATGGAATTAAAGTTCAGGGTGAGGAAATAAAAACATTGCGTTTTGCCGATGACATTGTAAATATCGCAGATAGCAAAAGACCTGGAAGAGCAGTTGAACGGAATGGGCAGTGTGTTGAAAGGTGCGTATAAAATGAACATTAACAAGAACGAAACGACAGTAATGGAGTGCAGTCTAAGAAAATCGGGCGATGCTGAAGGAATTAGATTAGGTAACTAAACAATAAAGGTGGTAGATGAGTTTTGTTACTTGGGCAGTAAAATAACACGCGATGGGCGAAGTACAGAGGATATAACATGCAGAATGGCAATGGGGAGAAAGACGTTTTTGAAAAAGAGAAATTTTCATCGAATATTAATTTAATTGTAAGGAAGTCCCTTCTGAAGGCATTTGTGTGGAGTGTGACCTTGTATGGGAGGGAAACATGGACGATAAACAGTGTGGACAGGAAGAGGACAGAGGCTTTTGAAATGTGGTGTTACAGAAGAATGCTGAAAATTAGGTGGGTGTATCGCGTAACTAATGAAGAGGTACTGAACAGAATTGGGGAGAAGAGAAATTTCTGACATACCTTGACTAAAAGAAGGATCGATTGGTAGGACACCTTCTTAGATATCAAGGAAATGTAAATTTAGCATTGGAGGGAAGTGTGCGGGGAAGAACCACAGAGGGAGACCAAGAGACGAATATAGTGAACCGATTCAGATTAATGTAGGCTACATGTCTTATGAGGAGATGAAGAGGCTTGCTCAGGATAGAGTAGGGTGGAGAGCTTCATCAAAGCAGTTGTTGTTGTTGTTCTGAGAGGACTAAACATTTAGGTCATCAGTCCCCAACAAACCAGTCTCCAGACTGCAGACCACAACAACAACAACATTCCAAATCTTGGTGACATACAAGTTGTTGTGATCAAATAAAGAAGAAATACTTTATACGACAAGAAGACCCTTAGACACATTTGTTGCTTGGAACGTAACCTTAAATCACATGGGAAATTGCCGAATCGTTCCACTTACAATAAGAGGTAAATCTACTGAATATGTTAAGCACTAAATGAGAAATTGAACTGAAATAGAGTTAAGGAAATCCTATTTGATGAACAATGACAAACCATCTGTGGTTACTGCAAGATTCTGAAATGACTTAGCAAATCAAATATTACAAAGTTTAGACTGTAAATAATTTAGAAATTACTACGTTCCTGATCCCGCCATTCTCGTGTACACTGTTCTTACTATTTCGTCTACAATAAGTCATTTTCTTTTGCTACTTAGAAAAAAAAAACTGGGAAAACTTCACATGCAAAACATCGATAATGTGGTTCACTAAATGACTGCTGAATTCATACCATCATCGCTTGTATTCTTCCTTAAGTTCAACATCATATTCCGCAACATATACATATGGTACGTTTTCATCGTCACTTGTCTTCTCAAGAATATGAATGAGGCAAACCGCAAATTGCTCTGCTACATCCAACACTCCTTTTCAAAGAAGCACTTCCACACTGTGTTCTCAGTCAGTTGCTGTATACTTGCCAGTGATTTGCGTACGTTTCTTTCTTTCCTTGTTCTGAGGAGAGTCTAATCATTTACTGTCTTCTCATTCCACCAAATTATCAACATTTTCCTTGGTCTACTTCACGGTCACAAATTTTTATATTAAGTTCCATGACGTATTTACTGCTTGCTTTTGCGTTTTAGCAATTTAATCTCAATTCGTTTTCTGTATTCATTAGATCATTAATTTCATTCAACAGATTATCTAATTGTCTTTAAAAAATATTCAAATGTTTTTAAATCTTTGGGACTTCACTCATGTCTGGCCGCGCGGGAGTAGCCGAGCGGTCTGGAGCGCCACGTTGCGGATCGCGTGGCCTGGGCGTCGGAGGTTCGAATCCTCCCTCGGGCATAGATGTTTGTGTTGTCTTTAGCATAAGTTAGTTCATAAGTAGTTTGCCGCGACGTGTTAGCCGTGCTGCGGTGTGCGCGGCTGTTCGCCGTCGGGGGTTCGAGTCCCCCCTAGGGCAGGGGTATTTGTGTTGTCGTTAGGTTAGTTTACCTTAGTTTAAATAGTTTGTAAGCTACGAACTAATAACCTAGAAGTAGACCCCAATAGATTTACAAACATTTCAACATTTTATAAGTCAGTTCGTAAGTTTACGGTCTGAAGAGCCCGCAAATAAGTCCCATAGGCTTTACAAACATTTTAACTACTGTGGTTATCAGTCCCTAGGCTTACAAAATTCTTAAACTCGCCTAAACTAACCTAAAAACAACACACACACACGCACACACATACAAACACACACACACACACACACATACACATGCCCGAAGGAGAACTTGAACCTCCGACGGGGAGCAACATTTATTCCATTCTTGAAATATTCTTTTATTTACACCGTTGAAGAGTGTTGGCAAAAGACTGTATCTCTCTCTTACAAGTTATTGAGTATAAACACTTCGTCCTTGGTCTTACAGTCACTTGTTTTTTGTACATACTGTACGTCAGTTGTCTTTCAGTTGAATCTGGAAGACTTAGCACGATTTTTCTTTCTTGACAAATCCAGCGCAATGAGTTTTTCTCCAATCTTGCTTCCATTACCAGTTGCAACGCCGGTATTACGTTCCCGCTGCAATTTATTTTCCTAAAGTCTGATTGTAGTCCTACAGATCCCGAATTCTTTGATGCAAGAATAGTTGAGCTGCTTGACCGTCAGTTCCCACACTAATTGAGTCTCGTTACCTTCGGACTTGTGTGGATGATGTTTCTCCCAAAGCATGGTGGGTTCACGGTCGCCACCATCCTGATTGGCTGCACTTGCTGGAAGAGGAGGTCCATCGTCCGTGGTATTGAACGAGCCATGTATCAGCCAACGTTCCCAACGCAGCTAGTCATTGCTGCGCTACTGCCGCTGGTTCTTTGCTTTCAGTACAGCTCGCTGCCGAGCAGCACTCTTGCTAGGGGATTGGCTTTCGCCACAAGTTGGCTTTCGCCACAAGTTCCTTGCCAGTGCTCTACAACAGCGGCACCGACCGCCAGTTGCCAGCTACTTGTCCAGCGGTGTAGGGAAGCGTGCGGATTTGGTTCGTTTAACTTTAATTACCAGCGTCACATACGTTTGTGTATTTACTTCTTCAGAAGTGATGTATGACCTTACTACATCACAAGAAAATGTACACAATTAGAAGAGGAGGGATATCTGGAGTAAAGTGAATTCGGTTATCTCGCGATAAAAGGGGCACCAAGCAATTAATTATTGGCTAAAATCTGACTTCCCACAATAAGAAACGACAGAAGGAAATGTTACTACAATTAAGATGGTTTACTCGAACTAACCAGAAAATACACCAAGTATTTTGGCAGAGAATATAGGCAGATTCATGAAATCGGTGATTTCATGTAAGGCTTTTAGACATATCAAGAAGTATACATGTGACATCTGTTCCGAAAGAAAAAAGGCACTTTCGATCCTGCAGTTGGTTATTATTTTATATTCACAGAATATATGACATCAACTGCGAATGGGCAAAGCTTAAATGTTTACCCAGCCTGGATTCGAACCTGGATCTCCTGCTTTCTAGTCAGTTGCGCTTACCACAATAGTTGATGTCATATATTCTGTGAATATGAGAGAATAACAACTGCAGGATCAGAAGAGACGTCTGTTCTGTCTGTTCTTTTGGAACAGACGCTATAGATATATATGACGGTGACGGCCAATGAGCCTTTCGTTGGTGGGGAGGGTGGGCAAGTTTGTGGCCCTTACTCTTACGGGTTTGAGTACTGTGGGCAGGGTGAAGCTGGGACTTTGTATCTGACGGGAGGCTAGCTAAGGTAGTCCTTGCAGGTGGGGTGATCACTGTGTCCTCAGAGGTGTAGTGGTCAGCGCAACTGCCTAGAAAGCAGGAGACCCGAGTTCGAATTCCGGCTGGCTACACATTTTCAGCTTTGCCCAATCGCTGCTGATGCCATGTATTCTGTGAACATGAATATAAGAAAGTACAACGAACATTACGTAAATTACTTACTCCTGTAAAACAAAAATACATTAACTTTGGCATAATGGGATATATTTGGATGGGGAATGTTTGTAAAGTTAGATTATTAGAGAACTGATTTGACTGACGATGTAAAAATTAGAGCAAAGTCAGGCAATTGTGGGAGCAGAGCAGAAATTTCTTTTTGTATCAACCAAAATTGGGTCGATTAAATGAACTGCATCCTGATGTTTAGGTTCATTACAGAGCAACTGTGTGATTGTAGGACCACTGCGCAGCAAAACTTTTATTATTCGATAATAGTCTCTCTAAATACAATTATTATCATAAGCATCCTACTTTTTTCTTTCGGAAGCACGCTAAATGTGAGCAATCCAAAAGAGATGAGAAATGTGAATAAGCTCGGATTTTCAAAATCTAAGTGATGAATCACGCTTTTCTGTTCACTACGTATGATTTTGGTGCTTTGTGAATTTCGAGCAGGAATGTAACATTCATGAGTTCCTATTCCTCATTTTCGTCTAATGTACTAAGCATAAGCAAATGTCATTCTGCGAATCCAATTTCCCTGCAAACTGTCTTGGTATCTAATGTCTATCCGTGAGCTCAATCATATAAGAATATATCAAACTGGTTGTTGTTGTCGTTATGGTATTCAGCTCGAAAACTGATTTATGCCCTTCTTCATGGTATTCTTTCCTATGCAACCATCGTCATCTGTCAATAAGAACGGCAACCTACTTCACTCTGGACCTTTTTATTGTGTTCGTCTATTGATCTCTCCCTGCGATTTTTATTCCCCACCCTTATTTTTGGTATCTATCTGCAATTTTTATTCCCTACCCATTTCTCCAGTACAAAATCGACGATTTACTTAATTGTCAGAATCATGGTATTCTCCTGAGGAGTCCCCAGCTATAGATCTGAATGCAAGACTACATTACATCCGAAATATTTTACCCAATAAGGTTTTCTTAGAAAAAGTAACGACTGTAGTTTCATAACGTGCCGGGTGTGCAACTGTCTAGGGTTAATTAATTTGCGAGACATGTAAACACTATACACAAAACCAATAGTCAATTTTTTAAAATTACATAAACGACTAGTTTTCGGCAGATTACGTACCAGTTTCCAAGTGTTTACCTTTAGATCAAATATTACAATGAATCAACCTTACTGAATATAAAAATTTAAGTGTTATGTTCAATACAGCAATCTCATTTTGTGATTTAATGTTACTGATTACTAATGTTTCATCTACTATTTTCATTAGAAATAAAATTATGCCAGTTTTGCATAAATTTCTCAGTTTATAGATAACTGCCATAGTTTTATCTTTTTATCTTTAATGTTACACATTTCGACAAACATTAAAAGGTGGAATAAGACTGAGCAATCTGGAGATTAAGGCAACCACACCATACGATGTAGCAATAACTTATATCAGCAGTTTAGCTGACCTACACGAATTTATAAGAGCTTGTTCATATGCATTAGTTAATTTTGGATATTTTTGGTAAACGTAAAGTAAAATACCAGTAAACATTAAATTACAAAATGAGTGCACGGTGTTATAAGTAACATTTAAATTTCGACAGTCAGAAAGGCTGATTCATTGTAACATTTTATATAAAGGTATTCACTAGAAGATGGCTGCATAATACGCCAAAATTAGTCCTGCATGTAATAAACAGAGAAAATGATTGTGGGGTTATGAGCATAGTATTAACGTCTCGCAAATAAATTTGCAGTTTCCCCTCGCTTTCAGTCGGTTGCAGAAAATTTATGGCAAAGACACATTAGCCAATGTTACAAGGGCAGTAGAGTCAATCATGCAGACTGTTACCTCTGCGACTACTAACAGTGCTGGTGCCCCTCTTCTAGAATGACACGTTTGTCTGTCCTCTCAATATATGCCCATCAGATATGGTTCCACCCTTTGGTCCAGGTAACTGTACAACTGAGGTAGGAAAGCCATCCTCACCTAGTCAGTTTATTGGGGTCATAGTCTGGATCAATGAGGTTAATACATTTATTTTCCAGTAATTAAATTTACTTCATTCAGGAAGGTATTTCTGAATAGTTACCAATTATCTTTATTACAAAAGTCTCCATTTTAACACGTCTGGATTGACTCTGTGTAGTATAGGAAAGCATACCTCTACACAGTTATATACAAATTTGCTATAGCAGTATTATTAATATGACACGAGGTTGTGGAAGAGGCAGGCAGTGACGATGAAATTGATTGGTAGTGTTGCAGACAAGTTGGTTAGGCCACAAAAATGTTTTACAAGTTACAGTGTGACTTTAATGACACCTTTCGAACATGCGCATCAGATTTACATCTACAAAAAATAAGCATTTTTCATATAACACATACCAATAGAAACTTACATAAGTAATAATATTGAATATATGGGGATTTACATAATGTTATTCGTATTTTGTGATGACAGCCACATGTATAGACGTTCAGGTACATGGATTTTGAAAGAGTTGTTCATTATACACACATATGCGAGTGTCACGGAAATGCTCCGGCAACTCAATTGGGGATCGCTGGAAGAAAGACGACGTTCTTTTCGTGAATTTCCGTTGAGTACATTTAGAGGGCTGGAATTTGAAGCTGAGTGTAGTACGATCTTGCTGCCACCTACTTACATTTCGCGTAAAGATCACAAAGACAAGATAAGAGAAATTAGGGCATATAGGCATTCTTTTTATCCTCGTTCAATTTAGGAGTGGAATAGGAAAGGAAATGCCTAGTAGTGGTACAGTGTACCCTCCGCCACGCACCTTACGGTGAATTGTGGAGTATGTATGTAGATGTAGATATGCAGACTACAAGAATAATTACCTTAGGAGCCGACCAGGAAGACAATTCTTGCCACCAGCTGACATTGCAAAAGTATAGCACATTGGATTGTATATATTAAGCTTTGTGGATTCAGATTTGTCATTTAAAAAACTGTTGTTTTGTACTGCCAAACATATTGGTTTATTCTCCTTAATTATATTGTACATATGATGGATGGCTATGAATTTATTGCATAGGACATAACAATACACAGTGGCTTAAAAGTTATCGGTAAATTGACAGAAGTTCTACACTTGGTGGTAAGTAATCGATGTGTTATGCAAGAACCCCATACTTAACGGTTAAAAACAATACGATTACGTAAAAGAGTGGTGATACTTTGTAATTTTTTCTCCTCCCCACCTGGAACGGGTGGCAGGGGAGGGAACGAGGAAACAGAAAAGAGATGGGAGAGAGGAATCAAGGAAGTCTAAATACATATGTAGTGGACACTAGGATAATAATTAAAAAAACATAATTTCAGGGATTCTCCGTATGTCTGAGGATTAAACAGAAGCTCTAAAATGACCCTGGACGATGCAGAAGCTAGCAGACTAGAAGCCTCGGCCCATCTGGTGGCTCATTCTTCCCTCACGATCCACTCTCATGGGTGGCTGCAGTGGCGGGCGTTGCTGCATCAGTGGTGACGCCGGCGGCTGTGGTGGTGGATGTTGCTGCATCATCTGCGACACTGGCTGCGGCCTCTGCTGCATCAGTGGCGCCGGTTGCAGCGGTCCGCGGGATTGCATCGGTGGCGGCGGCGGCAGTGGTTGGCGGCCCTGCATCAGTGGTTGGCGGCCCTGCATCAGCTGTTGGCGGCCCTGCATCAGTGGTTGACGGCCCTGCATCAGTTGTGGGTGGGGCTGCATCTGTTGTGGATGGGGCTGCATCAGTGGTGGACGGAGCTGCATCATCGGCGGCGGTCGCTGCTGCAGTATAGGCAGGGCCAGCCTGGAGGCGGGGAACTGGTTCTGCCCGCCCAGGCCCATGCCGAAGAACAGCCGCTCCTGCACCCCATCTGCTGCACAGGGAGGGGTCTGCATCACAACCAGTCCTCAAGAGTGTACAGTGTCATCAGGCATTAAGCACTTCATGAAGGAAATGCATACTTTAAACCATCAGCTGTTTATTATTTATCAATCTTCTACCGGTTTCGGTTATAGACCATCTTCACGGAAGAGAACTACACAGACTGATCAAACAGGTCCATTATATGCCTCCTTATGCATACTGGCATGCATGTAGTCTATGGGACTTAACTACGGGTCATCAGTCCCTAAACTTACAAAACTACTTATGAACTACTTACGAACTAGGACGACACAAATATAAATGCCCGAGGGGGGGGATTCGAACCCCCGACCGTAGTGGCCGTGCAGACCGTGACTGGAGCGCCTTAGTCTCCTCGGCCACCGAGGCCGGCGCGTCAAGTCTTAATTAAAAACATAAAATCAATGCCAGGCTGTGTGATGGTGAACCAAGGTCTATTGTAAGAGAACCTAACACAACTATTGAACACATCAGTCAAATGAGTTCAAAATGAGTTAACTCATTTGACTGATGTGTTCAATAGTTGTGTTAGGTTCTCTTACAGTAGACCTTGGTTCACCATCACACAGCCTGGCATTGATTTTATGTTTTTAATTAAGACTTGACGCTTAGTGACGTCTTATTTATTTTTATTGTGTGACATGCATGCCAGTATGCATAAGGAGGCATATAATGCATCTGTTTGATCAGTCTGTGTAGTTCTCTTCCGTGAAGATGGTTTATAATCGAAACCGGTAGAAGATTGATAAATAATAAACAGCTGATGGTTTACAGTATGCATTTCCTCAAATATCTTACGGCTGTTGAACCACATCTCAATAAAAATTTGAATTTCATGAAGGATTGCCGTGGAAAACTGGTCACTACAAACCCTTTCAAAGTATATACCTTGTACATAAACCAGGCATCGTTATAAGAGACAAAGGGCATGAAATGAATGCAGTGGCTGAAAGGGAGTAAGAGATGGTGATAAAGTTTAATGGTCCTGTCGCTGTTTTTTGCGTGTGGTTCACTAGTAGTACGATATCACAGGAAATACAAATGAATTGATCTTTGGAATACCTGAAAACTTGCATACAGCATTATTTGGACTTTCGGGAATATTCTTTATCCATTAAGGACAGGTAGGGTGCCTAATACTAATAAATAAGAATTCATAAGATCTAATTACGAACAATTAATTATTAAAGAAAGGTCTGTCCACAATTCATGAATGAAATTATGATTCAATAATAATGATTATAGCCATTAAGGATGGCACAACCTCTACCTATTTTGAAAATGGTTGATACTGAGATCGTATTAACTTTTAAAGAAACAAATCGCTTTCCAACTAGGTAAATACTACAAAATAAACTCCAGATCTCAGCAAACTAGCGAAACGGTACATTTATCTTTAAACTGTGCTATGCAAATGGAAAGTGCGTGTATCTCCGACTTCCAATTAATTCGTCGTACTGCTCTGGTCAGACGGACGGCGGCAAGGCACCGTGGATGGCTCGGCAGACAACGTGAAGCTGGATCCGTGAGACGATGACTGCACAGTGAACGAACTATTTCGTCCGAAAAACTCCTACTGAAGTAGTGAAGACGAACAAGAGACTTTTACAAACTGCTTGCTGGTCTGCTAACAGAAACACTATTAGAATGAAACTTTCCCTCTGCAGCAGAGTGTGCGCTGATTTGAAACTTGCTGGCGGATTAAAATTGTGTGCCGGATCCGGGCCTCGAACCTGGGACCTTTGCCTTTCGCTGGCAAGCGCACTACCGACTGTGCTATCCCGACACGACTCACGATGCCGCCTCACAACTTTACTTCCGCCAGTACCTCGCCCCCTACTTTCCAAACTTCACAGAAGCTCTCCTGCGAACCATGCAAGACTAGCACTCCTGGAAGAAAGGATATGGTGGAGACATGGCTTAGCCACAGCCTAAGGGATGTTTCCAGAATGAAAATTTCACTCTGCAGCGGAGTGTGCGCTGATTTGAAACTTCCTGGCAGGTCCCAGGTTCGAGTCCCAGTTCCGGCACACAATTTTAATCTGCCAGGAAGTTTCAAAAACACTATTGTATACTTGTGAAGGGTACTTCTAAAAATATGTACAGTGCGATGAAGGAATGGAATCAGCACTTCGAGAATAGTGTGACTCTAGTCACAAGACACACCACCTTCAAGTCCGCACCTGTGTCCTCTCACCGGAAGCGCAGCCAGCCGAATCTCCCACTCTGTGGCAAGCCACCTGTCTCTCCTGCAGGTCACATCAGAGCCAGTCACGGCTCCAGATTCGAATGTCTCGCCCCCACCATTTTCTACCGTCCGAGCACTGAACTCTGAGCAAGCTGTGAAGGAATGCAAGGAATTAACCCTTTCGTGGCCACATTAATTAAAATTCCGCTTATTATTGTAACAATTCGTTTCCTACTTTTGGAATGAGTAATGAGTCAGGCCATGTTTTCAAATTTTGGTTGTTATCGTAGTTAAATTATTTTATGTGGAATGTATATGTCCCATTGGACTCGAAGAGAACTAAATTTTGTAAAAAGATATAAAAAAGCCAAGATCGCTGATCATCAATTTTTATTTACGACGACCGGTTTCGCTGAACTATGTCAGCATCATCTGGTCAATTAAAATATTTTACAAGGCCATAATCTTGTAATGTCAGTCAGTTGTTATACAACAATTTACAGTGCATAGGTGCACTATGTCATTATAATAAAACATAATTATCACGGTGAGTGACAATAGCAATAGTTTGCTATTGTCACTCACTGTGATGGTGGCCTGCTTGGCCATGCGATCGACTCGTTCGTTGCCCAGGGTACAAATGTGGCCTGGGGTCCAAACAAAAACCACTGAACAGCCCAACGCACCAAGGGTGAAGATGGAATCTTGGATAGACCACACCAAATAGTGCTTTAGAAGAAACTGGTCAAGAGCTTGTAAGCCACTCAGAGACTCACTACAGGTAACTACTGACTCTCCAGGGCAGACTCAGAAATGTTGTAGGTCTCTAGAGGTAGCCACCAGCTCAGCTGTGAAGACGCTACTCTTGCATGGCAAATAATACTGCTCGACGATTTCACAATGAACATATGCATACCCAGCATGGCTGTCTACAAAGGAACTGTCCATGTATACAACTTATGAGTCAATGAGTGCCTAGAATTGGCGATGTAGGGTCAATTGGTGAAACAGTGGCTTTCCAGTCACTGGACAAGTCTAACCAAAGCTGCAGGCGAGGAATGGACCAAGGAGATGTACATGAAGAGTAATGGAAAGTAGGAGGGATAGGAAGAGATTTAAGTGACAAGAAAAGGAAACAAAATCTGACCGCTATCAGGAGACCTGATATTGGCCATAGCTGTGGGGAAGGGAGGGCAGCAGCTGCGAAGGCAGCCTGTGATAAAGGTGGTCACGTGAAGCACGAATTCGGGAAATGTATTAAGCCAGTAGATCCTGCCGTAGCATTCGCAGAGGAGGAAGCCCAGATTCAACGAGAAAACTTGCCACTGGACGTGTGCGGAAAGCCCCTGTGGATAAACGGATGCCAATGTGGTGAAGACGGTCCAAGAACCGTAATTGTACACCAGGTTTCCATAGTCCAGACGTGACTGGATTAGGGCCTTATATAGTTGTAGAAGATATGGACTGGCGATGTGGCCGAGGCAGCTAAGAATGTTCAAATACCGCCAACACTTTTGTCACAGCTGTCGGAGGTGTGGCACCCACTTGAGCTGGTATTCAAACAGTATGCCTAAGAAGCTATGCGTCTCTACAACGTAGAGCAGGTCATCACCAAAATGTTAAAATGTTTGTGAAGCTTAGGGACTTAACTGCAGGGTCGTCAGTTCCTAAACATACTAACTACTTATGAACTGAAACTTCGTGGCAGATTAAAATTGTGTGCCAGAACCGGGACTCGAATCTGGGATCTTTGCCTTTCACGGGCAAGCGCTCTACCTGGAGGCGAGGTACTGGCAGAATTGAAGTTGTGGGGCGTGACCGTGAGTCGTTTCGGGATAGCTCATTGGTAAGCACTTGCCCGCAAAAGGCAAAGGTCCCAGGTTCGAGTCCCATTTCCGGCAAACAATTTTAATCTGCCAGGAAGTTTCATATCAGCGCACACTCCGCTGCAGAGTGAAAATTTCATTCTGGAAACATCCCTTTGGCTATGACTAAGCCATGTCTCCACCATATCCTTTCTTACACGAGTACTAGTCTTGCAGTTTTCGCAGGAGAGCTTCTGTGAAGTTTGGAAATAGGAGGCGAGGTACTGGCAGAATTTAAATTATGAAATACCTTACACTAAGGACAGCACAAACATCCATGCCCGAGGGGGGGATTCGAACCCACATGCCTCGCGCATCACAGCATAGCAACTCAATGCGCTCGATCGCGGCTCAGGTCATCAACCAAGTACATTTCGGGGTTCGGGTGCACCACCCGACGGCGACAGAAGTGCATCACCTGGGTTTTGGGAGCTGACAACTGGAAACCATGGGCACTGAACCATGATTTGGCCTTACGAATGGCTCCCTGCAGCCGTCGTTCTGCAACAAGAATGCTAACCGAGCTAAAATACAAACAAAAGACGTCGTAAAACAAGGAAGAAAGTACCGACGACCCCACCGCGGAATTAAGACCGTTTATAGCGATTAAAAATAGTGGTATACTGAGGACAAAGCCCTTTGGAACACCGTTCTCTTGAATATGATATGAGTTGAAATAGGAACCTATACTAACCAGAAAAAAGCAGTGGGAAAGAAATTTTGGGTGAAGATTGAACTCTGGCCCCGTATGACCCAGCCGTACAACGTAGCGAGAATATGGTGGCGCAAGGTGGTGTAATATGCCTTCCGAAGGTCAAAAAAGACTGCAACAAGATGCTCCCGCCTAGAAAACGCTGTGCGGATTGCAGACTCAAGTGATACAAGATTGTCGATGGCGGAGTGGCCTTGTCGGAAGGCCCCTTGTTGTGGGGCAAGAATCCCCTATCCTGAGGGATCCACATTAGCCGCCGACTCACTGTACGTCCAAAGACGTTGCAAAGAACGTTGGTGAGGCTGATCGTGCGGTTATTATCAGTCACCAGTGGGTCAGCTCAAGGTATCAATAACAAAATGGACGGTGCTTTTCCGCCATGACGACGGAAAAACTCCCTCTGCCCAAATATGGTTGGACAGGGTGAGAAAATGGCGTTGGGACTGCGCTGAAAGATGACGAATAAACTGGTAGTGAATCCTATTGGGTCCTGTTGAGCTATTGGGGCATGCAGCGAGGGCAGTCTGGAATTCCCACTCACTGAATGGGGCATTGTAAGGTTCCCAGAGTTTGTCCCCATTCGACTCACTCTTTGAGGGCATGGAAGTCTGCACTGTAAGCTACAGTCACAGAAGAGTCGGCATAATGGCCTGCCATGTACTCAGCGATAGTGGCTGGATCTGTGCAAATGGTACCCCGAATTTGGAGACAAGTGATTCCTGTCGGTGGAACCATACTCGTGAAGGTAAGGCTCAAGAACCGATGGTGGCCACGTATGTCTCCCAGGAGTCCTGCTTGCTCTGCTTGATCAACCGGCGGGCTTGGGCCCGGAGACATTAAAATGGAATAAGGTGTTCAATGCCAGGGTGGCGTCAGTGGCGCTGGGGTGCTCGCTGTCGGACCTAGATGGCCTCAGCTATCTCCAGAGTCCACCAGGGCACAGAATTGCGCCGATGGGAACCAATGATCTGTGGAATAGCTGCCTCAGCAGCAAAGACATTACTGTAGATCAACTGTTGTACCACATCATCGATATCTGTTTCTAGTGGAGCAGCAAGGACAGCATTTGAGGTGTATGATGGCCAATCTGCCCTATGAAGAAACCATTGTGGCAAGCGTGCTGCAGGTTGATACTGCAAGAGCGACAGCAAAATAAGGAAATGGTCATTTACAGATAGGTCATCGTCGCCCCTCCAAGTAAGATGCGGTGGAAGACTCAGACTACAAATGTCTGTGGCTGAGAATGTGCCTGGTGCCGTGCAAAAATGCATGCAGGCACCAGTATTCAGGAGGCAGAGGTCTTGCCGTGCCAAAAGCATCTCAACGTTGCTACCACCGCCTGTGTTCTGTGTTCCACCCCACAATGGGTGGTGAGCATTAAAGTCCATAAAAAGCAATAATTGTGGGGGAAGTTGGGTGACCAATTAGTAAGGTCAGTTAGACTCATCACCTCATCCAGATGAAGGTATAAGCTATTGATGGTTAATTCCTGCATTGCCCGGTTTCTGACTGCCGCGGCCTTGAGAGTGTTGTGGACTGCCACTGGGGCACTGGAGACAGTGGCAAGCACATACAGATAGAAGCTGCCAGACATCCTGTCATATATGGACTGGTTCTTGAAGTAGCCCCGGCGCTATGCTATGATGTGCGAGGCCGTTTCCCGTCAGGGATCCGAATCCCCCATCGGGCATGGATGGTTGTGACGTCTTTAGTACAAGCTAGTTCATAAGTAGATTGTAAGGTTATGGAGTAATGACGCCGCATTTAAGTCCCATAAGCTTTACAAAAATTAGAACAATTTTTTGAAGTAGCCCCAATAGCCACAGAGGGTAGGGATCCTCTGGGCAGGAAACCATGTTTCCTGCAGGGCTAAACAAAGTGCAGGGTGACAGGATGATAATTGGCGCAGCTCAGCAAGGTGGTGAGAATAGCCGCCACAATTCCACTGGAGAATTACATTATCTCCAAATTGGAAGGCCATGATGAAGAAAAGGAATGAGGAGCAGATTATTCCATGGGGAGAAGTGCTGCTGACTGTTTCGTATCAGCTGTATCTAGCATCATCAATTCCATGGAATCAGTTAGTGCGAGATCCTCAGGTAACACGAGGATCTCCACGTATCTTAAGAGCCACTGAAGATTCTTTTTTCTTCAGTTTATTTTTTCTCATTCTTGGTAGCCCTATGGTTTGAAGGTCTGGGAGGGCTTCCCACAAGTGGCATCAGGGACAGAAGAAGAGCGGGAAGCCCTTCGACCGGCAGTTTGTGGATCTTTGAGCCAATGGCCAGGATCCTCTGGAGCACTCTGAGAAGCCTCAGAAGGGATTGTCCTGAGGGACCCCTTCTGAGCGAGAGGACCGAGAGGAGGCAGTTCCTTCTCTGGCTGGGGGGGAGGTTGTGGAGGAGTTGCTCCCACAGCAGATGACTGAACAGATGGTAAAGGTGGGCCCCCTAATGGAGAGGGCAACAGGAGATAGATGGCTACTAGAGTTCACAGAAGGAGGTGGTACCTTCGATGGTGTCTTACCAATAGTCATTGGTGATGGCACAGCAGCAGCATAAGGTGCGGACATTCCTACAGGGTGGAGCTGCTCGTACTTCTTCTTCGCCTCACTGTACGTTAACTGGTCCAATGCCTTTATATCCATGATTTTCCTTTCTTTGTGCAAGACAGCACAGTCCAGCGAACAAGGTGGATGAAACTGCTTCCAGTTTACACAGACTGGGGGTGTGGTGCGGGGAGCGTCCGGATATGATGGACGCTTCCATTCCCTGCATGTGGGGCTGTAAGCACATCGGGAGGACATATTCCCGAATTTCCAGTACCTGAAGCATCTCATAGGGGGAGGGTCGTACAGTTTGACACCGCACCGGTATCATTACAATGACCTTCTTGGGCCGTGTATCGCCCTCGAAGGCCAGGATGAAAGCATTGGTACAACCCTGCGGTTTTTCGGTTCCCTATGGACGCGCCGGACAAAATGAAAACCTCGTCGCTGTAGGTTCTCGCGCAACTCGTCGGCGGTCTGCGACAGGATATCGCGGTGGTAAATGAGATCCTGCACCATATTTAACGTCTATTGGGTCGTGATGCTGTGAGGAACATCACCCAGCTTGCCACAGGCTAGTAACGCCTTTGACTGAGCAGGGAATACCGTCTGTATCAATGCAGCCCAGCCCCACTTCTAATCTTGGAGAAAGATGTCACCTCCCCGAAATTGTCTTCCAGGTGTTTCATGAAGAACTGTAGCTTTGTCAACAAGAAAGAGTCTCCATCGGATCTTGCGCACACCGGATATTGGGTGGGGCGAATATGGCTCATATCCGCTGAAGTAGCCTGCGTTCCTCCCACTGCGTAGCCAGGGAAGTAAACGACTTTGGGTCATATGCTGTTGCATCAAACTATGTCTTTCTCCGCTTAGAGACGGCATTTGTGCGTGCGCCAACGCTGTTATATGCTCATTTCATATTCGTCCCACGAACAGCTATGGGACTATACGTCCGCCCAGGTAGAGCCCCGCTTATCTGGGTAAGCCTTATACAACTGAGGTGCGGCAGGTTCCTCAGAGGTTCCTTGCTAACGACTGTTCAACCTGAACAACCATGCATCATCTCGGCACATAGCACACCTTGAAATTGAGGTTTTTTTATTTAATTTTTTATAGACATTTATACCGTTCTCGCGACCCGTGCAATTAAGTCAAGAACCCTGGGCTCTTAAACGTACAACTTTCCACCGTCGTGCCGAACGATGGTCTTTGAAGCACCCACAGAGCTTATGGTGTGGTGGACTGGCGCGACACAGCCCACATCTCAGAATCCCGGGGTTCGCCAAGCCCGTACTCAGCCTATTAATGTTGAGACCCTGACAGGTGGGCTTTTTATATCACTGTGAACTACCGCGGCGAAGTGTATAAATATGCAAAATGTATTACGATTGCACTTCCATTTCTTATCTAGTATTTTTCTTAGAGAGAATGTTTGGTCGGTTGTTAATTTACATTTTATCAATCCCGCTTGTGTTGTGTTCAATATTTATGAATGTATGGGTTGAGCCTTGTCTCCCTTTTGTGTACAGGACATACAGCAGCAGTTTTCCTTTCCTACGGCATTACTTATTTCATCGACTCGTCTTTTATCAATTCGGCAAACCATCCACACGTTTCGTCTCCACCTCATTTGATGTGCTCCGCAGATATCATGTCTACCTCTGGGGCTTTTCCATATTTATTCTGGATTCGGAAAAAGGTTCGACTGCTGCCCTGGCCAGCACATTCTCCAGATGTCTCACCAATTGAAAACGTCTGGTCAATGGTGGCCTAGCAACTGGCTCGTCACAATACGGCAGTGTTGAAGCTGCATCGGCATCTGTAGCTGTACACGCCATCCAAGCTCTGTTTGACTCAATGCGCAGGCGTATCAAGGCCGTTATTACGGCCAGAGATGGTTGTTCTCGGTACTGATTTCTCAGGATCTATGAACCCAAATTGCGTGAAAATGTAATCACATGTCAGTTCTAGTATAATATATTCGTCCAATGAATACCCGTTTATCATCTGCATTTATTCTTGGTGTAGCAATTTTAGTGGCCAGTAGTGTACAAGCACCGCGGCGTGACGTAGCCCTTGACTCTTTATTCACTGCTCTGTTAGTGTGCCGTCACGGTGACTTTGTGCTCTCTACTGTAATAAATAAATAACAGTAATAAAAACCTCAGACATAACCCAGTGGTCAACGTCGTACAAAAACGATACCTTGTCCGCAACGAACTGAGTTATCTAAGGGTGGAAAAAACAAAAGAATAATAAGTTAAGGCAACGGCTGCACCGAAGAGGGAGACACAGGGTTCGAATCCAAGACCAACTCAATGTTTTTTTGTCATTTATTGGGGTCTGACTTCCCGTCCAGAGAAGTATCTCACTAACGTAAAAGGCAGTCGATAAGAGATACCTACCTTACGACACACACAGGGTTCCGAATATCGTATATGACGCCCCAGTCGTGTTTTCCAGTGCAAGATTCCTGTGACGTATCACCTTGCTATCAAAAGTTTGCGGCTGCTATTAAAGATTCACATTTCGGCTACTAATATAGCACATGAGAGGCACAAAACTGACTACATCGAAGAGACATACCAACAATCGGTCGGAGAGTTCATTATTTTTTGTCAGACATGGAAAATAAAGGATTAAAATAACGCTAGATGGGAGTGATCACGGATGTAACTCCACGACCAAGAACCCAAGGCGATACAGCTGCCGTTATTCGCTCAGTGGTGCTTTTCATCTGCGCTTGGACTGCACACTGTTTCTAGTTTACTTCTTATGTCACAGTTCTGTTGAACTTCTGCTACCTCCATGCTCGATCTGCATTCAGATATGGAAGGGCTATCCACTGCGACAACCACCACCAAACTGAAGGGGAGTACAATCGGGTGTTTCCATTTGAGGCCGATACTGCACTATCATATTTTTGATCTCATCTTTCTCAATATCAAATATACACGAAATTTACTTGAAACACATTTTTGACGTAGCGCTGAAATTGTATCATATTTTACGGCATATTTCAAGATCAGCGACAGCAAGAACTTGTTATGAGCCGCAGTTGATACCATTACAATTACATTTATGTGCGTTTGGACAAAGACAAATGGAAGAAAAAGGAAAATGTATTCGCGTGCAAATATGGGTTTCATGTTTTGACAACGAAAACGTTAAGAAAAATTGGTAGGGGGAAGGACGTCAAGTGATATGTATAAATAACCCGAGAATGGGTGCCGCAACTTATCAGTATTTACTCACTAAACTGACTCCTCACATAACAAAGCCAGGAAGTTTCATATCAGCGCACACTCCGCTGCAGAGTGAAAATTTCATTCTGGAAACATCCCTTAGGCTGTGGCTAAGCTATGTCTCCACCATATCCTTTCTTCCAGGAGTGCTAGTCTTGCGTGTTTGCAGGAGAGCTTCTGTGAAGTTTGGAATGTAGGAGGCGAGGTACTGGCGGAAGTAAAGTTGTGAGGCGGCATCGTGAGTCGTGTCGGAGTAGCTCAGTGGTAGAGCGCTTGCCCGCGAAAGGCAAAGGTCCCAGGTTCGAGTCCCGGTTCCGGCACACAATTTTAATCTGCCAGGAAGTTTCATATCAGCGCACACTCCACTGCAGCGTGAAAATTTCATTCTGTAAATAAATGTTCAGTGTACTACATGGGCATTAAGGACTATTTTTAATAGAGTAACTATATAAGTTTGCCGTTTGAGAAAACAGATAAACAGGAGATAGATTATTTTAGCAAACAATGTTTAACAGAAAATACTCAGAAGCTGCCAGCAAATCTTTGTTCAAACATTAGTATGCAATATCAGTTGTCTTTAATACATCAGAACATCCCAGGACTCAGAACTAAACTTGATGAACAAACTCATTTGTATTGATGAAATACATTCCTCTAACCCTATTGATATAATTTGCCTCTCTGAACAGTAGAGTAAATAAGGAGGGAGGAGAAGTTGCCACATTTATTAAAAACTTATATAAATTCAAGAATACTGGATGTAAATAAATTCTGTCGGGAGGAGCATTTCGAAGCTTGTGCTACAGAAGTAGAATTCCATAACAAACGCTATATACTAGTAACTATTTACCCAGAAACTGCAGGAACATCTAGAAGCTCTATTGGATTATTTAACAAGAAGAAACGAAGTAATCTTGGTTGCTGGTGACTGTAATACAGATTTTCTTATTCATTCTTCCACTAAACATTTATTGCAGTCAGTAACATGGTCCTTCAATCTAACTCATACTGTAAACTTTCCAACTAGGATAACTACATAATCTAGGACAGACACTGATAATATTTTAATACACAAATCAAAGGAACAAAATGCCATCATAAAACCAGTAATTAATGATCTTTCAGGTCATGATATGAAGTACCTTCTTTTAGGTGCAGATTTTAAGCAGATAATGAAGACTGTTAAATCTACATACAAGAGGGTAGTCAATCCACCAAAAACTGAGAATTTTAGAAAACTGCTCAAATATATGAACTGGAAAGATGCATATAGTGCTCATGGCATGAATGAAAAATATAACATATTGATTAATAATACCAGTGTTTTGTTTGAAAACTGTCTTCATCTAAACGTAACTGAAATTAAACAGAGGTCTATAATGAAACCATGGATTAAACAAGGAATAAAGATTTCATGCAAGAAAAAAGGAAACTGTATATATCTGCTAAGAGTAGTTCCAATAATGATAACTTAGCTAAATATAAGGAATACTGTAAAATATTAAAAAAAAAGTAATTCAGACATGTAAACAAATGCAGTATGAGAGAAAGATAGCAAAATCAGACGACAGAATAAAAGCAATATCGGATGCAGTGAAAGAGGAGACTGGTAGAAACACAAAGGAACAGGAGCATATAGCATTAAAAGTAGATGATACATTAGTAACTGATGGGCATAGTGTGGCAAATCTATTTAATAAGTACTTTATATCTGTTACTGATAGCATAGGATTGTCAGGGTCAGTAAATAATGCCCTTGAATATTTGAAACCAGCATTTCCATAACAGATGCTATATAATAGTATCTATTAACCGAGCACCTGCAGGAGATTATTATCTATTCCTAAATCATCTAGAAGCTCTATTGTGTTATTTAACAGGAAGAAATAATGAAATCCTGGTTGCTGGTGACTTTAATACAGATTTTCTTATGCAGTCCTCAAGTAAAAATTTATTGTAGTCAGTAACTTTGTCATTTAACGTAATGCATGCTGTAAACTTTCCAACTAGGACAACTAAAACCTCTAGAACAGCAATTGATAATATTTTATAGACAAATAAAAGGAACAAAATCACATCATAAAACCATTAATAAATGGAATTTCAGATCATGATATGCAGCTCCTTGGTTAAGGTATAGATTCTAAACAGTTTAAGAAGACTGCAAAATCTGCGTACAGAAGAGTAGTCAACCAACCAAAAATTGAAAATTTTAGAAAACTCCTCAAAGACATGAACTGGAAAGATGTAGATAGTTCTCATGGCATGAATGAAAAATATAACATAGTCATTAATAATGTTAGTATCATGTTTGAAAACTGTTTTCCTCTAAAAGTAACTAGAATTAAACAGAAGTTTATAATAAAACCATGGAATACACAAGGAATAAAGATTTTATGTAAGACAAAAAGGAAAATTTATCTATCAGCCAAGAGTAGTTGCAATGATGATAATTTAGCTAAATATAAGGAATACTGTAAAATATTTAAACAAGTTATTCAGGCATCTAAACAAATGCACTATGAAAAGAGGATAGCAACACCAGGAAATCAAATAAAGACAATATGGAATATATAGGACTGTTACTGATAGTATCGGATTATCTGTGTTTGTAAATAATGCCCCTGAATATTTGAAACTAGCATTTACAAATTATTTCAGGTACATCGATATGTCACTCACTTCACCACAAGAAATAACTTCCACCATAAAACCTATAAAAGCAAAGCATTGTAGTGGTTATGATAAAATATCAAAAAAATTAATTAAAGAGTGTTCTTCTGCATTTAGAACAATTTTAAGGCATTAGTGTAACCGGTCTATTATTACTTGAACATTACCTGATTGGCTAAAATATACGGATACTAAACCTTTATTCAAGAAAGGGGATAAAGAGATACCATCAAACGACAGACCGATTTCACTTTTGCCTCCATTCTCAAAAATTCTAGAAAAGGTAATATACAAGCAGATTCTCAACCACCTGACCACGAATGAAATATTGTCCAGAACACTGTTTGGATTTCTGAATGGTTCCGACATCGAGAAGGCTATTTACTCCAACAGTGAGAATGTACTTAACTCATTAGATAATAAATTGCAAGCAGCAGGTATTTTTCTGTGATTTGTCAAAGGCATTTGATTGTGTGAACAATAACATCCTTTTAAGTAAATTAGAATGGGAAATGCTGCAAAATGGTTCAAGTCGTACCTCACTAACAGGAAACAAAGGGTGTCAGTGCAAGTGACTAGTGAATTAAGCCAACAATCACCATTGGATTGGGAAGAAATTACATGCGGTGTCCCACAAGAGTCCATCCTAGAGCCATTGCTTTTTCTTGTGTGTATTAATGACCTCTCATCAGTTACACTACCAGAAGCATAGTTCGTTTTGTTTGCAGATGATACAAGTATTGTTATAAGATGTAAATCAAGCATAGTTATAGTAAGGTTTGCTAATGATATTTTCATGAACATTAATAAATGTTTTAAAGCCAACTCATTGTCATTAAAGTTTGAAAAGACTCACTACATGCAGTTCAGAACATGTAAGAGATTTTCATCCAGTATATGTATAAAGAACGAAGAAGAGCAGATAGAAGAGGTTGACAGTATTAAATTCCTGGGGTTACAGCTTGATAATAAATTCAAGTGGGAGGAGCACACCACAGAACTGCAGAAACGACTCAACCAATCTGTATTTTCAATACGAGTGTTATCAGATATAGCAGACATAAAAATAAAAAAGCTTGTATACTTTGAGTACTTTCATTCCATAATGTCATATGGTATAACATTTTGGGGTAACTCTTAAAGTCAGTCAAAAGTCTACCGAGTCCAAAAGCGTGTAAGAGGTATTATTTGTGGAGGAAATTCATGGACGTCCTGTAGAAGCCTCTTCGAAGCACTGGGTATATCAACTACTGCCTCTCAGTATATTTATTCCTTAATGAAATTTGTCATAAATAATATATCCCTTTCCCCAAAAAACAGCTCCGTTTATACATACAATACTAAGAACAAAAATGATCTACTTTAGTTCCACTACTCAGGAACACACATTTCCAATAATTTACCATTAAGTATAAAAAATGTAGCTAGAAATAACGATCGAAGCCTAAAAGACATTCTAGTGGCCAACTCCTGTTACTCCATTAGTGAATTTCTAAATTGTACCAAATGATGCATTTATCGGTACTCATACTCTATTGGTATTATTATATTATAAGCTAAACAAATACTGTATGTATCTGTATTTATATTATTAGTATTATCTATTATTCAGCTTGTAAATTATGTTTCTTGACATGTTCCACATCCACAAGGATATCCTCTACATGGATCTGTGGAACGCAAAAACTAATCTAATTTACAAATAACATGAACATGTCACTCACTTCAGCACAAGAAATAACTTCCACAATAAAATCCTTAAAACCAAAGTATTCTAGTGGTTATGATAAAATATCAACAAAGTTAATTTGCATGCTATTGTGAATTTAGCACAATTTTAAGTTATTTGTGTAACCAGTCCATTATAACTGGAATATTTCCAGATTAATTAAAATATGCGGATATTAAACCTCTATTCAAGATAGGGGATAAAGAGATACCATCAAGCTACAGATCAATTTCACTTTTGCCAGAATTCTCAAAAATTCTAGAAAAGATTATGTACAAGCAGCTACTAAACCACCTAACCTCAAATTAATTATTGTTTGGAAAGATATCTGGCAGTTTCTGATATCGAGAAGGCTATTTACACCTACAGTGAGAATGTACTTAATTCATTACACAATAAATCACAAGCAGCAGATATTTTCTGTGATTTATCCAAGGCATTTGATTGTGTGATCCATAATATCCTTTTAAGTAAATTAGTATTCTGTGGTGTCATAGGAATTGTTATAAAATGGTTCAAATCGTACCTTGCTAACATGATACAAGTATTGCAATTGCAATAAATAGCATGTCGAGCTTAGTGTTAGAAAGGTCTCCTAATGATATTTTCATCAACATTAATAAATGTTTTAAAGGCAATTCATCGATATTGAACTTTGGAAAGTCTCACTACATGCAGTTCAGAACATGTAAGAGATTTTCATCCAGTATATGCATAAGGAACGAAGAAGAGTAGATAGAAGAGGTTGACAGTATAAAATTCCTGGGATTACAGCTTGATAATAAATTAAGTTTGGAGGAACACACCACAGAACCGCAGAAACGTCTTAACAAATCTGTATTTACAATACGAGTGGTATCAGACATAGGAAATATAAAAATAAAAAAGCTATATACTTTGCTTACTTTCATTCCATTATGTCATATGGTATAACATTTTAGGGTAACTATTCAAGTCAAGCAAAAGTTTTCAGAGTCCAAAAGCGTGTAATACGTATTATTTGTGGCGTAAATTCACGGACATCCTGCAAAAGCCTCTTCAAAGGACTGGGTATATTAAATACTGCCTCCCAGTATATTTATTCCTTAATGAAATTTGTCATAAACGATATATCCTTTTTCCCAACAAACAGCTCAGTTCATACCTACAATACTAGGAACGAAAATGATCTAAACAAGGATATAAAATCACTTTCTTTACTTCAAAAAGGGGTCTACTACTCAGGAACACATATTTTCATTAATTTACAAACAACCATAAAAAATTAGCCACAAATAATGATCAGTTTCAGAGGAGCCTAAAAGACTTTCTAGTGGCCAACTCCTTCTACTCCACTGACGAATTTTTAAATGGAACCAAATAACCATACTATTAGTATTACTATACTATCAGTTTGTAAAACGTATATGTACCCGTATTAGTAATATTAGGTTAAAAACTTGAAAAAAAAAAAAAAAAAAAAAAAAAAAAACCTGACATTTCCACATCCACGAGAAACGCCTCAACACGGATATATGGAACGAACCATCTAATCTAATCTAATGATTATGCTCCAATGCAGATATAAACTATGTAAATGAACAAAATACAGTTTGTGTTCCATCTACTGAAAAATGTAATAAAATGCATGTGGTAGATAAGGTGCTGTTTAACGCCACGCACTCTGATTATAAGAATTAATTTTCTTCTCTGTGTCGTCTGCTGTATAACTGAACCGTATATCAAGGCTAACAACTGCCTCCATTTTATTGCAGCTCTCGAATCTTCTTAATCTACTTTTATAATCAGGATGCATTATATAACGCCTTGTCTGCTTCATACATTAATATTACTTTTGTTGTTGTTTGAACACACCAAGTAAATATTGCAGCCATGTTTACAGAAAACGTAGCAGTCAATTAAGTGCTGCGATGCTAGCGTTCAGAGCGGTTACACTTCACATTGCAGGGAAGAAAAGACAAGCTGTTTTTATCATCAACTCTATACCGACATTTGTTAATGGGATGTTAAAGCAGTAATCTTCCTTCCTTCCTTCCAAAGACGAGATATGTCAAAGTTCCCTGTTACACTATGAAGTTTGTTTGATGTAAATATTTGAGATATCAACTTTGACAAAGAAATGTGATCGTTTAACATCGGCCTAAGCAGTGCGTCATCGAGTAGCTGCAACGGCCGCGCGGCCTGACTGGCAGGTGCATTAGGGAACAGCACCCTGTCTCAGTAGCTGGGATATACAGAGGAGAAGCCCCCCCCCCCGCTAACCTCTGTCCTACTCTGCCCTCGTAGTTCAGTAAGATGCTAGCAGGTGTCAGACGGTTCCCCAGCTTAGTACCAGTAGACGACACTAGAGGCACTTCTGAGGGTAGCGTGGAGGGGAGGCTGAGGGGAGAGCTCGTGCCACCTGCCACGAGGCCGTGGCTGTGTCCGGTGTGCCGGCGTTTGAGGGGAAGTGGTGGTGGGGGCAGCCGCTACCTGCCGCCAGCTCTGGCCAGTTTAATGGGCTTCTTTTGACCACAGCGCCATCATGGGACATCTTACGGAACCTTCCCTCCCCGCACCCCTGAGCGTGTGACCGGGCCCTTACGGAGGTTTCCCCTCTGTATATATTTGTCTGTGCTGGGATCCAAACGACAGACAGTTCAGCTGTGTCATAAAGGCGAGGATCCCATTGTGGTGCCAGTCAGAAGCAAAGACTCAAGATAAACGATGTTTACGGCATTCGATATCCCACCTATTTTCTGCCAAGCAACTAATAAATCGGCTTGAAATGGGAATAGGGAACGTGAATGGTCTCGTGGCCTCGTATCCCATGACACGGATTGCACAGCCACTTGCGTTGGCGGTTTCTACTCCTCCTGCGACCATCGGGGCAGTCTGGTTCTTTAGGTTTACGAACATTTCAATACTTGATTTTGTAAAAGGAGGCGGGACTGGACAAATATCCAATGGCCAAGTCACGAAGCTACAGAGTGTAGGATCCTTGCACTGCTCAGTAGACCTCTAGCGTACAACAACAATGCTCCAGTTATAGTGGTGCAGATACAGAGTAGACAAATGGCAGCGACAAATGAAGTAAATATTCCACGTTATCTGCAACAGAAGGTACCGGAGTTGACATTTTGATGGAAATGAACCCAAGGGATTTTCCAGTCAGAGAGAAATGGAATATTAGATATTAGAGTATCTGCAAGATAAGTCACTGGAAATGCGTGCTTAACGAGTGAAAGTGACAGTCGAACACGTGTCGAGCCGTGTCGTTCTTCGTGCTAGTGGACGTGGAGCCGCAGATCCCGTCTCCAGCGAAATGCAGTGAAGAGCAGTCATTGATCAAGGAGCGGCTACTAAACATGATCGTCTAAATGGGAGATCATCCTCAACATAGAAACGGTAATATTGTTGACGACTTCCATGTATGTAATACTATCGTGCGTGCGAAAACCTCGGACATTCAAGGAAGTACTAAGTGAACATTTTACAGAACACTTTGTTTCTGCGTTTCAACGATGCTCATGCACATTTTTCAACTATTCAACGTGGCCACCATGAACATTGACACATTTCTTTAAGATCCCAGCACCAAAAAACTTGTGACCACTGCCTATGGCTATCAGCTGGTCACAGTAATTGGCTTTTGCTTGATTCTTCGTCTGCATAATAAAATCATACTCCTTGACAAAAATTAGACCTCCAAAAAGTGTGTGACATTGAAATCTATTCCTATGAAAACGACTGGAATACCCATAAAACATATTATCACATTTTCTCCAGCTACATTTTTAACAATAACTGGTTTCACGATAAACTCCTCAATATGTTTCGCATTCTGTTGTATACTATCAAATTGTATAACCACGATAAACCAAAGTGGTTCTAATTATAACTTATTTAAGAGTGATTATATAACTGAACATCCTTCACGGTTTTGTAATTTACAAGGAGTTTCCCTTCGATCTTGTTATAATGTATTCACAATTGCCAATATGAATCACTATCATAAGTATTATGTAATGGTGATGTATGAAAATTTGTGCCGGATTGGGCTCGACTCCCTGACCGGCACGAAATTTCATGAGTCAGCATCAAATTACCTCGAATAGAAGGAACTATTGACTGATGCAAATGCGTCAACTAAAAGAGAGGCGATATCTGGTGTCCCACAGGGTAATGTTATAGGTCCTATGCTGTACTTTATATGTACAAACGATTCACGAGAAAATTCGAGCAGTCCTCTTTGCTTGTCTGTACATGATTTATCATCTAATGAAGTTATCAGAAGATTTATACTAACTGCACAATTATTTAGATGAGATATCTCTGCTGTGTTAAATTCGGAAATTCACGTTAAAATCATCTGCATGACCATCAAGAACTCAGATATAAAACCATTTCTGACCAAACAGGAGACAGCTTAAATGTGGAAAGAATATATAGAAGGACTCTAGAAAGGAAATTACGTTTGAGGCAATTCTGTAGGACGGGAACAGGAGGTAGATAAAGATGAAATACAAGGTACTATACCAAGAGAAGAACTTGACAGAGCTACTGAAATATGTGGCAGAGCTAGGCATGACAAAACTATTTCGCCTGACGTGCATGATGTGAGACAGGCTGAATACCCTCAAACTTCAAGACAAACGCAGTAATCCCCATTCCATAGAGAGTAGGAGCAGGAAGGTGTGAAAATTACAGAACCACCAGTTTAATAAGTCATGCCTGCAAAGTTTTAACACGAATTATATACAGAAGAGTGGAAAATCTGGTAAAGGTGACCTCGGGGAAGATCAGTTAGGATTTAGGAGAACTGTAGGAACCCGGAAGGCAATACTAACCTTACGTCTTATCTTAGAAGGTAAATTAAGGAAAGGAAAGCTTACTTTTTTAGCTGTTGTGGATTTAGAGAAGACTTTTGATAATAGTGATAGGAATACACTATTTCGAATTCTGAAGTCAGCAGGGGTCAAATACAGCGAATGGAAGGTTATTTACAACTTACACATAAAACAAAAGCAGTTATTAGCATCGAAGGGCATCAACAGTTATTATTGGTTGGTAAGGGAGTAAGACAGGGTTGTAGCCTTTCCCCACTGTTATTCAATTTGTACACAGAGCAAGCTGTGAAGGAAAGTAAGGAAAAATTTGGAGAAGGCATTAAAGTACATGAAACAATGAGAACATCGCACTTTGCTGATGACATGGCTATGGCATCAGAGACAGCAAAGTATACGAAAGAGCAGTTGAACTTGAAAGGAGCGTATAGGATGAACATTAACAAGACAACAACAAGGGTAATGCAGTCTAAAAAATTCAAGGCATGTTGAACTAATTAGATTTGGTAACTAAACAATAAAGGTGGTAGACGAATTACGTTACTTAGGCAGTAAATAACATATGATGGTCGCAGTACAGAGGATATAAAATGCAGAATAGTAATGGAAAGAAAAGCGTTTTTGAAAAAGAGAATTTTTTAAACATGGAATATTAATTTAAGCGTAAGAAAGTCATTTGTGAAGGTATTCGTGTGGCGCGTGCCTTCTACGGCAGTGAAACATCGACTACAAATCGTTTTGATGGGAAGCTGATAGATGATTTTGAATCGTGGTGTTTAGAAGAATGGTGAAGATTAGGTGGGTAGACCGCGCAACTAAAGGGGAATTATTGAACAGAACTGGGGAGAAAAGGAATTTCTAGCATACCATAACTGAAACAAGGGGTCGATTAGAAGGACACATTCTTAGTCATCAAGTAATCGTTAATTGTAGGGAAGTATGAGGGGTAAAACCGCAGAGGGAGACCAAGGAACGAATACAGTAAGCAGGTGCAGATGGATGTGGGTTGCCGTACTTATCAGGAGAAAGACTATAGGAGAATAGGTTAGGGTGGAGAGTTGCATCAAACCAGTCTCCGCACTGAAGACCACAACACATACACGGTAAATTTGAAAAGTGTTAGGTCATATAGAGAAGTAATTAAGACGAATTTGTTAAACTTCGTTTTCAAAGTAAATGAACATGTAGTAACAACTCGTTCTAGTTAATTCCTGCTACGAGTGCCTTCAGCAATTTACTCTGATGTGTTTGTACTGGAATTGTTACTGAAATTCCATGATAATTTATATCTACGACATTGACGGAAATGACAGCGGTGCAGAACCAGTCTTCGTCAGGTGTGATCTTCGTAGCAAATGAGATATGTGAGCTGCCATCCGCCTACCTGGTTGGTTGTTGCGGACTTCGCTTGGCTCACCTCTCGCGTTGCTTGGCCCCGTTGCTCTGCTCTCGAACTACAACAAACATTAAAGCAAGTACAGTAATTACAGAGGGCACTAGAACTGATGGAAAGCAAAATATAATGGCTTCTACAAGTATATTAAAGTTTTCAGAAATAACACTAACGGATCGTAACAAGTTATTTACTGAAGCAGACGAAACATACATCACACATTGTGAAGAAACATCCAATATTGTGACAGGTGAACTATTTAGGTATATAATTGACGTAAGTGAACTACATTGATATATAAATGCAAAAGTTTGGGTCAGAGCAAGTGACCTAAATGCACAATACACCAACCACTTGGAACCAAAAAATTCTCATTTAATTTCAGTGATGATTGGTTTCGATCCTACTTTGAACAGTCTTCAAATGTTCGAGTACTGACTAGTGGAGGTGAGCAGGAGCTAAGGGAACCTCCAAGTGCTGCCATCTGTTACCCTAGTATCGTATTTCAGTTACAACTTTGGAAAATAAAATTATATTTTCTTTGCTGAAACTTGTCTATAACAATTTTCAGCTTAGACTATTTACATCAGAGGTAGACACATTTTCAATTTGTGATAAAGTGGTCAACACAGGTTGGAAATTCAACTCTTTCTACTATAGTTCAAGCACTGTTTTCATTAAAAATACGTTTACCACTGACAAATTTGATATCACTGAGCTTATTTCATAGTGTATTTATCGTTCTACATCTGTGAGAATAACAGTTTTGTTGCACAAAGAACTCGGCCAAAAACGCATGAAAGAACTTCAGAATCGCTGCTATATCAGTGACATTTCGTAAATTACTGTAGTCATATATTTCGTTCAGTATTATTGACGACCTCTATTTCAAGTCATGGTTAACTGTCATACATTTTTCCATAGGATATATTCGTTAATACTCACACAAAATATTTGCACCGCCTTGGTTCCAAGGTCTTTTGAACACAGACGTTTAATGTGCACATTGCATCAAAAACACAGTACCTTAGGTTGTCCACATATGTCACTCAACATGCACAAAGATGTAAACAGCCAATCACGAGCAGTGCCGATGCGACGGAGTGGGCACGACAGCCGGTCAGTTCAGTCACAACACCAGGAGGGAAGTGCACTGCACTGCTTGTCTCGTATATAGTTCTGCCACGCCTAGAAGGTCAGTCCCGCAGTCCGATCGTATCCGCATTGTTTCTTTGTGTCTAAAGGTAATCTTATCAAGGGTAGTTCCAGTCGTCTCGGAGAGAACTAAAGTTATTATGGACGCTTATGGAGGAGGTACAGATATACAAGAAACTGCCTGCAACTGCAACTCCCGTTTGTTCTACCCCTCCGCCGAGGTGCCTCAGGGCTCTGTCCTCTCGCCCCTCCTTTTTATTATCTACTCCACCAATATGCTGCAACCCCAGCCTCCCGTCCACTTCCCGCAATATGCTGACGACACTGCCTTCCTTGCCCTCGCCCCCTTCCTCGCCTATTCCCAGTACTTGCTCCAGTCTCACCTCACTGAGTTCGCTGCATGGTGCAAGTGGTGGCCCCTTTCCGTCAATCCTGATAAACCGCATGCAGTCATGTCATTCGTCCCATCCCTTCCTTCCGCCTCCACTACTTCTAACTTACCCACCGCGATCGTCCTATCCACCACATTCCCACTCTAAAATACCTAGGCCTCACTCTCCATCGAACCCTCTTCTGGACCCTCCACCTCCGCACTGTCTGTCAGAAAGCTACGTCCCGACTCAACCTCCTCAAACTACTCACCGGCCAGACGTCGGGACTCAGCCCCTCCGCGATCCTGTACACCTATCGGTCCCTCATGCGTCCCGTCCTTGGAAGCTTCCATCCAGCCTGGGTTTGCGCTCCCCTACCTATTATAAGACCCTTCAAATCCTTGAGCGCCACACCCTCCACCTCGCCTAACGTATCCGGCCCCCCCTCCCCCACGCGGATCCTATATGACCTCTTCCCGTTTCCTCATCCCATGCACCACCTTGAACACATCTGGATCTTTACATCAACCGCAAAATAGATTCCCGTAACCATTTGGTCCACCCTATCCTCAATAATCCTTGTCCTCTGCCTCGCCTCCACCTGCACACAATTAATATCCTCTCCCAGGATAACTTCCGCCACCTCCCCCTACTGTATGCCGCCCTCCGTCCTGAAATCTATCCCTCCCACCAATCGTGATCCTCTTCCCATGGATACAACGCCCGTCTCCCCCCTCCTCTCCTTTTCTTTCTAACCGCTTGGCTATCCCCTATCCCCACTCCTGCCCCTGGGGTCCCCATACTCCCTCCCCATCCTCTCCCAGCCCTTCCTCCCGTACTTCCCACAAAAAAAAGTTCAAATGTTTGTAGAGCTTATGGGACTTAACTACGGGGTCATCAGTCCCTAAACTCACAAACTACTTATGAACTAGCTAATACTAAGGACGGCACAAATATCCATGCCCGATGGGGGATTTGAACCCCCGACCGTAGTAGCCGTGCAGACCGTGACTACCACGCCGCAGTCAGCTCGGCCACCGCGGCCAATGTGCTTCCCACACTGCCCCCTCCATTCCCCTGGGGGATACTCACTTCCATCGTTTTAAACATTGCTACGTAGAGTGTCAGAGTCATCAGTGCTTCACTGTATTAATCATTGCTTCCTCCGCCCATGAATAAGTGTCACAGCAGTATATTTCAACCAGAGTCTCTGAGTGCCTCTTCGTGTGTCCGATTTCTCAAGGATTTTAACTGACGACATGTTTTTATCATGTGTCTACTATGTTCGTCAGTTACTTCTACATGTCAAAGACTTTAATACTCCACGTTTTAACGCCATTTCATTGTTATTTTAATCTCGCCATGCCCATTGCTTTATTAAGTTCTCTCGGCTGAAGAGCAGCGCATAAGCTGCTGACAGCCTACTGGTTGTATATTTGTATAGTTAGTGTGAAAATAACTATAAAGGAAAAAAATACAGGAACTATCGATGGCTTAGCTCGCTCGGCCATCCAAAGGCTACCGCTACTTACGGATTTCACTTTAGAAAACTTTTTTATACCTTCAGATCAAACATCAATAATGAAATAGCAAGAAAATACTTTCGGCTGGTAGTGCAATGGTAAAACCTTACAGTGCTGCACAACAGGTAACATAATTTTATTTATGAAATACCAATTAAACACAGACCCATTCCAAATCTAAGTGAGAAGTATTGTACTAGTTCGTGCCGATAGAGGCACGCTTGTGTACAGATACTCAGTTTTATTAAAACAGACTTTCGTCGTATGGTTATCGTGGGTAGTTTTCATTTCTTATAATACAGTGCACAATTTTAGTAAGGTTTCTTTTAGTGTTGTTAAAACAATAGTAAACATGAGAGAGAAATTAATCATCAACTGTATATGTGTGAATTATCTGATGTTATCTACAACAGTGTGGCAATGCACAAGCTGTCAAACAATGTTTGAAGAAGAATAAAGAATCTTCACACGATGCGTTTTCCCCATACATAATACAAAAGTTTCGAGATGCATCTGCTGCTTCCACCCGTCTGTTAAACCTGAAAAGAAGAAAACGTCGCAGAATTTAGCCCTTCTTCCACTTGTAACTATGTTGGATTGAGTAGTGAAGGGAATTATGTTCGAAGATCCATTAGATTGATAACTTTAGCAGACAGCAGAATTGCGTTTTAAAATATGTGCATCCTACACTGTTGGCAGTACTGTGTAAACGCCAGTTAGGTGATTTTATTTTGTTGATCACAAAATAGAGACGAAAGTATGCACTGGGTAGCCGCGGCAGCTGTTTCATGGCGCCTCAGTCAACCAAGTAAATGAATGTACTGAACATGCTGCAAACCACTACATGGAGCCTGTGTGTCAGAATTCTCACCCAGTGTGCCGCAACGGCGTTACGATAGGAAAATGAGTCACAGAGAGGAGGATTTGGTAGTCTGTTGGATTGATGATATGTTGATATACTTAAGGTGTGGGTTCGATTCCAACTTCCGCCGATGATTTTTGATAGGTATAGAGAGATTATATTCACTTATCCCTGCGCCAAGTGAAGTAGGTGTAATGGCATTGGGGTCTGAAATTCACATACAACATGATATTCCTTCTCTACCAAATATAGGTTAGGTTAAACCACAATAAAGTCAGAATAAGTCATGCGTAGAAAAATGTTGAAATGTTTGTAAATTTATGGGACGCAACTGCTTGGTTATTGTCCATAGCTTACAAACTACTTAAACTAAGGTAAACTAATCTAAGGACAACACGTACACCCATGTCCGAGGGAGGACACGAACTCCCGACGGCGAACAACCGCGCGCACTGCAGCACGGCGCATCAGTGCGCTCGGCTAATCGACCGTGGTGTGACATGTAGAACCTCTGTCATCAGTAACCTTTCTTACACTATTTATTTCTAGTGACGAAACAAACGCTATGTATGGTCCCAGAACACTTATTCCACTTTTTATTTGAGCTTCTGTATGTCGATAAAATTGGTTGTGGACTAGGAATGCAACTCAGACCGTACCTCGACGCGGAATTTGATCCGTTCGTGACAAAACAACTCGACTACAATTTGTTGTTTGTTCAAAATTGCAGATTCCTCAAATCTCCACATTTTCGCTTGAATGGGTTCGAATTCTGGCCCGGCACTAAAGTTTTCATTATGTATTATCAAGCTCTAGTATGAGAACAACTATCTGTTGGTGGATAATAATTTTGATTTTCAATGTATTTTCATTCGTTGTCAACACTAACAATATCTGACGTTTTTGACGCCCATTGAGTATCAGAACTATTTGCGAGATCACTGTAACTTCAAAGATGTTATTCCGAGCTGCTGTTGGAGAAAAATACCGTAGCTGACGCCTCTTTTTGTATAGTCAACAACGATATTTTTGGGGTTCGATTCTCAGTCATCAGTGAATTTTTCGTCATATTATTTCTAGTTCAAAAATGTTCACATGTCGCTGCTGGTGTATCAAACCCATATTTAACGTTCGTTTTCTCTAGAATATAACAGTGATAGATGCCGGGATGGAGTCCTGGGAAGGAAAAAAAATGTAATATTTTTTCTCGTTATTTCAGTTTAAACATGTACCTACTGTCGGGAGAATCTGATATGCCACAGACGATTGTGCTTCGATAACAATCCTATTAGTTTCTGGGTTCGAATCCCTGTCCAACACAAAGCTTTACCTCTCGGCATTTAAAGTTACTTACTTGTGAAGAAGCAATATTTAACATCGCTCGAAGTTCGACAACAGGGACAATAAACGCTGGGTAATGCTGGTATGTTTACGTTATATAATTTAAAGTTGATATTTGCTACCTGATACTGTCTAAAATCTAGTTATATAATTCTCTGTATGTATAGTCACAGAATGACTGGCAGTTTCCATCAGTCACGACGTCTTTGCTCAGTCTGCATGACCTGGGTTTGAATCCATTTGCAGAACGAGACGGTTCGTCGTGTCATTTGAAGTTCATACATATTCCCAACTAGCTGCTAGTGAGAGAAAATTTTAATGTCTTTTTATTTTAAATAATAAGTATGTTATATTTACTTCTGACAAGCAATAATGAATATGTAACATTTTTCTCTGAAGATCTTTCTTTATTTTGATTTCTGTGCCTTTGGGGACACATCAGGCGTGATGGGCTCCTGGGATTGTAGTACATTCTATGTTTATATGAAAATTTCGGGATTTTAACGTTTATTGGCACAGAGAACGCGTCCTGATTCGGCAGAGTATTTTAGTATGACAGCTAAACAATTTGTCAACGTCGCTACGCCATCCGATTGGTTTGACTATTAGCCGTTAGCAGAGATTGGCGTGTCTTTCGCGCGTGGGTGTGGCCGCCCATCACTTGCCGTGAGCTGCGGCAGAGCGCGAGGAGCACGATGACTCCGGTTTGAGCGTCCGAAGTGTATGGACCTCGGGAGACTCCGGTTTGAGCGTCAAAAGTGTACGGAGCTCGAGAGACTCCTGTGTGAGTGTCCGAAGTGAACGGAGTCCTGTTTGAACGTCCGAAGTGAACGGACCTCGGGAGACACGCAATACTCCGTTTAGATTCGCGGGGAGGACATCGTCTTAAACGGTCCTCTGGTTAGACTTGTGTTTGATTTTGAAGATTCGGACCTTGTAGAACTTGTGTTTACTTCATGGACGTTACATTGTCCGGTGGTTATGCTGTGAGCAACCACAGTTTAGTTTTCGTTTTGCTAGAAGTTTCTATTTGAGCATTAGCGCCTTTGTGAATCGGGTACTCGTGTACTGTTTTTTTACATATCTTATTACGCAAGTGACTGATCGATTTGTGCCAAGTGGCCTTGGCAAAATATTGATTAGTCTACTAGCGTGATAGAATCGCACAGCAACTGCCTAGCGACGGCGACGCCAGTGACGCTGTATTAAGTTACATGTCGACCCAGCTTAACAGGTCGCAGCAATTACGGTCAGATAAAAAAATTTCGGCTCATTCGCTCCTACCGCCTGCTGCCTGCGAGCCTGAGATGCTGCCGTCAATGGTCATCTGTGTGGGTAAGGTGACGCATTGGTGGAGGGTTATATGAATCAGACTTGTTGGATTCTGTCCCTTATTTTATTCTTTTGATATCTGCCTATTTACTCTGGAGAGCTTAGGGCTAACGATAATTTCAAGCCCCTGTGTAGCCGATCTAATAGCATTCTGTCTTGCAAAACCTCCGACCTTTGACTGAGCCAGTCATTTTTATGTCTCAATATTTTAACATTTGTAAAAGATTGTTTGAATACCATTATCTGTTTTACATGATAGCAAATGTCATCTGATTTATTTCATGTTTAATTATAATAAATTGATTTTGAGCAAATCATCTTTCATTTAAGAACATTATTTTTTCACTATTTTGGAGGGGAAACTGAATAATTAAATTCCACAGTTTACCAATATTTTTGTTTTGTTTTTGTTTGGTACAACTGATACATTGGCATCACATCATAGCTGATCAATAACATTTTGAATTTCCATATTTTGGAGAAATATGGTGGCGACCGAAGATAATTAAAACATGCGACATAGTTCACACTTGGCGACTCCTGCCATAGGATTTACGACATAGTTCATAGTATTATCTGTGATAAGGTGTTCCCTGATATTTGTTGTGTAGTGCTATTACTTTACGTCTTGAGTTATTGCGATAAAGAGCAGTGTTTTCTAGCGGTGATTTTTTGGAACCATTTTCAATAGTGGAACGTCTGTACCGAGGAGCGTGTAGAGTACCCGCAAGACAGGTACGTTAGTTGGGTTGCATGCGGATAGGTCGAAATGCAATTCAGGTCGTTCGGATACTTTTGAGCACGACTGTACCTTGAGGTATCGCGTATTAGCTTGATAATGAAATACGCAGCAGGCATACAGCACCTTAGGTGGAGAACGTTTCGCTATTCCTTTACAACTTTTACCCTTCTTGAAGTGCACGGAGCTCTTTGTCGCATCTCCGTGCGCCCCTGCAGTCCCTGAGACTGCTATGAAGTGCTGGCTATTGCAGCCCTCGGCGGCGACTGCTGGACGAGGCATCCGCCGCCAGTTAACGAAGCGCCTCTGGCAGCTCAGCTGCCCCGCTCTTTTGTGGAGGGC
The DNA here is from genome assembly GCA_026315105.1 of Locusta migratoria. NCBI lineage: Eukaryota > Metazoa > Arthropoda > Insecta > Orthoptera > Acrididae > Locusta > Locusta migratoria. Next base: position 442,944,277 of record CM048748.1, on the reverse strand, counting down.
AGCTTTGCCGCCCCACCGGCTGGGGAGTTCGTTAGGGGCGGCTCGCCGGAACTCCCGGCAAAGCAGCGGTCGCGTCCACTGCACGCCAAGCTCGTTACCTCCGCACTCCACTAAGCTACCTTTCTCCCCAGAATGAGACTCCAGCTGGACACAGAGGGCGACTTATTCCCTCTGGAAAGAAAACTCTTCTACATGCGAAAATACGCGATTTCTCTAAACCACTCCACACGAATTTTTGGCGCACTTTAGGTTACGCTAGTAACACTAAAAGTGGGTCTTTGTTATCGTCTTTTGACAGCTCGAAATTTAAATGAAAATTGTGGTGTCGCACAAGTACAAAGTGCGCGCCACCTACTTTCGTCGCGCGCCGCCATGCACGCACGGCGCGGCGTTCTTACGACGTCAGCCACGAGCGCCTTCTGTGACAACTCCACTCGTGGCCACCACTGAACGACATCGTTCACTTGGGACTGAGATAGCAACCAGTTAGGACCTTCGTAATCAGATAGGCACCAGAGAAGACTTGGCTATCGTATAGGCACTAGGAAGCAGTACTAGGCAGGCCTCTAGCTCAACTATGTATCAGCCTTCTGCAGTACTATGTAAAAGTTAAGTATTGTAGAAATACTGTGCAATATATATCTCGTTCTAATTTAATCTAGTGTTTCTAGTTTCTGGCTGCTCTCCTCCGTACCTGCACCAGCGTGCTATCTTTATTCCAGTGTCGGTCTTCCTACTCGGCCACCGACACCTACGACGGAGACACAAAAGCGGCGACGAGGTTGGGACAAAAAAAAAAAAAAAAAAAAAAAAAAAAAAAAAAAAAAAAAAAAAAACCGATTACCCATTCATCTGACGCGAAAATTGAATAACCGAATTTGTAGAGGGGGATATTCTCTATTCTCTAGCCGGCTGCGGTGGCCGCGGTGGCCGCGAGGACTGAGGCGCTCCAGTCACGGTCTTCACGGCCACTACGGTCGGGGGTTCGAATCCCCCCCCTCGGGCATGGATATTTGTGCCGTCCTTGGTATAAGGTAGTTCGTAAGTAGTTTTTAAGTTTAGGGACTGATGACCCCGTAGTTAAGTTTCATAAACTTAACAAACATTTGAACACTTTTTGATATTCTCTACAACTTTGCTCTCTTATGTTTTTTTCATATCTCGTATTGTTTCATAGATATTTGCAAAAATAACTGCGATTTTGGGACGTCGGTCTGTCTGTCCGTAACGTGTTCCCTGCTTTTAAGACGAACCGTTGAACCGATCAGCACAAAATTTTACAGACATAATTGTAGTTTGCCAGAGACCAGAACATCCCTTTTTCAATTTTTTGGACAAAAAATACGATACTAATACCAAAAAAGCCGTTTGTAATATAATTGTAATTGCAAACTAACCGTTCATCTGACATTAAAATTGAATAACCTTATTGGTAGAGGGGAAAATTCTCCACAACTTCGCTCTATTATGCTATATCTTGCATCGTTGCAGACATATTTGCAAAAATAACGGCGATTTGACGATGTCTGTCTGTCTGTAACGTGTTCCAACTTTTTAGGTCGAACCGTTGAACCGATCGGCACCAAATTTTACAGACAGAATTGTTGGCTACCAGAGACCAAATCCTCGCTTTTTCAACTATTTGGAAAAAAATACGTTAGTAATACCAAAAAATCCGTTTTAATGTAATTTTAATTGCAAATAAACCGTTCATCTGACATGAAAATTGAATAACTGAATTTGTAGATCAGAAAATTCTGTACAACTTTGTTCCCTTATGCTTTTTTCATATCTCGAATCGTTTGAGAGATATTTGCAAAAATTCCGGAGATTTGAGACCTTCCATTGAATTAACGAAAACCAGCCGTTCGGAGATGTTATGTAACATTCCTCGTCCAGAACTCTCTTTGGCGTACGCCATCTTGCGTTGCGTATTTGATTATTTGCTTATTGTAACTTATACGTTGTCATTTCAAAGCAATGGGCACTAAAGAATTATCAAAAACACATCGTTCTTCGTACGACAAATGATAATCTACAAATCTACAAATGCCATATTAGCATCAGTTAACAACGGCTATCAATAGTATGAGATTAAAGAGTGCAACTTCTGAATGTGGGCTGTAGTGTAGTGGTCAATGCGCTGGACTGTGATGCTAAAGGTCACTGGTTCCGAACCCGCCACTAACTAATTTTTTTTTCCTAAAAGGGTTTCAGACACTCTTATTAATTAATTTTCTTATTATTTAGCTGCAAAAACTAATAAAACTACAAATATAAAGTGGGCCGTAAAACACGTCAGTGCGATTTCTTTACGCTTCATGCAATTGATAAAAATTAAAAATGTTAAAAAAATTCGAACTTGATACGGTTAATTTTAAAAGGTCCTATGTCATCTTCACATCTCTACGAAAAATCAAATCCCATTTGTCTGAATCTAATTTGTAGTGTACTGCTTGACAGAATAGCATCAATTATATATTTACGCTTAACGCCGCACAGTAATATGAAATGGAAGAAGCCTGTACGAAAAGTCGTGGGGAAGCTGCATGCTCGACTTTGGTTTATTGGAAGAAATTTTGGAAGACATGAACGCATATAAAACGGTTGTGCGGTACCGCCTTGAGCTTTGCTCCAGTGTTTGGGATCCCCACCAGATAGGTCTCAATGAATTCATATGAATTCGGATGTAGGCGACTCGGATTATTACCAGTAAGTAGCATCAATGCACGAGTGTTACTGACTTGATTCGGGAACTCAAATGGGAGTCGCTGGAGGAAATTGCAGAAATTCAGAGGTGCGGATTGTGAAGCGGACTGTAGAAATAATTATACTGTTGCCAACTTGCTTGCGTAAAGACTACAAAGATAAGATATGAGAGATTATGGTTCGTGCGGATCAATAAAAGTATTCGTTTTTCCCTCGTTCTATATGGGAGTGAAACGGAAAAGGAAGTAAGTAGTAGTCGTACTATACACCTTTGGGTGGATTACAGTATGTCTGTAGATTTAGATTCGTGGTGATGCAACACTTTTTGACCGTTTCAGGGCATTGAGATAAATCCAATAGCAAAGATGAAAATTTTTGCTTGACCGAGATGAAATCCTCACCTTGTAGCAAACTACGATTGTAGTGCCCCCTGCCCATTTATTCCGTTTACTCGCAGCTTTGCTGGATTACAGCAATAGATCGAGCGTATTAATGCGTCTGCATTGAAATTATCCATCCAATCGGAAAACAAAGGCAAATAAACATCTAATAAATGAAACATAAAAGATAATAATAAGAGACAGGATTTAAGCGTTAATGGTATCGTTTTAATATTCCAAACTGCAAACAATACAATTATCAGAAGAAAAATATTTATCAGAGTGTGGCTGAGATCGTGCTAACACTTAATTTCACAATTACATAGAGATAGAAGAGATTTTCGCAGTAAATGCTGTCAGTAATGTCATACTGGTGTCGATGCCATTACATGGAAATGACCTAGCAGAAAAAAAATTAGCTTTGAGTTAGTGCACGTCTTCCGTTTGCTGTCTGGGCGGTGGCTGCAACTGAGAGCCTGAAATCCTATCAATAACTAACAGGTTTAATCTGTAGGCGAACTAAATCAGCTAAAACTTCCTATCAGTGTTGGTGAACTCAAGACTCCCTAACTTTAGGCAAAACTAATTTGGCAGGGTAAACTGATTTAGAGAACCAGTGCACCATTTTGCCTTCTTGCTATTGTCTGCAGACGTGAACTAATTATGGTGGATGGGAAAAAAATATACACTACTTGCTCTGTGAAAGTGCCTTAATTTCGGGTGAAGCCTGCAAATGAACACTGGGCACCATGCACCGATGTTTTATGCCACTAGGCAGAACCATAGCGGATCACTAATTATTCGCAGGAGCGCACCATCTGATCACCCAAGGAGACACACCAATGGAATGCGTCATCGCCAGAGGAGAGAGAGAAATACACAGAGTGTCTGTCGTTTTATAGCTCGGTCATTCGTGTTTATTTTTAGATATTTTTCACAAGTTTGCAGGCAAGACGCACCTGATGCAGACAGCCAATGAGAAGCTCCGTATCGGCATGAAAGTGGCTCTACACATTGCATCCGTCCAATGAGATGTGAAGTTTCAAACCATTATGGTACGTTTTACATTTGGCACAACTGTTTTGGTGGCAGGATATTACACACACAGGTGTTTATTGTCTTGTCTACTAAAAGCCTTTCTTGCCGTCTGCAGTGTGGATCCGGCTGGGCTTCTCCGCCAGATGGAAAACAACTATTCCTCAAACAATCATAGCTTCCATGCCGCGCCATGCAGTTTAAAATGTCTTTCCAGCAGCAGCCTATTAATAGATGCAGTGTAAACACAATGACTTCTGCAAATACAGTAACTACTGTCTCTAATTACCATCACAAATATCATGTTTGGGGTGTCAATCTGCTCAGAAAAACATGGGGGTACATGAAAATGACATATAAGGAGGTCAGTAGTTCTTGATTCGTTACATATCATGGAAGAACTGTGTGTACTTGGAGGAGACCAGGAGATATCGGAAGTTATCAGATGGATTTCATAATAGTGAAACAGAAATTTCGAAATGATGTTTTAAACTGTAAATTCTGACCATAACTTAGTGGTTATCAGTTGAAGATAACTGCAAAAAGGTAGAAATGTAAGGAGATGGAGACTGGATAAGTTGAAGAAACCACAGGTTGTTGAGTGTTTCAGAGAGAGCATTAGGCAAGTATTGATCGAAATGGGAAAGTAATACAGGGAATAATTTGTAGCTATTGGAGATAAAACTGTGAATGTTGCAGAGGATTGTATAGGTTGAAGGACAAGGCCTAACACAAATCCACGAATAACAGAGGGGATACTGATCTTAAATCTAACATATAAAAATGAAGCAACTGAAGCAGGCGAAAGTGAGTACAGATGGATAAAAATGGAAATTCTAAGGAAGTGCGTATTGTCTAAGCAGCAGTGGCTAGAGGACATATGTACGGTCATAGAAGAACGCATAACGAGGGGAAGCATAAATACCGCTTACATGAAAATAAACGAGGCGTTTGGAGAGAAGAAAAGGAGCTGTATGAATGTCAAGAGATATCAGATTTAAAACCAGTACTAAGGAACTAAGGGAAAGATGGAAGAAATATATAGACATCCTAAACAAGGGAAATTAATTTGAAGACAGTATTGTACGAAAAAAAAGAGGGAGTAGATGAAGATATGATAGATATGAGAAGAATTTCACAGCACAGAAATATTTGAGACTATACAATGTCCTTGGCGTAGATGATATTGTCTCGGAACTTCAGATACACTTGAGAAATGAAACAGTCCCACCTTTGTGAACAATATATGAGACTGGAAATATTCCTCAGACTTAAAGAAGACAATAAAAATTCCAATTCTAAAAAGGATTTAGATTGTCAATGATGTAGGTTGTCTGTTTCCACAGATTAAGAGGTTGCATGCAGAGCTGCGTCATACCAGCTTTTGATTGAAGTCCTGAGGAACAACAAGAATCCCAACCACCTTCCAGAAATAACCTATAATTATTACTAAGCTAATGTTTCTCACAGGAAATAATCCCTGTGTTGTCTTAGTTTTATTTTTCAGGCCAAGTGTTTCGACCAATTCCACGTGAGGGTGGTTTCTTATAGTGGCACGACAGTGTAAATTACCAACAACCTTAACCTTGATCTGTCCACATCAAATGCTGACAACACTGCAAAAAATAATTCTTTTCGGAAAAATTGTATGTGAAATTTCACATTTTCGTTTATAATAAAATGAACTGGAAAGCACTTCATAAATATCTTGCATAGCCTCTAACTACAGTCATTTTTTCGGGTGAAAGGCAATGTTCTACAGAAAATGTCAAAAGTTGGATAATTTCCCCACTTTGACTTACTAATACCTAATGGGATCAAATTATGAAGAAAATTGTATTCGAAGAAGGAAATATTCACAGCACTGGATCGCATTATAAAAGTACGTATACCATTACGTATTGTGACAGCAGACATGTGGCTCATATACTGAAGTATGACAGTTACTCGTGAAGTCCTTTCAGGCGTCATAACGAGTTTTTTAAATTATTTTTTAAGTCCATTATTTCAATGAGATACACAGAAGTATTTATCAGATAGCCTACTGTAAGCTTTCCTCATGCGCTTATTCCATGTCTGGATCCTTGTAGAGCTGTGAAATATTTTCTGACGCAGAGCCTTTGCTTGCATGGTACCCACAGAACAATCTGACGGTTATTTGTTTTACAAGACCATACCGCTACTGTGTGTAACGTATGTTCATACTGCGCCTGTTGTTGCTTTTGTCTTCCAGTCCACAGACTGATTTGATACAGCTCTACACCCTACTCTGTCCTGTGTAGTCCTCTTTATCTCCGAATATGAATAGCAATTTACATCCACTTGAACCTGCATGCTTATTCGTCTCTCGGTCTCCTTGTACGACACACTATCCTCTAATGCTAATTCGACAATTCACTAATGTCTCAGAATGTGTTCCACCATTTCATCCCTTCTCTTAGCCAAGATATATCAGAAATTTCTTTTCTTCCAAACTTTCTTCAGAAGCTCCTCATTCGTCACGTGATCTACCCATCTAATTTTCAGCATCTTTTTATAGCACTACATTTAAAAAGCTTTTAACATTTTTCTGTCTGAACTCCCTATCGTCCACAATTCATTCCCATACAGTCCTAGACTGCAGACAAATGGTTTCAGAATAGATTATCTAACATTTAAATTGTCAAAAAATTTCGCTTCTTCAGAAAATCTATCCTTCCCATAGCCTTTCTGCATTTTATATCGTCTTTACTTGTATCATCAGAAGTTATTTTGCTACCCAAATAACAAAACTCATCTACTACTTTTATTATGTCATTACCTAAACTAATTACTTCAACATCACCTACTTTTTTAACACTACATTGCATTACCTTTGTTTTACCCTTATTAAGGTTGATCTTATAACTCCCTTTCGATACCCTGTCCATTCCGTTAAATTTCTCTTCGAGAACTACAATGTCATTGTCAAACCACAAAGTTTTATTTCTTCATTGTGAACTTTAATTTCTGCTTCAAATTGTCCTTTCAGTCTTTCACAACGTGATCAATGTAAAGATAGAATATCGGTGGGGAAAGGCTACAACCCTGTCTTACTCCCTTACCAACCAATGCTTCCCTTTCATGCTCTTTGTTTCTAATAACTGTTGTCCGGTTTTTGTACAAATTGGATATACTTTACATTTCCTATATTTCACTCCTCTTGCCTTTAGAATTACAATTAGTGTATTGCAGTCAACAATGTCAAAAACTTCCTCTAAATCTACAAAATCTAGAATCGTACCTGTAACTTTCTGTTGAAGTGTAACTACATCACCTTAACCAATGACACCACCGCAATAGTGACGTTGTCTTTTGCAGGACACAGCCAGAGGGAAGAAGGACTGAAGCAAGGAATCTTAGTGTTTAACATTCCGTACACAGCTTGGTCACTACAGATGTAGCTCACGCTCTTCATTTTTGTAACGATGGGGAAGAAAATTGGCTGAATCCTGTCACAGAAAGTATCCTGGCTTTTTCTTTGGGTGACTTACGGAAATTATGGAAAACCTAAATCTGGATGGACATAGGTGTATTTGAACCACTGCCCTCCCAAATATGGGTCCAGTGTGCTACCACTGCACCGCGTGGCTGAGTGATACAGGGAAGTTACTGAGAGGCTTTCAGAGTGTTGCAAACTTGTCTCATCAAATGTTTCCAATAGCACTAATTTCAGATTTATTACTGATATTCAACTTTCCACTTGTATAGTTTGACATACCTAAGGTACCATATAATGATTAAAAGCACTCATTACATAAAGCAAACCATGATTGCAGACTTGTGACTGAATTTACCAACTTTAACATCACGTGTTAATTCATTCCCGTGTTTCGGAGAGTAAGAGAGGGAGACTGAATCGCCATTCCTCTCACTGGTTTGATTCGACTTCTCACAGATATTGCTATTCTAAACTAACCGTTTATCTCTGATAGCAAATGTATGCAGTGTTCACAGTAAATTGTTGAATATACTGCAATATATGTATCTTGTCCTGCAGTTATTACCTTCGATTAATTGATCTGCAAGCTACGTTCAGATGTCTTAATATGTCCTGTCATCCTATCCAACTTTCTCGTCAATGTCTTCAACAGGTTCCCACCATTGTCTTGTCTTTTGAAAACTTCATCATTCCTTGGGCCGAAAATATAGGTTCAAATGTTTGTTAAGCTTATGGGACTTAACTACGGGGTCATCAGTCCCTAAACTTACAAACTACTTATCAACTACCTTATACTAAGGACGGCACAAATATCCATGCCAGAGGGAGGATTCGAACCCCCGACCGTAGTGGCCGTGCTGACCGTGACTGGAGCGCCTCGGTCTCCTCGGCCACCGCGGCCGGCGAAAATATAGGTTAGAACATGTGGTAAGACGATGTAGATGTCGCAGTGATGACAACAGATGACACCTGGGTTCAATGTTGTCCACCTACAATAGTGTAGTGACCCAGATGCCAATGCATGAGCTATGTGTATCCTTTCATAGAGACTGCTTGCAGGGTCAGTGTGATGCCAACGTCTGAAGCAAACACACAGCTTGGGATAGAGATGCACTCAAGCTTTCTACAGCCCAATGAGCTTGTTTGAAAGAGGTCAAATTGTGGCCTGCTGTTTGGTCCTTTCACACCTTGCCACACAAGTAAAAAATGCTGCACTCACTGAGCGACGGTTGCTTCTTGCATTGTTCACCTGAACGTTCCTAGTCCGATAGACAAGGTTTTGAACGTCCACACAGCATAGACATCTGCAAGATGGTCTTATTGTAAGGGCAGCACTGGTAGATCATACAGCTACCACAGCTCAGCCAAGACAATTTGTGAGGGCAGAAGTGACACGACAATCTGTTGCAACCAGTTACTAGCAATGGGACAAATTGTAAGACGGAATAGTGGACTGCAGTACCCTGCGATGTAAGCAGATTCTCTCTGCATGCAAGTTATAGTTGTTGTGTGAAGTCCTAGACGTGGTGAGCGCTATCGTATATGGTGCGTTTATACAAAAAACTCTGGCCCCACACCATGCATTATGGTGTGGTATACAATTATCTACAACTCTCCATCACCATTGGTGATTATGGTGAGAACGCTGATCAGCCCTAGCTACATGCAGAATGTTACAAGACGCGTTCTTGCACTATTCTTACAGTAGCCGGAAGATGACATGTTGTTCTAACAGGATGATGCTTGCCCACACACTGTGCATAAACTCAACGTGCTCTGCAAAATGCACACCAACTTAGTTGGCCAGCACGCCTTGTCTCAATCAAACACTTGTAAGTTATGATGGGATGAAAACTGACACATCTAACCTGACAACCTATAACTCTTGCAGAACTACATAAAGAGGTCTAGCAAATGTGGAATAGTATTTCCCAAGACAGTCTTCACCAACTGCATTATTGAATGGATACCAGAATTAACGCCTCTATTGCTGCACATGGAGGCTACACCATGTACTAATATGGGTGTTTTGGCATACATTGACGGGTAGTAAATTAATCATTTCATATACTCGACACGCACTGTTTCAACAACTGAGAACTGTAAAACTGTAAGAAATGTACTAACTATTATTCCTGGCAGAGGCTGTTTAAGCCTTTCGAGACGTGTGGCCCGTACACGTAGCCCTACATGGCAGTCGCTATGCGACACGAAGGCTGTATACGTGCCTCAATTGTCGCGTCACACACCCAGCGCCGTATCTATGGACCGGCACTATCTACATGGGACGGTGCGCATTCTGTTGGCAAAAATGTGTACTACACGTGGAGCGCGGGTGATCGGCAGGTGCTCAACCCCTCTCCCCGCAGTTTGCCCTTCAGCGCTCTGCTAATTGATCGCGCTGTTGCTACGGAATTTCATATGATTCCTGTAATAGTGTTTATGTTTGCGCTTCAGCAATTTATTGTCTTCCGAACGAAGTGATGATTTTTGTATTAATGGCGTCATAATTGTGGCTCTTTTACCTGATAAGGACATTCAGAGTTTCCTGAATGACAATAATGAGGAGTGGAATGTAGACGAAGATGATGGTGACAGTGAGTGGTCAGGAAGTAGTGATGATGAAGAAAAAGATGATGAAGAGGAAAATGAAGAGGCAGATGGAGAGGGAAGTGAGCAAGACGTTGAGGAAGAAAATGTCCTTGAAGAAAAGGTCGTTGAAGAAAATGGAGAGAATGATGGAGATTTGAATGACGGCTGTGGCACGAATATTGGTACTCCTCAGGGTGGTGGTGGTGTGTGGACAGATATTAGAGGAAAAGGGGAGCTACCTAATGACATCGATTTTGTGGCACAAGCGGGAAAAATTTATGAAGCAGTAACAAACTGTAGGAGTTTCCTAGATTTTTTCCAACAATATTTTTATGATGAACTTTTGAAATACATTGTGACCGAAAGAAACCAATACGACCACGATAAAATTGAAAATATGAGCCACCTGAAACCGCATTCTCAGTGGAAAGGATGGCATAATGTGACTTAAATGGAAATAAAAGCTTTTTTGGGTACCCCCCTCTTTCCATTTCGCCCTCGCTACACTTTACAATGTCATTCTCTTCACCGGCTTCTACCCAGACCTCTGGAAGACCTCCCGTATCCTAATGTTCCCTAAACCTGCAAACCGCCTTCCGGCGCCTCCTCCTACCGTCCCATCTGTTACACCTCGCTGTTCAGCAAAGTCCTCGAATCCATCCTCTCGCACCGTATCCAGGTACACCTCCGTAAACACCAACTCCTTCCCCTCTCCCAATGTGGCTTCCGACCGTCCTTCTCTGTTGATGACCAGCTCCTTCGCCTTGTTCATCTCCTCTCCGTCCAGGTTAATTCCCGTCGCGCCGCCATCCTCGTCTCCCTCGACATTCTGTCTGGCATTCCGGTCTACTTTTCAAGCTCCAAACCTACACTCCTCCTATTAATTACGTCTGTCTCATTGCTTCCTTCCTCTCCAAACGCCCATCCTATGTCACTGTCAATAACCAAAATTCCCGTTTGTTCTACCCCTCCGCCGGGGTGCTCCAGGGCTCCGTCCTGTCTCCACTCCTCCATCTGTTATATTCAGCAGATATGCCTCCCGTCCATCTTCTACAGTATGCCGATGACACCGCCTTCATTGCCCTTGCCTTGTCCCTCGCTCGCTCCCAACATCTCCTTCAGTCCCATCTCTCCGAATTTTCCTCCTGGTGTAACCAGCGGCTCTTGGCTCCTTACTGTAAACCCTACAAAATCCCAGGCCATCATTATAGGTCGCACCACACCTTCCTTTCGCTACCGCGACCTTTACCTCACCCTCCATGGCCACCCCATCACGCAAACGAAGACCCTCCGCTACCTCGGTTTAACCCCAGATAGAGACCTTTCCTGGAACCCTCACCTCAAAACCGTCCGTCAAAAAGCCCTCTTCCGCATTAACCTATTGAAATGCCTCTCCGGCCGGACATGGGGACTAAATCCTTCCACCATCCTGTATACCTCATGTGTCCCGTCCTTTGCTGCTTCCATCCTGCCTGGATCTCCGCTCCCCTCTCCTAATATGAATCCCTCAAAATCCTCGAACGCCACGCCCTTCAACTCGCCTACCACATCCGCCTCCCCTGCCCCACGCGGATCCTTTACTACCTCATCCCATTCCAATACCTGGTCTAATTCCTTCAACACATCCACCTTAAATACATACACAGAAAGTTAGAGTCCCGTAACCCACTGGTATCTCCTCTCCTCCTGCATCTCTGCCACGCCTTTACCGCCACATCCCTCCCTCCTTTCACCTCCACAACCTCTATGTCCTCTCCAAGGGTGGCTTCCGCCACCTACCTCTCCGAGATGACGTTCTCCACAACCGTCCCGACATCTACCCCTCCTTCCAAATTTGACCTCTCTCTGTGGATTATCACTTCCTCCTCCCTCCCCCCTCCCGTCTCCCGCTTGGCTCACCCCCTCGTTTCTCCGCCTCACCAGGAGTCCTTCCGCCCCCTCACCCGCCTCCTTTCCCCTTCCCCCGCGCTTTCTCCCTCCGCCCCTCCCCCTGCAGGGCCAGTACAGTACTAGTGTTTTAACAGTGTTCAGTGCTACGTGTGTATAGTGTTTCGTCGCCCAGTGTTTTTTAACATTGCGTACATGCCTGTGGAAAACCAGTGTCGCGGTCAAGTTATGTCTCGTCGTCTGCAGTGAGTGTTTTTTAGCCACCGTGGCAATGTCTTGTTTTAACAACCATGTATGTTTATCCACTGTCATGTTTTCTCTTCTTGTACTTGTAAAAGCGCCATTTTATCACCTTGTTAATTTTATATTCTGTTTGTCTATTCTTTTATTTCGTTAGGCTGTAGAGCAGCGTCATTGGCTGCTGTCAGCCTAACTGTAATAGGGCATTAAAACTCAATAAATGAAAAAAAGGAAAAAAAAATTGGGTAACATACTCAACTTGGTGACGAATGGATAAAATGAATAAAAGCCTACATTTCTACTGATTGGACAACAAAGCAGGACTTTTTTCGAGAAGTGTTTCGCCGTGACCGATATTTGCAGCTTTAGCTGGCCTTTCACATGTGCCCTCCGGCTCCTTGGGGATCATCAAAATTGACTACTCGAGCCCAAAAAGAAGGATGACGCCGACTTCATTGACATCAAGTGTTGAGAGCACTTTTCTCCAAGATAAAAAAAATGCAGCGGGAAGAATTGCGTTCAAGTACTATAATCCTCAGAAAATGACGATGTGGGACCTACGAGTCTACGTCCTGGCAAACACGATACATTTCGACGTTTTAACCCTACTACTGGTCTCCTACGACGGAGACTTTGGTTCGCCCTGAACTTCCCTTTACGTCCTTAAACGTCCTTCATTTGTTTGCTTGACTACAGCAAGTTTTCCCGGCTCAGGCGAGGCACATGTACAGCAACAGATGTTAAGCAAGCTTACAGTAGGCGGTTGAACTGAAGAAAGAAAAAACGCATCTAACCGGGACAATAATGGCGCACCAAAAGCGTTTGCCGGTCGAGGTAATCAGCTTATTTCACTAAATATTTTGCGAAATAGAACTGTAGAAAATTTACCATGTATTTTTTTTTACTTGCAGGTAAAGGGAAAAAAGCTGTCAAAACTCAAAAAGGTCGACGCGAAGGCGTTCCAGAACGAAGTGGCAATCATTCTAGTGTGGTAAGACAAAAGTCTGGTGATCATGGAATCTACTCATCACGAAGATTCTATGCATGAAATCACAGGGAGGCAGTGAAGAGGTGATCCAGAAGCCATAAATGATTTTTGACTACACGGCAAATACAGGAGCTGTAGACGGAGCCGATCACTACTGGGTGTTGTACCATATTGCGAGATTATCCCTCAAATGGTTGAGAAAAATTTTCTTCTGGCTATTTGAGGTACGATACTCACTTTTATAACAGACCTCGGCCTACATAGTAAATATTTATTTAGACAAAAGGATAATTCTTCTGGCTAGTTTCAGGGGGAGGGGGGGATAGTTAACACTTACTTGCTATGCTTCATCTTAGCAAAGAAAAGAGGAGACATACCAAGGTATCATTTGCAGTTTCCTCGTCAAGAAGCTTTTGGGCAACGTCAGGGATCAACCAAGCTCATTCAGGAAGAGGCCACACTCTGAGCTTGGTGACCTACTGACGATGGCCGGCCTGTACTATGCTATCGTAAGAGTGGACAACGGAAAACAGGATGACTCTATCTCGTTTGCAGTGATCGGCCCAAGCCAGGAGGGCGAAAACGGTCCTCATTTTTTGCGAAACATGTCCGTCCAAACCTTCTTTTCACGTGACTGAGTGCTTCAACACGTATTACAAAGTAGCAAAGTTCCTAAAGGACTAGTAAAATATAAAAATCGATATACCAAAGTTGTAAAATTCGTTTTAAGCAAATTTTATGAAATTTTGAAGTTTATTGTCATACATTTTTAATCCCTCAAAATGGACTTCCCACGGACGTCGCATAAGAGATAAAATTGTATTCTATATCCCGTTTTAAAGCTGAAACGTATAAAATATAAAAGTAATAAAGCAAATTTTTCATTTTTTAACACCAACGCCAAGTCAAAAAGTGCGCAATATGGAATAATGAAAATAGTACGCCAGTAAAAAGCGTATTTTAAGCTTTAATTAAAAAGAAAAGAAGAAAAAATAATAATTCAAAAACTGTACACTTTATAAGCGACGAAAGAAACCAATGTGATATGGAATCTGCACAGCGCTTAAAATAGCTCTCCGAATTGCTCCAATCTGGGTCAAAGCGCTCCGTCCTGAAAGTGTTAAATGTCTCTCTGTAGCACCAGTCAAAAATCACTAGGTTGATTGCTTTAGTTATGACATTACACCATTACATTGTTATGGATGCAAGAGGGATTCATGATCTGAGTCACATGGGTCATGCTGAAGAAATTTCTTCAAGGTGGCCTATTTATAGGCATTGTGTTCCAGTGTCAGCAGCTCCTAGACCACATCCACTTCTTTGACCAAGCCACTGAGCCTGTAATTTAACAGACACGCAGGCCAACACACACACACACACACACACACACACACACACACACACACCACAAGCAGTTAGATATTCGAACCAAAGAACAGTTCTGATCTGAATGGTCGTTCTCTTAGGTTTTTGTGTCACTGGGGAACATCGCTTTATGCTATGCTGGGACAGCCACTACCATTTTCGGTGGTGAATATTTTTCTACTGTCATAAACTTTGAATACCAGACTATGACATGCTGACGGTACATTACAGTCTCTCGGTAAACCTATACAAGCTGCTGGTGAATTTCACCTGCCGTTACATGTTTTGTCTACATACAACTGAGCAGATTTATATTCCAGACCAGTTTTCCAATGTAGTCGCCATTGATATTTACCTACAAATGATGTATAAGGTGGCAGTGGACTGTAACTCTGCCTAGTTTCAAACATATGTCTCAAAATCACTGCACACTAATAGTTCCACACTAATAGTTCCTCTATAGCAGATAAAACCTCTCATAATATCGACCTTTTAACCTTAGTGTTGCATCACAGTTTGTATAACCTCTTCCAAACAATTATGCATTCCAATTGATAGAATGGATGCAGGTCCTAACAGTACTACAGCCAGGAGAAAGGATTTATATGTATGAGTATATTTCTGTGTCACACTGATGTGCTTTGTTATCTTTCAGTATAAACAGTGGCATTTCATTGATTAATATAGGACAACCCTGAACATTATGAGTACCACTTACATAGGTAGAAACGATCATCAGAATAAAATATGATAAGCCAGAGCTCGATTCAGGTGTTCTTTCTTCCTGCGCACTATTCGAGAATGGAATGGGAGATAAATAGTATAAAGGTGGTTCGATGAACCCTCTGCCAGGCACTTGAATGTGATTTGCAGAGTATCCCATGTAGATGTACCTAATAACTAATATGTTCATCTCTGGCACGAATGACAGCATTGATGTGACTTGGCAGAGAAGCAATGAAGGCTCTGCAGGTTGATAAAGTGAGCTGCCATCACATCTGCACACATGCAAGTCACTGAATCTGCCGGCCGCGGTGACCGAGGGGACTGAGGTGCTCCAGTCACGGTCTGCACGGCAACTACGATCGTCGGTTCGAATCCTCCTCGGGCATGGATATTTGTGCCGTCCTTAGTCTTAGTTAGTTCATAAGTAGTTTGTAAGTTTAGGGACTGATGACCCCGTAGTTAAGTCCCATAAGCTGTACAAACATTGGAACATTTTGACTGAACTCTGGTAAATACTTTGGAAGAAGGTGATAACGTTCAACACAATGTTACGTCTCATCCCAGATCTGTTTGATTGCATGACTACCATGATGAGGAGTATGTGGTCTTCAACCAGTGTTCGAAACGTCTTGGCCGTCATGATGCCTTGCTCAAGCTGCACTGAACCCTGTCAGCTGTTCTCTATCAAGCAATACAGGTGAAAAGGAGCTGTACCGCTGGAAAACGACAGAGTCATATCCACTCATTGGCTAGATGAATCCATTTCAGGAATCAACATACTGTACAACGTTCTGACACTAAGCCAATGACCAGTTATGATGGTCATGTACCCCTTTCAGTTGTAATTGCTCATGTCATGACTTTAACATTGACACATTCGTGGGTTCTCGGATGTGGAGTCCCATTACCAGGAGTGTTCGTCGAGCTGTCTGCCCAGAATTAAAGTCTTATCTTAGTTTTGCACAGTTTTCTGCCAATAGTGTTTTAACAATCTGCACCAAGGGCATAACACCCAACATGTGTAATGTTTAGTGGCGACCAACCTTGTGATGTTTACTAATGGTTTGTCCTCCTCTCCAGGGAACACCACCTTGACGAAGCACTGTCCGTGTGGGTGGAGAGGCTTGCGTATCCGTGTGAAGCTGAGAGCTATACCGAAGGCCTCAGCTGATGGATCAGACCAAGACGTCCTGTCTTCTTTATCCTCTCCCAGTCCTTTCCCAATTCTTTTCCCAACCCGAGGTGTGATGCGATCCGTGCCAAGCGGTGCATGGCACATGGGTGGATGTGTCTCGAACGGAGCTTCAGGGATACCGGGCGACCTCCCTGAGTAAGTAGCCTTGCACCACGCGGGGTTATCATGGTGTGGACCATAGAAATTCCCAAATCTCGTGGGACTAAGATGAACACAGAGAAAGAAAGTATTTTAAAAGAATCTGAGGGGCAATCTGAGACCTCAAGTACTCAGACATCGGGATTAGGACCGATGGAATGCACTCCTACTACTGAATCAGGGTCTAGACCTGAGCAAGAAGTGGGAACTGTAACAGAGAAGTTGGACCAGATTAGGATTAAGGCCCGGTCAGGGGCTCAAAGGAGGAAAATTCTCAAAGAACACAAGCAAAAGGAAGGAAAAGAATGGCTTCCTAAGCATAAGTGGAGGGAATCAAAAGGGCTTGAGCCCAAGACCCCCAAAAACAAACTGCCTCAGTTCGAAGGGGATACACAGACCCCCTCGACGTCAAAGACTGGTGGCAAGAGGGTTAGGGAGGAATCTAAGACTCCCTCCTGTCTGGACAAGCTGATCCTAAAAGGCTGAGGCAGGAAATAGGGAAACAGACCTATAGTACTGCAGTATCAGTCTTTAGAATGGGGGTTGTCCAAGAAGGATACCCACTGGTAAGCATCACCTCACAGCAGGAGGAGCTCGTGCAGGTGGCCCTCTTTGAAGAGATTGGGGGGGACGCTGGTCCAGGACCCAAATTCAGAAGGGTCTATCTAGATCGCGGTGCCCTCATTTTTGTCTGCGAGGGGGAACACTCAGCAGAATGGCTTAAGGACAAGGTGCCCATGATATCCTCATGGGAGGATGTGAAGCTGCTGGTCAAGACAGAAACTGAACTCCTGAAGACCGCAAAGGTATCAATATGGGTACCAAAGATCCTTAAGGATGTCCCTAGAAAAGACTCTGTTCGAGAAGATAAGGGTCCAGAATCCAAAAGTCTTGACAGAAGATTGGAGGGTAATTAAGCAAAAGGTCGTTCCAGAAGGACGAACCCTGGTGGTGGAGGTCGGAGAGAAGTCCCTGAAGGCAATGCGAGAGCAAGGCCTGAAACTGTTTTTAGGGTTCTCGCAGGTCGCCGTCAGGATAATCAAAGACCTTGAAGGCAATAATGGCAGCAAGATGGGGACTGGAAGTGCTGCAGATAAACCTGCAGCACAGTAAAGGGGCCACTGCTGCCCTGAGCCGTCGCCTAGGGAGACAGGAGGTGGACGTGGCCCTGATACAAGAACCCCTTGGCGGTACTGGAGGTAAGCTGATTTATGCTAGAAATCTAAAAAACTCCAGAACATGTGTTTATGTTAGAAATGGAATACCTTTCATACCAATGATGGATTTTTGTTCCAGGGTCCTGGTGACCATCAGGATGCAGCAACGTGAGGAAGGTATCACTAGGGACATTGTTGTGGCCTCAGCATACCTTCCTTATGAAGACAGCTCTCCTCCTTCTTTGGAAGTCAGAAGACTGACGGAAGCCTGCCATCAGCAAGGTGACGAACTGGTGGTGGGATGTGATGCACATGCCAACAATCTATCGTGGGGCAGCAAGGACACCAACAGTAGAGGTGAGCTCCTCTTTGAATTTCTCCTATCTAACAACTTGGAGATCCTGAACAGGGGTGATGAACCTACATTCAGGAATAGTAGAAGGGAATAAGTAATTGACATAACTTTTGCCCATGATGATGGGCAGTTACGTCAAACAGTGGCATGTAGTCCAAGAGCCATCCTCATCAGATCACATGTATATTATATTCAAGGTTGAAATGGGAACCAGACAGACCATGGCCTATAGGAATCCCAGGAAAACGGACTGGGAGACATATAGGAGAGACCTTGATTTCAGCCTATCGGAAATTAAAACTCCGATAAGAAATCCAGCATAGTTTGAGGAAGTAGCAGAAGCCGTAACCTATAGTGACGTCATACCAGGACGACTGCTCTGCCGTGGTGGAGTAGCCGAGCGGTCTAAAGCACCTCGCTGCGGAGCGCGCGGTTGCTCGCCGCGGAGGTTCGAGTCCTCTCTGGGGCATGGGTGTCTGTGTTTGTCCGTAGGTTAGTTTACCTAGGTTTAAGTAGTTTGTAAGCTACGGACTGATGACCACGCAGTTTGGTCCGATAGATTTACAGACATTTGAACATTTTTTTGAACGACTGCTCAATCACCAACAAATGCACAAATAGGAGTGTACCTTTGTGGAATAATAACCTGGAAATGGAAAGGAAACAGGTATGAAGACTTTTTAACCTTGCGAGGCAGAAAGGACAATGGGCAAAGTATCATGAGGCCCTTGTCTATTACAACCTTACCATCAGACGGGCAAAGGAGGCATCCTGGAAGGTATTCTGTGAGGAAGTGGAGAGCACAGTTGCTCAAGCGAGACTTCATAAAATCCTCACGAGGGTACCAACTAATCCAGAAGGAACATTGAGGAAGGAGGATGGGGAGTGAGGCCCTTGTCTATTACAACCTTACTATCAGACGGGCAAAGGAGGCATCCTGGAAGATAATCTGTGAGGAAGTGGAGAGCACAGTTGCTCAAGCGAGACTTCATAACATCCTCACGAGGGTACCAACTAATCCAGGAGGAACATTGAGGAAGGAGGATATGGGAGTATACAAAGACAGCACATGAAACGCTGGAACTGCTCCTCAAGACTCATTTTCCTCAATATACTCTGGGGGATAATTCAAACCAGAATGCTATTCCTGAGAGACAACGGTTCTCAGGTATTCTCAAAGAGGACTGGGATTTGGCCAAGGAGTGTGTCGATTTCAGTAAAATCAGATCTGCGGTGGGAACATTTCAACCGTTCAAGTCACCTGGCTCCAATGGAATACTTCCAGCTCTCCTGCAACAAGCGGGAGAAAATCTTATTAGATTCCTATGCAGGTTATTCAGGGTTAGCCTAGCAGCAGGAATCATTCCCAATGCCTGGAGGGCAGTGTAGGTTTTCATTCCAAACCAGGGAGAATTGATCATACCAATGCCAAGGATATGAGACCAATCAGCCTGTCCTCCTTCATTCTTAAGACATTGGAAAACTGGATAATGTGCCTGTTGGAGAAAGGAGATTAAGTAGGGCTCCTCTACATTCAAACCAACATGCATATCAACCAGGTAAATCATTTGAGACAGCTCTCCACCAACTCGTTAGGAAGGTGGAGAAAGCACTACACTTGCAGGAAATAGCCCTCTGTATCTTCCTAGACATCGAAGGGGCTTTCAGCAACAGGACCTTCGATTCCATGGTTAGGGCAGCAGAGGTGCATGATCTAGGGACCACTATATGTAAGTGGACTAGGGCCATGCTCAGTGGAAGAAAGGTAGAGGCTACCATGATGAATGAAAAAATGGTAATCAACGCCACTAGGGGTTGCCCGCAAGGAGGAGATCTTTCCCCTTTATTGTGGAATCTAGTGGTGAATGATCTCATTGAGGAATTAAACTCGAGGCAGTACTTTTGCCAAGGACACACATATGATCTTGTCATTGTAATACTTGGCAAATTTGCTGATACAGTAAAGAATATGGCACAAGGGGCGTTGGACATTGTGTAAGACTGGGACAGAAAACAGGATCTGAGGGTTAGTTCTACGAAGACTGTTGTTGTACCATTCACAAAGAAACATATCAAACACTCAAGTAGGAATCTAAAGCTTTTCAATGAAGCGCTACCTGTGAAGGGGACAGTGAAATATCTAGGGGTTACCCTAGATGAGAAACTGACATGGACCCCTCACATTAGGAATATTTGCTCCAAGGCAAAAGGTACTCTCATACGTACCAGGAGAGCTTGTGGAAAAAATATTTGCCTGAGTCCCATGGGTATGCACTGGATATACACCACGGTGATTAGACCAAGGATTACCTATGGGGCGGTCGTGTGGAGGAAGAAGGTAGAACAGCAGGTTGTTGCTAAGGAGCTTGGTAAGGTGCAGAGATTAGCCTGCTTAGCCATAATAGGCCAGTCAAATCGTACAAAAAAGGGGGCTAAAAACGCAATTCGTGATGTAGTTCTAATTTTTTGATATGTTGTTAGGACCTGTTAGAGTAGTAAGAAACCAAGTTTGCAGCTTCGAAAACCCTGTGCTTCCCAAGTTATAAGTGAAAAAACTCCGAAATTTTCGGACTTTTTTTAGATTTTGCCTTCTAACGCATAAACTATGAGTTTTACGATATTAGTAGTTTTACCATTTCCAAAGCACATAGAATATGTAACAATTAAAGCCTAACCGCAGAGTTATACGTCCAATAGTTTTCTAGATATGAAGCGTCAAAAATGGGCTTATTTTTAACAGAAATGAAAATTTTAAGTTTTGCTCTGATTTCGAGCATAACCGCTCATCGTGCGAGAATAGTCATGAGAATTGAAGTTGTAGTAAATTTTATTAGCTTTAAAATAAGCACAAGATGAACTCTCTAGAGCGAGTAATTCTCTTCAAATTGTACAAAAACGGAAAGTCAGGAAACTGAAATTTTTCAGTTTCAGTTTTCAGAGAAAAACTTAAAATTTTTATTTTTGGTAAAAATAAGCCCATTTTTGACGCTTCATATCTAGAAAACTATTGGACGTATAACGCTGCGGTTAGGCTTTAACTGTTACATATTCTATGTGCTTTGAAAATGGTAAAAACTACTAACGTCGTAAAACTCATAGTTTATGCGTTAGAAGGCAAAATCTAAAAAAAGTCCGAAAATTTCGGAGTTTTTCACTTATAACTTGGGAACCACAGGGTTTTCGAAGCTGCAATCTTGGTCTCATACTATTCTAACAGGTCCTAATAACATATCAAAAAATTAGAACTACATCACGATTTGCGTTCTCAATGTCTTATTTGACTGGCCTATAACAGGCGGAATTAGCAGCACACCAACTGCTGGGACGGAAACCATGCTGGATATGCCCCCATTACACCTTTGGGTCAAGATGGAGGCAGCAGCTGGTGCATACAGACTCAGAACTGGCAACAAATGGAACTCTTTGGGATATCCAGAATCACACACTAAAATAGTGAGTGAGGTAAATATAGGAAAGGTTGGGGAAATGCTGCCGACTACATTATAACCCCATACTGCTTCAACAAGCCAACAAGGTCTTTCAATATGACAATTGGAAGCAGGGAGCAGTGGAAGAAAATAGTTCGACACCGTATGGGGGATATTGTCTGGTCCACTGACGGATCAAAATCAGACCAAGGCGTTGGGGCTAGGGTATACGGGGTGCAGCCAAGACTGGAGGGCGTCATCTCTCTAGGGAAACTAGCCTCAGTATTCCAGGCCGAAATCACTGCCATCAGGGCATGTGTGGAGGATAATTTTCGTAGGTGCTACATAGATTGTAGCATCCATATCTATTCAGACAGCCAGGCAGCCCTGAGATCACTGGCAGCTCCTGCAGAAAGGTCTAAAATTGTTGCAGAATGTCACAGGGTTCTGGTGGAGCTAGGGGAAAGCAATAGAGTAAACCTATTGTGGGTCGTTGGTCACTCGGGGATCAGTGGCAACGATCATGCCGACAGATTAGCCAGGATGGGGGCAGAGACTCCATTTATTGGACCGGAACCTGTCTTGACAATCACCAAGGCAATGATCAAATTGGAGCTACGTAACTGGCTCAGAAGACAGCATGTAGAATATTGGACCAAAGTCCACCAACAAAAACATGGCAAGGTAATGATGCCAAAGCCATGTTTTAAAAGAAGCCCTGCAATCCTGGGCCTGAACAGGACAGATATTAGACTCGTGGTTGGATTGCTGACAAGCCATGGGAATTTCAAAAACCACCTACATACAATAGGGAATAACAGAAGAGGACCCTAAATGTAGGATCTGTGATGACGTTGATGAAACTGCATCACATCTAATCGTCGAATGCATTGCATTGGAGAGTAAAAGGCACAGAACATTTGGGACAACCAGACCCGAAGAAATTGTGTCTAATAAAGAACTGGTAAAGGGACTCCTTGCACTGTTCAAGGGCATTGGTTGGCTTTACTAGATATACAGGGAGCGATACCACACAATTAACTTAGTTTCGGTGCGGCTGTGGCGGGTTGGAGCAAGACTGATTTGGCTTCCCTGAAAAAATCAGATCAAATCAAATAAATGGTTTGTCCTAGGTACACGAAACGTTGAAGTCACTCACCACAGCACTCCAAAAAATCGTGCAGTTTCTGATATGCTTATGCAGAGTCTTTGGGCCATCAAATCTTTCCCTAAACAAACTCAGATAGATTGCACACCTACACATGGACAGGAAGATTGTAAAGTAAACCTTAAGGTAAGCCTTACATTATAACGAGGAATGAGCTTCATTTTGAAACATATTATTCGTTTGAACCTGTTCATAGTGAATATGTAGCAATTAACTTATGTGACTTAATTAATTATCGTGATGCACAATGTATGTAGGTAACTTAACTGTGAACATTTTCTGTCATTTATTTATTATCTGCATTGTAATTGTTTATGTATATATAATTTTATTTTATTTGTACTTTGTATGTTTTCTATATGGCTGTGATTACTTGTTATGTTTAATTTGTCAATGTAAAATATTTCTCTGTGAACAGTTATCGATATGGCTCCTCAGGTCAGAGACTTTATCGTATAGCAGCGCTCGCCTGTGGGAGAGCAGGCAAACAGCAATATCTGCTGCCCCGTGACGTAGATCAGACATTCGTACGCTGTCTGCGGAGTGCCCAAACAATATAAGTAATAAAGTTAAAACAAAGTGAAAGTTATTATTTGTTATAAGTACAACGATATGAAAGCTTATGTGAAACCAATGAACATAAGTGAAGTAAGAATTGATCTTCATGAAACATTTATTCGTTCGTTCTGCTGAGGCAGAAATTCGTTACGTGTTCGGTAACCGTCCCAGACGTCCGAAACGCGGTAGCGTCATCGCGGACGCTTACGGTCGTGATTAATTACGCGATTCGCGAAGCATCACGGCGAACTGCTAGCAAGCTGCCAAAACAGGAGCCACCATCAAAATGATTTCTGTATGAATTTATGTGCCACTGATTTGACTGCAGAGTACCACTTCGCTGGACTGATAAAAAAGATAAGTTAAATGCTATTGATTGTGATTTACTGTGAATGCATGTTTAAGTTTTGTTAAAATACAAGAACATTAGACAGTAGTTTTGCTATCTTACTTGAACAACTAATTAACCACTCATAATTATTATGACAATCCTCAATAGTGCATAAATAATATTTCTACACAATTATACAACCAAGTGAATGTCATTAATTGTTAGAGACTGTGATAATCATTCAGTTGAGACAATTTTGCTAAAATTGATGGTAGAAGATAACCGACAGTCGATTTAATGAATAATTTTTCTCGTTTTGCACTGAGTTCAACAATAATAGCCACTGCCACATCTATCCTATAAAGAACCAAACTCGTACTAATGTCGTAACATAGCATTAATTAAGACTGATTTACTTAAATTTCCTATTTGCTTGAGTGAATTAATTTTATCAGATACTGACTTTAGTGGTTGGACTGCACCCACTCGCCGATCACTTGATGTTAAGAATCCTACTATTCATAATTTTCTAAATTATCATTACCATTAGCATACTAATTGAGTCTTACACATTGCACAGACGGAGTAAGTTAATTTCTGCTATCTGTGTGTGCACAGTCTGTGTAGGAGATTTTGTAAGGAAAGGAAAGGTTAGTGATCTTTTGAAAAGTTTGTTAGATAGGGCCATAGTATTTGTTAATTACACTAATTGTCTTGCTGAATACTTTCAAAATTTAACTACACCACTTGCATTAATCACGAGTTTAACGTAACCAACCACGAAATTAAGGTCAGGTTTGTTATGTTGCTCAAACATTACAACAGCCACCACAGTTAATAACACATAAATCAAAACTTATATTTCCTTTACCTCCGCTCACACTTTTCTTTAATAAAATAAACATCTTTCTCCTCTTCTTTAATTTTAAAATTTTTTCTTTCCTTACAAGATTATTGATATTACACATATAAAGGATGTTTCACTAAGTGTGTTTGCCTCTGTAACTTATAAAATAATAGATGAAGGGAAATTTTAATGCGGTAGGTCAACACAAGAAATGTTACACTTTCTGCGGAGCTATGAACATAGTTACTTGTAATATTTCCCAAAGAGTTACAGCACAAAGATATAATATTTTTAAATGGAACAAAAGTTTTTTCTATCGTGCATTGGATTCGTTGAAATCAGCTGCGTCCAAATCAATTTAAACTACATTCCTATCACTGTTCGTTTGGGAACTACAACCCTTCAAAGTTTCAGGGGCAGATACCACAAACGCTGCGCATAATGCAATGCGCCTTCTAAATGTGGTGCGGCCGAGTTGTAACGTCGCCGGTGTCACGGAGCGAGAAGCTTCCTTGATGCGCTGTTAGACTGCCGACTGTCGCCGCACACGGCCGTATACCCAACAGTTGGAGACACAAACAACTGGGGCTCAATATACCACAGATACTGACATCGGATGACGATGGCCTACACGAACAACGAGTACGTTGACATGTTGCTGATGCTTGGCGAGTGCCGACACAGTGACAATAAAGCAGCCACGGCGTATGCCGTGAGATATCCTAGGCGAAGAGCCCTGGCAGCCATTACGTTCTTACGTGCCGAACAACGACTTCGGGAAACAGGCAGCTTGGTAATGCGCTGCAGTAACAGACGAAGACCTGCAAGAAGTGAGGAGAGATCTAGGTGTTTGTTTTAGCTGCACTACACCACGATCCTCATGTCAGCTGCAGCCGTTGCAGCAGTCGCTGGCGTCAGTCTCACATCTGTGTGGCGTATAGTACACGGCCACAGGTTTCACCCGTACCGCCTGTCACTGACCCAGGAGCTGCATGGGAACGATTTCCGTGCACGAGTGACATTCTGTGAGTGGGCCATGCATAATTTCACGCTGGAGTCTTTACAAAGTGTTATGTTCTCTGACGAGTCCACGTTCACTAATTATGGTGCAGTGAATCCCCATAACATACACTACCGGGCCGCAGACAATCCTCGGTGGGTACGACCTGTCGACCGTCAACGTAGGTGGTCTATTAACGTGTGGTGTGGAGTCCTTGGGGATGAAATCATCGGTCCACACTACTTCCCAGGTACACTGACAGGTGAGTTATATCGCGCTTTTATAGCCGACATTTTGGGTGGTCTCCTTGAACATGTGTGTATACACACGAGAGTCCATATGTGGATGCAGAACGATGGTCACCCAGCCCATTCTGCGCGTGTTGTTGTGGAAGAACTAAACAACAGGTTTGCAGGAAGATGGTTGGGGCGCCATGGTCCTCATTCATGGCCGGCAAGGTCGCCCAATTTAACACCAGTAGATTTCTGTTTGTGGGGATATCTAAAGGACCGTGTTTATGTCACTCAGCCCACATCCCCAGATGATCTAAAACGGCGCATCGAGGACGCATGTCGCTCCATCACAAGAGCGATGTTACATCTCGTCCGCAGATCCTTTCGACGGCGCATTGCATTATCCATTGAGGAATATGGACACACTTTTGAAAATCTCATGTAAATCAACTTCCCACCGCCATAACATCCATCACCCACCACACAGCCATGTATTATGTACAGCGTGTGGTATCTGCCCCTGAAACTTTGAAGGGTTTTAGCTGCCAAACTAACAGTGATAGGAATGTAGTTTAAATTTATTTGGCCACAGCTGGTTTCAACGAATGCAATGCACGATAGGAAAAACTATTGTTCCATAAAAAAATTATATCTTTGTGCTGTAACTCTTTGAAAAAAGATACAATAAACTATGTTCATAGCTCTGCAGAAAGTGTAACATTTCTTGTGTTGACGTACCGCATTAAAATTTCCCGTCACCTATTATTTTATAAGTTAGAGAGGCAAACACACTTAGTGAAACACCCTGTATGTAAGAGGTCTACTGTGTGTGTGTGTGTGTGTGTGTGTGTGTGTAAGAGAGAGAGAGACAGGGAGAGAGAGAGAGAGAGAGAGAGAGAGAGTGTGTGAGACTAAATTTTATTCATTGACAGCTGACACTGCAAAGGCCTGGACAGGATCACATTGATAGGAAGCAGTTGGTCAAAAATTTATGGTTGATCAATGCATATTTTATGCTGCACCATATCACTTAAATTGCAAATATTTTAGCTAAGGCTTGATGGTAACCACAGCGCAGACCAGTTGTTAAGCACAGAGTATGTATTCAGGAATTTCGTACCCCTGAGATGTACATTATCCTCCACTTGGTGGATTTTTCTCAGTTACTGATTTACGTCAACATGTTCAGTACAGCTTGAAACTCATAGAGGAGCAACCAGCTGAGGGACTCACCTGCGGGACGCCGGCGGCGACGGCGAGCAGCGCCAGGAGGCGTCGCAGCGTTGCCATGGCGACGGCAGCGGGCAGGTGGCCCCTCCCCCGGCTTTAGTAGATCCGCCCCACTGACCGCTTTGGCCACGCTGCGCCTTTTACAGCGGGTTTCGACACGCTCCGTGGCCAAGGCTCGCTAAATGGCGTCCGTAAAACCACCTTTTGTGTCCCGTTATCTGGCTGCACCGGTCGCGTTTGCGTGCTGTGACGCCACTAAGCCACACTACTGATAGGTAAGGTTCGTGGCAAATCCCGTCCAACGAGGCGGCGTTGTACCAGCATTTTGGCTAAAGGTTGCAGACAGTTTTTGACTGCTGTCTACATGAGTTCCTTCTTTCGCTCCCTCCTTCCCTCACTGGAGGTGTCGAAAAATAGCACCATGCCTTTATAAGTAGACGTCATGTTAAAAACCAGTGCTAACATTTTTGAATAAAAGATTGTCTTGGTTGCAAAAACTTTTATTGAATTGACTAGTTTCGTCCGGTTAGAGCATCTTCAGATTTCTAACAAAGAAGAAACAAATGATCAACATCTTACAATTTTTACATGGCAAAAAAAAAAAAAAAAAAAAAAAAAAAAAAAAAAAAAAAAAAAAACAGTATATTGAAATCAGTAATAAGGGATGGTAATGATGTAAGTACTGATGTTTTAGCTACTCTGTGATAGAGGGTGTTTAGGTCAAAATGCAGCCATAGGAGGTCTTACCAAGACAATAACAATGTAATCCGTTGATGTTCAAATGTTTGTGGAGTCTATGGGACTTAACTACGGGGTCATCAGTCCCTAAACTTACAAACTACTTATGAACTACTTACGAACTAGGACGGCACAAATATCCATGCCCGAGGGGGGATTCGAACCCCCGACCGTAGTGGCCGTGCAGACCGTGACTGGAGCGCCTCAGTGCGGCCGGCAATCCGTTGATCAGCGGTGAGACTGACCGTTAAACAAATTGATACAATGATCAAATGACTGGATATTGAAATAATTTATACTCCGAGATTTACCTTATCTGATGTCCCTCGGCCATATAGTAGGCCTTCAACTCATACGCGACATGCGTTGGTATTGGTACTGGCACTGTGAGTAACCGCTCCACATCACTGTAGGTGTTGGGTCGGTCGGACAACAGTTGTTAATTTTAAATATGGGCATCATTTACATAACATACACAATGTCACATGAAACAAATTTGAAAGGGTGCCAAGTTATATAACATAATACTTCAGAATTTCCATAAAAGAGGTCAACTGATCGTTTAGAAGTCTCTGGTGTTTAAAAGAAACCCGCTTAGAAATCTCAAATTCTTCCCGGATGTTTAACTTCCGTTCTTTTTGGGCGTAATGTAAAATTTCTAAATTACTTAGGGAGGGAGCGTGATGGCCAGAAGACTTTAAATGCTCGGCAAAAGTAGAGTATTTCTTTATTTGCCCCTTTTCTGTTAACAAATGTTCACTGAAACGTGTTTTGAATGTCCTCCTTGTCTGTCCCACATACTCACAGCATGACAGTCTACACATTTAAGCTTATAAACGCCTAAAGCTGCTTCTGGCTGCCTGATAGGTTGCTCGTTGTACTGTAGAATGTATTGTATATTCGTTCCACGAGAATATTTGTACATCGGTATTACGAAACAATTTGGCGCCGGCCGCGGTGGCCGAGGGGACTGCGGCGCGTCAGTCACGGTCTGCATGGCCACTACGGTCGGGGGTTCGAATCCCCCCTTGGGCATGGATATTTGTGCCGTCGTTACTGTTAGCTAGTTCGTAACTAGTTTGTACGTTTAGGGACTGATAACCCCATAGTTAAGTCCCATAAGCTATACAACCATTTGAATATTTGAACGCCGCCCCTAGCAGTGGCAGTGCCAGTACCAATACCAACGCATATCGCGTATGAGTTGAAGACCTACTATAGGACAGAGGGACATCAGGTAAGGTAAATCGGAGTATAAATTATTGCAATATCCAGTCATTTGATCATTGTATCAATTTGTTTAACGGTCAGTCTTACCGCTGATCAACGGATTACATTGTTATTGTCTCGGTAAGACCTCCTATGGCTGCATTTTGACCTAAACACCCTCTATCACAGAGTAGCTAAAACATTAGTACCTACATCATTACCATCCCTTATTACTGATTTTTTTGTGTCTCAACTTCGTCGCCGCTTTTGTGTCCCGACTTCGTCGCCGCTTTTGTGTCCCAGCCTCGTCGTAGGTGTCGGTGGCCGAGTGGAATGAGACCGACACGCTGATGCAGGTACGGAGGGGAGCAGCCAGAAACTATAAACACTCGAGTAAATTAGAAAGAGGTATATTGCACAGAATGTAACAATACTTAACTTTTACATAGTACTGCAGAATGTTGATACATAGTTGTTAGAGGCCTGCCTAGTGCCTGTACAATAGCAAAGTCTTCACTGGTGCCTATCTGATTACGAAGGTCCTAACTCGTTGCTATCTCAGTCCGAAGTGCGAAGTGAACGATCCTTCAGTGGTGGCCACGAGCGGAGTTGTCGCAGAGGGCGCTCGTGGCTGTCGTCGTGAGAACGCCGCGCCGTGCGTGCCTGGCGGCGCGCGGCGAAAGTAAGTGGCGCGCACTTTGTACTTGTGCGACACCACACCCCTCCCCCCCAAACCGCCGCGCCGTCGTGGCGTAGGGCTGAGGGCCACGGCGACGGCACTGGGAGGAGGGCCTGGGCGGGGGCGTTACTGGTGGGACGGGCGTCGTAGCTGAGGCCGGGATCGAGACGCCGTCCGCGCCCCGGCATCCGCCTTGAGATCCTCCAGGGAACCCGCCGAAACCTGGGGAAGGGCGCCCGCCCCCGCCCAAAGGGAGCAGGTCATCTTCTTCTGAGGTGCGTGGCCCAAGCTGGGGCGGCACGCACGGTCCCGGAGTCCCTCTCGGTGACGCTGTCATCTGCGGCGGCGACAGCGGCGGCGTCGCGTCGATCTCCATCGGGACGATCTCGTAGTCCGGGGACGAACGATGTGGTTGTGCTCCCTGGCGGTGAACTGGGTCTGGAATCAAGAAACCGGAGACAGGATCGCGCGGCCTGTGCAAGCGCAATTGGTTTGCGTGGCGCCGCAGCTCCGACCCTGTGGAAGAACGTACAACAAACATATTGCGCCCGAGCACGCGCTGAATGGTGCCCGGCAACCATGTCTTCTTGTTTCCAGCAAACACCCTGTACAGCACCGGCGTAGAAACCTGAAAACGCGTAGCGCCATACGAACCGACTCGGAGCGTGGGAGGCTGCAGCAGGTGAAGGAGAGTGCGGTGACGGCGGCCGTGTAGCAGCTCGGCAGGAGACGGGCCGTCACGTGGCATGCACCGATACGTAGACAGGAAAATTTGAAGAGCTTGCTGCCTGGAGTGCTGACCTTTCATCTTCTCCATGTGAGACTTGAATGTTCGAACGAAACGTTCTGCTTCACCATTGGACTGAGGGTGAAAAGGTGCAGTGGTAATATGCTGAATGCCATTCACACGACAAAACTGTTGAAATTCCGCACTAACAAACTGAGGTCCATTGTCACTGACGATAGTTTCAGGCAATCCTTCGATGCAAAACACTGATGTTAAGGCACTGATTGTACTAGAAGCTGTCGTGGAGTTCATGGCAATCACAAAAGGAAATTTGCTGAAAGCGTCTACAACAATTAACCAGCGCGTGTTCCAGAAAGGTCCGGCAAAGTCAATATGTAAACGTTGCCATGGTCCCTTGGGGCGTGGCCAGTCTGAGAAACGTTGCGGAGGAGCCGCCTGATGCTCCGCACAAACAGTACACTGTGACGTCATGCTCTCTATCTGAGCGTCCATACCAACCCAGGTACAATGACGTCTGGCCAGTTGCTTTGTCCTAACAATACCCCAATGTCCTTGATGCAGGAGGCGTAACACTTCTCGTTGCAGGGAACGAGGAACAATCACTCTCGTTTGGTCGTTGTCCGTATGTAACAACAGAACACCCTTACTTAAAGATAATGCATGACGTTGTGCAAAATAACGTCGAACCAGAGGCCGATCAATGTCTTTGGCTCTGGCAGGCCACCCTGAGCGAACAAAACGTGCTACCACACTTAGGTCTGCATCCGCAGCTGTTTCCTGTGCAACCCGACGAGAGTTCAAAGGAAAGTCTGCGACAGCGGAAGCATCTCTGGAGTCTATCTGACAACATGCCATTTCCGAAGAATCAAATGATACATCCTGGCCAACCGGAAGTCGGGAAAGTGTGTCCGCGTTAGCATGTTTAGTGGTAGGTCGGTACAAAATCTCATACTGATAATTAGACAATATCAAGGACCATCTCTGAAGCTTTTGTGCCGTACGTGGCGGAATCGGCTTTGTGGGTGAGAACAACGACGTGAGAGGCTTGTGGTCTGTCAACAAATAGAATTTTCTGCCATAGAGATAATGATGAAACTTTGTGACGCCGTAAATGATTGCTAAGGCCTCCTTTTCTATCTGACTGTAATTCTGTTGCGTCGGCGTCAGTAGCTTGGATGCAAAGGCAATAGGACGATCATGACATCCAATACGATGTGACAGAACTGCACCCGCACCGTACGACGAGGCGTCAACTGCTAGCACTACAGGCTTCTGTGGGTCAAAGGGAATCAAACATGCATCACTGAGTAATGCAGACTTTAGTTTGTCAAAGGCAACCTGACAATCTTTAGACCATACAAAAGGAACATTCTTCCGACGTAAGTGATGCAGTGGAGCTGCAATCTGAGAGGCATTGGGAATAAATCTAAAATAATAGTTAAGCTTTCCCATTACTGCTTGCAATTCATGCACATTCTTAGGAGGAGGCATATCTTTGATTGCTCTAAGATGTGACTGTAAGGGATGAATTCCTTGGGCATTAATCACATGGCCTAGGTACTCTATTTCAGTTTGAAAAAACGAACACTTTGCTTTATTGCAACGTAGACCTGCTGCAGTCAACACTTTGAAAAGGCACTCCAGGTTTGCTAAATGTTCTTCAACTGTACGTCCGGATACCACAATATCATCTAAATAGTTCGAACAACACGGTACAGAAACTGTCAGCTGTTCCAAAAAGCGCTGAAAAATAGCGGGAGCGGAAGAACTGCCAAAGGGTAGGCGTTGAAATTGAAAAAGGCCCATGTGAGTATTAATGACGAAAAACTTTTTTGACTCGTCATCAAGTGGAATTTGTAAGTATGCCTCTGCTAAATCAATCTTAGAAAAGAAGCGAGACTGTCCTAATTTGTCCATCAGTTCATCAGGTCTGGGCAGGGGATAAGTGTCTACAATTGTTTGACTGTTCACTGTTGATTTGAAGTCCGCACAGAGACGAAGTTTTCCTGACGGCTTGGGTATAATTACTATAGGCGAGGCCCACTGACTCGCAGAAACAGGAGAAACCACCCCACTATCTTGCCAACGTTTAAGTTCTTCGGCCACTGTATCACGCAAGGCGATAGGCACTGGTCTAGCTTTACGAAATTTTGGAACTGCAGATTCTTTTAAAGTTACATGTGCCACGAAGTCTTTTGCACAACCTAGTTCCGGCGAAAACAAGTCACTGTATTTTTCACACAATGCATGTATTTTGTCCTGAGGCACTATTGACGAAATTTGAAGCACATCTCTTTGAATTGATAAACCAAACAAGTCAAAAGCATCTAGTCCAAAAATGTTCTGTGTCGATTTGGCCTGAAGAACTACAAAAGCAACTGTTTTTGTTATACCTTGGAAAGAGGCAGGCAGGCTACACGTTCCTAGCACGGGAATATTTTGACCTGTATAAGCTGTTAACACTTGCTGTGACGGCGACAATTTTGGCGAACCCAGAAGTTCATAAGTATGTTTATTTATTAATGTAACAGCGGAACCAGTATCAAGCTGAAATTGCACAGTCTTATTGTCAATGGAAAGATTCACAAAAAGTTTTTGCTTGCGGCGCTCGACAGGTGCGCGAATGTGGGCAACGTCTGCTACGGTTTGTTTGCTGCGTCTGCGCGGGCCGCGTAGTGAAGTAAGCGGCGCAGACTCGGCACGCAGCGGATTAACCACACTGTCACTAGATGACACTACCGCCGGATCGGCGTCCGCGCAATGCGAAGCTACTCCAGATGTACTAACTACTGCACTACACTTTTGAGTAGCTACTTGGTGTCTACTGTCACTAGCTACACAGTACTGGGCACTATTACAAGGAGCAGTTGCAGAAGGCACTATTTTCACTACAGGAATACACTGTTCATAGTCATTTTGCTTGTCCCGAACCCTTTTCCGTTGCACTGTTTTACGTGCTCGTCGGCGCTTGCTACGTGGTGCACTATATAGATTTGCCATAGGCGCAGAACTACTTTCTTGCAATTGAGATCCAAGGAAAGCAGTGTTCAATTCCACAGCCCGTATAACATTTACAGAATGAACTGTTCTCGCACTCTGCGAAGCACTGTTTCTAACGTTACTGTTCTTTGAGTTTTTAATTTGCATACACACAGACTGCATATGTCCCGATTTGCCACAATGATAACAGGTTGCATTGCGACTAGGGCAATGAGCACGCTTGTGGCGAGACACACACTGGGGGCAAGATTTACGTACATTTTTCTGAAATGAGCGTTGGCGCCCGTTATGCAAATTACTGTGTCTAACACTACGGGGCGACCTTTGCGTCGCACATTTACTCTGGCTACTGTTCACTGTCTGTTCAGCACGGCCGTTAGAAAAATAACTATCACTAGTGCTATACTGAGAACTACGGCTAGGAAAGCGTCCGTTGCGGCGCACTGAATTTACACTGTGGCTTTGCATTTCTACATCTGCTAAGTCAAAAGTATCATGCGCTTCTATAAGCTGCAGTACACTGTCTAATGAGGGGTCAGACTGTTTCAGAATTGCTGCTCTAATTCTGGGGTCCTGAATGTTCTGCGTAATCGCATCTCTTAACATAACGTCACTATAAGAAAGTCCACAAGAGCAAGTAAATCTACATTGGCGGGTTAAGCCCTTCAATTCCGTAATCCACTCTTGGTGTGACTGCTGCGGTAA
Organism: Locusta migratoria; assembly: GCA_026315105.1. Classification (NCBI taxonomy): domain Eukaryota; kingdom Metazoa; phylum Arthropoda; class Insecta; order Orthoptera; family Acrididae; genus Locusta; species Locusta migratoria. The sequence continues at coordinate 442,910,176 of CM048748.1, read as the reverse complement.
TTTTTTAAGTCTGAAAAATCGGTATCGTGCAGCGGCTACAAGAACTTTTCTCTCATAATGAGCATTTAGTGCCTCTACTATTTGTTCAAAGTCTACATCACGAGGAGATGCGAGAGGGAAAAGTTTTTGCAATAGTACGAAAGTCTGGGGGCCCACAATCGATAAGAAAAGGTTCTTCACTCTCTGACCTGTAATTTGATGAGCCGCGACGAGTTCTTGAAACTGTGCGAAATAGTCGCTCCATTCTTCCTCACGTTCGTTGTACTGGCGGAACGTCGGAAGCGGTGCGGCGGCAGGTGTGGGCTGCTGATGTGACGACTGTTGTTGTTGGTGAGCAGCCTGTGTCGTCAACTGCGACACGGCCTGGAGAAGCTGGGTAATTTGCGCCGTCTGTAACTGAATAATTTCCATTAAGTTTGGGTTCGGGGTAGTGGCCATGCTGACCGATTAGGCGCCGCGTATACAAGTAACTTATAACAAAACACAAATGCAATATGAAAGAGGACTCGCTCTGCAACAAAAAAAGTCCACAAAACACGTAACAAAATATCTTCCCCCAAAATTCTTATAATAAGGGTGGGTGGGCGGGAGCAATTTTTGCGTGCTCCGACTGCTGCTGTCTGGCTGCTGCAAGCGGGCTGGTCCAAGGTTCTATCACTCCTCGTCGCCACTTTTGTGTCCCAACTTCGTCGCCGCTTTTGTGTCCCGACTTCGTCGCCGCTTTTGTGTCCCAGCCTCGTCGTAGGTGTCGGTGGCCGAGTGGAATGAGACCGACACGCTGATGCAGGTACGGAGGGGAGCAGCCAGAAACTATAAACACTCGAGTTAATTAGAAAGAGGTATATTGCACAGAATGTAACAATACTTAACTTTTACATAGTACTGCAGAATGTTGATACATAGTTGTTAGAGGCCTGCCTAGTGCCTGTACAATAGCAAAGTCTTCACTGGTGCCTATCTGATTACGAAGGTCCTAACTCGTTGCTATCTCAGTCCGAAGTGCGAAGTGAACGATCCTTCAGTGGTGGCCACGAGCGGAGTTGTCGCAGAGGGCGCTCGTGGCTGTCGTCGTGAGAACGCCGCGCCGTGCGTGCCTGGCGGCGCGCGGCGAAAGTAAGTGGCGCGCACTTTGTACTTGTGCGACACCACAGATTTCAATACTGTTTTTGTAATATTGCCATGTAAAAATTGTAAGATGTTGATCATTTGTTTCTTCTTTGTTAGAAATCTTAAGATGCTCTAACCGGGCGAAACGCGTCATTTGAATTTTTGCAATCAAGACAATCTTTTTTTTCAAGAGTTCGACTTAACAGGGTTGTTGTACGACACCACTCAGAGATGGAATGGAAAGAATTTTACAATGCTAACATTGGTCAAAGATACGTACTTCAACAACACTGCATTACACGAAGTAAACTAACATAATAGTATCAATCTAGTTTATTGAACGTACGTCACATGAAATAGGCTGACTTATGTTGTGGTCATGATTGATAGTTTCATGAACACTTATACATTGACTGTGCTTCCTGTTAGATGAGAGGTCCAAGTGATTGTTAAAAATGATGTCATCTGAGTTGTCCAATAACACAGATCATTAGGTGAGACCAGTTACTGACAATAATAGGTTTTTCAAAAAATTATGAAGCGACACAAATCTGCGAATTCTTATTCGAAATACAGACTTTTTCGGGCGCAACTATGACTTCGTATATACGTTGTAAAATTTCGTTGGGTGTTCGTTCATCTTCGTTAACCAGTGACGCAGCCATGGGGGGGGGGATAATGGGACTGAAGCCCCCTCCCCTCCAGCACATCCAAAAGAGTTTTTAATTTCATTATTTTTTTATTGTATAAGTGTTTTATTTTTATAAACTGGTCGGCACCGGAAATTTGAAATAGTCCACATGTAATAAATTACAACGTAACTATAATTTGCCAAGCACAAGTGAGCGTGAAAATGGGTCGCCAACTTGATGTCACCACGAGAACGTGTGCTGCTGTTAGTGTGAGCAGTTTTAATGCCTCCGCGACCAGCTTTGATGCTGCCGCTGTTGTAACTGCTATGCTGATGTTACGAGCCGATTGTTCATATGCGGCGACCCTCTGCTTAGCAGGTCAATGGCGCCACCGAGTAGAATCTTATGAACAACAATGGTGTTGAAACTTCGTGGCAGATTAAAATTGTGTGCCCGAACCGGGACTAGAACCTGTGAACTTTGCCTTCGGCGGGGAAGCGCTCTACCGACTGTGCTATCCCGACACGACTCACTATGCCGCCCCACAACTTTACTTCCACCAGTACCTCGCCTCCTACTTACAAAACTCCACAGAAGCTCTCCTGCGAACCTTGCAACACTAGCACTCCTGGAAGAAAGGATATGGTGGAGACATGGCTTAACCACGACCTAAAAGATATTTCCATAATGAAACTTTCACTCTGCAGTGGAGTGTGAGCTGATACGAAACTTCCTGGCAGATTAAAATTGTATGCGGGAAACGGAACTCGAACCTAGGACCTTTGCCTTTCGCGGGCAAGCGCTATGAAAATATCCATTAGGCTGTGGGTAAGCCATGTCTCCACCATATCCTTTCTTCCAGGAGTGCTAGTCTTGCAAGGTTCGCAGGAGAGCTTCTGTGTAGTTTGGAAAGTAGGAGGCGAGATCGTGGCGGAAGTAAAGTTGTGTGGTGGCATCGTGAGTCGTGTCGGGGTAGCTCAGTCGGTAGAGCGATTGCCCGCGAAAGGCAACGGACCCAGGGTCGAGTCCCGGTTGCGGCACACAATTTTAATCTGCCAGGAAGTTTCAAATCACTGCGGCCGGCACTCCACATTCATTGGAAAAAAAAAGACTTACCAGTTAAAAAGCCTATAAAGCTACAGCAGGATGGATATAATAGAAGACGAAGAAGGCTACAAACCCTGACTGTATTAATTGGTGTATGGAATGTACAAGGGTTACAAAATAAAGTAGGAGAAGTGATTAAAGAAATGGAAGCTAGAAAACAAGTTACTGTTGTACTCCCAGAAACAAAGAAAACAGAACATGGCATTGAAATAATAGGACTATATACACACTTCTATAGTGGTGTACGAAAAAATCAAAGAGGAAAATTTGGGATATCGATATTGATGAAAAACGAATTCAACAGAATGGTCATGAACTGGGAACCTATAGATGAAAATCTGATTAAAATTTACATTAATATTCAGGAACACTAAATTACTCTTATAGGAGTATATGGATAACCGAAGATTAACCAATTCGTAAAAAAGATGAATTTTATAATATATTAAATGCAGTCATAGAGGATGTTGGAAAAACAAGGGAGATTATCATTGCAGGGGCTTCAACACTAGAACAAGAAGTAAAATTGGAAACAAAATTATAGGACCATTTGGAGAAAATGTGGTGAACGATAATGGTAATAGAGTTATTGATTTGTGAACAAACTTCATTGAAAATACTAAGTGGCTTTTATCAACATAAAGACATTCATAAAGATACAATGAAGAAAAAATCAAGAATAGATTATATTATAATTAAACAGAAAACAAGGATAAAAATACATGACATAATAGCATATAGAGGGGTCACTCTCAGTGATCATTATTTAGTAAATTCCAAATTTTAACCCCTTTCAGAGGAAACAATAATGAAGAAAATCAAAATTGTACTACAGAAGATTTACAAACAGCAGAAGAGACTAGATGAAAAACTGATAGAAACAGAGTTGTACTATCAGTACATCATAAGTAAACAACATGAATCTGCCAAAGAAGCATTAGGAGAAACAGGTGAAAAACATACCAACCATTCATATACTAATGGCATGAAGAAATAGAAAAAGAAGTGAAATTAAGTATTTAAAATGGTTAAACGTCAGGATTGTTGAAGATAAAATAAAACTTAACGCACAACAAGCCAAAATCCGGAAAAGGGTAGCAGAAGCAGAAAACAAATCTTGGGAACAATCATGTCAAAAAATAGAATCCTATATTGGTGGCAAAAGGAACACAGAAGCATAGAAAACAATAAAAAATTAAATAAGGAATTCTAAAGAAACAACACATTAAATATACTACTCATGACTCTTGGGAAAAATATTTTCAAAATCTATTATTAGAAAACAGAGAAGGATTCTTGGGAAACCCTGAATATAATAAAATAACAAATGAACTACCAGATAATTACATTCATTTGGAAATAGAGACAGTTAAAAGTGCAATAAAATCTTTAAAGAACGGAAGGGCTACAGGCATTGGATGTATTCCTGCAGAATTATTAAAATTTGGAACAAAAAAATTAACTGAATTGTTAAGAAACTGTTTCGAAAGATGTTTAAATGGGGAAGATGTACCAAATGATTTGAAAGTAGGATATATGTCAGTGATACATAAAAAAAAAAGAAGGAGAGATGATTGAAAAAAATTATCAGGGGATAACAGTGACCAATAACGTCAGTGGATTATATGGAAGAATTATTAAGTACTTTATAGAACAATAATACAAAGAAAAGGAAGCTGAAGAACAAGCAGATATTAGAGCTGGAAGACCAACAATTGATCCTATTTTTTGCCTACAACAAATAATTGGAAAAAAATTAGGTCAAGCACAACCTATACATTTGGTATTCGTAAATATAGAAAAAGCCTATGATAGTGTGCCTTTACCCAATCTATGAAAAACTTTACTGTCAATAGGAATTAATGCAACAATAATAAAAGCAGTTCAAAATTTATATGATAATTCTATATCAAAAATAAAAATTGGTAAATTTACGTCATCTGGATTCCAAGTCAAAAAAGGATTATGTCAAGGATGTAGAATGTCACCTACATTCTATAAAATATACACAGAGGTAACCTTACAGAATTGGAAGAAAAAATGTCAAACTATGGGAATACCAATAAATGATAGAACAATATACTCATTAGAATTTGCAGATGACCAACTGGTTATAGCCCAAGACTATGAGGACATCGAGTATATGACCAGGAAGCTGATTCAGGAATATAAAAAAATCAAGTCTCAATGTCAACATGAATAAAACGAAATGCATGGTAATTGGTGGAAAAAATGAAGATTTAATATTAGAAGAAAGGATGGGAACAATAACAACTATGGAGGAATATAAATATTTAGGAGTGAAAATTACAAATGATGGGAAAAATGATAAAGAATTTAGATCAAGAATAAATGCAGGAAAGACAACAATTCCTTTATTGAATAGAATTCTCTGGGACAAACTCATAACTACAGATAACAAAACAAGGATATATAAAACAATAGTTCGGAGAATTATTACATATGGTTCATAAGTGTGGACAACAAAATGGCAACTGAAATCAAAATTATTAGACACAGAAATGGATTTCTGGAGACGTTCAGCAAGAATATCAACAAGAGAAAGAATAAGAAATTAAGTAATCAGAGAAAAAATTAAATTATTGAATTCACTGAGCACAAACATCTAAATTGGTATGGACACGTCAGAAGAATGGCACAAGAAAGGCTTCCAAAATGCATACTCGACTGGACACCAAACGGAAGAAGAAAAAAGGGACGACCACCTACCCACATGGGTACAGGAAGTTCAGGCAACGATGAGGAAGAACAACATTCCTGAGGACATAAGGGAAGACAGACAAGAGTGGAGAACAATAATTAGTAGCTTAATGCAATCTAATATAGGTGCTGTAAAACAGTACTGACATTGTAAAACCAAAATAATAATGACGGTAATGATTATTGTTAAAGCATTCCGAAAAAGAAAGGGCACTCCCGTACACTATCATCAATTAAAAACACAACTTATAAAACTGTTGAAACTTTACAATTTTTTATGGAGGCCAAGAAAATAGCATGAAATTACAGATCTTGTGAAAGGAAGTGAGTACACCTGTAAAATTATGAAACAATACAACCAAATTAAAAGGAGCCACAGAATAATTATTCAATAGTAAATTTAACCAAGGCATCAGGAAATTACTTCAGCAAGTGAGTTGGCGGTAGAACTTGGAAACAGACCAGGAACTCATTTAAATTAATAATTAATGAACACGTGCATAAACATAAAGACCATATAAATAGCTACAGCTACAAATTCACCCAGAAACACATGATATTTAACAAACACCGCAACAATCGAGAAAAGTCTTGGCTTTCAGCGAGAATTAGTATAATATAGGTTTGAAGTTATATTTAAGGTTCGTTGAAAGTCGCTAAGTACTCTCATTATCATTGAAAGACGACCGTCTGTTGTCTTCCTTATATTTTTGTATAGTTTCTGTAAAGTTATAATTTATTTAATGTCACTAGACTATAATTTTGTTAAAACTTAAACCCCACTCTTTTAAAGGCTTGAGGAATAGTATTTTCATTTAATGTGTTAAAATATTAGTTAATATTGCTAAGTTTTTCTTATTTTGTTATGTTAATAATTTATTATCATATTAATTAATGTGGCATAAGTATGGCTTCTCCGCTGCGCCACTGTCCTTGTGAGAATGTGCAGTTGTTGTACTTTTGAGTGTGTGCAAGAATCTATGGCTGTGTGAATGTGGGGAGTGATAGCTCGCTTGGCATCGTTAACCCTGGCTCAGAGTCAATAGCTGCTGAGGTGACCAAAGAGGTTTCCACAGCCTTTGGTTGCGGGCTAGTTAGAGGACCTACACCAGCGCGAGTGTACTGGCTCTCCGTCCTAACCACCGCATTTCAGGGATTTTCCGGTTTCCGCTAGTTTCCCGCAGCCAGGTGGTCGCACGGCGATTCACTCTCGGCTGGTCGTCTGGTGAGGTAAGATTGGTTCTGCTCTTGTTTCTGGAGATGGTAGCGTTTCATTGACTAGCACATTTAACTTTGATTCGTGAACTTAGAATCATTATTTGGAATATTTTCTCCGATCGTGTGAGGAAATCTGTTCTCGTTTTTCAATTCAGTGATTTCCAATATATGAACGCAGTGTGTGGTTCTAATTTAGTCTGATGACGGCCTGATATGTTAAAACTTTTTGTGATCATGTGGCGATGTATGAAATCTGTGTAAATACTTTATAGCTTTGTGGGGCCCGATTTCTAATAGGTGATATGTTCATTTTATAAAGTGCATGTGAAATTCTTCTCATCGTGTCCTTCAGTGAGTGATATGTGTTCCACGTGGTTGATCGATAGAACAAAGCCTTCAGCTTCCATTCTTGTTAGTTCCATGCCCATCAGGCAAGTAACTATGCGGGTATCCTTCTGATTTCCATCAATATTTCGGGATCTTCTCCCCCTGCCTATTTTAATTCTGCCATTTCTTCTCCGACTTATAGTACGAACTCTGTCTGTGTCAGTAATTCTATCTGAGCCTTGTGCAACCGCCTTCAATTGCTTACTTATATAATTCTAAGCATTTCTATGGGTTGCATGCCGTAATTCTTAATTTTATTTTTCCAACTTTGTAATTATTTCATCTTTGTGGTTTTTCTGAGACTGGACTTCATCCATCTCTGTAATCGCCCACTATCGCGTGTAGCTGTATTTCATTCTCTTCCTTATAGTATTCTAAGCATTTCTATGGGTTGCATGCTGTAGTTAATTTTCTTTATTTTTCGGAATCTGAATTTATTCTATTTTATCGGTTTTCGGAGCCACGTGGGTCCGAGTTTCGACTTCCGGGGTATGCACCTATTCGCCTGAGTTCACGCCACTTCTCTTATAAAACCAGTACCTTGCTAGATTTCTAACAGACTGCAACTTAAGAATCGACCGTGATTTTGTATAATGAATCGGACATTCCACCACTTCACCTTCAGTGGAGTGCGTTCATGTAACGTAGCCCTGTGTCACCGTTAGCGCATTTTTAACTTGCTATACACACGTACCATCTTAAAACAGGCACGACAGACCAGAGCCAGCTTCAAAGTGTTTTTGTATATTGTGTTTTGTGCTACCTCCGACTTGCTGAATTTCGCCTACGATAGCGGCGCCTGCTTCCGCCTCGTCTCAGCACGCTGTTTTTGGTGAGTTTCGCTGTGGTATTGCGTGTGTGTGTTAGAGAATGAGTGTTGTTTGTGAATCCGTCCTCCCAGTAGCGTTTAATCATGTATAATTTAGGCGGGGCACCGCCCGCATTAATTCATGTAAGATATGCATTTTTATTATAGTAACAAAATTGGTTCCCCATTTTTATCTGAATAAACAAGTTTAGGTTCAGCATAATCCGTAAGTTGCCTGTAAATTGTACTTTCAGAGCACCTCCCCTCTTTTATTTAATATTGTTTTGCAAGTGCTGAAGATAAGATCAGATGCTAATTTTCATAAGTGTAAATTCCGTTGGGCCATAAATGTTTCCTAGGCATCTTTCTATGATAACTTTAATTGTGGTGGCTTGCTTATTAATGTCTGTGTGTAATAACGTGTGGACTGCTGTGTATGTTTACCACTGTAGTATTAACTTCCTGTTATTGTAGTAATTTGAAAAGAGTCAGTTCTCAGTTTGGGCCAGGAAACAAGGCTTTGTAGCAGGGAGTAACCAATAGTTCACACGGACTTCATTTACTATTTTTAGTGCTAAAAGCGAGGCTCTTGTTACGTACAGTGGTCGACTTTTATCATACAGTGTATGGATGGAGACTCGTCGCATTATGACTTTATACCTCCTGAACCATGTGTATTATGCCATTCTTACCCCTGCAGCAAGCAAGAACAGTTCCAGGAGTTTTCAATAGGCGATTATCATACTGAATTAAAAATCACAATTTCGATTATGTTCCACAAGTTTATTTTAATCGTGAATCGGTTTTCGGCTTATAAGCCTATATTCAGACTTTACTGTTTATCTCACAAAAGTTATAATGTTTTGATAAACAGTGAATTCTGAAGTTGGCCTTATAAACCGAAAACCGGTTCACGAATGAAAATGCCCTGTCTGGAATCAGGAGGCGTGCTACCGGGCCAGTGAAGAAGCCTCTATATCCTAAATACCCACTCACGAACGCCCCATAAATTCCGCTATCCCAGTAGCCGCATCCTGCGTGTAAAAACTCTATAACTTGTTTTATTTATTTATTTATTGTCAACTATTTAGCACTCGCTACATGTGAACTTGGCAGAGCCGGCCGCGGTGGCCGAGGTGACTGAGGCGCTCCAGTCACGGTCAGCACGGCCACTACGGTCGGGGGTTCGAATCCCCCCTCGGGCATGGATATTTGTGCCGTCCTAGTTCGTAAGTAGTTCATAAGTAGTTTGTAAGTTTAGGGACTGATGACCCCGTAGTTAAGTCCCATAAGCTTTACAAACATTTGAACATTTTTGAACTTGGCAGAACACAAGCTCCTTATCCTGGATGGTCGTTTTATACCGGCATAGCGGCGGTGTACACTGTTTCCTCCTCATCCGACGTGACGCATTTCCTTATTTTGGAATGAAATCACGAACTTCACATAAGACTGCAATTCGTTTGATATTCAAAAGAGACAAATACTGAGTTTTTATAATATTGTACTTTCCCCGAAACTACTTGTCGGATTTTGATAGGTGAAACGTGGTTGAAGTACTATGGTTCCACTGGAAAAACGAAATTGCTGCTAATCTCTATGTAATTAATATAGCAACATGAGACTACACAGCGTTTAATCAGGACTTTGTTAAAATTCATATGGGTGAAAACAGAATTACGATATCTTAAACGGTTGCACATGTATATGAAATCAAAAGGACTCTTAGGGTTTAAAGTCCCGTACACAGCATGGTCATTAGAGACGGATATGTATATGAGGTGAACAGCTTAGTTTATACAAGGTGTTACAAAAAGGTGCGGCCAAACTTTCAGGAAACATTCCTCACACACAAAGAAACAAAATATGTTATGTGGACATGTGTCCGGAAAAGCTTAATTTCCAGGTTAGAACTCATTTTACTACTTCTCTTCAAGTCACATAAATCATGGAATGGAAACACACAGCAACAGAACGTACCAGCGTGACTTCAAACACTTTGTTACAGGAAATGTTCAAAATGTCCTCCGTTAGCGAGGATACATGCATCCACCCTCCGTCGCACGGAATCACTGAAGCGCTGATGCAGCCCTGGAGAATGGCGTATTGTATCACAGCCGTCCACAATACGAGCACGAAAAGTCTCTACATTTCGTAGCGGGGTTGCGTAGACAAGAGCTTTCAAATGCCCCCATAAATGAAAGTCAAGAGAATTTAAGTCAGGAGAGCGTGGAGGCCATGGGATTGGTCCGCATCTACCAATCCATCGGTCACCGAATCTGTTGTTGAGAAGCGTACGAACACATCGACTGAAATGTACAAGAGCTCCATCGTGCATCAACCACATGTTGTGTCGTACTTGTAAAGGCACATGTTCTAGTAGCACTGGTAGAGTATCCCGTATGAAATCATGATAACGTGCTCCAGTGAGCGTAGGTTGAAGAATATGAGGCCCAATCAAGACATCACCAACAATTCCTGCCTAAACGTTCACAGAAAATCTATGTTGATGACGTGACTCGAGGAAGTACAGTACATACTAACAAAACAATTGAGTATTTTGACAAATGTCTGCACGAATTATTTCAATTTACATTTAAAGAAAAATACTAAAATGCGCTCTAAAATGGAAATTAAGCGTTTGTGGACACATGTCCACATAACATATTTTCTTTATTTGTGTGTGAGGAACGTTTCCTGGAAGTTTGGCCGTCCTTTTTTGTAACACCCTGTATATGGAATTTAAAGGTTGGGCTTAGCGGGAGGCCTGCGAAAGTAATTCGTACTGATCACTGTGTCCAGGTGGCGTAGTCCTCAGCCTCAGTGCTTGCTTATGAGGACTTCCAGTTTGAATCCCTACCTGGGACAAATTTTCAACGTCTACTACTAACTGAATTTAGTATCTACTGACAGCTAATATTGTAAAAGTAGGCTGCAGTTCTTGTTGCGCCATATCGGTTCTCCAGTATTAAATGCAGTGACCGATCAGTACTTGTTGGGAAGTGCCAATTACTCAGAATTCGTGTAGAGCCGTCAACAGGTTGTGACGCTCCTGATTTGGAGCTTCAGTGAGCACCAAACCTTGTTCAGTATCAGAAGTTTTACATTATTCATATTTAATCTACCATAAAAGCACTCACTTTCGAACTTATTTACAGATATGCAATTATTCAACGTCTACTTGCACAGTTGTTCCAAATGCAATCAATTTTTTTACAACTGACATAAATTTTAATAAACTAGGTATCATCTGTGATTCATACAACATCTATTTGTGGAAACTGATTTTCGGTATGATCAGTGGTGTGGTCGTGTCGGATTACTTGATTAACACGTTGTCCCGACACTCGCGTATCGAAGTACTCTTCTCTGTCAAGTAAGGTTCACAGACTTGTGACTGGCTGGAAGACTTTTGTGGTGTCGCACAAGTATGAAGTGCGCGCCACTTACTTTCGCCGCGCGCCGCCATGCACGCACGGCGCGGCGTTCTTACGACGTCAGCCACGAGCGCCCTCTGCTGCTATCCCGCTCGTGGCCACCACGGAACGACATCGTTCACTTGGGACTGAGATAGGAACCAGTTAACACTTCGGAATCAGATAGGCACCAGTGAAGACTTGGCTATCGGATAGGCACTAGGCAGGCCTCTAGCTCAACTAGCATTCTGCAGCACTGAGCTAAGGAAAAGTTAAGTATTACTAAGTCTCTAAGAAATATATATCTCTAATTTACTCTATTGTTTCTAGTTTCTGCTGTCCCACTGGCTGGTCACCTCCTACCTGCAGAAGCGTGCATCCTTTATTCCTGTGTCGGTCTTTCTACTCGGCCACCGACACCTACGACGGAAACGAGACACAAAAGCAGGGACGAGACTGGGACACAAAAACTTCCTATGTAATAGAACGCAGTACGTTGTTCTCGACGGCGAGTGTTCATCAGAGACGAGTATATCGTCAGGCGTGCCCCAGGGGAATGCGATAGGACCGCTATTATTTTCTATCTATATAAATGGTCTGATGGACAGAGTAAGTTGTAATTTGCGGCTGTTTGCTGATGATGCTGTGGTTTATGGGAGGGTGTCGGGGTTATCTGACTGTAATAGCATACAGGATGACTTAGACAGAATTTCTAGTTGGTGCGAAGAATGGCAGCTAGCTTTCAATGTAGAAAAATGTAAGGCGCTGCGCATGGGTACGAAAAACAATCCCATAATGTTAGAATATAGCATTAGTAGCGAGCTTCTTGATGCTGTCGCGTCTTTCAAATATCTAGGCGTAACATTGCAGAGCGATATGAAATGTAAGGACAGTTCTGAGTAAGGTGGACAGCCGACTTCGGTTTATTGGGAGAATTTTTGGGAGATATACTTCATCTGTAAAGAAGACCGCGTATAAAACGCTTGTACAACCACGTCTTGAGTACTGCTCAAGTGTTTGGGACCCGCAGCAGATCAATTTAGAGGAAGACATAGAAGCAGTTCAGAGGCGAGCAGCTAGGTTTGTTACTGGTAGGTTCGACCAATGCGCGAGTGTCACGGAAATCCTCCGGCAACTCAATTGGGGATCGCTGGAGGAAAGACGACGTTCTTTTCGTGAGTTTCTGTTGAGGAAATTTAGAGGACCGGATTTTGAAGCTGAGTGTAGTACGATCTTGCTGCCGCCTACTTACATTTCGCATGGTGATTACAAAGACAAGATAAGAGAAATTAGGGCTCGTACAGAGGCATATAGGCACTCTTTCTTTCCTCGTTCTGTTTGCGAGTGGAATAGGAAAGGAAATGCCTAGTAGTGGTACAGTGTACCCTCCGCCACGCACCTTACGGTGAAACGGTGAATTGCGGAGTATGTATGTACATGTAGATGTATCTGATACTGAGTACAGATTGTCTCACCAAAGTGCAATGTATCCGAGCAGGTCCTAAGACAAATGCGAAAGAGAAACAAGAAACATAAGGTACGTAAAGACGTGGAACGCAGGTCACAAAAGGTAAACAACGCTGTACGCGAACATATTTAAACATCCACTAGGTACTTCATGGCGGATAGTGTAGTAGTATGTTAGTCAACAATCTGTCAAATCACATAAGTAATCAAGTACAGTGAAATTTTACGAACGTTAAAAATTGTCTTTCAAACTACGATGCCACAGTGGAGTGCGGGAGCGCTATTAGGCGCCTTGCTACGGGAGGTGCGTTGGCTCGCCGCAGAGGTTCGACACCTTCCTCGGGAATGGGTGAGTGTGTAGTCCTTAGCATGTTAGTTTAAGTAGTTTGTAAGCCTGTTGTTGTTGTTGTGGTCTTCAGTCCGGAGAATGGTTTGATGCAGCTCTCCACAATACCCTATCCTGAGCAAGCCTCTTCATCTCCACATAAGAACGACAACCTACATCTGTCTGAATCTGCTTATTGTATCCATCTCTTGGTCTTCCCCTGCGATTTTTTCCCCACACACTTCCCTCCAACGCTAAATTCACAATTCCTTGATGTCTAAGAATGTGTCTTACCAGTCTATCCCTTCTTTTAGTCAAGGTATGCCAGAAATTCCTTTTCTTCCCAATTCTGTTCAGTACCACCTCATTAGTTACGCGATCCATCCACCTAATCTTCAGCATTCTTCTGTAGCACCATATTTCAAAAGCCTCAATCCTCTTCCTGTCCGCACAAGGCTAAGAAGTGATAACCTCAGCAGTTAAGTTCTTTAGATTTACAAACATCTTAACATCTAAGTGTATGTGGGGAACTACGCTTAATATGGTACCTCCCTTCTATAGTTTAGTTAGTCAGAATGGAATATTGCTTTGCTCCTAATGTCGCACATCTGCTGTGATTCCAACATTGTACTGTGAAACATTAATCCCACTGTTTTTATACTATTTCTAACATTCAATTAATCTACCTGTACAATTAATCTTCAAACGAATGATGAAGATGGGTAGATCTCGTAATAATGAGGAGGTGCTCAACAGAATTGGAGAGAAAAGGAATTCCTGTCATGTCGTGACCGAGTGAAGCGATAGATTGGTTAGACACATTTTGAAACATCAAGGAACCGTCAACTTAGCATTAGAAGGATTTGGGGTAAAAATCGTAGAGGGAGGAATATATAATGCAGGTTCAAAGGAGAGACTTGTACCGGACAGGGTAGCGTGGAGTGTTGCGAGCTGAAGACCACAACAATAACAACCTTTACCTGCTGCTACTTATTACGCATTATTACAGATGCCACCTAAAAGGAAGAGGCGGTTGACTAAGAACATATTAAAAAGGCTATCTTTGCTGTCGGGAATAATGAGAAGAGCGAGGACGTGTGTGAAATCAAGCTGACGTTCCAGATTCAACTCTGGGAGACAAGATTAATTCCAGTGAAACTGATTTAAACGCGTTAGTAGAAATCAAACTGAGAATAAAACTTGTGATTAGTAGCGACTTGAAGCAAACAGCTTGTCAAATATGTCTTCGTATGGAAGCCACATTGAATAGTACAACAGAAATGATTTAAGAGAAATTGGCTTGGATTTGAGACGGGAAAAAGTCTTCATGGACTCCTCTTAGTAAAGATACTAGAACTGCAGGTTGCTTATGGCTCTACTCATTTATGTGGGAACGTCAGCAACTGAGTGTAAGAAATCTCCACAAAACTTAGCGAAACATATTACAGGATTTATCAAGGCAAATGTTTTTATTTGTTTATATTTTTCATTTTCGAGACCCCTTCCAGCATAAGTAACTATACACTTACTTTTAATTTGAGGAGAGACTTTTCTGACATCTTGTGCAGTAACTGGATCACTTTTTTCACAAACTACCTAAATGTACTTTTTTTTTTTTTTTTTTTTTTTTTTTTTTTTTTTTTTTTTTTTTGTTAAATTAGACAAGGAACACTAATAACCAGCCCATAAAATCTTGGAAATGTGTTTGTGTGTCTGTGACTTTGTATTGGAAACAAATCTACAGTTTTTATCGAAAGTTGACGAAATTTTGCAAACTTGACCTTGTAAACAAGAAGGTAGCCATATACATAAAATATCGAATGGTGCATGGCGGGGAGTACTTTACTTACGGACTTTGCTAAAATCTACATTTCTTTTCCCATCTTCTTGAAATTTTGTACACTTGACTTCCAGAAAGCTACCTATTGTGCATGGAAGGGTGTTCATTGCAGTAAATATTGGGCTCTTTCAGTGTTTAGCACGGAAGTTGACAGAAACATCCCTTAAAATTAATTATGTTAAATCCGTAGTCAACCACGTCGACCCTTGCGAAAGTGGAAAAGGCACAAGGAAAAGAAGAAAAGAAGAGGGGGGATTAAGATGAACGGAGGAGGCGGGGAGAGACAGGACGAGGGTATTGACTGCGGGAGGGGTGAAGAGATGTCGGCGAGAGAGGGGGAGGGTGGATGAATAGAGAAGGAATGGACAAAGGCAGAGATGTTCAAGTGCGTGCAGTAAGTAAAGCCTTGGGCGACGGAGGGTTTTCATCTAGTTACTAAACAAAAGGGCGCGAGCCTCTCTGATAGTGATAATGATGTCAAAGATCACTTTGTCGTAAATTTTTATTGTTACGCCACGGTGGAGTAGCCGAACGGTCTAAGGCACATCGTTGCGAAACGCGCGGTTGCTCGCCGTCGGAGGTTCGAGTCCTCCCTGGGGCATGTGTGTGTGTGTGTGTGTGTGTGTGTGTATAACTTAATCCAATAAAAGCATTCAGAACACATTGACTTTCATGTACTATGTAGGGGCAATGTGACAACCCGTTTAGTGCGAGGCTTTGAAACGTCCTAGATTAGCCATTCATGTTATTTCACATATATAAAATTAATGATTAGAAAAGTACATTTTTCTCACTTATGGTTTACCATTGCGAAAGGATTGGAAAGGTCGTAGATTACACGTTTCTGCACTTGAACTTTCACTTTCATTTAAATTAATGATCAGAAAAGTCTGTCTTCGGACGCCATAGCCAATAACGTACAAACGTACAAGCGTACAAACCATACAACTTGTAAAATTTAATAATCATTTTTTGCAGTCAACTCCTTACAGTAAATTGATGTATGTTATGGTATATAATGTTAACAAACGTAAATATTATGTTAAGTCTGACTTCAGTACTAATCTTGTGCAGTAATAAGTGCTGTAAGAAATAGCCTAAGTATAATCATATGCACCGAGTATAGTCGACATTAGTATGTAGTAATATGTTTTATGTCCTTTAAAATGCAGATATTCTATTTTTTTTTCTGACCGGTGCAAGCCACTACGGCAATTAAATTTGGGATCAGTGGAAGTAACATTAACACATCTGCACTCATTTTGTAAGTATTTATTGTGTATCTTGTTTTTTGACATATTCTACATCACAGAGGATCCACTCAATTTGGACCAACTGGAACGAAAAGTACATCTAATCTAAGCCAATATAATATGCTATTCAGTTACCAACTAACAGTGATTTATCTACGACATACATCATGTGCATTCCGTAGAGTGAGTCGGTTGAGTGGCCGAGCGGTCTAAGGCGCCTTGTTGCCGAGCGCGCGGTTACTCTCTGTCGGAGGTTCGAGACCTCCCTCGGGAATCAGCATGTGTGTCGTCCTTAGATTAGTTTAAGTTCGTTTAAGGAGTTTGTAAGCCTAGGGGCTGATAACCGCAATGGTTCAGTCTCTCAGATTTACAAACATTTGAGCATTTTGAATCGTGCTTGTGTTTCACGCTTCACACAGTCTTGCCATTAGTGTTGTCGTTTCACTAAGCAGAGTTACAGTATCAGTATTTAAACTTACGAAACAATAGAAATGATAATGAAGAATAGAAGAAATCAACTATGTCACTTTCTTGTGTATACTTTTCTACATCTTTGTGATGGTATAAACCTTTTGTCAAATTCTGGTACGCGAAGAGCTAAATTCCTTTCCGATCGATCTCAATAATTTTCTACGCTCTAGAACACTGGAATCAACAGCGGTGCCGCAGTGAATACACCGGTTCCCGACAAATCACCGATATTAAGCACCGTCGGGCTTGGCTACACCTTGGATGGGTAACTATCCGGCCCTGTGCCGCTGTTGGCACGCGGGCTGCACTCATCCCTTGTGAGGCAATTGAGGAGCTTCTTGATTGAGGAGTGGCGGCTCTGGTGTATAAACGCGACACAACGGCCGGCAGGGAGGGGCGGAGGATGATACGGGGGTCGGTTGGTACCCGATGGACCTTTCGAGGCCTATGGGACACCGGACTGCTGCTTCTTATTTTGTAATAAGGATAGTGTTGCGCGTGCCAACTGCATTATTTTACTTTTGCAATTGACATGAAATCTCTGTGAGCATTTTAAGCACTTCTGTTAGTCTAATTTCTTCATATACATACTATCAGTCAGTATTCTAATCCGTCGATTAACCGCCATTAGTTTTGTGCGTGGGATGTACTATGTTGCCTCGCACTGTGTCTCATTGGGGCAGTACCGTGTGTGACTGACGATTTCAGAGACGTGGGCAATGGAGTGGGAGAAACAAACCCAGATTCTACAAACGGTTGTCCGCGATAAATTCCGATACTTCTCCACGCAGCTTAATTACATTTTGCACCCTGTGTGTAACTTACTCGAACGTAAAAAAATATTTTTATCTCCAATCATGAACTCAATAAACTTTTATAGCAAGTTGATTGTTATGGTGGCCTTCGGGGCAGAATTGTCACATACAGTGCGGAACTTAACCTTTACCTCTCCATGCTGGGCAAACACGTAATAGATGACTCCGTGTTATGATCTCAGACCTTTTCGAGTATTTACAATTTATTTCACGTTACACATTCTTTTCAAATATACATACGACATAAACGTCCTTTATAAAGTTTTCATGTATTTAATTTCGATTGTGCTATGTATTATATTCATCATAATTTTACATGAAAAAATATAACCTCAACAATGGTTGTAGCAAAAAGGTACGACATGGACGTGATGATAAATTCGCGTGTATGTCACTGAGCTTCCATTCCACTGATCCACGGCAATACTGTAGACCCCGATACTACCCGTCTGGTTTGGCCTATGTCTTCATTGGTGAGGACGTATTAAACGAAAAAAAAAAAAAATTGGAAAGGTGGAAAGTAACATTCAGAAACATAATACTCATAAAATGAGACTTTCCATTGCGCACAAAGAAACATTTCTTTTGCAGTTACGTTCTGCCATACAGTCGCTAATTCAAATGATTCGAGCTGCTATTCTCTGAACTTTCTCTGTATCATCCGTCAGTCCCACAATGCGCAGCAATACTCCAGAGTAGGACGCAGAGGTGTAGTGTAGGTTTTGTAGTAGAACTGTTGCATCTTCCAAGTGTTCTGTGAATGAAACCTACCCATCTATTGGCCATTTCATTGATATTTTCTATGTGTTCTTTCCCATTAACGTTGTTTGTAATTGTAATTTCAAGGTATTTAATTCATTTTATGGCCCGTAGATTTGACTAATTTATCGTGAAAAAGAATTGAATGGATTTCTTTTAATGCATGTGTTTAATTGACAGCCTTCCGAAAAACTTGAAATACGGAATCGATTTGAAAGCCGTGTTCTGAAGTATTCGTCACTTCATGTCAGTAAAGAGCTGGTTGAGTTTTGAAAGAACGATACCTTCCGTGTGTCGTAAGTGTTTTAGGTAGTTAACAATTTTCAAAATGTTCAAATGTTCAAATGTTTGTACAGCTTATGGGACTTAACTACGGGGTCATCAGTCCCTAAACTTACAAACTACCTATGAACTAACTAAGACTAAGGACGGCACAAAAATCCATGCCCGAGGGGGGATTCGAACCCCCGGCCGTAGTGGCCGTGCAGACCGTGACTGGAGCGCCTCAGTCCCCTCGGCCACCGCGGCCGGCAGTTAACAATTTTAGTGGAGGATATATGTTGTAAGGTCCTGCTACAAACCAACGTCAATGATATAGGGCTGTAATTTTGGGGATCACTCCTATTGCCTTTCTTGAGTATTGGAGTGAGGTATGCTACTATCCAGTCTTTGGGTACAGATCATTCGCTGAGCGAAGGTTGTATATGATAACTAAGTATGGGGCTATTCCATCAGCCTACTCTGGATCCAACCTAATTGGCATACAGTCGGGATCCGGAGACCTGCTTTTGTTGCCATGTAAATCGCTTCAGTACTCCAGGCAAATCTACGTCTAGATTACTCATGCTAGACGCTGTTCTTGATTCGAATTCTTGAGTTTTCATTCGTCTTCTTTGGTGAAGGAATTTCGTAAAGCTAAATTTAGCAATTCTGCTTTACAAGCACTGTCATCAGTGTAGTATACTACTACAGTGTACTAGCTATCGCGTAGTATGGATTTTAGAGGGAGCTTTAGGCAACAATTGACAGAAACAGGGGAAAATAAAACAGTAGAGGAGGAATGGGTAAAATTGAGAGATGAAATAGTTAAGGCAGCAGAGGACAAAATAGGTAGGAAGGCAAGACCTACAAAAAATACTTGGCTGTCACAGGAGATACTAAATTTAATCGATAAAAGGAGAAAATATAAAAATGCAATAAATGAAACAGGCAAAATGGAGTACAGACGACTAAGAAATGAGATTGATAGGAAGTGCAAAATGGCTAAGCAGGAGTGGCTAGAAGGGAAATGCAAGGATGTAGAAGAATGTATAAATAGGGGAAATATAGATACAGCCTACAGGAAAATAAAAGAAACATTTGGAGATAAGAAAAACAGCTCTATGAATATCAAGGACACTGATGGAAAAACAGTTCTCAGCAAATAAGGGAAAGCTGAAAGGTGGAAAGAGTATATAGAGGGGTTCTACAAAGGAAATGAACTTAATATTGTAGGAAGGGAAGAGGATGTAGATGAAGATGAATTAGGAGATACTGTACTGAGAGAAGTATTTGACAGAGCCCTGAAAGACCTAAGTCGAAACAAGGCCCCTGGAGTAGGTGATATTCCCTCAGAGCTACTGAAGTCTCTGGGAGAACCAGCCATGACAAAATTGTTTCACCTGGTGTGTAAGATGTATGAGACAGGTGAAGTACCCTCAGACTTTAAGAAAAATGTAATAATCCCCTTTCCAAAGAAAGTAGGTGCAGACAGGTGAGAAAACTACAGAACCATCAGTTTAATAAGTCATGGTTGCAAAATATTAACACGAATTATTTACAGAAGGTTGGAAAAGCTGGTAGAAGCCGACCTCGAGAAAGATCAGTTTGGGTTCAGGAGAAATGTAGGAACACGGGAGGCAATACTCACTTTACGGCTTATCCTAGAAGATAGATTAAGAAAAGGCAAACCTATATTTCTAGCTTTTGTAGATTTGGAGAAGGCTTTTGGAAATGTTGATTGGAATAAACTCTTTCAAGTTCTGAAGCAAGCAGGAGTAAAATATAGGGAGCGTAAGGTAATTTACAACTTGTACAAAAACAAGACAGCGGTTGTCAGAGTTGAAGGGCATGAAAGGGATGCAGTGGTTGGAAAGGGAGTAAGGCAGGGTTGTAGTCTTTCTCCATTGTTGTTCAATTTGTACATTGAGCAAGCTATAAAGGAAAGCAAGGAGAAATTTGGAGAAGGAATTGAAGTTCAGGGTGAAGAATTAAAAACATTGCGTTTTGCCGATGACATAGTAATTCTGTCAGATACAGCAAAGGACCTGGAAGAGCAATTGAACGGAATGGACAGTGTGCTGAAAGGGGCATATACGATGAATATTAACAAGAACAAAACTAGGGTAATGGAGTGCAGTGTAAGAAAATCAGGCGATGCTGAAGAATTAGATTGGGTAACGAAGCAATAAAGGAGGTAGATGAGTTCTGTTACTTGAGCAGTAAAATAACAAATGATAGTCGCAGTACAGTGGATATAAAATGCAGAATGGCAATGGGTAGAAAAGCGTTTTTGAAAAAGAGAAATTTGTTAACATCGAATATTGACTTAAGCCTTTCTGAAGGCATTTTATGGAGTGTTGCCTTGTATGGGAGTGAGACATGGACGATAAACAGTGCGGATAGGAATAGGATTGAGGCTTTTGAAATATGGTGCTACAGAAGAATGCTGAAGATTAGGTGGGTGGATCGCATAACTAATGAGGAGTTGCTGAACAGAATTGGGAAGAAAAGAAATTTCTGGCATACCTTGACTGAAAGAAGGGATAGATTGATAGGACACATTCTTAGACATCAAGGAATTGTCAATTTAGCGTTGGAGGGAAGTGTGTGGGTTAAAAACCGCAGAGGAAGACCAAGAGATGGATACAGTAGGCAGATTCAGACAGATGTAGGTTGCCGTTCTTATGTGGAGATGAAGAGGCTTGCTCAGGATAGGGTATTGTGGAGAGCTACATCAAACCAGTCTTCGGACTGAAGACCACAACAACAACAAAAGTAAAGGTATTGACTGTGGTTTGCCACTAGTACACTTTACATATGACTACAATATCTTATGATTTTCTAGCAAATTACGAGACAGGCTTTCGTTATGGAAACTATTGTAAGATTCTCGCATTGAAGTTTATAGGTGGGGAGTTGAGCTAAGCTGCGGAGGCGTGGCAGAGAGTTCTAAGGCACCAAGCAGCGGAGCACTTCGCTGCTCGCCGTCGGAGGTTCGAGTCCCCCTCCGGCAGGGGTGCATTGTTGTCGTAAGTATAAGTTAGTTTAAGTAGGGACTGATAACCGCAGCAGCAAAGTCCCATAGATTTACAAACATTTGAACATTTGAGCTGAGCTCACGTAACCAGTTGCCTCGGGTACCATTGACCTCTTCCACCAAGAAGGCTGTTTACAGAGGTGCCCTCCACATACCCTTGGAATGTCGTCAACTGGAGCATATTCGTCTCTTCAGTAATGAGTCCCGATGAGCAGCGAAGCGTTGTTCCAAACAGTGGAGGTATGCCAACCTGACTGTCGGCCGACATCTGGAACTGATGGTCTTGGGCGCCATTTCATTTCGTACCGCCCCCCTTCGGTCATCATCTGAGGCAACCATTACACCACAGTGGCACGTTGAAGATATCATTACGCCCTGGTTTCCCCCTTCATGGCAAGCCACCCTGGGATTATTTCCAGCAGGATAATTCTCACCCGCACACCTACAGAGTTCGTACTACCTGCCTTCGTGCTTGCCACGCCCCCACCTTGGTCACCAGTGTTACCGGATACCTCCCCAACTGATAAAGTTAGCAGAAGTTTGCGCTGGGCCCTCCAACACGTCTCTTGGACGGTGCTGCGCACCACTTGGACGGAATTTGATATGATAGGCCTCGGGCCACCCCCATGAACCACAGACATTGCCGAGGTGGGGTGGCTTGCGTGCCTCAACGATGCAGATAGCCGTACCGTAGGTGCAACCACAGCGGAGGGGTATCTGTGGAGAGGCCAGACAAACGTGTGGTTCCTGAAGAGGGGCAGCAGCCTTTTCAGTAGTTACAGGGGCAACAGTCCGGATGATTGACTGAGCTGGCCTTGTAACATCAGCTAATGTGGCTTTGCCACACAGCTACTGCGAACGGCTGAAAGCAAGGGGAAACTACAGCCGTTACCTTTCCCGAGGACATGCAGCTCTACTGTATGAACATATGATGATGGCATCCTCTCGGGTAAAATATTCCGGAGGTAAAATAGTCCCCCATTCGGATCTCCGGGCGGGGACTACTCAGGAGGATGTTGTCATCAGGAAAGACAATACTGGCATTCTACGGATCGGAGCGTGGAATGTTAGATCCCTTAATCGGGTAGGAAAATTAGAAAATTTAAAAAGAGAAATGGATAGGTTGAAGTTGGATATAGTGGGTATTAGTGAAGTTCGGTGGCAGGATGAACAGGATTTCTGGTCAGGTGAGTACAGGATTATAAATACGAAATCAGTTGGGGGTATCACAGGAGTAGGATTGATGATGAATAAGAAAATAGGAATGCGGGTAAACTACTATGAGCAGCACAGTGATCGCATTATCATTGTCAAGATAGATACGAAGCCAACACCGACAACGGTAGTACAGGTTTATATGCCAACTAGCTCTGCCGATGACGAGGAGATCGAAGAAATGTATGAGGAGCTAAAGGAAATTATTCAGACAGTTAAAGGAGAGGAAAACTTAATTGTGATGGGAGACTGGAATTCGGTAGTAGGAAAAGGAAGAGAAGGAAAAATAGTAGGTGAATATGGACTGGGCAGGAGGAATGAAAGAGGAAGTCGCCTGGTAGAATTTTGCACGGAACATGATTTAATCGTAACGAACACGTGGTTTAAGAATCACAAAAGAAGGTTGTATACATGGAAGAGACCAGGAGACACCGGAAGGTATCAGATAGATTTTATAATGGTAAAACATAGATTCCGGAACCAGGTTATAAACTGCAAGACATACCCAGGGGCAGATATAGACTCTGACCATAACCTATTAGTCATGAACTGTAGGCTGAAGCTGAAAAAGCTGCAGAAAGGTAGGAAAATAAGGAGATGGGACTTAGATAAATTGAAGGAACGTGAAGTTCTGGAGAAATTCAGAGGGAGATTTAGGCATCAATTGACAGAAACAGGGGGAAATAAAACAGTAGAAGAGGAATGGGTAGCATTGAGAGATGGAATAGTGAAGGCAGCAGCGGACAAAATAGGTAGAAAGGCAAGACCTACAAAAAATCCTTGGATATCACAGGAAATACTAAATTTAATAGATGAAAGGAGAAAATATAAAAATGCAGTAAATGAAACAGGCAAAATGGAGTACAGACGACTAAAAAATGAGATTGACAGGAAGTGCAAAGTGGCTAAGCAGGAGTGGCTAGAAGCCAAATGCAAATCTGTAGAAGACTGTATAAGAAGGGGAAAGGTAGATACCGCCTACAGGAAAATAAAAGAGACATTTGGGGACAAGAAGAGCAGATCTACGAATATCAAGAATTTAGATGGGAAACCAGTTCTCAGCAAAGAAGGGAAAGCTGAAAGGTGGAAAGAGTACATAGAGCAGCTCTACAAAGGAAATGAACTCAGAGACGAGGTTGTAGGAAGGGAAGAGGAAGTAGATCAAGATGAAATAGGAGATACTATACTGAGAGTTGAATTTGACAGAGCCTTGAAAGACCTAGGTCGGAACAAGGCCCCAGGAGTAGATGACATACCCTCAGAGCTACTAAAGTCTCTGGGAGAGCCAGCCATGACAAGACTATTTGAACTGGTGTGTAGGATGTATGAGACAGGCGAAATGCCCTCAGACTTTAAGAAAAATGTAATAATCCCCATTCCAAAGAAATCGGGCGCAGACAGGTGTGAAAATTATAGAACCATCAGTTTGATATGTCATGGTTGCAAAATTTTAACACGAATTATCTACAGGAGAATGGAAAAGCTGGTAGAAGCTGACATCGGGGAAGATCAGTTTGGATTCAGAAGGAACATAGGAACCCGGGAGGCAATACTCACTTTACGTCTCATCTTAGAAGATAGATTAAGGAAAGGCAAACCTACATTTTTAGCTTTTGTAGATTTGGAGAAAGCATTTGACAATGTTGACTGGAATACACTGTTTCAAATTCTGAAGTCAGCAGGGGTAAAATACAGGGAAAGGAGAGTTATTTACAACTTGTACAAAAGCCAGACCGCAGTTATTAGACTCGAAGGGCATGAAAGGGAAGCATCAGTTGGGAAGGGAGTAAGACAGGGTTGCAGCCTTTCTCCGATGTTATTCAATTTGTACATCGAGCAGGCGGTGAAGGAAAGCAAGGAAAAATTTGGTGAAGGAATTAAAGTTCAGGGGGAAGAAATAAAAACATTGCGTTTTGCTGATGACATTGTAATTCTGTCAGAGACAGCAAAAGACCTGGAAGAGCAGTTGAATGGAATGGACAGTGTATTGAAGAGAGCATATAAAATGAATATTAACAAGAGCAAAACAAAAATAATGGAATGCGGTCTTAGAAAATCAGGCGATGCTGAAGGAATTAGATTAGGTAACGAAACAATGAAAGTGGTAGATGAGTTTTGTTACTTGGGTAGTAAAATAACATGCGATGGTCGCAGTACAGAGGATATAAAATGCAGAATGGCAATGGGAAGAAAAGCATTTTTGAAAAAGAGAAATTTGCTAACATCTAATATTAATTTAAGGGTAAGGAAGTCTTTTCTGAG
This sequence comes from Locusta migratoria, assembly GCA_026315105.1. Taxonomy (NCBI): domain Eukaryota; kingdom Metazoa; phylum Arthropoda; class Insecta; order Orthoptera; family Acrididae; genus Locusta; species Locusta migratoria. The sequence continues at coordinate 442,885,075 of CM048748.1, read as the reverse complement.
GGCATTTGTATGGAGTGTTGCCTTGTATGGGAGTGAGACATGGACGATAAGCAGTGCGGACAGGAAGAGAATAGAGGCCTTCGAAATGTGGTGCTACAGAAGAATACTGAAGATTAGGTGGGTAGATCGCATAACTAATGAAGAGGTACTGAACAGAATTGGTGAGAAAAGGAATTTTTGGCATACCCTGACTAAAAGAAGGGATCGCTTGGTAGGACACATTCTTAGACATCGGGGAATCGTAAATTTAGCATTGGAGGGAAGTGTATGGGGTAAAAATCGCAGAGGGAGACCAAGAGACTCGTATAGTAAGCAGATTCAAGTGGATGTGGGTTGCCGTTCTTATGAGGAGATGAAAAGGCTTGCTCAAGATAGGGTAGGGTGGAGAGCTGCATCAAACCAGTCTCCGGACTGAAGACCATAACAACAACAACAGGCCTCGGGAGGACATCCAGCATCTCCATGAATCAACGGAAAGCTACAAACTGCTGGCACAATGGTTCGTTGTGTCATTCATTTATTCAATTTGTTAAGTTGTTTGCTTCAAACGAATCATTCACTTTTTATTTGAAATTGTACTAACTTCTATACAATGCACGTCAAATCTTCGTCCAGTTCGGATAATTCGTTCGTGGAGAAACATGTCCGCTGAATGTGTGGTCGTGTACCATTTTGATTTATTCTTTAAGCTAAAGTGTTTCTGTACCATTAATGTTATCTGTTTGTTAATTATTTTATTCTTTTTATTAATGATCAATGCCCCACGTTTATATATGTTTGCCCCACATTTATATATGTTTGCTACACATTTATATATGTTTCCACCCGTGTAATTGAACTTGTGTGTTCATCTGAATGTGAATGTGTGCTCATAATATTGACTGACTGCCGCAAGATGGCTTACAGTCGCCGCCTCCCGCTTTAGGCCTCATTTTTCTGTAGTTAAGAACTCACGGCTTCGTTTATCGTCTGCGCTAGCGTCTGCTGGGTGGCCAGAGACAAGCTTACTTGACAAGGTGGCGATGTGGCCGTGTTCTTAGTGTCGTACCAACCTAATCTTAGACGAAAGAGGTGACAGGAGACCTCTATGGGAGCGGTTGAAGAGGGAATTGTCTTGGCCAGGTAGCAAGGGTTGGTAAATACCAGTCTCTGAACGCACTCTGCGTCACTTTTTGCGCGCTCTACATTCGGTGTATGGTGCGGGGGAGGTTTTCCCGAGGCCTTAGAGCTTGAGTCTTTACTCTTCATTCTGGATCCAACGACTGAGGAAGTACGTACTCCGCCGAATCATGCCGAGGAGAAGAAATGCTATTAGGGCTGTACTTTCTTTGTAATCATGCAGTCTTGGTTTTCAGTGATAGTTTTTTGAGTAATTCTTTCACTATGCGAGGCGAAATGTTTCTTAATTTACAGAACCCGAGTAAATGCAGTGCATTTTCATTCTAGTAATGATGTTGTGTCGGGTTTTGCTCAGGTTAGAATACATGTTTGTGGCCTTCAGCCTTTGTATAAACTTAATATGTTTGAATTTCCTTGCTTTTTTTAACTGTTGTTTTCACTACGCGCCTGTTTCCGCGAGTATGCTAAATATTTCATAAATTTTCTTGTTTGATTCTGTTTTTCCTGTCTTGTATGACGATTGCACCACGTGCTTTCGTAACGGTCGTTACTTCGGTCTTCAGCCATGCTTTTGTTAATACTAGCTTTATTCTATACGAATTCTCGTGTGTGCTTTACACGCTTATTGTAAATTTATTTCTTTTCTAAATGTTATGAAATTCTGCGTCGTCGCACACCAAGTGGTACTTAAGAACAGTGAGCTGCTGCCTCCCCGAACATGAGTCCGCGTGAAAGATGTAACGTGTGCTCAACGTGCCTTGTACGATTTGAACCATTCAGATATATATGAATTTAATGGCCAAGTACGTTTGTTCGCGTTATATCTAATTATTTATATTTGTAAATGATATGAGACATAATAAACTATATATTTATAGATCTGATAAATTTGTGTCGCCACTATGTTTTACAAAACATAGAAAAATATATTCCTAAGTGAACAGTGGCGTACCAGAGCAAGGCCAAGAAATAATAATAATAATAATAATAATAATAATAATAATAATAATAATAAAATTCTATCACGAATTAATTTATGAACAAATCATCATATCATTCCCCATACTGCCAATAGAAACAAACTATTTTCCCTCCAAAATAGTGACTGGGGGTACAGAAATAAGTTTATACAAAACTAGTAAAAATGACATATATTGGCAAAATAATGCACAAACTAACCAAATACAGTTGTATGTGACTAGGTGTCACACTCTGATTACAAAAATTTAATAAAAAGAATTCTTCTATTACCTCTAAAAATTTATATACACTAGTACAAATAAATTGAAACTTAATTAAAATAACTGGCTATACCATTTAGGAGCCTATTGTTGAAAGTCAATATATAAATAGACCTCGTTATCTCATCCCACTCAGAGTGAAGAGAAACAAGGTAGCTACAGCAAATTGATCCCATTAGAAACGAAGAGCAGAATCCTAACCAGGAGTGGAGCAGTGCAAGCAATACTATACAAAAGACTCGGTGTCGATCGTGCAGCGGCGGCGTCGATGTCAGAAGTCTGGTGCAGCAGCTGTGGATTTTATCCGCGAAAATATATCACTTCGGTAAGCAGAGATGCGGCAGTATTTAACAGAAGTAACAAGATAGTGTGGGCTGATGAGAGCAGGACACTGCAGGCAAGATTAACGTAAATAATAAAGCAACAACAAATTGCCGAAGTGTGGTCGCTCCCAGCGAAACAACACTCTAAGAACAGATACACACAAACCACAACTGCGGTGTCCAACTTAATATGTTGCGCGCAAGAGCGGAGGTTACCGTACACGGTGGCGGCGCCTCACCGAGACCCGCCAAACTCCGACCCAAAACTTTAAAGGCTAGTTCACACGACGACACTACGTTTCATGAAACTGCGCTACTGGCCAATGCGCATGCGCGGCAGGCGTTCGCGCAACTCGTTGACGAAACTAAATAGTTTCGGCACGTTCCAACTTTGGAGAAACTGATTGCGCGTGTTTTTAGGTTAGGTTATCACCAATACAGAACAAAATACAACATAAAGGGGGGAACGGGAGAAATAATTCGGTTTTTGAACATATATGCGTTGCGTAGGTGTTTGTGCGATTTTAACGGCGTGTTAGTGCTGTTCTTGCATTTATTTGTGAAATTAAGTATTGATGGGTTGACGATTAGTGAATTGCAGACTAAAATACGTCCAATTCGAAATACCTATACAAACTAAGTATGGCAGTTGTGGATTTCGGAACACGGTACAAGTACTGCAGAGACGAATATCTTCTTGACAAGAAACGTTATGCAATTTGTAATTTCAGTTCTGGTAACAATGCTTCGCGCATAACGGTAACGTGTTTCTTTAATGAATTACTAACTCTGTTTAAAAGGAACGTGAACTGCTCTGGTGACATTCTAAGTTGATTAAAATAACTTCTAGGGTCTTCAGTCACAATTTCTTTCAGCAAGGTCGCTGAGCAACAGAGCTGACGTCTTTTTTTAATCCATTCATGACGCCAAACACGTTTCCTATTCTTTTTATGTTTTGTCTTATGCAGCAACAACTCCTACAACTACCAAAACTTTCATTCTACGGCGACTACGGCACTCACAAAACAACGAAACTGAAGTGTATAGTATTGGCGCCGTGTCTACAGACACACACGAAACCAGTTGCGCGCAATTCATTTCATGCAACGAGTGTGGCAACCGAGTGTTGTCGTGTAGTCTAGCCTTAACTCCCCCCAACTTACTCTCCCCCCATCCCAGATCCACCCAAGCACGCGGCCGCGCATTACTCGTCAGAGAGCCAATCTCATCGGCCCACTAATGGCCTACCCAATCAGAATGCACGGCCGGGAGTCGCATACAACCAAAAATGAAAAAAAAAAAAAAAAAATAGCAACGACAGACAATCGCGGAGTTTGCCGCCAACGGCTCTTTAACCTCCTCCCAGCACACACAGCTTTCTCACGCCAAGTCACGTAAGCCCGTGCAATACCAGGAAATTCTCTGCGAATTATGGCTAGTCAGCATCTTGGCGCCTATTTTTACTGCTGCTGGCGACACTGTCCTGCTGTGCCAGACAGATTTCACTTCAGAGAGACGCGAACTTAAAACATTCTGCCATTTTCTTCAGCTAAAATTTCCGGGCTGATGGGCCGTGGTCCAGATGTAGAACTTCCTCCAGACGTTTCGTCTCCAACTTCAGGAGACATGTTCAAGGGTCTTCCGGCTACTGCCACTGTGGTCTGAGGGGCTCTCGCATTTATAGAGGGCATAGAGGGCACCACAATACGTCACGTGATGCTGACTTTGTAACTATCTCTGGATGACGTCGTCATTCTCGATTAAAAATAATCAATTGTCGTTTTGTTGGTGCAGTGTCGACATCCATATTTATTTTAATTTCAGACCGTCTTCTTTCCTATTAAAATTATTCTGGTGTTTGTGGATCTCTATTGCTTCTCTGTACATGCGTGCATGGTACTGAGATGTCCTAGCTAAAACGCTCGTCTCGTCAAATTTTATTTCATGATTTCCTTTTTGAAAAACATGTTCAGCCACTGCCGATTTTTCCATGTGGCCCAGTCGACAGTTCCTTTTATGTTCACATATGCGAGTGTTGACGCTTCTTTTTGTTGTACCAATATACACTTTACCACAGCTGCAAGGAATTTTATAAACCCCAGGTGTTGCTAGAGGGTGACGTGCGTCTCTTTTTCTGATCTCAAATATTCTTTGATCTTTTTTGTGGGTCTGTAGATGGTTTCGACGCCCTGCTAGGCCAATACGTTCCCTGCATTGGCCAAGCAAGTTGGAGACGAAACGTCGGGAGGAAATTTTACATCTGGACCACGGACCATTAGCCCGGAAATTTTACCTGAAGACAACGCCGGCCGTGAAAGTTTACATTGTATGATCCTGCCATTTGTTAAATAGTAAACTATGCTACCTGCTACTGACAGTTTAGGTACGGAAAGAAAGCAGAGCGTCCGGCATCCCTCAACGTTTTTTCCTCTCCCGCTCGCACAGCCAAAGAAACACTGCGGCGCCAGACAGGCGCCGGTCGCTCTAAACAGCTAACGCATTGTCCGAGACCACAGCACGCCCGAAACCGCAGGTAGACGGCGGTCAGACATGTCGCCCTGCGAAACCGGCCGGCCCTCCCAAATGCAAATAGCGACCCTTCGGGTGGCCAGATTTCTCCGAAACCCTGAAAGCATCGTGCCCCACATGAGAGTTCTGTGTTCTAGCCCACCGCCCAAGAGCCTTGTCCCACGCTGCTCTACAACGCCGACTCGACAGCAATGATGAATTTGAAGTCAGAAGCACTACACCAAAAAGAATAACTAAATAAACCAATACATCTGAATCCTAATGCAATTCTCCCAACCTATAGCAGAATACAGAAGTCAGGAAACATGTAAAAATAAATTAATTTCAAACAACGAAAATCAAATTTGAGCAATTAAAGTAATAAACAGACACATGAAGCGAGAAATAAGAAAACTGATAGACAAAAATGTCCACCACCTTTCACGATTAGTGCACAGTTTAATTAAATTAGTAATCAAGACACCCGCGATCCCGTCAAGATGCCGCCGACGCCTCGTTTTGCAGCTGCCTTCAAGTGTTCCTGTAGAGTGATATACCGCTAAGCATTATGCACGTGTTTGTGGATGAATAAATGTGCTTTCAGCTACCCATTGTCTGTTTGAAAATTTCCTCCCACGTTACCTTCATATTCATAAAGGGCAGAAACAATTTTAATATGGGCAGTAATTACATGACTTAATTCACTTTTGTATAAGGTGTGTGCTTAACTTGGTCTCCCCACATTTATGTGCTTGTTATTCTTCTGAATAGATTATAGTTTTAAAGTATCAAACCTCTACTTTATGGATTCATGCTCCTCGTCACATGTTTGATTATCTATTCTTTTATTTTTTAACATTGATTTTGTGTTTGTTAAAACGGTGGCTGCTCCCTTAAGGAGTGAGCAGTTAGATAAATTTCCGTTGCACATGTACTGTGGCCACTCATAAAGTAATTTAGAGCAACAGTGAGAGTTTTAACTTACATTCGCAGATCTCAACTGCCCGAGATCTTGCTAAATAACAGGCTACTTTCAGTGGTATATCGTTTTGTATGTTTCAGAGAGCTCTTTTTCATTTAAAAAGTAGCCATTAAATATGACACATCAATCAGACTGTGTACAGCTTCACTGACGTAGATATTGTCGGAAATTAAACTGTGATAAATATATGTTTAGTTTTATAATGCCTTTTTCTGTTAATTAATAAAGAAAAAATATATTTTCCGAGTGTTCTCAAAATATCTGTCACGATATGTTTCACAAAACTTTCCTTTTTGTGATGAGTTCAGTCACAGACCAGAAGTGCAGCTGTTGACGTTACACTGCATAATATGAGGCAAGTTCGTAAATGCAGCATAGTTGCACCCACGGAGCATCCTTTCGACGATACGGAACGAAAATTGGGCAATAGACTGACGTAAGGGTATTTTTTCATTACCCAATGACTGGGACCGAACGTCTTGGCAAAGCTGGTTCTTGTTTGACGCACGAGGCGCATCCAGCAAATAACTTTTACAATGTTGTTTCCTCTGAAGTAGGGTCCGGCTGAAACTTCATTTACAGCCGAAACCGAAATCGTATAGACGGCTATTACTTTCATACGAAAGCGAAACTTAACGTAATTAAAATAAATTAAAGTAAATTTACGTTATATCACAGATGACTACTTTTCCCCACATTAAGTCCCCCCCCCCCTGTACTTTCCATCCGTCAGTTGCGAATATTAAGCCAGTCACTCCTTAAGTTGTATTTCTGATCCACGCGTACGAATATCTTGTAACTCTTATTAGTGAAGCTATATCGTTTTCCTCGCTTTGCATTTCTAAAGTAAGCGCAAAGCATAATAGTGGAAAATTTATTACGTTGTTGAGAGTTGGTAATTTCTTCAGAATAAAGTCCAACATCCCAACTACGGTACGTTTAATGCTGACGACGCTCGAGTACAGAAATAACATGTGCATTTTACATGTCAGTGACGTTGTGGAGCATGCTCAGTGCATGGCACACTCAGATTACGTCCTGTGCCGACAGACGTGACTCGCGCACAGCCAACTCCGCAATGAAATTTCATTGGTGCTCGTATCTCTTCGTTAAAACTATAATTTTTCACTTGTTTCTTACAGTAATTAGATTTAAGCGAAGTTGAGTTGCTGTTATATAGTGCTGATGACTAACAGTCTTTTCCGAAGGTCTGTAGGGTATGTCAAAACACGGTTTCAGTTATCTAACAGTATGCCTACTTGGGAGCGTAGACACAGTGCTTCCGGTCGCAGCGTCAGCGACAGCAACCGGCGTTCCACGCGCGTCTCATTTTCAGATTAGATTAGTTTTCGTTCCGTAGATCCATGTTGAAGAGATCCTCGTGGATATGGAACGTGTCAAGAAACAAAATTTACAAGCTGAATAATAGATAATAAAATAATATAAATACAGATACATACATTTTTAAGTTTATTAGCTGATAATATGATAATACTAATATAGTATGAGTACCGATACATGCATCATTTGGTACAATTTAGAAATTCATTAATGGAGTAGAAGGAGTTGGCCACTAGACAGTCTTTTAGGTTCCTCTTACACTGATATTTATTTGTAGCTAAACTTTTTATACTTGTTGGTAAATTATTGAAAATATGTGTTCCTGAGTGGTGGACCCCTTCTAGAACTAAAGTAAGTTCTTTTGAAGTCCATGTGTAGATCATTTTTATTCCTAGTATTGTATTTATGAACTGCGCTGTTTGTTGGGAAAAGGGATATATTATTTATGACAAATTTCATTAAGGAATAAATATACTGAGAGGCAGTAGTTAATATACCCAGTTCTTTGAAGAGGCGTCTACAGGTCGTCCGTTAATTTACTCCACATATAATAACGTATTACACGCTTTTGGACTAATGTTCAAATGTTTGTATAGCTTATGTGACTTAACTACGGCGTCATCAGTCCCTAAACTTACAAACTACTTATGAAATAACTAAGACTAAGGCCGGCACAAATATCCATGCCCGAAGGGGGATTCGAACCACCGACCGTAGTGGCCGTGCAGACCGTGACTGGAGCGCTTCAGTCCCCTCGCCCACCGCAGCCGGATTGGACTCTGAAGACTTTTGACTGACTTGAAGAGTTACCCCAAAATATTATAGCATATGACATTATGGAATGAAAGTAAGCAAAGTATACAAGCTTTGTTATTTTTATGTCTCCTATGTCTGATAACACTCATATTGAAAATACAGATTTGTTGATTCGTTTCTGCAGTTATGTGGTGTGCTTCTCCCAACTAAATTTATTATCAAGCTGTAATCCCAGGAATTTAATACTGTCAACCTCTGCTCTTCTTCATACTTCATGCATATGCTGGCGGGAAATCTCTTACATTTTCTGAACTGCATGTAGTGAGTCAAAGTTTAATGACAATCAGTTGGCTTTTAACCATTTATTAATGTTCTTGAAAATATCATTAGCAGACGTTTCTATAACTATGCTTGAAGTACTTTTTATTGCAATACTTGTATCATCTGCAAAAAACCGAACTCTGCTTCTGGTAGTGTAACAGATGAGAGGTCATTAATGTACACAAGAAAAAACAATGGTCCTAAGATGGATCCTTGAGGGACATCTAATTTCTTCCCAATCCGATGATGACTGTTGGCTAAATTCATTAGTCACTTGCACTGACACCCTTTGTTTCGTGTTAGTGAGGTACGACTTGAACCATTTTGCAGCATTTCCTGTGACCCCATAGAATTCTAATTTACTGAAAAGGATGTTATGGTTCACACAATCAAATGCCTTTGACAAATCACAGAAAATACATCCTGCTTGAAACTTATTATCTAATGAATTAAGTACATTCTCACTGTAAGTTTAAATAGCCTTCTCGATATCGGAACCTTTGAGAAATCCAAACTGAGTTTTGGACAATATGTCATTCGTGGTCGGGTGGTTGAGAAGCTGCTTGTACATTAGAATTATTGAGAATGCTGCCAAAAGTGAAATCGGTCTATAGTTTGATTGTATCTCTTTATCCCCCTTCTTGAATGGATGTTTAATATCCGCATATTTTGGCCAATCAGGAAATGTTACAATTATAATAGACTGGTTACAGAAATAACTTAAAATTGTGCTAAGTTCACAAGAATACGCTTCAATTAACGTTGTTGATATTTCATAATAACCACTAGAATGCTTTGTTATTCAAGATTTTATTATGGAAGTTATTTCTTGTAGTGAAGTGACATATTCATGTACGTGAAGTTATTTGTAAATGCTAGTTTTAAATATTCTAGGGCATTATTTACTGACCCAGACAATTCCATACTATCAGAGACAGATATAAAGTTCTTGTTAAATAGATTTGCCACACTATGCCCATCAGTTACTAATGTCTCATCTACTCTTAAAGCTACATGCTACTCTTGTTCCTTTCTGGTTCTATCGGTCTCCTCTTTCACTATAGCCCATATTGTTTTTATTTGGTTTCCTAAAGTTGCTATCTTCTTCTCATAGTTGATTTGTTTAGAGGCCTGAATAACTTTTTTAATATTTTACAGTATTCCTTATATTTAGCTAAATCATTGTCATTGCAACTACTCTTGGCTGATAGATACATTTTCCTTTTTGTCTTACATGAAATATTTATTCCTTATATAATCCATGGTTTTATTTTAGACCTCTGTTTAATTCGAGTTACTTTGAGGGGAAAGCAGTTTTCAAACATGATACTAACATTATTAATGAATACGTAATATTTTTCATTCATGCCATGAGCACTATATACATCTTTCCGTTCATGTCTTTGAGGAGTTTTCTAAAATTTTCAATTTTTGGTGTGTTGACTACTCTCCTGTATGTAGATCTTGCAGTCTTCATAATCTGTTTAGAATCTATGCCTAAAACAAGAAGCTGCATATCTGATACGCCATTTATTATTGGTTTTATGATATGATTTCGTTCCTTTGATTTGTCTATAAAAATATTAATAATTGCTGTCCTAGAGGTTTTAGTTATCCTAGTTGGAAAGTTTACAGTATGTTGTTAGGTTGAAAGACAATTTACTGACTGCAACAAATTTTTACTGTTGGACTGGATAAGAAAATCTGTATTAAAGTCACCAGCAACCAGGATTTCTTTATGTCGTCCTGTTAAATAACCCAATAGAGCTTCCAGATGATTTAGAAATAGGTTATAATTTCCTGCAGGTGCTAAATAAATAGTTACTATTATATAGCATCTGTTATGGAATTCTACTTCTGTTGCACAAGCTTCTAAATGCTGATCTAGACAGAATTTATTTATACCAATATTCTTGAATTTATAGCAGTTTTTAATGAATGTGGCAACTCCTCCTCCCTCCATATCTACTCTACAGAAGTGTGAAGCCAAATTAAATCCTGGAATGTTTAACATATCTATACCAGTGGCCACATGATGTTCAGAGAGGCAAATTATGTCAATTGGTTAGAGGAATCTATTTCATTAATACAAATGAGAAGCTCATCAAGTTTATTTCTGAGTCCTGGAATATTTTGATGTAACAAAGATAACTGATATTGCATACTAACGGTTTGACTAAGACTTACTGGAAGTTTCTGAGTACTTTCTGTTAAACATTGTCTGCTAAAATCTACCTCCTGTTTATCTGTTTTTCCACACTGAGTGCGTCTTCCAAGCTCTCTCAAAACTGGTTTTCTTTTTCCCCTCCCTATCCAATTCTCCTTGACTCAGCTGGCGCAGTATACATGGTCCTCTCTGCCCCTTCTCCGGTGTGAGGGGCTGTAGTCTTGCTTACAGCTGCTGCACGCCGTCTAGTCTTCTACTCCATGGGATATTACTACTGCCGTCTCGTAAGAAACATTCGTAAAAAATGGAAACTGTCAAATTAATAAAATGTGGTCCCCACATAACAGAATCCGTAGATATTTCAAAATATTATTTGATAAGGTAAAGTAAAAATTTTCACGTTTTAAATAAATCACTTTTTGAATACCATGTGTATAATGAAAGAAATTCAATTTACATCATTTTCAAGTACAATAAACTTCAAAAGTGGAAAGCGAAAAACGCAAAATACTGATTTATTTTATGACGACCGGTTTCAGTGGGGTGTGCCACCATCATCTAATGATATCAAATTTTACAAGTTGGTCAGCTTACCTTATTTTTAAAGAATGAGATAAAATTCTTCAAAAATGTTCAAATGTTTGTTACGCTTATGAGACTTAACTGCGGGGTCATCAATCCGTAAACTTACAAACTACTTATGAACTAATTTACACTTAAGACAGCACAAACATCCACCCCAGAGGGGGGATTCGAACCAACAACGGGGAACGGCCTCGCAGCATAGGGCCTCAATGCGCTCGGCTACTCCGCCACAGCGATTAAATTCCACGTGCAACAAAGCACTTAATCTAAATATAAAATTACATAAGTTAAAACATCAATATCTTTGGTCTATTACAAGTTACTGATGTTTCAACTAACGTTATTTTATATTTTGGCTAAGTGCTATGTTGCGCGTACAATTTACTCTCCATTTCTTAAATAAGGTAAGAAGACCAACTTGTAAAATTTTATATAACCTGATGATGGTGGCATATAGCAGTGAAACCGGTCGTCATAAAATAAACAATTATTTTGCGATCATAGGTTTTCACTTTTGAATATTACTCATCTATCTTAGATCGCCTCCACAACCTGCGATATCTGGTACTGTCAATTTTAAGTACCTTGCTATCTACTGCAATCAATTACTGTTTCGAAAACTTTTTGCTGCTAACAGGTTCATATCTAAATGCCTGTTCTGTAATATATTTTATTTCAAAGTCTCTCATAACTTACATTCCGTCTTTAATTTAGCAGTAGGTAATTAAACTGCTGAGATCTTGCATCTGAGACTGTTTTCTTATCAGCTTCAAAGTAATGGATTTAGCACACAAGACAAATTATTAGCAAAGAAACCTAAAACTTGCTGTTTGCCGCTTCACTTCCGACGATGTCTTCCGCAGTAGAAAGCGAAACGTAAGGACAAAGTTTTATGCGTGCAGAACGGTATCTCAGCCCGAAAGTTTCAAGTAATGAAACCTACAAAAAGTTACAAATATTTATATATGGAAGTAGCATGAGAAGCACTTTAAATGTGTACATAAGTTAGCACTTCTAGTAATTGTAATTAGAGTCTTATGTTGTAAGCTAATAAAAGAAGTTTTTCCACATTTTCACCGAGCAAATTACTTCAGCGAGCTCCATACATTTGTTCAGCGGTACTTAACTGCTGTTTACTAGGAAAGCTTGTAGGTGGAGCAGATAGGTACTACAGAACTCCTGTCTTCAGAGAGTGGTATGGACTGGAGTTCCAGTATGTGTATACGTCAGCGTTGCGCATGAACAGTGGTTCTTAAAGATAACACTGGGTGGCATGTCTAAACAGCTAAGTTTGATCTAGCAATGCAGTCGCGTCTGTGACCGGCTGCATCTGATCAGAGACATGGCAGCATGAATCCCATAGACGTTCCCCTTCCTGCTGAATACTGACTGCAGATAGGCTCCGTTCTGCAGAAGCCGAAGATCGACCGCCTCTCTGTATCAGTAAACTGTCCTTTTGTCCCTTCGAAAATCCACTTATTTCGGACATTGAAATGTCCACTTCGTCTGAAGTAAGATATTTTACATGTAATCTTTGGATCGAGTAATGTCGCAGCTGTCAGTAAAAGATGCCCTTTAACGTAAGAGAATTTCTGGTTTAAAGTTTCATGCGATTGTTTTCCCAATTTTGAACTTGCAATCTGCATTTCAACAAAGCTAACAGAGGTATTATTAGAGAAGAACATGCTTCGACTAGAGACAAGCCCAATGTGGCTTGGTTGCAAAATTTCTGGACGTGTATGAGATGTTTTGTAACATTCCATTCCTAATGGGAAAGTGTGTAATTCCAGTATGTTACCCAATATACAAATTTACTGCCCTGTATTCTTCCAAAAGTCTTTGCAACATCAGGTATGTGCTGTACCATCTCAGCTTCTTTCACAGAACGTTTCGGCAGTCCGCAATGAATCAGACAGAATCTTAGTTTTCTGGAGGCTTGCTCACTGTGATGGAAGTGGCCGAAGATGTTCCTGCTCTTTTTATTATGGCTTTGGTTTGTTCATTTGAGAACAGCGAATGTTTTATCTCCACTTGCAGAGCATGGGACATACAACCAATGGACTCACATTGCCCACGCATTGTACAAATCATATATCGTGCATTGTCACGTAATATAAAAAAAAATAATAATAAAAAAATAAATATTGGAGTCTAGGATCCAATCATTAACCAATTCTGTTAACTGTTGTTCGATATATTAACTAGTACGATCTTATTCTAACTCATTTGCAACGAATATAATGTTGAAACGTGGATGCTCAATGATGAAATGCCCTGTAACGATAAGGAGTTAGCATGTTTTGCTTCTGTTGGTCCATATGTCGGTGGTGGCACTTACCTACTCGCATTTCGCAATCACATTCTTTACTTTGTCTCTCACTTTGTTATGGGTCTACGGCATCAACGTTTTTCTAAAGTAGTTTTCAGATATCAGCAGGTGTTTGTGAACAGCCTGTGAATTATTTAAAATCGAGCCATGGGAGTGCGTCTCCATCTACCAAAGAATACGGTAGTATACAATTATTAAATCCGTAATTGACTTTGTTTTATTTTCGTAATTTCATCGTCGTCTGGCCAGATTTAGTGGTTACACTCGGAATGGTTGACTGAATGAGATTGGATCCTTCATATTTCTTGTTTCTGGTAGTCAGGAATTCTATGGAATACATCCGCTTTGACTGGTTTTATTTTATCAAATCGTCCAATTGTGACTGATATTTCAAAACCTGTTTATATTCGTGAGCCATGGACTTTTTATAAATGTTACTTCAACCCAAGCAGTGTATGTTGTTTGGGTTCATGGCTGCACAACGAAAATTGTTTCTTGCAAACTGTGGAAATGGATTCACACAAATCGACAGTACTTTCATTTAAGTACTTCCAAATTGGATTCTTTTCTCCTCATCGTGATATTTTTTACTTTAAAAAACACAAAAGTAAGTTGGAGAATAAGAAAACTGAATTCGATAAAGTGGAGTCTCGGAATTACGAGTGTCCCATAAATCAAGAAGACATAAAACAAAAGAAAAACCGCGGTTCTATACTATCATCACCGAAAACGACACTCTACCGCAGTTAAAAAGTCTTTTATACTAATTAAAAAAACATTATTTTTATACGAGACTATACTGGTAATCACACTTCAGACTGGTATTAATCAAAATACAAGTGATATGTAATATTCATACCTTAATTTAATTCAAAACTTGACCACACATTATTTCTTGTTACTTGTCCAGAATCTAGTATCAATAAATACTTTGGTGAGCCCACACTTAAGCAAGCGAAATTAAGTTGTCCGTGCGAGGAACATGGAGATTTCAGATCTATTCCGTAGTATTTAATAGATTGCCCTGTGATTTATTAATTATAATAGAAAGTGCGAGTATCACTGGAAACTACAGTCTCTTGAAGTTAAAAGGTAGTTCCGTCGGATGAAATAGTTATTCGTTGAATGTACACCGTTCATTCTCTTCATTTCCTTGTATATCTATAAAAGTCTCAAAGTTGTCAACAGGCTTGTCACGTTTGACGATTTTCCTTAAGCTGACTGCAATACCGAGTGTCTTAGCAGTAAATAATAAATGTATTAAGATGTGGTGCATCATGTGACAGGTTTTCCCGTCGCAATGTATATGATCTCATATTTATTGAATTATGTGTTGTACAATTATATAAATTTGAAGGTATATAGATAGTTTTATAAGTGATATATTTGTATAAAATCTTTTGCCAATAGTTAGTAGTAAGTAAGTAATAGTCACGGAATGTATGACATGAATTGCGAATGGGTAAAGTTGAAAATATGTACCCAGCCGGGATTTGAACCCGGGTCTCCTGCTTTTAGAGGTTGTTGCGCTGACCCTTATAGCAAAGGGAACACAGCGATCAGCACACCTGCACGGAATTACTCAAGCACGCTGTTCGTCAGCTACAAATTCTCAACCTTACCCTGCCCATTAGAGCTCAAACTCGTAGATTTTGTAATCTGATTCCCGTAAGAATACGGGCCTAAAAGTGCCACGGCACTGACGAAAGGGTCATTGCCCGTCATCGGCATTTGTAAAAGTTATATTACGTGGTAAGCCACATCAGATTTGTAGCTGACGAGAGGTATACTTGGGTAGCTTCGTGCAGGTGTGGTGAATGCTGTGTCCACAGTGACGTAGCGGTTAGCACAACTGCCTACAAAGCTAGAGACCAGGTTCGAATCCTGGCAGGGTACAATTTTTGAACTTTACCATTTCGCAGGTAATGTCATACATTCCTTGATTATGAATAGATAATAACTGCTGGATCAGAAGTGGCGTCTGTCCTTTTGGACATGTCCGAAAGAACAAACACCATGTATATGTAAATAAGTAATCGATTAAAACCTGATGCGTAAATGGAGAGGGGGGGGGGTTTCCATGATCGCTACTGTTTATGCCACCATATCTCATGAACAACGTGTTGCACAGTGATATAATTTCGAAGGTAGATTCAGATGTGTATACTGCCTGCAAAATTCCCAAAGCGTATAAGTTGTACTGTAGAATGATTAATCGTAACGTGATACCGAATGCCGTACATGAAGAGCGGAAAAGAAGTAAGCAAAAAACTTATTTCCTTTCAGCGTTTTCATGTAATTGTCAGGGAGAAGAAGTAAAAAAAAAAAAAAAAAAAAAAAAAAAAAAAAAAAAAAAAAAAAAAAAAAAAAGTTTTTAAATAGGCCTAACGTTGTAAGTTTTGCAAGTCGTTAAGTACTGTCATTCTCATATAGCGTATGAATGAAGTTTTGCCGCATTATGTGACAGTTTTTACGACTCCCATTATGACGTTATATCTCTTTAACCATGTGTACTATCTGTTTCTTACCCATACAGAAATTCTTACTTCACAGTAAGGAATATGTGCACGAAATTAGGTTACGATCGGTCCTGTGGTTTAGAAATAAATATACATTTTCTCGTGTTGCAGCAGTATTTTACGCATTTCATAGTTTATGACGGCATATCTCCTGAACTATGTGTTGTAGGCGATCCTTAGGCCGAGAGCGAACGTTCTCTTGGTTTGAAAGTCAAGTCTCTCAAATATCATAAAGAATGGAACAAAACTTTAGGTTTGTATGCAATACGGACAGACAAACGGACTGACACTCTGCTTAATATACAAGGATTAGAAAAGCCCCTCGTTTTCAAGGCAATACATTAAAAAACGTATGATAATCAGTCCCATTAAGTACAATACTGGAAAAGTTAAATTTTACTAACTCGATATAAGAATATTACTACAAGATACGATTGCGCTATATTGTGATTAAGAACAAAACACAATTTTTACGAGTAAGGAAAGACCCCTAGCGGTAAAGCGGCGTTCCGCGTCAACTGAGGTAAAGGGATAATATTGACTGAATGCATGCAGCACGCGACACGACTTTATCCACGAGTTCACAAAAGCTAGTTTTAGCGGCCAAGACAAAGAATCGTCTGATTTCTGGGAGAAATCGAAACTTCGGCCGAAATCATATTTTAGCCGAAACGGGCCAAAACAGAAACCGAATATTCGGTAGGTCTGTACTTTGAAGTAAACGTATTTAGTGAACATGCAGTACCGGCGCAAGGGCCGGGCGAGCCGGGCGACCGCCCGGGGCGCCAAATTTTAGGGGTTTGGGGGGCGCCAAAATCCTTGCTAAATTTATATTATATTAAAAAGTGAACGAAAAATTAACTTTTTCATAAATTGTGTAACAACATTGGTTACAACCTCATGCCACAGGCCTCACTCATTATAACAACCCCGCTTTCTTCTTGTATCTCCTATAAAGGAAATCCATTCATCCCTTTACTTCGTATATAAAAAATCTCCGCTGAAAAAGTTAAAGGCTATTGTTGACCATTAAAACCGCCGCGGTTCCAACAATTGCACTCCATGGGACAAATCTATGTCCGCCGCTCTATTAATACACACAAACAATATGGAGTTACAGGCAACCAAAAAGAAATTAGTTCTGTTTGTACTATCAAATGTCTCGTGAAAGAAAATTGTAAATCAGAAGTCATGTACGTGTAGTGCAGGCTTCATGGTGTGCGTGTACTTGTTTTGTCTCCTGAATTCTACTCTTAGTTGAAGAATCGTTGCGTTAATGTGTTCTTTATCAACATGTCTGAAAAAATGAAGCCTTCTGGAAATGTATACAGAAAAAGAAAAGCACAATTAGCGGGTGAAAATGAGGAACAGGCAGCAGGATTAAAGAAATTCTTTCGTACTCCTGAAGCAGACGATAAAGGAAATGAAAACGTAGAACCAGAGAATGAGGAAATCAGCAAGAAATCAACAAATATTCCAGAAGATTACACAGTACGGGTAAGCAGGCCTACATTACGTAACGTATTTTCGTTTTATTACGTTTAATAGAGAAGAGGTTTACACACGTAGCGTCTTAGCAGGCTGTGGTGGGTAGGGTGGCGGCCTCTCAGATAGGCGGCGAACTTCAGGCTGAATGAAAGTTCTTTCCCCATTGATATAAGTAGCAATAATTACATTCTATATCAACATTGATGCTTGATACTTGTACCAAAGAGATAAGACTTTTACTCGTTAGATGTGTACTAACCAACTTTAATTAATGACTTTACAGAGAAAAAGGCACGGAAAGTTAACTTTATTTACCCTTGTAAACAACTCAAAGGACAATTTGTATTAAAACTGTATAAAGATATAAAATTATATTACTGGTTGTATTATTTGTATTACGAAATCTTTGTACAATGCTGTTACAAAATATATTTGTATATGTGTTCTCTTTCGCAGTTAACAACGTTGTTTATGTATATATGTGTAAATAAATGCTGTATCGCATCATGAATCTTAATTTTATATAAATCGCTGTTTCTTGAATCGTTCTGTACATTTCTAGTCAGTGACGTAGAATATTCTGCATGCTCATGTGTAAATAATTGTTTCGTATATCGTTAACAAAACTTACTCTGTGTATTTAACTGACAAAAGATCTTACTCACTTTGATAATTGATTCTTACAATTACAGTTATAGAGTTCAAGGAGTTATCCTTTAAAAGCAGCTATCTGTAAGGTAGCATAGCAAATTTAAAGTCATTAATACCAATGGGTTGTATGGGGCGCCATATGGATTCTTTGCCCGGGTGATATTTTCCCCTTCCGCCGGCCCTGTGAACATGCTTAACAGATTTATGACAAACCGATCAGACGCCGGACGGACAGGTAGGCCTAGTGTATCCCGCGGCAGCAGTGGCCGCAACATGGCGCCTCTCACTCCTCCTGCCACCACATGCGAGGTTTGCTCAGTGATAACGTTTCGTAATGCACAAAACATGGCTCCCATCGAAATCCGTTGTCAACTCTGCCAGCTCTACAACAAGAACTCGATGAGAAACATATGGTTCGTCGCTGATGTAGGCTTGTTTCCGAACGCCTCGAGGTGTAGTGTTTGCCCAGAAATCCTGGTCAAAAGGGAAAAATTAAAGTTTGTACAAAAATAATAGAACATGAATTGTACAATAACTGAGCAGCTGGCGCGTCGACGATTAAATTTCAGGACCCTTCCAAATATCCAGTAGCTCCTAGCCATGTCTGAAGAATGGCTTTCTCTGCTAGACGAGTGATTTCATGACTGTGTTGGCAGTTTAAATTTCTATTATTTGCTTTACTTAATGATGTTTCGAATTTGGTACAGGTTTGTGTGTCACAGAAAAGTAACAGCCTTTTTACACATTTGTTTTAATTTAAATACCTTTTATAATAATTTAACAATAACTACAAAGTTCTCTCAAACAAGATCTTGGATTTTCTGCCATTTTGATAACCGTCTGTAAATCTGCGTCACGGTTTACCGTACCCTTTCTAAATTACAACTGCTGCAGCGGAGCGTCGGGGGTTCGAATACCCCCTCGGGCATGGATGTTTATGCCGTCTTTAGTATAAGGTAGTTCATAAGTAGTTTGTAAGTTTAGGGACTGATGACCCCGGAGTTAAGTCCCATGAGCTTTTCAAACTTTTGAACATTTTAAATTACAATTGTTATTGATGTAGCATAGAGAGCCCATTTTAGAAATAATAAATTGCACAAATGTGCGTCAATTTTATTTATACCGATTTAAATGCTACGAAACTGTCTTATTTTCCCAATACTTTCATCTGCGTTTATGTTAAAATGAGCTTACTACAAAATATCTACTCTGTATAACTGATAATAACACATAAGAAATTATTTATTACTACTATTGACATTGATGTTATTAAACTGTTTTGTTTTTTAGTCAGTACGTTTCATAGTTTGATAGACAACAGTTACTAATTTACTGCTGTGTTACAGGTAACTTCCGAAAATGGAAAATGAAATTTCTACATTAGGCCTATACCAACCAATTAAGGGATCTTATGCTAGATCAGTCGATGAGAAGATTAAGAACATGGAAAACAAAGTTGCTGAAATAAAAGAGGTTCCGAAATGTTGAGGAAAGTACAGTAAATCATCTCTTCAAATGTTCAAATGTTTGTTAAGCTTAAGGGACTTAACTACGGGGTCATCAGTCCCTAAACTTACAAACTACTTATGAACTACCTTATATCAAAGACGACACAAAACATCCATGCCCGAAGGGGGGATTCGAATCCCCGACTGTAGCGGCCGCGCAGACTGTCATTGGCGCGCCGCAGACCGCTCGGCCACTGCAGCCGCCAAAATCATTCTCTCACATGGTTGCAAAATAATAACACGATTTATTTACAGGTGAAAGTGGTGGAATTCGGTCTTGCAGAAGATCAATTTGGATTTAAGAGAATTGTGCGAAACGGGAGGCAATTATCAAATTACGACGTACCTTAGAAGATAGGTTAATGAAAGGCAAATCTACGTTTTTAACATTTGCAGATTTTGAAAAAGCTTTTCACAATGTTGACTGCACTACACTCTTCCAATTTCTAAAGGTTGCAGGGGTAAAATATAGAGAGCGTAGAGTTATATTAACTTGTACAAAAATCGTACAGTGGTTAACAGGGTCGAAGGGCATGAAACAGACGCAGTGGTTGGGAGGGGAGTAAGGCAAGTTTGTAGCCTTTCCCCAGTGTTGTGCAATTTGTACATTGAAGAAGATGTGAAATAATGCAAGGAGAAATCTGGAGAGAAGATTACAGTTAAGGGAGAAGAAATAAAAACTCTTTGTCGTTTGCCCATGACATAGTAATTCTGCCAGAGGACAGCAAAAGATCTAGAAGAGCAATTGAACGGTACGGACAGTGTCTTGAAAGGAAGGTATAAGATGTAGATGAACAAAAGTAAAACAAGTGCCATCTAGGGTTAAATACCAGAAATACGTTGTAAACAAGAGCGTTTAGAGTGATGCTGCTGTCTGGTGGCTCATTTTGTAAATATACGTTATACCTGCATATTTTCCGGTCAGTCTTCTTCTAACCATTACTAATGATAGATGTTGCCTATGAACTGAACACAGTGTGATTTTACATTGTGTTACAATTAGTTTTGAATTTGTGTTCAGCTTGCCCAGGTATGAGAGTAAATTCACATGTTAAAATGAGTTATATTAGTTATTCTCGTCATTTTAAATAGCACATTATAGTTATTGACAGACAGACATATGGAGTTCCTTACGCAGAAGCACTATAAAATTGACGAAAGTTGCTTGACTATTTTCCTAAATTGGAACAATGTGACTTACGGGTGATTTTAATTTTTTGAATTTTATCCAGCTCTATCAACATATAAAAAAGGGGAACTTTTTAATATTAATGTTTATGCATTACCAGTTGAACAATAGGAGGAAGGATAATACAAAATTTGTCATTTTATTTTTAGGTTAAATAGGACTGACCACTCTAAAGCACAGGCCACTGTACAACTTGGTCCTAAAAGAACTACTGGCCTAAAGGATACATACAGGATCATACAGGGTGTCCAGAAAAGGGCTCCCTGATTTCAAAATTAAATATCTCGAAAACAAAGATCGATAGAGGAATGCAGTAATCGTTGTGATTATTGTGAAAGCTGTAAGAAGTTTATACAGCATTTTGAAATAATAGTTACAAAAGCTGCTAACAGATGGCGCTGTACGCTCTACAGCTCATATCAGCATACATAAGTGAAATAATAGTTTGAAAACACTTTTGCAAACAATCACATCACAATGTTTTCAGAATGTTCACCCTTGGCACTACAGAGGTGGCGCAAACGAAGAATGAAATTCGCCGTCACATTTCGTAGTGTCTAAACCGAAATGGGTTTACATGCCACAGAGATCACCGATTCAAGCTCGTCCAGCGTGGCGGGATGCTTCGGGTAGACCATGTCTTTCACAGGTGCCCTACAAAAAACGTCACAGGGAGTCAAATCCGCCGAATATGGAGGCCAATTCATGCCTGCACCAGTAAATTTTGGATATTCCAAAGCAATGACTCGATTCCCGAAGTATTCCTCAAGAAAGCGAGACACTTGTTCGGCCCGATGTGGCTTGATCTTGCATAAACCATTCAGTACCTGGTCAATCCTCTAACGCTAGCTGTGTGGCGACAAATTGTTCCAAAATTGCAACGTAACGTGCACCAGTGACCGTTTCTCGAATGAAAATGGGCCAATAATGCCTCTGCTGCATACTACAGCCCACACAGTAACTTTAGGAGAATACAGGGGTTTCGCTTCACACTAATACGACTTTTCGGAACCCCAAAATCGCCAGTTCTGCTTATTAACGTATCCATTCAGGTGGAAGTGTGCCTCATCTGTAAACCAGATGCAGCCACCATGAAATCCTTCACTATCAATCATTGTGAGCATCTGATTAGCAAAGGCAACCCTTTGTTGCACAGCTCGTGCGGATATGGCTTGGTGCGTTTGAATTTTGAATGGAAATATCTGTAGGCTCTTTCTCAGTATTTTCTGCGTGCTGGAACGCTTCAAACCAGTCTTAGATGCAATTCTGCGGACGGATGACACTGGATTTCGCTGAATAAATCCAGAAATCGTGGCGATATTTTCAGCCGTAACTACGGTTTGCTTGCGGCCAACATGCCCCACTAGATCATCACTTAAGCTGCCTGTTAGTTGAAATTTTGTGAATAGCGTACGAATGGTACTAGTGGAACAAGTGTTTTCTAAGCTTTTTTTTTTTTTTTTTTTCCGAAAGGACTACGCTTCCTGATAATCTAAATATGGCATTTGAATTTTGCTGTGTACATTTCGCAAGGCTGGGAGGTCTTCCTGTTTATTAACGGTGACAACCAACGGATTGCGGAGACAGAACACAATGATGGTGGAGGTACAAGAGTATGAACGAACAGTGGTGCACTTGGAATTGCGCAGCAGGTGAACCCAAACGCTGCCTTATTGATATAACGAGATACTTGGGAATGGAGCTGGCCCAGAGTCACCGAGGCTGCACTGATGGAAATGTATAATCTCGAGAGATAAATGAGGCTTCCTGTTACCGTAGGTCGGATGTTGTTTCCAGATAAGCTGACATCCAGAGTTGCTCTACCAAGGCTACAGTCCGTGTCATAGAGCCGCTATTGTTGTATAGTGGGACAAGTAATTCGCATTTATTTCTTCATCGCCAAACTCGTCTTTTCGAAACACCTGCATCCCACCATCCGTTATACCTTTCCCCGCAACGATGGAGTTCTCCTGCAAGTTTCAAAGTAACGGAATCATCTTATTGAGTGATGTGGTGTTTTGGAAACAAAATGGACTCACATTTGGGAGTACAGTGGTTCAAACCCACCTCCGACCATTCTGATTTAGGTTTCCCGTCAATTCCCTAAATCAGTCCAGACACGTGCTAGGATGTTTTGTGATGGTTCTTTTCAGAGGACACGGCCCATTTCCTCCGCCACCCGTGAATAAAACTATCCGAGCTGGTGCTCCATCTCTAATAATTACACTTTTGCGTCCTATTTGGAGTATTGCTGCGCATTGTGGGATCCCCACCAAGCAGGACTGAATGACGAATTAGAGAAAGTTCAGAGAAGGGCAGATCGTTTTGTACTATTTCAATATAGGGGATAGAGTGTCACAGAAATTATGCACGAGTTGGGGTGAAAGTCATCAAAAGAAGGCGTTATTTGTCCCTACGAAATTTATTTGCAAAATTTCATTCACCAACTTTCTCTTCCGAATGCGAACATATTTTCTTAGCTCCCACCTACGTAGGAACACATGATCGTGAAAATAAAATAAGAGAATTAAGGTCGAAAACGGAAGGATTTAGGTGTATCTTTTTCCTGCTAGGAATTAGAGACTGGAACGTTAGAGAAACGTCATAAAAACGGTTCGATCAGCCCTCTGCCATGCACTTCAATTTGACTTGCAAAATGTTTATATAGATGTCGACGAGACGTTAAAATCAAATATTTCATCCTTGCTTCATTTCCGACAATCACGATACAGCAATGTAAGGAACGTCGCAGTGAATTCAAATTTACGTGTTAGCCGGCAAATACCTATGACTAAACCAGATGGCGACAGTATAGGCGGTATGAGATACAGCTACACGTCCAGACCGCGCAGGATTAGCCGCGTGGTCTAAGGCATCATACTACGGGTAGGGCGGCCGCTCTCGCCGCACGGCGTGGGCGTTGTCCTTAGGGTAAGTTAGTTTAAGTAGTTAGTAAGTCTAGAGAATCGTGACCGTAGCAGTTGGATTCAGTAGTTTACAAACATCTGAACATTTGGATCCACGTCCAGCAACCACCATTATAACTATTGGTGTGGATTCTTAACTGGACCACCGCCTCATAAACGAGGCGATGGTAACCTTTGGGGAAATCAATGTATAACGTGAAACTGCCTGGCACATTAAAACTGTGTGCCGAATCCGGGAATCGAACTAGAAACCTTTGCCTTTCGCGGGCAATTACTCTACCAACTGAGAAATCCTAGCACACTTCACAAACCTTTTTCACAACGTTACTTTCGCCATTACCTCGCGTCCTACTTTTCAAATGTATCCCCTAGGTTGTGGCTAAGCCGTGTCTGCACCATATCATTTCTTCCTGCCGGCCGTGGTGGCCGAGGGGACTGAGGCGCTTCAGTCACGGTCTGCACGGCCACTACGGTCGGGGGTTCGAATCCCCCCTCGGGCATGGATATTTGTCCTTAGGATTAGCTAGTTCGTAAGTAGTTTGTAAGTTTAGGGACTGATGACTCCGTAGTTAAGTCCCATGAGCTATACAAACATTTGAACATTTTCATTTCTTCCATGAGTCAAGTTCTAACAGGTTCGCAGAACTTCAGTAAGTTTTGGAAAGTAAGAGTCGAGATACTGCGGAAGTAAAGCTGTGAGCACGAGCCGTGAAGCGCGCAGGATAGCTCAGTTGGTGGAGCCCATGCGGCGAAAGGTAGAGGTCTTACGTTCTAATCCCGTTTACCGCACACAGTTTTAAAATATTTGGCACGAAGTTTCATATGAGCGCACACACCGCTGCGATCAGAAAATGTCATTCTGGAATATGCACTATATGATCAAAAGTATCCTAACACTCTCAGAAACATACGTTTCTCATATTACGTGCCTTGTACTGCCAGGTACTCCATATCAGCGACGTCATTAGTCATTACACATACGGATTTGGAACGTGGTCAGGAGATTGTCACTTCTGTCAGAAGTGTCTACGCGAGATTTCCATGCTCCTAAACATTCCTAGGTTCACTGTTTCTGATGTGATACTGAAGTGGAAACGTACAGCTTGAAAGTGTCGGTAAATTGACAGCGACCGTCGACCGTTGAAAAGGATCGTACAGTGTAATCCGCAGGCATCTGTCCAGACTATCACACAGTAATTACAAACTGCATCAGGGCCAACTCCAAGTACTATGACAGGCGGGAGGTGAGAAAACCTGGACTTCATGGTCGAAAGTGGCTGCCCATAAGCCAGACGTCATGCAGTTCAATGCCAAACGACACTTCGGTTGGTGTAAGAAGCGTAAAATTGGGCGATTGGACAGTGGAAAAACGTGAGGACTTGACGAATGACGGAACGCAATGTGGCGATCCAATGGCAAGGTGTGGGTATGGCTTCTGGCTGATGAACGTCATCTGCCAGCGTGTGCAGTCCCAACAATGAAATTCGGAGGTGGTGGTATTAGGATGTTATCGTGATTTTCATGGAGCAGGATTGCAATTCCTGTTTTGCATGGCAGTATCACATCACAGGCCTAAATTGATGTTTTAAGCACCTTCTTTCTTCCCACGGTTGAGGAGCAATGCGGGGATGGCGATTGCATCTTTCAACACATTCCATCGCCTGTTCATAATGCTCGCAGTGTGGCGGAGTGATTCCACGACAATAACATCTCTGCGAAGGGATTGAATGCACAAAATGTTCAAATGTTTGTAGAGCTTATGGGACTGAACTACGGGGTCATCAGTCCGTAAACCTACAAACTACTTATGAACTAGCTTATACTAAAGACGGCACAAACATTCATGCCCGAGGCGGGATTGGAACCCCCGATGGGGAACGGCCTCAGGCATCGTAGCATAGCGCCTCAATGCGCTCGACCACTCCGCCGCGACTGGCCTACACAGAGTCGTGACTTGAATCCTATAGAACACCTACGGTATGTTTTGGAACGCTGATTTCGTGCCAGGCATCACAGACTTATATCGATATCTCTCCTGTGTGCAGCACTCCTTGAAGAATTGGGGCCGCGGTGGAGTAGCCGAGCGGTCTAAAGCGTCTCGCTGCGGAGAGCGCAGGTGCTCGCCGTGGAGGTTCGAGTCCTCCCTGGGGCATGGGTGTATGTGTTTGTCCTTAGGTTAGTTTACCTAGGTTTAAGTAGTTTGTAATCTACGGACTGATGACCACGCATTTTGGTCCGATAGATCTACAAACATTTGAACATTTTTTTGAAGAATTGGGTGCCATTCTCAAGGAAACCTTCCTGCACCTGACTGAACGTGTGCCTACGAGAGTGGAAGCTGTCATCAAAGCTAAGGGTGGAACATCACCATATAGAATTCCAGAATTACTGATGGAGGGCGCAAAGAAATTGTCATTTTCAGCAAGATGTCTGGCTACTTTTGATTATATAGTGCATCTGTCTTAAACTGTCTAATTAGCTTTACCTTTTTCCTGCTTACTCCCTTATCTAGTCGTTACACTGTACGCTACTTTCGTAGATCATGACTGGAATAATGCCGTTAAGGCGGTTAACTGAGGATTTTGTGTACAAACTTCGTATATAATGAACTCGAAGTACACCAAATGTTTCGAATACATAGCCGAACGTAAGCAGTTTGTGCTTCGCGTGCAGTGGGTATTTTTAATCGCCGGTGGACAATGCGAGCGCAGGCAAATGACGCTCGTCAGTACACTGTAAAACTTTGAGCATGCACTTTCGTTTATTTGAGATACGGACGAAACGGCGGGGCCGATAAGTGGAACACCATGATGCCAAATTGCTCCGGTCGAATAGGGCATAAAAACTGGATACAGATTTTCCGGAATGGCGATCGGCCAATTGCGGAATCGTCACGTATTGGCAGGGGCCATCACGTCGAGCCGACACCGGTTGACCTCGGTGACATTCAGATGCGCCTTAAAGATAAAGGCGGCATTGTGTGGCGGCGCGGTAGAGCGGCCGTTCGGGCGTTAACGGCTTCATGGCTGGGTCGGTGGGCAGCGGACGGTGCGACGGGCGCAGACGTCGACCAGCCCACACCTGCTGCAGACCAGCACCGATGGCCGCCACCTGGGCCGCTCTCCTCATGGCCTGCGCCGCAGCGTCCACTGCACAGGTGAGTGCCGAGCGCCGTAACGTAACGTGCTGAGCGATTCCCTTCCACCGTGAAAAAAGGCTACCCTTCAAAAAGAAAAAAAAAAAAAGAAAAAAAAAGGGTTCAAATGTTTGTATAGCTTATGGGACTTAACTACGGGGTCATCAGTCCCTAAACTTACAAACTACTTCTGAACTAGCTAACACTAAGGACGGCACAAATATCCATGCCCGAGGGGGGATTCGATCCCCCGACCGTAGTGGCCGTGCAGACCGTGACTCCGTGACTGGTGCGCCTCAGTCCCCTCGGCCACCGCGGCCGGCTTTGTGCCGTCCTTAGTCTTAGCTAGTTCATAAGTAGTTTGTAAGCTTAGGGACTGATGACCCCGTAGTTAAGTCCCATGAATTCTACAAAGATTTGAACTTTTTTTTCAGAAATCAGACGATTCTGTGGCTAGGACGAAACTAGCTTTTGTGAACTTGTGGATGAAGTCAGGTCGCCTCAGGGATGCATTCAGTCAGGGCCGGCGCAATGCACGTGTGAAACGTTCGGCGGCACGGGGCAGCACTTTCCGAGGGCGGCAAATCGGGAACTTAGGCATGGCGCCTCGACTACCTGTCGGCCGCCCCTGTTGAACAAGGGGAAGGCAGGAAGATTATTTTCTTTCTCGCCAGTGCGGAAGCATTGACGTGTTTATGCCGATGCCGGAGGAACAGAGAGGGGGAAGCAATCTGGCGTACACGCCCTGTCAGTATTCTTATGAGTGGAGCGCAGCCAGCCTGTTACGCGACCTGCGTTATCTCGCAACTAATGTTGCAGAAGACGATATCTAATTTGGAAATTCGAATGCAATACTCCATACTGCGGTTAAGCCTGAAACAATTTTGCTAAGCCCTTCAATGGCGATTTCCGACAGGTTTTATTCTTCCCACATTAAAAGAAAAAAAAAAAAGTGGTTGAACATTACTACAGTCAAACATGTCCAACAACTGGAATGGCTAGAAGTATTCCGAATCAGTAAATACGCTACGAGTAATTACAAGGGACTGTAGTGGCCGTGCAGACCGTGACTGGAGCGCCTCAGTCCCCTCGGCCACAGCGGCCGGCGGCAGCCTCTTCCTGGTGGGCAAGTTGCGTGCGCGCTATACTGTGCACAAAACGAGGCTAAGAGGAGTCCACGTACAAGCAAATACAGCCTCACTGATTATACTCTGAAAAGCCAATGAAACTGTTACCATGAATAAAATCATGTAGGGCCACCACCAGCATGCAGAGTGCCGCAACACGAAGTAGTGTGGACTCGGCAATGTTACAGCGGGGCTTTAATTTTAAAAAAAGACAGGGAGGGAAGGTCAGTGCAGAGTTGACAAAGTTCCTAAAACACCTCCCCTCTTTCATGGCTTCCCTCGGTGATGTTACCAACGCACTTCGTGCCAGTGCCCTGGTTTGTAAACAGGGCAGCACTGCACGCGAGTTGCTGTGTCGATGTGTAACTGCCGGCCGCGGTGGCCGAGGTGACTGAGGCGCTCCAGTCACGGTCAGCACGGCCACTACGGTCGGAGGTTCGAATCCCCCCTCGGGCATGGATATTTGTGCCGTCCTAGTTCGTAAGTAGTTCATAAGAAGTTTGTAAGTTTAGGGACTGATGACCCCGTAGTTAAGTCCCATAAGCTTAACAAATATTTGAACATTTTGACGTGCAACTTCAGTGCATATCTAATATCACTCTTTTACTAACTTTGTGTCTTCTGTCGTAGTTGATGTCCCATTGGATCTCAAGGGATCTCAAATCGATTCCGTATTTCTGGATTTCCGGAAGGCTTTTGATACTGTACCCCACAAGCGGCTTCTAATGAAATTGTGTGCTTATGGAATATCTTCCCAATTGTGCGATCGGATTCACGATTTCCTAACAGAAAGGGCACACTTCGTTGTAATTGACGGTAAGTCATCGAGTAAAACAGAAGTGATATCTGGCGTTCCACAGGGAGGCGTTAGAGGTCCCCTACTCTTCCTCGTGTTTATAAACGATTTAAGAGACAATCTGAATAGCTCCCTTATACTGTTCGCGGATGATGCTGTCGTTTATCGGTTAGTGAAGTCAACAGAGGATCAAAAGCAACTGCAAAGCGATTTAGACAAAATTTCTACTTGGTGCGAAAATTGGCAATTGACACTAAATAAAGAAAAGTGTGAAGTAATACACATGACCACTAAAAGAAATCCGCTGAACTTCAATTAGACGATAAATCAGTCAAACCTTAAGGTCGTAAATTCTACCAAATACCTAGGAGTTACAATTACGAACAACTTTGAGTGGAGAGAACACACAGAAAATATTGTGGGGAAGGATAATCAAAGGTTACGTTTCATTGGCAGAACGCTTCGAAGATGCACCAGCTCCACCAAAGAGACTACCAACATCACACTTGTGCGTCCTCTCCTGGAGTACTGTTGCCCCTTGTGGGACCCTCACCAGGCGGGACTGACGGAAGATATTGAGAAGGTTCAGAGATTGGCAGCTCGTTTTGTTTTATCACGTTTCGGGGGGAGGGGGGGGGGAAGCGTCACGGAAATGTTGCACGAATTGGGGTGGAAATCATTAAAAGAAAGACGTTATTCATTGCGGCGTGATCTGTTTGCGAAGTTTCAATCACCGACTTTTATTTCTGAATGTGAAAATATTTTGCTAGCAGCCACCTACTTAGGGAGACATGACCATACCAATAAAATAAGAGAAATCAGATCGAAAACGGAACGATTTAGGTGTTCTTTCTTCCCGCGCGCTCATAGAGAATGGAACGGTAGAGAAAAGTTATGAAAGTGTTTAATGAACCCTCTGCCAGGCACTTAAATGGGATTTGCAGAGTATCTATGTAGATGTAGATTGCGCAGGTGAAGCACACAGGTCGCGCATCCGTTGTACCTGAAGTGATGCTTAAAGAAGCGTTGAGATGTGGCTAGGAAGTACTGCACTACGATTAACTTTAGCTTTTGTAGGATTCCAGTGCTTGTTTTTATTGAAGATATGCCAGTGTATATCCAAGCACAAATATACAGACTGAGTAATATTAAATAGATAAACGATACATAACGTATAAACTGTCCCTGGCCCGCACTGAACTAACATGAATGTGCAAGGTATCACGGTCGGCGCTCGACTGACTGCCGCCGCAACTCGCTGCGCGCCACAAGCCACCATTTTGGCGCCAAGCGAAACTTCTAGACTAACATTGTTCAACTTATTACAAAATATACAACTAATTAAATCTTTGAATTAACCGAAATATAGCTTAGCACAAAAGCATTACAGAAAGTATATAGATAATTTTAATAGACATAGGAAAGTTAAATATTAATAAAAGAAGGTTGAAGTTTTGGCGGACAACTAGTATAGTCGGGAGCCAATCAGATCTCAACTTGCAATAGGGGCGGAGCTTTCCCACGGGATACAAGCTCATCTACTATCTCTCTCTCTCTCAAACCCTTTCTGTTACGTCACACCTCCAACCAAGAAAACTTCTTTAACACCCAATACATTGAGAAGAAATGAAGGTGGTAGATGAGTTTTGTTACTTGGGTAGTAAAATAACATGCTATGTTCGCAGTACAGAGGATGTAAAATGCAGAATGGCTATGGGAAGAAAATCATTTTTGAAAAAGAGAAATTTGCTAACATCGAATATTAATTTAAGGGTAAGGAAGTCTTTTCTGAAGGCATTTGTATGGAGTGTTGCCTTGTACGGGAGTGAAACATGGACGATAAGCAGTGCGGACAGGAAGAGAATAGAGGCTTTTGAACTGTGGTGCTACAGAAGAATGCTGAAGATTAGGTGGGTAGATCACATAACTAATGAAGAGGTACTGAACAGAATTTGTGAGAAAAGGAATTTTTGGCATACCCTGACTAAAAGAAGGGATCGCTTGGTGGGACACATTCTTAGACATCGGGGAATCGTAAATTTAGCATTGGAGGGAAGTGTGTGGGTAAAAATCGTAGAGGGAGACCAAGAGACGCGTATAGTAAGCAGATTCAAGTGGATGTGGGTTGCCGTTCTTATGAGGAGATGAAAAGGCTTGCTCCGGATATAGTAGGGTGGAGAGCTGCATCAAACCAGTCTCCGGACTGAAGACCATAATAACAACACAACATTGAGAAGCAAAATAAATGGCTCCATGTCAGCTCCCTCACAATGTCTGAGATAGGGCTGGAGGTAACTGACTCCATGCATCCTGCAGGGCTGCCCGTACATCCGCAAGAGTACCAGGGGGTGGAGATCTCTTCTGAATAGCAAGCTGCATCTCAGATAGGCTCAATAATGCTCATGTCTGGGAACTTTGGTGTCCAGCGGAAATGTTTCAACTCAGAAGAGTGTTACTGGAGCAACTCTGTAGCAATTCTCGGAGTATGGGTTGTCGCATTGTCCTGCTGAAATTTCCATAGTCTGTTGGAATTCAGAATGGCGTATAGGTGATCAGTCACGATGCGTGCCACCTATCAGAGTCGTATGCAGACGTACCAGGGGTCCCATATCACTCCAACTGTTTGTGCCGTCTTTAGTATAAGCTAGTTCATAAGTAGTTTGTAGGAATACGGACTGATGACCCCGTAGTTATGTCCCATCTGAACATTTTGTGCAGTCCATTCCTTCGCAGAGATGTTATTGTCG
Source organism: Locusta migratoria (assembly GCA_026315105.1). Lineage (NCBI taxonomy): Eukaryota > Metazoa > Arthropoda > Insecta > Orthoptera > Acrididae > Locusta > Locusta migratoria. Next base: position 442,853,315 of record CM048748.1, on the reverse strand, counting down.
TGCAATCACTCCACCACACTCCGTGCATTATGAACAGGCGATGGAACGTGTTGAAAGATGCAATCGCCACCCCGCATTGCTCCTCAACAGTGGGAAGAAAGAAGGTGCTTAAAACATAAATTTAGGCCTGTGATGTGATACTGCCATGCAAAACAAGAATTACAAGCCTCCTCCATGAAAATCACGATAACATCCTAATACCACCACCTCCGAATTAGAGACTCCATCACCTTGAAGAGTCCGCTTATGACATGCTAGGTCCGTGGACTCATGACGTTTCCGTACCCGTACACGTCCGTCTGCTAGAAGCAATAAAGTAGAAAAATGGGATTCGTTTGATCAAGCAACATGTTTCCAGTCAACAACAGTCTTATGTCGGTGTTGACAGGTCGTGCAGTCAGCAAGGGTACACGAGTGGGCCGTAGGGTCACAAAGCTCGTATGGATGAAGTTTCGTGCAAAGGTTAGCAAAATGACACTTTTTGATGGCTCAGCATTAGAATCCGTCGCAGTTCTCTTCAGTTGACGTCCGTCCAGTTCTTGCAGGATCACTTCCCGGCCGCAGCGATGTCGGAGATTTCATGTTTTACCGGGTTCCAGATTTTCACGGTTCACCCGTGAAACGGTAGTACGGGAAAATCCCCAGCTCATGGATACCTCGGAGATGCGGTGGCCCAGGTCTCGTGCGCCGACTACGACACCACGTTCTAACTCTCTTAAATCGTGATAACCTGCGATTTTGTCAGCACTAATGATTCTAAGGCTTGCGCTAGACACGTTACAGGCTGCAGCGACGTTCGCTGTTTACACACATATAATTTTCATATGCATGTCTATCCCAGTTTCTTTGATTGTAGTGTACATCCTGTAAAAATTTTTCCATATAATACAAGCGTTCTAATTCTAAGTTTTGTGGTAATAAAAAATTAACAGATTCGATTTTTTCGAGTTTTCACGACTGATGATTTAGTGTCAGTCCTCGGGCTGCAGCAATATGCAGCATAATCTTACGTGTTGTCCCGTTAAGCTGAGAACTTCCTGTAGTTTTCTTTAGTACAGAAAACAGTTGTTTACAGCAATATGCTAAGCCAGACGTGCGTATTTTACTTGCGTTCCTATGTAATACGGGAAAATTTTCTGGATGAAAATCTGTGGTGTCACATCTCTCTTCTTTTAAAGGTCAAGTGTACAAAATTTAATCAAGATCGGTAAAATCTGGATTGGTGTTAAAGTATAAAAAGGAGTACCCTCCACCGGCCACAGTACAAATCATGTAGACAGTCCCGTTCCCCCTGTTTATAAGATTAAGGTTTTTTTTTTTTTTTTTTTTTTTTTTTTTTTTTTTTTTTTTTTTTTTTTTTTTTTTTTTTAAATCGGGTGAACGGTATGTCACCGCATGAATTACGAATCTAAAATTCCAAGAGACGTGTCGATTCAAAATTAGTAATTTTGTTTTTCTTTTAATTTTTCAGCGGTTCCTCTTGGTTTTCCATTCTTTGTCAGAACCACCTGTGTTTAAATAAAAGACAAACGTCAAATTAGTCAAGCCACTTCTCAATATTTACTACACTAACACAGAGCAGTGTGTATGCGTGTGTGTGTGTGTGTTAGCTTTACCTGTTACTAAACTTGCCACTTCAGTGTCACAATGAGCTACTTTTGTGCTTTACTGACCAGCTCATCGTACTGCATAGCATGAAGACACGCTTGGTGAAACTGAATATTATACTACTTCGATCTACTGAGAACTTCATGACACACGACGCAATTCATCTTTATGGAGAAGAAAATAAAACTTTTCCCCAAAACATTACAAAAATGTTAATCGGCTCCTTTCCAATTCATTGTCACAATGTCCACTAGGAAGCACAATAGGTAAGCTAAGCGCTACCATGTAACTAAGCGCGAGGCATGTATCTGAGAAGTGCGAATGCCTTACCAGGCATTTATCTTCCAACACCTGCTCGTCAGGCGAGCCCACCTACATCTACACAGTTATACTGAAAATCACATTTAAAGTCCATGGCAGAGGGTTCTCTACCGTTCGATTCTATAATAAGGCGCAAGATAAAGGAACACGTGCATCTTTTCGTTTTCCATCTCATTTTTCTTATTTCTATTGTGATGACAATTTCTTCCTATTTAGGCGGGCGCTAACAAAATATGTTCGTATTCGGAGGAGAACATCCATGAAAAGAATTTCGCAAATAGATCACGCCACACCGACTCGGTTTAGTCCGCTTTTGGCTGCTGGCTGTGACATTACTGAGGCTCGCGTCTTCCTTCCGTACACTTTAACTTCTCTATCACCCCGTTTACATGGGCACCCAAAACCGGATTTCGTAAACCGATTTTCCAATTCCGCTTTTGGTTGATCATGCAAACACTTCAAAATCGATTCTGGAAATCCATTTCTCTAATGCGGTTTTCCAGTTCCACAATCGATTTTCGTGCCCATGTAAACGCAACCGTTTTTGAAGTGTTCTTGGCATGTCAGATTGTGTTTTTTTGGTAAGAATTTTCGGCACATATGGACAGAGTGATATTTTCTAATGTGAAATAAAAGTATGAATATTAGAGTGAGCATGAATCTGTGTATTTAAGTAAAGAAAAATAGCGATTATGCTGACTAAATCGGGGACTGAATCAGCTGTTTTTCAGCCGCCATCTTAAGTGGATTAGGAAATCCGATTCAGGCTGTGCCACGTAAACACGACAACGAAAAACGGTTTACGAACATCAGTTTTCGTCTTCCGGAAGATGTGTTACATGTAAACGTAGTGTATGTCCGGGTGTCAGGCTGTACTGAGCTGCAAGCCGACGGCGCTGTTATTGGTGTTCTTTGCTATTTAAATTTCAATTGCTTCCTTTATAACACTATCCCAAAATCCTTTCATTTTAGATGTGACAGTAGTTTCGTCGAAACTAATTCGGTGTCGTTTTTTTAATGAATATTCAGACATGGCTGTTCTGCTTACGTCTTCACTACCCGGAAAAATCAGCTGTAGCAAAACATTGACTAGAAAATCAACATCGAATTCGTTTCGACGAAGCATCAGTCATATCTAAAACGAAAGGATATTGTGTTAGTGTTATTCAGGAAGAAACTAAAATTAAAATATCGTAGAACAACAATAATAACGACGTCGGTTTGCAGCTCTGCATAACTTGGTATCCGGCAAATAAATAAATAAATTAATAAATAAAATAAATTCAAAGTTTATAAATGTAAGGGAGTAAACTACATTTGTCATCAGTCTCTAGGCATACAACCTATTTACACTAACATAAAGTAACTTATGCGAAGGACAACAAAAACACCCATGGCCGCGGTGGAGTAGCCGAGCGCTCTAAGGCGTCTCACTGCGGAGCGCGCGGTTGCTCGCCGTCGGATGTTCGAGTCCTCCCTGGGGCATGGGTGTGTGTGTGTGCTTGTCCTTAGGTTAGTTTACCTTAGTTTAAGTAGTTTGTAATCTACGGACTGATAACCACGCAGTTTAGTCCGATAGATTTACAAAAAAAAAAAAAAAAAAAAAAAAAAAAAAAAAAAAAAAAAAAAAAAAAAAAAAAAAAAAAACCTCATGCCCGAGGGAGGACTCCAACCCCCTCCCACCCGACCCGGGCATAGCGCGGTTGAAGTGGACGCGACGAAGAAGCGAGCCTCACTGAAGTCACAGCCAGCAGGATAAAGCTGACGCAACCGACACGGAATGTAAACGCTAACTTTTGAGGCGAAGCAGCTTGCTACATTGAGCTCACAGCGCGGCTATTTAACGGCAAGCCAACCACGATGTAGCTGTCGTTTATTTACCATTTTCCAACGACTAAGGAGTATTTGGCCGAAACGTCGTGGATTTCTAACCACTTGACGCGACTGGAGGTCCGAGAAGAATTTATATATCCTCATTATATTTATACGTCCATAAATGAATATCAACTGCCACATGTCTTGAAAGATCATGACGGTAGTTGAGAACGATCCGATAGATATGGCTGTGCTTGTTTTCTTGTGTTCGTAATTCTCAGAACAAGATCTCTATTGAAGAAAAATTTTCAAAAGTTGTCCAAAAAAATTGGAAAATTTTGCGAAAACTGTATAAGCTGTTTTTCAATTGGAGTTTTGTACGTACTGATGAGGATCAAAATCCGAATGACGGATATGCACAATCCTCTTATTGTTTTGTTCATTATCGTCTTGATAAATGTTTCAGGAAAATAATTGGGATAATTACAAATGTAAGTAGGAAAAAAGGACAGAAATAGGTAATGTTAAATGTATTCTCGATGATAAATGATAAGAATAATGACATAAATCACATATCACCTCGATATTTGGCAAATAAATGAACTTTTTAATGGAGAAGTAAAGACACCGTATGGTGCATGGCTGAAATACCAATTGGCCGATCATCAAGGAAGTTGGCAGAAGTATGTATGTTTTCATAGAGTAGATTTTTATATACTACAAGCCTCCACATGGTGCATGAAATGCTACCTTGTAATACAATGTTTGATAGATCACCGTGAAGTTGTGAGACATTTGTAATATATATAGGCTGGAGGAGTAAACAGACAGAGAAGGAAGAGGTGAGGAGGTGATAGTTGAAGATGGTAGAAGAGATGGGGCGAGGGGAGACAGGTAAGAGGAGGCGATGGAAGGGTCAGAAGAAATGGAAGGCGGGGAGTAGGCGATGAAGAAAAATTAATTTCAATTTAATTCCATTCCATTATGGCAATGGCAGCAACAGTGAATAAATATTTCTAATGAATAAGCAGTCCCCCTTACAAAACAGACTGCTCACTAATATTGATTCCTACTTATTTCGTTTCATTTCGCAAAATTATTGATAGTATTAACATGGTTTTGAATCAATTCACTCAAATTTTAAGAATTTAAAGGAACTGAATGTTTTGTGTCCCAGCCTCGTCGGCGCTTTTGTGTCTCGTTTCCGTCGTAGGTATCGGTGGCCGAGTAGAAAGACCGACACAGGAATAAAGGATGCACGCTTGTGCAGGTATGCGATGACCAGCCAGTGGGACAGCAGAAACTAGAAACACTAGAGTAAATTAGAACGAGATATATATTTCTTAGAGACTTAGTAATACTTAACTTTTACACAGCTCAGTACTGCAGAATGCTGATACATAGTTGAGCTAGAGGCCTGCCTAGTGCCTATCCGATAGCCAAGTCTTCACTGGTACCTATCTGATTCCGAAGTGTTAACTGGTTCCCATCTCAGTCCCAAGTGAACGATGTCGTTCAGTGGTGGCCACGAGAGGAGTTGTAGCAGAGGGCGCTCGTGGCTGACGTCGTAAGAACGCCGCGCCGTGCGTGCATGGTGGCGCGCGGCGAAAGTAGGTGGCGCGCACTTTAGACTTGTGCGACACCACACCCCTCCCCCCCACCCCCCTCAAACCGCCGCGTCGTCGTGGCGTAGGGCTGAGGGCCACGGCGACGGCACTGGGAGGAGGGCCTGGGCGGGGGCGTTACTGGTGGGACGTGCGTCGTAGCTGAGGCTGGGATCGAGACGCCGTCCGCGTCCCGGTATACACCTTGCGATCCCCCGGGAAACCCACCAAAACCAAGGGAAGGGCGCACGCCTCCACCCAGATGGAGCAGGTCATCTTCTTCTGAGGTGCGTGGCCCAGGCGGCGGGGACACGCACGGTCCCGGAGTCCTTCTCGGTGATGCTGTCAGCTGCGACTGCGACGGAGGCGGAGAGGCGGACTGCGTAGGAGGCGCGTCCACCTCCATGGGTACGATCTCGTAGTCCGGGAACGCTGGGCCCGGTGGCGAGCGATGTGGCTGTGCTCCCTGGCGGTGAACTGGGTCTGGAATCAAAAAACCTGAGACAGGATCACGCGGCCTGTGCAAGCGCAACTGGTTTTCGTGGCGCCGCAGTTACGACCCTGTGGAAGAACGTACAACATACATATTGCGACCGAGGACGTGATGAATGATGCCCGGCAACCAACGGTTCTTCCCAGAAAACACCTTGTACAGCACCGGCGTAGAAACCTGAAAACGCGTAGCACCATACGAACCGACTCGGTGCGAGGGAGGCTGCAGCAGGTGAAGGAGAGTGCGGTGACGGCGGCCGTGTAGCAGCTCGGCAGGAGACGGGCTGTCACGTGGCATGCACCGATACGTAGACAGGAAAATTTGAAGAGCTTGCTGCCTGGAGTGCTGACCTTTCATCTTTTCCATGTGAGACTTAAATGTTCGAACGAAACGTTCGGCTTCACCATTGGACTGAGGGTGAAAAGGTGCGGTGGTGATATGCTGAATGCCATTCACACGACAAAACTGTTGAAATTCCGCACTAACAAACTGACGTCCATTGTCACTGACGAACTGACGATAGTTTCAAGCAAACCTTCGATGCAAAACACTGATGTTAAGGCACTGATTGTACTAGACGCTGTCGTTGAGTTCATGGCAATCACGAAAGGAAACTTGCTGAAAGCGTCTACAACAATTAACCATCGCGTATTCCAGAAAGGTCCGGCAAAGTCAATGTGTAAACGTTGCCATGGTCCCTTGGGGCGTGGCCAGTCTGAGAAACGTTGCGGAGGAGCAGCCTGATGCTCCGCACAAATTGTACACTGTGACGTCATGCGCTCTATCTGAGCGTCCATACCAACCCAGGTACAATGACGTCTGGCCAGTTGCTATGTCCTAACAATACCCCAATGTCCTTGATGCAGGAGGCGTAACACTTCTCGTTTCAGGGAACGAGGAACAATCACTCTTGTTTGGTCGTTATCGGTATGTAACAACAGAACACCCTGACTTAAAGACAATGCATGACGTTGTGCAAAATAACATCGAACCAGAGGCCGATCAATGTCTTTGGCTCTGGCAGGCCACCCTGAGCGAACAAAACGTGCTACCACACTTAGGTCTGCATCCATAGCTGTTTCCTGTTCAATCTGACGAGAGTTTAAAGGAAGGTCCGTGACAGCGGAAGCATCTCTGGAATCTATCTGACAACATGCCATTTCTGAAGAATCAAACGACACATCCTGGCCAACCGGAAGTCGGGAAAGTGTGTCCGCGTTGGCATGTTTAGTGGTAGGGCGGTAAAAAATCTCATACTGATAATTTGACAGTATCAAGGACCATCTCTGAAGCTTTTGTGCCATTCGTGGCGGAATTGGCTTTGTGGGTGAGAACAACGACGTAAGAGGCTTGTGGTCTGTCAACAAATAGAATTTTCTGCCATAGAGATAATGATGAAACTTTGTGACGCCGTAAATGATTGCTAAGTCCCCCTTTTCTATCTGACTGTAATTCTTTTGCGTTGGCGTTAGTAACTTGGATGCAAAGGCAATAGGTCGATCATGAGATCCAATACGACGTGACAATATTGCAGCCAGACCGTACGACGAGGCATCCACTGCTAACACTACAGACTTCTGTGGGTCAAAGGGAATCAAACATGCATCTACATCTACATATCTACATCTACATACATACTCCGCAATTCACCGTAAGGTGCGTGGCGGAGGGTACACTGTACCTCTACTAGGCATTTCCTTTCCTATTCCACTCCAAAATTGAACGAGGAAAAAAAGAATGCCTATATGCCTCCGTACGAGCTCTAATTTCTCTTATCTTGTCTTTGTGATCTTTACGCGAAATGTAAGTAGGCGGCAGCAAGATCGTACTACACTCAGCTTCAAATTCCGGCCCTCTAAATTTACTTAACAGAAATTCACGAAAAGAACGTCGTCTTTCTTCCAGCGATCCCCAATTGAGTTGCCGGAGCATTTCCGTGACACTCGCGCATTGGTCGAACCTACCGGTGACAAATCTAGCTGCTCGCCTCTAAACCGCCTCTATGTCTTCCTTCAAACCGATCTGCTGCGGGTCCCAAATACTTGAGCAATACTCAAGACGTGGTCGTACAAGCGTTTTATACGCGGTCTCCTTTATAGTTGAAGTACATCTTCCCAAAATTCTCCCAATAAACCGAAGTCGGCTGTCAGCCTTACTCACAACTGTCCTTACATGCTCGTACCATTTCATATCGCTCTGCAATGTTACGCCTAGATATTTGAACGACGCGACCGCATCAAGAAGCTCACTACTGATGCTGTATTCGAACATTATGGGATTGTTTTTCCTACTCATGCGCATCACCTCACATTTTTCTACATTGAGAGCTAGCTGCCATTCTTCGCACCAACTAGAAATTTTGTCTAAGTCAACCTGTATGCTATTACAGTCAGTTACAGACGACACCCTCCCATACACCACAGCATCATCAGCAAACAGCCGCAAATTACAACTTACTCTGTCCATCAGATCATTTATATAGATAGAAAATAATAGCGGTCCTATCACACTCCCCTGGGGCACGCCTGACGATACACTCGTCTCTGATGAACACTCGCCGTCGAGAACAACGTACTGCGTTCTATTACTTAGGAAGTCTTCCAGCCAGTCACAAATCTGAGAACCTATTCCATAAGCTCGTATCTTCGTTAGCAGTCTGCAGTGTGGTACCGTGTCGAACGCCTTTTTGAAGTCGAGAAAAACACAATCCGCCTGTTGCCCTTCGTCCATGGCTCGCAAGATGTCATGTGAGAAAAGGGCAAGCTGAGTTTCACATGAACGATGTTTCCTAAACCCGTGCTGATTCATGGAAAGAAGCTTTTCCGTTTCAAGGAAATTTACTATATTCGAACTGAGAATATGCTCCAAAATTCTACATGAAACCGATGTCAACGATATTGGCCTGTAATTGTATGGGTCAGTTCTCTTTCCTTTCTTATACACGGGAGTCACCTGCGCTTTTTTCCAATCACTAGGAACTTTGCGCTGAATTAAAGATTCGCTATAAATGCAAGCTAAGTAGGGGGCCAATGCCGCAGAATAGTCTTTGTAAAACCGAACTGGTATTCCATCCGGACCAGCAGACTTTTTCGTATTTAGCTCTCTCAGCTGCTTCTCTACACCGGAAATACCTATTGCTATGTCCCCCATTTCGGAATTTGTACGTTGATCAAATGATGGTATATTTGTGCGGTCCTCCTGCGTGAAAGATTTCTTAAAGGTTAAATTTAGAACTTCAGCTTTCCGTTTGCTTTCTTCTATTACTGCCCCGGAATGATCAACTAGTGACTGGACAGTGGGCTTTGACCCGCTTATCGATTTTACATAGGACCAGAATTTTTTCGGGTTCTCGGAAAGATCTTTTGCTAAGGTATGGCTGTGATAATTATTGTACGCTTCACGCATCGATCTTTTTATAGACGCACGAATCTCTACTAACTTTTGCCTGTCATTATTTGCGTGTTCCTTTTTGAATCGAGAGTGCAACAGCCTTTGCTTTCTCAGCAGCTTTCTAACATTATTATTATACCACGGTGGATCTTTTCCATCCTTAATCGTCTTTACTGGCAGATATTTCTCTAACCCTTCATTAACAATGAATTTAAATTTAGTCCACAATTCCTCTACATCCATAGTCCCAGAATTAAACGATGCCCATTCATTTTCTAAGTGCGATCGTAACATTTGCTTGTCGGCTTTTTCCAACAAAAACACGCTCCTAGCCTTCTTGACTGGTTTATGAACTTTGGTAGTGCAGACTTTAATTTGTCAAAGGCAACTTGGCAATCATTATACCATACAAAAGGAACATTCTTCCTACGTAAGTGATGCAGTGGAGCTGCAATCTGAGACGCATTGGGAATAAACCTGAAATAGTAGTTTAGCTTTCCCATTACTGCTTGCAATTCATGCACATTCTTAGGAGGAGGAAAGTCTTTGATTGCTCGAAGATGTGACTGTAAGGGATGGATTCCTTGGGCATTAATCACATGGCCTAGGTACTCTATTTCAGTTTGAAAAAACGAACACTTTGCTTTATTGCAACGTAGACCTGCTGCAGTCAACACTTTGAAAAGGCACTCCAGGTTTGCTAAATGTTCTTCAACTGTACGCCCGGTTACCACAATGTCATCTAAATAGTTCGAGCAACAAGGTACCGAAACTGTCAGCTGTTCCAAAAAGCGCTGAAAAATAGCGGGGGCGGAAGAACTGCCAAAGGGTAGGCGTTGAAATTGAAAAAGCCCCATGTGAGTATTAATTACGAAAAACTTTTTTGACTCGTCATCAAGTGGAATCTGTAAGTATGCCTCTGCTAAATCAATCTTGGAAAAGAAGCGAGACTGTCCTAATTTGTCCATTAGTTCGTCAGGTCTGGGCAGGGGATAAGTGTCTATAATTGTTTGACTGTTCACTGTTGATTTGAAGTCCTCACAGAGACGAAGTTTTCCTGACGGCTTGGGTATAATTACTATAGGCGAGGCCCACTGACTCGCAGAAACAGGAGAAATCACCCCACTATCTTGCCAACGTTTAAGTTCTTCGGCAACTGTATCACGCATTGCGATAGGCACTGGTCTAGCTTTACGAAATTTTGGAACTGCAGATTCTTTTAAAGTTACATGTGCCACAAAGTCTTTTGCACAACCTAGTTCTGGCGAAAATAACTCACTGTATTTTTCACACAATGCACTGGTGTTGTCCTGGTGCACTACTGACGAAATTTGCAGTACATCTCTTTGAATTGATAAACCAAACAAGTCAAATGCATCGAGTGCAAAAATGTTCTGCGTAGATTTAGCCTAAAGAAATACAAAAGTAACTGTTTTTGTTGCGCGTTGAAAAGAGGCGGGCAGGCTACACGTTCGTAGCACTGGAATATTTTGACCCGTGTACGCAGTGACCGCTTGTTGAGACGGCGACAGTTTTGGCGAACCCAGAAACTTATATGTGGCTTTATTCATTAATGTGACAGCGGAACCAGTGTCGAGCTGAAATTGCAGTCTTATTTTCTATAGAGAGAGTAACAAATAGTTTGTGCTTCTGGCACACGACCGGTGCGCGTATGTGGGCAACGGCTGCTACAGTTTGTTTGCTACACTTGCGCGGCCGCGTAGTGAAGAAAGCGGCGCAGACACGGCACACAGCGGATTAACAACACTGTCACTAGATGGCACTACCGCCGGATCGGCGAACGCACAATGAGAGGCTACTACCGATTCACTAACTACTGCCCTAAAATTTTGAGTAGCTACATCAAGTCTACTGTCACTAGCTATCCAGTACTGGGCACTATTACAAGGAGAAGTTGCAGAAGGCACTAGGTTCACTACAGGATTGCACTGTACATAGTCATTTTGCTTGTCCCGAACCCGTTGCACAGATTTAAGCGCTTTTTGACGCTTGCGGCGTGGCTCACTACATAGTTTTTCAATAGGTGCAGAAAAATTTTCTTGCATTTTAGAATCAAGTAAAGTACTGCTCAATTCCACAGCATCTATGACATTGACAGCATGAACTGTTCGTGTACTCGGCAAAGCACTGTTTCTAACGGTACCGTTCTTTGAGTTTTTAATTTGCATGCACACATACCGTACATGTCCCGATTTGCCACATTGATAACAGGTTGCGCTGCGACTAGGGCAATGCGCACGCTTGTGGCGAGATACACACTGGGGGCAAGATTTACGTACATTTTTCTGAAATGAACGTTGGTGCCCGTTATTCAAATTACTTTATCTAACACGACGGGGTGACCTTTGTGTTGCACTTTTACATTGGCTACTGTTTACTGACTGTTCAGCACGGCCGGTAGAATTTAAAGAATTACTAGTGCTACACTGAAAACTACGGCTAGGAAAGCGTCCGTTGCGGCGCACTGCATTAACAATGTGGCTTTGCATTTCTGCATCTGCTAACTCAGAAGTATCATGCGCTTCAATAAGCTGCAGTACACTGTCTAATGAGGGGTCAGACTGTTTCAGAATTTCTGCCCTAATTCAGGGGTCCTGAATGTTCTGCGTAATCGCATCTCTCAACATAACGTTACTATAAGAAAGTCCACAATAGCAAGTAAATTTACATTTGCAGGTTAAGCCCTTCAATTCAGTGATCCATTCCTGGTGTGACTGCAGCAGTAATTTTTTAAGTCTGAAAAATCGGTACCGTACTGCAGCTACGAGAACTTTTCTCTCATAATGAGCATTCAGTGCATCTACTATTGCATCAAATTCTAGATCACAAGGAGATGCGTGGGGGAAAAGTTTCTGCAGTAACACGAAGGTGTTGGTTCCCACAACGGATAATAACAGATGCTTCACTCTCTGACCTGTAATTTGATGAGCCGCGACAAGTTCCTGAAATTGCGCCAAATAGTCACTCCATTCTTCCTCACGTTCGTTGTACTGGCGAAACGTAGGAAGCGGTGCGGCTGCAGGTGTAGGCTGCTGATGCGACGGCTGTTGTTGAGTTGTCATCAACTGTGCCACTGCTTGAAGTAGTTGCGTGATTTGCGCCGTCTGTAACTGAATAATTTCCATTAAGTTTGGGTTCAAGGTCGTGGCCATGCTGACCAATTAGGTACCATACATACAAGTAACTTATAACAAAACACAAATGCAATGTGAAAGAAGGCGCTCTGCAACAAAAATGTCCACAAAACACATAACAAAATACCTTCCTCCAAAATTCTTATAATAAGGGTGGGTGGGCAGGAGCAATTTCTATGTGCTCCGACTGCTGCTGTCTGGCTGCTGCAAGCGGGTTGGTCCACGGTTCTTCTATTGCTCCTCGTTGCCACTTTTGTGTTCCAGCCTTGTCGGTGCTTTTGTGTCTTGTTTCCATTGTAGGTATCGGTGGCAGAGTAAAAAGATCGACAAAGGAATAGAGGATGCACGCTTGTGCAGGTAGGAGGTGACCAGGCAGTCGGACAGCAGAAACTAGAAACACTAGAGTAAATTAGAACGAGATATATATTTCTTAGAGACTTAGTAATACTTAACTTTTACAAAGCTCAGTACTACAGAATGCTGATACATAGTTGAACTAGAGGCCTGCCTAGTGCCTATCCAATAGCCAAGTCTTCACTGGTGCCTATCTGATTCTGAAGTGTTAACTGGTTCCTATCTCAGTCCGAAGTGAACGATGTCGTTCAGTGGTGGCCACGAGCAGAGTTGTAGCAGAGGGCGCTCGTGGCTGACGTCGTAAGAACGCCGCACCGTGCATGCATGGCGGCGTGCGGCGAAAGTAGGTAGCACGCACTTTAGACTTGTGCGACACCACAGAATGAATCCGTTCTTGATTAACTAACTGACAGATAATGAACTGCCTAAACCACTGGAGGTATAGAGAGATCATGGAAAACATGCTTAATGGGTTTTTCTTGAGCACACCATTCATCAACACACATTGTGCCTGTGCAAAACAGGGGTGTATCACTAGTTAATAACGTAAATTAAGAACGTACTCTGAAATTTATGCATCGATCTCATCCAGAACTTGGGTTCAATATATCAGTATATCACAATGATTACAAGGCAGTGGAGCTTTATACAGGGTGGTCCCTTAACAGCGACCGGGCCAAATATCTCTCGAAATAAGTATTAAAGGAAAAAACTTCAAAGATCAAAACTTTTCTACATAGAAAGGGGAAGAAGGCGCTATGGTTGGCTCGCTAGATGGCGCTGCATTCATAGTTATGTACTAGACGAATATGTAATAAAAAAACTTGGGATACCTATTTTAAAAATGAAGGTGATATCCGTTTGACCTAAGGCAGCGCCATCTAGTGGCCCAACCTTAGCGCCATCTGCTTTGCCCCTTCGAGCTAGACACGTTTTGTTATTTGTAGTTTTCGTTTGATCCTTATTTTGTGAGATATTTGATTTGATCACTATCAATGTACTACCTTCTCTCTCTCTCTCTCCATGTATCATGTATCATATGGCTGCCGAAGCTGTTCACTGCAAACCAGTGATGCGTATGCATGAAACTAGCCATGAGTCTCGCATTGTGCGCTGGGGGTTTTGGTCGCTGTGCGTAGTAGTGAGTGAGGGGTGGCGAGCAAAAACCCGCGAAAGGTGAGGCGAAAAATACTACTAGAAAGATCGCATTTTGAACTATGAGTAGTTTACGTAAGTCATGGATGTGAGTGAATGAAAGCTTACGTTTTGTCACTATTTCTTACAGTCACTTAGCGGCAGTAATCGCAGTACTGCTAACGACCGCAAAGTGCTGCCTAGCGCTCCTCACACAGATCAGTTGCTACGGCTTAGATTTGATACAGCTCTAAATTATATTCGTGATTATTAATTAGAAAATTATGCATTTAGTTAAATTCGTGAGCTCTAAAATTAGTAGCAAGGAGTTCAACAATATCTTGCTTAAGTTCTTCACTATGGGAATATAGTACGACAATAGTTTCGTCACAGGTGTTGGCAGCGATGTCATAAAGAGGACTTTTGAAGTGAAACACTCGGGATTTTCCGAACAAAAATCTGATAATTAGTTGCATCATAGTCAAACACATAAAGTCACGACATCCACTGTATAAATATTGTCACCATATGACAGTTACAGCGATAATAGTGCCCCTAGCGGTGGGACAGCAACTTTTCCTACATTATGGACAATTTTTTGACATGTAACGCTATGGTATTTAACTGATTTCTAGAAGTCGTCTTAATTAATTAAATGTCATGTGATAACATGCTTTTTTCCTCTTGGATTGCAGTATTTTGCAAAAGTATAGGGAAAATAAAATTCAATAAGCTATTTTAAAAGATTGCTAAAACGCTCCATTTGAGACGTGTGATGCCCATGGCGTCAGCTGACATGATGCTGCATTCTGTCATTAAGTGATACAGTCTTCAACATTCAAATTTCTGAAAACTGTCTATAAATATGGCGTAGTACCGCTCTATACAAATACATCTTAGAAACACAAGAAAATTTGTTTTTGCATGTTTCATTCAGTGAGAAATGCATATAATGTGATTGTAACTCGTTGTCAGAAATCGTAATTAGATAGCGTCCACTTCGGTTATTTTTCTTCGGATTATTTTGATGTAAGTAGGCACTCCGTATGAAAATTTATTAGCGCTCTATTACTACATTATTACGTTTCATGCTCTGCAGCCCGCAGGTGTAAAGTACTATTATATACAGATTAGTGAGTTGGTGTTTACATTTGTGAAACAGCTGTTCACGATATGACACGTCAACGATTTGTACTTGAAGTCGTTTTCAAATGTAGATGGTGAATGTACAAATTTCATGGTAATTGTTAGTTTTAATTTTGTACATCAGTGATGCAGTATATCAATATATAATGGGTATATCAAAGATTTGTGTTTCAAATGCGCCTATTGAGCGCATCTGCTAAATGATACTATTTTTAATAAAAATTGATATGATTACTAATATCTTCAATAATTCGAATCTATTTCACATTATCACATTCTTCCATGACAACTAACAGAGACAAACAATGTGGAGAGGGTTGGATTTGACCTCGGAACACAAAATTTGTAATCCAAGACGCTTACCTATACGCTACCAAACAGGTACTCTACATGTTGCCCGAGCGACTTAGCTGACTTCGACAGAAACAGAAATGTAAAACTTCGACCGTTATTTTTCATCTAAAATAATCAATGTTCACAGCTATGACAGAATATTTCTCCTATTATTTTGCATTCCAAGTTCCGATTTAATTTGACAAGTTCCTTCGTAAGCAATCAGCACAAGCCAAATGTATACTTTCATGTGGAAATTGACTATTTCGCAAAACTATTTACTTATATATAAGAATTAATCTGAATCCGTATTGGAGCTATATAGTTACGCACTAATCACTGATAAGAGCGTTAATTTACAAGTGAAATGTATTTGATAGAAAAACGAAGATTGAATCTAAAGATACAATGCAAATTTGCACATTTTTATCGTGCATAATAGCTCGTATCTTTCTACTGGATGCAATCTGTAGCAATCATCAATTTCGTTTGAATGTAGGTGTATTTTACTTTAAACGCAGTTTTCTTCTTTCTTATTTACAGTACGTACATGTCTTTGTTGTTTCCTAAAAACTAAGGTAACATAAACGCATCTTCTTTTGGAATATCTTCACTATAAGACTTCACAAAATTATTTTCATTCTTGCATAGAAGTTGTTTTTACCATCGCCAGAAAAGCGAGGAAATCTAGTAACTGACGCCAAGACTGCAATAATACACATATATCTTTGTCTTCCTCGTATCATTTAACGTCACCTGAGCTTCAATCACTGACAGAGCACTGTCTATCACTTGACATAATCTTCAAATTTAATGATTTTTAAGCTTTAATTTAAATAATAGCTGTTTTGTAATAATAATGTCCGAAAACGTTATTTGAATAATATAATCATTTGGAATATCAATTTGAACCATAATTGTAACCCAGGAAAGTAGCCTAGTATGTGACGAGTCTATTGATCCGCACATTCTTATATACATATATATTGTCGCGTTGAAATGGAAACAGGCTTGACTTCGAAGGCAACTAAACACAGCACTGATACTGAAAGCACGTTTATTACGAACTCAACATACACGCAGCACTGACTGCCTCTCAGGCAGAGTGCTCTGCTATTTATATACAGACAGAATTTACCAGAAATTAGAAGAACAGTTAACATAAGAAACAAGTAGAATTTACAAATGAACGTAAGAAAGATGTAGAACCTTCTGGAATTGTTAATTACAAATAAATAAATTTTATGCCGGTGGGCGGTATTGCTCCCTCTCCTGGAGAAACAGCGACCCGCTGTTACGATCCTTGTGGAGCCAGCTGCAATGTCCTGGATCTTGACCGTGTCATGGGTCCTCTGTATGACAGTTCAAGAGAATCCTTTCCTTCTCCGCGATTATCGACGACAGACGTTCCTGTCGTGGCTTCATCAGGAACATTACCGTCCTTCCCAGAAAATTCTGTATTACGTGTATCCGGCGGAACAAGTTCTTTAGTTTGGAGCTCAGATCTTCACAGTCAATGATAGCTTGGGATGACTGAAGGAAGTCCCATCCGAGGATGACATTGTGACTACATTCTGTTAACACCACAAATTCAAACGGCTGCGTCCTGTTGATGGTTATTCTTGCGACACAAGTCCCTGCTGGCTTGCTGGCTGGACGTACTTTCCATTCGCGACCTTCAGCACAGTTGCCCCCGTATCGCAGAACATTGTCTTCTTTAGTGTGCGGCGGTAATTATCCGATAATACAGAAAAAAGAGGCTCCTGAATCAACAAGTGCCCGGACAGGTTGGCCGTCGACTATGACGTCGATGAGATTTCCCGACATCTTAGCGACTGTCGTCCATGGAGGATTTTCATCTGCGGCGGCCTCACCTCCGTAGATGGTCGCCTTGCTAAGTTTTCCTTTGCGCGGCGGCTAGGGGAGCGGCTGGTACCTCTGTACGGTGACGGTGAACGGATGCGGCGCGTCGGGGAGCGACCTCGTCTACGGTACGGCGATGGGCTTCTTCCCATAGGTCGACTGAACTCATAAGCAGGTGACTGCCTGGGATAGAACTGCTCCGACGGCTGACGTCTTGCGGCAAAATAATCATCGAATACTCGCCTCCTCTCTCTGCAGTAGCGTACGACATATCCAGGGCATCCACAGTGGAAACACAGTGGTGTATTCTCTTCTGTCCTCCATTTTGTGTCCCGACTTCGTCGTCGCTTTTGTGTCCCAGCCTCGTCGTAGGTGTCGGTGGCCGAGTGGAATGAGACCGACACGCTGGTGCAGGTACGGAGGGGAGCAGCCAGAAACTATAAACACTAGAGTAAATTAGAAAGATATATATTGCACAGAATGTAACAATACTTAACTTTTACATAGTACTGCAGAATGTTGATACATAGTTGTTAGAGGCCTGCCTAGTGCCTGTACAATAGCAAAGTCTTCACTGGTGCCTATCTGATTACGAAGGTCCTAACTCGTTGCTATCTCAGTCCGAAGTCGCCGATGTCCTTCAGTGGTGGCCACGAGCGGCGTTGTCGCAGAGGGCGCTCGTGGCTGTCGTCGTGAGAACGCCGCGCCGTGCGTGCATGACGGCACGCGGCGAAAGTAAGTGGCGCGCACTTTGTACTTGTGCGACACCACACCCCTCCCCCCCAAACCGCCGCGCCGTCGTGGCGTAGGGCTGAGGGCCACGGCGACGGCACTGGGAGGAGGGCCTGGGCGGGGGCGTTACTGGTGGGACGGGCGTCGTAGCTGAGGCCGGGATCGAGACGCCGTCCGCGCCCCGGCATCCGCCTTGCGATCCTCCAGGGAACCCGCCGAAACCTGGGGAAGGGCGCCCGCCCCCGCGCAGAGGGAGCAGGTCATCTTCTTCTGAGGTGCGTGGCCCAAGCTGGGGGGGCCCGCACGGTCCCGGAGTCCCTCTCGGTGACGCTGTCGTCTGCGGCGGCGACAGCGGCGGCGACGACTGCGTCGGATGTACGTCGACGTCCATAGGGATCTCGTAGTCCGGGGACGAACGATGTGGCTGTGCTCCCTGGCGGTGAACTGGGTCTGGAATCAAGAAACCGGAGACAGGATCGCGCGGCCTGTGCAGGCGCAATTGGTTTGCGTGGCGCCGCAGCTCCGACCCTGTGGAAGAACGTACAATAAACATATTGCGACCAAGCACGCGCTGAATGGTGCCCGGCAACCATGTCTTCTTGTTTCCAGCAAACACCCTGTACAGCACCGGCGTAGAAACCTGAAAACGCGTAGCGCCATACGAACCGACTCGGTGCGTGGGAGGCTGCAGCAGGTGAAGGAGAGTGCGGTGACGGCGGCCGTGTAGCAGCTCGGCAGGAGACGGGCCGTCACGTGGCATGCACCGATACGTAGACAGGAAAATTTGAAGAGCTTGCTGCCTGGAGTGCTGACCTTTCATCTTCTCCATGTGAGACTTGAATGTTCGAACGAAACGTTCTGCTTCACCATTGGACTGAGGGTGAAAAGGTGCAGTGGTAATATGCTGAATGCCATTCACACGACAAAACTGTTGAAATTCCGCACTAACAAACTGAGGTCCATTGTCACTGACGATAGTTTCAGGCAAGCCTTCGATGCAAAACACTGATGTTAAGGCACTGATTGTACTAGACGCCGTCGTTGAGTTCATGGCAATCACAAAAGGAAACTTGCTGAAAGCGTCTACAACAATTAACCAGCGCGTATTCCAGAAAGGTCCGGCAAAGTCAATATGTAAACGTTGCCATGGTCCCTTGGGGCGTGGCCAGTCTGAGAAACGCTGTGGAGGAGCCGCCTGATGCTCCGCACAAACTGTACACTGTGATGTCATGCTCTCTATCTGAGCGTCCATACCAACCCAGGTACAATGACGTCTGGCCAGTTGCTTTGTCCTAACAATGCCCCAATGTCCTTGATGCAGGAGGCGTAACACTTCTCGTTGCAGGGAACGAGGAACAATCACTCTTGCTTGGTCGTTGTCGGTATGCAACAACAGTACACCCTGACTTAAAGATAATGCATGACGTTGTGCAAAATAACGTCGAACCAGAGGCCGATCAATGTCTTTGGCTCTGGCAGGCCACCCTGAGCGAACAAAACGTGCTACCACACTTAGGTTTGCATCCGCAGCTGTTTCCTGTGCAACCCGACGAGAGTTCAAAGGAAAGTCTGCGACAGCGGAAGCATCTCTGGAGTCTATCTGACAACATGCCATTTCTGAAGAATCAAATGATACATCCTGGCCAACCGGAAGTCGGGAAAGTGTGTCCGCGTTGGCATGTTTAGTGGTAGGGCGGTACAAAATCTCATACTGATAATTTGACAATATCAAGGACCATCTCTGAAGCTTTTGTGCCGTACGGGGCGGAATCGGCTTTGTGGGTGAGAACAATGACGTGAGAGGCTTGTGGTCTGTCAACAAATAGAATTTTCTGCCATAGAGATAATGATGAAACTTTGTGACGCCGTAAATGATTGCTAAGGCCTCCTTTTCTATCTGACTGTAATTCTGTTGCGTCGGCATCAGTAGCTTGGATGCAAAGGCAATAGGACGATCGTGAGGTCCAATGCGATGTGAGATCACCGCGCCCAGACCGTACGACGAGACGTCAACTGCTAACACTACAGGCTTCTTGGGGTCAAAGGGAATCAAACATGCATCACTGAGTAGTGCAGACTTTAGTTTGTCAAAGGCAACCTGACAATCTTTAGACCATACAAAAGGAACATTCTTCCTACGTAAGTGATGCAGTGGAGCTGCAATCTGAGAGGCATTGGGAATAAACCTGAAATAGTAGTTAAGCTTTCCCATTACTGCTTGCAATTCGTGCACATTCTTAGGAGGAGGCAAGTCTTTGATTGCTCTCAGATGTGACTGTAAGGGATGTATTCCTTGGGCATTAATCACATGGCCTAGGTACTCTATTTCAGTTTGAAAAAACGAACACTTTGCTTTATTACAACGTAGACCTGCTGCAGTCAACACTTTGAAAAGGCACTCCAGGTTTGCTAAATGTTCTTCAACTGTACGTCCGGACACCACAATATCATCTAAATAGTTCGAACAACATGGTACAGAAACTGTCAGCTGTTCCAAAAAACGCTGAAAAATAGCAGGGGCGGAAGAACTGCCAAAGGGTAGGCGTTGAAATTGAAAAAGGCCCATGTGAGTATTAATGACGAAAAATTTTTTTGATTCGTCATCAAGCGGAATCTGTAAGTATGCCTCTGCTAAATCAATCTTAGAAAAGAAGCGAGACTGTCCTAATTTGTCCATCAGTTCCTCAGGTCTGGGCAGGGGATAAGTGTCGACAATTGTTTGACTGTTGACAGTTGATTTGAAGTCCGCACAGAGACGAAGTTTTCCTGACGGCTTGGGTATAATTACTATAGGCGAGGCCCACTGACTCGCAGAAACAGGAGAAATCACCCCACTATCTTGCCAACGTTTACGTTCTTCGGCAACTGTATCCCGCATTGCGCTAGGCACTGGTCTAGCTTTACGAAATTTTGGAACTGCAGATTCTTTTAAAGTTACATGTGCCACGAAGTCTTTTGCACAACCTAGTTCCGGCGAAAACAAGTCACTATATTTCTCACACAATGCATTGATTTTATCCTGAGGCACTATTGACGAAATTTGAAGTACATCTCTTTGAATTGATAAACCAAACAAGTCAAAAGCATCTAGTCCAAAAATGTTCTGTGTCGATTTGGCCTGAAGAACTACAAAAGCAACTGTTTTTGTTACACCTTGAAAAGAGGCGGGCAGGCTACATGTTCCTAGCACGGGAATATTTTCACCTGTATAAGCTGTTAACACTTGCTGTGACGGCGACAATTTTGGCGAACCCAGAAGTTCATAAGTATCTTTATTTATTAATGTGACAGCGGAACCAGTATCAAGCTGAAATTGCACAGTCTTATTTTCTATAGAGAGAGTAACAAACAGCTTGTGCTTCTGGCGCACGACCGGTGCGCGAATGTGGGCAACGTCTAATACATATTGTTTTCTGCGCTTGCGCGGGTTGCGTGCGGTAGGAAGCGGCGCATACTCGGCACACAGCAGATTAACCACACTGTCACTAGATGACACTACCGCCGGATCGGCGTCCGCGCAATGCGAGGCTACTGCACTAAAATTACTTTGAGTAGCTACACCAATTCTACTGTCACCATCTACACAGTACTGGGAACTAGTACAATGAGCAGTTGCAGAAGGCACTATTTTCACTACCGGAATGCACTGTTCATAGTCATTTTGCTTGTCCCGAACCCTTTTCCGTTGCACCGTTTTACGCGCTCGTCGGTGCTTGCTACGTGGTGCACTATATAGTTTTGCCATAGGCGCAGAACTACTTTCTTGCAATTGAGATCCAAGGAAAGCACTGTTCAATTCCGCAGCCCGTATAACATGTACAGAATGAACTGTTCTCGCACTCTGCGAAGCACTGTTTCTAACGTTACTGTTCTTTGAGTTTCTAATTTGCATACACACAGACTGTACATGTCCTGATTTGCCACATTGATAACAGGTTGCGTTGCGACTAGGGCAATGAGCACGCTTGTGGCGAGACACACACTGGGGGCAAGATTTACGTACATTTTTCTGAAATGAGCGTTGGCGCCCGTTATTCAAATTACTGTTTCTAACACTACGGGGCGACCTTTGCGTCGCACTTTTACACTGGCCACTGTTCACTGTCTGTTCAGCACGGCCGGTAGAAAAATAAGAATCACTAGTGCTACACTGAGAACTACGGCTAGGAAAGCGTCCGTTGCGGCGCACTGAATTAACACTGTGGCTTTGCATTTCTACATCTGCTAAGTCAAAAGTATCATGCACTTCTATAAGCTGCAGTACACTGTCTAATGAGGGGTCAGACTGTTTCAGAATTGCTGCTCTAATTCTGGGGTCCTGAATGTTCTGCGTAATCGCATCCCTCAACATAACGTCACTATACGAAAGTCCACAAGAGCAAGTAAATTTACATTGGCGGGTTAAGCCCTTCAATTCCGTGATCCATTCTTGGTGTGACTGCTGCGGTAATTTTTTAAGTCTGAAAAATCGGTATCGTGCAGCGGCTACAAGAACTTTTCTCTCATAATGAGCATTCAGTGCATCTACAATTTGTTCAAAGTCTACATCACGAGGAGATGCGAGAGGGAAAAGTTTTTGCAATAGTACGAAAGTCTGGGGGCCCACAATCGATAAGAAAAGGTTCTTCACTCTCTGACCTGTAATTTGATGAGCCGCGACGAGTTCTTGAAACTGTGCGAAATAGTCGCTCCATTCTTCCTCACGTTCGTTGTACTGGCTGAACGTCGGAAGCGGTGCGGCGGCAGGTGTGGGCTGCTGATGCGACGGCTGTTGTTGTTGGTGAGCAGCCTGTGTCGTCAACTGCGTCACGGCCTGGAGAAGCTGGGTAATTTGCGCCGTCTGTAACTGAATAATTTCCATTAAGTTTGGGTTCGGGGTAGTGGCCATGCTGACCGATTAGGCGCCGCGCATACAAGTAAATTATAACAAAACACAAATGCAATATGAAAGAGGACGCTCTGCAACAAAAAAGTCCACAAAACACGTAACAAAATATCTTCCCCCAAAATTCTTATAATAAGGGTGGGTGGGCGGGAGCAATTTTTTGCGTGCTCCGACTGCTGCTGTCTGGCTGCTGTAAGCGGGCTGGTCCTAGGTTCGTCTATCACTCCTCGTCGCCACTTTTGTGTCCCGACTTCGTCGTCGCTTTTGTGTCCCAGCCTCGTCGTAGGTGTCGGTGGCCGAGTGGAATGAGACCGACACGCTGGTGCAGGTACGGAGGGGAGCAGCCAGAATCTATAAACACTAGAGTAAATTAGAAAGATATATATTGCACAGAATGTAACAATACTTAACTTTTACATAGTACTGCAGAATGTTGATACATAGTTGTTAGAGGCCTGCCTAGTGCCTGTACAATAGCAAAGTCTTCACTGGTGCCTATCTGATTACGAAGGTCCTAACTCGTTGCTATCTCAGTCCGAAGTCGCCGATGTCCTTCAGTGGTGGCCACGAGCGGCGTTGTCGCAGAGGGCGCTCGTGGCTGTCGTCGTGAGAACGCCGCGCCGTGCGTGCATGACGGCGCGCGGCGAAAGTAAGTGGCGCGCACTTTGTACTTGTGCGACACCACACTCCAGACGTCTGTTCTTCTTCGGGGCGTCATAGTTACCGGGGGAGTTGGCTGTGGTCGAGTCGGCCGGTTCATGGGCTGCCGTTTGGCGGCTGCAGCGTAAGTCATAGCAGGGCGACGCCATTCTTCACGTCAGGTGCGATTGACGGGGCAGACAGGAGCTAATGTTTGAAATACCTCGTCCTCAGCGGCGTCGGGTCCCTCGTGACTTACAGGGCTCATATCCATGGCCATAATCTGATGCTCGCTCGGTCTAATAGTCCCGGCTGCCATGCACTGTTGTAATTCTTCTCTCACGATTTGTTGTATGAGAAAGCGAAGTCATGTTGGTCTTCCACAACGGCCATAGGGACTACATTTGGGAGTCTGTCATACTTCTTGCGTCCAACCCTCCTTTGTTGCATCTCTTCAATACGCTGGCACCACTTGATGAACTCTTCTGTCGTAGCGACGTCTTTTATCAGAAGAGCTTGGTACATATTTTCTGCAATTCTCTTCATCAGGTGCGTGATTTTGTCCGCCTCAGTCATGTTCGGATCGACTATGTTACACAGGGCCAAAACATTCTGTATGTATGATTGTGTCGGCTCACAATGTCGTTGGGACCGGTTCTTCAGTTGTTCTTCCGCGGAGCGGATTTGTCGCTGGCGGTCTCCAAACGTCTTCTTAAGTTCCTCCTGGAACGTCTCCCAGTCACTCGACTTGTCTGCGTTGTTTTCGAACCATTGCTGGGCTGTTCCATCCAGGTAGAAATAAACGTTGGCCAAGCACATCGTATGATCCCACCTGTTGTACTTGGCGACTCTGTCGAACCCTTTTAGCCATTTGTTGGGGTCCTGTCCAGCATCTCCAGAGAACTTTTAGCCATTTGTTGGGTCCTGTCCAGCATCTCCAGAGAACTTTTAGCCATTTGTTGGGGTCCTGTCCAGCAACTCCAGAGAACTTTTAGCCATTTGTTGGGTCCTGTTCAGCATCTCCAGAGAACACCGACAGGTGTGTGATGTGCAGCTAGCTTCTTGCTGGTTTCGTCTCCATCGTTCTTCTGATAATACGGACTTTTGGAAGGATGTACTCGGTGTATCCCTTGTATTTCGGTTCCAGTTGCCTAATCGGAGCCACGGTGAAGCAGCTGTTGTACAGTGTACCCGGCGCCTCCACCAAACAATGTCGCGTTGAAATGGAAACAGGCTTGACTTCGAAGGCAACTAAACACAGCACTGATACTGAAAGCACGTTTATTTATTACGAACTCAACATACACGCAGCACTGACTGCCTCTCAGGCAGAGTGCTCTGCTATTTATACACAGACAGAATTTACCAGAAATTAGAAGAACAGTTAACATAACAAACAAGTAGAATTTACAAGTGAACATAAGAAAGATGTAGAACCTTCTGGAATTGTCAATCACAAAGAAATAATTTTTTTTGCCGGTGGGCGGGATTGAACCGGCGACCTTTTGCACCACAGTCCGTGACGCTATCCCCTGCGCCACGCCGGCAGTCCGTGTTCGACCTCTTTCGCGGCAATATTCTCCAAAGCGAGTACACCGAAAGGTCTTCATGGTTTGTGACTCAGACGTACCAACAATGGCGGAATTTGTTTCTTCTGTGTTGGAAAACAGTTTTGTTGCTCTTGAATCATTTTTTCTTCAGCTGGCAGTGGTGGTGGATATTTTGGCATATTAAATAATGTAGGTATTACATTACATTCAAATTCCCTTAATTCCACATTAACTATTTGAATGTAATTATTGTGACGAAAATTTAACATTCTAAAGACGTAACGAAGAATATCGGGTCAAAAAAGGGGGGGGGGGTGGCAAATACTTGGTTATTTTCAGAGTTATTTCATTTCACAAATTATTCCCAGTACATATGCACCCTGTTTTAAAACTGTTACAAATCATTTAAAACTAGGCTACTCTTTCTTATCCGGTATCGCATTCAGAAATAAAGCTTGTTGGCCTCTTGGAGTGCTGCTGTCACAGTGTGTATCAAAACTGAGCGAGAGTGTCGTGGGTGTATGTGTTTAGACTGAGGTTACACTGCAGTTGTGTCTCACAGTGATAGCGCCTGTGTTTGAGCAAATTATTTATCTCTAATGTTTGAGAATATTATGATTCAGTTGCAAATCTACTTTTATAGAGATTAGATCAATAACTAAAGGGTGTTTAATGAATGTCTGTGCCTGGATTTGTTTGTCTCAAATGTTTTAGGATATTGGATGATACTACGATTCAGTTCAAAGGCTACTTTTAAAACGACAAGATCAAGTGAATAATTGATGGAACATTAAATATCTGTGTTTTTATTTTAAAGGAAGGTATTCTTAAATTTATATACTAGTATTCTTTACACCAAGTAGTAAGATAAAAGAACTTGGAAATTTATTCTTTCACTATATTTTCCATTATTAAATTAGCTGAAACTGCTCCTATCAGAGACTCTAATATTACATTTGAAAACCAGCTGCTTGACACATCATTCCACCTTCCTTTGCAGAAATTTTGGCATGAAAATACATTCTTGCTCTTCTGACACGCAGTATGCCACTTCATTCACCCTCTCTCTCATTGTCAAGATCTTTGCATACACAGCGTCTCTCTTTCACTACCTCTACATACGACTGTCTCCTTTCTCTCTTATATTCACTTTCTCTTATCCGTCCCTGCCACTGTCACAGTTTTCACACCTTTTTCTGGATCTTCACTTTCCACCTCTGTCATTTTCCAAACCTATCTTCTACCTCCACCTGTGGCGGTCACCACCCCACCTATTCCTACGAGTGGCAAGCTCGTCCCATCTCCATCAACCCAAAGCTGACAGTCTCTGTCTGCCCCATCAAACCCTCATCCACCCCTAAAACTCCAATTGCTCTCGTCCTACCATGGAGAACATCATCTGCTTTTTTACAAGGATCCTACAGAACATCCAAACCTTCCAATGTCCTCATACGCCCCCGGCAGATCGTCCTTGCTGCACACTCTATTTTCCAACTAGGGACCACCTTCTCCTGCAACCATACGCCCTTCACTTTCACCTGAAACGTTACCCTTGTATAAACCACACCTGAATCCTTTTCCTGTCGCCCCTTCCCTCATTCCCCCTCACATCAGTCCCACATGGCATGCCCACCCCACACCCTTCTCTACCACAACATCTGCTCCCTTACCACCAACAAGCCCCTATTCATGCACACCCTCTCCCATCATCAGGTGAACGCCTTTTTCCACAACGAAACCTTCCTTCAAGCCCATCATTCCACCAGCACTGCTCCCTACCTCCTACACCGAATTGATGGCCCTCCACTCGTTGCTCGAAGTTGAGTATCGGTTGGCCGCCTCTGGCACCCTGGTCTGGCCACATACCCTCCTGGACGATCCCACAGAACACCTCCGCGCGCTCTCCAGCGAGGTGCTTTAAACCGCTCAGCTACTCCACCGCGGCTGACTTCCTATCCCTTCTTCATTAAAGATAGCCGGCCACAGTGGCCGAAGGGACTGAGGCGTGTCAGTCACGGTCTGCACGGCCACTACGGTCGGGGGTTCGAATCCCCCCTCGGGCATGGATATTTGTGCCGTCCTTAGTATTAGGTAGATCATAAGTAGTTTGTAAGTTTAGGGACTGATGACGCTGTTGTTAAGTCCATAAGCTCTACAAACATCATCATCATCATTAAAGATAATCCCTGTTTTGACATCTCCCTCTTCCCTGACATACAAATGTGCACCAACACTGCTGTCGCTCCGCACACCCCCGACTTCCAGTACTTGGACCATATCCCCCTCCCCCCCCCCACTGAACTAAATATGCCCATCACAACCCTTGACATCGAATCAATGTTAGGAATATTTGCTCCAAAGGCAAGAGGTACTCTTGTAAGTACCAGGAGAGCTTGTGGCAAAAATGTATGCACTGGATATACACCACTGTGATTAGACCCAGGATCACCTATGGGACGGTCGTGTGGTGGAAGAAGGTAGAACAGCAGGTTGCTGCTAAGGAGCTTGGTAAGGTGCAGAGATTACCCTGCTTAGCCATAACAGGCGGAATTAGCAGCATACCAACTGTTGGGATGGAAACCATGCTGGATATGCCCCCATTACACCTTTGGGTCAAGATGGAGACAGAGGATGGTGCATACAGACTCAAAACTGCCAACAACTGGAACTCTTTGGGATATCCAGAATCACACATTAAAATAGTAAGTGAGGTAAATATAGGAAAGGTTGGGGAAATGCCAGCCGACTGTATTATAACCCCATACTGCTTCAACAAGCCTTTCAATATAACAATTGGAAGTAGGGAGCAGTGGGAGAAAATAGTTCGACACTGTACAGGGGATATTGTCTGGTTCATTGACCGGTCAAAATCAGACCAAGGCGTTGGGGCCGGGGTATACTGGGTGCAGCCAAGACCGGAGGGCGTCATCTCTCTAGGGAAACTGGCCTCAGTATTCCATGCTGAAATCATTGCCACCAGGGCGTGTGTGGAGGAGAATTTGCGTAGGTGCTACAAAAGATCTTAGCATCTATATCTATTCAGACAGCCAGACAGCCCTGAGATCACTGGCAGCTCCTGCAACAAGGTCTAAAATTGTTGCAGAATGTCACAGGGTTCTGTGGAGCTAGGGGAAAGCAATAGAGTAAACCTATTGTGGATCCCTGGCCACTCACGGATCAGTGCCAATGAACATGCCGACAGATTAGCCAGGATGGGGGCAGAGACACCATTTATTGGACCGGAACCTGTCCTGACAATCACCAAGGCAATGATCAAATTGGAGCTACGTAACTGGCTCAGAAGACAGCACGTAGAATATTGGATCAAAGTCTATCAACAAAAACATGGCAAGGTAATGATGCCAAAACCATGTTTTAAAAGAAGCTCTACAATCCTGGGCCTGAACAGGAGAGATATTAGACTCATGGTTGGATTGCTGACAGGACATGGTAATTTCAAAAAAACACCTACATACAATGTGAATAACAGAAGAGGACTCTAAATGTAGGATCTGTGATGACGGTGATGAAACTGCATCACATCTAATCTTTGAATGCATTGCATTGGCGAGTAAAAGGCACAGAATATTTGGGACACCCAGACCCAAAGAAATTGTGTCTAATAAAGAACTGGTAAAGGGACTCCTTGCACTGTTCAAGGGCATTGGTTGGATTTACTAGATTTACAGGGAGCGATAACGCACAATAAACTTAGTTTTGGTGCAGGCAGTGGCGGGTTGGACCAAGACTGTTTTGACTTCCTTGAAAAAATCAAATCAATTCCCCCCCCCCCTCCCCCACTGAACTAAATATGCCGATCACCACCTGTGACATGGAATCAATGTTATACACCAAACACTGCTCCTGGTAACAACTGCCAACATACAGGCACTGTGCCTGTCCTACACCTGTCCACACTGTCCTCGTCTCCCTCTACACCATCACCCTGTACACCGGGTTCTTCACCGAGTTGTGGAAGACTTCCCAAATCCTCATCTTCTCAAAACCCGAAAAAGCACCCACCGATGCCTCGTCCTACTGTTCCATCAGCCTTACAATGGTGTTGGGCAAGGTTCTGGAAACTATAATCTGTCTCGTGGGTCCAACAACTTCTCCATCAACACTGGCTCCTTCCTTTCTCCCAATGTGGCTTCTGACCATCCTTATCTGTTGATGACCAACTCCTGATGGAGGAGCTAGTGTTGATGGAAATGTTGGACCCACGAGACAGGAGCTCCTGTTCATCCAGAAGAAGTCCCGTTCTGCCGCTATTTTTATCTCCCTTGACATCGAGAGGGTCTACAAAAGGGTATGGAATTCTGGTCTCCTTTTGAAGCTCCAAACGTACGCCCTCCTATTAATTATATCCGATTCATTGCTTCTTTTCTCAACTGTCGCTCATCCTATGTCATTGTCAACAATTCCAACTCCTGTTTGTTTTACCCCTTCACAAGTGTGTCTCAGGGCTCCATCCTGTCTCCTCTCCTTCATTATGCCGATGACACCACGTTTCTTGCCTCGCCCGCCCCCTCACTCAATCCCAACACCTGCTCTAGTCTCGACTCTCCAAGTTCTCCACCATGTGCAGCCAGTAGCTCCTTACTGTCAACGCTACCAAATACCAGGCAATCATCATAGATCACACCACCTGTTCCTTCCACCACTAAGACCTGTACATACCTCTCCATGACCATCCTATCCCACAAACCAAAATCCTTAAGTATTTTGGCCTCGCCCTTACCACTCCCTTTCGTAGAAATATCATCCTCAAACTCTCCATCAAAGAGACGCTTACTGCCTCAACTTGTTAAAGCTCCTCTCTGGCCAGACATGAGGATTCAACCCCTCCTTCTACACCTACCGATCCTTAATCCGTCCAGTCCTTTTTAGTTTCCACCCGAATTGGTTTGCCGCCCCCTCCTCCCACCACTTCCATTCTACCAGACCCTCCAGATCCTTCAGCGCCACGCCCTCCACCTCGCTTACCATGTCTACCTACCTTTCCCCATGTGAATTCTGTGTGATCTCATTCCTATCCCACACCTACTCAAATTCCTGAAACACATCTGCACCATCTACATCTACCAAAAGATGGAGCCCTGACACCCTCCGGCTTTCCATCTCCTATTGAATCCCAGGCCTCTGCCACGGCATTAGCAAGTCATTCCTCCCTCCCTCAACCTCCCCACTCTCCACATCCTTTCAGAGGGTAATGTCCGTCAACTTCCTCTGCGGGATTACGTCCTAGGTCCCGACATATATCCTTCCTATCGACCTTAATCCTTCCTCGAATATGAGCGCCCCCTCTCCCTCCCCACCCCTCCCACTCCACCCATTTCCCACACCACTGCACCTCCCCTCGCTCCCCCATTCCCTGCCAGGTTTCAGTGCTTAAGTTGTAAGTGTGCGCCGTTCAGTCTTGTGCACAGTGTCATGTTCTTCATGTGGTTTTTAAGATTTTAGCAACTGCCGAACAGGCAAAACAAGGCTTTGCCGTGTGTTTTACCAGTGTCTCCGTCATCGTCGTCGTTTTCTGTGTATCGTCGGTGTATTTTAGGCCTACTCACCCTAGCAGTTTTAATTCTGAATACGTCTGTTTTAAAATCATCTCTTCCGTGTATTTTATCCACCAGTGTAATTGACATAGTATTTAAATTCTACGTTTATTTTCTGACTTCTATGTTTTTATTCCTTACTGCCAATTCATGTAACATTCTGGATGAAGAGCGGCGTACTCAGCTTCTGCAAAGCTGCCCATGAGACCATTGAAATAACAATAAAGGAAAAAAGATGTAAAGGTCAGGAATTAACAATAGAATTTTGTTATTTTTTACTCAAACATGGGTTTCTTATTTATGTACCTCTGTGGATTATCAATGAAGTGTGATTAAGAAAAACGCACCGAGAGATCAGAAACTTCTGTTTCACGATGTCCTATCTTAAATGCGCGAGTATCGTATTGTTGTCCTCCTTTATCCGCAGACTGGTGTGATGCAGCTGTCCACGCTATCCTGTCCTATGCAAGCCTCTTCATCTGATAAATACGAATGGCAAACAACATCCTTTTGAATCTGCTTACTGTATTCGTCCTTCAGGCTCCCTCTATGATTTTTACCCCACACACTTCCTTCTAAAGCTAAGTTGACGATTTCTTGATGTTCCAGAATATGTCCCACCAATGTAACACATTTGTTAGTCAGTATATGCCTGAAACCCCTCTTCAAATCTGTTGAGCACTTCATCAATAGTTATGTGATCTAGCCATCTAATCTTCATCATTCTCCTGTAGCACGACATTTATAAAGCTTCTGTCATCTTTTTGACTGAAATACTTATCACCACGTTTTACTACCATTCAATGCTACACTCCAGACAAATGCTTTCAGAAATGACTTCCTTACATTCATACTAATATCGTATGTCAACAAATTACGCTTGTTCAGAAACGCTTTTTTCCAATACTCATTCAGCGCTTTATATTTCTTTACTTCGGCCATCAGACGTT
Organism: Locusta migratoria; assembly: GCA_026315105.1. NCBI lineage: Eukaryota > Metazoa > Arthropoda > Insecta > Orthoptera > Acrididae > Locusta > Locusta migratoria. The sequence continues at coordinate 442,821,788 of CM048748.1, read as the reverse complement.
ATCTTGCTACCCAAATAAAAATACCCATTCACCACTTTTATCGTCTTATTAATTCCTTCAGCATAGCCTGATTTTCTGACATTCCATTCGATTACCCTCTCTTTACTCTTGTTAATGTTTATCTTTGAATACACTGTCTATTCAATTTAACTGTATTTCCAGGTTCTTTGCTGTTTCTGACAGAAGTACTATGCCATCAGCAAACCGCAAGTTTTTTATTACCTAGCTGAAGACTTTAATTCCCTTTCCAAGACCGAGCGAGGTGGCGCAGTTCAAATGCTCTAATGTTTGTAAATCTATCGGACTTAACTACGTGGTCATTACTCCGTAGTTTACAAACTACTTAAACTAAGGTAAACTGGCCTAAAGGACAACACAAATACCCATGCCCGAGGGGGGACTCGAACCCCCGACGGCGAACAGCCTATCCGCGAACAGCACGGCGCTCCAGTACGCACGGCTAATCCGCCGAGGCGGTGGCGCAGTGGTAACACACAGGACTCGCATGCGGAAGGATGGTGGCTCAAATCCACCTCCGACCATCCTGATTTAGGTTTTCTGTGATTTCCCTAAATTACTCCAGGCAAATGCCGGGGTTGTCCCTTTGAAATGGGATGGCCGATATCCTTCCGCATCCTTACTTAAACATTCCGAGCGTAAGCTCTGTCTTTAATGACCATGATGTCGACGGGACGTTAAACTCCAAGCTTGCTTCCTTCCTTACGTCTCCAAATTTCCCATTGCATTCCTTCACAGCTTGTTCAATGTAAATTGAAACAACACTGGGAAAAAGCTCTAACGCGAAAAATTAAGCTTACTGTGGTGTGATAAATTTTGCATAAACTTCCAACTGATTTTTATTATGCACTAGCTATCTAACAGAGTACCCGGGACTCCAGCGTGGAAGAACCTAACAGTAAGTTGTGTAGAAGTCAGCAAGATGGTCTTTGTTGAATTAAGATATGTTTCTATAACATTATTTAAACAAACTCCGAACACATCAGTAAGAAGAACGAATGTCTATATATTACTACTAAGGTCAAACTGGGTACAAATTTGGCGTTTCTAGCTACGCAAAGTAAACAGGATTTTTGTGTATTTAATTTATTTAAACAAAGAATATGTACTGACTGAACTAAAATTTCACAAGAATTTAGGTTTGCTAGGATAGAAGCAGTTAACCGGAGGAACAGAAATTGCAACGAAAATCATAAAATTTTTATTCCGAATTTTTAAATCAATTTTAAAATAAAGAAATCTGCACCCAGCAAAATGGCTAACTTGACTTTAAATTGACAAAGCTACACATACCATCGAGGCTCTAGCACTAAACGCACGATTTATTTGTTGCCTAAGCATGAGCATTGCACTCAGTACCATTCGTTGAGATGGCTGCAAACTGGTGCACCGCCACTGAAAATCAACCTAACTTGTCTGACTGGATCCACTTCTGTCGATCGAAATACCTTCTATGTCTCAATGAGGTTGAGAACACCTAACACATCCTGGTATCGCTACTGGCGTGGTACGCTGACTGCATGAATTAACCCACCGCGATGCCACTACAGTTCGCCCACAGGTATTAACTATCTCACTCTGTCCTCATTCGCATCAGACAAGGAGTGCTTGACCAACACAGCGAATATTGCACAATCTGATTACTCCGAAACAAGAAGTAATTTCAGTCCTGCTTTCCACAGAGGTGCACTTTTCAGTAAAGTACTGAAAATGAGTCTTCTCCTCACTTACTTTGTCCACACTTGAGTGTTTGCTGTTCGTCGAAATGACATGTTGTCCACGATGCAAAGTGCTGGAGTGTCACTGGCACACGCCGTCTCCACTGGATATACTCCTCACTATTCTCCCTCTCTCTTCACCACATCAACGTCTCCACGTCAGCATCCCTTAGCCTATCCGAGCTGCGCTATTGATTGGCTTTAGGCCTCAAACTGGCTAATTACGGATACATTTCTATCGATTTTGGCTCATCCCCACTTCCAAGGTCACCTGCCTCAACACACAGACTCGTGCCTGTGAATAATGTAGTATTGCACCATACTTTGTAACCACATGAAATACCATTGCCAAGTTCTGTCTGCCACGGTATTTAAATGATAAATTCCCTCACTGTGTATGCCTGAACTGTTACTTGCAGCATTCTGTAGAAATGCTAATTATCACACTCGCGGTCGGCCGCGGTGGCCGAGGAGACTAAGGCGCTCCAGTCACGGTCTGCACGGCCACTACGGTCGGGGGTTCGAATCCCCCCTCGGGCATGGATATTTGTGCCGTCCTAGTTCGTAAGTAGTTCATAAGTAGTTTGTAAGCTTAGGGACTGATGACCCCGTAGTTAAGTCCCATAGACTTTACAAACATTTGAACATTTGAACATTTTTATCACACTCGCGATCTAATGCCGTACTTCGAATAATACCTTCTTTAAATGCAATAAATAAATTAATTAACCCATCAAATGTTACTGGTAAGCAACAAGTACTGCTTCAAAGGTCCGAATATGTAGGAAAATATGTCTGAGTGACTTGACTCCTTACATATACCTCCCATTGGGACAAACGTTTTTCTGGAATTTGTCAGTGCCGAGGAGACATTGATAAATTCAGGCAAAAAATAACGATATCAAAAGAATGTTCAGCCATTTTTCACATAAATTATTTTCTCTTTTCTCTTTCTATTTCCATCTAATTATAAGACAGACAATTTTGTTTGGTTGGATATGAAAAAAATTACTTTTACAAATTTTCAATATGTCTCTTCCGTTGCCATTACATGTTCCTGTTTTGTTACAAGTAAAATCATTTATAATATTATAATCATTCTATAAATTTGCTCGTGTACAGAGTGTAGTGTATGTCATTATTTATGATTTTATTATTTAGATCAGCTCTGCATAAAATGTTTGCAAAAATAATCAATGAGTATATTTGTTTTTACTTTTAGCTTCAATTCTTATTTATTTGTGTTTCAGTATAATTGAAGAAGTGTCACTTCTTACATTATCCTCAGTATAAATTGAAAAAAAGTGATATTCATGTTTTTGAAATATATCAATTCTTATTAAACAGTTTTTTCAAACATACAGAACAATAATAGTTAGACATACATTACCAAAAATTTACTAAACGTTCAACTTAACCCACATATAAATATTAAACAAACATAAGTAATAAAATTTTTATAATATTACAGAAATACATGTTTAAAGAAAATAGTTCTACAACCTATATGAATCAAAAATATTCTCACTGACTCTAATAATTGTGTCAAACAATTTGCACTTTTTAACATTCCTCATTCACTCTACAAACTGTGCTAAACAGTTGGCACTTTTTAATGTTTCTCATTTGTATTTCCTTTTTTTCTTTTTGCGATGATGACCCATGGGTTGACAGTCCACTGTGATTGTAGAATCTCATCTCCTCACCTTACCGGTTTAACGAATCAAGTGATGAGCACCATACCATAGAATGCCAGGACTTTAAGTTGTTGATGAGGCTCAAGCTGAGTATCTTGCCTTCTATTGACAACAATTGACGACTGTCAAATATTAAACCATTGCTCCAATCTTGTCACACCATGGATTAATATGACACCTCTGTAGATATTGGTGGAAGAATAATATGAATATACTCATGTTGCGGATTGTCGGTGTTTAGGGTTATGAGTCCAAGATTCATTTAGACTATTGATTGAAGTTGCATTTTTATATTATTGTGCAACAGATGGTATTACAAGATGGTTATTATTGATGACCATACTGCGATGATTTTTCAAAGATGTGGAAAATATTTTAGGATGGCAAAGAAAAGAATCTTGAACCTCTGCCCATTTTCTATCCTCTTGTGATCTTGTTTACTTTTGTCTTATTTCTTCTCTTCTGTTTTGAATTCTAATTCTATTCTTGGGCTAGGGATTGTGGGTTTAATATGAAATAGGAGTGGATTGGATCTGACTATCTTTCCATAGATTTGTTGATACCCTTCAATCTCGAAATTCTAAAGATTTGCTGTAATTCATTCAACATGTATATCCAATCCATTCAACTTCGATCTGTCATATAGTAAGGTCAGTGCTGTACATAAATCTCCAATTGTTTTGTTTTGTGAAGCGCAAACTGGATGAAACTTGCATTTCCAGTGACACAGTGGTCTTCACTACATCAATCTTCACCCTCAGTGCTTATTCAACATGACCGTACCATCTCTGTCGCTATCTAGAAGTCTTCATCATTGACAGTGGTGCAGATGGTCTGTGATGTCTCTCTCTTGTTTTGGTTGGTTGTAGGTAGAACAGTGTTTTCTTTTTTTTCATTTTTTTCAAGTCTACCCTTTTTACATTAAACTATATCTTTATTACTATCAAAAATTTTATGTAAATGAAAAACACCAGTTACAATGATTCCCACACATCAAGTTACTTTTACAAAAATTATTTTATTACATATTAAATAAAATGAACTTTGATGCTTCAATAGACAATATATAAAATATTATTAGAAATTTTCAGTATAATATATTTTATATTCTAACATGCCTCTTCATTCTTTTTGTATTTTTTGTGTAGTGTACTATTTGTACACGTAATTCACAAAAATACTCTTCTCTTTCCCAAAAACTAACTTTATTCTCCTTTATATTCTTTCTTTTATTTATCTTGATCTTCTTTGTGTATGGAAAAATACAAATATAAAATTTATAGAATTTTTAAAATTATAAGAAATATATATAAAATTTAAATTTACCTCTTCTGCATACTTTTACTCTTCTTTACTGCTTCTGCTATAAAGTTATGTGTTAGATCTATATATTTATTTTTATTCTTCAAAAGATTTTAAGTGGCTGGTATGGGCATTTCTAAAACTTTTCCTGTTTTAGGACTGTCAGCTCTTGTGCATTATTGTGTAATTATTACTAGTCCTTTAACACAGATAAAATTTTGTATATTTGTTTTTAATATTTTGAGACAAATGGTGTGTTTTTACGAAAATTTTCTGTCCTAATGGGAAGTGTCCCTGAGTTGCTGATTTATCCAGATTAATTTAATGTTTCATTGCTGCGCCACATAAATTTCTGCTGTTTTCTTGGAATTAATGGAGATCAAATTACTTCTTTTATTTTTCCTGGAGGGTCAATATTTTTGAATACTCTAATAGGTGGATATGTTGTGGTGCTGTGTGGTGTTTTATTTGTGGTATCTTGGAAGACTCAAAAATACACATCCCACGAACAATGATGCTTTCCACAAAACAGTCCCATAAAATTCCTAAATATTTCATTGTACGTTCAAGTGGATTACAACTGGGTTTCTATCTTGAAATGAAGAAAGATTTGATTTTTAATTTTTTAAAGTATTTTTCAAGTATATTGTCTTGAACTGTGTTCCATTACCTGAGATATTCTTTACTTTTCCTACTTGTTGTACAAAATCCTTTTGAAAAGCTTTGCTAATTGAAAAGCCTGTTGCTTTATTTAATGGTGTAAAAGTAGTGTATTTAGATGTTAATTCTTCAAACACAAACTCTCCGTTCGAGGTAATGGACCATACTAATCTGTTGCAGCTATATGTTTTAATGTATCAGGAATAATAGGAAACATTGACAGTCTAGTTTGATAAGTTACATGCTTAGCCTTGATACATTTCTTGGAAATTTTTAGGGCATCTCTAATTCCATATTTTTCATTTTCAAAAAACACTTTTTGTGATCAAAATGTCCACTGCTAAAATGTGTATACCATATGTATTTATTAATTAAATCTTCTGGAATACAAACGCGCCATGGTGATGAATATGTATTACGATTATAAAACAGAATATTATCGCTTATTAAACATTTTTGTCTAATTTCTGTGTTGGTCTTTTCCCTAATTTATGTTTAATTGCCAAAAGATTTGGATCTTTATCTTGTTCAACGTGCAAATTCTTTAAGGCATTAGTTATAAAATTTTCAAAAATAACCGTCTTTAAATAGTGTAATACTCGTTCTTCTTCTTTCAAATTGATCTTTTGATCATAAGCCAAACTTTGAGAAGACCGAGATAAATCAAATCAAATGTTTGTGAAGCTTATGGGACTTAACTGCAAGGTCATCAGTCTCTAAACTTACAAACTAGTTATGAACTAGCTTAAACTAAAGACGGCACACACATCTATGTCCGAGTGGGGATTCGAATCCCCGACTATAGCGGTCGTGCAGACTGTGACTGGCACACCACAGATGGCTCTGCCACTGCAGCCAGCTGAGACAATGCGTCAGCCAAAATATTATCTGGACCAGGGATGTATACAATGGTGAAATCATGTTCTTGTAAAACGTGCATCCATCTTGCCAGACGTCCATGGGTTAACTTGGAGGATTCCAATGATTCCTGAGCCTTAAAGAAACAGAAAATATCTGAATTTTTGAAATCACCAGACAATAGTCAGGGCATCTAGATCTGTAATAGAATAGTTCTTTTCTGCTTTTGATAAAACCCTGCTCGCAAATGCAATGGTCTTCAGAACAAACTTACCATTCTCTTCAAACTGCTGAAACAATACGACTTCCAAACCAGTCTTTGCACTGTCAGTAGCTATACAAAAATCCTTAGTCAAATCTGGATGAAATAAAATTAGTATGATACTGAGAGCTTTCTTTAATTTAAGGAACTCCTCATTTGCTTGTTTATCCCACACTCATGGCGTTTTCTTACCTGTGAGAGAACATAAGAAGTAATTTCAGATCTGCTTTCCACATAGCTGCTTTTTTCAGTGAAGTATTGAAAATGAGTCTTCTCCTCGCTCACTTCATTCACACTCGAAGATGCCCGAATCGCGCCCACAAAGAGTTTGCTCTCCATTGACACGACGTGTAATCCAAGATGCAAAGCGTTGGAGTGTCCACTGTATATACCTCTCCACTTTTCTCCCTCTCTCTTCGCCACGTCAGTGTCTCCACGTCAGGATTCCTTAGCCTTTCTGAGCCACGCTATTGTTTGGCTTTAAGTGCACACTCGAACTGGCCAATTACGGACCCACTAATACCATGTTTAGGCTCACCCCCTCTTCCGAGGTCATCTGCTGCTAGGCAGAGAACCGCGCCCTCGAATAACGTAGTACTGCACCATACTTTGAAACCACATGATATACCATTGCCACATACTGTCTGCCTTGGTACTTTAAGTGATTAACTGTAACCAAAAATATTCCCTCACTTTGTATGTCTGAACTGCTATTTGTTCCCACCTCGAGAAAACCTAAATATCACACTCGCGATCTAATGCCGTACTTCGAATAATAATTTCTTTAAAAGCAATAAATTAATTAATTAACCCGTCAGATGTTACTTGTAAGCAATAAGTACTGTTTTAAAGTTGCGAATATGTAGGGAAATATATCTGAGTGACTTGACTCCTTACAAGGGTACAAACATGTCTTACTCCCTTCGTAATCACTGTGACCCATTCATGCCCTTCACTCAAATAATTGCTGTCTGGTTTTTGTACAAGTTGATTATAACTCTTGGCTCCTTATATTTTACCCCCAATACTGTCAGAATTTGGAAGAGTCTATTCCGGTCAACATTGTCAAAAGCTATCTCCAGATCAGAAATGCTAAAGACGTAGGTTTCCCTTTCCTTAACCTACGTTCTAAGGTAAGTCGTAATGTCAGTATTGCTTGCTGTGTTGCTACATTTCTCCTAAATACAAATTGGTCGTCCCCAAATTCGGATTCTACCAGTTTTTCAAAAATCTATAAATAATTCCTGCTGGTATTTTTCAACCACAGCTTGTTAAACTGATAGTTCTTTAATATTCACATTTATCTGTATCTGCTTTCTTTGGAACTGGAATCACTATATTCTTCTTGAAATCTGAGGGTACATCGGCTGTCTCATATATCTTGCATACCAGGTGGAACAACTTATTCCTGACTGGCTCCCCTAACGATGATAGCAGTTCAGACGGAACATCATCTACTCCTGGGGCCTTGTTTCTATTCGGATCTTTAAATATTTTAATGCTCTGTCAAATTCTTCTTGCAGTATAGGATGTCGTATTTCATCCACTTCCTCTTCCATTTCTAGAATACTACCTTCATGTTTATTTCGTTTATACAGGCCGTGTATATATTGCTTCCATCTTTCAGCTTTCCCTTTTTTTACTTAGAACTGGTTTTCCATCTGAGTTCTTGATACTCATACCGTTCCTTTTCTTGTCTCCAAATGTCTCTCTTATTTTCCTGTTGGTGGTATCTATCTTTCCGCTAGTTATACATTCTTCTACGGTCTTGTATTTCTCCTCAAGTCACTCCTGCTCATCCCCATTTTTCAGGCATCTGTAATCTCTTTTCCTTGCTTCATTTGATGCATTTATATATTCTCTCCTTTCATCAGTTAAGTTCAGTACCTTCTGTTTTGTCCAAGAATTTCTATTTGGCATTGTCCTTCTGCCTATATGTTCCTCTGCTGCTTTCACTACTCTCATAGAGCTATCCATTCTTCTCCAACTGTATTCCTTTCTCCCGTTTTAGACAATCCTTGCCTTATGTTCCCTCTAAAACTCCCAACCACGTCTGGTTCCTTCAATTTTTCCAGATTCCATCTCCATAATTTTTTACCTTTTTACAGTCTCTTAAGTTTTTAATCTACATTTCATAACCAGTAAGTTATAGTCAGGATCTATATCAGCCCCTTGATATGTCTTAAAGTTTAAAACCTGGTTTCTAAACATTTGCCTTACCATTATAAAGTCAATCTGGTATATTCCAGTGTCTCCTGGAACACCTCTTTCCAAATTTTTAACTTATCTACTCGATTAATGTATAAACTATTCCACACTCCAATCCGTACAATGTCTGCTTTGTTTTTCCTAACGACAACATCCTCATGAGTAGTCCCCACCCGCAGATACGAATGGCGGACTATTTTACCTCCGGAATATTTTACCCTAGAGGATGCCATCATCATATGTTCGTAAAGTAGAGTTGCATGTCGTCAGGAAAAGTAACGGCTGTAGTTCCCCCTTGCTTTCAGCCGGTCGCAGTAACTGTGTGGCAAAGCCACATTAGCTGATGTTACAAGGCCAGTTCAGTCAATCATCCAGACTATTGCCCCTGTAACTACTGAAAAGGTTGCTGCCCCTCTTCAGGCACCACATGTTTGTCTGGCCTCTCCACAGATACCCCTCCGCTGGGTTTGCACCTATGGTACGGCTATCTGTATCGTTGACGCACGCAAGCCACCCTACCTCGGCAATGTCTGTGGTTCATGGGAGTGGCCATCCAACTATGATTTCAGAAAAGACGTCCTAACATGGAAATTAATATTCTTCGTTAACAGATTTCATTTAGTCAGAAATTCGTTTCTTCTGAATGCTAATTGGCATTTTATTTTTTCTCTGCTTTGGTAACATGATTTTTTACTGTCCAAGTAACAAAACTCGTCTACTACTTATAGTACCCCTATTCCTTTTCTCCTTCCCTCAGCATCAACTGATGTAAGTCCATTATTTGTATTTCGTTTTTCTCGATGTAAATCTTGTACACTTTCTGTGTACTAGCTTAAATGGAATTGCTTAATCTACGAAACTGAGAGACAGAATTAACCCGCGAGGACTCGCGCATTTTGCTCACACTAAGTTTAAAACAATAGCTATTTAACCAATTTTAAATAGTCAAATATATGTGTATTGTTACAAACACAACTAGAAATACTTATTTAAACATATGAAGTACATTACAAAATATTCTTTGACTATCAGAAAAATGCTATACACGCGATAGATCGGGTAACTTTTAAAGGCGCGAGTTATCTCGGGTTAAAATACAAAACGTTAATTATTAATTTTATTTGACTACCTTAACCAATAAATTCTATAGTTTAAAAATAATTTCATATTTCATCACAAAATTTGGGACGGAAATATTACTTGCGCAAGTGAAGTAAAATATTCTTTAGCTGAAGAGGTTTTACGTTATCTGTGAAAAAAATTGATCATTATAAAGTTACATTTTATACATTTTCCAGAAAACTCCTTTAAAATTGATAAAAATGGTCAACAGTTTTAGGGATGGAAGTGAAGAACAAAGACACATCGGTTTACGATACGAAGACATATGTTATTCTAAGAATATCGCGTGAGGGTAACATTATGAATACAACTACCAACACAGGACGCGTGGAAGCACCGTTGTACTTCTTGTCAAGGTAGGTTTTGAGTGAAATCGGAACCCAATTAGATGATGGCATCATCGAAAACTCAATCCTTTAAACGCTATACTTCGTTCCTTCTTTTTTCATTATCGAAAAGTTTACATTTCAATTACATATTTACTCTCAGTATTTATGTTGACGCATCTAGCGGTTCGTATCTGCACCTTGACTGCTATCTTGTAAATGAGTCGTCGCCGAGCCAGTGTTTGATGGCCGTGTCTGTTTCTGTTTACCGTCTGCTGCTACTTGGAACTTGCGATTTCACTACTAGTTTGGATACACAGTTTACACAAACTTCGCACTCTGAAGCTTCTAGATTCCCTCTTACCTTAGTGCCCCAAGCGACTAAGTGAGTAGTTTGGGAATGATTACTTGTGCTCTCTTCTTAAAAGTATGAGTACCAGCCATATATGCAGATCTACTTATCTAGTGGCAGCTCATTACCACAGCGTCCATAGCTCTGTGCCGGCCAACTTCACATAGAAACATAACTCTCAGAAAAGAAATACCACAACATGAAAAATGTAACTGAATCCGTACAGGCAATGTCTCAAACGATATTAATGCAGTGTTTAAACAAACTCAGATATAACTTGTTTTTGTGCGAATAACAATTAACAACGAAACTACATAAATCCAAAAGAAACACACAAAAATTTAATAGCCAATGAATTCATAAAATTAAGTTCGAAAACTGTGACAAATCTTATATCGGTTTAACTGTACGAAAATTCATGATTATATTGAGCGAACGCACCATAACAACATAAAATAACAAATCCTTTTTTACCAGCACCAAACAATCAATAAAACGCTCCACAGACAGCGAAAAAGCCTTACGAATACTGCATAAAACCCCTAGAGGCATCAATATGAATATTCAGGAAGAATTAGAAATAAAAATCAACACAGAAGCATTCTCTAACAATATTCTTAATGGAATGAAACTTCACTCTGTAGCGGAGTGTGCGCTGATATGAAACTTCCTGGCAGATTAAAATTGTGTGCCGGAACCGCGACTCGAACCTGGGACCTTTGCCTTTCGCGGGCAAGCGCACTACCGACTGTGCTATCCGGACACGACTCACGATGCCGCCTCACAACTTTACTTCCGCCAGTACCTCGCCTCCTACTTTCCAAACGTCACAGAAGCTCTCCTCCAGGAGTGCTAGTTTTGCGTGTTTGGAGGAGAGCTTCTGTGAAGTTTGGAAAGTAGGAAGCGAGGTACTGGCGGAAGTAAAGTTGTGAGGCGGCATCGTGAGTCGTGTCGGGATAGCACAGTCGGTAGTGCGCTTGCCCGCGAAAGGCAAAGAGGTCCCAGGTTCGAGTCCCGGTTCCGGCACACAATTTTAATCTGCCAGGAAGTTTCAATATTCTTAATAATCACACAGATTTTAAAAGTCGACATTGTTTAAATAATTTTATCGATTTAATAAAACGAGACAAAGGATTACCCCAAAGGAACAAATTCAGCCGGAAAGTTACATTTCTGAATACGTTCTTGGAGGAGTGCGAATAGTATCGTTTGTATTAATGCAACATATTTTTCACATTAGGGAACGTATTTAGTGGCATAAAAATATATAGAAATTAAAAATATCTCCACATTTAATTTTCCCAAGATCCTGAACAAGGTACGAAAAGGTTAATTAACAGGTCATTTTAATTACAATTATTTTGTAACCTACAGGTTTCCACTGAATAACTTCATTTTCTATTAAAAATTAAGAAAAAAAGACTTAGGAAACACCGGAGGACGTGCCCTTTTTGCTGAAAAACGTCGCTTTTCTGTTTAGGGACGTTAAGTTTTTTCACAACATTACCAGTAAAATCGGTGAGGGTGGAACTTGTCTATAGAATGCAATAACTACAATATATAACGTACGAAATCTGACACCACAGCTGAAGATGGAGGACAAACGTCACAGATGTAGAAATAAAACGTGAAAAGTAATCAAACTGTTTTCCAACAAAGAAGAACACAATCACACAACTGTTGCTACAGGTGAACCGCAAACGGCAAGAATCATAAAAAAATTCGCTATTCGAGATAAAGTAATTACACTCAAAAGAAAATGTGAGTATAAGAAAGATGAGTGAGGTGTAAAAATGTGCGAATCATTAGACTCCACACCGAACTGATTTCAGTATTAACATGCCTGTCATAATAATAATAGACCGTAATAGAAATTTATGTTTCCTTATGTTTATATTATGCTTACTTTTAACGGAATAAGCTGCAAATAAACTCATATTCGTATGTATTCTTTCATGACGAAGTTGTTCTTTATCCACTGAATCAGTTAAATTCGGCCGTTTGTACATTAATTTCCGTATTATGTACCTCTCTTCATATTTTGCTAACGCTTGTAGCGCAAAAATAAAAAAAAAACTATTTTATAAATTACGTACAAAAATAATTATAAACTCCTTAGGCGGTTCGCCCACCGCCAGGAACGGTAGTGTCGTCCTAACTGCCAGTTGGTAACAACAGTGTCGCGCTCTGGTGTCGGGACTTTATATGTTAGACTGTGCTCAAACCATAGATAACACAGTCAAGGAAATAAAACAACTTGGGAATACTCGCATCTCAGATAAACAGAGGTACAAGATTACGTGATCAAAGATGACAAAAGTAATAAAAGAAAATCTTTGTAAAGATGCAGAATTTATGGTTAATGCACGTAGGAGCGAAATATTAATGGACCAACGAAATGTAAATCGTAGTTATTGTTGGCTATTTTACTAAACAAAGTATCACCCAAAGTTTACGATATATATGTTTCACAGATTGCTTGTCAAGGGCTTAAGGCCTAAACAGCTGTAGCAAGAAAAATAGTTACCAGCATTAGAAGGACATGTACTCGTATTTATTTATCATATAGTCTTAGGATATGTATTGTACTTCGAGACTAATATTGAAGAAAGTATTCGCGTCACAGTCAAACTCTCTACAGGCTGTGTGAGCAGTCTGACAATGGTTATGCGCTCGTGGTCTATGGCAGAAATGTGTAAACTTGTGCTGCCAGCAGTCTGTAGTTCCGCGGAATAATCGATATGATTGAAACTTTTCACTCTGCAGCGGAGTGTGCGTTGGTATGAAACTTCGTGACAGATTAAAATTGTGTGCAGGAGCCGGGACTTGAAGATGGGACCTTTGCCTTTCGAGGGCAAGCGCTCTACCACTGAGCTAGCCCGACTCCACTCACGACCCGTCTTCACAACTTTACGTCTGCCAGAGTACCTCGCCCTCTACTTTGCCAACTTCACAGAAGTTCCCATGCGAACATTGCATGACTAGCACTCCTGGAAGAAAGGATATGTTGGAGACATGGCTTAGCCACAGCCTAAGGGTTTGAAAGGTACTGGCAGAAGTAAAGTTGTGAGGACGGCCCGTGAGTCGTGTCGGGATAGCTCACTGGTAGAGAGCCTGCCCGCGAAAGGCAAGGGTCCCAGGTTCGAGTCCCAGTTCCTGGACACAATTTTAATCTGTCAGGAAGTGTCATATCGATATGATAGATTAGATTAGTACTTGCACCATAGATCATGAATACGACATTTCGTAATGATATGGAACATGTCAGTTTCATAAAAGGTATCTTTACAGGATATTTGAAGGTCTGCATACTTTTATTTTATATTTATGTACTTTTTGTTGCTGTTGTGGTCTTCAACACGCAAACTGGTCTGACACAGCTCACCGCGCTACCCTGTCCTGTGCAAGCCTTTTCATCTGAGAATAAGAAACGGTAACCGACATCCATTTGAATCTCCTACTATGTTCGCCTCTCTAACTGCCTCTATGATTTTTACCCCACACACGTACTTCTAATGCTGAGTTGACGATTCCTTTATGTCTCAGAATATGCCCCACAAACCTGTCCGTTGTCTTAGTCAGCATATGCAAGAAACTTCTTTTCTCCCCACTTCTGTTGAGACCCTCCTCATTAGTTACGTGATGTACCCTCTAATCTTCATCTCTCGTCTATAGCACGACATTTCGAAAGTTTCTATAATCTCTATGTCTGCAATCCTTATCCTCCACGTTTCACTCCCATACAATGCTAGACTCCAGACAAAATGTTTTAAAAAAGACGTCCTAATATTTAAATTAATATTGCATGTCAACAAATTTCGCTTCTTCAGAAATGGGTTTCTTGCGTCAGCCATTCTGCATTTTATATCTTCTTTATTTCGGCCATCAGAAGTTATCTTGCTACCCAAATAACGAAACTCATCTACTACTGTTATTGTCTCATTAGCTAATCTAATTCCTTCACTATCGTCTGATTTGCTGACACTACACTTCATCTGTAAAATTACTAATTCATATCCAAAAATTCCTTCATTTTAGTTTTGTGAACCGTTCGTTCGCGAACGCCCCCATCTCTACTGTTGTTCATCTTTGATGGCATCACTGTCTGGGATACAACACATGCAGTTCATGCACTGGTAGGTTTGCTGTGGTCTCCGAGATTGGCCCTCACTTCGATCACTTCAGAAATATCTGACTCATTTATTTATTTATTTATTTTTTAGTTATCTGGTACGACTGGTTGAAACCATTTATGTTGAAACTACTCAACTCACTAATGAGCGGTTTTAGCAGAACTGGCTACCATCTTCAGAGGCTCGCACCTCATAAAGCTGGGCGTCACGTCATCGTTGAGCACAGTCCCATCTGACGGTGGTAGCTAGTTCTGCTGAAACTGGTCATGAAGTAAAATGAAACAGTTGCAATATAAGCGGCCTTGTCAGTCAATATAACAACAGTTAAGAAATGTAATGAAGGCATAACTAATTATTTGGGTTGAATGCAAAAGGTAAAAAAAGTAGTGTTTAGACTGTAACTATTTTTACAGCAACAGTTCGCAGCATTAAACTAAAAGAGCAAAAATGTCACACATCAGCAAAAGCCGCTCACCAGTATGAAACAAACACCTTGATGACATCACAAACATCGGCATCAGGATTCGGCAGTTAGTTGCCATTTGCAATGCACCACCATGGCCCGTACGATCACTTTAAATAGGGCCGCATGCTGCCTTCGGACTACAGTTACATCGCCACCTCCTACCACACCAGCCTCATATCGATGGATTTGTATTTTCAGTGATACTGTCCTTGTTTCATGGTATTACGCCGGCCGCGGTGGCCGAGGGGACTGAGGGGCTTCAGTCACGGTCTGCACGGCCACTACGGTCGGGTGTTCGAATCCCCCCTCGGGCATGGATATTTGTGCCGTCCTAGTTCGTAAGTAGTTCATAAGTAGTTTGTATGTTTAGGGACTGATGACCCCGTAATTAAGTCCCATAAGCTGTACAAACATTTGAACATGGTAATACCTCTTGGGAGTCATTCCAAGTTGCTTTGTATCTAGTACGCCGACAGCGAATCCTCCACGACTGACGCCATGTTGAGCTGCTACCTAATGTTGTCTTTTCGTTTCTTTTCCAGGCGGCTGTTGCGGTAGCCCCGGGTGTGCCCAGAGGCGCAGTCAGAGTTTCTGGTAAGTACGTAGGGTGACCAGATGTCCGGATTAATCCGGATATGTGCTCATTTTAAGCTCTTTGTCCCGGATCCGGGCGGATTTTAACATTGTCCTCCTTTGTAGCAAAGTTGAGGCTAATAAAATTATAATTAATCCCGTTCTTTTGCTCTTTTCTTAAATACTGGTGTTTTGGCACTGCCGACGTGATTCACAAGCGCCAAGTGTGTGCTACAGGTGGCAGCACGTTCATAAATTTTTTCATGGATCGATCCATAAGCGAATGCAAATATGGAGTTCTTAAAATTTCAGTTCCGCATAGCAGTTCCGGCTTCTCATTACCAGTTGGTGTTATATAGGATTCATAAGGAATCTGGCAATGTCGAAACGGAAGTGTACATTCTCATGTACTCTTTCCTGCAAATATCGTGCCTTCAAAAAAAAAAAAAAAAAAAAAAAAAAAAAAAAAAAAAAAAAAAAAAAAAAAAAAAATTGAAATGAATTTTTAGCAGAATATTAAACAGTAAGAAGTAGATTGACAGATGGTTTTACTTCCATTGTTTTAAAAACGTCCAAATGCCTTTAAGCCTATGGACATGCCTTTAAGCCTATGGACATGGACATCCGTGCCAAGACTTACAAACTACTTGAACGTACACTAAGGGCAATACACACACTTATTATTCAATTTATATGCATTCGGAAGGTTAAAGTGAAGTTTTCAAGTCGGCAGTTGCTATTTGACTTCTTATTGGTAGGCGTGATGAATGACAAGAGGTGAATGGTCTTTACGATTTTCGCTTTGTAAAAAGTTCAGTGTTGTGACAAATTATTTTTCAGGAGTAATATTGCAAAACTGCTACGAAATCGTTAATTGAAAAAGTACATCGAGAACCAGTCACTACTTGAGTGTAACGGTTTGTTCGATATACAAATACAATGTTAGAAAGCCATGTTATCGATACGTTTCGTTGCCAACATTACAACAGGAAGACGCCGCAGTAAGTAAAACTGTTTACTAACCGAAAACCCGTAAAGTTGCATTCTTATTGGCCTTTTGCACGGACCTCTGTGTATGTTTCGTGGAGCTATTAATAATAAGTTGTTTATTAAATTTGATCATATGTTTTGTTCGTTCTCTCTTTTCTTACTTTGTCCTTCTTTTTGAAACTTTGGTCCTCTTTTTTTTTCACAATCACTTCTGGCCACCCTAACTGTACAGTCACTTTATGGTCATAGTGCGTCAGCGTATTCTTAGTGTCTGCTGATATGGGTAGACATCAGGCAAATATACGTAACGAAAGAGAAGGCCTACGTCCAAATGGGAAAGTTCTAATAGATAATGTTGTTCATTTCTGTCGAGAAGAAAAGAGCTTAAATTTCATAATTTCATAGAGTGGCGATTGGTACTCCATGTTTAAGGCAAACTGAACTGGCGTCCGCCATGTTGCTGACAGCTGGTATGGCACATCCAATACAGAATTTTACCTTTTTACACTTTCTCATTTGGAATAATGATTGACTATTGCATACGGATGTGCGACAGGTTCCGTCACATGCGAATTGACAACCCGGTTAGTGTATTTCCTAAAAATGCGATAATGAAATCTCAATAACCAATCAGTAATACAGTTCCAGTTCGAAGTATAGCAGTTAACTGAAGTTTGCAACGACAACGAAAGAGCCGCTGTGAAGATATTTGTGTTAATTATAATGGCCTAATGAGCTGCAGAACGTACAATGACAGTAAATGTTATCAGAACAATCATGATCATGGATTTATATCTGTTGTTAAATTGTTGTAACAACTGCTTTCATGAAGTCTATACATTTACCTGCTGTTTACTAAACGTTTTACGTCTACAAACTCTAGTGCACGAAATTTGAGTTCAGAGAGGAAAGTGACAAGGCAATACTGCAATTGAAAATGCGTCTGGGTCAGCTGTACAAAAGCATTCAACCGAAATACCGTATCATTAACAACTTTCTTGTTGCTACACTAAAATAAGTACATATTTGTTGCAAAGAACAAAGAGATGTAAAAATGAAAAAAAATTCTGGCTGTTGCTATTGTTTCCACGTTTTTAACTGTTTAGATGTCAACCATGCGCCATCAAATATTGCCAACAACAAATGAAAATATTTTTAAAGGAGATATACACATTCAAAAGCGTGGTTTCATCGACCACATGGTCAACAGAAAAAGAAACATCACAAAAACACACCAACAGTAGGTAGAAAATTAGTTTTTTTTTTTTTTTTTTTTTTTTTTAATGTTGTGTACTTCAAGGGAATTGCAGGGTACGTCATCTGAAGCTTCACTCTTTGGGCAGCCAACTGCCATTAGGCAGGAATTTTGTTTGAGTATACACAGACTGTGATGAAATAAGGCAAAAAATGAAAAAAAAATTGTTATTCCTGCACGAACTACTTGTTTTTTCACTTCGATTTGTGCATTTAAATGCTGAACACAGTGTGTTAGCCACGCTATGGAATTTGAGCTCGTTGGCTAAGGCCGTTAGAAGCAGCTACGGAGAGAGCAGAATTAGTAGTAGGAAAGAGAGTAAGAACAGTGCTTAATGTTGTATTTATTTGAAACCATTGTACTGTACTTGTATTTACTTTCATCTATGAATTTCGATGTAATTTCTTCAATTTCATTATTAATATTTCTGATAAAAAATAAGTTCGAACCAATTAACTGAATAAAAAGTGTGATGACACTCATTTCGTTAAAGATTTGGAAATAAAAGCATGTTGGAACCAATAATGGAAATCGAACGTATAAAATTAGCAGACACGCTAAAACCCACATTGTCATAACCGACGAGAATATGGTTCTAATTTAAGGGTCTAGAGAATCAAGTTAAATTAAGAAAATGATTTTCAGCGATTACTGGCAAATAAAACATTTCACCAGCTGTCTAAATATCTTTTGTTTTAAGGTCGTAAGGATTTGTGAAAAATCCCTAGTGAATTTTCAGTCGCTTACTAATGAATGACCAAGCTAAGCCAACGTGTAAAAATTGTTCCATCACGCCGATCCTCCCTGTGGGGACCTCCTCTTCTCAGTTATCAATTCCTATACCAAATTTTTATATTTTATTTTAATTTCTTACTCTTTGCTGTAGAATAATGTACAGTAAAACCAGCAAATGCATTTTATCAGTTGTATGTCAAAGTTATTGGTTCGAAAAACAGCAGTTGTATTTTAAATGTATGCGATTTTCTGTAGAAAAATCTAAAGTAAGGTAAAGCAGTCAACAATCCGAAGATTTGTTTGAACACCACAGCGCTTTACTAGGCATGGTCCTGTTTGGAGGTGGTATGCCGTTGCCTTCCTCCGACCTTCGAACTGACTTACCCAGTCAGTTATAGGGGGACCTACAGTTTAACGTGGGTTCCGAACCACGGTGCTACTCGGTATTTTTTACATGAGCAATACTGCCAGAGGTGAAAGAAGTGGAAGGTGACAGATAAAAATCCTAGGACCTGGCGGGGATCGATCCCGGGACCTTCGGATTTTGTAGTCTGGCACTCTACCACTGTGCAACCGAGGCGCACTAGAACAATGTATTAATAGGAAATAAATTACTTGTTCGATTCAGTACTGCGATAGTTAACCTACAGTTTTTCTTTTCATTTCATACGTCTCCCTACAGAAAAATATTTAAAAAACGAAGGTACCGTTGTTTTGTAAACGCGATGATGCATTGTTTGATCGTAACACAATTGTTTTATATTCTTAAGTGTTGATTTCGACTGTTATTCTATGGGACAATGAGTTAAAAGAATGTACGTTTGTTTTATTTGTTACAGTAAACCAAGTCGTGTACAATTTAATCGAGAGTACATATACCTCTTGCGCGTAATTCGAAACAAACTACAGCAGAACACGTCAACAGTTCGCAACGCCTCAGCTCAAAATGTTCAAATGTTTGTAGAGCTTATGGGACTTAACTACGGGGTCATCAGTCCCTAAACTTACAAACTACTTATGAACTACTTACGAACTAGGACGGCACAAATATCCATGCCCGAGGGGGGATTCGAACCCCCGACCGTAGTAGCCGTGCAGACCGTGACTGAAGCGCCTCAGTCCCCTCGGCCACCGCGGCCTGCACGCCTCAGCTAAAACGGCAAGTGTAAATTGAAGGGGTAATGCTTTCTCTGAATGGAGGGGTCGTGTATCAGACGATCCGCCTCCACGGCCGAGTGTATGGCACAGTTGAAATTAGACTGAGCAATAATTCTGCCCGTACATGATGTCGCTGTGTTACAAGCGAACACCTAAGACGAGCCACCTCCAAATATATCCAGAACTTGTAGAGGAGTGTGGGGAGGAAGTGGGAGGATTTGAAACGATAAAAACAATAAGGAAATAAATAAACAATAAATAAAATCAAATAAGATAAAAATAAAAAAGTAATTCATTAAGGGGAATTTGTAAGAAGCGACACACAGTTGCAAGGAAGACATGAATTGGAAGGGTACAGTATGATGAGTGGGAAAGGAGGGAGGAGAAAAATATTAGGTATCGCGTGTAGGGACAGTATGTCATCTAAGGCTGACGTCCGGGTGGTTGCGGGATTGTACAGTATGTTGAAGGTACAACTCCCATCCGTGCTGTTCGAAAGAGCTGCTTGTGGAATGGAGGATCCAGATAGATCAGGTAGTAAAGCAGCCACTGGAATCCAGAGTGCTGTAATCAGCTGCATTCTGTGCGTCAGAGTGGTCCATCTTGTTTTTTGCCACAGTTTGACGGTGGCCATTTGTCCTGACGGACAGTTGATTTGTCTTCATTCCAATATAAAACGCTGTGCAAAGACTGCAGCAGATTTGGTAAATCACATGGCTGCTTTCAAAGGTAGCTATCCTCATTCCGCAGGAATGTGATCCCTGTGGTAACGGGTTGGGATTGGGAGTGCCATAGGGATAGACTAGGATGTTGTGGATGTTGTATAGACAACAGAACACCAACTTATGAGGGGTCGGAAGCATCCTGGATTCATTGTCTCTCATTTCAGGGCATGATAATTAAAGTCCTGATGAAGGATGTGATTTAATTTATCAGGTATGGGGTGGTATTGGATGAGAAGAAGAACACTCCGTTGTGATTGATTACTGGGGTTGGAGAAGGTTTGCTGGTGTATGGGTATATAGCATGTGGACAAGGTCAGGAGGGTAATATCTGTCTGGGAAGGCCTTTGTAGGGCCTTCAGCATATTGCGTAAGAGACTTCTCATCACTGCAAATATGACATATACAGGTGGCAAGGCTGCATGGGGGGGATTTTTTCATGTGGAATAGATGACAGCTGTCAAAGGGTATGTAGAGTTGGTAATTAGTAGGTTAAATGTGGACGTGGCAGAATAGAAATGCGCAATAAGACGCCTTGCTGCGGTGCGCTCGACCATTAAAAGTAGGGGGTTCGAGTCCTCGGGCATGGGAATTTTTGTTGTTCTTAGTATAAGTTATTTTAAGTTAGTGTAAGTGGTTTGAAAGCCTAGGAACGTATGACCAACGTGGTTACGTCCCTTAAATTTACAAACATTTGAACATTTGATTTTCGAGGTGTGGATGAAGCCGTCAGTGAGGTGGAAGTTAACATTCAGGAAGGTGAATTGTTAGGTTGAGGAACACCAACTGAATCTTCTATGAGAGAAGAAGGGGTTGAGGTACAAGTACAATCATGAAAATATCTTGAATGAATCTGAACCAGATGAGGGGTCTATGGTTTTGGAAGGATAGGAATGTTTTTTTCTAGACGGCCCATAAATACTTTGGTATAGGAGGGTACCAAGCATATGCCTATGATTGGGCCGCGAATTTGATTGCATATTTTTCCTTCAAAGGAAAAGTTATTGTTTGTTAGGATGTAACTGCTAGGGGTTATAAGTAATGAGGTATCGGGTTTGGAGTCTAAAGGACACTGAGAAAGGTAGTGTTCGAGAGTAGCAAGACCATGGGCATTTGGGACATTGGTGTATAGCGAAGTGTCATCAATAGTAACAAGAAGAGATCCCGGAGGTAAAGGGGTGAGGATGGTGCAGAATCGCCGAAGGAAGTGGTTGTATCTTGGATGTGAAAGCCTAGGATTCGTACAACTGGTGCTCGTGAACAAAGGATGAAATTCTTTCAGTAGGAGCACAATAACCAGCCATTGGGCGTCCAGGATTGTTAGGTGTATAGATTTTTGGGAACATGTAAAAGGTAGGTGTGTGGGTTGTTGGTGGAGTGAAGAGGGAGATGGATTTGGGGGAGAGGTTCTGGTAAGAGCCATTAGATTTCAGCAGTGATTGTATGTCATTTTGGACTTTTGGAATAGGTTCATCCTGACACAACTTGTAGGTAGACAGCTGAAGAAGGCTTCTCTGGGAGGGGGGGTTGTGTGGTTGGGACAGGGGAACTAAACTACTGAGGTTATTAGCCCTCGTTGGGGAGGGGAAGGAGCGAGGATAGGAAAGGAGGGGAGGGGGAATGGAAATGCAGTCCGAGATGTAAAGAAGGAAGGAAGACCGCATTAGGTCGGGGCCAGTGCTTGCCACGCACGTACTCACGAAAGAACAGTGAGACCCCTGGAGGGCATTTCATTTGTTGTTGACAATACTTGATCGACCATGGTTCACATGCAACCACTGCAAAGTCTCTAAATATGTACGTATTTCAGCGTGGCAATAACGAAAGTTATTACTGATACGTTATTTCGGCGTGGAATGCTTTAGCGAAAGCTGACTTCGGTGCATTTTTATTGCAATGTTTTGTTGTCACTTTCGTCTTTCTTCTCAAATTTTCCGTACAAAACGTTACTTGTTTCAACATGGCAACAAGGAAAGATATCAACGACACCTTATTTGAGGGGAATGCCGGGATGGTTCCTTTGAAAGGGAACGGCCGATTTCCTTCCGCATCCTTACCCAAACACTCCGAGCGTAAGCTCCATCTCTAATGACCAGGCTATCGATGGGACGTTAAACTCCAAGCTTCCTTTCTTCCTTTCTCCTAAGTTTTGAAAGTCAGTACGTCTTGGAATAATGGAGGTATAAATTTAAAAACCGAAACTCATGAAGTGATGAATCATAGAGAAAAAATATCTCAAACTGATTCCAAATTTATAAATTTTCGGAAGTCTTTTGACACTTTAACTCAAAAGTGTCTTCTAATTAAATTGCTTGCTTATGGAATATCGCCACAGTTGTGCCATGGGATTCGCGATTTCCTATCAGAGATGACACAGAACATCGAGTTTGGTGGAAAGTCATCGAGTAAAACTGAGGTGACATCGGTGTTCCCCAGGGAAGTGTTATAGGACCTCTTCTGTTCCTTACTTTTGTAAACAGTTTAGGAGAAAATCTGAGCAGCTCTCTTAAACAGTTCGTGGATGATGCTGTCGTTTATCGGTTACCAAAGGTCAACAAAAGATCAAAAGCAAGTCCAAAACCATTTTGATAAGATATGTGCATGGCGCTAAAATTGACAGTTTACACTAAATAATGAAAAGTATGAAATCATCTATGTCATCACTAAAGGAAATGCGTTACACATAATTTACACGATAAAACAGTCAATCCTAAAGACTGTACATTCAATTTAATACATGGGAATAACAATTATGAACACCTTTATTGTTGGTAACACACAGATAATGTCGCAAAGAAGGTGAACGAAACGCTGAGTTTCATTCGCAAAACAGAATTTACAGCAGTGTTATTAAAGAACCTGCCTAAGCTACAGTCGTGCGTCCTGTGTTGAAGTATTTCTGCGTAGCCGGCCGCGGTGGCCGAGGGGACTGAGGCGCTCCAGTCACGGTCTGCACGGCCACTACGGTCGGGGGTTCGAATCCCCCCTCGGGCATGGATATTTGTGCCGTCCTTACTATAAGGTAGTAAATAAGTAGTTTGTAAGTTTAG
The DNA here is from genome assembly GCA_026315105.1 of Locusta migratoria. NCBI lineage: Eukaryota > Metazoa > Arthropoda > Insecta > Orthoptera > Acrididae > Locusta > Locusta migratoria. The sequence goes on along the minus strand of CM048748.1, from coordinate 442,798,183 downwards.
GGACTGATGTCCCCGTAGTTGAGTCCCATAGGCTTAACAAACATTTGAACATTTGATTTTTATTTCTGCGTCTCGTGGGATCCCTTTGGAGGACGTAGAGAAAGTTCAGAGAAGGGCACCTCGTTTTTGTACTATAGAGATGAATGGGATAAAGTGTTACAGGAATGACGCTCGAGTGGAAGTCATTAAAAGTCAGGCGTGATCCGTTGTAGCGAGATTTATCAAATTCCTTTCACCAACTTTTTCTTCTGAATGGGATCATATTTTGTTAGCACCCACATACATAGGGAGACATAATCATCGTAATAAACTAGGAGACAATCGTACTGAAAAGGGAGAGATTTTAGTTGGTCCTTTTTTTTTTTTCACCGTCTGCTAAAATATGGAACGGTAGAGAAATATCATAAAAACAGTTCGATGAATACTCTGCCATGCACTACAGTGTAAGTTGCAGAGTAATTACCTTCGTGTAGGTAGTTGTAGTGTGATACAGGATGTTATTGATGCTTCCACAGGGAAGCGTTATAGGTCCCCTACTCTTCCTCGTGTTTATAAACGATTTAGGAGACAATCTGAATAGCTCCCTTAGACTGTTCGCGGATGATGCTGTCGTTTATCGGTTAGTGAAGTCAACAGAGGATCAAAAGCAACTTCAAAGCTATTTAGACAAAATTTCTACTTGGTGCTAAAATTGGCAATTGACACTAAATAAAGAAAAGTGTGAAGTAATAAACATGACCGCTAAAAGAAATCCACTAAACTTCAATTACGCGATAAATCAGTCAAACATTAAGGTCGTAAATTCTACCAAATACCTAGGAGTTACAATTACGAACAACTTTGACTGGAGAGAACACATAGAAAATATTGTAGGGAAGGCGAATCAAAGGTTACGTTTCATTGGCAGAACGCTTCGAAGATGCACCAGCTCCACCAAAGAGACTGCCTACATCACACTTGTGCGTCCTCTCCTGGAGTACTGTTGCCCCTTGTGGGACCCTCACCAGGTGGGATTGACGGAAGACATTGAGAAGGTTCAGAGAAGGGCAGCTCGTTTTGTTTTTAATCACGTTACGGGGGGGAAAGCGTCACGGAAATGTTGCACGAATTGGGGTGGAAATCATTAAAAGAAAGACGTTATTCATTGCGGCGTGATCTGTTTGCGAAGTTTCAATCACCGACTTTTACTTCTGAATGTGAAAATATTTTGCTAGCACCCACCTACTTAGGGAGACATGACCATCCCAATAAAATAAGAGAAATCAGATCGAAAACGGAACGATTTAGGTGTTCTTTCTTCCCGCGCGCTATTAGAGATTGGAACGGTTGAGAAAAGTTATGAAAGTGGTTAATGAACCCTCTGCCAGGCACTTAAATGTGATTTGCAGAGTATATATGTAGATGTAGATGTAGATGTAGAAAAGAGTCACATTGTTTGATTGACGTGGCAGAAAGAATTCATAATGACGCTGGATGTGGAACTGGAGGACAGGCCTGATTGCTTGGAACGTCGGCAGGACCTCCGCCCGCCCCACCAGCCTCCACGGCCTGCGGTTCTTCCTGAACTGCCTGACCAGCAGCACCGCCCGAGGCCTCCAACTTTGTTGTCGTTTTCTTCACAGCGACACTTGTACGGGAACTTTACCGCTTTTAATGCCTCTCTTATGGCGATACGGTCGTAAAGCTACAGTAGCGGATTCTTCGTACTGATAGTAAAGCTTATCTGGCTTCTAAAGTCGAGTCAACGAAATGAAACTGGCGATACTGACTCGATCACTGCTACTCATTAACACACGGTTCTCATGCATTGTATCTGACGTGTCGCTGTTGTCCAGAAGGGGGCAACAACTCAATAATTTTCTCTCATTTTTTATTTACTTATTTTTAATTATTTCATTGTATTCATAAAAGTGCAACTAAAATTTTTAGGGAAAGAAGACTGAAAAAAGGTTTTCGGAAAATGGCAAAAAAAAAAAAAAAAAAAAAAAAAAAAAAAAAAAAAAAAAAAAACCTTAAACTAATTTTTCTGTGAACTGAAGCCTAAAAATGTTCAAATGTTTGTTAAGCTTAAGGGACTTAACTACGGGGTCATCAGTTCCTAAACTTACAAACTACCTACAACTAAAGACGGCACAAATATCCATGCCAGAGGGGGGATTCGAACCCCCGACCGTAGTGTGCGTGCAGACCGTGAGTGACGCGCCTCAGTCCCCTCGGCCACCGCGGCCGGCAAACTGAAACCTATAACTCACCATTAGAACTACGGGAAAGAGACTATTTTTCCATGTTTTCAGGAAAAAAAATCGCGACAATTTCAAATTGGAAAATTCTAACTGTATAAATGATAGTTTTTCCATGTTTCTCGACACTGTTTGACTGTTCAGAGTGAAATTTGGCGCATACAGCCTCTGACTGTAAGTTTTGATAAATAGTCCCGTAACGTTAACGTAGATGAACTATGAGCTAAAGTTACCTTAGTGTCCTTGGAAAGTGTCATCTCCCCACAACCATGCACCGACGAGCTCTGCGATACATGTGCTGGAAAGTTTGCACGAACTGTTCCTTACAGTGGTGTTCAACAGTTTCGTCACATTTCTTTGGATGTTAGGAGTATCGTCAAATCTCTTTCCTTTCAAAGCGAGTATGAGTCGTGAGAATAGGAAGAACCCTGGAGGATTGACATCCGGCGAGTATGGTTATCTTCCAGTTGCACGACCAGCTGTGATACGCAAATGAATTCGGCTTTTAGGGGTGAAAGTAACCTTATTGAATGAAATTATGGGATTATAACACTCAGAGCTTCCAAATTATTCAAAGTAAAATTTTCAAATAAATTACATAATGAAGACACCCTTGGAATAGTCTATGTACGATTTCCCTCCACATCACAAACTTTAATTCAGCTTCTGTGTTCCAAAGATAATTACCACTACTGACAAGGCTCTCCATGCAGCGGAATAGCACCTCAGCAATGGACATGGTGGAACAATCCTGTTAAGGTGATATAAATATCAATTAATAGAAATAAACCATCCCAGAGACGGATTTACGTCTCAAATGTGTCAGACACATAATTGATAAATCTGAAGCATTAAATTAATTCCAAGGCGCCTCAATCGTTAGTGGTGTGATAGTCTAACGGTTAAGACGTCTGCCTAGTAAGCATAAAGGTGCGGGTTCGATTCCCGGCTGCACCACAAATTTTAATTCGAAGACAATCTTGTATAGATTGTCGTGGTATTTATGCGGTATGTTTTTACATTTCAGGTCATTTTAATAATTAGTCTCATTTTGTCTATAAAATTAATTTTGGAATGAAATGAAATGTATGCCATATTGTACAGTATGTGAATTAAAAACAGTATCAGTTAACAAATTTATGGTCTCAAGAATAATAATTATTATTTCGTGTGGCTCATTGGCCTGGTGCAAGTCTTTCAATTGGACGCCACTGCGGTGACTTGCGTGTCTCTATTCAAATTCAAATGTTTGTAGAACTTATGGGACTTAACTACGGGGTCATCAGTCCGTAAGCTTACAAACTAGTTATGAACTAGCTAAGACTAAGGACGGCACAAATATCCATGCCCGAGGGGGGATTCGAACAAATGTTTGTATAGTCTATGGGACTTAACTACGGGGTCATCAGTCCCTAAACTTACAAACTACTTATGAACTACTTACGAACTAGGACGGCACAAATATCCATGCCCGAGGGGGGATTCGAACCCCCGACCGTAGTGGCCGTGCTGACCGTGACTGGAGCGCCTCAGTCACCTCGGCCACCGCGACCGGCGGGATTCGAACCCCCGACCGTAGTGGCCGTGCAGACTGTGACCGGAGCGCCTCAGTCCTCTCGGCCATGCGTGTGCAGACTGTGACCGGAGCGCCTCAGACCTCTCGGCCATGCGTGTCTCTAGCCTATCCCATTTATCCAACTGGGGAAATGAGATCTACAGTTTAAGGAGGAATCCGATCTACGTGTCGTTTCTGGAGACTCCTCATATCGAACCAGATATGAGGTGACTTGCGTGTGTCTATTCAAATTCAAATGTTTGTAGAACTTATGGGACTTAACTAAGGGGTCATCAGTCCCTAAGCTTACAAACTACTTATGAACTAGTTAAGACTAAGGACGGCACAAATATCCATACCCGAGGGGGGATTCGAACCCCCGACCGTAGTGGCCGTGCAGTCCGTGACTGGAGCACCTCAGTCCTCTCGGCCATGCGTGTCTCTAGCCTATCCCATTTATCCAAGTGGGGATATGAGATCTACAGTTTAAGGAGGAATCCGATGTACGTGTCCTTTCTGGGGACTCCTCATATCGTTGAGAGGTGAATGATGGGTTAAAACTCCCGATTGTAAAAATCGAGGTCCGACCGGCTTTGAGAGATATAGCCGGCCGCGGTGGCCGAGGAGACTGAGGCGCTACAGTCACGGTCTGCACGGTCACTACGGTCGGGGGTTCGAATCCCCCCTCGGGCATGGATATTTGTGCCGTCCTAGTTCGTAAGTAGTTCATAAGTAGTTTGTAAGTTTAGGGACTGATGACCCCGTAGTTAAGTCCCATAAGCTTTACAAACATTTGAACATTTTTTGGAGAGATATAGACAAAATAAAACGTACCCAGCAACTGTGCCAAATTTTCCGACTGCGCTGCACCATATTACATGCGACCAGTCACTCATTATATTACGGCCGCTGTTAACTGCCGTGCCCAGCTGCGAGGCGAAGCGGCTCCCCTCGTTGAGTCACTGCCGGAAGCCTGCAGTAGTCTAACTAGTTAAAGCAGCGCGAGCGTACACATTTCTTACCTAATTATTTTTTTTACACGCTGACGATAAGGAACCTCACAATTCTTAAAACGGAGATCAACGTGTGATACAATGAAGTTCAAGCCTATGTAAGTTTAATCCTTATGAAAACTGCGTTTATGGTCATTAAAATTTCTACACCACAAAGATGACGTGCTACAGACGCGAAATTTAACCGACAGGAAGAAGCTGCTGCGATATGCAAATGATTAGCTTTTCAGATAGATCATTCACACAAGGTTGGCACCAGTGGCGCCGCATACAACGTGCTGACATGAGGAAAGTTTCCAACCGATTTCTCATACAGAAACAGCAGTTGACCGGCGTTGCCTGGTGAAACGTTGTTGTGATGCCTCGTGTAAGGAGGAGAAATACGTACCATCAAGTTACCGACTTCCGATTGTAGCCTATCGCGTTTGCGGTTTATCGTATCGCGACATTGCTGCTCGCGTAGGTCGCGACCCAATGACTGTAAGCAGAATATGGAATCGGTGGGTTCTGGAGGGCAATACGGATCGCCGTGCTGGATCCCAACGGCCTCGTATCACTAGCAGTCGAGATGACAGGCATCTTATCCGCATGGCTGTATCGGATCGTGCTGCCACGTCTCGATCCCTGAGTCAACAGTTGGGGACGTTTCCAAGAGAACAATCATCTGCACGGACAGTTCGACAACGTTTGCAGCAGCATGGACTATCAGCTCGGATACCATGACTGCAGTTACCTTTGACGCTGCATCACAGATAGGAGCTCCTGCGATGGTGTATGGAACGACGAACCTGGGTGCAGGAATGCCAAAACGTCATTTTTTTCTGATGACTCCAGGTTCTGTTTACAGCATCATGAAGGTCGAATCCGTGTTTGGCGACATGGCGGTGAACGCACATTGTAAGCGTGTATTCGTCATTGCCATACTGGCGTATCACCCGGCGTGATGGTATGGGGTGCTTACACGTCTCGGTCAGCTCTTGTTCGCATCTAGGGCACTTTGAACAGTGGCCGCTACATTTCAGATGTGTTACGACCAATAGCTCTACCCTTCATTCGATCCCTGCGAAAGCTTCATTTCAGCAGGATAATACACAACCGCATGTTGCAGGTTCTGTACGGGCCTTTCTGGATGTTCGACTGCTGCCCTGGCCAGCACATTCTCCAGATCTCTCACCAACTGAAAACGTCCGGTCAATGTTGGTCGAGCAACTGGCTTGTCACCATACGCCAGTCACTCTTGATGAACTGTGGTATCGTGTTGAAGCTGCAGGGGGGATCTGTACCCTTACACGCCATCCAAGCTCTGCTTGACTCAATGCCCAGGCTTATCAAGGCCATTATTACGGCCAGAGGTGGTTGTTCTGGGTTCTGATTTCTCAGGATCTATGCATCCAAATTGCGTTAAAACGTAATCACATGTCAGTTATACTATATTTGCCCAATGAATACACGTTTATCATCTGCATTTATTCCTGGTGTAGCAGTTTTAATGGCCAGTAGTGTAAATGAAAAGAAGTGTTACAACAATGAATTAATTACCGTCTGATATGACATAATTGACTATTTCAGATATTCACCTTCGAAACGAACCGTAGTCCACTGAAATACAGTATGAGGTCACGTTCGGAAAATAACTCTAACTTCACCGAATTTTAACTCCCAAAATAGTAATCATTTGAGGTCTCTTTAATGCGTACAGTTTTTGCTTCACAGAAAAGTTAACCTGTTTTCTTTTGAGGGAGGAGGCCATACCAGAATACTGATTTGTAACACACGTGAAACCTGTGAAACACCTCTGAACAATATTCAGTCATATGGACTTCGCAAAACGCCGTTCAGAAAACACAAAGGTAGAGAGCGCGGTCGCCTCAAATGCGTGATGTCTTCTGAACGAAGATCATTATTAGTCCATCACGCCCAAGTTGATTTTAAACGGCACTGTGAAAAAATGCAACCCATAATCACGACTGTTTTTGGTATGCAAACGCATCTAAATACTGCATTAATGAAACTCAAACGATTTTTAATAGTGTGTATGTGGCACAGGAAAATTTGAAGTCTGGGAGCATACTGCTGTAGCTCCTACACGCTACGATTTTAAATCTATCCTGCATTCTGCAAGCACGGCACAATTCTATGGGGTATGCCCGGAAGCGTGGCCTGGCAGGGTTATCCGACTGCCGGTTTACAGAGTGTTGAGTTTTCGGGACTGGATGGGAATAATGGCAGGAGGGTGCCCATAATGAGAACACCATAACTGGGAATGAACACCACAGATGATGAAGTTTGAGCCAACAGTATTAAATTATGGGATAGTGTTACACACACGGGAGAAGCAAGGTTACCGAAGAGACTCATGAGTTCAGCAGTACAGGGTAGGGGCAGTCAATGTAGACCATCAGCAAATTATTTGGATTTGGTCAAGAATTATTGTGATGGAACAGGGTGAACTTTAGACGATTCATTAATTTTAGCAATAAAGAGAAGATCATGGAGGAGTTTTACAAGGAGGACTATGCATTAGACTAAACGATGAACGATAATGGTGAAAATATATTTTCTCATGTTTTTGGAAAATCGATTGTTACAGTTACCAAATTCGATGCTTCTCTTTTTTCAATTTTCTGCCATCTTTCAAGATTATTTGGTTAAATCCGCCGATATTTTTGCCAATTTTGCTGTTCGTTTACCAGGTTTGGAGTCACCGTTTTTACCTGTTACCTTTATTGAATGATTCCACATTTATTTTTCCAGCTTAAGTGTATCTTTTGACTAATTATATGTATCTTTTGAAAAATTCTCTCTGATTTTCTTCTCCAAATTATAAGAAATGTTTTCGCCAAGTTTGCTGTTAATTTTTAGCAATTTCGGTTCTATGTTGGTGTCTCATCATACTTCATTACATGACAAATCAACTGTAATTTGAGACCACAAACGTTCTTCAGTGTTGAGGAAAATGAAAGGCAACATGCTACTTTCACTGTATATGCTAATTATGAACAATTGCGAACTTTTGTTCTAAGATTTTTAACTCTATTATAGAACAAAATTGCCACTTTATCTTTGCTTCTTCAAAATAACGGAATTAGGGCTATTTTGCATAATTATACCAACGTCGAGTTTTTAGCGTTATCGGTTTAATGACGAACGAGGTAACATCAAAAATCTCGAGCAGTTCGTATGAGTTGTGGCGTAAGTACTGCTTGTAGAGAAGGGTAATAAAAATATTTGACTACAGGAAAGGCCGTGTACATTACATCTGATGAGGGGACGAGTATAAACAACATTAATTTTTCTTAACTTTGCATATTTAGTGCACATTTCATAAATGAGAAGAATAAACTATGGTCATACCTTTCAGGGTGCTTACAATTCGAAGAAGCTCACTGAAGTAAACATCTCTAGCTGGAAAAAGTCGGTATAATACTGGTACCTATATAAAAATCCCTGTTGTAATTACAGACATAGTGTCAAATATGAAATTAAATATCATCATTCGCAAAATTCTGCATATCCCATACTGCAACATTCTGTAAACTTTACTGTGTAACAAGATATTCATGCACAAAATAACTGAGCAGTTATGGTTATAAATAATATTCCTTTTGCCTTAAGAAAACTTGCCTCAATGCAAGAAAATTTGAAAATTGATTGGTTGAATCTTAAACGAGATGTCCCAACCAAGACGACCTCTACCATGAGTACGTTGCAAAGATTTTATGATTCCATAATATCTAGCCTTGCTGTTTTAGATGGAAGCCCATTCACCTTATTCAGAAAGAGGCAAACTGGGAGATTATGTAACAGGCTGTAAAGAGTTTGATAGGTTATGATGAGGTGTCCGCAGAAAAAAATATCACATTTGCGAAAATGAAAACATTGCAAAGATTAATGAAGTGGCAAGTAAGTTACCTTCAACACAATAATAAAGTAAGAAATGTTTCAAGACAGGATCCCTAATTTTAATTTTAATCATGATTACCAGTCTTAATGTTCTATTAGCATCACCACGTAATCTTCAAACTCTCTCTACAACAATTTTTAAAATTCAATTTTGAAGATCAGATGACGACGCCTATAGAGCATGGAAACCAGTTATGATTAAAATTAAAATCAGCGATCTTGTCTTGACTCCATTGTTACTAAATTATTTGATCACCTGAATTAGCACCTAATAAATGTTCCTTATACAGTAATAAAGAATGCCCTTAAGAAATAGTTTCCTTGTTTAATAACTTGTTTTAATGGTTATCGGAGTGGTTGGGGGTTACTGTCGAGACCAAAGCGATTACTCAGGCAACTTGACTCACACCTCCCCACTCCCCCTCTTACCTTTATTCATAAGACAAGGATTTGAAAATTACAGAATACTTCAGATCTGCTACATGAAGATTATTGCAGAAATCAAGAAGGTTGTTTGTTCAACAAGAAAGAGATAAAACTAATTTCTCTACCAGATACAACTGTAAGGGTTGAAACTTCTGCGGTCTGGGAATAGTTTGATATAACTTTCAGTCAGCTGTAAGGAAGCATCGGCATGTGATGTGTGGTAATTGAAGAATTTGACAAATATGAATATTTGTGTAGACAAGAAAACTGGTGTGAAACAAGAAAGTTGCTGCAATCACAACTGTACTAATGGGTTCTACATAAATTATGTACTTGTTTCTGTCAGTGTAATGCCAGTAAAACTTCTCAACACCCTGACAAACATCCAAAGAGAAAAATATTCGACTCACATCGAATAACATCTGTCAAATTTTAGTTATAAATCATAATTTCACACATTTTTCCTTCTGAACATTAGAATTATGACTTCTCTATTGTATTTGTTTTTATGAAAGTATCAGAATATTACAGAAATCATTCTTGAGCTTCAAAATTATCCCACTTGATGATAAAACACGGGATTTTGGTTCGATATTTTTTTAACAGACGAAAATTAAATCCTTTAAATTTCAGACCTAGGGAAACAATATTAAATGACTACTTATGGTTAAATGTTCATTCTAAACAGGACCAAATCAGATAAAAATATATCTACAGTTAACTGAATTAAAAAGGCACTGCAGTTTACTTTTACTTACTTTTTTTGCATCTTACTGTTGCGTGATCAGTTTGGATCAAAATTACGAAAACAAAATTAAAAAAAAATTGCTTATCTGAGTATTGAACGACCTGCTAAATGAGATAATAAATAAGAGGATGATGCCAAGTTAAACTCAAATAATGTGAGTTCGAAAGTTTTAAAGGTAGACTAGTCAAAAATTGAACAAAATGGGGTATAAAGGTAGGTTTGAGAGATTACATATTGAAGGTAGCAGATAATCAAGTAGCTAACAAGATAAACCCCAGAACAATGCTTTCAATAGTAACAGGAGATAATGAATTGAATTTATGTAAAGTAAAAATAAAAAGCGGTTAATAAATGAGATGAATGGGTACACGCTCCCAAAATCTCAGGTTGAATTCAAAACTGAAAAATTACTAAGCAATTGTTTATAGAGGACACCTTTCGGTCTGTTGAAGATTGCATGAAGTCGAGAAAGATAGATACCGCCCACAGAAAAATGAAAGGGGTGTCGGGAGAAAATAAAAGCAGCCACGGAAGTATCAAGTGCCCATTACATGTCACTTGGCTTCCAAGACTTATTGCTTTACTGCCGCCTTTCTCTAAGTATTTTTTTGCCTCAGACTAAGTCACCCATCTATTTAGAGAGTTCTCTAGTTACCATATCGCAGTGAAAGTTAGCAATAACTTGTAAACGTAATAACACGGGATTTTTCTTCTTTCTGTAGATTAAAAATTACCACTGTTCTCCCAGTGTCTTAAATTAAGAATATTAACAGCCAACAGCAAAGAAGAGACAACAAATAACCCAAAGAAATGAACGGATGCCGTCTTTTGATTATAACACTGTGATTTTCTTATCCATCATTGTCTATAAAATTAAGTGATGAGCATTGTGAAATGATATTTCGACGGGAATATCATTGTCTCATATAAATTACTACTCACAATAATCGTGTTTTGGTCTGGTTTGTAAAACTTTAGTCTTCAAACTAATTTAAACTTAATTTTTTGGGTATTTAATTATGTAATCTAAATACCTCTAGTTTTTCATTGTTGGTATGCAATATTTTTTTTATTTTCCAATTTTTAGTTGTTCTACTATTACGCGAAATTTTAACGTCTGTTACATCAAATCGAGATTTATATTTATGAAGCATTTTTGGTAGCTTTGGCTTCCTATGAGCAATAGAGTGTGGTTATTGGCCTGGTGCAAGTCTTTCAATTGGACACCACTTGGGCGAATCGCGTGTACCTAGCCTACTCCAGTTATCCAACCGGGGAAAGGGGACCTACAGCTTAACGTGGAATCGGAACCACGTGTCATGTCTGGCGACTCCTCAAACTGTTGAGAGATGAAGGATGGGTTAAAGTGCAGACTGAAAAAATCCGAGATCCGACCGGTTTACGAACCCGCAACCGTTCGGTTTCTAGTCGAGCGCTTTACTGCTAGACCATGGGGCCTGGCAGCAATAGAGTAAGAGGTGTGTACAGAACCAAAATAAAACCTATAGCACATTTTATACTCCACTGATAAGAAACTGTGTCTCGCTAACATTCTTTGAGCTTGTTGTGAATGGTATTTACCTATTTGTTGAATTAATGGTTACTCTTCTTAGTAGGTAGTTGGTAGGAACCATAGTAGACTAGTTATTGAGATATAACTAATTTTCCCCCCGTGATTCAAGTAACTCTCCTAAGGTTAATTTATTTAACAGTGGGACTGAATGTTGTTATCTGAAAATTGTCGCAGAAAGCTGAGAACTAAATAATAAATATTGAAACCTGTGCGACAGTATCAAGGAAAGGTTTTTATAAATAAAGCAGCGAAACCGGCAATGCTTTACAATGGCTGATATGTATGGAAATTGGATGTACACCCGCGACGGCCTTTTCCTTCCCTCTGTGTACCCCTCCTTTCCAACCTCTTCCTGTGTCAGTCTTCTTGCCTTCCTCCCCCCCTCTCTCTGCCCATCACCTTCACCCCACTCCCTGTGCATCTCTTATCGCACAACCTTCTCCTCTCCCTCCTCCTTGCATCTATATCCTCCTTCCATTTCTTGATACACATTTATTTTTTCCTCCTCCTCCTCCTCCTCTGTTTATTCCTCCTCCCTATGTGCCCCTGCCTCCTCCTTCACCTCCTCCCCGTTTACATTCAGCCAAAAATAGCCCTGACTTGTCTTCCAGTCTCTGCCATTGCCACCTCTCGTGTACATGAAGAATTACATATAAGGTAAAGCAGTCAACAATCCGAAGATTGGTTTGAACACCACAGTGTTTTACTAGGCATGGTCCTGTTTGGAGGTGGTGTGCCGTTGCCTTCCTCCGACCTTCGAACTGATTTACCCAGCCAGTTTACGTGGGTTCCGAACCACGGTGCTACTCCGTATTTTTCACATGAGCAATACTGCCAGAGGTGAAAGAAGTGGAAAATGACAGATAAAAATCCTAGGACCTGGCAGGGATCGAACCCGCAACCTTTGGATTTGTAGTCTGGCACTCTACCACTGTGCAACCGAGGCGCAGAATTACATATATCTGCTCCATATGAAAATTTGTGTAGTATATGATGTTTATGTTGCCTTGAAGGTGACATGTGAAAAAAATTTGATCAAGATCGGAATAAAACTGGGTGTGTGTTAGGAAGTATCTTCTGTCATGCACCGAACGAATTTTTACATAGATAGTGCTATTCCTCTTGCTTTGGAGATCAAATGTGCAACAACAACAAAATTAGCAGTCTAATAAACGGTATTGATGGAGATCTGTCAACAATGTCATTTGTATCGGCAATTATAATCAAGATTAGCAGTTGCTTTAATGAAATGTTATGTCGCGGTCACGTGTGTATTAATAGCAGGAAAAACAAATAGAAGCATCTTTTCAACCGGTTGCATACTGTGTCTGGCTTTGAGATCATATAACATCAAATACGGCACAATAATTACTCCGTGAAAATACTGTTTATTCTTTGAATTTTCAACTCTGTCATATATCTGAAAATGGTTTTATTGATCCCTGTACTGTTGTGAGTCCGCAGACTGGTTTGATGCAGCTCTCCACGCTACCATGACCTCTACAAGACTCTGCATCTGAGAATATGTACGGCAACCTACATCCTTTTGAATCTGCTTACTATATTTGTCCCTCGGTCTCCCTCTACGATTTTTACCCCACACACTTCCTTCTAATGCTAAGTTTACGATTCCTAAATGTCTCAGTATGTGTCCACCAACCTCTCTTAGGTTATGCCAGAAACTCCTTTGCCCCCCAATGCTGTTGAGCACCTCCTCATTAGTTACGTGATCTATTCATCTAATATCTATATTTCACTCCCATACAATGCTAAAATAAGTCGTAATGTATTACCTCCCGTGTTCCTACATTTCTCCTAAATCGAAACTGATCTTCCCCAAGTTCGGATCCCACCAGTTTCTCCATTCGTCTGTAAAAAAATTCGTGTTAGTATTTTGCAACCATGACTCATTAAACTGATACACATTTGTCTGCAATTGCTTTTTAGGTATTGGTATCGCTTTACTCTTCGTGAAGTCTGAGGGTATTTCCCCTGACTGATACATCTTGCATACCAGGTGGAATAATTTGTTCGTGACTGTCTCTGCTAACTTTAAAAGCAGTTGAGACGGACCATCAATTACTAAAATCTTGTAGTACTCTATCAAATAATTCTCGCAGTATCGTATCTCCTATCTCATCTACGTCTACTTTGTCTTCCATTTCTAGAATACTGCCTTCACGTTTATTTCATTTGTACTGGTTCTCTTAATATTCCTTCCAACTTTCAGCTTTCTCTTCTTTACTTAGTACTGGTTTTCCATCTGAGTTCTTGATATTCATACCGTTGCTTTTCTTATCTCCAAATGTCTCTTTTTTTCCCTGTAGACGGTATCTAACTTTCCCCTAGTTATACATTCTTCTACGGTCTTGAATTTGTCCTCAAGACACTCCTGTTTAGCCCGTCGGAACTTCCTGTCAAGCTCATTTTTCAGACATCTGTACTCCCTTTTGCCCTTCAGTTGATGTATGTTTGTATTTTCTCCGTTCATCAATTAAGTTTAGAGTCTCCTATGTTAGCCAAGGATTTCTATTAGGCCTTGTCCTCCTGCCAACATGGTCCTTCACTACTCTCTCTCTCTCTCTCTCTCTCTCTCTCTCTCTCTCTCTCACTCTCTCTCTCTCTCTTGGAGCTACCCATTCTTCTTCAACTGTATTACTTTCCCCCGCTGCAGATAATCCTTGCCTAATGTTCCCTCTAAAACTCGCAACCACCTCTGGTTCCTTCAGTTAGTCCAGATCCAATCTCCTTAATGTTCTACCTTTTGCAGTCTCTTAAATTTTTAATTTACAGATCATAGCCAATAAGTTATGGTCAGGGTCTATATGTGCTCCTGCACATGTCTTATAGTTTAAAACCTGGTTTACCATTATAAAGTCAACCTGGTATCTCCCAGTGTCTCCTGGTCTCTTCCACGTATATAACCTTCTTTCATGATGATAAAACCAAGTGTTTGTGATAATTAAATTGTGCTCTACACAAAATTCTACCAGGCGACCTATTATTTAATTCATTTTTTCCAATCCATATCTATCTACAACATTTGTCTTTCTTCCCTTTCCTAATACCGAGTTCCTGTTCCCCATCACAGTTAAGTTTTCTTCTCCTTTGAATGGTATGAATGATTTCCTTTATCTCCTCATACATTCCTTCTAACTCCTCATCATAGGCAAAGCTAGTTGGCATATAAACTTATATTACTGTGGGCGGTGTTGGCTTCATGTCCATATTTTCTACGATAATGCGTTCACTATAGTTTTAATAGTAACTTAACCGCATTCCCATATTCGTAATCATTATCGGACCTACTCCTGCGTTACCACCAACAGATTTTGTATTTATAACCCTGTAATCACAAGACCAAAAATCCTGTTCATACTGCCAAGGAATTTCACTACTCCCCACCATGTCTAACTTGAACCTATGCATTTCTCTTTTCAAATTTTCTAATTTTCCTAACGATTAAGGGATATAACATTCCACGCTCGTTTCCGTAGAATGCCTGTTTTGTTTTTGTTGATACGACATCCTACTGAGTAGTCCCCGCTCGGAGATCCGAATGACAGACTATTTCACATTCGGAATATTTTCCCCGATGTGATCATCATATATTCATATAGTGGAGCTGCATGTCCTCAGGAAAATAAAGAATTTAGTTTCCCATTGCTTTCAGCCATCCGCAGTAACTGCATGGCAAAGCCATGTTAGATGATGTTGCAAGGCCAGCTCAGTCAATTATCCAGACTGTTCTCCCTGTAACTACTGAAAAGGCTGCTGCCCCTCTTCAGGAACCACACGTTTGTCTGTCCTCTCCACAAATATCCCTTCGCTGTGGTTGCACCTATGGTACGGCTATCTGCA
Organism: Locusta migratoria; assembly: GCA_026315105.1. Lineage (NCBI taxonomy): Eukaryota > Metazoa > Arthropoda > Insecta > Orthoptera > Acrididae > Locusta > Locusta migratoria. The sequence continues at coordinate 442,782,864 of CM048748.1, read as the reverse complement.
TTGTTGAGGCACGCAAGTCCCCCCAATCTCGACAATGTCTGTGGTTTATTAGGGTGGTGTTGATCCCTGTTTTCTACGAAATACGATTCAACTCAATGAATACTTGGGAAAAAAAAATCTGTGAAGAAATTTCGGAGATTTCACATTTTGTAAATGTGACCGTTAATCTCTGAAATTTGTTGACAGATTGCTGTGAAATTTTGTCACAACGGGCTACTGTAATTTGCGCATGTATTTATATACCTAATATTTTTAATATCTGCCATAGATGAATGTATATAATTTTTTTGAAGGGGGAACGTTGTTACCAAAAATTACAATATGTATATAATTTATTAAAGAAATAGGTATCTACAAACTTTCCTGTATTAGACTGCAACATTGTGGCAATTTGAGCTCATCTGTGCAGAACGTTTTGAGTTGTGAAGCGTACACAAACGGCCAAAACAATTTTATATATAGAAGATAAATCACTTCTACTTTGAATTTTCTGCCCCAAGCAGATTTTCAATTTCTTATTGTATCAGTTCAGGGCAAACATACTTGGAATAGGTACTTCGATGTTTATATCGACATCATCTTTGAACATTCACATATTTTGCAAGAGCTGTTAGTTTGATTGAGCAGTCTTTATCCTTTGGTACGTTGAGAAACGTTAAAGCAGTATTTCCTTCCGCAGGTATGTGCCAGCCAACTAACGTGCGAACGGCAATGTGGATGAAAGCACCAGTGAATCTACAAAAGGCAGAGCACTTTGGCTTACCACTCAAAGTGCAAAAGACAGTGCTGGTTCATCGACCAGTCAAAGTACACAAGACAGTGCATGTACACCCAGCAGTCAAAGCACACAAGACTGTGGTAGCTGAATTTCCAGTTAAAATGCACCCAACAGTGCATGTGAAATCACCGGTGAAAGCCCACAAGACAGTGCAAATTCATCGTCCAGTAAAATTACACAAAACAGTGCATGTTTACCCACCAGTGTACAAGACCACACTAATTCATACTCCAGTAAAAACACACAAGACAGTGCATGCTAACCCACTAGTGCACAAGGCTCCTTCAGTTCAACCTCTACTAAAAAAATGGAAGACAGTTCAAGTGAATATGCACAAGACAGTAGTAGGTAAACCTCCAGTAAAAGTACACAAGAAGGTTCATGTTGAAGCGCCAATGAAACTGCAGAAGACAGTTGTAGTTCAACCAAAAGGGAAAGTGCAGAATGTAGTTTTCATACCACGACCATTACACACGAAACAAGCCACCAGGCTAACGGAGGTTCCACACCACCATGTGGCACATGGCCATGTTCACATGCAGCCACATCTGGTGGGTGTCAGTCACATTGGCCCACGCCCAGTGGTGCATGGCCAAGTGGGTGCAGGTCACGTGGGTGTACGCCCAGTGATACCTGGCCACGTGGGTGTAGGTGCCGTGGGTCTACACCCAGTGGTGAATGTGGGTGTTGGTGCCGTGGGAGTACGGCCAGTGGGCGTGGGAGTACGGCCAGTCGGTGTGGGAGTACAGCCAGTGGGTGTGGTACGACGGCCAGTGAATGTGGGAGTACAGCGAGTGGGTGTGAAAGTACAGCCAGTGGGTGTGGGAGTATGGAAAGTGGGTGTGGTACGACGACCAGTGGGTGTGGGAGTATGGCCAGTGGGCTTGGGAGTACAGCCAGTGGGTGTGGGACTCTGGCCAGTGGGTGTGGGAGTACGGTCAGTGGGTGGGGTACAACGGCCACTGGGTGTGGTACGACGGCAAGTGGGTTTGGGAGTACGGCCAATGGGCGTGGGAGTACGGCCAGTGGGCATGGTACGACGGCCAGTGGGTATGGTACGACGGCCAGTGGGTGTGGGAGTACGGCCAGTGGGTATGGGTGTACGGCCAGTGGGTGTGGTACGACGGCCAGTGGGTGTGGTACGACGACCAGTGGGTGTGGGAGTACGGCCAGTGGTTGTGGTACAACGGCCAGTGGGTGTGGTACGACGGCCAGTGGGTGTGGGAGTACGGCCAGTGGGCGTGGGAGTACGGCCAGTGGGTGTGGTACGACGCCCAGTGGGTGTGGGAGTACGGCCAGTGGATGTGGTACGACGGCCAGTGGGCGTGGGAGCACGGCCAGTGGGTGTGGTACGACGCCCAGTGGGTGTGGGAGTACGGCCAGTGGGTGTGGTACGACGCCCAGTGGGTGTGGGAGTACGGCCAGTGGGCGTGGGAGCACGGCCAGTGGGTGTGGTACGACACCCAGTGGGTGTGGGAGTACGGCCAGTGAGTGTGGTACGACGCCCAGTGGGTGTGGGAGTACGGCCAGTGGGTGTGGTACGACGGCCAGTGGGTGTGGTACGACGGCCAGTGGGTGTGGGAGTACGGCCAGTGGGTGTGGGAGTACAGCCAGTGGGTGTGGCAGTACAGCCAGTGGGTGTGGGAGTACGGCCAGTGGGTGTGGTACGACGGCCAGTGGGTGTGGGGGTACGGCCAGTGGGTGTGGGAGTACGGCCAGTGGGTGTGGGAGTACGGCCAGTGGGCGTGGGAGCACGGCCAGTGAGTGTGGTACGACGCCCAGTGGGTGTGGGAGTACGGCCAGTGGGTGTGGTACGACGGCCAGTGGGTGTGGTACGACGGCCAGTGGGTGTGGGAGTACGGCCAGTGGGTGTGGAAGTAAAGCCAGTGGGTGTGGCAGTACAGCCAGTGGGTGTGGCAGTACAGCCAGTGGGTGTGGGAGTACGACCAGTGGGTGTGGGAGTACGGCCAGTGGGTGTGGCACGACGACCAGTGGGTGTGGTACGATGGCCAGTGGGTGTAGGCACTGTGAGGGTACGTCCAGTGATGCCCGACCATGTTGATGTTGGTCCTGTGAGGTTAGGACAAGTGATGCACACCCATGTTGGTGTAGGTACGGTTGGATTACGCCCAGTGATGCATGGCCATGTGCGTGCAGCTCATGTGGGTCTGCACCCAGTGATGCACGGCCATGTGGGTGCGGGTCATGTGGGACTGCGCCCAGTGATGCATGGCCAGGTGGGTGCGGGTCATGTGGGTATGCGCCCAGGGATGCGTGGCCGTGTGGGTGTAGGTCACACAGGTCTACGACCAATGGGTGGTCTCATGCGTGGTGGGGCGTTTCCTGTAATGGGGTAGCACTTCCTTCCTTGTGATGGACCACACAGAGATGTAAATGGATGTGGTCATAATTTTTACTGTTATTCGCAGTTCCAAATTTCACGTGAAATTCTTGGCGATGTGTACAAATCTCATTCCATTGAAAAAATCACCATAAGAGTCAGCCAATGAGAAATAATGAAAATTTGCCGCTATGTATTGCTAAATATAACACCTTTGACTTATAACGGTTTCGTTTATGTATAGGCTATGTTCACCTGCAACATTAATGCAGTGCTAAGCCACCTGGATCAAATATTAATCTCCTGAACACAAAATGCCGGTCGGTTTAAAATGTGGCATAAGATACACATCAGATAGTGGACCTTGTGTAAACCTCCAATATTGGTATAAATCATGGCAGTGTGTGTAGTGACGTATGTGCACAACAAGATGCACTGACCTGCAGTGAGAAGAGATCATGTTTGAACTTTACATCCTACAATAACTCTTTGTTTACATAATAAAACATGTAAAAGTATCAATAAAGCATTTGATCGATTTCTAAAGTTTGTTGACTCCTTCAGCACCTAATACACAGATACACATCCACTGCATTATTCTTTCACTGTAAAGGTAACTACTTTGCAAACAGATTGGTGGAAGGTGAAGTAAATAAATCCCCATAAATATTCTAGGTACTGTTTAAAACTTGAAGTAGTTATTTACACTTTTATTAATGATAAAGGCGAACGCACTGCACCTAGCACTCCTAATTGCTGCTGAAAGTTTCCTAATTGCTCAAAAATTCGGTTGTGGATATCTGCTTGAAGTCCACTAACCTATTAAAAATATTGCAGATCTCAAAAACGACATTCTACCGTTCAGAATTGAAGTCAGTGAGTAGATAAAAAAATCTAAAAGTCTTCAATACCGAACTTCCCTTTACAGCCTACGCCCATGAACTAACACACATATCTTACAAGAGTGTAACAAAACTCTGCCGAACGCCGTTGTACTCTAAGAATAAGAGTATTGGAACCTCGCTACGTTCCTGCACTTCAGCACTAAAGCTATAATAAATCCTGAAATGTTTCAACGAAAAACATTAATCGTGGTAGTCATTTTGTTCACTCATGACTAGACCGCAGAGTTTTTGGTCCCAAAGAGTGCTTTGTAGGGCCCTAAAATAGGCTTTTTCATTACCTCATTCAGACCAAGTAAAATATGAAATAGGCTTAAAATAAATTCAGCAGAAAAAATAGACATCGTGTGAAATACATAGCGTATGCTTTTGAGGTAAATTTTATTTGTTTCAAATCAGGAAAATCAAGGGATAACAGTAGTTGAACATGAAACGGTTGTGTTTAATTATGAAAGGTTTCGGTTGAGACTTGCTGAATTTAGAACAGAAATAATGAAACGGTATTTTGAATGACATCCTGAGCACACCGATGGATGCAACGTAATTGTTTCAACTCCGATTTCATGAATTTTGTATCAAATAGGTGGGATTCATTCTTTACTGTACCAAACTGTGTGAAACTGAAATTATTACAATAGCGAAAGGTACGAAATGAATGCGAATCTTTACTGTAAATGAAACTAGGGATTCCACTTTAAATGTAGACCCCGTAGTTAAGTCCCATAAGCTCTACAAACATTTGAACATTCTTTAAATGTACTTCTTGAATAAAACCTCCAACAATCACAAAATGAAGAAAAAGTGTTACGTTGAAAAATATTCCAGCATATTCATGATAATACATCGTAAATCTTATGCATCTTATTAGAATTCCCATATAAACTCTACAACACATAGCTGTTTTCATTGTTGAGGTGACCACCTTCCATATTTTGCAACCACATTGCATGCACACTGTTCACAGACTGACTTCTGTTCACCGACTAACACAAACTCACATACTCTCTGCTGTGTACTCTTTGACAAGCTACCACAGATATTACAGTACACTTCACTGGCATACACTGACATTGCTAAGATGTATAGATATTGAAAGTACAGCTCAGAAAATTATAACAGATAGGGCAGGCACATTTCACATACCTCTTCCATATGAAAGAACTTTGCTGAGTGGTTCCTGCTGAAAATGGTAGCATGAAGCACTCAATACATTCGATCAAAAAAGAAAATAATATATGTTTCATAATTTAGGTTTCAGTTAACATGAGTGGGTGGAAAATGTTGAGAATTTCAGTACATAAGTAACAAAGATAAACATAGTTTAAAATCAGTACCATGTGAACACTTATTAACAGAACGAGACATTTAATTACAGTCAGCAGGAGTGAGTTGCTAAAAATGTTCAGTATGTTAGTGTTTGAGTGTTACAGATGTACACACATTGAAATATCAGTAACATCTGGACAAAATATGCATATCAGTGCCAAGGAAATGCATTTGTGGTACACAAATAAAAAATACGAATAAAGTACAATGCGAATGAAGTATGGGTATGTAAATGAGGGTAACTCTTAATACCAAATTATACCCTATAGTCTGTGAATGGGAAAACAGATATTTACAGTTTAATGCACATCGGTGAAATAGTTTTGATTGGACAAGTGATTTTCCCTGTTCTAGTTTTACAATAATAGTTATAAATTTTGTTAAACAACGTCAAATGAAAAATTATTACTGTTGAAAAAATCATGTGAAAGGTATATGCATTATTAAGGTGTTGCTAACTTCCAGTTGGTAAGAGTCTTTTTGAACAGTATTATATTTACGTAATTAAATTTTGCTGCATTATGGTTTACACGAAGTCCGTATTATATATACTTTTGTGGTGCACATATGTATCTAGTATAATACTGGTACCAAACTAAAAAGTTTGATTTACATATTTCTGTGACCTAGTAAATTTTCAGGTCTTTTGCAACAATATGAATGACTGTGTCATGTCATTTTAGAGACGAAATAAAGGTTTTACTGCTAACTGTTTGAGTAATATGAGAAACTACACGCATTGCCATGTTAACTAGCTGAAAAGAATTTAAGTGGAGAACATCAGTCCTTTGTTAGTCAAAATCTTATATAACCGCATCAAATTATGGCAATTATTATACCTACAAGGCAAACTGTGCTCATCATGCATGAAAGACAATTGTTATTTAGTGAGCGAAACCACACAGACAGACAGACACACAAACACACACACACACACACACACACACACACACACACACACACACATATGAGGCCTCAAATAGTGGTAAAAAAATAAATTCATAATGTGATATGCAAATTTCTTACAGGAATTTCTGCTGAGCAACATTCTGAGAGAAAATGTTGATGCTAAATTTATTCTCGTTTGAAAACCTGTGAAAGCTATGTGTAATCCATACATCTTTAGTAAAACAAGATATTTTCTTTTTTCACAATCACACAATGTGCCTGAAAAATTGGTATAACATTATTATGTAACATCTGTAGAAAGAGCAATTATTTCTTCTCCATTGGCTACTTCCAATATTTATTCTGCAAAGAAACCATAACTTCTCTATGCACATTATACTTCAGTGCGCTTAAATACATGTCATCTGTTCCTATCTATTCGGTATAACTGTTCTTCCTATTGACTGTGTTCATATTGCCTGATTCCCATCCTTTCTTATATTTCCATTTATTTCAGTTATGCTCTGTGCCCTGTACCCTTTCTCAGAATGTGTCCTCTCCATATCTAGTTGAAGTTCAAAAACTGTTTTTGTAGTTGTTCTAGAAGTGCTTAGTTACTGTTTCTAGACATACTAAAAAGACATCAAATATGGAAAGGTACTGAAACATTTTTGAAAAATTATTAGAAACGAGAAGCAATAGTAACACTCAACTCAAGAGGGGTCTTAGACCCTAAAAATATTTAAGTATTTGAAAATAACTTATACAGTAATATGGGGCCTAGTAATTTAACATTAGGCATGTATTTAGTTCTCAATATTATGAAGATTTTTAATATTGCTCTAAATGCCATTATTGGGGCTATAGCGCCTTTGAAAGGTGAAAATGTCGACCGTCTGACTGTTTACTGAATATTAAATCATTTATGTCTCGTCGGATATCCAGTTCATCCAAAACATTGCGGTGAGCGTGAACGATAACCAAGTTGTTCAATCGCTTCTGTCTCATTGTCGATCTTAGATGACGTCAGACGTCTAAGAGCGCTAAATGACCGTTCTGCTGTTGCTGTCGTGATTGGAAGTTTAATGCACTTCACTACTTCAAATAACATTTTTACAACTGAAGGATCTTGTGTAATGCATTTTCTTACGACACGCATGTTTTGAAGACCAACTGTTTCTATTAGCGATTTCGGCTAACATACTCAAGTGTGAACGCAGTCTCTCAATGTCTAGGTCATTTTTCAAAAACACAGTTGATTTCCCCAAATTTGTTTCACCTCTGTTTACTAAAAGCAAGCACTCTTGTTCAACTGCAATGGCCTGTGAGTCCAGTTGAATCAAACTGCTCAGTATTGAAAGATTGCACCGTTTCACAAACTTTAACGTTTTGAGAGTGTGCCGTGAGCTGGCTTCGTTGCTTTCATACTTTTTTGTTATAATTCGGTTCGGAGGAAGCGAATGATCGTCTACTTGTGTAGGTTTTTCTTTTAAACACAATTCCCAAAAGTGTTCAAAACTATCATGTCTTCCATTCAATATACAAATCAAACCCTCATAAATTTTTGCAGATCCACTTACTTGAGGGCATCGAAATTTTTCATTGACATCCTCTACTGGGTTCATTTCATGACAATAAAGACGTAAAAATAAATAATTCGTGAACTGTGACATTGACTCAGTCGCAGCAGATTTGCCGTGCGGCCTAAGGCGCAGAGCTGCGGGGTTTGAGTCCCGCCTCGGATATGGGTGTTTGTGTTGTCCTTAGCATAAGTAATTTAAGTTAGGGTAAGTAGTTTGTAAGCCCAGGGACTGATGACCAACGTAGTTAAGTCCCTTAGATATACAAACAATATTCTCAAGCTCACATAGTCCACCGAGTCAGGCAAAGATGTCGTACACCAGCTTGGTCGCTTACACTTTCACAATGTATGCTTCTAAAAGTCCCATTCTTTTGTTGGATTCCCTTTCGGTTTTTATTAAGTCCTTCGCTAAAGCCACAATATCCCTCGTAGGCGTAAGATCGCGGATACTGACTACAACTGCAAAGTTTAAACTGTGAGAAGTGCAGTGCACGTAACGTGCTTTTGGTTGTATATTCAAAACTAACGTTTTGTAGTCCTTTGAACTTACCTCTCATATTCAAGACACCATTACAGAACTGCCTTCTTAAGTTAACCAGTGAAGTTCAAGACCAGCAAAAACGTCATTTAAAATACCAAACAGAGTTTCTGATTCAATGTTGGCGATCTCGTATAAGCCAATAAAGTCTTCGTTGATGATGAAGGAATCATCGACAGTACTATTAGAAAATGACACTTGTTCGTTCATCGAAGAATCACTTTTTCGTCAGCCAGAATAGAAATATATTCTTGATTGAATGCAATAACTTTTTCAACACAGACGTTCCTAGTAATCAGTGATCTCGTTTTGAATATCGTGAGACGTCCACTTACATTCCGAACGCCCTAACCAATCTTTAAACTCAGGGACTTCATTCTTTCGGAGTTCCAAGAACTGAAACAAATAAGTAATAAATTGAGTTTACATCTTCGTTCCCTCTAATTGCTAGTCCACGTCGGGATAGAAATTGCACGGTAGGAAAAATTGTCTCAAGAGCTAAAGAACCTTTGTTCATATTACTTTGTAACTGTGCGTTCAGTTGAGAGGACACATTTTGTTTAGTGATAGAATTTAGTTTCAGAACACCTTCTTTATGCGTAAATGTATTTTCATGAAGAAGTAGTTTTTCCAAAGCCTTTTTCCAGTTAGAAAACCCTACGGAAGTAATTACATTTTTTTTTTTTTTTTTTTTTAAGAAATTGTAATACATTCTTAGCATCTGCCTATTTTCATGTTTTGCAAAAATACTTTTTTGGTAGATGCTTCATATTGTAAGCATATATATTTGATCAACCAAGAGTTCTGAAATGATCTTCCGTCACCGAGCTGTCCAGGTTTCGGCTGTGAACGATCCTCGCCTGACGACGACGAAGCAGTTGACGACACAATAATTGTTGGAAGTTGACTTGGAATATCATCAACTTGCAAGCTTTCCTTTTGTATAACAAAACTTAATTCGCAATACACTAAGAGATTAAAGTAATCGAATAGGGGAGAGTGGGGCACATTGAACCATAAAAAATATTATTCAGTTTTACTCATCCAATAATTTTATTACAGAGTTGTAATTGTAAGTTTATAAAGTTGAATTATTCAAGTTTCAAGCGGTCTTATATGACTGCTCCACGAATAATTTGTCTTAAGCTACAAGCCTTTGAAGAAAAATTGGTAAATGGTTAATAGTGCCCCACATGTGGGGTACAATGAACCAGTTTAAACAGTTTCCTAGTAGAACCTATTTAGCATACAAAGTAATGTCAAATGTAATTTAAAACTAATGTTTGCATATATTCCACTTACACATCATATAATTAACAAGTAGGCACAAAATTGTAGTTCTTCCTTTGAAATTAGGGAACATCACTGGACTGGAAGCTGATTCCAAATTTGAAATATGATTTTTGTCTCTTTGTCACACCATCATTAATAGGTTTTGGAAGATCGTGGAGTATGTTGCTAGCTGGAACAAATGCTTCATCCTTTACTTGAGGGAAAAAGAACTTCCATCCCATTTTTTCACTTTTCCTCAAAAATGATGCCAGATAGTCTCCTGAGTCATCCTGTAGTTTCAACTGGTGTTTTGTTTTTAAATTCAAATTTGGTCAAAACGAAATCATCTTTTTCTGGTAATTTGTCCAAATCTTCAGACTTGTATTCAGATTCACCAGACTCATCCAGGTTGTCATCGCTCTCTTCATAATGAACTTCACTATTTTCTTCGTCTGATTCCTGCTCATAAAGCTTCCTATTGGCCTTCTTTCTCATGCTCCATAGAAAATACCCTGCGATTAATAATAGTTTGGTGTCAGTCTTCCACTGGAACCACATTTAATGTTTTGAACTATCGCCGAAGAGTAGGGTAAGGTATTGCATAAGATTTAGCAGCTTGGCGAACTGAGTTGCCCTTATCCAGAACATCCTGTACTGCTTCTTGCATTACTTCATGGTCAGTTTTACCCCTGTCGGTCTTCCTGCGGTATGAACGAACCATCTTCGAACTTGATAAAATAAAACAAGACTGCTGCAATTTAAAACCCCTAATTACCTAACGTAATTTTTTCCCATGCCAAGAAACCAGCAAACTACAGAGTTATTGTATTTGACAATTAAATCACTCCTGGGGCAGAATGAATCACCCTGGGGCACGATGAACCATGGCTCATTGTGCCCCGTGAGAGCTTGGTTCAATGTGCCCCAACAGTACATACTTCAAAAAAAGCTCAAGTGAGGTTATGTATGAACATTGTTATTATTTGAAGATATGTGACATTAAACACAATATTCATATTGTTATAATGACTTACTTTCTTTGAACTTTATTCTGTCCTTGGTCACTAAATTTTATTCTATCTAATTCGCCGAAAAATTCCTTCACTGTAGCAAAAATAACATACCATCTGCAGAAAACAAATGGTGAGAGCTAGATCTTGCAAAAAAAAAAAAAAAAAAAAAAAAAAAAAAAAAAAAAAAAAAAAGGATGTCGGATGTCGGTAGAGTAGTACTGCCAACATATGCACAGAGAAAAATATAATTTACCACCTCATATTGAGATTATGATACCTGATTCATTGTGCCCCGTGGCTCAATGTGCCCCACTCTCCCCTACTATGTAGTCATATAAAGTAATCCACTGGATAATAAAGTCGAACAGTAAACACGTCTGAGCCCGCACTGAAAGCAACTATCCACACCGAATTTCTGCGACAGCAGGGTTGGCCTAACATAGCCGCGGCGTCGTAGTGTCTCGAAGCGTCAAGGCAGAGGGTTGCAGGTGCTTTATTCCTGCTGCAGTCCTTCCGATGCCGCCGCGGCCGCCGGCGCCACACTTTATCCGCAGGTTCGCGCCCGCAGCACCGTAACACTACCATGATTCACGCCACTCGTTTCCAATCAACCTGCTTACTACCCTAATAACCATTTGTTTTAACTCATTACTGAATGTATTTTTAAAGGTAACTATCACCAAACAAGTAAAATAAAAAAATTACCAAAATAATTTTGTGATTTAACGAAGCATAATATAAATAATTTTTTTCTTTGTCTTTCAGAAAATGTTTAACAAATGCTGCAGATACAGATATCGCTGTTGCAACCATAGACTGCCATAAATGTTACAAATTTTAAGATCTACAGCTAAGAAGACAAAAGTGAGACCACTGGTTGTTCTTGGCAAAGCTCCAAGTAAATCGACTACAGCTATCAGTTTTAATTTCGTAGAGATGGCGAGAAGAAATGGAGCTGAACGAGATACAGTGGGACTAAATCATCAAGGTTTCCAGCTACCCAGAATTCACTTGCAAGCTTCCTAAGTTTGAAGAAAAGTACGTTTTGTACCAGACAGAACTGTGTTATTGCTTCACTGTCTTTGTTGTGGTACTTTATTTTGATTTCTTTCCAGATAGCGTCATTGACCTGTTCCTCCAACTGCTCTGAAACAAATGCTTTACATTTCAATCGGCTTAGCCGTGTTTCCAAAAAAGCCCCGTGTCAAGTTACGTACAAGTAAACAACTCCGACACACGCCTGGTGTATTGACCTGGTCGTTACACACCTGCGGCTATTGCTGTGTTTGTAGTTCTGGCCGGCTGCGGTCCAAGAGTCACGTACTTCATACACAAAGCTGTTGCGGTATCGGAATGAGAATCTTGCCTCAACCACCGGCTCTGAACTGGCACCTCGTTGATTGCATCTTTCACAGCGCAAAGTATCCATTCATTTGCCTCATATTTTTTTCCAAAATACTCTGTCGGCGCTACACTGGCCTCCCTCTAAGAAACCTGGCCTCCCAGGGTTTCACCTGTAGGCGTCCTTTTCTAGACACAGCCAAGCACTTCACATGCGTCAGGTATCCCTGCATCAGTTACATCACTTGTGTCCTATAACAGCTGACTCCCACGTCCATACACCACTTCACTTGAACACTACCTCAGAAGTTTATTCTGTCCACTACGTCTAAGTGTTCAAGTTCGTGGGATCCAGTCTACTGGGATTTGTACTTCACGAGGTTTTGATTCCCTACTTGTCGTTCTTTTTAAGTACACAAAGATGGAGCATAACAATAAAAGGACTACCTGGTAAAGCTACACTGATCATTATGGTAGTTCTTCGTCGCTGTTCCATAAACTCATGTACATGTTGCAACGACTGTTCCATGGTAATACGACCTTCTTGCCCAGTTATAAGATTATCCAGGGAATGCACAAGTTCGGGTTGCAAAGTGTTATTCACCCATGTTAGATTCTGCACTGGCAGTATCTCCACACTCACATCTGGCCAATAAAGCTGTGATTGCGCAAAGTTTAATGTCGTTGTCCCCGTGATAGCTTCTGGGAAACGAAACTTTGGTTCCACCAAGTCGCAAATGGTCCCATTAATTAGTAACCCACTGCCGCCTAATTCTATGCGTTTTGCCTCAACAAGCCTCAACGACCTGCCACTATTACTATCTCACCTGGTACTGCATAAATCCAGTGATTCCCTGTCTTCTGAAAATACGGGCTAGGCTGAGACACCTCCCTAGTGCACTCGCTTCCTTCTGGTTTTCCTTTGAATAACTGTATTTCGCGTGTACCATTCCCTGTCTGAACTGGTCTTGCTGGGCACACCGTGATTCTTCCCCTCCTGCAGTGATGGAACTCTTCTTCCGACATTACCACGTGCTGACGTCCATCACCCGTTACTAGTATCTCAGCTGTCCTAATCTTCACATACTTGCTTAGGGCACCCCAATGGAATGGATAGGTATGCACTGGCCGCGGTGCGTACTGGAGCGCCGTGCTGCGGTGCGCGCGGCCGTTCGCCGTCGGGGGTTCGAGTCCCCCTTCGGGCACGGATGATTGTGTTGTCCTGAGGTTAGTTTACCTTAGTTTAAGTGGGTTGTAAGCTACGGACTGATGATCATGTAGTTAAGTCCGACAGATTTACAAACTTCTGAATTTTTTGTATGTACTGTAAAACATTGGAACAACGCCTGTTTTCCTACTACCGGAAACTGCACGGAGACGAACATCTTCGCCTTATCCGTCTTCACTTTGACTGTCGCTATGTGGTTGTAGAATGGCACATTTCTTTCCTAGGGCTTCATGATTAACTTCAACCTTACTAGTAACCCTTCCTCCACTTTTCTTATTCCCTCCAGAAACCGTTCAGGTGTCAATAACGCAGTACTTAATTTCCCTTGTAATGCATGATGCATTGCCTCCTCCAAACTCTCCAACATCACTATACATCCCATACCCCATCTGCCAAAGACTGCCACAGCCTTGCCATTACGACCTTGGTGTCTAGTAAATCCATTCGAGTCTGCAACACCCCCATGTCGTAGTTAGACGCGTCAAACGATAAAAAAAAGCTCCTTCTCAAAATCTGGAAAGACTAGCACAGTACTATTTACTAATGCTTCCTATAACTTCTCGAAAGCATTCTGACACTCGTCGGTCCACACAAATTTCACTCCTTTCTTCAGCAGTTTAGTTTATAGTCCGGCTATCGCAGCGTACCCCTTCACGAACTTCCTATAGAAATTAGATAATCCCAACAATAATTGCAATTCCTTCACCGATTGTAGTACCGGAAAATGCTTCACAGCAATAATTAACCTAGGATCTGTTCTCAAACCATTCTTAATCACTACATGTGCTAAATACTCCACTTCTTCCAGGGCAAAATGACGTTTCTCAACACTTATAGTTAGTTGTGCAGCTCGCAACCTTGTGAAAACCTCTTGTAACCGATTCACATGATCCTCCATATCTTTAGAAAAAACGATTTTATCGTCCAAATATACAAGACACTGGGGCGGTTTCAGGCCCCTCAATACTCCATTCAATAATCTTAGAAACGTAGCCGGCGCATTCTTCAAGCCAAAAGGCATCATTCTATACTGAAAACGTCCCCACGGAAATGCGGTTTTTGGTCGATCTTCAAGCGCAACTTTTATTTGATGGTACCCACTTCTAAGATCTAAAGTGGAGAAAAATTTACACTGGCCAAGACGATCTAACATATCAATTATATTCGGAATTGGGTAAGCATCAATAATTGTTTTGCTATTTAGATACCGAGAGTCACAACAAAATCTACATTTCTTTGAGCCATATACCGATTTTTTTTCCGTTGGAATTCGGTGCTGGATAACAGGCGTCGCGGGTAACGGCCCTTTCGGAAAAAAAATTAATCCTCATATTCTAATAACAATGACTCCATTTGCTTTCTATCTTCCTCTTTCAGATGCTCAAACTTACTACGTACTGCTGTCCTAACGGCGGTCACATCTTTCTGGTGAAAGTCCTCTGTATGCCACACTTCATCCCCCAAAGTTTCCACATTCGCGACCAATAATCCCTTCACAAGTTCCACATTTTAATTTCCAAAATTATCAATTACAACAGGTACTACTCTTTCCCCATTTACCTCTTGTACACAATACTCTGTTTCACAAAACATTGTGCATTGTTTAACACGTCATTTTGCTCCAAATAACCCTACCGAAAACTCAGGCTGTACGCTCTTCGAAAGTGACTTTTCTGCTTCGGCTGGAATATTACTTCGCGAATTGATCCTTAACGCACTTGTCTGCCATTTAGGTGGGTTGTTCCGGACCGTGGACGCCCCTCGCGACAGTTCAGCGCTGACGACAGTTTCCACTAGCTGAAGTGATGTTCCTCTTAGTTCCACCTGATGTCGACGAAGTTCAATTTTAGCGTAGTGTTTATGCAGAAAGTCTGTCCCTGATATCATGCAATAGTCTGCTGCTAATTTGTGGAACTGCTTCTACCCACTGTTTAAACACTGTTCCTGCAACAAAAAATACAACTTCTCTCTTCCAAAAGGCTCCTTATCATTATCCGCTACTGCACGTAACTTATACCGTGGTGACTGCAACCGCCTGTTACCCACTAGACCTCTAATAGCGACGGCCGGCCGCGGTGGCCGAGGGGACTGAGGCGCTCCAGTCACGGTCTGCACGGCCACTACGGTCGGGGGTTCGAATCCCCACTCGGGCATGGATATTTGTGCCGTCCTAGTTCGTAAGTAGTTCATAATGGGTTTGTAAGGTTAGGGACTGATAACCCCGTAGTTAAGTCCCATAAGCTTAACAAACATTTGAACATTTCTCTACTAGCGACTGGCATATGTGCCCCTGTATCCAATAAAAATTGTGCCTAGTCCCATCAACTATCCCGACTAGCGCACATTCCGCCTCTGCATTCGTAGTTGAAGCATCTGCCTTTAATGGGAACGCCGCACAGCGGACTGGGAGTTCCCTTTGGCATTTAACCTTTGCTGTGGTGCTCCCTGTTTTCCCCTGAAATTCCCAAAACCCGTTTGACGCTGACGAGCCCTGTTACCTCGCGGCTGGTGTCAAAACTTCCGCACATGACCTATACGGCCGCACGGAAAACACCTCACAGCTGTGGAAAAAAAAAAAAAAAAAATCGCACTGACGTGTTTTAAGGCCCAATTTAGATTTATAGTTTTACAATTTTTTTGCAAACATTTCGGAAAAAATAGTATTGTAAATAATAAAAAATTATAGTGATACGATTACGACTCTACTATTGTGATAATATCTATGCACCCAACATGTAATAGTCTTTCTGACCGTATTTTAACAAACAGCTAAATTATTATGATATTTGACCTTAGCTGTAACAATCATACTCTTTTTTGAACTTTTACCTCTTTAAACAATCATTTTAATATCTCTCCCACATTTTCATTATTTTTTTCCATGCCGCGGTGGAGTACCCGAACGGTCGAAGGCGCCTTGCTGCAGACTGCGAGGTTGCTCGCTGTCGAAGGTTCGAGTCCTCCCTGGGGCATAGGTGTGTGTGTCTGTCCTTAGGTTAGTTTACCATAGTTAAAAAAAGCAGTCAACAATCCGAAGATTCGTTTGAACACCACAGTGCTTTACTAGGCATGGTACTGTTTGGAGGTGGTATGCCGTTGCCTTCCTCCGACCTTCGAACTGACTTACCCAGCCAGTTATAGGGGGACCAACAGTTTAACGTGGGTTCCGAACCACGGTGCTACTCGGTATATTTCACATGAGCAATACTGCCAGAGGTGAAAGAGGTGGAAAGTGACAGATAAAAATCCTAGGACCTGGCGGGGATCGAACCCTCGACCTTTGGACTTGTAGTCTGGCACTCTACCACTGTGCAACTACCTTAGTTTAAGTAGTTTGTAAGCTACGGACTGATGACCACGTAGTTTGGTGCGGTAGATTTACAAACATTTGAACATTTTATATTTTTCCGTTAAAATATTATCACCTGTCTTGCCTTGGTAGTTTATTCAAAGTTTATTTTCTTCGCCGGTACTGCTTACGAATGACGTACATTTGGCGATCGGACGAGTGACTATTGCATGATGGAACACAGCGTACATTTGGCGTTCGTAAATCGGTCACGTGATATCCCTCGCCCTTTTGCGTACACCATTTTGCTTTCTCGACATGGTGCATTTCTTATTATAACTCAAGCGTTAACATTTTAAAGCAATGGCGCACTGAAAATTATCAAAAACACATCGTTCTTAGGACCATGAATTACAATCTAATGTTAGTTAGTTAACACCTATCTATCGTCAATGGTACGAGATTTACGGATACTCTCGCAGCTGTTCGCCATAGTGTAATGGACGAGGAATTAGTTTGTGATGTACGAACATGTTAGACGGTGATTAGAAACTTGCTGGGGCGCGGTGGCTTAGCGTAAGCGGTCAGAGGGTTGCCGGCGTGGTAGCCCGACGCCCTATGTAACGAGAAAACTAAGTGATCGACGAAGCGATCGAAATTGAACAAAACAAACCAAAGTCGACAAAGTACCGATCAAACCGAAGAACCAATGAAAAGAGTCAAAAGGAAAGAGGGTTCAACCACCACCGTCTGAAGAGAAGGCCTGTGCACTGGCGTGCCACGTCACGTCATGCAGAGAAGGTCAGGATCGCGTAGCTCACTGGGTGGCCGATGTGAGGCAGTGGCTGTGCACCATCAGACAGGTGGTGGTTCAACATCAATAAAAAACTGAGTAAAATTCTCAACGAACAACCAAGAACAAATATGAACAAACGACCGCAAAACATCGATTTCTCTGAAGAAAAACCAACTATATATATATATATATATATATATATATATAACCACCACTGTCAACTTTTGGTGCCACTTTATTTTTGCTCTTGTTCCTAAAAGGTTTTCGCACACTCTTGTTAAATGAACGCAACCGTATTCTGCAATATTCCGAGTTGTTCAAAGGTAACAGCGCTTTCTCTCAAAAGTGCATTTGTTCTGTTTCGACAACATGAAATACATAGCAACGAATTGTAAAAATGTACATAAACTTGGGAGATACTGTTACAATAACTGTTGTAAACGACTTAATGATAGTACTAACTTTGTATATATATTAAGTACTATATTTATGTGGAATTCACACTTACCACAGTTATTCCGTTTGTGAGTTTAGCTGTGAAAGAAAACGTAATCGCGGTTTGAAATAGAATATTTTCTCTTTATTTTAGCGCAGAACAAAGTAACATGAACGAACTCATATCTGAACTACAGGAAAAGTAATACCATCTACGTTAGAAGCGTCCATAGGAACCATGTCAAAGACAAACATTTTAGTAGATGCATTGATTATAATTAATGACTTTCAATATGTTCCATAAATAGCGAAAAATTGCTTATGAAAAACTAAACAAGGTGATTTGTTGCAATGTATACACTTCCGTTCCGTTTCATTGAGGAACTACACTTGCCATAGAAATCTAGGACTCTCTTTATATACGAAACTACCAGTATCAGCACGTTGCTCAGAATATTAATTATAACAGTATCCTCCCAGTTTACGTGCATATGCTTCAGAAGACCATTGTTCAATTCGTTGTAACGTATTTCACGGCATGGTCACGAAATAGAACAAACATATAGAGGGAGCATTTTTACATATGCACAACTCTAAACATTAAAAAACACAGCTCTATTTAATTAATAAGACTGCCTGAATCCATTTTAGGAAAAAAGAAGAAAAAATATTTTTAGGTTGTGGTGGGTTCCAAACCACGCACCATGTGCATTACAGTCCAACGCGCTGCCAACTCCACTACGGCAAACGCTCACAGAAAAAACGTCTTTTCATCTAGTACCATTGATTGCGGTTGTTAACTGATGCTAATATGGCATTTTAGACACTAAATTATTATTTATCGTACGAAGAACGACGTGTTTTTGATACTTCTTCAGTGAGCCGTTGCTTTGAAATGACAACGTCTAAGTTATAATAAGAAAATCATCAAATACGCAACGCAAGATGGCGTATGCCAGAGAGAGTTCTGGGCGAGGAATGTCACGTAACATCTCCGAACGGCTGGTTTTCGTTAATTCGATAGAGGGTGTCAAATCTTCGTTATTGTTGCAAATATCTCTCAAACTATGATAATTTTCTCCTCTACAAATTCGGTTAATCAGTTTTCGTATCAGATGTACGGTTTATTTGCAATGAAAATTATATTACAAACGGCTTTTTTTGTGTTACTAACCTATTTTTGGTCCGAAATATTTAAAAAAGCCAGGTTCTGGTCTCTGGCGGACTTAAAAAGTGGGAACACGTTACGCTCAGGCAGACAGACAAATATAGCAAAATCGCCGATATTTCTGCAAATATATCTGAATCGATGCGAAATATGAAAAAACCATGACAGAGCAAAGTTACAGAGAAATTTCTCCTCTACAAATTCGTGTATTCAGTTTCCGTAACAGATGAACGATTAAGGTGTTATTTTTATTTAAATTTCGAGCTGTCAAAAGACAATCGCAAAGGCTACTTTGGTTTGCTGCCCAGAAGACCCCAGCCCCTTGTTGATATTGGGGCTATTACAAAGCTCGTCTGATCTATGACAGTGTATCTGGTGCAGTTTAGTCTATGTCTTCACCACCGTCACCACTGCTGCTGTGCTTCTCAACACAACTCTGGAGACAGTGGCTGTTCACATCTGGCCTATGCAGGAATTCACCATCTGTTCCCTTTACCTTCCCCCAGATGTTGTCTCTCCTGCCAAACCCACTGCCTTAGTCGCTCAACTACCCCCGCTGTTTCTCCTCTTGGGTAACTTCAATGCTCTCCACCCTCTTTGGGGTGGAAATGAGACCACAACATTGAGAACCTCTTAGCACAGCTTGACTTTTGTGTTCTAAACAATGGAGCCCCTACACCTTTTAGTGTGACATGTGGCACTTACTCAGCAATATACTTGTCCATTTGCAGCTTCAGCCTACTCCCAAACTTGGTGGGCCCATGACGACCTTTGGGGAAGTGACCATTTCCCCTCTTCCTGTCCCACCCACAATCTCCACCTCCATGCTGCCTGCCCTGATGGTCTCACCTTAGCGCACGCTCAGCTGCAAAAGTAACATCTCCACTTCCAGATAATGCTGATCACGTTACTAG
Organism: Locusta migratoria; assembly: GCA_026315105.1. Classification (NCBI taxonomy): domain Eukaryota; kingdom Metazoa; phylum Arthropoda; class Insecta; order Orthoptera; family Acrididae; genus Locusta; species Locusta migratoria. The sequence continues at coordinate 442,763,053 of CM048748.1, read as the reverse complement.
GACCATTGCTTCCGCTGCTGAGCCCAAAGTCCCGAAATCCTCTGGTTTCCTCCATCGTAATCCTGTTCCTTGGTGGACACCGGAGATTTCTGAGGCAATCTTTCTGGATGTGCTGACAGGAAAAATATAACACCCTGATTAGCGAGTGCGGGTTCAAAAATGCCCATACTGCATGTCCTGATACCTTCCCAAGACCAGACAGCGTTCACAGCTAGTTCGTTCATCACCTCCCAGTGGATGTTCAACAACAACTTCTCGATCTGTACAACTGGCAACAGTTGCTTTTTCCCTATGTTTCCCATGTACATACCTCGCCTCACCACCTGAATCGCAGGGTACTATTTCCAGCTACTGCCCTTCCTTTCCCACCTCAATGGACGAGGTTGGGTCTCCCAATTGCAATCCTTGTCTGTTTATTTCTCTCCTGAGTTGCATCCCTTCCATTCCCCCATACTTTTCAAGACTCATTCCATACCCCTCCTTGGTGCATCTCTCACGCCTCACTCTCAGATTAGGTTGGACATGTCCTGGGACTAGAAAACCTCAGTAAGACCATTAAATCTTCATCGCCAGTTTCAAGTAATGCTTGATTCATTCCACGACGCAGCAGTTATTTACACAGATGGTTCTCAAGTCGACGGCCATGCTTGGTATGCCTTTATTTGTGGTGACCATACTGAAACAGTGATCGTTGCCTTGTGGAAGTAGCGTCTTCACCGCAGAGCTGGTTGCTATTTTAAGAGCTCTTGAACATCTCCCATCTCGTCCCAGGGGTCGTTCGTCATCTGTAGTGACTCCATGAGTGACCTACAGACCCTTGACAAATTTCTTTTCAAGCACCATTTGCTGGAGTCAATCCAACCCGCTGTCTTTACCCTCGGAGTGTCAGGCCGATCTGTCGCTTTTATTTGGACACCAGGCTGCATAGGTATATCAGTTGGCCAAGCAGGCCACTATTTCACAATCCCTGGGTATTGGCCTCCTGGAAATGTACCTGTCTTCCTGTTTTGAAGAAACGTTATTATTACAACTGCATGAATGCACTGATGATTTCGTGTTACATTGTTGGCTGTTAGACCCGAGCTGGAATCGTATTCAGCCTGCCTGGTGTAAGACTTTAAGTGATGCCATATGGGCTGTTTGCGCGTCGATGATCATGAAATGATGATGAGGACGACCAACACCCATTCCTCGAGTGGATAAAATCCCCAACCCTACAGGAAATCGAACCTGGATCCCCTGCGGAAGACGCTGTTCAGTGGACTGTGGAGGCGGACTTGAAGGCATTTATTTCGCTCTTCAAATTGACGATAGTACAGACGCACAAATATTGCGTAGTCACTCGTTTTTGTACAGTTTGACTATCATGACGTTTTATTGACGTTCAGTTCTTACAAGAAAGTGTTCCCTGGCAAACATGTGTTGGTATTTGTACAGATGCCAAGGCAATGAGTGATCACTTGATAGGGCTGCAGTAAGAGTGAAGAAAGCTGCACATGATTGTCGAAGCACAAACTGTATTACATACCGAGAAGCAATGACTACTAAGAAAATGCCTGCAACTTTTCATACTGTTTTGAAAGACGCTGTAAATCGTATAAACTCTATCATGCCAAAAGCTCTAAACTCACGGCTATTTAAACTATTGTGTGAAGATATGGGAGGTTCTTTGCTCTTCATACTGAAGTAAGATGACTCTCCCTGAGCAAGGTTTTAAACCCAATATTCGAACTGAGGTCAGAGAGTTGTTTCTCAGTGACAAAAACAAAGACATTAAGTATTATTTCACTGATTTGCAGTGGTTATGAAGATTGGCCTATTTATCTGATATTATGCCAGAGGCTTCAGGTTTTGAATATTAACCTACAAGGACGAGATACAATAGCTTTCTTAGTAGATAACATTCCTTATTCTTACATCATCTATGGAGGACAATGAACTAGCTCCCATGGATGAGTTAGTTAGAGACATTACTAAAGATTTATAAGTTCTTAAAAAGTTTTGCAAAGTACTTTCCCGAAGATTAGGCTGCACATAATATGGCCGGCCGCAGTGGCCGAGCGGTCTGCGGCGCGCCAGTCACAGTCTGCAGGGCCGCTACGGTCGGGGGTTCAAATCCCCCCTCGGGCATGGATATTTGTTTCGTCCTCAGAATAAGGTAGTTCATAACTAGTTTGTAAGTTTAGGGATTGATGACTCCACAGTTAAGTCCCTTAAACTTAACAAACATTTGAACATAATATGACTGGCTAAGAAATCCATTTCCAGGAAAAGTAGCAGATGAATTAATCACGAAAGAAACTTTAATCGACATGACTGCGACAGTTCGATGGAAGTCACTTTCTCCTTGAGTCAGAGTAACTGCCGTGCATGCTCAAAACCGCTGACACAACCCACCAGCTCAAAAAAAAAAAAAAAAAAAAAAAAAAAAAAAAAAAAAAAAAAAAAAAAAACACTGCCTGTCACCTCAGTGTCTGTTAAAGGTAAACAAGCTGTAGTGGTGCGACCTTCCTATCGGTACTCAGCAATAAGAATTGTGCAATACATAACTGGGTACTAAAAGTTCATGGCTCGTGGTCTCTGTTCATAGGGGTGAGTTATGTATGTCAGCTTCTATGCCCTAAACAGCTACCCAAACTGTTTAAATAAGATCAATAATTAATCTGTAGTTTAGCCAGTCTCTCAATATGCAGATGTTGATGCAAAAAATATATTTAAACAAACATAAATTAATGCTATGAATAACAAAAAAAATTGATTCTAAGATAATGTTTAGAAGAGAGTCATTCAAAAAGTACTTTCTATAAATGGAGTTTATTACTCTCTTTGGACATGAAAATTCGGAGGTGGTTCTACTTTATACATCGGTAAATAACTGAATATTTCTCCAAATATTGTTCATGAGCGGCACAATAAGTATCACACGCACTCGAGAGAAAAAGTTCCAAATTATCACAAGAAAATTAATGAAGTCCATCGAACAATGCAGTTTCAAATTAATCCGCGATTAATCCGCGTAGTCCACACATGCCTATATTTTCAAATCACCAGTTCGTAACGCGGCTTCAGATCGCCCATTCACAACCTCTCACCACCACGTCCAAGTTACGAGTCCCTTCCCAAGCGTTCGAAAGCGTGCTCTACCTGCTCCCAAAATTGTTTCCTTCCGCGCACCCTAACGCCTCATTTTTAAAATACAATTTCTCTTCCAAAATATTATACATTTGAATATCACAGAATTAAATTCTTTGGCCACTTCCCTAAAATGTTGCTTAAATTTAACAAACAAATACATATTTAACAATATTATAATCGGTTGAGACTGAAGCTCTCTGCTCAGGTAGCTATTAAACACAGCATCTCACTGTTCAAATATAATGCCGCTGTCGAAATATAGTTATACAATTAATATTTATCATGGATTTTTATGCAGATATATTCAGTTCTGGTCCAAAAATGCATATAATTGTTTATGTATAAATTATCTGCTGTATATCCACTATTTTTTGTCGCCCATGAGGTATTTAAGAGGCAGTCTACAACATAAAAGGGACGTTACTAAGAATGATGTTAAATATAATAAAATACATATATAAATGTAATGCACTTTTCTAGTTCTTGTTTTGTGTTTCTGTGGTGGAATCTATATTCTGAGACAAGAATATTACTACCTCAACGAAAAGCAGAACAAGAGAGTTAAACAAAATTTATTGAAAGAAAACGGAAATAACGTGGTGCGTCTTTCAAGTCCACACATGCCACTCATACCGTTTCCTGTTTCCGAGCAGATTAAGGTTTCCCTAACGTCCTCTATTTCCCCTTTTATCTGTAATGTCACATTGGTATGCCGAAATATCCAAAAGTGATAAGTGATATGCAATGACCAAAAGTGTGGAAACCCCTGCTCTAGCGTGCATATACATTTGAGATTTGCGGAGAACTTTAAATGCTCTAGCTGTGAAAATGTGATTATAAAGAAAGGATATCTTAGAATGAGTGCACGAGTAGAATTTTGCAATATGGTACATGCCCATACTGCTTTGCTTTAAACGCCGTATTCACGTGCGATTACGGCTATGTGACACTAATCTGAAAATTTATTTGCGGTATTAGTACGTAATATGCAGTCGGATGAGTTATCATGCTCATAAGTAATTTTTCGTTCAACACGAAATGATCGATCACTTAACTTTTTTATTTCGTACTTTTGTTGTTGGTTAATTGTGATTTGGCCCTGTTTGGAACGGGCAACAGACAGAGATTCTAATTCTACAAACGGAGCAGGCTGCTTAACGTCAGAATTTTTATCTGCATTATTAGTTAATTGAGTTACAGTTACAGAATGCTCGTATACCTGTGTGACTATAGTAGTTAATTGTTGTGAGATAAACGTTTCTTGAGCACTTAAAGATTCACCCTGCATTTGCAAAGCATGTAACTGATTTTCATGTAGACTAACGTATCGTTTTAGGTGTGTTATTGCCTTCGTTTCAATATGTTGAATTTTAGATTTTAAATTGTCTATTACAGTATCCAGTTCGTCGTGTATGTTTAGTCTAACCTGTTAAATGTCGTCATTAAGGTGATTAACGATCTCTTATATATTTTTACTGTCATCCATAATGCTTTCTAGTTATGGATTAATGCTTTCCAAGCATGAAGTATTTTTTCCCCAAATTGTGAACAATGTTTTCATACAGGGAATTCAGACGTATCTGATTTTTTTCCTTGAACTTATGATAATAGTAATCGAGAAAGGTGGTCATTCTGATTCCCTGTTATTGGTAAGTAATCTGTATCTTGTGCTACATGACCCGATTATTGTGACAATTTACTTTGAGTTGGCTTATCTTCTAGGAGGCGATCCAATTATGATATTGTAGAAAGATATAAAAAAGCCAATATCGCTGATCACCAATTTCTATTTAAGACGACCGGTTTCTCTGAACTATTTCAGCATCATCTGGTCCAATAATATCATTTTTCAGGGCCATAATGTGTTAAAAAGGAATGACGGAAATTTAAAACATGCATGTCATTATAATAAAACGAGAAGATACATTAATTAAATCCATAAGAGCAAGCTCGGGCATATTTAAAGATGAGACATACCTTGTAATGTCAATCAGTTGTTATATAACATAATTTACAGTGCATTGGTGCACTATGTCATTATAATAAAACATAATTATCACAGTGAGTGACAACAGCAAACTGATACATGATGCAAATCAAGGATAAAAGAATATGACGCCAGACGGCAGCACACAGCAATGTAATATTAAAACCACAATGAGGTTAAAAACGTGTTGTACAAATTATAAAAATAATTAGAAGTGATATGAAAAAATAGACTAATATCTACGTTGATGACGTAATTAAGTCTGTGCATACCACAAAATATCTGTATAAACTGGCAGTCAGTTATAAACGAAAAAATAACATAGTTACCATGTAGCGGTCATACAATATTGGTTTGTGCATACCATAAGAATATCTGTATAAAACGACTGTCCATTAAAAAGTATACATCAGTGGCCACAATGCAGCAGTAATACTGTATTGGTTAATGCAAATCACAAAATATTTTTATAAAAGCACAGTCAAGTGTAAAAGAATATACAACAGTGTCTACAATGTATCAGTCATAAAATATTGGATAGTACATAAAACACAAACATCTGTTTAAAAAACAGTCAATTATTAAAGAATACATGATAGTAGTCACAGTGCAGCAGTTACGGAATATAGATATGGCTGCAACAACACAATAGGTCAGCCAACACAGCACAAGGTTGTGAAGGAAGATACAACAGTAATTACAGTGTAGCAGTCATACAATACTGGTCGTGCATAAAACAAAAATATCTGTATAAAACAAACATCAATGTAGTGGTCAACAATGCCGGTTTGTGGATACCATAAAAAAGATCTTTTAACAGATTATGGCCTTGTAAAATGACGTTATTCGACCAGATGATGTTGCCATAGTTCAGCGAAAACGGTCGTCTTAAATAAAAATTGATGATCAGCGATCTTGGCTTTTTATATCTTTGTACAATAATAGGGTTACCATACGTCCTCTTTTTCCCGGACATGTCCTCTTTTTGAGGCAAGAAAAGGTGTCCGGCCGGAATTTATAAAATTCTACAAAATGTCCTTTTTTTTTTTTTTTTTTTTTTTTTTTTGGTTCCGAGAAGGAAAATTTATGTTTTGTTATTGGCGACAACATGTTCATTCGCACTGCAGTTTCAAACTGTTCGCAACTATTACGCGCATACACAGAGTGAAATTGCCGTTCACAATTTCGCGCTCCGCATAGTCCTGACGGTTGCAAACGATTCTGAACTTCTTTGGGAAGTAACCCAGTTGTCTATCCTTTATTCAATCAGTGCATTCTGTCTTATGCATTACGTTCTATGGTGTTGCTTGTGATATACTTTGTGGTTTAGGTTAAAGCTTTATTGTGTGTTCGAGATCGTAGGTAGACTTTTGCTTCAAAATAAATTACGAACTTAAATATAACATAATGCCGAAGAAAAAGTCCCTGTTAAATATGTGCTCCTGGAGAACTACAAATCATTCAAGAGAATGATCAAACGAATGCAAGTATGAATTATACATTGTGCTCCGATCAGCTTTGTAATTTTATAATTTCTTTTAAAGATTATCAAAGGAAACAGAAAATACAAGCAGCTGAAGTGTGGTGTGCCTGTTTAAATCAGTTATCTAGTGTTGTTAGTCATTCTGAACTGCTGAAAATTGTAGACTTCTTTTTTTCTATAATAGTCATAATGCTGAGACAGAACGTGTGTTTTCTCTTGTGAACACACAGTGGAGAAAAGACAGGAATAGATTTAAAATATACTGTAATTATACTATATGTGTACTGTATAATTTCAAACATTTGAAATGCCTCAGCTCATCTCAGTTCTGTTTTTTTTTTTTTTTTTTTTTTTTTTTTTTTTTTCTGTTGAGAGAGATTTCGTCGTTTACCAAATCTAGTTGGTTCAAAAGTGAATAAGACAAGAATGAGACAATTGAGAGTAGTGATGAGAAATAAACTGTTAAGGTTCATAATATTCCGTTTTCCAACAACCACACAGGGTTACTATTTTAGTTTGTAGTAGTTTTACGTGGTTATTCATAAAGTTGCAAATTACATTGTGTTAAAGTGTCCTCTTTCTTATATTAACTGTCCTCTTTTTTGGTGATGAACATATGGTAACCCTATACAATAGCAATTTACTTTGTTCAAAATCATTGCCTAATGCAGAATCATTTACGACTTTGTTGTTCCGTGTCTGGCAGTGCAGGTTACTCTGTTGGATATTATCAGGCGTTGTCCTGTCTGTTTCAGTTAAATCAGTGGTATGAGAGGGTATTTATGATCCCTCCTCTACCTGCTAAATTATGAAACGTTGTGTTCGGCCCACTCACACCAATGCGGGGAATGTGTGAGGTGGTTGTACACTGCGGGATACGTGCCCACACCGTGCACCACGGGATTTCCCCGCAGCCTGCAGCGGCGTTCCACTCACAGTTGACAGCGTGCTCTAGTACTCGCGCCCAGCATTAACAGTGCACTACATCCAGGGCCGGCGTAAGCCAAAGAGCTGCTAAATTGCCGCACCCCCTCCCCCGGTTTTTTATATTTTTTTACAGAAGCTTTATGGAATTTTATTTCAACAAATTTGTAGGAAATGTCAGAAATCAATTGCAATTTTTGTTTTTACTTTTCAGATCTACCTAGGTTTCGGCCACTGAGAGTGGCCAGTCTCAAGGCTTTTGAAATGTGCTTACATCAAAACCGCCTTGTTGACAGTTATGTTCAACATGACGTTACAGATGTAAACATAAAGCACTGAGAATAGCCACACTGTGCCCGAAATTTATCTAGATCTGGTAAAGAAAATAAAAAATTTCGACTGATTGGTGACATTCTCTGCATATTTGTACAAAACAGTCGCTGGGCACCAGCCCAAAAATGAAGTCAAACTTGATTGAAGAAATCTAGCTGATTTTAATAAGCCTTGTGAATTTACAAAAATGTTCAGATGTGTGTGAAACCTTGTGCGACTTAACTGCTAAGATCATCAGTCCCTAAGCTTACACACTACTCAAACTAAATTACCTTAAGGACAAACATACCCACACACATGGCCGAGGGAAGACTCGAACTTCCGCCGGAACCAACCTCACTGTCCATAACTGCAGCTCCTTAGACCGCTGGCTTAATCCCGCGCAGCATGATCTGACAGTTAACGTAAATAAATATTTTTAATGGTTGTGAACAGATAATGTATTCAACGGAAAACAGTATACAGTAAATAAATGTTGGCAAAGTGATAATGTGCGAGTAGTATTGCCAAACAAAAGTGCCAGTCAGAGTTTAATTGTTGTTTATGCAGGTGGAGACAGGTGTTTCATGGCTCAAAATAAAAAAAAATGAAAAATACGTCGAAATCCAACTTACGCCAGGCTTACTACCGATGTCTTTATCCCTTGTAATTACTCGCAGCGTATTGACCCATTCGGTATACATCTAGCCATTGTAGGTGTTGGACATGTTTGACTGTAGTAATGTTCAACGACTTTTTTCCATAATGCGGGAAGATTATAACACTCGGAAACTGCCATTGAAGGGCTTAACAAAATTGCTATAGGCTTATCGCATAATCGCAGTATCGAACATTGCATTCGAATTTCCAAATTAGATTTCGTCTACTGATAAATTAGTTGTGAGTAAACGCACGTCGCGTAACACGCTGGCAGCGCTCCACTGATAAGAATACTGGCGTGTGCGACAGACTGCTTCCCCTTCTCTGTTCCTCCGGCGTAAACACGACGGCACTGCCACAGTGGCGAGGAGGAAATTAGTCCTCCTCCCTTCCTTTGTTCAACAGGGGCGGCCGGCAGGTAGACGAGGCGCCATGCCCCATTTCCCGAAGCCACCCCCTTCAAGGTTTGATTTCGAATCCCCTCTTGGGCATGAATGTTAAGTTTGTCCTAAAAAAATATTAAAAAAGTGTGGAGGCAGATTTGCCGCCCCTCGGATAGTGCCGCCCTGTGCGGCCGCACGTTTCGCACGTGCCTTGCGCTGGCCCTGACTACATCGCCACGCCCAAACGCTGAAACAGTTTTCACCCAACATTCAGGCGAACGTTAAAATCAAAACAACACAAATATGGCTCAAGAAGAAATGCTGCATTAACAGGAACAAATATTCTCCTCCGTGTGTTCACACTCACTTATGAAGTTCCTTGATTTCTTGACATGGCACTCGATCTCTATCACGTCCTGAAGCTACTTTCACTGAACTAACAAAACAGTGTAATTAAGCATCAGAAATGACAACTTTTGTTAATAATTACAATCCCTTTGCGTTGTAAGACTGTAGATAACTATGACAAATTATCAATATGCCTTTTTCTCGAGCCGGTTGCTTACAAAGAAATTTTTCAGTTTAAATCGGAACTTAGGATGCTAAAAATGGGTGAATGTAAAAGGACAAATATTGGGTCATAGTTACCGACATTATATATTTTTTATGAAATATAACGATGATAGTATTGTATTGTCTACATGTAAGAACTCAGTATGTCTACTTGGGCACCATTTAGAGTAACTGTTTGCTACCGTAACGGTTAGCGTCTTAAACTGCAAATTTTGCTTACCGTGCTTAAGTCCAACCCTCTGCTATTTTCTGTTCATACTATTCATGGATCATATGTTGTAAACAGTAGACTGGCAGGGCGAGATCAAAATAGGTGAAAACAAAATAAGCAGTCTCGCATATGCGGATGACTTAGTTGTAATGGCCGATTCAATTGAAAGGTTGCAAACTAATATTTCAGAGCTCGATCAGAGGTGCAAGGATTATGATATGAAGATCAGCATCTCCAAAACGAAAGTAATGTCAGTGGGAAAGAGATTTAAACAGATTGAATGCCAAATAGGAGGAACAAAGTTAGAACAGGTAGACACTTTCAAGTACCTGGGATGTATTTTCTCACAGGATGGCAATATAGTGAAAGAACTGGAATCGAGGTGCAGCAAAGCTAATGCAGTGAGTGCTCAGCTAAGATCTACTCTCTTCTGCAAGAAGGAAGTAAGTACCAAGACTAAGCTAGCAGTGCACCGCTCTATCTTTCGACCAACTTTGTTGTATGGGAGTGAAAGTTGGGTGGATACAGGTTACCTAATTCATAAGGTAGAGGTTACAGATATGAAAGTAGCAAGAATGATTTCAGGCACTAATAGATGGGAACAATGGCAGGAGGGTGTCCATAATGAGGAAATCAAGGAAAAACTGGGTATGAACACCATAGATGAAGCAGTTAGAGTGAACAGACTGAGATGGTGGGGTCATATTACACCCATGGGAGAAGCAAGGTTACCTAAGAGGTTCATGGGCTCGGCAGCGGAGGGTAAGAGGAGTCGAGGTAGACCAAGCAGAATGATTTTGAAGTAAAAGGCATAGCATCAGACGAGGCATCAATGTTAGCATTGAATAGGGGATCATGGAGGAATTTTATTTGAGGTACTATGCTCCAGACTGAACGCTGAAAGGCATAATCAGTCTCTAATGACGATGATGATGATGATGATGATGAACGTTTACATTCACCAGATCCACTCAAAAGACGTTTTCGAAGCAGTAATCGTTGATTTATCCATCATTTATTGAATAATGCATTACTGATGTAAATATTGAGCAATATAAAATTTTTGCGTTAATCAACTAGATTAGAAAACGTCTGTGAATACAGATCGTTGGCGTTTCATATCGTGAACACCTGTTTCGCATATGTAAGTATCAGATTAGCAATCTGCACATAGCAGTACTTTACAACTTTACAGCTGCAGAGCATGATACTCTTAATGAAGTAATAGAGTAAAAATTATAGTACAGAGTGTTTTCTTACTTGAAAATTATCCTCACAAAAATAAACGAAGTAACCCCTATCTCATTTCGGTCTCTTTCAGCGAGTTTCAACCATATTATACGAATTTATCAATGCTTGGAATTTGTAAAAAGAAATTTTCCTGAGTTTTCAAGATGTATTTGTAGAAAACATACTATGCAAAATTTGTAGATACTTTTCAGAAACGTGATTGTTAATTAATTATTTCAAACGACTTACAGAAATCGGTCAAATACCCAATGGTGCCTCATCTATCATTCCGATACATATCCCACGCCTCCCCAAATATTTCAGACCATGCTACGTCAGAATTCAACCAGCTCTCAGTCCCAAAGATCTTCTCAGTGCAACAAAGCTTTGATAACCAATTATATTTGAATTGAATGAAAATTGATTGCAAATCAGAAAAATGAAACATTTCTGACGATAAGTGCAAAGAATTGTAAAGAAGCTGGGTTGTTAGAAGATATATAAGTGGAGTTCCCAGAGCAGTTTAAGTCAATATATTCAGTTGTTATTTAGATGTAAGATCTGGACCAGTCATTGTTTCATCCTGTGAGTGTTTGTGTATGGAAGATGGTAGAAACACACAGTTGTAAACATGACGCTGTTGTGTCAACTAGAGTTATTTAACACCAATAAATACGTACATTGAAACACAGACATTGCAGAGATAAGATACGAGTTTTGTGACATAAAACACTTGTATGAAAGACATTAGAACTTCGGCCATTTAAGCAGAATACTTAACTAAATTTACAGTTTAACACAAACTGGTTTCAATAAATATGTTGGTTCACTAACTGGTGGTCAACATGTTAGAAGTGTAACGTTGTCATGTGAGATGTATGTGTGTAAGGATTAGTTAGCAGTCATCGTCCCTCCACTTTTTGGCAAAAAAACCTTGAGGTTATCATTGATGCATGGCTTCACCAAACACCGTTGATGTACTTGCTTCAATCATTACACAGTACACAATACGTATTTTTTTTATAAAGATTGCATTAATATGCATACTCCCGTAACTCATTTTTTTCAGTTGAGGGAGTGCCTTACTTTCGCAAATTTTTCAGTAGCATGCTCACGTTTCAGTTATTTTTCTTATATTCATTCTCGTATTTCACCATTAAATGTTCAAATGTTTGTAAATCTATGGGATCAAACTGCTGGTCATCAGTCCTTACTTACAAATTACTTAAACTAAGGTAAACTAACGTACGGACAACAAACATACACACACACACACCCATGTCCCAGGGAGGACGCGATCCTCCGACGGCGAGCAGCCGCGCGCTCCGCACCGAGGCGTCGTAGAGCGCTCGGCTACTCCACCGCGGCATTCATCATTATTAAAGAAACAAACAATATAGGAATAACGCAAGTGATCACCCTTGATCGTATGAAAAAGAGTAATTTGCGTTGTTGTTGTTGTGGTCTTCAGTCTGCAGACTAATTTGATGCAGCTCTCCACGCTACCCTGTCCTGTGCAAGCCTCTTCATCTGAGAATACGAACGGCAGCCTACATCCTTTTGAATGTGCTTACTGTATTCGTCGCCCGGTCTCCCCAAGCGATTTTTACATCACACAATTCCTTCTAATGCTAAGTTAACGATTCTTGGATGTCTCAGAATGTGTCCCATAAGCCTATCACTCCTCTTAGACAGGATATGGCAGAAACGGCCTTTTTCCCAAATTGTGTCGAGCACCCCCTTTTTTGTTACGTGATTACTGATTTAACCTTCATCATTCGTCTCTAGTACCTCATTTCGAAAGCTTCTATCATCTTTTTGTCTGAATACCATAGTGTCCACGTTTCACTCCCATACAATGCTATGCTCAAGACAAATGCTTTCAGAAAGGGCTTTTCAAAATTTAAACTAATATTTGATGTCAACAAATTTCGCTTCTTCAGAAATGCTTTTCTTCCCATATTCATTCTGCATTTTAAATCCCCTTTACTTCGGCCCTCAGAAGTTATCTTGCTACCCAAATGACAAGACTCATCCACTTCTTTTATGGCCTCATTATCTAATCTAATACCTCTAGCATCGTCTCATTTTCTGACGCAACCTTTCATTATTCTCGTTTTTCTCTTGATAATGTTCATCTTATATCTTACTTTCAAAATACTGTCCATTCCGTTTAATTGCTCTTACAGGGCCTTTACTGTATCTGACGGAATTACTATGTCGTCAGCAAACCACAAGGTTTTTATTCCCTCTCCCTGGACTTTAATTCCCTCTCCAAATATCTTCTTGCATTCCCTCACATCTTGCTCAATGTACAGATTTAACAACATCGGCGAAAGACTACAATCCTGACTTACTCCCTTCCCAACCACTGCTACCCTTTCATGCCCTTCGACTCTAATAATTGCGGTCTGGTTTTTGTACAAGTTGAAGATAACTCTTCCCTCCCTGTGCTTTACCTTCAGGATTTGTATGAGTGTATTCCAGTCAACATTGTCAAAGGCTTTTTCCAGATCCACAGATGCTGAAACCGTAGGTTTCCCTTTCCTTGTCCTATCTTCGAAGATAATCGAAATGTATATTGTCTCGCGCGTTCCTACATTTCTCATAAATCCAAATGGATCTTCCCAAAGGTCGGATTCAATCAGTGTCTCCATTTCTTTATAAATAACTCGTGTTACTATTTTGGGCCATGACTTATTAAACTGTTAATTCTGTAATTTTCACATTTATCTGCACTTCTTTTCTTAGGAATTGGAATCACTATATTCTTCTTGAAGTCTGGGGGCATTTCTCCCGTCTCATACATCTTCCATGACAGGTGGAACAATTTGTGTATAACTGGTACGCCTAACGACAATAGCAGTTCAGACGGAAGATCATCTACTCCATGGGCCTTTTCTCTGCTCAAATCACTTAGTGCTCTGTCAAATTCTTCTTGCAGTATAGTATCTCGTATCTCATCTTCCTGTACTTCTTCTTTCATTTAGAGAATATTTCTGTCTAGTTTATTTCCTTTGTTCAGGCATTCTATATATTCCGTCCACCTTTAGCTTGCCCTTTTTTCCTTAGTACTGGTTTCTAGTCTGAGTTCTTGAAATTCATATCGCTGCTTTTGTTGTATCCAAATGCCTCTTTTATATTCCTGTAGGCGGTACCTATCTTTCCCCTAGTTTTACATTCTTCTACAGTTCTGCATTTCTCCTCAAGCCACTCCTGCTTAGCCCGTCTGCACTTCCTGTCAACCTCATTTTCGTATACGTCTATACTCCCTTGTAACTGATTCATTAATTAAGTTCATTATCTCCTGTGTTATCCAAGGATTTCTATTAGGCCTTGTCCTTCTCTCTTTGTGATAATCTGTCGCCTTTACTAAACTCTCTCTCAGAGCCACCCTTTCTGCCGGCCATGGTGGCCGAGGGGACTGAGGCGCTTCAGTCACGGTCTGCACGGTCACTACAGTCGGGGGTACGAATCCCCCCTCGGGCATGGATATTTGTGCCGTCCTTAGTTGTAGCTAGTTGATAAGTAGTTTGTAAGTTTAGGGACTGATGACCCTGTAGTTAAGTCCCATAGACTCTACAAACATTGAGCTATTGAGCCACCCTTTCTTTCTAGGTAAGTACCTTGCCACAAAGTGATCTCTTGATGGCATGCTAAGGGGAGGGAGAGGAAAACAATAATAGTAAACAATGACCTCTGGGGGCTGGTTCCAGCGTTCTCTTCCTACAGGTTGTCACTGGCACGGGATTTCCCAGCATCCTGACGCTATGGACATGAGCTCGGCTCTGCAGCTGTGTTTGGTGCAAGTGAGCATCGGCAAAGAGATCTCCTTTTCTGGTAATTCTATTCCACACGTTTAATTGCACAATAGCCATGTGTGGTTGTGATCATAAATTTATGTCTGTTAGCGCAAGGATTTTACTTTCGAAGAAACCTCTGCACATACAGGTGTCTGCATAACATGAGTCTACACTGTTGGTTGCTGCCACTAAAAAACCTAAAAAAATAAAAAAAAACACACGTGGTGGTAAAGTGAACTAGCGGTGACTGCGATGAAGCAATCCAAGTGCGCTTGCAGTTATGTGGTAATGTTTGCAAATTTCCATGTGAAATTCCTGCCAAGGGGGTCTAATCGGAGGCTGAGGCGTCGTTGGGGAAGGTTGTCTCCCAAGTGAGGGTTGTCAGGGGCGGCTGTGGAGGGATGGAGGAGTCGAGTGCCCTGTCGTGTCACTTACCATCATTTGTAAGTGGGATCGGGCGAGTTAGGTCCAATCTCATATATTTTGTCAATTATCCAGGTTCCCCAAGTTGGATACGCAATCGTAAATGACGTAATAGGTGAGACGCTGGACAGGGCAATGACCCAACTTGTTCCCTTACCAGTATTGCCATACTACTGATGCCTAATCTCGAGTCTGCACAGTAAAGAAAGTACGATACAAGACGTAAGGCAGGCAGCTGATCTGGAACGGGTGTAAGTCATCACCAGCTAGAGACAACAAGGCCTCACAACAGCCCGTGCCACGTCACACCGACCAGGCTGAATGCTGAATGCTGAATGGTAGACTGCTGGGGCACAGCCCACTGCCTCGAAGCGGTCAACCAGAACGCTGGCGGTCGCGGCCTGGTCTGGGTGACGTGTCATGGGCTGTTGTGAGGCCTTGTCTCTAGCTGGTGTTGGCTGAGAACCTGTTTTTCTGTTTACTATGATAAAACCCATCCCATAATGAATGAGTCCCTCACCCTCAAGTAGAGTACCGATAGATCAATCCAATCCCAAAGAAAACTCGTGATTCCGCATCTCGACCATTGCGCATAGTTACACTGTTTACTGAACACGTCAAGAAACTGGGCTCTTACTAGTCGACCATTCACAAACAAACTTGAAGACAACCACCATTTAGAACATTTTTTATCTTTGGCGAATATAACAGCTAGATATGTTGAAGGAACTATTGACAGCTTCCACAGACGTTATATGCTATGCAACGGCGATGAACTGATTGTTCCTGGCAACATTCAAGAAGCAAGTGTTTGGTACGGTAGCGTGGACGTTTAAGGTATCTCTATACTGTAAAGCGGTTGTTTAATAAAGGGAACTGTTGGTCCTGGATACAGTAGATTATTCACAACAAATCAAAATTACGACAAAACTGTGAGGATTTTAGAAGTTACTCATCTCTCAAACGGGCACATGAACATAAAAAATATACGCGTCACATTGGTTCTAAGGATGCAAGATAAACCAGCAATACTGAATTTAACATAACACTGAAATACGTTTGGCTGTAAACTACTTTTTGTATCGCGACAAAGCCAATTGCTTTGACCATATTATAATAGGAATATTAGTTAAGCATGTGATTCCAAGACTCTTATTTAGCGATGTCACACGTGCAAGTTTTATTGGAGTTAGTAAGAGATGAACTAAACTTATACAACATTTTGAATCTTAAACTAGAATGTTTTCATACTTTTTCTTCCACATAGTTTCCCGAAAAGATGAATGCTTAGTTTACTTCACATAGCACTGCTGTACAACAAAGAAATGTAGTAAGAAATTCAGTTATAAAAAACAAATACGTTTTTTCTGGAAGACAATTCATCCCTGAATCGAAATTTAATTCACAACTTCTGTATCAACCTCACTTTACATGTAATAGTTGCTTCTTTTTTAAATGCTGCTGTCAGGCAATCTACGTATAGTCTTTTATATATAAAAATCTGGCGTCACGATGTTTGTCCGCTGTTAACTCCGAATTTACTCAACTCAATGAAATTTAGCACACTGTGATTTTCTCCAACTTAAACGATAGGACATTTTTATCATGGATTAATGACCTGAAGTTACTTTTATTGCAAATTAAATGGTGTTATTTCGGTTGGATAAGTATCCAATAAATAGCGCTGGTTATCGATCATCAGTTTGGTCTTGTGGTAACGTGCTTGACAGAAAAGCGAAAGTACTCGGTTTCGATACTCTCTCAGATCAGGGATTTTTTTTTTTTCGCTCTGGTCTGGCCGTTACCTCTCAACGATATGAGGAGTCGTCAGAAGCGGCAAGTGGTTCGGGTTCTACCTTTTAACTGTAGGTTCAATTTTCATGGTTGGACAACTGCGGTACATTAAGGGTTATGCTAGTCACTGAAGTGGGGTCGAGTTGAAATATTTCATCAGGCTACTGCTCAACACGAAGTTGTTATTTGAATCGATTTCAAACGCTTGTTTGAAGCTGCAATTTATTTCACATTACATATGTTTCCCAAATTAATGCAATCCGCAACTGTGCTTTTTAAATATGCCGTGTATTTAACCATTCCAGCCGAGCTGTGTATTATTTCCAATAACTTGCCACGAAGAAAAGACGAATGTCACTTTGTTTGTTTGTATGTTATACAAATTTACAGTTCCATTCAATTTTTTTTTTTTTTTTTTTTTTTTTTTTTTTTTTTTTTTTTTTTTGCGCACTTGACATTCGAAACAATAGCACGAATTCAGCATATAATTCCATATGGTCCAACGCGGAGGGTAACTTACTTGCAGAATTGCAAATTTTTTTTCTATGGTGCATGACGAACGGTAACTTACAACAGAGCGACACCGTTTTACCCTTGCCCGAGGGACAACTCGAAACTCCGAAGGCGAGTAACCTCACTCTGCAAGACACCGTACAGGACCTGGCAGAGGGTACTTTGCTGTAAACTTCGAGACAGTTTCATTTATCACAATGGAAGTAGTCATATATATATATATATATATATATATATATATATATATATATATATATATATATGTGTGTGTGTGTGTGTGTGTGTGTGTGTAACTAAATATTCTGTTCTACTCATGGGCCACAGTATTGCCATAGTTATCGATTGATTTCACCGCCATTTGACTGTATTACTTTGTTCTCAATCACAGTTCGGACATCGTCTTTAGGGCCATTTTCAAGTGTAAAATTAGTCGATTTTATTGGTACATACAGGTAAGCAAGATTTTATTTTCGATAATAATAGGTTTGCGTGTGCACAAACATGTGAATCGTCAATGAGTAAAAAGATTAATGTTCCACTGCATTTTATTTTGATACAGAACAACAGTGATTCCAATGAACTCAACTAATTGTACACTTGACAATGGCTCTAAAGCCGAAGTCATACTGCGGATGACAGTACTTCAGAACCTAGTTATCTCAACTGATCCCCTAATTGTTTTGACCGTTGTGTAAACAGTGAAGTGGTATATTTTTAAACGTGATGGTACAGATGAAGTTTGAAAGCATGATCAGCGAAAAAGTCGGAACCAGTAATCTCTTTTACCTTCATACTTTTGTTGGGGGTGTCAGCGAGAAAGAGTTTCGTAGAGGTTTCTATGTAAATATATTCGATGTCGCTGTTATCGATTTTGAAGGTAACCGTTACTAAACCAATACAAGAGAAGTGTTAAGATGACTGATATTCATTTGATTATCACATGTTACTTGTTCTAGAAGTAAATGTTTCTATATTTCTACGAGAAGACTGATAATCTGAACAAGAACTACATTAAACAACAATACTAGAATTCATAATATTAAATTATGGGAAAGGTAATGAAATAGTAACACAACAATTTGTTGTAGTTAATATAATTCAACAGATAAAGCAAAATTATAGTTAATGTGTCTAGAAGCCTATATCCAATTATAATAAGTAAAGAAAACATAACAGCCAGCGTTGGTAAAACCAGTGGGCTTGGAATAAACAAGAAAGCATATATGGTATCCTTACTAAATTGACACGTAGAACTTCCTTAGTGAGACCTGGAATCATTGAAGTTTGTGTGTAAAATGAAAGTACAAGCCTACAGATTTTTTTCATTTTTTATATAAAGGAAAGATGAAAGATGGAAGGAATATATAGAGGACCTATACAAAGGAAATGAAATTAAGACATTCTTCTAGTAATGGAATACGAAGTATATGAGCATGAGATAGGAGATACGGAAAAACCAGAAGAATTTCACAGAGCACTAAAAGATTTGAGTAGAAACAAGGCCCCTGGAGTAGATGATATGCCGCCTGAACTGCTGATATCATTAGGAGAGCCAGTCATGAAGATATTGTTCCACATGGTATGTTAGATGTATGAGACAGGGGAAATACCCTCACACTTCAAGAAGAATGTAGTAATTGGAATTTCTAAGAGAGCAAGTAGAGACAAATGTAAAATTTACAGAACTGTCAGTTTAATAAATCGTGGCTGCAAAATATTAACACGAATTATTTACAGACGAAATTGAATAACTGCTGGATTCCGACCTTGGAGAAGATCAGTTTGGATTTAAAAGAAATGTACGAACACCCGAGGACATATTCCCATAGCGACGTATGTTAGAAAATAGGTTAAAGAGCGGGAAACCGTTTTTAGCATTTGTAGATCTGGGGAAAGATTTTGGCAATGTGGAGTGGAATATACTCTTTCAAATTCTGAAAGTACTAGGGGTAAAATGTAGGAAGGAGGAGTTACATTCAATGTGTACAAAAACCAAACAGCAAAGATTAGAGTCGAAACAAAGTGAGTAAAGCAGTGTTGTAGGGTTTCCACAATGTTGCTAAAACTGTACAATAAACAAGCTGTGAAGGAATTCAAGGAGAAATTAGGAGAGGGAATTCGAGTACTGGAAGTAGAAAGAAAAACTTTGCTGATGACATAATAATTCTGTCAGAAGCAGCAAAAGACATGGAAGAGCAATAAATGGAATAGACAGTGTCCAAAGGAGGCTGTCAGATGAACATTAACAAGAGTAAAATAAAGGTAATGGAATGAAGGTAATGATGATGCTGAAGGGATTAGATTAGGTATTGACACAATAAAAGTGGTAAAAGAGTTTTGTTGCTTGGGTAGCAAAATAACATCTTCTAAAGAAGATGTGAAGTGCCGAATGTCTATGGGAAGAAAATCGTTTCTGAAGAAGCGAAAATTGTTGACATCCAATATTAGTTGAAATGTTAGGAGTCATTTCTGAATGAATTTGTCTGGAGTGTAAAACTGTATGGGATTGATATGTGGACGATAATGAATTAAGCAGAAAAGATGATAGAACCTTTTTAAATGTGATGTTACAGATGAATCATGAAGATTAGATGCTTATATCACATAATTAATGAGGAGGTGCACAACAGACTTTGGGAGAAGAGGAGTTTCTCGTATATCTGACTAGGAGATGGGATAGGTTGGGAACAAAATCTGAGACATCGAGATATCGTCAAAACAACGTTAACTGGAGGTGTGTGGAGTAAAAGTCATAGAGGGAGACCGAGAGACGAATACAATATGGAGATTAAAAAGGATGTAGGTTGCCGTTCTTATTCTCAGATGAAGAGACTTGCACAGGACAGGGATGCGTAGCGAGCTTCATCAAACCAGTCTTCTTACAAAATACCAATAACAATATACATGTATTTTAAAATCTTGCCCAATATTGGTTGCAAAAGAAGAGTCAGGATATTAACAGGATAATTTCATGAAAAATCACAGAGTTATGTGAAGCTACTATAATAGTCCATTTGTCACAGTTCAAATACTGATGGATCAGCCTGACTGGTGGTAGTGCATGTGAGAATAGTTAATAAACTGAGTGAACCGGAATAGGAAAGAATACCATTATTGAGTTATTACTGACAAATTTTACAGGTGCAAAATGCATTAATACTATGGACTTAACTGCATGCTATTGGCAATTGCCTTTGCTCACAATAATCAAGAGAATGTACTGTGTGTACATCTACTTAAATACTCTGTACATCACACTGAAGCACGCGGCAATGTGTTTATCGAACCGCTTTTATGATATTCCTCTACAGTTCCATTCCCTAATAACACGCGGGAAATAGGAATACCTAAATCTTTCAGTTTTTGGTCTGATCTCTCTTATTATTCTGATGATCATGTCTCCCTATGTTCGCATTCGGAAGAGGAAGTTGGTGAACGATATTTTGAAAAAAAAAAAAAATCTCGTCGCAACGAATAATGTCTATCTTTTAATGATTTATATCCTAACTAGTGCGTTATTTGCGTAATACTCTCTCTTCTACATCACGATAAAACAGAATGAGCTGCCCTTCTCTGTGCTTTCCCTGAATCGTCCGTCAGTCCCACTAGGTGGGAATCCCACATTGCTCAGCAGTGCTCCAAAACAGCACTCAAAGTGAATGGCAAAGTTCAATTATTGTGACATATAGTTAAAACAGAATTCTTGTGTCCTTCAACGCTCTGTCAAATTCTTCTCGCAGTATCATATATCCTATCTCATCTTCCTCCACTTCGTCTTCCATTTCTAGAATACTGCCTTCAAGTTTATTTCCTTTGTAGAGGTCTTCATATTCCTTCCACAGTTCAGCTTTCTCCTCGTTGCTTAGTACTGGTTTTCCGTCTGAGTTCTTGATATTCATACTGCTGCTTTTCTTGTCTCCAAATATCTCTTTTATTTTCCTGTATGTGGTATCTATCTTTCCCCTAGTTATGCTTTCTTCTACAGTTCTGCATTTCTCCTTAGCCAGCATGCACTTTCTGTCAATCTCATTATTCAGATATTTGTACTCCCTTTATCCGGTTTTACTTGCTGAATTTTTTATATTTTCTCCTATCATCAATTAAGTTCAGTATATCGTGTGTTATAGGGATTTCGATTAGGTCTTGTCCTTCTGCCTAAATGGTCTTTGCGGCCTTCACTACCCTATCTCTCAGAGCTACCCATTCTCCTTCTACTATTTTACTTTCCCCCGTTTCAGCGAATCCCTGCCTAAAGCTTCCTCTGAAACTCTCAGCCATCTCTGGTTCCTTCACTTTGTCCAGGTTCCATCTCCTAACTTTTCAACTTCTCTGCAGTCACCTAAGTTTTAATCTGCAGTTCATGACCAATAAGTTATAGTCAGAGTCTATATCTGTCCCTGGATATGTCTTACACTTTAGAACCTGGTTTCTAAATCTATTCCTTGCTATTATAAAGTCAATCTGGTACCTTCCAGTGTCTACTGGTCTCTTACACGTATACAGCCTTCTTTCATGATGATTAAACCAACCGTTGGTGGTCATTAAATTGTGCTCTGCACAAATTTCTACCAAGCGAACTTCTCTACCATTATATTTTCCCAGTCCATATTCACCTACTACACTTCCTTCTCTTCCGTTTCCTACTACCGAGTTCCAGTCCCCCATCACAATCAAGATTTCGACTCCCTTATTTTTCTGAATTATTTCATTTGTCTTCTCATACATTTTTTCGATATCCTCATCATGGCCGTTCTAGTTGGCATATAAACTTGCAATACTGTGCTCGGTGCTGGCTTCGTGTCTATATTTACTACGATAATACGTTCACTATGCTGTTCATAGTAACTTACCCGCGTTCCTATTCTCTTATTCATTATTAGACCTACTCCTGCGTTACCACCAATTGATTTTGTATTTATAATCCTGTACTCACCTGACCAGAAATCATGTTCATTCTGCCACCGAACTTCACTAATCCCCACTATACTTAACTTCAACCTATCCATTTCCCTTCTTAAATTTTCTAATTTTCCTACGCGATTAAGGGATCTGACATTCCACGCTCCGACCCGTAGAATGCCAGTATTGTCTTTCCTGATGATCACACCCTCCTGAGTAGTCCCCGCCCGGAGATCCGAATGGGGGACTATTTTACCTCCGGAATATTTTACCCAAGAGGATGCCATCATCATATGTTCATACAGTAGAGCTGCATGTCCTCGGGAAAAGTAACGGTTGTAGTTTCCCCTTGCTTTCAGCCGCTCGCAGTAACTGTGTGGCAAAACCACATTAGCTGATGTTACAAGGCCAGTTCAGTCAATCATCCAGACTGTTGCCCCTGTAACTACTGAAAAGGCTGCGGCCCCTCTTCAGGAACCACACGTTTGTCTGCCCTCTCCACAGATACCCCTTCACTGTGGTTGCACCTATGGTACGGCTATCTACATCGTTGAGGCACGCAAGCCACTCCACTTCGGCAATGTCTGTGGTTCATGGGGGTAGGGTAGACATCTATTTGTAATTTAAAAAAAAGTCTGAGTTAAGTTTAGTGGGGAAAAGTCACAGGAAAGGAGCTTGGAGTAGAAATTTTTGGGCAAAAGGCGGGTCAATCTTGTTCTACAGAACTGAATAATCTGTTGTAAGTGTGTTGCTTCCTAGTGTGTTGCTTCCGTGGTTCTTGTATTGGTGAATGTCATTTCGAATAAGGGTGTTGTTAGGTTAGTGCTTTCGAGAAAAAAAAGTTTAGTGTAGACGGTTATAAGTCGGAAAATTATTTCACACATTTTTTTTATTGTGACTCTCCGTTGTACAATAGCGTTTAAAGGTCTTCTGCACTGCTCGATATTCGGTGTTTGACCTGTTGGTAGAATTAAACTACCCGAATTCTCGGTACTGTCAGAAGGCATATAAAACCATAAGAAAGGTGGATTACAGGACGACCTAAAACTTACCTGTAGATATACTGGATGTGAGAGATCAATACCTCGATAGGAACTATTGTTATGTTTCGAAAATAATTGTGTGCATTGTAACAGGGTACGAGAGGGAGTATTAAATTTCGGAACTTGTTAATTTTAAGAGCAGTCACGAAGTACGACTGGTATGATTTGTACGAGGCTGAAAGAGAGAGAGAGAGAGAGAGAGAGGGTGGGTGGGTTGTCATTAGATGGGAATTTTGTGTGAAAGCATGTTTGCTTTTGGAAGGGGAGGCCGACACTGACTGTTGTTATCATGCACACGGATGGGCCGAGCTCCATTGTAGCGTGTTTAAATAAATGCATTGCGTTCTATCCTCATCCAAGTGGTGTGTCTGCAGAGGTCTTGAGTAGAAGCTTATGATCATTTGGATATGTAGCTGAGGTGGTTTTTGAAAGAGGGTGCTTAAAACGGTACGATATTTCGGTTAAACATTTAGCAAATGTTTGTTTTATGTAGCCTGCCAAGAGAACACTGTGTTTGTGATCGCAGTGGTGATCGATCTACGTTACTGTTAGGCGTTTAAATGGAGATCGTTCGTGCCTTTTCCGAGACAAATTGTTAATGAAGTTGTGTTAGACGCTAGAGTGTTTGACATTCAGGTTTGCGGCTGTCGTTACCGTTAGATTACGCTCGTTGGCTGTTGCTTGCATTGTCTATGCAGTTATTTTGCTCAGGCGAACAGATGGAACCTTAGTCCTAAATGTTTGTACACCACCCACCCGAAGCATTACACCAAATTAAAACATTGGATGTCGTAATTAATAATTGTGTAGTGTGGTCAACGGCCTGGCGGCTGGCAGGGTAAGTTTGTTACCTCATGTTATTCCAGGTAATTGTACTGTCTGAAGTACCGAATAATTGGATCCCGTAAGATTACTTTCAGGAATGTGGGCGGTAATCTTTAGGACTGCCTGTGGCGGCGGCACCGGGGGTGGTGACAGGGGTGCGGACGGGCGGATGAAACTAATTTGATATGCAAAAATTCTTCGGACGTTACGGCTGGTGGCTCGCACTATGCGAGTGAGCGCGTCGGATTATTTCGGTCGCTTGTGTACACATTGACGGCCCCTTGTAGTCACTGATATTCGCTATATCTTCCTTAACCCTCCGTCGGGCGCAGTCGGCCTCACAGGCCAGCAAAACACTTTTTTGATTCCCGTGCTTAACAGTGGTGGCCCAGCGGCCCGCCTCCGTTTACTCGCGTAACTTTGGGAACCTCATACAGTGCCGATCAGCAGGCTGTCGTCGATTTCCACGCGGATCACGGGGTACTCCTTGGGCCTCACAGGCCGTCTGCGCCCGATTACGTTATAGTTTTTAAGGTGAGATTTTTCAAGATATTTTTATTTTATTACTTCGTTTCAATCAAAATGAGTCTGTCCTCTGTGACTTTCACCGTTACCTTCGGAAAAAAAGAAGACTTTGGCGACCCTGGCCCTTCAGGAGTGCGCCTGATCGAATTCTAATTTCAGTTTTCCTTTCTTTTCCTACGTTATCACATCCATATTTTCTTCTGAAATATCCAGAAAAGTATATTATGCCTCTAAGCCAATGATTTTGTGGAAATAATGCGCCTCCTCGAGGACGAAACTGCTGAAAATCCAGCCGCACTCGAAGATTTAGTCGATGAGAGAGTCACCCACTCTCAGGATGAGGTAGGAGAAGGCAAGGAGGACTCAGCAACTGAACAGTAAGTTTAGGGAACAGCTCGGGAATATGAAGGAGAAGAAAATATGTGAGGAGTTTTTATTTTGGAAACGATAAGACGACGAAGTAGTCTAAGTAGATACCTTCTACTATTCATAGTGTGAAGAGTCACATCGTTATTACACAACATCCAGTGTAAAAGATATTTCTACAAATGACGCCATCAATTGTAAAACCTTGTGTCATCAACTTCTAACTCGACAATTTAGCCTGTGTATGCTATGAATATATGTGGAATGTCGATTCGGCTGCACACTCGACTGAAAAAAAATTTACCCCACAAGGAACGGGAAAGTTCTCCCACATTACCTCCCAAATGGCTAAAACGTCGACCATGCGTGGCTGAAACAAGAGTTAGGAGGATGAAGAATCACGAATGTTCAGCTTGTCATCAACCAATCTGCTTGAGCGACGTATACGTTCTGTGCCATACCTGTGTTTCAGCTGTTGATTTGGGAGCTATAGCATCGGTTTTTGGCTGCAAATGTGGTGAGAAAAGATGAATCCATGTCAGAATAGACTGCCTAATGTCCTTTAAAGATAACTTCAATACTTTTATGGATGTCTGTTCGACCAATTTTTAATGCACTTTGTGGGGAAATTGGTAATTTTGGTCACTTTATTTTAAGGTGTATTGTGTTCAATAAATCCATTATTATGCTTTAAGTTTGCTGTAATTCCTTCCTTCAGATCCACTTCAAGACTAGCCAACACGTATTTTGAATTTGATTTAACATGGCGGAGCTAGTCCACAAAATATGTGGGTGGCCTCTCAGGCCGGTTGCGCCTGATTTTGTTTCATCTGGAGGTGCGCCCGACGGAGGGTTAAGGTGTAGCTGCAAACAAATATCACGTAATTAGACTGTGTAAGTACCGATCTCTCAGTGGTGGCGTTAGGAGCGGTTGGGGACGTGTGTGGACAGTTGCGGTTAAGTTGCTCAAAATAAATTTGATACGCAAATTTAAAATCAGGTGTAGTGGGTGTGAGGCGTCGACGGGGCGGGGGTGGACAGGTCTGGACATGTAGGAGGTGTCGCCAGTCTGGTGGGGCCGCGGGGTTTTCCAAGACGCGGCGGAGGCGGTGCAGGCGCCTTTTAACGATCGCCATCTTGATTTTTGACGTCGGAGTGGCAAAACATTACTACTTCCAAGAATTCTTTTGTAAGTCTTGTCTTCCTACCTACTTAGTCCACTTTTTATTCTACTAATTCATCTATCAAAGCTACCCATTCAGCTTCTACTGTGTTATTTCCGCGGTTTCTCTCAATTGTTGCCTAAAGTTCCCTTTGAAACTCTTAAGAAGCTTATGTTCCTACAATTCATCTAGTTCCCAAGTCCTTATTTATCTTTCACCAGTGTCTTCAGTTTCAGTGTGTAGTTTACAGCCAATAAAATGTAGTCAAAATGTAATATCTGCTACTGGGTGTGTCTTACAGTTTATAACTTGGATCTGAAATCTATACCGGCCGCGGTTGCCGTGCGGTCTGCGACGCGTCAGTCGCGTTCCGCACGGCCACTACGGTCGGGGGTTCGAATCCCCCCTCGGGCATGGATATTTGTGCCCTCCTTAGTATTAGCTAGTTCATAAGTAGTTTGTAAGTTTAGGTACTGATGACCACGTAGTTAAGTCCCATAAGCTCTACAAACATTTGAACAGTTCTGAAATCTATGTCTTACCTTCATAAAATCTGTGTGGTTCCTTTCGATATCTCCTTGTCTCTTCCACGTACACAGCCGTCTTTCATGATTCTAAAATCAAATGTTCGTTATGATTACATTATGTTTCGTGCAAACTTTTACCAGGCGATTTCCTGTTTCATTCCTCTACCTAGTCTACATTCACCTACAATTTTCCTTCCTTCCTTTTCCTACTACCAAATTCTAGGCACCCCTCACATTCAAATTTTCTTCGCCATTAAATGTCTGAATTGTTTCCTTTACCTGCGATCGCCTCATCATTGGCAGAGAAGGTTCCCTTGTAAACTTGTACTATTGTAGTTGGTGTTGATTTTGTGTGTATCTTTGGTACGATAATGTGTTCACTTTACTTTTCATAGTAACTTACCCGCATTCCTATTTCCTTATTCGACATACTCCTGTAATATCCAACTGATTTTTTATTTATAAGACTGCATTCACCTGATCAGAAATGCTGTTAAACTTACCACTACACTTCACTAATAACCATTGTATCTAACTTCAGCCTATCCATTTCCAATCTTAAATATTCCAACCTCCCTATCCGATTCGGGAACTAATATTCCACGATCCCATCTGTAGAATGCCAGTGTCGTCTTTACTGATGTTACGTCTTACTGAGTAGTCCCCTCCTGGAGACCCGAATGGAGGACTATTTTACCACCAGGTTGTTTTACCTGAGAGGATGCCGTCATCATACATTCATAAAGTAGAGCTGTGTCTCGTTTTTAAAAGATATGACTGCAGTTTCCCCTTGCCTTCAGCTGATTATAGTAACGATTTGGCAAAGCCAAGTTAGTTGATGTTATAAGGCCTGCTCAGTCAATCATCCAGATTGTTGCTGCAGTAAGTACAGAAAAAGCTGCTGCCCCTCTTCAGGAACCACAGTTTAGTCTGGTCTCTCCATAGACACCCCTCTGTTGTGGTTGCACCTATGGTGCAGTTATCTATATCGTTAAGGTGCATGAGCTACCCCACCTCAGCAATGGCTGTGGTTAATAATGGTAGATTTATGACGTAAGATTAATTATTATAAGGTTGTTTCAATTATTTGCAGATATATTTCACGAGAGTAGATGGCTTGTGGGTTTCATTTTTAAAAACGCGCATCTTTTGCGAGAGATTTTGGGTTACCAATCTCAACCTGGAGATCTAATGTGATAGCTAAGAGCAGTGTTTTTTGTTCACAGGTGGAATCAGACCAGGGGAAATGCATGCCTCACTGGGTCTCTCTGGGCCTGTGTATCCACCACCTAGGCCAATGCCTGCGGCTGTAATACCTGTGGCTGTGAGACCTGTGAGACCTGTGGTTGTAAGACCTACAGCTGCAAGACCTGTCGCCGTAAGACCTACCGCTGTAAGACCTGTCGTTGTAAGACCTGTCGCCATAGGATCTACGGTTGTAAGACCTACCGCTGTAAGACCTGTCGTTGGAAAACCTGTCGCCGTAAGACCTACGGTTGTAAGACCTGTCGCTGTAAAACCTGTGAAAGTAAGACCTGTGAAAGTAAGACCTGTGAAAGTAAGACCTATACGCCTAAGACCTGTACGCGTCAAACCTGCTCGCGTAAGACCTATACGCTTAAGACCTGTGCGCGTAAGACCTGCTGTGGCTGTGGCTGGTCAAAGACCTGTTGCTGTGGCTGTGGCTGGTCAAAGACCTGTTGCTGTGGCTGGTCAAAGACCTGTTGCTGTGACTGGTGCACGTGCAAGACCAGTGGCTGTGGTTGCCAGGCCTGTGGCTCCACAGCGTGGGGTTACCCGCGTGGTGGGCTAGCCAGGCCTTCGTAGCCGTAGCCGCTACCTTCCACTTTGTTGAGGTGTGCAACATAGTGGAGCCCCTGAAAATGCCACGTGTGTGTGAACTGACCATGTCAGCTGTTCTAATGTAGTTCCAAATGTCACCTGTATTATTCAGCTGTAAAGGTAGCATTCACTAATAATAACGAAACATATAGTAAGAATGTGGAAAATAAAAGGGAAATAAAAAATATACCACTGTGTACTGTTAATTTTATTTGCAGCTTTTTAATTAACACCTTACTGTATCGCATTGATTGATCCCACTGTCACTTCTTGGTGACACACTAATTAAATAAAATGAACCACACTTACAGCCTTGAGTCACAAAACTTTATTTTATATGGCACGACCTAGGTTTCGGGTTGTGTCTCTTTTTTATAGCACCTTACTGATTCCAGGCCACTTACGTAAAGACAAACCATTACATGAATACAACTGTTTTGAGACTTCAAGACTGGAACGCACTTCTGTTTAACAATTCATTTGCGTTTTACATTCACTGGAATGCATTTTATAATTATTGATGTTAGTAACTATTGTATTGTGATATCTTTGTACTTACATTTTTAGTACTGATGATTTGTTGAAATTGTCTAGTGACAGCTAACTAATTATTTTGATTGCAAAGGAAGATTCGGTATATTTTTGTCTCATATAATTAAGGTAAACTTCTATTCAACAAACAAGCCTCCATCAAGGGCAGTGCGTTTGTATAGAGTGTCAGTCCTTCTTTGTGGCGACAGACAGGTCGGTCAATATTTTCTAGGCTCAGCGAACGTAACAGAAGATGAATATTAACAAGCCAGATTCTGGTTTTGCTTAGATCAGGAGCACATATATGAAATAATTGTACACGTCTTATGTGTATAAGGTAAAGTTTCAAAACTGACACAATTTGAAATATTGGAAATTGTAAAACAAAAATAAATAAGTAAGAAAAAACTAGATGTGGACATCCCCAGAATTACTACAGAACGAGCAGGCAGAATTACATTATTCCCCTCTTTTAGATTACTAGTAACTTCTACATAGAAGATAGTAACAGTATTTTTATTATGAGGCAGTCATCAGTAAAGAATCAGTGACAGAAATTCTCGAGGTACAACAATTATTTAGCTGTCACTAGACAATTTTGAGCAAGTTATCAGCGATGAGACAGTTCCTAACAAAAATAATTATAAAAGATATGCCAAATGTCATTGTTTCTAAGTTACATATTAAAGAGTAACGCCGTTCAGTGTTAAAGTCGAAAAACATAGAAATGTACTAATGTAAGGATTTATCTTTACCTGTTTTACTTTGAAATCAATGATGTTCCAGAAAATGGACTCATACTCCGAAATGTGAAACAAGGCATTAAGTGTGGTTCAGTTTATATTACTGTAGTATTCATACACGTCCTGGAAATGTTGTGAAAATGGTGTGCTATGTTAAATGAACAAATTGTTACTCACTCGCTTTAAAACAGTGTACCGATCATGTTTGGTCGCCATGGATGACTTGCAGGTGGCACCAGGCGTCCTGTGAGCCCATAGCGCTGACGTCAGCAGCAGTGTCAAAGGTCTGGTAAGGCATCAGCAAAATAAGGTGGCTGACAACAATACATGACAGAGCGCCAGCAAAAACTACTGTTATTTAACTTTGTTTCCTGCTAAATCCACCTGGTTGTACACTCCCTTCATGTAATCTTGCTAAGAAAATGAAGGAGTATTATTAATCTTGGCATCAAGGGGAGGACATCGAAAGTTTCACATTATTATTTTACTGTCCGTTAACTTCTTATCATTTATAAAAATTGCAGGCAGGTGTATTGTTTGGGAAATAAATTAATTCGCTTCGCTCAACCTGGACACTGTTCAGTGAATGATGTGTTCATTTAATCCTCGTTTAAAAATTATTGCAATGACAGGTTGATCAATGTTCTGTATCAAAGATATACTTTGTCTAGAACAACATATGGCCAGTCAAAGACTAATGCTCAAACAATTGGTTAGGAATATCATTTAAAAGTGCACTAAGCTATGCAAGAATATAGGAAATAAGAGAACAAAACACTACTGTTCCGAGTTACAGTCCACGAAATCGACCGTTCAGACGACTGCAGATATCTACAAAATATTTTAGGTACGATTAGCAAGTCGCCATATATTTAACTAGTCCGACCAAGAGATTGACGCTACCATAGCCACAGTCCCTCAACCACATCTAAACGTAGCAAAACCACAGAATATTATACATACCAGACTTATGTCTATAAAAAATGTCAATCAAACACTTCACGTCATTTGCACTTTTGCACTGATTCATTTGAGATGACATAGCTTCCAATTTTCGTACATCGCACATAGTACATTTTATTAATTCCTATTGCATGTTATGAAGAAAAAATATGCCAGTATACTAATCAGTGCGATAAGTGTTATTCATGTATTGGGACTAGTGTTTCACCAGGCTATACACGGTGTTATTTAGTGTTTGCGCTATTTGATACTTAGTCAAGTACACAAAATCACCACTTTTACCACCAAGATTTTATTAGAATTATATCTGTACACATATCTAATGACCTCTATTGCTGAATAAGATTCTACATTTATGACAACAGACCTAAAAATCAAAACAATTTTCAACAACAATTCTTTAACCCTTCTGAAAAACATAGTGCACATAAAAACCTGTTAGAAGTGGTTGCTGTAAAAACTGTCGCTGTCAGATAGTCAGTTGCATAATCTGTAGTTGGAAGAGCTGTGGCTGTCAAATACTTGGAAAAAAATCTGTGCAGTATGACCCATGCAGCTAATGCTGTTAATTGTAAGACCAGTACTGTAAGACCTTTGCATGGAATGCTAAAAGGATAAGAGCTCCGGTTATAAGACCTATGTATATGAGGCTTGTAAGACCTGTAACTGTAACGACTATAGAAGTAACACTTATGGCATGAAGTCCTGTAAGTCCATTGGCTACAAGACAGCGGCTGTTAGACCTTTGCATGTAAGACATGTTGAAACTGGTCTGTTAAGACAATGAAACGTGTCTGTGGTTACTTGTAACGCGAAAATAAGTATATATTTAAACATGAATGTGTCACTAGTAACGTGTGATATGGTTCTTACTGCAATAAAATTATATGACGACCCTATCTATAAAATTAATTCTTTAAACTGTGAAAATTTGTTTTCTTCTATTTCTCAAGTAGTTACTTGCATCTGACATTCAGGCCTGTTTAATTGAGTGTGTGTGATTCTTTCGCAAACAACAGTTAACATGATGAATGTAAACAATGTTGTTAATGATAAATCTGTAATTAAACTTATAACCTAATTTAATGATAATCCCATATGTTTGATATGCAATGTCTGCTAGAGCTGTTACAATGTTTGTAATAAAATGCTGATCAGGCTCTACTAAAAGAATTCAAATGCTACAGTCTACAAAAAAACCCTGTCTGTACCTACAGTACTTCACTTAGAATACTCAAAATTGGTTAGTCATAATTAATTTGCATTGTACAACTATCGCTTCAATGTCTAATTTGTACTCATGTATTTTATGAATCAGATTAGCTTTAGTAGAAAACATTTTAATGTAAATGATTTCCATCTCCTAAGACAGCTAACTGTGCCTGAAACTTTTACCTTTACCAGTTGACCTGGCAACATTTTCTTTCATGAAAGCTATGTGACTCTGTAGTCATAAGTTTTACTTTGGCTACCAGCGTGTGACTATTGTTTCTTGACTCTCACTAGTTATGCAAATAGATCTCATCAAAGTCACACCTTCATTACTATTCTTTTCAATCTGTAAATGAGTAACTTGCTTTGCCATACAGAATTTGCACACATCACATTGAATTTAATATAATTCCAAATTGATCTACAAAATAATGAAGCGAAATGGGAACTGGTAAATGGCTTTAGGTTTAATCAGAATTTGAACATATTCAGAAAATGAACTTTCTTAATGAGAAAACGCCTAGCACATAAATACAATACTAAAATTATATATAAACAAACACTTTGGATATAATATGTTTCCACTTGTGTGAAACATATTTAAATATTTTCTTGATAACAGATATAATTTCTTCCACTACTTTACAGCCTTTCATCCATCCAAGGAAATGAGTAAATGGTGGTAAACAAATGTCACATACATAACTAATTTGTCGTTTTTTACAGACACACTGATCACAGCTATGACGCATAATGAAGAAAATGGATCTCTGTGGTGATAGTCTAGTAATTGGGATATTCTGTCTTCCAGTTTCTCCCCAGATAATCGATAAATGTCGAAAATAGTGGTTGAGCAAGCACTGGACGTATGGAATGTTCTTGCAAGTTTCCCCAGATACCTCAGTCACCTAGATTCCACTATTATGATCAGTATAAAAGCTAGGGATGTGTAGCCCATGTGTTATACAATGTCATAAATGTATTGTCAAGAATTTGATACCAGTCCATATGTGTTAGTAATATCAAATATATGAAGCCTGTGACATCCATTACAATCGTGTGTTACATATTCATCATTACATATTCATTATTAGACAACATATACTAGAAATGTAGTGGTTGTTCCTAGAAACACTATTCTAAAATTGCTTGGTATAGAATTATATTCCTGGTTTGTGTGTATACATTTCTATGGGCAAACGTAATTATTCCACAATTATAGGTATCTCAGATACCAAAATATGAAAGTGAATCAGTATGAAGTATTATCACACATCAGAGTAAACGCAATGTCAATGAAATATTATCAATAACGCTCCTTGTTGCTGCATAACGTCCCTGTACAATTATCATAAAATTACACAAAATAACACACCTAAAACTGTTGTAGCTTTAATTAGATAACACCTAGTACCTACTACAACAATGATCATACAATTCTGTAATAACAAAATAATACACATGCATTTGCCTTATTTTTAACTACAGTTGAATAAACATAAATGTTTTTTTCAACAACAGATGCAATTCCCTCCATCACTGGGCACGCTTTAACATATTCAAATAGTAATCAAATTTACATGCAACGTGTAGTGCGCCTGCTAAGCCTATCAACCAAAGAATGTCACTGGCTGACTGTTAACATAGACCCCTCACACAGACTGTTCTTACAGACTGCGTGCTCGATATTACAAGCACCACAACAATCACTTTAAGAAATACTACATGCTCTTTGTCTTATGACACAGTCAGTATAGCTTATGTATAAATTAACAAACTAAAGTTATAATATGACATAAAAATGTGCAAAATGAATTACAGGTAATATTCCAATGAATAATTTGTCCAAAGCAGAATATACATACTCCTTTTATGGTGGCTGTAAGGATATCTGCCTGTATGACCTGTGTATGTAAGACCTATGGCAGTAGGACTTACGCGAAGAAGACGCCCTGTGTATCTAATACTGGTACATGTAAGACCTGTGGATTATGACCTGTATTCGTGAGACCTGTGGCAGTGAGGTTAAAAGTCATGTGATTTCAATGTATGTGTCATTACCTCGGTGGCTGTAAGACCGATGGTTGTAATAGCTGAAGCTATAAAATCTGCAATTGTAAGACCTGTGAGTGTATAACCCATGTACATAAGACTGTTGTCTGTAAAACGTCGTACTCTAAATCCTGTGCACATAAGACTGGCTACTGCAAGACTTGTAGATGACAGACCTGTGCACACAATACTAGTGGCTTTGAGGCCTTGTTACTGTATGGTCTGTACAGGCGAGACAAGGGGCTGTAACAAATGGATTTTAAATGAACGTATCTTGGGCTACAATGGTATTAAAATATTAAAACTTATACAGTTACACAGTTTTAATATTTTAATACCATTGTAGCCCAACATATGTTCATTTAAAATCCATTTGTATTGTGGGAGGTCGTTTGTTATGTAGTATAGATTCATAGACTTAATTAATTTGGTTTGAAAAACCATCTCTGTATATGTAACCTCATGTTACGTGTGGACTATCTGTTTAGTATGAAGTTATCTGACAATAGCCTAAGAAGCCGAAAGCTGCTAATAACAAGAAAATAAATAATTTTGTGGAACAAAAATACTACGTATTTAAGTTTTTAATATGTCTTTGTTCCTCCAAGCACCGACGGACAATTCCATAAACATAAAATTATGTGATTATTGAACACACCGAGACCGTGGTCGTGGTACTAGTTGCATTTCTGTTACGAATTCAGTGATATGGTCAAAACGAGACGCACTGTAGCTATCATGGAGAACATACAGATTGTAGATGCAGTAGAAGAATTGAATCAGGGAGCGGCAAGCAGTGCGCCGGAACCCCCTGTTGAAAATATTTCGCCTGCTGCTGACGTAACTGGTACGAAAATACAGTACATCCTCTGTAGGTGTGCATAGTTTCCGATCCTCTTGATTCGTTGTTTACACGTTTTGAAGCTATTTTTCAAAATTTAACTTTGCAAATGACTGAAATGAGTCAACGGATAGATAGTACATTTGAAAACCACTATCAACAAACTAAACAAGAACTAACACAATTGCAACAGGTACAAAACAAGAACTAGACAGTCAATTAGCTAACCTGAAACAAGCACAAATATGAAATAGATAGTCTCAGAGAAGCACAAATAAAGCAATTTGAGGCTCAGCAACAAAGTATGTTACGATTAGAAGTTCAGCAACGTGATCTCGCTGAGCAAATAATGACACGTGAGGAAATTGAAAATCGTTTTAAACAATTAGAAGGCGCTCAGCAGAATTTACCAACCTTAGTTTCAGACGAAGTTAATAAACAGTTACATACACAGATGTCTAACATGGAAAAGCAATTACGTAATACGTTTGCAATTGTAGAAGAAAAAGTAGGCAATAATCTCTTAGCTACTGTGGAGGAAAAGGTATCTACAGTAGCTGAGCAATTAGAAAATGTTACTCAAAACACACGTAACTTGCCTTCTGCAATAGAAACCTTGACACAAGATGTGTCAGCATTAAAAATTGAACATGAAACCTTAAAGACAACTGTTACTAACATAACTACTCAAGCCAATGCTATTGTGATAGAAAATGAACAACGTGTTCAAGCTTTTCTTGAACAAACTGAAGTGCAACTTAATGATAAGTTAACACATGATTTAGACCAAATAATAAAAAGTGTAGCTATCAAAGTGTATGAAGATCATAGTGTAACAGTTCAGTCATTGCAAAATGAATTGTCTAGTGTCAAGGCATCTTTGCAAAAGGACAAGACACCTCGTAATAATCAACAAAACGTATCTATTGACGAATCAGCACACGATTGGGTAACACATAGGCCACAAACTATAACTAGTGAGGCATATGCACGGCATTTACCTTCTGATGAATCTTGTCCCAATCGTGAACGTAACTTAACACGTGATACAATACGTGTTCACTCAGACAATAATGATTGGAATTATGTAAACAGTAGTGAAACATTTCAAAGATCTCAATCACCACTTCCAACTAATACCTCTATTAATATAGAAGAAAAGATGCTAAAACATCATAAGTTTCCAATATTTATTTCTGAAACAAAGTCAGTACATCCTGTAACATTCATACAATCGTTTAGAGAATTATTACCTGTAAATTGGAGTGAATGTAGAAAAATTCTATTCGTAATGGGGTACATGCAAGGTGAAGGATTTGCTTGGGCGGCTGGTGTGTATCGATACTGTGCAACGCTTTCAGAATTTGAAAATCCATTTTTAAGTAAGTACTGGTCTCCTGGCATACAGGAAAGAGTTAGAAATGAAATCTACAACCCTCCTCCATTCAATGAACGTAGTGGTAGTCTAAGGAGATATTTTGAAAAATAACTAAATAAAGCAAGTTTCTTTGATGAACCCATGTCATATCGGGAAGTGTTGAGAGTCCTAATCGGACGATTACCAACCTACCTACGACTACAGTAGGCTCCGCTTCCCATACACAACCTGGAAAATTTTCTTTCTTCCGCAGATGGTATAGATTTAATCTACGAAGATGATAGGGAAAGAAACGGGCGAAATGAAAGTAATAGCCATGTTTATGGAAATGCACGCTGCTATAATAATAATAATAACAACGGAGTAGCGCAGCTGATGCCGCTGCCTCCTCCGCGGGGTAACCAACTTCAACAACGCAATACGCACGCGCCGCAAGCTAATACTTCACAGGCACGCGCACAAGTTCCGCAACAACATAACGACGGGGGCAACAGGAATTTTAATAGGCAAACACACAATGGGGGGAATATTTACAAACAAAGAAACGACTTGAGATACAATCCGGGGTATCAAAACAGAGTAAATACAGGAAATAATAATCGTAATGGGGGCAGAGGCCAGTACACAAATAACTTTCAACGAAATGAAGGATATACTGAAAGACACTACCCAAACCACAGTCCACAGAATGATGTAAGACGTACTGATTTTGTACCCGTAGCAAATTTATCTACCGACAATGCCCAACAAACTAACTGGAATCAACCATCTACTGTAACGATCACCGAAGTGTCAGAAACTAGCCAACAGATTTCTGCTACTCAAACAAACTAATAAGGCTCATCTCAAGCTCTCCGAGGTTGAGCGACAAGGTAAGTGGGGGCACGTACAACTCTAGAATTCACATCATTAGGTATAATGATGGTACTGATATGAGAAACGAGTAAATAAGAAATGGCAACACTTGTACAGTGTACCTTATCGAATTGTTAAAATCCCACACAAAGGCAGCTGTCTGCTAGCAAATATTACTACAGGAAGAATTAAAGGTCTCTATCCACACAAGGACTTAAAGAAGTTTCATGCATCGAAGTATTATTTTTTCTTAATGTTGTAGTGATATAACAGCAATATGACAATTATAGTTATAAGCTTAAAGACGTCATGCGCATGGTCTTCTGTATTAACCATCACTCAAGATACCAGGTAAGTGCTTAATATAGATATTTTTAGTTTATTTCATGGTAGAATTAAAGATTAGCAGGCAGATACAAACTATAACTGTTTAATAGGCATGGACAGCTAATTCTTATACTCTTGTTTTAGGATAAAGTGTGTGAGTAGGAGAAAAAGTTTATATTTATAGAATAATTGTGTATAAGGAGAATAAATAAACCTGTAGTGATTTGTTCTGGTTTGTGTGCGGGAATACTTATTATTTATTTGGACGTGGAGCGCACAATGCACACGGACCGCACTATATTTTGCCCCACCAAACTTAGGCTTATCATTGCTATGGCTAGGTAATAAAGTTGTAAGGGAAAATAATTCTGTAACTTTACCTAAACAAGAGATGTTAGTTAGAATCATTATTATCTGTAAACATCTTTTACGCCATGCCACTGAAATTTTACTAAGCGCCGTAGCGTTAACAGAATCTGTTGTGCTTATACGCATGCGCAGAATGCGCACTGAAATGAAGCTTAATCTTAAGTACACCTGGTCACAAAAATTAATGCAACACGTGCGCATGTTACACAATAATGAACTTCATTTGCTGTTATAATCACTTAAGGATATCATAATATGATTAAAGCATTAAGAATTTCTATTTGAGTATTATGCAGTCATTTTAATTGTATTTTATTTTCAAGTACACTGTAACTCTTAGACACATATTTTCTTATGACATAGTATGAAATCGAAACTTTCTTTGCTGAAACGACATAGAACTAAGTTTAGCTATAAGAATTTTCTTTACAGCCAGAAGAGTCAATGTACGTGTCGTCGCTGTCGCTGAACATATTTATAAGTTTTACAACGTGAACTAGGAGGTGCATTATAATGAAATGAGAATTGGTTGATATATATATACGACAATGGAGACAGAATACATACATTTATACACAGCAAACTGTTACACGTTTTCTTAGCAATTTGACACTGCTCAACTGTGACTAATGTAGACATCAATTACCAAGTCATAACTAGGCTCGGCTGCACACAATTGTAAGCATTGCTAGTGTGAAGAAAATTAGGGCACCAGATGTTAGGAGAGAATGTTTCTATTTCTTTATTATTTGAGATGCTTTCTATTTAGAAGTAAGATTTGCGACATTAAATATATATATGTAGAATTGATACTGCGGAAACATTTTCTGTGAAACCTTCAACTTATGTGTCCTCATTCTTTCCCTTTCACTATCTTTTCCGTCGCACTAACAAAACGACTAGAAACTGTCCTCATTAAATCGGCCGTGCCTGTTCTTAGCTTGATTTGAATGTATATAAGTATATCATATTTTGTGTAAATTTTCTATTGTTAATATTAATTAGGTCATGTGTGAGTGAATGTGATGTGCAATAATGAGCTAAGTCCTAACGAAATATTACGAATGAGGTAACACCGGTTATCGGTATAAAAAAAAATCATATACTATATCATGTGCTCAGGTACAATGATTTTAATTTCGTATCAAATGCAATGGAACGAATAGTACTAGCTGAAAATAGCACGAACTTGATCGTGACTGACATGAGCATGAACTTACTAAAACAGTAAATATGTGCTCAACTACATAAATTGTCATTTATGTTCCTTTCTCTAAAAAGAAAAAAAAAATATTTTTATCATGAAGCTATAGGACGATACATTTGTTGTAAATAATAATTATTTAACGAAATGTAATGGTAATCAATACATCATTACTCGTGAAATGATCTATTTTATAATTCAAAATGTCTAGCAGTAATCTTGCTATGCTAAATATGGTGATATGGTTATTAAAGCAAACTAAATGATACTCTCATGTTTTAATATGAAGCATTTATCTAAAATAGTGACAATTTAAAGACAATTAGCTATGTTAATACACACGTGCCGTAAGAGGTCAGGACAGTAATGGGAAATATGCCATTTGCCTGCAGACTATTACTAAAGTGTACTTATAATTTTAATGTAGAGACTATAATGCTAACAGTATGTGTGAGTAAAAAAAACTGAAAGTCATATAGTTAAAAGTTGTCCTATGACTTATTTCATGCACATGGAACGTCAATATAATGTGCTCTAATTAAATGATGAAATGAGACATCAGTATATACGTTTGTGTCATAAACAGTGTCGTGTGACGAAGAAAAAGACGCCAGTAGGTGCTGTGCAAGTAAAGAAACCACGTGTATTTTTAGCCGCGTGAACCATAGTAAGATTGCAGTGCTTACCGAATGACGCGAACGCGTCACTGCAGGAAGCTTCTACACCCTGCCATAACAGCGCCGCCTGATGATTCCTTCTTATTGTTGAGCGCGCACCAATCAAATGTAAACAGACTCATACCAGCTCAACGGACAAACCTTTAAATGAAGTTCATAAAACTCATTAAAAATGAAGGACTGTGCTTAAAAGCCTTAAAAGGACTGTCATTATGACTTGTAAAAAGTAATAAACAATTTTCCTATGTATGTACATAATCCAGAGTATGTAGATTTTAGTTCAAAATATTTCTCTTGTGTAGTTTATAGTTATTGTAAATATGTGTTTTTAAATAGTAAGTAACATCACGAGTGCTAAAGAATCAGATAGTAGCATAAAAGGAATCAGAAGTACAATCTAAAGCATTTAGAATTACAAAGTACGGGAAATCAAGATAATGTTATGTCATGTTGTTCAGAGAGAATTTTTCAAAGTGAAGGTTGTGAACCAATGTTAATCCATATAATGAAAACCATTTATTTCTTAAATATAGCAGGCGTATGTTCATGTCAGATCGCGAAATACGTTTACTTTTCCTCGAACAGAAAGCAAATAGTGATCATTACCTAATGAGCACTTTATAAATAAAACATACGTTCACGCGAAGTCAGTGTGTGAATGAAAGATATCATCAAAAGTACATTCTCTTTTAGGAAAACATAATTCTTAGTAAATTATAAATATTTGCTAATGTTTTCCATATTTTCTTTTCATGAGCAACATCCTACCATAAAAGTAGAAGAGACGTAGCAATTTAAAGGGCTACAAGCTGATCCAATGCCGGACACGCTGACGC
The DNA here is from genome assembly GCA_026315105.1 of Locusta migratoria. Lineage (NCBI taxonomy): Eukaryota > Metazoa > Arthropoda > Insecta > Orthoptera > Acrididae > Locusta > Locusta migratoria. Next base: position 442,722,444 of record CM048748.1, on the reverse strand, counting down.
ATGCGCACAGACCGTGCGTAACCATGGAGACCGACCACATCGCCGCCACAACCACTGCTACCAACCTCAACAGTTCCAGCCAGCGAGGCAGATAATCAAAGTTTACCATCTTACAAAATTTTGATTGTTTCAAAAACAGACTATATATTACTTAATGAACTGATATCTATATTAATTTAAAAGACAATGCTGAACTATGTATGAACTTTCAAGTGGTAATTTGATAAAATTCAAAGTTTTACTGTATGTTTGCCATGGCGCACGGACAATTCCATTTACCATTACATGTACCATTCGCCATGACAAACGGGGCGATTTAATATTACCATATAGCAAGAGCCCCATAAATAACATATTTTAAAGTCATCTGAAATATTATTAAATCAGATAAAATGTAATTAGGATGAATATTCAATTCATTTTTTTCCTCCTTGGAATCGATAGGCTACGTAAAAGATATACAAAGAAACTGTAATTATAATATCACTGTAACTAATTAAAATCTCTGACTTTTACTATAAAAGTAATACTTCCATCGTACTCACTCTCTGTTCTAGTGTCTGCTCTGTTCTGATTGTTCTGTTGTCTGAATTTTACTGATAAGATCTGCCACTACAATATGTTGAAACGAGCATTATGAACTATTGATTATTGTTCTTAACTGATTGTATAAAATCTTCAGATATAAAATGGATACTCAGGTATGCAGTAATTGCTTTCTGTTGAAATTAATAAATCCTATTATTTGGAGTTACCTTCAGTCAGTTGTTCGGTTAGTTATTTATTTTTCCAGTCCCTCCATTTAGTGATCATGCTTTTTTCAGGTATAACTAACTATTACGACTTTGGATGGTTCGGTAATTAAACATGTTAAACTTACGTATCTCGTGTAGCTTGCCATAGTATCTTTGACTGTAATTAAACATTTTGCAACATTTATTGGCTTAGAACCTGCAATCACTTTTAAGTAATGGACAGTTCGAAGTCTGATTAGCCATTAATCTGTATCAATTATTAATTTTCATTCACTAAATTACCTCCATTCAAAATTATGCGACACAGGGATTGAATCTTAATATTCCGAACCTCCATCCAATGTCGACGGATAGTTACGCGGATTACAACCAATCTCACTACAGCTTATCAACGAGATCAACTACACCGCTCTTTAAGGTAACTATTCGTCGAATTCTGCAGGTTGCTTGCTCTGCAAGATGTTTTAAACTATTAAATGTTTGGCCATTTCACTTCATTTTATATTTTTAAATAATAGTTCATCTAAATTGACGTCTTATTCACTGATTATTATTTTAAAATAGTTCAACAACTTCTGTACGACCAATTTTTCGAACGTAAATAGCCAGGCAAGCAATTACACTACAAAGTGGTCAGTTGAACATTAGATTGGGGTAAGTGGGGTAAAAATCACAGAAGACTGAGAGATACAGTAAGTGGGCATCAAAAGGATGCAAGTTGCTGTTCTTATTTAGAGATGAACGTGCTTGCACAGGACAAGGTAGCGTGGAGAGCTGCATCAAACCTGTCTTACTACTGAAGATCACTACGACAATAATTATGAACTGCAGTAAGTACTTCAGGTACAAGCCTCTATGTTCATGGTATGCATCAATACATACAATTGTCACACAATAGTAGTAATAGATCAAATGAAACGTATAAAAATCTGATAAAGACGAAAACCTGTAAGTTTTAATGAGCAGAATCGGTAATCTAAGGCAGTAATTTCCAGACTTCCAGACATTACTACTGTACTGGATCCAGGGCTTAAAAGTTTCCATTCCCTACATTCTACAGCATGCAGACGAGCCACACTGAAACTCAGAAGTATGGCAAGTAAGTAACAAAATATCCTAAGTGACTCAGAGACAGATGCTCCTTCATCTACTCTGGTTCAGAAATATGACTATTTGAAACATAATGTACAACTAGAGTATGACCGCAGAAACGAAAAGAGCCGCGGTGGAGTAGCCGAGCGGTATAAGGCGCCTTGCTGTGGAGCGCGCGGTTATTCACTGTCGGAGGTTCGAGTCCTCCATGGAGCATGGGTGTGTGTTGTCGTTAGCTTAGTTTACCTTAGTGTAAGTAGTTTGTAAGCTACGGACTGATGACCACGCAGTTTGGTCCCATAGATTTACAACAAACAAAGAAAAAGTAAACATGCCAAAGTGTGGAAGCACCTCTTTCTCAAACACTATTACATCTTTAAAAATCAAGCCTCTTGTAATTCGTGAATACACTGTCTTGCCAACAGTCGTAGGTGTACTAATATCACATAGGCTTTCTCTGGCCCTGACGACAGTGCTGAGACTCTGTGGACGTGGGTCCACAATTCACAGGTGCTACTTTCGACGCGACAGACTCCAGATGGTTTGCAGAATAGCAGGCAATTCAGGTGTGTTCGTGGATGCAGAGCCTGTGTCCAAAATAAGCTCTAAAGTGTTCAAAACTGGCCTCTGGAGTGGCCACTTCAGTCTTTAGATTTCCCGTTTATAATCCAGACCGAGCGTGGTGGCGCAATGGTAACACACTGGACTCGCATTCGGAATGATGGTGGTTCAAAACCACTTTCAACCATCCAGATTTTGGTTTGCCGTGATTTCTCAAAATCACTCCAGGCAATTGCCGAGATGGTTTCTTTGAAAGGGCAAGGCCGATTTCCTTCCACATCCTTACCCAAACCTTCCGAACGTAAGCTCCGTCTCTAATGACCACGCTATCGACGGGACGTGGAACTCCAATCTTACTCCCTTCTTTTCAATGATCCTGGAACCATTACCAAGTGACGAGGTAGCGATGAGGAGGTGCGGCATCAAGTATGATAGACTGCCAATAGCGTGACATTGCTGGAAGGTGAAAAACGGCAGAAGAGCGTTTGGGTAGAGTTGTAGGGACTCAGTATTAACACTGTTATCTTTCAGATTCTATTACTTGATGTAACACTAGGGAAAAAACCAGCAATGAGTCTGAAAGTCAGTCAAAACACTAATGTACATCAACAACAATGATAACAATGACATTAGCGTTTCAGCATGATTTGAAATTTGTTTCCGAGTTTAGGCTTAATGTGTAAATAATGAGAACAATAATGAATATTAATGGCAGAATTTCACATAAGCCAGTGAGTGAAGTGTGCGACTTGGTGTTCAGAAACAGTGTAAACCGTCAAGGAAGAATGATGAACAGAACATAAATGGAAGGAATACAGTCCAATTGCGCTGTCTTACGTTGAATTCTCCCTTCACTTTATAGAAATACTTATGGAGTAGAAATAAATAGTTCATTCCTCTTTGACACAGATCATCATATTTGAGTTAGATTTACCTCATGTCCAATTTTTTTAAAACCACAGCATTTCCACTGCACAAAAGGATAGGTATGTTCATTTTCGTAAGCTGCGGTGCTGCTACATCATTGGATCTGATGCCATGACTATTAAAAGCGTACCACTGTTAACCATCTTTGAAAATATGCCTATTCCTTGGCATGTTTGCTTAGTGATGAATCGATGATGATATGATGATAACCTATAACGACATAACAAATTATTGAAAATAGTTTAATTGTAAACTGTTCTGCTTTTATTAAACTTGTTTTTATATATAATTAAAAATACCGTTCTATAACGGATTCAGCAGTGCATGGTGCATCAATAACAACTTCTATAGTCCAGATTGGCGTAACTGTAACGACCCTTATTACAAGTACAGTAGCTTTGAGAAGAGGACAAAAGTACTCTTTTGCCAAAACATGACTTTGAAGCCCACTCACATCCCTGCCTTCCGAACCACACCCTATATTTCACATACTCCACCCTTACATCAACGAATCTTTCGTAGATGTGGCAAATCAGAGACCACAAAAACCTAAAGCACATTAATTCCTCCAATAAGAATTCAGTATTTCAAGATCCATTCATATTACTCAACTCCTTCTTAAGCCTAGTCTCAACCTTGGAAATAGCATAGACCAAATTTTCTACACCAACGTCATACTAACGACTCCCAATAACACCTCACTATATTACTGTCATACCAGATTGTTCAATAACATTCTTCAGTCCCATTTTGAGAGTAACACATTTGTGGAAAATAAACCAATTAGACAACGAATACATGTACCGAGTTTGTCCGCATAAACTAATAGTTTGTGCCAGTCAATTATATTGCATTAATGCTTTATAAGTCAGTTCCTTTTTATTTAGAGATTGTCCTCTCTAAGATCTTCCAAACCTGTTATGTTACGATAATATTTGCAAATTTAGTTCTCGTCACACTGCACAATCACAGTTTCAGCTCATCCATAAGTAACGCCGCTTCTGACGATACAGGCCGAACAGAGACCTTCTTATGATAATTATGAGTGGACTTGACACCACATTCTTGGAGTGTTATGGAAATTTTGTAATAATATTTCATGATAGTTGAATTAGGTACTTGCTTCCTATATCTCTACACAGCCAATTGTGTCACATATAAATTAAGCTATTGTTGAAATTTGTCATGTGAGGTAATTAATTTAATCAGTTGTGGAATACATGATTAAGATAAGAGATTCACACTGCAGGTATGCTCAACCATGCATCATCGGTATGGATCATCACAAAACACTGAAATGTATAGCTCAAAATGTAACGTGCACGTTTTTGTTGCATTTTTCGTATTAGATGTACAACTGGTTGGTTGTAACTAAAACAATGTGCTACAATTTAATTATCAAAATATCAGCACAATAGAAGTCTATATTTTGGGTTACTGCTTCTATAACATCGATTCTACCCCTGTAACATAAATGTATAGCCTGTTCACATTATGTGAACATGAACAATTTATTATAATTTACGTCTTTTCTATAGAAACGACATGTATGTAACAACCTGTGCACATTACACTCGGAACTAGTAGGTTACAAATTCATATTCGTACACAATCTTTATATTACAGTTAAACCAATTTCAAATCATTTTGTGTTGGAAACATAGCAGTTCGCTTGATCCACTTTCTTTAAAAGTAGCCCAGGCAATATTATTCACACATTTACGACTATGAAGAGGTTAGCATTTTTCGTCGGTAATGTTAATTTATATCTTTATGTATATCTATGATTTATTCACATCATTTTATAGGCATTCTGTTTAAGTATCCTTTCCTGATATTCCAAAGCTTACTTATTTTTTTAAATGGCATTTTTGTTCACAGGCATACGAACTATGTTCCGATGTGCCAAAGTATATCATGTAACGTTGAATCTACTTTCTTTTTATCACTGAGTGGAACATAAATCAGTGTTTTGTGGACGTTAATTTTACTGTCATGATGTGCTACTTTGGTGTATGGCCACTGCAGATTGACCAATGTAGTATATGTTTTTATAATTACTGTCGTATTTTACACGGAAAATTCCGTGTTATGCACAAACCACTACTGTAAATACGACATGAACTCAGATATCAGATGTCTGGTTTCAAAATTTTTTTTTTCAATCTATGCTATCACAATAAATATTCTCCTACGAACCACCTCTCACTTTCCCCTACCATGAAAATATATAGCGTTATTTAACCTCTTTGTCATTTTAACATTACATTAGTTGGTGCTGCCATCTGTCGCTATTTTCTTATATCTTTGACGTGCTTTATATGCCAGTATCCTACCGTCACTTATACTGAGAAGTAAACTTTTACTACAATGTCATAGTGCATCTATTGTAAACTTTTATTACAATAAAATATTGCATCTATGCACTTTAAATTATTTTATACAACACAGTTGTCGTTACAAGGTATGTCTAGTTTCTCAATGTAAGCGAGCTTTCTCTTATCAATGTAATTGATGTATCTTCTCGTTTTATTATAATGGCATGCATGTATTATTTTCCGTCACATTCTTGTCAACACATGACGCCTGTATAAAATATTTTTAGACCAGAAGATGATGACATTGACCATCGAAACCGGTCGTCGAAATACAAGCATATACAGGCGATCTTGGCTTTATCCCTTTTGGAACCTATTCATCACAAGTATTTGACGTATTTACATGGTATGTGAAGCTATTCAAATCTCTCCAAGTTCTGAAACATATTTTGTTAAATCCCTTCATCAAGTTTCCACAATAAAATTTACAAGGATGCCGGGAATAACTAAAACAGTTAACGATTAATAGTGTTGGTTTATGAAAAACGAGATTAGGTTTACTTACTTCAACAGCAATCATATTCTTCTTCAGTACAACAGCGGGCTTAATGTCTTTAATGTCTTATAATGTACTCTATCACTTGATCCCTTCTGCTAGTCAAAATATGCCAGATATTTGTGTTCTCCTCAATGCTATTCAGTACCTCGACATTTGTTACGGGATCTGGCCACATCATATGCAGCATTGTTCTCTCGTCATGAAATTTCCAAAGGTTCTATCATCTGCTTGTCGAGCTGCTGATCGTCGTCGCCTCATTCCTGCTCGAGACTATACACTCGGGATAAATGCCTCCAAAAAAGACTTCTCAACACTCATATTAACACTGCATTTATTATTTTTAATCTAAGAACTGCTTTTCTACTCCAGCCATCGGAAGTTATATTACTGTCTAAATAACAGAAGTTTACTACTATGTTGTCTACATTCCCAATTTATTTTCGTCAGCATTTAATTCGACTTCATTACATTACATTTGTTAATGTCATCTTTCACCGTCCTTTCAGGTTACTGAACTTTCTGTTCGATTGATCTTTCACGTCCTTTTCTCTCTGACAAAATTACGATGTCATCGAAAAATAGCGAGGGGAATTCTTTTTTTTTTTTTTTTTTTTTTTTTCCTAAACTTGCATTTCGTTTCTTACTTCCCACGGCAGACTACTTCACTGTGAAAAATGAAATTCGATTCATATTCTACCAAAGCAGCTCATGTGTCCAAGTATTCAAGAATTGAGACGCTACGCTAGACACATGTTTCTGGACCATCTTGTATCAGAATACAGGTGAGAAAACCTTCGCCTAGTCGATGGTTTGGAAGGCACTGTCGTACAAACACATTAGCTGCATGTGTAGGGGTCGACGTCCACCGATTTGCGTTTGGTGCGTACGGTATTGATGGACAGAGAAAGGCCTTTGGACAACTGTTTACAGAAGTCGTAAGAAAGTGAGGTCATTTCTGTCACCTCGCGACTTCCACTGCAGAAGTCTGCTTCTATGGAACAGAGTATTTACTGACTTTGGGTTTAGCAACAGTTTGATGCATATGTGTGATATAAAACAAGCGGCTTTACGACTTTTCTGTTGCGTACAGTAGCCTCCAGTCGTAACTTAGTGGACCAGCTGTGGCGATGTCAAGTGTAGTTTTATCTCCGTCAATAATTTACATCCCGCCACTCTTTCATTCTTTGTGCTTGAACGTGTGGTAGCAAAATAGAAATCACTGTTTTCCTTTCTTGAGAAGCGTAGTTGGTTGGTTGGTTGTCTAGGATAGTGAGACCTAACAACCTTCGTCAACAATTCCCCGGTATGGAGGGGAAGGAGTGAGTCTAGTAAAGGAGGAGAAGGAAAGGAAATGCAGTCCAGGCGGGGAAGAAGGGAGATAGACTGCATTAGCTCGGGGCCCCGTGCTCGACACGGACGTACTCAAGAAAGCAAATATAATGAATCTTTGGCTACGATCAGGAACGATCTAGGACTTTAAAATAAAAATAAAAAAAAAAGTGCTCGATTCTGTGCAATGCAGTGAAAAGCGTTTGAGTATTTTGTCAGTGAAAAGAAGGAAATGGTATGAAAAAATGTAAGCCGAAATATGTTGAATAATGCAATAAGTATATATATATATATATATATATATATATATATATATATATATATATATATATATGTGTGTGTGTGTGTGTGTGTGTGTGTGTGTGTGTGTGTCGTGTCTATCCTTTTGGACATGTCCAAAAGAACAGACACCACATATATACAACTTATACAATATGCCGATGACGGGCAATGATGCAATGATCCTTTCATCAGTGCGGAGGCACACCTAGGCCCTTAATCTTACGGGAATCAGTTTAAAAACAACTACCAATTTGAGTTCTAGTGGACATAGTAAAGCTGAGAATTAGTAACTGACAGGATGCTTGTTTGAGTAATTCAGTGCAGGAGAGCTTATCTCTTTGTTCCTGTTGGTGTAGGGGTCAGATCAGCTGCCTAGGAAGCAGCAGACCCAGGTTCAAATACCGGCTGGGTACACATTTTCAACTGTACTCAGTCGCAGTATGTTACGTGAATTAATTCTACACGTAACGTGTTTCCCACCGAGGAGGCCTGAGTTCAGATCTGGTGTCATATTTTTCACAGTCGTCGTGTTTTAGTGCTTGGCTTAAAAACTTTATTTGTTGACACCTGCAAAGGTGTCAGATAAAATACCATCACTGGGCGGAAGCGACGTGTCTAGGAGCAAGTGAATGGGTCAATGAAGTCAATGGGTCTGCATTGTAATTGTCAATTGCCTGTTGGGGCAGATATACAATCATTTAGATGGTGTGTGTACGCATCATACGTGAAGGTTACCATACGTGTCCTACATTCAACCCAAGATAGCAAATTAATTTCTCTTCTGGGGTTTATCAGTTTATGAAAACAGTCCGAGAACTCTGTACAGCTTCTGGACTGCCCCAGCACAGTGGTTGCTAATCATGGCGAAGTATATATCAGCAAGGAGTACCAAGTCAATGGAAGACCTATCAAATTACCTTTCTTTTGTCCGGTATTCAGAATTGTCCATTCACTGATGTATTATCATGAGAGATATAACTCATTTGTATTGAGAGTTTGAATAAAACTCTTCTTTATCATAAAAACCTGTCGAAATTATGTAAAGGCATTGAATAGTATATATTTAAATAGAAAGCACTTCGGCAGTAAAGTTCGATAAAATAAACGGAAAAATAACTTTTAACTCCTTATGGGCGCAGCATAGCAGGACTCATGTAAGAGGAACTACATTTAATAATTTACGTCTTATGAAGACCCTGCGAATCAACCAGAAATTAAAAATGTGATGGCTCAGGAATACACTTAGGTACACGGTTACATCACATATTATGAGGCCTCAGTGAAAGGACTCAAACTAAAAGAAGATAGAAAACTGGTAGAGGACTTTAATGAGAATTTACATAAATAGTTGAAATCCGAAATTTGAACATTTACGGAAATTAGCGAGGAAAAGTCGAATGTATTACCTTTGGTAATTATCTGTCAACAGAATTCAACAACGATCTAAGGCTACAGCTTCCCAGAGTGACTCCTTAATTTCTTCTGGCGAATAACTTACGGGTATGTAGTCAAGTATCAAAACCGACGTCCGCCGATCTTTCGACTGGAGATCACCCTGCCTTTTTCAAGACGAAACAGCAATGAGGAAGCAATGAGCATCGATCTTTAAAACCTCGGTTTTCAATGAGTAAACAGGAAAGACAACTCACACCGAGCAAGCAAACACACAGCGCCGACACAACCAAATATGAAAACGGTCAGACTATCGATAATGAACATCAGTTCTCAACAAAAAATATTCAAGTGTTTGTAAATCCACGGGATTAACTGCTTGGTTATTAGTCCCTAGGCTTACAAACTACTTATACTATACTAAACTAACATAAGGACAACACACGCACCCATGATCGAAGGAGGACTCGAATCTCCACGGCGATCGGACGCGTGCGCTACAGCACAGATTAGGTCGGATTAGTTTTGTCCCTCTGTTTTTTGACAAGTGACAGATCAGGATCCCATGCGGAGTTTAAGAAAAATCTTCCATCGCTATTCATAAGGTTTTCAGCTATTTTTATTTTCAATCACTCCCAGTAGCGGGAAGTGCATTCCAAAATTTTCGTTTTGTTGTATTCCATAGGGTGACCTGTGCCAAGACAGTGTTCGGCCACAGCAGATTTGTTTCTCTGTTGTAAACGTTTGTGACGTTTATGGTCAATACAACGGTCTTCAGCACTCCTAATAGTTTGACCAACATATAACATGCCACAGCTGCATGGGATACGGTAGACACTCTACCTGCGCAAACCGAGGTCATCCTTAACGGATCTCAACAGAGCCTTAATTTTAGATGGTGGACGAAACACACATTTCACTCTTTTATTATTATTATTATTTTACTCAAAATGCGGCCAATCTTGTTGGAAGTGCTGACAACGTACGGCAGAAAGGCCACTGACGTGGGTGCTGACTCTGTGCTATCATCACTGGCCCGTTGCACATATGGTCGATAGGGCAACGCTCTTTTAATCTGCCCTTCACTATAGCCATTCTGGCGAAAAGTGACCACTAGATGGGACAGATCAGTGGGCAAAATATCCGTGTCAGAAATTACGGGAGCCCTGTGCACTAAGGTTCGAAGAACCCCTTCACGTTGAGCTGGATGGTGACAACTATCAGCTTGCAGATACAAATCAGTATGAGTTGGCTTCCTATACACAGCATGTCCAAACATACCATCTGCCTTCCTCCTGACCAACGCATCAAGGAAGGGAAGGCAACCATTCTTTTCCACTTCCACTGTGAAACGGATGTTGCGGTGGACTAAATGTAAATGGACCAAACATTTGTCTATTTTCGTTCGTATCAGGAATGGATAGTTTGAAAAAAGGTCCAAAAAATAATTCAAGTTCTCACTACCAAGAGGCAAAACAACAAAAGTGTCGTCGACATATCTGAAAAAAAAGAAGAAAAAAAAAAAAAAAAAAAAAAAAAAAAAAAAAAAAAAAAAAAAACCACGCAGGTTTCAACGCCGCTGACTCTAGTGAACGATCTTCTAAGTCCTCCATGAATAAATTAGCAATGATAGGCGACAAAAGGCTTTCCATCGCAATTCCATCTGTCTGCTCATAGTACTCGTCATTGAATAAAACATAGGTGGCAGTCAAAACATGTCGAAATAAATTCATTAAATCAGTACCGAACTTCGCCTTAATTAGTTGCAACGAATGAGACAGAGGAACGCGAGTGAAAAAGGAAAGCACATCAAGGGCAATCCCTCCAATCGACGTAGGAAATCCACCAAGTTCTTAATGTGACGGTCTACCAGTGGGCTCAACAAACAGCAAGATGTTTGGCTACACGATATGAGGGAGCACCAATGTTTGACACAATAGGCCTAAAAGGGCATCGTTATGAAACTTAGGAAGGCCATATATCTAGGAGGTACAGCACAATAAGAATTAAGACTCTCGATAATTTCCCGTGACAAAGAACTTTTCTTAAGGAAATTATTGGTCTTACTCTCAACACTTTTTGTAGGGTCAGCAGAAATCCTGCGATATGCTGAATCAGAAAGTAAACACTGCATTTTTTGGAAGATAATCCTGTGACATAACAACTGAACTCCTTTGTTCTGTAAGTAGTACATATGAATATTATTGGTATCCAAAAAGAGAGCCGGACTTCATAACAAGTCATTGCCATAATAGTAATAATTTTCTACTTAGTTGTTACGTACATTTGATATAGATTTAATTGACAAAATTGGAGAAGGTTTCTCTAACCAGTTTTATATGAGTGGTTTGCTTAGTTTGTTGTCCATAGTGCTGCAAACTAATGGTATGTATACACTTACCGCCCCCCCCCCCCCCCACATACACACGCACAGTTACACGTCTACATTTATTACACATATGCACACTTACACATAAATGTGATGTTATTCAGTCGTCCTTTGCACTCCAGAGTGGAAAGTGTTTCTTGTCTGTCATTTTATCTTGACTCAAAACTCCTGTTTCATCTTTTTTCATTTCATACTTCTCTATGTGAGTGCCTGTCTATCATCCCTATTTACATAATGCATATATCTTTATCGCTAAGACTCTTCTCTCTTTACGCGTCAGACAATGTTTTTTGAGGGCTTGACTTCATTCCCCAGTGTTTACCCTGACGGTATTCCAGATGTCTAATCTGACACACATACAGATACATATACACACAAACATACACAAACACACTTATATACAATGTAAAACATACTTTACAAAAATACATTTTTACACACACATACATGTGATTTAGTTGGTAGGTACGTTGACACGATTACTTTACCTGTAATCGGAGATGCTTCATTAAATGATTTTTTCATTGTTTGTCAGGAAAAGAATAAACTGAGTGTGCTCACGAAGTACACTCGTTTGAGGTCGAGGAAAAATAAGGACTATTTATTTTACGAATACACATTAGTAAAGTTAAATGAATGAATAAAGGGAAATATATTTAATTTGGGACGAAAAGGGACAAAAAGGAGATTGAAGCTAACAATTGAAGCTTATCCCTAGCAAACAGTGAGGTAGGGAGATGATGTTAGTTTTTGGAAGTGTAGGCAAACCCACGAAAGAGGCTGCTATTCTTCCTTACTGCCTACAGAAAGGATCTGATCTATTGTGTTGAGGTAATAATCAACATGGGGTTTGATACTACCTGGTGGTTATTCAAGACAGAGCTTGCTACCTCAATAGTAAGTTTGCTAGCGGGCCCTCTACTCCTACGTTCATTCCCTGAATTTCCAGGCCGCTATCTCCTTAAAATATTCCACATTTCTATCAAGGTAATAAATAAATTTATTGGATCAACTAAATTACACTCCTCGTAGTCATCATTGGCTTAATTGTGATATTCAGATATAAGTGTGAAGAACTTGAAATTAAGTTAAATTCAAAAGGTAAGTTTTTACTTACCACCGATAAAAAAGTTCTCCTGAAATGGGACTGATGACCTATATGTTAAGTCCCCTCAAAACCGAAACAACAACAACAACAAAATGTTCAAATGTTTATACAGCTTATGGGACTTAACTACGGGGTCATCAGTCCCTAAACTTACAAACTACTTATGAACTACTTACGAACTAGGACGGCACAAATATCCATGCCCGAGGGGGGATTCGAACCCCCGACCGTAGTGGCCTAGCAGACCGTGACTGAAGCGCCTCAGTCCCCTCGGCCATCGCGGCCGGCCAACAACAAAACAACAAACAATTCTCCTGATATTCTAGATTGAGAAATCATGTAAGCCAGAAAAATACCATTTGTGCTCATTCCAGTTGTAATATCTTGTAGTGAAAGCTAAATTGTAATTTAATCATGGGGGAAATGTGGTAAATCATTTCATATCTAGTGTCTGAAAGGGGAGGGGGGATATTTAGTGTAAAAGGTTACGCTACATATCCTACTTTCAACCCAAGATATAAAATTAATTTTTCACCCCCATGAACCACAGACATTGCCGAGGTGGGGTAGCTTGTGTGCTACAACGATGCAGATAGCCGTACCAACTGTGGAGGGGTATCTGTGGAGAGGCCAGACAAACGTGTGGTTCCTGAAGAGGGGCAGAAGCCTTTTCAGTAGTTTACAGGGGCAACAGGCTGGATGATTGACTGAGCTGGCCTTGTAACATCAGCTAACATGACTTTGCTATGCAGTTAAGCGAACGGCTGAAAGTAAGGGGAAACTACAGTCGTTACTTGTCCCGGGGACATGCAGCATAGAGCTGACTATATGATGATGGCGTCTTTTGAGTAAAATATTCCGGAGGTAATATAATCCCCCATTCGGATCTCCGGGCGGGAACTACTCAGGAGGATGTCGTTATCAAGAAAAACAAAACAGGCATTCTACGGGGCGGAGCGTGGTATGTTCTAACCCTTAATCGCGTAGGTAAGTTGGAAAATTAGAAAAGAGAAATGTATAGGTTAAAGTTAGACATGGTAGGTATTAGTGAAGTTCGGTGGCAGGATAAACAGGATTTCTGGTCAGGTGAATACAGGGTTATCAATACAAAATCAATTGGTGGTATTGCAGGAGTAGGTCTAATAATGAATAAGAAAATAGAAATACGGGTAAGTTACTATGAACAGCATAGTGAACGTATTATCGTAGTAAAGATAGACACAATAGTGCAAGTTTATATGCCAACTAGCACGGCCGATGATGAGGCTATCGAAAAAATGCATGAGGAGATAAAAGAAATCATTCAGAAAGTCAAGGGAGACGAAAAGTTGATTGTGATTGGGGACTGGAACTCGATTCTAGGAAAGGGAAGAGAAGGAAATGTAGTAGATGAATATGGACTGGGAAAAAAGAACGAAAGAGGAGATTGCTTGGCAGAATTTTGCGCAGAGCGCAATTTAATGATCACCAACACTTGGTTTAATCATCATGAAAGAAGTTTGTATACGTGGAAGAGACCAGTAGACACTGGAAGGTACCAGATTGACTTTTAATGGCAAGGAATAGATTTAGAAACCAGGTTCTAAACGGTAAGACATATCCAGGGGCAGATATAGACTCTGAGCATAACTTATTGGTTATGAAGTGCAGATTAGAACTTAAGAGAGTGCAGAAAAGTTGAAAAGTTAGGAGATGGAACCTGGACAAAGTGAAGGAACCATAGGTGGCTGAGAGTTTCAGAGGGAGGCAAGGATTGGCTGAAACGGGGGAAAGTAATATAGTAGAAGAAGAATGGTTAATTCTGAGAGATAAGGTAGTGAAGGCCGCAGAAGTACAAGGCCTAATCGAAAACCCTATAACACACGATATACTGAACTTAATTGATGAGCGGAAAAAATATAAAAAATCAGCAAGTGAAACCGGAAAAATGGAGTAAAAGTCTGAAAAATGAGATTGACAGGAATTGCAGACTGGCTAAGCAGTAGTGGCTAGAGGACAAATGCAGAATCGTAGAAGAATGAATAACTAGGGGAAAGATAGATACTGCCTACAGGAAAATAAAAGAGATATTTGGAGACAAGAACAGCAGCTGTATGAATATCAAGAACTTAGATGGAAAACCAGTACTAAGCAACGAGGAGAAAGCTGAACTGTGGATGGAATATATAGAGAGCCTATACAATGGAAATAAATCTGCCGTGGTGGAGTAGCCGAGCGGTCTAAGGCGTCTCGCTGCGGAGCGCGCGGTTGCTCGCCGTGGAGGTTCGAGTCCTCCCTGGGTCATGGGTGTGTGTGTTTGTCCTTAGGTTAGTTTACCTAGGTTTAAGTAGTTTGCAAGCTACGGACTGATGACCACGCAGTTTGGTCCGATAGATTTACAAACATTTGAACATTTTGAAATAAATCTTTCTTCATAAACACGTCGACGGCTTGCGGAATAAAGCGTAGACGAAGAGCCTAGTGTCCTTCTTCTTGAGCGCTGACCTGATTACTGGCGCCAAATGACGCCTGTACAAAGCCATGGTTCTATCGAAGATGCTTTATGGCAGCTCGGTCTGGGGACTGGCCAGTGCTACCCAAATTCAACCGCTGCAGTTGATACAGAACAAAACCTTACGATGGATCCTCAGGGCAAACAGGTACACACGTAATACAGACATCCATGAGGCGCTTCACATGGATACTATCATGGGAACCGTCCAAAAACGAGCGACGAAGATCCACAGCAAGATTGACCAACTACGGGACACCGTACACAACATCTGCACATTGGGGAGGACACTGCCACTTCCATGTCATAGATACAAAGTGCCACGGGCCTTGACTAATCGATAAAGTCTTAAATTAAATGTAAATACCAAGTTCAATTCAAAATGTAATTAATACATCGAGAGGGGTACCTTACGGACCAAAATAAAGGCCCTTACAAGTTAACCCCTAAAGTTTATTGTAATAAATCAAGTTACAGTCAACCCCCCCTATCCTCAAATGTGAAGTGTAAATCGTCCATGACGATGGTACTTCAGTCACTGTGTACCACTATTTTTTTTAAAAAAAAGGAAATAAACTTGAAGGCAGTATTCCAGAAATGTAAGACGAAGTGGAGAAAGATGAGATGGGAGATATGATACTACGAGAAGAATTTGACAGGGCGTTGAAGGCCCCTAGAGTAGATGATATTCCGTCTAAACTGTTGATGTCGTTAGGAGAGCCAGTCGTGAAAAAATTGTATCACCTGGTATGCAAGATGTATGAGACAGTGGAAATGCCCTCTGACTTCAAGAAGAATATTGTAATTCCAATTCCAAAGAAAGCAAGTGTAGACAAGTGTGAAAATTACAGAACGATCAGTTTAATAAGTCATGGTTGCAAAATACTAACACGAATTATTTACAGACGAATGGAAAAACTTGTGGAATCCGACCTCGGGGAAGATCAGTTTGGATTTAGGAAAAATTTAGGAACACGGGTCGCATTACTCACATTACGACTTATCTTAGAAGATAATGAAAGAAAAACCTACGTTTTTAGCGTTTTTCGATTTGGAGAAAGCTTTTGACAATATCGACTGGAATACACTTTTCCAAATTCTGAAGGTATCAGGGGTAAAATATAGGGAGCGAAGAGTTATATTCAACCTATAAAGAAACAAGCAAACAATAATTATTAGAGTGAAGGGCAAGAAACGGACGCAGAGGTTGGGAAGGAAGTAAGACAGGGTTGTAGCCTTTCCCCAATGTTGTTCAATCTGTACATTGAGCAGGCAGTGAAGGAATGAAAGGAGAAATTTGGCGAGGGCATTAAATTGCAGGGAGAAGAAATAAAAAGATTGCGGTTCGCCGATGACAGTCATTCTGTCAGAGACTGCAAAGGATCTCGAAGGGCAGCTGAATGGGATGGACAGTGTCTTGAAAGGAAAATATAAGATGAACATTAACAAGAGTAAAACGAAGGTCATGGAATGCAGTGTCAGAAAATCAGGCGACGCTGAAGGAATTAGATTAGGTAATGAGACTAAGAGAAGGGCTAGATTGGTTGGACACATTCTGAGACATCAAGGAATTATCAACTTAGCATTAGAAGGAAGCGTTTGGGGTAAAAATCGTAGAGGGGGACCGAGGAACGAATATAGTAAGCAGATTTAAAAGGACGTAGGTTGCCGAACGTACTCGCAGATGAAGAGAATTGCACAAGACAGGGTAGAGTGGAGAGTTGCATCAAACCAGTCTGCGGACTGAAGACCACAACAACAACAACTGGGGTTTATATGTTTATGGAGGCAGTTACTGTTCAGAGATCTCTGTTTGTACAGGTTCTGAATTGTCCCAACACAGTGGTTGACAGTCATGGAATGGAAACACAGGAACAGAACGTACCAGCGTGACGTCAAACACTTTGTTACAGGAAATGTTCAAAATGTCATCCGTTAGCGAGGATACATGCATCCACCCTCCGTCGCATGGAATCCCTGATGCGCTGATGCAGCCCTGGAGAATGGGGTATTGTATCACAGCCGTCCACAATACGAGCACGAAGAGTCTCTACATTTGGTACCGGGGTTGCGTAGACAAGAGCTTTCAAATGCCCCCATAAATGAAAGTCAAGAGGGTTGAGGTCAGGAGAGCGTGGAGGCCATGGAATTGGTCCGCCTCTACTAATCCATCGGTCACCGAATCTGTTGTTGAGAAGCGTACCAACACGTCGACTGAAATGTGCAGGAGCTCCATCGAGCAAGAACCACATGTTGTGTCGTACTTGTAAAGGCACATGTTCCAGCCGCACAGGTTCAGTATCCCGTATGAAATCATGATAACGTGCTTCAATGTGCGTAGGTGGAAGAGCATGAGCCCCAATCAAGACATCACCAACAAATCCATACATCAAATGGGCATCTGTCAACTCCGCATTTGTAAAGATTGCACTGACTGCAAAACCACGTTCGTGATGAACACTAACAATTTGATGCTACGTACTGATGTGCTTGATGCTAGTAGAGAAATGAGTCGGATGTCAACATAAGCACTGATCTCAACATTACCTTCCTTCAATAGGGCCAACTGGCGGTGAATCGAGGATGTACAGTACACACTAACAAAACAATTAGGTATTTAGGTGTTTAAATGACAATAGCAAAGGCGTATCTGTTCCCCAGTAATTCCACGGTCATTCATTTATTTAAAGAGCAAGTCGTAGCTACAGTTACACGCATTTCATAACATACTTTCCTGCAGTTCATTGTTGCTCAAACCTCCTCGGTTAACTGCGGGGTCATCAGTCCCTAAAATTAAAAACTACTTATGAACTATCTTATACTTAAGACATCACAAACATCCTAGCCCGAGGGGGATTCGAACCCCCGACCGCAGCGGCTGTGTAGACCGTGAAACCGTGACTGGCACGCCGCAGACCGCTCGGCCACAGCGGCCGGCGACGACAACGACAAATGAGTGTTTCGCTCAGTTACAAGAACAGCTGTTTCTTTTACTTTACTACCTCCAGGAGAGCCCTTACTGCTGCTGAATACGGCTCCATTGTTGAAGGACCACAGGTCATTCAGCCAGATGCGTCGGAGATAGACGGAATTCAGTTCTTCCAGTGCATCAGAGGAAGACACGTAACATCAGTGTTGTTTCTTTTAACGGACGTCGATGTTAATAGAAGACACGTGAGTAAGAGTTTTGTCTCTTGTCGAATGGGATTTTGAATGTTCGGTTTAAGTGAATACCTATTTTAATTCAGTATAAACAGCTATTTCGTATGAACAAAATGTAATGTTCCATTCATTACGCTAAGTAGAGAAGTTAAGAGCTAGGAATTTACTCATATAAACTCTGCCACTATATCTTATAGCTGTTGCAATGTCGTGTGTAGTTTATATCAGCGCCAATAATTAAAAACCCGCCGCCCTTTCTCTCCTTGTGGTTGGACGCGGAGCAGCTAAATAGATATCACTGGTTTTCTTTCTTGTGAAAGTAGTACTACAGCCGTTTAATGAAATGTTAGCAACTGAGAATGTCGGTCTTTTAGAGGAACTCGTGCATCCAAAACGAGCTAACTGAAGGCAATCTAGCTTCTTAATTAATAGATGCGAGTAATGTGATGACACTTTTGCTTCGATTTGAAACAATCTGAGGTATTTGTTAATTCAAAAGTTCAAATGTTTGTAAAGCTTATGGGACTTAACTACGGGGTCATCAGTCCCTAAACTTACAAACTACCTATGAACTACTTACGAACTAGGACGGCACAAATATCCATTCCCGAGGGGGGATTCGAACCTCCGACCGTAGGGGCCGTGCAGATCGTGACTGAAGCGCCTCAGTCCCCTTGGCCGCCGCGGCCGGCGGTGTTTGTTAATCTCGCATTCTGTGCAATGCAGTGTAAAACGCTTGAGTATTTTGTCAGTGCGTAAAGGTAACACTCCGGGACATAGTCCGAGACGTGCTGTACTTAGGCGTCATAGTGCGGCGATGTTGGCAGCAGTAGAGCGGCATGATGCGACGTAGCGACGTGAGTCAGGGGCGGGATAATATCGTAATACTTACGTACTGTAGATAATAAATAATCTGTCATTATCTTCGTAAATTACATACCTTTACCTTACCTTCAGAGTGGAGCTACAACGTGCTTTTATTCAGGTGTATCGTATAATAAGTCGTAATATTAGATATTTGTAGAAAACGATGAAGTGCTTTTGACAAGTTAGACTGAAGATATCATCGCTGTTTGTTTACTCGTAACAATTTAAGCTCTACTCCTAGGTTCCTGCCTAACCCCATCCTTCAAAATCATGACATATGCGTAAAAAATAGTAAAGTACTTTTGTCAGTCAGAATAGACATCTACAGTGTATGTAAAAGTGGGTAAGACTCGAGAATAGCTGGTCATCGCACTTGCCCTTCGTTTCGTAAATAACACATCTCCACGAAAATTCACTATACTATAATTTCCATTGAAAATGATCAGTATTGTAAACGATTAGTGTTTTTTAATTAAAAGATGTGGCTCGATTGTGGATGTGTGCATTTAAATGGATAAGTTTTAACATGGAACTCGGAATTCGCGGCATAATTGGAATAATTAATTAATGCTGTCCTTGCTCTATGGTTGACAGGTTCTCTCGTGTTTGAAGATTAAAATGCGTAGTGATTTGTGTTTCTATTTATTTTAAGCCTGACGAGATAGTAAGTGGATCAGTTTACACTTTAACGTTATAATTTGTGTTTATACTCACGAGATGGTAAGTTGATCAGTTTACATTTTGATAACACCCAGTAAATGGATTAGTAAATGAAACATTCGTAAAAAAAGAAATGATCATTATTTAATGAAACCTTTAACATCAATAAACTTTTATGATATGAACAAGGTAAGAGAACGTTATTTCTTCGGATCATAAACTGCCGCTGCAGCCTTGAAAACACATGAAAACAAATCAGCCCCATCCCTGTGCTGCTTTCGCCACACATATTCCAAAAGGTAAGAATCCAAAAAATGGCTTGCACTGTCTGGTACCATGTAGAGAGCGTTTAATTGCAGGCCATGTCCCTTCTATTGTGTTTGTGTGGGCACCTGTGTCAGGATCTTTAAAAGTCAGCTCATGGTTAACTGTCAGGTGCTTAAAACCTTCATCTCTCAGACATTTATAACCCCAAAACAGTCTGAAATTATGGTTGTCTCTGCTAGAATATTATTTTTTATCAAGTTTAACAGAACAAGTTTCGAACGCTTGGGCACAACTGTAAAAAATCATTTGTAACTGCCCCTCTCAATGGCACCAAACACCCATTTTCCGCCTTTCTTATTTCCACTGCCGAACTTCTTCTTTCCAAACTGCGACTCGTCAATTTCTACGATATGGCCTTCGACACCTAGTTTCACGTCCTTACGAAGGCACATTTCCGTACATATTTCGCGGCGAAACTGCTGCCAATCGACGACAGTCTCTTTATTTAATCTCAGCTCTCGGGCAATGACTTCGATCTACATTCGTAAACCCATAGGTACGTGAACTGTAGAATTATAGGTATTTCCATTTTGCTATTCGCAAACCAGGAATCTTTCCTAATAGTGCACTTAACGTAGTGTCCGCTTCTGGTACATTTCCAAACTACACCGTCCTTCCAAACTGTGGATTTTCTCATTTCCATATCTAAATCACATGTTTTATACTGCCGTTTTTGCGCAATCAAACCACGCGACATGCACCCTTCAATAATGTCCCTAGTTTCTTAATTAATAGATGTAAGTAACGTGATGACACTTTTGCTTCGATTAGAAACAATCTGAGGTGTTTGTTAATCTCGCATTCTGTGCAATGCAGTGTAAAACGCTTGACTATTTTGTCAGCGAGTAAAGATAAATTATACGAAGAAACTTTAACTTCATTGTATTGACTACTCATAAACGAATGTTAAGTTAATCATTCAACATGTAACCTGTCTCTCGCCGATGAGGCCAGAGTTCGGTTCTGTTTGAATTGTGTTTCGCACTCGTCGCCTCTTGGCTGGTTTGCATGCAACATTTCTTGATGCCTACATAGTTATTAAATGAAACACTGTCACTGGGCTGAAACGACATGTCTTGGATCAAGTGAAAGCCGATTGCGGGGGTAAGGTGTCGAATCTGGCGATAAAATTAATAATAATTTCCTGTGACTCAGTGCCCTGGTGCAAGTCTTTCTTCTGGACGCCACTTTAGCGACTTGCGCGTCCCTAGCCTACCCCAGTTATCCAACAGGGAAAATGGGACCTACAGCTTAACGTGGAATGAGAACCACGTGTCGTTTCAGGCATTAAGCAATATGTGGAGAAGACAGGAGAATTTCGTTCACATACAAGGCTACATTCCAGAAACACTCTTTTCGTCTTCATAACGCTTAAATATATTTTCGACGTTAATAGATTTCTCTTCGTGAAAACTGTTTTTGTCTCAGTGGCATTCTGCATTTTACATCTTCACTACCCTTGGCATCAGAAGTCGTATACTCCGCAAGTAAGAAAACTCATCTACAAACTTTAAGTCATCAGAGATATTGCAATAATTAAAATTCAAAGCAACGTAAATGATAAGTCATCAGAAATATTACAATAATTAAAATTAAGTAAATGACTGACAGCAGAAAAACCATCGATGTATGTGGATGTCAGGACCAACAGACGTATGTAATATTTCGTAATAGTATTTACAATTACGATAGTCATGTATTTATAATGTAACATTTTTCTCAGATCACCTGACGATGGTGCTAAAAGCCGAAATAGGCATCTAGTGTAAGAAAAATTATTATATTTAAAGCAGCATTTGGGATTTATTGCATAATGTCTTTAAATACACAAGTTTCCGTTCCGGCCGAAAATAGATAAGGAGGCGAATATTCGCTTGCGGTTGCGGTTTCCGAGAAAAGCCAAGTTTCGGTCGGACTACAGTTGGAACATCACCTAGAAACAAGGCCTCACAACTGACCGTGCCTACGTCACACGTAGAGGCCGCGGCCGCCAGCTCACTGGCTGGCCGCTGGGACACGCCCACCGTCTCATAGCGGCCGGCCAGTCAGCTTGCGTTCGTGGCCTTTATGTGTGACGTAGGCACGGCCAGTTGTGAGGCTTTGTATTCTAGGCGGTGTAGGTTGTTTTTGTTTGTATACCTTATGGGTCTTAACTACCGATCATCAGCGGCACAAATATCCATGCCCGAGGGGGGATTCGAACCCCCGACCGTAGTGGCTGTGCAGACCGTGACTGGAGCGCCTCAGTCCCCTCGGCCACCGCGGCCGGCGGCGGTGGAGGTTGGAATCGTCATTTGGCTGGTTTTGCCACCACCACCTAGTTCTCACTAGGCCGCGGCGCTCACGTGTGACGTCAAGCAGAGTAGGTTGCGCGCGTGAAGCTGACTGGGTAGCCATTGGGTCACGGCCCACTATGCCGAAGCAGCCAGCCAGTCACCTATTCGCGCGCAACCTACTGACGTTACGGCCACGGCCTTCAAAATGTTCAAATGTTCAAATGTGAACGGGTGACAGGTCGAACAGGTGGGGATTTAAACATAAATAAAATGTTTAATAATGATTTTGCAGCCAGGATAGCATTTTTCATTTATTAAGTTACCGGTTTCGGCGTGCTCGACGCCATCTTCAGACCTGTCGTAATTTATATAACTTCACGACGTATATGATATATTTTGCGTCCCTGCCTCGTCGGTTGGCATAGGTGTCGGTAGCCGTTGGAGAGAGACCGACAAAGGAATAAAGGATGCACGCGTGTGCAGGTACGGAGGTGACCAGCCAGTGGGAAAGCAGAAACTAGAAACTCTAGACTAAATTAGAACGAGATATATATTTCATAGAGACTTAGTAATACTTAACTTTTACATAGTTCTTGGCTGCAGAATGCTGATACATAGTTTATATAGTGGCCTGCCTACGGATGATTCCTAGTGCCTATCCGATAGCCAAGTCTTTACTGGTGCCTATCTGATTCCGAATTGTTAACTGGTTCCTATCTCAGTCCCAAGTGAACGATGCAGCAGTCGTGGCCACGAGCGGAGTTGCAGCACAGGGCGCTCGTGGCTGACGTCGTAAGAACGCCGCGCCGTGCGTGCATGGCGGCGCGCGGCGAAAGTAGGTGGCGCGCACTTTAGACTTGTGCGACACCACAATATATATGTCGTGAAGTTATGTAAATTACGACAGGTCTGAAGATGGCGTCGAGCACGCCGAAACCGGTAACTTATTAAATGAAAATGCGATCTTGGCTGCAAAATCATTATTAAACAATTATAGATCGCCCCATCGAACTATGAGTTCCTTATATAAATAAAATGTTTGTATAGCTTATGGGACGTAACTACAGGGTCATCAGTCCTTAAACTTACAAACTGCTTATGAACTAACTAAGATAAAGGACGGCACAAATATCGATGCCCGAGGGGGGATTCGAACCCCCGACCGTAGTGGCCGTGCAGACCGTGACTGGCGCGCCGCAGTCCCCTCGGCCACCGCGGTGGTGTTGGCTGTGCGCATAACACTGCCATATATTTCGTCATCAGTTAATGCCATGCTGACTAGTCACAACGCTTATTCTTACGTTAATACACATATTTTGACTGATTTTCATATTGACAAAGTAGTTCCAGTCTAGAAAAACTTGCATTCACACTATCACGGACACAGGTGCACTAACGCGCGCAAACATAGTCAAGGCTTCAATCTTTTTTTAATTTATTGTTTGTTCATTTTATTTAAACATACACGTTTCACAGAGTCTGACCTCACAGAGCAACGGATGGTAGATGGCGCCGCTTTTCCATGTGGATGCGAGCATGTTTTCCTGTGACGGACGCCACGGGAGAGCGGCGGCCACAGAACACCAGAAATAACAGAAGTGCAAAGAGCATGTTATCACACGGAAACACAGAACGACAGCAGCGCTACTAGCGGCCTGACAGTGAACTTCCAATTCGAAAAATGTGGCGCGAAAATCCATATGTTTACTTATACATACACGAATGAGAAAACGTTATATTGGTGTTAGATGACAATATTTTTCATTTATTCTTTGAGGGTGGACCTCATAGAAAGGTTTTTGTGACCTTGCAAAGTAATATATACCACAAATTTAAATCAAAAACTAACATTAATTGGTTGTCTACAGTCGGCCAAACTTCGTAAATGCTGTCGTGGTAATCTTTTTGACCGTAAAATAGTTTGTTTCTAAAACTCGGTACTGCGATTTTCGCCGTGTGGCGTTATCACAAGGAAATAAATGTGATTTTGCGCATGTCAGACTAAAAATCATCTGATATTGCATGCATCTATGTGAATGATTTTTCAGTTTTCACATACGCTAAGGCACAATTATATCCACTCATGTGACCAAAGGAGGAATGGTAGGTTGTACAAATAAATAATTTTAGAGCCATATACACTGTGCTGCAAACAAGAATGTAGGCCTCGAAGGGAGCAGCCATAGCGTGCGGATCTCCGTACCGGCGCGTTTCCAGGAGCTCCGTCAGTTCACCTGATGATGGCGACATGTATGATCGCCGAAATATTGTGCCCGTTGGACACTATAGACCGGCAGTACACCCGTGGATATTTTGATTATCAAATGCGCCGGGAGAAACTGAAAAATCAATTTATTTTTATTTCTGTTGATTACTATTTATGCATCTGCAGTCATATGAAATGGAACTTCTGTACAGTTCAAATAAATGAAATTAATGGAACTCACAAAATGCACACAGATCACAACTGCTATAGAACCTCAGCACAGAACACCACCTACGAATCAAAACAAATATGGAGGACTGTAAAGCGTAAATCATCCTATAGGAAAGCGAGATAAAAAAATCGCAGCGCTCTATGTGACCTGGCAGCGAACGAACATCGTGTTACCGGAAATCCCTATATGAGTTTCACCAACACCACCTAGAAGACAAGGCCTTACAACAGGCCGTGCCTACGTCACATTTAGAGGCCGCGGTCGCCATCTGACTGGCCGGCCGCTGCGCGGCGTTGGGCGTGCCCCAGCCAACAGCCAGTGAGGTGGCGGACGGGGCCTCTAAGTGTGACGTAGACACGGCCTGTTGTAAGGCCTTGTCTTCTAGGTGGTGTTGGTGAAACTCATATAGGGATTTCCGGTAACACGATGTTCGTTCGCTGCCAGGCCACATAGAGCGCTGCGATTTTTTATCTCGCTTTCCTATAGGATGATTTACGCTTTACAGTCCTCCATATTTGTTTTGATTCGTAGGTGGTGTTCTGTGCTGAGGTTGCCGTCGACGAGTTTCCGTCAGCGCGGCCACGTCAGCTGTCAGGTGCTGACCGGGCAGCGGCCATCAGCGCAGCCCTCAAAGCAGTGCTGAATGCGTGCTGACAATGTTTGCCACACTGCACGGTGTCCGCTAGAAGGATACTCGAAAGCCTACGTGGCATCACAGCGGGCACTAGCGCGGCCAACGAGAAATACAGGCCGCAGCGCAGACGTCATGCCACGTAAGCAAGATAGATCCGAGCCGGCGCGATCGCTAGCTAAGTGGCTGCCCGCTATGACGCACTGGGCACTGTTCCAGCGGCAGGCCAATCGGCTAGCGATCCCGCCGACTCGGAACTACCTTCCTTACGAAGTATGAAGTGGGCGCTCAGGCCTGTATTTCTCGCCGGCCACGGGGCACTAGAGCACTGTATAGTACAAGCAGAACAGGATAGGGATAGGGATAGGATGTTTTGGGCGCACAACAGCAAGGTTTTTAGCGCCCTGACAGGAGAATTAAACTACAGTAAATGAAGTAAGCCATGGCAACAACACGAACACATATTGCAAATCAGCGATGTAAAGTGGCAGACCGCAGTACCCAACCTTACAAGTCCTTAAAAAGAAAATGTCGGAGTATAGGGGGACTCTGATCGCTGATGTGAGAGGCATCAGCGAGCCGTCCTTTAACACACTAAAATCTCCTGCCTAAGAGCTTAGGCCAGAGTCGGGAACGTTCACAAAATTGTAAAACGTTCATCACTCTCACCTCGTCGTCAGCTAAAACAAGGGGTAGGGCACGACCAAGATTAGCCGCTGCCATCTCAGCACGATATAAAATACACTCAATTAAAATGTGGCGTATAGTGATTTGCACGCCACAAGCATCACAAATCGGTGGATTCTCCCGACGGAATAAAAAGCTGTGGGTCAAAGGGCTGTGTCCAATGCGAAGTCGCGTCAGTGTCACTTCGAAACGTCTACATGGCTGGCAGGAGGTTCGCCATGGTCGGACAGTTGGTTTAACCAACCGCAGTTTATTACCTGTCGCTGCCAGCCACGTCTCCTCCCACAACTGAAGGGACCTCTGGCGCAGCAAAGAGTAGACGTCCCGCAAGGGAATGGCACACTCCGTGACATTTGGGTCACCGCAGGCCGCCTTGGCAGCCACATCAGCCGCTTCATTTCCGCATATCCCAACATGCCCAGGTACCCAAAGAAATGACACCTCTTTACCCCGCCGTTGCAGGAGGTAAAGTTGGTCATGGATCAATTGTGATATAGGTTCAGCTGGGTACAGGACCAGCAGTGACTGGGGGGCACTAAGGGAATCTGAGCAGAGTAGAAATTTTTTACTTCGACCACGACGGATGTGTTCCAGTGCCTGGAGGATAGCATGCAGCTCTGCCGAAAAAACTGAGTAGGCAGCGGGCAGGCGCATCCCTATCAGGTGACCTGGAAACACTGCAGAACACCCCACCGAGTCCCCTTGTTTCGATCCATTAGTGTACACAATTGTAAAATCACGATGCTTGTTTAAAATGTCGTAAAATTCTGACCGAAACGTCATGTCCGGGGTGCAATCTTTTTTAAAACTGGTTAAATCTAAAAGGAGGCTGGGTCTCTGTAATAACCAAGGGGGATAACGACTCCATCCTCGACGCAAAACAGTAAAACCTGAAACACCCATATCTAAAAAACAGTCCTTAGCACGTATCCCAAAAGGCCTCGTAGCTCGAAGCCGATTACGAAACAACCGTTCCATAGGCGGCCGAGCGACAATATCGTAAGCAGGTGTATACGGGGTGGACAACGCTGCATACGCCTGACGCACCATGAGGAGCTGTCGCCGTATGGAAAGCGGTGGCTCAGCAGCCTCGGCGCAAAGGCTCGGTATAGGGCTGGTGCGAAATGCCCCTGTAGCCAACCGACTCCCCTCATGTTGCACCACGTCCAACATTTCGAGGTAGGAAGGTCTTGCAGACCCATACACCGTGCAGCCGTAATCAAGTCGGGATCGTACAAACGCTCTATAAAACTGGAGCAGACGAGTCCTGTCAGCTCCCCATGAAGTGTGACTAAGACACTTTAAAATACTTAGTGCTTTGAGGCACCGTCTCTTCAAGTCTTTAAGATGTGGCAACCAAGTAAGCTTACAGTCAAATGTAAGACCCAGAAAACGCACAGTGTCTTTAAAATTCAGAACAGTGTCCCTCATCCGTAGTTCGGGTAAGTTAAAAATAGAACGCGAACGGTTAAAAAGAACACACACAGACTTCTCGGTTGAAAATTTAAAACCGGTCTTCTGTGTCCATTCGTCCAGCCGTTGGAGAGTGAGCTGCAACTGACGTGTTGTCGTTGCAAGGCTGGAGGAAGAACAGAAGACAGAGAAGTCATCAACAAACAGGGAACACTGGACAGGACGTTTCACAACAGAAGTAATACCGTTAATAGCAATAGCGAACAACGTCACACTTAAAACACTACCCTGAGGGACACCATTCTCTTGCTCAAAGCGGTCAGAGAGCACGCCACCAACGCGATACCTAAAATAACGTGGAGAAAGGAAAGACCGAATAAAAATGGGAAGACAACCTCTAAATCCCCAGTCGTGAAGCTGCTGAAGTATAAGACGCCGCCAAGTAGTATCGTAGGCCTTCTCGATATCAAAAAATACGCCCAAAAGGTGGTGACGTCGCAGGAAAGCCTGTTGGATAGCCGCCTCCAGAGAGGCCAGGTTATCGAAGGTGGAACGATACCTCCTGAACCCACACTGGAAGCGGCTAAGGAGCTGCCTGGATTCCAACATCAAGACAAGGCGGCGGTTGACCATCCGCTCTAAGGTCTTTCCAATGCAACTAGTAAGGGCAACACTACGATAGCTGCTTGGGCACGTACGATCTTTCCCAGGTTTTAGAAGGGGGATTAAAATTGCTTCTCTCCACGAATCAGGAAAGTGACCTGACGACCAAATGGCATTAAAAAGATCCAGGAGGGCTTCTTTATTTCGCTGTGTTAGGTGCCGCAGCATGCTGTAAGGGATTCTATCATTGCCAGGGGATGTGTCATGCGCCACAGACAAAGCAGAATCCAGCTCCCACAGTGTGAAAGGGCAGTTGTAATCCTGATGACCAGTGGACCTGAAGTCCAAATTGCCCTTCTCAGCAACCACTCTGTGGCGCTGGAATACCGGATCCTGATTGGCAGTAGCTGTAACATTGGCAAAATACATAGCCATGGTCTGGGCAATTTCTCGCGGGCTGGTGTGGAGAACGCCATTCCCCATGATAGCAGTCACTGGACACCTCCCCCCTTTCCCAGAAATCCTCCGTATGGTCTCCCATACAGCGGAACTTTTAGTGGAGCGGGTAACGGTACTCAGGAACTGTTGCCAAGATCTCTTTCGGCTCTCTCGTATAATTTGGCGACATTTTGCCCTCGCCATCCGAAAGGCCGCGAGGTTGTTTGCAGTTGGCCGACTCTTAAATCTACGCAGAGCTGCACGCCTGGCCCTAATCGCTGAGCGACACTCGGCCGTCCACCAAGGGACAGGCTGCCGTTTTGGTCGTCCTAACGACATCGGCATAGATGCATCAGCAGCACTGTGTATAGTTTGAGTGATACAGTCCACCCATTCCTGGACATTGCCACGAATTTCTAGTTCAGCGAGTTGGCTGAACAATGTCCAGTCGGCTTTACTGATCACCCAATGAGATGGTCTGCATTCAGGCTCTACACCGTCTGGCAGGTGAAGCCAGATGGGGAAATGGTCACTACCATGCAGGTCATCGACCACTTCCCAGTGTGTAGAGTGGGCGAGGGCTGGAGAACAAAGCGAGAGATCTATGGCTGAGAACGACCCCGTTGCAGTACAAAAATGTGTGGGCTGTCCCGTGTTCAATAAATGTGCGCTCGATGACAAGAGAAGCCTCTCGGTCGCTCGACCCCTGGGGCAGATTCTAGCAGAGTCCCAAAGCACGTTGTTTGCATTAAAATCCCCACAGAGGATAAAAGGGTGGGGGAGCTGCATCAGAAGGTCTTCGAGGGCCGCTACATCAAACGTGTCGTGAGGTGGCAGGTAGAGGGAGCACACTGTCAAACGGTGGCGCACATAGACGGAAACTGCAACGGCTTGTAACTGTGTAGTGAGAGAGAGGGGCTCAGAGTGATACGCCGTATTAGCAAAAATTACCACTCCGCCTTTCGCTCTCTCTCCACTAAGATCGTCCTTCCTGTGGAGTACATAGCCACGGAGCTCAGGGTTGTCAGTGGTTTTGAAGTTTGTCTCTTGAAGGCATATACAAATTGGTCTACCCTGAGTCAATATACGGAGTTCCTCCACATGCGTCCTGAAACCCTGCAAGTTCCACTGTAGTACTAGGACCATTTATCAGGGAGGTTGGATCTTCACCCTCTCTTTCTTCCGAGACAGAGACACTGAACGTGGTGGAGGTCCAGAATGGGGGCGAGAGGGTTGCCCCTGAGGGAGATCCAGCTCCATGAGGTCTGGAGCTGGGTCAGACGAAGGTTCAGGCGGAATAACTTCAATGAAGTCTGAAAGGTGCATAACTGTTTTTGCCTGTGACTGTGGTTTGCTGGAAACCTTCTTCGGTTTAGGTGGCTTGGTGGTGGAGACAGAGGTCGTGATTGCAACTGTGGTGACGTTGGCGGTGTTGGTGGTGGGTGTGGCAGTGACGGTGATGGCGGGCTCTGCAGGAAGAAGTACCACGGGCTCTTCAAAGGCAGTATCCGTACCTTTGTCAGCTGTCGTCAGTGGGGCTACGGAAGGTGCAGGTTCCACGGCCTGGCATGTGCACTGGCAAGTGCACGTGTTGGTTCCTATACTGACAACCTCAGTTTGTGTGCAGGCATCAGCTCTGGCAACTGGCTTCTGCAGTACTGAGGCAAAGGAGGTGGTAAACACAGCAGGTTGCATGGCCTTGAAGGTCTTCTTGGCCTCTGCATAGGAGAGACGCTGAGTGGTTTTAATTTTTTGTATTGTCTTCTCCTGAAGGTAGACTGCACAATCCCTACTCCAGACTGGGTGGTCGCCAGAACAGTTGACACAGGTCATAGGTGGAGTTCAGTCAAACCCATCGTGTGCTGCTTTACCACATTTGCCACAGGTAGCTTCTCCCTTACATCCCAAGGTGGTATGCCCAAAGCGCTGG
The DNA here is from genome assembly GCA_026315105.1 of Locusta migratoria. Lineage (NCBI taxonomy): Eukaryota > Metazoa > Arthropoda > Insecta > Orthoptera > Acrididae > Locusta > Locusta migratoria. The sequence goes on along the minus strand of CM048748.1, from coordinate 442,691,809 downwards.
CACTTAAAACAGCGCATGGGGTTAGGGACATACGGTCGTACATTTAAACGCAGAAAACCTGCCTTAATATGCTCAGGTAGTCGAGGGCTATTGAAGGTGAGGATGAAGGACACAGACGGAACGAGTTCTCCATTCACCCTTTTCTTCATGTTCTGCACATTGACGATACCGTCTGCAGCCCATTCCTCCTTCAGTTCATCCACTGGAATGTCAATCAGATCTCTACAGGAGACTACGCCTTTGCTATAGTTAAGAGTACTGTGTAGCTCCGTTTCGATTTGATATTCCCCAAGACTCTTAGCTGTTTGAAGTTTGGACGCCTGTTGGGAAGTTGACGTTTCCACCAACAGGGTGCCATTACGCAACCGCTTTACTGACTTTAAAGGACCAGCAATTCCTTCGAGCCCTTTGTTGATATAGAAGGGCGACACCTTCTCAAATGAACCTTCTTTTCTCTTCACGACAATAAACACATTCTGGTTAGCAGCCTGTGCTCCGTTACTCTGGACAAAAATTTTTTTTGAAGAACCTAAATTCCGAGCCCTCTTTTTTGATTGGGTGTTGGTACCCCCCAGTGGCACACCCATCCCACTGGAAGGTTCATGGGTTAAAGTAGAGTGTTTCATCTCGGTCCCACGAGAAGCTAGGGAAATACGTGTCCACCTAGACAGAGCCCCGCGTGCCTAGGTAAGCCTTATACAACTGAGGTGCGGCAGTATCCCCAGAGGTTGCTCGCTAGCGACTGTTCCTCTTCAACAGCCATGCATCCCATCAGCACGTAGCACACCTTGGGATTGAAGGGTTTTTTATAGAGGTTTGTACCATACTCGCGACCCAGGCGGTCAAGCCAAGATCCCCATTCCCCGGTACACACAACGTTCCACCGTCGCGCCACACGGTGGTCGCTGAAGCGTGCCCAGATGTTACGGTGTCTAGAGGACTGGCGGCGCTTACCAGTCCCCAGCTCAGGACCCCGGGTTCGTCAAGCCCGTACTCAGCAAATGAATGCTGAGCCCCTGAGGGGACAAGCAGAACAATCCGCCATCTTGAATCCCACGTTGAAGGGACTAAAGATTAAGACTAAGGAACACTTACGCTTTTTAACGTGCTCTTAAGGCCATTAAACATGCTTTCCTAAACTAAGAAAATATTGTTGTTGTTATGGTCTTCAGTCAGGAGACTGGTTTGATGCAGCTTTCCACCCTACTCTATCCTGAGCAAGCCTTTTCATCTCCTCATAAGAACGACAACCCACATCCACTTGAATCTGCTTACTATACGCGTCTCTTGGTCTCCCTCTGCTATTTTTACCCCACACACTTCCCTCCAATGCTAACTTTACGATTCTTCGATGTCTAACAATGTGTCCTACCAAGCGATCCCTTCTTTTATCCAGGGTATGTCAAAAATTCCTTTTCTCACCAATTCTGTTCAGTACCTCTTCATTAGTTATGCGATCTACCCACCTAATCGTCAGCATTTTTCTGTAGCACCACATTTCTAAAGCCTCTATCCTCTTCCTGTCCGCACTGCTTATCGTCCATGTTTCACTCCCGTACAAGGCAACACTCCACACAAATGCCTTCAGAAAAGACTTCCTTACACTTAAATTGATATTCGATGTTAGCAAATTTCACTTTTTCAAAAATGATTTTCTTCCCATTGCCATTCTGCATTTTATATCCTCTGTACTGCGACCATCGCATGTTATTTTACTACCCAAGTAACAAAACTCATCGACCACCTTCATTGTTTCGTTACCTAATCTAATTCCTTCAGCATCACCTGATTTTATAAGACCGCATTCCATTATTTTTGTTTTGCTCTTGTTAATGTTCATTTTATACGCTCTCTTCAACACACTGTCCATTCCATTCAAATGCTCTTCCAGGTCCTTTGCTGTCTCTGACAGAATTACAATGTCATCAGCAGAACGCAATGGTTTTTTTTTTTTTTTTTTTTTTTTTTTTTTTCCTTAAGAAAATATTACAGCATAGTAAATTTATTTGCTTACATTTGAGCGTAAGAGGTAAGCGACTTAAATTTAGTGAACAGATGGATATTTAGAGATATGAAACATTCACTTACATTCCGAAGTAAGGCATATGATAACTTTCTAAATATTTACCGCATACAATTAAAATACGTTACTATTATCGTATTTTCTGGATTATAAATTGTACGTCCACGGTAACTAAGAGTTGCACTCGAAAATATTGTTAAATTGCGATATTGTACCCAGTGGCGGATTAAGTCTGTCGGAGGCCCCGGTCGGCGGCAAAACTAGATGAGTCCCTTCCCACCCGTCCACTTGTATTACTATAAAAAAGTAAGTTTTGAGATTTGGAGGCCCTCCAAGAAGAGAGGCACGGGGAAGTCTAAGGAACACAAATTGGTTGAAGATTTTGTGTTCAGCCGGACAATCGTCTTTCCCTGATCTGGAGAGAACGAGGGTCGACCGCGGTGGCCAAGCGGTCTGCGGCGCGCCAGTCATGGTCTGCACGGTCACTACGGTCGGGGGTTCGAATCACCCCACGGGCATTGATATTTGTGCCGTCCTTGGTGGTAGCTAGTTCATAAGTAGTTTGTAGGTTTAGAAACTGATGACCCCGTAGTTAAGTCCCATAACTTCTACAAACATTTGACATTTGAGAGAACGAGGAATGCGGAACAATCCTGCAAATATGCAGGACGAATAGTGTGGGCAGGAGTCAGTACAGAACTCTTTGTCGTTCGGAATGGCGCTTTGACTGCTCCGAGGTATAGAGACGAGATCCTTGGACCTTCTGGTGTGCCGCTCGCTGATTCCATAGGAGATGAGTTATTTCTGCAGAAAGACAACGCTCGTCCACACAAAGCTGTACTTGTGGACAAGGATGTAGAAAAATGTATAAATAGGGGAACAATAGATACAGCCTACAGGAAAATAAAAGAAATATTTGGAGATAAGAAAAACACCTCTATGAATATCAAGGACTCTGATGGAAAATCAGTTCTCAGCAAAGAAGGGAAAGCTGGAAGGTGGAAAGAGTACATAGAGAAGCTCTATGAAGGAAATGAACTTAGCGGCAATATTGTAGAAAGGGGAGAAGAAGTAGACGAGGATGAAATAGGAGATACTATACTGAGAGATGAATTTGACAGAGCACTGAAAGACGGAAGTCGAAACAAGGCCCCTGGAGTAGATGATATTCCCTCAGAGCTACTGAAGCTTCTAGGAGAACCAGCCATGACAAAATTATTTCACCTGGTGTGTATGATGTATGAGACAGGTGAAGTACCCTCAGACTTTAAGAAAAATGTTATAATCCCCATTCCAAAGAAAGCAGGTGCAGACAGGTGTGAAAACTACAGAACCATCAGTTTAATAAATCATAGTTGCAAAATATTAACGCGAATTATTTACAGAAGGATGGAAAAGCTGGTAGAAGCCGACCACGGGGAAGATCAGTTTGGGTTCAGGAGAAATGTAGGAACTCGGGAGGCAATACTCACTTTACGGCTTATCCTAGAAAATAGATTAAGAAAAGGCAAACCTACATTTCTAGCTTTTGTAGATTTGGAGAAGGCTTTTGACAAGGTTGATTGGAATAAACTCTTTCAAGTTCTGAAGCAAGCAGGAGTAAAATATAGGGAGTGTAAGGTTATGTATAACTTGTAGAAAAACCAGACAGCTGTTGTCAGAGTTGAAGGGCATGAAAGGGATGCAGCGGTTGGAAAGGGAGTAAGACAGGGTTGTTGCCTTTCTCCGATATTGTTCAATTTGTACATTGAGCAAGCTATAAAGGAAAGCAAGGAGAAATTTGGTGAAGGAATTAAAGTTCAGGGTGAAGAATTAAAAACATTGCGTTTTGCGACGACATAGTAATTCTGTCAGATACAGAAAAGGACCTTGAAGAGCAATTGAAGCTGAGGGAATTGAACGAATGGGGAGGACAGCTTGTTCAAAGGACTTAAACCCGATTCAGCATGTGTGGAATGCACTTTGCAGACGCATTAAAGTCAGAGCAGCACCTCCCACAACGGTTGCAGAGTTGGATATTGCTCTCTTGGAATAATGGCGAAATATCCCAAAAGCGTTGCTGATATCCTCATACTGTCCATGCCACACAGGTGTAGACCTGTTCTGGTCATCCGAGTCGATGCCACACCACGTTAGAGCACACATTGAATGATGTTTTCACTATTATAGTTGCCCCATGGTATCTCGCTCCATGTATACGCCATACAAACCTCAAGTAGACAGTTGAGCAAGAAAATATCGTACGGTATCACACACACATTACAACTGTAACCAATATATGAACAAAGAACGTTACTTTGTGTATATTGTGTACGACATCTCACCTGCTCCCATGATTGCCTTGAGCAGAGTATTTGGCCAGATACAGTCACTTGTGCGCACAGGCAGTGGCTCTCCCACAGTTTGAGTGTAGCCGTTGCGCAGCTTTCAGATACCGGCACGGACTGTACCGATGCAGCCCGTACCTTTCCCGCATCTGTACAGCTCAAATAGCCCCCAATTGAATCCATTCTTCTGCTACTCACACAAATCTGATGCTCTGATTACTTAAAAAGTATCTTAACTAGCAGCAAATATGTTTTAAGCTGTATTATTTCAAGTCCATAAATTTGTATCATCAGCTGACCGATGTTCTAGTTAGTTGCACTGTCAACTTTTCGTAAAAAGTGTACAAAAATTTCAGTATATAATTAGTAGTCAAATATAGAATACTAGCTGAAAACCCGGCTTTGCCCGGGTATTTATATATTTATTCCTGCTTTGAGTTAGTACTTCTCCTATTATTTCTCTCTCTGTCCATCTGCTTTTTTCTAAAAGCATGCTATATTTATGGGAGAATAAATAAGAAATAAGGCTGTCTCGCATAATTTAGAAAATTATAAGTGCAGTATCCAAACAAAGAAAGGCAGTAATCAAAACACAAATGACATATAAAATGCGTAAAATATCATATTTATTGAGTTAATGTTGTGCAATTGTATAATTTTGCTGGTATGTATTCATTTGTATAAGTGCTGTATGTTTGTATTAAAAAAATTCTTTTTTACTACTTTATTTATTTATTCTTATAATTCCTTATTCGTATGCTTATCCTTACGGAGACAGAGATGAAGACACTGTAGCACGCATAGACCAAAGATATGGTCTGTAGCATCACGTTTCGCTGTATGTAACCTCCTTGCTATAGACTCGCAAACGTCATCGCTGGCCTTCAGTCCGAATTTTTTTTTACAATTTTTTATAATTGACCACATTTTCCACCCCATTATAGCTATCGGCATGGAACTGCTATGGTGTACAACGGGAGACTTCGGACAAAAATTACACACAAACTATTCGTTTGCGTTCTTTAGTTTTCGCTGCACAGAGAAATATTAACACACACACACACACACACACACACACACACACACACACACACACAGAATTTTATATACTCTGATAACTTTCCATCCCAACATACTCCACCCTTTTATCATTATCAACCCTCAAGCAACAATGTAACGAATAAAACCATTTTCAAAGAGTAAATATAATTTACAAAGGGTAATTATTGTTCCGCATTTCGCGTTATATTCTTAAAATTACTAAATATATGTATCAGATCGCTATAAAACCGTTCCTAAAACCTTCCTCAGGTATAAATTAGTAACTGTACACATATTTAAGTCTCTGCGTCTTGTCGTCTGGACGTGATAAGCGTACGCCGAACAGTTATTCACATTAATATATATAGATAAAGAGCTATCCGATCGCTAGAAAACCGTGCCTAAAGCCTTCCCCGGGTAGACATTAGTAATTGTAAAAATTTTTAGCGCTTTATGTCTTGTGGTTCAGACGTGATAAACGTACACCTAACAGACATTCAAATTTATAGATATAGATTGTAACATGTCTGTCGTGTTTAGATATGCCAGGTAAGTAGAATTATATAAGTATGAGAAAAGATGCAGAGGAGCGACAGTAACAAATTTGTAGTTAATATTCGCAGAATATCTGAATGTTGGTGGCTCGAAACTGAGATAATTTAGCCTATAGCTGAAATCAGGAAAACAACATAATCTCTAACAAAACGAAATTTCCTGTCAGTCGTACATACCTTCAGATGGGCAAGCTGCTAGATATTTTAGAAAAAGCAGAAATTTATACATAAGTGACGAAACATGCGGACATTATTTTGAACCAGTAGATTAACACAAATGTTAAAAAAAGCCAAATCACAATTTGACTTGAAAGCCGTCAGTGTTTGTTTTTAAATACTGTTAACACAAGTAAGACAGACAAGAAATGAACTGAAATAATATGTGATACAAATAAAACATTCACAACATTTGGATAGAAAGCACATCACGACTGGCAATTACACGATATCGAGATTAGTTTTTGGACTGCTTACATAATTCAGAAAAAGTGCAGAGGTACGAATCATAATGTATGGGGGTGCATGCACATCTACTCACTGATTATCGTAGTACTGGCAGTACAAAAAGGCCCAAACGCATTTTCTGGTTTCTGGCTGCCGACTAATTAACTCTCACGATTCAGGTTGAGATGATTCTATCAGAATCTATAAACAAAGCCCTGCAGAATGTAAATACCACAACAAGAGATGCCACGCCTCTACTGGATAATTCTCTGTAATACGAAACGCTTCCACCTGACGTGCATATGCAAACATCTGCCCCCCCCCCCCTCCAACACACACACCTAATAAAACAAAGGCTAAAATAAAACATAAACAGGTGCAGTATATAGAATATTTATGAAAAAGCTGATCATTTAAATTTTAGCTGCTAATGTGTTTCACAAGATTATTTTCTCAAATAGACTGCCGAAAAAAAGGAATGATGACATGGTTTTAATTAGATGATGCCATACGTCACATGTACTGGTAACAGTTTCAACGTCGTCCGCCAGCAGAGGGTGTGAAACCACTTTGCTGGTGCAACGTAATCATCGATTTGTGGCTGTACTATTGTAAGCAGTCTAGCCACTCAGGCATATTTTCCTACATATTATGACCTGTAAAACAGTACTTATCGCTTACAAGTAACATCTGACGTGTTAATAAAATTATTTATTACTTTTAAAGAAGTTATTATTCGACATACGGCATTAAAGCAGTTGGGAAGGGAGTAAGAAAGGAAATCAAGGAGAAATTTGGTGAAGGAATTAAAGTTCAGGGGGAAGTATTAAAAACATTGCGTTTTGCCGACGACATAGTAATTCTGTCAGATACTGCAAAGGACCTGGAAGAGCAATAGAACGGAATGGACAGTGTGCTGAGAGGTGCTTATAAGATGAACATTAACAAGAGCAAAACTACAGTAATGGAGTGCAGTCTAAGAAAATCGGTTGATGCTGAAGGAATTAGATTAGGTAACGAAGCAATAAAGGAGGTAGATGAGTTTTGTTACTTGGGCAGTAAAATAACAAATGATGGTCGCAGTACAGAGGATATAAAATGCAGAATGGCAATGGGAAGAAAAGCATTTTTGAAAAAGAGAAATTTGCTAACATCGAATATTAATTTAAGTGTAAGGAAGTCTTTTCTGAAGGCATTTGTGTGGAGTGTTGCCTTGTATGGGAGTGAAACATGGACGATAAGCTGTGCGGACAGGAAGAGGATAGAGGCTTTTGAAATGTGGTGCTACAGAAGAATGCTGACGATTAGGTGGGTAGATCGCATAACTAATGAAGAGGTACTGAACAGAATTGGTGAGAAAAGGAATTTTTGGCATACCCTGACGAAAAGAAGGGATCGCTTGGTAGGACACATTCTTAGACATCGAGGAATCGTAAATTTAGCATTGGAGGGAAGTGTGTGGGGTAAAAATAGCAGAGGAAGACCAAGAAACGCGTTTAGTAAACAGATTCAAGTGGATGTGGGTTGTCGTTCTTATGAGGAGATGAAAAGGCTTGCTCCGGATAGGGTATTGTGGAGAGCTGCATCAAACCAGTCTCTGGACTGAAGACCATAATAACATGGCATTACATCGCGAGTGTGATAATAAGTTTTTTCGAGGCACAAGCAAGTAACAGTTGAGACATACACAATGAGGGAATATTTTTGGTTACAATTTGTCATTTAAAATACTATGGCATACTTGGCAAAGGTATTTTATGTGGTTTTGAAGGATAGTGCAACAGTACGTTATTCGCGGGCGCGGGTCTCTGCGTAACGGCAGGTGACCTCGGAAGCGGGGGTGAGCCTAAACGCGGTAGTAGCGGGTCTGTAATTAGCAAATGTTCAAATGTTTGCAGAGCTTATGGGACCTAACTGCAGGGTCATCCGACCCTAAACCTACAAAGTACTTACGAACTACCTTATATTAAAGACGACACCAATATTCATGACCGAGGGGAGATTCGAACCCCCGACCGTAGTTGCCGTGCAGACTGTAACTGACGCGCCGCAGACCGCTCGGCCACTGCGGCCGGCCCTGTACTTGGCCAGTTAGAGGGTGCGCCTAAAGCTGAACAATAGCTCGGCTCGGATAGGCTAAGGGATCCTGACGTGGAGACACTGACGTGGCGAAGAGCGACGGAGAAAAGTGGGGTGGTATATACAGTGGAGACGGTGCGTGTCATCGGCACTCCAACACTTTGCCTCGTGGATGACACGTCGTGTCGAGGAGCGAACACTCTGTGGACGCGATTTGCGCATCGTCAAGTGTGGACAAAATGTGTGAGTGACAAGACTCATTGTCAGTACTTTACTGAAAAGAGCAGCTTTGTGGAAAGCAGATCTGAAATTACTTGTTGTTTGAGAGTAATCAGATTGTGAACCAGACAGACCATGGTCTATAGGATTCCCAGGAAAACGGTCTGGGAGACATATAGGAGAGACCTTGATTTCAGCCTATCGGAAATTAAAACTTCGATAAGGAATCCAGCAGAGTTTGTGGAAGTAGCAGAGGCCGCAACCTCTGCTATAGTGACTAGGACAACTGCTCAATCACAAAGAAGTGCACAAATAGGAGTGTGCCTTGGTGGAATAATAACCTAGAAATACAAAGGAAACAGGTACAAAGACTGTTTGACCTTGCGAGGTGCAAAGGACAATGGGCAAAGTATCGTGAGGCCCTTGTCAATTACGACCTTGTCATCAGACTGGCGAAGGAGGCATCCTGGAAAGTATTCTGTGAGGAAGTGGAGGGCACGGCTGCTCAAGCGAGACTTCATAAAATCCTCACTAGGGTACCAGCTAATCCAGGAGGAACATTGAGGAAGGAGGATGGGGAGTATACAAAGACAGCACATGAAACGCTGGAACTGCTCCTCAAGACTCACTTTCCTCAATATACTCTGGCGGATAACTCACACCAGAATGCGACTCCTGAGAGACAACGGTTCTCAGGAATTCGCAAAGAGGACTGGGATTTGGCCAAGGAGTGTGTCGATCTCAGTAAGGTCCGATGGGCGGTGGGAACATTTCAAGCGTTCAAGTCACCTGGCCCCGATGGAATCTTTCCATCTCTCCTGCAACAAGCGGGAGAAAATCTTATTAGATTCCTTTGCAGGTTATTCAGGGTTAGCTTAGCAGCAGGAATCATTCCCAATGCCTGGATGGCAGTGAAGGTTGTCTTCATTCCAAAATCAGGGAGAAATTATCATACCAAGGCTAAGGATATGAGACCAATCAGCCTGTCCTCCTTCATTCTTAAGACATTGGAAAAGCTGGTTAATGTGCATGTTGGAGAAAGAGGTTAAGTAGGGCTCCTCTAAATTAAAAGCAATATGCACATCAGCCAGGTAAAACATGTGAGACAGCTCTCCACCAACTCGTTGTGAAGGTAGAGAAAGCACTACAGTTTCAGGAAATAGCCCTCTGTATCTTCCTGGACATCGAGGGGGCTTTTAGCAACACGACCTTCGATTCCATGGTTAGGGCAGCAGAGGTGCATGACCTAGGGGACAACTATATGTAGGTGGACTAGGGCCATGCTCAGTGGAAGAAAGGTGGAGGCTACCATGATGAATGAAAAAATGGTAATCAACACCACTAGGGGTTGCCCGCAAGGAGGAGTCCTTTCCCCTTTATTGTTGAATCTAATGGTGAATGGTGTCATTGGAGAATTAAACTCTAGACAGTACTTTTGCCAAGGGTACACAGATGATCTTGTCATAGTAATACTTGGCAAATTTGCTGACATATTCAAGAATATGGCACAAGGTGCTTTGGACATTGTGCAAGACTGGTGCAGAAAACAGGATCTGGGGATTAGTCCTAAGAAGACTGTTGTTGTACCATTCATAAAGAAGCATATACAAAACATTCAAGTTGGAATCTAAAGCTTTTCAATGAAACGCTACATGTGAAGGAGACGGTGAAATATCTAGGGGTTACCTTAGGTGAGAAACTGACATGGACCCCTCACATTAGGAATATTTGCTCCAAGGCAAAAGGTACTCTGGTAAGTACCATGAGAGCTTGTGGCAAAAATTGGGGCCTGAGCCCCACGGGTATGCACTTGATATACACCACGGTGACTAGACCCAGGATCACCTATGGGGCGATCGTGTGGTGGAAGAAGGTAGAACAGCAGGTTGCTGCTAAGGAGCTTGGTAAGGTGCAGAGATTAGCCTGCTTAGCCATAACAGGCGGAATTAGCAGCACACCAACTGCTGGGATGGAAACCATCTTGGATATGCCCCATTAGACCTTTGTGTCAAGATGGAGGTAGCGGCTGGTGCATACAGACTCAAAACTGGCAAAAACTGGAACTCTCTGGGATATCCAGAATCACACACTAAAATAGTAAGTGAGGCAAATATAGGAAATGTAGGGAAATGCCAGCCGACTATATTATAACCCCATACTGCTTCAACAAGCCTTTCAATATAACAATTGGAAGTAGGGAGCAGTGGGAAAAATAGTTCGACATCGTACGGGGGATATTGTCTGGTTCACTGACGGATCAAAATCAGACCAAGGCGTTGGGGCCGGGGTATACGGGGTGCAGCCAAGACTGGAGGGCGTCATCTCTCTAGGGAAACTGGCCTCAGTATTCCAGGCCGCAATCACTGCCATCAGGGTGTGTGTAGAAGAGAATTTGTGTAGGTGCTACAAAGACGGTAGGGTTCTGGTGGAGCTAGGTGAAAGCAATAGAGTAAACCTATTGTGGATCCCTGGCCACTCGGGGATCAGAGGCAACGAACATGCCGACAGATTAGCCAGGATGGGGGCAGAGACTCCATTTATTGGACCGGAACCTGTCCTGACAATCACCAAGGCAATGATCAAATTGGAGCTACGTAACTGGCTCAGAAGACAGCACTTAGAATATTGGACCAAAGTCTATCAACAAAAACATGGCAAGGTGATGGTGCCAAAGCCATGTTTTAAAAGAAGCTCTGCAATCCTGGGCCTGAACAGGAGAGAGATTAGACTCATGGTTGGATTGCTGACAGGCCATGGGAATTTCAAAAAACACCTACATACAATGGGAATAACGGAAGAGGAACCTAAACGTAGGATCTGTGATGACGGTGATGAAACTGCATCACATCTAATCTTTGAATGCATTGCATTGGAGAATAAAAGGCACAGAACATTTCGGACAACCAGACCTGAAGAAATTGTGTCTAATAAAGAACTGGTAAAGGGACTCCTTGCACTGTTCAAGAGCATTGGCTGGCTTTACTAGATATACATGGAGCGATACCGCACAATAAATATAGTTTCGGTGCGGGCAGTGGCGGATTGGACCAAAACTGTTTTGGCATCCCTGAGAAAATCAAATTAATTATATTGTGCGATATTCGCTAGGTTGATCAGACACTTCTTGTCCGATACGAATAATGAGAGAGTGAAATAGTTAACGTCTGTGTGCGAATTATAGTGGCATCGCAGTGGGTTGATTCATGCAATCAGCGTACCATGCCAGTAGCAAGACTAGGATGTGTTAGGTGTTCTCAGCATCATTGAGACATAAAAAGTATTTCGATCGACAGAAGTAGATTCCGTCCGGCACGTTAGGTTGATTTCCAGCGACGGCGCACCAGTTTGTAGCCATCTCAACGAACAGTACTGCGTGCAATGCCGATGCTTAGGAAACAAAAACATCACGCGTTTAGTGCGACAGCCTCGAACGTATCTGTAGCTTTGTCAATTTAGGCACGGTGTTTCATCCAAATTTGTCGAGTACAGATTTCTTTATTTTTAAAATTCATTTAAAAATTCGGGATAAAGTTTCTGTTGTTTTTCTTTGTAATTTCTGTCCCTCCAGTTAACAGCTTCTATCGTAACAAACCTGAATTCTTCTGAAATTTTAGTTCATTCAATACGTATTCTTTGTTTAAATAAATTAAATACACAAAAAATCGTGTTTACGTTTAATAGCCAGTGACGCCAAATATGTACCCTATTTGACTTACTAGTAATATAGAGAGATTTGTTTTTCTTGCAGAAGATGTAATGTGAGCTTGTTTAACTAATGTTATGGAAACATATCTTAATTCAACAATGAGCATCTTGCTGACTTCTACGCTTCCATGCAGGAGCCATGGGTACACTGTTAGATAACTAGTGCGCAATAAAATCAGTTGGAAGTTTATGCAAAGTTACACCGCAGCAAGCATGAATTTTCGCATTAGACTACGAATCGTTTTTCCCACCATGACATGTTTACAGGTAATGAAAGAATGTATACTGTGTGCTTGTCACAGTTGCAGGGAGTTGGGAGTGAGCTGCGAGGCTGCTGCTTGCTAGGGCAGTTGCCACAGAGTGCGCGGCCATCGAGTAATCTATTCTACCCTTCAGCAGATGTGCCAAGGAACATTAAACTGCATTTAAATATCTTTGTATTTTATAATAACTGATATTGTTTTGTTATAAACAATGTCGTTCATTATCGGTTATTCTAATATGTACTATCAAGCAAGCACGATACATTAAAAATAATGTACATTGAACATTTGTAATACACAAGTTATCTAAAGAAGTTTTTATTATTTGGTAGAATTTCCTTATCCATAACTGTAATGGACCTGCAAATGGAAAAGAAGATGCATTTAACTAAAAGTTGAGATAATTTTTAAGTAGTGGAGTTCCCTTATTTTTAAAATCAACAACAGTTACAATACAATGTTGCGGACCGTAAAATTGAAGAATTATAGAATGGAAGAAAGGAAATTCAAATAATTGCAAAATGAAGATTTTTTCTAAATTTTACGAAAAATTACGAAATAAAGAGTTGTCAAGGTAACCAATAAACAACCCATGGCAGCAAAGAAAAAATTCAAACACACAAACGTCAAATTTGCCTATCTAAACAAGCACTGTTTGAACCATAAAATTTTTAAAGGAGCCAGACACACACTAAAATACAATAATCCGGGTATCTACAAAATTAGGTGTAACACCTGTCAGAAATCATAAATAGGCCAAACTGGAAGAAATTTTCAAGCTAGGTACAAAGAACACACAAGAGACAGTGAAAATAATCCATCTAAATTCTATCAACATTTAATCACGGAAAAACACAATGTAAAACCTTTAGAGGAAACCTTAAAAATTTTACACATTATACAAAAAGACCCAAAAATGAATATTCTGGAGGAAATCGAACTATATTCCCATATACACAACAACCAGAACGATGTACTAAATGAACAAACTGAACTCAAACATAAAAAATACATCGAAAATTTTATTCACGTTATAAACAAACAAGAGACTGGATAAACACCAAAGATTCCAAATCCAAACTAAAACTCCAATACAAAAACCAATAAACCAAAGATATTAATGTATAAATTACTTGTATCCATGTAAACTTATAATATCGTTGGATGCTGCCACCACAGACTGTGTATGTGCTGCAGCAAATAAACAACAACAATATTATAAGTAATGTAAGTAAAACTTTGTAAAAAATTTATGGAATTGTGTTATAAGAATATATGTAACAACTCTTTTATATTACTTGTATTACAGAACACCTGATGATGGCGTAAGTCCGAAATAAGCTTATAGTGAGTCAATAAAGTTTAAAGAAGTGTTAAAAATAATTTATAATTATTGTGGTATTGAACATGTCAATCAAAGACATACTCCACACTGCGGGCCCCAGAGAACGAAAATTGCTGACTACAATGTCACATACAATAATGGGGAATTTTCTGGAATACATACGACCTGAAATAAAAATCATAAAACTCATAGAAAGTATTAAAAAGAACGAAAAAAAAGAAATAGCCATTAGAAAACAGTATCGACAGCTCAAGAAAATGCAAAAATAATACAAATATAATATATACATAATATACATATACATAATATATATAATATACATATACATGATACATACCTGCGATAACAGTTATCAGAAGATTTACTCCGAAGAGACACAGCGGTGGCCGGGACACCGTAGTCCTGCTTGTTGCGGACAACCCGGTGCAGTACGAGGCGATGCGGGCCTCGTGTATGGTGAACCTGACGTTCTTGACGGGCGATGCGGCTATCAGTTCAAGAGTTCCTGTCATCGTCTAGACGTCTACACTACCGTCGACTCGACATCCGAGACAATGCCACGAACAATACGCAGTGCCCATCATAAGACAATAAATAAATAAAACGGGGCACCGTAAAACAGTTATTTTTTTCTGTTTTCCTTCCCTTCCGTGTGAAAGATTTGTGTTTACCAAAAATTTAGTGTCGTCTGTATACAAATAATTAAGTTGAAACGAAATACCTATAGTGTTCATGCCAATAATAATAAGAATTATGACTTCAGAATTAGGGACGCAAGGACACATAAACACCTTATTAAAAAAATTAGAACAAATATTGGAGACAAAGCTTACACCCTTAGACACTAAGCTAGCGAATCAAGAACAAGTACTGAACACCAAGCTTACAGACTTATACATTAAGGAAGCAAATCAAGAACGAGTATTGGACACCAGGTCCAACTCAGACACAAAGTTACAAAATCAGAAAGCAGAAACACATTCCTTGATTACAACATTATAATCTGAAATCACATAATGAAGAAACAGGAAGGACCATCTACCAACTGTAATGAAAAACACAATGAAAAATGTTACACGATAATTATTTTATTTCAATGATAAAGTACATCAACATATTATTATCTCATATCAGGAGGATAAACGTGTCACAGATGAGAAATACATGTTGAATCATTTTCTTCTGAGTTTTCAGAAAGAGTTCGCGAAGAACGTAAAGCACTAATGGACTTAGTACGTGATGAATTACAAGAGCATGTAACTGATTTAAAACATAATGCCAGCGAACTAGGTGTTTTCACTATAAAACAAATACACACTTTACATTTAAAAAAAATCAGGTAATTTACAGAAAACTACCGGTTTGGAACAACATACCACATGTCTCATGTTTACAGTAAGCTTCAATTCACAGAGTTTATGCAAAGAGAACAAAGATGTTATGTGTGTTATTTTCAGCAGTAAAGGAACATCCTATTGAATCTTCGGCTTTTGCAACATATGACATGTTAAAATCAGCTGCTTCTGAATCTTGCCTATTAAACGAATTCAAAAAGGAGGATCTACATAAGATTTTGAAGACTAACAGACACGAATTTTCGGATCAACCAGGTACTTTAGGAACCCATACTTGTAAGTTTAAGATATAGGACAACAAACAATTTTTTGCCGTCCTTATCCTATTCCTTTGAATCTTACATACGCAAAACAGACAGAGGTCGACCTATACCAAGTGATGATTTATTAACTAAATTCAGGGATGAGAAGTATTCTAGCTCATTAGACTCCAAAAATACACAACATTGAGAATCAAACTTTCACTCTGCCAGGAAGTTTGAATACACAGCATTTTTGTTTGAAGGTCGTTCATATCAATTTCGTGTTGACGATATACTACTAATATAAAAAACATGGAATGAATATTGCAATCTTTAACAACGAACACAAAAACAGTTGGGTTTAGCACAAAAGACACCTAACGTAATTATATTACCTTTTGACAGTCCATGGGAAGACTTTACAGTAGATACAGGTATTAATATAAACTAATAATTCCCTCAGTTCAAACCAGATGGGGATGTTCACCTCACACTTTTTTAAGATTATTTTCCAAATCATTACCAGCTAAATGGAAAGATAAAAGAAAAAGAAATACTCTAATACTCTATGGAACTTGTGACTTATGACAACTTAGGACGTTTCGACCTCTGAGCCTCAGCAATGTGTTATACTTCTTCATATTTCGATTTCTGTAGAACAAGTGGTACTCTTTTTCTGACCTATTACCTTTCACGTTCTCCTACTGCATTCTATGTTTCATAATATGGAACACATAAAAAGAACATGGTTACCATAACTTTTTGGACTTTGACAATGCCGTTTTTAATCCATCTCTTCCCAGTGTTGCGTACACGCAACACAAAATTTAGCCTTAAAAATGCAGTCGAAATGGACTTACTATACAAAACTCACCACACATGTGTTAAAAGGCATCCACGAGCTCTCTGTATATGTGTTAAAGTTTCACAATTACCTTAACACTTCTTAAAAAGATGCAAGATTTACAAACGTCAGACGATCTACATACACAAGAAATGTCAAGTTCAGCTTCACACAGAGTGTTTTTCAATATTTCCTGATTGATACCATCAATGTAAGTCGGAGTTATCATATAATAGACAATATTGCACAGTTAAAACAAATAGAAGAATGTGATCACAAAAACTAAATATTTCTATTGTTTTACTAGGAAACAGCGCAAAATTATGGTGGTGCAAATTACAACACATACTGCTAGTTTGTAATATTTGTAATATTATTTCAATTATTTTAAAGAGAACCTGATGACTAAATATAACAGTTTTCCACAATTTCTAATTTTTGAGAAGAAATGGGATAATAAACAGATACCATATGGTACTGGAAACAATATTTCTATGTACTTTAACCATAGGACAAGTAATTTCTTTTATGTTTTATTCCAAAGGTATGATTTATATTTTCCTGAGTTACATACCATTGAACTAAATTAGAATAGAATAATTTTACGTCAAACCATCTATGAAGATGTTAACTTTATTTACTGGGATATTTTATACATTTTATAGAAATTCCATTGGAAAGAAAACTAGGTTTTCAGTTAGTAGCCCAGTGTGCTTCACATCAGGGTAGGTTCTCACTTTACACACACAGTGACACTTTATAAATTTACACATACGTACACAGCACAAACACGCGACACTAGTCATTCGCCACGACATTGAAATAGTGTGGGTTGGAACTTTTCTTCGGGGGGTCCTGGACGTGAAGCTATGGCGTCCGTTCTGTAGCGGGATGGCTAACATCTAGCCTGCCATCTTTCGCCCTCCGGTGCCATAGTGAAGCACTGTGAAGGGACAAGGGTACTCTGGGGTGGTGGTGATGGTGGGAGGTGCTTCTAGACTTTGGCGTCTTTCTTACTATTACCTTACCTCCAAAGTCCTGATTTTCTACTTTTACCTTTCTTTCTGCTTTTCCCGAGAATTGTCTTCCCTTTGTCCACAAAGCACGTTGATCTCGGTGGAGATATTTCCCGGTTACCGTGTTAGACTTTCTTTTTCTCTACATTTAGTCTGACTGCAACCCCAATTGATTAGTAATGAGGGTCTTGCCTGAGGTTCAGTTCGCGTACGTTACAGATACACATATACTCATACTTCAACACACACACACTTTCACAAACACATTCATCTACGCTTATACAACTTTAGCAGTTATAATAACAACAGTACACAACACACAGTTAGAACACGTATTGGAGTAATGATTCAATCGCTCATCACACTCGTCTGCATGTTGGAGGGGTTAGAGAAAGGAAAGACCAACCAATTAAAAATGTATAAAAGTGTTTATAAATAAAAACAATCACATATACAACAAAAGTACTAATGAACGAGAACCAAAGGAATGTAAAGATGAAGGATGTTGAGGATTAAAGGAAGGTATCATGTAGTCTGCAGGTTGTCTATATCTAGGTGTAGAGGGAACCAGTAAGAGGAGAGTGTGGTTGGTATGGCCAGACCTGGAGGCAGCCTGAGCCAAGCAGAGACAGGTGCCTAGAAAAAGGACCTGGTCCACAATGGCGTTGACTAAGGAAATGATATCCACTACCAAAATGTTGGTAGTAAGGGAAAGTGGAGTAGTGGTAGTAGAAACCACAGGCATAGGTATGTGTGACCAACGACACCCTCAATATGTGTTTGAGGGGCACCAGCAACTTGTAGTCACTTTAGTGATGAGAGTTTGTTCCAGACAGGAAGTTAAACAAGTCTGCAATAAATTTTATATTATAGAGTTACAAAGAAAATTACTTGAAAAATAATGTATTTAGTTGCGATTTCTTTATATGACGTGTTTAGATAATAATGCAAGTGTGGTCACTATGAATAACTATTAAAAAACTTAAAGTATAGAGAATTTATACATGATACCAGAAAGTCCACTTATATGAGCTAATTTGTTGAGAATATTATTAAAAAAAGGGTGTCGTCTGTAACTGACTGTAATAGCATACAGGATGACTTAGACAAAATTTCTAGTTGGTGCGAAGAATGGCAGCTAGCTCTCAATGTAGAAAAATGTAAGGTGATGCGCATGAGAGAAAAAACAATCCCATTATGTTCGAATACAGCATTAGTAGTGAGCTTCTTGATGCTGTCGCGTCGTTCAAATATATAGGCGTAACGTTGCAGAGCGATATGAAATGGAACGAGCATGTAAGGACAGTTGTGAGTAAGGCGGACAGCCGACTTCGGTTTATTGGGAGAATTTTGGGAAGATGTACTCCACCTGTAAAGGAGACCGCGTATAAAACGCTTGTACGACCACGTCGTGAGTATTGCTCAAATGTTTGGGACCCGCAGCAGATCAGTTTAAAGGAAGACAAAGAGGCGGTTCAGAGGCGAGCAGCTAGATTTGTTACCGGTAGATTCGACCAATGCGCGAGTGTCACGGAAATGCTCCGGCAACTCAATTGGGGATCGCTGGAAGAAAGACGACGTTCTTTTCGTGAATTTCTGTTAAGTAAATTTATAGGGCCGGAATTTGAAGCTGAGTGTAGTACGATCTTCCTGCCGCCTACTTACATTTCGTGTGGTGATCACAAAGACAAGATACGAGAAATTAGGGCTCGTACGGAGGCATATAGGCATTCTTTTTTTCCTCGTTCAATTTGGGAGTGGAATAGGAACGGAAATGCCTAGTAGTGGTACAGTGTACTCTCCGCCACGCACCATACGGTGAATTACGCAGTATGTATGTAGATGTAGAAAAAAAAGCTAAGTTGAGATTAATAAATTTAAAACTATGTTAAAATTAATTAATGAAAGTTTATGTCTCAGACTAATATAAGTTAGCAAAAAAATATATTAATAATTTTTTAGAAAGTATGAGCCTAATGGGTAACATCTCATGGCTAAGGGTAGGGATCTGTAGTGTAACCACCGATTTGTGGTTGCACTAAGAATCGTTTTTCGCACCATAAGATGATTATAGGATTTAAGGGTAATAAAAGGATGTATACTGTGTGCCTGTCGCATGTTTGCGTAGGGTCGCAATTGCCGAGACTTGGGAGTGGGCCACGAGGCTGCTGCTTGCTACGGCAGTTGCCACACAGCGGGCAGCTATGGAGTAATATAGACTAACCATCAGACGCGCAAAAGAAGGCCCATGTGCATTTAAATACCTTTTTATTTTATAACAACTGAATATGTTTTGTTATAAACAATGTCATTCATTGCCGGTCATTCTAGTGTGTACTACCAAGCAAGCAGGATATGTTGTAAATAATGATGTACATTGACGTTTTGTAATACACAACTTATCTAATGAAGTTTTTATTACTTGGATGGATTATTTAACCACAACTGTAACGCTCCTGCAAATTGAGAAGAAGATACATTTAACTAAAATATGAGAAAATTTTTAAGTAGTGGGGTAACCCTATCTTCCAAATCTACAACAGTTACACTATGCTGGCCAGCACGATTGCCGGACTTCTCTCCAATCTAAGTACGTGCGGAATATTATTGAACGAATAACATGTGGGACTTGTCATCCCACAACTCTTGCGGAACTACGTGAACGGGTGACAGGTCGAACAGGTAGGGATTTAAAAATAAATAAAGTGTTTGTATAGCTTATGGGACTTAACTACGGGGTCATCAGTCCCTAAACTTACAAACTACTTATGAACTAGCTAATACGAAGGACGACACAAATATCCATGCCCGAGGGGGGTTTCGAACCCCCGACCGTAGTGGCCGTGCAGACCGTGACTGGAGCGCCCCAAGTCCCCTCGGCCACCACGGCCGGCCAGGTGGGAATTAATGTAATCCAAGACAATATTCGCCCTCTGTGTGATCGAAATGATGCCATAATCAGAGCTAGAAATGTCGCTCATGGAGCCTGCACCACGTACTAATATGGGTTTTTCATCGTGGATCGACGTCTGGTACCTCAATACCGCTAGAGTTATTGATCCGTAAATGTTTCAACAATAAATTTTGAATGAAGAGGTAAATTCTAAGAGGGTGTGTTAATTTTTATTTCTGGTGCTGTATTTTTCCAGAAAGATTACTCAAAGAATAAGAAACTTGCTCACGTTTTTGAGCAAGAAATGTTGCAAAATTCAGTCGAACAAACCAAGTGTCAGTTATTGTGCCATAAGAATCCACAACGATTATAATTTTGTTTTGGTCTTCAGTATGCAGACTGGTTTGATGGAGTTCCTTACTATACCCTGTCCTGTGCAGGCCTCTTCATCTGAGGTAGGAAAGACAACCTATATCCTTTTGAACCTGCTGACTGTATTCGTCACTTGGTCTCTTTCTAATGCTATGTAGACGATTCCTTGACGTCTAAGAATGAGTCTCACAAACATATCCCTTTTCTTACTCAGAATATAACAGAAACTCATTTTCTCCACAATTCTGTTGAGAAACTACTCATTAGTTACATGACCTATCCATCTATTTTTCGTCATTCCTCTGTAACACATCATTTCAAAATATTCTACTATCTTCTTTTTTCCTGAACTCCTTATCGTCCACGTTTCATTCCGATGCAATGCTACACTCCAGACGAATGCTCTCAGTAAGGACTTCCTAACATTTAAATTAATATTGGATGTCAACAAATTTCGCTTCTTTATCAAAGCTTTACTTCCCATAGCCATTCTGCATTATATCTCTTCTTTACTTCGGCCATCAGAAATTATTTTGCTAGGAAAATAACAAAACTCACCTATTACTTTTATTGTCTCATTACCTACTCTAATTCCTTCAACATCGTCAAACTTTCTGACACTACATTCCATTACCCTTGTTTTACTCTTGTTAATCTTATACCCTTCTTTCAACACACTGTCCATTCCGCTCAATTGCTCTTCCAGGTCATCGGAAAACCGCAGACAACAACCCCGTCTTATTCCATTCTCAACCACTGCGACCTTTCCATGCCATTCGACTATAATAACTGCTGTCTGGCTGCAGTAAAAGTTGGATTTTAACATTCGCTCACTGTATTTTATTTCTGATACTTCCAGAATTTGAAAGAGTGTATCCCTGTCAACATTGTCAAAAGCTTTCTCCAGATCTACAAAAGCTAAATACGTAGGTTTGCCTCTCCTTAACGTATCTTCGAAAGTAAGTCGTAATGCGAATATTGCTTCCGGTATTCTTGCATCTCTCCTAAATCCAAACTAATCTTCCCCAAGGTCGAAGTCCATCCGTTTTTCCATCCGTCTGTAAAAAAAAAAAAAAAAAAAAAAAAAAAAAAAAAAAAAAAAAAAAAAAAAAAAAGAGAGAGAGAGAGAGAGGTTGTTATAATTTTGCAACTATTACTTATGAAACTGATAGTTCTGTAATTTTCACATAGAATTTGAAATATTATTTTCGTCTTTAAGTCGGAGAGTATTTCCTCTGCTGCATATATCTTGCATACCATGTGGAACAATTTCTTCACGGATTGCTCTCTTAACGATATCAGCAGCTCACACGGAATATCATCTACTCCAGGGAACTTGTTTCATATCTTTCAGTGTTCTGACAATTTCGTCTCGCATATCATAACTCCGATCTACTTAGAACTGGTTTTCCATCTGAGCTCTTGTTATTAATGCAGCTTTTTGTCTTGCTTCTAGTTGTTTCTCTTATTTTCCGGTAGACGGTCTCTATCTTTCTCTACTTACACATTCTTCTACGGTCTTACTTTTCCTCTATCCACACCTGCTTAGCCACTCTTCACTTCATGTTAACCTTATTTTTCAGTAGTCTGTACTACCTTTTAGGTGCTTCACTTGCTAATTGAATTGTAGTCAATTGGGTCGGTATATCCTGTGTTATCCAGTGATTTCTGTTAGGCCTTGTCCTGCTATCTATATGATACTCTCCGGCCTTTACTACTTAGTCTCTCAAAGATACCCATACTTATTCTACTGTGTTACTTTCCCCTGTTTCGGTAAAGTCTTGCCTAATTCTCCTTCTGAAACTCTGAACCACCTCTGGTTCCTTCAGTTTGTCGAGGTTCCATGCCCTTAATTTCCTACCTTTTGGTACTCTCTTATGTTTTAATCTATAATTCATAACCAATAAGTTATGCTCAGAGTCTATATCTGCCCCTGGATATGTCTTATGGTTTAATACCTGGTTTCTACACCTATGTCTTACCATTATAAAGTGAATCTGGTACTTCTCAGTGTCTCTTTGTCCCTTACACGTATACAATCTTCTTCCATGATTATTAAACCAAGTGTTTGTGATGATTAAACTGTGTTCGGCACGAAATTCTACCAGGGGGCTCCTCTATCATTCCTTTTACCCAGTCAATACTCAAACAGTAAATTCTATTCTCCTCCGTTTCCTACGGCCGATTTCCAGTCCCCCAACAACAATCAAGTTTGCCTCTTGCTTTATCGTCTGAATAATTTCCGTTACCTCCTCATACATTTCTTCGAATTCTGCATCATCGGCAGAACTAGTTGTCACATAGACTTGCACCACTGTGGTTGGTGTTGGCTTCGTGTTTATCTTTTCGTTACGGCAATGCGTTCAGTATTCTGTTCATAGTAACTTAACCGCATTCCTATTTTTTTTATTCATTATCAGACCTACTTCTGCGTAACCACCAACTGATTAACTGATTTTGTATTTATAACCCTGTACTCACCTGACCAGAAATCATGTTCATCCTGCCACATGACTGCACTAACTCTCAACATATCTAACTTTAACCTATCCATTTCTCTTTTCAAATTTTCTAACTTACGTCCAGAGATCCTAATGTGGGTCTATTTTACCATTGGAATATTTTACCCAAGAAGACACCATCATAATATATTCATACAGTAGAGCTACATATCCTCGGGAAAAGCTACGACTTGCTACCAGTCGTTCACAGTAATTGCATGGTTAAAGCCACATTAGTCGATGTTACAAGGCCATTTCAGTCAATCATCCAGACATCCAGACCGTCGCCCTTGTAACTACTGAAATGACTGTTGCCCCTCTTCAGGAACCACACGTTTGTCTGACCTCTTCACAGCTACCCCTCCGCTGTGGTTGCACCTACGGTACGGCTATCTGTATCGTCGAATCACAAAATCCACCCCATGACGGCAATGTCTGTGTTTCATAAGTTTGGCGATTATAATAAAAAATGTTAATTACTGCTAGGAATGGTAACATGTATCGATTTCAAGCATAAATAGATGTAAACAATTTGAAAAACTGACCATTACCGGAATACAGTGAGTAAGAAAATCCTTCTGTATGCAGTTCCAGTTTGACTAGCTTACAGCTGAACACAATAATCTGTTATGTTTCACAACTACTATACTCTAAAATCCTAAGTTTACAGTAAATTAATATTGCTTTGACCCTGACTGTAATACAATTAAAAAAAAAAAAAAACGGGAAACTTATGTAATCCATACATGGTAATATTAACGTCTCAGTTTTAAGTCTTCTAGTGATTAAGTCTACTGGGCTGCAAACCTGATTAGTACATGTTGGAATACCGTTAATTATCGGGTTGCGGGTGACGGATTGTTGAGAGCTGGGTTCAGAGATGACTCCAGCCTCATGACTTCGTACCTCGTGATGACGCAACATGGTATGTGGTGTCGACGCTCGATTGCCTCGTTGATCGCTGACCTACGAGAAGATGGCGGTTGCTGTTAGGTCAGCAAAAGGAAATATTAGCTACAACCAGGTAGGTAGCAAGGATATTTCCAAAGAGAAGGTCCGTTTAAAAAAATTGAAACTTACTAAGACTTATGTTTGCCAGTAATCTTCAAACATGCAAAAGTGTCATAAACCTCCAGAAAATTACGCAGCACTATAAATGTCATTTAAAGACATTATACAATAAATCGCTAATGCTGCTTTAAATGTAATTATTTTTATTTTTATTACACTATAGGCCTATTTCAGCTTTTAGCGCCATCGTCAGGTGATATGTATTACAAAATCTTAAGATAATTGACATTTGTTCAGTTCTACTATAGTCCCTAGTGCAGTCAAGCTAAATTGAATAATATTTTGCCTCTTTTACCCTGCGTATTATTTCACTGGTAACTGTTTTCGACATCAGCATGATCAGTTCATTTTGAAATCATGCTTAGATTATGGTGTTTGTCATTAATACGTTTCATGTGTTCCCGTGTTGTAGGTTCATATTTAGATAGCAGTTTAAACAAGTGTCTGTAGTTACCACAATTTTCACTGTCGTCGGCCATACTGAAAGATTTTCTGTGCCTCTAAATGCCAGATTATGAGAGGCTAATAAATTAATGATATAAATTAATCTCTGAAACAGATTGTGCCAATGATTTTGGGATTCACGAATTAACCTTTCGTTCTCTTGGTCGATTTTTTCCACGCTTTATTCCTTTCTCTAATGTCATCCATTGGAACGTAAATGCCATATGTTCTTTGGTATTATCTTGTCTTTGTAAAACGCTACTTAATTGTTTCCAATCATAACACCTTCCTTTTACCATCTGAGTTTCTGAATTAGCAAATAGTTTGTATGGGAAAAAGAAAATTTTATTTTGAGAATTAGAAAAATTAACCAGCGATGATTTTGATTTATACCGTTATGTAGTTTCCTTGAGAAGTGAAAATTAGATAAGTGCCTATGATCACTGTCTTTCGGATAATCTTCATCAGCGATATTTAACTGCTGTGAAGGACCACGTTGAATAATATTACGTCGCTGAGAATCAGTTACGAGGAACGTCAACTTTCGTGGATCTGAACTACCAAATTGTTCTTTAACGTCATCTTCAATACCATTGGTAGCTGACAGAAAACACAACTGTGTTCGACATAGGGGTTTCAGAGTTTGATTGAGTAGATTCTGATTCTCTGTCTGCTTCCAACTTTTATGGAGCGATACGCTGTTCGTCTGCAAATTTTCCAAATTGAGCGGATTATCGGATATTTCTGTTCCTGTTTTCGTAGTCGAAGCAATCATACCTACACTTAAAACCTGATTATATACAGCTCTTTCAGCTTTCCTTTTTCTTTTTGCAGAACCTGATTCCCATTTTGTCCCGATATCTTTATCTCTCATGCTGCTGGGCCTGACGTTTTACGAACACGATAATGTATATGTAACCCGCAAAGAATAAAAATTTTACTTCTTTGCACAAGTACTAGTAGTTCGTCAACGTAATTGTCAAGTGAAGATGAGGTGAAGAGGAAATACGACTCTAAAATTGGTGAGGGGTGAGGGGGATGTGTTTATCTTAATCCTGTACTGCTACCAACTCAGGCACCAAGCATGTGTCAACAGCTGTGGTAGAAATAACACACGGATGTAACGTTCCATTAAAGTGTATTATAGGGAGGTCCATGTTTCAATGTGATACCTGTAGTAATGATTAACTGATTTACTCCCATGGGCCAGCGGATTAGTCTTGAAAATTCCATAGCTCTGGATGCTGCACTTTGTCTAGAATTGTAGGCAAAAAGGCATATCGCAACACTCCGTGGATTCAAATGCCTTTGGTATTTCCGCACAAGGCGGTAGCAGACTGGGAGAAATCAAAATTTGTGTTATCATGGGAGATTACTACCACGGTTTTCTTTAAACTGTCCAGTTTAAGAAAAAGTAGAATCAACAATAATTTTCGCGACAGCAGAACTATTTGAATGCAGTCTATTAACAATCTACATATGAAGCACATCTTGTCTGTTCATTTTTGCAGGAACAAAACTGCTACTGCAGTTCTTTTGGTTAAAAGTTTTCTGAGCATAAGATGTCGTGACGTGTGGCGCCCCAAAGGTGTGTATACCTTTATCAGAATAATCATACGTCTTTAACTTTACATGCAATATAAACATGTAAAGGAAAAGACAGAATCCAGCATCGCACTTTAAGGGAATTAAACAACTATGTTATGAAAACAATACTTAAAAATTTAAGTGTCATACAAAGAACTGTAACCCCCTTTGATCTTTTACTGTTACACCTGGGAAGTAAACATTAAACGTTGACCACTGTACGCAATAAAAGCTAAATTCTGTTAGGAGGTACCCAGTTAAGAATTTACTGTTATGAAAAAAGCTTAATTTTAGCAGTAAAATTACCAAAAGATCCGTGTGAACTACCGGCTACTCCCTGCTGTAAAACTTTGTTCCTAGCCCTAATTGAGAACTGACTGGGTTCAATTTATTCTAATAACAAAAAGTTAACGATACAGTGGCCAATATACGTAGCAGCTCACACGAAATTACACACGGGCATTAATAAACACGTCACCACAATTAACGCTATTTCATATAGGTGGCTAAAGAAAAAACATTTATGGCGCAACGAAACTTAAACATAAAAATTGCGTCTGAGCTCGTTCTTAGCACTGGTGAAAGATAATATTAAGTAAAAAGGGGAAGGTGCTCGAAAATTGTAATTTATAGGCAAATCAAAATTATACTGAACTTAACTTGTTTATTCAGGTCGAATGCAAGCAAAATGGGAAACCAATTTTGTTAATACAATAAAAATGCATCTCCTTACAGGAACTAATACTGACGATGCCCAGCATTGAATTTAACATCCATTACACAGAACGTAACGCTACTGGGGGGAGGATTTACAAATAACACTCACTCGCTCACACACATACAATGCAACAGCGAAACTCACCAAAATCAGCGTGCTGAAGCGAGGCAGAAGCAGGCGCCGCTGTCGTAGGCGAAATTCAGCAAACCCGGAGTTACCACACAACACAATATACAATAAAACTGTGAAGATGGCTCTGGTCTGTGTGCCTGATTTGAGATGGTGTGTGAACGTAGCAAAGATAACTTGCATCTAGATTAGAACGCGAGCAAACACGCTAACGGCGACACACGGCTTCGTTACATGATCGCACTCCACTCCTGGTTTCCAGCATTAGAAAAAATCACGGCGGACTCTTAGGTTGCAATCAGAGAGTAAACTATCTAGGCACTGTTTTTATGAGAAGTGGCGTGAATTCAGGTGACTAGCTGCAAACCCCTGAAGTCGGAGTTCGGATGCATGTGGTTCCCCTAAGGGGATCAGCATTAATTTGCTGAGTACGAGCTTGGCGAACCCGGGGTCCTGAGCCATGGGCTGTGTCGCGCTTACAGCCCACTACACCGTAAGCTCTGTGCGTGCTTCAACGACCATCGTTTGGCGCGACGGTGGAACGTTGTACGTTTCAGAACCCGGGGATCTTGGCTTAATCGCCCGGGTCGCGAGGACGGTACAAACCTCTATAAAAACAAACCTCAATCTCAAGATGTGCTACGAGAAGATGCATGGCTGTTCAGGTTGAACAGTCGCTAGCGAGCAACCTCTGAGGATCCTGCCGCACCTCAGTTGTATAAGGCTTACCCAGGTAAGCGGGGCTCTGCCTGAGTGGACCTTTAGATCCGTAGCTGCTCGTGGGAACACCTTGAAAAGATCACGTAACATTGCCGGACGTATAACCGGTGTCTCTAAGAGAGGTCGAGGCAAATACAATGCCGCGGAATACCATCCCCAAACGTTTCCTTCCCTGGCGACACCATGGAAGGAACGTCGGGCCTGACATGAGGGTGAGGCTTATGCCCCTAAATATCTCATATGTAGCCGCACAAATGGGGAATCGTTTAAGACAACGAAGCCATTATTTTTGGTTGAAACACTGGAGGACAAGCATGGACAGGTGGAAGGGATTTCGAAGATGCAGTCAGGGTCAGTGTTAATAACGACATCATCCCCAGCTCAGTCGTGGGCATTGCTTGCCTGTGACAAGCTGGGTGATGTTTCCGTTACCATCACGCCGCACAAGACCTTAAATGTGGTACAGGGTATCATCTTTCATAAAGACCTGTTGCTGCAGTCAGATGACGAATTGCATGACAATCTAGGACGGCGAAGAGTACATTTTATTTGGCGAGTCCAAAGGGGTCCGAAGGACAACAGGGTCGCCACCGGTGCTTTCGAGGGCGATTCATTGCCTGAGAAAGTCAAGGTGCGACATAAAGCCCTACGTTACTCCCCCTATGCGCTGTTTCAAGTGGTTTGGCCATATGAGCTCCCGATGTGATACCAACCCTACATGTTGGGAGTGCACACGTGTGTTTCATCCGAACATCCCTTACACGCCCCATCCAGTATTTGTCCACTGCGGACAGAATCACTCCCCTTGCTCGCCTACATGTATGGTTCTGCAGCAAGAACGGAAAAACATGGAGTACAAGACCAGAGATCGACTGACTTACTCCGAGGCAAAGAGAAAATATCAGAAGCTCCATCCTCTGCACCTGGTTACTACCTATGCTAAGACAGCCTCACCGTCGTCATCCACTGTGCTTGCTGTTCAATCCTTTCCATCAATGCTAGTGGGCCCCCAGGCCCAATCAACTTGCCTTGCCCCCTTATCAGCTGGGGGCACTTCCTCTTCGGTGGCTCCCACTCTTTTCACAGCGGGAGCTTCACCCGCTAAAAGATCGGAAAATCCAGTCCCCACCTCTACACTGGAGAAGGAGAAGTCTTCTCTGGCCCCTATCGCTCAGAAGGAGTCCCTCGAGACACCCCCTTCTGCGGCTTCTCAGAGTGCTCTGGAGGATCCTGGCCGCAGGCTTAAGGATCTACAACTTGCCGATCGAAGAGCTTCCCGCTCTTCCTCCGTCCTGGACGCCGCTTCTGGGAACCCCTCTCGGCCCTGCAAACGAAAGGGCCAGCGAGAGGAAAAGCAGAAGACAGACAAGAATAAAGATTGTTTGGTGGCTTCAAAGCCACAACCACAAACATCCTCTTCTTTAGGGAATGAAGTTGAGATCCTTGCATCTCCTGAGGATCTAGCACTTACTAGCTCACCAGACCATAAGCTCTTTGGTTCTGTTGATTCAATGGAGTGATCTGCTTCTTTATTCATTATGGCGGTACAGCCCAGAAAAAATCATCCTCCAGTGGAATTGTAGTGGCTTTTTCCACCACCTGGTTGAGCTATGACAACTTCTCAGCCAAACACCTGCTTTCTGTTGTATCGCTCTTCAAGAAACCTGGTTTCCAGCGATGTGGTCCCCTGCTGTTCCAGGCTATTGGGGCTATTTTAAAAATTGCTCCATTTATGACAGAGTTTCCGGTGGAGTCTGTGTCTATGTCCTAGCCACTGTCCCAAGCGCTGCTGTGCCTCTTCAAACGCCCCTAGAGGCGGTTGCTGTTCGGCTCCAGGCTGTGCAATATGTTACAATATGTTCTCTTTACCTCCCACCAGATGAGGATGTCTCTCCTGTAGACCTTGCTGCCTTGGTCGCCCAACGTCTCCCACCCTTCCTTCTTTTGGGGGATTTCAATGGCCAACACACTTTGTGGGGTAGCACACAGACCTCAGCACGGGGTAGAGATGTTGAGACTGTACTGACGCAACTGAACATTTGCCTCCTTAACACCGATGCTGCTACACACTTTAGGGTAGCATACGGAACATTCTCCGCCATAGACCTGTCTATCTGCAGCCCAAGCCTGCTTCCATACTTCTCTTGGAGTGTCCACGATGACCTGTGTGGCAGCGACCATTTCCCTATCTTCCTGTCACTCCCACAGTGTCCACATGCTGATCGTCAGCCTCGCTGGTCCCTACATAGGGCTGACTGGCTAGCATATTCCATAGCTGCTGCGCTTCCCTCTCCTCTCCTGGCTGATATTGATTCTGCTATTCAGCAGGTCACAGATACCATTATTTCTGCTGCTGAGAAAACCGTTCCCACCTCACTCGGATCACTCCACCATACGTCGGTGCCCTGGTTGACCATGGAGATCGCTGTGGCCATATGGGAACATCAGTGAGCACTACAGCGGCACCGACGCCACCCTTTCATCGATAATCTTATCGATGGTCTCCAGGCATGGGCACAGGGATTGATCCAGCAGTAGTAGGGAAATAGGGATTGATGCGCAATGAGAATCGCCCGTAGACGATACTGTCATCGACGCCGCATACTCGGGCAATTGCCAGACCGCAGATAAAAGGTTGCCGCCACAGGATGATTGACAGGTCAATAGCGCACTTCCCAGAAGGACAGAATGATTGACAGTTTACATTTAGGTCCTTTTGAATGTCATCAACGTTACTTGTCCTACCGCTAATCAAAGGACCCCACCATAACGCACTTAAGGATGATTGACATCCGCCACCCCATCGACATGTCTCTACTCGTACCCTCGGCCACACACCTTGCCGTTAACACCCCTCTCCACCCTCCGGCGCCACCGTTAGATAGGCAGCACCTCCGACAGTTCCAGACCTGTCGTCCCGTCGACATGTCTGTACTTGCACCCTCTGACACACACCTGGCCGGCACCGCGACCCCTACTCGCTCGGCCGATTGCCGGACCGCCGCCGCCACCGCCACTGCCTAGGCCCCCTCCACCCACACTCGCGTCCGCTTCTCAAAGGACGCCGCGACCCGCCCTAACTGCAAGGACTGAACAAACAATACCACGACGATTGTCTTGACCGCAGCCGGTCACGGTGGCCGAGGGGAATGAGGCGCTCCAGTCACGGTCTGCACGGCCACTATGGTCGGAGGTTCGAATCCCCCCTCGGACATTGATATTTGTGCCGTCCTTAGTCTTAGCTAATTCATAAGTAGTTTGTAAGCTTAGGGACTGATGACCCCGTAGTTAAGTCCCATAAGTTCTACAAACATTTGAACATTTTGAATCTTGACCGCATCGACATCTCTAAACAGCACCGACCCCTACACCCAGGACAGGGGTGTACTGCACTGTTTTTACGGCGACGGCGTCCCGCCAGGTCAGGAGCCAATTAAATTGCATATTTATTAAGCGCCCGCACTGATCCGTACGCCAGATCTCGATTTTTTTGTAAAATTTCTAATTCTGACAACCTATTAACAATTTCCGCCGTTTATTATTCTCGGATAAAATAAAGGTACCATATTGTTCTTCTTATGTACTTTCAACAAGAATTTCGGTCTATTGCTAAAAAACAGTTTAGAACAGAAATGTTTAGTTGGTCTCTGGAGAAAAAAAAATAAACGTATACTAAAGCTTGTAGTAAAATATTAAAACTCATATGCAAAATTTGCAAGTAAGAATTTATCGATGCGCAAAAACTCCCATCTCTCTCCACGCTCTTTGCATAGACTACAAATACAACAGCCGACAGACGTGTTTAATAATAGCGCAGGTTAGATAATAAACGGTAACGAACACCACAAACTTCCGTATCCATCTTAACATATACCCTTTCGATATCCAAAAACAATTCTAACCAGAGCCAAACATTCGGGACTAATCAAAAGAAAAGAAATAGTCCGTTTCGGAACTCGACCGCAACCTTAGATCTATAAGCATTATAAATGTATCTCTTCGTTTAGGCAATGCAAGCAACAGCCATCGAACGGAATGTAACGGTAGTAACAAACACTACAAACTTGTATGCCAACCACTCTTTCGATAAAACAGAAACAACAACAGTAGCAGAAGCAGCAGAAGACGTCATATTGTTTATACAAAGGTTCCAAATAACGAAAATCGGCAATGACATCTAGCACAACGTCTCTAAATATACCATTAACAATCGTCCAGAACGCAGAGCGCTCTCTCAGCAGGCTACATAAAAGAAACATATGCTAAATGTTTAAACAAAATCTCTTAAAAACACCTAAGTTACATCTACAAATGATCAAAACCTTCTACGCAAGACCTCTGCAGACGCACCACTCTGACAAGGATAGCGCGCATTGCATTTATTTTATGGAGCTGAGCCATGCCGAAAGTTTCGAAATTT
The DNA here is from genome assembly GCA_026315105.1 of Locusta migratoria. NCBI lineage: Eukaryota > Metazoa > Arthropoda > Insecta > Orthoptera > Acrididae > Locusta > Locusta migratoria. The sequence goes on along the minus strand of CM048748.1, from coordinate 442,659,497 downwards.
AACACTCTCTCTCTTTAGCGATCTTGCCTTGTTAGGTTTCCTCCTTAGATCGAGGTACAGATGTGCCTTCCGAGAATTCGGGTAGTTTAATTTTACCTCTTATTTCCTTGCTACAGCAGTACACATCTTCTTGCGTATACCCATCTAAGGAATCTCTATGTCCTGTTACGATGCAAACTACATTTATCTGACACCTCAGAAGACATTTAAACCCTATTGTGCAACGGAGAGTCGAAATAAAAAAATACGTGAAATAATTTACCGATTTCCAACCGTCTACACCAAAACTTTTTTTTTTTTTTTTTTTTTTTTTTTTTTTTTTTTTTTTTTTTGAAAGTATTGGCCTAACAACACCCTTATTCGACGATACAGCAACCACAGAACCGAGGTAGTACTTTACCTGCCCAATGCAGCACCGATTTTCAGAACAAGTTGGATCCGCCCTTTACCCACAAAATTCCTACTCCAAGTTCATTTCTTGTGCATTCCACTAATCCGAACTAAGATTTATTATTTTAATTGCAAGTAGATGTCTACCGTAAACGAAGATGCTAACCTACACATCGCTCAACCTGATCCTATATAGGACAAGGAGTGTTTACACTTTTTTTTTGTTACAGTACGACTGAGTACATGCAACGTAATGTTCGCAAACACTTATATCGCAACCAACGCACGAATACATCGATCATAATTTGCTCTCTAAGGAATGGATGGGAGTCACACACAGTACAAACACGTTTGTCGTGTGTTCCGCTAATTTCGGTCAATACAACGATGCGAAACCAATCCCCCCGGCTGTTTAGTGTAAAAGCAATTTTTTTAAGACGTAATCGAAGCTAGATTTCTCCACACTATCTGTTTAAACCTAGCTTGCACATATGCAATAGCATCCTTTAAAGCCTATGTCTTCGCCATATAACCCAGTTTTCGTTTACCCTTCTTCTTAGGAGTTGTGGAATAACGTAGGCGATATCTACGTCTGCGGAGAATAGAGTCCTGGAATGCTAAAAAAAAATACAGCTCCTTGCTCAACTCTCCATGTAATTTACAGTTGAAACTAAAACATAATGTCCGAGAGAGAGGTCAATTTACTCTTAATACCCAAGTAATCAAATTGCAGAATAAATGATCTCTAAAAGCATATGTCAACCGGGAACAATGCACAGTACAACGGCGCACTTTGTAAATACCGTATGTTCTCTTTTGGAACACTTAAACATTCTTCTTGCACAGATCCATAACCACAATCCTCCATCCTGGTAATGCCATCTTCTCGACCCAGCGAAAAAATATAAGTCCTAACAATTAACTGTTTGGACGCTTTATAAAACCGATAACTTTGCTTACACCAAGGATCGTGATTTTTTGACAAATTTATTTTTATTCTACAAAATCGACGCAAACCACGTTAAGCAACCGTTCCAATTTGCTCGTCATCGCCTGCAACCACATTGCTGTTGCTCCTTCCATCCGAAAGTCACGCTTGGATACGAACGCCGCTCGGTTAAAAAGAAAAATCTCTTCGAAATCTTGTGTGTGTTGTCCAAATCCAGGAGATAGAAACCATCTACACGAAACTGCTGCTGTAGAATAGATGATGGCACCTCCATTAAAAAAACATCGATTAGTTGCACTTTATAATATATATACCCATACGACGTACATATTTCCCCCCTGTATTTCAGAAATAGTAACTTCGTCTTATCTCCAAGGTTTGCAGTATCGAACTAGCTGAATTTACTACGCAGGTAGATCTACACATCGATAACAATATCTCGCCACACGCACTCCATTGGCTACAACTAGCTCAATTTAAGTTACGAAACTATAGGAGTTTTATAAAACACATTGATTTTCGACAAGATAATTATGATTTACAACAGCAGGCATATCCGCTACATAACATAATGCACACCAGCCGTAAAGTAGACAACACTACATACAGTTAAACAGGCGATGCTTCGACGAAAGATCACTGCAAAGTTTCTTTTACTACCACCAATGTCAGCTTATTTAGAGCTCTACTGCGACGTGTATTTAGAGTATATCAACACTCTTTACTTAAATTCAACCCCATCTAGCCTACAGCACTCTCTGTAAGCGCCAAACATTTCCAACACAGTAACAGAAGTACACCTGCAGTCGCCACAAATGGATCTAGCCATTCCAACTCGATTTTTACAAAAAAAAAAAAAAAAAAAAAAAAAAAAAAAAAGACAACTAGAATGCTGCAAGCTCTGTATACGTCCGTAACAACCTCCAAACGCAACCTAGGCAGGGCTATCCTTACAGTCGTCACTAACCCGGTACCAACTCTAAGTTCCCCCACATAAACAAGGTACCACAAACGGTGTTATAAGCGCGATCAGTAACAGACAAGATATCCCAGACACAGCACATTTTTTAATAAAGTTTCGATCTCTCCCCACCCAATAACTTTATTGGGTGCTTTACCCGCCCCAAACATCCAACCACAACTTTGTTTCCAATGCATAGCCCGGCAGACAATATTTCTGGATCGCTTTCTGTCAGTCAATAGACAATATACCTCATGCGTTAAACGAGCATTCGCGCACAAACCACCATCGTATTCCGCTCCGCTTACAAATTATTACTCTCGATAAACATCTGTAACACAGTGTAAGAAATGATCGACGTGCACAGGCACAGAACAGCTAACAAGAAAAGATCTAGATCAAAAGCCAAGTTCTTATAATCCTTACAAGCAGCAACGCAAAATAGTCTACACCATTTCGAACTTATACAACACCGGATTTTTTTTATCGATCTCCAAGAGTAATCCTTTAGAGACTAAACATACGATTAAACGCACCTCCCAACGTAAGTAACTAATCCTCTTTAAGTTATCTAACTCGACGCTTATTGAGCAAAGAACATTAATTTACCACTGCAATCATCTCCGATACGCTTCCGAGAGACGCCCATTGGTAAACACAGCTAAAAGAAGATATACATACCCCACATCCATTGCACATAACCATGCTATTAAGTATCTATATGCATTTCCACAATTGTGGATCGCATCTGCGTTGCATCGAATCGCACGACTAAACAGTTCGAAATAGGTATTTCGCGCAAGCTAGCATACATATTCACATTCCATGCTATTTCTGGCAGCAGACGAGTGCGGACCTGTTGACTCATCGTAGACCCCGGTTTGAAGCGTGTACGTCCTTTACATGAAAACATACCTGTCCACGCTCGCACCTGACCTGGAGAAGTTATCGGTTTAATTTTTCCTGACCCACCAGATTCCGAATACACGAGAGCTATTTTTACGAAGATAGAATTACTTTGATTGTAACAACAGACATAAGAATAAAAAACGATCATCCCAATAAAGACAGCCTTTACAACCCATAAAGAGACAACCGCACACAGGCGTATTACCGACAGAATGTCTGCCTCATCCTGTTTTATCTCTGTGATCAGCCAGCCATAATACTCTGCTGTCCAGTGTCAGTTGAGTTAATGACTTTGTTTTACCTCTTGTGTCTCTTCGTTTTATGTTGTCAGTGAATTGACCATTGCCAGTGTCCCTTTTGTAAGTTTTTATATTCGGAGCTTTGTTTTATTCCTTACGTTCTTGACAGTGGACCAGGGCCGGCGCAAGGCACGTGCGAAACGTGCGGCCGCACGGGGCGGCACTTTCCATGGGGCGGCAAATCTGCCGCCCCCCTTATTTTCTGTAGTACAAACTCAACATTCATTTCCAAGAGGGGATTCGAAACCAAACCTCGGAGGGAGCGGCTTCAGGAACTGTGACATGGCGTTTCGACTACCTACCAGCCGCTCCTGTTGAACAAGGGGAGGGAGGAGGGCTAATTTCTTCCTTGCCACTGTGGCGGCGCCGTCGTGTGTACGCCGGAAGGGAAGCAGTCTAGCGCACACACCAGTATTCTTATGAGTGGAGCGCTGCCAGCGTGTTATGTGCCGAGCGTTTACTCACAACTAATTTTGCAGGAGACGAAATCTAATTTGGAAATTCGAATGCAATGTTCGATACTGCGGTTACATGTTAAGCCTGAAGCAATTTGCTAAACCCTTTAATGGCAGTTGAGAGTTTTCTTCTTCCCGCGCTATGGAAAAAAATTGTTGAACATTACTGCAGTCGAACATGTTCAAAAAATGTTCAAATGTTTGTAAATCTTATGGGACGTAACTACCGGGTCATCAGTCCCTAAACTTACAAACTACTTATGAACTACTTACGAACTAGGACGGCACAAATATCCATGCCCGAGGGGGGATTCGAACCCCCGACCGTAGTGGCCGTGCAGACCGTGACTGAAGCGCCTCAGTCCCCTCGGCCACCGCGGCAGTAAGTGCAGTAAGTTAATATATTTAGACTAACATCAGTACCCGTCGATTTCCGAGTATGCATTTATTGCATTATTATGTTACTCCATCTCCTTATTCTTCCTCTCTCCATTGTAGTCCGCCCCATTCTTTGGTCGTTTCATCTGTTTTTATTTTCCAGATCTTCATAAATTTCTGGCACAGAGTGGCTATTCACAATGCTTTGAGTTAAGTTTACATCTTTACCGTCGTGCTGAACTGTCAACATGACGATCTAGATGTAAGCACATATTAAAAGCTTTGAAACTGGCCACTCAGTGGCCGAAACCTAGGTAGATCTGAAAAGTAAAAACAAAAATTGCGATTGGGGATTGATTGCTGGCTTTTCCTACAGATTTGTAGATTTGTTTAAATAAAATTTGACAAACGTTCCGGGAGAAAAAGGCCTGTGTGTGTGGGGGGGGGGCGGCAATTTAGCAGCTCGCACGGGGCGGCACTTGGGCTGTTATCAAACTGCAACTAGTAACATATCTGTTGGAAATCACTGGATTGAGAAACTAGAACACATTTCCGTGCACGATCGGAAGGAATATTCCAAAAAATGAATCTAAGTTCAAGAGTCTAAGTTGAACATGCTAGACAACGAATCTCGACCATCTCCGTAGGCACAAGAGAATAACCAGCCTTACCTCACCACTATTCCAGCACCAAGTGAAGTCCGTGCGGGCACCAGGCGGGAAAGCTACTGGAAACTGGGAAAACCTCCAGTACAGCGGTGGTGGGGAGAGAAGATCGTGTGACTCGCCCTGGAGAAAGCTCGTCGACTAGCTTGTAACGAAAGGGTGTAGAAACCTCTTTGGTCGCATCAGCAGCACAGGTAGGTAACGACTAACTATCGACTCTGAGCCAGAAAGAATCATGCAAAGTGAGCTATCACTACTCACATTCAGAGAGCATATAAATCCTCGCACATCCACTTAAAAGTAAAACAAGTACACATTCTCACAGGTACAGTGGCGTAGCGGAGAAGCCATACTTATTGCCACATTAATAACCACAATAATAAATTATTAAAATAACAAAATCCTTGCAATATTAAGTAACATTTCGAAAACTAATATTTTAAAACATGAAATAAAAATGCTATTCCTCATCCCTTGAAAAGAGAGGGGTTCTAGTTTCAACAAAATGCTAATCTAGCGACATCAAATAAATTACAATTTTACAAAGAATATATGGAAGACGACAGACGGTCGGCTTTCAACGTTCGAATTTAAAAATAAATAAATAAAAATAAAAAAGAAGCTTCGAGAGTACGTCTATTTCACGCATATTTGACTTCTGTCTGATATGTAAAACTGCATCATCCTTTTAAAAAAATACTAATAATCATTAACATTGTACCTTTGCGCACGGCCGCTACGGTCGTGGTTTCGAATCCCCCCTCGGACATGGATCTTTGTGTCGTCTTTAGAGTAAGTTAGTTCATAAGTAATTTGTAAGTTTAGGGACTGATGACCCCGCAGCTAAGTCCCTTAAGCTTAAGAAACATTTGAACATTGTTCTGTACCTTTGCGTAAAAGTCAAGCAGTACTGAAGCGTACCAACCTATAATTTGCGTGAAGGGTTAATTTTTTCCCCTAAATTTTAATTGTCTATATTCTGCGGTGTACTGTAGTTCACTTACACTACACGTGGTGTAAGGGATCACAGTACTTTTACTTACGCTCTGTGTTGTATGTGTACAAAGTATTTCTTACTTTATTATCAATAAATACGCACTGTAGCGTAGCTGCTATGCTCTGCGCTGTATCTGTCTCTTATTTTAATTGTTAGATTATTGTTTGAGGACTTGACCGTCGGCCGACGGTGGGAATCTGGTGCGTCAAAACGCAACGTACGGTTTACGGCCAAAGCTCGAGTATGTATTGTGCGTTTTAAGATGCAGAGGACAGCTTTCTGCAGATCATTATCTAGACTGCGATTGAATCAACAATAAAATATATGAAAAGGGCATTTTACGAAATATTGAAAAGTTATTAATACTTCATCACAGCTTTATGGTTAGTTATATTTGTATGAATGTCTGTGTGTACAAACACTGATATTTACGTACAAGAACCCACTTTTAAAGGTATTATCTATGTGTGTGAGAATATTAGAGAAATACTAGCAGGCCTATATAAATATTTCGTTAGTTTGTGGTAACTGTGAGACAGGCGATGTAGATAACCATCATTTAAAGCGCAAAAACATTTGAAGCGGTGCTTATATTTTTACTAGAAAACGCGGCAATGCTTCGCAGTTGCTAAATATGTATGGGAATCAGATGTACATCCTATACTCTTCCGCCAATCTCCGTTCCAAGCACGTCCCCCATCTCCAGACCTATTTCTCGTCTTCTTATTTGTTCTCTTAGGCCTTTGCCTGTATTAGTTACCTCAGAACCTGGCGTTACTCGGTTATTTACATTCCTTTAGCTCACACACTCCTCTCTGCGTCCATCTTCTCATCCCCTCCATTTCCTGTCCATCTCCGCGTCCTTTCTACCTACCTTTAACTACTCCTCCTCCTCCTCCACCTTCTCATCCACCTATTCAGTCTCCCCCCCCCCCCCCCCCCCCATTTTCGTAGCTAAGTAAAACTTGAGATCTTTGAGAATGTACCTATATTGGTTCAGTCCTTATCGAAAGAGGATAGTGACGTTGCAATTTATTTTCCCCGTATAATTTATAACGTTTGGAGGCCTTCCATAATTTCCGTTATGTATTATTTTTGAAGATCATTCATACTATTTATTTGTCTGAGCAGCCCATAACAGGAACTTCATGAATTCAAGAGAGTATCAACAAAGAAAACGCCATGCACTGGGAAGTAAATAATTCTAAGACAGTAATGGCATGATCGCTAGAAATTATTTTAATAACAATTGATATTGACGAGTTTCGACAATTCTGATTGCCATCATCCGATCTTTTGTAAATACATTTCCGTGTGTTCCAATTACCTGTACTTCATAAAATGTGGTACCGTACGATAGTGTGCAGCATTAATGAAGTAAACGTTTCTGCATCACCTTGTGAAGCTTTTACCAGCGAGCTTCTCAGTATTATTTCAGTAACTATAAGCGGTTTTAGATCGCCCACTTAATTTGCATAATATCAAGCATATGTAAATTATTTGTAACAGAATATATGAGCCTGGAAGGCTTTCTTAGCAATAAATTATTCTATTCTGATTTAAGTTGCAGGAATACTTCCTCGTCACTAGGACTTATATAGAGGGAAAAGCCCGCTTTTGTAAACTGACAAGGTGGATACACGTAAACCAGGCTTTGTTGGGTTCAGAGGAACTTCACAACTCGTAAGAGCTTACCTTGGCACGTACACGTAAAGAAGGAAAAGGTTGATAGCAGGAGAGGGGAAGGAAAAAATGGGACTGATTATACTTAGGTGGAAAATGAGTTACCTACGAATGTGAATCTCGAATGACCGAATGCCATACGTGCATGCGTGCTCAATGCGTGCATTAAACGACAGCACATTCATTAAATTCAATTGCAAATTGGAACTGAAGTCATTAAGAAAGCAGTAATGGAACTCGAGTAAGTCAAACAATTGACCAGTAATCCTTCTTGGCTAGAGAAGGAAAGGGCTCTAGCCGAAACTTTTATCTGTATTTCTACAGGCGACCTTCAGTATCTGTAATGCACATTCCTTTTGCCTCGTATGAAGAAGATATCATTTAGTTTCATAACACGACAGTTAGGTCGTGTGTAGTTTCACGTAAGTTATAGGCTGCGTGGGTGGGGGACCCCGCCGGCCGCGGAGGCCGAGGGGACTGCGGCGCGCCAGTCACGGTCTGCACGGCCACTACGGTCGGGGGGTTCGAATCCCCCCTCAGGAATGGATATTTGTGCCGTCCTTAGTGTTAGCTAGTTCATAAGTAGTTTGTAAGTTTAGGGACTGATGATCCCGTAGTTAAGTCCCATATGCTATACAAACATTTGAACATTTGAATCAACACCCCAAGAACCCCCTCGAACCCCCTCCCTCTGGCTAATTCCTTGGTATAACTAAAATAAAATACATTTCTGCTGCCGTTCACATTGCACCGTAATTGATATGAGTAAATTGACTGTAATTATATTTACTGGTTCCATAAAAGGTACGGTTTAAAGTACTTGGCAGACACGACCTTAATTTTAACAATGAACAACTGCTTAAACGTCAGGTCAAATGACAGATGGTTCGTTTGTAGGTAAAGCAGCAATTTTCACTATTTAGAATATATAATTTTGTAGATAGCACGCCATAGTTCATAGACAATTTCGAGAATCCCTTTCTCTTGTAGTTGCAACGCTACGTGGCTCAAAGTCGCAGTCCAGTCCAGTCCAGTCATAAACTGTATGATTTTTTACAATCGGTTGCTGAATTTTCAAAGGTTGCTTACATTAGTTTCCGAAGAGTTTCTCGATACATTGTAAATGTTACAGAATCTTATTTCTTTGAGTATTATTTCTTCTCTTTTTGGCTTCCCCTCTCGAGAACTTTTCTTCTGCTTAGATTCATCACGGATGTATTTTAAAATACCAATTACTAAGAGCTATAATCTAATTACAAATGAGGTCTAGTATGATTTGAACGTTGTTACTACTTCATTTGAAAATATTCGTGACGTTCGTTCTTCAGCGACCATTTCCTTCTTCACGACCTAATTCTATCATACCCACTTCTGCTTCTAACACTGATAAATAGTTCCTTCTCGGCAGTTACAGAACTTTTGCACAGTTCAATTCATCATAAACTGTCTCGGCGCTATAACCCACCAACGCCTCTCCTTAGAGTCAACTTCTAGCAATATTAATTTCACTATCGGACTGAAGTCTCTAAAATTAAAACACTGGAACATCCAAACCTGGAGTTAACACTAAAAGTTGAACAACAATATTGATTCTTAAGTGATATACTTCAATGCATTACAATATAAGCTCAGTTAACAGACATAAAAATGAGTACAGTATGAAGAAGGAAACGCTGAAACTGCATGCTCTATGCATTAGAATCGTGAATATAAATAATGTTAATCAAATAATACCGTTATAGAAGGAACAGCCAAGGGGTTGGGCAAGAAACCTACGCAGTGTTGGGAAAGGAGCAAGCAGTTACCAAACTTATTGACTGGTTGTTCGAACTGCGTACCAAATAAATGTTCTTTGAGACTGCTGCGTAGTCAGTCCTGCTTTTAAAGAGAGAAGAGTTCGTTTGCATGGAAAGTCATTAATATGAGAGCAGTTTCAGTGGTCACGCTTCATGGGAGGAATTTCGTACGTTTAATATTGAAAAAGACTTGGCATACCTGACGGCCCGTTACCTCCATTTTCTCTGAAACGAAATACTAGCAACTGTTCAAATTTACTGTAGACCGCATTAAAAAGTGGCCACTGCTTAATGATAATAATGTTTATTATTGATGTTATCATTACTACTATTATTATTATTAATCTTACTAATATTGCTGCTTTAGAAACATAATGCATCCATTTGTATTCCAAGAGCACCATAATTTTTATCTTTGTAGAAGAAACAGTTGTGTATTTTTTTTTAACTCCCCACATTATAGTTGCAATTTCCGAACATGTTCGCAAAAAGATTTTTTATGCGATTCATAACATTAAATTTTATAGTCATCCTTGCAGTTGTGTCGAGACCGTGTGCCTGGGGTAGCACAGAAGCTTAGCGCGACTGAATAGCAAGCAGGAGATCTTGGGTTTGAATCCTGGCAAAAATTTCCGGAAGTTTATGTTGTATAATTACAGCACCTACGAGCAGCTGAGACTCAAAAACCGCATTTACAATCTATACATGGAATATCGATTTGCTCAAATACAGATGGTGACAGTTTCCTCAGAAACCTCTTTCAGATTATTCCTTTAATTTGTTGACTAATTCATCTGCATTCAGCCATTTCTTGCCACGTATGTTTCTTAATCTGTCTATATACTGTGTCGTTCACGCAGAGGACATTTCTGTTACTATATACCAACATACAGTTCACATCTTTTCTCCACCTTACGTTGTGTCTCTGTTAAAGAATTCGATAAATGCGCGAACTAGTTTATTAAATCGTGTGTCATCGATGACTCTCCACATCCCATTGTTTTGTTTACCATCACTTTGCTTATTGGTTTAGTTACTCCGTCATTTATCGTGTTATTACTACTTTTAGTACGGATGTCTGTACGTTTATCTCACTGCTGGTTTTTATTGTAGTTCTGCAACATGATAGGAGCGTAATTAAAAACGCTATCCTTTATCTTTATTTCATTGACATATTGGCTACAAGCTAGTATTTCTTTATACTATCGGATACAAGTGCAAATTCTGGCATGATTATGTGTTTATGGGGACAGATGGCCGTTAATATTTAACTAATGAAATTAACTTTTTGAGTACCAGATTTACGTTTCAGTTTAATCAGATACTACTCTTTGTGTCCACGAGAATGGTGTTTGCGTCGTGTAGAGCAGCATGTGTATTTACCGCGGAGTACGGGGTCTATAACAGTAGTCAGAGAGCGAGAATAACTGCGGGCTAACTCATTAAAGAGTACGTGTTTATTAGGACATCACTACACAACCAAAATAAAATTTACTGTTACAAGTTACGATTACCTACAATTTCCGATAAATTTCCTAGAAAGTCGCGCTTTAACGTTTAACAAATGTATTTTTTTTTTCTTTTTGTTTGTGTGTCAGTAGTATGGTGGTAGAGTATCAGACCATGAATTATAGGGTCAGGAGCTCAATCACCGCCAGGTCCTACATTTTTTATCTGTCATTATCCATTTCTTTCTCCTCTGACAATGTTCCTGATGTGAAAAACATGGAGTAGTACTGTGGTTCGGAATCCACGTTAGACTCTAGGTCCCCTTATAACTGGCTGAGTAAGTCAGATCGAAGATCGAAGGAAGGCAATGGTGTACGAGCTCCAAACAAGACCATGCCTAATAAAGAACAGTGGTGTTCGAACCCATCTTCGGATATATGCGAACCTATATCAAAAAATTCCATCATCTACATATACCGAGTAAATGGACTATTGTAAGTATAAGAACTTATACTGCCTTTCACATTAGATAATTTCAATGCTTTAACTTTTCACCTGGTGTTGTATTGCTTATAATGACTATTATAATGCATTTGATGATGGCCTAAAAGCCGAAATCCGGATTGAGATAATAAATGATACAACCTTATAGTCAAATGGTGGTCCAATCATTTAATCAATCTTCGGATTGTTGACTGCTTTAACTTTTTTACCTTGTCACAAGTTAAAGATTAGATTAATTTTTGATTCACGTTGTTCACCTCTGGTGTGATGATTGGCTCAGGTAATGCAAAAGCTCACTGGTTGCTGCAAAGGAAGTCAGTAGAGAGGTAGCGAACAGTTCGGGGGGACGCAGCAAACAGCTGGACTCGACCGTCAGCGGTAACGTGGTCGTCAGTCGGCGTATGTTTGTTCTCCTGTCTGAAAACACACAGCGTGTCTCAGTAGTGAAGTGGCAATGATTGTTGCCGCATTTACTCACAGTGAAAGCGAGAGTGGGAGAAAAGCATACGTCCGGTATTGACTTAATCGATGTATGACAGAGTTTCTCTCAAACGCTAAGTAACTAACAGCAATTTACGGTGCTTCTATACGTACTGCCAAGTAACATTCAATCGCTGTGATTTTAGTATCGTATGCGTAGCCAACTGTCATTTCTGGTTACCATCGATGTGTACCAGAACTGAAGACTGACACACACACAAGAAACACTTCAATGCTTGTCTTTAATGAATAGTCTTCAGTTCTGGTACACACACACACAAGAAACACTTCAATGCTTGTCTTTAATGAATAGTTTCCGTTAGTAGTCTACTGTAATACTTTAGCAATACGGTACCTAGTCTTATAATGTCAAAAGATGTTCTTGTTACCTGCCTCTTTGCTGAATCGCAAAAACCCTGCCTCCACATGCTCAAGGAGTCTAGGATTATTAAAAGTGAAGATGAAGGACTACGATGACACAAGATCTCCATCCACCCTTTTCTTAATATTCTAGACATTCACTATGTCTTCTGTTATCCATCCTGCCTTGAGCTCCTTGACCAGAATGTCCACCATATCCCTACAGAAAACTACACCCTTACTGTAGTTCAGGGTACCGTGTAATTCTGCCTCGATTTCAAATTCGCCCAGACACTTTGCTTCCTGCAGATTTTACGCCTGTTGGGGGGGTTGATGTTTCGACCAACAGTGTACCGCTCCGCAATCTTTTAACAGATTTCAAATTTCCCACAAGGCCTTCTAAGCCCTCATTGATATTGAAGAGCGAAATGTTCTCAAAAGAATCTTCTTCCCCTTTAATGAAAATAAACACATTCTGGCTAGCAGTCCGTGTTCTGTTACTTTGGAAAAATCTCTTTTTACTACTGAACAGGTCTGGGGGTCTGGCAACCCAAGACCTCATATTGGATTGTGTGTTGGTAACCCATCCAACTAGGAGGTGAAAAATTTCTCGAAAGGCCCATCTCGGTCTCACGAGCAGCTAGGAAACTAAATGTCCTAGACAGAGCCCTGCTGGCCTAGGTAAGCCTTACACAACTGAGGAGCGGCAGTATCACCAAAGGTTGCTCACTAGTGACTCTTCCACCTCAACAGCCATACATCCATTCATCATGTAGCAAACCTTAGCATCGAGGGTTTTTTTTTTTTTTTTTTTTTTTTTTTTTTTTTTTTTTTTTTTTCTCCTAGAAGTATTTCCTTTCATGCGACCCGGATGGACAAGCCAAGGTCCCCATGCCCTGGTACAACAATGTTCCTCCACTGTGCCATACAGTGGTTGCTGAAGTGTTCCCATAGGTTACAGTGCTTAAGGACTGGTGGCGCCTACAAATCCCCAGCTCAAGACCCCGGGTTCGCCAAGCCTGTACTCGACAAGTTAATGCTGACCCCTGAGACGCCAAGTCATTGAACATTCTCGGTTTCAATAACCACATCAAAGTCTCTGTCAGGAGCTAGACCTATATTCAAACATTGAGATCTATAAGCAGTCATAATGTAGGTGCTACCAAACAACAGTATTCTGCAAGTGCTCATCTGAAGTTCAGTTTCAGGTTGCTGGTGTGTTGGGTTGTGGTAGTTAAAGGACACCAGGTCAGATAAATCAAGGAGCACTTTCTGCTGACTGCTGCTGTTGTGCTGTAGGAAATTCTTGTGTCTCCTCATCAAACACTGATTCATGCTCTGAAACAACATTAAAGAATATCTTCTTAGCAGTATTAAGTGAAACTATACTTACTTGTAGGTCTCCTTCTAGCTGATGATTGGCAATACTCCTGCTGCTGCCAGCGACTGATCTTCAGCTCAGAGAAATAAAAATATTAATGTGCTTGCACTGCAGAACTGACATAAATAGACGTCATTAGTTGGGGAGGAGAGACCTGAGGCCTGTGGCCTGGGGCACGGGGCCTGAGGTGGAGGTCCTCTGATGTAAGCCTTCAATTCCCAGAATACTGATTTAGCGATTGTGTAATATAATTCTCCAAATGAACGTGATGGAATGCTCACTTGCGTAAAATAATGATTCCCATAATGTAATTGTGTCACTGTATTCCCAGAATGAACGTGATGGAACACAACAAAGTGCTGAATTCCTGGAAAGATGAAGTCAGCATTCCTGGAATGACCTCTGGGTAAAGTTCAAGGCTGTCTCGAATCCTCCCTTGCCCCCTACTTCTCAGTGACGAATAATGTTACTTTGGGTGTTCAGATGCGTTGAGAAGCACATTGGATGCTCCATGCAAATCTCTTCCATCAATCCATTTTCGTATGCTCTTTCATTCCTTTTGAGTTCCAATCTCCTCTTTCACTCCTTTCAGAAAAGCCATCGCCGCAAAATGCATATCTTGGTTATCTCTCGCTCTCTACATCATGTTGCAGGGCACTCTCGGCAGTAGACAAAACGTGACTGCCACTAACCGAATAAACGATGTGTCAACAAAAGCGTACCTGCTTGCTGGCCGTAGGGTGAACGGACATCCTGTATCTTACGGGATCATCCAACATTATGCTTAAATGTCCCACTGTCCAGGCCAAATCAATACAGCATGAGTATTGTCCCGTTTTTTTACTAACATTCCTATATATTTGGAAATAACGACTTTTTAAACAACCTACATCGTAAAAAAAGTGGAGAACAAATGTGATCGTAATAAAACAATAAAGAAAACAGGTTTAACTCAAATAAGGCACTATTTTTGAATGTCTTTGGTTGGTAACATGTAATGGTTTTGACGTGGAATTTGCAGCTTTTTCAACTGTAAAAATTCATTTATTAATCAGTTCATTGCCAGAAGATGGTGTACTAAAAGACTCTGATTCCTTTGACATAAAGGTCATTTCACGAGACGTTAATTGATTACATCGCAAAAGAGGCTTACCTATTTCATGTGCTGAAACCATTTAACTGATTCAGCTCAAATACCTCTTCTTTGGAAGTCTCTTCAGACATCTGTTACAACATTACCCGACTTTGATGAAAATAATTAGATGGGAAGATCAGTTTGAGGAAATGTACCACATTAAAATATAAGTAAAAAGAAAGATTATTATTAGTGAACTGTAAGTCGTGCTGGTAGAAACTGGGAGCTCATTTTCAACTTACTTGCATCTGATGATATCTGGTACAAAACTCTGCAGCTTATTACTCTCTTTGTGGTAGCTATGCAGGACTAGTGTTCTGCGTCACAAATAATTTATGGACTGACAGAAAGAACATACGTAATGAAAAAACTGCAAAGGAAATAATTTTAACAAGAAATAATTTTCAGAATACTTTGTGGGTTTATTCATCATCATCATCATTAGAGACTGATTATGCCTTTCAGCGTTCAGTCTGGAGCATAGTACCTCTAATAAAATTCCTCCATGATCCCCTATTCAATGCTAACATTGATACCCCATCTGATGTTATGCCTTTTACTTCAAAATCATTCTTCACCTAATCTACGTACTTTCTTCTTGGTCTACCTCGACTCCTCTTACCCTCCGCTGCCGAGCTAATGAGTCTCTTAGGTAACCTTGCTTCTCCCATGCGTGTAACATGACTCCACCAACTCAGTCTGTTCGCTCTAACTGCTTCATCTATGGTGTTCATTCCCAGTTGATTATTAAGAAAATTTATGTGAAAATACGGAACTCCTTAATGATACATATTCTTGTGCAAAATATAAATGAGAAATAAATAAATAAGCTTTGTAAACGATAATATCTGTCTGTCCTATTTGTTTCATGTGTCAACTATAAAACAATAAAGTATTTCTTTAATTAGTAAAGTAATTGTCTTTTTGTTGTGTGAGTATGTTTGTTTAATTTTTGCACTGAGTTAGCATTTGAATAGATATGAATTAGTTATTGAGATTGCCATATATGCAGTTTGTGCCATCACAAAACCCCTAATTCCTGAGCTTGCCGCTTTGGTTTAATGTTCTTTCAGCAATTACATACTTTTCATGTAGCGGTAATTATTTTGTACTCAAAACTCCCATTTTCTGCACACAACATAGATTAAAAAACAAGTGATTTGGAGGCAAAAATGTAAATACGAGAAGCACCAAATATGATACGTTAGCTTTCGGGAGGAAGGGAGGGGGGTGGGAGAAACAATAGCTCTGTTCCTTACCATGCTGTGTATTCATTAATATGTGTTTTTATATCTGTGTTAATGCGTGATACCAAGGCTGTCATATTGTATAAGCTTTAGTGGATAACAATCATGTTGATAACGTTGCCGGCAAAGCCAACTTGGTTTTGCAATCTTCGGTACCGATTTAGTGACCCGTATTTTGTTTTTGGAAATCTGGTTACTCTGATTTAGCCATCAAGTAGGGCTACGAAATCAGTTGTTACATGAATACATTATTGGCCTAGTGTAGCCAGTGTTATGCAAGGAAAGGCAGAGGTCTGCTTGAGTTGTGAGAGCGATTGGGGTTTTGGAGGACGACAAACAAGTGCGAGGAGCGAGCAGCAACACCTGCGTACACCACAGGTGAGTGACTGGGACGCATTGGGTCAACACTCAATGGCTGGACACCAGCTTGTGCTGCGTACTACTCTTGTATATTGTCGGCTGCTTCAGAGGATGAGATCAAAGCCGTCTCTCTGCAATGGAATTCATATGTTTGTATATTTATGGGACTTAACTACTCTAGTCACCGGTTCCTAGGCTTGCAAACTACTTACACTAACATAAACTAACCTAAGGACAACACACACACACACACACACACACACACACACACACACACACACACACACACACACGCACACACTAGCCCTAGGAAGGGCTCGAATTTCCGAGGCGAGTAAACGCGCGCTCCAGAGCAAGGCGCCTTAGAGCGCTCGGCCACTCCACTGCAGCAGTTCATTTTCATGCTGCACTCATTACATAATATCCTTTCCATTGTTATATGATTTGCTCCGCAGATTTCTGAACATTGTCCAAAGAATAGTACTGGACGATTAATCGTGAATGTTCCTTGATTTAATCGTCCAAGAGTTGCATCAATTTTAATTCCTGGGCTTGCAATTGCTCATGAATGTAGGACATCCGATGCCCCAGTTAATACTCGTACTTCTGTATTTATAGGTAAAGTTGTTCCGTTATCTACTTTTAGTAATAGAAATTCTTCTGTTCATCTACATGACCACAGGAATATATGCATAACATCGCATGTCACCTTCTGCTCATTACTTTTTATGCCCACGTCAATTGTTTCGCGGACTTGGTCTGTAGCTTCCTGGATGTAAACGTTGAATATCAGAAGAGAGACAGCAAATCCTTGTCTCACGCCGTTTCCAATTTTTGCCTCTTATTCTTGATGAGAATGCCTAATCTCTGCCACCTCGTTCTTACGGAGACTAAGTGTTACACGGATGTTTTTGTGCATAAATTTCTTCTGCACTCTCTTGCCAGATAACATTATCAAAAGACTTCTCTAGGTCTCCATTAGCAATACAGGTTGGTTAATTGTTATGTATTCGCTTTTCGGTAAGGTGTCTCAGTTCTCGAATCACTTCTCTTTTTCCAAGTCCCCTTTTGAATTCAAACTGGTCAGCACTCAGCATGTCCTCCACGTTTTCACCAACTTTCCTCAGAAATATTTTATTAAGAATTTTCATGCCAGTGATATTAGCGCTAAGATTGGGAATTGTTCACAGTTTGCAGCAGCCGCCTTCGTCTTCATTTCTGTGAGTCTGTTGGTGCCTCTCTTGTGTTATACATGTGCTTAATCAGTTTAAGTAGCGTTGTTTTCAAGCTATCGCCACCATTCTTGATTAGTTCTGCAGAGATGTCATCAATACCCTCTGCTGTGTTGCGTCGCAGGTCTCTAAGAGCTTTAACAATCTCTTCTTGCAGAATGTCGTCTCCTTTGTCATCTTCAGCCACTTCCTTTTCTTTTCCTATTACGTCCTCCGTCACACAACTCCACAATGTATTCTTTCCAAATCATAAGTTTATCTTCATCAAACAGCATTTTCTCTCTTCTCTTCTGTGATAACCGAGTTTGTTGGTACACAGAGCAGAGCAAATATTACTTCGTAATATAGCAGGGGAAGTAGAAAATTCGAAGAGTCAGACAGCTGGAGGGGCAGAACGCCAATCGTTGTGTATCAGCTAGAGGCACATGACTTGTCAGTCGGCGATTCTGCAGACAAGCACCGTCACGGTCGCAGTGTGAGGTCAGATTCCATCACGAGATGGTTGCCTGCGACTGCGTCCGTTCCCTGGACTCTGAGGACCCGCACGACTTCCACTTCAGCAGCGAGGCGCTGTCGCGAGAGGTCACAGGTTCACAACCTGTACGTAGCAGTCCATCTGTCGCCACCAGTGCGAGCTCGCTAATCAATCACTTGGCCGCGACGGCCTAGTCAGCAGGGGGCTGTGCCGCAGTTTCAGCACACCAGGAGAACGCCGACGCACGTCGCCACCTCTGCAGCAGGTGGAGAACGCCTCGCCTGGCAGATAGCTGTCACGTGTCTGGACGAGGCGGCAGGCGACGCCGCGCTACCGCCACCCGCTCATGGCGCGTCTGTGAGAAGCTCATAACATATTACCTTAGAAGAAAACTGAACCACAGGAACAATCAAACAGAGGTTTTGCAAATGAATATAAATAACAGTCATGTAACAAAAGTAAATTACCTAGTAATGATAAAATTAAATTTTTATGTAAAACTGAAAGCCCATATCGTTCAATTAAAGAGAATGTGGAAGCATGATTTGTATTTGTGTAAAATAATGAAAGAACTTAAGTTGAGAAAAGTTGCAAGAAATCCCAAAATGTCTTAAAAGTCACTCAACACAGATCACTGAAGACTGAGCTCTTGGTAGCAAGCACAGTTAGATGAAGTAAAAGAGGAGGTACACAAATTCGAGTAGATTTTTTCTCCTGTAGAATTTGCGAAAAGAGAGGGATATTAAGATTAATGTTGGAAGAGGTTTAAAATTACTGAAGTTTGTTTCTGTGGGAGTAGAAACATGTACAGTATATTAGCTATCGATCCAAACTGATAATGTAAAGATAAACTGCATTATGTTCGTTACAGTCTGTTTCAGGTAGTCCGAAATATCAAGATATGTACCACCAGATGAAAGTGAAGGAAGTTTACTTAATGTCCCGTCGGCAGCGTGGTCATTATATACGGATGTACCACCAGAGTTAATTGGATTACCAAACATATTACGTTCCTCACATTACAAAATTGACAATTCTTACGCTTTTGTACGTCTGGAAATATGCATGCAATGAATTTCCAAATTATTTTGTCAGTTTTTTGCCGTGATTGTGGGCTGATTTTAAAATATGACTATTTTATGCAAATGTTTTTCAGTAATACTAGAGTGAAAAAACTGCTGATCAGTAAGATAGATTAGAAAAATTCAGGGAAAGAGTGTTACGGTAGTAAGTAACGACTGGACTGTAGAAAATTTGAACCCCAGAAAATAGCGTATGAAAAGACTCAGATAAAAAGTAGGTTACTAATTTATTGTAACTAACTAATTAACCAGTATCTTGGCAGAGTGTATTAGCTTTGCGATCCTTATGTTTTCCCGGCGTAATGAATACTCGATAAAGCTTAAGTCTTGCAGCTGGATAACACCGACATCCTGCGACGATATTTCAGCTGACAATCGTTCAGCCATATTGAGGTGAGGGTCAGTGTCTCCAGTGATTGATACTCACCTGAAGATGGCAGAAAGATTGGCAGCCGAAATATCAAGCCAGGAGGTCGGCGTTATCAGCCTGAAACCCCGTAACTTTATCTACACAGTACAGCTTTAGTTGGAAAGTTTCCTGTGAACTGGAGAAACGAATTGTTGAGAGTAATCAAGAATGTAATAAACAGGAAAGTGTGTACAATCAAGTTGGCTAAGACAAGTTGAGAAGAAGGATTCAAAAAAATACCTAGGAGGTTGGGAGGCAGTTCTAATGGAGTTATCTGTAATAGGTGGAGACGTGCAGACATAGCATGACTAGAAAGTAGATACCAATCAGTGGTAATGTGGGTGAATATAAGGCTGAATGTAAAACATTCAGGAAAAGAAGGTATGTCTCTTGAAATATTCTGGTGTCACAATAGTAGACAGATTCAAAAGTCATGAATATAAATAGTTGAAGCAAAATCAGAAATCGAATAAGCCTAAATAAAGAGAATGTTTTGATGGGAGAGAAATTATTCACGATTTACTCGAATAAGACGAAGATAAAAATAAATGGAAAACTCAGGACAGTCAGTAATTAATCAGTCTCTATAATCGAGAAAGCGTGTTTGTTGCTTAAGAAGTGAACATCATCTAGAGCTGTTGTTTATTTTATAGTCTTTCACTTCAGCTGTTTTTACAAGTACTGTGTAACCATAGAATTATTACGTCAACGGGTAACTGCATACTTATATGTTACAGTGAATGACGCCACGCACGTGTAAAATATAAGATACACAATTTCATGATATGTATCAAATAATATATTTCTTTGTTATTTAATTCATGACCACGATCGAGTGCAGACAGTGTATTCCAGCGATTTTCAGACGCCGCTGCACCTTTGTATTGGACACCACTGGAACCCAACCTATGAGTAGTCAATAGAAGACGACATGAAACACATTCTAGAGAATGACTTAATTACTACATTATTTTGATCGCCGAATTATATATTTAAATTTTACTGTTAATAGTTTCAAACCGTCGATTGGGAACGTGAAGAAACTGTTTTTCAAAAATTGTTCACCTAAAGTACAAAACTATAGGGCTCATCGATCGATAGACTTACAAACTACTTAAAATAACAAGATACACTCCAATGTACGACGACGGATTCCAACCATCGATGGAAGCTGCTTTTACATATTACTGGCTGAAAACCCGTCATTACCCGGATAATTATTTATTTTTTCCAGCCTTGAGTTAGTATGTACAAAATTATAAGTGCAGTATGCAAACAAAAAGGTAGTAATAAAATACGAATGATATGTAACATCCATAGATGCATTTTAATTTAGAGCCTGACTATAAACAATATTTCTTCTTACTTGTCCAGGATGTAATATGAATAAATTCTTTGTTGAGACCACGCGTGAGCAAGCGATACAAAGTTGTCCGTGCGAGATACATGGAGACGTCAGATACACTCTGCAGTATTTAATATATTGCTCTTTGATTTATTAAAAGTAATAGAAGATGCAAGTCTTACTGGAAACTGCAGTCTCTTGAAGTTAAAAGGTAGATCTGTCGGAAATAACGGGTGCCGGCCGCGGTGGCCGAGGGCACTGAGGCACTTCAGTCACAGTCTGCACGGCCACTACGCTCGGGGGTTCGAATCCCCCCTCGGGCATGGATATTTGTGCCGTCCTTAGTTGTAGGTAGTTCATAAGTAGTTTGTAAGTTTAGGGACTGATGACCCCGTAGTTAAGTCCTTTAATCTTAACAAACATTTGAACATTTTTTGAAATAACGGGTACTTTTTGGATGTTCACAGTTTAATTCTCTTTATTTCCCTGTAGCTCTATAGAAGTCCATTAACTTTCGCCTGCAGCCATGTGCCCTTCATAGTTGAAAGTTGTTTCAAATTGGTCAACAGCACTGTCAGCAGGAAGGAATTTCCTTAAGTCTCATATTTCTCGCATGTTGCGGTCTGTTTGACCTCCGGAGTTAATTTTAAATAAATATCGCCCGTATTTAGTTAAAACTATTTTAATCCCAAAAGTAACTGTCAATGGGATGAAAATAATACATAATGGAGAACAATGGGAATTGTAAACTTTAATGTTAAGTCTGTGAGTGAAAAACAATTATTTTTTATTTCGAAACCCGTTTCACACATGTTTCGTACTCATGAAAGATGAATTGTGCGTATAAAGTGTTGACAATGACATTAGTCTTCGATTTCCATTTCAGAAGATGAAAGGTGTCATGTCTTTATTTTTTTCAAAAGTATGCTCATGAAACTGATTTTTGGAGGTTCCTCATCTTATATATGCAATGCCTAAAACTATATAAGAATTGGAGATATCATCATTAGGTTCTTCCACCAAACTTATTTTTGTAGATGCTTGAGTGACGAAGCGTGACACGGTGACACGCCTATTAGAAGCAGGTTGATTTCCTGCTAAATGTTCGATGAAGATTGTCTAGCTGCCACCATTAGGGTAATGTATTAACCTGGAATTAGGTATTATTATTATTATTATTATTATTATTATTATTATTATTATTATTACACCATATTTCAAGTTAAAGAAATAGATATAGATTTAAATATTTTGAAATACCTGAAATTTTTTTTATAAACTGCTACGCTGCGACCTCACAGACGTTTCACACATCAAGGAATGAACTAACAAACTAATAGTGATAGAATTAAAATCTCTTCACTACACAATCTTCACATTCAAAAGTATTTAGAAGGTAGGAGGTGCAACTTCAATACTTCAACAAAGGGAAGCGAGTACGCTGGATAAAGTACGCTGGATTTCTCCATACCTAGATCATAATTATTAAGTTCTTTAACGCGAACATATCGAGATAGTTTCATATGTATTTATGTTTTAAGTGTTTACACATGAAAAATAAACTAGTGATTGTAATCTGCTGTACATATAAAAATTGCAGCACCTGCCTAACACAAGAAAACCAACAAAATATTCACGTCGAAAATATTTTATATACAAATTACTTAGCCCCTGTTCAGTTCTTCTGGACTCCTCGATTATGACATCTAGGTGTCGAAATTGTGACGAACCATGATAAGACAAGCCATGCAGGGATGCCATTCGATCGATTGTTTCGATTAAGGACGTTGATGACCTAGACGTTTAGCGCCGTAAATAAACAATCATCATCATCATCATAATCATCATCATCGGGAAGGGGCTGTCTTCGATATATCAGAAGTTTCATCAGCTAAAACACTAAAATACTTAGCTTTCCGAATTTATTCTATGATACATTTGCTCACGAAATTTCCCAATTCTTCAATAATTTCATTTTGGATGTTCCAACTCACATATGTGGCACTTAGTGCAGCTGTTTGTAAATGATTTGTGAGAACATCACCTGCATCCATCCTGAAGCGTAGTGATGCACGAAATTTTCCATCTTTAAGAGCAGGTTTCGCAGCAGTTAATGGCCCACTACCATAGTGTCCACAAAGAGGTAATTCGTTACGTCCACAAAACTCAATAGTTTTAATCATAGGAACTAGCCTGAAACAAATGCCACAGCTCATAGTGTCTATGAAATTACAATAAAAGCAAATCACTGCTTATAATTGAGCTAAGTAATAGTTACCTACCTCTCTCTATTTTGGCGTTTTTGCTGCAATCTCACAGAGTCCAGTTTATCACGAATATTCTCCTTCTTGATATAAGACTGGATGAAAAGATAATTTTTCTACAGCAGCTTTGTGGTATTCATTGCAACTGTGTTTGCTAAAATATTTTAGAGCATATTTCCATTTCTGCAGTGGTTCTGTGACACGAAACTTTTAGTTCCGTAGTTAATATACAATGCAGATGCAGGCATGCAGCCAACACAATGCAGTGTGGTTGCAATGAATGTGTGCTCTGTGTAATTTTTAATCAACTTCTACGTGATATATAACTTACTGAGAAATTTCTTGCGTACTTGATTAGTAGGTATTGACCTTGTACTATAGCAATGAACACCTTTCAGTTTCGCGTGTGGTTACACTTTAAAATTAACTCGGTTAATAGAGAAAAGTACAAAATTACAATAGAGTAGACTTCCTTTAGAACGGTGTCCAATAGTCAGGAGTTCATATGCTGCCAGACAGATTGTTTCGGCTGTGATTGTCAAAGACGTAGACAGCATTGTTGGGACAGGGAGCGTTCGTATAGGCCTATTATTCGGCAGATCTCGGCTGTCATTATGCATAGGTTTCACATTGCTTTGATTGCCAGCATTCTTAGCAATCGTTAGAGTAGTGAACTTAATATCGTAGTGACCTGTGGAAGTTTCATTTAAATTTAAGCAGCGATCATGATCTCGAAACCGAAATCTTCCTCAAACTGTAAGCCAGGACAGGACTTCCTGATTAAAAAAATCTTTTATTATAAATGACAACAATTTTGTTAATAAAAACAAACTCCAGATTTTCTTTAGTTATCTAAAATATTGTACAATACACATAGCCTCCCCAAAGTAAATGTATTGAATAAAAAATGGGTACCTGCTGACGTAATTCTGAGCTGATTTTATTAATCTAATGATTCTACCGATCATTATTTAAGTACAAAACATCATGTTACAACCGTTTTCGCTGTATACGTTTTTTTTTAAAGTATACTAAAAGGTATCGTCCGAGAGTCCGACGACCGGCATTTTCGATAATACGGCACCGGTTCGGTCCCGAACGTGCCAACTAGCGGACTTTTACTGTAATGTAATTAACAAAAAAAAACTGTGACATTTCGGGGGGGGGGGGGGCAGGGCCCGGTGGGCCCATAGCTAATTGCGCCTATGGCTGGAACTTGCTGAAATTACTACTTTATGAGAATATGAGACTAAAAGATGTGTTCAGAAGAAGCAAAAAAACTCTCCTATGAATTACCAGCGGATAACACGAAAGAAGAAGATAATTAATTAGTATGTGGTACCTTTTGTTCCAAGTTTTTAAGTTACTGCGTATGCTCAAAGCAAAGAGTCAGACTTATCAGAAAAATTCTACAGTGACCGGACAGCCAGCACAGTAATCGCATGCGATAGTCCCTCTTCCGCAAAGAACTACCAATATGCTCTTTGTGAATCGCAAAGTGGGGTCACGTGACTCGCCCTGTACAGGAATAAGTACCACGTTCTGGTGTATCTCTTCATTGCTATGCCCTTTGTATCTGCACAGGAGCCATTAGATCAACATCCGGTCACCTCACTGACTTCTTGACCTTGACCTCTTGACCGTCTGGTTGCCTACCTCGCAGGGGGCCAGTAGGTCAACACTGTGGTCACCTCACTGACCATTGACGTCATCACACTAATAATGATCAGCCTTTTTCAGTCTTAGTGCTGCAAGATGGCGGACATAAACAAGACGGTGTACAAAAAACATGTCGGACACAAAAACAAGATGGCGAACACAAGAACAAAATGGCGGACATAAAATACCATATGGCAGACACTAAATACAATATGGCGGAGATAAAATACAATATGGCGGACACAAACACAACATGGCGGATACGAACAAGATGGCGGGCACAAACAACAATATGGCAGTAACGATACATACAGGAAGATTATTATATACACATATATATAAAATATATATAAACTCAAGTTTATCCTGTCATGACAGCTTCTAAGATAGTAAGATGACATTGCATTCCCTAAACTAGTTGGTTACTTTCGAGTGCAACCTCTGATTTCAAGCAATAATTGAAGTCTCTCCAAGTTCTACTCCAATCGCAATTATTCCATTATCATGAGCTGTATTCCAAGCTCTCTTCGACGCTAGTAACAGGAGCAATTGTTCCACCAGTTCATTTGGATCATTCCAATGAAGATAACTGACATGTTCAGTATTAGTTTCTCTAACTTTGCGATCATTTTCGTTCTCACCATATCCGTCCAGCCCCATTCCTTCTTTAGTCAACACACCTTCTTTTTCTAACGAGTGGTGGATTATGTAAGTATACATGTAAACCTTGTTGACATTTATTGGTCTGTGGGAATTATAACTTTATCTATGTACATTGGTGGTAAATAGTATTTTAGCATAGTTGTGAAGATCCATAGTTGTATAACTGTTTTTACTGGGTTTGTTTTTAAACAAGAGATTATACAATCCTTTCGTTCCAGAATATTTTACTTTATGAATTATTAAATCAAATCCATCAACTCCTATTGGGGAATTCCCAATGGCACACATATTTAATTCCCCACAAACCTAATGCCATACATAGGATCCACAGTTTTTCTGTCTTGCGGTTTATGAAAAAATAATTTCGCCAGTCTTCCATCATTCTCGACAGCACTATCATCATTATCCCCTGCTCCTACTTCCTCCAAATGTTCGTCTTCTTCTTGTTCTCCTTTGTCAACTAGAGTTCTGTCATCTGGTTTTATTAACGCACATTTCTCATCAATGTCTTCAAGTTCATTCCTTTTATCCACAACTCCAGGCTTGAGCTGGTGGGTCTCTTGAATCACTCTCTGTAGCGGTTGAGTTACTGGTTTAATTGCTTTGTTCAGTACACTCGCAGCTTCTCCCTCACGTCTTTGTAGTAAAGCAAATTTCTTGCGTATAACGTGGCGAGCTTCCAGTACTCGCTAATTAATTTTCATCTTCTCCTCAACTAGTATGCATATACAGGGCATCCAAGGCCCTTGTATATCTTAATTTAAAAAAAAATGGAGTAAGGTGGTACAATTTCGATCATTTGGAAGAAATGTTGTTGTTACTGGAAATATGTTGAGAAAAGAAATAATTTTAACTATGGCACTTGTTCTTGGATGTTTAACTAATATGTAACACAAATATTAGACCATTAGAAATGTTAGTGTATACACAAATAAAGGTTATAGAACTGTGAAAGATCGATCGAAAATGTACCACACTAGGTACAATTATAATCACTTCCTGGTAAAATTTTTGTCATTGGCTTCTTCCACATAAAAAGCACTTGTTCCCTCGTGTAACAATGCATAATTCGTAGTACCAAACATTGCAATAACATAAAATTTGCAACCGCGTGGAAACTAGAAAATTTATAAGTGCGCGTTCGACGAAGTTGTTGCACGTGCTTCTTAATAGTAAATACTTTATATCTCCGTAGCAGAAAGTGGTGTATTCTTGGAAAAGACAGGAGGAGCTGTAGAAACCTGCTACACTACAATGCCACACAAAGACAAGTGCTACCAACACTACAAGACTGACAAATTATGTTGATCGTAATTGTACCTATATCGAATTTGTACCACCTTACCCTATATATATATATATATATATATATATATATATATATATATATATATATATATATATATATATATATATATAATTTTTTTATTTGATTTGAAACTGCTTTCCAGTACTCTTTCACTAACACAGTGACATTCCTCCTATCAAATCTGAACGAAATACCTTTTTAAGTTTTTTGTATAATTCAATACGTTTACCCATACATCGTGAATGCATAAGCAGGGCTTCAGAAGCCCTGAGACATTTAGAAATGTTCTTTAGCTTATATTGTCTTCAACATTTGTTCGGAGAGCAGTTATTAATTCAACAATAACTGTAGTGGTATTTGCAGCAACAGGGTGCCAACAGCAGTAGTAGCTGTAGTAGTAATAGTATAACAAAAAAATAATACACACTACTTTCACAAATTGGCGATGTCGGTGTATTATTGATCTTTTTGATATCAAATGTATTATTATTGCATTCTACTGTTATCCTGTTCTGATCTTGTTAGTCTCATTGTTACTGTAGATTTTTTGTTGCTGCAAGGCCCATATTGTTACGAGTATGACTCTTTTAGTGTTGCACAAGCTGCTGTTCGAGAGACACGCCTTTTGCTAGACTTTGACACGCAAAGCAAGAGAGTCAGTACGGCAAATTCAGCTAATTTTGAAAGTGTTGTGGCTCAGTGGTTTGAAGAAGACGATTCTTGCGAGGAAGGAAATATTTTTGAAGATGCAAGTAGTGAAGAACCAGCCAATGAACCTGCAGATGTGAATACTGAGGTCGATGATAGCCCTTCCGATAACATTACTTCACCAGAGTCTGAAAAAAAAGAACCTTCACAAAAAGGTATATAAGACCACACATACATTATTCGGAATGGAACGATTTGGAATTTAGATTGTCCTGCAACTTTTCGTACGCCTGTCCAAAATATCGTAAAGAAGGCACCTGGCCCAGGCCTTGGTTTGAAAACCTGTAAACATAAATGCCTGGGACTATTTCATCTCCAAGGAAATACTTGAGAAAATCATGAACTTCACAAATATTGAAGGCAGAAGAGTGGCTGCTTTACTTGGTAAAACGTGGGAAAATCGTTTCGATTGCTGAAATGGAGGGTTTTCTTGGTCTTTTACTGATTTCTGGTGTTGAGAAAAGTTGGGATGTCCCTATTAGAGAATTATTTTTGGATGAAAAGGCAAATCCTACAAAAAAGGCCATCATGTCAGTAAATATATTCTAGGATATAAGGAGAATGAAAGGACTTGATGACAGGCGTACCCGTGAAGCTCGATCTGCAGATGACGAACTTGCAGCTGTTCACTATGTATGGGAACTATTTCTTGACAAGTGTAGAAATCGAATTAATCCCAATGATTCGCTCACAGTTGACGAACAGCTAGTCCCATTCCGTGAAAGATGCAGCTTCACCCAGTATATACCCTCTAAAGCAGCCAAGTGTGGTATAAAAATATTTTGGTTATGTGATGCTATATCTGCATATCCTTTAGACGGAATTGTTTACATGGGCAGGAAGCCCCATGAACCTATTCAGAAAAATCTTGGATTGAATGTAGTGAAAGATATTTCTAAAGGCATTGAAGAATCATCAAAAAATATTACTGTTGACGACTTCTTTACTAGTGTGCAGCTGGCAGATGAGGTTCTTCAGAAACAAATTACAGTTGTGGGAACAATCAAACAAAATAAACCAGAAATTCATAATGAGATGAAACCATCTGACTAAAGAGTGATTCATTCCTCTTTGTTTGCATTTAGAGGTGACATTACAATGGTGAGTTATGTTCCCAAAAAGAAAAAGTCTACATCTACGAAGGGTGGAGTAGATCAAATGGACCAGAAAATTCGTTATTACACTTGCATCAGACAAACAAGAAGATGGCCATTTGCATTACGGATGAATATGATGGTCGTGGCAGCAATGAACAGTGAAAATTTTATTTTCCGCCCAACATCTGACATACCGTGGTGGAAAAAGTGATAAAAGGCATTTGTTCCTAAGAGATTTAGCAGAGGAAATGGTAATACCACTAATGGAACTTCATATTCAGATTCCTAATCTTCCAAAGAAAATCGTTGATGCCATGCAAAGATGTGGTGTCCAAAAAATGTCATATTGCCGAACCAACTACCTGTTTCAGGAAAAAGAAGAAGATACAATTATTGTCCATACAAAAAACACAGGAAAAGTGCTATGACATGCATGAAGTGTAAAACCAAAATTTGTAAAGAACATAGTGGCGTTCTTTGTGCTTCTGTTTGTCATATGTTGAAAACTAAGAAAACTGCAATTTTCTGTGAACAATGAATAATAACTTTTTGTCAAAATATTGCCTATATACATTATAATGTGAATAATGAGTATGTTTTAACTGAAGAAATTGGTTGTAATAAATGTTATAAATGTAAATGACAACTTATAAGTGAATTAATAAAATTATTTGTATATGTTGTATGTAAATGAATGTAACTAATAAAAATTCACTGGTAGAGTTGTTTTTTTATTATGTAACATGTTTTTTTGTCTGCCATCTTGTTTGTGTCCGCCATGTTTCTTGTCCGCCGTCTTATTTTAGTGTCTGCCATCTTGTTTATGTCTGCCTTCTTGCAACACTAGCATGGAAGAAGGATGATCGTTATTAGTGTGATGACTCCAATGGTCAGCGAGGTGATCACAATGTTGACTACTGGCCCGCTGTGAGGGTAGGCGACCAGACGGTCAAGAGGTCAGCGAGGTGACCACAATGTTGACCTGAAAAATCAGTACCCTGAATAACCACCTTTCGCCGTAATAATGGCGTAGATACGCCTGGGCATTGAGTCAAACAGAGCTTGAATGGCTTGTGCAGTTACAGATGCCCATGCAGCTTCATCATGATACCACAGTTCATCAAGAGTAGTGACCGGCGTATTTTGATGAGCCACTTGCTCGGCCACCAATGTGCAGACGTTTTTAGTTGGTGAGAATGTGCTGGACAGGGCAGCAGTCGAACATTTTCTGTATCCAGAAAGGCCTGTACAGGACCTGCAACAAGCGATAGTGCATTATCCTCCTGAAATGTAGGGTATCATAGGGATCGAATGAATGGTAGAGCCATGGTTCGTAACACGTCTGAAATGTAACAGCCACTGTTCAAAGTGCTGTCGATGTGAACAAGAAGTGACCGAGACGTGTAACCAATGACACCCCATATCATACGCCGGGTGATACACCAGTACGGCGATGACGAATACACGCTTCCAATGTGCGTTCACTGCGAAGTTGCCAAACACGGATGCGACCATCCTGATGCCGTAAAAAGAACCTGGATTCATCAGAAAAAATGACGTTTTTCCATTCGTGCACCCAGGTTCGTCGTTGCATACACCATCGCAGGTGGTCCTGTCTGTGATGTGGCATCAAGGGTAACGCAGCCATGGTCTCCGACTGATAGTCCATGCTGATGCAAACGTCCTCGAATTGTTCGTACAGGTGGCTGTTGTCTGCACGTGACTGCACGATCCGTTACAGCCATGTGGATAAGATGCCTGTCTTCTCGACTGCTAATGATACGAAGTCGCTGGGATCCAGCACAGGTTTCCATACTGCCCTCCTGAACCCATCGATTCCAAATTCTGCTAACAGTCATTGGATCGTGACCAACGTGAGCAGCAATGTCGCGATACGATTAACCGCAGACGCGATAGGCTACAATCCGACCTTTATCCAAGTCGGAAACGTGATGGTACGCATTCCTCCTCCTTTCAGGACGCATGACAACAACGTTTCGCCAGGCAACGCCGCTGAACGGCTGAGAATTCGGTTAGAAACTTTCCTCATTTCCGCACGTTGTAGGTGTCGCCACCGGCACCAACCTTGTGTGAATGCTCTGAAAAGCTAATCATTTGCATATCACAGCATCTTCTTCCTGTCGGTTAAATTTCGCGTCTGTAGCATATCATCATCGTGGTGCAGCAATTATAATAGCCAGGAGTGTAGTTCCATTTGGTCTTTTCCAGTACTAAGCCACTGAAGTATACTGCCGGAAAGAGAAATTAATACATCTGTTAAGATGGCGTTGTTTTCTATCGACACAATATGACACGAGAGCGATAGCGTATCTTCTGATAATCCCTTCAACGTCGTCCGGAAACGATATAGCAACATGACTCCTAGAACGTAATTTCTGTGTGCCCTTATAATAGGGATTGTTTAAAGCAATAAGGGTCAGTTTGGTATCAAATGTGTAGATGAAACAGAGGGCATGTCACGAAGACACTCGAGCTATCTGCAGGTAATGGAGCGCGTTTGAGGCGGGTAGACTTCAGAATCGCAGGACGGCCTTTTTCGACATTTTTTCATACAAGTTGGAAGTGCAGTTATGGCCTTGTGAACATTTTCGCACCCGTAGACCTGGACGTTCACGTGGCACGAACGTGTGCTGGCAGCAGTGGCATGTTGTTGAGCTATCAAAGTACAAATGTTGCAATGTTTGTAGAGCTTAAGGAACTTATCTGCGGGGTCATCAGTCCCTAAACTTACAAACTAATTTTGCACTACCTTGTACTAAGGACGACACGAACAACCATGCCCGAGGGTGGATTAGAACCGCCGACCTATCATAGTACAGGTAAGACGGCCTGTGAGTCCGCAAGTGTCAGCATCGACTAGCGGTAGGCCCACACTCCTCTAGCCCTTCTTCCACTCTCGCCACAGCAGTGATGTGAACTGCTCTACTGATACCGTCAGAGCGTCTCTTGGAGGATGGAAAGCAGACTCTGCCTGCACGCAAATGATGATCGTTTGTGAGTAAAACCTAGACTCGGCGAGAGGCGTCTCATAGACTGCCTTTGTCTAGTACAAACTGGCACCACCCCAGTCTACTGCCACCTCCTGCCAGTGTCACATCGTTCAGAGCACTGAGTAGCATAATTTAATTTTTGCGCAGTTTCATAATCGATCAATTTCTTAAATTCCGTCACTGCTTCTGTTCTTAATACCTTTTGCTCGCATATTTGTCTAATTTCACTGGAGTTTTTGTTTTAAGAGTTTTGATTAGTGGGCGACCATTTATCATAGCTCAGTTAGCTACCAGCCACCATTAGTGAAGCACTAGTGCAGTAGCGAATTGATGTATTTAGCAGCTTTATTTTTTCACTCTTTAGCTATTTCAGCAGGAACCGTGGGATGTGGCTCGGTAGCACAGTCGTATAGTGCCAGACTATATATTCAAAGGTCGCGGGTTCGATCCACGCTAGGTCCTAGGATTTTTGTATGACACTTTTCACTTATTTCATCTCTGGAAATGTTGTTTATGTGGAAAATATCGACAATATCGAGTAGCACCGTGGTTCGGAATTCACGTTAAACCGTAGGTTCCCCTATAATTGGCTGGGTAGGTCAGTTAGAAGGTCGGAGAAAGGCAACTTCATACCACCTCCAAACAGGACCATTCCTAGGAAAGCACTGTGGAGTTCAAACCAATCTTCGGATTGTTGACTGCTTTACCTTTACCGTAGGAAGGGTAGGGTGGGTGCGCGCTGTGTGCGGACGCAGGAGGAGTTGGCCGCTGTTCGCCAACAGCTGAACGTGCTTTTGGCCGCAGTCAGTCGTCTACAGGCTGTTGCCTGGGGATGCGTCGGCGGTGTAGAGTCTGCAGTGTCGCATGGGGCACCCTAGGTGTGTCGTTGGTCGCCCACGGTCTCTGCTGCCGCGGCACCTTCACGCGTACCGGACGCAGCTGATCCGCTCTTTCCTTAGTGGCGTGTAGCGCGATCGCGTCGCTCGAGGCGGAGGGCCAATGTGGAGGCTGGACGTGTGGCATCGCTCTTTCACCCTGCGAGTGATCAGGTGGCCGGTCCTTCAGTATGCTCCGAGTAGGCACACGAGGGGAAGGGATCCGTTAATGCATTGGGAGCTTTAATGTTAGGCGCGTTATAGAGCCCCTGAGTCAGATAGCGTACGTCTCCCGGAGGCCCTCATCCGAGATGTGGAGGCGGCCCTGCGGGCGGCTATTAAACATACAGGGCACAGTCATCTACAAGTCAGCACTAATGACTCCTGTCGCTTGGGTTCTGAGGACATTCTCATATCGTAAGGGTGAGTGGCGGAACTGGTGTAGACTGCTTCTGAGGACAGCCTCATATCGTAAGGGTGAGTGGCGGAACTGGTGAAGACTGCTGGCTTCGCGCGGGGTGCAAGCAGAGTTTTAAATTTGTATCATTTTTCCTAGAGTGGATCGGTGTCCTTAGGTTTGCAGCCGAATAGAGAGTTTCAACCAAAGGTTTCGTGGACTCGGTGACAGTCACGGCTGCAGAAGTCTAGACCTGCGTTATCGGGGAGGTGGGGTGGGGGGAATTGTAGGAATCCTCTTGCTAGATCAGGGGTACACTACACAAAGCAAAACAAGCAGCTATTCGGGTCGCACAATACTTTTGGAGAGCATTTTCTTTTTATTTTTATTGCTAAAGGATAGTTCTAATGGACATTCGTCTATCGATATACAGACAATGAAATCAGGTCGCTTTCAGATGGACTCTTCAACTGTCAAAATATTACCAGCAAATTTTCGGAGTATTAGAAACAAAATTCTCAAATTTACTGCATTTCAGGAATGTAGTCGCGTTTAAATAATCCTCTCGATTGAGAGTTGTCTGAATGCCGATGTTGGAAGCTCCAAAATATTTAGCGAAGATCGGGATGTATATAGAAAAGATGGTGAAGATCTTGTGATGTTGCGGCTCCTGTATCTACCGTGCTTGCTGCATTACATGTGTCGTTAAGTCCGCCTTACGCAAGACACCTTGTTTTGTTTTAACACCTAACCATGTTTCGACACTTATTGTACCATCTTCCGTGAGTTTTTTGCTTTTGTTTACTAGAATATCATGTAACACATTTCTTGTTATGCAGTCATTTAGACGAGTTGTTTGATTTGACAATTTTCTTTACTATTAGGCCTAATTTATTACGTAACTTACATTATGTCATTCGCAGGATTTCTATCTGCTTTGATTCAGGAATGACAAGTTTTCACAGCATGTCATCTGCAAACAACGAGACGTACTTATTTACGAGTACTAACTGATTTATTCGCCTGGAAGATATGTTTAAACATCGTTAAATGTGGTTGTTTAGTGCGTTGCTTACTTTCGAGTTGTGGTGTTCCTGCTTGATTATTTGTGGCGTGATCTTATGTTTTATGATGTTTAGTGCGCTTTTTGTTGTGAACTGGCACTGTTTATGTCGCCATTTGTCTTGTTATGGTTGCTGTATCGCGTTTATTTGTTTTTGTGGTGTGTCTGTGATTCAAAACACAGTACAACAGACTAGTGAAACATTCCAGAAACACTAACAAGTAAAATCAATTAGGAACATTTCAGCTTACTTGCAACAACTGCCAATCTGTGTATGTAGGTCATGCAGAAATTTCAAAACAAGATACACTGAACACCTCAAAGCATTAAAAAAAGCACCTGTCACTCAACAACTGCTGAACATTTAATAAAACAGAATCATACCCCAACAAACATAGAAAGTGGCCTACAAATTCACAAAACCAGCTATAGATTATTCCAACAACTAACAGGAGAATTATCACATCCAAAAGCAATAGCCGAAGATAAGAAAGTACTCAACGAATACACATCACTATGCAACAAAACCCTCTTTGAGACCATACAAGAAGTATATAAATAAATCCCACCACACCATTACATCTGACACCCACCGCCCCAAACATACACAATATTTCTCTCCCTCTCTCTATCTCTCTTTCCCCCCTCTCTCAAAAATTCAAATGTTCAAATGTTTGTAAATCTATCGGACCAAAATGCGTGGTCATCAGTCCGTAGCTTACAAACTACTTAAACCTAGGTAAACTAACCTAAGGACAACACACACACCCATGCCCCAAGGGAGGACTCGAACCTCCACGTCGACGAACCGCGCGCTCCGCAGCGAGGCGCTTGAGACCGCTCGGCTACTCCACCGCGGCCCCCCCTCTCTCTCTCCCTCTCTTTCTGTCTTTCTGTTTTACACACACACACACAAGAAATATATACCTCCCCCCACACACAACAAAAACACACACACCCACAGAAACACACACACACACACACACACACAAAACATCGACAGTATCAAAACCATTCAAAAATCGCGCGCCATATCACAGATACACCATACAAACAAATGAACACGATACAACAACCACAAGAAGACAAATGGAAAAGTGCACTAAACATCATAAAACATAAGATCGCGCCACAAACAAGCAAGCGGCAACACCACAACTCGAATGTAAGGAAGGCACTAAACAGCCACATATAACTATGTTTCAATATAACTTCCAGGCCAATGTGCAATAAATCATTTAGTCTTCGTAAATAAAAACGTTTTGTTGTTTGAAAATGACATGCTGTGAAAACTTATCAAAGCAGACAGAAATCCTACGAATGACATAATGTAAGTTGCGTAATAAATTAATCATCATATCAAACCAAACTGACAAGTCGTCTAAATGAATGCATAACCAAAATTGTGTAACATTTTATTCTGGAAATTAAAAGCCAAAAACCCACGGAAGATAGCACAAAAAGTGGCGAAACATGTTTGGGTGTTAAAACAAAACAAGGTGTCTTGTATAAGGCGGATTTAATCATACATCTATATCGCAAATATATGTCAGGTACTCCGCGGTGGAGAAGCCGAGCGGTCTAAGGCGCCTCGCTGCGGAGCATACGGTTACTCGCCATCGGAAGTTCGAGTCCTCCATGGAGCATGAGTGTGTGTATGTGTTGTCCTTAGGTCACTTTACCTTAGTTTAAGTAGTTTGTAAGCTACGGACTGATGACCACGCAGTTTGGTCTGATAGATTTACAAACATTTGAACATTTATGTCAGGTACAATCGTAGCGGTGCGTTCATTGCAGTACACAAAAATATTCCTTCGACTAATATCGAAATCGAGAGTGACTGTGACGTTATATGGACGTTTTTACCAGTCACCCGTGTCATTAAAAATAGGTTAGCCCCATGCTTTGTCATTTGGGGGAAACTTCAACCTGCCGAGTATAGACTAAGACGCCTATTGTTTCTCTACAGATGGTACAGACAAACAGTCTTGTGAACTATTGTTGAGTACGTTTTCCGAACAATGCTTTGAGCTGCTAAATCGCAAACCCACTCACAATAAAAAAATTTTCTTAGACATTATACAGCTACAAACAGGTCAGACTTTCTCAATGATGTAATGCGCTGCGAATACATAGAAAGATCCTATATCATTTTGGTACACTACAGCAGGTCAGCAACTTCAAGCAGTTAATTCCATGAATCGTCTGGGAGTAGGCATTAGGACTGATTTAAAATGGAATGACCATAGAAAATCAATCGTCGATAAAGCAGATGTCAGAAAACAAAGGAAGTGGGTTACAGTACACTTGTTCGCCCACAGCTTGAATACTGCTCATCGGTATGGGATCCGTACCAGGTGCGGTTGATAAGAGGAAGTAGAGAAGATCCAACGGAGAGCAGCGCGCTTCGTTACGGGATCATTTGGTAATCGTGAAAGCGTTACGGAGATGATCGACAAACTCCAGTGGAAGCCTCTGCAAGAGAGACGCTCTAGCCGGCCGCGGTCGCCGAGGGGACTGAGGCGCTTCAGTCACGGTCTGCACGGCCACTACGGTCGGGGGTTCGAATCCCCCCTCGGGCATGGATATTTGTGCCGTAGTTCGTAAGTAGTTCATAAGTAGTTTGTAAGTTTAGGGTCTGATGACCCCGTAATTAGGTCCCATAAGCTTTACAAACATTTGAACATTTTAGAGACGCTCTGTTGCACGGTACGGGCTTTTGTCGAAGTTTCGAGAACATACCTTTACCGCGGAGTCTAGCAATATATTGCTCCCTCCTGCGTATATCTCGCGAAGAGATCATGAAGATAAAATCAGAGAGATTAGAGACCACACAGAGGCATACCGACAATCTTTCTTTCCGCGAACAATACGTAACTGGAATAGGAGGGATAACCGATAGTGGTACTCAAGGTACCCTCCGCCATACACCATCGGGTGGCTTGCGGATTATGCATATAGATGTCACGGTAGAGATAGTTGTTAGTGATAATGATGTCGTCATAGCGACAGTGGCCACCAAAATTATTAAGTCGATCAAGAAGCCTAGGAGTGGGTTTATGGTAGAAAGAGCAGTTAAGCAACTGTTAGTGTCCCACTTAATGAATAAATAGATATCGTTTACTTCCGGTAAGGTGGATGAAAAGGAATTTTGGGCAACATTTAATACGTGAGAATCAAGCACTGGAGAAATTTGTGCCAACAAAGTGGATTAAAGATGAGAAAGACTCATCGTGGCTTAATAATAATAATCGAAAAATGCTGAGAAAGCAAAGGCAGTTGCACTCTAAAAAGGCGAAGCAAATCAAATCAGACGAAATTCGAAGAAATTCGCGCATCTATAAAGAGAGCTATGCGCGAAGCATACAATAAATACCACTGTCATATATTATCAAAAGATTATGAAGAAAATGAAAAAATCTGGTACTATGTAAAATCGGTAAGCGCATCAAAGATCTCCATCCAGTCACTCGTCAGTCGTTCTGGGGCGGTGACAGAAGAGAGCAAAATGAAAGCCAATATTTCAAATTTATAATGTAAGAAATCATTTACGCAGTACGACCATGCAAACATGCCTTCATTTGATGGTCGCACTATCTCCCACTTGGAGGACATACCTGAGAGAGTTGATAACAAACAGTTCCCAGGTTCAGATGGTGTACCAATCCGGTTTTACAAAGAGTACTCGGCGGCATTGGCCCCTTACTTAGCTTGCATTTATCGGGAGTCATTTGTCCAGTGCAAAGTTCCAAGCGACTGCGAAACGGCGCAGGCGACTACCGCGTATAATAAACGTCAATGAACGGACCCACGAAGTTACAGACCTGTATCATGAACATCCGTTTGCTGTAGAATTATTGAACGTTTACTCAGTTCCAATATAGTGCATTTCCTTGAGTCGGGAAAGCTCCTGTCTATGCATCGGCAAGGCTTCAGGAAGCATCGATCGTGCCAATGTCAGCTTGCCCTTTTCTCTCACGACTCCTTGGGAGCTATGTTTGAAGAGCAACAGGCAGACTGAATATTTGCAGATTTCCGAAAGGCGTTTGACACGCTTCCGCATCACAGACTGCTAGCAAAGTTATGAATACTTAAGTAATTGTAGCCAGTACATTGTCCTCGATGGCGAGAGTTCATCTGAGACTAGGGCATCGTCAGGGATGCCCCAGGGAAGTGTGATAGAACCGCTATTATTTTCTATCAATATAAATCACCTGATGAGCAGAGTGAGGTGACTGTCTACTGATGATGTTGTGGTGTACAGGAAGGCGTCTTCATTGAATGAGTGAAGTAGCATGTAGGAGAGCCGGCCGCGGTGGCCGAGGGAACTGAGGTGATCCAGTCACGGTCTGCACGGCCACTACGGTCGGGGGTTCGAATCCCGCCTCGGGCATGGATATTTGTGCCGTCCTTAGTCTTAGCTAGTTCATAAGTAGTTTGTAAGCTTAGGGACTGATGACCCCGTAGTTAAGTCCCATAAGTTCTACAAACATTTGAACATTTTAGCATGTAGGAGGAAAATGCTAAATGTTTGTAAATCTATCGGACCAAACTGCGTGGTCATCATTCCATAGCTTACAAACTACTTAAAATAAGGTAAACTGACCTTAGAACAACACACACACACACACACACCGATGCCCCAGGGAGGACTCGAATCTCCGACGGCGAGCAACCGCACGCTCCGCAGCGAGGCGCCTTAGACCGCTCGGCTATTCCACCACGGCAATGCAGGAGAACATGGACTCTAGTTCTATGTGGTGTGAGGAATGGCAACTGGCGTTAAATGTAGAAAAATATAAGGTGCTGCAGATGTGCAGGAGAAAGATGTTCGAATGCAGCGTTACTATTGTGCTGCTTGACAGAGTCGCATAAATGAAATATTTAAGGCATAACGCTGCACAGCAATATGAAATGGAACTAGCCTAGAAGGAATACCAATGATCGACTTCGGTTCATTGGGGGAATTTTGCGAAGGTATGATTCGACTGTAGAGAAGACCACACCACTTTAATGGAGGACATAGAGGTAGTACAGAAGCGGGAAGCTAGGTTTGTAACTGGTAGATTCGATCAATGCACGATGGTTTCTGAAATACTTCGGGAACTCAAATGGGAGCCGGAAAGAAGGCAACGTTCTTTTCGAGAAACACTGTTGAAGAAATTTAGAGGGCTGGAATTTGTGCCGGACCGCGGAACGATTCTACTACCGCCAACCTACATTTTGCTTAAATACCACAAAGATAAAATCAGAGATATCAGGGTTTGTGTGGATGCATACAATCATTCATTTTTCTCTCGTTCTACATGGCAGTGGTACAGGAAAGCAAGTGACTAGTAGTGGTACTGAATACCCTCCACCACGCAGCTATAGGTGGATTGCGGAGTATGTGTGTAGATGTCTGCCGTGCTTTAAGCTACAATACTAGTATACATTTGACGTTTATGGAGGGAACTTCCACCACTGACCGGCCCTCGGTAGCTGCAGAGAGTTTTAAGAGCCGTTCTTTTGCCGTCCTTCCATTAGTAACGTATTCTGCAGCTCCAGAGGGATTATGGTCGCCCCTACACAAGACGTGAAAGTCTAAATGATCACCAAGACATGACGGAACGCGAACAGGCCGAGCCGCGTGTTATAATGTACTCCAAGAGAGTGTTCTGTCATATTTATGTAAGAATGGATGTCATAATTAGCGCCTGCATCGCCTCCAGTGGAGGTAAAATTACGTAATAAGGTGGGTGTTTCAGCATGGATTCGACTTCGTAACACAGTACTTCAGGAGCTACTGAGATATAAATGTAATCATTTCACCTACTACATATGCACTGTTTCAACTATAAATCTTGAGTGAACTGAAAAACCGTAAGAGGATGTACTAACTTTCATTTCCATCAGTCTGCGGAAGATAACCAGCCAAGCACTAACGCTTTGTCATTTCAATGGGCTCTTTCCAGTCTACCGCTCTTTCTACGTACAATGAAGAAGGCACGTGGGAAAACGAGCACTGCCTGTCTGTGGTGAACTACAAACCAACGACGCAGTACCTGGTGCCACTCATTCTGAGTCGCGGGCGCGGTCGTGGGGCTTCTTCTTCGGGAGGGAAGTTGTGGGAGGGGGCGGATTTGAGGAACTGGTGAAACAGTCAGAACTAACAAGCCATCCATAAACATCGTTACACGTTAACGAGGTGGGGATCAACTAAGTACGACAGAGTGTGAGAAGGTCTTCATTTCGTACTGTCACAATGAATCTGTAAATTCATAAAAGTTTGCGATAATACGTTTTTAGAATTTCGTGAGTAATGAAGTGTAATTTAATTTCCTTACCCCCCCCCCTTTTCTCCGTCACTTATAGAGGAACCTAGAATACGATAGTCAGCTACTTCGAGCATTTTGTATACCACAGACTGGGTGCTTGTGTTTTCCTATTCATGTCACACAAATAACAGCATACGTAGTCCTTCAACGAATATTGACATGTGACGTGTGCCCATTAAAATAATTATTACTTTTATTTACAAATTTATTTATATTGTGCGTACATTTACAGCAACAGATGCTCTTCTGTTTATGACCGATGCATTAAAATTTGTAACCCAGCTGAACTGTGTTTCTTTCTCAAACGTCTTGCAAAGGAATAGAGACAAGGTTGTAACTCGAACGTTAACCGTCAACTGAATGCCAATGTGTGTAGTGGAAATTGTAGAAGATATTTGTACCAACAAGTAATTTAACGAGATTTAAGGCGCGGTGGAGTAGCCGAGCGGTCTAAGACGCCTCGCTGCGGAGCACGCGTTTGATCGCCGTCGGAGGTTCGAGTCCTCCCTGGGGCATGGTTGGTTGTGTTTGTCCTTAGGTTAGTTAACCTTAGTTTAGGTAGTTTGAAAGCTACGGACTGATGACCACGTAGTTTGGTCCGATATATTAACAAAAATTTGAAACATTTTTTCGAGAATTAAAACAAACGAAAGGTTCACAATTATCACTGTGACATGCGCAGGAATTAGACAAGGATACGCAGCCACTTCCTTTCTCGTTAATAATGGTCCCCATTACTGATACTCAAAGAAAGAAACCAATGAAAAAAATGAAAAATAAAGCGATAAATATATATTACGCTGGGAATTCTGCACTATAACAGCAAAAGAACTTGACAATGAAGATGCAAATGTACAAGATTTTATAGTACGAGAAGGTGTGTACAAGGTGGTTAAGGGGTTTAAATGGAAATAATACATGAAATTATAGAAGAGATAAACGACGGATATAACTGAATGCGTAAGAACTAATGTGAAGCAGTACTTTGGCGAGTGGCAGCAACATGGAGGCACCAGGATAGAGTTAGTTACTATTGTTAATATTACATTATGTTCATAAAACAACAGACTAAACAGCAAAAGTCCAATAAAGGATGGGCGGACTCAAATGACCACAAAGATAAAGGAAAATGACAGTCTTACCTCTCATGGTTTCAGTGAAGGTTGCAGCGGAAAGTTTGGGATTTTATACAAATTTGTGGCGCCTAGATAACCGAGAAGTCTATTGCCAGACCTTCGTCACTAAAAACTTTGTAGCTACCTCATTGGCATGTTACGCACCATATGCACCTACTAGTCAACGCTTCGATATGTCTGCTTCTATGAGAAGATGTAATAATGCGACTGGCACTTCGATAGTCGAAGAAAGTGAACCTCATTGAACCTTTAACCGGT
This sequence comes from Locusta migratoria, assembly GCA_026315105.1. NCBI lineage: Eukaryota > Metazoa > Arthropoda > Insecta > Orthoptera > Acrididae > Locusta > Locusta migratoria. Next base: position 442,617,799 of record CM048748.1, on the reverse strand, counting down.
GTACAATGACGTTTGAAAAGTGTGTTTGAAAATGCCACAGCTCTTCCTTCATCAAGATTTTATCGTCCCGGAACTTTATCCAGTAATAACACAAGAACACAAGGGAACTGGAGAATCAATATTTCGAACATTATTATTTTTAATTCTAGCGGAAAAACACTTATGTTCCAAGACGAATTCATTGGAAGGTATATTTGAAGAAACCGAAAAAATCACTTCATCTTCATTTGCAGCAAAACAGAAACAGCTGAAATTTACGGATAATACGTTCTGCTGTATAATTGTATTTGGAATGGCAGTTGAGAGGCCTTGGCGGAGTGGCCGAGCGCATTGAGGCGCTATGCTCCGATGCGTGAGGCCGTTCCCCGTCGGGGGTCCGAAGCCTTCCTCGGACATGGATGTTTATGTTGTCTTTAGTAGTTTGTAACTTTAGGGACTCATGATCCCGCAGTTAAGTCCCATAAACTTTACAAAAATTTTAACAATTTTTTTTGCAGTCGAGAGATATATAGATAGACAGAGAGAGAGAGAGAGAGAGAGAGAGAGAGAGAAAGAGAGAGAGAGCACAAAGACGAGTATAATAACACGCACAGTCATACATGATGACGAAGAAAGTACCAGTAAGCGCAGTTGCCACCAGAGACCCCGCGCTTCTGAAACTAAGCTTTAACTCGCTTGGCTGCGGACTGAGTCAACAGAAACGATCACACTTACATTATGTTTAAAAATCCCTAAGGTATTCGAATTCGATTTTCTCACAAACTGTTGAAGTTTGCGACGTATTTTTCACGTACGATGAAGTGCTAGATTTGCTCTACAATCTCCATTAGTATAACTCAAAACTGTGCCAAGAAGTTAGAATGGAACAGTTATCAGTATTAAGTCTCACTCTTTATAATTCCTTCGTCCCAGCCCCCATCTGCAGAAATCAGATAAAAAGTCATCCATGTGTACAAGGTGAGGCACTCAAAACTGTTTTTCCAGAATATTTGGAAAATCACAAATCAGATTAAAAAGATTGCAATAAAATTGTTCACCAACAAAATCTCGACCGTCCCTGTACAACCCTTGGGGGCGGGAGGGGGGGTAAGTCTGAAATATTAAATAGGAACCCCTACTTTTTATTCCAGTTTGCGTTCTACTTGAAAAAATATATTATTTTCGTATGAAATTTATATATGGCACTGTAATAGGCAGAAATTGAGTTGTAAATCGTTGGAAAACGGTAATATCTCGACAAAATAGTCATCGGAATCTTAACACTTCGAGTTTCAGCAAATGGTTGAAAAACTGCGAAAATTGATAGATGTGAAGCATTGAATTAAAATTTGTGGTGCGGCTGGGAATCGAACCCGGACCTCCATGCTTACTAGGCAGACGTCTTAACCGTTTTTTTTTTTTTTGTTTTTTGTTTTTTTTTTTTTTTGCGGGTCTCCTTTCTCCCCTTCAACCCGTCCTTCCGCTCACCAAAGTCGCCTTCTTCGGCGTCGGCTTCTATCGGCCTTTTTGTTCCATTTCTTGGAATTAAAATTTGTACGTCTCTCTTGGACTTTAAAATAAAAGACCGTCTTTCGTGAGTTCGTTGAAAAATAATAATAATAATAAAAATGAAGCTGATTTGACGAATTCCCGTCTCGCTGTTCCACAGCTTTATATCGAAAATATTGCAAACCAAAAGAAAGTCACTTCTTCAGTGGTAAACAAACTATTTCCTCCTATTTACTATTCGATAAAATAACTGTTTTCTTCTTTTTCCATGGCACTGCCCACCGTCGATTTCAAAGTTTGTCTTCACGTATTGTGTTCGCAGTTTTGCATGTCCGTTTGAAGTTCATTTTCTTTGTACTTCTTGTATGTACTTAGTATAAAATGGTTTCTTCTCTAACCCTGAAACGCGCCAGTCGGCTAGTGCATAGGATTTATTTGAATAAAATATACAAATGAAAGAGGGGGTTAATGATATATCTTCTTTCAAAAACAAAAATTTATTCTGAGGTACTGCTCGTTTCATTATTACTTTGTTCTTCATTTGTTCATGTTCTCTTCATTTGGTTTATTGTATTTATTGATTTATTTGTTTAGTAATTAATGTTAGTTTTATTTTACACACTCCATCGCTAATCATGTTGTTTCAGGTGCATTTACATGATAGTTCTCTTTAGGAAATTGGCGTATTGACGATGATAATCATGTACTTGTAGTAGGTTTTGGTGCTGGGTCGTAATATACGTCCAAAAGTCCTCTTCACTCTTTTCATTGTTTGTCAGAATATAAAATACCGTATGTCCCCTTAACCAGTTGACGGCATTGTTCTTTGTGTTGGGATAAAGTTTTTCATCAGGTAACAAAAAACTCGTGGGTGTGATTGTATGCGGAGATGTTCTCTGGATGATTGCCAGTTTTCGTCTAATCGACTGCCAAATGTTGTTGACTTTATTACATACAAACTGGTGTTCGTCCGTGTCGTTGAGATTGCAGGTAATACACAGAGAGGAGTCTGCCATGTGAATGGAATGAAGACGTTCATTTGTTGGTACTTTTCTGTTAACTGCGTAGTACCACGTTGCCCGCACGTTAGTTGGTAAGTGCAAATGATGGACGTTTTTCCAAATATTTGACCAATTGAATGCATTGTACTTTTTTTCTATTATATTCTTGCTATGAAACTTCATAAAGTTTTTATATACATCTTTAACACTAAATACATCTTTCTCTGCAATCCTCAGTCTTAGATAACTGTGTTCTATTAGAAAATGCTTGAATTGGTACAGTTGATTGGGGATGTGATGAACATCAATTGGTGCATCGCAGTTGGCTGGTACTATTTCATTAAGTAAGAATGCTGCTATGCTATTCGGTGACTTTTTCCACTGTTTATAGGTCTTGCAGGTGTACAACGCTTGTGCTTTATTATAGACGTCTGTAAGGTTTAGGCCACCTTCGGTAAATGGTAAGGTCAAAGTTTCAAACTTAACTTTGAACATGTGACCACGGCTGACGAAATGACCAAAAGCAGCCAGAATCCTATTTGCCACGTCTTTTGGCATGGGCAGAACTTGCGCCACGTAATTTATTTTTGATGTTAGATAGATGTTGACGAGTTGCACTCTCTGTATTTCATCGATCGTCCTGAGTTTGTGTTGGTGGATGCTGGCACGTATGTTATTCAGTAATTTCCGATAGTTCAAAGTAATTGTCTGCCGGATGTTTGGTGCATATTCTATTCCAAGACATTTGATTGTGGAGGTCTCCTTTATTGGTCCTTGGATGGGAATTCCTAAACCACGCCCAACATTCATTATTGCACATTTATTCCTGTTCAGTTTTGCGCCGGAAGCAAGTGCGTACTTATCTATTATTTCCAGTGCCTTGCATATCTCTTCGTTATCTCGGACCAGAAAGACGACATCGTCAGCATATGCCTTGCACACTATCCTTTCTCCATTTATCGTTATGCCTTGGAGATGTTGACTTAAATCGAAAAGCAAAGGCTCAATGGCTATTGCGAAGAGGGACATGGATAATGGGCATCCTTGTCGCACTGAACTGTTTATTGTAATGGGTTTGCTGGCTTGACCATTGATCATAACTGTGGAGGTAGCACTGCTTAAAAAGTTCTTTATAACTCCGATAAAACGTTGCGGAAAGTTCATGCAACCCATAGTATGAAACAGATAATTATGGCTGACTCTGTCGAAAGCCTTCTCAAAATCCAATGATACTAGCGCGCCTTTTATTTGACAAGCTCCAGCAATCGATATGATATCCCTATAATCGCACAGTGTGTGGTGGATATATCTGTCTCGTCCTACGCTCGACTGATACGAACCGGTGACGGTATTCATTACAGATTTTAATCTTTCGTTCACAATGCGGGAAAATATTTTATAGTCACAATTAAGTAATGTGAGCGGTCTTAGATTTGTTATACATTTTCCTGCATGATTTTTCGGGACTAGAACTATTATTCCTTCTCGAAAGTCACTTGGGATATCACTGCTGGCATTCATTAGTTCGTTGCAAATGCTCGTCAGTTTGGGTATCATTCGACTTCGGAATGTATGGTATAGCTCAGCTGGAAGTCCGTCACGCCCAGGAGATTTGTTTTTCGGACTTCGTAGTATGGCATCTTCAACTTCATCTTGCGTTACTTCAGCTAGCAGGTTATTTGCCTGATCCTGGTCCAGCTTCCGTGTCAGTCCTATTGTCATAACATTTTGCGCCATTGTGTCAGTTGTGGTATTGCTTAATAACTCGGTGAAGTATTTATGGATTTCGTTTTTAATCTCATTTTGCTGCGTGAGTTGTCTGCCATCCATGGATCGTATTTCAGTTAATATTTTCTTTCGGCGACCCTTCCTTTCAGTAATCAAGTGGTAAATTGACGTTTGTTCTCTTTTGACATCGTTTTGAAGCCTTGATCGTATTTTACAACCTTCAAGTTGTTTTCATTTCAAAGCTAAGAGTTTCGCCTGAGTTCTTTTTATATCCAAATGGTTGTTAATTACTGATGGATCATTTGTGTACAAGTCTCGAAGGACTTTGAAATAAAATTCAGTTGTCTGTTTTTGCCAATCATTTTTGTCACGTGAGTAGTGCATCATCGCCCGTCGTATCGACGGTTTAGCACATTTGAGCCACCACGTAAGTGTCGAGGGGTATGACGTGAATTTTTTCTCGCACTCAGTCCACACAGTATTGAATATGTCGTGACACTCGGGGTCCTGCAAGTGTGCTACATTTAACTTCCACAGGCCTCGTCCCCGGTATGTTTCCTGTCGTTTGAGGTTAATGGTGCAAATATATGTTATGTGATCTGACAATATGGTAGGCCATAACTCTGTCTGCAGCACGTGCGTTTTTAAATGATCAGACACATATATCCTGTCGATGCGACTGGCAGAATGACTTGTAATGTAAGTAAAGCCTGGCAGCGCACCGTTTTTGAGTTCCCAGGTATCACTCATCGTCAGTTGTTTGATTATAAGGTCAAGTTCGGCACAATAGTTAAAATTGGGCGTTTGATCTTTAGCCGACAATACACAGTTGTAGTCCCCTCCAAAAATCATATTGTCATATAGTCCACAGAAAAGAGGAACAACATCATCTTTAAAAAATTCAGCTCTACGCCGCCTATTACTGGAACCAGAGGGTGCATAGATGTTAATAAGTCGAGTACCGTTGATAGTAACAGCTACACCTCTGGCGTTTGTCAGTTTTACAACATCGTGCACAATAATGCCTTCTTTGCTTAATATTGCTGTACCGAGTTCTGAGTCGTTCCCTGAATTGACAATTGCATTGTATCCTGTGATATCATCAAGTTGAATGTCTGTAACTTCTTGCAACATAGCAATATCAATATCGGCTGCGTAAAGCATATCCTGCAAGGTCTTAAGTTTTAAATGGCTGCGGATCTTATTGATGTTTATCGTCCCTATTTTATACGATTGCAATGCAATTGTAAAAGGTAGATGGACAAAATCGGTGAATATGGCAACTGATACTCATGGCGTCTAATGTCTTTAATGAATCGGAAGTGGAGGTGGCGTCCTCTTAGTTTTCTCGTCTCTCGGCCTGGAGAACGAGTCTCTTTTTGTATTTGACACTTCCTGCATTTCTTCATCCTCGGGGAATTGTGCGGTTTCCTCTGCCCAGTTCCCTCCATCGGTGCATTGAAGCAATTCTTCCTCAGAACCATGTTGAGATGGAACTTTATTTCGCGAGTCCTTCGGTGTACAATTAGTATTTTCACCGCCCCGTTCGGTGTGCGTTTCTATATTTGGCGAAACGACCATACTCACAATATTTGTCATCTGTTGACTCCGTTGCGACTTCCCAGATGTCGCATCGCTTAATTTTTGACTAATTTGTTTTGCTTTTTCGCGCACTTGCTGTACTTTCTGTTTGGCGTCAGGAGGTGCTATACGCCGTTTCCTATGCCTCTTCGGAGAGGGTCCCGATTTTTAACTGTCTTCACACTCTGAAGTGCTACTTAAATCTTGGGTATTACTTTCCTGATTACTAACTTCTTCCATCTCACGCCGTGCTTCCTGTTCAAAGGTTTCCGTGACTTTTTTTATCGTGTTCGTCGCCAGTGACTGTTTCCGTTGCGTTGGAGGGAACGACAGCCGTCGTTTCATTATTACTGGTGTCCATTTCCAGGCTTACGGTAGCATCGTCTCTCTCATTGTTTCCGTCTATTGCGGCGCTAGACGTGGCAGCCGTGTTTACTCGGAGGGCCGTGGCGTACGTCACAGGCAGTGACGTCATCTTTAGTGGCGCGACCGGCTCCCTGGCCGGCACCTGCGTCAATCTCCGCTGCACACACACATTCAGATCTAACATGCCCTGTCTGCCCACAGCCTGAGCACGTACGTGGTTGGTCGTCGTACATGACAATGGCTCTATATCCGCAAACGTAGATGTAAGATGGGATATGTTTTTGGAGCTCCATTTTTATTTGTCTGACACCGTTTAGTACCGGGAACGTTTGGAAAGTTGTCCATTTTTCCGCAATATTGCTGATAACCTTTCCGTACGGTGTGAGAGCTGTATTAAACTCATCCTCAGTTATTTCGAAAGGCAGTTCAAACATAAGAACGGTTCTAGTTCCAAATCCAGCATAATCAACTTGAACGTTACCAACATTGCCGTCACAATGATTAAATTTCAGTTTGCCTCTACATTGTTCAATGACCTTTTCACAGCATTCAGCATTGATCATTTTGACGTATACAGTGCTACTCACAATCGATAAATGGATCCCGACTATCTCACTAAAACTTAGCTTTACTACATCTCGTAAAAATACTTCTACTTCAAATGCTCTTGGCCGAGCAAAGTGTTCATCGAACTGAACTTCAAAGTATATTTTCTTTTAGTTTGACTCATCTTGGTGATCTACACATTTTGAAACCTAAGGCTACTATTTACGCTACAAGAGCGTCTAACTCACCACACACTGTAAGCGCGCGTCCGGCCGCAGCGAGGAAGTAAACAGACGTCCACACAGCACGCGAGCCGAAAGCAGACTGAAAAATATATTATTTTCGTATGAAATTTATATATGGCACTGTAATAGGCAGAAATTGAGTTGTAAATCGTTGGAAAACGGTAATATCTCGACAAAATAGTCATCGGAATCTTAACACTTCGAGTTTCAGCAAATGGTTGAAAAACTGCGAAAATTGATAGATGTGAAGCATTGAATTAAAATTTGTGGTGCGGCTGGGAATCGAACCCGGACCTCCATGCTTACTAGGCAGACGTCTTAACCGTTTTTTTTTTCTTTTGTTTTTTTAGGCAGACGTCTTAACCGTTTTTTTACCGCTTTTTTTTTTCTTTTTTCTCTCTCTTTTTTTTTTTTTTTCGGGCCTCCTTCCTCCCCTTCAGCCCGTCCTTCCGCTCGCCAATTTAGCCTTCTTCTGCTAGCTTCTGTTGCTGTATATTTCCAGTACTTTGCGGAGAATAATAAACAAATTATCCTTCATCAATTAGAAATAAAAAATAACAGTACGTCTTCTTTTGGTAATTATAAACAAAATTTCCTCTTCCGATGAGAAATAAAAATAACAGTGCTGCTTCTTGTGTTGTTTCTCTCTCTCTCTCTCTCTCTCTCTCTCTCTCTCTCTCTCTCTCTCTCTCTCTCTCTTTCGTTGAGTCGTAGGTGCACGTTGAATCGATTTCGTCGTTCCGGCAGCTTCGAAGTTCGTCTTCTCGAAAATGTTTGCCATCGCAAAGTTTCCGTGATATTCTCGTGTCATCGTATTGAGTCTCAATTCTTAATTTGACTTCTCATTAACCTCGAAGCGCCGGTCTCCAAAATCCGTCGTATTGCCCGAGCTGTGAATTTCTTCTCTAAAACCAAAAGCGGAGTACTCCACTCCATGTAGAAGGATAAATAAAAAACAGTAAAATAATGTATGTTTCTAAACAGTTAAAAATAAATGGAAATACAAAAAAACACCTTCGAAGGTAATTAGTCTGCTCAAGTTAATATTCTAATTAAGAATAATCCATATTTTTCCCTGTACTTTTTTCTTCGTTGAAGTTTCTGGTGTTCTGTCAATAATGTTAGCCAAAAATCTTCTTTACTTTTTTCTTTCTCTGATAGAATATAGTTTACTGCCTGTCCCTTTAGCCAGTTGACAGCTTTCCTCTTCGTATTGGGATAAGGGACTTCGTCCGGGTTCAGTAATCGACTTGGTGTGATTGACCTAGGTGACGTACGTAGTATGTTTGCGAGTTTATGAGTACAAAGTTGCCATATATCTTCAACGGATATACACGTAAATCTGTGTTCTTCCGTATCGGCTAAATGACAGCTGCTACAGTATGGGTTGTCAGACAAGTGAATTTTATGTAATTTTGTCTTTGTTGGGATCTTCCTGTTTACCGCCATGTACCAATTATACCTCACATTAGATGTTAAGTCCGGGTCCTGGATATTCTCCCAAATTTTTTGCCAGTCAGGTCCTTTATACTTCTGTTCTGCTATGTTTCCCCGTTTGTTTTTCGTCAGGCTGTCATAGACTAACTTTACCGTGTAGCGGTTCTTCTCGGGAGTACTTCTCTGGAGATAGCTGAGCTCCAGCAGGAAGTATCTTAGGTGACAAAGCGCATTGGAAATGTGGTGGACGTCGATGGGCGGCTCCATATTGTCCGGTGCAATTTCACTTAAGAGGTGGGCCGTTAGAGTGTTGGGCGAGCGTCTCCACTGTTTGTACATCTTGGTGATAAAGAGCGCTTTCGCTTTCAGGTAAACATCTGTGAGGTTGAGGCCTCCCCTCTCAGTTGGCAGTGTTAAGGTTTGGTATTCGACCTTGAAGATTTGACCTCTAGTCACAAAGTGGCCGAGCGCCGATAACATTTTCTGGGCCATCATCTTCGGCAATGGCAGCACCTGGGCGACGTAATTTACTTTAGCTGTAATATAGACGTTGGCTAGCGTCACTTTTTGTATGGCGTTTAGGTTCCTGAGACTATGTTGTTGGATCCCGGCCCGTATTTTTGTCAGTAATTTTTTATAATTTAAGGCAGCCGTGCGGCGGACGTTTTGCGTATATTCAATACCGAGGCAATTCAGTGTGTCTATGCTCTTTATCGGCGTATCACCTCTAAGTTCTATTCCACGGCCAATATTCATAATTCCTGATTTGTGCCGGTTCAGTTTCGCCCCTGATGCGGCCTCGTAAGTCGATATAATCTCCAATGCTCTTTTTATTTGCTCCCCATCTGTTACCACGAAACTAACGTCGTCAGCATAAGCTTGACATAGGATCTTCTGGCCGTGTATTCTTAATCCAGGTAGGTCGTGAGTCAGGGATAGCAGGAACGGTTCAAGAGCTATGGCGAACAAACACATAGACATGGGGCAGCCCTGTCGGACCGAGCTCATTACTTTGATAGGTCTGCTGAGTTGCCCATTGACACAAATTCTCGATACGCTGTTTGCCAAAAGGCTTTTTACTGTGTCGGTGACTTTTTGTGGGAAGTTCATCGTTTCCATGGTGCGGAAGAGATACGAGTGGTTAACTCTGTCGAATGCCTTTTCAAAGTCAAGCGACACTATAGCGCTTTTTATGTCGCAGGCTGCTGCTGTCGCTATTATGTCCCTGTATTCGGCTAATGTTTGAAAGATTGTTCTGTCTTCACCAACGCTCGTTTGGTACTCGCCTGTGACAGTGTTAATCACCGAGTTTAGTCTCTGCATGAGGATGCGTGAGAAAATTTTGTAGTCAGTGTTAAGTAATGTAATAGGTCTCAGATTGTCGACGGATTTGCCTGCTGAGGTTTTAGGGACTAATACTACTATTCCTTCACAGAAGTCTTTCATATCGACAGCCCTGTTATCGATGATTTCATTACATATGAGAGTCATGTTACCGGAGAGCTGTTGTTGAAAAGTTTGGTAGAATTCTGCCGACAGTCCGTCGGGACCGGGCGATTTATTTTTCGGGCTGCGTCGTATTGCGTCCAGTACTTCGTCTTCTGTTATCTCTGTCTCAAGGATTTCTACTTCATCTGGAGTTAATCTCCTCGACGTCTTTGCCAAAATGGCTTGTTGCGCCGATTCATCCGCTGGTTTTTCAGCTAATAATACAGTAAAATATTTATAAATTTCGTCCCGTATGTCAGGTTGAGTTTTTAGAAGTCGTCCGTCCGTAGTTTTCAATTCAGTCAGTATTTTCCGTTTGCTCTTTTTCTGCTCTTGTATTACATGGTACATTGCCGTTGTCTCCTCATGTACCGCATTATGAAGACGTGTTCGAACTTTGAGGCCTTCTAATTGTTTCCGCTTCAGTGATAGTATTATGGCCTTTATTCTTTTAATTTGAGCAAAATTTTCCCTTACCGTAGTATCTTGACTATATAAATCTCGCAGACAATGAAAGTAAAACTCAATGGTGTCTGTCTGCCAAGAACGTTTCTCGCGGGAATATTGTTTCATGGCTGCTATTAGTGCGGGTTTGGCACATTTGAGCCACCATTCAATGGCTGAATCGAACCTCTCAAACTTCCTTTCGCATTCTGCCCACGTGTTTCGAAAAACTGCGTGGCAGCCTGGGTCTGCTAGATGTGAAGCGTTCAGTTTCCATGATCCTCGTGCTCTGAAGGTGCCTTGTTTGTCGAGGTTGACAGTACATATGTACGCCGCATGATCGGAAATCACCGTCGGCCATCTCTCTGCTTGCAGGACGTGTGTTCCCAGGTTCGACGACGTGTAAATTCTGTCGATGCGACTGGCGGAATGATTGGTCACATAAGTGAATCCCGGCGCATCGCCGTGTTTTAGCTCCCACGTATCTACTAGGTTTAAATCTCTAATTATTGTTTGAAGCTCCATAGAAGTGTTGAAGTTGGGAGTCTGATCTTTTGGACTAATTACACAGTTAAAGTCGCCTGCGAAGATTATTTTATCGGTACCGGCTGGGAAGAGTGGCACAATGTCTTCTTTAAAAAATTGTGCTCTCTGTTGCCTTTTCCCTGTCCCGGATGGTGCGTACACGTTAATCAGTCGTATGTTATTAATAGTACCAGCAATACCTCTGCTGTTGGTGAGTCGTTCCTCATTGGTGACGACGATGCCTTCTCTCGTCATTATGGCAGTCCCGAGATCATTGCCAAATCCGGGATTAATCAAAGCATTATAGCCCGTGATGTGGTCGAGACTAATTTCTGCTACTACTTCCTGCAACATGGCAATGTCGATTTCAGCCGCGTATAAGAAATCTTGAAGATTCCGTAAGTTGAAAGTGCTGCTAATCTTGTTGATGTTAATTGTCGCAACGCGATAGGCCTGCAAGGGTGTCATTTGCTTAGAGGTATGCTTCATACTATAGCTTTTTTGTAATTATTATAAGTAAGCACCATTTAGAAGAAGTCAGGATCATCGTCGACTGCAGCGGCAGCAGCAGCAGCAGACTTCTGTAGCTGGTTTGATTCTGCGGTCCGGACTCCAGCAGCCGTTCTTCCAGTATCTTTCTGTACGTCGGACATGTCTTCACAAGGAGAGCAATCATCAGTATCATCTGCCCAGTTCAGTGGTGGACTACCGTCATGTCTGTCTTTTCCTGTTTTTTCTCGCTGCTCACTTCCAACATCCTGGTCCATTGTGGGCGTCTCTAAGTTGTTCCTCCCTTGGCCAGTCTCAGCTACGTCTGTCCGGGACTTTTTGGAGGTTTGAGAATTTTCCGGAGAAGTTCCGGCTGTCTCCTCCGTCATTTTCTTGAGGATCTGGGCTGCTTTCTCGCGCAAAATCTGCGCGTTTTTCGCCGCCCCTTGGTGTGCTCTCCGTCGCTTATTTTGTTTTTTAGGTGATGAGCTCTTAGCCTCCTGTTCCTGATTATCGATTGTCTCGGGTGGGTCCTCTCTGTAAGCGCCACCGTCGGTTTGCGCGTTCTCGAGGACTAAGTCATCATTCGGTTTTTGGTCTTGCACCTTCGTGGTTCCCTCCCCAACGTCCGTAGAGGTGTTTGTGGGACTGTCTGGTACCGTATCAGTCTCCATTGGTGCGGAATGTTCCATCTGGTCACGTACAGCAGCCAGCGCAACATCTAAACTTGGCTCTGGAGCGGTGTTCACCCGGGCGGCGGCTACGTAAGTCAGTGGCAACGTAGACGTTAGGCGATGCCTCTCCCGCTCGCCTATCGGTATCTGCGCGACACGCCGTTGAATGCACTGCGCACGTACATGTTCTGTCGAGCCACACGCCGAACAAGTCCTCGGTTGCCCATCGTATATAACTACGGCTCTAAATCCGCAGACAACGATATAGGACGGGATGTGCTTTACCAGTTCGATTTTTACCTGCCTGACGCCGTTTAGGACTGGGAAGATGTGTTGTCCAGACCACTTTTCGGCGACGTTACTGACCACTGTCCCGTAATCCTTAAGCTTGTCATTAATCTGCTCGGCGGTAATCTCAAAGGGTAATTCAAAGATTCGGACGGTTCTCAGTCCAAGACCGGCTTGTGTAACTCTCACTTCACCGACATGGCCGTTTGAGTGATAAATTTTAGGAGTCCACCACAAGATTCGATTATTTGAACGCATTTTTCGGGGCTAACCAATTTAAGGTAGACAGTGCTACTAACGATCGACAAATGAATACCGATCAAGTCATCTAAAGTTACCTTCACGACATCTCTAATAAACAATTCTACTTCAAAAGGCTTAGGTCGTGGTAATGTCGGATCAAAAGTCAATTTCAAAGTGTCTTTTCGTTCAAGCCGCTCCGTGAAGTCGTTCATGTTGTCATTTTCAGCGCTACAGCAAATGCGAAAGTTTGCACTCACCAGTAAACACCGCCAACGGCCGCCAGCGACGACGTAAACAGCGGCGCAGCCGCTCCGCGCGTCCGACCCGCACGGCTGCCGCCGAGGGAATTCACCGTTACACTACCACACCACTAACGATTAAGGCGCCTCGGAATAGTCTATGTACGATTTCCCTCCATAACACAAACTTTAATTCAGCTTCTTTGTTCCAAAGATAATTGCCACTACTGCCAAGGCTCTCCATGCAGCGGAATAGCACCTCAGCAATGGACATGCCGGAACAATCCTGTTATGGTGATATAAATATCAATTAATATGAATAAATAATCCCTGAGACAGATTTACGTCTCAAATATGTCAAAGACATTATTGATAGATGTGAAGCATTGAATTAAAATTTGTGGTGCGGCCGGGAATCGAACCCGGACCTCCATGCTTACTAGGCAGACGTCTTAACCGTTTTTTTTTTTTTTTTTTTTTTTTTTTTTTTTTTTTTTTTTTTTTTTATAATATGTATAGGATATAGGATTGTTTGTGCTACCAAGATTGTTTTTTGCCAAAATATTCATTACGATTGTTACGTGATGCATTTTTGGCTGTTACACCTAGGTGGGTTCGTGTTCGGTCTGCCTGGTACAAGTCTTTAGGTGACGCCACTGGGGCTACTTGCTTGTCGATGATGAAATGGAGGAAATCTTCAACCCGACCGGATATCGAACCCGGTCCCCTTGCGTGGCAACCTCCATGCTGTCCACTTTTTTTTTTTTTTTTTTTTTTTTTTTTTTTTTTTTTTTTTTTTTTTTTTTGGGTCTCCAACCTCCCCTACAACCCGTCCTTCCGCTCACCAAAGTCGCCTTCTTCGGCGTCGGCTTCAATCTGTCTTTTTTTGAAATTTTATTTATTTTAATGCTTCCTTCCATGTTGTCTTGCAAATAAAAGTGCTTCTTGCGGAAGTTTCGTTAAGAGGTAGGAAAAAAGGAAAAAAAAAGAAAAAAAAATCTTATTTGACGAATTTTCGTCTTGCTGTGCCACAGCTTTAGAGCCAAATTATACCAAACAAAAAGTAAAGCCTCTTATTTAGTAGAAAACATAATCTATTTTTCTTCAATTTACAATTCGAGAAAAAAAACTTTTACTTCTTTTTCTATGGCCCTGCCCACGTCGATTTCAAAGTTCATCTTCTCGGTTCGTGTTCGCAGTTGTTCGTGTCCGTTTGAGGTTCAGTTTCTTCGTGCTTTCTGTTATTCACTAATACTAAAACGCTTCCTTCTCTAACTCTGAAACACGTCAATAGGCTGGAGCACAGAATTCATCTGTAATAAAATATAAATATGTATAATGGAGATGTATCTTGTTTAAAAACCAAAATTTATTCTGAAATACAGATCTTTTCTTCTAGAAGATTCCGTTTCATCAGTAAATAGTTCTTCGTTTGTTCATTTTATCGTTAATTGAGTTATTGTATTTATTTGTGCAATTAATTTTACTTTCATTCTATAAACTTCATCGTCAATGGTATTGTTCCATGCGCAATTTACATGATAGTTCTCGTAAGGAAATTAGCGTATTGATGATGATAATCCTTTATTTTCAGTAGGTTTTGGTGCTGGGTCCTTATGTACGTCCAAAAGTCTTGTTCGCTCTTTTCAGTGCTTTTCAGGATATAAAATACGGTATGTCCCCTTAGCCAGTTAACCGCATTGTTCTTCGTCTTGGGGTAAAAAATTTCATCGGGTAATAAAAATGTCGAGGGTGTTATTGTATGCGGCGAAGTTCTCTGAATGATCGCTAATTTTCTTCTGACTGACTGCCAGATGGTGTTCGCCTCTCCACAAACAAACTGGTGATCATCTGTGTCATTTAGATTACAGGTGGTACATATAGGGGAATCGGCCATGCGAATGGAATGAAGGCGTTCGTTCGTTGTCATTTTTCTGTTAACGGCGTAGTACCACGTTGCCCTCACGTCAGTTGGTAAGTTCAAATGATGGATGTTTTTCCAGATATTTGACCAGTTGACTGCATTGAACTTAGTTTCTATGACATTCTTGTTATGAAACTGCATTAAGTTTTTGTATACTTGTTTGACACTTATCATATCTTTCTCTGCAATCCTCATCTTAATATAACTGTGCTCTATTAAGAAATGTTTTAAGTGATAGAGTGTGCTGGGGATGTGGTGAACATCAATTGGGGCATCGCAGTTGGCTGGTACTATTTCGTTAAGTAAAAATGCTGCTATGCTATTCGGTGACCTCTTCCACTGTTTGTACGTCTTACACGTGTACAGCGCATTTGCTTTATTATACACGTCTACAAGGTTTAAGCCACCGTTAGTAGGTGGTAGCGTCAGAGTTTCAAATTTTACTTTAAACATGTGGCCGCGGCTGACGAAATGACCAAAGGCAGCCAGGATCCTTTTTGCCACGTCTTTTGGCATTGGCAGAACGTGTGCCACGTAATTTATTTTGGATGTTAGGTAGATGTTTACGAGTTGCACTCTCTGTATTTCATCAATCATCCTGAGCGTATGTTGGTGGATGCTGGCACGTATGACATTAAGTAGTTTTCTATAGTTCAGAGCAATTGTCTGCCGGATATTTTGTGCATATTCGATTCCAAGACATTTTAATGTGGGGGTCTCCTTTATTGGTCCTGGAGTGGGAACTTCTAAGCCACGCCCAATATTCATTAGTGCACATTTATTGCTGTTCAGCTTGGCTCCGGATGCAAGTGCGTACTTATCTATTATTTCTAGTGCCTTGCATATCTCTTCGTTGTCTCGGACCAGAAATACAACGTCGTCAGCATAGGCCTTGCACACTATCTGCACTCCATCTATTGTGATGCCTTGGAGATGTTGACTTAAACGGAAAAGCAGAGGCTCAATGGCTATTGCAAAGAGGGACATAGATAGTGGACACCCTTGTCTCACTGAACTGTTGATTGTGATAGGTTTGCTGGGCTGACCGTTGACCATGACTGTGGAGGTAGCACTGTTTAAAAGGTTCTTTATAATTCCGATGTAACGTTGTGGAAAGTCCATGTAAGACATAGTGTGGAAGAGATAATCATGATTGATTCTGTCGAAAGTTTTCTCGAAATCTAATGAAACGAACGCGCATTTTATTTTACAAGCTCCAGCAATTGATATGATGTCTCTATAGTCACACAGTGTGTGGTGAATGGATCTATCGCGACCGACGCTGGATTGATACGGACCAGTGACGGTGTTCATTACAGCTTTTAATCTCTCATTCAAGATGCGGGAAAATATTTTGTAGTCACAGTTCAGTAATGTGAGCGGTCGTAGATTTGTTACAGATTTTCCTGCATGATTTTTCGGGACTAGAACTATTATTCCCTCTCGAAACTCACTCGGGATATCACTGCTGGGATTCATTAAATCGTTGCAAATTCGTGTTAGCTTAGGTATCATTAGTCTTCGGAACGTGTGGTATAGCTCAGCTGGAATTCCGTCACGCCCAGGAGATTTATTTTTTGGACTTCGTGTTATTGCATCCGCCACGTCATCTTCCGTCACGTCAGCTAACAGGTTATCTGCTTGATCCTGGTCCAACTTCCTTGTCAGTCCTGTTGTAAAAAAATTTTGCGCTGTAGTGTCCGTTTTGGTATTACTTAACAGGTTGGTGAAGTATTTATAGATTTCGTTTTTAATCTCACTTTGCTGCGTAATCAGTCTACCATCCATGGAACGCATTTCAGTTATTATTTTCTTCCGATGGCCCTTTCTTTCATTTATTACGTGGTAAATTGACGTCTGTTCTCTTTTTACATCGTTTTGAAGCCTCGAACGTATTTTGCAGCCTTCGATCTGTTTTCGTTTCAAAGCTAAGAGTTTGGCCTGAATTCTTTTTATCTCTAAATGGTTGGTGATTACAGATCGATCATTTGTGTACAATTCTCTAAGAACTGTAAAATAAAATTCAGTCGTCTGTTTTTGCCAGGCATTCTTATCACGTGAGTAGTTTATCAGCGCTCGTCGTATCGACGGTTTAGCACATTTCAGCCACCAAGTCAGTGACGAATGGTAGGAGGGGAATTTCTTCTCACACTCCGTCCATACTCTATTGAATATATCGTGACATTCAGGGTCTTGCAGATGTGCCACATTTAATTTCCACAGTCCTCGTCCCCGGTATGTTTCTTGTCTTTTAAGGTTAATGGTGCAAATATATGCTATGTGATCGGAAAATATGGTGGGCCACAACTCGGTCTGCCACACCTGCGTTTTTAGATTATCGGATACATATATCCTATCGATGCGACTGGCTGAATGACTTGTGATGTACGTAAAGCCTGGCAGTGCGCCGTTTTTGAGCTCCCAGGTATCAGTCATGTTCAGTTGCTTGATTATGTCATCAAGTTCGGCACAATAATTAAAGTTTGGCATTTGATCTTTGACCGATAAGACGCAGTTATAATCCCCTCCTAAAATTACTTGGTCGTATCGTCCACAGAAAAGGGGAACTATATCATCTTTAAAGAAGTCAGCTCTACGCCGTCTATGACTGGAGCCAGAGGGTGCGTAGATGTTGATGAGCCTAGTACCGTTGATGGTGACAGCTAGGCCTCTGGCATTTGTCAGTTTGGCAACATCGTTGACAATAACACCTTCTTTGCTTAGTATTGCTGTGCCGAGCTCGGAATCGTTCCCTGAATTGACAATTGCATTATATCCTGTGATATCATCGAGGTTGATGTCTGTAACTTCTTGCAACATTGCAATGTCGATATCTGTTGCATAAAGCATATCTTGCAAGGACTTAAGTTTTAAATGACTGCGGATCTTATTGATGTTGATCGTTCCTATTTTATAGGATTGTAATGCAATTGTGAAAAGTTAGATTGACAACATAGGGGAATAACATGACTGATACTCTTAGCGCCTAAAATCTTTAGTGTATCGGACGTGGAGGTGACGTCCCCTTCGTTTTTTCACCCCTCGGTACTTCCTTCATTTCTTCGTCCTCAGGGAAGTGTGCAATTTCGTCTGCCCAGTTCCCTCTACGAGTGTACTGAAGCATCTCATTCTCAGAGCCATGTTGAGATGGTACTTTGTTTCGCGAATCTTTCTTTGTAGATTTAGCCTTTGCACCGCCCTGTTGCGTGGACGTTTCTATATTTGACGAAACTTCCATACTCATCTGTTGACTCCGTTGCAATTTTCCGGACATGTCAGCACTTAATTTTCGACTAATTTGTTGCGCTTTCTCACGCACTGGCTGTACTTTCTGTTTGGCGTCAGGGGGTGCTATGCGCCGTTTTTTATGCTTCTTCGGGGAGGATCCAGATTGTGGACTCTCCTCATTCTCGGAAGTGCTAGTGGGGTCCTGTGTATTATCGTCTTTAATAGAAACGGCTTCCTCCTCACACTGCACATCTTGTGCAAAGTTCTCTGGGATATTTTTATTCGGTTCATCCTTAGTGACTGTTTCCGTCGTGTTCGTAGGTGCGACAGCCGGTATTTGATTGGTACTGGTGTCCATTGCCACGCTTACGTTAGCGTCGTCAGTCCCGCAGTTTCCGTCCATTGCGGCGGTCGACGTGGCGGCCGTGTTGTCTCGGAGGACTGTGGCATACGTCACAGGCAGTGACGTCATCTTCATTGGCGCGACCGGCTCACCTGCCGGCACCTGCGTCACTCTTCGCTGTACACACTCGGATCTGACGTGCCCTGTCTGTCCACAGCCTGAGCATGTACGTGGTTGATCGTCGTACATGACAATGGCTCTGTATCCGCAAACGTAAATATACGACGGAATATGTTTTTGTAGCTCAATTTTTAGTTGCCTGACACCATTGAGTACTGGGAACGTTTGAAAACTTGTCCATTTTTCAGCAGTATTGCTGATAACTCTCCCATATGGTTTTAGAGCTGAATTTATCTCATCTTCGGTTATCTCGAACGGGAGTTCAAAGACTCGAACAGTTCTAGTCCCAAATCCCGCATAATCAACTTGAACTGTACCGACATTACCGTCACAATGATTAAATTTCAATGTTCCTCTAAATTGTTCGATAACCTTTTCACAACATTCAGTATTAATCATTTTTACATAAACAGTGCTACTCACAATCGATAGGTGGATCCCGACTATCTCACTTAAACTGAGCTTTACTACATCTCGAAGGAACGCTTCTACTTCAAATGCTCTTGGTCTAGCATAATGTTCGTCAAACGAGAACTTCAAAGTATATTTTCGTTTAGGTTGACTCATCTTGATGATCTACACATTTCGAAACATAAGGCTACTATTTACGCCACAAGAGCGTATAACTCACCACACACTGTAAGCGCGCGTCCGGCCGCAGCGAGGAAGTAAACAGACGTCCACACAGCACGCGAGCCGAAATCAGACTGTAAAAATATGTAGTGAGTACATACATTAATATAGATCATCAGTCCCTAAACTTACAAAGTACTTATGAACTATCTTATACTAAAGTCGGCACAAATAACCATGCCCGAGGGGGGATTCGAACCCCCGACCGTAGTGCCCGTGCAGACCGTGACTGAAGCGCCTCAGTCTCCTCGGCCACCGCGCTCAGCGCACCTAACCTAACCTAACCGTTAGACTACCACACCACTAACGATTAAGGCGCCTCGGAATAGTCTATGTACGATTTCCCTCCATAACACAAACTTTAATTCAGCTTCTTTGTTCCAAAGATAATTGCCACTACTGCCAAGGCTCTCCATGCAGCGGAATAGCACCTCAGCAATGGACATGGCGGAACAATCCTGTTATGGTGATATAAATATCAATTAATATGAATAAATAATCCCTGAGACAGATTTACGTCTCAAATATGTCAAAGACATTATTGATAGATGTGCAGCATTGAATTAAAATTTGTGGTGCGGCCGGGAATCGAACCCGGACCTCAATACTTACTAGGCAGACGTCTTAACCGTTAGACTACCACACCACTAACGATTAAGACGCCTCGGAATAGTCTATGTACGATTTCCCTCCATAACACCACAAATTTTAATTCAATGCTTCACATCTATCAATAATGTCTTTGACATATTTGAGACGTAAATCTGTCTCAGGGATTATTTATTCATATTAATTGATATTTATATCACCATAACAGGATTGTTCCGGCATGTCCATTGCTGAGGTGCTATTCCGCTGCATGGAGAGCCTTGGCAGTAGTGGCAATTATCTTTGGAACAAAGAAGCTGAATTAAAGTTTGTGTTATGGAGGGAAATCGTACATAGACTATTCCGAGGCGCCTTAATCGTTAGTGGTGTGGTAGTCTAACGGTTAAGACGTCTGCCTAGTAAGCAAGCCGGGCGCCGTGGCTCAGCGCGCCTGGTCAGAGGGCTGAACGCCCTCTGTAATAAAAAAGCTGAGCCAAGAACTCTTCGAACAAAAACGAACAAACATGATCAGCGTCCGCAAGGACAAGAACTACCAATAGAGCAAAAAAAAAAAAAAAAAAAAAAAAAAAGTAAGCATGGAGGTCCGGGTTCGATTCCCGGCCGCACTACAAATTTTAATTCAATGCTTCACATCTATCAATAATGTCTTTGACATATTTGAGACGTAAATCTGTCTCAGGGATTATTTATTCATATTAACTGCGAAAATGTTTTGCAGAATGATCATTTTTAATTTCGGCATCACTTTGTTTCTGTCACTCTCTTTGGCCAAAGACATTTGCTGTGAACTGTGGAAGCAGTAGCGAGAGAGAGAGAGAGAGAGAGAGAGAGAGAGAGAGAGAGCGAGAGAGAGAGAAGTAATGAGTGTGTGGAAGTAGACAGATGGAGTCAGATGTTGTTGGAGAGGAATAGGCAGAGAGTTGTTGTAAGCCGTTTGGATTGAGGGAAGTTTATGTTTTTGCTATGTATTTTTTATTGTAATTGTGATGTTTAAAAAGGTAATAATAATAAGAGTCATAAATCATAATTGGGTTTCACTTAGATGACAGCTTCATTTTTCTCTTTTTGAAACTCAGCATTATTACTGACAAGTTATCTTAGGCGATAAGTTTTAAACGGTAGGATAGATACAAGTTTCAACTTTATTTATATTTCATCATTTATGTAGTGCAAGAGAACAATCTGCTGTCTAAAGATAAGAGGTGAGTGAACTTAAATTTATTTATTATTCATATTCCGAGTAGGGAAGTAAATTTTCGAGTCTCTGTTAAACATTTCTCACATACTTAGTAGGCCGATTTGTTATGCTCTTACATTTTTGATACAAGAATCGTAAGCAACTAGTTTATCAGGTAGTTATCAATACTTCCTGCCAATCGTGGAAAGTACTCGACATACCAAAGTAATACCACCACTTGCTTATTGTTCACTTTTCTTATGTCATTCATATTCATTCGTAGAAATCGTAACCAGATAGCTTATCAGGTAGCTACCGGCATTTCTTGTCTATTGTGTAACGTACCTTTTCATACAGATATTAATTACACCACTTTCCGATAACACAATAATTGGTTTGTTAATAAAGATAGATCGAAAGGTGTCGGGACACACAATAATTATTGCTAGGCTCGCAACTGAATCCATACTTAGTCACTTTCTCATCTAATACACTAAAGTTTGATCTGTACTTTAAATAATTGGTCAATTACACAATTATCGGTTCCTTTCATTGCTATCAAATACTATTATAGCTTATTTGTCACTGTACATGTGAGTACATTTATATTCAGCATTACTTGGTAGGCACTCTAGTTAGCTAATGAAGTATTTTTGACAATACAACATTTTGTTTGTTAATGAGGAATAACAATCACCATTAAGTTCGCAATAGATGTCATGTTCAGTCTGTGTCACAGTAGTAAGTTAAACTTTAATCTTTAATTAACAGACATATGATTGTCAACTTTAGTTTTTTTATTGTGGCATACCATTACGTCATTTCGCTGCTATCACATTTAATTTTGGATATCAAATTTGTATTAAACTTTGTTCAGTATTTAATTAAATTAATGAATAATTTGTCTGTCTGATTAAGGAATCGGAACTTGAGCTAAAACCGGACTTTTCGTTCATTGTTTAATCAGACTCGTGTTCTGGATAATTGAGTGCATTAACAGGGCCATACTCACTGCTATCAGTCGATGTCAGGCTGATTAATTATAACATTTTCTCTTACTCGATATTCAGACATTCAGATAACTTCTTACATTCACAGTGCTGTACCAATCTAGATAGGTAGTGTTGCATCTGTACACAAAACCTTGCACACCCACACACGCTAGTTTCAGTCTCCGATCCCGAGCATAATTATTCATTTTATTTTATTTTATTTAAACATATAAGTTTCAATTTCTATCAGGGATCAGATTAGCATACCTTCGACTAGCTTCTTCAACATTTCTATGAGCCTCGAAGTACTAGGAGATGATATCTATTCTCTTTGCAACCGTTGACATCGTGGAACGATTGCGAGGAGATGTCTACAGTCTCACTCACTGGAGTAGGATGAGCAGTCTGAGCACGGACAGAGAGCATAATCACAGCCTGTGTTTCATTCAATTGCGGGAGGTGTCACATGACTGCTTTATCTAAAACATCGAAACCTGTACGTTCGATTTAGTACTCTGATGTGCTTCTGTCTGAGGCTTTATCGTTGACGCTATGGAGTGGCCGAACGCTCGAAGGCGTCTTGTTGTGGTTTCTCTCCTCTCCGTCGGAGGCTCGAGTCCTCCCCGGGCATGAGTATGTGTGTTGTCCTCGGGCTAGCTGAAGTTAGTTTAAGTAGTTTATAGTACTAGGGACTGATAACCTCAGTAATTAAAACCCATATATTTACATATATTTGAACATTTTTTGTATTACCGTTTTTCAACAATTACAATTCATTATCATTTTCGCTGTTTAGAAAGCCATCTATCACGAAAATGAATAAAAATATTTGTGAAAATTCATCGTAAAGATGGTGCAGGATCAGCAACTGGTAATATATTGGAAACAATTTATTTTTCCGTCACAGTTGCACTATTTAGCTGTTGGTAACTAGTTTCGAACTTAATCGTCAATTTTCAAACCGTTGGCCTACAAAAAGAGTGTTACAAATATTACGTTAGCCTGTTCATATTAGAAAACCATAAAACCAGCAGTTTGTTCTGATGCTAGAAAAGTCACATTTGCAGGTTTACCTTATTCCAACCCAGTGGCGGCTCGTACAAAATTTGACTAGTGTGCTACAATATTACAAAAATAAACAGGAAACAAAATATACTAAAATAAAAAGTCAACCTTTGTATGATTGCCTTTTGTGGCGGACTCTAAATCCACCGTCTTTCCCAGGAAGGAAACTCGTCTTCACATACACACTCTCACTTTATTCCAGAGATATATCAACAAGGTACATCGTTACAGATAACCTAAGATAATATTCAAACTTACACTAAGAACGACGTCTCTTCATCACTCTACATCCTCCCCACCCTGGTCTACCTGCAGAGGTACGACGAGCTGAATCAGCCTGGTCACTTTATGTCTGTCAGGCAAGTCGAATATCACCGTTCGTATCAGTCCGTCCCATCCTTTCTACAGTTCAGCAACTCGCGCCCTTCTCCAGCAGTGGCGCTGACGAATATCTTCTTGTAATAGGACGAGGTCTCCCTCGCGCAGTCTTGTAGAACCCTTTGGACGCCTTACTTCGTGGTAACTTCGGAGTTGAGTTAAGTACTCCTGGCTCCAGCGTTTCCAGAAGTCCTCCACTAATTTCTGTCTGACTTTATACATCTTTGCAAGATTTGTAGGTCTTCATGGCGGTGTCCCAGAGGGTAAGGTCGTGAGGCGATCCCCCACTAGGAAGTGCGCTGGCGTCAAAGCGCTATCCTCGTGCTGCGTCAAAGGTCTAGAGTTGAGTGCGGCTTCTATTTTCGCCAACACTGTTTGCAGCGCTTCATCGTCCAAGCTTGATTGCCTTAAGAGCTTTCGTAAACACCTCTTAGTAGTTCCGACCATCCTTTCCCACCACCCTCCCCACTAAGCCGCACGAGGTGCAATGAATTTCCATATAATCGTGTGGTGGGCGAGGTAGTGGTGTACCTTTGCTGTCGATATTACTGGCCAGAGGTCCATTAATTCCTTATTTGCAGCGTGGAATGTCTGTGCATTGTCGCTAAATATTGTATGTGGAATACCACGTCTGGCCACAAATCTCTGTAATGCCAATAAGAACTTGTCCGTGGTCATGTCGCTAGCTAGTTCCAAGTGTATGGCTCTCGTAGTAGCACAGGTAAATAATACTATGTAGCATTTCTTAGTGTAATGGTATTTTTTGAATATAACGGACCAGCAAAGTCTATACCGGTGACATCGAAAGGTCTTCCAGGGGTTACTCTATCCGCTGGTAGTGGAGCTTCTATTTCCTGGGCTGTGGTCCTATTAGCCATTTTACATGGTAAACATCGGTGGATAATCTTTTTAATGGTTTGACGTGGACGCAGTATCCAGAATTCGGTTCTTATTTGAGACAAAACAATTCTGACTCCTAAGTGATGGAGATGTAGTGCATATGTTGTACAAGTAGTAAAATGGTGATCACCGTCCAGGATGATTGGATGTTGTTCTTCTCGTGTAAGTGCCGAGAAATGTGGTCGTCCTCCAACACGTATGATTCCGTCGTCTAAGAAGGGGTTTAAATCTCTGATTTTAGAACCGTCCGGCAACGGTGAGCTGCTGTCTAAGGCATTGTGTTCTGTCGGAAAGGAATGTACTTGCGAAGCTCTAATTAAATATTTTCTTGCAGACGTGAGCTCTTCTGCCGTAAGCTCACCGGTGAACTTCGATTTATGGAGTAGAATGTCTTTAACACGAAGTACACGCGCAGCGACACGTAATAATTTCCAATACGAGCTGAACCGCGTGACATCAATTACTGGCTGTGGTAACTCAACTATTAAAATGTGTGCACCGGTAGTCCGTGCTTCAGGAAGGATTTGCGAATCCGTGGGGGTATCGTCAGTACAAGGCCAGTGCACCGGCTCCTTAGATACCCAATGTGGTCCAATGCACCAAAGATTAGAGGCTTTTAGTTTACTAGGCGTGGAACCTCTTGTTAACATATCTGCTGGATTGTGTTGGCTAGGGCAATGGTTCTATTGGGACGGAGAAGTGACTGTAGGAATTTCTGTAACCCTGTTGCAGACGAACGTCTTCCAATGATTCGGATTTTTCCGTATCCAGCCCAGTGTTACGGTTGAATCTGTCCACATTGTTGCATGCATTGTTGACAAGTTCGTTGCCTTGCAGAAATATGTCAGGAGTCTGGCGCCTATGAGTACTGCTAAGAGTTCAAGGCGTGGAAGTGAAACTCTTTTCACTGGTGCGAGTCTGCATTTACTGCACATTAAATTGGTATGTCTGCCGTTCTCTTTAAGAATAGTAATGTACTAGCTTATATGCCCGTGCTTCGCAACGGTTGTTAAAGAAGGTCCTGTGTATATCATGGTTCTTTGGGTTCCGGACGTAGGTCAGCAAAAACACAATCCTTGTTGGATCTCTCTGTCAATAAACTCAGTTCTCCTAACCAAGATGTCAAATTTAAGAAGAAGTCATTGTCGAAAACGACGAATGTTCATAAAGTTTTTCATACTAAGAGTGAAATTAATTTAAGTCCGTGCTTCGGAACAATGTAAATTCAATGTTAGGTTTTGTTCATAAAGTTACACATTGCAACAGCAGCGCCGAAAGCGGCTGGCAAATTACATTTCTGAAAACGATATTGGATAAGTGCGAATATTGATTTGTAACAGTTTTCACAAATATCTTCTTGAATAGGAATTTGGAATGAATTGCAAGACTGCGTGAATCATGAGACTCCATACAAATGAGTTTCGCGTGAAAGTGCTGGTCATAATGAGATGTGACAACAACGGATGTATCTGATTCGGTAAAATTTTACTTTCTATCCTGGCGGCCTCGTGTTTTTATGCTGGCAACATCAATAACACGATATAAAATCGTTGCAAAGATGACCGAACAACATAGAGTGTAGATAAATACTGCTGTTCCTGCTGTATGCTTGATTTCACGACAAAATATTTGCGTGTCACGCGATTGGCTTATGACGATGTCACATGATTCTCGTTATTCAACATCTGTTGCCAACATTATCACAGGAGGCCGCCGGGATATGACTAGGACTACGTCGCATAGTTTTTCTTGACTCAGCTGTCATAGGATAACACCTTTCACAGCAGACAGTGTCGCGCATGGAGGTAAAAATTCTAACCTCCTTGGTGTCGCGGCTATATGTATCAGAGAGCACTGATTAGCACAGACCAGTGAGCTTACTGGTATAGGCATATCAATATATATGGCCTAAGAGACATTCATTAATGTATGTCTGTGTTTCCACCACAGACATTCATTAATGTATGTCTGTGTTTCCACCACAGACATTCATTAATGTATGTTTGTGTTTCCACCACGCTTCCACGACAGTGATAAATGTTCCGCGAGTTTTTTATCTTTGAGTCTATCTGGATTTTTATCTTTGTTTTGTGTCTCTGTTCATAGTCGGTAATGTGTGGTTGACGGAAACATGTGATCTATTTTTTTAAAAATGCGTATTTTATATTCCTCGTCGTTATTAAAGTCTGAAAGGACCGCATTGTCTGACGATTGAAAGAATAAACAGATTTTGACTCGTACCGTAAAGTTCGTAAGTCACAGAGTATATAGCTTTTCCTAAGAGTATTTATTGCATATTTTGCGAATTTTTGCTCATCACACTCACCCACTGCCACGCACCGCGACCAAACTCCCTTACTAACATCATTAGACCAAGGGCTATCTACCCCACAACCACGAGTGGGTGGCAGTATGTGGTCATGGAGAAAAGTCTGTCAGCACGTAAACACACAAGCCTTTTATATGTAGATATAGATAATGCCGCGCCGTAAGCTTTCTCAGAGGCGTCGCAAAATACATGAATCTGTGGCGTGAAATCACCAGAGCTTCCTATAAATCGAGGTATGGTGATATTTGCGAGTTCAGTAAGATTTGCTGTCCAGGTAATCCAATCTCGTGCGAGGTCTGTGGGTAATAGTTCATTCCATTGGAGTCCACGGGTCCATGTCTCCTGGAATAATATTTTAGCAACGACAGATATTGGCGTAAGTAATCCCAACGGGTCATAAGAACGTGAAGTTGTTTTTAAGTAGTTGTCGCGTCAAATCCCGATCTTCAGTGTGTAGAACTAGCTGGAGGAAAGCTTGCGTGATGTCTGAGGTAATTACGAACGGGTGAAAACGAAATCGTAAAAGTATTTCCAAAACTTCCGGAAGCAGATTGGGGCCCATTTTCAATGTGTAATTCAGTGCTGGAGCGTGTTTTTCGTGTGCGGAGGCGTCGAATACAATTCGCCACTTAATGTTCCCTTGTTTACTTTTTCGTACAATGTGGTGTGGTAAGTAAAATGTTTCTGTGACGTCTTGGGGTGTTACTTCTTCTACATGTTCTCTAGTGATATAATTTAACATTTCCTTTTCGTAAATCAGTTTGAGGGGAATGTCTTGTTCCAACCGTTTCTGTAATGCTTCGAAACGTCTGTGAGCGTTTGCAATATTGAAGCCTCCTTAGTAGATGTAGCACGATTGTGTTCTGGATTTATTCCTATTGCTTCCAGGTCCCAGAAGCTTCGGATGACGTGGTCAAATGTTGGTTCGTCCTGCTGTGCGCCTATAATATTTACTGTAGTGCAGTTAATTGCTATACTTGCACGATTTCCACTGAGGATCCACCCAAATTGGGAAGATAGTAAAACAGTTGTTGAGGAAATACGCAAAGGTGCAATGTCGTTCATGATTCTCCAATAATGTTCTGCCCCTATTAGTATTTCGATTGGTAAGTCTTCGTCCCAATCTGTAGGATCGGCTAGTTTCAGATTACATTGTAAACTATATGTTTGTATTTCCTTTGGAACAGTTGGAAGTCGAGTGAAGATGTGTGCGCTTTCAAAAGCGGTGAATGATAACTCGAAGTCGGAGTGAATACTTCGAAGTTTTGCTCGAAAAAGTCGTCGAGGACCGGATGTAACGAAATTCATCTCAAAGGCGTTAACCACTAACGGCTTGTTATCAATAACTTCCAAATGTAAAGTTTCTATTAACGAACTGCTGATGAAACTTGACTGGCTGCCACAATCCAAAACGCAGCGGGTGAGTTTCGTTTTCCCAGATGGGCCACATATCCGTACACATGCTGTCTGAAGGTAAGTGTATCCTCTAGGAGTCAGTGAAATGCTGCCTACTAAAGTGGATTCACTCGACTGTATCTGAGGTGTTGGACGTTCTAACTCTTTACAGATTGATCTGTAGTGGCACCTTTTGCACGCTGAGCAGGAGGCCCGTTGTTTTTTCGGACAAATCTTGGTAGTGTGACCTCGGTTTAAGCAAAGAAAACAACGATTTTTAGTTAAATTAAAAATGTTCAGTCTCTGTTGCAATATTTTATTATCCAATGACGCGTTTCGCGCTGTTAGCGCATCGTCAGACTGGAAAAATACAAATGTTTTGTTACAGTCCGTGTACCTGGCGGGCAGCGAATCTAATCTGGCTAAGATGAGTAAATTTGAAAATTCAGACTTACTTGGGCGGAGATGGAGCCACAAAGCTATCTATAGCTGTGTAGGAGGAATCTTAACAATTGTTGTCATTGGGCGCCTGCAAAGAGGTAATCGTACAAAGTACGTACCATCATGGAATGGAATGAAACGATTTTTAGCTTTCAATACTTCAATTCGATCACGTACACTAGTCGTGACCTTACAGTCCTGAGCCCAGTGGTCATTTGCTTCACAGAAAACGCAGAAGGACTCTCTCACCTTCATATTATTTCGTCCTGTCTTTCCAGAAGTTGTTTTGACATTCAAAATAGCAGCGGACGGGGTCGTACTTGATGAGTTATATGATATACCCCGAATCTTTTGTGTAAGTAAGGCTGCTTCTACTTCGTCTGATAAGAAATCCATAAGTTTAATAATATCATTTTCCGAAAGCCGCTCCCTCTTTGCGTAAATGATCCATTTCTTACACATGTCGTCAGGAAATGCTCGCAATATCTTTGGCGCTAGTATACGGTCGTAGCTATTTACATCTTCTCCTAGTGAGCGGAGTGCTTGAATACGTTTGTTGCAATCTATGAAAGAGGTGTTTAGTGCTTCGGGGGTGACAAAATATATAGGCTTTAGACCTTCAAGGTAATCTAGATGCGCTTGCACTATACGGTTCTTGTCCCCATACCGTCGTTGAGTATTCTCTTCGTTTCATCATATGTTTCTGCAACAACCGCTAAACCTTCTACTAAATGCTTAGGTTCCTCTTCAAGGTAACCCCGTAAAAATAATGTTTGTGCGTGGTAGACAGGGCCGGGTTTTTATCTATTGATTGTTCGAATTGTTCCCAGAAGCGTGACCATGACTCAATGTCACCTGAGAAGGGTTCGAGCTTTATTGTCGGAAGTTTTATAGTTGCACTGCACGTCAGTGTTGTCATCGGTGATGACATGTGGTACGGGTTGTTTGTTCATTCTACATGACAGCTTGCAGATCGTGCGTTTAGCGGCATCAATATATTCGTCACACCGTAAAATGTCCGCTTCATATTCCTCGTTAGGTATCAAATCGTGTATTTGATCGTCTAGCGCTGTTACTTTATTTAAAGTCTCTCGTAATCTTTCGGCACAGTATTGGAATTCATCAGTTGTATTGTTGTTGTCAAAATTATTTGCTTCTGTAACAAAACGTGTAATGTTGCCTCGTTCTCGAGCTCTTCTACGTTTTAGGTTCTGCAAGCGAGACGAATTTCCGTTCACATTCTCAGCTTAAGTTGCGTGTTCGTGGTGCTGTGGCTGAGTTTGTGCACGCAATTGCGCGTTTTGTTCGCGTAGTGTCGCGAGTTCTATTTGCTCATTGGTTAATTTCATATTCCTCGATTGTATATCCTCCGTGTGAGTAGCGCGTTCAGCGTTGTGTGCCATTAGATAAATATTAGTGACAAAGAATTACACAGTTGGTACAACTGTAGTGCTTTCGCGCCAAGAACAACTGCCGGCGTCAATGCGAGTGTTTGACTGTTGTTGCCTTGACGACGCGTATTTATACCGACCAATAATATTATACACTCGAATATTAATCTACTGAAGCTACTACAGTAATCTAGGCGATTGTTGATTAATAAAGTAGTTGACTTAGCTGGTAGTGATAGCAGAAGTGCCGTCTTATGTGGTGTGTTGGGGCGTTGTCTCAGCTTCCTCCTGGCGTCGAATCTCAATTGTAACCTAGATTTAGTCGATCTGTTATGTAGATCCCGTAGTGTAGGATCACCCGGCGTGTCGGCACCAACTATTGCGGACTCTAAATCCACCGTCTTTCCCAGGAAGGAAACTCGTGTTCACATACACACTCTTACTTTATTCCAGAGATATATCAACAAGGTACATCGTTACAGATAATCTAAAGATAACATTTAAACTTACACTAAGAACGACGTCTCTTCATCACTCTACACCTTTAATTAATCATCAATTAATACTGTATTGACAGTACGACCTTCAGGGGAATCTATAACAGCGCTGCCAACTGCATGTATTCACTGCAGGTAGTAAATATAACGTTTAAAAATTTAATTTTATTTACAGAAAATAAAAATTTAGACTCAGAGGTATTTGAATACGAGCCTCACACAGGTAGGTTTGAGAGACAACGCGGAAGAAGCCTAAGCCAGCGCGCTATTTGAGTCTTTATACTATTCTTCCGCAGCCGTCACACGCAGCGCGAAGATAATTATTGATCTGGCGCTGCAGTCGGTCTCAGCACACGAGTCGCCAGGCCTGACGTCACGTCTGCACATGTGCACTAGCGAACAGACAACTGCGCCGCCTCTCTGCGCACGTACCAGCGCGGCTGAATCCCACTTCAGCACACGGAGCTGGTTTCCAGCTATCGCGGCGAGAGCGCTCCAAAATGCGTTTTCATCCTTATTACTAGCATTCTAATACGCATTGGAAAGGAACTGACATAATTTTATGGTGATACCTGGCTCGTATTCCAAGAGATAGAATGTAATTTTATAGCGATTTCTCGCTTGCATTCGAAGAGAAATGGCATAATTTTAGTAATATATTTACAGTGTGCTGCAGCACATTAACACATTATCACCAGCCGCCACTGTTCCAACCGTAATAATACACTGCTTGAAGCAAATGACTTATAAAGTCTGTAAGGCACACTACAGGTGGCGGCCTCTAAAGAAGCCACGAGGCATCACCTAAACGACGATGACATACACAGTACTCGTTGGAGGCCTGTCGATGCATCATCTATTTTGATCCGTAACTGGTGATGTTATGACGTTGGGTGTCAAATACCCAGCTAAACCTTTGAAACCGCATTATTACCAGATTGTTGTGAGTACATCATTGTTGGTTGCTATATCACCAAGTCAGTTCGTTGCGAGTCGGCCTGATGCGCGATACTCAACTGACCGGTCAACTGTTTGATTTTATAAGCGGTTTTTTAAATTACTGGGTATTTTTAACCCAACCTCACCTTTTGCGGAACTTTTTTGGAATATTCTCGTATGCTATTTTATAAGTAGTATGGCATCTGGCAATTTTCCTATGATAACTTACAAGCCTAGTCCATTCCTATGTTATCTATCGTGCATTGTATGCAATCCAGAGGTAACCATATTGGAATATATAAAAAATCTTGCCAATGAACTTGTAGAGCCTCATCTCATTCGTAGGCTTCAAATCAACCATTTGCCCCGTGAATTGCGGCTGAACGTCAGTAGAAAACTCCAGATACCTGTTACATACGGAATCAGACGAGACTTGGGCAAGCAAGTAAGGTGTAAGAAGTGACTACCAGTCTGTGACAGAAAAAGACATCAGTAACAGCTGCCAATGCTTGTATGCCTAAATTGCGTATAGTAATGGCTTCCAAATTCTTGTGCGTGTAATAATTTCTACAAAGGTTCGTTGTTTTTTATACTTTAATACTAAAATTTTATTTATTTGTTTACAAAAAAATAGCAGATATTTGGATTATGTAACACGTTGCAAATTTTTATGGTCATGCATATATTTGAAAAGTTGTCTACTCTGTTAACTTCAAATAATTTTCTGCTGCCAAAAGTTGGTCAGTGATGTCAATAAAGGTCACTTTTGAAATGTAAGTACAAACATTTCATTTCTCCTTCACCATTGAAGTCAGTGATGTCAATAAAAAAATGTTTGTATAGCTTATGGGACTTAACTACGAGGTCATCAGTCCCTAAACTTACAAACTACCTTATACTAAAGACGGCACAAATGTCCATGTCCGAGGGGGGATTCGAACCCCCGACCGTAGTGGCCGTGCAGACTGTGACTGGAGCGCCTTAGTCCCCTCGGCCGCCGTGGCCGGCTTATGTCAATAAATGTCACTTTTGAAATGTAAGTAAAACCTTTTCATTTCTCCTTCGCCTTTGAAGTCAGTGATGTTAATAAAGGTCACTTTTGAAATGTAAGTCGAAACTTTTCACTTTCCCTTTATCTTTGCAGTATGACGGCCATGGAAATTAATGGGTATAAATAACCCAACCTCACCAGTCGCGTTACAAAATTATCACCTCACCAGTTACGGGTTAATTGATTTTAAATTTTAATGTAATTATGTATTAACCGTGGGTAATGTACAGATTTTATCTGTCATTTCCATCACGGTTGGAATAAGGTAAACCTGCAAATGTGACTTTTCTAGCACCAATACGAACTACTGGTTTTATGTTTTTTGTTATATATAATATATATATACATATATATATATATATATATATATATATATATATATATATATATATATATATATATATATAAACAGTATAACTTAAGGCTTATAACTCTCTTTTTGTAGGCCAACGGTTTGAAAATGGACGATTAAGTCCGAAACTAGTTACCAACTCCTAAATAGTGCAACTGTGACGGAAAAATAAATTGTTTTCAAAACAAATTTCACATAAATGTTACATATCGTTTCATGGAAAATCCAACTCTACAATAAAAAAAAGAAGAAAAAATGGGTGTCTCTTTAACATTTGAGTCACCCCTCCCCCGGGAGTGGTGCAGAGAGGGTGAACTTAATGTTAATGGACGGCTCTCTTCGAAGTGAAGAGCTTTTATTGCACATTCTTTAAATCCGATTTGTGTTTTTCCAAATATTCCGAAACACAGTGTTGAGTTGGCTATCATTCCTGCTGCTAGAAAACCGATGAGCTACAGAGTATGTAATTCCATATAGTAACAAGGACTGTAGGTTCATCTCGCAGGTCTTTGTAATACAGCCTCTGATAATAAATTTCCGTGAACAGTCCTCTAACATTAACATAGATGCACTATGAACTACCGTTAGCTTACTTAACTTCCCTTCGAAATATTCACCTCCCCCAGCTATACACCGCTGAGCTCTGCGATACAGGACCTGGAAACTTTCCACCAAGTCTTCCATTGGGATGGTGTTCAAAAGCCTCGTCCAGTTTCTCAGTCCACCACGCCGGCCGCGGTGGCCGAGGGGACTGAGGCGCTCCAGTCACCGTCTGCACGGCTACTACGGTCGGGGGTTCGAATCCCCCCTCGGGCATGGATATTTGTGCCGTCCTAGTTCGTAAGTAGTTCATAAGTAGTTTGTAAGTTTAGGGGCTGATGACCCCGTAGTTAAGTCCCATAAGCTTCACAAACATTTGAACTTTTTTTTTTTTCAGCCCACCAAACATTTCCTTTTCTCACGACTCAAACTCGCTTTGAACGGAATGAGATTTGACAACATTCCTGACATCCAACGGAAGTGTACGAGGCTTCCGAACACTGACTGAAATGCAGACTTCGGGGTATGTTTGCAGGACATGTATCGCCAAGCTCGACAGTGTATTGTTATGGAAGGTGACTATTTCCAAGGACAGGAAGGTTACTGTAGTTTACAGTTCCTCTACGTTAATGTTACAGGACTATTCACCGATGTTTGTTGTCAGATGTATTATAATATTCTCTAATCATAAAAATAGATGTTTGTGGCTTTGTCCTCTCTGTTGCCGTAAACCATTCGTCGAGTCGCGATGAAAATTTACTGAATTGTAATTTCCTGCCCAAAAAAAAAAAAAAAAAACAAAAAAAAACAACAACCAGATAGTTCATAGAATATGACGTCATAATGTGATTCCACCACCCGAAAAGATTCAGTTAATGCATCCACTATTTGAGAAGGAGAGCAGAGAGCGGCACACACGAAACTTTACGTATAATTTCAGTATTCTGCATTATTCAAGTTAACTTCGTACTAGAAACTAGTATCTACTCCAGGAATACAGGATTATTGAAATAAATTTCGCTTCAGAAAGCACTCACGAGCACTACATACAAGAGTATAAGCTCTTTCCATTACATAACTGGGTACACTTACTTAATATGTGGCAAATTTCGGCAGAAACGTCAATCCGGCATTGTTCCTTGCAAAACAGCAGGCAAGGCAATTACTTGGAAGCCGAATTTATGAGAATTTCAGAGAACATATTTCGCCGTC
This sequence comes from Locusta migratoria, assembly GCA_026315105.1. NCBI lineage: Eukaryota > Metazoa > Arthropoda > Insecta > Orthoptera > Acrididae > Locusta > Locusta migratoria. The sequence goes on along the minus strand of CM048748.1, from coordinate 442,583,441 downwards.
GTACAGTACTGGCGACGCAAAATGCAACATCATGAAGAAAATATGGTAATTAGCTGAAATTCGCAGCGTGCTTTCAACACGATGAGAGATGCACGTAACAGGCGTTTGAGCGGAGGCACACATCATATACACCACTGGTACCGCCTGCAACCGCTGTACATGGTGGTGTCAAATTGTATGTAAACAAAAGTGTAATCTCCAGTAGAGGGGACCTAGAGCAGTAGATCTCGTATAGGAATGTGTGTGTGGTAATGATCCATTACTGCCCTAGTTTTTACAGCAGTATGACTCACAAGAAACCGTAAAGGCATTTAAAGACAAACGACATAAGTTATTTATGAGTAGCTTATAGGACGTACGCAAAAGAGAGTCCACTAACTGCAATATACCCTATACGGCGACGTACTCACGGCAGAATGACCAGTTCAGGCGGAGAAAAAGCAGATATGTTGAATATTACGTGCACTTAGAACTGTTTCTGTCTTGGGGTTGATTTGTGTTTAGACATGACAAGATGTTAGAAGTAACAAAGTACGTGATAGGTAATTGATAGGTAACTAAAAATGATAAAGTAAATTGAAAATCAAATGTACTATATTCTACTTGAAGTTCATAAACATACGTAAGAAAACTTAGTAACTGTCATTGTAATCATGTATTGATTCTTCATCAGCATCCATTGTTTCTTCGTCACTATTATCTTCGTCCTCAGTCACTTGTACAACAGACTCTTCCAAGCATTTCTAGCACCTCCCGAGATAAAGGGTTTTCTTTTTTAATATACTTACTTCTCTTGGACGCATTGATATGATCTGATACCATCAGCATCCACTATACAACATCCGCTTTCGTATGTAATCTTGAAGTTTTCGTTCCACGAATAAGTCTGAAACAATTATATTCTTTTTGACTTGATTCCAAGATATAATCTAAGAAAATCCCCACGGCCAAAGGGAGTTCGTTTACAATGTCTGCACCACGTATAAGCAGCTTGTGCACAGATGCACTCATTTTGCATCAGTTGTACGTTTCTAAACAGATTTTTGCTGTTTCGAGTTAATAGTTTTTAAAATTATAGTAATTAATATTATTTACGCAAGACAAATCGCTTAGGATGTTAGTAAATCTTTATATAATTTCAGTCTCTACTTGTGTCATACTCCCTGATTTAGTGGGCTTTGAAAAAATAAATAAATAAATAAAAATAAAAATAGAAAAAATAAACAAAAAAGAAACAAAAAATAAAAATGGAAATAAAAAATAAAAATAAAAATTCTTCCGTTTTTCCCTCATTGGAATTACCTCCCAATTCCTAGAATTTACATTATTAACAGTCAACAAACGCAGAGCTGTAAATACTCAGGACAGAAAGAGGTACTAAGAGGAACTTTTTAAAATTATATAACGAAATATATATTTCTTAATAAAATTGAAGAGTGGAATAAAATCGTCATTTATTATTAACATGGGTAAAAATATGAAATTGTTGTTTATTTAATGAACATACCTTGGCTACGACATTCATAATAAATACTGAGATTTTCGCAAGACATGAGCAAAAAGTACACGTTACAATACTATCGAGTTTGGAATGCAGCTTGCCGTACATTTCACAACGCTTGCCTGTCAAACCCTTGCGCACCTTTGTTATAAACATAAGAAATGTTCGCCGACCGCGGTGGCCGAGCTGTCTGCGGGGCGCCAGTCACGTTCTGCACGGCCACTATGGTCGGGGGTTCAAATCCCCCCTCGGCCATGGATATTTGTGCCGTCCTTAGTATTAGCTAGTTCACAAGTAGTTTGTAAGTTTAGAGACTGATGACCACGTAGTCAAGTCCCTTAAGCTCTAGAAACATTTGAACATTTCCTTTAAGAAATGTTCAAATGTTTGTTGAGCTTATGGGACTTTTCGAATACCAGACGGGGAACGGCCTCGCGCCTCGGAGCATAGCGTCTCAATGCGCTCGGCTATAAGCATAAAAGAGGATATTTTATGGCTGTTCGATGCACCGGTTACTGCGATGAATAATACAAGAACGTTTACAGCTAATCTGTAAATGAGAAAATCGACATCTGGCGGCCTAAAGCGGTCATTTTGCTGGGAATGCGTCGGCGCGTGGTTCGACGTAGACTCCCGGCCAACTGGATCTTCTTCAGGTGTGACGGGGCTCTCTTACACCAGGCTCTTAATATGAGCCGCGCGAAGCCCCCGCGGGTTAAATCGAGAGTACGCGGTGGCGAAGCAACTGCACGGCTCCACCATGTCTGTCCACTGCTTGCCGTAGCAACTCCACCTAGAGACAAGGCCTTACAACAATCCGCGGCCAACGGGAAATACAAGCCTGAGCGCGCACATCATGTGACGTAAGCAAGGTAGTTCCGAGCCGGCGCGATCACTCAGTGGTTGCCCGCCATGACGCAGTGGGCACTGCCCCAGGCCGGCCAATCGGCTAGCGATCGCGCCGGCTCGGAACTACCTTGCTTACGCATGAAGTGCGCGCTCAGGTCTGTATTTCTCGCCGGCCACGACAACAACCCGTGCTACGTCATACTGACCAGGCCGCGGCCGCCAGCTTACCGGCTGCCTGCTACGAGGTAGGGGCGTGCTCCAGTGAACAGCCATTCAGCCGGCGACCGCGGCCTGGTCAGTATGACGTAGCATGGGTTGATGTAAGGCCTTGTCTCTAGGTGGTGTTGCCCGTAGCCGGCGTTCAGTTCACGTGAGTCCTGACGTGTCGACTGCAATGAGTTGCGGCGATTCGCGCTGGAACCACTTTCGTCTGCGAACAGCCACCGGAACGTCGGCCAGAATTTCAAAAAAATGTTCAAATGTATGTTAAGCTACGGGGTCATCAGTCCCTAAACATACAAACTACTTATCAACTACCTTATACTATGGACGGCACATATATTCATGCCCGAGGGGGATTCGAACCCCCGACCCTAGTGGCCGTGCAGACCGTGACTGGAGCGCCTCAGTCCCCTCGGCCACCGCGGCCGGCCCAGAATTTCAGGTAGGACCATCTGTAGGAAGATGGTGTACGTTTGGCCACTTAGACGACCAGGTAGAATGTACGGTTCTGATAAGTCATTGTGCACAATGCCTGCCGAAACATTATAGAAAACTGTTCTTGGTACGCGTGTGCTGTTGTGCCATGTGCGTTGTTATGAGCCCACATGTGATAATTGTGGATGTTCACCATACCTCAATATGTCGCTTCATCAGTAAGTAAAACATCCGTCGGGCATGTGTCATAAGTTGCAGTACAAACGGGCAAAGTTGGGATGTGGGACAGGTGGGACAGCGTTCATTGCTTGGGCCTTCTATAAAGGTCACGGACGATTCCGTCTCCGTGTAAAGACTGTCAGCTCACTAGACTTGCGCATAATAGATCGCGATCGGGAGCGCTCACTTTAGTTCGCGGCTAGGGGGAAGTTCCCCCACCTAGCTGCTTCATGCGCTTGCTGCTTCAGCCGCTAACGATATCATGCAAACCAAAAAAACAGTTTGTGGATAATTTCTCGCGTTTCAGTTTAGAGTTATCCCTATATCTTGGCATTATGGAATTTATTAGTCAGATATTGCAGAGTGCAGAACACATCGAAACAGAAATTTTGTAGCACTGAACTATGTAATCTAGCAGGAAGACGCTCACCTCGAAATGACTCATCGGCAGAAGGCAAACACGTGATTTTTAATTCTGCTACGTGCCGTCTCGCTATTGCCCGTCGGCCTTCGGAAGGAATCTAACGAACTATGAAGCGGGATACGTTTGGCATAATCGTCCGCTGCTCCTAGTTCGTCCGCTCTGTTTGGCTTTTGCTACCGCTACTAAAAGAGCTCTTATTTTACCACAGCTTTTTATATAATGAATCATTGTTGCCAAAGCGTGTGCTATTACCCGTATTTTTGGGCAATTTGTTATCAAATACTTAGGCAAATAAACCAGTTATTTACACGAATGGATGATACAATGGTATTCAACTACTTTGCATACACAGTACTCGTAGTACTTTATTTTTAAAATAGATTTCTTTTGGCAGTGAACTATGAAACTACAGCTGAGCTGCATCTCAGCTCGAAATGAAGGTAACTGGCAGAAGGGAATCACGCGATTCTGCGCGCTCTCGCGTCCTCTCGCTGTTCCTCGTCACTCTTCGGAAAAGGAGCGGACGAACTAAGAGGCGAGGGTCTGCGAACTAGATCGCCTGTGGAAACGCTCTTCCGAACTAGTTTGTTCGCGAACTATACAAAACTACAGCTCACACGCAAAGTACGGTCTGCAACCGTATTTAGTATTCCTTCCTTTACCACAGCATTTCTTCGATTTCTTACAGCGCCAGTTCTGCACATGGAACAATAATACGATCCACTCGTGCATAACTTCCGGTGTAGACTCTAGACTGACTTCTATCCGTGAATCGCTCTCAATAAATCTGTGAGGATTTTTCCTGTCCCCGTAATAGATCAGTGGTGCACTACACAAAAGAAGTAACTACACGGGAAGCAGAGTACTTGTGGAGTGCACATGGTATCTTTTTTAGGCTAGGCAATTGTTCTGATGAACACTCGTCAGTCGATATACAGACAGCGAAATCAGGCCGTATTCAGAAGGTCTCTTCCACTGTCAAAATATTAGCAATAAGTTTTCAGAGTATTAGAAATGAAGTTCCGGAATTTACTGCATTGCAAGATATTTGTTGCGCAAAAATAATCCTCGGGACTGACTTCCTAGTAGTCTGAATTCCGATGTTGGAAGCTCCGAAATATTTAGTGAAGTATGGTATTTACATTGCAAACACAGATCAGGTACAATCGGAGGGGTGTGTTCATTGCAGTCCAGAAAAATATTCATTATACCGTTGCCGAAGTCGAGAGTGACTGTGATGTTATCTGGACGCGGGTAACAGGTATAGGCGATATCAAGTTAATGGTTGGGTGATTTTACCGGTCACCCGATTCCACCGTCACAGTACTAAAATCATTCAAAGTATGTTTACGATCAGTAGCGCGAAGGTAACCGAACCATGCATTATTTGTTTGGGGCGACTTCAACCAGTCGAATATACAGGGTGGTCCATTGACAGTGACGGGCCAAATATCTCACGAAATAAGCGTCAAACGAAAAAACTACAAAGAACAAAACTTGTCTAGATTGAAGCGGGAAAACAGATGGCGCTATGGTTGGCCCGCTAGATGTCGATTTGTGATAGATGGCGCTGTAATATTCACAAATATATTGCTTACAATTTTAGACGAACAGTGGGTAACACGTAGGTTTTTGGCCCACTTTAGGTTACGGTAGTAACACTAAAAGTGGGCCTTTGCGAACGTCTTTTGACAGTTCGAAATTTAAATGAAACTAACGGCTAAGCTATTCATCTGACACTATTCATCTGACACGAAAATTGAATAACGGAATTTGTAGAGGAGAACAGTCTCTATAACTTTGCTCTCTTATGTTTTTTTCATATCTCGTAGCGTTTCAAAGATATTTGCAAAAATAACGGCGATTTTGGGATGTATATCTGTCTGTCTGTCCACCTAACGTGTTCCGTTTCTAAGGCGAACCGTTCAACCGATCAGCACAAAATTTTACAGCCATGATTGTTGGCCGACAGAGACTAGAACCTCTGTTCCAGTGTCTGCAAATGCCATATTAGCATCAGATAACAACGGCAAGGCGTTGGTCTATGACGCTAAACGTCGGTGGTTCGGAACCCGCCACTACCTAAATTGTTATTTTCCTGAAGTGTTTCAGACAGTCTTATTAATTTTTTTATTACTCAGATTATTATTATGGTCCAAAACGTTTGCAAAAACTAGTGAAACTACAAATATAAAGTGGTCCGTAAAACACGACAGTGCGATTTTTTAAATTAAAAGACAGAACGTTGAACTTTATTTCGGTTGATCCAATGTGAAACGTGTACTTTTGTCAAATTATCATACATTATGATAACGCATGCTGTTGCTGCGTGATTACCTGTAATTACCTCATGACTTCAATAAATGCATAAAATGAGTCCAACTACAATACATTTGTCAATACGCGTAATGAAATTCCTCTCAACAGCGAGTAGTTCGCCTTCAGTAATGTTCTCAAATGCATTGACAATGCGCTGACGCATGTTTTCAGGCGTTGTCGTTGAATCGCGATAACAAATATCCTTCAATTTTCCCCGCAGAAATAAATCCGGGGATGTAACATCCGGTGAACGTGCGGGCCATGGTATGGTGCTCCTACAACCAATCCAACTGCCATTATTAAGGAATTTTTGGCATGCCTTGACAAAAAGAAGGGATCGATTGATAGGACAAATTCTTAGACACCAAGGAATCGTAAATGTAGCGTTGGAGATGCGTGTATAGGAGAGAACTCTCAAAGAGAGACCAAGGGACGAATATAATAAGCAGATTCAGATGGATATGGGTTTCTGTTCTTATGAGGAGAAGAAGAGGCTTGCTCTGGACAGAGTACTGTGAGAGCCGCATCAATCCAGTCTCCGGACTGAAGACCACAGCAACAACAAAATCACTTCACTGGCAAGCAATCCTTTTTGGTAACCGTTCCTTTCCATTAATTGATATTCCTTTTTAAGCAGTTATTATCCAACAAAAGATTATCAAAATAGAAAATGCGAAGTGTGTGTATAACAGCTGAACAATAATTTCTGAGATAAAATACAAGGACGATTGATTGCAATCTACACCTTTCGATATCGAAATCCATTTTCCAGCTCAGCTGATATCACGCACAACATTTTTTTTTCTTTTTTAGGAAAAAATTCCAATAAATACGTAGCACAAAGAAACAAAGATACTTGCAGCCATTTAATTGTCCGGTATGGCCTACATAAGAAACGAAAAGATCTTGTAGCCTATTTTAACACACACTACAGTCAAGGGGAATAATTACCATGTTAAGTTTTAACCTGACTGTTAATCGAAGCAGATGAAATATAAGCCGGCCGCGGTGGCCGAGGGGACTGAGGCGCTCCAGTCACGGTCTGCACGGCCACTACGGTCGGGTGTTCGAATCCCCCCTCGGGCATGGATATTTGTGCCGTCCTAGTTCGTAAGTAGTTCATAAGTAGTTTGTAAGTTTAGGGACTGATGACCCCGTAGTTAAGTCCCATAAGCTTAACAAACATTTGAACATTTGAACATGAAATATAAAAACGTACGAATAAAAAGAAAACAGATAACTCGCAGGAATTGTGTCTTCTTCCGTTGGTAATAGTACGAATAAATAAACAGATTTGTCTTAGATACATGTAAAGCGTATGTAGGAGAAAGGATGGTAAGATGACAGCAAGCTAACGATTTTTAAATAACCTTATTTTAGACCTGCCACTTACATCGATACTTCAGAGATATCATTAGAGTTTTGTTTCCAAATTACAGATTTTGTATGTTTTCTAAATGTAGCATTTATGACGATTAGTTTGACTTTTTCAAGTGATGTCACACTCGTCATTTTACCCACGTTTGCAGGTAAGATGACTACTGTAGGCGGGTAATTGGACGAAGGAAAGTACAATGGAATAAACATTAAAAATCATTACATTTTAAACATAGAGATGCCGTTCATTTACTTTGCGGTTTTTATCTTTCGCAGTCAGCTCGCTACAAGCAATATGGGCTTGTTTACGGTAGCAGGAACAAGCATACAAACTTCCTAATTGAACATAGTTTGTCTGCTGGCTTTACAAAGTTCTTCTCTAATGATATCATGATCGTTGTCGCATTCAAATGTTTGTAAATCTATCTGACTCAACTGCTAGGTCATCAGTCCGTAGCTTACTAACTACTTAAACTAAGGCAAACTAACCTAAGGACAACACAAACACCCATGCCCCAGGGAGGACTCGAACCCCCGACGGCGAGCGGCCGCAGCACTGCGCCCCAGTACGCACGGGTGCGGTGTCGTCGCATTCAATATCGAGGAATCTTCCGAAGAGTGTGTCTCGTCACATTTGTTTTGTTTTTTCCTCTCTCCTTAGCCTCCTATTAATTTGTCATTTTCACACACACACACACACACACACATATATATATATGCGCAATGAGGGTAACGTTTTCCTCTGTTTCGTTTTCGAAGTTGCAAAAACCACTGCACCGTTCTGTATCTCCTGCAGAGCAATAGTCATCGATTCTTGCGATTACTGCGGCCTGCTGGTCCTTAATTTATACTTGTTACACGCGTTCATTACTGCAAGAGTATCAATAGCTCATTAAAATGATTTACGACATGTTTCATTAAGATGAGAAGTCGTCACGTTGTCCGCCCCGTAAATTCATCAAGTTACCCGAGACGACCATTCATTATTTAAACATAAGAACAACACTTCATTGAATTCTCTTTGGAGTTTAATAAGTACATTAAAGAAAGACAATGGTTTATAGTTTACAAAGAAAACTGAAACCAGAATGGGAAAAATTAACGACATGTGTTCCAGATGCTATTTCGGTGCACTGACATATTACAACCAACATGTATGTATACATAAATGATAGCGTCTCAGTGCTACATGGTGACGGTGGGCTTTGTTGATATTGTAGGACACGCAGAGAGCTGCTCTGTTTCGACAATCGCATTAAATTAATTCATCATCGTCTTAGATTCCTTGTCATCTTACCCTACTCTTCGCTAATAAAGGGAATGCAATTTTTACGCACGTTAAATTGCGAGATTATAAAGTATCACTGATACGTATATTACAGGTAATGACCGCTAAACAGAATACTCGAAGAACCAGTAGTTCTTAGAAAAAAAAATGTAGTCAAGCATGTGACGCTGGCACTAGGCAAACTTTTGACAACGCAAATGTTTTGTTATGAAGTCTTCGTTTGGTGAGGGTAATTACTTTTTCTGAACAGACAAGGGTACATACAAGAACTTACTGCATGAAACATTGTTATTTAATTACTTCATAGTATGTATGAAACACTAATCGAGTGATTCAATGTGGTTCGGATGTGTAAAAATATTAACATCTTGGCGAAGATGTGTTGTTCATATTGCCAACATAATCACGCGAGGCCCCCCAGTCGGTAAGAAAGATTTTACCCCATACCGAGCAGAGAGCAGCAAGGGAAGCATAGTGACGCGGACGGCAACGGCAACGGTCGCGTGGCGTTCCGGACCGGGACCGTCGAATGGCACTAGGAGCACCTAAGCCAACGGCGAACTGCCGTCCGTCGTGTGTAGTTCCTCGGTCCTTCAGTTCAGTTTTGAGAACCGTTCCTTCAGAACCGTTCGCTCGCAACAGACGCGTCCCTACTGATCACTGTGTTGTGAGTTTAGTGTGTGGTCTGGTTGAGGCTTTATTAGCGCTCAAGGCACTGAAACGACAGCGTCCCGCACCGAGCGCAGCAAGGAGAGGCGAGCCGCTTGTGCTTGTGAGTGGGCGGCCGTTAGCTAGGCTTCACCCACAGCGTAGCAGCGGGGGCGGCAGCCCCAGCAACACAGGCATAATGGTCAGACTAGAGCCAGTACCTGCAGAGTTCACGCTGCCCGACCCACTAGCCAGGCAACGTCTCGCCCACATTGCGCTGGCGAGTTCAGAGCGAGGGAGGGAAGTGGCTGCTTAGTAACCACCGAACAACATGAAGAGCGCTGTGCTGGAGCCTGCTGGAAAGTTCTGACCGCCTCGCCTCTCCTTGCCCTCTCCTTGTTACTCCCTGAAGTTCAGCCGGTCGCCGCAGAACGCTGTCTGCCGACTGTTGCGGGCAGCTAGCAGCATATACTTACTAAATAAAAACTATACCGCTCGTTGGCGCTAGTGTCGCGTCTCCAAATTGAACGTGATAGAATCCACCATTTCCAGGACAACAGTTCATAAACAACGTTCGTTCGTGTGCTGCTTTTAATTGTAACAGTGAGAACGGAAGCAAAGACGAAGACGGAAACAATGTTACATTTCACAGATTACTTGTATACCGTATAGTACTTTCATGGAGAAATAAGAAATTGTGAGCGTTTGTTATTGTTTAGGTTTCCTCTTACAAATGATACTCTAAAACTGAGAAACATACTTTGATGCATGTCAAGTACTTATATTTTATTTGCATATAAATTACTACAAATACTAATTTGAGCTGAATGAATAACTAGGTGTATAAGACGTATTTATCATATATAAGCATGATGCAGAAATAGGTGGTATAATTGTTTTTAGACCCGTAATAAGTGGTGATTATACTTCGTAAAGGGTGATTACTTGATCGCATGTTGCATACTCAACCACTTTGAGAAGTACTATCTCTGTTAAAAAGTAATGTGTGAATGAAATGTGTACTTAAAATTTTATGAGTTATGAAGATTATTCATACACAAATTCGAGGAAGTTCAAAGAAAAATTCTATGTACTATGGAGAGGAATGTAGACAAAAATGTGATGTACAAAAATAAGCGTGCAAAACGTACACAGTAGTCGGCGAAAAGTAAACAGGACCGTGAATTAAAAAATAATCGCACTCTCTGCTATTTTACAAGTTTCATGGAATCATCTTATGCAAATATCTCGATGAAAAGTCGCTCCAACTTATCAAAAAAGTGCATTACATTCTTAAATTTCGTGTCTGTATGCAGAAGTTATTTCGAAAATTAGGAAACTTCATTTAGTTAAGAATACTTTTTAAAAAGACAGCAATAATCAGTAACTTTTTTTTAAAACGAACATGCGTTTACTTTGTGCTTTATTTTGCTCTTGACTCATACATTTCAAATCACAACCCCAGTACCAGGATTCTTTCCGGCAAATGGCGGCGATCAGCCGCTTCAATTCGGGGACAGTTGGCTCGCTTCTCTGCTACGGCGTGGTAGGCGCTTGGCTAGCACAGTCTAACTTACACAGTCACGAGTCTCTCTCTTAATTTTGTTATACGGCACTACAGCAACGCTCCAAGCGGCTGGCAAGGTACATTTCTGAATACGACACCGGATAAGTGTGAATAGTATCGTTTATATCGATTGTAGCATACTTTTTATGACAGGGAAGGTACATAGTGTCATAAAAATCGGTAACAACTAGCAAAATAACTTCACATTTGTCTCTATTAAATTTCCTAATAACCCCAGGAAGGTATGAATTGGTACTTTGCAGGGGTTATCTTGAAACCTACGACTTCTCAGTCAAGAATTTCATTTTCTGTTACAAACAAATAATTGCTAATAAGCAACAGAAAACTAAACCATAAGCATAAATATGTGTTTTATACTCAGAAACGTCAAGTTTTCTTATCTACAATTCCAGTCAATTTAGTAAGTATTGAATGTAAGACACTTATATGGAATGCAATACCTACATTATTTAATGTGCCAGATCAACCATTGCAGCTGCAGCTGAAGGAAAATCCTCTCAAACGTAACAATAAAAAAACGAAAGAAAAATAAAGTTTTCCAACAAAGCATTAACCAATTCCATAACTGTTACTACAAGTGAACCACAAACGACAAGAATCTTCAGTACATTCGTCTTATAAGCAAACGTAATTACACTCAAAAGTATATGTGTTTATAAGAAACACGAGTGAAGGGCAAAAATGTTCAAATCAACAGATTCCACATCGAATTTTTACACATCAAAGTAAATGGATGTATATAAGAACAAACAAGAGGAATTACTGTTTCTCTTCTTCTTACATTCCCTTCCATTCAGTGGAGTAGCTTGCAGAATACACACATATTCGTAGGTATTTACTCATGAATAAGTTGTTTTTTATATCATTGAATCAGGCGAACCAGACATTGCTTTTTATTGGCCGAAACCTTAAAAGATGCAACAGAACTACTAGAGAAACTGCATAAACTACGCTTGTCCGTCCTTTTATGGAATATTGCTGCCCAGTGTGGGATCCTTATCAGGTGGGTTTGACGGAGGACATCGAAGGAGTCCAAGAAGGGCAGCTCGTTTTGTATTGTCTCGATACAGGGAAGACAGCGGTACGGAACTGATACAGGATCTAGGATGAAAATCATTACAACAACGGCGTTTATCGCTGTGGCGTGGGCTACTTCCGAAACTCCAATCGCCAACATTCTACTCCGAATATATTGTTGACTCCCAATTACATAGGTAGAAATGATCACCAGAATAAAATACGAGAAATCAGAGCTCGAACGGAGAGATTCAGGTGTTCTTTCTTTCCGCGCGCTATTCGAGAATGGAATGGGAGATAAATAGTATAAAGGTGGTTCGATGAACCTCCTGCCAGGCACTTAAATGTGATTTGCAGAGTATCCCATGTAGATGTAGATGTATGTCTCTCGATATTTTACTAATGCTTGGAACACAAAAATTACAGAATCTATTTCGTAAACTACATAGAAAAGTAATTATAAACAAACATTATTCTTACGTTAGTTCCCATCACTAGGAGTGTTAGCGCCGTTGTAACTCTCACTTGCTAACAAAATTCACAGCAGTGCGTGTCACGAGCGTTTGTGTCTAACATGCGCAGTCAGGACACACTCACGGTCGCAGTGCTCCAAGCATTATTTCTGTATATGATACCGGAAAAAGGACTATAGTACCGTTTATATTGACCTGTAAGATACGTTATGGAATAGGGAAAGTAATTAGTGCCATAAAAATCGGTAATAAATTAAAAATAACTTCATATTGCCTTTGTTAAGTTTCCTAAGTACCCTGAGAAGGTATGTAACAGTAGATTAAATAATTACGACCCTCTTTTTTATCTGCAAGTAATGAATCCAGGATTCGTTTTCTATTAAGATAAAAAAATAGCTATGATATGAAAGATTCTTCCTACAAAGATGTCGCTTTTCTACGCAGTTACATTAAGATTTCTTCTCTACCATGAAAACCAAATAGTGATTGTCGAAACTTTCACGGAATGCAATACCTACATTATTTACTGCAGCAAATCACAGTTGTAGCTGCAAGAAAGATCTCAAAAATGTGACAGTAAAACGTCAAAAGCAATAAAACTATTTTCCAACAAAGAAGAAACCATCCAAAATTGTTGCTACACTTAACCCATAATTGGCCATACATTTGAAGGCATTCGCATTTTAAGAAAAAGGAATGACATTCAAAGGCATATACACTTATAAGAAATACAAGTGAAGTGCAAAAGTGTGCGATTCATTAGATTACATACCGAACTGTTAAGCGTCAAAGAATGTGCCTATCATATTGATAACAGATCATAACAAAATTGTATAATTCTCTTTCAGGGCAGTAAGATGCAAATATACATATATTCGTAATTATGATACTAATATTATAGAGGAAAAACTCCTAACAGGAAAAATATACGTAAAAAATAGATGAAGTCCACTTACCAGGCGAAGGAGCACAGGCAGTGATAGCAACAAATAAACAAATAAACACACACACACACACACAAACGCAAGCTTTCGCAGCCTAGCTGCTTCGTCAGGCAGAAGGGAAGGAGAGGGAAAAGGAAATGATGAGTGTTTTAAGGGAGTGGGTAAGGAGTCATTCCAATCCCGGGACAGGAAAGACTTACCTTGGGGGGGGGGGTGGTGGGGGGGAAAGGAGGGTAAACAAATACACACACACCCACACATTTACATAGACGCAAGTACACTTAGGCAGACATACTGTAGAACTGTAATTTCTTTGCTTTCTACAGTTCTACATTTCCTTTTCCCTCTCCTTCCCTTCCTCCTGACGAAGCACCTAGGCTGCGAAAGCTTGCGTTTGTGTGTGTGTCTGTGTGTTTATTTGTTGCTATCACTGCCTGTGCTCCTTCGCCTGGTAAGTGGACTTCATCTATTTTTTACGTATATTCGTAATTATTTCGTCATGACTAATTTTTTGCTTATTTCACTTGATAACCGAAATTCGACTACTTTAAATTTATTTTACGGTTGTTCATGTCTCTTGATATTTCATTAACTACGTAGAATAATAATTACCAACGAAGATGACATCTACAGCACCTTGCCCACCGCTGGAAGCGGTAGTGAATAGGTCACATGTTACGGGCTTTCTTTGCCAAAGGTCATCAAGAGAGGAACATGCAGTGTTGAGTGCAGTAGTGTGTAAATAAATTAGTGAAGGAAAATGCAGTAATAAATGAAAGTGAATAACAGGTGAAGTAAAGATGAAAACTTAGTTCAGTTCATTCAGGAACGGCCGAGTAAAACAAGAGACCTGTGCTGCATTCTGACAGTGCGTTGACCGGTTAACGCTGCCGATTCAGAACGACACTGTCCCCCGAGTATTCGCGTATGGCGGAACGCGACCAGGAGGCCATCGACCTCTCCACAAGCAGAAGCCGTTGATTCAGCGATCAACCATCGACCTACCACCTAATGTAAAATGATAGACTGCCAAACGTGACCATCCCGTACTTCTCGAAGCCACGTGACCAGAAGCCAATAACCTACTGTATTGACCTCCAGAGCAATGTGACGATCGGTCTTTCTACAACGTAACAGAAGACAACGACCCCGAAAGCGTTCACCTCCAGGCAGGTCCATAAAGTAAATACCACAGCCAAGACGCCGCCAGAGAATAAAAGAGTGATAGAAAGAGAGACAGAGAGTTAATATCGGCAGCAGGGGCGCCGACTCTGTGGTTGCTCCGGGGCTCGTGCAACCCCCAATTTTTTTTTTTCTTTTGGAGGGGGGGGGGGGGAGGGAGCACCCACATAAAATTGAGGTGGAAAATAAAATTGAATAAATAAAAAAAAAAAATATCGGGAAAAATCTAAACCTACCTTATGACTCAAGAGGCAATGCAAAACGTGACCATAGCGAGAGACGACATTTCATACGCGAAAGAAATGATCGGTTTTGTACGCAAGTCCCCAAGCGAGTAATAATGAGTATCAGTGTTTTACCCGCCATGCTAGCTTTATTCATCCTGAAGCACGTCGGTCCTCTTGACCTTCCAGGTGTACGTATTTATGAGCATTCAATTGTGTTCTTTCAGGAATTTAGCTTGAAGAATCTGATGCTGATGCTAAATTTAATCGTTTTCCATTTATCTTTGTCAGTTCCCTTTGTCATTAAAATTATAGATTCAGTTGAAATTTGTAATGCTTTTCTCTCAAGCTTAAAAAAACCTTGGACTATATTAATATTGCCAGAGATATCATGAAGTTATCTCGAAGTGATGAAAGTTTCTATGAAGTATACAGCTCTTGCTTTGAACTGACCAAAAAAAAAAAAAAAAAAATGATGTCGGACTTCAAAATCTAATAATATTTCAAAGATTTCTTTGAACCTTGGTGACGGTGTTCTACCAAACGCTTTTGTCAGAAAGAATAGCTTCGCACAAAAAGGGTTAGATTAGTGTACAGTGAAAAATTATTTCATTGGTCGTGTAGAAGTTTTGGGGTGTTGCTTATATCCACTTCGGACAATTAGATCGCTTTATTGTAGTGTCCTAAATCAGCCATGATTTTCTTTTCTTCCTCCTCCTTCTTCCTTCTATCTTTAAAAGAACAGACAACTGCCTATTTACTTTTAACAAGTACTGCTCATTCAAACATGCATGAAGATGATTTTTCAGGAGGGTTGGTTTCGAACATTTGTGGACCGTGATATAGAGCACCCACACTGATTTTCAAAAGTCGGCCCCTCTGATCGGCAGTAACGGCATTAGCAGCAGCTGCAGCAGCAGCAGCAGTAGCAGAAGTTGGAGTTTTTCATGATCAGCCACCGCCGGTAACAGTTGAAGATAGAAGAAAGAGGAGGGTAGAACCTGGTCGCTAGTAACAGCGATCGGAAAGGTTATCAACAATAACAAAGGTACTCACCCAGGATGACTACTGCAACGGTAGGAAGCGGTCTGGTCGTAAAACTCACCTGTGATCTTCGTCAAAGGTTCTGCCACTCGAAGACTTGCAGCTGATGATCATCGGTTCGACCCCGGGGCAGGGACCCACAGCCTCCACGCCGCGCCGCTACCTCTGGTCGTATTACAACACTGTTGGACTTAGAAGATGGGAAAATAACACGGCACCGCCACGAGGTAACTGCGCAGGATACACGGCCTGTAACGCACAGTATTAGCTTCGACGGCGGGCGCTGTTCTACTGACGACCAAAGAAGCAGTTAGGCGGCCATCTTAACCCGAGATCCTTGCCCGACGCTGCGAAACGCCTCGTCTCCGCCGCGCGCCTTACCACCGCGGGCAACACTCGCCAAGCCACCCAGTTGAAGGTAAGAATAATGTATGGTTTAACTGTTTAATTCATGTATTTGGTATAAATGCTGTTTCATTTACGCCTCATACTCGAGCCCAAGAAGAGATTCATTTTAAAATGCTATCCTGATAATAAAAATTGTATTTAAAACTTGTCATCCTGACAATAAAGAAATGCATTTACAGTAGTTGTGAAGCTTTCAATATTTAGCAATATTTAACAATGTTTAAAAGAGCGGTAGGGTTACTTGAGTTGGTGTCACCCCTCTTCATTTGATGTCATGTGCCTTCTATATAGTTTTTCTTTTCTTCAGTGAAATCGTTGCATTCCGGTCTTTTGTTCATATTTGTTCTGGGTTATTCGTTGCGAATTTTACTCAGTTTTTTATTAAACATAGCGTTCAACAAACACCGTCTGAAGGGAAGGCCTATGCACTGCAGTGCCACTTCACGCATAGTAGCGATCGCGTAGCTTACTGCCTGGCTGATGGAGCACAGCCTATGCGGTGTTGAGCACAGCCCACCGCCTCACAGCGGCCAGCCAGTGAACTACGAGATTGCGACCTACTCTGTGTGATGTGACGTAGCACGGCAGTGCACAGGCCTTCTCTTCAGATGGTGTTAGTCGAACCGTCTTTCGTTTTCTCTCTTTTGATTGGTTCGTCGGTTGAACGGCGTTGGTTTGTTTTGTCCTATTTTGAGAACTCAGTTCTCTCGTAACAGAGGAAGTCGAGTTACCATGCCGGCAACCATCAGACCGTGCGCGCTGAGCAACCGCGCCCTAGCAAGTTCCGAACTACCGTTTAACATGTTCGTACATCACAAACTGATTCCTCGCCTATTGCACTATGGCGAAAAACTACGAGAGTAATCCGTGATTCTCGTGCTATGGATGGCATGTGTTAACTGAGTAACCAACATTATTTTATAGATTATAATTCATTGTCCTAAGAACGACGTGTTTTTGATCATTTTCAGTGTGCCATTGCTTTGAAATGAGAACGCTTGAGTTATAATAAGAAAATCATCAGGTAGAGAAACAAGATGGCCTACGCAAAAGAGATTTTGGGACGAGGAATGGCCGGCCGCGGTGGCCGAGGGGACTGAGGCGCTCCAGTCACTCCGGCCACTACGGACGGGGGTTCGAATGCCCCCTCGGGCATGGACATTTGTGCCGTTCTATTCGTAAGTAGTTCATAAGTATTTTGTAAGTTTAGGGACTGATGACCCCGTAATTAAGTCCCATAAGCTTAACAAACATTTGAACATTTGGACGAGGGATGCCACGTGACAGATTTACTAACGCCAAATGGACGCTGTGTTCCATCTAGGCTATAGTCACTCGTCCGAACGCCAAATGGACGCTATGTTCGTTCCAGCCTATAGTCATTCGTAAACACTACAAACAAAGAAAATAAACCTAGAAATACCAAGGCAAGACAGGTGATAATAGTTTAACGAAAAAATATAACGAAAATGTGGGAAAGATATTAAAATAATAATTGAAATAGGTAAAAGTTGAAAAAAAGTGTATGTTTGTCAAAGCTAAACCCAAACATCATATAATTTTGGCTGTTTGTTAAAATACGGTCAGAAAGAATATTACGTGTTGAGTGCATAGATATTATCACAATAGTAGAGTCGTAATCATATCACCATATTTTTTTTATTATGTAGATTATTATTTTGGTCCAAAATGTTTGTAAAATCTTATAAAACTACAAATCTAAAGTGGGCCGTAAAACACGTCAGTGCGATTTTTTCAATGTGATGAAGAACTGTCCGTTCTGCAGCAAGGATTCTATGATATTTACTAGTTGGTGGTCTGTAATAATATCATAGTTTTTAGTAGTTTCTTGTGGTTCACTGTATCGTTCCGTTCCGTTATTAATTGAAGACTTGGATGCAATAACAGCGTTAGTCTGTGTACGCTGTTTTTCAACAAACAAATCCTTGAACCCTCTGCTATTAAACAAGCCTGCTCTTAGTTTTATTTGATGCTCCCAGAGGGGCTAGGAATAACATAATGAACTATGAGCCAGCTTGTTTAGTAAATGCCCACGGCATTTATTGCCGAAAATACTGCAGTTGTTGCTTAAGTGACATATCATTAGTTACTAAGCTTGAAACACGTCCTCATAACGTGTTCCATTTAATTGACTCCCTATGAACAAATGTTGACGAGATTCAGACATTTATTTTCTTTTTGAGTGTAGCAAGACACTCCACTCACAATATGCGAGATACCAGGCATTATATATTGATTTAGTTTTATCTGTATGTAACATTCTAAATGTATGTTCTACATGAGGCCCCAGATATGTATTAGTTTGTACTGTGATGTGCTCCCACTGGCCCTGGCTTCCACAGAATGAATGAAACTTTGTATGTAAGAAAGTTCAGCAAGTGCTAGGCGCACGTCGTCTGTTTTGGGTCGTCGTTCCTTTCAAACGCTGAGCATTGAATGTCTCTGGGCGAGAAGTAGGCTTGACAGTTGCTGAGCAGAACACATTCTTAGCAAAGATTCCTAATGTAGCTTGCTCTTAACCTCCTTGGCTGGGAGTTGGTCAGGTTACCTACCTGATGAACGGTGACGCTCTCTGGGCTAACCTCCGCTACCCCTCCCCGGTAACGGTTAGGCAGTAGTCAAGAGAGCTATTCATTCGCTTGTTGGTTCTTGGAATGGTAAGTACCTTTGGGTTTGGTTCTGCTGTGGCCTCGTGACTCGACTTGGTTCAGGCTCCTTAGTCGTACTTATGCCTTTTCGCGAGTTTAATTCTGGGAATACTACACTACTATACTACAATACTACACTATGTGTAGTAGTGAGAGTTTGCTTAATTTCGTACAGGATCGCTAATTTTATGTCGATTTCGCTGGAATCTGATGGCGTTTCGTTAGCATAGTTCTTGCACTTTATTACTTTTATATCACTTCTTTGCCTGTTTAAATATGTTCAGTGTCTTTCGCGTTCGTGTCATAGTTGAATTCTAATATTTTCGGGGACTAGCAGTGCCTATACTGTTCGTACTTTGTCGACAGAACACGTGGACGATATCAGACTAAGCCTTCAGCTTTCCCATCATTCAGTGCACATGAGTGGTTAATAATTGTATAGCTAATTTGCTAATGTGTTTCCTAGTGAGTGTAGCGTGATAATTTTCCCCGAAAATTGTCCATTCTAACTTGTAATCTGTGTACTTGTCGGCCCACGTGTGCGCCGAATAGCGTGTTCCCTGTCGTGGTTATAACCATTAAATAGATCTTTTTCCTCTGTGTAGAAAGAACCGTTGCATGACGTATATCGTGTTTTCAATTTTCATGCAATAGAATTATTTCAATTCTCTGAATTTTTGTGACCGAACTCTGTATTGTGCTGTATCAATCTGTAACCTTGCTTATCTGATAGATATCATTCCTCTGATCAGAAAGAATGGTTACACGATATATTTCGCGATCTTATTCTCTTTGAAATTGATTTTGTTAACTTTATGCATATTTTGTGTTCCGACTTAGTAGAGTGCCGTATTGATCTAACAACTTTAACCTTTGTAGTTTTCTTCTAACTGTGCTAAACGAACGCCAGAGCGACCGTTTTTAGATATTAGTTAATGAAATCTTGATTTAAGGTATAGTTAGATGTTCTAGGGAAACTTTAACTTCTGTCTGTACACCGCACTTTGTGGTCTTAAACCAAGTGCGTTTGTTTCTGATAGTTTATCATGAGCCTAAGCCACTAGCTTGACATGTTATGGAAGGGAAGTACTATTTCATTGTGTGCGAGTGAATCTTCGATCTGCATTCTCCACATTGCTAGGCTGTCATCTTGGTGTATTGGTGTCAGGTGCTTGGTAAGTACCTGCATGGCTAGACGTATGAATCTGTGTGTGAATGTGCTGCAATTCCTCCTTTCCGCCCTATGAGACGTGATCGTAATTAACCTGTACTTAGTTTTGCAGGTGGGCAATTTTAGGGCCATGTAATTGTGGATATTTTGAACATTTTGTAAGTTGTGTTTTTTTATTGTAACTTTAAGAAAATGGTCTTCCCCCTCGTTGTTCTTGTTTTGAACAATAAATTAATTTGTTAAACTATAATCCTTTTGTGCTAATTTAAATTCTCCCCTCATCATTTATATTGGATTAATGAGGGGTAATTTGTTCATGTATCTTGTGTCTTTGCTCCCTTCTGGAAGAGAGAATATTTGCGTTTCCTTTGCCAATATTTATGATTTTTTATTTAGATCCATGACTGCGGATCATCATTTAATTGTGTGCAGTTTCCTCTAAAGATTGCTGTAAAGGTAGAACTGTTTGCTTAACTTATGAATCATAGTTTTGCTTAAAGGAACTGTATACTTCCGCCGCTGTGTGAATATCGCCGTGAATATTTTGTGAGCAAGCAGTCAATTGTTAACTTCACAAAGACGGCTAGTTAATAGACAAAAGAACAGCGGGCGAGTTTCAAGCTACATAGCAATTCCACCTTGCTTATACAGGTAGCTTCTGTCTTGAGTTTATCAAGTATCGTGTGAAATATCACCATGAAAACGAAATCGTCTAACGCTATGGGCGATTTCAAAATAAAATCTCTGGCATATCTCTAACCTTTCGTTTAGCAATATTGGCAAGTGACGAACTGTTAGTCACTTCAGCGAGCAGATTATTTAATAGAATTTCTTACTTGCTACTGATAGAAATCCGTTTTAGGCACCTCACTTTCTTCTGTCATTAATGATTCCAGATTTATATTTCAGTTCGACAGCACGAGAATTTTACGTTCTTGGTCCTTTAGTTTGTTGTTTACTCTCCTGTTTAAGTTTTCTGTGACACTTCGTTTCCCAAGGACTTTAGTTTGGAAGACATTTCGTCTTCTAAATGAACTTGAGCTTCCGTAACTGCATTTAATGTCAATATTGTGTGGGGTTTTTCTTTAGAGTTTACAATTCTTTTACGTTTACGACACACCTGTTAATCTGGTGTCTACTTTTCAGTTTGCCGCCTAGATATTGCTGGTACTGGTATTTTATGGAGAGAATAATTTGGAAATCTGCTACGAATTCTACCTATTTCGAAAATCTTTCTCTTGGAATCACATTTACAACGTACATCGACAGAATTTTCGCTGCAAACCGCTCATGAATTTTACAGCGTATTTGGCGTGAAGGTCTCTAGAACTCACGAGCAATTACGTATTTACTAGGTTATTATTAGCCGTACATTCTTTTTGATTAATGTCGCTAGTTTTTCCGTTTAGACTCTTTCATAAGGCAGACAGCATAAGAGCATATGTAAGAAATAAGAAGAGTAGATCTATATCAGATTAATTGGGCTATTTGGTCGCGTAGTGGTATAAACATATTTTTACCACAAATATTGAAAACCAGTAGAAATACATACTACTACAGTATGAATCCAAGTACTAGAACAACATCTTCATTATTACCCGTTTTCTGTATTCCTCACCTTCGTTTAAAGAAGAACACAGTTGGAGTATAATCTTCAAGCCAAATAAAATACAGCGAATCATATGTAATATAGTTGCTATTTACAGCTTACACTAGGACATATGACTTAGACAGTAGCAAATTCACAGTCCGGGAAAACCTGGGCGTAGCCCGGTAGCCTACAGCTCTATAAGACAAGCAAACAATTTGTGCTTGGCGCCATGCGCGGCAGAAGTTGCAACTTCTAGCTACACACTCAAACCTATTTGATACGACAAAGCGCCAAGGCTTTTAGAGCATGATAGCTGGCTATGGACATGCTATTAAAGGCGTGAAGTAGTTCACTGTGGTATTGTTCGTTGCTTCTCCGTATTGGAAACAAATCCACAACACAAAAAAAGTTATGAGCTATACTTTCGAAACAGCAAACGTGCAATTGTGCTATACAGAAAGGACTGGTTAACTTGGTTTCCTTCGTTGAGAAAAGATGTGGATTCGATTCTCTGCGCCTCCTCGTGTTTTTTTCTCAGATGTTGAGTGTAAAAGAGGATTTGCTTCTATGAAGATTCGGCGGCATTGACACAGTCCGTCCACTGGCGGTAGCCGTTTGACCGGTTAGTAGTTCCTGATGACATTACCCGCGGCCCTACACCGCACCTCGTAGTCCACTGCAGGCAGTGTGGAGCTCAGATGTCTGACGCGCGAGCATACGTTCGCGGTAGCTGCGCAAACATGCTCCCTACACCATAGGTCTCCGGTAAGTTAAGTTTTTTTTCTTGACAAGTTACTATAATTATTATCAACGACGTTGCGAAATCCCGCATTTGATTGGAAACAAACTGTACAAAACGCAGCAGGGGCCGCGAACCACATATATAACGAATTTACACAATTATTAGATTAATGACGGAAATTCTCCTGAGAGATGATAAGTTATTTTTCAAAAGAGATAGATTGGCTGGCCAGTACTTACCTTTGTGCTGTACCGCCTATAGTGACACAAATGAAGAAAAAGAAAAAAAGAGAAAGTACGAAATAGGACAAGCTTTCGAAACACAGTTCCTTCTTCAGGTGGGAGAGAAGGGAATAAAATAGGATGGGAACGGAAGGGACAGGTAATTCACGACCTAGGTCATGAGGATGGTGTTTGAGGAGTGTGGAAGTCAGAGATACTGCATCTTAAATGTTTCAAATGTTTGTATAGCTTATTGGACTTAACTACGGGGTCATCAGTCCGTAAACTTACAAACTAGTTACGAACTAACTAAGACTAAGGACGGCACAAATAATCATGCACGAGGGGGGATTCGAAGCCCCGACCGTTGTGGCCGTGCAGCCCGTGACTGGAGCGCCTCAGTCCCCTCGGCCACCGCGGTACGGAGCCAAGCCAGAGTATATATATATATATATATATATATATATATATATATATATATATATATATATATAAAACCAAAGAGGAAAGATTAAGCAGTAAAGAGAAGAAACGATGAGTGAACTGAATTATGCCGAGAAGTGTAGCGGGAGGGGGGTTGCCTAAAACGTTTTTGATTAACAGGGAAAGATGGTCCCATACACACACACACAGAGCGAGAGAGGGGGGGTAAGGAAGGGATAATGAATAGGTGAGCTGATTTAGGCCAGGGGGTGGCGGGAGGATAGGATATGTTGGAAGGCAAGTTCCCACCTCCGTAGCTCTGAGGGACCAGTGTTAGTTGGTACTACCCAAATGGCACGTGGTGTAACACGCGCCAAGGTCCCTGGAGTCATGCTGGAAGGCATGTCCTGTGACAGGATATTGGGTGTCCCCCAGGCGAACAGTCCGTCTGTGACCATTCATCCGCTCAGCGAATTTGTTGGTAGTCATACCAACAGAAAAGGCTGCACAGTGGACACATATCAGTTGATATATGTCGTGTGTTGTCCCACATGTGGCCCTGCCTTGAATCGGGTAGGTTTTTCCTGTGGTGGGGCAGGATTATGTGGTAGTGGGACGACGCATTGGACAGGGTTTGCAGTAGAATCGGTTGCAGGGATAGGAACGATTAGGTACGGAGGGTGGTTTTGGGATGTTGTAAGGTTGGATGAGGATGTTGCGGAGGTTGGGAGTATGGCTAGTCTGGGTGGTGTGGGAAGAAAAGTTTGGAGTGATGATCACATCTCAGGGCATGACTTGAGAATGTCATAGCCCTGCCAGAGGAATTTGTTGAGGCATTCCAGGCCAGGGTGGTGGGTGGTACTGGGTGACTAAGGGGGTCCTTCTGTGTGGTCTGGGGTTAGGATCATTGTTGTTGGGAGGAGAGAAATGGACAGCTTGGGAGATCTGCTTATGAATGAGGTATGTAGGGTAGTTGTGGGAGAGAAAAGCAGTGGATGTATTGTTGTTGTTGGTGGTGAGGGATTCGTTACTGGAGCAGATACGTTTCCCACGGATGCCCAGGCTATAGGGAAGGGATCGCTTAGTATGGAAGGAATGGAAAGTATCAAAGTGGAGGTACTGTTGCTTGTTTGTGGATTTAAAATGAACTGAGGTGTGTATGTGCGACTCGGCAAGGTGAAGGTCAACATCAAGGAAGGTGGCTTGCGTTTTAAAGAAGGACCAGGTGAATTTTTGGTTGGAGAAGGAGTTAAGGTCGTAAGGGAAGTTCAGAAGGGTTTCTTCACCATGAGTCGAGACCAAAAGATATCATCTATGAATCTATACCAAATCAGGGGATGCAACGTCTGTGTCATAAGGAATGCTTCTTCCATGTGGCCCATGAAGAGGTTGGCATAGGAAGGGGCCGTCCTGGTACCCATAGCTTTCCCCCTGATTTGTTTGTAGGTCTGGTCCTCACAGGGGACGTAATTATGGCGAGGATGTAAATAGCAAGTGTGACAAGGAATGAGGTGTTTGGGAGGCTTTCACGTGGGCGTTGGGAAATCACAAGGCGCGCCTGGGCTGATAGACCATGGGTGTGGGGGATATTGGTGTAGAGGGATGTAGCATCTATGGTGACGAGGGAGTTTTCAGGTTGTAGGGGCATAGGGATGGATTTGAGGCGTTCCAGAAAGTGGTTTGTATCTTTGATATAGGATGGGAGCCTGCAGGTTAAACGTTGGAGGTGTTCGTCTACCAGAGCTGAGACACATACTGTCATTAATATGATGACTGTTCCATTCGGACATGTCCGAAGGAATAAAACATGATTGGTTGACATTAATGGTCGCAATTTTACTAATTCGAAATACTGAAAAATTTCAACCGATTAAAGGGATTGAAATAAATTCACCAACATGGTCCTAAATTTGTGCTGGACCGTCTTCGATCCGATATTTCCCGCCTTAGCCATTCTTTTTCCTTCTGGTAGAGTGTTCCGTTGCGGACGCAGGTTCGTTTTGTTTTATGTTCACCGTTGCGTTGTCCACTCAGTTATTCTGTTAAGGAGAATGCCGAGTTCTCAGACGGAGCGCACTGAGTTACCGCGCCGGCAGCCAACTACACTACACTGGCACGCTTCCCTTCCAACCCAGATTCTCAAATTACAGCACACAGCGATTGTAGTGCCCCTCCCCGTTAGTTATTCTTGATCGCAGGCTATACTGGATTCGCGCAAGGGATCGAGCGTATTGATGCGTCAGTACTGAAATTGTCAATTGCCTGGTGAGGGAATACACACGATTAGAAATATTTAAACACTTCCACAGTTTCAGGATATTAAAATAAATTCAATGGCGAGGTTGAGAATTTTTGCTGAATCGGAATTCGAACTATCATCGTAGCCTGCTGTAGGATGGGAATTTGCGCAGGAAAGGAAGCGTGCCTGGATAGCGTTTTGGGTTAAGGCGACCACTGGTCTGAAGCGCAAATTTTAGAACCTCGCCGTTTAATTCATTTCAGTGCTCTGAAGCGATCAAAATGATTCAGTATTTTGAATTCGTATCGATTTTACTGATAGAAAGCATCTTAGTGCGCGGTCTCGCCCCCACAAAACTGCCAAGTGCTATGGCGGTAGTCGCTAGTGATCTCCTGTATGAAACAGTACTGAGCCCAGGAAAACAGTGTTCCAGCATGTCACCAGACTTTTAGACATAAAATTACAATTTCAGTAAACCGACACGTAATAATAATTTCGCGTTCCTCACTGGCCTGATCCAAGTCTTTCAAATGGGTGCCACATTGGGGATTCGAGTGCCCCTAACCTATACGTTTAACCTACTGCGGAAAAGGGACCTACAGTTTAACGCGGAATCAGAACCATGCTGTCGTTCCGGAAGACTCCTCACATCCCTGAGAGGTGAAAGCTACATTGAAATGCAGATTGGCTTCGAACCCACGGCCGCTCGGCTGCTAGTCTAGTAATTTACTCCGAGACCATCAGGCACAACACCACACTTACGAAAAGCGCCGCCTCTCACACTCTCCCTTTACAAAAATGTTTCAATTGTTTGTAGAGTCTGTGGGACTTAACTACGGGGTCATCAGTCCGTAAACTTACAAACTACTTACGAACTAGGACGGCACAAATATCCATGCCCGAGGGGGGATTCGAATCCCCGACCGTAGTGGCCGTGCATACCGTGACTGAAGCGCCTCAGTCCCCTCTCCCTTTACATAGGTGTATACAGAGAGAGAGACAGCAACATACGCCATACCTCGAAAACGTAACTTAAAGAGAAATTATCAAATTGAAGGATCGCAGGAGGTGACACTGAATATAAATTCGTCACGCAGACAGACATTTCTTCTCGGTATTTCATAAGTAGGTGCAGATACGCGCTTGGCTGCGTTTTTATTTATTTGTATCTATTACATGTTTCAAACAGTATTTCTTACCAAGCAAAAACTATGCACTTATTCTTATTTTCCTTATTTGTACGCTTCTTCTTACAGAGAAATAGCTGCAGAATGTACATCACGTTACTTGTTACATAGTGTCAAAAGTCATTACTTGTCTTCAGTACGAATTTTATATGAGTTTACGACTTTCAATTACCATATATTACATCCCATTATAGTTAACGATATGGAACTACTACATCAGGAGCCTGAGGAGTAAAATGAGATGAAAACTGCAATTTCTTGTATTATTGACTTTAAGAACTAAGCTCCGTTCGTAAGCCCACAAACTTTTAGTGCTATTGATTATTGACAATATATTTTAAATATTTATTGCAATACAACATTTTTCATTTTATTATCCGGAAAATATACAGAGGAGGAGTCATTAACTATTGCTACCAAGTATAACTCCTAAAGTATGACAGGAGCTGAAAAGTTTGTGGGAAAATAGTTGTATGGGACAACTGGGGCAAGTAAATGGCGCCGGTTTTTTGTTGCTAGGTGGGATCGCTTTAGAAATATTAAAGTCGACTTTGTTTCTTTAAATGGGATGTTATAGTTTGGTACTTATTTTGTGATAGCGGTGATCGACCGAATCGAATGATGTGTAACAGTAAGATCTTTGAAGGTCAACGAAGGCAAAAATGTGGCATCAACGTCCAGTTAGAGAAGGTGTTCAAAGTGATGACCCATGGTATCCGTGCAGCGCTGCACTGAGTGATATTCCGTGTCAGTTCGGCAATTGCAGGCATTGCCATGGCATTTAGAATGAAGTGTTCACGCCCCAGAAAGACGCCAGCGACTCGTCTTGCCAGCGTTTGTCACCACTTTAGCGCAACGTAACCGGTGGGCGGCTTCACAATGCTTATTGCTGGCACCTTTCTGCTATTCGTTGACCTTCAAAACTTCGTAGATAACATTCCAAGTGTAATGAGAGTTTTTGCGGATGGTGCCGTAATTTATCGAGAAGTCGCAACACCGGGAAAGGGAAACGAAATGCAGGATTATCTGCAGCGTATCGACGCTTGGGGCAGGAAATGGCAACTGAGCGTCAACATGAACTAGTGTACAGTGCTGCGTTTACACAGAAACAAAGATCCTTTGTTTTATATGTCTAACTACGGAAAAGCAGGAGAAATACTGGAACCAGTTACTCAAAAAACTGGTCAAATGTTTGTAAATCTATGGGACTTAACTTCTTCAGTTATCAGTACTTAAACTAACCTAAGAACAACACACACATACACACACACACTCACACACACACACACATACACACATGCCCGAGGGAGGATTTGAACCTCCGACAGGGAGCAACTGCGAACACTGCAGCAAGGCACATAAAATCGCTCGGTCATTCCACCGCGGCGAAGCAATTGCTCCCACACTCGAAATGGTACGACCTTTTAAAACCGGTCATGGGTAAGGCAGGTGCCAGATTCAGATTTGTTGGAATAATCATGAGTGTGAGATCAATACCAGCTGATGAGGAGACGCTATAGGAAGACACTGCAGGAGAGACGCTCTTTGTAGCGGTCCGGGCTTCTGTCAAAGTCGCGAGAGCGTACGATTCATGTAGAGTCAAGCCATATGTTTCATCCTCCTACGTAAATTTCCCGAAGCGTCCACAATGATAAGGTCAGAGAGATTAGGACCCACGCGGAGGCATAGGCAAGAATTTTTCCCGCCAACAGTACGCGACTGGAATAGGACAGCGTGAGGTGGCTTTCAGAGTGTGGATGTAGTTGCAGAGGCAGGTGTAGAAGCTGTCTTAAATTCACACACGCAGTAAGTGCAGTGTGGTAGTGTTGCCAACTTATACTGTGGTGTCTAGACGGCTGCAGTTGCTTGGGATGTGACTGGCGGACTGCAGCCTGCGCTCCACCTCCGCTGCTTTCCTAGTACCTGTCAGTCCTAACGTAATTTGGAACAGACTGCAGTACAGTCACTGCCCCGAAACCAAATGTCACCTGGCCGTGGGTAACACAAACGAGTAACTGAAGAAGGCTCAAGACACCCGGATACGTTGATCCAATGAAGTAGTCGGAGGACGTCATGATAGCCGCTTCACTACAAACTACTGAGGAATAGCCCGCAGAATAAGGTTGCCGTCGATTAGGACCCAGTCTGGTCTATCTGTGATCCAGTGGGAATATACAACTCGTAAGGAGCAATAATCCTCTTAGTAGCAGGTGGCTTCAAGAGCACCGAGATCAGGTGATGTTATCCTAAGCCGTTTCCTTTCACATTGGTTCCTTCGGCAAATTTCGAAATATTTAGTAACACCAATTTTTATTTTCAACAGGCAGCTGTTTTCCAGTAGTTTTCCTGAATTTGCATTGAAAATACATAAATAACAAGAATACATTATAAAGCATGTCCTAAATATACTATCATGTGCTGGAAGAGCAGTTCCCATGGATGAATACATTCTTATAAGAGAGTATGAGAAATTAGGGCGTAGTGTCAGATAATAGTTCGAAAAGCAGACACAAATAATGATTATTCATATATTTTAGTGACTCTCTAGCAGAGGGTAAGTTTTGAGTCCAGATAAAAAATCCTTCTATGGCTCCCATTAAAACAATCACATGCACTAATTAAACACTACGTAAACTTTAAAAAGCCATATGGCAACATCTGTTTTACTCACGCTTCAAGCACAAGGGGCCGCGCGGGAATGGCCGCGTGGTCTGGAGCGCCACGTTACGAATGGCGCAGTCGCTCGCGTCGGAGGTTCGAGTCTCCTTAGAGCGTGTGTGTGTCTGAGTTGTCCTTAGGTTAACTTAATTTCGGAATTTGTAATTCTAGGGACCGACGACTGCAGTAGTTTGGTCCCATACAGTTACAAACATTTGAGCACAAAGGGGACACATTCATCCTTGAGCTTCCAACACAATGAACGTTAACTACTTTATTCTTACAGATGCCACATCCTTTTGCGATGGCCCTGATGCACGAACATCCCCTTCCGTCTTTGTCAGGCTTCTGTAAAAAAGTAGAATTGTATACTACGCTACTGGCCATTAAAATCACTACACCAAGAAGAAATGCAGATGATAAGCGGGTATTCATTGGGCAAATATATTATACTAGAAATGACATGTGATTACATTTTCACGCAATTTGAGTGGATAAATCCTGAGAAATCAGTACCCAGAACAACCACCTCTGCCCGTAATAACGGCCTTGATACGTCTGGGCATTGAGTCAAACAGAGCTTGGATGGCGTGTACAGCTACAGACGCCCATGCAGCTTCAACACCATACCACAGTTCATCAAGAGTAGAGACTGGCGTATTATGACGAGCCAGTTGCTCGGCCACCATTGACCAGACGTTTTCAATTGCTGAGAGATCTGGAGATTGTGTTGGCCAAGGCAGCAGTTGAACATTTTCCGTATTCAGAAAAACCCGTACAGGACTTGCAACTTGCGGTCGTGCATTATCCTGCTGAAATTTAGGGTTTCACAGGGATCGAATGAAGGGTAGAGTCACGGGTCGTAACACATCTGAAATATAACGGCTACTGTTCAAAGTATTTTTGATGTCGAGCAAGGGGAGACGTGTAACCAATGGCACACCATACCATCAAGCCGGGTGATACGTCAGTATGGCGATGACGAATACATGCTTCCAATGTACGTTCACCGCGATGTCGCCAAACACGGACACGACCATCATGATGCTGTAAACAGAAGCTGGATCCATCCGAAAAAATGACGTTTTGCCACTCGTGCATCCAGGTTCGTCTTTGCGTACACAATCGCAGGTGCTCCTGTCTGTGATGGAGCGTCAAGGGTAACCGCAGCCATGGTCTCCAAGCTGATAGTCCATGCTGCTGCAAACATCGTCGAACTGTTCGTGCAGATGGTTGATGCCATGCAAATGTCCCCATCTATTGACTCATGGATCGAGACGTGGCTGCACTTTCCCTTATAGCCATGCGGATGCCTGTCATCTCGACTGCTAGTGATACGAGGCAGTTGGGCTCAAGCGCGGCGTTCCGTATTTCCCTCCTGAACTCACCGATTCCGTATTCTGC
Organism: Locusta migratoria; assembly: GCA_026315105.1. NCBI lineage: Eukaryota > Metazoa > Arthropoda > Insecta > Orthoptera > Acrididae > Locusta > Locusta migratoria. Next base: position 442,552,974 of record CM048748.1, on the reverse strand, counting down.
TAACAGTCATTGGATCGCGACCAACGCGAGCAGCAGTGCCGCGATACGTAAAAACGCAACCGCGATAGGCTACAATATGACCTTTATCGAAGTCGGAAACGTGATGGTACGCGTTTCTCCTCCTTACACGAGGCATCACAACAACTTTTCACTAGGCAACGCCGGTCAACTGCTGTTTGTGTATGAAAAATCGGTTGGCAACTTTTCTCATGTCAACACGTAGTAGGTGTCGTCGCCGACGCCAACCTTGTGTGAATGCTCTGAAAAGCTGATCATTTTCATATCACAGCATCTTCTTCCTTTCGGTTAAATTTCGCGTCTGTAACATGTCATCTTCGTGGTGTAGCCATTTTAATGGCCAGAAGTGTACAAATTCAAGGCAAACATCTAGTATGCAAAAAATATTCAGAGATACCCTTGTAGTTAATGCATACTAAACGAGAAATAAATGGTTGCAGTGAATGAAATTATATTCTTGAATTCTGATAATAGTATTACGCATCATGAGGATGCGACCGGGAGAAAAGTGCAGTATGGGTGGCGACGTGGCGTGGTCCTTGCGTTGACACGCGTTGTTTGAATGAGAGTAAAGACGCGATCGTCTCTTATCTTGCCGATGTGGCTTCACCTACGGATGGACAGGAGCTGGTGAAAAGTGCCAGGTCTTACGTTTGTCATCATGTATTCAGAAACGGAGCAATAATGATATGCAACTCGTTGTTGTTGTTCGTGATATGCAAATTTATAAGTTACAGGGCTATGTGTGGAAAATAGTAAAATAGTCCTCACCTAGTAGTTGGATTGATGTTCATTTTTGATTAATTTACATTTTACTAGCGATTCGCTATGTGAATGCATAGGAACCCTTCTTGCCATCGGCGAGCCGAGGAGCGGAAGCTCTGTTCGAACAGAACCGCTGTGTCTCTCTGCTCCTAGAGAGCAAAGCTCCCACCCTTCAGCTCACAGAGTCCACGAGAACTCCGGAAACCACTTAAAGGGACTGGCCCACGAATCTATAAACAAACAAGGCGTTTTCAGAAGAGACGTCACACGTAGCTTCCAGAACGGGAGTTTCAGAACAGTTGGCTAGCCTTACATCCACAATATCTGTTTTTCCACGACCTGCTTGAGAGAGTAGCAACAGTATTAAAACGCGCTCTGTAAGTAGTCTAAAGTCTGTGACATGAAAGGGATGCAGATCTGGATATGCAGCCATACAAGTTAATAAGGAGATTTCGGACTGGCGCTCCTTGTCGTGAGACAAATACGTGAGAGTTTTACCATGCGGTGAATGTCCATGCTACTCGCCGCGGCCAAATACGACGTGGAAATGATGAAACAATTATTTATCGTCTGCTTTTCTACATCTAGATCTGCAAACAGACTGCGCAATAGACCCAAAGGTGCGTGGTGGAGCATACTCGCTACCACTACTAGTTACTTGATTTCCTGCTCCATTTACATATTGAACGAGGGAAAAATGAATGCTTGTATGCATCCGTACGAGCCCTAATCTCTGAGATCTCACCTTTGCGGTCTTTACGCGAAATGTAAGTTGGCGGCAGTTGAATCGTTGTATAGTGCGCCTCATATTCCGGTCCTCTAAGTTTCTTCAACAGTGTTTCTCGAAAAGAACGTCGCCTTCCCTACAGCGACTCTCATCTGAGTTCCCAAAGCATTTCGCTAAATCTCGCTAATTGATCGAATCTAGGCTTAGGCTCGAGTCAGATAAGTTGGCTCAGAGGGCACAAAAATCAGCACTTCTATTCTAGCTTCTACCAAGGTTCTGTCAACTTGGACAGGAGACGACAGGCGTACCACCATGAACCAGCACATGAACCTACATAGAGATGTACGTTCACGGATGCAGAAAGTCCATACTGCAGATCAACAGCTTCGATTATAGCCACGGTAAGAAGTATGCAACTTCAGGATAGAATCTAGTCTTTGAACCGGATTATCACTGCAGGACAGTTGTCGCTTTACAACAGGCTAGGAGTTCTATTTAATTTGGTTAAATATCTATGAAATTTAAGGGTGTGTATGGGCGAAACGAACACTAAAATTCCGTAACTTAACGCTCACTCAAATGTGGGGCTTTGCTCTAGAAAACAGGCATTCTCGAATTCGGCTACTTTAACACTGCGTTTAGGTAGTAAGGCGGTCGGACCCTCTGACAAATTCTGAGTCACCAGGGATGTAGTTTCTGGCTGTAAACATACCTGCCAGTTTTGTAGTTGTCAGCTAGTTAGCGTTGAACCGAACCTGCGCTGTCGGAGCTGGGAAATAGTTTAATTTCGGATGACTCTGTGCAAATTACGTCCCAACTCCTACGTCTATCGATTCTGTCTGTACGTTTATTGTATCAAATAGAATAAAACAGACTAGCCTGAATAGATCAGGCACCTTATCCTGTGTAGCTGCTCCTTGCAGCACTGCAAATTACCAAATTAATGTAAGCTTTGGCCCTATATCATAACTAGATGATTTTAAGCAAGGATAACATAGATATGAAAGGAGCAGCCACAAAATAAGGGGCAGGTATCGGGTGATCCGATAGACAACAGCAAAATTAGAGCTAAATGTATTTCCAGGGAACAACTGGTCGATTAAAATTTTTTATAATTTTGAGTGGGGTAGAGCAGGAGTAGATTTAAATAGAAGGCTTCCTTTTGACATTATTTATTGCTAACTAAAAGACGAAGCAGAATAACAACATATTATACATACATAGATTTAACAGAAAATTTAACATTTGGCTCCAAAAGTAAGAATTACTGACCGAAACAGTATCAAATCGTAACTCTATCTGATCTCTTACATGTAAAAGACTTGCAACCATACTAAGAGGACAGAAAGGACGCTTAAATGGTTTACTACCTTGAAGCTACTGGCATGCACAACCTACCATCGTTGTTACTTCAAAATAGGAGCAGAGGCAAGTTGTCTGAGGTACAGGTTCGTATCCAATAGCTTCAACACCATAATCAAACTATATTTTGCGCCGAGGACAACATAACTAAAACTGCTTATTGAGTGACTGGCGTGGTTGTTTGTGTCAAATTCTCATTATTTAGGAACGTACTTTAGTAATTAGAAAAATATTGTTATTTATTACGAAATGAATAAGCAAGGTACCGCACTGCTTAACACTTAGATGAAAGTTTCTAAGTGTGAACCAATGTAAGATTTTGATTAAAACACCGGTCTTTCCGGTCACAACCTACTTAAATGAATAAATATCAGTATTCTCTTCAAAATATATGAGCAAGGTGGCCAATTTATAGAACGTCATCTACGCTTCTCAACACGTGGATGAAATTTTCAAAGTACAAACCCACTTACAGAAATAATATTAAAATTGCCGGTTTTTTGCGGTCACACTCTAGTTAAATGTATTAATATTTCCCCCAAAACATGCGAACAAAATGGCCAAATAACAGTACGCAACTACGCTGCTCAACACGTGGATGAGATTGCATGACACAAAGAGGCACAGTTAAATCACAGATAAATAAATTCCGACCGAAGGTCCATTGCATTACTCCATAGATATAAAATAATTAATTTGAGCACTATTTCACTGAAAAGCGTAGACTAGAGAAGACAATAACAAGTTTGTAAGGGCCTTGCCTAGAGGCAAACAGTCAGCTAAGTAATTACCTCAAGAAAATTACACTTAATGTTGAGTTACCGAGAAGTGCCCGGGCAGCAACAAATGAAACTAGACTGTCGAGGTTAATAATTCTTAAAATTCCATACTTTGCCAACTAAGACTCCTACAAGTAACTCGACTGCCTTTCCACTGCTCCCACGCTCTCCTGGCGGGCGCCTTACACGTTCCCTTCTACTGACTTCCTGCAACTGACCTCCCCTTTTTGTCATCTCCCTTGTCCTCACGCGAAACCGAACAAGATTTCGCGCCAAGCGACGCCATTGGCTGAGGGCATCCCTGCCAAAGTCGGCGCCTGACGAACCAGCTATAGTCGGTCGCCGACGTTAGCTGCCTGTATCCTCAGAAAACCTATCTATACATGCTCCACTCCAGTTCTTTGCAACTTACCACCACCTCAGTATACAGCATGCTCTCCTCTCGCCCTAAGAAAGGATAGGAAGGGAAGGGAAAGGAAGTATGGCGCAAGTAAAAAAAATAAATAAACAAATAAATAAATAAATAAATAAAAAATATTTTAGGAGAAATAAACAAACAAAACCCATTTCTGTATCGTAGGATGATTGACCAACGGATTGATCACCTGAATAGTCGCCATTTGAACGGCAAGTGATCTGATTTTAATTTTAGATTCCTTTTAAAACTAATAAAAGTCGTGAAGTGGAACGACGGTTCCGTTTCAGCGTTTGTACAAGCGTCTATAGTGTTTCGATGTGTTCAAGTTAAGACCAAGGAAGAGGAAAATGTCTCAGAGTCACGTATTTTGCAACGTATTGATATTAATCACAATAATGTACCTACACTTAGTTTATGATGACCATAAAGTTAAATCTTTTTGATTTTCTCAGGTAAGTCAAAAAAGTCTTCGTCCAACCCGCCACTGCCCGCACCGAAACTAAGTTTATTGTGCGGTAAGTTAAATCTAATGGGAGTGATACAGGATTTCAAGAACGTCGACGGCGATGTTGCGGGAACATTTGACGTTTGGAAGGTCAACATGAAGATACACCAGTTCAAGAACACGCAATCACCATGTGCAAACAATCAAAGACCTTAGCCCGGGTTATCACCTGGATCATTTACGAAGATCAGGAACAGCAGAAGATCCGAATCGCTGCCTTGGGGAACAGCAGATGTCGCCTCAGTTTCACTCGATAACTTTCCATCGTTTTGAAACCAACAAAAATAACATCAGCAGGTAGAAATTGCTGAATTCGTATGTTCCGCTCGAGTACTGAATCAGAAGATTTATCGAATTCAGCAGGTAGAAGATGCTGAAATAAGCGCTGCAAAATAGGTCAGAAGGTGGGTAACGTTTTTCCAGCGTTGCGCTGATACCATAGGGAAGAAACAGAGCCACGTGGGGTCACGGTGACCCCACCCACGGTTACGGTTTAATGCTGTGAGCCATGTATTGACTACAGTTCGTACATCCGCATTTCCTTCGGTTGTTCTATAGGTTTCTGTCTGGTTTCGAGTTCAGTAACAAGTCACTGCTAAGAGGAGTATGTGACATCCCAACATTTGTCATCATTTGGCCAATGGCTATACTTTGGTCTAAGGGCCTCGTGTCTCATGGTATATCTTATAAATAAACCAAAAAGCTAATTTCTGTGAGAAATATGTTACACTTCTTGGTATTTTTTATCTGCTAGGTAAGGTGTGATTTTCGACACCTCACACTTGAATCTTGGTTGTGAAGAAAAGTGTACTATGTTGAAGACAACGAATGGAAATTCCAAATGAATATTGTGTTAAGAAACTCACCTATAACTTATCCAACCGTTATTCCATATTAAAGGATATGTTTCATGATAAAGACTAAAGCTGCCGTGTAAATTCGTAAAAAGTTTGTTATGAATAGATCCGATGATTATTTTAATGGGCCATAAACCTAAATACAATGCTGAAAACAAAAGAAAGCAAAAAACCGAAAAGAAGGTAGTATGCCTAGAAAGAAGTCGACTATGATCCGATAACGGCAGATGCGAACTGTTAGTAAGAAAAGAAGTTTAGGCTATGACGTCCCATCGATGGCGTCGTCATTACAGACATAAATTACGCTCGAATTATAGAGGAAAGGGCGGGGAAGAAAATAGACTGTGCCTGTTGAAAGAAAGCATCCTGACATTTCAGGATATCAAGAAAAACCTAAATCTGGGTAGCTGGAAGGGGTTTTGAAACACTGTCTTTCCAATTTCGAGTTTAGTGAAATAGAAACTGGGGGATGGTAGAGTAGTAATATCGTTCATGGACAGATAGCATAGTGACATAGCTAGCAGAGCGTAAACTTTCTGTGACCACTGATGGAGTGTCTTGGCAGACATAAGGTTTGGTGTGATACAAACGTGTGCAGTAAACAAGCGCCACTGTATAGAGATGCACTTGTGCTTCTTACAGCCAACTAGACGAGATTAATTGACACACAAATTGAATATTCTACGTCAATTGTGCTATGATGCTGGTTCCAATGGTCTCGTTAAAATTCTGACACTCACAGACGAGGTTCTGGTGAGCCACGCAGGCCGCAGTGGCCGAGCGTTCTGCGGCGCGCCAGTCACGTTCTCCATGGCCACTATGGTCGGGGGTTCGAATCACCTCTTGGGTATGGATATTTGTGCCATCAAAAATGTTTGTTAAGCTTATCGGACTTAACTACGGGGTCATCAGTCCCTAAAATTACAAACTACTTATCAACTACCTTATACTAAGGACGGCACAAATATCCATGCCCGAGGGGGGGATTCGAACCCCCGACCGTAGTGGCCGTGCAGACCGTGACAGGAGCGCCTCAGTCTCCTTGGCTACTGCGGCCGGCTTTGTGCCATCTTTAGCATTAGCTAGTTCATAAGTAGTTTGTAAGTTTAGGGACTGATGACCCAGTAGTTAAGTCCCATAAGCTTTACACACATTTGAACTTTTTGGTGAAGCCAAAATTGTTTTACTGCAATGGCCAGAGGGACAGAATTTGAGACTACTTTAACACATGAGAGAGGGTTTGTGAGCTCAGAATAGTCAACCCCAGTTTCTGCAAACTGGTTGCCAGCATTCTGACTATGGAAACACTCAGTGGTAGACCACCTTGTGCCCACATCATGCATCGACGTGCATGGCTCGATTTGTGACGTCAGAGGCTCACTTGGAAGATGGTACGGTGGGCCGTGATCATTGGGCGATGAAAGCTGATTCTGCCTGCATGCAAGTGATCATCTTTTGCCCATATGTTGTGGACTTGGTGAGTGGTTTCTCATAAAGTGTATTTGTGCAAGTCACATTGGCCCCATAAGAGCCCTTATGGTTTGGAGTACGATAAACTACAGCTGACATTGACCTTCAGTGTTTGTGGAGGCGATGTTGATCAGAACTTGCTCATGCAGAATATTAATACAGCCATTCTTTTACCATTCTTGTGAAAGTAAGATGATGTGTTGTACTGCCGCGATATAATAATTTTCGATGACAAATTTTCTGAAGAATAAGTTTAAAGATGCAGGTCCGGAATAATAAAGAACAAACAGGCACTAATTTTGGATTTCTAGATGTGTTTCTCCTATTAAAATCGTCAATTTATAATACTTTGATTTCTCAATCCAGCGATGGCCTTGCATTTAAATTACCGATCAAGACCACAATTGTGATAATTATATCTCTGGTTAACGTAATGTAAACACTGCAATAATACTCTATTAAATCCTTTACCACTTTTAAAACACATAAAGGGTTGGTTTAGTACCTCCAAATAACATTCTGTTCATAATAGTACTCTGTAAGACAGTTCACAGATGTAGCTAACTAAAAATTTCACTTTCATGTGCAAAATCGTTACTCGACTAAATCACTCTGTGACTCTTTATTTCAGTAGCATGTACCTTTTCTTTATGATTCTTTAAAATAGTAAATAATCTTCAAAAACTGAAATTTGATACACTTTCAATACAATAATTCTTTTAACAACAATATTTTCAGTTTTCACAGATATTCTTTTTTACGTTTTATTAATCACACTTCAATAGAAAGTTAATACAAACAACACATCATATCAGTCTCCTCTAACACATCGAATGTTATCACTACAAAATTATAACTTTTAGAACTTTTTCTTTCTTTTTTTATATGAAAAATGTCAATAAAAGATATCACATATTATCTCGCGTCCACTGGCTCAACGACATCGTCTTCTGGTGAGGCAAGGGTGTTGGCTGCTAACGTATAATGGCCAGAATCCCTTTGTCGCCGTACCTTCCTGTTACCAGTCCTTGTCATCATTGACTCAGCGTTCTCGAACACATGAAACAGAAGGGGAAAAAATGGAAAACACAACACCATATACCATGTATAAAGAAGAAATAAATTCTTGTCACCATATATGTAAATTTACGATAACTACCATAGATCGAACGGCGTCACTGAGGGGAATAATGCCGACAGTCTCAATGTCTGATATTTAAGAGTATCATCACAACTTGTCTGTCTCCAGTTAACCACTTGTTGCATATGATGGGATGACAACTGACTCATGGGTCTCGTCAACACACAACTCTTGCATAACTAGATGAACTGTACAACAGACATGGAATAATGTATCACAGTATTCGCAATATCTATAATTGAATGGACGCTAGAACCGAACCTGAAAGCCCACATGCCATCCATTAAGCTACACCACATACTAACGCGAGTGCTTCAGCATGGATCGACACATAGTGACTCAGCACTGATTGAGCTATTGATCAGTAAATGTCCCCCATATAAACTGTTTCAACAATAAACCTGGAGTGAATGGTAAGGGAGGATGGGAGAGCTAACGTTCAGATGTATCGTCCATGTCTAATTACATCCCGAGGGTGTATGTCATTTGCAGTAGAGAGCAATGTGGCCGAGGAATTTCCGAGTTGTTGCCGGCAGTGGCCGGGTATTCCCTGCTAGGGGCTGGGTGTTCCCCACCACTGAGCAGCCCCCTGCCCTGCCCCCCGGCCCGCCATCCCACACGCACCCCTACTGCGACTGCCGCCGCTTTGCCGACGGTGTCCCCGCCGCCTACCCAGCGCCTGCCCAGCGCCTGGGCGCTCGTACGCTCGTAAAAGCCCGGCTGCCGGCGCGGCCGCAAGCACCCATTGTGCCTGGCCCTTCGCCGTTTCCTGATGGCCCGGCGCGGCTTAACTGCTCAATTAAGGCCCCCAGACCACACGGCCGGGCGCGCTACGCCTCTTAATCCTGCGCCGTTACACACCCGATCACTCTCCTGCCGTTACAGTGAGCACTGGCGTCTCCTCAAACGTTTACCCTAGTTCCGAGATTAAATACACTGATGTCCGAAGCTAATGCAACTAACAGCTTCTTTTGTGACCTGTGTCTAATTTGAAATGTAAACATACAAATTATCAACGGGTGATTGTAAAGTCGTTTTCTTCACAGATGGTGTAACCATTCCAGTCAGCATACAACTGTTCTGACGTTGTTATCAGTCTATCTGTCAAAGAGGATCGTGTCTGCTGAAGTCCCAGATCCACAGTTGCTTGTTATATATTCGCAAATGGGGCAATATGACACAGATGATGGTGCTGGAGGTACATAGAAACAATGGATGCAGGAGAGTCTCAAACTGATGTACAGAAATTGCTTAATGTGAACTGTTCTTTCTCGGATATACCGACAGTTTTTACGGGTCTTCCTGTTAGAGAGTGTAAGAATTTAACTGGACAGATACTCCACTGAACAACCTGTGGTAGGAGAAGCCGACTTAAAGGGATATTAGAAAAACAAGCTAATTTCTATTACTTATTCATTTACTTTTGTTACATTTCATTGCTAATACAGGGTGTCCAGAAAAGGACTCCCTGATTTCAAAATTAAATATCTAGAAAACAAAGATCGATAGAGGGATGCAGTAAACAGTATGTTTATTGTGAAAGCTGTAAGGAGTTTATACAGCAGTTTGAAATAATAGTTACAAAAGCTGCTAACAGATGGCGATCAGTTCCAATATTGAAATGTGAAAGGAGGTTAGCGTATCGAAGGAAGAGATTAAAACCATATACTCCATTGAACGACGCGTTTTTCTGGTGCTACAGTACCACAGGTTAGAAGAGACTGCTACGGCAACAAGGCGAAGTTTTCAAGCACCATATAATGTTTCAAAAGGACCCGATGCGAAAACCGTTCATACGCTCTTCGCAAAATTTCAACGAACAGGCAGCGTAACTGATGATCTAGTGGGGCATATTGGCCGCAAGCAAACCCCTGTTACGCCTGGAAATATCGTCACAGTTTATGGAATTATTCAGCGAAATCAAATGTCATCCGTCCGTAGAATTGCATCTGAGACTGGTTTGAAGCGTTCCAGCACGCAGAAAATACCGAGAAAGAGCCTACACTTGTTTCCATTCAAAATTCAAACGTACGAGCTGTGCAACAAAGGGTTGCCGTTGCTAATCAGATGCTCACAATGATAGATAGCGAAGGATTTGATGTTGGCTGCATTTGGTTTACAGATGAAGCACACTTCCACCTGAATGGATTTTTGAATAAGTAGAACTGGCGATTTTGGGGTCCCGATAAGCCATATTGGTGTGATGCGAAACCCCTGTATTCTCCTCAAGTTACTGTGTGGGCCTCAGTATGCAGCAGAGGCATTATTTTTTCATTCAAGAAACGGTCACTGGTGCACGTTACGTTGCAATTTTGGAAAAATTTGTCGCTACACAGCAAGGGTTGGAGGATTGACCATACACTGAATGGTTTATGCAAGATGGAGCCCGACCACATCGGACCGAACAAGTGTTTCGCTTTCTTGAGGAATATTTCGGGAATCGAGTCATTGCTTTGGAATATCCCAAATTTACTGGTGCAGCCATGGATTGGCCTCCATATTCGTCGGATTTGACTCCCTGTGACTTTTTTTGTGTGGCACAGTAAAAGACATGGTCTACCCAAAGCATTCCACCACGCTGGACGAGCTTGAATCGGCGATCTCTGTGGCATGTGAATCCATTTCGGTAGAGACACTACGAAATGTGATGACGAATTTCATTCTTCGTTTGCGCCGCCTCTGTAGTGCCAATGATGAACATTTTGAAAACATTGTGATGTGATTGTTTGCAAAGAGTGTTCTCATGCGATTATTTCACTTATGAGCTGTACAACGTACAGCACCATCTGTTAGCAGCTATTGTAACTATTATTCCAAACTGCAGTATAAACTTCTTACAGCTTTCACAATAAACACACCGTTTACTGCATTCCTCTGTCGATTTTTGTTTCCGAGATATTTAATTTTGAAATCAGGGAGCCCTTTTCTGGACGCCCTGTACTAGCAGTTATGCAATGAAAGTACTATTTACAATGTGTATTGAAAAATTAGTTGATTCTTGCGGCCATCAGCTGTGGTACAAACATGATATCAGTGATCAATATTCTGACACACACTGGCAAATATCCCTGATGTAGTTCCAATTACATCATACGCAGCTACAATTCTGCCAGCTAATTGTATCTTTTCGAAAATCGTCGTTGTGACTTGGTTGCGATCTGATTGATAATCCCAATAATAAAATATGGCCAAGATCACTAATTACTTTATTTTTATTACATTTGGTGACCAGTTTCAAGAGATTTAACTTCTATCAACAGACCTGAACATTCATGACAGTTTCATAAGACCATTTTAAAATTGAAACAGCTCGCTAGTACCATACATGGCATGTCAAGATTAAAATACAAACAATGCAACATCATTTTAGAAAAAGTGCAGTGCAGTGAAGAGTATATCTAATTTTAGCACTGGTATTAAAAAATTATGTTCAGCTATTGACATACCAGGGAAGTTACTGGTGAGATGTTCTAATTTTAAAATAATATAACGAAACTCACATCAGCATTTAGGTCGTATGATGGTAGTTCACTCGGTTGCAACTGTTCACCTTTTGTAATAAAAATAAAATAATTAGCGATATTGGCCATATTTTATTATTGCAATTGCACATCGGCATTCACTGGGATCACATACACAAATAACTCACGACATTTACATAAAAACTAATCAATGGCATTCAGGTCAGGTGACATTGCAGGCCTTGGAATGGGACCTGTTGTATGTCAGTGTGTTCCTCAAAAATGTACCAGTAGAGTTAAAAATATATTGTATTTATAGTAAGTTTTATATGTGTGTTTTGTATCTCTATATTGAACACTGACCATCACTTTCACAATATTTTCTATATTTTTCTCCTGTATATACAATTATTAAAGTGGTTATTGCTGTCTGCATCTATTCACTAGTAAATGTTCTGTTCTTGTCCTAGATTTTTCTACATGTATTTGCAATTTTGAAAATTCTATTAGCTATCATTGTCTTTGTATTAGAACAAAAGTTTCGAAATTCATAAAAACTCCTCAAAAATTATACAGCTATTATAATTGTACATTCCAACTTTATAAAAAGAAGAAATAGCAAGATGAACATGGAGATATTTAGATGTCTACCACATATGTTAATCAACTAAACCTCAATTTGTGTTCTGTTATTGTCTAGTTACTCAATGTATTCTTCATATTTTATATGATGTTTTCTCATAAAACTATCAAAATTGTCGTATAATATGGAAATCAGTATTATTTAAGAACTGTATGATCTGTGACTGCATGTTGACACTGAGTTCCTAATCGACACCATATTACCGTATAGACACTACTAGATGTAGACATTTTACTCATCATTATCGAAATTTTATTATATGTAGGCATTAAGCATCGTATTACTTATGTTAATCATCGAAATTTTAATTTTAATTTTGATATTTAAAACACTCAAAGTACAGTAATTTGTTTAGTATTGATCATTTATATGTTTACCTTATATGGTATATCAGTTCCAATTTTAAGTGCAAAATGAAATGACGTCTATGTGGACATTGTACAATCTACCCCCTTAGGTTCACCCTCATTATTTTAGTTTGGCTACATGTCACATGGATTAACAAGAAAAATTATGTTTCATTTTAGAATGATCTATGTGCATATACATTTCATACACAATGTATGTAGGAATCCCATGAGTACTTTTGGTCATTACACAAGTAGGGGAAAATCACACAAAATATAAAGAACTTAATGTGCAGTATATGCATAAACTAATATTATAATGTAATGGTATAACTTGCAATTTTAGGTTCCATACAGTGATGATGATTATGTTGGAAGATTTAAACCACAGATTTATGCAGTTCCAATAATCACATTTGCGTTTATATTTTGTGTTTTCTAAAGAATATTGTACACTCCCATAAAATTATAAACGTTTAAAATTGTAAATATGTAAGGTTGTTTTCCATTTGAAAGTCTGCCATTTATAATATTGGTGTGGTTACATTCCATATACAAATAAGTTCCTAACGATATTTGTAAACTATGTGACTTAGTAACCTACAGCCAATATTATAATATCTTACACTTTATAGAATGAAACATCTTAACATTGACCATCCTTGCTTTAATTATTACTAGCAAACCTTGCAACGCTTCACAGTATCTAATGTGTATGGGTTATATACCCCAATCTCTCCTATTCTTCTCCCTGTGTCTATCCCTTCCTCCCTCCTCTATCTTCACACCGCCTCCTCCCCCTGTCTTTTCTCCATCACCTTCACACCACTCCCTCTTATCCCACGCCATATCCATATACTCCACCTCCTCTCTGCGTTTATATCATCCCCCATTTTTAAATCCATTTCATTCCCAACATCAATCTCCTTCTCCACCTCTCTCTGATCTTATTTATTGTTATTGGGACCCTGATTGGTAATATAAGTCAAAATTGATGGGTAAATCAATTGGAAACGGGTTATTAGAGAAATCTTCCGAGCTGCTCTATCTGTGAGGTTAGCAGCTTTAACGGCCATACTTTTAATGATTTTATTGTACGAACAGGAGTGATTATGCATTTAAGCATAAAAAACTTTCCTGTTTCATGTTAAAAATGACTGTAAAAAGGAAAACAAGACACGACAACGTTTAATGATTAAACTTCCAATATCTCCGAATTTTACAGCTATGCTAACAGGTCATGGGAAACTGAAAGCATACTATCAGCGGTTCAAAATAATTGAAGACGGAACGTGCACATGTAACAGTGCTGTCCAAACTATTGACCACGTGCTTTTTGACTGCTGCAATTTATTGAAAGAGAGGGACCGTCTCAGGAAAAAAATAGCTGCCAAAGGAGGAGGATGGACCGTCAGTAAATATGACTTAGTACATAAATACACTACTGTCTTTTACAATTTTTGTAATTCAATAAGATTTCCTAACGTATAAAACATTTACAATTCTTGTAATTCATTAAGTAATGTATAAAATTGTTTGTTCCTTTGTAAACCCTGTCAACTTGTATACTGTACTTGTGTTTGTAAGAACATTTGATGTAACCGCCTGAATCAAACCATCAAACATGTAATATTGCTATGTAATGGGGCATGTTAAATAATAAATAAATAAAATAAAAAAGACCGCACATTTTTACAGCACAGCTTAGCAAGTTTTTCTCACAGAGAACAGAATAGAAATGCTTTTCATAACTTGTTTATACCTTCTTGAGAACCTATGAGTTAAAAACGAAGTAATTATAGCATGATCATACTTTAATGATAGACAGTTCTTGTGAAATAAAATAATTTACTGAAATACATATACTTTTCGGAATTCTTTGTGTTCCGTTCATTGTAACGCTTGTTCATGAACGATACTTTTTTGTCTTTCCGTCCGGAGAGAAAACGAACAGTGCAGATGGATTACTAACTCTTGAACACGTCACGTAAAACTACTCGTGTGAAAAATACAGCGATACAAGATTTAATCCGCAAACTTCCAACGACTGGTCATGCGCTTTATGAATCGTCATTGCGAATGCAAGGCCAACGGTAAAATGGACACGCTTAAATTGAAACGGCAGTTCGGTTGGAATCAGTGCTATTCTTGGAAACAGAACATCCTCTCCTTGGAACTTTCCTGCTATTATTGTTGCTTGAATCACATTGTTCATCAGCTTCTTCACAGAGAGTCTTTTTTCCATTGCATAGTATCGGTTGGCTTAGATTACGTAACATGATTATCACAGACCCAACCTTGATTTTGTTGGATAATTGACGACTTCAACAGGATCGGAAATGGAAAGCATCGAAGTAAATGAATGCAAATATTAACATAACACATGTCCTTGAGACAATAAATGTATGTTATTGGTCAGCGATTTGGCTTTGAATTTTTATGTTGAAATCGTCTACGTCCTTATTTTTCGCTGCCAAAATGGCTAGTTCGCTCAACCAGATAGTATGGTTTTTGTAATTGACAGCAATATTCGTCTGTTTGTTTCGTGACCTGTAAGTGAATAATGAACTCGTATTACCAATCTAATTGAAACACAATTAACAACATTGCTATATACCGCTACACAGGCGTGGTACAGCTATGTTGGCAACAGCTGCTGGATCGTGGGAATGAAGCCGACCAATCGAGGCAAAGCTTGACATAGCCACTGAAATTTTAGATGGAAACAGTTATTTTCTCTCCATAGTACATAATGTTATTTTAATAATCCACATAATAACTAGTTTCAGACACATTAAACGTACTGAGGAAGATGATGTTTCTCATGTATTCTCAGCGTTGATAATGCCGTATCCCTTTAATCTAACCTCCTTGGCGTATTTGTTTGTTCCGATGCAGCGTATTTTGTCACTAGGCAAATAACGAATGAATAAGCTGATTATTGGAGAATCTAGAAAATTATCCGATCTAAAGGGTATTTTCACTTTTATGTCATGTAACACGGAACGCGGTCGAACGGGACAAAAAGTATCATATGTCAGTCTCCTGCTTCTAAGCTACCTCCCCATCAATTTCGAGCCAAATCGGTTCAGACGGTCTTTGTTTATAAATAGTGTAACTAACACGACTTTCTTTTCAATAGATCAGTTGCTTACTTGGTGCTCACGTTATGTTGGAATGTTATGTGAGTACTTTACAACTTGCATTCTATATCAATATGTCCAGAATGCATTGGAACGTTGATCTTTTACTCATTGACGATTCGCATGGTTTGCATATATAAACCAATTACTCTAAAAACGACGATTTGGTTACCAACATGTACCAATTAATAATTGAACTAATGTAAGTAAAATAAGTAATATTGCCTCCAATTTCTAGTAACTTTCTGTAATGTACAAATTTGTTACAAAAGTAGCTTTATATTCATTCCCTTACAATATACATTTTAAAATATCTCCACAGCCGAAATTCGGATTGTGACTGAATGTAATAAAATAATACTGTCAAATGTCGGTGAAATCATTTAATGTACCAGTATCGTTTCATGTTATTGCACTGTGCTTCTTTGAATACCACTGAGTAATGAATGGGTCTCTCAATATTGATAGCATATTTTGTAATACCAAAATGTAAATATAATACAACACACCATATGAACAACTAAATTGAACAAAACCTCCATCATTACTTCCTAGTAATCTGGCTCAACCTCCTTGTTTCCTTACAGGAAATAAAGTACTCATAAATAAACAGCGTAGTATGTGTTAAGTCTTGTAAATGGAAGTTAAAAAGTAACTAAAAAACAGTAGCAGTTTAGTTTGAACGACCTTCAGTGACCTCCACATCTTACCGCCAAGATTACGTTTTGGGGAAAATCAATCCCGTCCCCTCCTCTCCACAAAATGGTGCCCTTCCTCCAACAAAGGACACCACCCAGCACGATTGACATGTGGAATTGCAGTTACCATACAATACATTGTCGCTAAACCCTCCCCCCCCACCACCCCCTCTGACAGCAGCCCCCAACACCCCTCATTAGAGACCATTGTCCTCGCTACCACCTTCACCTCAACTTTGGTAGGAGATTTCAAAATTATACTTTGTAATTTTCAATTTTCCCCAATTGTTATTGGTCATCGCACATAAAAAAACGTTTCTTTAAATGATCTAAGTTTTACTTACGTTGTTAATCAGTCCCTAGGCTTCAAACTAATTTTACGTAATGTAACTAATGGTAAGGACAACACAAACACCCATGTTTGACGGAGGACTCGAAACCCTGACAGGGAAGACCCGCATGCTCCACAGCAAGGCACCTAAGAAAGCTCGGCCACTCCACTCCAGCTATTTTTGTTTTGCGAGAAAATCTTGTAAGTGCACAAGTAGCATTATTAAATTCAATGTTAATTACGATTTCCCACACATGCAGGCGATCTGAGTACATGTTGACAATAGTATGTAAGTTTCATTGACCAATAAATTCAGCCCTCAGCAAGTTACTTAAACAGTCTTAACACACTATTCATAATCATTCCTAAATTTTTAAAAATTTTGTCTGTTAAACTTCGCCTCCAAAATACATCAATAAAACTATTAAAAATTCTCCTCCAACACATCCATATGAACATATTCATGAGAATGTGTGTGATGTATTGTGGTCCAAGTGATACCACATTCATCAATTACTTAAACGCATTTCTTGTGACAGTGTGTCCTCCCCCTACACCATCCACTGTGTAGGAACTAGAGATGGGCAAAGCCGACCTTTTCAGGGATTGGATCAGAAATAGTCACTCAGTGGGATGAACTAGTTCTTTTTCATGACTCACCGACTCACCACTCACCAACTGATAAAAAGCGTAAAACGATGACACATTGCTTTTGTCACTTTACTTTATTTATCTGATTTGGCCATAATGTGACAGAAGAAAGAGGAGTAATAATTTTACTGTATGTCCTTAGTAGTTTATACCATTAAAATTGGTGAATTACAGATACACTAAAAATTTAAAATGTATAATAGAATTTACGTATTTTTGCAGGTGAATTCGAAAAGTAACAATGGATTATTTTTATGCTTTTATTCAAAAATACAATATTTTGCAGAATACAATGGTACTAGTTCCATATATATACTGTTTGAGCGAGTTGAATGAAACGTCATATACTGCAAGAGTTCCGTGGCAACTGCCACGGCGGATTAGCCGTGCGCAATAATGCCGTTTCCTATTTGTAAGACAAAAGCGAGCGACAGCGTGCGACATTCAGCGAGGCGACACAGCAGCTACAAGCAGCGACATTCGGCGACACGTCTCGGTTTCCTACGTGAGCGCGACAGATTCTCTTTAAAAAATGGCCGCTAGAACCTATATCCTGTTTCTAAAGTTTGGTACCAATAAACAGTAGAATAATGATAGCTGCAGAGTAAGGCAATAAAATTTTATTTACTTTAGGAAATAACGCGTAAAAATAGTGCTGTGCATTAAATTTGCAAAGCTTGGAATGTTCGTAGACTATTTCATTAACAACTTCAAATACGAAAAAAAGATTGTGACGAAGTCAAAGCAAATTCTTCGAAATTACGACGACGAGTACAGATACATTCGACTATGGCCTCAATGAGTTTTTATTTTGTGTCTACAAACCATTAACAACTGATTAAGAACGAAGAGAGTCTTACTGAAATAAATCATTAGGTAAACCGTTTAAAATGCAGTGATACTGTTACAATCGGCGTAGTACAGGGGTAGCTTTCTGGGCTTTTAAATTGTAAGTTTTGCGGTTGCTGGTACGATTTCCATTCCATCTCACATTTTAGTTCCTGTAACTACAACCCTTTCTCCTGTTATTTGTGCAAAGTTTTATATATCCTGTATACAGAGCGCTGCAAATTATTTTTTAAGTGCTTCCCAGTATACTTTATCTTTAATTGCAAACACACACATCCCACTGTACCAAACACATTAAATTCCCAATGAAACATTTTATCAAGATATTTTATTCAGAACCGTAATGCTACACGCATCTCGTTTGACATCCTAATGTTCTCTCTCTCTGTTGTGAAGTAAGTTTGTTGTTACTGTCAAAGATTCGACGCCAGCAGCAAAAATTGACCTATTCCCTAAAATGAATCGTTTCTGAGATAAAAAAATTAATGGACATTGTTATTTTCTTTGTTATTCGGTATATAGTCATTGTTTTCGATGTGCCAAAATAGTGTACATGAAGAGAAGAAGAATAATTAGATACAGGACACTTGTCTATCAAGCAAGGAAACTGCGTGATATGAGGTTACAAAACCTATCTAAGCAACAGCGTTGCGCACTGCACATGACTCTGTCTCTCTTGCTCTTTTCAGGCAAACTAAAAGTCTTACAGAAAAAATGAGAGGGATCTTATTCGTGGAAATTTTATAGAGTTTAATTTTGTACGGTAATGCGTTTTTGCTACAGACTGCATTTTCCTGTTATTAACAAAAAACTTATAAAAGTAACATTAATAATAAATACTTTTTATCTCGAAAACTATTCGGAATACGACATATGTCTATATGACTGTTTCTGTTGCTTCAGATGATCGTTTCTGTAAGTGACTTGCAAGCTTTATCAGAACACAGTAGTTAAGAGAACAGAGTGATGCAGGGAGTAGCTTTGTTCGGCACCATGTAGTTTGCCAGAGGAGTTGGGGGAACCGTGAGCAGCACGCCACATGGGAGGCTCAGCAATTGAGCAGAGTCGGGTGAGTAGTGGGGAGAGGCGAACCGGTTAATCATTGAACCAGCGACTCAGCTGCCGATCCGATCGCCCTGATCGCCGGAGTCGTGCGGAGCAGCGAGACAGCGTGATTCGGGAACCGCACGATCACCGAATCCTGCTACTTGCGCGACTCGCCGACTCTCGACTCACCGATTCTCGTCACGCAGCGCGGTGGCACTGCACGTACTTAGGCGCCCATTTTTTGCAGTTTTAGACTATACCACATTTATTTTGTAGCTTGGGGAACTTCTCAAGCACATGGTACGGTGTGCTGATGCAGCTCATTGCTGACAGCAGAGGGACTTTACAGATCAGCTACCACTCTTGTTTTCGAATTCATCCATCACTCACTTCTTAGAAGGATCTGGGTCTTTGAAACAGTTCAGGATCGGATTGCCCATCTCTAGTAGGAACCCCAGACCTGTCTTTGCATTTGTTCTGGTGGGCGTGCCACGGCGTTCACATCACAGCTCTAAGTTTATTGAGTGTTGAAACACACACAGGTACCATCACTTGACTTACATGGAATCTTGTATTCCATCTTCATCACATACAGAATGTGTTTCGCCTAGTCTGAAACCAGACGTGGCCATTGTTTAGTTGGAATACCTATTATTAAAGTGTGTTCAGCCTCTGTAGTGTGTTTGCCGCCACTTGTCCTTTCATTTAAGTCTTTGTTTAACACTTTTCTTGCGACTTTCTACACTTTCCATACTTATTCTTATTTAAGATTTTAGTACGTTATTGTGTCTCTTTATTCGAAGTGTTAGTGATACTCATTTTAAGAAGCATTTCATCTTTTATGTTTGAAAACCAGGTAGAAAACATCATACCTCATACCAACAGTTGAAATGGACAAAGACGTAGTGATACCAACTATTGCCGAGCTCACCATTGAAAGATACAATATTCGGACAGTATTTGAGGTTTTGTGTCTAAGCCTGGAATCTCTCACATACATGGATGACACAGAAATGTCAGGCCGAAAAAAAATTGCAACAATTTTGGTAACAATGTGTACAAGAAGCATTCTCTTTGGGTGGTTGTTTGTTTCGCCTCCAATTGTACTGACCAGCAAATGGTAATTTGTTCAGATTGAAGATGTTCATACAGATATTTTCTAAAAATATTAACTCCTTTTTTAATTATTTTCACCTCAGATCCATAATTAATACTTTGGGAAATTGCATTATTACAAAGTTTGCTCTCTGGTTTTCCTATGAACGATACTTATGCGAAGACGAAATTGCGGTGTAAATGCCGCATGCGCCCACTCACACGATATAAAAAGGTGCACTCACGGCTGGGTTCAAACAACTGAACTACCACTAAGGGTGTCTTCATCAAGAAAATGACGTTTACACAAAGATCTAAATATACTCAAGTTGTATGAAGATAGTTGTAAAACATATTTGCTAGTTCTAAGTAGAAATCAGAACGGTAAAAAAAATAATGTAGTTGCTAGCCCCTATGGGCTGACAATATGTCCAGACAAGATTCAATTTTTCTTAAAGCAACTTGTGGGTCGCCGATTTTCGTACAGTACATTACATTAAAACAGTTGCTGCCTCGCACAGGCTATGTTCAGAATCATAAGTTTGTTACATCGCCTGCTTTTGGTATGTATCATCTTGCGTACTTCCCGTCTCGCCACTGACGTCCAGTTACTTCCGCTCATCAATCTCTCAACTGCCCTGGTTTGTTGCTCGCCACCATCTGAATACCGCTGCCGTCGTCGCTGCCGTAGTTGCTGCCCCCATCGGTGCTGCTGCCACCTGCCTTGGTTCCAGGAGGATCCGCTGCTCAACACGAACAACCTGCCTCGCTACCGCTGTCTCCTGTTGCCATTTATGCCACTAGCCTAAACCCTCAGGATCCTGCTTGGTAAACCTGACTCGCCAACGTCACTGACATCGTTGGATTGGTTTCCTGATCGCCATCGCTCCCATTGCAACAAGACTTGCCTTGCATCGTCGCCGATCATCGCACCGTTTACTCGACCATCTCGTTGTTTCCAGCTCTTTTCCTGCGCCATATCATCATGTTCCTCCCACTGTTCCATCATCCACATCAATCCCAGTCTAACCTCCACTACCACCACATGGAGTGAAGCCACCACCAGTCTCCTCTCCTTTGATCTGCATGCCCTCCCTACCATCCTCTTCAGCTCTATGTCTTCCTCCTCCACCTCCCTCCCTCTCTTCCTAGCGAGCTTCAGTCTCCCATACCTCCCCAATGTATCTACCCAGCTGAGTATGCCTCATTTCTGCCTGCAAATGTCACTTCATGCTGAGCCATGGTGCCAGCAGAAGCCCCACAGCCATCCGACGCCTCACAGTGAGATTGACACCCCTTCAACCTATCCTTGAACCTCCATCATAGGCTACAGTCATCAAAAATTGTCTCCAAATGCTCCGGTGCAGATCCCGTCCCGATCACCCCCCCTTCAAAAAAAGCTCTTGCACTCCTCTGACTCTCCTACCAACTCCATGGACACCACACCCCTCCCTCCCAACCCGAGAACGTTCACATACTTGTCCTTTCCCACTCTGATGCTTGCTTCCTCAATAACCATTACTCATTACTCGTAAGCACACTGTTCTGATGAAATGCTCCTCCTTCCACATTGACCTGCTACAGAAGTCCCCCCCCCCCCCCCCCCCCCAGATTCACTATAGTCCCCACACCACCCTTTCTTACTACCACACCACCTACTCTTCTTGTCTACTACAACGTCCCCACTGACCCCAACGCTCACTGAGGGGCACGTTTGTATAGTCACCAATACAAGGTGAATCCCTCCTGCTCCCCTCCAGAATCTGAAATGTGACACATATGTACGCAAAAAAAATGTTCAAATGTTTGTAAGTCTATGGGACTTAACTGCGTTGGTTATTAGTCCCTAAACTTACAAACTAACTAAATTAACCTAAGGATGACACACACACACACACACACACACACACACATGCCTCAGGGAGGACTCGAATCTCCGACAGCGAGCAACCGCGCGCTACGCAGCGAGGCGCCTTAGATCGTTCGGCTACTCCCGCATGGCCCAGGGGATTTAATCCTGTTCATGAGGTGATTGCTGAAAGCGGCCAGGGGTTCGACACATCCGAGAAAGTTAGAAAACCGCGGAGAAGCTCTTACTCTGATACAATGAAGCCTGATTGTTGAGCTGATGTTTATGTCACTTAAAATAGGAATAATACATCCGGAAGTTTTGCCGTCATGTACAACCTGTTAAAAGAGTGAAAATTAGCTTCAAAACTTAAGTTCTCAAATATGATAAGTATTTATTCAAGTAACTATATTGTGCCGCGGCGGAGTGGCCGAGCGCATTGACGCGCTGTGCTCCAATGCCCGACGCCGCTCCCCGTCGGGGGTTCGAATCCTCCCTCGGGCATGGATGTTTGTGCTGTCTTTAGTATAAGTTTCTTTACAAGTAGTTTGTAGGATTAGGGAGAGATGTCCCCGCAGTTAAGTACCAATAAGCTTAACAAACATTTGAACATTTTAAAGTATATTGTTTGAAAGTTCATACTTAACACTGACTGTCAGTTCAACGCATTAACAGTAAAAGGGTTGACATCACGCACAGTTTTAACGCAGGAATAGCATTCCACGAATCGCCGAGATGGTTAAAAGTTTTAATGAAACGTATGTTCTCAGCATGCGTAGATAACGCCATTTCCCTGTATTCTGACGTCGTTGGAGTCATCGAGCTGCCAGCTATGCGGAGTGGGGGAAGCAGTACTATAGTTGGCAACTCAAAACGGCAGCTGCAACGCAACGTTTCAAATAAGGGTCACGTTAAAATTTTAGTCAGCCATTTTTAAACAGCGTCAACTATTTGCAGCCCCTAGTAAAGCTTAAGTACGCATCACAGTAGGTTCCCTACATCATTTGGTATGTCACTGCAAAGATTTCTTGAGTTTCACGCAAAATTTAACTGATACGCGTAGCTCCTCTATCTTTGACATCTCTAAATTCGCAAACTGAGCGACACAACCTTCTAGTCAATACACCACTGAAACATAACTGAAAGACGTAAAATGATGAAACTTCTGGTAGTTACACGTTCAACACTGGCGCGTGCAGGGTTGCCAACCGCATTTCGTTCTAACACTCCATTGGCGGGAAATTATGGAATTTCCGGAATTTGTTTGACAGACCTCTTAGAATGTAAGGAGTGAGCAACTTTTGTAGACGAGGAGACCACAGCACTGTATGTCGCCGCACTTACAGGCCTCGTTTTCAGTTTGAGGTCCCCCTCACTGAGGTCGCCTTGCATCATGGCATTCCTCTCCTTAGTCGGTTTAGTGCCTTCCGTAACACAGATGGCTGATTAAATCTGGAAGCAAGTCACCTCACATCTGTGTGGCGGGAGACGCCTTGCATTCCTCGCTGAAGTTCGCCGCGGCTGTTCAGTTAAGGAATTCTGCCATAGCTCTGATCACCGAATTACATGTGCTGATGCTCCTCCTTGACCTCAGCCTAGGTTTATGGGATTCAGGTCCTAAAATATGCAGTTTGCGGACGAAATCCTGCCCTTTTCTTTCGTTTTCTAAGGCTGTTATTTTGCGGATGTCCGGTGGCGCTGTGCCCACAATTTGATATATTTCTGTCAAATGAATTGCCTGTAGGGAGCCAGATATGCGTCCAGTTTCTCTAAACTGATATTCCGTATTATTCTGTCGCAGAGAAGCATAGGGTTAGGCAGACGTGCCGAGCATGTGTGGCTGTGATCCTCATGAGGTGACAGCAGGTTTACGGATCGTGATGTTCCCTGCAGATATTTTAGCTTGCTTTCTTGGCAATAATCTTTGAACGTGAGTCGAGTGCCACACTTTACTGAAGGTGTTTTGGAATATCATAGTGGCATATTGTTGCCCTCTACAGGTAATATTTCACATGCTTCTGGCACCCATGTTTTCCTGATGAAAGGTACAGACAGACCAGTGTCTGTTCAGGACTTCGCCTTAGGTTATTATCGTCATAATACTTGCCGAGATCGGCAAGGGCTGCTTTCAACTTCATCACCACTTCCTCAAAGGTTGTGCCTTGATCGCCGGTTGCTGTTTACTCTGCATAGATAAATATCCCCGCTCCAGGTTTTGACTAGTTAGTTGTTATTGGACATGTTAAAATGTTCAAATGTTTGTAAATCTATCGGACCAAACTGCGTGGTCATCAGTCCGTAGCTTACAAACTACTTAAACTAAGGTAAACTAACCTAAGGACAAACACACACACACACCCATGCCCCAGGGAGGACTCGAACCTCATCTGACTGTGAGTGCCATACGCTGATGGCATATTAATAATAATATTGCTGGAATCTGCTTTTATTCTGTCGACATCAGGTACTGGTATAATTATATTGCCACTGATAAATACAGGGGAGTGGATTGAATCTCATGGCAATTTCGTTGACTTGGTCTAGTATAACAAGGTTTCGTGAGCGTTTCGTCTAGCTGCTGTTATTAGGGATTGGGATAGAGTAAACAGCCACAAGATGAAACCTAAAAGAAATATAGGAAATATCGAACATTGCACTCCGAAGTCAATCGTATGTCGACGTTGTAAATGATGAAACGGCCAAGATTTCCATACTTTCTGCTCCTTCCTTGCCTATCTGCTTCTCTCTCTCTCTCTCTCTCAGTGAGTGAGTTTGTGTGTCCCTCCCTCCTCTCGATGCCTCCTCGCTCTCTCTTTTACCTGAGGTACTTTTTGGATCAACAGCCTCACCGTTTTTCTTGCTGTGAAAAATGTTTCTTGCTTCTTTATGCTAATCACCAAGCGCTGAGATAATATGCGACACTAAAAGTAATCCTGCCGTAATAACGCTTTACGCTGCTTCTTGGTCGAGCCCCGTGATCTCCATAAAACGCAGCACCTGCTGCGGAAACGAGCATTAGCAAATTTCCTGTTAAATAGGACTCACTTAGTGCAGGGCAGACTCTTCTACCTAGGAAAATACAACGTTTTGCAGTCGGTTACAGTATTAACTAAGGCTCATTAGTGATTATTTCCTGTATTACCAGAAAGGTATTTCGTGTTAACGTCTACTTAAACTGAATTGAGCGTTTAACTGGTGTTTGATAATACTTCTGATTAATTTGACTTTACTTAAGTAGTGTGATAATGTAACACAGAGAGATACCTAATGCAGTACAGATCTTTCTCGATTGCGTAACTTTTACATTTCGACAGAATTTTTATTTTTAAGTACATGATTACGTACCTTCCCGTAAGTTCCCCATCTTTTCCGTAGTAATTTTCCGTAATTTCAGTACAAGAATGTACTAAGTACTAACGAATGGATACCACCACTGGAAAGAATAATCAAAAAACATGTTAGACTTGTATTTTAGCTATTTCCAGTTAGAGAGTGTTACAAGCTATGAATTTGCAGCCTGGATAAAGCTTGATTGTGGGCATTGCACACCGCAGACCTAACCAGTATCAATAACTTTAACGTCTAGTTAAAATGGGAACTTTTGTGTCTACAGATGTAGCCTAGCTTCAGACACATACTATCAGATCCGATTCTTTGGTCTAGTGGAGTAGTATGGTGTGCAGGAGATATCTGCCTAATTACTGCAATACCGACGTCGGGCATGTTACTAAATTTCGGTGATATGATTTCTCTCCGTTAGCATAACCAATCAATTACACGTTTCATCCGTTATTTAGCATTTGCACTGAGGGATTTATAGATCGTTTAACTGCATGCTAACCGTTCACACGCGATACTACATAATACTACACACACACACATTTTTTTTATTAAAAATAGCTACTGTGCTGTCTGCAGTCTACATACCTTTTATCATTATCAGTGCCGATAAGTATGAAAATAATAGAACTATCACATTAATAAGTCATGATAGGAAAATATTAACACGAATTATTTAGAATCGATTGGAAAATTGATAGACTGACAGTGTGGAAAATTACTATGGATTTAAGATAAATGTAGGAAGACGAGAGCAGAGATCACATTATGACATATTCTGGATTATATTTTAAGGAAAGACAAACCTACGTGTTAGCTACTGCAGTTTTGGAGAAAGATTTTTACAATATTGACTAGAATTCTCTCTTTCAAATTCTTAAGGTAGCAGAAGTAAAATATAGGAAACTGGAAGTTACATACAAGTTATAGAAAAACCAGACAGCAGATATAAGAGTCGAACAGCATGAAAGAGAATAACTTGCTGGAAGACAGGATTGTAGTCTTTCCTCGATGTTATTCAATCTGTAAATTGATAATGTTGTAAAGGAATGTAAGGAGAAATTTGGAGAAAGAATTCAAGTTGAGAAAGAAGATATTAAAACGTTGCGGTTTGCCGATGACATTGTAATTCTGTCAGAGACAGCAGAAGACCTGGAAGAGCAACTGAAAGTAACGGACAGTGTCTTGAAAGGAGCTAATAATATTAAGAAGACCAAAAGAAGGGCAATGGAATATAGAACATTAGGCGATGCTGAAGGAAATAGATTAGTTAACGAGTCAATAAAACTAGTTTTGCCGTGTGGGTAACAATATAACTTCGGATGGTCGAAGTAGGAACAAATAAAAATGTAGAACGGATATGGGAAGAAAAGAATTTCTGAAGAATCGAAGTTTGTTAACGTCCAATATTAAATTACGTGTTAAGAAGTTATTTCTGAAAGCATTTGTCTGCAGTGTAGCATTGCACTAGAGTGAAACGTGGACGATAAGGAATTCAGACAGGAGTATGATAAAAGCATTCAAAATGTGATACTATAGACGAATGCTCATGATAAGGTGCGTAGAACACTTAACTGAGGAGAAGGAACTAAACAGAATAGGGGAGAAGGGATAGAGTGGTGGGCCACGTCTGTGAGACATCAAGGATTCGTCAGTTAAACGGTTACGAAAACTAAAATCCATGATTTTCCTTTGAATGCACATAAGGAACATGACAAATACGGCTTATCAGTTCTAGTCAAACCGCGGAAGCAATTGCAAAATGTTCAAATGTTTGTGCAGCTTCAGGGACTTAACTACGGGGTCATGAGTCCCTAAACTTACAAACTACTTCTGGACTAACTAATACTAAGGACGGCACATTTATCCATGCTCGAGGGGGGATTCGAACCCCCGACCGTAGTGGCCGTGCAGACCGTGACTGGCGCGCCGCAGTCCCCTCGGCCACCGCGGCCGGCTACGCGGAAGCAGCTACCCCATTTTAACATGCACTACAAAGAACTTTTTATTTCTATGTTTTATGGATTTGATTGTTAAATTTTTTTGTGGAATACATAAAACCTCATGACTCGAAATTTGCACTAATGATGTTCAATCATTGGTACGTAATCGATATGTGATTTTTTAAAAGAAATATTTAATATCAGACCACTGAGCTGGAAATATTTTGTTACTTATTACCGCTCATCATAACGTGAGTCGCGGTCAACAGGTAATGATGTGCGCACAAATATTGTAGATTACGGCCTATTCCATGCTTCTGTAAACTCACTGCTCACAAATACAACAAATTTCAATAACGTACCTCACAGTGATGCATCGCCTCTGGACGTTATATATCGAAGACAAATCAGGCAACCACTTAAAATAAATGCTCCTTATTACACTCTGTGAAAGACGTTCGACAAGGTGTGCCTGACTGACAATGTTAGATGGCTCACAAATCAAGTTGATTCAGTAACAGCTGTCCGAGCGAGTAAATGACAAGTTTCCAGCAGCTATTTCTTAGTACGACACCGAGATACTAATCACTGTCTTGCATTAGTATAAGAGCAAGTTACTACGCCACAGATGCAATCAGCGTGTTCACATGTTTAGATATAAACCATGACACAATTTGATTTTCGATACGATACGTTTATTTAAAATTTTAAAGTAGATATTTTTACTTGATTTGGTATCACTCCACCAGCCCCATTGAAGATAGACAACAAAGGTGAATGGTAAATAGTAATATTGTTTGGTAATAAAATGTCGTTTGAAGAATTATTTTACTTGTTTTAATGAAGACGATAGATAATCTCTTTGAGAGGATTTAAATTACTCACTTTGAAAGGATTTAAATTACAATATGATGTGGCGAGAAACTGTAACGAAGCACAGTGTCAAGTGCCTTCGCAGAGAGTGAAAGGGCCATTAGGTGACGTGATTTAGAGGTTTTAAACTGTGTGCAATAAAGAGAAATGCTGGACACTGCATCGTTTTCCTGAAATTTTCAGCACGATGGTTCGGTCCTCGTCAGCAAATTCATTCATCACTTTGATCTTTTGAGAGAACGTTCACTGCAGTACAATTTTTCTCCCTCTCTTTGTGCTGTTTCCACTTTCTCTGCATCTGTCTTCCTACACCCTACCATTGTCTGACTGTTTCTGTCTCTCTCCAACTTAACGACAGCACTGCAGGTTTTTTCTCTTTGTTGTTATTTATTTCCCTCCAGACCGTAAGGGCGGTCGTGGGCCGCCAGCAGAACAGTTTCCTGATTTTCAGGCAAGACAAGGGTGAATCATCCATAGTTTTCATCGCAGATATCGAGGACATGGAAAGTGCAATTGATGTGCGATTTTCAAAGGATGGATTGGTAGTCCAAGGTTCCTATGGGTAAATTAGAGCCGCGGTGGAGTAGCCGAGCGGTCTAAAGCGTCTCGCTGCGGAGCGCGCGGTTGCTCGCCGTGGAGGTTCGAGTCCTCCCTGGGACATGGGTGTGTGTGTTTGTCCTTAGGTTAGTTTACCTAGGTTTAAGTAGTTTGTAAGCTACGGACTGATGACCACGCAGTTTGGTCCGATAGATTTACGAACATCTGAACATTTTTGGTAAATTAGAGTGCAGTGTGAAAAATTTCCATAGCAACACTTGTACGATACCTGTGGTACAACACACTAAACAACTACACGCGTGCATACACTAGTGACGTGCATTTTCACCACAAAATAGAATACTGTTTGTGTTCAAAATGACCACCGGCAGCGGCAATACATGCTTCCAGTTTGCTGTTAGCATTTCTGTGGAGATCTCCGACCAGACTGTAGTTATCGCCGCTGCATATCTTCGGGTGCTGTTTTTCTGTCTTTTTAGACAACTGTTTATTAACTTTCTCCATAGAAAAAAGTCTACAAGGTATCAGTGGAACGCGCCGGCGAAGCTAGGCGCTGAATCCAACAATTTGTACTCTATTCGTGAACACATGCTGTGGTAATCTGTAAAAGTAACCGTGGTAGTTGGTCTTTTGAGAGTCTGCGATACGTGTACGAGGTACCATCTATGAGAAATGGTCCAATAAGTTGATAGTTAACTATCCCACATCACACATTCATAACTCATGGAGGCTTACTTTCCACTTCATTGTTAACAGACTAATAACGCGTGTACGTAACACGATTCTCGTAATCGTATTCTTGGAGCTCTTGGTGGAGAGGAATCTGATACAATGGAATTGATGTCGGCTGGGAATACATTCAACAGTTCTCTGGCTCATGCTACTCCCACTGCGATTGCGCGGGGACTAACGTACGGATCAACTGCAACAGTATGTTAAAGGTTTACATGATGAGAATAAAATAAAAAAAAAATAGATAAAAACACGATAAAACATATGGTTAGTCACATACATTAAGAATAAAACGTGTTTTTGAATTCGTTAAAATACTCAGACAGGCGCAATAATTGACGGCATTATAGTGCAAGAATGAGGTGTCGATGGAGTAGAGTGGAAACGACATCAAGCGAAGGAATGAGCTGTAAGTAGTTTAAGTAGTTTGTTGAGGGGGCGGGGGCACATCGTGTAATGGGAGGACTAGTGTACTGGACTAGGGCTGATTAATGCCCTACCAGAGGCCGGATAATAGGCACAGGCTTTCCCCAAGATTATGTGCAGAGTTGAGAGACATCCCGAGGATCCATAACTGACGCAACACATGCACAAAAAGTGAAAATGGGACTTGACAATGTTACCGTATCAACTGATATTCAAATGCTGTGAAAAGTTAAAGCAAAAACGCTATTTCGTCGTCATATGTGGAATTCACGATATAATCGCACAGACGGTCAACAGATGTCCGTAGAGACAAGTTGCGCATGGAAATAGGGCATTCTCGTCAGTACATTCTCTGTGTAGACGTTCACGGATGGTGCAGTGTGGAACAGACTAGACGCCTACCGGACTCTCTGCGGTGGAAAGGGAGTAGGAAGAATGCAAACAGAACAGTCTCAAAACGGAGTAGCGCTATGATTTAATGGTAGTCCTTCTGTTGGTTGTGTGTGGCATGAGATAACAGAGACCGAATTTCTATCCCGAACACGAAAGCGAGGCTGATCACTGGAGATATCAGAGAGAGGACAGTTGTTTGGCTGTAAGGGCAGGTCAGCACCGCCACGGTAGCAGCGTCTCACACCACAGCATCCGCTGTATCGAGGCAAACAGAGTTCAGGTGGATTTGACCAATCCGCATTTACAGTCAGATGTCTGCTGTATCCGAACAACTTACACGTCTTCACAGACTGAAAAGTCTTGAGTGGAGTAGTCAATATGTCACCTTCACTACCAAGCTGGTGTCATCAGCACACTTGCCGCAGTGTCGGCAAACCATCTGATCTGTGTGTTTATGCATAAAAGGACAAACTTAAAATTGTGTAAACCCACTGACCTTACAATAAATTACTTCCTGAGACAACATTTTTCTAAGTTTTCTTTTATTCCACATGCAAAGCAGGGTATTAGTTTTACTTAATTTTTTATCCGGTGCGTCAATGTTTCTATGAATTCTCTCACTTACTTCACATAAGACTAATCTACAGTGAAGCGTCGCTAGGTTTAGCTAGTCTTCGCTAAATGTCAAACAACTCCGTCAAAATTGGAACAGCGGTGGATCTGACATACTGACATACATCACTACTGTGTGCGCTACGCTATATGCAAGTTTCGCCGCTTGCACGTGCTCAGGCTGTCTGTAGGAGAAACAAAGCGTCTGACTCAGCTTTACAGCTATACGTGATGATGGTGTGCTGTATGAGTCCCAGGCCTGCGGAGAACGCAATGGACGAGTAAAAATGTGGTAACTCATCACGCAATAGAATATGAGACATCCGGTGGCGACGGAACATTAAAGCGATAAAAACTTGCAGTCACCTCTTCACGGCAGTGTTCCGCAAGTTCTCGATGGCCGCCTGACACTAAGGAATTAAATGAAAAAGACGCCACGGGGAACTCGTCCAGTCCAGGTTTCAATACCGTGCTCACTTAGCTGTCACTTACAATTATGAACAACACTTGAAAACCCGGCGTTGTCCGAGTATGTATTCATTAATTCATCTCGTCCTTACACCGCTGTCCATAGTTTCCTGTCCCACTCTCTCCATTTCCCGTGTATCTGTTATCAAGTTTAGCCTGTTGTTTTCTTATGACATAGCTCAACCCGTAGTACGTTATTTTTCCTGAACAGTGTGCCACACAATAATGTAATTTTCTACGTTCGTAGAGTGATGTATTAGGAAACTCAAAGTGAAATTTTTGCGAATAAGTAATATAGAAAAAGAATTATAATTACACATACAAGATTTGAAATGAAGAATAAAATGAACAAAAAATGAGACGAAGTGAATATAAAAGCTGTTGGAGGACATAAGAATTGAATCTCTTGCACTTTAAGTAGACGAGATAACCACTGCACTACGTTTGGTACTAAAATAGGTGGTCTACTTTAAAGATTTCGAATCTTGCGCAAAATTGTGTAAAATATCTCGTCCATTACTCTCGAACGAAGACCAATGGTCCCATACAACAAGACGCACTGCCCTTACACTCTTGCCTACTGCTGGTCTCCATAGCTGTTTCTAGCGGTATTAGCAATCATTTCCGCTCATGTTATCAACATAACTGAAATAAAAGTATTTATTAGAATCTATCCATCTGAATGTACTATTTGATTACGTGTATTAGCACGAAGCCTGTCCGTTTCAGCAGGCGCTAAGAATACGTAGCCGCACTATGACAGTAACGTGATTGTACAATGCCGAGGCACGTGCGTCAATCGTATATTGTAGTGTACTTTCGGACGTCTTCGGCCGCATTTGGGCCTTAACGGAGTTTAGTTCCGCGTTATGGCGTCGGCAATTGTGAAGTGAACGAGTAATAATCCAGTGCAAGGTGTCAGCGATTTTATTAGTGGCAGGTAAGTGCGTCATGGGTTGCAACGACAATGGGCTTTGCATGAGGCACCTGTGTGCGATGTTCGATCAATGTAGGAAAAGAGGAAAGTAGTTTATACAAACCGAAACGACTGTGGAACAAAACAGATGCTCGTAGACTCAAGTTAACAAACATTCTAGAAAATAAGAGAATAACATTACGTGATGATAGGGCAATACGAGAACGGAAAATAGCTTGACAAATGTGTTTTAGGTATATATATATATATATATATATATATATATATATATTCTAGGAGAATGGCCGTGTTGTCTAAGACGTCATGCTACGGACTGGCTATGGGTGTGTGAGTTGTCCTTAGTGTAATTTAGTTTACGTGGTTTGAAGCACTAGGGACTGAACATACAAATTTCTTCCAATAGGTTTACAAACATCTGAACATTTGAAAAAGTCAAATGTTGAATGTATGAAGAATTTTTTACTGAAAATTAAAAATACAAACTTTATTGGAGAAGCAGTCTCTCATGTTGACGAGAGCTGGGTTTACGATACAGCAGAAAGTGTGATGTTGGAAAAAATATGCCGACGCAAAAGGAATGAGTAGCAGTCTTCCCAAGTTTCCGTTCTTGAGACGTTAGGATAAGGACTGGGGAATACACAATGCAGGAGACTCCTGGACGAAACCCATTTAACGGAATGAACTCGCCATCTATTTATATTCAGGGGGAAATTAATAAAACATCCAATGATTTTTTTTTCCTTTTTGCAACACCCGGCATGGATGTTATTGGTATTGATATAACGGTGGGTTTTGAGCTGTCGTTGGAAGTGCCACCTACGGAGTCCAACAAGTGGAGGCATGTTTATACTTTGAGCACTATTTGCACACGTCAATGAGCTATTTAGTGCCGTATGATTGGTGTTTATGCCGATGGCGGCATGATGTAAAGAATTATTCTCATATTAGATTAAAACAGAATGTATTTCAGTTACTGGTCACTTTGGTTTATTGTTTCCACGACACGTTTCAAGGGTTTAAACCCCTATCATCAGGTGATAACCCATATGTACACAGTATAATATAAAATTCCACCAGATGGTGTGGGTTTAAACCCTTGAAACGTGTTGTGGGAACAATAAACAATAGTGACTGGTAACAGAAATACCTTAGACGTTAACCAAATTTCAGACAACGGTCACGATAAAGCCTAAACCACAATGTTTACATTTTAAAAAATGTTCAAATGTTTATTAAACTATCGGATCAAACTGCGTGGTCATCAGTCCGTAGCTTACAAACTACTTAAACCTAGGTAAACTAACCCACGGACAACACACACACCCATGCCCCAGGGAGGACTCGAACCTCCACGGCGAGTAACCGCGCGCTCCGCAGCGAGACGCTTTAGACCGCTCGGATACTCCACCGCGGCTTACATTTAAAGTATTCTTATATTTATGAAGGAATTATCCTTTGTATTTGTGCAGTGATGTGGCGCATTGAAAACGTAAGTAGAGCGACAGTAAATGCAATTTGAAAATAAATTTGATTTTATATTAGATTTTTTTTTTCTTTGTTTGTTAACGGCCAGATGCAGCCAAAGGCGTCCGACTGTACCCGACACTACACGCGAAATACACTTGGCTCGGCACTGTACAGTCAGGTTATTATCATAGTACGGCTGCGTAATAGCGTCTGCTGAAATGGATAAGCATCGTGCAAATACACGTATTCAAAGTGTATGGAAACGTTTTTATGTTGTTCAGTTCTGTCGAGAAGAAATACGGAAAGGGTTGCTAATCCCAACGGAATCCAAGAATTTTGGAGAAGCGACTGCTGAAATTATTACCTGAAAAGAAAAAGAGCGTTTAGGAAATTACATTTGAAATCGATTTTCTGTTTCATGATACTCGGTCCAAGATGACGAGCATGGTCAAAGAAGACTCCAAAATTTCCAAAGAACGGTTTTTCTTTATGAAGTAAAGAAACTGTATCTCAGAATTAAAAGTATTAACTCAGAAAGTTAAAGGTCTTAAAACGCTGTATCGATTTGTTTCTAATATGTATCGGCAACTTTCTTAGGTTTAGAAATACAACAAAAAAAGGCGGTATAAACCCTTAGAAATACGATTATCTCAAAATCGGTACCATTTACATTCTCAAATTTGCTACTTCGAGATAGTAAAGCACGCTGTAAGACAAAAACTTACTTGCTTGAAAAATTGAAAGAAAAGAAAGAAAGAAAATACTAATAATCTTTAGAGACGTGTTGATTTTTTTAAAGGCATTTTGCGGAAATTAGCTACATCTTCGCAGTGGATAACCTAAAGTAATGATAGTATTCTTATTTCCTTCGTAAGGAGTTGTTCTTTCATGCTATTAAATAAATTTTTAGATTGTAAGTTTCAAATAAAAAACACTTAAAACTTGCACTTATGTTGAGAATGCTTTTCTAAACTGGGTATCTCAGTCTCTGTGTTATGTAAAACATTTATGGAACTAATTTGCTGCAATTACTGTTATTTAAATTTGTAGACTAATGAGGTGCTTGTCACTTTCCCTGCCACGCCGCAATCATAAATAGTTACGAGCATTGACTGTGTGACAGTTTGGTGTGGTCCAACATGCTGTATTTGTGACTGGCTCATCATTTATGCGGCACTTGCTGTTAAAGTATGTGCATACTGATTGAACTGCCGCACTGTTACGTACGGGTGCAAAAACATCAGGCTTGCTGTATAATGCCACCGTGACTGTGGCAGACTTCCTGAATTGTACCTGTTGCAACGACTCTATTGGCTGACTTCAGAGCTAATTAATGCGAAACAGCGCAACGTTTCGCTTTCCTTCGCTTAGAATTATTCCTGAACACAAGACTTCTCTGCGGGATGATTACAAGCTGCTCAGACTGTTCGACAAGCTTCGGTACCTTCCAGACACCGCTAGGCCGTTTGGTAACCAACTGCGTGGCGCTTTTCTTTCTTATTACCGACACTTGGAGTTTCTTGCCCTATCGCAATACTTATACTTACTTCACATTACATGCATACAACTTGAATAATTCGTAGTATAGCGGTACTTAACCTATAGCACTGTTTTCATGAAGTTTATTCATGATATTTGACTGTTCATCGTGCTCAAAACGAAATTTATTTTTGTTTAATCCGTCCATTCCTCATCAATATTGTTATTTATTATCGGCGTCACATAAAGCCTCACTTATCTCTGTTTGTAAATTCACGTTTAGTAGTGTACAGTTAGTCGAAGCTACCTGGTGTTGTCGTCTAGTAGCATTCCATGTGTTAGGACATCGTATTTTCATTTCCGTTTCTCGTTCAAATATTCAAATGTTTTTAATCTACGGAACTTAACTGCTGCGAGTATCAGTCGCTAGGCTTACAAATTACTTGAACTAACTTGAATTAACTGATGCTAAGGACAACACACACACCCATGCCGAAGGAGAACACGAACCTCCGACAGCGAGCAACCACGCGATTCGCAGCAAGGCGCGTTAGAACGCTCGGACGTTTCACTGCGGCTGTTTCTCGGAATGGACGGGTTAAACAAAAATGAATTGCGTCTTACGTCAGACGAATTGTCAAATATTATTAAAAAGTTCACTGAAGGATTTCATGTGATATACAATATACGATAAATACCACTATACACTGAAAACTTAAAGTTGTATGTATGTAATGTGAAGTAAGTCTAAGTATACTCATAGGGGAAAAGACTCAAGTGTCGATGATAAGAAATAAAACCACCATCCTGTTGGTTACCAAACAACCGAGCAGTATCTGGGAGGTACTGAAGCGTATCGAACAGTCTGAGCAGCTTGTAATGTTCCTGCAAAGAAGTCTGTGCTAAGGAATAATTCTAAGCGAAGGAAACCGAAACGTTGCACTGTTTCGAACTTATTTAGCCCACTGCTCAGAAACTCTAGATGATAGGACACGTTTTAAATAATTATAATCACTGCCAGGATAGTGCTGACACATGTGAGGATGAAATACAAGTACGTTAATGACGTTAAAATAGCCGTTCAGTAGGTGGAACCACAGTGGAGGGATATCTGTAGAGAGCCCAGACAAATGTGTGGTTCCAGAAGAGGGGCATCAGTCGTTTCAGTAGTTACAGGGGCGACGGTCTGGATGACTGGCTGAGATGGCCTTGTAATATCAGCTAACGTGGCTTTGCCATCCAGTTACTGCGAACGGCTCAAAGGAAGGGGAAACTATAGTCGTTACTTTTCTAGAGGAGATTCAGCAGTACTGTATAAATATATGATGATGGTGTCATCTTGGGATAAGTAATCCGGAGATACGATAGTCCCCTATTCGGATCTCCGGGACTGGAGTACATAGGAGGATGTCAATAGTAGAAACAAAACAGTCTTTCTACGAATTGGAGCGTGGACGAAGGACTTTGATACTGTCGTGAAATTTGCTGGCGTGGTCGAATAATTATCTCAGTGTTTCACATCAATTATATATATACATGTGGCGTCTGTTCCGAAAGAACAGACGCCACTTCTGATCCTGCAGCTGTTATTATTTCATATTCATGTATCTGACGGGAGGCGTGCATGGGTAGTCCTTGCAGGTGCGGTGATCACTGTGTCCCCAGTGGTGTAGGGGTCAGCGCAACTGCCTAGAAAGCAGGAAACCCGGGTTCGAATCCCGGCTGGGTACACATTTTCAGCTTTGCCCAATCGCAGTTGATGTCATATATTCTATGAATATCACATCAATTAGACAAGATGATGATCTTGTCGTGAGGCGTTACGATAAAAACAAACAAACTTGCAAGAGCATTATCCAGACCATGTCGTGAAAGTCCTCGGCAATCGGCCTCAGGTACAATGCGCAATGCCATGGATTGTGCGGCCATTCCCGTCGGAGGATTTGAAGTTGTTAAGCAGGTTGGCAGTAGGAGCAACTAAAGAATCCCCCTTCGCAACTCAGTCAGGCTGGTTAAAATATCCATCAGACTATAAGGGTGTACTTAAATACAAATTGAAGTTTACCATCATAACTAAATCGTTTTAGAATGTGCAAGAATGTCGTCCAACGGATTCAGTTCGCATTAACTTGATATGGGGCTCACTGTTACCAACATGAGGAATAAGCTGATGTTTCTCGGATCTGTGATTTAATCGTGCTCATGCCCAGGATGTGAAGCTTTGGAAAGCCATACAATGGACGTGGTCGAAATGTATGGGCGAAGAGATTTTTAATTATATTTTTCTACAGTTAATACCACTTGTGAACTTCTGACCCTCTTGTCATTATGCAACAAAACAGCCAAAGAGGTAGCGTACTCTGCCGTCGTTCGCCCTCTGCGCGGTGAAGTATCGTTACGATATTCGATAGACGAAGAACATCGAAAGAGTTTAGTGCGGAGCAGCTCCCTTCCTCATGTCTCGGGACTGACAGACGAATTCGGCTGGAAATGATTCAGACAAAGACAATTTTCGTTGTAGCAAAAATCTTTCTTACACATTTCAGTTACAAATTTTCTTTTCCAAATTTTGTTCTCGCCCATGTATGTTGTGAAAAATATGACAAATCAGAAATGCGACAGGAAGATTTCAGTGTTCATTTCCTCGCGAGCTGTTAGAGAGTGCAACGGTAGTGGTCTCAGAGGTACTAAGAATCCTCTGACATGTACTTAAATTTGTAATTAGTTACGTAGAAGTAGGCGTAGATGTAGACAATCGGAAGGCTGAAAAGCGTAGCAGGCACGCACCGGAGTCATTACATAGCGCTGGACTGAGAACCAGTGACGTCACACAAGGCGGCGCGGTTCCCCAGTCGTGCAGCAGTGGCCGCCTGACAACGGCTCTGGAGTACTCGGCCGGAAGCTCGAGGTCTTCATAGAACTGCAGACGGCCGAAAGACCGAGACAATTTTGTCAACACGGATCGCCGCCAAGTCACGCATTCATAATTTCGGTATGTCATTCATCAAATATACTGAACAGAACAATTAGGAGATTATTTGAGATACCTAGGTTCCCAAGTACTGTCATCGTACGAATGAACTAAAATGGTTCGACGCCTTTCTCTAGGTTTTGTAGAGTGGAGACATTACGCCAACCGAGATAGTGATAATAATAGAAGTTTTCTACAGAAGGTGTAGGTGTTGACTTGTGTTTCCTCTACCAAACGATTTACACGACCAGTTAAGATTGTTCAGTGCAACAAAACATAATTTACCCAAAGCTTTGGCATAGAGATTCATAATAAGATTGGAAGCGGGACACAGAGAGGTGGCTAAAGCGATGGAAGTGTCACAACTTTAGACAACTGGAACCGTCAAAAGAAGCAAGGCCAACGTCGATGACGGGTAACATCATCAAGATATGACCATAATCTCTGATCACCGGCCCGTCGAGATAGCTGCAACGCACCGTCCAGACAGGAACAGGACGCGCAAAACAACACAAATAGTCCGAAATTGCCTCTGGGAATGTGACCTCTACGAACTGAGGCCAACGGTTTATGTCCCATTAAAACCATGACACCGTTTAGCCTGCAGAAACTGCGCGGTGGAACAGCAGGATTGGATTGGTAACGAATGGCGCCTGGTTATGTACACATATGATTAAAGATTTTGTGTTCAGCCAAACAATAATCTTTCTGTGATTCTTCAGTTTCTCCCGGCGTATTTGATAATCAAAATATCCACGGGTGTACTGCCGGTCTACAGTGTCCCACGGGCATATTTCTGTCGCTGGAGTGAACGTAGACGTCGGAGCAGTCCTGCTTATGTGCAGGAGACAATACCATATCATGGTGGTGGACGAATGGGTGGGCAGGAGTCAGTATATGCAGATGTACAGACCTCTATGTCGTTGGAATGGTGCTTTGACTGCCCAGAGGCCCTTCGACCTTTTGTTGTGTCCTACGCCGTTGCCGTATTAGATGGTTTCCAGCTGGTGGTCGATAACACTCGTCCCAACAGAGCTGCGCTGGTGGATAAAAATATTTGAAACTGGGGGAACTGAACTAATGAAGTGACCAGCATGTTCACTGGTCTTAAAGGCGATGGGCACGACTGGGATGCACCTGGCAGATGCACTGTAGCCACACCAGCACCTCCCACGACGGTTGCAGAGCTGGACATTGCACTCATTGAAGAATGGCCAAATATCCTTCAAGAGCTGACTGATAACCTGATACTGTATATGCCACGCAGGTGTGCAACTGTACCATACGTCCGAGGTGAGCACACACCATATTAGAGAGTAACGAGAATGACTTATTTATTATTCTGGTAGCCACACGATGCCTCGTTGTAAGTGAACGCCATGTAAACCTAAAGTAAAGAGATGAGAAAGCAACATATCGTACTGTGTCATACATAAATCACAATTACAAACAATATCTTGATACATATGTATACTGTGTATGGTATCTCACCTGATACCCTAATTAACTTGAGCAGTGTAGGGTTTGCGTTCTCTGTCCATTTGTAAACATCGATTTGATCGCGCAGGAAACAGCATATCGTTTGACTGACAGTTGCGTCCAAACTATGTACAACTTTTTAATTTTGAAACAAAGTAGTTATAAAGTTCATGCTTAAATCTATTTCAGATTCGTTCGTTTTATACATTTAATTATCTTTAGATTTTTGTTAAACTTTATTCGCCATTGTCATTATTGTCAAGAAATTACGTTTGCACTGTTTTTCAATGTATAGTATCAATGTTTTCTTTTTGCAGTACTATTAATTTATAAAGTTTCATTTAAATATTTATTTACATTGTAACTGATCCATCAAAGAAGGTAATTTACTTCACTGCCGTAGTTTGTTGACAACGCAAGTTCTTTTACTGAACTACATTAAATGCCTGATGATGGCCTAAAAAGCTGAAAATGAATTAGCAAAATAAACAAATCTGTAGAAAAAACACAAAAATGCCTACTTCAATTTTTATCACCGAAATAGTTTTATCGGAATAACAGAAACACTCGCGTTATGTCGAAATGCCCAGGTAGGAGTAACTAAACTCCAGATTCTGGTATCAGCATTTCAGTCCACATCACTCTGTTAGCAGCTACGCACACAGAGCGTGTGTGGATGACTTAATTATATTTCGCAATAGGTGAGTCATACCGACAGCGGCAGACGGCGGCAATTTGTCGTTTTTGTTCCTGGTCTACTTATAGTGTAATGCAACGTCACTACAGTGGGACATCAGCTCTTTATACACGAAGTTTGGTTCATGTGCTCCTTACCTAAGGGAATACTAGGAGGTTTTAGGATTCATTTGCATTCAGCATACAGAAACTTAACAAGTTGGTCATATCTGAAATTTATTACAAGTATTAATGTGTTACCTTGAGGAATGTAAACGTGGCGTCTGTGAAGTCGGGATTTATAATGCTTTCATTCCTTCTGTTAACATGGCCTTATTCGTTTTTGAAGGATAGCTAGCCCTTATGTGTGACTGGTGACCGTAAATAAGACATAAATTCTATAACAATTCTATAACTAGTTTGGAATGTCAATAACAAATCACAGGAAAGACGACGCTAAACTGTAGTCAGACGCGTAGAAAAGATGTTCACATTCCACGCTACTTACATTTTTAGCCTCGGGCTTCATTGGAAAAAGAAACACGCAGACACAATCATTCAGACACAACTCAAGCACACGTGACCAGATGGTGCATGCCCCCAGGGAGCTCACGGTTCTGTCGTGAGTACGTGTTTGGCGAGCACGGGCCCCAAGCTAATGCAGTCTTCCTTCCTTCTTTACTTCTCGGACTGCATTTCCTTTCCCCTCCCCTCCTTTCCTATCCTCACTCCTTCCCCTCCCCACCGGGGGTCTGACAACCTCAGTAGTTTAGTCTCCCTATCCCAAACAAACAACCCAACCCACCAGATGGTGCACGTGTGGAAGTGAAGGGGGAGGGCAGGTTGTGTTGTAATAGTTCAGTTTTGATACCATAAGGGTGACAGGATGGTCACAACTTTCTGGAGAATTGCCTTTATTTCCGAATAATAATAATAACAGAATTAAAATCCAATAAATACACTAAGATTTGGGACAAGAAAGCAGAAACATTATGTGGAATTTAAAATTCACAGTTAAGAATAAATAACTCAAACAATTTCCATTGAATCAACAATAGCATAAAATGAGTTAATTACACACGCAAAGGAGTAATGGCACCGATCACAGATTTAAGAGTTCTTTAACAGACATGTTCTCAAATAACAACAAAGATTCTATAACGTTCACAAAATAAATATCTCATATGGTGAATTAACTTAAACAGGTTCTGTTAAGTTAGATATATGTGCAGTATTCAGTAATCACTATCTGAATATAGCTGGTGAACTAAACAGAACCCTAGTTTAGGCAGTCATGAAAATAACTCTCCCAGGCGGTCATCTAAGATGGTCCTCCATGATGCCTCCAAAGGGGAGATTGAGTCAATAATTAAATCACTAACGATTATGGACTCTTGTGGATGTGATGGGGTATCTCTCAGAATTCTAAAGCACTGTTCACCATATGTTAGCCCAGCACTAAGGCAAATTTGTAATTTTTCCTTTCAGAATGGTCAGTTTCCTGACAGAATAAAATACTTAGTAGTGAAACCACTGTATAAAAAAGGAGAAAGAGAAAATGTAGACAAGTATAGACCTGTTTATATGTCATCGATTTCTTCCAAAGTTATTGAAAAGGCTGTATATTCAAGATCAATCGATCATTTCAGTTCACATAATTTGTTGTCAAACGTGCAGTTTTATTTTAGAAGTGGTTTAACTACTGAAAATGATGCTATATTTTTGTTTCTCTGTGAGGCCTTTGATGGGTTAAGTAAAAGCCTACTTACAGTAGGCCTCTTCTTTGATTTAACAAAGGCGTTTGATTGTGTTGATCACAAAATATTGTTGCAGAAGTTCTTACATTATGGGATACGAGGTGTAGCTCACAACTAGTTCACCTCTTACTTTAATAACAGACAGGAGAAGGTAATTTTCCGCAGTGTTGCAAATGGTTATGACGTACAATCACAATGGGGCACAGTTAAGTGTGAGGTGCTCCAGTGGTCTGTTTTGGGATAACAGCTGTTTCTTTTTTATATAAATGATATGCCTTCGAGTATAGCAGGTGACCGTAAAATACTTTTGTTTGCTGTTGATACCAGCTTGTTAGTGAAGAATGTTGTTTGTAATACTGACACAGTATCAAATAAGGCAGTTCAAGGCATGGCTTGTAGAAAACAAATTGATGTTAAATCACAGTAAAACACAGTTTTTACAATTTCTCACACATAGTTTTATGAAAGCTGACATTTTGATTACACATAATGGGCATATAAGTGAGACTGAACAGTTCAAATTTCTAGGGATTCAGATAGACAGTAAGCTGTCGTGGAAAGCCCATGTTTAGGATCTTTTTGTAAAACTGAATTGTGATTTATTTACCATAAGAACAGTATCTAAAATGAGTGATTTTTCTACACGAAAAGTAGTCTACTACGCTTACTTTCATTCACTTATGACGTACAGCTTATATTTTTGGGGTAACTCGAGTCTTAACAGATACAAAAAGGATATGTTTGGCTTAGAAACGGACGGTTTGAGCAATATGTGGTGTAAGTACACGAACGTCGTGTCGACACCTTTTCAGTACTCTGAGAATTCTGACACTGCCGTCACAATACGTATTTTCTTTAGTGTCGTTTGTTTTTAATAATGTCAGGTTATTTCCACGAGTTAGCAGCTTTCACTTGGTGAATACTAGGCAGAAGTCGAATCTGCATTTGCATCACATCACCTTGACACCTTTTGCAGAAAGGTGTGCAGTAATCTGCAGCATCCATTTTCAGTAAGCTGCCACAAGAACTCAAGAATCTTATTACCAACCCACGCGCTTTCAAATCGAAATTGAAGAGTTACCTCATGGCTCACTCGTTTTATTCTGTCGAGGAACTCCTGGAAAGTTAAACAATTAAGCTAACTTCTTTTTCTCGTTACTGATTCTTTTCAGTTAAGCTTAAAATCGTCATGTACATAGGACTACTTGTTTTTCTGTTACCATTCTTCTGTTAAATTTCATGTACTGACTTGTTGCATGACCACAGAGTGTTACTCCTCAATTAGGTCCTGCGGAACATATAACCATATT
This sequence comes from Locusta migratoria, assembly GCA_026315105.1. Taxonomy (NCBI): domain Eukaryota; kingdom Metazoa; phylum Arthropoda; class Insecta; order Orthoptera; family Acrididae; genus Locusta; species Locusta migratoria. The sequence continues at coordinate 442,509,399 of CM048748.1, read as the reverse complement.
ATTATTATTTAAATAAATTTACCTTACAGAAAATCACAGAATTAAGACAGCTTAGTGCACAAAATCTTAAATGGGACGGGTTTCCATAGGGTTCACAAATCACAAAAATAGTAAGTATGGTTGAATAAGGTTCACAGTAGCATGAATTATTAAAACACGCAGAGAACAATGACGCTTATCACAGAATTGAGGCAGATTGACCATCAGGTTCTTAAACGGGGCAGATTCAGAACTAGATTCGATACGGTGCATTAAAGCTGACAATGTTTTCTCCTTTTCTTTTTTTTTTTTTTTTTTTTTAAGACACATTGTTGCAACCGGTGATGATATGAGAATTATTCCTCTATAATGAAAGATTTGTTCTCATGACGTTTGACAATTTCAATGGCTTCCATACCTTCGTATCAGACACTACATGAGAGTAATTACGAGGCGCGTCCAGAAAGTAAGTTCCGTTCGGTTATACAAAACGAACGGGTACAGATACATAAAAATATTGATTGTGCAAAAATCTACAACTGTTAAACTACTTTTCTGTATAGCTTCCGAAATTTTGTAGGTAATTGTCATAACATGGCACAAGGTTTTGTGTGCCTTTTTCATAGAATGTTGACGCCTGTGTATTCAACCATGTGGTAACATATTCTTTCACCTCGTCATCATCGTTGGAATGTTGTCCACCAAGGACAGATTTTAGGTGTAAGAAGAGGATTACTGTCAAAAGATTTTTCTTTTCACGATAATGCCTGACCACACACCGAATGTGACCAAACAATTCTTACGGAAATTTCAATTGGACCTGTTTGATCATCCTCCATACAGCTCGGACCTCTCTCCTAGCGACTTTCATCTCTTCTTACACATAAAATCTGTCCTTGGTGGTCAACACTTTAACGATGATAAAGAGCTGTTACCACATGGTTGTATACACAGGCGGCAACGTTCTGGGAAGGATGCATGCAAAAACTTGTGGCACGCTATGACAAGTGCCTACAAAATTTCGGCAGTTATGTGGAAAATTAGTATCTGTATCTGTGTACACTTTCATTTTATTACCAAACGGAAGTTATTTTCTGGACGCACCTCGTAAAATGGAAAAAAAAACTTACAGTGCAATAGACAGAACAAATTTCAAAACAGTTCCGTGATTACAATATTTAACACATTAAGCTGATATTAAAAATACATGTTTTAAAAGAACTTGGCAAATAAAGTAATGAGTCATGTCTCTTGACGAAGATCAAAAACTTCAGACACCACATCCACGTTACTTGAAGGAGGATGGCTCATTAAATAAGAACATGAACTGAAATATTAATGGTAAAAGCTGTGTGTGTGTTGTGGATCTTGAACCTATCGTTAAATCAGACAACAAATTGTTCATTAAGACAGCAATTTGGTTTAATTATGGCCCTGATATTGATGTATATACTATTAAATAAGAAACAGTACATTAAACTGATTATGTGCGCAACGGATATTATTAAACACAAAACAACTGTGACAAGTCACCATTTGAAACAGACACTGACTATACTCAAAAAATTTGACTGCGAGAAAGATATTAAAAAACCACAAACCACTTTCTTAATACTTGACTGTGAGAATTTTATGCAGAACAGTTTCTGATTATAGAAATTTAGTATTATAGTCAATTAACTATCATTTACTATGGCACCAATAACGAAATCTGTCCAACAATATTATTAAAATCAATACTGCACTTTAAATCCACTAATAACTAATTATCAAATGAAGGAAGTAGGTTAATTTTCTAACTACGTAAATGAAACAGGAACGAAAGGTGAACTTTGTTACTTATAATTAATAATCAGCATTACATTACCTACATAATACACTTGCTGGCAAAGCAGCCTCTGCTCTACATCGGAGCCATACACACAACTCAACCGCTCTCTAAGCGAGCTGAACCACAAGTGCTACTCTCTCTCAGCGCGAGCTACAATGCTATGCAATACATGATCTTTGCCAAAGATGAAACTTCACAGAGTTAAGTACACATATCGATACATACAGTAGAAACGATATTATACATTTTCTTGCAAGCAAGTTACTCGATACAAAACAGGAAGCACAATATTAGACATTTTCTTACAAAAATAATTTTTTATAGACACGTTTCATCATCCCCCTCCTACCTATTAAAATTTTGTAGGATGGGTGATGCCAATGGCATTGCCTAGCCAGCAAAATTACTGAATTTCAAGTCCAAAAATCCATTAATGACATCCAAAATATAACATGAAAAATATGAAAACCTGATAATCTTTCTTATACAAGATATTCAAGATTAAAAGAACAGATGGAGTACATAGAAAAATTGAAAAATGTGACAGTCGTAAATACATGCCATTTTACAGAACAGTACCATCAAAAGTCATGCATGGAGTGGTACAGGATGTGACAGGCATAAGCAAATGTCAAAATTTACAGAACATCAGCAATAAATGGAATATATGACAAATATACATAATGTTAAACATAAGTATATATAGAATTTCAGAGAACATAGTTTGACAAATGATATAGTGGAGAAAATGAGATAGCTAGAAGTAGTACACAAATGGAAAAAAATACAATAATAAACATGAACATATACAAAGTTTTACAAAAGATAGTTTAGCTAATGTCATCATTGTTTTGATTTTAAGAGAAAATAAGGTAATTACAAGTAATACACAGTAGTGTAAGTCCCATGCGTTTAAATTTTGTAACAGAGATCAGTATTTTTTTTATCATAAAATGAACATTTGTATCTTGTGCAAAATGTAGTCTATGTAAATTTTTAGTGCACTTAGTATAAGATAAAGTGTCAGTTTTGTATTCTGTGATGCATTTAAGATGCCATACTTTCATGGATGCTAGAACATACATGTAAAATTTTTGACTACATAGGTTTCTGATCATGTACAAAATAATGTCACTGCTTCGGCACAATAGGATTTCAATATAACGTTTGTCAATCGAATAGGCACAATGACATTTCAGACTAAAGGGTATTGACTCATTATAGTTCTGAAAGCATATGTATCTATCAAGAGCACAATTTTATTTTGGTCACTGAATGTAAAAGAACCATGAAATATACCTAAACACTAGTAATGAACCTGTGGACAACGTTTGCAATGGGAGGCACTGAATAGTATAAGCACACGAATAGCACATTAGCTCCTAACATTCATTTTAGGTCTGCACACGAATAGCCAATTATCCCCTAACATTCATTTGAGGTCTGCACACGAATACAAAACACTGTAAGATTACACCACACTGTAGGCGAGCTGGCTGGTTGCATTGAAGCTGAAGTCATGGGGAAAATGTTCTGATGTATTCCTCCATGCAATTCGACAACCAAGTGTGCTCCAACCAACGGAGCTATTAGCAGACTGCATCAGCATAGCCAAAATTAGAGCAAAATGGTGGTGGTTGGCCAAGGCTGCAATGGACAGTACTATGTGGCCAAACATCATCCAACAAACATCTTCATTAAAAGGCCCAAAATCGGTGGTGTATAATAGCACGTCCATTGTTCTGTGTGTATTATGGAATCTCGTGTGCGAAATCGCCAGTTCCCATGCGTGTCCAAAGTACATGAAATAAAGCATTTTACACACAAATTAGTAACATAGTCATATTTCAGTTTACACTGAAAGAAAAGTCGTTGATTAGTAAATATCTACAGAGAAGCTTTGCCCCAAATTCAAGTGGTACAGATGGGGTCATGGTATTAAACTATATTTTTACATTACAAGAAGGGGCTTGAAGACGGATACATTTGAATACTAATGAGTAATTTAATTCTTATACTAGAGTATCTACAAAATTAGTGTCATTTCATATAGGCATAGGGCTTTACATACTATGTACATATTACTTTACAAACACATAATCGTATGAAATACATTCAGGGTGTTTGTCATCAATTTGGCATTAGGTCATGTAAAGTAAATTTGTTGTCATAATTAGAGCGATTAACGTGAAGCCACTTCAAATAACTTAACATTCCAATTAACACTAGTTTACATCTCTTTAAATTGACATACATCACTATGGTAGGGATTGCATTACCACCAAATTATAACAATTAAATTACATATGTTGCCATGGCCAAGCTTTTAATTTAGCTACACATTTCATTGCCTTAAGGTATAACACATCAGGGAAAATTCATGAGAATATCAAAAGAGGTTCAAGTCGTCAGGTCATGTCTGTGTCTGTCTGAGTCAACAGTAGGGTCAAACAAAACAATTAAGGCAAATTTTGGCACAGTAATAGATGTACATCACAGTAAATCATACGATAACATAAACACAGAGGTAACTATTTGTTAGGCATAGCTGCAGATTTTCGTCAACAAGATCATCAATAAAGTTTTGAAGATAGCAATAAGCAAAAGCAAAGTATCTCTGTGCATTAACTAGACTTAACTAGGCGTAATTTATGGCAAAACTGCAAGTTTGCAAGAGAGATGGCTGTGTGCAACGTATAAGCATAGCCATACATTGTCATTGAGCTTCATTATAAAAGTAATTAGCATAGTGGTAGGGCTTAAGTATGTAATTAGTGAGCATAGCGGTAAGCTTTGATTACAAGAGCAATAAGCATAGCTGCAAGCATAATTAGAAATATTCATTACACATAATTACAAATAATTACAGAGCATCAGAAGGATATGATTCTCACCAATCACACATGCCATTGAAGGCACAATGCATCAACATACAAAATGGTGCACATAAGCACAAAGAGAAAACACAAAATGGCAGTGCGAATAATCACATAAGAAAAGAACGGAGCATAGCATCATTAGCAACAGAGCGATTCTCCTCATAATTGCTTCATAATCATTGTATACTCTCGTCCACATAATTACATTTATCAAACATTTTTGACTGTTACCAATACCTTCCTTACCATCATTTATCCATAAACAATAATGCATTTCAAAGACCACCATGACATATTGTGTATTGCCTTACTCATCATCCTCCAGAATGTCCTTTTTCTTTTTTACTGCTTAATTGGCTTACAAAATGCTTATGTCAACTCAAAATCTTCTTCACTCACTCAGAAGTTCGTAAGTTGAGATTACGCGAACCGTTAATTATCACACGAGTTCCGCGGTATTAGAACATTCGACACAACAAACATCAGACAACGTAAATGCGACTTTTTCAGTAGTATTGCAATTATTTGTATATTCTATTAATCTACTATAAACAATGCTACACACTATCAAGAATAGTAAGTAACAAACTACAGAAACAATTACTATGCTACTGTTGCTATAACAAAGGATGGTGCTACAAAAATTAAATTAAGAGCCAAAAGGTAAGTTGGTTAGTGGAAAAGACAAACTAACTTAAATAAGGCTACGTATCTAACTACGTCACGATCCTGTTTGTGAACTATCCTGGCAGAAAGAGCGCCAGATAAAAGCTGTGTGTGTGTTGTGGATGTTGAACCTATCGTTAAATCAGACAACAAATTGTTCATTAACACAGCAATTTGGTTTAATTATGGCCCTGATATTGATGTATATACTATTAAATAAGAAACAGTACATTAAACTGATTATGTGCGCAACGGATATTTTTAAACACAAAACAACTGTGACAAGTCACCATTTGAAACAGACACTGACTATACTCAAAAAATTTGACTGCGAGAAAGATATTAAAAAACCACAAACCACTTTCTTAATACTTGACTGTGAGAATTTTATGCAGAACAGTTTCTGATTATAGAAATTTAGTATTATAGTCAATTAACTATCATTTACTATGGCACCAATAACGAAATCTGTCCAACAATATTATTAAAATCAATACTGCACTTTAAATCCACTAATAACTAATTATCAAATGAAGGAAGTAGGTTAATTTTCTAACTACGTAAATGAAACAGGAACGAAAGGTGAACTTTGTTACTTATAATTAATAATCAGCATTACATTACCTACATAATACACTTGCTGGCAAAGCAGCCTCTGCTCTACATCGGAGCCATACACACAACTCAACCGCTCTCTAAGCGAGCTGAACCACAAGTGCTACTCTCTCTCAGCGCGAGCTACAATGCTATGCAATACATGATCTTTGCCAAAGATGAAACTTCACAGAGTTAAGTACACATATCGATACATACAGTAGAAACGATATTATACATTTTCTTGCAAGCAAGTTACTCGATACAAAACAGGAGGCACAATATTAGACATTTTCTTACAAAAATAATTTTTAATGGACACGTTTCAATGGCTCGGCAGCAACGACCGAACTGGCAGGATGGTGAAGGACCACTGAAGGAAAGCGGACCGATCAGACAATATGTAAGTCAAAAGGAGAAGGTGCCTGAATGATAACCGCCACAAATACAACTACGAGTGGACAGAACACCAGGCAGAGGGAAAAATACACTGCCTGCAGTAATGCCTGTCTCCAGGCCACGTAACAGACCAACAAGCGGGCACCCATCAGTTAAACTCGCCAGAGAAGCTCATCAAGCGTTTATATTAAATGGAGTAATCATCAGATTGATCAAGTGGCGAGGTACAACCTCCCCTGCCAGAAACAACCGAAAGCCAAAAATTCAGGCCACCAACATAAATAGGCCAAACAGAGACACAGGCAATGGGAGCTGCCAGAGTTCAGCCACAACCCAAGTCAGTGAGCCAGACAGAACATAAGCTCAACAAGCACGAGAATGACGGAACAAACCAGAAAATAGCTAGATAACAAGAAACGACATACAGATCTTTGGGCGGCAGATCCCGATACGCATAGATGGACAACAAGCAGTAATTACCGAAAGTGCCGATGCCATGCAGTCACTTCACACGTGCTGTCGGTTAGAGTAAAACCCCTCAGTGATGATCAAATGTTCAAATCTCAGTTAAGCTTATGGGGCTTAACTGCGTGGTAATCAGTCCCTAAACTTAGAAATTACTGATGAACTACGTTATACTAAAGACAGCACAAACATCAATGCCCGAGGGGGGATTCGAATCCCCAAAGGGAAACGGCCTCGTGCATCGGAGCACAGCGCCTCAATCCGCTCGATGTAATAGTCGTTGAACACAACTTCTGATTCGGTACTCTCGAAACATGACAAATAGGACAGGAGACCTTAGTGCAGCGGCGACTGATTCCAACTAGGAACTTCACATCTCATGTGCACAAATAAGGCCACAACCGATAGTACTGAAGGTACGCAGAGCTACCACAACAACACGCAAGCCGGGCGGCCCGCTACCCAGACGCCGGTCCGCCGCCTGCCTCCTCGACCGGAGCCGCACTCGCCGTGCCTCAAACTCGCGCCGCCACATAAAGTCGCCGATGGCGGCCACTCCACACGCAGGAGTTACTTGCTCGCCCAAGAGATCATTCTACACTCGCGGCAGAGCAGACACGCAATCAGCAACAAATAAAAAAATTATATATTATCAGATCAAATGTTTGTAAATCTATCGGATTTAATTGCGTGGTTATTAATCCGTAGCTTAGAAACTATTTAAACCAAGGTAACCTAACCTAAGAACAACATAAACACCCATGCACTCGTGCAGCAGTGGCCGCCTGACAACGGCTCTGGAGTACTCGGCCGAAAACTCGAGGATTTCATAGAACTTCAGACGGCCGAAAGACCGAAACCATTTTGTCAACATGGATATCCGCCAAGCCACGCATTCATAATGTTGGTATATCATTCGACAAATATACTGGTCAAATCAGTTACGGGATTATATGAGTTATCTAGGTTCCCATGTACTATCATCGGCAGAACGAACTAAAGTCGTTCGACGCCTTTGTCTTTGTTTTGTAGAGTCGAGACTACATTACGCCAACCGAGATAGTTATTATTAACAGAAAGTTTCTACGGAACGGGTTGGTGTTGACCTGTGTTTCCTTTACCAAACGATTTACACGAACAGTTCAGGTAGTGCAATGCAACAAAACGTGATTTACCCGAAGTTTTGGCATAGATATCCATACGAAGATTGGAAGCGGGACAGAGAGGTGGCTAAAGCTATTGAAGTGTCACAAAGTGTAATTTGCCGGACCCTTACGGGATTTCAGACAACTGGAACCGTTAAAAGAAGCAAGGCCAATGTTGGCCACGGGTAACATCAGCAAGATATGACCATTATCTCTGGTTAACGGCCTATCGAGATAGCTGCAACGCATCGTCCAGACAGGAACAGGAAGCGCAAAATCAACACAAATAGTCCGAAATTCCCTTCCGGAATGTGACTATCTCCCAACGGAGGCCAATGGGGTGTGTCACATTAAAACCATGACACCGTTTAGCCCGGAGAAACTGGGCGGAGGAACAGAATGTCAGTCGCGGTGGCCGCCGGGACTGAGGCGCTCCACTCACGGTCTGCACGGCCACTACCGTCGGGGGTTCGAATCCCCCCTCGGGCATGGATATTTGTACCGTCCTTAGTTGTATGTAGTTCATAAGGAGTTTGTAAGTTTAGGTACTGATAACCCCGCAGTTAAGTCGCTTTAGCTTAACAAACATTTGAACATCTGAGGAACAGAATGACTGGATTCGTTACGAATGGCGTCGGGTTATGTACACAGATGATTCAATATTTTGTGTTCAGCCAAACAATAATCGTTCTCTCATCTGGAGTGAACGTAGAAGTCAGAACAGTCCTGCTTATTTGCATGTAACATCACCAGATCATGGTGGTGGACGAATGGCGTGGGCAGGAGTCAGTATTGGCAGACGTACGGACCTCTATGCCGTTAGAATGGCGCTTTGGCTGCTCAGAGATCCTTCGACCCTTCGTTCTGCCCTACGCTGCTGCCATAAGAAATGTGTTCCATCTGGTGGACGATAATGCTCGTCCCCACAGAGCTGCACTGGTGGACAAAAATATTTCAAACTGACGGAACTGAACGAATGGAGTGACCAGCTTGTTCACTGGTCTTAAAGCCAATGGTGCACGTCTGGTAAGGGGGACTCGAACCCCAGACGGCGAAAGGCCGCGCGCACTGAGGCACGGCGCCCCAGTAGGCACACCTAATCCTCCGCGGCAGCAGCGGCCAAAACACAACCGTATTGAAATAAGACATCAAATACGTGAACGTCAGTAAAAGGATACCGAAGGATCACAGTGACACGAATATATTAAGGGCCGGGAAAGAGCGAATCAGAAGAAATAAAATATCTATAAATAATAAACGAGCCGATATGGTTCAATGTTCGCTTCGGTTATGTCTGCATTATTATTAGGATGAAGTCATTCCGCATTTAGCTATCTGTACTTCACTAGTACAAAAATAACAATACTAATACCGCAGAAATGTGTTATACTCTGGATTACTGTCATGTGATCCTTATATTGAAGTGTATTTGCATTGCTATCCATCTACTCTTTAATTCAAATGTAACACCATAAAGTAATAGCGACAGTTCGTCTCTGGTACTGTGAAACAAATCTGTTCTACTACAAGCTCTTTCCGGTAATTTTTTAGGAGCTGTGTACATCGAATAAATCGGTAGTGCCATCGATATATGTCGGACGTTCGACTCTCGCTCCGTTAGTAGTAACGGGAAACGAAGACAGCGTAACAGCTGATTTCTGTAGCTAATACCGATGTTGACTCTATGAAATTTCTTGGCCTATAAAAATTGCAATCAGATCATAAATTGTAAAAGTACATCGGATCGAGTTTGACGCAATGTAAATTAGTCACATTCACATAATAAACAACTTATATTCGTTCTCAATCATAATAATAACAAATTCAGCCAAAGATATGTAATTAGTGCAACCTATAGGCATCTATCAAGCGATTTTTACGAATATGTCATGATTTTAAAGGATGTGGTTAGGCAGGAACCTAATAGTACAGGTTAACTTGTGAGTGAATAGGTTGTACTCTTAGGTTCTTGCCTAACTACATATTCGTAAAAATCATATCATTCGCCTTTTCATTTGCAACAATTGAAGCTGTACTCTTAGGTTCCTGCATAACCACATCCTTTAAAATCATGGCATATTCGTAAAAATCATAACATTCGCTTGTTCGATACTAATCGTTTGTATATGAAACGCCGCCCGATACGTATCTATCACACTGCCCTTTCATTCGATATACACAGCTCCTAGTAAATTGCCCTCTTTCCTATCCTTTATTTGAGAAGAGGTAGTGTGGAGAAAACCAAGAAACAATGTCTATTATATCTATAGCTTAAGAGCTATGAGCTATGAGCTCTTGACTGGGAGAAGAGATGTGTTTCACACTATCAAACGCAAAGAACTGCTGACAGCTCTTAAGGTATTTAATGGATATTTTCCTTGTTTTGCTCCATACAACCTACTTTCCAAAATAACGAAAGCAAGCAGATAGAATCACTCCTAATTTCGTACATAATAAGAGTCTTACATCAATCTACAGTGCAGGTTCTAATACGAAGAGAGACAGGATTCAGCTCACCATACAAATCTGCTGCTCCATTGGCAGACGCTGCAAGAGATGCGTTCTGTACCTCAGTACAGGCTCCTTTTCAAGGTCCGAGAGCATGCGTTTCTCGAAGTGTCGTACTACATATTGCTTCTTCTTACGTATATATCACGAGAAAACTGCAAAGATAAAATTATAGACACTAAATCGTACATGGAGGTACACTATCAATCTTTTTTTTTTTTTTTTTCTTTTTTCTTTTTTTTTTTTTCTGCTTACCACGCGCCACCGGAATAGGTGGAGGATGTAACAATGGTACGCAGAGCAATCTCCATCACACACCGTTTGCTGGCTTGTGCAGAATGGATGTATGCCTAAAGGCGATCGATAAGCCACCGACAGGCGTACAAGCAGGCTTCGTCACAGAAAAAGCACATATAGAGACATGCGACCATACAGTCACAACTCACGCACACATGACTGCCTCCTCCGTCTACCATGAATTGATGCCAGATATGGCGGTTATGTGTGCGTGACAATTGTGTCAGTGTGATATATGTGTGTGTACGTGTTCTTTCTGTGACGAAGGTTGCCCCCCCCCCCCCCCCCAAAAAATTAAGTTTTGTCAGTTTGATAGTTTTTCTATAGGCCTAGTTTACTGACGTCTGCTTGCAACACGATTTTAGTACGTATACATTTCTCAACTTTACGAACTACACTTCGTTTTCTATAGCGTTTGTGGCAGGTTCCGCTGAGTGGATTCGCCGTCTCCCTTCTGCTCGATCAGGCCCATGACTGGGAGTAGGTGTACAGCTGTCAGGTAACTGTGCAGGGTATCGGCCCAACGCTGCCTCGGTCGTCTCTTGGGTCTCTTTCCATAAACGTCCATTGAATAAGCTGCCTTTGCTATTTACTTGTCATCTGCGCGCAATACGTGTCGAAAACATCGCAGACGACTTTCCCGCATTTTCCTTTGGATGGGTGCAATCCCGAAACGTTCCTGATGGTGTCATTTTTAAACGTGATCGAGTCGAGTGACGGTACCTGTCCATCGTTCACCTCCGTCTCCATGGCCCCCAATCGTCTATTCTGTGTCTTCTGTAGCTGACCAGCACTCGGTACCGTAGAAAGCGACAGGGTGGGTGACAGTACGGTAAATCTTTGACTTAAGGTCACTCCTGTTGTCATTCGCCTTTTCATCCTAGCAGCCTGTATCCTTGAATTGACCTATTCTGTGAGTTGGCCATCGCTACTGATTGTAGAACCGACATACTTAAATGTGGACACTTGCGGTAGAACTTCTCCATCAAAGTTAATGGTCCCAACTTGTCAGGGGCCTGATCTCATGTACACCGTTTTCTTCTTCTTGAACCGCAGGCCATATTGCGCAAGTCGGTCGTTACGCTCTTTGTGTTTAGCGCTGGAGATAAGACTTGTTCTCTGCAGCCAGCCTGAAGTCATCGGCATATAGAAATGTCCATGGTAGTGGCATGTATAAGTCTGATGTGATAATGTCCATCGCAATAATGAACAGCAGTGGTGATAAAGCAGCGCCTTGGTGGACGCCTACCGTGATGTGGACGTCGCCAGTTCCTGCGGCTGCTTGAGCATAGCTAAACGTTACGAGCTACACGACCACCCACTAATTTCAATACCCCCAATAATTCACTTCTTTGTAGATAAGGTCTAATACCAGGGGTTCCCACTCGCATGAACCACAGACATTGCCGAGGTGGAGTGGCTTGCGTGCCTCAACGATACAGATAGCCGTACCGTAGGTGCAACCACAGCGGAGGGGTATATGTGGAGAGGCCAGACAAACGTGTGGTTCCTAAAGAGGGGCAGCAGCCTTTTCAGTAGTTACAGGGGCAACAGTCTGGATGATTGACTGAGCTGGCCTTGTAACATCAGCTAATGTGGCTTTGCCACACAGCTACTGCGAACGGCTGAAAGCAAGGGGAAAACTACAGCCGTTACCTTTCCCGAGGACATGCAGCTCTACTGTATGAACATATGATGATGGCATCCTCTCGGGTAAAATATTCCGGAGGTAAAATAGTCCCCCATTCGGATCTCCGGGCGGGGACTACTCAGGAGGATGTGATCATCAGGAAAGACAATACTGGCATTCTACGGGTCGAGTGTGGAATGTTAGATCCCTTAATAGAGTAGGAAAATTAGAAAATTTAAAAAGGGAAATGGATAGGTTGAAGTTAGATATAGTGGGGATTAGTGAAGTTCGGTGGCAGGATGAACAGGATTTCTGGTAAGGTGAGTACAAGATTATAAATACAAAATCAATTGGGGGTATCACAGGAGTAGGATTGATAATGAATGAGAAAATAGGAATGCGGGTAAACTACTATGACCAGCACAGTGATCGCATTATCATTGTCAAGATAGATACGAAGCCAACACCGACAACAGTAGTACAGGTTTATATGCCAACTAGCTCTCCCGATGATGAGGAGATCGAAGAAATATATGAGGAGCTAAAGGAAATTATTCAGACAGTTTAGGGAGAGGAAAACTTAATTGTTATGGGAGACTGGAATTCGGTAGTAGGACAAGGAAGGGAAGGGAAGATAGTAGGTGAATATGGTCTGGACAAAAGGAATGAAAGAGGAAGCCGCCTGGTAGAATTTTGCACGGAACATAATTTAGTTATAACAAACACCTGGTTCAAGAATCACAGAAGAAGGTTGTATACGTGGAAGAGACCAGGAGACACCGGGAGATACCAGATAGATTTTATAATGGTAAGACATAGATTTCGGAACCAGGTTTTGCAGTGTAAGACATACCCAGGGGCAGATATAGACTCTGACCACAACTTGTTGGTTATGAACTGTAGGCTGAAACTGAAGAAACTACAAAAAGGTAGGAAAATAAGGGGATGGGACCTGGATAAATTGAAGAAACCTGAGGTTCTTAAGAATTTCAGAGGGAGCTTTAGGCAACAATTGACAGAAACGGGGGAAAATAAAACAGTAGAGGAGGAATGGGTAAAATTGAGAGATGAAATAGTGAAGGTAGCAGAGGACACAATAGGTAGGAAGGCAAGACCTACAAAAAATCCTTGGATATCACAGGAGATACTAAATTTAATCGATGAAAGGAGAAAATATAAAAATGCAGTAAATGAGACAGGCAAAATGGAGTACAGACGACTAAGAAATGAGATTGACAGGAAGTGCAAAATGGCTAAGCAGGAGTGGCTAGAAGGCAAATGCAAGGATGTAGAAGAATGTATAAATAGGGGAAAAATAGATACAGCCTACAGGAAAATAAAAGAAACATTTGGAGATAATAAAAACAGCTCTATGAATATCAAGGACACTGATGGAAAACCAGTTCTCAGCAAAGAAGGGAAAGCTGAAAGGTGGAAAGAGTATATAGAGAGGCTCTATGAAGGAAATGAACTTAGCAACAATATTGTAGAAAGGGGAGAAGAAGTATGTGACGATGAAATAGGAGATACTATACTGAGAGATGAATTTGACAGAGCACTGACAGACCTAACTCGAAACAAGGCCCCTGGAGTAGATGATATTCCCTCAGATCTACTGAAGTCTCTGGGAGAACCAGCCATGACAAAATTGTTCCACCTGGTGTGTAAGATGTATGAGACAGGCGACGTACCCTCAAACTTTAAGAAAAATGTTATAATCCCCATTCCAAAGCAAGCAGGTGCAGACAAGTTTGAAAACTACAGAACCATCAGTTTAATAAGTCATGGTTGCAAAATATTAACACGAATTATATACAGAAGGATGGAAAAGCTGGTAGAAGCCGACCTCGGGGAAGATCAGTTTGGGTTCAGGAGAAATGTGGGAACACGGGAGGCAATACTCACTTTACGGCTTATCCTAGAAGATAGATTAAGAAAAGGCAAAACTACATTTCTAGCTTTTGTAGATTTGGAGAAGGCTTTTGACAATGATGATTGGAATGAACTCTTTCAAGTTCTGAAGCGAGCAGGAGTAAAATATAGGGAGCGTAAGGTTATTTACAACTTGTACAAAAACCAGATAGCGGTTGTCAGAGTTGAAGGGCATGAAAGGGACGCAGTGGTTGGAAAGGGACTAAGACAGGGTTGTAGTCTTTCTCCATTGTTATTCAATTTGTACATTGAGCAAGCTGTAAAGGAATGCAAGGAGAAATTTGGAGAAGGAATTAAAGTTCAGGGTGAAGAATTAAAAACATTGCGTTTTGCTGATGACATAGTAATTCTGTCAGATACAGCAAAGGACCTGGAAGAGCAATTGAACGGAATGGACAGTGCGCTGAAAGGTGCATATAAGATGAACATTAACAAGAGCAAAACTAGGGTAATGGAGTGCAGTGTAAGAAAATCAGGTGATGCTGAAGGAATTAGATTGGGAAACGAAGCAATAAAGGAGGTAGATGAGTTTTGTTACTTGGGCAGTAAAATAACAAATGATGGTCGCAGTACAGAGGATATAAAATGCAGAATGGCAATGGGTAGAATAGCGTTTTTGAAAAAGAGAAATTTGTTAACATCGAATATTGATTTAAGCCTGAGAAAGTCCTTTCTGAAGGCATTTGTATGGAGTGCTGCCTTGTATGGGAGTGAGACATGGACGATAAACAGTGCGGACAGGAAGAGGATTGAGGCTTTTGAAATATGGTGCTACACAAGAATGCTGAAGATTAGGTGGGTGGATGGCGTAATTAATGAGGAGGTACTGAACAGAATTGGGGAGAAAAGGAATTTCTGGCATACCTTGACTAAAAGAAGGGATAGATTGGTAGGACACATTCTTAGACGTCAAGGAATCGTGAATTTAGCATTAGAGGGAAGTGTGTGGGGTAAAAATCGCAGAGGGAGACCAAGAGATGGATACAGTAAGCACATTCAGACAGATGTAGGTTGCTGTTCTTATGTGGAGATGAAGAGGCTTGCTCAGGATAGGGTATTGTGGAGAGCTGCATCAAACCAGTCTCCGGACTGAAGACCACAACAACAACAACCAGGGGTTCGGTTCAGGAAGCAGGAGAATAGTATAACTCTTGTACACAGATCATGATTTTTGTTTGTGGTCATCGAGAAACAATAGTATCCAACAAAATATTGTGTTCATCAACGTTATGTAATTATGTAATATGTTTGTTTACCTATTTGCCGACGGACACCGCATTTGCTGTTCCTTTGATACTCCGTGTAGTGTTGTGATGTCCGAAACGAACGGCTGGCATTGTTACGATATATGACATGTGATTCCTTCATGTTAGTGTCCGCCTCCATATTTTACTGGACAGCGTGGTTAGTTCTCACGTAGGAGACCCGGGTTCGTTGATTATTTCCGCTCGGGCACTGGGTGTTGCGTCGTCGTCATCAGTCACACACAAGTCGACGAAGTGGCGTCAGCTCAAAAGACTTGCAACGGGCAGGCTGAATACAATCCCGGTTGGAGTATAACGGCAAAAATGCCACACGGAATCGTCATCTGCCGCGGTGGAGTAGCGAACGGTCTAAAGCGTCTCGCTGTGGAGCGCGCGGTTGTTCGCCGTGGAGGTTCGAGTCCTCCCTGGGACATGAGTGTGTGTGTGTTTGTCCTTAGGTTAGTTTACCTAGGCTTGAGTAGTTTGTCAGCTACGGACTGATGACTACGCAGTTCGGTCCGATAGATTTACGAACATTTGAACATTTGAATCGTCATCATTCATGTCAGTTCCTTTGTGACAGTTGAAGTGAGCACATTCTCAGTATGGCTCCACGAGTGGAGATATCTATAGAACAACGTGCAGCAGCTGCAGTACTTAGCCAAGCAGGTTTATCTATTCGCCAAACTACGAAACGGTGTAAACGGTCTTTAGGAGGAGTGCAATACACGACCTCCAGAAGACAATATGTAGATGCCTGTCTCTGGCTCAGCGTTCGTATGTGTGGTGGGTAGAAATGTACCCTTATTACACAATTCGTGATATTTAACTTTTACTTGAAGGCTTCAACACACATTTTGTACAGTTGTTGACGTCTCTACTTTTCAGTGTTTTGTTTTTTGCGTTATTGTCTTTGTAGACGTTATTCAGTTATTACCTGACGATAGCCTACCTGCCGGACTGTGGATAAAAATAGATGGATGTTGGTAGTGTATGACGTGATTAGTTTGGTTCTGTCGCGCAATTCACACTCCAGTTATTGCAGACTAATACTGTATTCTTACGAAACGCTATTAATTACTCCCGATAAAGAACGAGAATCCCAGAAACGGAGACCGCTGATGACAGTTGGCAGGCCTGTAGCCGGCGGGTCGCTTGCACAACATGGCTGCTGTGTCCGCCAGTGCGTGCCGACGGGGAAGCCCCTCCCAGAGGCGGCAATTAACCCGCGTCTGCGATCGCAGGACCTGTCGGAAATTAGCTGCTCCATAGGCGGGGCTTCTCTTCGCCGGCGTATAGAGGATGCGACGCATACAGTCCTCGTGATACAATCACATTGCTACCAACTTCAGCAGTGATTCTTTTGGACACGGAAAATCATGTCCCATGCGTATCGGTCAGCGCACAGACACGTGTAATCGTTATTTCTCTCTCTCTCTCTTACGTCTGCTGCTGTTGCTACCTCTGTCCCCTCAACCAGCCCTCCTCTCACTCCTTACCTCCTCTCTGTGTCTCTAGTGTTTTCACATCAGTACCAGTTGTTCTTCAGTCATCTAATGTAAGAAAATGAACGTTTGTTTGTTCGTATGTATATTCGTATTTTATGCGCTATCATAAGAATCGGGCAATTGCGATGAAACTGTGTCAACATATTGCTTACACTTTAATGAAGGTTTAAGGCATAATTATATCACTGTACGACAATAATTAAACAGATATAACGACATAAAGAATTAAATGCGCTAAAAACTGCTCCATCACGTGAAAATACAGATATTCTTCTCAATCAGTGGACTAATTTCAATCAAATGTTGTACACATATTCCTAACCATACGCCACAAAGTCCAGGAGTAATGAGATGAAGTTAAGACCAGGTAGTAAGGACATTTCGCAAAAACTAGTCATTATTTAAAGTTTTTGCCAAGAATCTCAGAATTTCTTGTCCGATTTACTGCACATTTCCTCATGATGCTGTAGTAAACTTTCAGACAGGTGAAGGCGATAAATTTCAAAAGAATTTTCTGTCTATATAAATATAGAAAGCCGGCCGCGGTGGCCGAGGGGACTGAGGCGCTTCAGTCACGGTCTACACGGCCACTACGGACGGGGGTTCGAATCCCCCCTCGGGGATGGATATTTGTGCTGTCCTTAGTTGTAGCTAGTTCATAAGTAGTTTGTAAGTTTAGGGACTGATGACCCCGTAGTTAAGTCCCATAGACTCTACAAACATTTGAACATTTTTGAAATACAGAAAGCCCGTCCTTGAGTTTGCTTTTGTGTTTGTGTTGCACAGAAATCTACAGTTTTGTGGAGAAATGCTAAACCTATTGGACCAAGTCGCTGTGGTCATCAATCCCTAGACTTACAAAGTTCTTAAGGAGACCACACCGTGGTTCAGGTCGAAAGAAATCGATTTTCGCTGTTCATCATATTGCGATAGATTGAGGTTTTATTTAAGTACTCTGAAAAAGATTTTGCTGAAGAAAATTTTTCGAGCATTTACAGAGCATTTTCTTACCACGTGTCACGCCAACTTTTCTGTCAACCATTTTTCTGCTTATATTTGAGATCTTTATAAATCGTACATTGCACGTTAGGGATTTTTTTTTACTCCCGAGTGTGTTGGCTATTCTTGGAATGCAAATGTCGACATTCTTTCTTTTCTTCTGTTTGTAAACAACACGCTTTCAAACATGTGGTTAGTTTTGTTAAGTGTGATTGCCAGCAGTTGCTATACTTAACGTTTGCAGTACTTGTTTACGTGTGAAGAAAATCTGGAGGCAATGAAGAGAGATGTTTGGGACATATTCTTCCATAAGTCCTCTACTGATGATATAAGCCATGTCAAGCATTGTGTCCATCAGGAGAAAATTCGTGGTGCAAATACAATACGGCTCAGGCAACTGGAGAATCTTATTCTCACCAGCATTCTCTTAATGATGCTATTATTACAGCAATCAAACCTATGTTTAGAGACTTGGCTCATTCTGACCATCTAAGGAAATGTATGCATGGGCACACGAAGCTCGCGAATGAATGTGTCAATAACATAATTTGGACCGCTTTCCTAAAACTGTATTTGTAGGTACGCATAAAACGAAACTAGGTGTTCATGCTGTTATTACATTCGGTTGTGGTAATAGTGGGAGGTGTTGGGTACTGATAAAAGCTAGAAATTAATCCTGGTGAAAATATGGTCAGTGGGCTTCAACATTGCGATAAAATGAGGACAGCCGATGTAGACAGGTCTGTATCTAATATCGCCAAGAAAGCAAGACAAATCTACAGGGAGGTTAGAAAGAAGCTGGAATGCCTGCTAGAGGCCAAAGACGGGCCATCATATGCAGCAGGACAATATTATTTAACTGTAAGTAACAATGTCCAAAAGTTTTTTCTTTAAAGTCAATTTCACACAAACTAAAATTTTCATTACATATGCTCCATTAATCAGAAACTATCATCAATCACTGAATGAAACTTTCAGAGACTCTGCATGACATAAACTGGTACTACAGTCATTAATATTCCGCCATTGTGAAGTTCACAAAAAAAAAAAAAAAAAAAAAAAAAAAAAAAAAAAATTCTCGAGAAAAAATTTAATATTTTTTTGTTAATAAATATAAGACGTATTTCTTTAAAACATAAAATAGATAAATTAGCTTTTAGTACAGTTGACTCTATTAGCATCATGTAACATACAGTGAAAATATTAAGGCCGTTTATCAAATATATTTTCAGAAATGGGTCAAATTCTTGTCTAAATTAACATGGGTTAGAAAGGCAGGGTGTGACCCCCTTAAGGTAACTTACACTGAGAACAACATAAACCCATGCTTCAAGGGCACTCGAACCTTCTGTGACAACTGCCGCCTAGGCCTTTGTGGTGTATGGCGGAGGGTACTTTACATACCGATTTCCACAAAATCCACAGTTTTATGTCAGTCTTTTCGAAGGTTTGTACGTTTTACATTGTAAACAACATCGAGGTTACCGTCTACATGAAATTCAATACAGTGCATGACGGGGTGTGCTTTACTTATGGACTTCTACGGTTTAATTTGTATCTTGACGAAATGTTGCACACTTGACCTTGAAAAAAAAAGAGAAAGAACTCTGTATATATAAAATTTCATATGGTGAGTGGTGGAGGGTACTCCAAGATCAGACTTCGATACCAGTGCACATTTGTATTCCAGTGTTGGAAAATAATTTGATTCTTGAACTTCAAAATGCAAGGAAGAGAGAGAGAGAGAGGGGACCAGAGATGTGATGGAGTAACTAGGGTTTGGAATTAATCAGTACTCGGACAACGCCTGGTCTTCAGCTAGTTGATAAAAAGTAGTAAGTGTTGTAGCTTTCTGTAGCTGCAACTTTATTCATTGTAGGGAAGTCTGCACGTGAAGCTGAAATCAGTTTAGACGAAGTTAGTTTAACACAAAATTTATTAATATGAAAAACGTACAATTACGTAACTTTGATGTGAGCTGCCATCCATGCCTATTTTGAACAATTCTAATTGCCTGGATCGGTGCGACCTCCTGACCAACTGAGACTGTCGGTGCTCTCTAAGACTGCGTACGCTGTCTCGCGTCCTGTATCTTGTCGACTGTTGCGTCGTTTTCTTTCCTCTTCCGTCGTTGATGTGCGCGTCCTTTCGTCCTGGTATGGAAGACGTCAAGAAGTGAAGTGCAGAAGTAGAGAAGTGGGCTTTCCGAAAGTGAGTGGCGCTTTTACTATCATCTTTATAGGTGGCACTCTCGACTTGCTATCGGCGTGGGGGAAGTGTTGCCGCTGTGTGATTGCCTAACGGCTCTCCATAGCCTTCTTGCTGTTTCGTTCCCACTTATGGATGAGTGGCGCCAACTTTACGCCACTACAGTTACAACTGTTATTTTTCCCTCAAATGACTTCATTGAAAGATATACATTGGTTACAGATCAACATAATCGGTCCCGTTACTTTAGAGATTTCTCCAAATGACTTGCAGGCGTCATATACCGTCTATTTCTGTTGACATTCGCAATATTTACTGCTCATTGACGTGGACAATGTCTCCTCTGCTGTTCCTCCGAATTCGTCGCAGAGGTTCCTTCACTTTGACGAAGCGATCATAACCACAGGGGCTCATTTCGGGTGAGTACGCTCGCTTTTCATGCAGTGTCACCCCCGAGCGGAAGTGGCTGTGCGCTCTAAGGCGCCTTGCTGCCGAGGGCGCGATTCCATCCGTCGGAGGTTCTAGTCCTCCTTAGGACGTGACTGTATGTGAGCGAGTTATCCTTGGCACTATTTAGTTTAAGCAGTTTGTAAATGTAATGACTCATGACCACTGCAGTTTGGCCCCATAGCTTTTTCAAATAATATGAAGGTCCCCTAACCCCCTTCGTGACGCATAATGCCACTGCTGCTGCTTCCAGCACCTCTTGTCCCGCTTGCAGTGGGAGATTCTGGAACATTCTCTCTTCTCACCTGAGTCCCTGTGAACGAGATGTCTGTGTCAGATTGAAAGAACCAGATGTGGAATTACCTATACCATAGGACGTTCAATACTGGTCATCACGCGCAGGTGATATACAGCGCCTTGCAGGCATTTGCTAAAGGACGTTTCAGAGAAAAAGAGTAGTTATTGTTGCTTTTTCACATGTACTGATCGTACTTCATATTGTGATGCAACACTATTCATTTAAAGTTGAAAACATATAAACTTCTTTTGATCTACTAAGTTTTATTTACTTCGATTCAATTTTATGCTTATTAGGACAACTACAGGAAACAGATGACTACCACAGGCAAGAAACGCGAATTCTTAGAGTACTAAATATAACAAAGTTGCAACACATAAACATAGAGTCTTTGGTTAGGATATTTGTTGAGAAGTTATCAGATTCGTCTCACATCACGGATTCTGTTATATAAACATGCTTCTAAACATTTATATTGACATCTAATTCACAGAATGACAAAGGGAAAACACGTTACATACATAATATGCATCAAACAAGTTCTTTACATTGTGGTTGAAATTTACGTATTGAGTAAAAGCGGAAAACGCGCCCTAGAAATGACACACCTGTATAATTAACATAAGTTTACTGTAGAATTCTTGAACATATTCTCAGTTCTAATATAGCTAATTTCCTTGAGATGGAAAAACTTCTGTTTATGCATCAGCACAGCCTTAGAAGCAATGATGAAGCAAAACCCAGCTTACCCTCATCTCTCATGACATCTTGTGTGCTATGGATGTAGGGCAACAGACAGATTGTGTATTTTTCGATTTATGAAAGGCGTTTCACACTGTACTGTGCTACAGACTGCTAACGAAGCAAGGAGCTTATGGCATTAGCTATCCAAATATGTGGGTGGAGTAGGGGGACAGGGCGTATTGTAGATAGCCTCGACCCCTACCCAGAGATAATTCCATGAATGCTTATATCATCCTTCCAGGAATTATGCTATGGTCAGCACTTACCTGAATTCCATCACGTTCTTTCTGGGAATCCAGTGACACAATTGCATCAGTATTTTTACACAAGTGTGCATTCCATCATGTACATTCTGGGAGTCTGGTGACACAATTGTATTCTGGGAATTGATGGCTTAGATCAGAGCCCCCCTTCCGCCCCACACACACACAGGCCCCCAGTCCACAGGTCCCCAGGCTTTTTATGTCAGTTCTATAGTGCAGGCACTTTGAGAATGACATTTGATATGTTTCTCAACTGTCAAGGTTTTTGCACCATCAATAATCGATTCATACTGAAGGAAATAGCATATTGGATGTTTGGAAGAGCCCAACGTTCTTTGGTTGCATCAGGTGTTTTCAGGTTGTTCGTCACTTACAGTGATGCGGCACAGAAGTGGAATTAGTAAAAATGACCCAGTGACTGCTGAATTAAATGTTAGGTTGATGGAGAACTTGTGGCGTGATATGCACCTGCTGGATGCCAACGAGCGGAATGGGCCTTCTAAAAAAAAAAAAAAAAAAAAAAAAAAAAAAAAAAAAAAAAAAAAAAAAAAAAGAGAGAGAGAACTGCAAAAGAAATGCATTATGTATGTGTGTGGAAATCAGCGATTATGAAAAAATGTATTCCTCTCTTTTTTCTACATAAAATCACCTGTAGATATATGGAAGCTGATAGTTACCAAAATGGGTGAGTGGAGTAAACAAACGTGGTTAATAGTAACTGATTGGTCCTTTACTAGTATTGGTCATCAAGAGAAAAAAAGAAGAAGAAATGGATTCCTGCTCCAGGACAACATACCAGCACTAATTGTTTGGCCATAAACTGTGGGAAGACGAACCTTGTTCTGTCTCTGTTAACACACCTTGAGGGACTTCGCTTTGAACAAGTGAACATATTTTCAAAAACATTTTTTCATCCAAAATACCAGATGTTACAGGAAATTCTACACAATATTAATGGAATTAGCTACCAGAACTTTAGTGACATCAGTGACGTACCACCTTCAGAGAAGGTAAAACCGAACAGTGTATTTATATTAGACGACATTGCTGTGGAAAATCAGAATTACATTCGCAAATATTTTTGCTTTGGACGTCACAAGAATGTTGACACATATTCAAGGATTCCAAAACATTTAGTAAGAGATAATGCCAATCTCATTATTACTTTCAGGCAGGATAGCACTAATTTAAAGTATATTTACCAGGCGCACGTAGGATCTAACATGACGTTTAATGAATTTATATCTGTATGTGGTGATTGGTGGAATCATGCACCATATGGTTTCTTGGTTATCGACATAACGAGGAAACTAAACAACGGTCGATATATGTGCACCTTCCAAGAATTTCTTTATCTTGAAAAAACGGTGTACGTACATAATTGCGTCAGTATGCAATGGATAGGTTTGTGCATATGACCTGTGGTCATTGCAAGGTAACAACCAATCCAATTACAGAGAAAAAACCGTATTAGAAGGTCGTGTCAGAGCTCTTGAATCACAGGAAGTAGACATCTATAGTAGGGACCTCGAGAAACGTGGAGTATGTGCTAAAGAAAAATTTGACGCATTTAACACACGCTTAACAGAGTTCTAGAGGGTAATCAGAGGGATCGCGACAAAAGTCGAGAAACTGAAGAAATGAGGGCACTATGTCGAACACAAGCAAAAAAAGAAAAATTATATATATATATATATATATATATATATATATATATATATATATATATATCGAGGCTCGGAAAGCTATTCAGCAGAAATTACGATTGCTCAAATTAGATCTTAGATCAACTGCAGCGAGAAGAAACGCTCTCAGAAACTTTTCAGCAGATAACGAATAGTCTGAATAGACTCACAAACGTTAGGAATGCAGAAATAGCTGCTCAAGAAGAAAAATAGAACGAAGAAGAAGATGATAACGCAGATATTCCTGAATACATTAATTAGACACAAATA
Organism: Locusta migratoria; assembly: GCA_026315105.1. NCBI lineage: Eukaryota > Metazoa > Arthropoda > Insecta > Orthoptera > Acrididae > Locusta > Locusta migratoria. The sequence goes on along the minus strand of CM048748.1, from coordinate 442,485,408 downwards.
TATGACATATATGGAGTACGTAAAGAAAAGCCGTACAAACTCGGCAAATTACCTATACGTTTAACGCAAGATAAATTCAGGTCGGGGCAGAGACATACCCACGCACGTCTGGTTTATTGGAATTAATATTTCTGAAAACATTGAAATGCAAAACGTTGTACTGTCCAACTAAAACATTTTGTCAAAGCATACGAGAATTTGTGTTTGTGGGAACTTATCTTTTGCAAAGCCGTGTGGTCCTGAATTATTGCTATTTTAAAGTTCCTTGTGAACTTTACTTTGAAATAGCGTTTCAGGTTCCAAAATAGTCCAATAATATTGTACTTTCACTCTTATTACCTTCAAGTTTCACAACCAAAATTAATGTCCTTGTTACACATCTCAATCCAGGCCAGTTTACAACTCTGTAGTACAACTGATAAAACAGACTTTACCAACTCATAATAACTAGAAACTTCCATGCTAGTGACAGTTTAGAACCAGAACTGAACAGCACTCAATAGAACTCAACAGAACTACTTGCAGTGCCTGTGCACCAACTTATATATACTATGACAAATGACAGTCTACATCATGTGATCACTTGGAACATGTGAACTTATGATTATATCCATTATTAATTTACATAAAAATTAATTGTTTAATACAATAAAGAATTATAATAGTATTCTGATTCATTATATTGTTAAAGTTTTAGCATTTTATGTTAGCAACAAATAAAATTACTATACATTTTCTTTTATCATGAATACTAAGTTTATCACAAAGATAAAACAATTTGATTTAATTTACAAGGTTAATATAATGTAAGTACATTATTTTACATTGAATAATAAGTCAGTTCATTTACATAGAATATGAATTTAATTCTTTACATTTTTAACTGGCATATTTTTCCTTGAAGATCTTTGCCACATATGTCAAGTAAACAACATGGCATTCTCAGCTGTGAACTGTCAAAATACGTGAATTTTAATATGTTTTGATGTTATAAACACAAGAAAGAGATCGTGATGTATAGCTTTAAATGCAGATTTTAAGGTAAGTTTAAGATAAAGTTACATAACTAATATGCTTAGCTAATTTTGAGAGCAAAAAGGAAACATAAAATTTGTCATGTATATATCATTGAGATGTTAGATATTTAACAGTTGTGTCTTATGTGAGGAATATATATATCATACACATCACTAAGGGTAAAACATTTCATGATCGATCCCTTGCATCGTCACAAGCTGCCGCTGAAGGAGCTATGCAATGAAAAGAAGAGGAAGAAAAAACAGTGTTATGTCTCCCAGAATTTTGAAAATACCCACTGTTTCTGGCGGTATACTACCTTTTTTAATTCCACTATTTGCAGGGCTAACAGCCGCTGGATCATTGGCAGGAGGCGCAGAGGCGATAACGCAAGCCGTGAAAAACGCAAAAAAAAAAAAAAAAAAAAAAAAAAAAAAAAAAAAAAATAATAATAATAATAATAATAATAATAATAATAATGCGAAGAGAAAGCTTCAAGAAGCACGGAGACACAATTTGACAATGGAAGCCATTGCTGTTGGAAAGGGTATTATTTAAAACAATACAGAAATGAATTTGGATTAATCTTAGAGGAGGGAAAAAGCTAGTAGCAATATTGCCTGACAGACCTTTGACGAGTATAGGTATGCTTAAACTAGTTAGGAATTTGAAAATCTCGAATTTCTGCGGCGTATTTTAGAGAGATACATTACCCCGTAAAATGTGATCAGGCAGGGAGTGCGGAATCGTTAATCTAGACGAATTGAGTGGTCATGGTACGCATTTGGACGGCATAAGTGAAAATAAATAAATAATTGTAATGTATTTCCAAGGTTTCGAGTACCTAAAACCACCTGATGAATTACCAAATTTTTTTACGGAATATCGTGAGGTGTATTAAAATTTTAATAGCTTCCAGGATTTAAACACTTATATTTCCGGTCATCTGTGCTTAACGTTTATCGCGGAGCATACGAGGCGGTGGAAGCCGGGCAAAGCGGCGTTTTAAACGCGAGGCCACAGCGCGCATCTGGGCGGTACCGTCAGCGGAACGGAATCTGACGAGTGGCAGCCAGGCAGCCAGATTCACGCACTCTCGCCGTTACGTGTAGAAGCAAGGAAAGAAAAACAATTCCTCGTACCGCATATAGTAAACAACGAGAAGTGTGTGTGAGTCACTTTTCATCCACTACATGTGACGTGATGTCATATACACTGGCTCTGAAAAGTCGGAATTCATTCGCTCTAAAAGCAAACTATTTTCCACCAATCGCCTTATCAGGAAGATACTGGAGCATTGCGCTAGTGAATTTGGAAACATACAGCAGCATTCCGAACATCACGGAGACCTACAACAAGGTGCATTTAGGGAATGGTGAAATTATAGCAATCCCAGCGGCTTCCTACAACACTGACGATCTTTTTTCAATAATAAAATGTTCAGTAAAACGCAATGAGTTACGCGCTAATATCAATACATTTAGATCGCAAATAATAACAGTTGAAAACAACATTGATTTTAGTCAAAATGAAACTATTGGTCCAATACGCGTTTTCACAGAGAAGCTGATTTTGGGGAAAACGCTGAAAGGTTTTATGAATATGATACCGTTGTGAATATTCTCCCCGTTAGCACTATACGTGTTGAGTGTAATGTTGTAACAAAATCATATCTGAATAACAGACTCGTACATACAATTTGCGAATATTTCCCAAATGTTCCTGCGGGTCATAAAATAATCGAAACACTTAGTAATTCAATATATCTACCAGTAATTGTCCAGACATTGGTCAATATTGAATGCGCAATTGTAGATCACAATGACGTACGGGTCGATTTTCGCGGTGATGAAATTTTCATAAGACAGCATGGCTCCATACTAGAAATCAGGCAGACAGAGAAAGTTATGTTGAAGAAAGAAACAAAACGAAAAGGATAATTGCAGACTCCAAGCAGAAATCATGGGAAGACATTGGAAATAAGCTAGAAGCTCTGGGTCAAGCCGCGGGAAAACCATTTTGGAGCGTAATTAGCAATCTTCGAAAGGGAGGATAGAAGGAATTAACAAATGTTTTGGACAGGTCAGGAAAGCTGCTAGTCAATCCTGTGGATGCCTTGAGCATATGGAGGGAATATTTTGAAGAATTGCCAAATATAGGTGAAATATTCAATGATGTGTCAGATTTTCAGGTAGAATGGGATAGGAACGACGATGGAAACAGGATCTCATTTGAGGAAGTGGAGAAAATGGTCAGTAGATTACAGTGCAATAAAGCGGCTGGGGTGGATGAAATTAAGCCGGAATTCGTCAAATATAGTGGAATATCAGGTCTCAAATGGTTACACAGGATAATTGAGAAGGCGTGGGAATCGGGACATGTTCCGTCTGACTGTACGAAAGCGGTAATCACGCCAAATTTCAAACATGGAAACAGAAAAGATTGTAACTACTATCGAGGTATCTCTTTTATTAGCGTTGTAGGCAAAATATTTTCAGGTATTGTTGAAAGGAGAGTGCGAGTATTAGTTGAGGACAAGTTAGATGAAAATCAGTGTGGGTTTAGGCCTCTTAGACGCTGTCAGGACCAGATCTTTAGCTTACGGCAGATTATGGAAAAGTGCTATGAGTGGAACAGGGAATTGTATCTATATTTCATAGATCTAGAAAAGACCTATGACCGTGTCCCTAGGAGGAAGCTACTGTCAGTTCTACAAGATTATGGTATAGGAGGCAAACTTCTGCAGGCAATTAAAGGGCTTTACGTAGACTGTCAGAGTAGATGGCAAATTAAGCTCATGGTTCAGGGTAGTCTCAGGGGTAAGACAAGGCTGTAACCTATCACCACTGTTGTTCATACTATTCATGGATCATATGTTGAAAACAGTAGACTGGCAGGGCGAGATAGGTGAAAACAAAATAAGCAGTCTCGCATACGCGGATGACTTAGTTGTAATGGCCGATTCAATTGAAAGGTTAGAAACTAATATCTCAGAGCTCGATCAGAGGTGCAAGGATTATGATATGAAGATCAGCATCTCCAAACCGAAAGTAATGTCAGTGGGAAAGAGATTTAAACAGATTGAGCGCCAAATAGGAGGAACAAAGTTAGAACAGGTAGACAGTTTCAAGTACCTGGGATGTATTTCCTCACAAGATGGCAACATAGTGAAAGAACTGGAATCGAGGTGTAGCAAAGCTAATGCAGTGAGTGCTCAGCTAAGATCTACTCTCTTCTGCAAGAAGGAAGTAAGTACCAAGACTAAGTTAGCAGCGCACCTCTCTATCTTTCGACCAACTTTGTTGTATGGGAGTGAAAGTTGGGTGGATACAGGTTACCTTATTCATAAGGTAGAGGTTACAGATATGAAAGTATCGAGAATGATTACAGGCACTAATAGATGGGAACAATGGCAGGAGGGTGTCCATAATGAGGAAATTAAGGAAAAACTGGGAATGAACATCATAGATGAAGCAGTTAGCGCGAACAGACTAAGATGGTGGGGTCATGTTACACGCACGGGAGAAGCAAGGTTACCTAAGAGACTAATGAGCTCAGCAGCGGAATGAATCTTGCTTTAGTTATCAAGTGAATATGCCAAACTGCTGTGATATTGTATTGAGGTTAAATAATGCTATTGATTCCTCTTAGATATAGGTTGGAACCTCCAGGTGGAGAAGGAGTGGAATGTGATCCAATAGAAAGAATGTTTGATGTCATAGAACTTTCTTTAACTTTACTACTGCCCATTTACATGTATTTCGGAGACTACTGGAAGTCAGTAGGGGCCATACATATTTGAGAATAACATTGATTACGTTTGGCTTATGTTTATCGGCATACCTACATGAAGTTAATGTCAGGATTAATATGCTGCTTTTAGTAAGCAATGCGTTTTACAGCTTGTCATCTGAAACAGCAAAACGTTTCTATATACAAAATGAACTGATTTATTGGGCTTTCACCTGGATGTTAAGAATCCTATATATGCCCTCTTTTCTGTGGCGTTTAATTACGTTTCGTGTAGTTGTTTTCTGACTTTTTGCACTTTTTGTTAGATATCACTCTTTACGTTGCCATTTGTCTTGTTGTGGTGGCTGTATCTTATCCATTTGTTAATGTAGCGTGTCTATGATGTGGAGCACGATTTTAAGTGGTTTTGACTCTTCCAATGAGTGTATGTTTGTGTGTGTGAGTGTCATGCGTGGTTTTCTTGCGTGTGTGGAGAGTTACCTGTTACATGAAATAGATATCTCCTCACACACACAACAAAAATACGCACACACACACACACACACACACACACACACACACACACACACATATATATATATATATATATATCGTTGCAAAGTCTAAAAATCGTGCGCCACATCACATACAAGTTATAAAAACAAATGACAACAAGACAAATAGCAACGTAAGCAGTGATATATTCAAACAAAAAGTGCAAAAAATCAGAAAACTAAATCATGAAACAGAATTACACGCTACATAAAAGAGAGAACAATACCACAGCTCTAAATTATGTAATGCGCCAGATAGCCACATAGCATTATACTTCATCATAACATCCAGACGGTAGTAGAATAAATCATTTCATTTTAGAAATAAAAAACTGTTTGTTGTTGCAAATGACAAGTTGTAAAACTCGTCATTGTTTAAAATATTCTATGTAATTCTCAAATCAAACAATTTATTCAAAGTGTATACAACTCAAAACACTGTAAAATGTAAAACTATTTCAGAAATTAAAGGCAAAACCCACAGAAGGTGACACAATTAGTGCCGAATCTTTTTGGCTGTCTTGCATATTGTGGATATCCTGTCTGGTATATTGTAGCAACCACAGAAAAAAGAGACCAGCATCATCACAAAATGATCATAGAGCAAGTATTGTTATTTTTCTCCGAAAATGTTTAGTGTTTGCAGCTACACGATAATAATTGCCGTCTTATTTTACCACTTCAGCATTTCAAGCTCCTATTTAAACTCACATATTTCGTCGTTATCAACTAGCATGAGAAAAATGCATCCTGGCATGTAGTGTGCGACTATTAATATGTGCGTGAACAGCCCATGCGAATTCGTGGTATCTCAGGGACCCACATCTCGACATCTATTGAAGACCTAGTTGAGGGTAAAGTGTTCTGGATAGTCCTTGGCCTACTGACCATTTGTACCCATACTAATTGAAATACCGTAGCTATCCTACAGTGCAGCATCAAAATTGTGAATATCACACACTTTCTGTAGACTATCCAAATTGAGCACATCGGTAGGTTTTTGCGCATCACGTGTCGTCTATGGTAGGCTTAACGCGACTTTCAAAGTCACCGTTCATTCGTAGGTGATTACCGAGAAAATCGCGTAAAAACAATGATTTTTAGGGATACTAAAATCACAAATTGTGTGGGACGGACACTTGTGTATTTTCTGTTCATTATAAATCGTCGATTTTTTTTTTCCATATTTTCTTAATGTGATATTCTCCAAATACTTTTTTAACTTATCTATATCTTAATGCTTTTGCGATATCCAGAAGTTCAAACCTATCGAACTATTGCAGAAAACCACAAAACCCGACTTCAGCTCTTTTTGTGCCCTTTGTAGCAAATGTCTAAATGACTAACCGTATCAGACTGCTTAAATAGTTACAGTACATCCTGTACATATTTATCTAGTAACGTTTTCGAAAATCTTTCTTCGTTATCAATGTACAATCGAAAAACCGTGATGTTTCATAGTGATGTGTCAGGCCTCTCTGCAACTCACCACTTACTAGGAGAAAAATTGAATTTTTGCACATCTTACAGATTGATACCTTCGCTCGATGAAGGGGTTATTTTAATTTTTTTACTCGTCGCAGTTAATGTGCAGCATCCGTTTTACTTAAGTACTGCAACATATTTTACAGACGAAATCGAAATATTTAAACATTTCGATCGCTTCCGGGGCTTGAAATAAATTCAACGGCAACGTGGAAAATTTATGCTGGACAGGGATTCGAACACGCATTTCCCGCTTTGGCCCAGGGGTCGCTTTAACCAATTAGGCTCTCCAGTCTCTCCAGGCACGCTTCCCTTCCCACCCATATTCTCACATTGTAGCCCTGCCAGTTTATTCCTCTTGCGCGCAGCCTATACAGTATTCCCGCAAGGGATCCAGCGTTTGAATGCGTCCGCATTCCGATGATTCGAGAAACGATAAAAGTAGCACTACAAATGGCATATCAGGAAGATACTGTTACAGCTCTGAAAGTTTCGCCTGACAGTATCATCTTGTGATGGTGCAGCTCTTGTGTCTACCGTGCTAGATTAGATTTGTGGTTGGAATCCGCCTTATGAGAGACTTTTTTTTTTTTTTTTTTTTTTTTAATATCCAAACTAGTTTCGGCACTTATTGCGCCATCTTCCGTGGGTTTCTGGTACTTATTTTCTATAATAATATGTTACCCATTTAGGTTATACAAAGTATAACCAAATACCCAAACTAGTTTCGGCAGTTATTGTGCCATCTTCCATGGGTTTCTGGTGTTTATTTTCTATAATAACATGTTACATATTTTGGTTATACAATCTTTGCACAAGTAGTTTGGTTTGACAATTTTGTTAGATGTTTTAGGGTTAATTTATTCAAGGGTACTTACATTGTGTCATTTGCAGGATTTGCATGTGCATTAATTGTGGAATGACAAGTTTTGACAGCCTGTCATCTGCAAACAACAAGACGTGCTTGTTTACGAAATATGACTGATTTACTGTAGGACTACATTAGCCTAGAGAGAGTGAGAGAGAGAGAGGAGAGAGAGAGAGAGAGAGAGAGAGGAGAGGAGAGAGAGAGAGAGAGAGAGAGAGAAAATCCCACCACCACATTACAGCTGAACCCCCGCCCCCCCCCCCCCCCCTCACACACACACACAGACAGACAGCATTTTCACTCTCTCTCTCTCTCTCTCTCTCTCTCTCTCTCTCTCTCTCTCTCTCTCTCTCTCTTCTTTCCTCTCTTTCTTCTTTCTTTCTTTCTCTCCTCTCTCTCTCCCTGTTTAACACACGTATACAACAAAAGCATAGACAAATATACACCCACAAAACAATGTCAGTATCAAAACCATTAAAAAATCGCGCTGCACAACACCGACACACCACACAAACAAATGCAACACCACACAGCCACCACAATAAGAAAAATGGCAATATAAGCAGTGCTGATTCATAGCAAAAATCTCACTGAAGTCCATAAAACACAAGAACACGCCACAAACAAACAAGCAGCAACACCGCAACTCAAACGTCAGTAAGCTAAAACAGCCACATTAGAAATAATTTCAATATAATTTCCTGGGTAATGTAGTCCTATAATAAATCAGTCAGTTTTCGTAAACAAAAACGTCTTGTTGTGTGCAGATGACAGGCTGTCAAAACTTGTCATTCCACAATTAATGCACATGCAAATCCTGCGATTGACACAATGTAAGTACCTTGAATAAATTAGGCCTACAACATCTAACAAAATTGTCAAACCCAACAACTTGTGCAAACGATTGTATAACCAAAATGTGTAACATGTTATTGTAGAAAATAAACACCACAAACCCACGGAAGATGGGCACAATAATTGTCGAAACTGGTTTTACTATTAAAACAAAAAAAAGTGTTTTGCATAAGGCGGAATCAACCACAAATTTCGCCAGACAGTTGTTACAATAGTTAATTTTAAGGTAATAGCTACGGTCCTCAAATGCATGTTTCTGATGCATTGACTTTATTTTTTAACTTCATTTACCCGAATACCTTAAAGTGCGTCATAAGGAACGCCTGGGCACTTTGAACGACAAAGATGAACAATAATTAAAAATTATTTTAAGCCCAATATATCACTAGAAGTTTGTCTAGAAACGCTATTTTCACCTTTTAGAAACTATTTTTACTGTATCTAGATAGACCCGATAACGATAGTGCTTGGATACCGAAAGTATCAATTTTGTTGAAACGACGTTCCAGCCGATATGAAACTTATACCCAGTTTAAGAAATATTCTGTCCTAAAAAAAACTCATTTCGCACAGCTTACAGTTTAATATCTTCGGTTCGTGAAAGCTTCATATTATTTTCGTCATTCGTCACAGTTACTGTGCTGCATCAAATTAAGTACAGCAGTGCATAATATTTAATGAGGCTGCAGACTTCAAAACACTGTAAATTAATTTTAAATATGTTTCATTTTATCTTATATATACCACCGTATTAAATTACGAGGAAATTTCGAAATTTAGTGTAAAAGTAAGAGCACAGTAATACCTCAATGCGGTCTCGAGACATTGGTTTCATAACTGACGGACGAACCCTAGTGCCGCGCCACCTCTTGCCTAATGCTAAATACTTAGAATCCCGTTTCAGAAACAATATTCGTCATACGATCTCATATCTCCTCTCGTAAAGCTTCGTCTTGTTAACGACTTTATTGATAAATCTGATGCATTGAATTAAAATCTCTGATTCTTGCGGGAATCGAATCCGGACCACAATGCTTACTGGGCAGACGTCTTACCGTTAGACCACCACACCACTAGCGATTAATGCGCCTTGGAATAATCTAAGTACGATTTAACTCCATGTCACAAACTTTAATTTAGCTTCTGTGTTCCAAAGATAATTGCCACTACTGCCAAGGTTCTCCATGTCGCACCACAAATTTTAATTCTATGCTTGAGATTTATCAATAATGTCTTTGACATATTCGAGACGAAAATCCGTCTCAGAATTGTTTATTTGTATTGAATTGATATTTATATCACCTTAACAGGATTGTTCCAATATCTCCATCTCCGCTGCATGGAGAGCCTTGGCAGTAGTGGTAATTATCTTTGGAACACAGAAGCTGAATTAAAGTTTGTGACATGGAGGGACTATTCCAAGGTGCATTAATCGTTAGTGGTGTGGTGCTCTAACGGTAAGACGTCTGCCTAGTAAGCATAGAGGTCCCGGCCGCATCACAGATTTTAATTCAATGCTTCAGATTGATCAATAATGTCTTTGACATAGTCGAGACGAAAATCCGTCTCAGGTATTGTTTATTTGTATTAAATTGATACTTCGTCTTGTTGTTTGTCATACACTGTGTATGAAATGGGAACATACAAAAATATTTCATGTCTTTACTGACACACAGAATTTGTTGTATATAAGCAGCGCATCCCGCTGTTTCTAGAAAACAAATGGATGCAGTTGAAAGTAGTTCCTGTCACAGTAGAAAAACGCCAAATATTTCCTGTTTAAACAACACTGAGAGAAACATGGTGAACAAGCTGCCTCAGTTATCATCCCGCCTTCCCCAACAAAAAATTTGTCACGCGAACATATTCGCTCTTTTGTGCTGAAAGAGGTTATCAGAGTGGCTGTGGAAGAAAGAAAAGGCTGTCAGAGAAGGAGAGAAATAGGGTACTCTCATTGTGGGCGAGAGGCAGTGACAGTAGAAATGATAAATGGATCGAGACAGTAAGAGTGATAGCAGGAATGAAAGAGAGAGGAGACAGTAAAATTGAAAAATGGAGATGAATGTAGACTATTCATAAGCTTTGGGGATCAAGATACTACAAACCGGCGAACTTCTATAAGAAAAGTTTTGGCCGCTTTTTTTCCGTTCCCTTACCAATGTAAGGTCATAGAGTTAGGAACCCAGACTAGGCATCCGTAAGGACAAGTATAAAGAGGAAATAATCGTGATTGAAGAAATAGAGGGCAGACTGTGCGAAAGAACGAGGCAGTAGCACTGGAGGAATAAAAGAGTGGGACACAGACAATGGAGAGAAAGGGGCGAAGGCAGTGGCAGTGGTGAGACAAAAGAAAGTGCTAATGGGAGGAAAACGAGTCAGTGGCAGAGAGAGATATATATCTGGCCTGTGGCAGTGAAAAGGAGATGTTGTGCATGAAACGTTCTTTACGATGACAGACTGGTTAGATGGAATTAGGATGTTGTGTGTTGAAAGAGCGCGAATAAGTCGGCATGCCAAAATTTTTGGCGAGGAATGCGGAGTGAGTACTTAAATTTTTCGTCAGAGTTGTTTACATAGGAAATTATAAATTAATAAAATGCAGCAACCAGTTGCTTGTCATTATTTATTTTTTAACGACCGGTTTCGGACGCTTGAGTGCTTTTCTTATGGTCTATTTTAGTATTGTTCTTTAATGAATGTACATGCTAGTAGGAGAATCAACGCTAAGTGCAGAGTTAGTATTGTTGTTTAATGAATGTACATGCTAGCAGGAGAATCAATGCTAAGTGTAGAGATCTCGCACTTAGCGTTGATTCTCCTAGTATCATGTACATTCATTAAACAAAAATACTAAAATAGACCAGAAGAAGGGCACACAAGCGCCCGAAACCGGTTGTTAAAAATAAAAAATCACAAGCAACTGGTTGCTGCATTTTATTACTTTATAATCTGAACAGTTTCTGAAATGGATAAAATGCTTCAACATAGGAAATTATTTGTCTTCTTTGTGCTCCGACAGGAGAATTTTTCAGCTTGTTTAAGTATACACAAGAATTAATCTGAATCCGAGCTATAACTACATATTTGCGCAATTTGAAATGGCATTGTTTGTACTCATTCCTGCTTTTTAGAGTTATCATTCGATTTGTTCCACGATAACATTCAATTACAGTGCTGTTTGTAATCATATTTACGCAGTCTATGTATTATTTACAATCTTGAAGTTAATTATGTCAGTTATGTAGAAACTGGAATGCTTGTAGCAAGCTGCCTGTGTAATAACAAGAAAACCATGGAGCCAGGCTCCACAGAACACACTTCCCTCTCCTTGTCTGTATGTGTGTGTGTGTGTGTGTGTGTGTGTGTGTGTGTGCACGTGAAGAGATTCGTGGTGGGATGAGCGCATTAGTATCGGCTGCTCAGAGATGGTGCATGCATCTGGTGAAGGTTTGCTAACTTCTAGTTTTTTCGGGCATCTGCAGAGAGGTTCCTCTAAGTTTGGAAGGCCTACGTCGATGGCAGGCAGTCGCAGGGGAGTGAACAGGCTTGAACGTGGCCCGAGTTGGCGTTGGCCAATGAGAGCGCGGCTACTAGGCAAGTTGAAGGAGAAAGACGGTTGAACAAGGAATCGGCCATTTTCGACAGAGTTGGTCTAAACGATGACTGAAGAGGATGTAAGTATCAGCACCTCTGACTTAAAGGTGATGAATGGCTGAAATTTGTGTTAACACATATATATATACTTTGAACGGATTGGATCAGATAATCATCTTCCATCAGTTTCTGATTAATTCCGGGGAAATATTAGCTATTTTAGATTAATAATGTGTGGACTAGGTGTTTCAATTTGGAGCCAGCCACGAGACAAAGTACTCTTCTGGTCTAAGTCTTTTTATGAAATTGTTTAATGGGAAACGAAGGGGATATTTTTTTATAACACAACGTGGCCGACTTTATTCTGTAACTAAGATTCGCATTGTGTAAAAGATAGTGGATTTCTTTTGTGTGTGCATTATGTTTGTAAGAGTTGGCGCCAATTGCTTAAAGTGAGGAAATGTCCAGTAAAATTAATTCACCGGGGTTTCACGTTAGAAACAGCAAAAAAGTGCGCTTCTTTAAATATTATGATTTTAAATATTTTGTTATGTTGAGCCACAGTCATACAGTGCTGATTAAATTATTGCACCGCCATTTGACTGTAAGGTTGTATTATTTATTAGCACAATCCGGATTTCGGCTTTTAGGCCATTATCAAGTGCACACTGTAATTTCAATAGTCATTATAGGCATTAGAACACTGGGTTAAAAGTTAAAACATGGAAATTATCTATTGTGAAAAGTAATATAAGTTCTTATACTTACAACAGTCCATTTACTCGTTGTATGTAGATGACCGAAATGTATTTATTCGATATAGGTTTGCATATATGTTAAGATGGAGGTTATCATTAAGTAAAATGTCACAGTAATCTCCTGTTGCATAAATTAAACTATGGAGCATTCTCTATTCTACATATATATAGCCAATAGACAGATATTATATGCAAGGAACATCTAGATATTGGGCAACCTACCACATGAACATGTTCAAAACTCAACTTTCTCATTTGTTGGGAGACCTACTTTATTCAATAAAAGCTAATTTATTAATAGATTCATTTATAAATGTTTGATGTGTATAAGGCTCAGTTAAGGATTTATTTATTTATTGTTAATATACCTAGGCACTGAGCACTCTACAATTTAATCACATATATAGTCTATACTACTCATCACCTAGGTATACTAACCATGCTATTATAATCAATCTGATATTGCCAATTTATAGATTTATGTTATAAATAGTTATTTCACACAAGGTGAATATTAGCATTATTTGTCAATTAACCTAGGCAATATGCAACCTACCACATAAATCCTTCACAATCCCAGTTAGTCACAAACTGTCATGATAAATATTACGATACCACTAATGCCAATTGCACGAGGTAACATTATTATTAATGGATATAAGCTCAACCTCATTTAGAATGAAACTTTCAGTCTGCAGCGGAGTGTGCGCTGATATGAAACTTACTGGCAGATTAAAATTGTGTGCCTGAACCGGGCAAGCCCACTACCGACCGTGCTATCCAGACACGACTCACGATGCCGCCTCAGGTTCGAGTCTCGGTTCCGGCACAGAATTTTAATCTGCCAGGAAGTTTCAACCTCATTTGTTAAATGAAAATGTTATGTATTAGCTCCCACAAATCACAACTAGTTATGAAACTGACTATCCAACATGTAGTACTCTGTATTCGTGTAGTTATTAGCAATTTTCAGGGGATATTGTATATTCACATAACAGTATCACTTAATAACATATACCTTTGTAAATATACATGTGTAAAATACGATATTTTCTCAAATATAATTACAATAACATGTTTCATCCTAATAAATGTTTATCGATGTTTGCACCTTCTAATCTCAAGTCTGTAGTTCTCATTTGTGCCTAATACAGAGGATGATGTTGTATTCAACTGATTTAATCTGTAACCTCACTTTGTTAAATGAAAATGACAATCACTACCTTTACACTGCCACCTTTGAATCAAAGTTGTGTACAATGCTGTTTACCCAACATACATGAATGTTGAGTGTAATATTATATATTTACTGAGTTGTATGATTGATTGGCATACTCTTGTATATTCTGTTTGAAATGTACATTACGATCTAGAAATCCATCATTTGTAATGTTAACTAGGTTGTGCCACTAGTGGAAATAGAATTGTGTATCCAAATAATTGTAATGTGATTTATAAATCATTCACAACTAATGTTAACTATGTTTACATCACACAAACATCCACTTCCAAAGATACTCAGATATCCATGTAAACAGGAAGTTAGTCACCTCCACAACATCTTTGGTTTTGTTCCATGACTCTACCTCGATCTATGCAGTCTTTGATTTGCTTATGATTATACCTCGCTGCAGTAAAAGCAGTACTATAGTTGTATGATGGGAAGCTACAAGATCGGTAGAACAATGCTTCATTTTGTTTCAATATGTATAAATTATATTACTGTGACATTTTACTTAATGACAACTTCTGTCTTAATTATGAAAACCTATATCGAGAAAATGACATTTCGATCATCTACATATACCGAGTAAATGACCTGTTGTAAGTATAGATCATTGTAATGCTTTAACTTTTCACCCAGTGTTCTAATGCTTATAATGACTATTGTAATTACCGTGTGCCATTCATAATAGCCTAAAAACCGAAATCCGGAGTGTGATAATAAATAATACAACAATACAGTCAAATGGCGGTCCAATCAATGAATCATTATGATTTTAGTTTTCGGTTGTTTGAAATTGACGAACTGGCTTTGTGCAAAATATGGGTGCTGATCTATGCTCCACGTGGCAATGTTATACAGTCCGTTACGATCATCAGTGAATTTGCTTACCATCATTAGTTATGATTATCATGTGCTCAGAGCTGATAGTGTTAACTTTTTTGATGTTCAAATTTTTATAGAACTTATGGGACCTAATTACAGGGTCATGAGTCCTTAAACATACAAACTACTTATGAACTAGCTTATAATAAAGACGACTCAAACAGTCATGCCCGAGGGGAGATTCGAACCCCCGACCGCAGTGGCCATGCAGACCGTGACTGGCACGTCGCAGACCGCTCGGCCACTGCGGCCGGCTGTCTTTATTATTTATTTTTTTTACTTCCAGTGAAATATTTTTGTTCGTTTATATATGATGAATTTTTACCAAGTTTACGCACATTCTTCGTGACATTATTACTCTCTGCCCATTCTCGTAACACCTTGTAATATATATGCATGTGGAAGTAAACGGAGCGTGCTAACGAGAGAGAAACTGGATGTGTGTGTGTACGAAAAGTGTTCCTTCTACCCCTTGCCCACATTCATCCACCCTATATCTACGAGTGGAGAAATTAAGGGAAGGATTTAGGAGACCAGATGGGATGAGAAGTAACCGAAGAATGTTGTCAGTTTGTGATTTTTTTTAAATACTAAACCAATCAATTAGTAAGAATAAAAGTTCAAATATGTTCTAATAGCAGTCTTTTTTTCTTAATTGAACAACCCAGTTATCCCCTCCATACCATATGTAACGAAGTAAATGTGTTTGAGATAAGAATTTTATAATTTAATTTCAGTGAGCACTAAAGTAACAGGAAATAAAGTATCTGATAGGCGATGGCGATGGGTTCTGGTTCGAAGTCGTTATCCGGCTCGCAATTGAAAATAAATTATGTCATGGAGAGGTTGATGTGGAAACCCTACAATAAACTTTGCGTCATTTATTAATACGGTAGAGACACGAATGCCCTACTGATACCGAACCTAGATGACTGATAGATTCATGAAATATTTCTTATCTAATGCACCCATAACGGGAAAAAAGAATAACCAGAAAGAAAAACAAAGAGCGGAAAGTTCACCTTACAGAATAGTAGTAGAAGCAAAAACAGGTTACCGTACAACTTACCATGTTATTTTTACAGTGGCCGTTAATAA
This sequence comes from Locusta migratoria, assembly GCA_026315105.1. Lineage (NCBI taxonomy): Eukaryota > Metazoa > Arthropoda > Insecta > Orthoptera > Acrididae > Locusta > Locusta migratoria. The sequence continues at coordinate 442,469,337 of CM048748.1, read as the reverse complement.
CAGTGTTAATATAAAAGTGAAGTGAATTTGAGGGAATAAATGTCTGAAACTACAGGTAATGGTGTCTAACAGTTTGTACCTTTAGAGTTAGTCTGTTGATTCAAATAACAGCAGTTTTGTTTAACTATAGTGATATTTTACTTTAACCTCAGTTTTCACCTTTCTTATTTGCGGCACGTAAAAATACAGGTTGTTTACGATGCGGTGCGATAAAGTCATCAACTTTCAGAAGGTCTTTACTATGACTCCAAAGAATTATTTTTCATACTTACATTAATAGTTTTAAACACATTTTCATATATTACGAGATAAAAATAGAAAATCTTTCGATAGCACTGCTATAACACAGATATAGGCACCTTCATTTTCCTCACGTCATGTCATGTAACGTCAGCAGATCTTCACCCAATGGCAAAGCGTTTTCGATGACGTGATCTAATCTTAAATTTTATTGATGTTAAAGCTTTAATTTCAGAAAAGTAACTGACTTTTTATAAGAATAATAGACGAAAATGCTGTTTGAACGTTATAATTATTGAGAATAACAACAAGCGGAACCACATTTTTGCAGAGGAAAATAGCGGTCATTATTACAGAAGTGTGACGAGAAACGTATAAATTAACATTCACAGTCGTTTTTTATTCAAGGTGCTTTGCAGTCTTCATATAATACAAAAATGTCGCTTATCGAAATACATCAGTACGTTAGCCGTATAGTCAAATTACTGATTGAATCTCTGGAACATGAATTACCTAGAGTGAGATTGGTTGGATACGTTAGCGCTGATGTAAATTTTTGTGATACGTCGAGTTCCACTGTATCGTAAAAATTTGGCTTCCAATTACTACAGTTGACCGAAATTTATAGCTCCGCATGCGGTGCTCGGAAGCGATATGGCCGTAAAAAGAAGAAATCTGCCAAACATGTGATAGCGGGTCTAATTGACACTACGACTGCCACGCTTCAAATAGCCTACACGTAAACCCGTACTGCCAATCCACCGAGCAGGAGGGACATCGGTTTTAGAGTTTCATTTTAAACTCTTCCAGAAGACAAATGAATGCTAGATAGTGTCAATATTGAAATTATTGGAAAAACATTACATTACAACGTTATTACTCAGTTGAAGCCTGAACATAATTGTTTTTCTTGCGCAATAGTTATCGTATTTTTCATTTGATTTGTTTCTTACCTGAAGTGACATTTTGCATTTGCTTGCAGCGTACTACGACTTTCATTAACATAATTCTCTTTTAACTAAATATGATGCTTTCAGTATTTGTCGTTGAAACTATGGTCTCATTTTGACTGGAAGCCATTTTCAACCATTACTAACATGTAATTTCGGCTCATTTAATATAGTTTATATGCAATTTTACATGTTTTGCAGGTTCTGAGGTCCATATAATATCGCTTTATAGAGCTTTTTACGTTTGGTGATTATTGTATCGCTGTTATTCAGTACTGCGATCTTATATAGCGTTTTAAATTGTCAGAAAATATAATTTCTTGAAATAAAGAGTGACAGCGACATTACACACTTGTTGACAGTGACATCACAGTCGTAGCAGGCCTGATTTAAATCACAGCTAAATGCTTTTTTATTTATTTATTTACTTATTCGTCTCAAAAGCGATGCATACAGAGGTAAGAGAGAAGAATACAACTATGATACAAAACAAAACAGATTATATACAAACAAATTACAAAGCCACTAAATATAACCAGACCAAAAATTAGCAAGCTCGACAGCCTTCTCCTTGGTCTGCAATAGATCCTCCAGCGTGCAGGATACTGGGCACTGAGGACAGCTGTACAGGTGCTTGGTGGTTTGTTCGGATCCACATTCGCAGACAGTTGATTCATCCCCCAGGTCCATCTGGCCGTGTTGTCCTCTGTTCTACCCACCCCACTTCTTAGTTTGTTGAGGGACTCCCACGTTCTCCACGGCAGATTTTCGCATGGGGGGAGGGCCCAAGAGGTGCAATCCATGTTGCGATATCAGCATTTCTGGTCGTCCACAGGTTTTGTCGTGCCGTTGAAGGTGATGTACTATAGCTGACAGTAGTTTTCATAAAACTCTTCCTGAATTTCAGCCTGCTTAGTGTAATGCTACTGCCTGTTTGGATTACGGAATATTTTTTAAGTCTATGAGGTTGCAAAAGATCGCGAATAAAATTTAGAGAAAATATACTGAACTGTAAATAATGCCTAAAACTGATAACAGATTAAAATTTGGTTTATAATTTGAGCATGAAGGTCGTAAATAAGTTGGCGAGTAGCAAAATTAGGAATAAAGTTACCTCATGTTCTTGTAAATTCAGCTACTGCATCATTCTGTCGTCGCTTATGCTGTAAATTTTGAAATCTTTTTGTTGGTAACTTATTCCTTGAGTGACCCGGACCAGTTATTAGTATAGTAACATGTACAACGATACTGAGTAGAATGTTCTGGATCAGATCGTAACGATGGAATTTAGCAAAAAATATTTTCCATGAATACGTATCGGACTTGGACTAAAAAAAAAAAAAATAATTTGCAACAGAAAAGAATGACTGCAGGTTCTATAAAATGTTAAATAAGGAATTGTTGCATTATTCATGAAATACTATACGGAATCCGATTCTACATGATACGTCTCACCATAATGGCGTCCGAATCACCATAAGATTAAGTAATTAAACATTAATGCCAATGTTGAAAAAAAGGTTACAAAAATTAATAATTCTTTCAATGTCAGTTTTAGTTATAAGCGGGAATGCACACGTCCTTCCAGTACAACGGAAAGAGCAGAACAGATTACGAACGAACGTCTTTCTTTCGCAGCCAGGGAATAAAATAAAGTCACACAGCGAGGTATTTTTTGCGGCGAAATGAAAGACGCTGACTCGCGATAGAATTATAACTTTGAACTACCCGATGAATCGTGTAATGTAACAATTAATACAAATGAACAATCCCAGAGACGGGTTTACGTCTCAAATATGTCAAAGACATATAATTTGAATAAGGCAGGGATGCGGATGATTCCAAAATCAAAATATTTATTTTTATTTACATACAGAAACAACAAAGATCAATGTTACACTTACAAAAATTGCATAATTGAAGTTATTTGTCAATTTTTTAGTTCCTTGGTTTTTCGTGTATCATTCGGTTTTTCAGACAAGTACCAATGCTTCACACACACATAACAGAAACTAGAGTACATCATAAGAAACACATAATAGTTCGCGATCGGGAGCTCCCACTTTAGTTCGCGGCTCTGCCGTGAACTAGTTCGTTCTTTTCGTTCGTCCGCTCCCAATGACGACTGAGCGGCATGGTCTGCTCATGCCGGTGGAGGGAGAAGTTCCCCCACCTAGCTGCTACATGCGCTTGCTGTTTGAGCTACCAACGATATCACGCAAACCAAAAGAAACAGTTTGTGGATAGTTTCTCGCGTTTAAGTTAGAGTTATCTCTATATCTTGGCATTATGGAATTTTTACTGAGATATTGCACAGTGCAGAATACTTCAAAACAGAAATTTTGTAAGACTGAACTATGTAATCCAGCAGGCAACGCTCACCTGGAAATGGCTCTCGTCAACAGAAGGCAAACACGTGAATTTTAATTCTGCTGCGCGCCCTCTCGCTATTGCCCGTCGGTCTTCGGAAAAGAATTCAACGAACTAAGAAGCGAGATACGTTATGCATAATACTTCGGACCGGTAACACATGTTTCAGTTCGCGACCGATCGCGCACATTTTAGTTCGCAGCTCGGCCGCGAAGTAGGTCGCTCTTTTTAGTTCGTCCGCTCTTTTAGTTCGTCCACTCTTTTTAGTTTATCCGCTCTTGTTGTTCGTCCGCTCTTTTTAGTTCATCCGCTCTTTTTAGTTCGTCCGCCCTTTTTGGCTTTTGCTACCGCTACTAAAAGAGCTCTTTCTTTTGTTATGACAGCTTTCTTATATAATGATCAGTGTTGCCCAAGCGTGTGCTATTAACCGTATTTTTGGGCAATTAGACATCAAATACTTCTGCAAATAAACCAGTTATTTACACGAATGGGTGATACAATGGTATTCAACTACTTTTCATACAGAGTACTCGTAGTAAATATTAATTGGACACTGCTGAATACCTTAGAAAAGAAAATTTGTGGCAGTGAACTATGAAACTACAGGTGAGCTGCATCTCAACTCGAAATGACGGTAACTGGCAGAAGGGAATCAAGCGATTCGAGTTCCCCTCGCTGTTCCCCGTCAGTCTTTGCAAAAGGAGCGGACGAACTAAGAGGCGAGGGATGTGCGAACCAGTTCGCGTAGTTCGCCTGTGGGAGCGCTCTTCCGAACTAGTTCGTTCGCGAACTACACAAGACTAATGTACAAGTATTTACAAGATCACCTAGTTACGTGCGCTTTACAATTGAAGTCACAAGTTAACCAGATATTGTCTTTTTCATATTTATATTTATAATAACATTTGTAAAGTTCCCTTTGTCTTCAGTGTTTCGTATAAACAGAATCACATTCAAAAATAGTACAAAGGACATAAAAGTAATACATCATCAAACACAAATATTACAATGCAAATGTCGTTTATATTACTTGTTTATATAGACTGTCCGCTGAAAAGAAAAGAAAACAACTCTTTGAAGACACGTATAGGTTTACGCTTCTTACACATTACATGACACTTCTGGTGCTATAGTATAATTGAAATTAGGGTTTTTTCCTAGTAGCGAAGGAAATTTATATCGCCTACAAATCACAGAAACATTTGATGTAATAAAATGTTTGTACAGAGTCTTCAGCCTAGTTACATGTGTCTTGAACATGAAAAAGAAGAAATCACAAATCGATTAGTGGCTTGTTTACACATAGATTCTAACTGATTCTCCTGAAAGAGAATCACAGAAACGTTTGCTGTAATAAAATGTTTGTACAGTATTTCTGTGAGAAGATATGTATTGTGGTTTAAAGGAAGCAGTGAGTTGGTTTCCGAGAAATAAAATCTGAGGATCACTGACATGAATGCACGCCCTGTACTTATTACTAAAGATGTTGGCGTACGTTCATAAAAAAGGAGATGATTGCTAATATATTTTCTCAACTACTAACTTCTTTTTCTTGTATATTGTTCTTTGGTTACACCCATTTTAAAACTATTTTGTTATGCCTAAATACTTTTTACAATATATACATGGCAGCATGTCTTTTAGAAGGCTTTTATAAGCCAGTCTCTTGTGTTCACTTATATTGCACTTTAATTCACGTTTAAGTTCCCCGCCGTAGTTGGCAGTAGATTTTAAATCGGTCAACACTGGCACGCTGTGACGTAATAATACGCCAGTACTGCGCAGATCCAGACAAGCACTAAAGCGGTGTTGTTGTCCGCGAACGGCGTTTCTCATAGGACGTGTGCTATTCATGGTATTTTTACTTGAGTGTATGTTTGTGTGTATGTGTAAGTGAATCTTCCTCGTACGACTTGTGCAGTGTTTTATCTGCGTTATCACTTGGATTCATACCGGAGGAAGGCGTGATTGTAGATAGGTAAGAACCATAAACTTCTTTCTTTACTGGTACAGATTCATCACTCGCATGGTGGTTTTATTATATTCGACCACGTACACATATGAGTGTCCAATGTGAATTAAACGGGTTATCTCACTGCTATTATCTATCATTGTTAATTGTTTGTCACTCGCATTTTACTTAACAAGACGTATTCGTTGGTAAACGTCCATGCTACTTTTCACAGTTTTAATTCTTATTTAATGCCTTTAGGCATTGTCACGTTCGTGAACCACTATAACGTTCGTTACTGTTATGTACATCGTTTCTGTGTTATGTCCGGATGGCATTTGTAACGACGTGAAAGTAAGTTTCCAGTTCAGTATAGTTTGTCTATAAACACCAGCGAACGTTAATGTTCACAAAAACTGTATGTTGTTTATGTTGTCAAAAAAGGATGATCACTAGCCCATTTAATCTCCACACGCAAATTTGAAGTGACGTTTTAGTGTCCTTCAAAAAGAGAGCGAAAAGAAAAAAAGATTACACTCCGTCTTTCGCATTACACGAATAGTGTCTTATATGAAGTCAATCAGAATAAGTTTTAGGACATGAAAAATGTAGTTTGTCTGCATACATAGCAAAACAGTTCATTTATATGACATCACTTTCAAGTACAAACATCATAGGATGAACCATAGCGTGTTTACATATTCACATCGTAATTATTATTATGTTACCGTAACGTCTAAAATAATATCGTGTTTGCATTCATGTCAGTGTGTGGGAATGGCGTTAATGTTGTATACAGTCGTAGTTACATATACGGTTTTATCTAATTCGACTCCAAATTGGGTACAGTACTCGTCACAAATATTTGAACGTATTTACATCAAAGTAAAGATGCGTATACGTGATATCACATTATTATTTTTACGAACTTATTTGTGTCTTTTCAAGTTTTTATGTTGTAATATTGGGTGATGCAAATGGTTTTAAATAGTTCGATAAACATTTAATTTAACATTAAATTGACATTTATATGACAGATTACATAACTAGAGATTGTTTACCACTTTTTTTTTGTTTATTTATTTATGTATTTACTTTTTTTAAAAAGGTGAGACCCGATCAACCCATTATTTGTACTATATCTGCGTGAAAGGGCAGATAAAAAAATGACAGAAAAAGAGGATGCGTTACAGATGAAGGTCGCGGCATAGTGAAAGAATATTCCACAAAAATATCGCATGAAAACAAGTATCAAGCAGAACTGTTGTTGTTGTGGTCTTCAGTCCGGAGACTGGTTTGATGCAGCTCTCCACAATACCCTATCCTGAGCAAGCCTCTTCATCTCCACATAAGAGCGGCAACCTACATCTGTCTGAATCTGCTTACTGTATCCATCTCTTGGTCTTCCCCTGCGATTTTTACGCCATACACTTCCCTCCAAAGCTAAATTCACAATTCCTTGATGTCTAAGAATGTGTCATACCAATCTATCCCTTCTTTTAGCCAAGGTATGCCAGAAATTCCTTTTCTCCCCAATTCTGTTCAGTACCTCCTCATTAGTTACGCGATCCACCCACCTAATCTTCAGCATTCTTCTGTAGCACCATATTTCAAAAGCCTCAATCCTCTTCCTGTCCGCACTGTTTAACGTCCATGTCTCACTCCCATACAAGGCAACACTCCATACAAATGCCTTCAGAAAGGACTTCCTTAGGTTTAAATCAATATTCGACGTTAACAAATTTCTCTTTTTCAAGAACGCTATTCTACCCATTGCCATTCTGCATTTTATATCCTCTGTACTGCGACCATCATTTGTTATTTTACTGCCCAAGTAACAAAACTCATCTACCTCCTTTATTGCTTCGTTTCCCAATCTAATTCCTTCAGCATCACCTGATTTTCTTACACTGCTCTCCATTAAGTTTTGCTCTTGTTAATGTTATCTTATATGCACCTTTCAGCACACTGTCCATTCCGTTCAATTGCTCTTCCAGGTCCTTTGCTGTATCTGACAGAATTACTATGTCGTCGGCAAAACGCAATGTTTTTAATTCTTCCCCCTGAACTTTAATTCCTTCACCAAATTTCTCCTTGCTTTCCTTTATAGCTTGCTCAATGTACAAATTGAACAACATCGGAGAAAGGCTACAACCCTGTCTTACTCCCTTCCCAACCACTGCATCCCTTTCATGCCCTTCAACTCTGACAACCGCTGTCTGGTTTTTGTACAAGTTGTAAATAACCTTACGTTCCCTATATTTTACTCCTGCTTGCTTCAGAACTTGAAAGAGTTTATTCCAATCAACATTGTCAAAAGCCTTCTCCAAATCTACAAAAGCTAGAAATGTAGGTTTGTCTTTCCTTAATCTATCTTCTAAGATAAGCCGTAAAGTGAGTATTCCCTCCCGTGTTACTACATTTCTCCTGAACCCAAACTAATCTTCCCCGAGGTTGGCTTCTGCCAGCTTTTCCATCCTTCTGTATATAATTCGCGTTAATACTTTGTAGCCATGACTTATTAAACTGATGGTTCTGTAGTTTTCACACCTGTCTGTACCTGCTTTCTTAGGGATGGGGATTATAACATTTTTCTTAAAGTCTGAGGATATTTCACCTGTCTCATACATCTTACACACCAGGTGAAACAATTTTGTCATGATTGGTTCTCCCAGAGACTTCAGTAGCTCTGAGGGAATATCATCTACTCCAGGGGCCTTGTTTCGACTTAGGTCTTTCAGTGCTCTGTCAAATTCATCTCTCAGTATAGTATCTCCTATTTCATCTTCATCTACATCCTCTTCCCTTCCTACAATATTGTCTCGAAGTTCATTTCCTTTGTAGAGCCTCTCTATATACTCTTTCCACCTTTCAGCTTTCCCTTCTTTGCTGAGAACTGGTTTTCCATCAGTGTCCTTGATATTCATAAAGCTGTTTTTCTTATCTCCAAATGTTTCTTTTATTTTCCTGTAGGCTGTATCTATTTTTCCCCTATTTATACATTCTTCTACATCCTTGCATTTGCCTTCCTTCTAGCCACTCCTGCTTAGCCATTTTGCACTTCCTGTCAATCTAATTTCTTAGTCGTCTGTACTCCATTTTGCCTGTTTCATTTACTGCATTTTTATATTTTCTCCTTTCATCGATTAAATTTAGTATCTCCTGTGATATCCAAGGATTTTTTGTAGGTCTTGCCTTCCTACCTATTTTGTCCTCTGCTACCTTCACTATTTCATCTCTCAATTTTACCCATTCCTCCTCTACTGTTTTATTTTCCCCTGTTTCTGTCAATTGTTGCCTAAATCTCCCTCTGAAATTCTTAAGAAACTCAGGTTCCTTCAATTTATCCAGGTCCCATCTCCTTATTTCCCTACCTTTCTGTAGTTTCTTTAGTTTCAGCCTACAGTTCATAACCCTGGGTATGTCTTACACAGTAGAACCTGGTTCCGAAATCTATGTCTTACAATTATAAAATCTATCTGGTATCTTCCGGTGTCTCCTGGTCTCTTCCAAGTATACAACCTTCTTTTGTGATTCTTGAACCAGGTGTTTGTTATAACTAAATTATGTTTTGTGCAAAATTCTACCAAGCGACTTCCTCTTTCATTCCTTTTGCCTAGACCATATTCACCTACTATCCTCCCTTCCCTTCCTTGTCCTACTACCGAATTCCAGTCTCCCATAACAAGTTTTCCTCTCCCTTAATTGTCTGAATAATTTCCTTTAGCTCCTTATATATTTCTTCGATTTCCTCATCGTCGGCAGAGCTAGTTGGCATATAAACCTGTACTACTGTTGTCGGTGTTGGCTTCGTATCTATCTTGACAATGATAATGCGATCACTGTGCTGGTCATAGTAGTTTACCCGCATTCCTATTTTCTTATTCATTATCAATCCTACTCCTGTGATACCTCCAATTGATTTTGTATTTATAATCCTGTACTCACCTGACCAGAAATACTGTTCATCCTGCCACCGAACTTCACTAATCCCCACTATATCTAACTTCAACCTATCCATTTCCCTTTTTAAATTTTCTAATTTTCCTACTCGATTAAGGGATCTAACATTCCACGCTCCGACCCGTAGTATGCCAGAATTGTCTTCTCTGATGATCACATCCTCCTGAGTAGTCCCCGCCCGGAGATCCGAATGGGGGACTATTTTACCTCCGGAATATTTTACCCGAGAGGATGCCATCATCATATTTTCATACAGTAGAGCTGCATGTCCTCGGGAAAGGTAACGGCTGTAGTTTCCCCTTGCTTTCAGCCGTTCGCAGTAGCTGTGTGACAAAGCCACATTAGCTGATGTTACAAGGCCAGCTCAGTCAATCATCAAGACTGTTGCCCCTGTAACTACTGAAAAGGCTGCTGCCCCTCTTCAGGAACCACACGTTTGACTGGCCTCTCCATAGATACCCCTCCGCTGTGGTTGCACCTACGGTACGGCTATCTGTATCGTTGAGGCACGCAAGCCACCCCACCTCGGCAATGTCTGTGGTTCATGGGAGTGGAGCAGAACTAACTACAGTAAATATACGCCTGTGATTCGCTAAGGCGCGCTCAACAATGACATGCCTGCTGCAGCCACGCCAGCTACGCCGCTTCTTCTCGCTTCACCTCAACGGTCTGGATGATCGCTCGGTCTCATTAAAAATGTTTCCTGACTTTTAGCTCTTATTCAATGTTTTTTTGTGTGTGTATGTATAATATTCTACATACAGCTGTTCATTCATGTCCAACTTGTTGACAACATCACTTGTCGACAACATCACTGATGTAATAAATCATAAATATTCGTCAAAGTAATAGGTCAAAATATTTTCATAAAATACTAAATTATTATGTGTCCGGCGACGTCGGCGTTTTCCTCTTGAGATCTTCTTATCCTGCAGCAGCATCGTTGACAGGTATCCTGAACTAGCTTTTTAAATAATATTTATCTTGGATTCCAATAAACTTTAAACCAACTGCGTTGCTTTACGTGAATTGCTTGAAGTCATGCTTTCATATCCTTTAGAGTAGCAGACCTCTGTATTCCTGGATATGAGCATTTTGTTTTGTATCATGACTTAAAGAATACATATAATTTCTGCTTAAATGTGTGTTCGATCGATGTGAGAAAATATAAAATTATATCTCATAAATAAAAAAATAACACTAATGGTGAAGTACACATTGTTTTTTGAGCAAATCATAATTTGCGTTAGTAGGTATTAAAAAAGTAAAACATGATTCTTTGAGACGTTACCTTTAGGTGCTCCACAAAAAATAATAAATTAATAACAGTACAAATATTCATGTGAGATAAAATCAAAATGAAAGTAAGCAATCTCTTACGGCTAAAATTATGCAAGGCGTGTACCTAGATAGTAAGCATTCCTTGAATGTAATCAACCCGGCGTTGGAATGTTTCTAGTGTCTGATTTTAGAGGTTAATTTACTTATTTCGCTAACAGTACCTTTAAGTGCATTGTTGTTTTTTTGTGCAAAACCTTTTGTGCAGAAACATATTTTATATATGTTAAGCACCGATGTGTACTTAAGGTGTATGTATGTGTGTGCAGGCGTGTGTGATCGTTTCGTGAAACCATCTCTCTCTCTTCAATTATCATTCATTCAAATCCATTCATTCACTTAGCCTACTATCTTGTTCTAGAATGTGAGGGTACTGTCCAAGTGTAAATACGTGGGTAGTGCATGGTTCGCTCCTAACCACACAGTATTATAAAATGTGTCTCCCTCAACATATACTTAAAATAATATTCATATCAATATTTCAATATTCACGAAGATTTCTCTGTCACACACACGGCATATTTACACATACTGAGCAATGGTGTATAAAAATAAATTTCTTGTGCATGGTACTTTGCAATATATTGGTGGCAGCTTACTACTAAAGTATGGTCATACAGAATTTGGTACAAAAATAGACACTAGATCCTTGCCTTTTACCATAGTGGCATAACTGTAGTATTGCATATTACTGTTGCATTCTGTTACTGCAGTGATTTACTTACATGACTAACGTGTAGTAATTAATATTTGCACCTGATAATGCCTATTAATAGTATTTCTTGAGGTCTTTGTGCGGGTACAACCCGCGCACTTTAATGATTATCGGATATGGCAGTACGTATCTACAATCATGTGGTTTATGGATTATTTTGAACGGGCCAGTGAACAAAGTTTGCCATTTTTAAGTGTTAATGTGATTTGCGAAAGACGCCTGGTGGGTTAAATTTGACTAGCGGTCTCGCGCTCACGGCTCTACGTCGTGTACAGTTGGCAGCACTAGGGAGTTATATTTCATTATTGGCTTTCGGTGCGCGGAGCTACACTGAAAGCAGTTGGCAATGCAATTAAATCTCGCAGTTTTCGACTAAAAAAAGATTTCTTAAGATTTGAAACAGTAAGCTTGCGTAAAAGAATTTTAAAAGAAATGCGCTTTTCCTGTAATTTGAAACGTAAACAAATGCGCAGATGTATCGTGAGAAATATGTGCAGATTCATAAACTTTTTCTCTAATAGACAGGACTCTCTGTTTCTGATGTTGACATGTCTGACACATACGCACATGTACTTGGTTTAAGAGTGAAAATACTAATTCTTAGAAAACCATAGTACTTACCATGTAAATTTTTAGTTTTGATAAGATCAATTGCACTCACTTCGTTATTGATTGTCAAGTAGCATTTACCAATTTTGAAATCTATACATGCCTCTCGTCTTCGGAGGTACTCAACACCAAGGATACAATTTTCTAATAAACCTTCCGCAACAAGAAATGTGCACACATCATCAACATCATCGTATGTTAAGATTAACTGCGTTTGTATTCTTACATTTTTAGATTTGGAGCCCATAGCCCCAACAATTCTGCAGTTCTGAACTGGGTAGGTAGGTGGGTTATCCAATACTCGAATTCTATCAAGCAGTGTCTGTGATATTACATTAACTGCTGCAACTGTATCAAGTAAAAGCCGCGGTGGAGTAGCCGAGCGGTCTAAAGCACCTCGCTGCGGAGCGCGCGACTGCTCGCCGTGGAGGTTCGAGTCCTCTCTGGGACATGGGTGTGTGTGTTTGTCCGTAGGTTAGTTTACCTAGGTTTAAGTAGTTTTTAAGCTACGGACTCATGACCACGCAGTTTGGTCCGAAAGATTTACAGACATTTGAGCATTTTTTGATCAAGTAAAACTATTGTGGGTATACTTTAAACTGTTGCCCTAATATTTGCTTGAAATACATCTGATAAAATGTTTTTACATGGAGTACTTTCATGCAATAGCTCCCCTCGATTGTCTACTCCATCATTCCAACTGTTGCCCTAATATTTGCTTGAAATACACCTGATAAAATATTTTTACATGAAGTATTTTCATGCAATACCTCTTCTCTAATGTCTACTCCTTCATTATATCTAACTAAATATGCTCTTCTGTCAACATTGCCTCCGCTGCTGCAAGATACGTCCCACGCCGGGAGGCTTGGCTTGGACACTATTCAAAATGTTCAAATGTTTGTAAATCTATCGGACCAAACTGCGTGGTCATCAGTCCGTAGCTTACAAACTACTTAAACGTAGGTAAGGACAACACACACACCCATGCCCCAGGGAGGACTCGAACCTCCACGGCGAGCAACCGCGCGCTCCTCAGCGAGACGCTTTAGACCGCTCGGCTACTCCACCGCGGCTCGGACACTATTAGTTTGACGTGTTAATAGCAGTGTTATTTAAGTGACCATCCGTCACTTTAGTTATAGTGACTCCTTGCTGTGTTGTTTGCCCCCAAGGCCTGTTTGGTGGGTTTTGTTGGTTTATATTGGCAACTGGAATCTTGTGTCTGATTCCACCCGGTATTAGTATTTCTTGTCTGATTATGGTTTGGGAAACTGTTTGGAAAATTATTCGGCGGCTGCTGACTACACAATGTTATCGTTATTGTTTACATTTTTGCTTTGTCTCTGCCATACCGTGTTCGGTTGCGAAGACTCTGGTTGTTGTGAACTCCAGGCCAAATTCGGATTAATCCAAGTATTGTTGGTTCCTGATGCCCAATTACTTCGTCTTTGCTCTCTGTTGTTGTTTGGTGGCGCTTGATTTTGAAATTGATACTGTCTGTTAGTGCCTCTGTTGTCATTGTGATATACTGGATGGTACCGGTAATTTCCTCTCTTTTTGCAAATAATGTTATTGTTTTGAAAGTAGCGAGGCTGCCTGCGCCTCCCGTCGCAGCAGTACCAGCCCGCTGCGTCGGTGAGCGTGACGGTGCAGGATCAATCGGATAACAAACAGATCCCCCCCGATTGGCTCGCGTAATTGCCATTGTTATTTGGCGGTCGCGGCACATTCGATTGGTTCCCGTATCCGCTATTGTATTTCGACTATTGCCATAATTTTGATTAAACCTGACCCTGTCATCTTCATAGATTGTCTAGTGCATCAACACCTGATAAGAAATCTTCTAAATTTTGGTCAGATAATTTGTACAGCTCTTTTGTAATATGTGTTTGTTTTTTAGTATGCCTAAAACTTCTCGATGAGACATTGGTCGGTCAAAGAATATTGCTTTTTTGATATATTTCTCAAAATATTTACGGAGATTGCCATTCCTCTCATTGTATGACTGTGGGTTATATATTTCATTTCGTAATCTCTCTTGTTTACCGTGTGTCCAATAAGAAGACAAAAATCTCTGTTCAAATTCTGCAAGAGTGTCACAGTATTCTAACGCCTATGACGACCACAATGTTGCTTCTCCTTGGATATAGCCCGCAGTTAAACTTATTTTACGTTTATCAGACCACGATTGTGGCAAAACGCCTCGAAATGATCTTATGAAAATAACTGAGTGAACATTTTTATTGTGTGGCGAAAAAATCTGAAATTGATGGTATTTGATTTGGCTGTCCTTCAAAAGGATTGAAGTAATATTGTGCTCGGATGTGGCTGTCAATAGTGCAGGTAAATTTTTACTTCCATTTTTCATTCTACTTGTTCCAATTTCAGTACAAAATTGACGCTCTGGTGTGCTATGTCGTGAGTGTGTGCTGTGGCTGGTAATATTGTTTACATTAATGACAGGTGACGTGGGTCTCCTGTCACATGTATTATTTTGCTCCCTAAGCTTTCTGACTTTCTGTTGCATTGTTAGTAACTTGTGTTGTCAGATTGGTAACAGTAATCTTTAAGTTTGAATGGTATATTTAAATTGCTTACATCGTGAGCTAGGCTATCTACTGTGTCGGGTAATGCATGTACAGTCTGTTTAATGTTGTTAAGATCAGAAGATACTGATGTTAACGTATCGTTTACCTTTCCCATAACTTTTGCAACAACCGTCCTTTCAGCTTCATGAAAATGAGTATTTGAATTTTCCTCAAGTTTCGAAACGCGTGTCTCTAATTGTTGTGATATTTCTAGACTCATGTGTTGTTTCAAATTACTTTGAGGTTCAAGTAAATGCTTATAACGTTCTTGAAGCTGATCTTTAGTGACAATACTGTTAATTAGATTAACTTGCCTATCCTCTATGATAGTCAACCATTGCTCAAACTCACGCGAAACGTTATTAGTTTTTTCTTCTACTAAAGTAAATTTTTGATCAAGTTGGCTAATGCTCTGGCTGATTTGTGTGCTTTTTGCGTATAATTGATTAATTGTCTGACTGATTTGTGTGTTTTTGCGTCTGATTGATTAATTGGCTGACTAATTTGTGTGTTTTGAGCATCAAGTTACAATTTTTTTGATAAATTCGCTCAGAGTTCTGTCTGAAAAGTTGCTCTAATCTGGTAAACAAATCGTTCTGAGTATCTATATTGGTTTCGTATGGACTAGTGGCCGATTTTGTGGCCATGTCCACGTTAGAAGTAATTGCATGTACCGGAATACTTTCAATAGTAAGTCTCGCGAGGTCTATAGTTTCACTGCCGGCAGCACTATCTGTGAACTAATTTTGTCTGATTCCATTATTCTCGCCTGATTTCTCGTTTTAACCATAATCAAGTCAAAAAATATAGTGAAATATGTAGCTCTGTGCTAACCTGAATAAATCTCTTACGTAACTGATGTGAACTACACTTCACAGCGATGTGAAGTGAAGAAAAAACCGTCGACTGCTGCACCGCGGCTACAGACAAAAACGGCCATTTGCCGTACTTCAGTTTCGTCACACGGATTTTTGTTAATTGTATAAAAATTACCAACACTACGGAAAATAAGCGTAAAGTTTCTAATTTTGGTATTACAGTCAGCGATAGGTCTAAAGAAGAATAAAAAGCGGAAAAAAATTTGCCGTAGTGGATTGATCTGGTCTTACTGCACCATAAATGAAGTCCTTCCGTTTCCAGTTTGATACTTTTCCTTGTATTTTAGTGTATGGTTTAATAATTTAGAACATGTTCCCTCTTTTTTTGTTGTTACATCATTAATCGTCTCAGTTGGAAGTGCGAACATGGAACGAGAAATCGAGATTAGTACCTCATAGTGGAATGACAAATAAATCACTAAAAATTCTAGAAATATATTTTAACTAATAATTAACATTATTTATTGGAAGCCGGGTCCTGAACACGGTCGCCAATATTTTTATAATGCTACTGCCTGTTTGTATTACGGAATATTTTTTTAAGTCTAAGACATTGCAAAAGATCGCGAATAAAATTTAGAGAAAATATACTGAACTGTAAATAAGGTCCAAAATTTGGTTTATAATTTGAGCATGAAGGTCGTAAATAAGTCGGCAGGTAGCACTATAAAAATTAGGAATAAAGTTACCTCATGTTCTTGTAAATGCTGATACTGCATCATTTTGCCGTCGCTTATGCTGTAAATTTTGAAATCTTTTTGTTGCTAACTTATTCCTAGAGTGACCCGAACCATTTATTAGTATAGTATCATGTACAACGAGCTGAGTAGAATGTTCTGTAAGTGATCGTAACAATGGAATTTAGCAAAAAATATTTTCCATGAATACGTATCGGATTTCGATTAAATAAATAAGTAATTTGCAACAGAAAAGAAAGACTGCAGGTTCTAACGGTACTGTAAAATGTGAAATAAGGAATTGTTGCATTATTCATGAAAGACTATACGAAATCCGTTTGTACACGATACATCTCACCATAATGGCGCCCGAATCACCATAAGACTAAGTAATTAAACATTAACGCCAATGTTAAAAAAGGTGACAAAAATTAATAATTAGGGCTTTTTCAAAGTCAGTTTTAACTGTAATTCATTAATCTCTTCACATTAAAAATATAGAATTATCCGGAGCGGGAATGCACACGTCCTTCCAGTACAACAGAAAGAGCAGAACAGATAACGAACGAACGTCTTTCTTTCGCAGCCAGGGAATAAAAGAAAGTCAGACAGCGAGGTATTTTTTGCGGCGAAAAGAAAGACACTAACTCGCGACAAAATTATAACTGTGACCTACCCGATGAATCGTGTAACACTTGACTGGGGGAGTTTGGTGTGCATGTAGCGGGTGACCAGCGTTTTGTTCTACTTTGCGTCTCTCTATATTTGCGGCAACTTCCCAACTGGTGAGGCTATCCCCGCGATGTTGTATAGTTTCTGAGAAGGCGTTGGCCTCAGGCAACCTGTTGTTGTTATGTAGGTCTCGTTGCGGGCAACATCCACATGACTGGCATGGACAGATGTATACCAAACAGGGCAGGCGTATTCAGAAGCAGAGTAACCTAGTGCGATTGCCGTTGTTGTAAGTACTGTCGGTTGGGCACCCCATCCGCTGTTTGTGGGTTTTCTGATGATGTTATTGCATGCGGATACTTTTTGTTTTATGTTTAATGTCAACTCACGATCCAGTGTGAACCCCAGGTATTTTGGATTATGGCAGTGCTCCAGCTCTGTGCCAGTCCATATGACTTTTAATTTTTAATACAAATAAACAATCCGTGAGACGGATTTTCGTCTCGAATATGTCAAAGTGGAGACGTGGAGGGAAATCGTACTTAGACTATTCCAAGGAGCGTTTTTGGTTAGTGGTGTGGTGGTCTAACGGTAACCGGGCGCCGTGGCTCAGCGCGCCCTGTCAGTGGGCTCAACGCCCTCTGTAATAAAAAAGCTGAGCCAAGAACACTTCGAACATCAACGAACGAATACGATCAGGGTCCGCAATGAACAAAACTACGCATTGAGCAAAAAAAAAAAAAAAAAAAAAAAAAAAAAAAAAAAAAAAAAAAAAAAAAACGGTAAGACGTCTGCCTAGTAAGCATGGAGGTCCGGGTTCGATTCCCGGCTGCATCACAAATTTTAATTCAATGCTTCAGATTTATAAATAATGGCTTTTAATTTTTAGTTGGCGTCTTTATTCCGTAGGTGAAACGCACATACTTCAGTTTTAGCTGGATTGGGTTTCAAGTGGTTCTTTTCATAGTATACTGAAAGAGTTTTAAGACCATATGTTGGATGTCTCTCTACAGTTTCGAAATCTCTGGCTTGAGATACTAGTGCCAAATCATCAGCGTGGATGAAGCTTTTTGTGTTAGAAGGTTGTGGCTGGTCGTTGCTATAGATGTTAAACAAGTTTGGTGCTAGGACGCTGCTTTGGGGCAGGCCGCTTTTCTGTATTCTCCATCTACTTTTCTTTCCATATAGTTCAACATAGAATTTACGATTCTGGAGTAAAGTCCTTATGAAGCTGGTAAAATCCTAGTTTCTCGTTAGCTGATATAGTTTGTGCAACATAATTTTGTGCTGCACATTGTCATAGGCTGCTGAGAGATCGACGAACACTGCTTCTGTAATCAAACCCCGCTCAAAGGCATCCTCGATATTTTGTGTCAGATTGAGGACTTGTGCTGTACAGCATTTCTTAAGTCTAAATCCTGCTTGTTGTGGCATCAGTTGTGGCTACATTAACTAGACTCGCAATATCGTATGCATCATTACTGGCGCCATCAAAACTTGTATTTTGCACACACTACCGTATTGACATTCTACACGTCATGTAAACTATTTGTGCTATAAGAATCAAAAATTCACTAACGGAATTTCGTCACTTGCATACTCAATACATGTGTTTAGCTGTTATTTTTCTTTAGTGGTGTTACTGCAGTTAATAATCTGTTAGCAGTTTAGGTCAACTTTGCCTTTAGGATGATATTTTTACTGTGCAGCGGAGTGTGCGTTGATATGAAATTTCCTGGCAGTTTAAATCTGTGTGTCGTAAACTGGATTCGAACCTGAGACCTTTAACATTCGTAGACAAGCGTTGTACCGACGGAGCTATCACAGAACGCTTTACGGTCTGTTCTTTTGGAAAATAGGAGATCTCAGCACCGGAGGAAGTAAAGACCTGAAGTGTCCCGGAATAGCTCAGTCGGTACAGCGCTTGTCCTAAACTTACAAACTACTTATGAACTAGCTAATACTAAGGACGGCACAAATATCCATGCCCGAGGCGGGATTCGAACCCCCGACCGTAGTGGCCGTGCAGACCGTGACTGCAGCGCCTCAGTCCCCTCGGCCACCGCGGCCGGCACAGTTTTAATCTGCCAGAATGTTTCAACGTTGTGGTTTATTTGAATAGTACGCTCGCTATAATGTGCTCCTGAAGGTAGAGACTGCCAGTTTTTGTTGAAAACGAGCGTCTGTGATTCTTGAAGTTTTCCCGGCGAACATAATATTCCATCACCTTTAGGGAGTGCACCCGGGACAGCGACAATTTTTCGTCCGATATTTCGGCTGCAAACCTTACAGCCATCTTCAAGGCGAGTCCAAGACTGAGTTCTCAGACGGACGGTCTTATGGAGATATGTGGACGACACATTCATAGTGTGGCCCCACGGAGAGGATAAATTAACAGAATTTTTAGACCATCTTAACTCTGTTCAGGAAACATCAAGTTCACTATGTAGCGCGAGAAGAATGGCTGTCTACCGTTCCTGGATGTTCTGGTTCGACGCAAAGAGGATGGATTCTAAGGTCATTGCGTATATCGCAAGCCCACCTACAAAGACCTTTATTTGCAGGCGTCCAGCTGCCACCATTCTTCGCAAACTATGAGTGTACTGAAAACCTTAGTTCACAGGGCTCAGGTAGTGTCTGATGCTGACAGCCTACAGGATGAACTCCTGCACCTGGAGGCGATTTTCAAGAAAAATGGCTATTCGCAACATCAGATTAAAAAAGCCTTACAAATAAAAACACCAGATAAATCACAGGAGAAAGATGAAGAGGAATGGGATGTGAAATCTACAGCCTTTCTCCCATACGTGGGCAATGTTTCTTCAAAAATAGCCAGAATCATGAAGAAACATAAAGTGGATGTGATCCTCCGCCCACCAGCTAAGAAATCAGCTCTTCTGGGATCTGTGAAAGGTGATCTGTTATTGTGAAAAGCGGGGATTTATGAAATCCCTTGTGAGTATGGAAAACGTTAAATAGGTCAAACCACGCGCACTGTACAGGAACGATGCGATAAGCACCAGCGGTATACACGCCTTCTTCAGTCCAACAAGTCTGCAGTAACCGAACATTGTATTTCTACTGGCCATTTCATGAATTACAAAGAAGTAAAGATTTTAACCACAGCTTCTACTTTCTGGGACTCAGTTGTAAATGAAGCTGTACACTTACAACTGGTGGACAACCTGTTAAATCGTGACGACGGATTCACATTGACAAACCATGGAAGCCACTTATATCACGTCTTCATTCTGAAAGAATGTCTGCGTCTCCACTTTCGATTGATGTTACCACTTTTAATGATTAATTATTCATTTGTAAGCACTGTGGATACGTAAAAGCTCTATTTATGCTTGCACTCAGCGCTCACATGTTTATCTTTGAAGTATATATTTATCTATGACTAGCGCAGCAGTTACGAATGTGATATCTTCGAGCAGTCTAATCCTCAGTAGCTTTGCATCATGTGATACCGTATAAATAGGCACGCGCAGACGCTGAGAACTCAGTCTTGGATTCGCCTTGAAGATGGCTGTAAGGTTTGCAGCCGAAATATCGGACGAAGAATACGAGCGTCTGTATTCAGCTGAATGTTCTTGCAAAAACTGACATCTGCTTTAGCTAAATCTGTGCATATTTATCTTGTTGTACGTCTCATATCACGATTCTACAATGTATGTGTGGAATTTAACTAGCACATAAATAATATCTCCACTGCAGAAAGTCATGTAACCACCCGGAAAGCTTTAAACTTCATTTAACTTTACAAAGTCGTATAATTAGCATACTGAATTATAAAATGGTACATTAAGGCTTTACGTTCGTAAATATATGTATGTGATTTAAAGTATTCAGTGGTTTTAAAGGGTATCTTTGATTTTGTGTTGTTTTACTTGGTTGACTTTTAACTTCGATTGAACGGTCGAAAACTTATGACATGTTAACCGTGTATTTCTGTTTATGGTTGACTTGTTCATTAGGAATTAATGACGGGTAATATCGCATGTATGAAAACGTTTCCTTTTTCTTCCAAAATTTTCATTACTGCTAGGTAAAATTTAAATGGCTTGTTGTAATCGATCTGGTGTGTGTTGTTCGCTTTTACTGTGTTGGACAAAGGTGTTCTTTGTATCTAACACAGAAGTCCTCACAAATATAGCAGTGAATTTTACAAGTACCTGGGCGTAAGTAAATATGAACTTTTTGGTTATGTTATTGTATTTTTGTTGCCACGTCGAGTACGGTAAGCGAATCGTCATTTGGTGTTACAATAGATGGTATAAATGTAATATGTAAATAATTTCTATGATCAATCTCAGAAAACCTGGAGGAGGCTGTAAAGTCGAAATGGGAACACTGTTAGTAATAACAAATACTGAAAGCAGCATATTTGCTTGAAACTGCATTATGTGATTAAAATAAAGGAGGGCCGTTCCATACTATCGCTATGCAGGGCTCAGTGCCTCAATAGTCAAGAACAGATTCCTTATACGAACACTCACCTGACAAATTTATTTTTCCCCTTGCTAGGAACTCTGATATAAATAAAATCTGACGAAAGAGCAGAGAACTTGCATGTTTTATGTAATAAGCGATATGAGTAGTTCCGTGTATCCTACACCAGCAAATTGAATGTCGGCTTATGTTTTTGAGAATGTAATTGTTGCACTCAGTTCTGTTACTGTATGTCGAAAATACTATTCCGTGCTGCGGTGCGCGAGGCCTTTCGCCGTCGGGGGTTTGAGACCCCCTCGGGTGTTTGTGTTTTCCTTAGGTTAATTCACGTTAGTTTAAGTAATTTGTAGGCTGCGGACTGATGACCACGCACTTGAGTCTGATAGATTTAGAAACATTTGAGCATTTGAACATACTATCGACATTGAAACTTCCCGACAGATTAAAATTGTATGCCGGAACCGGGACTCGAACCAGGGACCTTTACCTTTCGCGGGCAAGCGCTCTACCGACTGATATATCACGACACGACTCACGATCCCGCCTCACAACTTTACTTCTGCCAGTACCTCGCCTTCTACTTTCGCAGGAAAGCTTCTGTGAAGTTTGGAACGTAGGAGGCGAGGTACTAGGAGAAGTAAAGTTGTCAGGACTGATCGTGAGTCGTGTCGGGATAGCTCAGTCGCCGATTCCTGCTTCGGCCGCCGTCCTGTCAACACCTCCGGGACAGCGGGCCGTTTGTTTACGTTTGCGGCGAGCGGTGCTTCGCGGCGGCCGCGGCAGTTTCGTTGGTGATTTGTAAGTATGGAATTCGATAATTCCGAGGAACGCAAAAACAACGTTCAATGTGAATTCGACAGTAGCGTTGCTAGGCCCTCAGCTTACGATATTCATCACTGGTTAAGAAACGAAATGCGATTACCGGAAAAAGACGTTCTTGGAGTGCAACTAGACACTTTTCTAAATTCAGTGTTTCTAAAATTGATATCTACCGAACTGTGTGACGCTCTTGTTCAATTTAACGACGGTATCAGAAAGTTCAAGCACTTTGATGGCACTGTCAGTAATGTCAAGATTTCTAGTGCAGGATACGGCATACGTACTGTGCGAGTTTTCAACTTGCCATTTGAAATTAAGAATGATACCATTAAGCGACATTTAAGCCTGTATGGTGATGTGATAGACGTAACGAAGGAAAAGTGGTCGAGTGCTTATGTGTACCAAGTAGACAACGGTGTCAGAAGTGTCAGGATGATAATGAGGACACACATTCCGTCATTTGTGTACGTTAACGGCCATCGAGCGTTTGTCACTTACAGTGGGCAACCTCAGACTTGTTCTCTTTGCAATAGTCCGGGACATTTCCGGCAAGACTGTCCGAGGCGCAAGCGGCCAGTCCAACTGCCACGGGACGGTGGTGAGGAAGACACAACGTACGCGGCGGTGGTACTTGGTTCTGTTCCCGCCACCCCGAGACCAGTAGTACTGGAGGCAGAATCGGAAGTGTTGGGGCACGTTGCACCTGCTAATGTATCCGCCTCGATACCGGAATTTCCACTTCTTGAAGTTCCGCGAGACACAGACGGAAAACCCGTTCAAATCCTTAAAGCGCCGATAGTTACCGAACCTGAACAGACAACTGAATCCCTGACTGCGTCCGAGATTATTAAAATTCCCGATGTGACGTCAGCTGCAAATTCGAATCAGGCCATGGCTTGTGGGACAGGATCGCAACCCGGACATGGAGCTGACCCCGACGTATCACGGCCACAACGCGATGGAGCTTCGGAAGAGGATAGTTCTTCTACTCGGTCACGCAGTGCCAGCAGCTCTCGCAAACTGGAGTCGGACCGTCACCAAGACAAAGACCGTAGTCCGTCGCCGGGAAAGGAGTCTGCGTCTTCCAAACGCAGACGAAGGAAAAAGTTGTCAGAACACACCGGAAGGAGCGGCGACGTAGACCCTCGGCAACATACGGAGGAACGGCAGCCTTCGCGTCATGCGCCAGAATCGAAAACATGTGACGCGGAACAGCGGCGCGAGGAGACCGTTCGCCAATTGAAAGAATTTTTATCGAAAGCCGGGACGGAAGAGGAGATAGAGATGGCAATAGATCCTTCTTCGGGTGCACCGGTAAAGAGGAAAGCTGAAGAACAACACCACCGAAGAGCTCGCCCATCCATGCTTCCTTCCAGGCCTGAATCGTCTGTAGAATCTGTGACTGTTCAATCAGGACGTTTAGGTAGTGACTTGTCTATGGACGTGGAGGGAGCGTCATTGCAACCTCCTGTCGTCGACAGGATCGACTGGGCGGAGGAGGAGGATTTGCGGTGACGGGACTCAAACCCGCACAAAAAGTTCGAGCTGTGGTTGGGGTAAAAAACCGCAAAGATGGTATCGTGTGTATAACCGAAATAGATATGCGTCGTTCCATACGCGCCGTCTGATGTTGGCAGTTGGAGGCTTTGATTTTAAAATTCAAAGTTTTAACTGTGCTTAATGTATTTGTCAGTGTTAACGTTGATACCCTGCATCGTTGATATGGTTTATATACGCAATGTGTTTTTTATGGCCTCATGTTGTACTTTTTATGGTGTTTTTTTTTTTTTTTTTTTTTTTTTTTTTTTTAGTGAACGCCACGGATATCAACGTATTATAGTAACGAACGCCAGTGCTCCGCGGTGTATATCATACCCCAACACGAAACAAATCGCCATTTTCTGGTTCCATAAACTTGTCGATCATTCACTTATCCTCTAACTTTGAATGAATTCCTAAATTTGTAACTTATTCTTGGACAAGACATTATAAGGCACAAATGCGACGTATTTATCATATGAAATATACTTTTGTACGTTTCTCTTGGACATGCATCTTTTGACAAATGATATAAGATGTAATCTTATAATGACTTTACAGCCGGATAATATAAACGAAAAGAAAACGAAAAGGAAAGCATGAAAATCAATAGAAGGAAAAACAGTCAAGAGGAAACTGTTTCTTATGTTCTGTGAGATGAGTTCGTGTGTTTTGATTTTCTGTGTGAAACCCTGACAGAAGGGAAGGCCTCACGTCAAAGCTTAAAGCACATTGAAGTGCATTTTCGTTGCAGTGCATGCTTTCAATACTTTATGTTATAATGTTTATATGCACGAAACGATTTAACCAAACTAAAGCATTTAAATTTTATCAATGTTTCATTTGCAAGTGTGGAAAGAAGACACACACTGATAACTGTTTATTTTTAATTTTAGAATATACAAAGACTATCATAAAAGTAAAGTTTCTTACTGCAGTCGCCGAGGGAAGCATCCTGAACTATGGCTTCGTCTACTCAGATGTCTAATGCACAGTGTTTCATTTTTCACATTTGTTAAAATCTCTCTTCCTGAGGACAATGCGGTCCACGTTCGTCTTCAAGAGGTAATTGTGGATAAATCATGAATATGTTTGTTTTGATGTTAATTTCGAAGAAGAAAAATTTTAGTTACTTATTTCCACGGTGGATCGGAAGAAGTCAGTACCACCAGACTAAAGCGAAAGAAAGCTCGCCGACGAAGGCGTTCATGGTGAGAGTAAGGACGGGGTGTAAAAAAAAAAAAAAAAAAAAAAAAAAAAAAAAAAAAAAAAAAAAAAAAAGTCGGTAGAGCGCTTGCCCGCGAAAGGCAAAGGTCCCATGTTCGAGTCCCGGTTCTGACACATAATTTTAATCTGCCAGGAAGTTTCATATCAGCGCACACTCCGCTGCAGAGTGAAAGTTTCATTCCGGAACAATTGACATTGATTGTGTACCAACTAGGGCAAGCTCGTAAAGTCTTTTTTTTTCTCTTTTTTTTCATGATCCAAATTTGTTGAAATCACACACATCATACGTTTTATCAAGCTGTCATCCTGTATACATTCCAAGCACATTCGTTAAGAGTTTTGTTAAGAGTTTTGTCAGACTAGCGAAAGGCGAGGCACGATGATTTTATTGCAAATAATTTTTATTTACAATATCCTTTTCTCGTTCAACGTGCGGTATTGACTTAAGCTGTTTGGTAATCGGGACAGTAAAGCGAATTATTTTTTTCACTTTGCTTGGAAAACTTAACTGCACTGTCTTGAGTGCTATTTAGAAAGGAACAATAATTTACTTCACTGTTAAATATGTGACTTGCGTGTGATTTTGTTTCACAGAATAATACTAATTCATTTTCGTCGTAGAACCAGAGTGTTCTAAATTTAATAGAGATGAGGAACATTGTATTACAGTATCGAGAGCTGATGCATGGACTAGCTGACTGAATATTAAGAGCAGTACGTTGCCCATCGCTTTCTGGCTACTCATAACATAAATTTTCCAGCTTAAGGAAAGGCAGTGATAGATGCGAATATCACGCACAATAACAAACAATGTCTAATGACAGACACGAACGGAAGAATTAACCCGCCCGCCTCCCCAAGAACTCTACTCAGTGCTTAATTTCTTGTTTCGTCTTCAGATAATTTTGAATTGGTGATCCAGTCATTGATGTATCTTTTCACTGTATTCAGTAATCTGTGTGAGTCATCGTGTATGTTCCATTTGCAACAGCGAGGTATAAGGGACGTATAATTTTTCTCTCCTTTTTTGGACAATAATATTGTGTTTTAAAGGTTCTACTCCAAATTCCTTTCTTATAACGTTTTTCGCATCCTTCGTTTGTTGTCCCATTTCTATGAGAGGTCTAAACGGCATCTCTCGTCCTCGTCCATTTGCTTCCACCACATGACTCATATTCTAAAAACAATTGGTAGTATGACAACTGCCAAGATTATAGAGACAGAACAAACATGTCAGTGACTGGACTCACAATCAAAAATTATTAGAAAAAAAAGCACGACAGACACACGAATGCAGATCTGCCACTTCGCATTCCACAATCATAAACAATACGCCGTGGCTTTTCCACGTTCCTTGAGGTTCCACATCTTCTGTTCGGAACATTCAGTATTTCTAATTTGCTTCTTGTTTCACGGATATGTACACGTATCTTTACATTCTTGATCTTTGTTCCGTTTTTGATGCGCTACCCACGAGCCATCTTGTAACTAAACGTCAGGTTGGAGCATTTGGCAGTTCCCTTTCTATGCACATGCTTCCTGTATTTCCACGTCTTTCTTGTACCTGCTGTAAGGGTGGAGGCAGTTGGTTTCATAATCGGAGGGAATGGGGTGCATCCTCAGCGTGGTATTCCAAGGTTAGTTACAAGGGGGCTATATAGCGAGGATCGGCCAACGCCAATGGCAGACGTTGTAGGAGGGGCGTTCTGTATGTAATAGTTCTTGTAGAGTCATGCAAAATAATGCTTCTTCCTATACACATCTCGCCAAAATACTATGAGGATAAAAGTTCTCACAAAAGCTTACTGACAGTTGGTTTTCCAGCGGCCACATGCAAATGCCACAGCAAAGGGCAAAGATCAGTGGTGCCCCGAGTTGCCCCCGCCACAGAGGGAGGCGGCTAGCGGAGAGCACGTGTAGGGCATCATGCCCCACAACTGTGCTAACGACTGTACCGTCCACTGTGGCTGCAGAAGCTGCCTCATTTTTTTCATCAGGGTGGTGGTTAGTGTATTCTTGTTTTCATTTTATATTAAAATTATTATAGAAATCTTCCCATTCCATTGTTACGTGGTGTGGTACAGCAAGCGAGTTAAGTTGAATTATTGAATAAAAAAACGTAATGTCGCACACTGTATTAGTTCGTAGATAATGGATATAAATGGTGATTCACGAAAATCAGACGGTTTCTGTTCCTCAGTTTGTATCCATCATGCCGATTTTCTTCATTTTGTTCATTGTTTTCTTCTTCGTCCTCATTATTTTCAGGTTTATTTTCTTCTTCTACTTGCTCATTATTTTCTGGGTTATTCTCATCTCTATAATTGTCTAAGTTATTTTCTTCTTGCGCCTCATCTTCTCATGCCAATAAACTCCTCTGTCTTCTTTCCTGTTCAGGGAATTTACTTGTGAATGTCACATCTCTTGAAATTCTTACATTTTTAGTTACTGGATTCATTATTCTGTAACCATTTCTAGCATATCCCACGAAAATTCCTTTTTGTGCTCTGTCATCTAATTTCTTGAGTTTTCCAAGTTGTTTACTGTACACTACAGTTCCAAAGATGCCTAAATTTGAAATGTCTGGTTTTCTTCCAAACCAGATTTCAGCAGGAATGGTTTTTACTGCATGAGTTGGGCTTCTGTTTGTCAAGTATGCTGCTGTCTCAACACAGTATCCCCACATATCATTACTGCATTTTGCTGCTTTCAACATAGATCTTGTTTTGTTCATAAGGGTGAGATTTACTCTTTCAGCTTTGCCATTTAGTTGTGGAGTATGGGGAAGGGTGTAATCCAACACAATTCAAATGTTCAAATGTTTGTAGAACTTGTGGGACTTAAATACGGGGTCATCAGTCCCTAAGCTTACAAACTACTTATGAACTAGCTAAGACTATGGACGGCACAAATATCCATGCCCGAGGGGGGATTCGAACCCCCGACCGTAGTGGCAGTGCAGACCGTGACTGGAGCGCCTCAGTCCCCTCGGCCACCTCGGCCGGCCCAACACAATTCCTTTTTCTTTACACCAGTCTTTGAACACATTACTTCTAAACTCACCACCTCTGTCACACCTTATTTCTGACACTTTTGAGTTAAACTTAGCTTCCACTTCGTTAACATACTCTTTCATATATTCAACAGCTTCATCCTTTGTTCTGAGTAGATACACAGTCAGAAAGTTTTAATAATCATCTAGACAAGTCATGACATAATTTTCACCATTTACAGATTCTGGAGATATTTTTCCACAAAGATCTGTGTGAATTCTTTGTATTATTCTAGTTGCTCGTTGTCTTTCTGTATTGAAGGGGTTCCTTGTTTTCTTGGCTAACTGACAAGATTCACATATATTTGTCACATCAGTCTTCTTCAAAATGTCAGGTACACCATGACACAAATCACAAATTTTTTTCATATCAGAAAAATTAAGATGTCCTAGTTTTTCATGCCATATTTTAATGTCATCTTCTTGTTTCTCTGTCAATAGAGCTTGTTCTTTCTCTTGCTTCATGCCATTTAAGTACAGACCATTCTCATCTTTATATCCTTGCAAAACAATATTAGAATCTTTCATTACTTAATTACCTTTTTATCATAAAAGTCACTATTGCACCTTTTTGTGTTGCTGCGTGAACTGAGAACAAATTTCTCCTCAGCTTGGGAGCATAAAGAACTTCTTCCATTATCACTGTATCTGATTCTACTGTACCCATTTTGTCAGCTATAATGAAACCATTCTCAGTGGCCACATTTATTTGCACATCTTCTATTTTCTTCAGATTTGTCATTGTTCTTTCTTCATGTGACATATGTCCAGCGCATGCACTGTCTGCTGCAAACAAAGTGTCAATATCCTCTTCAGAAAAATTCTGTAGGTTTCTTTCTGAAAAATTGGCTTCTGCTGCTAGCATGACTGCTTTTTCACTTTTCTTCTTATTTTCTGTAATGTGCTGATCCTTGAATTTGCATCTTTCACTCTGATGATTGTTTTTTTTTACAATATATGCAATTTTCTCTGTTTGGTATAGGCTTATACAGACAATCTTTAACAACATGATTCTCTCTGTTACAATAGTCACATTTCTTCTTCTCTTTATTCCAGTTATTATCTGTTTTGTTTCCTCTGGTAAAAGACCTTTCCTGCATTTTCTTCCTGTAAGTTGTTTTGAATGCCACTGTTTCTTCTTTATTCTTCTCTTTGTGAAATTTTTCTTCTTCTTTCATAAGTCTAGCAATTAAGTTGTCCATGGTTCTTTCATCAACAGGAGCTGAATCCCACGCTGCTTCAAAATACTTTTATTTTTCTGGCAACACTGTCATTATTTTGTTCATGATCATAAAATTAGATATCTGGTTTGTTGTTTCTATTCTGTTCAACTGAAACACAATATTCTGTAAATCTCCAATATTAGTGACAATATCCTAACCTTTATCAAATCTAAAATTGTAAAAGTCCTGCACAGTATCTCTCTTGAACATCTTTTCCAGTTTTTCATACATTTTCTTAGATGTGTCATAAGTAATCACTTGTGTCTTGATACTCTTGTCCAAAGTCTTCATGATAATGTACTTTGCTCTTGAGTCTTTAATGTTCCCTTTCTTTTTCTTTTCTACATCTATACCACAGCTTTCTAGTGTTTCTTCACCACTTACCACTGACCATAAGTCTTTTGCTCCAAACAAGATTATTACTTCAGCATTCCATAGTGGATACGTTGAAGAGTCCTTAAGCACTTGTATTCCACTAGTTTCATCCAATTCTTGTTGAAGCATTTTTATTTTATTTTATTTAACAATAAATTTCAGAATGTTTTATAAAACTAACCTTCACAGAAACACAACACCAGATACTATATATAGTCACTAGCACACTTTTGGTTTTAGAGCTTTGGGCCCATAACCTGTTGTAATTTTTGTAGAGATTTTCCTGTTTGATATCATATATCAGTAAATGTACACATATATAAACACATATATAGCATTTTTTTAATCTTTATAATGACACGCACACACTGATTCAGGCTTTTACTTCTTTTAAAGTAACGTTTTATTGTTTTACACTATCAACTGTTTTTATTGTATTACTCTTAGAAACCACTTGCTTAGGAAAGTCAAACACCATATATATAAAATGTAATTTTACATATCACAACATCAGATTCTACAAGTTTTCCCATTCGTCGGTAAATAATTCGTGTTAGTATTTTGCAACCATGAATTATTAAACTGATATTTCTGTAATTTTCACACTTGTCTGCATTTGCTTGCTTTCGAATAGAAATTGTGATATTCTTCTTGAAATCGGATGGTATTTCCCCTGTCTTATACATCTTGCATACAAGGTGGAAAATTTTTTTTAAGAATGGCTCTCCTACCGAAATCAGCAGTTCAGGCGTTCTTCTCACAGAATCATATCTCCTATCTTATCTTTCTCCACTTTGTCGTCCCTTTCTGGAATACTGCCTTCAAGTTTATTACCTTTGTATTGGCCCTCTATATATTCCTTCCACAGTTCAGCTTTCCCTTCTTTGCTTAGTACTGGTTTTTGATATTCATACAGCTGCTTTTCTTGTCTACAAATATTTCTCTTATTTTCCTGTAGGCGATATGTATCTTTCCCCTAGTTATGCATTCTTCTACGGTTCTGCATTTGCTCTCTAGCCACTCCTGCTCAGCCAGTCTGCACTTCCTGTCAATCTCAGTTTTCAGACGTTTGTACTCACTTTTTCCTGTTTCGCTTGCTCTATTTTTATATTTTCTCCTATCATCAATTAAGTTCAGTATATCCTGTGTTATCCATGGACTTCTATTACGCCTTGTCCTTCTGTCTATATGATCCTCTGCTGCTTTCACTAACCTATCTCTTAGAGCTACCCATTCTTTTTCTACTGTATTACTTTCACCCGTTTCAGCCAATCCTTGTCGAATGTTTCCTCTGAAACTCTCAACCATCTCTGGTTCCTTCAATTTGTCCACGTTCCATCTCCTAACTTTTCTACCTTTCTGCAGTCTCTTAAGTATTAATCTACAGTTCATAACCAACAAGTTATGGACAGTCCTGAATATGTCTTACAGTTTAATACCTATTCCTTACCATTATAAAGTCAATCTGGTACCTTTCGGACATGTCCGACAGAACGGACACCACATGAATATACATTTATAAGACATTAAGCGATAAATGGCGAAGATATTGCTGACCGAACGGCGTCATCTACAATTGCGTGAGCTGGAAATCCCAGGAAAAATAAAACACAATCCGACATGAGACACAGGATGGGAAGTTTGCGAATGTTGTAAAAATACCGTTTGTCTTCTAGACATTTAGTAAGCTTGGTTGATGACTGCTCATATTCATAACTTCAAATAACCAGCACAGTCTCAATACACTCACACACTCCCCTGCCCCTTGACATTGGTCTCCCACCGTCACGTTCTCTATTGTTGGCGCAGCGTCACATTGTAGCATCGCTGCGAATTTGAACCCGTGTGTTCCTATTTCAAACTTCCTGCTCTGATATGTTCCACTGAACTGAACAGCCGCTCCATAGAGGCGCCGGAACGCCATTCCCTTGCATTCCTGCCGAGATTAAGCCCTGGCTCCCTGGCTGCGCTAATTTCGCTCCACTGGCTTTCCTCGTGTGAGAGAAAGGAATGTTGCACGCGCCTTCTGTACGGAATTTAATGTCCTTACCCGTAGTGTGTGTGCTGAGCTTCTGCTGAAATCATTTGTCTCGAGTCGTAGGGAGTAGGATTCGGCATTGTCCCATTTTCAGTAGAAAACGCAATAAAACGGTATTTCTTCGGCGCGCTCCAGTAACGCTACCAGACAAGAGAAAAAGCAAACGTGGCAGTGCATTTCCTACGGTATTTTATCTGGCTTATCTTCGAAAAAAAAGTTATCGAGAGATAAACGGAAATCAGAATAAAGTGCAATAATTCTGTGATTTTTTGCGGTTGCGTAGTTAAGTCCCATAAACTCTACAAACATTTGAATACAAACATTTTGCGGCTGTGGAGTCGATCTCCTAACAGGCATTAAACTTGAAATTCTGTTACACTTTCTAAAAACATGTGGAACTAGTGAGAAAAGACTACGACAGTTGTCTTGAGAAAACAGCTGTTTTGAACAACAGTTAACAGGACTGTTGCGACCGCAGGATTCTCCAACGGTGAATGGTTTATTAGTGATTCGTTTGTGAAAATGTAACCACCGTTTACTGTTTGGTGTTGCATTTTTTTTTTTTTTATTTCTTCGAGACGGTTTCGCCTATTTACTTTAAGGCCTCCTTGGTGGGTTCCAGTAATTATAATTCGGTTTCCAGATGTGCTTTTCATAGATTATGATCAGTTCACATCACTCTTTCTAATGTCAATAACTGTTTGATGTCGCGCAATTGTTCCACTTACGTAATTATTTTGTGCTTGTTTTACAACGAGAACGTGTCTCACAGCTGTAACTCCTTTTGTATTTTGTGGTCTTTAGACCGCAGACTGGTTTGATGCAGCTCTCCATCAAAAAAATTTTCAAATGTTTGTATTATGGGACTTAACTACGGGGTCATCAGTCGCTAAACTTACAAACTGCTTATGAACTAACTAATACTAAGGACGGCACAAATATCCATGCCCGAGGGAGGATTCGAACCCCCGACCGTAGTGACCGTGCAGACCGTGACTGGAGCGCCTCAGTCCCTTCGGCCACCGCGGCCGGCCTCTCAATCCTACTATATCCTGAGTAAGCCTCTTCGTCTCTTCAAGAGAACGGGAACCCACATCCATTTTAATCTGCTTACTGTATTCGTCTCTCGGTATGCCTCTACGATTTCTACCCAACACTTCCCTCTGATTCACGATTCCTTGATTCATACGAATAAGTCCTACCAATCGAACCCTTCTTTTAGTCAAAGTATGTCAGGAATTCAGTGCTACAGTTGGAAAAAAATTTTAGGCAGTACTCTGCTAGGCGGAAAAAATTGTAAGCGGTACACTGCTCATTCCACATGAATTAAGTCAAGTGGACATTTTTAGAAAATCAAGAAAGTAAATATTTAGGCATGTGCATACACTAACAAAATATAGCTATAATTTACAGATTCTAAACTCATTTGAAATGTATTCAATGGTTTAGTGTATGAGGATACCACCCACCACCTTTGAACAACGATATCGTATCTATCAGAAGTGATGTTCCAGAAGACAATAAGAGTGCGTGTTGCTGCCGGGAATTAATTAAAAGTAGACTTACATCACACGAAAACCATTACAAAATTCGGTCAATGGAATTGCTTGGAACTTTTAAAGACAGAACCAAGCGTTTACCGTCGGAAGAAGCAAAAGTTGCAGCGTTACCAACAGTTGAGCATTTATACATCCAACCGGTTGAAGAAGCATAGGTAAAAGAGATTAAAATTTGCTTCTATTTTAGTTCCTACTAGTGCTACGACACACACAATTTTATAATCTTAAACTGACTACAGTGCGAAAAAGGCTGTTAAGTAAACCTAATATTTACGGAAAATATTTTATCATGGCTGTGAGTCGTTCTCAAAACGTGTCGTGCTAAGCATGAAAACATACGTAACTTATGCAGTGTTTCGTGATTTGGTCGATGGAAATCAAGTCAAAATTTTGCGATGTACTATTCCTTAAATTTTTAAAAGAATTGCCATTATTTCACACTTGCTTTCTTCAACGAATAGCAACGATATTGCACACAAGACTTCGCGTATGTAGTGGCTTATCTCTTTGGAGCGAAGTTCTTAAACGCTTTGGAGTCGGCAAGAAGCATTTCCTCTGTCTCGGTTCAGAGTAGTCGGAATTGGCTAATTCGAACATTTGACCGCCAGTCAGATTCCATTGTAATTGTGCGAAAGTGCAATTTGAACGCTTCGACGGCTATGATCGCAACTACAACGAACCTAAAACTTTCCAATTATTCTTTCCGAAAGACATTCGACAATTTATAGTTGATCTATTTTTTACAGATCAAAGAAAGAATTTTAGCCGGTACGCTAATAGTGAGTTTGAATTTTAGTCGGTACGCCGTCCCGCCCCGTACCGGCCCAACTAAAGCACTGCAGAAATTCTTTTCCTCCCCAATTCTGTTCAGTACTTCCTCATTAGTTACACGACCCACCTACCCAACTTTAAGCATTCATCTATAGCACCACACTTTAAAAAAATTCTCCCTGTCTAACCTTTTTATCGTCCGTGTTTCACCACCGTACAAAGCAACACTCTACATAAATGTCTTCAGAAAAGACTTCCTTTACGCTTAAATTAATATATAAAGTTTGAAATACGACCGTCTGTCGTCTTCCATATATTTTTTGTATATTTCTGTAAAGTTATAATTTATTTAATGTCGCTAGATTATCATTTTGTTAAAACTTGAACCCCACTCTTTTCAAGGCGTGAGGAATAGCATTTTTATTTCATGTGTTAAAATATTAGTCAATATTGCTAGGTTTTTCTCATTATGTTAACTATATATTATTATATTAATTAATGTGGCATAGGTACGGCTTCTCCGCTACGCCACTGTCCCTGTGAGAATGTGGAGTTGTTGTACTTTTAAGTGTGTGCGAGAATCTATGGCTGTTTGAATGTGGGGAATGATAGTTTGCTTTCCATCGTTCTTTCTGGCTCAGAGTCGATAGCTGCTAAGGTTACCAAAGAGGTTTCTACACCCTCTTGTTGCGAGATAGTTAGCGAACCTTTCCTCTAGTGCGGGTCACGCCCTCCATCCCCACCACTGCTGTTTTCTTGGATTTTCCAGCTTCCGGTGGCTTCCTGCGTCCGGTAGCAGTGTCCCGGCTCATGACTGCTGGATCATCACTCTGTACTGGTCGTCTGGTTAGGTAAGGTTGGTTCTGCTCTTGTTTTTGGAGGTGGCAGCGTTTCATTGACTAGCATTTTTAACTTAGATTCGTGAACTTAAAATCATTTTCTTGGAATATTTTCTCCGATCGTGTGCGGAAATGTGTTCTCGTTTTTAATTCAGTGATATCCAATAGATAAATGTTGTGTGTGTGATTCTAGTTGCAGTTTGATAACGGCCTGATATGTTAAAACCTTTTGTGATCATGTGGCGGTGTATGAAATATGTGTAAATACTTTCTAGCTTTGTGGGGCCCAATTTCTAATAGGTGATATGTTCATTTTATGCAGTGCCTGTAAAAATCTGGTCATCATTTCCTTCCGTGAGTGATATGTGTTCCAAGTAGTTGGTTCATAGAACAGAGCCTTCAGCTTCCACTGTTGTTTGTTCCATGCCCATATCAGGCAAGTAACTATGCGGGTATCGTTCTGATTTTCACTAATATTTCGCGATCTTCTCTCGCCGCCTATTTTAATTTTGCTGTTTCCTCTCAGACTTGTAGAACGCACTCTGTATTGTCAGTAATTCTCTATGCGCCTTGTAAAACCTTCACTCACTTCGTTATATAATTCTAAGCATTTAAGTTTAAATACTAAACCAGCACCTTCTGGTGAATCTACTAACATGCATACGTCTCTGTTTGCATGGTCGTGTGTTGCGTACATCTTCAAGAATGCATCAGTTAGTTTCCTCTGCTGGGTCAACGAATTCATGATGCTCTTTTTTTTACATTTTAGTGAGTGTAGGTAAACAACTATATTCACAAGATCAGCTACCGAACGTAAAGTTTCCACTACCATGTTGTAGTGTCACTATTCGCACTACCATGTTGTCGTGTCACTATTCGCCACAACGCCGTCGGTCTGCACACGCCGCCGAGCCAGCTCCAGAAGGGGCGATAACTCGCTCCACAGCATTTCGACCGCCAGGGACGCCTCCAGTCTCATCAACTCTTTGGCTTGCTACGCGCGCCGGCCAATGGGAAGACAGGGGCTCGCCGGCCCACCTCAGCCACGACAGTCCGTAGAGTCAGTACTAGAGTCAGTCTGAGTTAGTACCTGGCAGTATAGCAGTCAGTTCCAAGACATCCGTCTACAGCGAGTCTACTTTAGCACCAGCCAGAACGCTGGCTTTCACTACCGCATTCTGCATATATAAAATACCGTGTATAAAGATTCAGCTACCACCTCTGCCTCCGTTACGTAACCCACAAACTTGACTCGTAGCACCTAATTGTATACCACCTCCTGTTCAATCCCGGGCCTCTGTCACACCGAAACCTTGTTATCTCTTCCTCCCTTCACACTCTCCACGTCCTCTCAGAGGGTAACTTCCATCACCTCCCCCTCCTGTATGAGACCCTCCATCCCGAAATCTACCAATCCTATCAACCATAGTCCTTCCCCGTGTTTGTGCGCCCCCTCTCGTTCCCCTTCCCATACCACTCCCTCCCACACTTGGCTTCCCCCTTCTCCCCCATCCCTTGGGGTCCTTGCACCTTTCTCCCCTATATTCCCTACACCTTTCCCCCAACCCCTTCTCTCCGCCCCTCTCCGCCCTCATCCCCTGTGCGTACCTGTACCCCACAATTTTAACAGTGTGCCGTCCGTGTTGTATTGTCAGTGGTAGTGATCAGTGTTCAGTGTTTCACGTTTTAAAACTTCGGCAACCGCTGAGCAGGCAGAATATTGCGTTGTCATGTTCTTTTAAATATGAGCTCCGTCCGTCGTCTACTGTCCTCCAATGACAGTCTTTCAATCTCTGAGTATTTTAACTCTGCATACAAGTGTGTTTTAATCACCATGGCTATTTTAATTTCTGCATGTATCTTTTAAAATTCTTTGTTTTCTGTATAAGTCTTCGCTTGTTCAAATCAAATGTTCAAATGTTTGTAGAACTTATTGGACGTAACTACGGGGTCATCTGTCCCTAAGCTTACAAACTACTTATGAACTAGCTAAGACTAAAGACGGCACAAATATCCATGTACGAGGGGGGATTCGAAACCCCGACCGTAGTGGCCGTGCAGACCGTGACTGTAGCGCCTCAGTCCCCTCGGCCACCGCGGCCGGCTATAGCGATTGCTTTTCGTATACTAGAAGCATCAGCGATGATAACTTTCAACAAATGCAATGGTATCTACTAATAACTGGTTTCGGTCACGTTATATGCTGGAACTGGTTGCAGCATTCATAGCAGAGCGCACAGGCCAATGGTGAACCCTCGCTGGCCGTCGAAACACGCGTAGGTGCTCAGAAGCAGACTAATCTCGACCACCGTCGTTCCTGGTTCAAACTATAGTAAGGCGCACACAGGTGTTCAACAGGTTTTGCGGATGTGAGCCTTTGTAAGTGAAGCACCGTTTTAAAACCTCATACATTGATATTCTGGACGGTTCGTTTCACACTAATCATGTCTTTCTGTATTTTTCCTTTCCCCTACAGCACTAAAAAAGTAAAACTTCTAACTCAAAAAGACAATCCAGCATCTAACTGTTACATGACGAACTTGTAACAGTTGCTGCCTCTTTCTTGATTCAAGAGACTGGTTATCCAGTCATTTGCTCTACACACCATTACGAGGATGCAGGGTGTAGTGGCAGATTCGTACAGTAGTGTACATGCCGGCCGCAGTGGCCGAGGGGACTGCGGCGCTCCAGTCACGGTCTGCACGGCCACTACGGTTGGGGGTTCGAATACCCCCTCGGGCATGGATATTTGTGCCGTCCTTAGTGTTAGCTAGTTGATAAGTAGTTTGTAAGTTTAGGGACTGATGACCCCATAGTTAAGTCCCATAAGCTATACAAACATTTGAATTTTTTTTTTTTTTTTTTTTTTTTTTTTTTTTTTTTTTTTTTTTTTTCCGTGAGCTACCAACGCCGTTTACTCCTGACATACTGCGCAGGCCAGGGAATGTTTCACAATACACGTCAATGTTAATGCCTTTTCAAAAAATATTCAAATGTTTGTAGAGCTTATGGGACTTAACAATGGGGTCACCAGTCCCTAAATTTGGAAACTACTTACGAACTAGCTAACACTAAAGACGGCATAAATATCCATGCCCGAGGGGGAATTTGACCCCCCGTCAGCAGTGGCCGCGCAGACCGTGACTTGCGCGCCGCAGTCCCCTCGGCCATCGCGGCCGGCTAAGTAGTTTCGGGATTTCGTGTTTAGTCAGTGAGTGAGTGAGTGTCATTTCGCTTTTATATAGATAGATATTAAGAAAACAGAATGCTTAATTTCGTATTCAAGAGAATTAAGGGAGACTTGCAGACGAAAATAAATAATAACATGGATATCTGTAATGCTAACTTAATCTGATACAACATCATGCCTGAGGTGACAGTTTTACGGCATCTACAGCGAAAGTGTTATGGGCGGTATACTTCTTTTCGTTTCTTCGTTTTGTCGGGGAGGGGGGGGGGGGGAGTGGATCAGGGTTGAGTTACAAAACGCTTCATAAACGTCCGAAATTACATGCAGACTTTGTTGCAGGTCCCTAACTACTCCCATTTTCTAATAATTGTCAATTAAATCTGGGTATTCTCACGCGGTGACAGCTCATTATTTATGACGTCATATGTCCTGTGCTATGTGTCGTGCTCTTTTGTTTTTGGGTCAGGGACCGTTGTGGGCGTACGGGGAACAGTTCACCAAAGTTTCATTGCAATCGAATGAATAGTTTATGAACACACACTGGACATACAGACTAACATTCATTTTTATATGTATATATGATATTTCACATGATCACCTAATTATTTTGGAATGTGAAAATACTGTGTCTATATATATGGTGTCCATACAACTCTGTTTTTCCACTGTATGTATATCAAAAGGTTCACGAAATGTTGTTCATAACTAATTTGGAGCTGTGTTTCAAGAACTTTTGAAATGGGGTGGCGCACTTGTGAGGCGCTTAGCTGCAGAGCGCGCCGCTGCTCGCCGTCGGATATTCGAGTCCTCCCTCGGGCATGGGTGTATTTGTTGTCCTTATCATAAGTTAGTTGAAGTATTTTGTAAGCTAAGGGACTGATGCCCGGAGTAGTGAAGTCCGATAGGTTTACAAACATTTGATATTTGCTCACTTATAGCTAGAGAGTTATGTATTGTATGATATCTTCTGCATTCGAAGCAATACAAGTAAATGTTAGTTCCACGAAGTCTGTCACTCAATATCTCTATTTCTTCATTTTACCAGGACCTAACTTCTGACTCTAGAAGAAGAGAAGCTATAGAAAAGGTCTTTCAACATGAGTGTTCTTTCCTGTGCAAACAGAACAGTGGCGGTATTTTGTTTTGTCGAAGGTTATCGGTGTACCGGTAGTTGATCGTGCAGCGCATATCTGGCTCAGCTCAACTGGGCGAGATAATCGGATCGGAGCCTACCATACACAATAAGCGGCGTAATCGGCGGAGCCGCTCAGCTGGCTGCGTTATTGGCGGCTGCCGTGGTCGTGGTTTGTGATAACACGGCTGCTCACAATAGGGACAAGGTCGAAAAACACCGCCACAGCCAGGAGAAACGCCGAAGCACCCATGTGCTGGAGCCACTGCAGTAGCATTTGGAGTTCCACGTAACAAATCCACCAGAAATCTTACAGCATATCGTGAGCTTAAATGTGATGAAACGTTTAGAACACAAGGTCTATGAAAGGGAAATGAAGTCGATATTGTGGGAAAAAAGGACGAAGTATCTGACAATAAATACGAGATACGATACTGCGAGAAAATCTGACAAAGTACTGATAAATAAAAGGCAAAGCAAGGTGATATTTCTTCTGAACTGCTGAACAGTCACGTGGGAACCATTCCACCTGACATACAAGATGTGTGAAACACTGGAAATAACCTCAGACTCCAAGAAGAATGTAATAATTCAAATTCAAAAGAAAGCAAGTGCAGACAAGTATTAACATTACAAAACTATCAGTTTAATACGTTATGACTGCGAAATAAATACACAAATTGTGTACAGTCGAATGAAGAAACTGGTAGAATCCGCTCTCATGGAAGATCGGTTTGGATTTAAAAAAAAGTGTGGAAGCACGTGAGGCAACTCTCACCTTACGGAGTGGATGAGAAGATAGGACAAAGAGAGAGATGCCTACATTTATAATTCTTGCAGATTTGCAAAAACATTTATGATAATGTTGACTGGAATATACTTTGTACAGAAACCAGACAGCAGTTTTGACAGTCGAAGGTTACTAGTGGAAGGTAGTGGTTGTCATGCGTTTAAGACTGGGTTGTTTCCTTTCCCTAACGTTATTCAGTCTGTGCACTCAACAAGCTGCGAAGAAAAACGAGGAGAAATATGGAAACAGAATATAAGAGAGAAGATTTTACAGGTTTTCCTGTTTGTCGATGACGTAGTACAGAGCAAAAGTCCTGGAAGCACAACTGAACGGAATGAATGAAGGAGGGCATGATAGCTTAGGCTTTACCGTCCCTTCGATAACGTGCTTAATAGAGACGGAACAGAGACTGGAAATCGGCCGTGCCCTTCTAAAGTAACCATTCTGGCATTTGCCAGGAGTGACTTAAGGAAATAACGGAGAACTTAACCTTGGATGGCCGAAGGCGCGTTTGAACCACCGTTCTCCCCAATGGGAGTCCAGCGTGTTACCACTGCGTCACCACGCTCGGTGGTCGAAATTGACAGTGTCTTGGAGCGAAAGAATTAGAAGAACACAGAGAAGAGCAAAATAAGTGTAATGGAATCTAGACTAAGAAAACTTGGAGATGCCGAAGGAATTTGATTAGGAAACCAGGCAAAAAAATTTTAGATGAGTTTTGTTAATTGGTTAATAAAATAAGTTATAATGGCCGAAGTAGAGAACATACGAAATGCAGAATAGCTAAGTGAAAAAGTATTTCTCAAGAAGAGAATTTTTTTGTCTAATATTAATCTGAGTGTTAAAATGTTCAAATGTTTGTAATTCATAATACGTTGGTCTTCAGTCCCTAGATTTACAAACTACTTAAACTAAGTTACACTAACCTAAGGACAACACACACATCCATGACCGAGTGGGGATTCGAACTCCCGACGCGGGAGGCTGCGCGATCCGTAACGTGGTGCTCCAGACCGCTCGGCTGCTCCCGCGCGTCTCTAAGTATTAGGAAGTCTTTTGTAAACGTTGTTGTCTGCACATCTGGGACCTAACGGCCAGA
This sequence comes from Locusta migratoria, assembly GCA_026315105.1. Classification (NCBI taxonomy): domain Eukaryota; kingdom Metazoa; phylum Arthropoda; class Insecta; order Orthoptera; family Acrididae; genus Locusta; species Locusta migratoria. The sequence goes on along the minus strand of CM048748.1, from coordinate 442,428,275 downwards.
AGTGCCACATGGAATCATCATCAGTGTCGCACTGTAAGTGAATGACACGTGAACAACAAGGAATTCAGACAAAGAAATGATAGAAGCATTTAAATTTGTTGTTGCAGAGGCATGCTGAAGATGAAATGGAATTAGTGACCAGAATTGGAAAAAATGTCCGGCATATCTTGACTTAAAGAACAGATTGATTGGTAAAACACATTCTGTGACGTCAAGGAATCGTCAGTTTAGCACTGGGTGTAAGTATGCATGGTGAAATTCGCAGAGCGTTACAGAGAGAAGAATAGAATTACAGAGAGATGAATACAGTAAGCAGATTCATTAGGATGTAGAGCATCGTTCTTATCCAAAGATGAGGAAAGCCCATGATAGGGGTAGCACGGAGAGATTCAGCATACAGGACTCTGGACTGAAGACCACAATAACAAAAACAACAACAATGCCCACCAGAACCAATCTGAACCGAACGAAACTACCGTTTTTCCGACATGAAGACGTGAAAGCCACCTATAAAGTAAATCCATTCCATGTAATATTTGTTAACATGAAGGTGTGCGTTAGTGGTGAAAAGTCTTTTTGTAAATCTTTCCTACATTAGAATGTCCGAGAATAGAGATCATTACCCAAAATGCACTTGTTTCTGTAGATGCATTACTACAACACAGTCTTATCAAGTATCAAATAGTATTTGTTAAAGCACTGAGTGTGTTTTCTATACAAGTTCAATACATTATCTTAGAGGGGAAAGTGATCGACAGGTCTAAATATAACTTCAAGCGTCTGCTCTTACTGTGGGTTTCCATGTTGTTTATTATTGACCTGGCAAACATCAGCAATTATTAATACATATTATAACTAGCATTACCCCGTGGTCGGTAGTACCAGTATGAGAACACAAAATTGTGTCAAAATTTCAAATCGATCGCTGACGAACTTTCCGAGATTTTCTGTTTTCATTCAGATAAGATCCGTATCGCACAGTTAGGGCATCTTCAGATATATAACGAAGAACGGAGCGGGCAACTAGTAAAATATATAAAATACCTTCACGACAGTATTTCAAATAATATTGAAGAAAGTATTCTTTAGCTGTAAAACAATCCTTAAACAGGTTCAAAAATATCTCACATAATAATGCTACGCCTACTCCGTCACAGAAACGATTTGATTTAAAAGTAAATTGCAGCTATATGCCAGATATCATGCAGAGACAATAACAATGAAATCACTGCAGCTACTGTAGCAGTTTCCGTTAAAAAAATTGATTTTCGATTTAACTGAAGGGACTATAGAAAAATAAACTAGTATTACCGTTATGAAAGCATCGGTGGGCCAGTAAATTCCTATTACGGGAATTGCCTTGTATGCTTTCTCTTTCGTAAATAGTAGGGCCTCGTTACAACGCTATTTCATGGCATGTGCTGGTCCTCGCACTGTAGCTGGTGGCGTTCAAATAACATTTACTGCAAACAACGGCCAATAAAGTGTAGTGCTGCACAACACTGTATGAATTAAGTCGTTCGTATTACAGTTATATTAATTCAAATGGGGACAGCTTTCACACAACTAACAATATTCCACCTGAACAAATAAAGATAACCGAGGCATATAACAGAAATATTGTTATACAAAAACTTCCATAAGAGTATAAAAAAAAAACTGTTTGGTCTTTTGATGTCATCTGATCGTACAGAAGACCGTTGTATAAAATAAACCCGCTTCGATTTCTCAATTTAATTTCCGTTGTTTTTGGGCGTATTGCAAAATCTCGAAATTATAACGAGTGGTTGCTTACTGCACAGCTTTTGAAGGCTCGGCAAAAGGAGATTATTTTCGTATCTGCCGCTTCTTTGTTAACAGATGTTACTAAACGTATTTTGAGTGCCCTTCTCGTCTGTCCCACATACGTAGCTACAAAATCAACATTTTCAAGTTTATAACCACACTAGGCTGCAGGTGGTTCTACAGTAGTTTCTCGCTGTGTGGTATATTTGGTTGTACGAGGGTTGTTCAAGTGAAAAGGTAGCAACATCTTAACAAAGAACCCGGTTAAAATTTAAATGTGGCGCTTTCGAATAACTTAGTGAGACATCTAGGGATGCGAGCATTCGTCGTCACCCCGCTCTAAAAAAATTCGATGCTGTGCCCTCAGCAGGCTAGATGACGCTTACTGTCTTTTTCTAAGTTTGAGCATCAGGAGCAAACGGACGGGGATGCTCACGAAAGGAGTGATTCTGCCCCATGATAGCGTGCGTCCACTCGTTTCCAGGGTCACACAAGGTGTACTGGCCAAGTTCAAGTGGATGCAGATTGAGCTTCCTCCCTACAAAAAAGAAATAAATAAATAAATTCAACGACAAAGAATTTAAGGACTCAGTACAGGACTAGCTCTTGTTACAGTGACAGGAATTCTGGGGAGGGGGGTCCATCGGCTCGTTAAACAGTGGATAGCTTTTCTCAGGTCTCTGGTGATTACTTTTGAAAAAAGACTTCATTTGTAGCCATAGTGTCGTTTCGTACTTTTTCACTTTAACTGCCCTCGTCTACTGATTACACAAGAGAATACACTTTTACACTGGCATTTCGAAACAACCTGCCTATACTGCATGTCAATGGTCCGCCTTTCTGTGTTGACCTGAGACTGGGGTCCGACGAAGAACATATTCAGCCAATGGCGTCCTTTCGATACGGTATGGAGAGACGAACAGTCATTGCACCTGCGCCTTCTCATTTATGAAGCTAGCTTCTCTAGTGGCATCTCGAGCCTGAGTGGGGACGTCTAGTTGATCCTTTATGAATGAATGGCCCTTTGTAGTTCCGTGATATGTACCCAGACATCACAGCATAGCAGTCTTATCCGGGAGACCCATTTCAGGATCTTCAGTGGCCGGCTGGACGCCTTTGCATTGACACCATTTGGCAACTGCGTATCGATAAGAAGACTTGAAATTACTAGGACAATATGGGAGCCAGTCCCAGAAGCGAATGACGAAAATTACATTCTTCGGCAGCGAACAGTGACGCTTTATGTAACCATGCTCATCTTGACGCACTCCGTGTTTTGCCTCGATCACCAGTTTTACTGTTAGCTCCTCTGGATTGCACTTTTTGATAGCTATCAATGCAAAGGAAACCGACAGGACCACAATGAAGACGCTAAACATCTTCAAATATACTGATATTCTGTAAGCTTTACACCTACGGTCGGGTATTCATGATACATCTGCATATTGCGGTTGCAGCACGGAATGCAAGTTGCTATATGTAGAAAATCTAAATGGGTGAACCGAATACGACGTCCTACAAGTAGAGAGCGGTGTACCTCACGTGACGAGGGGATGGTGTGGTGGGGAAGAGAGCTGGGTGTGGTGAGCCGGGCAGGCAGAAGGGTGGGGAGGATTTTCGCAGGATCTAAAGTTTGCTTTTACCGTCTGCTCCAGGAGACGCCATAGCCACGCCTGGCTTCATTCAATGCATCTAGTTCAGTTTAAAGATGTTAAATGGTTCTTCGTTTAGAAATACCATAGGTAAGAATAATTCGAAAACTACCTGGGTAGCTTTTTAGGGGGGAACGATCTGGTGGATGTGTAGTGGTTCCTGCTGATCTGTGGCTTGAGTAGCTGAAAACTTGTGCACAGTAGCTGAAACTTTATGCATGGTAGTTGAAAGTTTACGGACGGTAGCTGAATATGTGAATGTGATAGTTGAAACTACACTACTGGAAGATGAAAAAAGAAAATTATGAATTCGTAGATTCAGCACAGGAAACTTTTACTGGTAGATTCTTGAGGATCTTTACAACACAAAATCATGCACAGAGCCATATGCACTTGAGTACAGTCACCAGAACGTGTGTGATATCGACGCGGGTACTGTGTATATAGCAATGCAAGGTGCAATTCTGTCATGAAGATAATCGTAGAGTTGTGGAATGGCCTGCCATGCAACATCCACCTGGAGCCTCTGTTGGTTTAAATTTTGTGCTGGTCGTGGAGACCACGCAAGATAACGTTTCATCTGGTCCCAAACATGCTCTATGGGGCACAGATTTGGGCACCTAGTGGGTCAGGTTAACTGATATACACATTGAAGAGCACATTTGTTGGTAGGGGATGCACATATATGTGCATTATCCTGTTGTAAAAGTGTATTGTCTTGTTGGTGTATGAATAATTACAAGATGACATGAATTATGGTTTTATTTTATTGTGTACTGTTCTATGTTCCTTGGACGATCACATGAGGAGAAGAGCCAGTGTAGAATATGGCTCCTCACACCATGATGAAGGAACATGCCTCTCGTAGCGCGTCTTCCACTCCTGCCCCATCATCATTGACCCAGATTCTATTGGTGTCAAGATAGGCATATATGCAAGGATGAATAGAGACGTGTCGTCTTTAGTGATGAGTGTCATTCTGCCTCAGTGCCAGAGATGGTCGTACGTGAGGGGAGCATGAAAATCTGGAGTGTACATGACAGAGGCACATGGGGCCAACCCCAGCACTATGATGTCTGTTCTCCTCTGGTGATCGTCGAGGGAACTTTGAACAGTGTACGGTTCATTGAAACCATCAATCTACCCGTATTGCTTCTGTTCAATGTTTATGCACCAGCACGGCGATATTCTTTTCCAACAGTATAATGGAGGTCCACGTGTATCTAGTACCATCCAACGTGCTTTTCTAGTTATACGTCAAGTACCGTGTAGCTTCGGTATGCGTTTCTGTACTGTGGTGTGTCTTAAATGCTTCTGACTGTGATTTCACTGTACAGTTATTTTCAGGTTGCAATACGGTAGTATTGACATCTACTGTCGAATTTATGTACGTAAATTACGTCATGCCACTAAACATGCTGCTTGTCCGTCTATGACGATAATTGTAGAACTTTTCAGCCATTTTCATGATTAAATATAGATTTGAAGTGATTTACTGAGTGTAACTAATAATGTGCCTTACATAATCATTGACAGGCAAGACGAATGCTCGGTTGTTCCACTGTTGATGGTAAAGGCCCAAGTGAAGATGTCTGTATGACGCTTGTGTATCCAATGAATGAAGAAAAAAGGAAACAGAGGGCGGTGATAGTGTAGCTTTCCCATGGATTAGCAGATGCATACCGAGTTCGTAATGTGAAAGCAGGGAGTCTGAATCTGGTAAGCGGCAATATTTTTTTATAATATTTTCTAGCTTTTCATAAGTTCATGATTTCGAATTTTGACACATAATGCCACACATCATGTTTTAACACGGCTACAAAACACGTCAACGCTTGTTCGACTGATATCTTGCCCTTGGCTGTGTAGTAACTTGTAGTAGAATTGGCTATTGGCAATCTTGTAATTACTTATGGTATGCAAGATGCAAAGTGGGACCATTGACTCGTTGTTGACATTCAATACCTATTTGGAATAAGCTTCGTGTACTTCAGTAGAGAAAGTTAAATTTTCCCGGTTATCTGTGGTACAGTGTTCGTACATACAGAAGGGCACTCCTCTTATTTCCAAAGTAGGAAAATTTCATCAGATCGACAGGAATACACTTAAAATGCACTATATAGGGGTGGAAAGGGATAGGGGTTCACTAATTTTAGCGATGGATATTCGACAGAATAATTTGAAATATCATCATTATGTTTGAGATTCATCACAAGAAACATTTCTTTGTCTTATTCATCAAATGAAAATAGTCGATGTTACCTGAACATAGTAGAATATGGCTATTACCATTTTTCAGACACAGGCAATGCTTCTCGAGACTTTTATTTGCTCTGAAATTTATTAGGCCTGTTTTAGTCTGATGCGTAGAACTTGATTTGATCGTTAAGGGTCTGCATTTTTGCTTGCGTCGCTACCTACGGGCAATGGCGCACTAGTGCAGCCACGGCCCAAAGACCTTGTAAAAAATAACTAGACTCACTAACGATGCTGCTGTCGCGGGATAATTTGAACCTTCGTCCGGACGCCATGATAGTGGTAAGCGTCACATAAATAGGAGCGTTTTTAGGAGATAAATCGTGTATAATATAGCTACTGCGGTATACATACCTAATTCATAGTCACGTATGTATTGTTTGACTATTGCAGTGTTCATAAAGCACGATGGTGAAGATCTGCTCAATGTTTAACTGCACAAATCGGTTTAAGAAAGGAACAAAAACAACTAATACCATCTTTCCATTTATGTTTCTCAGGAATACAAGAAGCCCTACTACTTGTGTTCAAAGATAGTTACTCTTCCTTAACAAGCTGTCAGTCAAGACAATATCGTAGTCATGGTGATAAATAACAGTTTTTAAAAATACTGGTAACTCTTGAAAACGAGTTCCTTTAGGCAGTACTGATGGACAGGAAGTTTAAGAAGTTTCATTTCATGATGTGTAAAATGACTATTGGGGTCACGAGATCAGTTACGTCACTGAAGTTTGAACTTTTGTTTATGAAATTAATATTAACAACTTGTAACACAGAATTTAAAGGTCATCTGCTTTACATATAGGTAACTATACAGGTATAACAACTGAAAGGGGTTTGCAGAATTGTGTATAGTTCCATATATGCATGACACATAGCCACACTGGATGGACATCGTGAAGTTGAACCCTATAATGACAGTTGCTGACTTTTGAGTAGTTCAAACTACTGCAGGATATTTGGGTTAGAGCATTAAAAATGATAATATTCGTGCTAGATACCCTAATGCACTTAGTTAAGAAAACTTTATGGCATACTTCGTGCTCTTAAAAGAATTTGGCACTGGCTGGTTGCTGTATTCACAAGGCAAGAAGCTACTTTATAATTATGTATCTGATGCGATATTTCATTTTACAGTCGATTTTTAACATTAGCAGTTTCAGGCAGCTTTGTTTTTTTATGATACAAAATATCTAGATGTTGGAGAGTACGGGAAGCACTCAAACAAAGACGTAAAGTGTTGTGAAACTCTTCCGAAATTAATGTCTGTACAAAAGTTTCACCATCGTAGAATATACTTATAAAGTGCCAAAAATTGAGTCTGACGATAAATTCCGTTCATATTCTGCAATTACAATGCTGAAAAACTAAATGTTATTATTCAGTTTAGTTAGGAAGAAGAAAGCTGTTGGCCTATTTTTACATCGTATGTGTTATGAATTTACACACAACCGATAATTGAAGCCGGCCGCGGTGGCCGAGGGGACTGAGGCGCTCCAGTCACGGTCTGCACGGCCACTAGGGTCGGGGGTTCGAATCCCCCTCGGGCATGGATCTTTGTGCCGTCCTTCGTCTTAACTAGTTCATAAGTAGTTTGTAAGCTTAGGGACTGATGACCCCCTAGTTAAGAACCATAAGTTATACAAACATTTGAACATCGATAATATAATATACAGGGTGAGTCACCTAACATTACCGCTGGATATATGTAGTGAACCACATCAAATACTGACGAACCGATTCCACAAACTGAACGTGAGGAGAGGGGCTAGTGTAATTGGTTAATACAAACCATAAAAAATGCACGGAAGTGTGTTTTTTAACACAAACCTACGTTTTTTAAATGCAACCCAGCACATCTGAACATATAAACAAATACGTAATCAGTGCCTAATGTTCAAATGTTTGTGAAGCTTAAGGGACTTAACTGCGGGGTTATCAGTCCCTAAACTTACAAACTACTTACGAACTACTTACGAACTAGGACGGCACAAAATCCATGCCCGAGTGGGGATTCTAAGCCCCGACCGTAGTGGCCGTGCAGACCGTGACTGGAGCGCCTCAGTCCCCTCGCCCACCGCGGCCGGCCGTAATCAGTGCCGTTTTTTGCAAAGTAAAATGTTAATTACATCCGGAGATATTGTAACCTAAAGTTGACGCTTGAGTACCACTCCCCCGCTGTGAGATCGTGTGTATCGGAGAGCACAGAATTAATTAGGGATCCAAAGGGAACGGTGATGGACCTTAGGTACAGAAGAGACTGGATCAGCACATTACGTCCACATGCTAACACCTTTATTGGTATTTTTCACTGACACACATGCACATTACCATGAGGGTGAGGTACAAGTACACACGTGGTTTCGTTTTCAATTACGAAATGTTGAAATGTTTGTACAACTTATGGGACTTAACTACGGGGTCATCAGTCCCTAAGCTTACAAACTACTTATGAACTAGCTAAGACTACAGGCGGCACAAATATCCATGCCCGAGGGGGATTCGAACCCCCGACCGTAGTGGCCGTGCTGACCGTGACTGGAGCGCCTCAGTCACCTCGGCCACCGCGGCCGGCTTTCAATTACGGAGTAGAATAGTGTATCTCCCAACATGTCAGGCTAATAGATGTTCAAAGTGGTGGCCAACATTTGCTGCACACAATTCCAATCTACAGCATAATGAATGTCTTACATCTGGTGTAATGTCGCCGCAGGCTGCCACTGTGGTGCCGCACAAGTATGAAGTGCGTGCCACCTACTTACGCCGCACACCACCATGCACGCACGGCACGGCGTTCTTACGTTAACCACGAGCGCCCACTGCAGCAACTCCGCTCGTGGCCAAGAATGCTGCATTGGCCACTTGGGAATAAGATAGGCCCCAGTTAAGACTTGGCTATCGGATAGGCACTAGGAATCATCAGTAGGCAGGCCTGTATCTAATCTATGTATCAGCATTCTGCACTCAAGAACTATGTAAAAGTTAAGTATTACAAAGTCTCTATGAAATATATATCTCGTTCTAATTTACTCTAGTGTTTCTAGTTTCTGCTGTCCCACTGGCTGGTCACCTCCGTACCTGCACACGCGTGCATTCTTTATTCCTGTGTCGGTCTCTTTCTACTCGGCCACCGACACCTATGACAACCGGCGGAAATGAGACACAAAAGTGGCGACGAGGATGGGATACAAAAGTGGCGACGAGGAGCGATAGCAGAACCTTGGACCAACCCACTTAAAGCAGCCAGACAGTAGCAGTAGGAGCATGCAGAAATTGCTCCCGCCCACCAACCCTTATTATCAGATTTTTGGGAGAACATATTCTGTTACGTGTTTTGTGGAATTTTTTGTTGCTGAGAGTTTTCTTTCATATTTCATTTGTGTTTTGTTATAATTTACTTGTATGCGTGGCGCCTAATCGGTCAGCATGGCCACTACCCCGAAGCCAAACTTAATGGAAATTATTCAGTTACAGACGGCGCAAACCACGGAACTACTCCAACGGCCGAGTGCACCAACCTCAGTCAAAAGTTAATCGCGATCAAAACGGCATTTAACCGTGGTCAACCCAAGTTTCTGGTACACCGACACCGATCAAAGTTAAACGACGGAGTTGATCGCGGTTAAATTTGATCGCGGCTGACGCCCGGTTTTGTCGAGATGATCAGGGTTATAGGAGTGTGCAGTATCAAGATGGCGGCGCGTTTTGCTGTTTTAGACGGAACTGACAAAGATTTATTTTACCTCAATCATTTAAATCGGGATCAAAACCGGAACGTCGTGATTGTGGGAAGGGGGACTCTTTTGAAGATTACAGTTACAAAATGTTCGAAGAAAGATTTTGTTTGTCCAAAGAAAGTGTAGTAGTTGTTAAACCAAATCAGTGACAGGTTAGAATTTCCTACCGATATAAATAACCATAACCCAATTTCGCCCATGAACAGACTATTGATTACGTTAAGAGCATATGCAACTGATGCATTTAACATACTTATTGTTGGTGGCAACAGTAACAATATATCGCGACGACACATTGCCAGGAAGAGCAGTTCGCCGCGCCATAATTAATGAATATTTCCAGTAAGGTAACTATCAAATTCCAAAAAGTTTTGAATAAAAAATTACGATATGTTCCGTAACTATAATCGTAAAGCTTTCGTGTTATTAAAACATGTTATCTGTATATTTCTGTTACCAGGTGAACATGCAGTGCATGAGAAAGTACGCTGTGAACAACAATGACATTTGAGTTGATTTGTTCGAAACAATAAATCATAATTTAAGTAATCATATAAGTCTGTCTTAGGGTGTTTTTTTAATAATCATTTCTCTTTGCAGTATGACTGGATTCGGTAAAATTGTACGACACTTCTCGCTGGGCTCCAGTGCTTATGTTGGCAACAGATGAACAATGAATTGTAGAATTGCGTTAATATTTTTCACAAGCTACAGAGTAAATGTTATTACTGCTCGTTTCACTCGCAGCAAAATTAATACTGTACCTGCTCTATGGTTGAAAGGTTCTTGTATGTACCCTTGTCCGTTCAGAAGAAAATAATTTTCGTTTTAATTGAAGTAGTCACGAAAAAATATTTATTGGTCATCTTAGTTGCCGTCATTACCATTGATGCCAACATAACCACTGCAGCCCGGCGAGAAGCGTCATACAATTTTACCGTATTTACAATCTTGTACATACAAATCACGTGGTACTGTCGTCATTCACCAAAGATAGTAGAGAATACACATGTAGGTAAGCTCAACTACCACCTTTGCATCACTTGGGTGCCTTCCATTGCGCTACACGGACTTGATCACGATCAAATGTACGATTGGCTGACGACGGTTTGCTGACCGGTGATTAACGTTGGTGCACCGCAGAGACTTTTAAACCGCGGTTAACTTTTGACCGTGTTCTCGGAACCCTTGATTATCGTGCTTTTTGACCGAGGTTGGAGCACTCGGCCACAAGTGGTGTAGCAGTTGACGGCACGGACAGTTAACCAACAACAGCCGTCGCATCTGCCGCCCATATCTGCCGCCACACCGCTCCCTACGTTCCGCCAGTACAATGAACGTGAAGAAGAATGTAGTGATTACTTTGCTCAGTTTCAAGATGCTGTGGCTCATCAAATTACAGGTCAGACTATCAAACGCTTCTTTCTCGCCGTAATTGGCACCAACACTTTCGTGTTACTGCAGAAACTTTTCCCCCACGCATCTCCTCGTGATCTAGAATTCGATCAAATTGTAGAAGCACTAGATGCTCATTACGAGAGAAACGTTCTCGTAGCCGCGGCACGGTACAGATTTTTCAGACTGAAAAAATCACCGAACCAGTCACATCAGCAGTGGATTACTGAGTTGAAGGGCTTAACCCGCAAATGTACATCTACTTGCTCTTGTGGACTTTCTTACAGTGACGTAAATGTTAAGAGATGCGATTAGGCTGAACATTCAGGACTCCAGAATTAGGGCAGCAATTCTAAAACAATCTGACCCCTCATTAGATAGTGTACTGCAGCTTATTGAAGCGCATGATACCTTTGACTTAGCAGATGTAGAAATGCAAAGCCGCAGTGTTAATGCAGTGCGCCGCAACAGACGCTTTCCTAGCCGTTGTTCTCAGTATAGCCCTAGTGATTCTTATTTTTGTGCCGGCCGTGCTGAACATACAGTGAACAGTAGCCAGTGTAAAAGTGCGACACAAAGGTCGCCCCTGTCGTGTTAGAAACAGTACTTTGAATAACGGGCGCCACCACTCATTTCAGAAAAATGTTTGTCTTTCCCTCAATGTGTATCTCGCCACAAGCGTGCGATTTGCCCTAGTCGCAACGCAACCTGTTATCAATGTGGCAAATCAGGACATGTGCAAATAGTATGTATGCAGAATAAAAATTCTAAGAATGGTGCCGTTAGGAACAGTGCTTCGCAAAGGGCGAGAACAGTTCACACTGTAAATGTCATTCGCGCTGTGGACTTGGACAGTGCTTGTCTTGATTCTAAAATGCAACAAAGTTTTTCTGCGCCTACTGCAAAACTATGTAGTGAGCCACGTCGCGTCGTCGAGCACGTAAAACGGTGCAATGGAAAAGGGATCGGGACAAGCAAAATGACTATGTACAGTGCAAACCTGTAGTGAACCTAGTGCCTTCTGCAACTTCTCCTTGTAAAAGTGCCCAGTACTGTGTAGCTAGTGACAGTAGACTTGTTGTAGCTACTCAAAGTAATTTTAGTGCAGTAGTTAGTGAATATGTAGTAGCCTCACATTGCGCAGACGCTGATCCGGCAGTAGTGCCATCTAGGGAGTGATATTAATCTATGTGCCGCTTCAGCGCCGCTTCCTACCGCATGCAGGCCGCGCATGCGCAAATGCAACAAACAAACTGTATCAGACGTTGCCCACATTCGCGCACCTGTCAAGCGTCACAAGCAAAAACTTTTTGTGACTCGTTCTGTAGAAAGACTGTGAATTTTCAGCTTCATACTGGTTCCGCTGTCACATTAATGAATAAAGACACTTATGATCTTCTGGGTTCGCCAAAACTGTCGCCGTCTCAACATGTGCTAACAGCATTTACAGGTCAAATTATTCCGGTGCTGGGATCGTGTAGCCTGCCCGCCTCTTCTCAAGGTGTAACAAAAACAGTTGGTTTTGTAGTTCTACAGGCCACATCGCCACAGAACATTTTTGGACTAGATGCATTCGACTCGCTTAGCTTATCAATTCAAAGAGATTAGCTTCAAATTTCGTCAGTAGTGCATCAGAACAAAATCAATGCATTGTGTGAAAAATATAGTGACTTGTTTTCGCTGGAACTACGTTATGCAAAAGACTTTGTGGCATATGTAGCTTTAAAAGAATCTGCAGTACCAAAATTTCATAAAGCTAGACCAGTGCCTATCGCAAATCGTTATAAAGTTGCCGAAGAACGTTGCCAGAATAGTGGGGTGATTTCTCCTGTTTCTGCGAGTCAGTGGGCCTCGCCTTTAGTAATTATCACCAAGCCGTCTGGAAAACTTTGTCTCTGTGCGGACTTCAAATCAACAGTGAACAATCAAACAAGACACATACCCTCTGCCCAGACCTGACGAACTAATGGACAAATTAGGACAGTCTCGCTTCTTTTCTAAGATTGATTTAGCAGAGACTTACTTACAAATTCCGCTTGATAACGAGTCAAAAAAGTTTTTCGTCATTAATACTCACATGGGCCTTTTTCAATTTCAACACCTACCCTTCGGCAGTTCTTCCGCCCCCGCTATTTTTCAGCGTTTTTTGGAACAGCTGACAGTTTCGGTACCATGCTGCTCGAACTATTTAGATGACATTGTGGTGTCAGGGCGCACAGTTGAAGAACATTTATCAAACCTGGAGTGCCTTTTCAAAGTGTTGACTGCAGCAGGTCTCCATTGTAATAAAGGAAAGTGTTCGTTTTTTTCAAACTGAAATAGAGTACCTAGGCTATGTGATAAATGGCCAAGGAATCCATCCCTTACAATCACACCTTTGAGCAATCAAAGACTTGCCTCCTCCTAAGAATGTGCTCGAATTGCAAGCAGTAATGGGAAAGCTTAACTACTATTTCAGGTTTATTCCCAATGCCTCTCAGATTGCAGCTCCACTGCATCACTTACGCAGGAAGAATGTTTCTTTTGTATGGTCTAAAGATTGCCAGGTTGCCTTTGACAAATTAAAGTCTGCACTAATCAGTGATGCATGTTTTATTTCCTTTGACCCTCAGAAGCCTGTAGTGCTGGCAGCGGATGCCTCGTCATACGGTCTAGGTGCAATATTGTCACATCGTATTGGATCTCACGGTCGACCTATTGCCTTTGCATCCAAGCTACTGACGCCAACGCAACAGAATTACAGTCAGATAGAAAAGGAGGCCTTAGCAATCATTTACGGCGTCACAAAATTACATCATTATCTCTATGGCAGAAAATTCTATTTGTTGACAAACCACAAGCCTCTCACGTCGTTGTTCTCACCCACAAAGCCAATTCCGCCACGAACGGCACAAAAGCTTCAGAGATGGTCCTTGATATTGTCAAATTACCGGTATGCGACTTTGTACCGACCTTCCACTAAACATGCCAGCGCAGACACACTTTCCCGACTTCCGGTTGGTCAGGATGCGTCGTTTGATTCTTCAGAAATGGCATGTTGTCAGATAGACTCCAGAGATGCTTCCGCGTCGCAGACTTCCCTTTGAAGTCTCGTCGGGTTGCACAGGAAACAGCTGTGGATGCGGACTTAAGGGTGGTAGGACGTTTCGTTTGCTCAGGGTGTCCTGCCAGTACCAAAAACATTGAGCGGCCTCTGGTTCGACTTTATTTTGCACAACGTCATGCATTGTCTTTAAGTCAGGGTGTCCTGTTGTTACATACCGACAACGACCAAACAAGAGTGATTGTTCCTCGTTTCCTGCAACGAGAAGTGTTACGCCTCCTGCATCAAGGACATTGGGGTATTGCTAGGAATAAGCAACTGGCCAGACGTCATTGTACCTGGGTTGGTTTGGACGCCCAGATAGAGATCATGACATCACAGTGTACAGTTTGTGCGGATCATCAGGAGGCCTCCTCCGCAAAGTTTCTCGGACTGGCCACGCCCCAAGGGACCATGGCAACGTTTACACATTGACTTTGCCGGACCTTTTTGGAATACACGCTGGTTAATTGTTGTAGACGCTTTCAGCAAGTTTCCTTTCGTGATTGCAATGAACTCAACGACAGCGTCTAGTACAATCAGTGTCTTAACATCAGTGTTTTGCATCGAAGGTTTACCTGAAACTATCGTCAGTGACAATGGAACTGAGTTTGTTAGTGCGGAATTACAACAGTTTTGTCGTGTGAATGGCATTCAGCATATCACCACCGCACCTTTTCACTCTCAGTCCAATGGTGAAGCAGAACGTTTCGTTCGAACATTCAAGTCTCACATGGAAAAGATGAAAGGTCAGCACTCCAGACAGCAAGCTCTTCAAATTTTCCCGTCTACGTATCGGTCCATGCCACGTGACGGCCCGTCTACTACCGAGCTGCTACACGGCCGCCGTCACCGCACTCTCCTTCACCTGCTACAGCCTCCCACGCACCGAGGCGGTTCGAATGGCGCTTCGCGTTTTCAGGTTTCGACGCCGGTGCTGTACAAGGTGTTTGCTGGACGTACGACATGGTTACCGGGCACCATTCAGCGCGTGCTCGTATGTTGTACGTTCTTCCACAGGGTCGGAGCTAAGGCGCCACGCAAACCAAATGCGCCTGCAGAGGCCGCGCGATCCTGTCTCGAGTTTCTTGATTCCAGACCCAGTTCACCGCCAGGGAACGCAGCCACATCGTTCGCCGCCGGGCCCAGCATCCCCGGACTACGAGATCATCCCTATGGATGTCGACGCTACTCCGCCACTGTTGCCGCCGCAGATGACAGCGTCACCGACAAGAACTCCGGTACAGTGCGTACCCTCCCTGTCTGGGCCACGCACGGCAGAAGAAGATGACCTGATCCCTCTGGGAGGAGGTGTGCGTTCTTCCCGTCCTTTTGGTGGGTTTTCCGGGGGATCGCAAGGTGGATACCGGGGCGCGGACAGCGTCTCGATCCCAGCCTCAGCTACGACGCCCGTCCACCAGGAACGCTACCGCCCAGGCCCTCCTCCCAGTGCCGCCGCCGTGGCCCTCAGCCCTACGCCACGACGGCGTGGAGCTTTGGGGGGGGGGGGGGGGGAGGGGTGTGGTGTCGCACGAGTATGAAGTGCGCGCCACGTACTTTCGCCGCGCGCCGCCATGCATGCACGGCGCGGCGTGGCGTTCTTACGACGTCAGCCACGACCGCCATCTGCTGCAACTCCGCTCGTGGCCACGATTGCTGCATCGGCCACTTGGGAATCAGATAGGCACCAGTTAAGACTTGGCTATCGGATAGGCACTAGGAATCATCAGTAGGCAGGCCTCTATCTAATCTATGTATCAGCATTCTGCAGTCAAGAACTATGTAAAAGTTAAGTATTACTAAGTCTCTATGAAATATATATCTCGTTCTAATTTACTCTAGTGTTTCTAGTTTCTGCTGTTCCACTGGCTGGTCACCTCCGTACCTGCACAAGCGTGCATCCTTTATTCCTGTGTTGGTCTCTTTCTACTCGGCCACCGATACCTACGACAACCGGCGGAAACGAGACACAAAAGCGACAATACGTAGTTTCATATCCTCTGAGGTAGGCACATCACGATACTTATTCTCCTTTAACATACCCCACAGAAAGAAGTCCAGAGGTGTAAGATCAGGGGAACGGGCTGGCCCATTTGTGTCCTCCACGTCCTATGAAATGGCCGTCGAATATCCTGTCAAGGGTCAGCCTAGTGTTAATTGCGGAATGTGCAGGTGCACCATCATGCTGATACCACATACGTCGACGCGTTTCCAGTGGGACATTTTCGAGCAACGTTGGCAGTTCATTCTGTAGAAACTGGATGTATTTTGCAGCTGTTTGGGCCCCTGCAATGAAGTGAGGAGCAATGAGTTGGTCGCCAATGATTCCGCGCCATACATTTACAGTCCACGGTCGCTGTCGCTCTACCTGTCGGAGCCAGCGAGGATTGTCCACGGACCAGTAATGCATGTTCCGTAGATTCACTTCCCTGTGATTGTGAAACACGCTTCATCGGTAATCAGGTAGAACTGCAACGCATTCTCTGTTAATGCCCATTGACAGAATTGCACTCGATGATTGAAGTCATCACCATGTAACTGCTGATGTAGAAACATAAGAAACGGGTGAAAGTGGTGACGATGCTGTATGCGCATGACACTACTTTGACTCAATCCACCGGCTCCCGCAATGTCCCGTGTACTCTGTGGGTTCACGACAACAGCAGCTAACACACCAACTGCACCCGCTTCTCCGGTGACGGGCCTGCTACGGACTTGTTTGCGTGCTACGACCATTTCTGTTGCATACAGTTGGCGGTAGATGTTTTGAAATGTGCGGAACGTTGGATGCTCTCTGTCCGGTACCCTGAAGGCTTCAGCTGCATTCTGTCGACACTCGCCATAGATGAGTATCATCTCCGCCTTTTGAGAGTTCGAATCGCCATGGTCACAGTTCCTACAACACTACACTATCACAGACGTCTGGTAACACAGTGTACTACAGGTAGTCTGCGTGCAAAGACGAATGCAGAATAACAGTAGCAGCAAGCGCTACATGCGGACACTGCGACAGCTAGACCAAATCACAACAGTGCACTGCAGGCAGCCACACTCGTAAACACGGTCGTCATCGTAAACATGTCCCTGCAGATGCTGCTCGCCGACCGTGGCCAGTGTTTGTTACAACACGCAACTGAACGTCGGAGATTTCAAGCATCAACTTTAGTTTACAATATCTCCGGGTGTAATTAACATTTTACAATGTAACAAACGGCACTGATTACGTATTTGTTTATATGTTCAGATGTGCTAACAGAACTAACGGGCTTCCATTTAAAAAAAACGTAGGTTTGTGTTAAAAAACATACTTCCGTGCATTTTTTTATGGTTTGTATTAACCAATTACACTAGCCTCTCTCCTCACGTTCGGTCTGTGGAATCTGTTCGTCAGTATTTGATGTGGTTTACGAAATATATCCAGCGGTAGTGTTAGGTGACTCACCCTGTATAGAAAAAAGACTCTGAAGCTGTTTTGTTAGTAATATATTTAAATGACAAATAGTATTCGCGACTTAACTTGAATGAATACACCCTCTAATGAAAGAGTGTTATGCACATTTAAAGTTGGCGCGGAAGTTTGCCACCATAATGGCCGCCGAGGCGCCCTTCAATTTGCCCGCTGTTCGCGGTCGGCCGCTTACAGAATTGTGGGGGCTGGTCGGACGCGGCCAGATTTTACACGGAGGGTCGCCGTGCAGCGCTGTGAGCATTGCGGCCAGTTTGACACGCGGCTGAATGCTGCAGCGCGCACGGCGGACTGCCGGTGTGCGGTCAGCCGCCGATGCGGTGCCAGCTGTGCCCGTGTATCAGTCGCATTTCATTATTTGTGGATCGCCGAGGTTAATAAAAAGGGTCCTTCATTGATACGGATTTCGATACGGAGAAATTTATTATAACGATCAGGAAGAGGCCTGCTTTGTGAGGCTTGTCATGCGAAGAATATCCTGATAAAAATGTGAAAATGTCGGAGGAAGTGACAATGATATTCGGGGGCAGTGAATGTGCAAAACCACAGGAACAAAACATGTTGTGACAATTACTTTATATTTCTTTGTCTTTAATTAACTAGTAGTTTTTCTTCATTTCTAATGCATTGGTATGGGTGTGTGTGTTTGTCCGTATGTTAGTTTACCTAGGTTTAAGTAGTTTGTAAGATACGGACTGATGACCACGCAGTTTGGTCCGATGATAGATTTACACACATTTGAATTTTTTTTTTTTTTTTTTAATGCATTGGTGGATTTCTGTGCCTATACCCGTAATGTTGCCTCCAGTTTTCTTTAATAGTTCATCAAAGCTCTTTGAAGATATTTTAGTGAGTCAGAAGAACTTACATTTGTGTTCGAGACGTTCACGGAGAAAAGTAAAAAATATTACTTCGTAGAGCGGGATTGCAACATAAGATACACCCAATGTCTCTTCTTCTTCTTCCCGCGGTTACGGCGGCACGCGGCCGCAGCTGCCTCCACGACGTCATCGTGCGACTGAGCTGCGGCCAGCCGCAGTCCTGACGTCAGCACTGCGGCCACTGCCAGCCGTTGGTCGCGCCCGTGGCCACGACAGAGCAACAGTAAATGACAAGCGCCAGTCCGATGTTTAAAGATGGAAGCACAGCAGCGCTTCTGATTTTATTACATTTAACACACCAGGACTCGATCCTGGCTCAAAATATACAGCAGATAACAGCGATTTTAGATGCCTCACAGAAGGAAGGGCTTCGCTTGTATAAGGACAGAGCAAATACCTTATTCTCAACTCTCCGTCGCCTTGCATTTACTGGTCGATGAGCGTTTCTTAACTGACTGTTTATGAAATCTCTCGCAGTAGAAGTGAAATTGTTTTCTATGAAACAGAAAATATTGTTGTCATATAAATCTGTGAGACTTTTCTGTAAACATTTCTCATTGTGTAGCTTCGTTTTAAATTTTGATAGCGTAGCTGAAGTTTTCCTATGAATCTTGTACATTTTAGATATTGGACTTAAGTCTGCTTTTGGAAACCCCGTAACAAAAACTCCATTTTCCTCATTAAAAGAAATCTCAGATAAGAATGAGTACTCACCATGTCCGGACTCATTTTCAGAGGGAACGAAAACTATTCACGTATCGCTCAAAGTACTACTGTGTGCACCACAACTAGTGCTGGGTAATTCAGTAGTAGCATTAGTTTCACTTCTAGTATTAGCACGTATGTAATTAACATTTGATGTGGCACAACTAGTGCTTGTTAAATCACTAAGACCAAATACATATGACCCACTTCTGGTGTTAATAGCTATGCAAGAAACGGTTGTTATATGTATTGGTAACACACCCCTCTTTAGCCTATGCCTAGTTGCATTCATAAAATTTTTCAAAAAAAAAAAAAAAAAAAAAAAAAAAAAATCGTCACAAACAAGAAAACTATCACAGTCTACATCAGCTAACAACTCACAAACACTTTTCCACTTCTCAAGAAACTTTTGAGATTGACTGGGAAACCTGTAGAAATGATTTTTTTTAACTTCTTCGAGTATCCAGTTGAACAACTGGGGAACTTACAAGAGTATTTCAACGACAATTTCTTGAGCTGAATATCTTGAAAAACACAAATCGTGGTTACATAAAACAACTAACGGAAATCACGCAGTTTAATTCGTGATACTACAAGAAAATATATGTAATATTTTAATTACAGATGAATTAAATGTATTACATATTATACATTAGTATTAACTATGGAAACTTTTAGCAGGAATTATCTTCCGGCTTCGAAATATCGTATATAATATTATAGTGAAGATGTGAAGAATGCGGTTCAGAACGCCACAACAGAACAGTGCAGCAGCTTTTGGACAGATCTCATTGGACAGTTGTCAGCCATATACTTCCCTCCCCTGATCACTAGCGCCCCTAGAGATATGGAAATGAAGCAATCGGTATGTTTCCAGTTTTTATGTATAGCTTTCAGCCCCGTGGTGGCCGCACTAGTGCGCCATAGCCCTAAGTGCACGTCCTGTGCGCAATCTGGTAAAAACATGGCAGGGACCGGCCCATTGGCCACTCTCTCCATGTACAGGCCCTCTGGCACGGTTGTAATAATAAGAACGCCCTCTACAGCGCGATGCGGCAAGCTCGTCAGAGGGCTTTGTACATGGCGAACCGCTGCCGCGCTTCTTGTCTCTAGTTAATCTGGGAAGTTGCTCAGCGTGATGTGAGCAGTGTCCACATGCGCCTACGCGAAATACCGGACACCATGTCCACAGCGACTGCGTGCGTTCTCGGCGAAGACTTGTAGCGAATTTGGCACCAGACCTGAAATATTTATCTACCAATTTTAAGAAAACTATTCAGTGAAATAATTTGATTCTTTCTTACCGTACAGGTTGTACATTTGCACCATAAAGGGTTGAATTTATACCTCATACTTTCTGTAATACATAAAGTGAATTAAATTTTATAGTTTGCAGCCACATAAACTAACTTCTTACAATTCCGTATGATTCATTTTAGGCCATACATTATTGTGAACAAAACGTAACCAACTTACCAGGAATATTTTCGCAGTTGAGAGGAGAATTATACCGCTACCTATTCTGTTCTTACTTTGTCCATCCAGTCGTAACAACATACTGGGCACGCATTTCATCGTATGGTCAATATTTTTGTCTTAACATGAGTTTTTCACTATGGAACAATTTACTTTCTTATGCGTCTTTTAATATCACATCAAGGAAGAATACAATGGCATACCGCTCATTTAGGAAAGGGTATTTGACTGTTTTCTGGAAATCGTTTTAAATGGTTAATTATGTCATATTATGGTCCGAACATGCTTTTTTACCTCGTGGATTTCAGTACTTCTTTTTTTTTTTTAAAAAAAGAAATTCAAATAATTTGAAAGCCTGCTAAAACGCTACATTTGAGTCACGTGATGCCTGTGACGTCATACAACACGCTGCTGCTGCTGCTCTCGTAAGAAAAGCAAATACCTGTATATTGTTTGGGCCGAGGCCTCGTGTTTGGGCGTTAACGTTTGCATAATGACCTACAAATATTGCTTAGCTCCGCACTGTACCAATACACCTGTCAAGACTCCAGAAAAAATTGTTCTTGCAAGTACCAAAAAATGAGAAGATACGCAAAAAGTGATTGACACTGGCGCGAAGAGATCCAAATGAAATAGCGGCTACTTCATGTGTGTATTTCTGTGAGGATCATTTTGATGTAAGTAAACAAAAAGATATTTTGCGGGAAACTACATATAAGTAAAAGTCTAGAATAGGCTACAGTAACGTCAGCAGTCTCAGTGGTGCATGCTAGGACAAAGCAGTGCGAGTTTTTTGTGACTATGTCCACTGAGAAAGGCAGCAGGACAATGTTTCGACGAAAAATATGCTGGAATATAAAAGTTTTACTAAACACAAATAAAATAACGTAAGCCTTTTCTTCTACACAGGGCTGTACCAAGCAATTTTCATTGCAAATAAATAACGTTTCAACTGATTAGCGTTTTTTTTTTTTTTTTTTAATTAAAGCATGGGGCTTCGTATGTGGACGAGTAAACGTAACTGTATTAGTTTGTAGTGTCAAAAGTAGTGACACATTCATATCAAACCAAATCTTGAATATGTAAGGAAAATACTGATATGCATGGCAGAAAGCTTACACACTATCGCAAAAATTCACTCACAAAAACAACAAACCAGAAAAGCGCTGTAATTTCGGCACTATAAATTTCTCGCTCGCAATGTTTACATGAAAGTGACATGCCTTTGGCTACGCGAAATGTGCGTTGCCAGCCTACGAGCGATATGAAAACACCGCCGACGCAACCCGCTGTCCCTGTTCTAGACTATATATATAGCGTATAACTACACACAAGGCATTTTTGCTGTGTTCTACAAGTTTTGATGTTTCACTTTGCACCAGTATTGAAGTAGTTAAATAAAATTACTCCCTTAACTGCGTGTTTTACTGGGTTAAATTTTACTAACTATCCCGGCGGATTCCTGTGACTATGTTGGCAACAGATGCTGAATAGCGAGAATCATGAGACGTCGCCATTAGCCAATCGCGTGACAGCGCAAATATTTTGTCGTGAAACCTTTGATTTATGAGGGCAGTTACTTTTACTGACTGGACAAGGTTACATACAAGAATCATAGAGCAGGAACAGCATTATTTATTTACTTCATGGTCTGTACGATATACTAATCTAGTCATTCTATGTGGTCTGAACATCTGGACAAAGATTTTCTATCGTGTTGTTGATGTTGCCAACATAATCACTCAAGGCCGCTTGGATAGAAGATAAAATTTCACCCTTTATTACAAAATATGGTGACTTCAGATTAAGTCTGTTGACATCAACAAACAGGGTCTTTTTTCCAATGGCATAAAATATCTCTCGAAATAATTAGCTTTAAAATGTAGGTATGCGTTACTTACAATGCAGTTTTCCCGTTTCTTATTTCTGGCACGTAAAAATTTGGATTGTTTTTAAAGAATGAAGACACCATAATTGCATCAACTTTAGGGAGGCCTTCGCTGTCAGCCTTCACATAACCATCTTCCATTGTGGCATAAAAACTGTAAACGCGTTTAGATCACGAAAAAACTGAACTTAAAGCTGCGAAATGGAGGAAACGCGTACAATAATACTGTTCCGACTTCTGGTTGCCGCGCTGTAGGTGTTCTATGACGTCACCAGTACTTCATCCAATAACGGAGCGTTTTCGATCACGTGATCTAATTGTGAAATTTGATGATTTTTAAGCTTTAATTACGTGAAAATAACAGATGTTTTGTAAGAATTATGAGCGAAAATGCTGTCTGAATGTTATAATCATTCAGAATACCAACAATTCTAACCATATTTTTAACACAGGAAAATACCCTATTGTGTTTGCTACTAGTGGTATTCGTGTCGCGCGTAAATCTGTTGTGAAATTCTTTGGATTTTTGAGAGTATGTCTACTGCACTACGCGAAGTAACAAACTATGTGCTGCAGTTCCTTATCACGTGGAGCTGGAAGTGAGTGGGGAAATTCATTTTTACATTCAGTTTTCATCAGCAACATATCTCTCTACTGATATAGGTAACGATGCAGCATGATTGAGGGTTAATTTCGTACATTTGCTTCCTTTCTTAGAGTTTTGGTAGGCTCGATCCAATTTCCATTATACCGCTTTGTTATTTCACAAGATTTCGTAAATATCGGATAACGCAAACTAATAATCATTCTCCACAGTGTAAGAACAAATTTGTTTTTATCTTTTATTAACATTCTTAAGTAGTCACTTGTAATTTTTGTAAGACAACTTAAATATGCCATTAGTATTTAATCAACAATTGTCCTTTCAACTCACAACATTTTTAAATATGCTATTTATTTTAGCTGTCGCAGCATTTATAAATATTTACATTCCTGTTGCTTAACCGAATGTAGGATCTTATGGTGAATTTCCACACAGCATTTTCGCTCTATTTGTGCAAACGTTTAATTTAACGTCAAAATTCGTTATTAATGCAGCTCGAAGTTATAAAAATTGTCACTTAATTACGAATTCTGTCTGTAGTAGCGTTCCCTTGCCACCAGCTTCCCTTTGCAAACAGGAATTTGTATTTATGCATGTTATATGTATCTGCACTACAGCTGGTACTACTATATACTGAAACTGTCAGCAGAGTGCATTTCACGTATGTCATGCTTAGGGACGGCGCTGCGCGAAAAAGTCTCTTTCTCTTAGGCATTGTTTTAGAATAAGATGAACCAGGTGTATATCCTGGCGCAGAAGCAAATGTAAAATATATTCATAGTATTGACCACTAACAACAATTTCAGGTGAGCCGTACTGAAGTTTTCAGACCATATAAGTGCATTTTCTGTTCAGTGTTCGGTATCACTGCGTGTCTTTTGGCCAGTGTTACAGTTCGTCTCTGCTGAAAGTCTTGCCGTTCTTGACTGCGTGTGACTCGCTTACTGTTAACCAGCTACACCCAGCCACACTTCACTGTGACTCAGTCTGGTATGACATGTACAGAACAATATGTAAAAGAATTCTTGCGAATATTGACTCACCGAGGGAAAAAAAAAAAAAAAAAAAAAAAAAAAAAAACGTGAACCAAATTGACACCGTGATTCCCAGTGAAATGGCCGGGAATTTAGAGAAATGAAATTTATCTCAGAAAATCATTATTTATTTAAATGCAGCTGACTGACTAAAGTCTTTGGCTTACGCTTAATGTATAAAGAGATATATGAGATAGTGACCCTGTTGTGGACGACACAACGTACAATTTTTTTGCGCTGATTGCCCTTCACAGGAGAAATCGTTTTCCACATTCTCTTTATGTCCTGCTCCTCCTCCTTTTTTACGTTCTCTTCCTCCCCGTATCCATACCCCATCTGTCATTCAGCTCCTTCCCTTCTTAAATCTTCTTCCTCGTCCTGCTTCCTATCCCTCCTCATCTTCTCTCTCTCTCTCTCTCTCTCTCTCTCTCTCTGTTTATTTTCTGTTTCCTTTGTCCTCGCCGTTCAAAACCGCATGGGAGTGGTCGAGAGCTCTAAGGCGCCTTACTGTGGAGTGCGCGTCTGCTTCCCGTCGGAGCTTCGGAATCTCCTTGGGAATGGATGTATGTTATGTTTAAATTAGTTCAACTGGTTTGTAATACTAGGGACTGATAACCTCTTCAGTTTGGCCCAATAGGTTTAGAAACATTTGAAAATTTTACTGTTCAAAACAAAGACACAAAAAAATTAGGAAATCGCTTCACATTTTGTGGTATCAGCAGCACAACTGTTACGAAATAACTCCTACAGCAAACTAACAGAAATGAAAACGCCAATAAACTACTTCGTATACAGACTTCGTCATTACGTTATTTCGATCTCAACATAATTGGCGACGTAACTGACCAGCATATTTTAGAACTGTAGCTGCACAGTATACATGCGTTAGTCAAAATGAACGTATTACACTGAACACCATTAGAACGTATCCATGTGAAATTTCTGCCACAGCGTCTTATTGGTAATCAGATTGAAAATTTGTAGGTGAAATTTTGAAGTTATTAAGTTTTATTTTGTTTTATTGCAGTTATTATTACTACAGGAGGTGAATTCAATGCGTGGCAGAGAAGCTAATGTAAGATATAAATACCTGAAAATACCTTCTTCTTTCGTCACTCTTAATAGCTACGTACATACACTATTATCTAATGAACGAGACAATACCCTTACGGTTATGCGAATTTCATTGGCCCCTTGTATAACAATCGCTACTTATTGTGTCGTGGATATATATTAATGTTGTGATTCTTCAGTTTCTCCCGGCGTATTTGATGATCAAAATATCCACGGGTGTACTGCCGGTCTATAGTGTCCAACGGGCACAATATTTCGGCGATCAAACATGTCGCCATCATCAGGTGAACTGACGGACTGAGCTCCTTGACGTCTTGGTCAAGAGAAGAGTTGATGGCACCCTGGGTCATAGTGTATATCGGAAGACAACGCACACTGATCTGTATTTACACGCAGACAGCTGTCACCACCCTTCACAGAGGAATGGAGTACTTAAAACTCTAGTACATAGGGCGCGCACTATCTCCGATGCAGAGAGTCTACCCCAGGAATTGGAACACCTGAGAACTGTATTTCGAAAAAATGGGTACTCAGAGTGGCAGATTCAGCGGGCTCTCCGCCCAACCACTACAACACAACCTGTGGAAACGGATGAAAACGCAAGGGAGGATGTAGGCACTGCGTTCATTCCATATACCGGCGCACTCTCAGGGAAGATCGCCCGCATTTTGAGAAAACACCAGGTTGGAACTGTTTTTTGTCCGCCGAATAAAATTCGTGCACTGGTGGGGAGCGCTAAAGATGATCTCGGTTTGAGGAAGGCGGGCGTGTACCAGATTCCGTGTCAGTGTGGAAAGTCATATATTGGAGAGACGATGCGTACCGTCGAGGATCGATGCGTTGAACACCAGAGGCACACACGATTGATGTATCCGAGCAAGTCGGCGGTCGCTGAACATTGTTTGTCGGAGAATCACGCCATGGAGTATGAACACACTAGGATTCTGGTACAGACGTCGAGATACTGGGACTGCGTCGTTAGAGAGGCCATTGAAATTCGCACAAGTGACGACCTCATAAACCGTGACTCTGGCTAAAATCTTAGCAAAGCTTGGGAACCAGCGATGGGGTTAATTAAGAGTAAATCTAGCAAACGTAACGAAGTGACGACCACGGCGGACAGAGCCCTCACACCGACGTCTTCTCAGACGCCGGCGCAATCGGTTCCACTGCGCGGCCGCGGCGCGGGGCGCGGACCGCGGAGGGGTCGCTCCGCGGGCCGAGGGTATTTAAATGGCCCGCTACCGGGCTATAACCCAGTTCCCTTCGAGCAGCCGTAGCGTGCGGATCTCCGTGCCGGCGCGTTTCCAGGAGCTCAGTCCGTCAGTTCACCTGATGATGGCGACATGTTTGATCGCCGAAATATTGTGCCCGTTGGACACTATAGACCGGCAGTACACCCGTGGATATTTTGATCATCAAATACGCCGGGAGAAACTGAAGAATCACATCATACACCTTTACGGGGAGGAGATGTATCGCAGCATGAAGAAATCTGAAAAGTTGCGCCACCGTAGATGTCGTTTGCTAAGTACTCTTGCTTTTCTAAAGAGATGTCGTTCCCAGAATGTTGTTCCAAATTTTGCTAAGGTTACGCATCACATCGATTCTGCAGCAGCCAAGAGAATTAAAAAACGGGCCGGCCTCGAATTGCTTCGTGAGAGAGTGCATTTCACCCGCCGTAGTCTTGAGTTCGTCTCTCTGGAACTATTCCATCTGCATTTGCAACTGGCTAGTCACTTCACGTCTTTTTCCTGGGATTGGATTGATGGTGTTACTTCGGTTGCAGCAGATTCCGCCCATAAGAAGGCAACGGGACGTCAAACAGCTAAGTTCTCACGCCTCCTTGACAAGCCATCTCTGCAGGTTTCGTGCAAGACCGTCATCAATCTGAGTGGCATGGAGTTGAGTGATGATGCGGTCTCAGTTTTAGAGAAAGGACTCAACTTTGCTCCTACCCCCAAGTTCACACCGGTCGCAGAAATTGTTAGTGCTGTCGAACAGGTTGCAGCTCGACTTCCGCCTGATTCAGCTGAGGAATTACGTCGTGAAACTTGTCGTGCATTGACGAAATCCAAGCCCATGAAGTCGAACATCACTAGTAAAGAGAGGGCGGCCATTCGTGACCTGAGGGAGCGCTCTGATATTGTTGTCTTACCGGCTGACAAAGGCAATGCTACGGTTGTTGTCTCCCATAAGGACTACACTGAAAAGATGCAGAGCCTGCTAAATGACGATTCCTACCGGAAAATCAGCGTTGACCCCACAAAGAAGGTGGAAAACAAGACGAGGGCGCTTCTCAAGGATGCGGATTTACCGGAGGGTGTCGCCAAGAAACTGCTACCTCAAGGTCCGGTACCGCCAAGACTTTATGGACTCCCTAAGGTTCACAAAGATGGGGTGCCGTTACGTCCCATTGTCAGTAACATCAGAGCACCTACATATTTGTTGGCAAAATACTTGACGGGAATATTAAGTCCTTATGTGGGTAAATGCCCTCATCACATCCGTAATTCCGTGGATTTTGTGAAACGCCTTAACAACTTCAGGCTGGATGAGTCAGATATCATGGTGAGTTTTGACGTCGTTTCGTTGTTTACGTGGGTGCCCCTTCGAGAGTCACTAGAATTGATTGGTCAGAAATTTGACGAGAAGACCACCGAACTTTTTAGGCATGTCTTGACCTCCACGTATTTTCTTTTCAATGGCGAATACTACGAACAAACGGAGGGAGTCGCCATGGGTAGCCCACTCTCCCCTGTGGTTGCAAATTTGTACATGGAGAATTTCGAGGAGGAAGCCCTGGCATCATCTGAATGGAAACCCACTTGCTTTTTCCGTTATGTGGACGACACTTTCGTCATCTGGCCACATGGTATGGATAAACTCCTTGACTTCCTTACACATCTGAACTCCATACACCCCAACATCAAATTCACTATGGAGACTGAAACGGAGGGTAATTTGCCGTTCCTTGACGTCTTGGTCAAGAGAAGAGTTGATGGCACCCTGGGTCATAGTGTATATCGGAAGACAACGCACACTGATCTGTATTTACACGCAGACAGCTGTCACCACCCTTCACAGAGGAATGGAGTACTTAAAACTCTAGTACATAGGGCGCGCACTATCTCCGATGCAGAGAGTCTACCCCAGGAATTGGAACACCTGAGAACTGTATTTCGAAAAAATGGGTACTCAGAGTGGCAGATTCAGCGGGCTCTCCACCCAGCCACTACAACACAACCTGTGGAAACGGATGAAAACGCAAGGGAGGATGTAGGCACTGCGTTCATTCCATATACCGGCGCATTCTCAGGGAAGATCGCCCGCATTTTGAGAAAACACCAGGTTGGAACTGTTTTTTGTCCGCCGAATAAAATTCGTGCACTGGTGGGGAGCGCTAAAGATGATCTCGGTTTGAGGAAGGCGGGCGTGTACCAGATTCCGTGTCAGTGTGGCAAATCATATATTGGACAGACGATGCGTACCGTCGAGGATCGATGCGTTGAACACCAGAGGCACACACGATTGATGTATCCGAGCAAGTCGGCGGTCGCTGAACATTGTCGGAGAATCACGCCATGGAGTATGAACACACTAGGATTCTGGTACAGACGTCGAGATACTGGGACTGCGTCGTTAGAGAGGCCATTGAAATTCGCACAAGTGACGACCTCATAAACCGTGACTCTGGCTAAAATCTTAGCAAAGCTTGGGAACCAGCGATTGGGTTAATTAAGAGTAAATCTAGCAAACGTAACGAAGTGACGACCACGGCGGACAGAGCCCTCACACCGACGTCTTCTCAGACGCCGGCGCAATCGGTTCCACTGCGCGGCCGCGGCGCGGGGCGCGGACCGCGGAGGGGTCGCTCCGCGGGCCGAGGGTATTTAAATGGCCCGCTACCGGGCTAGAACCCAGTTCCCTTCGAGCAGCCGTAGCGTGCGGATCTCCGTGCCGGCGCGTTTCCAGGAGCTCAGTCCGTCAGTTCACCTGATGATGGCGACATGTTTGATCGCCGAAATATTGTGCCCGTTGGACACTATAGACCGGCAGTACACCCGTGGATAATTTGATTACATTAATGTTATTCTTTGTGTCTAGATACATACAAAGCTATTTCTAAAAGTACTTCATTTATAAAACTAGCGTTAGTGCGCTGCGTTACTCGGTTATGTATTTTTCCCTTTCTAACGGTAGTCTGTTTCTTTCTTCCCCCTGTATAAATTGTCTTATACCGTACTCTTAATCCACTTCACTATCTTTTTCACGCAGCACTGACCTTATGACACCATATCTGGTGAACTATTTGCTGTACAATAATATTATTTTTGCAGGTTGGTAGACTGGAATGTTCGAAAACTTGCGCTGATCTCCAGCATCCAAGTTCAGCTCACTGAGTTTTTGGAAAGATGAGAGAATAACAGCAAGGTATTGTGACCATAGAGAGACTGTGCAGATTCATGCAAAACAAACGTCGCGGGATGCTGACAACAGGAGTGTGTCTCCTCAATGACTATGCTCACTGGTCACGCAGCTCAAGAGCTGTTCACTTCGCTTAGGTGTGATATTTTAAGCCACGCATCTAGCAATCACGACCTCGCATCTGGTGACTGTCATCTGTACACTAATTTGAAGGAACTTCTTCGTGAAAATCACTTTTCTGACGACGACGAGGTGAAAATTGAAAGACTGTCTGGAAAAAGCAGTGGGAGGCGTCTGTCACGTAGAAATCAAAAACTCTTTCCACGGATGACATAAATGCATCGAGGTAAATTATGATTATGTGGGAAAATAATACAAGGCCTATACAAAAGTGCATGTAAATTTTATTAAAATAAACTCATTTTATTTACTTCGAAAAATTCTTGTAACTTTATATCCGGATTAGCGTCGTAATTTAGGAAGTCCATTCTGTGGTATATGTGTTTTATTTTTGACAAATGCTTTGCAAATGCAATTATCAGTTTAGGAGTAACAAATTCACGGTGTTGTACTGCATGAACAGTTGAAAATTAATAAGCGATTAACCTTTTTTCTTTCATTATTTTTCTGGACTTGTAGGCGTAAAAAGCTTTTTGAGCCTTTCACTTTATCTATAAAGTCTGCCTCATGTCACTAAGCGCTATCATTCTCAATTACTGGATGCTTATATTCTCATTATTGTCGCATCAGCTGTTGGGACACTTTTCATTGTTTATGACGTAACATCTCATGAACTACATGTAGTATGTGGTTTCTGTTCCCATAGCGATGATTCATTTGTACAGGATTAGATGTGGATGATTTTCGCATGATGTGGCATTACATACATACTAGCAATATGTATACATTCCGACAGTTACAGAAGAGACACCAATGCATTGTACGACAAGATACAGCTGCATACTTACTGTCAGCTCTTTACAGATTGTCAGATTCAACTTTATGTCAAAGGTACTTACGTACACTGCTGACGAAGTCTAGGCTATTGTTT
Organism: Locusta migratoria; assembly: GCA_026315105.1. Taxonomy (NCBI): domain Eukaryota; kingdom Metazoa; phylum Arthropoda; class Insecta; order Orthoptera; family Acrididae; genus Locusta; species Locusta migratoria. Next base: position 442,397,761 of record CM048748.1, on the reverse strand, counting down.
TGGAGATCCACTTAAATGAATTTATGTAATGGGCAGAAAAAATTGTTCTGTTTATTCGTGTCATAACATCCAATTTCTGTGTACATGATACATGAATACACATACATAATCCTCATCATAAAGCAATGTTGTGCAATTATAGTTACATATCATCAATCATATTTTACATTGGTATACATTTAAGAATGAACAAAAAAGGGGAAAAAAGCTGAAAAAGTATGGTACTTTATGCAGGACCTGGTTGAGACAAGTGGTCTGTGGTTTCTTCAATCCTACATTCACAGAGTGGTGATTATATTGCACAACCTAGAATGAAAGAAAGGATACTGCGAAAGCAGAGGTGCCTTCAAAGTGCCTATTACAACAGACAAATATATACAGACGGGAAACCTCCGTAAGAGCCCGGTCCTACGCTCAGGGATGCGGGGAGGGAGGTTTTCCAGCAGTTCCGTAAGATGTCCCATGATGGCGCTGCGGTCAGAAGCAGCCCTTTAAAATGGCCAGAGCAGGCGGCAGGTAGCGGCTGTCCCCACCACCACCACCACCTCCCCTCAAACGCCAGCAAGCTGGACACAGCCGTGGCCTCGTGGCAGGCGGCGCGAGCTCTCCCTTCAGCCTCCCCTCCACGCTACCCTCTGACGTTTGAGAGGCACCCTAAGGCAGCGATCCGCCTGACACCTTGTAGCATCTTACAGAACTACGAGGGGAGCGTAGGACAGTGGTTTAGGGGGGGCTACTCCTCTGTATATGTTACTCTGTGCTCTTACTCAGAGGGAAGCCAGACACGTTTCCCTCACACCGCGACGTCAGTGACTAGCCGGACCGCCTGACGGCCGCGCCGACCCTCCATTAGCGCAGAGCAGGATAGTGGCGGCTGTGGGTTATCGCGCTGGTCTGGGCTGCTGTCAGCGGGGGGTTCCGGCGCGGCGTCGCGCTGATGGATGGCGTCGCTCCATCACTGCGCTCAACAGCGGGACCAGCCAGCTGCTCCACTGGCGCTGCTGAATTGGTGGGTCTCTCCAGGGACCGCAGAGACACAGAATGCCATGGGAGGCGGCACCGCCACTACAGCGGTGTCGCGGACTCAGCACACCTCCATCACGTCTCCTAGAGTCAATTCACAGGCAATGCGTTGACATCACTGTGCGTGCGGACATTTCGAAACCTAGGGTAAAATAATACACTCATATAGCAGAAGATGGAAAGAACTGGCCTACAGTCAAAGTTGTGATTTATCAACGACACCAAGAATTTCAACCATTTACAATTACTTATAAGCAATAATAGGACTTAAAAGACCCAAGACAAAATTAACAAAGTCACACATTGCGCATGTGAAATACAGGATTAAATGAAATAACTGAGTTACAGCGCTAAATAAACCCGCCGGGCGGGAATGGCTGTTTGGTCTGGAATGCCACATTACGGTTCTCGCGGACCTGTCTCGTCATAGGTTCGAATCCTCCCTCAGGCATGGTTGTGTGTGTAGTCCCTGGTGTAAGTTAGTTTAAGCAGTATGTTATCCTACGGATTGATGACCGTAACATTTTGGTCCAGTAGGTTTAGTAGGTTTACAGACATTTGAACATTTTGAACAAACCTCAAATTTGATTTGAATGTACTGGGTGATCAAAAAGTAAGTATAAATTTGAAAAATTAATAAATCACGGAATAATGTAGATAGAGAGGTAAAATTTGACACACATGCTTGGAATGACGGAATGACGTGGGGTTTAAGAGTAAAAAAAAAAAAAAAAATAAATAAATAAAAAAGAAACAAGTCCGATCAGAAAAGCAGCCGGCCGCGGTGGCCGACGGGACTGAGGCGCGCCAGTCACGGTCTGCACGGCCACTACCGTCGGGGGGGGGGTTCGAATCCCCCCCTCGGGCATGGATATTTGTGCCGTCCTTAGTGTTAGCTAGTTCGTAAGTAGTTTGTAAGTTTAGGGACTGATGACCCCGTAGTTAAGTCTCTTAAGCTACACAAAGATTTTTTTTTTCAGAAAAGCGAAACTTAAGACAAAGCTAAGATGACGTTCTTTACAGGAAATGTTCAATATGTTCACCATCATTCCTCAACAATAGCTGAAGTCGAAGAATATTGTTGTGAAAAGCACTGTAAAGCATATCCGGAGTTGTGGCGTGGCATTGGCGTCGGATGTTGTCTTTCAGCATCCCTAAGGATTTCGGTCGATCACGATACACTTGCGACTTCAGGTAACCAGAAAGCCAATAATCGCGCGGACTGATGTCTGGAGTCCTAGGAGGCCAAACATGAAGAAAGTAGCGGCTGAGCACACGATCATGACCAAACGACGCGCGCAAGAGATCTTTCACTCGTCTAGCAATACTTCGTTTTTTTCGGTCCTAATAAAACCCTGTCATTCCAAGCATATGTGTCAAATCTTACCTCTCTGTCTACATTATTCTGTGATTTATTAAGTATTCAAATTTATACAGACGTCTGGATCACCAGGTATTTATATGGCATAGGAAAAGACTCCTGTCTACACTGACTGGCCCATGCAGATATCCATACAGACAAAAATGTTCAAATGTTTGTAAACCTACTGGAACAAACTGCTATGGTCATCAGTCCATAGGATTACAAACTAATTTAACTTACAATAAGAAAAACACTCCCACTCTTGAGGGAGGACTCAAACCTCCGGCAGGAACAGCCACCCAGTTCGTAGCAGGACGCTTTAGACCAAGCAGACATTCCACGCGGCTCCAAAGACACCCTTTTTGTTTTGCAGCATAGTGTGATACGAAAACAAGTAAAAAGTATTTCCTTTCGCACCACAAGATGAGCCTCCAGGGCGGTAAAGGCATAGTGTCGTTAGGAAATTACAACTGTGACTGAAGGCGATTTCTTTTCAATTTACGATTATAAATAGTCACGGCATAAGCACTGAATATGACGGATAAAATTAAAATTGATGAAAGTTCTTTCTTGGCTGGTGGTTAGAGTCCTACAGTTCTCAAAATCCACTTTCACTGTTAGATAATATATAAGAATGAAATGTACTCCTCTCACATCACAGAAAAACGCGTAGAAGGCAACTCAGTCTTTTCACATATCTGCCAGCTATTCGCAGCCCAGTGAGGTCCCACAGAACGGGGTGAGTGAGGCGAGCGGTGATGTAATGTTTCCTGAATGGAGATTCAGCAACCATAACTTCAGTTACAAGTAGTGTCATAGTGCGCAACACGAGAAATGCTATGCTGGATGCTATTACCAAATAACATCGTTTATCACTTTCCTTCACTTGACATATTACATACTATAACATGAACGGGTTAGGCTTATTACGTGACAAAAAAAAATGTAATTCGTGGCTCAAAGTTTCGCTTTAACTCATCTCAAACAACGGATTACATTGCGCTGTATTACGATATATTGTGGGTACAATAAGGCATGATGTCACATCACAAAGTGTCATAGTCTGTTGCAATATTACTCACAATTTCATGATATTATTATTATATAATATTGCATGTGCAGCAACATGAAACGGTGCATCTCGTATAAGATACCACAACCAACTATTTATCTCATGTACTGAGCGGAGAGGACGTACTAAGACTTAACATTATACTTGACATGTTGCAAAATATGACATCAAAACTAATATATGCGGATGGTAAGTAACGTTCGACTAGGGAACATGATCTGATATTGCTTTCACAGAGACCCACATGTTCCAACATGTGACATCTCTGACGAGATGAAGTACGTGGAACATGACATAATATGTAGTTAAACACACTATTTGACATGCTACAAGGGTAATAATACGTACATGAACGGGAATATATTTATTAATATACAAAAAATGGGGAGAAGGTAGTTCTCCCGTTACGCATCATTCACTCTGGGCACTACACATTCGCCTTTTGCTGCAATGTGAGGGGATCAATTTTCTATTGTGCCTGCTAGCCTTTACTCTGACTCCTAGCCTTTACTTTGACTCCTAGAGTTTACTTTGCAATAGCTATTTAGCTTTCTTAGTCAACGGGGCTTGTTCAATATATCTTCAAATATTTTCACATAAAATTACGTAAACACCGCTTTCGTGTTATAGTAATTATTTAAAATATTACTGCTATTAACGTATAAAGCACAATACGATAGTCAGTTGAAAAAACACCATCAACTTATAGAACCAACATTGTGTGGACATTCTACGACTTTCGTCAAGTTCTAAATTAATTCGCTTGTAAACTAACATATTGAGACAGCAGATGGTCATTACCGGATAAAAACATCGCTGTGATTTTATCCATTTACCTAATTACGTACTAAATTTGAAGCGATCCGTATATGTTTAAACTGTACTATTAAAAATTAAAACCTTTGGCCAAAGGTGTTTTATGAGCGTACAATACGAACATGCACACACAATGGGCCCATTAGTTGACCATTAATTTTACAACATTTCCAAAGGAATTAATCGATATGTTACAATTTTACTGAGCCCCAGGTCACGGTTCCTCGTACAACGACGACGATGAAAATTTAGATTAACTTTAAAATATCTCAACAATAGTAATAATTAGTGGATTAAAAAAATCATTTTGACTATATCATTTGTGCAGTGTTTGATCCGATTGGCACATGTTTAAAAGTATAGAAGTGACTTGCTTCAAAATTCAGAACGCTGCACCCACATATAGTACACTGCACTATGCATTATTCTTAACCCTTTGGATGCCGTATGCAAAAGAAATCAATGACATCCACCATTGATCTCAGTGGTAGCTTCAGTTAATCGTTCGACTTTTGTTTACAACTATGTTCTTCTCTAGAATTAGCAAAAATTGTTTTACGTCATAGTACTAGCTTAAGTAGGATTCGACCACTGGCGCCCCTCCCCCCACAAGGTAATATGATTCAGCCTATCATCATTTATTGCATTACAAGACCTGCAACAGAAGAACAAAACAAAAATAAAACATATGACAGAATGGAAAGAAACGTTGAAAAACTCGGCACTATACAATAAATATACGTACATTAAGTACGTTACAGAACAAACAAGAGAACCTAAAACGGAGTTCGTCACGGAAAGAAAAACAATGAAGGGAACATCTCCGCAACACAGAACAGTCCATCTTTCTTTTTCGGCGTCCAGCGTCTTCCTGCATGACTGTCAGCTACACTTCTTTAATGCTGTTACTTGATCCTTCTATCGCGTCCTTGGACATGCTGTAGGCGTTCTCTCGCGAATTGAGAATACAGGACTCAGGAACGGATCCGCCCGCTCGAAAAGTGTGACCTAACTGTTCAAGCCTCTTCCGTCTCTATAATAGTCCAGTGTGAGGCATTCCAAACGGTTAGTGCAAGTCTTCTTTCTGTTTTTGTACTCATTTACGTTCCATTTTATTGGAAGCGGGTCGACAGATCTTTCAAACTACCTACCTTTCAAACGCACACAAATGTCCCAAATAATAGACTCAATATATTATTAAGAATAGAGAGATCAGTAACTCCTTAATCAGTATGGATGCACACTATGCTCGTACTCCTATGGAAATCGGCAAAATGATGAATAAAACTTGCAGAGGCAGTACGCTTTAGTGTGTGGTCAGGCTGAAAACTTGCGTCTATTGATGGGTATACTGGGTTGCCCGTGTAGTGGCGTGATGGTCAGCGCGACTGCCAGTTACGAAGGGACTTTGGTTCGACGCCCAGCCTGACAAAAAGTGTCAGACTTTCACCAAGGATTTAGTTAATTTCACTCTGGCAGATAATATTGTAAATTCCTTTGTGTCTTTCATTACACATCTTTATGACAGCGTTTCCGCCCTGTAACAATGTGTTCGATTAACTGCGTTTTTCGACGTTCAGCAGCACTGTTCAATGCTCATTCTGACAAAAGTGATGCGGCGGTGTTATATAATGATTGTAACTGATTTTGCTGTAATATTAGTTGTTAGTTGGAATTTATATTCATATTTTCTCCAATTTTGTCGATAACTGTGTTCTGTCTTGAACGTTAGTAAGTCACATGGATTGTTTAAAGTAATGGTGAATATTTTAAATGCTCGTCAATTGTTGTAAATTTCTGGAAAAATCAAAAATTTCCTTGCCTTTTGATTAATACGTGCCTTGCTCCATTTCTACAACTTTCTGAACAAAGTATTTCGCGTAAAGAACGCATCTAGCAATTTCGGTTCGATCTTTTAGTTTTGAATAGCGCAGTATGTCGTAACATAATACGTCTTGGATGTCTCCCTTTTTCTGGGACACAGGTGGCAGTCATTCTACTACTACTTGACAGCTGAATAGCAATATATACATAGTTTCTTTATTATACGAAAACCTGGGCTCTTTTATTTACTTACACGTGAATTCACATTTTAAAAACAAAGAAGAGTAAGTGGCTGCAATATCGATAGTTAATAAGCAGGAATGAAAATTATCTGAAAATGTGATAAAATGAAATAAAAACTTCCGAAAAAAAGTGTTTTGGATTGTACATCGTTATATGCGGCATTTATAGTGTAGTCTCTACTTAACGTAACATTTAGTAAAATTTAACAGCAAATGTGATGGTATCGTGCATTGTGTCAGGCTTGTATGGTCGCATATACGTAACCTACTAGCAATTTGTTGAAGTTATGCAACACAAAGGTACAAAACTACTGACAGGCAAATTTTCTGGAGTTCACATCACTCTGTAGTGTTACATGCGCCTCCACATACAACACAATATTTATTTGCCCATATTTAAATTAATTATGCTTATATTTGTATATTTTTCCTGTAATTTCGTATCATTGTCAATGTGTCACTAAATTCTTAAAGACGCAATATATTCTTTGAAAAACTTAAGTCAAAGACTAACTCTGAACAAAGAGCAATTAGAATAATACATAGATTTAACTATTCTTTTTTTTTTTTTAAAAAAAAAGAAAAAAAAAAGAAAGGAGTAGTGACGCCATTTCTCTCTTCTGCGTTATGATCTCGTCTAGTAAACTTCTCTTCCATATTACGCTTGTATTACCTGATGAATTGTGAAAATGTCTGTACGATATATCTCAATGAGAAAGTTGTAATTGAAATGATGTACTGAATTTATGACCAGATCCTGACTGTATGAATTGAATTAGATTTCACAAAGGTAACTGAACTTTGAATGTGATGTATATGTAGACATGCTTCATTTATTTCAGTAATAATTGTTTCGTGAGTTTACTGAAATTAGTCTGAGTACTTTTTGTACTGAGAATGGAACCTTATTTTTTCCTTTCACATTTTTCATTTAACTGTATATTGCAATTTATTTTTCAGGACAGAAGAATAATGAATTGCACTGATTTACGAATCTAATTGTTGGAGATGTGTACCATAGGACCCACTTTTATCACGTTCTTTTATTAAATAATTATTCTAACTGCGACCCTGAGATTACGAGCGACTTGCCATTTTCGATTAGTAACAGATCAACTAGCCGCAAACTTAGTTACAAAATCAGCAATAGTGATAATGTCTCCAACAGTTAGGTTCACGTTGCTTATCAGTATCAGTCAGGTTAGAAAAGGATTTTATCTACTTTCTTGGTGCGTAGCTCATTAATTTCTCTAAAAGTACAGCATAGTAGATTCATTTCAATAGATAGATGGCTTTGCTACGTAACCAGTATTGAAATATTTCTCCCAACCACTCTTTACAGTTATTCTATTTTGTGCTCACATTAACTTGCAAAAATTTATACTGACTAAAAAATTTAAATTAAAATAAAAAAAGGGAGAAATGTTTGAACTCCCACCCGCGCGTTCGCGGTGAGTGAATCGCTCGCGTCGTCTTCTGTGCCGTCTTCGCCCGCCCTGCCTGCCAGGTTGGTGTGTGTGCTGGTTACCAAGACCACCAGTGGCTGCAGCGCTCTGCTGACATTATAGCCGCGGTCACAGCTGGGAACACTGTCCCTGGAGAGAACGTCTCTAATGACCAACATGTCGACCGGACGTTCAACCCTAACCTTCCATCCTTCCTTCCCTGGCTGTAATTTCGTCTGCTTCTCTGTCGGTACTATTCTCGCACAAATAGTGCTCTGCCAAAGGCAACTTAGTTGAGTCTGCCACTGGTGTCCTCTTTGAACATGCCCACCTTTCGCCTAATACACTCGTACAGGAGGTTTGTTTAAACTTCAGGAAACTAAATATCATGGAATCTACGTATGATACAAAAAAATTAAATATTTTAGATTAAAAGGTAACACACTGACTACCCTTTCGCCATAGCTCATTCGAGGATGGATTTAAATTTCTATTTTCAAATGTGAACGCCGCACAACTATAACATACTAGAGTGGCAACTAACCAAATTACAACACAACAAAAGTTGGATATATCCTATTTCTGTTTAAGTTGAAGATAAAGCTTCGTTCTCAATATTTCATAGTTCTGTCTTCACACTTTTTTCAGTCTGTAATCCAAACAATTATCAGAGTTGATATTGTGCCAAGGGTACCTACAATCCATCGAATCACTAACTGATCTCCCCTGAGGCGGGTTTGAACCACGCCTTGAAAGCATGCTCCAGTGACTATGAAATCTACACAGGAAAAAGAAACCACCTCTTCTATTCAAATGTTCGTAAATCAAAAATGTTCAAATGTTTGTATAGTCTCTGGGACTTTGCTACGGGGTCATCAGTCCCTAAACTTACAAACTACTTATGAACTACTTACGAACTAGGACGGCACAAATATCCATGCCCGAGGGGGGATTCGAACCCCCGAACGTAGTGGCCGTGCAGACCGTGACTGGAGCGCCTTCCCAGCCGCGGTGGCCGAGGAGACTGAGAACAGATACGTTCTTAAAATACTATTAACTACCTCGAAGAGAACGATCTCTTCACCCACAATCAGTGCTGATTTATAAAGTATTATTCTTGTTTAGACACGGGTACTACTTCTTTACACACATGATGTGATGAGACATAGGGTGCTATCGATAAGGGTTGTCAAGTAAATTCCGTATTTCAAGATTTTCGAAAGGCTTTTGGCACTGTACCTTGTGCCTCCTAATCAGATTACGTGCTTATGGAGTACCCTCACAGTTGGACGAATAGATACGTTATTTACTGTCAGAAAGAACGGTACGTCATCGAGTAGAAAAGAAGTGACATCTGGCATTCCCCAGGAATGTCTTACGTGAAAATCCTGTAACTTACTTTAATAAACAATTTAAGAGACAACAGTAGTAGCTTTCTGAGACTGTTCGCAGAGGATGGTGTCATTTATCGGTTATTAAAGTCTCCAGAAGATGAATAGTAACTGCAAATTGTTTTAGCTATCCGCATAGTGCAAATATTGGCAATTGAAGTCGTCCATATGATTACTAAATTAAATCCGTTAAACTTCAGTTACACGATGAATCAGTGAAATCTACAGGCTCTCAATGCAACTCAATCCACAGCAATTACAACTATGAACGTTTCAAAGCGGAAAGATCACACTGAAAATATTGTGGGGAAGGCGAATCAAAGGCTACGTTTCATTGGCAGAATACTTAGAAGATGCAACAGTTCTACGAAAGAAACTGCCTACACTACATTTATGGGTCCTATTTTACAGTACTGCTAGGCATTGTGGGATCCACCCCAGGTAGGACTGACTGACGATTTAGAGAAAGTTCAAAGAAGGGCAGCTCTTTTGTTAAAAAATGTTCAAATGTTTGTAGAGCTTATGGGACTTAACTTCGGGTTCATCAGTCCCTAAACGTACAAACTAATTATGAACAAGCTTATACTAAAGACGGCACAAATATCCATGCCACAGGGGGTTGGGGTTTCGAACCATCGACCGCAGTGGCCGTGCAGACCGTGACTGGCATGCCGCAGACCGCTCGGCCACTGCGGCCAGCGTTTTTGTATTATCGAGATATAGGGGAGAGAGTGTCACGGAAATTATGCACGAGTTGGGACGGAAATCTTTAAAAAAATACGTTATTAATTGTGGCGAGAACTGTTTGCAAATTTTCTTTCACAAACTTTCTCTTCCGAATGCGAACATACCTTGTTAGCACCCATCAACATAGGGAGACGCGATCATTGTAACAAAATATGAGAAATCAAATCGATAACAGGAAGGTATTTATTGTAATTATCAACAGTTCTGCCAAAGATGTTTTGTATAAACTGGGTAATCGCAAAGAAGTTAGAATACAGGAAAACGCTCTTAGGCTGAAAAAGTGAAACCTGCCTCCGCCATATTGCTAAGTCTTGCAGAAGTGTTCAAATTGTAGAGCTGATGATTTATGTCACGTAAAACAAGAATAAAAGGTCCAGCGGTATGTCGTCATGAACACCGTGTTATGAGAGTGTAAATTAGCGTTAAAATCTAAGTTTAGAAAAATATATTACGATGAGTATTAATTAATATTTATTCAATGAAGTCTATTGTTTGAAAGTACATACTTTGCACTGCCTGTCAGTTAAACGCATTAACAGTACGAGGGTCGCCTTAACGCATAGTTTTAACGAAGAAATAAAATTCCATAACTCACCAAGATGGCGCAAAGTGTACAACTTGCGTATGTGCTCTGCATATATAACGCCATCTACTTTTATTTTAACCTCCTTGGTTTATCGTTTTTGTTATCCAGTGAGCTCAAAGATAATATGGAGTTAGTACTGTGTATTATGAAGTCGTGACGCTCGACGCCATATTGGTGTAAGTATAGCTGTCACATTCTCTGTAGTTGTCAGTATTATGTGCTTACAAGAATTTAACATTCTGAAATTTCTAATCCTTTCTACTAGAAACTATCTCATCTACCTCTTCTGATAATTTGAAAACTACTTACAAAATATTAGAAACATGTAATTAAACGCACACCTGAAAAAAAAGTACAGTAGAAAAAGACACGATTTGTGTGTTACGTACACTAAGTTATATTTTGATTCAGATTTATTGTTCCTCCACATTGCATTTCATGAATGAATTACGCTATTGTAGACAAATAAAGATTAAGAATGACAGATTCGAGGCGTATGATGTAAGCATAATTTTGCACACATGTGCATATCTAGTCTGCGAGCTCAAACGGAAAAGGCAAATATAATACTGAATATGAGAAATACCGACTACAGGCAGTGCTCTCAATTCAGTAAACAACATATGATAGCAACATTAGTTCTGAACAAATATAACAGTTACACATGGATCTAAACTCTACTTCCTTTATTTTGACTTCTCTACAGCTGTAAGCGACACAAAGTTCACCATTCTATATTTATTAAAGTAATCAATCGTTAATCACTTCTTTTCAGAGAACTAAGGGCCTATACATTCGGAGTTGTCAACATAACTATAATAGAACGTCACGATTTTCACAGATCATAAACACTACAATTTTGTATCCAATGATAATAATTGAGATCAATGATGTTATTGGAGACGTTTCAGGTTTACATGGGCCAGAGACTATTATTTCGTTTTTAGCTATCTCAAGTAATTTATCATATCTTTCCTTCTTAGCCTTGTTCATTGATAAAGTCAATAAAATTAATTAGATAATTTTTATGCTTGATGTCGTTGTGTTTATTAAGTATTTATTTGGATAATTTTTAGTGTGAATATATATTTCAAATTCCTCCAGATTATTCATTCTGTTGTAGATTTCTGTGTCTACAACTTTATTCATTGTAGAGCTGTCTGTACTGGAAGCTGAAATCACTCTCGACGAACTTTTAACTCAAAATTTATTAATATAAAAAACCCATAAAATTACGTTACTTTTGTTGACTTCTTCGAGCTGCCAACCATATCTAACTATTTTTACAATACTAATTGCCTAGGTTGGTATGACCTCCTTTCCAACTGAGACTATCGTTGCTAAGACTGAGTATGCTGTCTCGTATCCTATGGCTTGTCGACTGCTGCGTCTCCTTCTTCCCTGTCCCGTCATTGATGTTCGGGTGCTCTCGTCCTGGTATGGAAGACGTCAACAAGTCAAGTGCAGAAGTAGAATGTGATTTCTCCAAAAGTTAGCGTCGCTTCTTCTATCCTCTTCATACGTGGCGCTCTGGACTTGCTATCGGCGTGGAGGGAGTGTTGCCTGTGTGTGATTGGCTAGCGGCTCTCCATCGGCTTGTTGCCCTTTCGTTCCCACTTCTGGATGAGTGGCGCCGACTTTACGTCATTACACAGTCTTAATCTCATTGGTGCTTTATGTAATATCGTAAGTGCATTTTCGATATTAACTGATGAGTTATTTTCCTTTCCGAGATGTATATATAAATTTAACTGGTGTTTTCACTGATTCTGTTTCTGAGGAAATTACATGTCTGACCAATGTAAAAGCTATTACAGTTGTCATATGTGATTTTATAAATATCTGGTTCTAAGTATAGCGAATTTTTTAGGGATGCGAAGTGTCATTGTATTCTGAAAATGTTATTAGTTTAAAAGGCTAATTTTTTTTTCAAAGTTTATTAATATTTTGTGAATATTTTACAGAATACGATGCAGGTATGTATTGCAATTTGTTATGTATTCTGTCTTCTGTGGCAAGGTGAATGTCTTAGTGTGTTTGGTCTTCTTTTGGTGTAATTTGTTTTTTATATAACTGATATACTGTCTCAAGATTACCGTTGTTTCTGAATGATATGTACTGAAATATTTGAAGTTCTTTGTCGATTGCTGCTTTCACTAGAGGTAAATAGATTAGCATATTAATCATTGAGTGGAGAAACGCTATTTTATAAGGCATGGGATGCATGATCAGCATTTCTAATACAATCTGTGGTGGCAGGCGTTCTATATATTTCGAAGTTTTGTTGGTTGTTAATTTTAGTAATTGTAAGGTCTAAAAAGCTTATTGAATTATTTATGTCTTGTTCAATTGTGAATTTTATATTAACTTGTAGTTTGTTAAAAAATTGAAAAAAGTTTTGTGTGCCTTAATTGGTTCCATTTATAAGCAAAAGTGTATCATCTACATAATGGTAGTAATAAATAGTTTGTTGTAAAATTTCTTTCTCTAATGTGAATAGCTTATCTTATAGGGTATTTAGAATGATGTCTGCTAATGTACCTCACATGCTACTTCCCCTGACTACACTGTCTGATTAATTATAAATTTACTTATTTAATTCGAAATAGGTCTGTGATCAGATAGTTGTTAGGAGATTAATAATTTCATTCGTTTTCATATAGAAATTTTCCTGTAATGTAAGAGGCGTTTATTTACGACGTTGATTGTTTCTTTTATTGGAATAGTGTTCCAGTGAAACAAATGTAGAGTTTGGTGGGATAAGGACTTTTTTATTTTATCGGCCATTTGTCGTGAATATTTATAGTTTATTGTTTGTTGAAAGTATATTAATTTGTTTGCTGATATTATATGTTCAGCAGTTTATAGAACTTACTACCGGATGTATAGGAATTAAATGTTTCTGTACTTTAGGCATAGCTCTTATGAATGGTTATGCAGTTTCATTATAATTGTTGAGTTCTTATCAAACTTAGTTAATGTATATTTTTGATACATTCTTTAATTTGTGCAGCATATATATTTGTTGCATTGTGTCATTGCCGTTCTATTTTCGTCAAAGTAATTTAGGATTTTGTTGGTGTAATCATCTTCTTTAATCACGACTACACTATTGACCAAGTCAGGTTTAATGGCAACTGCTTGGTTAGTATTTTACTTACTCTGATAAGTGTTTTGTTTTTTGTTATTTGTCGTAGTGTGGGTCTATTGTTGTTTAATTGTTTATCTATTATTTATGTTGTAATGACGATACATTAATTCTGTTTTCTGATAGGTAATGTTTGTTAGCTTTGCTCTGACATGTAGGTTGTATATCATACTTGAATTCTTTCTGTAGTGAATTGGATATATGTTGGGTTTTTATTCTAGTGTTAAATGTACTGTGTAATTGTATTGTATGTCAGTTTTTTTGTTTTATACAAGTTTTTTACATACATTAACAAACGGAATAGAAATGAATATTGTGGAGAAATTTGAAATATATATTCATACTAAAAATTATGCAAATGAAATACTTAATGAACACGCCAGTTTCAAACATTAAAATTATCTAGTTTATGTTATTAACTTTATCGATGGAAAAGCCTGAGAACCAAAGATATGATAAATTATCAGAAGTAGCTAACATCGAATTAATCCTCTCTGACCAATGTAGAAATTAAAAGTTTCTGATAACATGTTAGATCTCAATTATCAGCACTGCATACACAAATGTTGTGGTTATGATCTGTGAAAATCGTCATGGTCTTTTATACTTAGTTGTAACTCCGTTTGTATAGCTCATGTTTTTCTTATGACCATTACTCCTCTGAAAATAAGTTAAGAACGATTGATTACATTAATTGTAATTATTTAGATAATGAATTTTGTATCACTTACAGTTGTAGGAAATCTTTGATAACATTGTCGATTACCCTATTTATATAAAACATCTTTTGCCGAACTTTTGATAATTACATCAAGTTTTACAAAAAGTTTTCTACATTTTAACATCGTAATGGGACAAGTTGCAGAACACCTGACAGCAAAACGTGCATACACCTTCTAAATGGGTTAATACATTTATTACAACAGTAACTCCAGATGTTTGTAATAACGTCAAAACCATAAAGACATAAGTTATAAGAAAAATTGATAACAACATTTTTGTATAATGTTGGTAGTAATTGACTTCTAATGACATGTATATTGATTCATGTAATTCTTATACACGCAGGCGCTTTATAATGACAAAAGGCTGAAACAACTGTAGCGAAATACATAAAGTGTAAGCAGTGATTCAGATATTTTATTACAATGTCCTTTTTAAGTAAGTACCAAGTGAGGGGTCGCCGTGGTAGCAAATTAGATTCGCATTCGAGAGGACGGTCGCTCACACCCGCCTCCAGTCATCCAGATTCAGTTGTCCGTGGTTTCCCTAAACCACTCCAGGATAATTCCTGGGTGGTGCCTTTCAGAGAGGACCGTGAGAATACTTTGCACCGTTAATGGAATGACAAAAACGTTGGGAAAAAATGGAAGTAAAGTTCAAAGTACGCACATAGCTTTCTTCAAAATCGACCTATGCCAGTGATTAAAACCGCAAATGAAATAGCTTGTTCCGCTGAGTGTTGTTAGGTCAAAAAGAACTGCGTGCCTTAGTTAGTACCGAAGATATCGTAAAACAAACCGATTAAAATATTCAATGCAAGGACAGAATGACTCTGAGTTTAAATAAAACTAACGGAAGGAGAGACTTAGGTTAATCCTTATACTTGATGACAAAGCTGCTAATGAATATCTTTCGTTTAAAGCAAAAATGAAGGACATCTGTCGGATAGAACGGCCTGACCGACTGACTTTAGTTCACAGCAAGGACATCGCGTTTGTATATAGAAAAAGGAAGGAGAGAGTTACGTAAATTCTGATACTTGATGACAAATTTGTCTATGAATATCTTTCGCGTAAATGAAAAATCCGGGAAATCGGCCGGGTAGTTTGGTCTGGCCGACTGAATTTAGTTTTCGTAGATTCTTTTAATATGTAAGACAGCATTATTAAATATCTCACGAATTAATTTTTCAAGGCCTCCTAATTGACAATCCAGTCGACTGCAACAGCTAATTATCTATGGCATGTTGGGACCAAGAGTAAGAAATTATATTACCACAGCACTAGAAATGCTGAATATATCCTGACAGAGCGAAACATGTAACTGTGGAAGACTAGCTTGTCCACTAATATGTTCGTTCGAAAGGAATTTAATTACAAAGAAAATTTGGGGATACTCGATTTCTCTTACGAGTTAATCCATAAATCGGTAGTGTAGACACTTTAGAGGACTTAGCAACTGTAAGTGGAAGAACTTCTGATGGGGGATGCATGGATCCTTCACATCACTGGCTTGTAGTGTAAAATTGGATGTCACGATAAATGACATGTTTGATGAGTACTGTAATACCACAAGCTTACGATATAGGTGGGATCGAGATTTTAACATGTAATTGGAACTCGCGTAAATCGGGCTTTAACTTCGCATATCAATACATACAAATTATCTTCAACTGAGAAAGTAAACTAAATGAAACTATGTAATTCAGAAGAAAAATGTTAAATAAAACTTTCAAAAGTGCAAGAAATCATATAACTGTAAAGTATTATGGATTGAAACAATGTAAACCAGAGTTATTGTAACATAGAAGGTTTCATAAAATTTTACAATGTAGTCTTTCCAGTATACTTTTTTTTCTTCTCTATAAAAATTTCCTTGGAACATGTCAGAACTTATTTTTTATTCTCTGGTTTGTAACAGAGACACGCATTTATTTGGTGTCTATTTTGCTTATGTTTTAATCTATTATCAATCGAATTTAGAGCCTCCGTGAATTTCGCAACTGTCATTTAATCTTCTGAGTGAGGTGCTTACAAGGACTCAGGTTTATCAATATTTTGCTGCTACTCTCCCAATCTGTGAAATGGTCAAGCGCTTCAAGGCACCTTACTTAGGAGCGCGCTGCTGCTTTCTGTTGGAGGTTCGAGTCTTTCCTCTGGCATGAACGTGTGTGTGTGTGTGTAGTTTAAGTAGTTTGTAAGCCTAGGGACTGATGACCACAGTAGTAAAGTTCCATAGAACTTTTTGTCAGTTTGATCAGGAGTTGGCGATAAATCTCTCCTAGGCATAGTGATGAAAGAAAAAATGCAAAAATTTGTTCCAGACGAAATTTAAAGTTTAGTATGAAATTATATTCCAAGATTTCCAATAATTCTCATAGTAGCTAAAACATTGAATTGTTTCCAAATATCTTGAACGGTGAGATCGTTGTTTTGTCTCATATCTTCATGCAGATGCGCAATCGATGGTCTCGTGCAGAAATATTTAAATACTTAGCTGATACTATGTTTCATCGGTTGTGTTCGGTGGTAAAAATACAACTTTATCACGTGATAATTATGTAACATGAGGATGATCTGGTACGTTGTTTGACTTCAGATACTTAGTGATGACCAAACTAGTCCTCAAAAATATAAGCTGTGAGACTTTAGCATTTAATTTCCAAATCAAGAGTAACCCAATTTTTATGTTTAATATTTTAAAGCGGCCTCTGTACCAGCGCTTGCCGCCTCTCCTCTTTCTGCCATACTGTGTCACTTACACTGACTTTGAAATTAGTTAAACCAACCATTGCTAGCTTTCAACATTTCATCTATCAACAATAATTTAGCTTCCTGACATACCGTGTTCTAATTAACAGGACAATTTTTCACATGATCCTTTTAACATAGTTTGTAACTGAACAATAATAATATGAATAAAATGATTCCGCAGAAGAAGACTCCAAATCAACTGAGGTACTGTCCTAAGGCGAACATTTTTTGGCAGCCACAAAGTTGAATTATTAACTACGGATTTGCTAAAAGGGGTTAGCGTTATGTTCTTTTACCAAATATTATATCTATCATATTATAAACTCCTTGGTGTCTCACCACGTCCTGAAGTTAACTAGAGATACCTGCACAAAGGATAGTAACTATTTTATCAAATTTAGTTCGTTTTGACTTATTCATTTCTCTGCATTTATGCAAAGTTGGAATCGATTCATATAGTTTTAAAGGGTGGAAAGAAGCGCCTCAGCAACCTCCAAGGAAAAAAGTTTTTCAACGTAAAATACGTTAGGTTCCCGTAAAATGGCGCCATAATGTGAGCATAAATTGGCAGCCCAGTTGACAAATTATGTGATAGTAATTATAAATATACATGTGGCGTCTGTTCCGAAAGAACAGACGTCACTACTGATCCTGCAGCTGTTATTATTTAATATTGAATATTTATATTACTATGTTAAGTAATTATAAAGTTTGCATAATTTTCCTCCGCTTTGTCTTTGCGTTACATAACACATAATGCTGCCTCGCTACTGAATGATCTCATAGTTGTCTTACAAATGAAGGTTGTTCTGAGATAAACAAACGAGGCTACATATTATATGCTATTGGGAGTACTATGCGGTTATAACCACATATTTTTAAACATATTTCACATTTTCCTACGCAAAGATCTAAGATTCAGGCTATCATCCTGTTTAGAGTAGCGACTGCAATATTTACCATGAATAATAGGAAATATGGAAACATTAACAAGACAAATTTCTTGTGTAGCAGCCAAACAGGTCTTCAAGGCAATGCAACCACCTGGATTTGGCACCACTTTTCACCCAGCTCTGCAGAAGCAGGTTACACGCGAATGAACCTGAAAGGCAGTAGTTGATTCAGTTTCCGTAGCCCCACAGTTGATTCAGTTTCCGTAGCCCCACAGCGAACTTTCCAAAAAGCTGCAGTTACCACCTTCGCAGAGCCTCTGGTTCCTCACACCGCACAGCCTGCACATAAATCCACCACAGGTAACAGTCAACAGTATTACGTCAGACTATGACGAATCTCTTATTTCTTTAGTTTCATTTAGCTGGATTCCAATCTGTTGCAAACTTCTCACCCCAATATTGTATCTCAACCCACTTCTGTGTCCCCATCACGTCGGAAAGTGACGGTTCGACCTCAAAAATAGTTTGCTTCCGTACATCAGTAACACTTGCAGGATCACAGGAGCCATGTAGAGGAATTACCATTATTGACTCAGGGTAGACCTATGTGTATTTGTCTCTAGGAGACTAATTTTAAATCCACTGACAAACCTCAGCTACGTGGGTATGCTTTCCACAAGAAGGAAGGCCTCCTCGGAGAGAGAGCTAGAGAAATAGTTTGCTAATTACGTCAATACTACCGAAAAACCCTCACCGATCTTCCTTACCTCAAATTTGTATGCATTCTCATTGTCGATTTATGTGCCTCATCAACTTGCTTTATGTTTACTGCATCTCCCACCCCCATACATAAAACACCCAATAAAAATGCCTCCAGCCATTCATCCGCTATGGTGATTTTAACACAAAATGTGATCTCGGGCTCTGCAACTTCCTGCGCTAGGGGTACAGCAATTCAGGGGTTACTCTTTCCGTCGTGTGCACATTTATTCAATACTGGTCAGCCCACACTTTTCTGTACTGCAACAAACTCGTCCTCTGCCATAGATCTCGCGCTTTGCTTTCCAGCTCCTATCCACACTACTCAATGGGAAAAGTGATCACTTCCCAATCTGGTTGCATCATCGAAATGGAATGGAGTCTGTATCACAACCACCGCTATCAGTGCTCAGTAGAACAGACTGGATACTCTACAATAGATTTGTTGAGCTTTTACATAGGGTCACTGACAAGGACTCGGTGGATCGAATCACGGAAATCATGATACAGCTGCAGTAAGAAGTCCACAGTCCTTCCTACATCCTAACTGTTAGCCCTTTATTGGGGGAATGACGAATGCCGCTCTGTAATAACTGCTGTGCATAGGTTCAAAAGTCAACCAAATTCAGATAACGTCACAGTTATTCGGGTACAGAGGGGGAAATGTTTTCATACTATAAGAGAGAGCAAGGTATGATCGCCGCAACAGTTATTCATTACCATTGAACTTTCCACGAAAAGCTCAAAAGTATGAGAGACCTTCAATATGTTACATGGGAGAGATGGAAGGTGCTCAGTACCTGCTGCATGGTGACTGGCACTCTCCAGATCAACCCGAGAGACATTTCTCAGATTATGACGGCGTATTTCGGCATCATCACTCCCACTACCACTCAGTATCCTTCATTGCAGCGCTGCAGGATGGCTATCGAGAGGGGCAAATTTGACTTCATGTCCAACTATCACGATGATTAAAATCGACCCTTTTCAAGTGGGAGCTCTATTGTGAGTTGTTTTCATGCTGTGATACGTGCCCTGGTCACGACAGGAAACATTAACAATATGCTAAAGAGCATAAATGACCATAACAAACACATTCTCCTCAACCTTTATCAATGTTATTTGGGTGTCATGTCACCTTTACGGTTAATGAGGCGAATCAGTTTTAATTCCTCTTTTAAAGTTTTGTAAGGACCCCACAAACCCGAGTAGCTGTTCTCGTACTTAACCCAACACAGCTAACTGGGATAGTTCTTCATCTTATTATGAAGGCGGTACTATCGGGAAGAGGACTCGCTTTAGATACACTTTTAATTGGAAAAAGGAGATTTAGTCATTACTGCTTTCATTTTATTACTTACCTTCAGGACATAATTGCTTACTAGCGCCTGATTCAAGTACTCAACCATTTTTCATTTAAGTCCAACACAAAATTTAATTTTCAAAAATGTTTTATATACATTATGGGACTTAACTGCCGGGTTATCAGGCCTTAAAGTTACAAACTACTTATGAAGTAAGTCCGATGGAGGATTCGAACCTCTGACGCGGGAGGCCGCGCGATCCGCAACGTGGCGCTGCAGACGTTCGGCTACTCCTGCGCAGCAATTTAGTGTTACTTATAGCCCTTGAAACAAACCAATTTTACACGTTCACGTTTACGTTATAATCGGTTTATTTTCCTTCGTTCACTTTGACAGATACTGCATTTGAGGAACTGTGTTGCTTCGTTTGTATTTGACTTGCTTTCTATACAAATGATGGAATGGGGACTGTATTTTATATCAGATTTCTCGCACCTCTCTATGAAACGTTCGCTGCTCTTTTGGAAGAAGAGTTAACTCAGTCAGTATCCATTGAAGTCAACCTTCTCTAGTAACAGAACCATCCTTTTGACGCAGTGCAGATATCAGAGATACCGTTTTTGCTGTTATTCGTCAAAATAAAAAGGATACCGCTTATTGGACATGAACTCGAGACCATCAAAGCAAATTATGAACTCAATACGTGCCCCGTACGCTACAGGAGAACCACATATATAGAAATTCATTTCATACCCTTGATCATAGTCTTTTTTGCATAGGGGGGAGGAGGTGCAAAAAAGACTCCATTCACACAAAATGGAATGATACCTTCGTCTCCACAAGCCGCCTTTAACGGTTCACGCCTTCTCAGCTAACCTTCGCCGCCCACTGTTTAAGTCTTTCTTCATTCCTTGGGAACACAAGCATCATATAGCAATCTTAATTCCGGGTTTTCTAGTCAACGGCGGAACAACCAGGCATTTATCTTGACTATCCTTAATTATTATGTAATGCATATTATTAGTTCTACGCAGGAAATCATTTCAAATCTACATTTAATCCAAGAAATAGTCTTGTAGTAAAAGACAGTCGAGGTTACTACTTTTTTTTCGATTTTCACCCTTCTGGAGCATCCTCAGAGGGACTTAAAACATCACATCAGATTAGTAGAAGTAAAACTGTTGCTAGCCGTAAACTGGCAGCGTCCAATCATTAAAACTAAGATATGGTTCACAAAACCCGTCAAAATCCTAAAACAGAGCAGCAGAGGCTGTTAATTTTAGTAAATAAGTGATATTGTTAAAGACTACGGACTGTTGCGATTCAAATAGATCTCCTTTTGGTGACCATATTTTGAAATACCCTTATAGGGATAACTGTATACATTTCAATTACAATATTTATGTGCAAGAACAGTACATCGACCCAGGGCCTTTTCTTGTGTCGTAGCTTCGTCAGAGATAGGACTCTGATAATTTGCATCCCCCTAATTTACAAACTCGCCTACTTCCACGCTAACACTGATATCTTAAGGGGCTGGTCATCCTGCGCCGTCCACCAAAAGGAAATCAATGACATCACTCTCCTGCAACATGGTCTTTCCACGGTGGTGATCTGACATTAGCGTTCAGTGTTGTAATATGTGACGAACAATGAGTTCAGTTAGCCATGTCTCTCATCGTATCGCTGTGTTGTTGAATACAACTCCTAATTTTGCTGTTCATGCTTATCGTCGTTATTTAGCATGTTAGGACATTACACTTACTGATGTATCGTATGTCAAAAAGTTGCGATATACTTGATATATAATAACAATAGTGAATAGGGACTGGTCGCTGCTTTTATATTTGAATAAAGTGCCGTTGTTCATACTTTATCTGGAAACAGAGACTTTGATGAGCTCATGTATGGTTCAGAATTAGATGCGGTTGTCTCTAGAACTTACGATGTACTTCCGAGGTTGTTCAGACAGAGAATATATTTACTCCTGCTAAACACTTCCTTCATAACATCACAGGTATCTGGTTCATTGGCTGGTAGGTTATACACTTATAAGTGAACTCGGTTAGTTGCATTACGACTGGGAAGCGCTACTGGTCTTTTGGGTGTGGTGTGAAGGGATACCTTAAGACGATCGCTGCCGTATGGCCACTGGCGGCCATAGTAGGCGTCCCTGACGTCATCGCAGCAGTCAACGTGTTAAGTTTGTTGAAAATCTCTGATATAATAACCACACGGTTACTTCCTAGGATTTCATGTATCTGTTCTACATTCATTTTCATGTCTATAGCTGACGTAATGCCCTATGATGGCGATTTCGAGTTCTCAGGACATATTTATTTCGCTATATTACTATCGATCCGGATACACAAGGTTCGACTGAATCACTGAGTCTCGGAAATGGCAATGATGACGTAGCTGTTTAGCCCCTTAAAAATCCTAACAGCAACAACTACTGGGCAATCAAAAAGCCAGTATTAATTTGATAACTCAATAAATCACGAAATAATGTAGACAGAGAGGTAGGAATTGACACACATACTTGGAATGACATGGGGTTTTATTAGAACAAAAAAAGTTCAAAAAGTGTCTGACAGATGGCGCTGAGGAGCAAAACGTCAGTGACTGCGCATGAAAATGAGAGAGAGAATCAGATGCACAAGAAGTCGCAGCATGTTGACGTTACCTGATAAGGCGCTTTAAGTAAAGCTGTATTATCAGAATAGGGTATGTGCTTGCTCAGCGTTACGATCCTGTCGCCATAGGAAGGGGATTCGAATGGGTAAATGTCCGTTGACAAATGTCACTGTGGCGAGAATGACTTCGAAGTTCGAAGCCACGGGTTGTTTAGACGATAGACCCCGTAGTGGCCGACCGAGCACAAGGCGTAATGCTGCTGAGATAGTTCAGCAAGAAATGGGTTCGTCTATGCACGGGGAAGTCAGCGCTCGTGCAGACGCACATCGCACCGGCATTACATACACTACTGTTTGGTTGGCACTAAGGCGTACCCTCCGATGCTATCCTTAAGAAATCCATTGGCATCATGAACTGTTACCTGGTGATTTAGTGAAGCGGAGGGCATTTGCGGTGTGGGCGTTTCAAAAGATGGCAGAAGATGCCGATTGGTTGAGTAACCTGTTGTGGACCGATGAAGCTCATTTCACGCTCCCAGGATCTGTCAACGCCCACAATAGCAGAATTTGGGCTGCCGAAAATTCTAGAACTGTCGTGGAAACTCCATTGCACGACTAGAAAGTCACGATATTGGTTGGATTTACCACATTTACCGTTATAGGGCCTTTTTTCTTCGAGGGTTCTGGTTTTGTCACTCCTTCCGTGACGGGTGAGAGGTACGCCGATATGTAACAGAATCGCATAATCCCCAGCTTAGCTGTTAAACACCTGCTGGAACGTACGACTTTTATGCAGAATGGCGCTCCACCCTCTATTGCTAGACGCTTGAAAGATCTCTTGCGCGCTTTGTTTGGTGATGAGTGTGTGCTCAGGCTTCACTATCGTCATGCTTGGCAAATTCAAATGTTTGTTAAGCTTAAGGGACTTAACGGCGGGGTCAGAAGTCCTTAAAATTACAACCTACTTATGAACTACCATATACTAAAGTCGACACAAAAACCCATGCCCGAGGGGGAATTCCAACCCCCGACCGTAGCGGCCGTGCAGACTGTGACTGGCGCGGCGCAAACCGCTGGATCACTGCGCCCGGCTCATACTTGGCCTCCCAGGTCCCCAGACCTCAGTCAGTGTGATTATTGGCTTTGGGGTTACCTGAAGTCGCAACTGTATATCGTGATCGACCGACATCTCTAGGAATACTGAAAGACAATGCCTCATCGTAACTCCGGACATGCTTTACAGTGCTGTTCACAACATTATTTCCGGACTACAGATATTGTTGAGGAATGATGGTGAACATATTGAGCGTTTCCTGTATAGAACATCTTCTTTCCTTGAATTAATTTGTTATGCTAATTATTGCTTTTCTGATCAGATGAAGCGCCACCTATCGGGCATTTTTTGAACATTTATATTTTTTTTATAATAAAACCTTATATCATTACAAGCATGTGTGGCAAATTTTACCTTTCTATCTACATTATTCTATGAAATAAGTTTTCAAATTTATATTGAGTTTTTGATCACCTGGTAGATCAGGCAATTACAGTACAGTAACGAGATATATCAAATCCAAAACAACTTTGAATGGAATCCGGGGGCTGATGACCTAGCTGTTTAGCCTCTAAAAATCCTAACAACAAAAATAGCTAGATTCGGCAGTTACAGGACAGTAATGAGATATATCAAATCAACTCCAAACGGAATGAAGTTTCATTGGAAAATTTTTCACACAGAACTGAAAGGAACCTCTCTACATTTCAGTTGATCTGACAAGCACTTATATATAATTATGTCCATAAAATATTTGTAAACCATTTTGTTTTGACTATTCTCCTGCAGATGTGAAATACGTTTCGAAAGTCTGCACAACTTCTTTTGTTCGGAAATTGCTATGTGGAAGAAATTGTACATTGTGGTTCTGTCATGATACGAGGTAAGAAAGCGTTGCCTGAAGTCTCCATAACCGGTAAAGGTTTCATATATGTAGGCATAATTTCTCCATAATTAATTACGTCATACCTTACCTTAAAATACGTGTTTTGCAAATGTCTTTCAAGCGCCGTTACATTTAAGTTGCCAGCTTTCGTAATATTGACGTATAAGTACAAAATCCACCAAATAAGGCACATTTGCTTCCGATCGCCTGAATTGGAGGCTGCGCAACGCGATGTTCATTTGTTGCAGACCACGTGCTTATGTGGCTAGCGAATCACAGCACAAAGAAGAGTATCATCGTCAGCCAATGGTAACCAAACCTCACCGCCGCGCAACATGCAAATAAGAATTTTTGACGTTGGAGATTAAATATGCGGTAATGTTTACGAAATGTTAAAATTAACATGTTAACATGAAGTTTCAATTATTTTATTTTCGAAATCACTTGATTACACTTTCAGACAGACGATAAAATGAATAAAACATGCTATACCTGCTCAATGGTTGACAGGTTCTTGTATGTACCATTGTCCGGTTAGCAACAGTTATTTGCCTCGTAAATAAAGTTTTAGAATTAGTTGTCGACTGTTTCGTACATATCATGGGGCAAATAAAACATGCTATACATGCTCTATGGTTGACAGGTTCTTGTATGTACCCTTGTCCGGTCAGTAACAGTTACTAGTCTCGTAAAATGAAGATTTGGTATTAGTTGACTGTTTCGTACATATAAAATAAGTAAAAAGTGCTATAGTACTATATAGTTGAGATGATAAAGTGATTATAAATCTTCATTTTACGAGGCCAATTACTATTACTGATCAGACAAGCGTACATACATCTATCAACCATAGAGCAGGTACTAGTATAGCATTTTTCATTTACCGTACGATCTGTACGAAACAGTCGCCAACTAATTCTAAATCATTATTTTACGAGGCCAATAACTGATACTAACCGGACAAGGGTACATACAAGAACCTGTCAACCATAGAGCAGGTATAGCATGTTTTATTTACCCTATGATCTGTACGAAACAGTGATCAAGTAATTCTAAATCTTCGTTTTACGAGGCCAATTACTGTTACTGACCGGATAATGGTACATACAAGAACCTGTCAACCATTGAGCAGGTATAGCATGTTCTATTTATTTTATCGTCTGTCTGAAAGTGTAATCGAGTGATTTCGAAAATAAAATAATTGAAACTTCATGTTAACTCGTTAATTTTCACATCTCAAAACATTGCGCGGATTCGTGTATAAAAACATT
The DNA here is from genome assembly GCA_026315105.1 of Locusta migratoria. NCBI lineage: Eukaryota > Metazoa > Arthropoda > Insecta > Orthoptera > Acrididae > Locusta > Locusta migratoria. The sequence continues at coordinate 442,371,825 of CM048748.1, read as the reverse complement.
ACCGCATATTTCATTTCCAACGTCAAAAAATCTTATTTGCATGTCGCGCGGAGGTGAGGTTTGGTTACCATTGGCTGACGACGATACTCTTCTTTGTGCTGTGCTTCGCTAGCCACACAATCACGTGCTCTGCAACAAATGAACGTCGCGTTGCGCAGCCTCCAATTCAGGCGATCGGAAGCAAATGTGCCGTATTTGGTGGATTTTGTATTTATACTTCAATATTACGAAATCTGGCAACTTAAATGTAACGGCTCTTGAAAGACATTTGAAAAACACGTATTTTAAGGTAAGGTATGTCGTAATTAAGTACGGAGAAATTATGCCTACATGTTTGAAACCTTTACCTCTGAAAATATCTAATACATTAGACACTTCCATGTCACAGCACAACATAACATACAATTTCAACGTCGCGATAATCGCTCGTTCGATACATATCGCTCACAGTGGGAACTATATATAGAGCTTCAGCTTCACTTTCTAGCGTTCTCGAAAAATAAATACACCATACATAAAGTTTTTTTCAATTGGAAGCTTACTGATCGACGAAATACACAACTCACGCAATGTTGTCATTACTGCAGGCACGGAAATAAACAATCCACAGAAAGGGAGCACATTTGTTAGTATATCAGAATAAACAATGACTCGAAATATAATTCCGAATTTCGTCCATTACGTTGTGTCTGAAGGAATGCCAGCGCTTTACAGCCACCCATGAAAATATGCATAAAGACCGAACGGCCGATTGAAATCCATACGCAGTTTTTAGTTCCGTATATTGTAATACATATACTTGGCAGAGCAAAGCACATTACGCGAAATTGCATGAAAAACGTACCGGTTACCCTAGCTTACCGGTGCCACGGTATGTAGAACGCCTTTCTCTTCAGCTCCGGCACAGCGATCGGCGAACTTCTCTCTTGATCGGCCATCATAAACCAACTGACGAGATGCGTTTCCTCGGAAATGATCTCAGCGATGGGCAACTGTCTTCCATTGTTGCGTGTGTCACGGCTTGTGGGAGACCAATGTTATTGTTTTTGGCGTGAAAGTCGAGCCGACGACGACTATGCGGCCGAGCGCAGTGGCTCCAATTCTAAATATTTAAACATTTCGACCGTTTTAAAGCATTTAAATAAATCCAATGGCAAAGATGAAAATTTTTGGTGGAGTGCTATTCGAACCAGAATTTCCCAATTCGGGCGAGCGGTTGGTTTAACAATTTAGGCTATCCACGACGCTTCCCATTCTACCAAATTCTTCAGTCAAAGCACATTAGGATGGTAGTGCCCCCTGCCCATTAGTTCATCTTGATCGGAGCCTATACTCGATTCCCGCAAAGGATCGACTGTATTAATGCGTCCGCATTGAAACTGTCTGTTTCCTATTGGGACATGTATATATAAATATGTAATAGCTGAAAATCCAGCGTTGCCCGGGTATTTATTTATTAATTCCTACAATTTTTCGGTGAAATATTCATTTGTATAAGGTCTGTAAAATCTCTTGGGAATAAAAACAGTAGTAAAGAAGTAATAAATTAAAACTTGGTGCGTGATGGTCCGGTTTTCGATGAACGATACTGTTTATTTGTTCATATCTCATGAATTATGTGTCGTACTGTGATACAATTTAGAAGGTACATTCAACTATATGTGCGTATACTGTCTATAAAATTTCCTGCGGCTACAATTTGTAGTGTATAAATCATAAATTGTAACGTCATACTGAATGCCGTACTTTTACTCCATAAACAGCGGGAAAGTAGTAAGGGAGAAACTTTTTTCCTTACATCATTTTGCTATGGTTGTCAGCGAGAAAAATTTTAAGAAATGTGTGAAATCATGTGTAAAGTTTGTTGTTAAGTCGCTAATTACTCTCATTCTCATATAGCATATTTATAAAATCTCGCCGCATTATGTGACAGTTTTTTTGCGATGCCTGTTGTTTATGACATCATATCTTCTGAACCATGTGCCGTATGTTATTCTTACCCATGTAGAAATTGTTACCGCACGGTAAGGAATGTATGTACCAAATTTGGTAGAAATCGGTCCTGTGGTTTAGGCGAAAATGAGCAGCGTTTTCACTAATTGCTACAGTTTTCACGCATCTCATTGTTTATGACGTCATATCTCGTGAACTATGTATCGTACGTTATTGTTACACTTACGGCGACCGTTCTCATGGATTGAAGCTGACGTATGCAAAATTTGAAAAAGATTCGATCAAAACTGTAGATTTGTATGCAACTCGTAGACACAAGTACACAAACATACGGAACACACGGACACTCTGCTATATATATATTCGTTGGGGCTAACTAGAAACACGTTAAGTCTTGCTGCACTTAGCACTGAGCCTGTCTTTTCTATGAGACCAGACTTCCCTCATTCCTCATTCGTCGTGAGTGAACCTGCTTGCGCTCTTCTATCCAAGGGAGATGTAGCATCTGGAGGTCTTCTTTGCTGTTTTTAAACCCTGGAATAGTAATTTTTGGTACTGAATCAAAGACGGGAAATATATTTTTGATTGACCTATTTCCGTCCATTCGTTTGAGCTGACCATAAAATCGTGTCCTTTTACGAATTGCTTCTTTAAATTTTTTTTATTTTGCTGTAGGCTTCCTTGTTGGATCTGTTTTGATGGATGCCATTTTTGTACTTGGATCCTAGGAGTCCTCTAACGAGTTTGGGCTCTTTCTTCTCCAGTTCTTTGAGGAGTCTTTTATCGGCTTTTAAGGATAAGGTTTCAGCTGCGTACAGAGCTATTGGCTTCCAAACTGTTTAGTGACGTATCTTAGTGTTTTGGAAAAGGCATTTCTTGTTGTAGATCGTGCGACATGTTTGGTAGATACATATTGTGTATGTTTTTCGGGCATGTCCGGCCAATTATTCATGCGGTTTATGTTGTTTTCAGACATCTCCGGAAAGTACAGACACCATATCAATAACAGCGAGCGACTGACTCACGTAGTTGGTGAACCAGTTTTGTCTGGGAACGTCTGAAAGTAACACTAATGTTTAAACAGAAAAATAATTTTTTGTGAATATATTCGACCTAACATTTTTGTCACTCCTCAAGTCTATTTCTGTATTCGATTGAAACTGTGTGTATTGTAGAGAGAAAGCAGATATGAGTGTACCTTTGGGTGATAAGTATGATCGAATTTCACTTTGTTCATCGCCTCATTACCTTTTCAATTTCGCGCAGACAGCATTATATTAGTGTGTGACGAGCAGTTAGGTTGGCTACCAGTTGGACGACGGCGCGCCGTTAATTATTATTGATTGAAAGTGGTAGAAGTTTAGGAGTGTTTGAAGCTGTTGGTGTCTGGCCTCAGTACAGATTAAGCTGATATACTACTGGCCTCGAAGAATGTGTAGTAAACAATTTCTTTGGTGAAAAGTCATCTGGTGGCGACTGTGGTTTCTATTGTGACAAGTCTGTTATTTTCTTGCCACGTAAAACTTGTCGTGAACTGTTTCTGCCGGTTGTCCTTTAGCCATATATGGTGGCTCACAATGTGGCGTAGTTGGCCGACTAGGACAGTCCTAACTGTTGCTTACGGGACTGATAGAGGAAGGAACCGTCGCGGTGGGCCCTCTTGGGGGTGCTTTGTTGTGGCCCGTGGCTCACACTTCTCTGTTTCAGATACTGCGTAGTTTCTGTTGGTGTGGTTTATATCTGTTAAGGAACGTAAGTGAAAGCGTCGAGTCTCTTCCTGCACCTACAGAAGGAGAAGCGTCCTGACATTGACGACCACAGAGACATTTTGGTGGCTCACTTGAGTGAATTGAAAGGCATCTGGTCTGACCAAAGGAAGGTCGCACAAGGGCCGTGACATGAACTACAAATATCAAGGTTGCTTCACAGTTTCATTATTTTAAGTTTATTCCTTCTCGATCTCCGATTATTCTCACATCCGTTTTAAAAAACCATGCTTTTGGAGGGCTTGTTTTTCAGTCCCGTTCTGTGTCTAAGTAAGTTGTTAACGTTAGAAACAGGCGGTTCAATAAGAAAACAAGTTTACAGCTGGGTAGTTCAATTATTTGCTGAGTGTAGTAATCGTCAATTCTGAAACTAAGCACCAAGATTTTTTCTATTATCAGTCTGAGTCGTCTCAGGTAGATGATTGTTAGGAAGAATTTTGACTCTGTCATGCATTTAGCTGATATTCTTATGTTATGTTGGTAACTAACTATACCTACCCTTGAATGTGTTTGTTTAATATGTTCCGAATTATTCCTCAAATCGATAAGGTCTTAATGCTCAATTATTTGAAGGATTTGTTTATTTATTATGTTAAAGTCATACTCAAGTTTACGCTGTTGTAAGAAAAATGTAGTTTCCTGAGCTATTTGTTACAAACCTATTTAAAAAGGTAAAAAAGCAGTCAACAATCCGAAGATTGGTTTGAACACCACAGTGCTTTACTAGGCATGGTCCTGTTTGGAGGTGGTATGCCGTTGCCTTCCTCCGACCTTCGAACTGACTTACCCAGCCAGTTATAGGGGGACCTACAGTTTAACGTGGGTTCCGAACCACGGTGCTACTCGGTATTTTTCACATGAGCAATACTGCCAGAGGTGAAAGAAGTGGAAAGTGACAGATGAAAATCCCAGGACCTGGCGGGGATCGAACCCGGGACCTTTGGATTTGTAGTCTAACACTCTACCACTGTGCAACCGAGGCGCACAAACCTATTTATGTGCAATTAAATCAAATGTAAGGTCGCAATACATGTATTTACTTGGCTGTCGTCATATCAGATTGTCTCCCAGTTTAATTCAAAACACAAGCAGATATCAACTGCAGAATTGCAATGAGAAGTAAAACTTTTCTGAAGGAGAGATATTTATTAATTTCAGCGTTAGGAAGTTTTTCTAAAGACATTTGTGTGGAGTGTAGCCTTGTATGAGAGTAAAGCATGTACAATAAATCGTTACGAAGATCTGATGATATAAACTTTTAAAATGTGGTGCCAAAAACGAATGCTGAAGATCAGCTGGGTAGAACTCGTAACTAATCAGAAGGTACTGAAAATAAATGTGGGGAAAATATATGGCATACGCTGACTAAAAGAAAGGATCGGTAGAGAGGATATGCACTGAGACATCAAAAGATAGTCACTTTGGTATTGGAGGGAAGTGTTTGAAGTAAAAATCCCAGTGGTAGAGCAAGAGACGAATACATTAAACACGTCTAAATTGATGTGAGTTGCTATTGGTAAGTGGAGATGAAGATCCTTGCAAAGGATAGAGTAAGGTGTAGAGCTGCATCTGCCCAGTCACGGATTGAATATCACAACAACAACATTACCAAAATGATAGTGTGACCTTAACAAAGTTCCGCCAACAATTTCGTACACGAAGGAGGCATGTTATCCTTCTTACTGACGCATTTGGAAAAGCTGAGAGATGTCGCAGCTACCATCATGGTGCCATAGTAGGATGAACCAAAAACAAACCGTATATAATTTTGCATCGTAGGCTACCGGTTGATTCAACAAAGCAACTGTCATCGAGCCAGCATAAATATCGCGCAATTTTAACCAAAGGTACCGCAATGTGCGAGTCACAGTTCGTAAAATTGCCAAGTCAGATGACATGGGTTTAGAGCTGTCCAGCTGGTGCTCCACTTAGGGGTTTGTGTCTCTTTGCCGCTGATTGACCTAGGTGTCGGTGGCCGAGTAGAGAGTGACCGACAAGTGTGGGTACAGTGTCTGAGGTGTACAGCTAGTGGGAGAGCAGAAACTAGAAACATTAAGCTAGATTAGAACAAGATTATACCTCGTAGAATCATGGTAATAATTAACTTTTACAAGTTTCATGACTGCAGACTAGCGTAATGCTGATACGTAGTTTAACTAGGTAGAGGCCTGCCTAATGATGAGAGTCTGTTCTAGTGCCTCTCCTATTGCCAAGAGACCGATACAGTACAGTGGTGGTCGCGAACGGGATTGCCGCTCGTGGCCGACGTCTTAAGAACGCCGCGCCGTGCGTGCATGGCGGCGCGCGGCGAAAGTACGTGGCACGCACTTCAGACTTGTAGGACACCACACCCTAGACACCCCTGGTTCTCATCTCTGGTTGTGCTTATCTGTGTTTCCCCTGAGGACATTCTTTTTACTGCAGACTGATACATACGTTTAGAATGTCGAGATAGAAACATGTATCTTTTATATATACCATCTAATGTGCCTTTGATAATTTATTGCATATACTGATAGAAGTATATACAGCAGTATATCCAAGATGTTGAAATTTAAGTGCTCTTTGCTGCTACACACTTGTCCTCCTTTACTAACCGCAAAAACGAATGACTTCTGGTTTCTTTTATTACCCTTTTTCCGATCTGACTGTTCTTGATGTAGTGATCCCGTTACTTTGTACCTCCTATGAATGTTGTTCTGACCGTTGATTTGGACTTCATTCTGTAGAGACTGCAGTGGTGGTGGAAACCATTAAGAAATACCTACTCTCTTTCCCTAGCTACAAATTAAAGTAGAGAATACACACAAAATTTTCACAGATATTACATAAAATGATTTCATAGTTGGATAGAACATAACAATTTATTATTTCAACTTTGAATTATGAAACAAGTGAGTCACAGTTTATGGTTATCCTATTTCTTGGAACTTGTGTGGAGTGATGACAGGCGTATTTTCCACAGCATTCACGTACTAGAGCTTGCACGTAGAATACGCGCTGTGTTGGATACTTCAGAACACACATAAAATTGCACCCTTGGTAGATAAATGTCCCGCACCGCATTGTCGTACCCCATTAACTAAAATACAGCACGAAAATCTTATGTCCAGCTTATGGGCAATAGTGGAGCATAGCAACTCTCACGATTTGATGATATACTGGAGCAAGACGTTCTTAAAGGGAAAACATTACGAAAAATTAAGAATGTATCACAGGCATACCACTCTGCTTTATCGATACCAAACTTCGGGAAATGATTCGTTTCAGTCTGCAAAATAAGTGACGGCATTTTCGAAGGCAATCGTTGTTTCCTAATCTGGAGAGAAAGTGGAACTCGGAGCCATCTTGCCTATCTCCTGGAACCATCTTCATATTATGGTAGTTGGCGGATGGCGTGGGGGGGAGTCAGTACTCGTACACGTACGGATCTCTGGCTCGTTCAGAATGGCGCTTTGAATGCTCAGAGGTTCAGAGACGAGGTACTCCGACGTTCGTTGTGCCCTACGCTGGTGTCACAGGAGATGAACCGGTGGACAACATGCTTGAAGTTGAGGGAATTAAACAAATGGAGTGGCCAGCTTGTTCACCGGACCTAAACCAGTTTGAACGTTTCTGAGACACTCTTGGCAGACGCATTGCAGCCAGACCGGCACCTCCAAAAGCGGTTGCAGATCTGGATATCGCACTCAAGGGAAAATGGCCAAATATCCCTCAAGAGCTGATTGATAACCGCATACCACGCAGGTGTGCAACTTTACCGACCGTCTGAGGTAATGACACACCATTCCAGAAAGCTAACGTTTGCACCGCCCAGGAAGACGGGCTTGGGTCGCATGGGGCTCGTGCATGAGTAAACAGTGCAGGTGTTTGAAACACGTGTTCATAGGTATTTCAAGGGTTATCACAGCTGCTTGTTTAGTAGAAGACCCGGGTATAAGTCCCAGCAGGAGTAAAAATTTCATATGGCCGTGTTGTTTGATTTTAACCACTACACATAGCTGAGACGACTGTACCCTAACCAAATGCTGCTTTGATTATGATTCACTCCTTGTAAATAAAACACGTTCGTGTTACAAAATCTGCGCGCAGCTACAGTGTTAAGGTCATGGTTGAATTAACTGTTATGTAAGGCTACACAGGCAATGGGGGAAATAGGCGATCTATGTAGTGCAAATACGGCAGAGAGGAATTAAGATACCAGTCCAAAAGTCGCTGAACATATTTTGCCACAGAATTTAGCTAATTAGCTCAGCTTAAGTACCATATAAAAATGTTCAAATGATTGTAGAGCTTATGGAACTTAACTACGGGGTCATCAGTCCGTAAACTTACAAACTACTTATGAACTAGCTTATACTAAAGACGGCATAAATATCCGTGACAGAGGAGGGATTCGAACCCCTGACCGTAGTGGCCGTGCAGAACGTGACTGGCGCGCCGCAGTCCGCTCGGCCCTGCTGCCGGCACCATATAAGAGAATATTCATTAGAATTAGACACTGTGTTTTTGTTCTGTTTTTGTCGGGGGATCAGACTCTAAACAACGGCTGAGTCAATTCAGAATTGAAAGGTATGATTGTATTTCGCAGATTTAATCCTTAACGTGATAGGTAAAACTCGTATTAACTGTGAATACTTCATACTTATTGATGTAAATAAGTCATATTACAATCGAAAGTTTTTTAATACGTCGACATTGGCACCCTCAAATAATCCAGAACGGAAATTTTTAATTAGTTGCTACAAAGCTGCTGTATTCGTAGATATGTTAATCGCTTTCAAGCATTACTCAGGCAAAATCTTACTTAACCAGTCGGCAGCGTAGTATGATAATGTTGTAAACTATCTTTAAATGTTCTTTGAACATAAGATCACATGCAGAATCAGGAAGTAATTTTTTCAATTGACTGTGAAATACATGATTAATACTGTTCCTGCTCTATGGTTGAATTGTTCAAGTTACACCCTTGTCAGTATATTAATTATCCTGTGACAAGTCAGTAATTAATTACCCTGGTAAAGTGAACTATTTCATACCAACGTTAACATAATACGCTGCCGATGCTGTAAGTAAAATTTCAGCCTTCACCCACTTCCATCAGCCACCGACTACAGTGAAAGGCTTTTTTTTTTTGTGGTGGGGCTTATAAAGAATGTTGGTATCAATAATATCATTTATATAGTAAATAGTCACATGCAATTCAGTGACATATGGTACAGTGAATGTTGCGCTGTATATATACGAATACTTTGGTTTTGACCCGGAAAAGCTTTACTTAGCCATTTCAGCGTGAGATACACAAGTAATTACACTGTATTTGTACAATAAATTTTTCATTAGATATATTTTCTCTGGGTGGTGCTGGACAGCCTTTAAATAAGTTGAAATTGCAATTTGAGAATACACAGCCGTACTGGAAATATTTAGTAACGACCGTCGTTTTCTGCCCAAATAAGGCCATCGTAAGTTCTCCTGTGCAGAGGAAGAAGAAAAAGGTCCACATTACATGAGAACAATGCACCATGATATTAGTTAGTATATTCTATCATGAATACGTTCTCTAAACATATTTACAAAATGAGTATCAGTTGTGTATTTCAACATTGCTACTGATAACACTTCCTAGCTAGGCTGTTCGATAGTTTTTTTACAAAACAAGGTGATTGTTAAAGCACCTGAGGCTAATCAGAACGAATTTTTTCCTTTTATATGCCGAACCTTTTTAAGAGTTTTTTGTTTCGAATTGTAGTGTAATTTATAGACGATACTGATGTTCTGCTGCTACAATTTATCGTTTTTCGTCGGAAGTATCGTGAGTGATTAAGGTAGGATGCAGCGTATTTTATATGCTAGTTAATATGGGAATTTTCTACTAATTTTGTTGCGCGTTTTCGTTTTTTTGTTTAAACATATGTTCTGGGTCCGTAGTCATGAGATTATAGACTTATATTTCCTTTAAAATGCCCATTAGTTGTCCTTTAGAAACATTGTGTAAAATTGTGAGATAGCTCTCGATACATTTCAGTTGAATGCTTATTTTCTCTGAGGTGTGTGTGAAATGCTGATATATTATTTTCGGCAGTGTTTGTGTGTGTTCTCTATATCTTTTCTTAATGTAGTGAAACTGGCTGTAACGTTCAAGTTTTTTTCCGTTTTTGTTAATAGTAGTCAGCGATAAATATAACCCAGAAATAGTGAATAATCAAAACAGAAAAGTATTAATGATTAAATGAAACGAAAAAGCGAGACGAGTGTGTAACACTTTCTTACTAGGAGACATGTTTCAGCAGTATATATTATGCACTGAAGAAAGCAAATGTTAAAATTGTCTTACCAACAAAATGTAAGGGGCCAATATCATTCACAAAATAGAAAAAACACTACGTTATAGCCAAGCAGTCAATGTAACAAAACTTACATTGGACAAAAAGACAGACCTATTAAAAATAGGTGCACAGAACACACAAACACAAGCGAAAAAATATATCTGCGTTCAGCACACACCTCATGAAAATGAACATTCAGTTGAATTCAGTAGTAGGAAAAGGAAGAGAAGGGAAAATAGTAGGTGAATATGGACTGGGCAGGAGGAATGAAAGAGGAAGTCGCCTGGTAGAATTTTGCACGGAACATGATTTAATCGTAACAAACACGTGGTGTAAGAATCACAAAAGAAGGTTGTATACGTGGAAGAGACCAGGAGACACCGGAAGGTATCAGATAGATTTTATAATGGTAAGACATAGATTCCGGAACCAGGTTATAAACTGCAAGACGTACCCAGGGGCAGATATAGACTCTGACCATAACTTGTTAGTCATGAACTGTAGGCTGAAACTGAAAAAACTGCAGAAAGGTAGGAAAATAAGGAGATGGGACTTAGATAAATTGAGGGAAAGTGAAGTTCTGGAGAATTTCAGAGGGAGCTTTAGGCAACAATTGACAGAAACAGGGGGAAATAAAACAGTAGAAGAGGAATGGGTAGCATTGAGAGATGAAATAGTGATGACAGCAGAGGACAAAATAGGTAGAAAGGCAAGACCTACAAAAAATCCTTGGATATCACAGGAAATACTGAATTTAATTGATGAAAAGAGAAAATATAAAAATGCAGTAAATGAAACAGGCAAAATGGAGTACAGACGACTAAAAAATGAGATTGACAGGAAGTGCAAAATGGCTAAGCAGGAGTGGCTAGAAGCCAAATGCAAATCTGTAGAAGAATGTATAAGAAGGGGAAAAGTAGATACCACCTACAGGAAAATAAAAGAGACATTTGGGGACAAGAAAAGCAACTCTATGAATATCAAGAACTCAGATGGGAAACCAGTTCTCAGCAAAGAAGGGAAAGCTGAAAGGTGGAAAGAGTACATAGAGCAGCTCTACAAAGGAAATGAACTTAGAGACGATGTTGTGGGAAGGGAAGAGGAAGTAGATCAAGATGAAATAGGAGATACTATACTGAGAGATGAATTTGACAGAGCCCTGAAAGACCTAGGTCGGAACAAGGCCCCAGGAGTAGATGACATACCCTCAGAGCTACTAAAGTCTCTGGGAGAGCCAGCCATGACAAGAATTTTTGAACTGGTGTGTAGGATGTATGAGACAGGCGAAATGCCCTCAGACTTTAAGAAAAATGTAATAATCCCCATTCCAAAGAAATCAGGTGCAGACAGGTGTGAAAATTACAGAACCATTAGTTTGATAAGCCATGGTTGCAAAATTTTAACACGAATTATCTACAGGAGAATGGAAAAGTTGGTAGAAACTGACCTCGGGGAAGATCAGTTTCGATTCAGGAGGAACGTAGGAACCCGGGATGCAATACTCACTTTACGTCTTATCTTAGAAGATAGATTAAGGAAAGGCAAACCTACATTTTTAGCTTTTGTAGATTTGGAGAAAGCATTTGACAATGTTGACTGGAATACACTCTTTCAAATTCTGAAGTCAGCAGGGGTAAAATATAGGGAAAGGAGAGTTATTTACAACTTGTACAAGAGCCAGACTGCAGTTATTAGACTCGAAGGGCATGAAAGGGAAGCATCAGTTGGGAAGGGAGTAAGACAGGGTTGTAGCCTTTCTCCGATGCTATTCAATTTGTACATCGAGCAGGCAGTGAAGGAAAGCAAGGAAATATTTGGAATAGGGATTAAAGTTCAGGGGGAAGAAATAAAAACATTGCGTTTTGCTGATGACATTGTAATTCTGTCAGAGACAGCAAAGGACCTGGAAGAGCAGTTGAATGGAATGGACAGTGTGTTGAAGAGAGCGTACAAAATGAACATTAACAAGAGCAAAACAAAAATAATGGAATGCGGTCTTAGAAAATCAGGCGATGCTGAAGGAATTAGATTAGGTAACGAAACAGTGAAGGTGGTAGACGAGTCTTGTTACTTGGGTAGTAAAATAACATGCGATGGTCGCAGTACAGATGATATAAAATGCAGAATGGCAATGGGAAGAAAAGCATTTTTGATAAAGAGAAATTTGCTAACATCGAATATTAATTTAAGTGTAAGGAAGTCTTTTCTGAAGGCATTTGTGTGGAGTGTTGCCTTGTACGGGAGTGAAACATGGACGATAGGCAGTGCGGACAGGAAGAGAATAGAGGCTTTTGAAATGTGGTGCTACAGAAGAATGCTGAAGATTAGGTGGGTAGATCACATAACTAATGAAGAGGTACTGGACAGAATTGGTGAGAAAATGAATTTTTGGCATACCCTGACTAAAAGAAGGGATCGCTTGGTAGGACACATTCTTAGACATAGGGGAATCATAAATTTAGCATTGGAGGGAAGTGTGTGGGGTAAAAATCGCAGAGGGACACCAAGAGACGCGTATTGTAAGCAGATTCAAATGGATGTGGGTTGCCGTTCTTATGAGGAGATGAAAAGACTTGCTCAGGATAGAGTAGGGTGGAGAGCTGCATCAAACCAGTCTCCGGACTGAAGACCATAACAACATTCACAAGACTAAACGCCCAGAATTTAGGGGGCAAAAATTAATTAATTATAAAAATAAGAATAGATTAAGAAACAGAAAATTTTCATGGTACATTGACCAGCGTATAAAATACACTCTATGCTACCATAATCACCCTACAAATGTGTGACTACAAACAATAAATTATAGCAGCACAAAGACTTTATTGTCTATAGATTAAAATCCGAAACAAACAGTATATAATACTTACAATAGTTTTTAATATAAAATGAAAAATTTATAGTCCAACTACATTGTAATGTACCTATGCATATAAAGCTGCGTATTACTATAAACGCTAAGTTAACGAAGTAAATCCATGAGTGTGTTTGCGTATACGTTTCTGGCGTGCCGGCCGCGGTGTCCCCGTAGTTAAGTCCCATAAGCTTAAAAAAAAAAAAAAAGTTCCTGGCGTATTGACTAATAATATTCTTCTCGGGTCTGTAGCCGCATAACATCGTCAACTAGACACAATATTTCGACAGACCAACTGTCTGCCATCTTTAGTTGAGTATACCGAATGCTCTTACTCGCCGGAAACTGAGACAGAACAGAAACTGCGATTTCTTTATACACCACTGATGAAGGCCCACCGTGCGTGCGCAAAACCAAAGTAGACGCCCTGTAGGTGCAGTAGAAATAATGGCGCGTGGAAGAGAAAATCGACGAAACCAATGGGTCCAAACATAAACTAGTAAAAGGAAATGCAAGTCAAACTGACGACCGTTGTTATTTCATATCAGATAAAATTGGGTTCAAAGTCTTACTTAAAGGGAAGGCCTCGTCCCTGTTAATAATATTATAGGCCATACGAATTTCCATCGATTCTTTAAGAACACATTCCTAGTAGTGAGAGGCAGAAGCAATCACTTTTGCCTCATTATGTAACATCTTGTGGCCTTATTAAAACAATGTTCTGCAACAGCCGACTTCTCAGGGTGAAGGAAACGGGTATGACGATGATGTTCCACACACCGCTCCTGAACAGTTCGGGTTGTTTGGACAATTTAGTTGCTCCACCATTAAGCTCTGGACTCTGCCTCTGCCAGCGTTGCCACTAGTCAAGGCCCATCAAGTGGACATAGGTCTATCCAGCTGGTAGACTACATTGATGGCTGTTTCTCATGCTGAATCCTTTCCCAATGGACACCCCTGTGTCCCATCCCCGGATCTACAGCCGCTGATGAGTTTCATATCTTAGGACAGGCAGCTTGTAACAAGCTGAAATATTATGTTTGGAGGCTGAGAAGCAGACGTACAAGCTTCCTTATGTAACTAATAATCTTTATTTATTTATTTCATATACTGATACATAAGCCCTGAAATGGAGAAAGTGGCGAAAGATGAGTTCGTGTCACAGACAGTAACCACTTTTTTATGGTTACGAAATTGTAGAACTGCAACGTTCCAACTTGCAAATTAAATTATAAGCCTAATGAGTAGTTTATTTTGTCCACGTCTGTTGTTCTAGACTTGTTATGCCACAGCCTGTATTGTCTCGTAGGAACTGGTACATATATGTATGCTCTCGAGATCTGAGGTTAACCTGCTCGTTAATATTTTACGTTCTAATCACGTTGGTCACCCTAGAATATAATAGAATCCGGACGCCGTGGTAATGAGTTCGTCGTCCTCGCCATTCTTCGTTTGGTAAGGCACGGACTGATCTTTCTTTGGATTGGTCGTCACTGCATGATGGAGACTACTCTCTAAACGTGGGGCTTGTAGAACTAACATTCCTTGAAGAAATGATATAGTTGAGACAATGAGAGTCCTCCAACGTTCGCAGAGGAAACTCTGTGAAGACTGGAATGTAAGAGAGCTGATATTGGGGATAGTAGAGCGGCGAGAACTGACCGTGAAGCGTGCCGGGATAGCTCAGCCGATGGAGCGCTCTCCAGTAAATGCAAAGGTCCCAGATTCGATCTCGGCCCGGCACACAGTTTTAAAATATCAGAGAGTTTCGTATCAATTGACATTCCACTGTAGAGTAAAAATGCATTCTGGCTAATGTAAGATTGTGGTTTGCTCAAAACGGCGCGTTACACACACACACACACACACACACACACACACACAAAACTACACTCTTGATTGACAACTATTATTTTTCTAACTAGTAGTTCATTTTCCCAAATTGTAAACTAATTAATCTATGTTCGTGTATTTCTCAGACCTGCTTCGCGGAACAGAGTTAGTGGCAGCGGATTTCTGTAAGGTGCACTGATCGATCAGTCTTTTCAGTTATTACTTTTCGAATCTAGGTCGTAACGCCAACAAGGAGATTGATCGAGCACTCCATCAGAAAAGGCAAGTATCCAGAAAAACCAATGAACATCGGCAGACATTTTGAAAAGCTTTTCTCCCTTTCGTCTCCAAAAATTCAGATCGAATCGGCGAAGTTTTGGCCAAGCATGTGGTAAAAACGATATTCAAACCTACAAAGAAGATCAAATAATGTTTAAGATCGGCAAAAGATGCACGTTACCCTCTAGCAAAACCAGGGGTGTATAGAATTACATGGAGTTGTGCTCAGGTATATATTGGTACAACGAAAAGAAGTGTCAACACCGGTTAAACAGAGTACAAAAAGAACTGTCACCTGGGGCACACCGAGAAACCGGCCGTAGCAGAAAATGTTTTCCAGGATAAGAAACATGAAATAAAATTTAATGAGACGAACGTATTAACAAGAACATCGCATTACTATGCACGCATTTATTAGGATGCCATTGACATTCAAACACCATAACAATTTAATTACAAAAGAAAAAGGTTTAAAGTTAGACAAAATATGGATGTCGACTATACGCCAACACGACGACAACCGTTTAAATGTAAACGAGAATGACGACAACATCCAGAGAAAACCACATAGTCGCTATCACGTGATCACCGTTGGCGCCCTATATGCTCTCTATAAATGCGAGAGTCCCTCCAGCCACATCAGCAGTAGTCGGAATACCTCACATGATGTCGCCCGCAGAAGGAGACAAAATGTTAGGAATAAGAAGTTTTATGCATGTACCACGGCCTCTCAGAACGGAAGTTTTATTTGAAGAGTTCCATTACTAATAATTACTGCTTGTCTTGCATCATCGCGTCTATGGAGCTTCACTTCACAACGACACAAAAAGCGAAGAACGACCACTTTTCAAGCCCTCTGCTCTGGTACTCACTTCTTCACTTTTCATGCGGCGTCATCAGAGCACTCATCTCGACCTTGTCTTTTTGGTCAGTAGGTCGAAGCAGCTTTCCACCCCTGTTGGCTCAGCCGCCTTGACGTCACTATCTCACTTTCGCCTTACGTCATTGGTACAGCAACAGTTAAGCCAGAAAGACGTAGACTTATGCGGAATAGATGGTCTGTGTTGGCGATAGGGAACATTGTGCTGGAAAACTGATGTTGACGGTGGCACTGATTAATGAGAGAAAGCTATGAGGGATCTTTTAATACAGGAAAATTCCCTCTTCAAAGCCTGGAGATGTCTATAGTCATGAAAACACAGTCCAATTATAAAATCAGAAATCCTTTCCGTCAAAGCTTCCAGTGTACATAGCGCAAAGTGACCTTAGTTAAAAGACAAATTAAATCATTTAAGACTATAGAGAATTGTAAAATCTGGTCTTTTCGTGCTAGTGATGTCAACATTTCATATGAATTTTCGGTATATCTAAAAACTCTATAAGCACCTATAATCTTTTCAGATAGCGACAGGCTGACATACGTACCCTGATGTACATATCCATGTAGTTGATTCCACAATGCAATGTGAAATTGTGTTCCAAAAGTATTACTCTGTCGGAATAGCCTAGAATGGAATCCATCTATTAGTCATTCTCTGGTGCTTTTAAGAGGTGGGAGTATATTCTGATCTCCATATGAGCACCTTCATTGACGAGGTAGCAGCATGTACCCTTGTTTTGTACATTACTATTGATGCTGTTCAAGTAAAGGAATTGTATATGGTGCAAGATGATCGCTTAGGAGGAAATGTGACATTATTGGCAAATAGTATGATTTCATTGATTGTTGAACAAAATGATTAAAATGTTGTCCACACACCTCTCACCAGCTACTAGTTCATTTAAAACAGGCTTTGTTTAAAATTCACTTTTTTATTTGTACACATAAAAACTACATTAGTAGATTTTTTTATAATGATGTGTCTGTTGTATCGACAATTTAAACTTACAGAAACATCAAAAGTGAGATAGGCTTAATATAACAGCTTACAAGTATAATGTATAAATGTTTTATGCAAGCATACTCATAGGTTTCAATGTAACAAATTCTTTTATGATACAGCCCCACAATATTTCTGATATTTGTTTGTGTATTAGTCACATTCTTTGGTGATTCATCAATGTAAAGAATGTCTAATTTCCAATACGCAACACGCAAGTAATATATCATATTGGTTCTCTCACTTTTCATCATCTATAAGTGTAACCTACTTTCTCTGCCTTGAGTAATAATTATCACTTGTTGAATAGCTATTCTACAAACAAATTTCCATTTTCATCTTTCCATGTACTTTTTCCTTGCAGAAATACCTTAAAAGGTCAATGGTTCCAAGAGGGACATAAAATTTGGCACATTTAAAAATGGCAACACAAGGATTTTGTGGTGCCAATTTCAAATGAGAGAAATAAATTTCTTGAAAATACCGTTTATTCCACAACTGCTACAGGACACACAAGTGTAACACAATACAAATCAGTTTAATAAACATGAAATAAAAGTCATCATAAAATTATATCTCTCGAAACTGAAGACTCATATTGGATCATACATAACAGTACCATTAATATGACACATTTTATGTAACACTTGAAAGACCACCGATAATTCTAAAATTAATTCTAGCTGAAAAGAGACAGTCAAAAGCTTACTTTAAACATGTGATTGTGGCCTTAAAAACCAGCTAAAGGATTCGCGTGAACTACTAACTACTTCCTGCAACAGTATCGTGTTCCCTGGTCCAGAATTTAGAACTGATTCAATAATATACTTCAGCAGCAGGAAGACGAAGAGACGGTGACCAACACACATCGTAGATCACAAGACTTACACACAATCATTAATATACAAGCCACCCCGAACTAAACATTTCATGAAGATAGCTGTCAGAACATTTGTGGCGCAACGGAATTAAACATATGCTAATATGCATCTGAATTTGTTCTCAGCACTGGTGAAAAACAACATTAAATAAAAGGGGAACGTAGTCATTAACAAATATTGAAAAGTAGGATAAAATTTCACTGATAATAACTTTTTATTACGTCCAACCCCGAGAAAATGGGGGTACCAATTTCTTACACAATAAAAATGCATTACATTGAATGTTAAATTAATCTGAACTGAACGTCGTCGGGGGAAGGATTTACAATCAACAAGCATTCATCCACTCACACGCGCGAAGCAAAGTGAAACTCACCCAACTCAGCGTGCTCATACGAAGCAGAAGCAGGCGCCGCTATCGTAGCCGAAATTCAGCGAACCAGGATGTACCACACAAAACAAGAAAAATAAATTTCTTAGGTGACTCTGGTCTTTCTTCCTTTACTTGACATGGTACGCGATACTAGCGAGATTAATTTCCATTAAAATCAAACCGTGAACATGCAGACATACCGAGACACACGGCACGTGTCTGCTACATTATATATTCGCACCCCACTGAAGGCGAAGTGCTTAAAGATCATATTCAATTCAACAAAAATGGACAGAATCATAGATTACGAAACAAGAATACACAATAGTAAGGCAACGATATACGGGCAGTGGCGAGAACTCAAGCGACTACCTATGAACCCTTGAGGTCGGAGTTCGGAACCACGTGGTTCCGAAAACCAGCAAAAAATACAAAATTCAATGTACGAAAAATAAAGGAAAATAGCTACGGCATGCAACCTTTAGAAATGCGTAGTATATCATAAGGAAGCTAAAGAAATACAGTTAGACGCAATTGGTCGCATCACAAATTTTAATTCAGTGCTTCAGATTTATATCGAAAGGTGTTCTCGTTTAGTAAAAAAGCCCGTCTAGTGAACTTAGAGAAATTACAAAGTTAAAAACCTATGGAAGACGACAGACAGTCATCTTCCATCACCCCCTCGTCGATTAAAAATTTTGATGGAAGATGAGGCAATTTTATTGACTTATTGACAGAAAACTTTTCTAATCTAACATCTGGTCTTTTTATGAGCAAAACAGAAAAGATTGGGGATGTCACTCAAAATTTACACATTAGTGACAAATGATATCACATTAGAATACTAAGTAAATGGAGATGCAAATGTTGCTGGTGAGACCACGGGGCTGGACAACGTACATAAACACTCCAAAATTACAAGGAAGCAGATAAACAAACCACGAATACAGAACATGCACTACATTGAAAATAACACACAACTGTAAGATTAACTGAAAATGAAAACATACATAACATTCCACATGCAACAGTGACCGCATACGTGAAATGGATTGAAAAAAAGATGTTCACTTGATAAATTTCTGAAAGCAAAGTGAAAATTCGACATGGCAGAAATGATCAAAAACACAAATTCATAGAATGACATTTAAGCAAACAAACAAAATATATGAAACGTTTCTGGAACCAAGTAAACATAGTTAAAAGTTCTGTGATAGCATCAGTATTTACTTTTCTTCATTTAAATACGATAATTAAGGAAGCTTATATTTTGTTTTAAAAATTTGCAGATGGCAAAAGTCAGCACCGCTATGTGTCAAGGAGCTTCAGTCCTTGATGTTAGTAGCACAATCATAAAAATCATATTTAATGAATAATCTGTTTGCATGGAATTGCTGAGGGCGACCAAAATTGATACGTTCATTAAGAGGATCTTAGCAGGTGAGTTATAATTAGCACTCTTAGAGCGTTCACTGTTTTGACTGCTCACGCCACTTTAACACTCATTGACGCACTTTTTGTCATTGTCGTCCACTCAAAACTGTTTTTAAGAAATAAATACTGTTTTTCTCGGATCGAATGGTAGACAAGGGCCTTTGAAGGGGGAGGGAGACTATCTTCCATAGGCGACTTGGAGGACACTACACCCGCACATACAAGAAGATACCTTTGCTTTTTGCTTCTTTCTGGGCTGCAGTTCTTGTTACAAGGCTCTCAGGTTGCTCCTCGTCTCCTCCTCCAGAGAATGGTTGCCCCCTGGTAATGAGGCTACTTTCCTCATCTTCTTATTCAAGACGGTACAGTGCATTTTGCAACACTGCCAATCTCGAACGTCGGCGCGCACTCTTGGGCTTGGTACTCACATCCAGGTTGACCACATAATTTGTAGAAGAAGGTTCGTAACACTGTCCTTGCATTGTCCGTTTCTTGCATACGCAGCATGGAGCTAATTTGTGTGCTGAGCACAGAATGAAAGACATTACGCCGCAGCGTTAGTTGAGATGGGCACCTCTAGTGTGAGAAATTATTGAGTTAGTTATTTAACAAGGGTCGTTGACCAGACGGGGGTGTTATGGTCAGAGAAAGAAATTCTTTTGTCATCTCATTCGTGCCATTGGTCTCGGGATGAGTGAGTGGTCTAGTGCACACATTGCTTGTGCAAATATGAACTAGTTTTTCCTCCGTTCCCCAGGTATTAAAATGTTTCCCGGAGTAAAGTGAAGGGTTTGGTCAGTACACATGTTTTAGTCCTTCTGGCCCTTTTTCTTAGGCAGGTGGAGCGGAAGGATTAGCGTGCGGCTACTGCAGATGGAACAACCCCCGGCAGTGACAGGAGCGGCTATTGTGAGCGCCGGCTCCTGGCCGCGCGGTCCCCTCTGTGTGCTGCTAATGGGGCTATTAGCCCACGGTGACCCTGCCTTTCAGCCACGGTCACCTGTTCGGTCCGCGCCGCCGCGGTGGCCGAGGAGACTGAGGCGCTCCAGTCACGGTCTGCACGGCCACTACGGTCGGGGGTTCGAATCCCCCCTCGGGCATGGCTATTTGTGCCGTCCTTAGTTGTAAGTAGTTTGTAAGTTTAGGGACTGATGACCCCGTAGTTAAGTCCCATAGACTCTACAAACATTTGAACATTTTTTCGGTCCGCGCCGCACCTCGCCTGGAGGCGGAAACTAGCCGTACAGGTCTCGCAGCCCAGCCGACGCCCTTGGAAGTCTGCAATGTCTTTGTACGGACAGCTACAGCACATGGGCGACGTGGAGTCTGGCTGACATGTTGCTCCATTGTAGGGACAGTCACTGCCACTATCTGGTAACACTTTGGTACACACTATTACTAAAAGAAACACTAAACTTATAAAGAACTCCAATGATACAAATTAGGGAGAGTACACACTAGGACCCTGTATGGGAGTAGGACTTTACACAAGACTTCCGAATTAATACACAAAATATATTGAAAAATATAAATTAACAAAAATAAGACGTCATCATTTCTTGTCCTCACAAGTGAGCTTGGTCACACAGAGGTCAAGTGACATCACAGATGTTGACACAAAGCATTTTAAAATTAAAAGCCAAATATTAATATTAGCTGATATAGCAAAATCAGTCATTAAATTGAACTTTTTGGTTCCAAGTTCATCATATATAACTTAAATTTACACACATTCATACATAAACATGTGAGATTTTCAACTAGTTGACTTGAACAGCAGTTACGAGGATTTCAAATTCACATTAGGTTAATGACCACAATCTTAAGATTAACATTTTACATAGCGATATGGCGAATAGAACTCCAAGGTTCTACGTCCTTATAGGTCACATTACACAGTGATACACATCAATAATAATATCGAAACTTCATAAAGCTATAACATAATGGAACATCGAGAATAACAGTTACAACAAACAAAACTAGGTCCTGTATAAATAACAGTGTCTTAGTTATCATAATTCAGCCGAGAGAGCACGGAAATAACTTTGCAAATGGCAACAGAGAAAACACAAAGAGAAACATAGAAAATAAACAACACAAATCCATACATGGTAAACAATCCTAAGTTAATCAAGTGAGATGGACTCATACAACTGAGTCATACAATCTTACTATTATGATGCTGAAAAATTAAGAATGACAAATTAGTGGTTGACAGATTCCTAGTGATGTTGGGCATTGTATACCTTAGGTGTTTCATCTGAAACGGTCAGTCTCATGACATGGAGTTTGCCCTTCTTGAACTCCTTCTACCTCATTGTTCTTCGTCTAATACTATTCCTCTTCTGAATGTGATATTTGCTTCTTCCACAGATCACGCTCTGTCCCTTAATTTACAAAATTGTCCTGAAAAACTTATCTGGAAAAAAAAAATGCAAGATGGTTCCATTAACAGGCCAGGGTATACATTGTCAAATGAAATTTAGGTGAATCCGTTTGTGCTCTCCAGCGACCTTCTACCGGTCGAACTTCACACCTTCCGTTACTCAAACGGACAATCCTTAGACAAAATTGTCTAGCCCCTAAGCATCAACACCACAGTGCATCATCGTGCAACTAAAATCCTATAAATAAAGGCGTTGGCGCCTACTACAGGGTCTTATTAATATGCTATCCAACGGGAGATTGCCGACACAAAATCCACAGTAAGGGTGGCACTTGTATCACTCAACTCACGAGGCTGGCTCCACTCACAGTGAAGAAGAGCCCACACAATTGAAACTATAAACACCGAACAAATTACGGAAACAAAATTACACAAAATTATTCCTAAGCATGGACTACACAACTTAAATTACACTCCATCAGTTCAAGACGGGAAACATACTAACGACATGGACAGCAAGTACAACAAATGATTTCGTGAGGTGGACCGCCTTATTAGCCAACTGAGACACTTGGAGGTGGCACACTAATAATTCCTTTAACAAAACGGAGTGTCAAGGTAACCCGCTTCGAACAGATGACCAGGTGGAACTGGCAAGTTGCTGTTATTTACGCCAAAAACGGCGTGCACTATATGATACACATGGCACGCAAACAACCTGAAAACGTATTGTTGGGAAGCGAAAATCACATAACGAACACATAAACAAGGGACACACGTACCAAAATACACCTTTAAAGCAAACCGCATAAAGAAAACACTGCATAAGGCATACAAAATACAGCATAAATTTACAACACTAATCACCTGGTAGGTAAGAATATCACTAAACTTACTTAAGAAAACAAAATTACACAAAACTGGTATGACACAATTAGGGCGCCAGGCTACTCGCGGTAGAATCCCAGGCTCGAGACATGGTGGATATCTCGGGATTTCCTGGTGCGGAGAGTTTCTAGCTCCACGGCGTTCTCGTGGGCTATCCGTCTGATACGGTATGGTCCTACGAAAAGAGGGAAAAACTTCTTGGTAAGCGAGTGACGTTTGCTCGGGAGTCGTCGCGAGCGTACTACGACTTTCTGGTCCACCTGGAACACACACACAACGCGACTGACTTTGTCTTGCCGTCGCCTCCCCTCTGCGGCACTTCTGATATTCGCCAGGGCGCGTCAGACAACGTCACTGTATCTCAGACGCACCAGCGGGTCGAGAGGCACAGTTTCACGCACCTTGTCCTCCGGGTGCTGGTTCTGAAGTACCAGTACAGGTGCCATAGAGGTGGAGCTATTTGGATGGTCATTCAGGACATCCTGAATCCCTTGTATATACCGATCCCAGGCCCTATGGCGACAGTAGCAGTTTAGGCGGCATAGCATACCCTGTTCTTTAATCACCCGCTCGCAAGTATTTGACGCAGGGTGATAAACGGATATGAAAACTGTCCTCATGCGTCTCCTCCGCAGCATTTCTGTCCAAACGGTGGAACGGAACTGAGAACCATTGTCCGCAATTACTTTCTCTACAGGCCCGACTTGTCGTAAGAAGTCTTTGATAAAGGCCTGAGCAACGGACCGTCCCGTCGCTCTTCTTAAGGGAGTCAAAGTTACAAATTTTGAAGTTAGCTCCTCTGCCACAAAGATGTGCGAATAGTCATTCATTTTGCGTGGCAGCGGTTTGAAAAGATCGACCGCAGCTAACTCACGAAGCCGAGAAGGGTTATAGGAAAGAGGGGAGCTTGGTGTGTAACCGTGGGGATTTAGAATTTTGACAAAGCTTACAAGTGGCCAGCACTTCCCGGGTCCTTCTTTCCACGTTTATGAAGTAACAGGTATCACAGAGTTTCTGGTAGCACTTGCGGGGCCCATAGTGTGCGTAGCTTAAGTGAGTAAACCAGATGAGTTTGTTGACCCACTCATCTGGAATGCACACAACCTAGTTCGATTGCTCGTGGTCGTTACGTCGGAACAAGATATTTGGCCTAATAAGGTAGTAATGCCTGATCGACGGATGGTTCTCATCAAGCCATTTGGCCTTCACATCTCTCAGAGCCGCATCCTTATCTTTTTCCCGCGCTTTGTCTCGAAGGGAGGCGGTAATAAGGTTGTCAAAAGCAACGCCACGGAGATATAAGACACTGAAGCTGTTCTCATTCAGTTCATCATTGGTCCCTGGTGTCAAACCCACCGGAGAGCGAGAAAGGGCGTCAAATACCACATTCTCCTTCCCGGGTATGTGAACCATAGTAGAACGAAATTCCTGGAGAAATAACTGCCAAATGGCCAACCTTCCGTGGGTCAACTTAGCCGACATTAGAAACCCTAATGAGTGGTCATCAAGAGCTTCAAGTTCAGTAATGGAATAATTGCTCTCACACTTGTTTAACACACGACTCGCGAAAGCAATTGTGTTTTGTGTTTCGCTGTACCACCCCATTTTCCTCAATTTCCTGAAAAAGCTCTGAAGCTATGCCAACTTTAGAGCTGTCCGTTCCTAGGCAGAAATCCGTCGACAGGTCAGGGTGGGCTAACAGTGCTGCAGCTAACAAGGTATGTTTCACGTCCTCAAATTCCTTTTGCGCACTCGCAGTCAACTTTCAAACTCTATTCTTGCTCATAAGCATGCAAAGAGTTGGAGTGGCCACACTTTCTATCGATAGGACTCTTTTGTAAAAATTTATACGCTCTAAGTAGACCCTGACCTGTTTCTTTGTTGACGGGACCGAAAATTCTTTGATCACATCTAGTTTGGTCGGGTCTGGTAGGATGCCATCAACCGATATAATATGACCAAGAAATTTCACTTCTCGGCGACCGAACTCTGGTTTCTTTAGATTTACAGTCACTCCCGACTGTTTGAACACCTGAAGTAACTGTTTTAGAACGTAATTATGGTATTCCCATGAGTTCTCAGCTATAAGTATGTCGTCCACGTACGTGGTTACCCGTTTCCGCAAGTCATCTGGCAAGATACTGTTAAATCCGCAGATGAATGCAGCAGAACTGACATTGAGTCCAAAAGGCAACTTACGGAATTGGTAGCAGGTCCCGTAACATAGAAAGGCAGTGTAAGGTGGGCAGCTCGGGTGAAGTTCAATTTGCGAATAACTGGAGTGCAAGTCTATGGAGGAAAGAACGCGCACGCCGTGAAATTGCTGTAGCAATTCATGCAACGTTTGTGGTCGGTCCGTCTGCAGTTCTATTACAGTGTTAATTTGTCTCGAATCGAGAACAAGCCGAATCGAGTTATCTCGTTTACGAACGACCAGCAGCGGATTACTGTATCAACTCACCGCTTGTTCTATCACTCCTTCCGCCAGCGTGCGCTTATTTTCCTCCTCGACCTGCTTCTTGTATACCCATGTAATAAAGTATGGCCTGACAAAGAACTTCCTATGTTCCTGGACATTGAAATTGTAGACAAACCCCTTTATAGTTCCGGGAGTCTCAGAGAACACAGTTTAGTGTTCATGGAGTACTTGGGACAGCTCAGATTTTGCAGTACCAGACGCGTCGTCTACAAGCTCGACTTCCGTAATAATCTCACTGGAGATCGTGTCCTCGTCGTCAATCCCGCAGCTGTCCGCGGTGTCCGAGTGGTCTGCGGCGTGCCAGTCACGGTCTACACGGCCGCTGCGGTCGGGGGTTCGAATCCCCCTCGGGCATGGATGTTTGTCTTGTCTTCAATATAAGCTAGTTCATAAGTAGTTTGTAAGTTTAGGGACTGATGACCTCGTAGATAAGTCCCATAAGCTCTACAAACATTTGAACATTTGTCAATACCGCATTAAAGAACGACTGTGTCCTCCCCGCAGGTAGTAAAAGAACTGGTAGCAATTTTCGGTCAGAAGTCATGCAAAAACTGGCAGTAGCGGTCGGAAGAGTCCACCTTAGCAGCACACTCATGAAATTTCAGTTTGATGATGGCATTGCCCTTGCATAATCGCACCATGCCTTCACTAAAATCTAACAGGGCGTTATGTGCAAGGAGGAATTCTACACCTAGGAGTAAATCTACCGTTAATGAGGGCACTATAATAAAATTCACACAGAATTCGTGTCCCTGACACTCAAACACTATATCGGCTTGCTTTCTGACATCAACACTGCTCCCGACTAATGTGCCCTTTACCTTTGTCCTCTCCCATGTTCCCTCTTCTTGACAACGGTCGAATGTGGAGTCGTTCATGGCCGAAACAACGCTGTCAGTGACAAGTACGCTTTCCAGAGCAATGTCTTTGATGCTTATTGTAATAAGCGGTTGGATCACGGGCTCTACCGCAGTGGGCTCTTCCTCGAGAAGATTGTCCTGCCCTGCTAGTTTCGGACTGATGTGCTCCTTTCCAAGCAAGTTGACTGTGTGTCGGTCAACTTCTGGTGATTGTCATTGGCTCATGCTAGGAGCGGGGTCTTGGGGTCGATTGTGGCGCAGATCAGCTGACCTGATTCGCACCCCTTCTGTTGGCAGGTTGCATGGTTTTTTTCTGGTGTTGATCAGGTCAGTAGCCCTTATTCCTGTTCCCAAATCTTCTCCATCTTTCAGCTCGCTCATCACGCTAAGAACCTTGATCGCTCCTCCTCTGGTGCTGTTTCTCAGCATTGGAAAGACGGGATTCCCGCTACTAGTACTTTCCGCCTGGCGATTGTCCCCAGTACTATTTTCACTCCGATTATTTCTCCTAGAAGAGCCGTTGCCGTCTCTTCTATGTCCATAATCATCGTCGAACTCCCAAGTGCTCCAGGTAAGCCTGGAAGTACTCATAGTGTCCTCCTTGCAGCTTCCCGCAAGGACGGCATTGCGCACATTCTATGGTAGTTTTGAGGCGCAAATTCTAATTAATTCGCGTGGAGGATACGGGTAATCAAGAAACTTATTTCTCAGCATCATTCCTTGAAAGAAGTCGCTGAGACTCTTGCAATAGCAGTTCGCAAAATGGGGCATCACTAATATGCTACTTCTTATTCTTTCCTGCTGCCTCTCAGGCAAGTAGGCAGACAGTAAATGCTCCCTAGAGTCCTCATGGTATCGAAAATATTTCAGGAGTGAACGCATGCTCGTGGCGGACTCTCCTTCAAGATATCCACACTCATATTCGATCTTATTACCTTCGGGCCAGTTCGGGGACAAAGAATAATCGAATTGTTCCGGCCATGCCTGAGGGTGTATTCTGTTAGCATAGTTCCTGAAAACTTGGTATTTACTCACGCTCAAGATGTGTTTATAATGAAATGCCTGTTGCTCCCACACAGGCACTTGCTTGTGACATTCCCTTCTTATAGAACGTACAGTCAGGTGTTCGACTTCCTCCTCTTCAAAAGCCGAATCGTCTCTGCGGTCGGAACGACAGGGCTGACCTACACACAAGTTGCGGGAAACGTTTTCTAAGGATTGGACAGACGACGGTGCAGCAGAGGCTTGTTCTAACCAGCGACGCGTTCATGCAGCTTGGCCACTACATCACGATGCCTCCGGTTTATTTCCCACTGTTGCTCTTTGAACCGAAGCAATTCAGTTGCAACAGCATGACCCGCTTTGTCTACTGCCTCTTCCTTGCCCTGCAGAAGCTGCGCCACCGACGTGGCCAGTTCTCCTATGCGGGCATCAATGTTACTTACCCGCGCCCCTAATTCATCTGCCCTTCCATCTAATAATTAAATTTTCTCGTTAATAGAGTGGGCATTGGTATCTACACGGTCAGAGAGGGCAGAGATAGCTTCTACGTTCCCTGAAATCTAGGCTTTGTTCTCTGAGATAGCACTCAGTGCTATCTCATGCCGTTCCTGTACGAGCTGCACAATACCAGTACGTAGCCCGTCTAATATGCTGCTCATCTCGTCAAGTTTCTCGTGAATGACCTGAATGGAGCTACTTTGCGCGTCCCTGCACTTCAAATGTTCAAATGTTTGTTAAGCTTAAGGGACTTAACTACGGGGTCATCAGTCCTTAAACTTACAAACTACTTATGAACTACCTACAACTAAGGACGGCACAAATATCCATGCCCGAGGGGGGATTCGAATCCCCGACCGTAGTGGCCGTGCAGACCATGACTGAAGCGCCTCAGTCCCCTCGGCCACTGCAGCCGGCGTCCCTGCACTGCGCCAAACATTGATCAGCTCGGCCTGTGCAGCTTACACGGAACTACCTTGTGCATTCATCCTCTCTTTTATTTCTTGAACTGAAATATTCTGTGTTTCCCTTATGGAACCTACTTCTGCTTTCATTTCCCGAACAAAAATACTATGAACTTCTCTTATGGAAACAATTTCTGCTTTCATTTCCCTCATGAAAGCCATGATTATTTATTTATTTGTTTATTTATTATTTAACATGTCCCATTACATAGTAATATTACATGTTTGATGGTTAGATTCAGGCGATTACATCAAATATTTTTGCAAACACAAGTACAGTATGTAAGTTGTCAGGGTTTACAAAAGGAACAAACAATTTTATACATCAGGAAATCTTATTGAATTAAAAAAAAATTGTAAAAGTCTGTAGTGAACTTATGTACTAAGTCATATTTACTGACGGGCCATCCTCCTCCTTTGGCAGCTATTTTTTTCCTGAGATGGTCCCTCTCTTTCAATAAATTGCAGCAGTCAAAAAGCACGTGGTCAATAGTTTGGACAGCACTGTTACATATGCACGTTCCGTTTTCAATTATTTTGAAGCGCTGATAGTAGGCTTTCAGTTTCCCATGACCTGTTAACATAGCTGTAAAATTCTGGATATTGGAAGTTTAATCAGTAAACCTTGTCGGATCGTAGGAAAATACGATTTAGTGCTTCCCCCGTTTTTTGTTCTGTGTCACTCAATGTCCTATTTGTTCCTAAACTCCCTCCTTTGGTTAGTACAATCAGATCGTCGGCAAAGGCTATAACAAGAGAGTGTCCTGAGTAAGGCAATTTAAGAAAGGAATCATATAATATTCCAGAAACCTGGTCCGCAACAAGAACCTTGTGGGCATCCGTTGGTAGCAGATCTTTCTATGAGAAGGTTGTTGACATTCAACGTTGCAGTTCTGTGACTGAAATAGCTACGTGTAAGGTTATACAGATTTGCAGGAGAGTTAAATTCGCGCAACGTCTTTAAAATACCTGGCCACCAAGCTGCGTCAAAGGCGCCCTGTACATCCAAACTCACCATAATGACACACATGTTAGTTGTGAGACTATTCTCCACAAATTCTTTTACAGCCATTAGCGCGTCAGTCGTACCCGTTTGTGGGGTGAAACCGTACTGGTTCTTATGCAGAAGATCTCTGGAGTAGACGAAATGCATTATTCAATTTATTAAAAGTTTTTCCAGTATCTTCGCTTCAGTGTATAAAAGACTTATTGGACGATACTTGTTGATTTCTGCGCTCTGTTAGTTTCCAGGCTTAACTACCGGTATTATTTTAGCCCGCTTCCACAGTTTGGGGAAGCATGCCAACTGAAGCAACGATTGTAGATCGTAGTAACAAATTGAGGAAACATATTAAACACCCTCAGTAGAACTAAACTATTGATGCCACTCACTCCTGGAGACTTTTTAGGATTCAGCTGTTCCATTACAGTACGAATTTCCTCCGTTGTGAAATCTTTATCCTTGTTCGTAATTACAATGGTTTCGGTAACGTGCCTAACATATTTATGGTATTCAGTATCTTCATCCTCGTTATCCAGTGGAATGAAGTAATCCATCATGGAGTTGAGTGTATCCTCTAGGTTTACTGTCATCGCGCCATCTTCTTTCTGCAGGGTCGTCATGAATGAAGTGTTCCGTACTTTCCCTGACGCCAAACGATAGACAGCATTCCACGGGTTGTTGCCAGACGTAAAACTACAATACTCCTTCCAAGATCGTAGTTTTGCTTGACGAATCGCTTCTGTGTATTCCTTCTTCTGCTTAAGATAAAACTCTCTTCGCTGAATTCTTAATACCTCGGCATTCTGCGTTCTTTGATACAGTCGCATGACAGCATTTGTTTTTTTCCTCTGAATCGTTAATTCGGTTGTCCACCATGGAACCGACCGCTTTTTTTCTTTCAGTCGTAAAGGGTTCTTTATTTTGAAGGCATTCTTACATGCTGTGTCTATAGCTGCTTCGTAGTCGGTCACTAACCCGTCGATATTCGTTTCCCTTTCCGCCACCATAGTTAATTCTTTGTCCATGTCGAGAAAAGTCATTGGGACATATTGATTTAGAAATTGCTGTTCTAGTTCTTTAACAATTGACTCTTCAAAAACTCTAAAATTAGCGTTGTTGACTATGTACTCGAAATTGTGGTATCCATTATCATTGCGTTGTACTGAATCTGTACCTATATGATCTGAGCAACTTTCGTCGTGGCAGCATTCCCAGTCATGCAATGACTGTACGAGACAATAATTAGTTAAAGTTAGATCCACATAACTTTTCCCAGTACTACTCTCGAAAGTTGTAATGTCACTTTTTTCATTCATAATATAAAGATTATTAACACTCAAATATGCTTCCATTTCTCGCCTTCGTTCATTGGTAATTCTATCGTGCCACATAGATGACTGAGCGTTGCTGTTGACGGCAATGAGCACACCAGTTCCATTATTAAATTTTAAAATGTTATCTAGTTTACTAAAATCCATATCGATGTCATGCTTAATATCCATGTACATACTGACTGCATAATATGTGTGAGAACCTATGGTACTTCCAAGACCACTGTGTCTTCATCTGAAAGTTGACGCAGCATTATAGCGTCTATGAATTTGTTGGTGACGGCCACTGCTGCTCTTTTCCCTCGTGTTTCCCGTACTAAATACTCTGTACTTTCTTCCTATTCCAACGGTGTTATTGTTCAAGCAGTAGGGCTCTTGAATAAATATGATTTCAATATTGTGTTGTACTACATACTCCATAAGATTGTCTGTAGCCGCTCGAGAATGCTGTAGATTTACTTGCGTGCATTTAATATGGTGTTTTGGATTCAGTACATCATTTGAAGGTACATTATTAGTGTTCGGGTTGTGTTTTATCATGGGTGCGACTTTGATCAATTTTGCATCCTGTTTCCTTTTGTAAAGCCAGGGACAACCTTTGTAATTTGCTACGTACGTTCTTGTCTTTTACCCTGATGAGGTTTTTGTCAATCATTTGTCTCAAGGCTGCATAATCCTTTGTGTATTTTTTTGGCGATTGGTAGCACTTTTTACATTTTCTGGTCGTCTTCACAAACGAGTTGAATTCTTCCGCTGATAAGGGATCCTCAACAGCATGTTCAGCACAATGCGACACGTCATCCATGGATATATCTGATACAACTGAAGCACAGTCAGAATTTTTATCATCGCAGTCCTCTTTACGTTCTATAATTGAAAGCTGAAGAGGGTTCTGGTGGGACTCTGTAGAAGAGAAGGCAAGGGCTGCCTCACAGAATGTTGTTGCAGACTGGAGTTGATCTCCTGACACTGCAGATGGCGCACTGCTGAAAGTCGTAGTCTGACAAACAACTGTTTCGTCTGTAGTAACATCGGAACTTTGAATATCTGTTGCCGGATCTTCCTGGCGAATATTCTATGCTTGTGAGTTATCAAAAGTTTCAGAATTCTTTGTTTTACGTTCTGGGGCTCCCTCATCAGAAATAGAACGACGTCTCTTCGTGTGTTCCGGAAATAATTTCAATACTGTAGGCGGTATTTGCCTCTCTCAGGGTATATTTACCGATGTGGATGTTTGAATAGAAGGGAAGTCATTGAAATTGTTAATATTAGTGACATTGTTGGTTTCATTGGTAGCATTTAGGCAGTTTGCCTTTACGTGACCTGGAGCTTTACAATGATAGCAAACTACGTCATCCATCGATAAATAAACAGTGTAAATGTTGCCTTCAAATTGAACCTGCAATCTTGATGGTACTTTGTTGATATCATCAATAATAAACTGTGCAGTACGTCTGAAAGACTTAATGTGAGCACAACCAGGAATCTTTGACCCAGATGGTATTTCGCGAATATTTTCAAGGACACGACCATATTTAGACATTGCGGTCAGAATTGAGCTAGAAGGAATCAGAGGAAACACATTCGAAAAAACAATACGAGTGCTTAAAGTTTTGAAACGCCTCCGGGAAGTAAGAGTTCCTTTAATTGTAATGTCACATTCTTGTACTAAGCGATCAACGTGGTCGACTTGTCGAAGGAAAATACAGATATTCCCACCGACAATGCGGGAACAGTGCGTAATATCTGAAGCAGGGATAATAGCACTCACCGCTTTCAAGTAGTCATCAATGACGGTGTTAGGTACATTCTCGACGAGAACCGCCTTGTCGGGAGAGATGGTGTTGTCAGAGCCGGCAGACGTCTGGAGTCGCGCTGTGGCCGGCGGCGACCGCGAGGTGGCAGCATCGGCGCGCTCCATCGGTGTTTCGATGACTCGAGGCGGTGACCGCAGCGCCGGCGCGTATCCGGTCGTGGAACTAGCCATGGCCGACCACTAACCTAGTCGGTTTGTTGACAAATCGAAATACCTTAAATTCTTTACGGAAACGCCACGAACAACTGTACGAACACTTCCACGCGTTCACCGGAAACAAAATAACCGACAGATAAACACGATACACGCACAGTCGATATACAAACAACAAATCAACACAGGTGCATAAGCTCGGAAAATGTACTCGTCCGTTCACCTCCGTTAATATAGTTCATTTTACGTTGAAATTCACAACTACTACGGCTCTATCATTCTGATATTAAGTGAGGACCGTTTGTGGAAAGAGCAGTGAAAGGTAATATGGTTGTTCTCTGAGTATTATACATTTTGACAAAATTTAGATACAAAACAAGACTATTCTTGAGATAGGACTATTAGAAATCAAATTAATATCTCACCTCACTACGTTTAGTCATAACAAGCAACATAAATTTATACTTAATTCATTTGAATCCACAACACTGAAATTGGTGGAGATATCATAATCACATAATTATCTGTAAATGAAATTATGAGAGATGATAAAATGAAGTTTACAGTGCGTTGACATTGAAGTAGGACATCAAGGCCTTCAATACATTTACTTTTGTGAATGCCTGGTGAATAATGAAATAGAAAGGCCAATATCTGTTAATACTGAAGTGATATAATTAAATGAGTTAACGAAATAATTATTGTGGTTTGGTTGTGTAGCTGCGAGTTATTGGTATTTCGATAAAGCAGACAAACTCTTGGAAACATCATCTAAAATTTACGGCAGCTAGTTATATCTATGGTATGTTCTTTGACGACATTTACAGGAAAATGGTTTGGGGCATACGCTATAACTCCAATCCAAGTTGCGAAGTCATCAGTTGTATTATCAGGAAAGGCTTCTTTCTTATGAAGTTATAAGCAATAGAAATCACATTCATATAATAATGGCATGTCCTAACACTTTAGATGCAAATACAAGGCAGAGAAATACTAATAATAAAGAAACCCAGAATTCTCTTTTGAATTCAACTTTATTCTAAAATGTATACAACAATCACTTTCTACAACATTTCTATTGTTAGGTAGGAAAATGATACGAGAGAATGGTTTTTAATATTCATTTAACCATTTCACATCACATACACAGGAACTTTAATGAATATATTTTTAAAAACTTTTATATCTTTCATTTTAGAAATAAGATACCTTCAGCAAAGTTGTGGGATGCTGAGGAAAGTGCACGTTTCTAGTTCATATTTTAAAATAAACCATTATGAAGATATACATGAAGAAACAATGAAAGTTTCAGATCATATTCATATTACAAAAAAGATGAAAGACCGCAGCATGTCATCTATCGTGATAATTTAAAACAAAAAATTGCTCTTTGTTGAGGAAAGAACAGCTGCAGAGGCAAGACATCCATAAGGATGTATATGTGTTTATGTTACACCACATTAACAAAGATGAATTCGATCATGATACGACGTTTCAGTCAGGAATAACAACTAAAAAGCTGGCATACAATAGCATGATTGGATTTGAAGTTTATGCTAATGTAGTAGTTGCATGATTCAGACAGAGAGAGTGAAGTATTTAACAGAAGGGACTTTGCAATACAGAATAAATT
Source organism: Locusta migratoria (assembly GCA_026315105.1). Lineage (NCBI taxonomy): Eukaryota > Metazoa > Arthropoda > Insecta > Orthoptera > Acrididae > Locusta > Locusta migratoria. The sequence continues at coordinate 442,337,727 of CM048748.1, read as the reverse complement.
ACGGAATTCAAAAGGAAATCGAAATAGAGTTTAGTGTATATATCAAAATCCGACTATAATTTCACTGAGAAATAACCTGAAAACAAGGGTAATAACTGAGTAAATTGATTGAGAGTCAAGGTCATGAAAGAAGAAAGTAAGTAATAATTTAGTAAGTGGTACTACAAGAACAAGCAAACGTTTATCTATTTAATAGGGGGATACTCTTTCAAACTGTGTGGCCATATACTGCAATTCCAATGTAAGCCTCTGTCAAAGAAAGTTCCAGAATCGGTACAACGGGAGACTTTAGTGTTGCAGTCTACAATGTACTTGGAACGAGCATACCCAGAAAAAGGTGTGACCACAGTGCAGTAGGATCAGAGGCTGGGTGAGATTTGGGAGAATAACAGATTAATAGTGGAATGAAAATTATGCCATATTAGGTTTCAATATGATTGTAGTTCATGTTTCCCAGAAACGCCCATTCTTCTACCAGATGACAGAAAGATTTTTCTCTCTCTTCACCATTCCACAAGACAAACCTGCGCCGCCAACTTCATTACTGGAACAAACAGATGCATAATTACGATTTGATATGAATGAGAGGTCGTACGATAAATTCTTTGAATGTCACTTGTATAAATTGAATCTAGACTTCATCAGTGGCTTCAGAAATGCCTACAACAGAGATCTGAAAATAAAAATTACTAGTGATCAGTTCCTCAGGTGTTAACAGGTAATAATTACATTAAATTTACAAGAATCAACAATATCATCATCTTATTATTTTGGATAATTTTATTGTGTTCCACATGTAGTTAATGCAGGTTGTAGTGGCCAAGATAAATCTCACAGTGTATGTCAAAATCAAACAATATGGATAAACATTCTCTAGGAAGTACCTTTAATTACTTTGATCAGTAATATCAAATCTGTGTTATGATGACAACGTTTATAAGATTTATTGACTTTCATTATATGCTGAGTGTCATTTTAGCCACTCTTGAAATTGTAATGGAAACTCAGATTACTGCTATATTTTAGAACTCAGATTACTTTCTTTATTTTAGTAAATTTGGATAACTTTATTTGCAAGGAAAATGGAAGGGGCTGATACATTTATGAAATGTGACTGGGCTGAAGAAAGTATAAACATCTGCTGTAACAGCAGTCTTATACAGAACTATAACATGTATGAACGGAAGGTATCCCTCTGTTTCAATTTCCACTGTAAGCTTGCCGTGATCATGCATGGACTTAACATGTTCTTTAAAAGTCATGTAATTCATCTTAAATATGTGGCAATTTACAAAGATGTCTTGCAGTAACTACAGAATAATATTGGTTTTTAAGTAAGCAGATTCGAGCGCCTTCTTCTAGAAATCTTCCATACTGAAATTAACCACTGTACTCATGGCGAAAATTCCTTCTTATATAAGAAGAATATTGAGGTCATATGTATCAATACAGCTGAATTCTCTTTATCAATCACTGTTAATAAAGATACTGGAAGTCTAACTTTATGTATGCTGACATAACATCGAAACTAACTAATATATCAGATATTTGTTTCAATGATTGTAGTTTATCAATGAAGTCATCAGAATTTCTTTTATTATGTTCACATTTTACCACTAGTCACCTGAAAACCGATGCTGAAAATAGACCACCCAAACTACAACTTTTTCAAACACTTGGCTCTTTCTGGGAATAACTGAACGTTATACAACCGAAATGTTAGAGGGTAAACCTTAATTCTTACAGCTATACGAATGTTTTCTGTTAACACCCAAGAAATTTTCTTTTCCAAAAGAAATTTCCTGCTCCTTATTTAATTAATTTTAGAAAACATTATGTGGATTAGATTGTATTGTGTGTTCTGATTTAACCAACTACATTGACTCTGTCTAACAAAAGAACTGTCTAGAACTGACTACAGAAGGCTGCATGTTTGAGCTTTCATTGTCCTTCTAAATCTTATCCAATGCAAAATCAATATAAAGACAATTAACATGACAGTTAACATAAATTATCATCCATAAAATTTGTCGTTTTTAGTAGGAATAAGAATGTAAAATCTGTGATGTTGAAAAAGATGAAAATTCCCTAAACTTAAATGCATTACTAAAATGTTCAGAAATTGCTCCATTTTGGTTAGAAGGAGATGAAGATAGCCAAGCGGTAAAGTACTGGCTTCCCATGCACAAGAGCATGTGATCGATTTATGGTTGATCGCTTTTCTCCTGTCACCACTTCTATCTTCCTTTCATCTCTGTAGGATTTGGCGTGTCATCAGATGTAATATGTGATTTGAATACCACGTTTCTCTGTAGATGGAAACGAAGCAGCGATTACATGCAATTAAGAGTACATAGCACATTTGAGAGTGAAAAATCTGAGCAGATTGCATTTAATCGATGTTGTCTTAAGACGTAAAGGTGTCAGAGCAGAGAAAAGGTGAACATAATCTACTTAGAAGAACTAAAAATTCAAACGTTTCAAAAATTGTTACATTAATGCCTCTGATAAAAACTTTTTGTTACATGAAGGCTGCAAAGTCGAAGGCAAACAATATTTGATGATGAACATCTAATGTCAATTAGCTAACTACACATTATGACTATAAACAAAAAAAGTGAGGTAGTTTTAACAGTAGAATATTACATTGTACAATTTATTTATTTATAAAGTCCTTCTAAAGAATCTGCAGCTATTAATAATGTGCACTGTACATCACATTTGTACAAGGAGAAATAATTGCAATAGATGGGACTGAAGTATGGAACAAATGTAGGATTCACTATACCTGTGCTGAAAATTCAGTATTGGCAAAAGTACCTTGTGATCTAAAACAGCTGTGATGGAGTGGCCAAATGCTCTAATGCACCTTGCTGTGGATCACGTGGTTGCTCGTGATCGAAGGTTCGAGTCTTCCTTCTCGCATGTGTGTGTGTGTGTGTGTGTGTGTGTGTGTGTGTGTGTGTGTGTGCTGTCTTTGTCTGCGTTGTCCTCAGCATAAATTAGTCTAAGTAGTTTGTAAGCCTAGGGACTGAATACCGCAGCACGTATGTTCCTTACATTTACAATCATTAGAACATTCGATTTGGTATAAAGCATTTTCAGCAGGAGTCTGAAATGATGAAGATTAAAGATATTCCTCTTTTATTTAGGCGATTGTTACTAAGCAATAACTGTTTTTAAGAAAATTAATTTACTTCTTCAGTTGTCAGGAATGGCAGGGCATTAATAATTTATCCATTTTTATTACTGTTTTGTAGAGATCCATGACTGTGGATTATACTTTATTATTTTATTGTAATATATTCAGCAACCAGCCAATCTTTTAATATGTTTCAGATGTTTTACTCATCTTCAAGTTGCACAATTATAGTTTTTATTCATATTTAGATGCCAAAAGTAGTTTGGAAGTCGCAGATGGCCTGTACAAAGGAACGAATTTTTATTCCATTTTCTTCAGTCTTTCTTTTTCTTCAGCCCTTTTCTTGTATATGCAGGGTCGGCTTTGTTAGTGTAGATTTGGCATGTTAGTATTGATGGGGTGGCCGGATGCCCTTCCTGCCGCCACCCCCTGCCCCCCAGGAGGAAATGTGTACCCCAAATGTCTGTGTATAGTGTTATATGTGGCAAAGTGTAAAGTGTCATGAAATGTTTGCGAATCGTGTAACAGAGGCGAGACTTGGGGACCAGCCCAGTATTCACCTAGGGGGATGTAGAAAACCGCCTAAAAACCATATCCAAGCTAGCCAGCACTGCAACCCCCTTTGTTCATCCGCCAAGTGGATTCGAACCAGGGCACGTACGCCTCCATGTCCCAGAAAGTGGTGCTTGTGCATTACACATTAGAAACGCTGTGCTTGAGAGTACTTACAATCTACTCTTGAAATTTCTATTTGATGTTTTAGTACAGACACTTTGCATCTTATCATATGAACATAGTGCACTATCCACCATGTTGCTGACTTACAGTTATCTTTTTTTATGACATCTATGGTTAGAGGTGTAATCTACTAGGTTTTTGTTGTGGATTGCGATCATTAAAATGTGACATGTATATGCAAAGTGCAATTGTTGTTATTCAAAATAATTTTGAAAATCATAAATTAACAAAGACTTCTTTTTACATAGGTTAAAAGTTGCTTGTTTTATTGTAATACTAATGGCGTAACAACAATGCTTCACATGTTGCAAGAATGTTACAAACATTGGATGGGATTATGTTAGATTACGTTTCTCACACTTTATTTACTATGTGGTTTGTTGACCAGCTTATGGAAATTGTTTAGAAGAAGTTTGTTTGTTTGTTAGTCGTTCATTCAGTGTCAGATTGTAGTGCATATTTATGGGAATAAATTTCAGTTCTTTGAGGAGCTTCAGTATTTTTTCCTTTGTTGAATTAGTGGAGTATTAATCTGTTATGTACTATATCTGTGACTTTATATTCTTCTTGAAATATATGTTAGGCTTATGTGGATTTGTGTATTTTAAGCGATGAGGACGCATGACAGTATGTGCTGAAATTTCTACCTGATTCGGTATTGTACATTTCTGAACAGGAGCTGCAGTTCAATATTTTATATTCCTAATTTGATGTATAACATTGTTATTTTTAATCCTATGGCTGGCTTTGTCATTTAGTTTATTGCTTGTGCAGTAGCTTATTTCAATATGTATTCTTCTGGAAAGATTTGATATTTATTAGGACTTTTTTCTTATTAATAGTAAGCTCATACATTTTTCTGTTAGGCGTGTTGTGGTTTGGTCCAGTGTCGTTTTGTCATTTGGGTAGCTGATTTCAGAATTTACTTTACATTAAGTTCATCTGTTATTTTTAGATTGTAGCCATTATTGTAAACAATTGCTATGATGAATAGTACCCCTATTTCGTCAGCTGTCTCTAATCATATTTTGTGCATTCTGTTGTGCACCGTTCGCTTCTATGGCTAGCATGACGATTTATTTATTGTAGTATCTGCAAATGTGGATTTTCTGTACACCTGGAATTTGTGTCTCTTGTTCGAGTTATAAGATTTAAAAATGTAGACCTTGTTCTGTTTGATGTTCAGCTGTGAAGATGGTAATCAGATGCACTTTATTTATTTCTTTTACAAAGCCCACAATTTCTTCTACTGTACCATAATATAAGATTATTATAGCATCGGCATGTCTCTTACAATAAGTAGCTTACTCTAACTTGCTATTCACGGATTATTTTCAATATTTTACAATCTAAGTTGCTGATGAATATGTGAAGAAGAGGACATACAAGGCAACAGTCCACAGCTAGGTCATATTTATTCTTATAAACTTTTTTGTTAAAAGAAAATTAATTATGTGACAGTACGAGTGTCAACAAATCAAGGAATTTATATATTTCTGGCACTGTCAAACTTTTGTCCTGAAGTAAGTTGTTTTTAGTTATTTCTATTGTCTCTTTCACATGTATGTTTATGTAGAGGTTAGTGATGTCAAGTGATGCAAACGTAACTGTCTTGGGAATTTCAATTTCTTTTATGCATTTAATAATTACATAACTGTTATTTACTAATGTCTTGCCAAATTTAAAATAAACTGTTGTTAAAGACTTCATTTAGTTTCTTAATGTGATTGTAAGTTGAGCTGCTTCAGGAGCTTTTCACAAGGCCTATAGAACAATTACCTTTATGCGTCTTAGGTTGTGCTCATAGCTGTGGTCTTGAATGGTTCATATTAGTACGGTAATGTACTTCTTTTGCATTTAAATAGAAGTCAGTGATCATAATTTTAATTTTGTTTTGTTTACGAGTGGTGTCGATCTGAAAATTATTGTGTGATAGTGAGTATGTAAGTAAAACCATTCAGTTTGTCTACATTGATATTACCATTGACAAGAAAACTGTCCCACAAAATAACAGACCCTTTCAGAAGAACATTTATTAAATTATGATAATTAAAATCACCTACTACACTAATTAGAATCTAAAAGACAAAGCCAGAAGCAATATTAGAAGAAATAGTAAGTCAAACAACGGATCAGCAGTATACAGAATTAACTGTAACTCACGTTCATAAATATACATTGTCCAAACATGTAGAAATTTCAATGTACACTTACAGGAACATATAGATTATCTTTGATTAAAACATTTAAACAAAACCATGATTGCCCAACATATAGCTGATAAAGAACATTAAGTGACATAAGTAGTACATAACCTAAAATACTCCACCTATCCAGAAAAGGACAAAAATAATCTTGTGCAATAAATTGAAATTTATTCCTATACATGTCCATCACCATCTCAAATATTGAATGACCAGTTTCTCTAAGCTGCTTATCAAACCATGTATTAATTACAATATGAAAAACATAATCTAACAAAGGTCATCCAATGCATATAACAAATCTGCAACAAATAAAACATAGTTATTACGACTTCAGTATTAAAATAAAATGATTGATACTTATCATATGTAAAAAATAGGTACTATGTTAATTCATGATTTTCAAAATAGTTTTAAATGATCAGAAATTGTCATATGTTGCAGTCTGAGCATAGATGTCATTCTAAACAAAAACTTGCCAGTCAACATCATGGCGAATAGTGCAGTTACTGTGTGCAAATCATAAGATTGGAAGTGTTTGTGGTACAACATCGAATTTCAACCCAAAATCAACAGGCAGAGGAGATTGTAAATATTTTTAGTCATAACATTTTGTAAATTTAAATATGCAAATTTGAAGAAAGCAGAATGATAATTCGTTATTTTACTCAGGACATCTGCAGCTTCCAAACTGATGTTGACATCAACGTACCAAACAAAACTCTAATCATGTCAAATTAAGATGGGTTAAAAATCTGTTATGTGTCTTCGCTAAAAACATATTAAAAAGTGGCTTGTTGTTGACTTTATTACAAGACTTTAATAAAGAATAGTACATTATTATCTGTGTTAGTTGCTTTTGGACAACTATCTGCATCCAATGATATCGTCTCGACAATACATGTATTGTTGCAGCTTCCAGTCTAACATAACAAACATGTAAGTACAAGCCACTTTCTGTTCAACACCTTGAAGTGTGAGATCAGAATTAATAGAACAAGTGTTGTTCATCAAAGTAGTTATCAGCGTTGTGTAGAACCCGTTGTCAGTTATGTGAAAGGTGTAGTATACCATCAGCAGAGCCTGTTCTGTTGATGATGCGAATGGAGCGGTCGACTGCCTGTCTAATCTCTGAAACAATTGTGAAAATAATGCGACAAAGTGGGTCATTCCAGTTTAGAATCAAATCAAAGTCACAAGGACTTATGTGTGTGGAGTATGGTGGATGGCACGGTACTTCCCAGTCCCATCGACCGAACAGAGCAGCCTTGGCTTGAGCTGTATGTGCCCAAGCACTGTCGTGCAAAATGATGGGTGGGTTGTAAAGGCAAAGCTATTACAGGTGATGCTCCAGATATTCAATTCAATCTCTAGAAATGGAGTTGGACCTGGCAAAACTGAGACATTTCTTTGAAAAATAACTGATCATGAGACTATATAACTTCATTTAATTATGCAATAGAAACTGATTAACATGGTGGAGCTGAAATACTGCGGAGATAATCTTAAGCCTACAAATAATAGCTTTTTCTGAAAGACATTTCAAGCTCTCAACTTGGATTTCCTCGGACATATATTTACGTGAACAAGTCGAATTAATGACACTTACAATAAGTTTGGATCCACTAATTTTAATGAACATTAATTAACTAGTATGAACGTTACTACTTCTAGATTATACCATACCCTCTTTTTAAACGCTTGATTGTAGTTATAGGAAGAACATGAATAAAACATCTCACTTGATTTTCTCGTTATCACACAACCATCTTGTCTTCTGAAAGGTAAATTGCAGCAATACAAGATAAAAAGACTGATCAGGACGAAAGAAATTTGTGTTTTGTAAAAATACCCTAAAAATAACTATCTGAGAAAAAACCCATCAGCACCATAGTTTTTGTCATCTCATAAACATGGCCTCACGATCGTTAAAATTCAATTTTATCATACGGCTATAGAAAAATATATAAATAAATAAAAAAAATTGTGAGCGTATATTATCATTTGGCAATCAAACACACTAATCCCTGTCATTACTCTATTGTAACTGCTGCGAATAGCTAGGCTGCACCAATGATGCACGAAAAAACCAAAGAGTCTCTGAGAGAGACACTTCAGAAGTAACCTAATCAGCGTTTATGTTGAGCACTGAAGAGATACTATCAGAACCATACAGAAGCTGAATAGAACCTCATCTATCTATTCGCGAATATTCTGTTACCATCTTTCTCACCAGAATGCGAATACATATTATTTGAACCCACCTACATAGGGAGACGTCACCATCATAATAAAATAAAAGAAATCAGATCGAAAACAGAAATATTTAGGTATTCCTTTATCCTGCGAACTATTAGAGGGTGTAACTATAGAGAAATATCATTAAAGTGGTTCGATGAAACCTCTGTCATGCACTTCACTGTGATTTGTAGAGTATCCATGTAGATGTAGCTATAGATGTAGATGAGCGCAAGAGATACGACACTGGGATGCACTGCTTTAGGGCTGGTCTATTCTTCTGCCAAATACTGCGCCCCAGTGTAGTTTTAAAGCTCACGTCTGAGAAATATTGATGTAGATCTAAATGAATTAATTAGGACAATTACTGACAGCATGAGATCTACTCCTCTTAGCAACATTACGCCACCAGACCTACGAAGACAGAGCGCTCTCCAGAAGAAATACCAAAAATTACATTAAGTCCCTGAGCTACCAATGCACTCTCATATTCCTGCTCTCAGAATGAATCGAATAAAATCTAGGCAGCCATCTGTCCTATTAGCAGCATTGCTACAGGCAGCTACTTTCATATATGTATAAAAGTGGAAAGAGGAACATCAGACTCTCCAAAGCCTGGCACCAAACAAGCTGGTATGGAATAAACACAACGTGTGTGGAAAACACAGGCCATGGCATCTGAGTTGAACATTTCTAATGATGGGGAAGGGCTTCATCTCCTCAATGTCATTGTGGGAATGAACAGCATAAGATCCACAATATTGTAACAAGCTTTATCAGAAGAGCCTACTATGGGAACTCGGAAGATTTTGTAAAAGGCTGCCCATGAATGGATCGACCAAACAGATGTTAATATAAATACGTAATATTTAAATTATTAATATGAAATTAATATTCTTGTAAAATTTTATGAAAATTATGTAATCCACAATTGTTAATTGCTGTTTGTATGAAATTCCATGATTTATCTCAGTAGTTAGTAATAGAAATAACAAAACAAAGTTGTCAAAAGTCGATCAATAAGCCAATAATACGACAAATTGTACCCACGTTGAATGTGACCTCATTAGGAAATTCTGTGATATTTTTAGAACAAATTCACGTAGTAATATAAAAGTTTGCACAATTACAAGAAACATCAGTGCAATTTATTGTGAAAATGAACAAGAGAAGAATTTACATCTTTTAAGCAAAACAACACTACAAAAATATAGACAAATATGCTTTACATACCTGAAGGAGATATAATACGGGCGTAGCAGGTTTTCATGCAATTGGCATGAAATATCTTGACAATTTACTTACAGAGGTTGCTATTAGCTTATAATGGGAGATGTCTGTCTGATGTTGGCTCCTCTCCCTTAGCATAGCTTCGCACTCTGCCAGTTGTCGGTGTGCCGTGATAGGGTGGGGTGGGGGCTAATTAAGAGTGGAAGGCAGTTGCCGGATCTGCACCTGGAGCGCAGCTAACAGATGGGGCAATTTGTCAAAGTCCTGAGCCGGCGAGTAAATAACCTGCCACGGCCGCTGCTCCTGAGGCGATTTCGAACTTCCTGGTCAGCAGCGGCTGATGCGCTCCCGGCAGGGCTCACGCAGTGGAATTTACCGCAGACTGCGCTCGGCTCACGTTCGTGGAATAGCCGCAAATTCCCATACCGTGAGTGCTGCGAAGTTCCTTTACACAGTCTCATGTACATTTTCCAGGGACTCGAATTTCCGAGAATAATGGCCGGTTTCCGAAACAGTAGTTACCTGTCCCGTTATAGTTATCTGTGGATTACCTGAACGTTAAGTACATAATGGGTTTCCGAGACAAACAGTTACCGTCACAGCCGTAGTTACCTGTCCGTTAAAGATAAATGCGCGTTCCCCTGGGGTTACCTAAACGTTAACGTTAGTTTTAACTATATCCGCTACGTAGCGCTAGCGGCTTCCAAACTCAAGTCCATAAATTGTTTAACAATTGTTATTTGTTTTTATGACTGGTTTCCGTGTAATTTTCGTACAATTTTAGAAGTTTTGAAACTGAAGAATGGAAATTCTATCGTCATCACCGACTTCTTCTTCTTCTTCTGATGCTTCGGACAGGTCTTCAAAAGAGGAAAACGGAGCTGTACTCGGATATGCATTCATTAGCTATGCATTAGCTGCAACTCCCTCGTGATTGTCAAGCAACATCTCGACACTGAGCAACAGTGGCGAACATTATCTCTCGCGATCACCGATCTGGATGTAAAATTTTATCACATTCCGAATCACAAAACCATGCTCTCATATTAATGCTTTCAATTAACCATAAAATACTTCGCTTTACAATAGTGTTCTGCCACGCAATGGCCATTACGATCGAGCAATGTTTCAAGTGATTAGTGTTTTTCATTAAAACATGGGGCTCGGGAAGGTGGATGGGTGAATGTAAATTAACTATGTGGTAGTGTAAAAAGTATTGCCTCATTCACATAATCGGAAAACTTGAATTCATAAAAATAGATGGTGACAACAGAAATAATACATATGATTTTTATTGCTAACCCTATCTTCGTTGTTTGTCCTGGCTTTTCTTTTTAAAACAGAATGCCTTACCGTTCTCTCTACTGATTTAAGGAATTATACAGTTTTGTGACATCTTCCAAGACGTGTTACTTTTCAAAAGTAGTCGAGCCATCTGTCTTTTTATTTTCTATAACTGATTTCCTTTCTACAACTAGGTCGTTCAAAAGGTTTTTTCTCAAATAGAGTACAATTTTTTCCTCGCTTATCGCCCATTGCGTTTCGAAACAGAAGCAGAAAACTCGTGACAGCTATACAAACCAAAGAGGAATGTTTCTTTATATAGGTCTTCGATACTGTTATGCGTCTCCGATATTCCCTTAATAATCGATAAAATTGGAATAATAGCAAGTTTCGTTAGTAGTGGCATCTGTTATCTGTTGAGTCGAACCATTAGCATCGATAGAAGGAGCAGTTACCTCATAGTTAACTAACGGTCGTTGAAATCAGCTACAGGAAACCCAAGGAAGTTATCTGGCACGTTAAATTATAACATGACGATAGCTAACGGCACGGTAACTGTAGTTTACCAGAAACCGGGCATAAGACTGCTATTTTGAGAGGGATCAATTCTTTTTGGATTATTAGAAATAGAAAATCAAATTAGTATGATACAAAATGTTCCCTATTAATTTGTAATTCTCGATATCCTGATAAAATATTATCAATAATCTGAAATACGTAAGCGTACCTATATAGAAGATATCAACGGCATTTACGTGTACCAGAAAGCTTCTGCAAGCCGATACTTTAACAGGCTAGTTTCTATATATGTTCTGATCTATGCAGTGGTGTCGTTAGCGGGGACACCAGAGTTCGTTATGCAGCTGCCGTATTGGGACTAGAGCAACGAAGCTGTGCAATATCGCTATGAAGGATAACAGTCGCTTTCTGAAATTATGGGTGTGTGTGTTGTCCTTAGGTTAGTTTACCCAAGTTTAAGTAGTTTGTAAGCTACGGAATCATGACCACGCAGTTTGGTCCGATAGATTTACAAATATTTGATATTTTTCTGAAATTATTATTAATCTGCAGCCAGTCTGCGTAGCGTTTCACTCAAAAATTATATTTTTAAGTTTACAGATAAAGTACTGGGAATTCGAAAGCCCAATATTCCTCAGTCTTACAAGCGGAAGTCGCTAGATTCGCAAAAACTGTTTAAGAAGAACCGAACAGATGATCCATCTAAATTTCTAATATATCTTCTGTGAGTGGGTCACAGGAAATGAGAAAACTCTAATGAAAGGTTTTAGATTACAGTATACAAGATTTATGAACTCATTTGTATAACCTGTCAAATGCTGCCAGCGTAGCGCAGCGAGTCATCTAGTAAGTCGCTCTGTCAATTTTGCGGCCCGCGTTCAATCACGGCACATATCAATTTTTTAAAATATTTTTTATTTCCTGAAAATTCAGAAATTTAAACTGACTTAAGGAATTCAGTGTTCAATAGTTTCTACAACAGACGCAGTTGTAGTCAAGAGGAGATACAGTTGAAACACATTTAGCATCAATTTTAAGTTTCAAACGCATCAAATAAAACTCATTAATGTACGGAATGAAGTATGCGTTCCACTGAAGCACCTTTAGAAAAAACTATCTTACCGAAAAATTCTTTCATAAAATGTTGATTCTGTAAACATTATGTTTATTAACGATGGTCACACACTTCGAGCCAAATCACCAAGACCATTTATTACGCAAACTTTAATAACAATGTCGGTTAAAGTCGCAATCTTCGGGCAGGCAAAACGTCGGCCGGAAATCTTACCAATAACTTACCTAAGTTTCCTAATATAACTTCAGTTCAAACTCGTTATTCTACCTCTACGTTTGCCTGACACGAATGTCTTCCAGTTCTTAATGTCGAATCACTAGAAGAGAACAAATCAGGAAAATTTTGTAAGTATTGCAGCCGACATTCCATATGAGCTAATGTTTTCGAATATCCAACATAAGAAACATTCGTTGATCCTTCGTCTATACCATACCGAATGGAAACTTATTAAAAGTTTTAAACAAGTGCAAAAGACAAAACAAACAGCCTCATGTTACCCAGCAGAAACCAAACATGGGAAGAGCCAAATTTTGTTAATGAAAGACGCACTTCTTCCTCAAAATAGTATTCATAATCTTTGTATATAAAAGGCAATGTCCCGACGGACTGAATGAGTGACTCATCATCGCCCAGCCAAAATCACTAAAGATAGAAACTTGAAATTTGTAGAGGTTGTTGAACTTTACTCTGAAGGCGTCATTTAAGAAGCGATTTTTCGATATACCGTCCGCAAGGGGGTGAAATATGGGATGAAAAGTTTTTTGAAAATACGTTGCTCTTTAGCCAACTTTGAAGCTAGAACTACAAAAATTCGAATTTTAATTCAGGATTCGATTTTAAAAGACACGTGTTACGGCATTTTTCCAATTCAACCAATAAGAGGGTAAAATATGGGATGCAAAAAGTTGATTTTCAAAAATATGTTATTGTTCACTCTAATTTTAAGCTACAATTACGGAACTTCATACGTGGAATCTTGGTCACAATTAAAAAACACGAGTTTCAGTATTATTGGAAATTCACCAAGTAGGAGGGCAAAATAGGGGATGAAAAATTCTTTTTGAAAACACGTTGCTATTCAGACAAATTTGAAGTTAGAGTAGCAAAAATTGATATCTGGTTAGAATTGCAAAAAAAAAAAAAAAACCGTGTTTCGGTATTTTTAGAAATTCAACCATCAAGTGGGTTAAATTTCAGAGGGGATGTTTTTCAAAAATCTATTGCTATTTAGGCAATTATGAAGTTAGAACCACAAATTTTCGGATTTGGATTCGAGATTCGAATTTAAGAGACACGTGTTTCGGTACTTTTGTAAATTCGACCGATTAGGGGGTGAATACGGGATGCAAATATTGATTTTCGAAACCAAAGCAGTATAGTTTGTATTCTTTAAATAATCTTTTGAAAGAGAGTAATTTAATCTCGGAGGAAAGAAAAGGGAGAAGTACCCTAAACAGAACGAGGACAGGGGAGGTATTAAGATGCAGCACTTCCAAAAGAATTATCTGATTGTACAAGACTATGGAAAACTTCCATCTCGATGTTCGTACGGTAATTTGAACTTACTTATTGTGCTCGGCGAATTTCTTTATAGCTCGCTGCTGAATATCATTCAACTACCGGTACAGAAAACCCGCCAGAGAAAACAACACAACCAAAATCTTTATCGTTTCCTTAATAATATTTCTGTTGGCTTGGATAACTTAAGGCTTTTGGTTTAAGTTCTGTTTCCAACATTTGTGAACTGGTTGGGTTTGCTAACGTGAAGACGCACACCAAAGCAGTGTCTGGTCCGAAGACTGCGACAACACAGACAGTAGATTACATACCCCAACTTTAAGTAACAGAAACAGTACAAAAATCTGCAAAAAAATTATGGTTACAGAGAAATAAAGGAATGGTTGGTGAATGAATACCATACATTAAAAATGGTCTAACTGCCAAACGTAATGTTAATAGAGCATGTTTCATTTTAATACTTCGTCATAAGTGAGAAAATCAAATACATTTTGTGACAGGCCGTGGCGAATAGCCGTGCGCGGTAAACGCCTTGTTGCAGAGAGCGCCGCCGTTCACCGTCGGAGGTTCGAATCCACCATCGAGCACGGGTGAGTGTGTTGATCTTAGGATTAGATAGTTTAAATAGTTTGTACGTTTTAGCGATCGATGCCCACTGCAGTTAGGCATCATAATTTTACAAATATTTGAACATTGAACATTTTGTGACAACATTCTTCATATGAACGCGTTAGGTTAGAAAATAATCGAGGAAATTCACTGTTCCAATAGAAAAAAAACCCTGTCTGAAAACTGATATTTAAAATCGAGTTTATTTACCAGTTTTAGCAATACATACAGAGGTCTATGTCGAAACTCTACGTAAAGTACGAGGGACAGTTTAAGTTTCATAAAATATTGGAGTATACTGTAACATATTGTAATAAAATTGCTTGTGTCAATATGATATGCAAGGAATCCTTTTCTTCGAGTCATTTTTCCTTTCAACAGTGAGCCGACTGTCAGGTATCTTTCGTCCAAAGTTCACAGGTCTTCTGGCCTGCCTTCCTTATGTACAATGTTGCATGTTGTCCAGCGGGCTAGAGCAGAGAAAGAAGTGGAAACTTCTTGTACAGGAGGCAGTCGGCTTTAATCCAACAAACCTGGGATACATTCAGTTTCGATGTGTTCAAATAGCTGGCTGAAGCTTTGAGAAGATCTTCAAATCATTCTACAGTATATTTATAAGAATATAAGGTTACTCCGGCCTACTGGATATTATCAGTGTTTCAACACACTGAAAAACTGTTTTTCTGGCACAAATTTCTATCTGTTGTTTACGTAGGACTGAACAATGTTTCTTAGGCCCGCTTTTTCTCTGGAAAATCTGAACCCCTCTTTCTCCTTTATATTACGTTATCATCGCACTTGGACAACATTTTGTGTTACACGCGGTAATCACGATACCATCATTGGGTGAGAACAAGTGCCACAATATGAAGAGTTATCATCATTTTCAAAAACATTATACATTATTTCTTAATTTAAATATTTCAACGGGAAAATTAATAACATTACCAGGATGTTGATATAGATAAAAACACAGCAGCAAAAAGATAATTTAACTCTCGCATTACCAAGTCATTTTCAGTAACGTGTGTTACCATGTGTCCACCATAAAAATTTAAAGAACAAATAATATTCAATGATTCTGAATTATATTAATAACATGCTTTTTAAAGATCTATTAAGGCATAATCAGGTTCCAGAAACTGAATATTTCATGTGAAACTGTTTTCAATCAGGCATTTAAAATCATCCACCTAATTAGGTCTGTAGATACTCTATTAGTCTCGACATTCTCGCTCACAACACATTCCTCTTCAGGTTCACTCACTACATTGTCAGTTTCATCAAGTTCTATTTAAGATTCTGTAGACTCTTCGAAAATCTGTGATATTTCCCTGTCAGTAAGTGACTGTTGATACATTGTCATTCACAGTTGTATCTAACACTGGACTATGTGCCACTGAACAGGAATCAATAAAGAATCAAAGGGATATGAATCATTATTGAGACCATTGTTGCTGTCAACCCAGAGAAATATAATGTCTTGTGTTCTAAGTTCACGTAATGCTATTATCTGTGGAGTTATACGACTTTATTGAATGCAGTAAATATTATTTACAAAATTTTGAAACATAAATATTTTCATAAGGTGGGCGTAAAATACCCCCCCCCCCCCCCCTTGGTTTTTCATAAGGTGTAATGTTAATCTGAATCCCGGTGCAGTAAGAGACAAACCTAGATTCGGCCCAAAAATGTACTGAAATTGAAAAACCAGATTAAAGGATATGTTAAGAATGGTACGAACAGAACGCTAGTTGTCTAGCAATTTTCAAGAAACCATGGAAGAAAAGACCGGAAATCTGCTTTGTAGGAATCAACATGTTTTACGATGTGTCAACAATTCGCGCTATTCATCCACATGATCCATAGGGCAATATGTACAGGATCCTAGGTAGAAGTCGGAAGGAGTTCCAAACCTTTCCGCACCGTAGCCTGAGGAACAATGTTCCAGCATATGAAATTTCCAACTAACTGTCTTCTAACAGAAAACAACACGTTATTATCAACGGAGAGAAATCTTCAGACGTTAGTCTCAGGTTTGACCCAGGGGAGTCTTATAGGGCCGTTACTTTTCACAATATACTTTAATGAGATCGTAGATAACATCGGAAGCTCAATGATGCTGTCAGAGCACTGGGAAAGGGTGAGGCATTGCAGGATGATCTGCAGCGTATCGAAGCGTGGTACAGGTAACGGCGGTTGAGCCTCGACGTAAAAAATGTTCAAGTGTTAGTAAATCTAACGGACGCAACTACGGCGCGGCCTGCCGCGTCGGAGGTTCGAATCCACCGTCGGGTATGGATGTGTGGTTGTCCTTAGGTTAGTTTACCTTAGTTTTAGTTGTTTGTAAGATTAGGGACTGATGACCAACGTAGTTTGGTCCCATAGAATTACAAACATTTGAACATTTAACATAACTACGTTGGTCATCAGACCAATGCCTTACAAACTACGTAAACTAACTTATGTTAATGACAAACCCATGCTCGAGGTAGGACTCGAACCTCCGAAGGCGAACAGCGGCGAATTACGCAGCAAGGCTCCTTGGAGCGATCTACCACTCCACCGCGGCAAGCCTCGACACAAACAAATGCAAACTGCTTCGTTTACGTATAAAGGTAGATCGTTTAATATATAACTACATTATAACAGGACAAACATTGGAAGCAGTTACTTCAGCAAAAAATTTGGGAGTAGACATAAAGGGCTATCAGAAGTGCAACGACCATAAAAAACAATTGTGAATGAGGCATATGTGACACAGAGACTGACTGGAGGTATCCTCAAGAAGTGTAGTACGGCAAACAGAGAATGTAGGTTACAAAATTCTCTTTCGGCTAGCGCTTGAGTATTGCTCTTCAGTGTAGGATGCGTACCAGGTATAGTTAACTGAAGACAAAGAGAAGTACAACAGAGAGCAGCACGCTTCATCACGGGCTCATTTAGTAAGCGCTGAAGTGTCACGGAGAGATTAGGAAGCCCCAGTGGCAGACGCTGCAAGAGAGGCGTTATTCATCGCAGCACGGGCTTCAGTCAAGGTTCCGAGAGTGTAATTTTCACGAATAGTCAACCAAAATATTGTTCCCTCCTGCGTACATTTCGCGAAGAGACCACAAGGATAGGATTAGAGAGGTTAGGACGTACATGTATGTAAACAGGGAATAATTTTTTCCGCAAACCATACACGACTGGAGTAGGAGGAAGTGACAATGGTACACAAATTACTTTGCGTAGTGTACTTGAGAGAGCCAGCCATGACAAAACTATTTGAACTGGTGTGTAGAATGTATGAGACAGGCGAAATACCATCAGACTATAAGAAAAATGTAGTAAAACCCATTCCAAAGAAATCAGGCGCAGACAGGTGTGAAAATTACAGAACCATCAGTTTGATAAGTCATGGTTGCAAAATTTTAACACGAATTATCTACAGGAGAATGGAAATGCTGGTAGAAGCTGACCTCGGGGAAGATCAGTTTGGATTCAGGAGGAACGTAGGAACCCGGGAGGCAATACTCACTTTACGTTTTATCTTAGAAGATAGATTAAGGAAAGGCAAACCTACATTTTTAGCTTTTGTAGATTTGGAGAAAGCATTTGACAATGTTGACTGAAATACACTCTTTCAAATTCTGAAGTCAGCGGGGGTAAGATACAGGGAAAGGAGAGTTATTTACAACTTGTACAAAAGCCAGACCGCAGTTATTAGGAATCGAAGGGCATGAAAGGGAAGCATCAGTTGGTAAGGGAGTAAGGCATGGTTGTAGCCTTTCTCCGATGCTATTCAATTTGTACATCGAGCAGGCTGTGAAGGAAAGCAAGGAAAAATTTGGAATAGGGATTAAAGTTCAGGGGGAAGAAATAAAAACATTGCGTTTTGCTGATGACATTGTAATTCTGTCAGAGACAGCATAGGACTTGGAAGAGCAGTTGAATGGAATGGGCAGTGTGTTGAAGAGAGCGTATAAAATGAACATTAACAAGAGCAAAACAAAAATATTGGAATGCGGTCTTAGAAAATTAGGCGATGCTGAAGGAATTAGATTAGGTAACGAAAGAATGAAGGTGGTAGATGAGTTTTGTACTTGGGTAGTAAAATAACATGCGATGGTCGCAGTACAGAGGATATAAAATGCAGAATGGCAATGGGAAGAAAAGCATTTTTGAAAAAGAGAAATTTGCTAACATCGAATATTAATTTAAGTGTAAGGAAGTCTTCTCTGAAGGCATTTGTGTGGAGTGTTGCCTTGTACGGGAGTGAAACATGGACGATAAGTTGTGCGGACAGGAAGAGGATAGAGGCTTTTAAAATGTGGCGCTACAGAAGAATGCTGAAGATTAGGTGGGTAGATCGCATAACTAATGAAGAGGTACTGAAAAGAATTGGTGAGAAAAGGAATTTTGGGTATACCCTGACTAAAAGAAGGGATCGCTTGGTAGGACACATTCTTAGACATCGATGAATCGCAAATTTAGCATTGGAGGGAAGTGTGTGTGGTAAAAATCGCAGAGGGAGACCAAGAGACGCATATAGTAAGCAGATTCAAGTGGATGGGAGTTGTCGTTCTTATGAGGAGATGAAAAGGCTTGCTCAGGATAGAGTAGTGTGGAGAGCTGCATCAAACCAGTCTCCGGACTGAAGACCATAACAACAACAAACAACTTGTAGAACTGAGCATTTACAGCAAGAAGCAAATACAAACCTGGAAGCACCATTGCAGATAACAGCTGAGGTACGTAGGATTATTACGTTGAAAACTGACGAAGTTACAGCCATAGCAAGGGGACGCTGGATTGCAATTACCCTCAATAGTAGCGGAAATGCGCTTAGTGCATCGTGAGCGATGAAGTTTGCTGGCTACTTGACGGCGTTAACGGCTTTGTCGTAGTTCGAAACCACAGTTTCCTTCGTTTACGATCAACGAAACGGTAAACCCGTAAGAGGGCAAGAAGCAGAACTTTGTAGCCACCTTAATGTACTAACAGAAATGTTTTCAAACAAGTACTGACATTAAATCGAGCTCTACCTTTCTTATTAATCCCTGACAGCAGCCAATTTACATCTTCGGCAATGTAGAGACATCCTTCGTAACAGATTCCATGATATGAACTAATTCGCTGTAATTTCGTTGAACGCTTCATTGCCTTCAATGTCCGTAGACGCCCTAAAACAAATTTAACAAATTATAATTCTTCATTACGTCGACTTAAATACGGTGCAATACAAAAACTGCCATTATTCCGTAAAGGAACTGTATCCTTGGTGATAATTAACATTAGCGAAAAATTAAATGCCGCGGTGGAGTGGCCGAGCGTTCCTAGGTGCCTGGCTGAGGAGAGTACAGCTACTCGCCGTCGGAGGTTGGAGTCCTCCTTCGAGCATTGGTATATTTGTGGTTCTTAGCATAAGTTAGTTTAAGTAGTTTGCATGCCTATGAACTGATGACCAGAGTAGTTACGTCCAATACACTTACAAACAATTGAACTGTTTTTTTAAATTTAATGAAAACTGAACATCGAAATAAGTATGACGATAGTTTTTCGAGAAAGAATTTTGATTGCTGGCTAGTGCTCCGGAATATCAACATAAAGAAATATAAATGAAGATCACAGATAATTTTGCGGCCTACATCCACAATCCACAGAAGAGTGTAATCTTTACTTACTTTCATTCCACATTTTCTAATCACTACGGATTCCTTCCTAATAAAATTAACTCTTTACTGGTGACCAAAATTTTGCTTGCAAGCTAAAGTATTACCCATATATTCCTTTTCCCTCCGATTTGATTCAGGTCATAACGTCATTGTTTAGTATTGTCACATTATAAAAGCTTATACCTCCATCCCATTTGAACTCCTCGTCGTTCAACTTGAGTTTTAGTTACTTTTGTGGCCTTCCATCCGAAAACTGGTTTGATGCAGCTCTCCAAGAAATTCTATTCTGCGGAAGCCCCTACATCTACAAACAACAACCTCTACACACATCCACTTCAACCTGCTTACTCTTCTCGCCTCTTAACCTCCCTCTGCTACTCATACACACATACACAGTTTCCTTTAACGTTAAATTTACTCCTGGAGGACTAAAAATGATTTCTACCTATCGATTACTTCATTAAGGCTAATTAGTCCACCAATTTCTTCTCCCCCTAATTCTAATCAGTATCTCCTCCACAGATACCCAATGTAATTACTTACCCAGCTGTACTCTGAACTGTTTATGATCACGTGTCACTCCAGTACAATGCTACATTCAGACGAAATGCCTCCAGACAGAACTAATGCAGAAATCAATATTCCATATTAACAAATTCTTCTCTTCATAAATGCTTTACTTCCCATTGACAATCTGCGGCTTTTATTTATTTATTTTTAATCCAATCCGGTCGTTAATATTTATTTCACTACTCAAATGACAAAACTCATCTATTATTTTCATGGTCCGTTTCCTTATCTGTTTCCTTCCGCATCGCTGATTTTGTTGTTGTTGATGTCCTTCTTCCAAGACACTACACTACTCCCTTGCTCTTCCCTGTAATTTGTTGTCTCTGTCACAATTTCAATACGGTCACGTATAACTCTTACGCCCTGAATTTTAATTCCTTTTCTTAATATCTCCTTGCTTTTCTTCACAGTTTTATTAGTGTACAAAGTGAATAACACAAGTGAATGGCTACTCCCTTCCCAATCACTCCATTTCTTTCATAGCGTTTGATTGATTTCTGAGTGAAATTACCGTTCGTTTTCTTTATTAAACTCGTGGCAGGTACAAAATTTGAAATAGGTATTCCTGTCAATATTGTCAAAAGCGTTCTCCAAAGATAAATCATAGAGTCAATATTGTCACGCATCCAAACTGATCTTCTCCGAGGTCAGATTTTTTCGCAGGTACCTCGAGCTACTTATCTTTTTAACATTACTTATTAAACTGGTAGTCCTGCTTTCTTTGCATTGGAACTACTATACATTCTCTCATAGGTGAAGTCAGGCTAAAATGACGTACTCTAATAAAATAACGTAGCCAGGCTATGGTCCAGACTATCTGAGGGGCACCTATTACACTAAGCTGTGCGGAAAGGTCAACTGGCTAATCTGTACCTTCGTATACTGCGACGAGCAGCCAGCAATTTGTTATATAATGCAGAGCCAAAGATGGCCGTACTCCTGACTAATATAGTGTGAGGTCCCCACGAGCTCGCAGAAGTGTCGCAGCACGACGTGGCATGGACTCTACTAATGCAAGACTCTACAATTCGGAAGAGTACGAAGGGGCGAGGATCTCTTGAACAACAAGCTTGCAAGGCATCCCAGACACGCTTAATAATATTCAAGTCTGAGGAGTTTGATGGCCATCGGAGGCATTTAAAGTCGTAAGAGTACTTCTGGAGCCACTCTGCACCAATTATAGACGTTTGGGGTGCGGCATTGTCCGTCGGAATGCACAGTGGATGTGGAACGATTCAAGTGATCAGCGAAGATAAGGATGTACGTATCGTCTTCAGAGTGGTATGAAGACACCACTCTAACTGCACGCACCCCACAACATTACAGAGCCGTCACCAAGTTGAACAGCCCCATGCTGACATGCAGGGTGCATGGGTTTATCAGGTTGTCTCGCCGGCCGCGGTGGCCGCGGGGACTGAGGCGCTTCAGTCACGGTCTACATGGCCACTACGGTCGGGGGTTCGAATCCCCCCTCGGGCATGGATATTTGTGCTGTCCTTAGTCTTAGTTATTTCATAAGTAGTTTGTAAGTTTAGGGACTGATGACCCCGTAGTTAAGTCCCATAGACTATACAGACATCTGAACATTTGAACAGGTTGTCTCCATATCCGTACACGTCCATCCGCTCGATACAACTGGAAACGATACTCGTCAGACCAGGCCACATGTTTCGCGTCATCAACCGGCCAATGTCGGAACAGACGGCTTCAGGCAAGACGTAAAACTTTACGTCCTACAATCAGCAACGGCACACGAGAGGACCTACGGCTGCGAATGCCCATAACTAAAAACTTTCGTCAAATATGCGCCGTGAGACGACCATAATACCAAGTTCAGACTCACTGAAATCATGATAACTTGCCGTTTTTTACTTCATTTATATCAGTAACCTAAAAGAAATATCGCGCAAACAATATGGCGCAATAGGAGTTTCTATCCCGATCATCAATACTGTTGCACGAATCATGAAGACGCTACTCCGGACAGGCTGCTCGAACGTCAGAACAAAAATGAAGACTGTAACCGAAAGATAAGACAAAGAAGCAGTTCTGGCTACGACACTTATGAATCCGCTCTGTGGTACAAGACTTTGACCCATGGAATATGGAATGAGTCAAACGTGTGCTGTTAGCATTTCCCATCGGCACAAATTCACACGATCAGCATGAAACGACATTTCGTTACGAAGAATAATTATTTTGCTGTGTATAGATGGTCAGCAAATGATCTAATATATAAAGCAGAGTGACTGTATGTTTGTACGTGTTGCATACAAATCTACAGTTTTGTTCCAATCTTTATGAAATTTCGTACACGTAAGCTTCAATCCATGAGGACGGTCGCCGTAAGTGTAAGAATCACATACGATGTATAGTTCACGAGATATGACGTCATAAACAATGCGAAGCGCGAAAAACTGCTGCATTTTGCGACAATGCTGCTCATTTTCTCCTAAACCACTGGACCGATTTTAACCAAATTTGGTACACACATTCCTCACCGTGAGGTAACAATTGCTGCATGGTTAAGAATCACATATGGCACATAGTTCAATAGATATTACGTCATAACCAATAGAAATCGCAAAAAATGCCACATAATGCGGCGAGACTTTCGAAATACACCGTATGAGAATGACAGTACTTACCGACTTGCAACAAACTTTAAACATAAGTTCAAACCCTTATTAAACTTTTTCTCGCTGGCAACCGTAGTAAAATGATGAAAGGAAAAAAGTTTCTCGCTTACTACTTTTCCGCTGTTTATGCAGTAAAACTACGGCTCTCTTTATGACGTTACAATTTATAATTTGAACACTACAAATTGTAGCGATAGGAAATTTTACAGACAGTATACACATATATAGTTGAATGCAGCTTCTAAATTGTATCACATACCGACACGTAGTTCATGAGATATGAGCACATAAACCGTAACGTCCACGAAAAAGCGCCCAATGACGCACCAAGTTTTAATCTATTACCTCTTTACTACAAATTGTATTCCCAAGAGATTTTACATACATACAGCACTTATACAAATGAATATATACCTGAAAAATGTCAGAAATAAATAAATAAATACCCGGGTAACGCCGGGTTTTCAGCTAGTTTGTAATAAAATGTAGTTCTATGGATGTTCCCATATGATACAGTTTATAGCAGAGTAAGTTGAGACAGTTGTTCTACAGTTTGTATTGTATCCCATAGAAGTATACAGCCAAGTACAAGACACGATCTACATCTATATCTACAGAAATACTCCGAAAGTCTCATTGAACGTCATGTCAGAGGGTTCATCGAAATGCTTTTATGGTATTTCTCTACAGTTCCATTCTCGAATGGATCGCGGGAAAAAGGAACACCTAAACCTTCCGGTTTTCTATCTGATTTCTCTTATTTTATTATGATGGTCATGTCTCCCTGTGTAGGTGGATGATAACAGTATATGTTAGCATTCGGAAGAGAAGTTTGGCGAAAGAAAGTAGATCTCGCCTTTCTTTTAATGATCTCTACCACAATTCTTGCATCATCAATTCTTTTTTTTTTCCTATATAGCGATAATACAAAACAAGCTGCCCTTCTCCGAAATTTCTCTAAATCGTCTCATCAGTCCTACCTGGTGTGGATCCCACAACGCGCAGCAATACTCCAAAATACGACGCACGAGTTTAGTGTTGGCAGGTTCTTTAGTAGAACTGTTGTATCTTCTAAGTGTTCTGACAATGAATCGTACCGTTGGTTTCGCCTTCCCTACAATATTTTATGCGTGTTCTTTGCAATTTATGTTGTTAGTAATTTCTATTCCTAGGTATTTAGTTAATTTGACGGTCTGTAGATTTGACTGATTTGGGGGGTGAATGAAGTTCAACGGATTTCTTTTAGTGGTCATATGGATGATTTCACACTTATCGTTATTAAGGGTCAAAAATGTTAAACTTAAGGGACTTAACTGCAGGGTCATCAGTCCTTAAACTTACGAACTACTTATGAACTTTCTTATACTAAATACGACACACACATCCATGCCCGAGGGGGAATTCCAACACCCGAGGCAGCCGTGCAGACTGTGACTGGCGCCCCGCAGACCACTCGGCCATTGTGGTCGGCTATTAAGGGTCAATTGCGTATTTTTGCACCATGCAGGTATCTAAATCATATTGCATAGACCAATTACTCCTTCTATAATTTATATGTTTTCATTCAGTAATTGGTTTTTGCAGCTTATAAGACTTTTTTTTCTCCGAAAGTAAACAGGCCATTTCTTCGTTTCAGCTTACGTACATTCGGGAAGATAAACAAAGGGAAGTAGCCCTTTGTGATAGCCTACGGTATACATTCATATATAATTTTCGTAGGTGAATTTGCATCCACTGTAGGTCTTCAGTGGGACCGCGATGGTATGCCTGTGTGCTCTAATGCGCCTTGCTGCGGGATGCGCCATTACTTCCCCTAGGAGGTTCGAGTCCACCCATGGGCATGTGTGTGTATGTGTGTATGTGTGTGGGTGTGTTGTATTTAGGCTCGTTTAAGTAAACTAGTTTGTAAGGCTAGAGACTGATAACTACAGAATTAAAGTCCCTTAGATTTAGAAACATTTGAACATATTTTATGTTGGTTCAAGAGGAAACAACGCATTACTACAGTCGCACAGGCCTGCATTATGGTATACAATTTTGCAGCCTGGTCCGGTACGCCTGCTTGTTAGTGTTTCCACTGCTAACGACGATTTCGACTACCGTGCTTTTTGTGTCTCGTTTCCGCCGGTTGCCCTGGGTGTCGGCGGCCGAGTAGAGAGAGACACCGACACAGGGAAATAGGATGCACGCGTGTGCAGGTACGGAGGTGACCAGCCAGTGGGACAGCAGAAACTAGAAACTCTAGAGTAAATTAGAACGAGATATATATTTCATAGAGATGGTACAATACTTATCTTGGAGAGCAGCAGACTAGTAGAATGTTGATACATAGTTTAGATAGTGACCTACTGATGATTTCTAGTATCCGATAGCCAAGTCTTAACTGGTGCCTATCTGATTCTCAAGTGAACGGTGCAGCAGTCGTGGCCACGAGCGGAGTTGCAGCAAAGGTCGCTCGTGGCTGACGTCGTAAGAATGCCGCGCCGTGCGTGCGTGCGGCGACGGAGGCGGAGAGGCAGACTGCGTAGGAGGCGCATACACCTCCACGGATACGATCTCGTAGTCCGGGGACACTGGACCTGTCTGTGAGCTATGTGGCTGTGCTCCCTGGCGACTAACCTGGAATCAAGAAACCAGAGACAGGATCGCGCAGCTTGGGCAGGCGCAATTGGTTTGCGTGGCGCCGCAGCTCCGACCCTGTGGAAGAACGTACAACATACATATTGCGACCGAGCACGCGTTGAATGGTGCTCGGTATCCATCTCGTACGTCCAGCAAACACTTTGTACAGCACTGTTCTTTGAAATTTTGTTTTGCATAAACACTGTCTGTACATGTCCTGATTTGCCACATTGATAACAAATAGCGTTGCGACTAGGGCATTGCGCCCGTTTGTGGCGAGTACACACTGTGGGCAAGATTTACGAACATTTTTCTGAAAAGAGTGTTGGCGCCCGTTATTCACATTAGTTTTTCTAACACAACGGGGCGACCTTTGTGTCGCACTTTTACACTGACTACTGTTCACTGTCTGTTCAGCACGGCCGGTAGAGAAATAAGAATCACTAGGGCTAGACTGAGAATTGCTACTAGGAAAGCGTCCGATGCGGCGCATTGAGTTAACACTGTGGCTTTGAATTTCTACATCTGCTAAGTCAAAGGTATCATGCGCTGCAATAAGCTGCAGGACACTGTCTAATGAAGGGTCAGATTGTTTTAGAATTGCTGCCCTAATTCTGGGGTCCTGAATGTTCTGCGTAATCGCATCTTTCAACATAAAGTCACTATAAGAAAGTCCACAAGAGCAATTAAATTTACATTTGCGGGTTAAGCCCTTCAATTCCGTAATCCATTGCGTGTGGGTTTGTTCCAGTGATTTTTTCAGTCTGAAAAATCGGTACCGCGCCGCAGCTACGAGAACTTTTCTCTCATAATGAGCGAGTATTCAGTGCTTTTACAATTTGATCGAATTCTAGATCACGAGGAGGTGCGTGGGGGAAAAGTATCTGCAGTAATACGAAGGTCGCGGTGCCTACCACAGAGAGGAACATATGATTGATAGTCTGACCTGTAATTTGATGAGCCGTGACGAGTTATTGAAATTGCGCCAAATAATCACTCCATTCTTACTCACGTTCGTTGTACTGGCAAAACGTAGGAAGCGGTGGGGCTGCAGATGTGGGCGGCTGAAGCGACGGCTGGTTTTGTTGTTGGTGAGCCTGTGCCGTCAACTGCGACACCGCTTGAAGTAGTTGCGTGATTTGCGCCGTCTGTAACTGAATAATTTCCAGTAAGTTTGGGTTCGGGGTAGTGGCCATGGTGACCGATTAGGCGCCGCGCATACAAGTAAATTAGTACAAAAACAAATGCAATATGAAAGAGGACGCTCTACAACAAAAAAAGTCCACAAAACACGGAACAAAATATCTTCCCCCAAAAGTCTTATAATAAAGGTGGGTGGGCGGGAGCAATTTCTGCGTGCTCCAACTGCTGCTGTCTGGCTGCTGTCTGGCTGCTGCACGCGGGCTGGTCCAAGGTTCTTCTATCGCTCCTCGTCACCACTTTTGTGTCTCGTTCCCGCCGGTTGCCCTGGGTGTCGGTGGCCGAGTAGAGAGAGAGACCGACACAGGGAAATAGGATGCAAGCGTGTGCAGGTACGGAGGTGACCAGCCAGTGGGACAGCAGAAACTAGAAACACTAGAGTAAATTAGAAAGAGATAATATATGTGATGGTACAATACTTATCTTGGAGAGCAGCAGAATGTTAATACATAGTTTAGATAGAGACCTGCCTACTGATGATTTCTAGTGCCTATCCAAAAGCCAAGTCTTAACTGGTGCCTATCTGATTCTCAAGTGAACGATGCAGCAGTCGTGGCCACGAGCGGAGTTGCAGCAGAGGGCGCTCGTAGCTGACGTCGTAAGAAGGCCGCGCCGTGCGTGCATGGCGGGGCACGGCGGAAGTACGTGGCGCGCACTTCAGACTTGTGCGACACCGCAGTGCTCTGATATTGTAGGGTATTTCTGTAATTTTTTACGACATCTTTCAACATCAACAGTAATAAACGCCTTTCACGGTAAATGTCTTCTCAAGATCTATCGAATGCTTTTATAAAAAGTAAACGGTTCCATTTTAAACGTACCTGCTTCAATACCTAAGTTGATACCGCGGTGGAGTGGCCGAGCGCATTGAGGTACTACGCTCCGATGCGTGAGGCCGTTCCCCATCGGGAATTCGAATTCTCCCTCGGGCAAGGATGTTTGTGCTGTCTTTAGTATAAATTAGTTTTAAGTAATTTGTGAGTTTAGTGAGTGATGACGCCACAATTACGTCCAATAAAAAAATGATACCGGTGTTAAAGCCGTTCACCAAACAGAAATATATGTGCCACTTGACGCTCTTGGATGTTCCGAAAACCACCTTTGTATACGTGTAATCATTCAAGAAATAAAAGGCATGTTACGTCTTACGTAACTCATTCTGTATATAACACCTTCATTATTTATTAAAAACTAATAAACATTAAAATTAATTGATTTTTCCGACGGTACTTGACAGAACATGATAATAATATCAAAAAGGAACAACTTCCTGATGTTCTGCAAAACTTTTTTATTGGTCACAAACCGGCTTTCGGCTTCTTAGGCCATCATCAGGTGACAACTGATGATGGCCTAAGAAGCCGAAAGCCGGTTTGTGACCAATAAAAAAGTTTTGCAGAACATCAGGAAGTTGTTCCTTTTTGATATTATTAATAAACATTAAAGTGGAAATACGAAATTATGAATTTAAAGAATTTGATTTAAGAAGAAAAATATTGCACCAACTGGGGCGGTCAGAGTTATTACACTTGACGCACGTAATTTACTGTTTACTGATTTATGGCCGGCCACGGTGGCCGAGGGGACTGAGGCGCTTCAGTCACGGTCTGCACGGCCACTACGGTCGGGGGTTCTAATCCCCCCTGGGGCATGGATATTTGTGCCGTCCCTAGTCTTAGGTAGTTCATAAGTAGTTTGTAAGTTTAGGGACTGATGACCCCGTAGTTAAGTCCCATAATCTATACAAACATTTGACTTACGAATCTTTATTCAAAAACAGAAAGATGGAATTAAATTAATATATGAGATACCATTAACAATTTCTTATATCTTCTACCAAGAGGTAGGTAATTTGTCACATTTGTTCTTAAATAACACAGATTTTCCTTGTATCCCCATGACTTAATTATATTATACTTCTCTAAATTTCCATTTTCTTAGTTGCAACTAAAGTACCAGTAAGACAATAGATCTGCGTGTCTGACGGATAGTTTGGGACTGAAAATATTCCATTTATTCTTTATCGTTTATACTTGGTACACCTCACCGATAGTTTTATTAGGCCGCTTGACACCCACTGGTTGAGTTTTGGACACTTCAGATTTACATGGTTTTAGTATACTATGTGAGAAGGGTAGCTATTGTGTGTAGTTCTGTGTTTTAAGTCTATTTGCACAACTTCTTTCAGCAACTTTCTCTTTCGAATACGAACATATTTTGTTAGGACCGATCGACATAGGGTGACATGAGCATTATAATAAAATAAGAGTAATAAATTCGAAAACAGAAAGATTTAGATGTTCTTTCTCACGCGAGCTATTAGAGGATGTAACTATAGAGAAATATCAGAGTAGTAGTTCGATGAACCCTCAATGTGACTTGCAGAGTACCTATGTAGATGTAGATGTCTTTTCCCATGCGTCGTGATGTATAGTGAATAGGCCTCCTATCATTTTTCACTAAGGGATGAATAGTTTGGTCGTTAGACATTTTTGTAAGCGTATGTTTGAGATATGCTAACGGCCGTGTCGCAGTGTATATATTTGTTATCGCCAGATACCAGATATTGAGCGATGTTCGGCTTGGCTAGCGTTTGGATGAATCACCGGTGGCGTCTGACGACGGCTGGTGGTAAGAGGGCTGCACTCAACCCTTCTGTAGTCAAGTGAGTCCTACTTGACTGAGGAGTATCGGTACCGGTCAAGGAAACCGACACAACGGCCGGTAGTGCGGGGTGTTTATCACATGACCCTCCATATAATCTCTGGACACAGGATGACATGGCGGTCCGTCGGTACCATAGAGAATTACAAAGGAAAATTAGGTATTAAAATCTCTGTTCGCCTTTAGGGACGAAACACAAGTTTTTCGTCAATTGAGTAAAACGTCGGCCGTGTTCTTTGAAAGGAACCATCCCGACATTTACTTGGAGTGCTTTGCGGAGGCCTAAATCTGGATAGCCGGAGGCGCGTTTGAACCGACGATCTCCCGAATGCGAGTGCATTCGCCACCTCGCTTCCGAGAAAGACGCATAACAATTACGTGAACTTGCTAGGTGATAAAGCGTATATTATTTTCAGAAAAGCATTCGTCGCAGTTGTTACCTACATTTGAATTATTTTTCTTCGTCATCTGCTCTGCTCCCAAACGGAAAGGTCCGGTCATTACTTACCGCGTATCATTTGCTGCCATGACCTTTCGTATTTAATTCTGCTACGATACGATACCCTTCCTTTAGTAAGTTTTATTGGTGTTAGTCTTTAAGACTAATTTCAGGCCACTTGACATTATCTGCAACAAAACTTATAACTATCTCTCTCTCTCTCTCTCTCTCTCTCTCTCTCTCTCTCTCTCTTTCTCTCTCTCTCTCTCTCTCTCTTTCCAAGCATTAATCCCGACATCAGTGTCTGTTGCTTTGCTACTTCTCCTCCATTTATTTCGATCGTTGACATCTTTTGGTCTTAATCCAATAACGTGCATGTCTGCCTTCATGTTGTCAGTCCATCAATCCATCTGTTTGCCGGTCTTCCTCATGTTCTTGTTCCTCCTGTGTTCATGTGGAGTGCTGCTTGTAATGGGTGCAATACCAAACCTTTGCCGAATATCTATATTTCTTACATGATCACATCGGGTCAACCCATGGACCAACGAAGCATCTTCATCTCTATCGTATGTAGCATTTTCTCCTGTTGTTTAGTCATAGGGCGTCATTCAGTCCCATAGATTGCTGCTGAGCGTACCGTGGTTTTGTAAACTTTTGGCTTTAGACTTATAACTAAGGACCTGCAGTGGTAGCATTTTTTTTGGTAAGATATTTATTTTTATCAAATTTCGCATTTTTTTAGCAAAATTTGTATTTATTTATTTTAATGATTGGCCACAGAAACTACTCAACTAAAAATGTTCAAATGTTTGTAGAGCTTATGGGACTTAAATACCGGCCGAGGCTGGGCTCCTGACGCGCGATTTCTCAATGTCGGAGGTTCGATTCCTCCCTGGGGCATGAGTGTGTGTGTTGTTCTTAAGTTAGTTTAACATAGTATAAGTAGTTTGTAAGCTACGGACTGATGACCACGCAGTTTAGTCCGATAGATTTACAAACATTTAAACATACTAAATTGGCGCACTCTGGCTTCGCAGCGAGATTCCTCACATGCTAGCAATAAAAAATGTCTTTCTCAAAATTTAGTCCTGCTCAAATATCCGGTAGTATATGGACGTCATAGACTGAGATGGGTATGACTCCCATACGTCAGTGTGTCTTGAGGAACAAAGGCCGCGGCGGAGCGGCCGAGCGCATTGAGGCGCTATGCTACGATGCGCGAGGCCCATCCCCGTCGGGGGTTCGAATGCCCCTCGAACAGGATGTTTGTAACATCTTTAGTATAAGGTAGTTCGTAAGTAGTTTGTAAGATTAGGGACTGATGACCTCGCAGTTAAGTCCCTTAAGCTTAACAAACATATGAACATTTGAGGAACAAAGTGAGCATGGAAACCCCTACCCGGAAACGTCATCCACTGACGCTACAGAGCGGCGACGTTGCTGGAGGGGATGTCTAGCGGCATGACTTGGTGCCTGTAACTTGGACTCTCCGTAGCGTCGTTGAATGGCGTTTCAGGGCATGGGTTTTCATGCTCACTTTGCTCCTCAAGACACCTCCTACATCCCCTAGACGTTTGTTGGTGTAGTAGTGTAATTTTTAAACTCCATTTACGGAAATATGCGCAGAACGGAATTTTGTGACAGACTTTTTTTATCGCTAGTATGTGAGGAGCCCGAGTGCGCGAATTTAGATTCACCCTGTGTAAACTAGCTGCCAAACCGGTATTTCCCGGGTATATATGCGTTATATGCGTTTTTCCAGTCTTATATTAGAAATGAGAATAAAAATTCGGGAAACACTGCATCTCCATGTAATCATGAAAAAAGCTTATAAATCATGAAAAAATAAAACAAATATGCATAATGTACAAAATCATAAATGCAGTATCCAAAGAAAGAAAAATAGTAATAAAATATAATATTTTGGTGACTCATTGTCTACGACGTGGTATGTCATGAACTATATGTCGTAGGTGGTTCTTACCCCAACAACTATTGTTGCCTGATAGTACGGAACATGTTTACCAAGTCTGGTTGAAAGCGGTCCAGTAGTTTAGGAGGAGATGTGGAACATACATACCTATCCATATACAGCCTATTTTATAAGGTGTTTAGATAGATATGTGGTGTCTGTTCTTTCGGACAATATACAGATATGTACTCGGACATGTACGAAAGTGTGGACGGTGGATGATACTTAGTCCACCACACCACAACTGTTACAGGAATCGGGTAAGTGCCGCGAGGAATAAGCGATGATGGACAGGCACACTGCGTCAATGTGTGTGGTCGAATTGAGAATTTGCGTCTGACGGGAGACGCGCTAGAGTATTCCTTGCAGTCGTGGTGATCACTGTGTCCCAGCAGCGTAGTGGTTAAGACAACTGCCTAGTGAGCTGGAGTCACAGTCTGGAAACCGGCTGCGGCATTGATTTAATTAAAAGCCCACTGGCAGATAACGTAATTAACTTGTTTGGTCTTGATTAATATTAATGTTGACGACATTTGCAGCAGGAAATGATTATTCCAGCCATATTTATATAACGTGGCACTTAGTTATTCCATAAAACGTGCTGTTGCGTGAGAGTCCCAAGGAATAAAGATATTACTACACTCTATATACAATCGTATTTTTAAGTCTTACTAACATGGATTTTTGTTCGTTGGGATTTTAATTTCGTAAAGAAATTTGAAAGTAATTTCATGTCAGGTATGATTTCCCAGCACATCCGATGAGTTTCCTACATTTTAGAGCGGAATGATGCAGTTTAATAAAAATGGCTGTAATGGAAGAAAATGGGTAGTCGACGTAATTTAACAGTTTTGTACTGGCAGAATTCATCTACACGAATTCCAGGAACTGGAAGGAATATCGTGCGCTGTTAATTATGACGACATCAAATGGCGAGACTGTTTGACGTCACACCTGGCGCAGACAGCTGCCTGGATTCCCGATGAAATGAGCCCCTCCCCCCCCCCCTCCCCTTCCCGCTCCTCCCTCCTTTCTCCACCCTCCTCAACAACGTGGTGCCAAGAACTCTGACGCACGGTGGAATTGAATTTCTTCTCTTTATGCTATTTTTCAGCGAGCGAAATGTCAACTTCTCGTAGTCAACAAAACTCCACTTTAACACACACAGATTTTACCACCTGTAATTCTGTAGGTGAAGTGACCTCCGCTGCTACCTAAAGTAAACCAGTAAAAATATCATTTACTGTTTTGCAACAATCGTGCAGTCCATATAGTTGGTGAAAGCTGGGATGCGAAAAGAGAATGAAAGGTTTCAATATTACCGAAGGTTGTCATAATGTAATAATTAAATAGAGAAAATCTTACAGAAATAAACCGAAATAAATTATATTTGCTGTTGCCTGTATGTTATGTCAACCTATCTCATTTCTATGCGATGTGTTGTCTGCGTGTGTGTCGTGTAGCTATTTCTAATTTTGACTTACAATAAAACAAAAATTTTCATAGTTTTAACGTATCCCTGTCAAATCATATTACGCAAAACTTGACGAAACACAATGAAAGATCCGAATTGGTAGTTCTGAACTAAATTATTTGGTAACCGTCGTGTAAATAGCGCATAAATCGATCTTAGTTATCCGGTATCATACGGAGAGCATGAATTTAACTATAGTCGACTGTGATTACAAATTACTTTTTGATCTATCTGTGCACATAGGAAATTTTATGTTGATACTGTTCTCTAAAATACAATGATAATTACACCAAAACTGCAAAAAACATCTAACTACTATCTCGGAGTAGTCCAATACGACATAACTTACGACAAATTCCATCTCATGAAACATTTTAAACTGTCTCAAAAATTTCTATTTATGGTCTCACGTATAAAAAAATTATTGAGCTGAGATACTGTTGGACTGAATTAAACCAAAATTGATATTTTCATCCAGAACCTCATTTAACAAATTAAACAATAGCACTTATTCACAAATTATTACATATTCAACAGTTAATCACAAAGAAATTACAGTCTAGAATTTACGAATAAAATAATATTTTGTATTACAATGAACTTATAAGTGGAAATCGTTATGTTGCATTATTAAACATCTGATATTGAAACAAAAGTACCTCTGAAAAAATATGAATCTTTCTTATTCATGACACTTACTACAATTAATGACTCTTTACTAAACCCTACTTTAAAGTTTGTCTGAGATGATAAAACGTTGTTGAATCAAAATCTTACAAAATTGGTTAAACAGTTTATTTTGTCCATTGCAGTTGCACAATTCTGGTCAGTATGTTGCTTTTGTTTTCTTCTAAAACCAATTCTCCTGTCAGATCTTCACTGAGGATACTATTTCTTTCATGTTGTTCAATTATGATTAGGTTGTCTTTTGTGTGATGTCTTTCTTAATTTTGCACTTTATTTCTTTTTCCAGGAAATTTCTGCTAGGGAAAGTTGTATGTCAGTAAGATCCATTAGTCTTTTGTAGAATGTGTGGTTTGATAGTTTGATCGATTTCTGTTTTGGTATGTAATGTTTGGGTTTAGTTATAAAAGTGTGTTTAATTTTTCTCGTTGTTTTTCCCATTTTTTTATCATAAGTGTTCCTTAGTTTACGTTGACTCTGTTTATGATGACATTAAATGTGTCAGAGATTATTATTTCATTTCGTAGTTCTAGATGAATTTGGAAAGTTCTGTATCAAGTTCTCGCTACTTTGTATGTAAGTACTGAAGTTCTTGTTTTAACCAGGTATTTCCAGCTTTGTACTTGGGTTGCTGAGATAAAGAAGCCTATTTGTACATTTGTGCTCAAAAGTATCCAACCGAACTGAATTGAATTTCGCCTGATTCGAATGCAACCCAACTATTTTATCTGTTTTGCGGGTACTCTACTCGCTCCTAGGTACACTCATTCGACTATTGAAAATGGATCCAACAAGTCACCACTAGAAAACGCTGTTCTTTATAGCAGTAACTCAAGATGTGAAGTAATTCCACGATACTACAAATATCAGGAAACACCTTATCACAGATAAGACTCTCTTTAAGGCTTGTAAGCTCACATTTATTACAAGAAATTACAAATGTTCAAATGTTTGTTAAGCTTAAGGGACGTAACTACGGGGTCATTATCTCTAAAATTACAAGCTACTTATGAACTACCATATACTAAAGACGACACAAACATCGATGCCCGAGGGGGGATTCGAACCCACGACCATAGCGGCCGTGCAGACTGTGACTGGCACCCTGCAGACCGTTCTGCCACACGGCCGGCCAAGAAGTGACATACTTGAAATGTTGCCACACTTATTATTACGTCAGATAGGTAA
Source organism: Locusta migratoria (assembly GCA_026315105.1). Classification (NCBI taxonomy): domain Eukaryota; kingdom Metazoa; phylum Arthropoda; class Insecta; order Orthoptera; family Acrididae; genus Locusta; species Locusta migratoria. The sequence goes on along the minus strand of CM048748.1, from coordinate 442,302,061 downwards.
TGCACGTTGTAAGTTCATGATTTTTTGTTCAAAGTAAACTACCGTAGCCGGCCGTGGTGGCCGAGGAGACTGAGGCGCTCCAGTCACGGTCTGCACGGCCACTACGGTCTGGGGTTCAAATCACCCCTCGGGCATGGATATTTGTGCCGTCTTTAGTATAAGGTAGTTGATAAGTAGTTTGTAAGTTTAGGGACTGATAACCCCGTAGTTAAGTCCCATAAGCTTAACAAACATTTGAACATTTGATTTGAAACTACCGTATTTATTATTTAGCACAATAAGACATTAAAACTGTCTCTCATGAGCAGCTAGTAGAGAACCGCCTCGTTCTGCATATGGATTCAAACCCAGGTCTTGCAGACTGAGCAACGATTTCGTGACTGATGGAAACTAACAGTCATTCCTGAATAATGATACAGAAAGTGATATACCTCGATTTTAGACAGTATCAGTTAGAAAATATCAACTTTAAATTACTTAACGTAAACATTTGTAATGGAGGGGAATTTCTAACCAGCATCTATTGTCCCTGTTAACGAACTTCGGGGGATGTTAAATACTGCTTCTTCACAAGTAACTTGCTTGAAATGCCGTTGAGGTGAAGCTTTGTGTTGGACAGTGATTCGAACCCACAACCTAATCGGATTGTAATCGAAGCACAATCAACTGTGGCATATCGGATTTTCTCGGCAGTAGCTACATCTTTTAACTGAAATGACGAGACGATACATTAATTTTTTTTCTTCCTAGGACTCTAACCTGGCACCTATCGCTATTATAATCTAGATAAAACGAACGTTAAATATGGGTTTGTTACACAAGCAGCGATATGTGAGCTTGTTTTAACTAGAAATAATATGACGAAGAGTTCAGTGCTGACTGGGAATCGAACCCTAAACATATCGTTGTTGACTACACAAAAAGAGACGTCAGATGCTGAATTTTTCTCCACCAGCAGCCGGAATAACTCCTTGAACTTACAGTGATTTCGCAAATAGTTTTGTGACTCACTGGGAGTCAGTAACATCAGATATCGTTAGTGTTGACAACGAATGAAAATACATTGAAAATCAAAATTATTAAATGAAAACTTTACTACATAATGAAAACTTTAGTGTCGGGCGAGGATTCGAACCCATTCAAGCGCTGACTTCATTGTGGTTCAACCTTACCTCTACTTGGTGGAGAAGGAATATCTTGTTTGACGTGACTTTCGGACCACAATCCCAATATACCTATTTTTTTTTTTATTTTTTTTTTTTTTTTAAGCAGTTCTGAGGTCTGCTGAAGTTATTAGTCTAATGGAACTCCCAACATAATTCCTTTCACTTCTCAACCCAAAAGAGTCACATGTGGAAAGAGACCTCCAATTGAGGTCGTTCGGATACTTTTGAGCACTACTGTACGTACACATATACCTACTTACACATACACACACACACACACAGGCACACATAGTCATAATGTCAGTATTTTAACTTCACCCCGAACACGACAACTCTATCTGCCATCATTTTTCACAATTCCGAAACACTGACAGTGAATATTAAAATAGTTCAATTATCCTTTCCCATTCCAGTAACGAAGGTAAACGTAATTCATAAGTGAACGAAAAATTAAAAAGAGGAGCCATTCAGGTAAAATTAAATAGTAATGGACGTAACCATAAAAAACATAAAAAACATAAAATATTTTGATACAATTTTTTTTTACCTAAGTGCTATATAATTGCCGATGACAAACTGTGAAAGAGGACTTACACAGGTAATGTAGAACAACAGTAACCACTTCAACATGTGTATATATAGATGTAAAATATTCTTGTATACATTTCTAATCAATAATGCGAAGTATAATAACCTGTTCAAACTATTTCTGTTGTTCAATTTAAAGCGATGAAAGATGGAGATGCTACAACTGTAGCGAAACGTGTATGTATGTAATACTAGAAACCAGTATTTTGCCCAATGCAGACCCTTATAGAAAAGAAACTAAATATTTATAAAACAAATATGAATCAAAAGAGCTTCAACAGAAATATGATTATTTTGAGAATGAAAATTTCACTCTGCAGCGGAGTGTGCACTGATATGAAACTTCCTGGCAGATTAAAATTGTGTGCCGGAACCGGGACTCGAACCTAGGACCTTTGCCATTCGCGGGCAAGCGCTCTACCACTGAGCTACCCCGACACGACTCACGATGCCGCCTCACAACTTTACTTCCGCCAGTTCTGTTCACATATAAATGTGTCGTTCTCAGTCTACAAGAGTTTACTTTTTTTTTTAATTTTAGGAGAGAAATCTTCTTTCGAAATTGTTACTACGGCACCTGACTGGAAACCTGTGACTGGAAGAGAAAAATTTAGCACTGTGGTATGTTGTTCATTACTTGTAGGACATAATGTACACTCCCTTCAAAATGATGTAATAATGTATATATCCTGTTTCATCTTCACCGCACACGACATAATGAAAGGGAGACTCTCAGATTGCCGGCCGCGGTGGCCGAGGGGACTGAGGCGCTCCAGTCACGGTCTGCACGGCCACTAGGGTCAGGGGTTCGAATCCCCCCTCGGGCATGGATATTTGTGCCGTCCTAGTTCGTAAGTAGTTCATAGGTAGTTTGTAAGTTTAGGGACTGACGACCCCGTAGTTAAGTCCCATAGACTATACAAACATTTGAACATTTGGCTCTCAGATTTATAAAAATGCTTAGTTGCATTTTCGGATATGGAATGTCTATCGTTGAGATCTCAACGCTAAATCTCCTGAAATCACGTAACAAACGTAAATCTTCTGGTCCCGTTTGTATGCGAATTACGATCCTTTCAGAATATGCTGATGCAGTAGACCCATACGTATGTATCATACACAACCGCTCTCTCAGCGAACGTTCCGTACCTAGAAAATGGAGAGTTATACAGGTCATTCCAATATTCAAGAAAGGCAGTAGGAGTTATTCGTGAAATTACAGGCCTATAGCATTGACGTCGGTTTGCAGCAGAATTTTAGAAGATATACTTTCCTCAAATGTTATGAACTACGTTGAAGAGAACGACCATAGTCAACACGGATTTAGAATGTATCGTTCTTGTGAAACACAGCTTATTCACATGATGTGATTAGCACTATCGCCAAGGAATGGCAAATGTCTAGATTTCCGGAAGGCATTTAACACTGTACCTCACAAGCGACTTCTAATCAAATTGCGAGCTTATGGAATGTCGACACAGTTGTTCGACTGGATTCGTGATTTCCTCCCGGAAAGGACATAGTACGTTGTAATTTACGGTAAATCATCGAGGAGAACAAAAGCGATATCTACCGTTCCTCAGAGCAGAGTTATAAACCCCTAATGTTCCTCATTTTTATAAACGATTTAGGAGACAATCTGTTAGAATGTTCTCAGATGATGCTGTCATTCATCGGTTAGTTAAGTCACCAGAAGATCAAAGGCAGCTGCAAAATGATTTGGATAAGATACAGACATGGTGCAAAAATTGACAATTGACCCTTAATAATGATGAGTGTGAAGTTATCCATATGACCCCTAAAACAACTCCGTTGAAGTTTAGTTACACGATAAATCAGTAAAATTTACAAGACGTCAATTCAACTAAATTCCTAGGAGTAACAATTACGAACAACTTAAATTACAAAGAACATTTAGAAAATATTGTAGGGAAGGTGAACCAAAGGCTCTGTTTCATTGGCAGAACACTTAGAAGATGAAACAGTTCTATTAAAGAAACTGCCTACAAGCCACATGTGTGTCCTATTTTGAAGTACTGCTGCGCATTGTGGGATCCACACCAGGTGGGGCTCACGAACGATGTAGAGAATGTGCAGAGAAGAGTAGCTGGTTCTGTATTATAGCTATATAAGGGAGAGAGTGTCACAGAAATGATTCACGAGTTGAGTCGGAAATCATTGAAAGAACGGTGTTATTTCTTGCGGCGAGATCCGTTTGCGAAATTTCTTTCATCAACTTTCTGTTCCGATTGCGTATAAATTTTGTTATCCCCCCTCCTACATAGAGAGGCATGATCATCTTAATGATATGAAGGAAATCAAATCGAAAACTAAAAAACAGAGGTGTTCCTTTCCCCCGAGAGCTATTACAGATGGAAAGCGATTGTAGATGTAGATGTAGAGTTATCCTTGCCGCGTGTGGTAATAGGACCGGAGTTCAGTTTCAGCCGCGAGTGTGGAAAGCTGGTTGCCCTCTCTCATGTCTGTGGGCAGAGCGGGCAAATTGTTGTTACGAAAAAAAAATGTGTGAGAAGAATTTCAGAATGACACGTAGGATCACGATTAATTATTTTTGTACAATTTGTGATATGATGCAATTACGGTTGTTCGATTACCAATTATTTTATATTTGATATGGACGGCGCTACTGTGTGACATTACAGAAGTTGGCAACACGATCGACACATAGTATCGACGCATCCGAAAAAACTGTATCTACCAATTATTACAACGCGTTAGGCCACGCCTCGGCATAGGTCTGTGCACTACCGTATCGCCAGGGTTTATCGGGCAAAACTTTTAAAGAATCAATCTCAGTTCTATTCTACATTGGGATGAGAGACATTTGCTAGATCAAGCAGACTCCGTGCACATAGTTCTTAACTGGATAGCATAGCAACCATACACGATAGTCTGAGGCATAGCAGAAATATACACTACTGGCCAATGAAATTGCTACACCACGAAGATGACGTGCTACAGACGCGACATTTAACCGACAGGAAGAAGATTCTGCGATTTGCAAATGATTAGCTCTTCAGAGCATTCACACATGGTTACCGCCGGTTGCGACACCTGCAACGTGCTGACATGACGAAAGTTTCCAACCGATTTCTCATACACAAACAGCAGTTGACCGGCGTTGCCTGGTGAAAGATTGTTGTGATGCCTCGTGTAAGGAGGAGAAATGCGTACCATCACGATTCCGACTTTGATAAAGGTCGGATTGTAGCCTATCGCGATTGCGGTTTATCGTATCGCGACATTGCTACTCGCGTTGGTCGCGATCCAGTGACGGTTAGCAGAATGTGGAATCGGATGATCCAGGAGGGCACTACGGAACGCCGTGCTGGATCCCAACGGACTCGTACCACTACTAGCAGTCGAGACGACAGGCATCTTATCTGCATATGCAATCCGATAGGATTGTGCAGCCACGTCTCGATTCCTGAGTCAACAGAAGGGGACGTTTGCAAGACAACAACCATCTGCACGAACTGTTTGACGACGTTTGCAGCAGCATGGACTATCAGCTCGGAGACCATGGATGCGGTTACTTTTGACGCTGCATTATAGACAGGAGCGCCTGCGATGGAGTACGCAACGACGAACCTAGGAGCACGAATGGCAAAACGTCATTTTTCTGAATGAATCAAGGTTCTGTTTACAGCATTATCATGGTTGCATCCGTGTTTGGTGACATCGCGGTAAAAGCACATTGGAAGTGCCTATTCGTCTTCGCCATAATGGCGTATCACACGGCGTGATGGTGTCACCCCTTGAACAGTGTCCGTTACATTTCAGATGTGTTACAACCCGTGGCTCGACCCTTCATTCGATCTCTGCGCAACCCTACATTTCAGCAGGATAATGCTCGACCGCATATTGCAGGTCCTGTATGGGCCTTTCTGGATACGGAAAATGTTCGACTGCTGCCCTGGTCAGCATATTCTCCAGATCTCTCACCAATTGAAAACGTCTGGTCAATGGTGGACGAGCAACTGGCTCGTCACAATACGCCAGTGACTACTCTTGATGAACTGTGGTATCGTGTTGAAGCTGCATGGGCATCTGTACCTGTACACGCAATCCAAGCTCTGTTTAACCAAAGCCCAGGCGTATCAAGGCCGTTATTACGGCCAAAGGTGGTTTTTCGGGGTACTGATTTCTCAGGATCTATGCACCCAAACTGTGTGAAAATGTAATCATATGTCAGTTCTAGTATAACATATTTGTTCAATGAATACCCGTTTATCTTCTTGGTGTAGCAATTTTAATGGCCAGTAGTGTATATTAAGGTAAGCGGATTTTGTTTATTGTAGTTTTTGGGGGTGCGTAGTTTTGTTCATTCCAGACAGACATTTATATATAGTTAAATAACAATTTTTCTCACTCTTTTTACAATTATCAGTCTTTCTTGGAAAGTAGTCTCATTCTATTTTTGGATAGTTTGCACAACGACAGAAAAAGAATGAAATATTATGCAAAGTATTCAAATGTAAACTTGTTGGACCAATCTGCTATGGTCATTAGTCCCTCAACTTACAAACTACTTACAATAATTTTCACTAAGGACAACACACACACACACACACACACACACACACACACACACACACACACACACACGGAGGACTCGAACCTCTGACGGGAACGGCCGCCCAGTCCGTAGCTTGACGGCTTAGAACACGCGGCCAATCCGCCAGGAAAACATTGTACATCCAACGAATACACATCATTTGCGACAGATCTACCTTTTAATTGCAGACACTGCAGTTCGCGATGAGATTTACGTTTTCCATTACAGTTAATAAATCACCGGGCAATCTATTAAATACTGCGGAGTCGATATGACATCTCCATGTTTCTCCAAGGGACAATTTGATGTTGCATACTCAAGCTTTGGCTCACAAAAAAGTTTATGCGTACTAGCTCCTGGACATGTTCTGAATTAAATGAACGCATGCTTGCTACATAAAATTTGCATTTTCTTATTTAAAACCATCATCATTAACAAATTTTTACAAAAGTAGAAAACTGCGAATGAACAAAAATGCGACATTTTTCATAAAAAAAATATACATGTCATAACTGATATATATATATATATAATATATATATATATATATATATATATATATATATATATATATATATATATATATATATATATTATGAACGGAAAAGAAACATATTACGGTGCGATTCGATCCTACAATGCTACCTCGATCTACTAAACAAACTTCGTCAATAACTGGAATAATCCGCACCATAAAGGTATTTAGATGTGCTTAATAACTTTAAAAGAGAATTACTGAGAGTTCCAGCGAATGGATTTGGCCGATTACTGTTCGAGCCCTCAACTTCACGTAACGACACTCACATGGTCCCCATGTCTTGGAGACTTTTTTGGCACCCCTCTGCGATTGCCTCCCGGCGCAGATAACCTGGTTTGTCCCCGCCCCCCCCCCCCTTCCGTCACACCACACTTAGGTCCGGCGCTGACTGGCGTCGTACACTCCATTGTGTGTTCATTTATATGAGCTGCACGATGATAAATGGCGTCTGTGTTTAAGCAATCGAAAGAAGAACGCCATTATATATTGACTAAAAGATTGTTCGGTTGATAGGACAAATTTTCTACGCACGGACAGATTTTCAGATTGGTATTGGAGGGAAGTATGGGTGATGAAAATTGTCGATGGGTACCAGGAGACGAATGTAGTGTTAATACGCAAGTAGTCTGCAACTGTTAACAGGGGATGGTAAGGCTTCCAGAGAATGGAGATGCGTTGAGAGCTGCATCGAACCCACATTTGCACCGAAGACCACGACAACAACAACAATGTTGAAATTTGGGTTTACGCGATATCGTGAATTTAATGATGTTTTGTGGCGTATAACAACTCATGTCAAGTATTCCAATCAACGTCAGTACACTACATCCAGAAGGAGTAAACGTGGAGTAGTTGTGATAGAGGATTTACTGGAGAGTAGTTTCTACAGATTTACGCTCCAAACGTGATTTGCTCCCAGAAGCGCGCCGATGTTAATTCGGAAATCGTTCACATTGACCGCCTCCTGTATCGCAACTGGTTCCTCACATCTCGCTGTTGATGAGTTTGTCGATATTGTTCCTTCCCGTTCCTTCCCGTCATACTATTTGATATTTAGGTTTCTCGCCACATTGTGCTTTATGTGCTAGAGAATGCTTTCAAAGCAGTGATTTACAACAAAATTTTGCAGTTAAGTACATTGCGTGGTTGTGACAATTATATTTCCTGTGTTCACTTCATAAGGGCTTAATATGCAATAATTTCATTCATCACATGCCCAGATGTTTGTAGACGCCTCAGACAACGTGGCCGTTCCCCGCAGCAGTTTCATTGTTACCTGTTTTGTAGCTAGCATGTAGGTAATAGGTCCCTATTTTTCTGGATTGGATTGTTCTTCTAAACATTAGTATTTACGTTGTACAAAGCAAAACTTTTCATTTTTCACAAAGTATGGACTTTCGTATCTGAGGTTCAAAGATGTTCAAATGTTTGTAAAGCTTATTGGTCTTAACTGCGGGGTCATCAGTCCCTAAACTTACGAACTACCTATGAACTAATTTATACTAAAGACGGCACAAACATCCATGCCCGAGAGAGGATACGAAGCCCCGATGGGGAACGGCCTCGCGCATCGCAGCATAGCACCCCAATGCGCTCGGGCACTCCGCCGCGGCGTATCTGAGGTCTGTCTAAATTTTCGTTTATATTCAAAGTAAGGTATTATTGTTTACTGCAAAGAGAAATTGGTTTTCCTCTGTACAGAAAGCTATTTGGCGACAATAGGTAGAATCAAGCAGAAACTAAATAAATGTTCAAATGTTTCCAAATGTGACTTAACTGCTGCGGTTATCAGTCCCTAGGCTTTCACACTACTTTAACTAACTTATGCTAAGGACAACAAACTTACCCATGCCCGAGGGAGGACTCGAACCTCCGAGGGCAAGCAACCACACGCTCTGCAGGATGGCGCCTTAGAGCGCTCGGCTATCCCACCGCGTCTTTTCCAACGGTATTACTCCCTTATTGGAAAAAAATAATGTCCTGCCAGCAATAATCTCACTGTCTTGTTTGCTCTTGCATTCATTTTTGAATATTTCAGTACTGGTTTCGCAATAATCTTTTTAATTTCAACTCATGCTCCTGAATTTGTCTTCCATTGCAACGTAAAGCATGTAATGACTAATAATTCAAATAAATATATGTCGTGTAAGAGAAAAAAACTGTATAAAAGTGTGTTTTGCATACAGAATTTGTTCCAGTCTTTATGAAATTCTACACAGATGTCCTACAATCCATGAGTCGACAGTGTAAGGATCATGTATAATGCTCCACATAGTTCAAGAGGTATGACGTCATAAATAATGAATTTAGCAACAAAAACAAAAAATATACATACCTATACTGGCCCAATTGCAACCGAATTAAATGCACATTTTCTTTAGCTTGAGATAACAATTCCTGTAGAGGTAAGAAGCATCTACAACTCATTGTCAAAGAGAAATGACGTGCATGTGCATGGCGGAGGGTGCTTTACTTATGGACTTCCACAAAGTCAACAGTTTTGATTATATTTTCCAGATGAGTTTCACACGTGACCTTAAAACCAAGACTTAACTCGCTGTGGGTGTAAAGATCACGTCCAAAACATATTTGCGGAGATACAACGAGATAAACAATAGAATGCGTGAAAACTACTGGATTACGCGACAATGTTGCACATATCCTCAAAAAAACAGTGGACCGATTTCAGCCAAATTTTGCGCACATGTTCAATACTTTGAGGTGATAATTGCTGTAAGAGAAAGAACCATTTACGCAACCTTTTACAGGATGTAAGGAGTCACGGTTTTCTGACTTCGTTCCATGACATTTTTGTGTAGAGAATCATATTCTACTCGTCATACCGATTCGTTTGATACTTCACACGTCATATGTATATTCATAATGGTCATGAGTGTAATGAGCAATTACACATGAAATTCTCAATTGCGTTTAACATTTAACGAGAGGATCCCGTATGCAGACAAGCAACATTTCACGGCGTGGCAGGAACGAGGAAGCGACAGTGAGTCAGGCAGGTGGAACACAAAGGCGATGGCACACAAAAGACGGCGGCTTTTAATCAGCAGGGGGGTCGCGTCTGGAGAGCTTTAGACAGACAATGGGAGGCGAGCTTGGCGCCGCATAATTTTAACGGAATTGCCCAGACTGTATGTGACGCACGCTGCTATTGGCGAAGGCTAGCAGAAGGCGTGTTGCTACGATAACGCTGATTGGCTGCTGAGGAAAGATTCATGGTAGGAGAAATTGAGAGCTGCCGGAGGAAATTGTTGACAGACTCATTTATGCGTCTTCTCTCGCCTTGCACAGGCGACAGAATCGCGCGCTCTGTGAATTTGAAAGCGACTTGCTGTGGTTCCGCCTGATTGCGTGTACAGCGAAGTTTGCGGTACCAAGTGTTGAGTTACATGCATAACGTGTAACTACGGTACGGTTCCAGAGCGGTGGACATTTTGCCAGTCCATAATTTTGATAGTTAACGTCTGCGGACGATTTTGAGCGGCATTTTCCGGTGGGCTAATTTGCTGAATTAGCGTACCCAGCCAATATTAGTTTGACTGGGGAGATTAGCGAGCCTTGGCGTCACCAAGCGCAACAGGAAGTTTTTGGCTGAATAATCCCAGCCATCGATTTAATCAGCTACCTTTTTACAGGTTCCAGTGACGCAGCAGCTGCCAGCATTGACGCAACACATGGTATTTGTGCGCATATGCAACGCGAGCGAACGGCGATATTTGAGTAGTGTAGGGTCCGTGCAAATGCCACACCACTACAACATTATTCTTGATATTACGGCGACATCCTCTCGTCCGGTGTTTCAGTTTATTAAAGAACGAGTTATGCGTAATTGCAATACCTCAGGCATTCATAAAAATTATATTTCAGTGTTATTGTACGGCAGTATCGTATCTTATCTAATCTTGACTTAAGGACCTATTAAATTACTTTGACTATTTTTTGATAATATTTGCATTTCAACTTTAATTGTTTTTTAAATATTAAATTACGTTTTTACCTCTCAGTAATTAGTTCACTTTTATTTACTGAGAAACTACCAATACCACATTCCCGTACCCAGTGACGTCACATAGCAGTAATAATTTAATTTTTCATAATTTTTAATGTACAGGAGTGGTAGTTCAGATCTTTTTGAGTATAGTTAAGGACCACTTATCTGTCTTGAATTGAGATGGGCACTACTTTCTGATTTCTAAGCCTGGGAGTCAGGGCAGATTTGTTCAACCTGCAGAGCCAACTGTTTAAGGGTACAAAAAACATTACAGATCAGTCCTTGCGTGAATTACAAGGTTAAATAAGTGCATGAATTACAAGGTTAAATAAGCCGTCTGTCCAAGTGAAGAGACGGAACGTGATGACCAGAGCTTTGGAAGGAGATATGACGTCACACACCGCCCACTCACGTTAAAGGTTTTAATTTGCTTCGTTATTCAGTTCTAACTTAATTCGCAAAATATTTCTTTTGCTTTTTTTCTAATATTCCACTCTACTTAATAATATAAAGCAGAGAGTCCGTATATTTGTACGTGTTGCATACAAATCTACAGTTTTGTTCCAATCTTTATGAAATTTTGTACACGTAAGCTTCAATCCTGAAAACGTTCGCCCTAAGTGTAAGAATCACGGACGATACATAGTTCCCGAGATATGACGTCATTAACAATGAGATGCGCAGAAAACTGCTGCATTTAGCGACAATTTTGCTCATTTTCTCCTAAACCGCTGGACCGATTTCAACCAAATTTGGTACACACATTCCTTACCGTGAGGTACAATGGCTACATGATTAAGAATCATATACGACACATGATTCAGAAGATATGACATCATAAACAATAGGATTTGCAAGAAAATGCCACATAATACGGCGAGATTTTATAAATACGATATACGAGAATCAGAATACTTAGCGACTTGCAACAAACTTTATACATAATTTCAAACTTTTATTAAACTTTCTCTCGCTGACAACCATAGGAAAATGTTGAAAGGAAAAAAAGTTTCTCGCTTACTACTTTTCCGCTGTTTATTGAGTAAAACTACGGCTCTCGGTATGACGTTACAATTTATAATTTGAACACTACAAATTGTAGTGACAGGAAATTTTACAGGCAGTATACACATATATAGTTGAATTTAGCTTCTAAATTGTATCACATTCCGACACGTAATTCATGAGATATGAGCACATAAACAGTAACGTTCCGCTGTTCATGGTCTAAGGCTACGGCATTGCTCATAACGTAACAATTTATAATTTCTGCACTGCAAATTGTAGCCACGACAACTTTTACACACAATATAAACACATATCGCTGAATGTACCTTCGAAATTGTATCGCAGTATGACACGTAGTTCATGAGATATGAGCACATAAACAGTAACGTTAATGGAAAACCACCCCATCACGCGCCAAGCTTTTAATCTATTACGTCTGTACTACTAATTGTATTCCCAAGAGGTTTTACAGACATACATACCTGATACAAAATGAGTATATAACTTAAAAAAGAATAAATAAATACACGGGCAAGGCCAGGTTTTCAGCTAGTAGTTAATAAAACAGACAAAACTGAAGTCCGAGAATAAATATTTCCTCACGCAAATAGATTTTTCCTATCTTTGACATTTTACGGTAAATTTTACGTAAAAATCCTCATAACACAATAATGATTAACATACTATTTATTTATTTTTCTTTTCGTAAATAAATTCAAATAAAAAGAAGTTAGAGAAAAATCGTTATCTGCTTATTTTTTTACGAAATATTTTCAAACATTGACTCTTGAGCAACAGAGCAGGTACAAAATACACCACGGATAGTCTACGAAGAACAAAACCACTTAAGAACCATTAATCACGAATATATGAAATAGGCGAACAATGAGTTACAGCACAGTTGACAAGCTAAGAATAACATCTGCATTTGCTGTGCCGTAAACGAACGCTTGTCCTGTCTGTGGGAGACAGATATACACTTACCATACCATAACTTACAAATTATGAACTGCGGATTAAATCTTAAGAGACTGCAGGAGATGGAATCTGAACAAATTGAAGGAACCAGAGGTGGATATTTTAGAGCGAACGTTAGGCAAGGACTGTCTGAAGTGGGGGAAAGTAATACAGTAGAAGAAGAATGGGTAGCTCTGAGAGATAGGGTAGTGAAGGCCGCAGAGGACCATATAGGCAGAAGGACAACGCCTAATAGAAATCCCTGGATAACACAGGATATACTGAATGTAATTGATGAAAAGAGAACATATAACAATGCAGCAAGTGAAGCAGGCAAAAGGGAGTACAGAAGTCTGAAAAATGAGGTTGACAGGAAGTGCACACTGCCTAAACAGGAGTGGCTTGAGGTGAAATACAAGACCGTAGAAGAATGTATAACTAGGGAAAAGATAGTTACCGCCTACAGGAAAATAAAAGAGACATTTCGAGACATGAAAAGCAGAGGTATGAAGACCCTGGAGTAGGTAATGTTCCATTTGAACTGATATCGTTAGGAGAGCTAGTCGTGAAGAAATTGTTGCACCCGGTATGCAAGTTGTACGAGACAGGGGAAATACCCTTAGAGTTCAAGACGAAAACAGTAATTCCAATTCCTACCAAAGCAAGTGCAGACATGTGTGAATAGTACAGAACCAGCAGTTGAATAAATCATGACTGCAAAATACCAACCCGAATTATTTACAGAAGAATGGAGAAACTGGTGGAATCCGACCTTTGGGAATATCAGTTTGGACTTAAGAGAAATGTAGGACCACGTGAGGCAATACTCCCATTACGGATTATTTTAGAAGGTAAAGTGAGGAAACGGAAACCTACGTTTTTAGCATTTGTGGATCTGGAAAAGGCTTTTGACAATGTTGACTGGAATAGGGTAACTCAGGGACAGTTGACCACTTTTTTTCTTTACGGTGAATTTCATCAGTTTTTAATTTTTTTAAACTTCTGCCAGCATTTTCCATTAGACTGTCATATAAACTTACATACAGTGCATTATTGAGATCCTCCCACTCAAAGTGCAAGTCACACAACGAAATAAAAATGTACATCAGCGGTCCCTCTTACCCACAGGTGTGTGGGTGAGATGGACCAGTGTAGTGGGAGAGATGGACCACGTAAGTAATTGCTATACATGAAAAAAAAAGAGTGAATGGAAATCACATATTTTTATTGGATTATGTAGTAATGAATGCAGTAAGAAATTTCAGACCAAAACAATTTTATCAGTTTCTTTTATATAGTAAGCGAACACTAGATTTTCATTGATTTATAGATTTTGTGCAAACTTTCGGATATTTTTCTCCTACCACAGGCCTTACACTTATTAGCAAATGATGAACAACATTAATGTGGGGATACATATTGGGATTGCATCTAAGAAAGGAATGAATCCAGTCGTAACCAGTCTTTCTTAATTCCATATTGAAAGTATGTTTCATATTTAGCCTTTCAGCTACTTCAAATTCCATACTCCTTACCGAATCTGTACATGGTGCAAAACCTAGATCTTGAAGTTTATTAATGTGAGTGACAACTTTTCGTTCATTCTCAATACCCAGTAAAGGCTGCGGTCCCATACTACATACTACCCTTAGAATAATTTTTTGACTGCAGTCTTCTTCTCAATGTAGTTTTAGGTATACCAAAAGCCTTAGCTGCAGCATTTACATCCATGATATTATCCTGCACAGCATGTATAGCCTGCATCAATCTGTCTTCGGTCCATTTCCCTCGTTCACAAGATCCGGTCCTATTGTAATCCGTTGGCATTTTTATGAAAGAGAAAAATACCAACTATTCAAAAACATTTTATTCGAACAAATTTTAAAATATTAACGTAATTTCCATGGTCACTTAAGGTATAATTAATTGTAGTCCATCTCTCCCTAATTAAAATGCGTGGTCCATCACTCACAAATAGAACTGATCCATATATCTCCATTATCTGGAAGAGATGGACCACCCCGATTTCAGTCTGCCGTTTTAGAGGTTGGTGGCCATTTTAGGTTACGTACATTCCAACACATTTGTCAAGCTTTTAGTAATAAAATTGTAGGAATAGTGTATAAACTATGCCATAATACTAAAAGAACGTAAGTACAATATAAAACTTTCCGACTTACAAAACAGAAAATGTGTTTTTTCTCCAGAACTAAGACGATAATAACAACAATACTTTCGCACGACGTTCGTTCAACAAAGAGCTTACTCACAAGTGAATGGTGCTGCTCTGTAGCGGCGCATTCACGAAATACGTCACAGGTCTGTCTCTCCCAGTGGTCTGACTCACCCCGAGTTACCCTACACTCTCTCAAATTCTAAGGGTAGCAGGATAAAATATAGGGAGCGAAGAGTTATATAAATTTTTACAGAAACCAGACCGCAGACGTGAAGAGCATGAATGGTTTGCAGTGGTTGGGAAGTAATGTAGGTTTATAGCCTTTCGCCAGTGTTGTTCAATCTGTACATTGAGCAAGCTGTGAAGGAATGGAAGGAGCAATCTGGAGAGGGAATTTTTTGTGTCCCGACTTCGTCGCCGCTTTTGTGTCCCAGCCTCGTCGTAGGTGTCGGTGGCCGAGTGGAATGAGACCGACACGCTGGTGCAGGTACGGAGGGGAGCAGCCAGAAACTATAAACACTCGAGTAAATTAGAAAGATATATATATTGCACAGAATGTAACAATACTTAACTTTTACATAGTACTGCAGAATGTTGATACATAGTTGTTAGAGGCCTGCCTAGTGCCTGTACAATAGCAAAGTCTTCACTCGTGCCTATCGGATTACGAAGGTCCTAACTCGTTGCTATCTCAGTCCGAAGTGCGAAGTGGCCGATGTCCTTCAGTGGTGGCCACGAGCGGCGTTGTACCAGAGGGCGCTCGTGGCTGTCGTCGGAAGAACGCCGCGCCGTGCATGCATGGCGGCGCGCGGCGAAAGTAGGTGGCGCGCACTTTGTACTTGTGCGACACCACAGAATTAAAGTCCAGGGAAAGGAAATAAAAACCTTTCGGTTAGCTGACGACATAGTAATTCTGTAAGAGACAGCAAAAGAGCTGAAGAGCAATTAAAGGAAATGGACAGTGTCTTGTAATGGAGGTATAAGATGCTATAAACAAGGGTAAAACGACGGTAATGGAATGTTGTGTCAGAAAATCAGGCGATGCTGAAAGAATTAGAGTAGATAATGAGACAATAAAAGTTAGTAGATGAGTTTTGTTATTTAGGTAGCAAGATGACTTCTGATGGCTGAAGTAAAGAATATATAAAATGGAGAATGGCTATGGGAAGGAAAGCGTTTCTGAAGAAGTGAAATTTGTTGACATCAAATATTAGTTTAAATGTTAGTAAGTCTTTTCTGAAAGCATTTGTCTGGAGTGTGGCATTGTATGGGAGTGAAACATGGACGATAAGGAATTCAGACATAAAGGTGATAGAAGCCTTCGAAATGCGGTGCTTCAGACGAATGATGAAGATTAGATGGGTAGATGCCGTAACTAATGAAGAGGTGGTTAACAGAATTGGGTAGAAAAGGAGTTTCTGGCATATACTGACTAAGAGAAGGGATAAGTTGGTGTGGCACATTCTAATACATGAAGGAATCGTGAACTGAGCGTTAGAAGGAAATGTGTGGGGTAAAAATTGTAGAGGCAGACCGTTGTACGAAAACATCAGATTCAAAAGGATGTAGGTTGCCGTAGTGATTCTCGGATGAAGAGGCTTGCAAAGGACATTGTAGCTTGCAGAGCTGCATCAAATCAGTCATCAGACTGAAAAGCACAACAATAACAACGAGTTACATCTCATGCATCCGAGAACAAGAGACTTGAGATGGTGCCAGCGGGTCTTGGACGTATCTACTCAACAAGACACTGGTTGCTATGTTTACGTCGCATGCGTGCGTAGGTTTGGAGCCGTTACTCTCACGGAAATTAGTACATAGTGACTACGAGTTTGATTACTGTGGGCAGGGTGAAGCTGGAAATCTGTGTCCGACGGGAGGCGTGCTTAGGTAGTCCTTGCAATGTGTTCCCAGTGGTGTAGGGGTCAGTGAAACTGCCTAGAAAGCAGGAGTACCGGGTTCGAATCCCGGCTGGCTACATATTTTCAGCTTTGCCCATTTGCAGTTGAAGTCATGTATACTATGAATACGAAAACAATAACAACTGCAGGATCAGAAGTGACGTCTGTTCTTTCGGAATAGACGCCACACACAAGAGTTTTGAGAGGTAGAAACACAATGCTTATACATTATATATGTTTGATTTTTGTTTGTACCTTGCAGAGCATCGAATTTACAGGATATATCTAAATTTAATGAAAACTGAGAGCACAAAAATATCTGATTACATCCTCGAGATTTTGGTTTCATACATGACAGAAGAACCCTCGTCGAATATCCACCTCTGTCTAATACGAAGTACTTATCTATCCATCAAGAACACTATTCTGTGAGATATTTTATTTAGCATCGTACAGTGTTATATCTTCTCTCGATAAGAGACTCAATTGCTTTTTCTTATTTTTCCATACCTTGTACATAAACGTACTTTAAACTCTGATTATTTTCCTTTTGAACAATAATGCCGTAACGAAATCAAATAATCAAATCAAAAAATTACTTTGTTTCCTCTTACACCGATACTACAATATGTGGTTAAATGGCTACTATTCAATTCTGCACATGCTTCATGTCGGCGAATCCTCAAAAAAATGTTCAAATGTTTGTTAAGCTTATGGGACTTTACTACGGGGTCATCAGTCCCTAAACTTACAAACTACTTATGAACTACTTACGAACTAGGACGGCACAAATATCCATGCCCGAGGGGGGATTCGAACCCCCGACCGTAGTGGCCGTGCAGACCGTGACTGGAGCGCCTCAGTCTCCTCGGCCACCGGGGCCGGCCCGGCGAATCCTGTTTCTTCGCACTTCCACATTTGCCTTTATGGTAATGCCAGCATCGAAAAACCCTCTGGGTAATTTGGTCCACATTACTTAATTACTGGGGATAAACATGTTACTTCATATGGCGCAAAAAGAAAAAAAACTAATGGATTTAAATACGGACTACGTGTCTGCCATCGACGTGGACCAAAACGTCCGATCCGATCGTCGATTCAGAAATCCCCACACTCTGTAAAGAGTGAGGAGTGGAGCATCGTCGTGGAGAAGCCACATGTAATAAATTCGATAGCAATGCTTCCTCAAGAAACGTTCGTTAATTGTTATCCGTCAATCGTACAGATTATACGTAAGACCCAGAAATACAATTATGCTGAATAAGTGTTGCTCTTGGTTGACGAGGATTCTGTACTACATCTACATCTACATCTACATCGATACTCTGCAAATCACATTTAAGTGCCTGGCAGAGGGTTTATTAACCACCTTCATAACTTTTCTCTACCGTTCCATTCTCTAATAGCGCGCGGGAAGAAAGAACACCTAAATCGTTCCGTTTTCGATCTGATTTCTCTTATTTTATTGGGATGGTCATGTCTCCCTAAGTAGGTGGGTGCTAGCAAAATATTTTCACATTCAGAACTAAAAGTCGGTGATTGAAACTTCGCAAACAGATCACGCCGCAATGAATAACGTCTTTCTTTTAATGATTTCCACCCCAATTCGTGCAACATTTCCGTGACGCTTTCCCCCCCCCCCGTAACGTGATAAAACAAAACGAGCTGCCCTTCTCTGAACCTTCTCAATATCTTCCGTCAGTCCCACCTGGTGAGGGTCCCACAAGGGGCAACAGTACTCCAAGAGAGGACGCACAAGTGTGATGTAGGCAGTCTCTTTGGTGGAGCTGGTGCATCGTCTAAGCGTTCTGCCAATGAAACGTAACCTTTGGTTCGCCTTCCCCACAATATTTTCTATGTGTTCTCTCCAGTCAAAGTTGTTCGTAATTGTAACTCCTAGGTATTTGGTAGAATTTACGACCTTAAGGTTTGACTGATTTATCGCGTAATTGAAGTTCTCTGTACGTGTGCATGTTATGAAAATTAATTATACTGCACGAGTGAAACATGCTTTATCTCTGGCGAGTATTTTGTTCAGAAAATCATGCTGCGGACTTTGTATCAAAAACCACTCTGTTAATTCTTGTCGTAGAGGGGAATCATGCATTTACAATGAATGTCAAAAGGACGCAGACGCCTCTCTTCGACACTGGGATGAACGACAATGTAGGAAACATCCAGTTGGCGGGCGATGCTTCTGGTACTCTCACAAGGGAAGTACTTGGGCTCGAACAAACAAAAATGCACAAAAATCGAGTGAGAGATAATGTAAAGGACCCTTAATGCACTGATGACACTCCCGCATCTGCAGAACTCTGCAGTCGTCCGTTAGAGGCCTCAGCGTCTGCCATGCCATATTGCAGATTGAGCTGCCGGTACGCCAGTCGGGACTAGCAGGGACAGTGCAGTGTGCCTCTGAAGTCGCGTTTTGTGGCGTTGTTTTTTGTGTAGTGAAGCGCCAGATGGGTCGCCGATTGGTAATCAGTCCTGCTAATCTAGTGCGATGAAGTTACGAAGAACCCTTTTTCGAGAAGATGGTTTTGGTGTAGAAGATGAATCATTCGCATGATTTCTGGCATCTATTATAGTGCAGAAATATGAGAGTAAGTTAGAAACAGATACTGTTCTAATACTAACACATAATGATGATGGTAGGGATGATAATGACGAACCAGTGGACAACTTGAAAAGTATCACTGACGTGGCGTTCAACACTGATATCGCAGAATGTGCAAATATGTCATGCGATCAAATTGCATTTGTTCGCTGTGCGTTGTGCAGTCATTCATATTGATCGGAGAATTTGATTGACAATCACCATTTGCATTTATAGTTAAGATTTCTGCATTGCGCATGGGGTCTACAATTACATATACAGTGCTATCAACAACATGAATGCAGAGTTTTGCAGAAAAACGACACCCACCAGCACAACGAAGGGTACGTAATGGTCCTGTAACCAAACGTTCATACAGACATGTTTGTTCGAGCCCAAGTACTTTCCTTGTCAATAGTATAGTGAAATTGAGGACACCGGAGACGAAACTGAGGATACCGGAAACTATGCGCAAAATACGACACCAACAACGTGTATTGTGACATTGCAGTATTGAGATGGTGAAAATAGTATGTGAAGCAATAGACAGTGCTACTGGTGGTGTGAATACCTAACGTGTATAAGTAGAATGACCTGTGGTGAGTTAAAGCTCCTGTAATTAGGAATAGCAAGAGACAGAATGTTCTAGATTGTGAACTTGTAAAGAATTGTGTCAGTTTAGATGGGATTTTGGACCATGTGTATGTAAGAATAGTAAGGACATTGTTTATGGTTATATACAAGCTATTTTGCCAGCACTGAACATTAATTTATGCCGACGTTCACATAATGAGATTAAGTGATGAAGATTCTAGAAAGTTCTTTAGCTGAAACTTCAATATAAGAGACAATTGTATTAAACAAACTGTGAATATAGTTTCCTGATGAACTATTTAGTGCGTAAGGACATATAAAATGCGTTAGTCGTGTCCATAAAATAAATAACGAACTTTTGTCAATAACTAGAAAAATGACTTATGTAAATAGCTTTGTAATTACTAAGAGTTAGAAATATCTGCTAGCCTATTTTTGTAATGCTCACTGTCTTATGCTTGTGGGAATGTTAGTATAAATATTCGTTTCGTCAGTAATAAATTCTAGTAAATTTATTTGTTAATATTTTTGTTTTGGAGAAACGATAAATTTCTACAAGTAAAAAGTGTAAAGAGATTCATTTCTTTAATTCCAGTATTGTCAACTTGATTTGCTGTGTACGATTCTGAATGTATTTTTTTATAATTGAAAAATTTGTGATTGTAACTAAATATATTTAATTCTATCCAACAAAGAGAGCTGCCATTAGAATTGTTAACAAAAGTATATATAGAGCTCATACAATGTCGCAGGGAGACCAGTGTTTTGAGTTTATGTCTGTGCAATAAAGTATGTGACAGTTTACTGTTTGTGGTTGGCTAACGTGGAAGTTTCGAGAGACGACATGGCGGCAAGGTGTAACGCAATTTTGTGAAATAAATGTTTCGGAAATGGAAGAGCATCATGAGTTTTCATTTTGATGAGCATCGCACCCAGTATTGAATTATCTATCAAGCACATCGCCCCATAGTAACAAGAACCATTAAAGTAGGATCTAACTGGATACAGTCCAGAATTTGTTCCACAGATTGCAATGTGCGATCGTCGTGCTTTAGGCCTCTGCCTTCTGCGCGGAGCGTAAAAAGCCAGCATCTCTCAATCTAAGCAAATTAAATACGAAATTGCTCGTTATGTTCTGTCGTGATTTATTTAACAGGAAAGGAATGCGTATCAGGACACAAAATACGTTTCGCTCACAGCAGTAAATTTAAGAAGGAAAGATAATTACTGTCCTTCATTAAGAACGGATTGCAAAATAATCGCGTTAAAGTAGAGAATAACGAAAAACAAACCTTTTGTGAAGAGCAACTAAATGTCGATCGTGGAAGAAGTCCTCCCTTTGGGAAGCGCTCTCGGTAAATTAAATGAATGCCGCACAGTTCAGCAACAGCAACCCTCTCGCCCATGCTAACGTCTAACAGAGTTGCAATAACGTCTGCACAGGTTAGTCGACGACTGTCGTCGATCGGCGTGTTACAATGTGTCAGCCACGAAGGTTGCAGTTGGTTATAATTTTCTGCTCGTCACCAGGTGGGAAGGCTGACAATGTACAGATCTGTAAGAACACTTTTATGAATGTTTTCGCAATAACCAAATGCAAAATCTCAACATCTGCATCAGCGGAGAAGAAAGATGAAGCTTGCTCACAAAAAAGCGGTATAACGAGGCACAAAGAAGCAGCGTTCCAGCATTAAATACGAATCTTATTATTGAAGAAGTCAAATTTTTCTCGTTATCGAAAGGCATGGGAGAAGGAATAGTTACAAGGATTTGAATGTCGGCAGGCTTTACCCCGTATTTAAGGAAAATATTCAGAGATTAGGTACAAGTTCTATTATAAAACCTTTAAAAAAACTGCGAGAAAATTTGATACTTTTGACCACGCATCAATAGTTGCTCTAAGTGTGACTTATTATCGAAAGGAGGTACTATACCTAGTCAGCTCCCTAATAGAGCATGTGTCCACATGTTCGATAGATGTTGAACAAGTTTTATCATTACCTTCTCTAGCGCACAGTCGTCTGCATTAGTTTCGCAGCTTTCAAGCTACACCCTGATTTTGTCAACAATATTAAGGAACTCACGTTTTCGTGGCCTGAGGGAATGAAATGGGTGAGGTGGAAATTAAATTGCTTTGTGCTTCCTTGAAGCAGTCAGTGGACCTGATGGTTGTAGGAAATTAAAACCTCTCGGCTGGTGTGATAACGTGAAAGGAGTCTCCAAAATGAAAAAAAAGCCAAGATCGCAGTATGATTAGATTAGATTAGATTAGATTAATACTTGTTCCATAGATCATGAATACGACACTTCGTAATGATGTGGAACGTGTCAGTTAAATGAAGTGTGTCTATACATAATATTACATGACACTCAATATTTGAATTTTTTTTTATTTTTTATTTTTTAAGTTTTTCATAAAGTACTAACTTTTATCTAGAAATTCATCTAATGTGTAGAAGGAATTGCCATTCAGAAATTCTCTTAATTTATTTTTAAATGCTAGTTGGCTATCTGTCAGAATTTTGATACTACTAGGTAAGTGACCAAAGACTTTTGTGGCAGAATAATTAACCCCTTTCTGTGACAGAGCTAAATTTAACCTTGAATAGTGTATGTCACCCTTTCTCCTAGTGTTGTAGCTATGCACACTGCTGTTGCATTTGAATTCAGTTGGATTGTTAATAACAAATTTCATAAGTGAATATATATATTGTGAAGCTACTGTAAAGATTCCTAGATCCTTAAACAAATGTCTGCAGGATGATCTTGGGTGGGCTCCAGCAATTATTCTGATGACCCGCTTTTGGGCAATGAATACTTTCTTACTAAATGATGAATTGCCCCAGAATATGATGCCATAAGAAAGCAGAGAATGAAAATAGGCATAGTATACTAGTTTACTGAGTTGTACATCAAAAAAGTTTGCAATCACCCTAATAGCATAAGTAGCTGAGCTCAAACGTTTCAGCAGATCTTCAATGTGTTTCTTCCAATTCAACCCCTCATCAATGCATAAACCTAAAAATTTTGAATATTCTACCTTAGCTATAGATTTCTGGTTAAAGTCATTATTAATTAATGGTGTGATGCCATTTATTGTGTGAAACTGAATATACTGTGTTTTTCCAAAATTTGAAGAGAGTCCATTTACAGAGAACCACCTAATAATTCTCTGAAATACTTCATTGACAATTTCATCAGTTAATTCTTGTGATTCGGGTGTGATAGCGATACTTGTATCATCAGCAAAGATAACTAGCTTGGCATCTTTATGAATATAGAAAGGCAAATCATTAATATATATTAAGAACAGCAAAGGTCCCAGTACCGAACCCTGTGGCACTCCATGCTTGATAGTTCCCCATTTTGAGGACTCGGCTGTTTTTTGTATATTATGTGAATTACTTATATCATCTTTCTGAACTCTTCCAGTTAGGTATGATT
The DNA here is from genome assembly GCA_026315105.1 of Locusta migratoria. Classification (NCBI taxonomy): domain Eukaryota; kingdom Metazoa; phylum Arthropoda; class Insecta; order Orthoptera; family Acrididae; genus Locusta; species Locusta migratoria. Next base: position 442,278,505 of record CM048748.1, on the reverse strand, counting down.
TAAACCATTTGTGCACTTTCCCACTCATACCACAGTACTTAAGCTTATCTAGAAGAATTCCATGGTTAACACAATCGAAGGCCTTTGATAGATCAGAAAAAATCCCAACGGGTGATTTACGGTTATCCAGAGCATTTAATATTTCATTAATTAATTAATTAATTAACTAATTGACTACCGGTTACGATGGGATATGCCATTGTGGTCGTATGTATTCTACAATGTAGTCATGGAAGAAATGAAAAAAATGGAGGTTAAACAGAAAGAGCAACATTGCACTTTGTCAGAATATAAAATACATAACTTATATTATGGACTGCTTGTAAGACCAAGAGTAGTAAGATTCGATCGACATCTTATATCTAACATTCTAGCCACTGTTGCGTTTTTTACGATTGAAAATTACATAATTGGTATTGGGATTTGGCTGACAGAATCAAGGCCGATCAGACGCACTTTCATTGCTTCTCTTAATCATGGAAAAAGAGGCGCGCTACAATTTGTTGTAACTCGCAATCATAGACTATTACTGAAGTAATAGGGAAGTGTTCAAAACAGTTACAGTTGTCAGATTGAAAGAATAAAGTATCTGGAAAAAAATGAGGATGACCGGACTTTTCAACTGTTGTCGTGACATACATTTTATAATTAAATTGTTACTTTTTACTTTTCAAGTCAACTTCCTACATAAAGTCTTAACACTACTGGCAGATAAATAATTTGCATTTAATTTCTACGTTTCCTCCCGTACTCCTAAGTTGTGAAATTCAGAGTGCCTGCCAGTTTGAATCCTATAATTATATTCAGGACAGATGTGAAATTTAAACAATTTGCATCAAATATCAACCTGGTTATGACCTTTGTTAAAGCAATGAACAAGGGTATTTTTGGCTTTAACTGCCATTGGTCTTCGATTTAAATAAACGGGGAAAGATGTAAAATTGTACCAGGTGGCGTTTCGAACCCAAGTTTCCCGCTTCGTCGGCAGCCACGCTGACCACTGCGCCGTGTGCACGCACTGGTCACATCTTCACTTACTACCCTAACACATCTCCTCGACAGACACAAATTATCAGCATATTCACACACTGTTGACGAGCAATACACATGTCAGAATTTATTTTACATTTCTGTTCGTTTTGGTCTGTGGAACGAGGTTTGATCCGATCGACAATGAAGCAAATGAAAGTGTGTGGCATACTGAAACCATTATGCTGTACAAATTGTTACCAGAAGCTTTTGTCACCAGAGTCTGTATTTTAACTGGGGTATAGTCATTATGTGACATGTCGTGAGAATCTAGACGAATTCCGACCGAATGGAAACATTGAGAACAACTTATATAGTTAATTCATGTTGCACATCAATTCGACTTTTTCTTCTTCAGTGTTGAAGACAGGGAAATTTTTCTTTTGTTATTTGAAAACCTGGTACGGTGGTTAAAAAAATGGCAGGCGTCTTCCCAATAACTAAATGTAAAATAAAGGGAAAGAAAGTGAAGTGATTCGACGAAGGTGATTAGCCTGTTAGGACTTACTGAATTATCAGACTCGAAGAGGTGTCTTCATAAGGATGACATTGGTCCAATAGTCTGTTATTTCTCATGATGGAACACGATACAGTTAGTTAATCTATATCTACAAATGTGAATGTCGGTTCGGTGTACAGTACATTTATCACGTCTGAACCATAAGACATAAAGAGCTAAAAATTTGTACAGTTTCTAATTTATACCTGAGGAAGATTTTAGGCACGGTTTTATAGCGATCTGATAGATATTTAGTAATTTGAAGAATATAACGCGAAATACGAAACAATAATGATTCTTTGAAAATTATATTTACTCTTTGGAAATGGTTTTATTGGTTGCATTGTTTCTTGAGGGTTGATAATGATAAAAGGGTGGACTATATTGGGACGGAAAGTTATCGGTCTATATAAAATTCTATGTGTGTGTGTGTGTGTGTGTGTGTGTGTGTGTGTGTGTGTGTTAATATTTCGCTCTTCAGCGAAAACTACAGAATGCAAACGAATGGTGTGTGTGTGTAATTGTTGTCCGAAATCTCCCGTTGTACACCATAGCTGTTCCATGCCGCCAGCAATAAGGGGGATGGAAGACTGGAAGATATGGTGGTTGAACGTCTTCAAATTATTAAAAAAATTCGTACTGAAGGCCAGCGATGACGTTTGCGACTCTATAGCAAGGAGGTTACGTACAGCGAAACGTGGTGCCACAGACCATATCTTTGGCCTATGCGTGCTACAATGTCTCCAGCTCTTTCTCTGTAAGGATAAGCATACGAATAAGGAAATATAAGAATAAATAAATAAAACAGTAAAAAGAAATTTCTTTTAACACATCTCTTTAAAAAAATCGATTTGACGTTTCGCGCATTACATCAAGTGATCCATCTGTGATATTATTACAATCATTATTGTTGAATTTCGTGATTGGATCTTCGAATCGAGTGCATTTTTACCTGTGATTTCTTATATGTTTCCTGATTAATGTAAGATGTTTTTAGAAAAAATGAGATGGACAGAGAGAGAGAGAGTGGATAGGAAAAGTACTAACTCAAGGTTCGAATAAATAAATAAATTCCCTGGCAAGTAGTATTTTTCTATTTACCTTCCATTAAATTTGCAATTTCAGCATTATAGAGCAAAAAGTTATGAAAATGCAAAAGAATACCATTTGCTTTCAGTCACGAGATATCCTCGCCTATAGCTGTGCATAATGTCGCTAGTCTCACTACTCTTGGAACAGCAAGTCAGAAGAAGGTGGTAAGAGTTTTGAGGGTTGATCCTAATGGAAACATCAAGCCACCACACCCTCTCATTGGGATGCACTTTTCTGTAACGCTTTCGTCGTCGTTTCATGGTAAGATTAATAATAAAAGTTTGTAAGGTGCTACAAATTGTAACTAGAGAGAAGGATTTAAGATGACTTTAACATAACAATAGCAGATATTATCGAAGAAATATTACTTCACGTACAAGCAATCTAAATACTGCTTGTTGAAGTGCTGAGCTCAAGCGACAGCAATGTTCCAGCCCACCTTCTGAGTCCCACCTTCCTTTCGCCGTTCATCTCCTACTCCGCTCACCTGAAATTGCATTACCTCCCCCTCCGTCTCTGTCTATCTCTGACTATATGTTCAGTAAAATATCATGTAAAAATTCGAACTAAACCGATCGAGTACTTATCCAGATTTATGGTGACTACTCTTTCGTTATACAGGGTTACGGTAATTCTTGTTACGAACTTTGAGCGGTTTTCGATAGGGGGAATTAATCACGATAATTTGATAAGGACCCTAGTCCGAGAATGGGATCGATTTATGCTATGAGCTTTTCCTTACTTTTTGACACTGTAAATGGAATCTATACTACTGAAAATTTTTGCTTTCCAAATTTTAGAAGGAAGTAATTATGGGCGAAATTAAGAAAACAGTTTTCTAGTAATCATTGGCTCTTAAATGCCTACATGTGAGCTTCTAGCAACTTCTTCATATTCGGTTGTCTACTGTTCACACGTCTCTTCTACTGATCAACTGCTTATAACTCTTAAGGTATTAATTGTAGACTCAATGTTTAGCAGAGTTTTATTGTTGTTTTGATCCAGTTTAGCACCTCCGGAAATATGAAAACCAAAGATCTAGCATTGATAGAGATTTGTTTGACAGATTCAGAGACTAAAAAATAACTCATAGTGTCCTTGGATGAAATTTACGGACGGGAGGTCCTTATAAAAATATGTACTCACTCTCCTGTACGAGTCCTCGAAATTTGTAATGGGTATTTCGCAAAAAAGGTTGGAATTTCAAAAATATACTGCCAATTTGGAGTTACACTTCGTTTTTCACTAAAGCTCCAGGCGGGTTGCTTCCGAATGCTCATCTGTGAGTGGTCTAAAAATTTGTAATAAATTCGTGAAGAACTTTCGAAGTGTTCGGTAAAGGGTTTCTAATTTTTTATATTACACCTATATATATACTTTTAGGTGTTTTATATAAAAGTGAAACATATTTTCTTGATATCAAAACGTGTGAAACAGAACTGCCATAAAAATAACTGATTTGAACATCAACAAGGTTTTTATGATGGGGAGGCAATTCAGCATTTAGCACGAGGCGGCAATTCAGCCTGAGCCGTACCTGGTCACAACCGTATCCAGCCTACCATAGCAGTAGAAAGTTGTTGTAAAGTTACACGGTGTTTTTCACTCAAGATCCAGATGGGTTGTAGAGGCTCGTTTTGCGAGGCAAGAAATCTCCAAGCTTACCATTGGCGGCTCTTTCTTGTATTTCTGTTATATTTTCTTCGAAGTACCATATCTTCTTAAGCGGTAGTTTTCATTGTGCGCTGTTCGAGAGTCGAGATTATGCGCTTCTGACACGTGTGGTGATGTTATCCTCTCGATTTAGATGTCAGTGAGAACTCTGATGGGTACTGCGAGGTATCTGGAGAAAGGGCAGAAAGAGTTTGACGGTCGGACAAAGAGCAGCAGGAATCAAAGCTGGAGCAAGACCAACTACAATATATCAGACCTGAAGGAAAAATCCAAGATGGCGACAGTCTTAGACCAAGCCAAGGCCTCACATTTCGCGTCAGTGGCCGTCTGTGAACAGAGATATTGTAGTTGGTCTTGGCTGGAGGAAGGCTGCTGGACGGTCGACCGGACAACCAGAATCGACTGCGGCCGCGGTCCTTGTTTCCGGACGGTGCACGGCTACCTGCTGGGGAGAGTGTCATCCTAGCTGGCACTCTGCTTTGGCCCATGACGTAATCAACATGTCGGAATACTCGTATGCGGGATATTTTAATACTTCTGTATTATAGATAATAAATAATCGGTAGTTATCTTCGTAAATTACAAATAACAGAATGTACCATCCATCACAGGTCTCTGCCCAAAAGTTCGCACCTTTGGCGCTCACATGCGAAAGAACACAAAAACATAAAAAAATTCTACCCTATATCTTACCATCAGCTACAGATCACTTTTTAAACACAAAATATTAATCTATAATCTGTTCTGTTCGTAAATGAACTATCGTCAGTAACTCAGCCACCACATAACTTCTCACGCCATCTACAAACATGCACGAACCTCAAAACTACCGCGCTGCGATGACGGGTGGAATCGCGTCCTGTAAGTGACCCAAGTGGGGAGCCGGTGCCGGTTGTGATAGCAAGATCGACGGTGCTCTGCAAAACATCTGGCAAGTTGAGTGTCTCCGTTGGACTTCGGGCGTCTAAGATGCTGCTGTGAATCTGTCCTCTCTTGCGACAACTAATTGGCGGTGTAGCAAACACGGAGTCGTGGAGTTTCTGTCTTCTCGCAGCGTTGTTATGTATACCGTGCAACAGTGATTTAGATGTATTGGAACTTATAAACCTTAATGCTGTTTAAATGGTGAAATAGCCTGTTTCCACTCCATAATTAAAGGTACATAGACTTTTATCGGATGTGTTTTCTCGGACCGTTACCGTCCACTAACTGGCAATAGTATTATTTCAGTAGAGTTCCTCTCCAGTTCCCAGAGGCTTTTCATTGCTTCTATTCTGCTTGGTGCACGTGTTCCGGCTTTCAGCGGGAGGTAACTCCTTAGTTTTGCCGTTGGTGTGAGGCTGATGTGGTGTTCAACGACACATATGGTAAACTGAACGCACAGACAGTGTACGTCCTTCCAGTTCGTATTTGCGCATTGCACAACTGTTCAGGGTCTTGTTCAAGTAGAATATTCTGCGAAATTTACCATTACAACTGTGAGTGAAGTAAGTGATAGTTTAACACGAAAAGTAGTTTACTTAGCTTATTTTTACTCGCTTATGACATATGGTACTATGTTTTGGTGTAAGTCTCCTGAATCAGGAAGGGTGTTTATTAGGCAAAAACGGTAATTCGACCAATATGTGGTATAAGTTCGCGAACCTCTTGTCGACCACCGCTTAGTAGCCTCGGATTTCAGAATTTGGCCTCTGGATATATATTTCCTTGAATGTGGTTTGTTAACAAGAACATCTGCTTAATTCCAAGACTTAGCAGCTTTCACTCAGACATAATTCTGAACTGCAATTGGATGACACCTCCTTGACCCTTGTACAGAAAGGTGCGTATCCATTTTCAGACTGTTTCCAAAAGAATTCGGAAAGCTTAGTGATAATCCACTCAATTTCAAGTCTAAACTCAAGAGTTTCCTCCTGGCCCACTCCTACTACTCTGTTCAGAAACGCTTGGGAAAAGAATCTATGTTATGTTACGTTGTTGATTGTATGTACTTGTTACTAGGTCTGTCGTCTGTATACGGTCCTTACAAGGTTTATTTTATCCATTAATACTCTTCGGCTACATTTTCATGTACTGACTCATTTTGTGATTGCGGAGAATTGCTTTTTAGTTGCGTCCTGAGGAATGTATTAAAGTAAATAAATGATAATGTCGAAATTGTCAGGTGGCCTCTGAAAACGGCTAAAAGGCGACGACGTGACAGCCAGAGACACATTCACTGTCCGGACGTATTACCGTGTTTGCCTTTTTGAAAGTCACTCCGATTCCTAGTTACCAGCGATCACCATCAGACATAACTGCACAGCTGACTTCGTGTCAAAATAGAACAGTTGGTAGGACAGTGTATTTGAACATGGGAGAATGCAGATTAGGCTCGAACGCCGAGATCATTAGAAGAGAACATAGAACTCAATAGTGCTGACTGTGTGACTAGGTTTAATTGTACCGTCAGTGTGAGTCAACGTTAGACTCCACAGAGGAAATGACGAGGTGAGTAAACCGAGCGGTATTGTGGCATATCCCGTGTCAACTAATTACTTCTGCTCCCCGGTAGACACCTCACAAAGGCTTGCTGCCTTCCACTACCCGCTATCTATAATCCTACGTATTTGTCCACAAACAGATGCCGCAAACGAGAACAATTGTGGCCCTTCCTCTCAGAATCAAATATGTATTTTCAACCTTTACATTACTTACTATATTCAACAATCGTACCCGTTTATTTTATCAGAAAAGCTCCCAGAAGTTTATAGAATTACATTCAAGAGCAGAAGAAACTCGTATGGGCAAACGCAGAGAGATGTAAACACAAAGACGACCGCGCTGCGGTGGGCTACGCCTATAGAAGACGGCACGTCTCTGGTGCAGGCGTAATATTTGTTACTGCTGGTACAATGGCGGGGTATTATAAGTCAATTTGATTGTGTAGCTATAGTGGGCGCACTGGAGATGGGTCACAGCATCTCAGAGGTAGCGATGAGGTGCGAATGTTTGCGTACGACCATTTCACGAGTGCACCGCGAATATCGGGAATCCGGTAACACACCAAATTTTCAACTTCTCTGCGGCCAAAGAAGGATCTCGCAAGAACGGGACCAACGACTAATCAGAAAAATCTTTCTTTTTGAGAGAAGTGCAACCGTTCTGAAAACTGCCGCGGATTTCAAATCATGGCCATCAAGAAGTGTCAGCGTGCGAACAATGCAACGAAACGTCATTGATCAGGGGTTTCGGATTCGAAGGGCACTCGTATAACCTTCTTGCTGACTCAAAGCTTTACGCCACGCTTTGGCTCGTCGACGCCGACATTGGGCTGTTGATGACTAAAAATGTATTCTTTGGTCTGACGAGTCTTATCTCCAGTTTTATGGAGCTGATGGGCGTCTAGGGGTATGGAGAAAACGCCGTGAATCTACGGACGCTGCATGGAAGCAGGGAACTGTTGAAGCTGGTAAAGGCTTTGTAATGCTCGGGGACGTGTGCTGTTTCTACATCTCCATCTACATCTACACGGGATACTCTGAAAATCTCATTTAAATGCCTGGCAGAGGGTTCATCGAACCACCGTTATACTATTTATCTCCCATTTGATTCTCGAATAGCGCGCGGGAAGAAAGAACACCTGAATCTCTCTGTTGGAGCTCTGATTTCTCGTATTTTATTCTGATGATCTTTTCTACCTATGCAAGTGGAAGTCAACAATATATTTTCGCATTCGGAGGAGAATGTTGGCGTTTGGAGTTTCGTAAGTAGCCCATGCCGCAGCGATAAGCGCCGTTGTTGTAATGATTCCCATCCCAGATCCTGTATCATTTCCGTTACGCTGTCTCCCCTGTATCGTGACACTACAAAAAAGGCTGCCCTTCCTTGGACTTTTCGATGTCCTACGTCTAACCCACCTGATAAGGATCCCACACTGTGCAGCAATACTCTAAAGAAAAAGGACGGACAAGCGTAAGGGTATGCCGCTTGTTTAGTAGTTCTGTTGCATCTTTTAAGGGTTCTGCCAATAAAACGCAGTCTCTCGTTCGCCTTTCCCACGACATTATCTACGTGTTCTTTCTACTTTAATTCTTAAGTAATAGTAATTCCTAGGTTTTTGGTGGAGTTTACGGCCTTCACTTTTGATTGATTTATCTTGTAAACAAAGTTTCACGGATTTCTTTTCGTACTCATATGGACGTCTTCACACTTCACATTATTTACATTCAGTTGCCAATTTTATACCATAGTGATGTCTTAATTAAATCGTTCTGCAGTTGCTTTTGAACTTCAAATGATTTTACTAGACGGTAAATGACGACGTCATCTGCAAGCAACATAAGAGAACTGCTTAGATTTTCTCTTAAACCATTTATGTAAATAAGGAACAGCAGAGGACCAATAACACTACCCTGTGGAAAGCCCGATATCACCTCTGTTTTAGTCGATGCCTTACCATCGAATACTACAAACTGTGTCCTCTCTGACAGGAAATCCCCTATCCAGTCGCAAATTTGGGGTGATATACCATAACTACGCAATTTTATTAAAAGCCGTTTGTGAGGTACGGTGTGATAGGGGATCCGTGATACGTCTAGACGCGAATCTGACATGTGACTCACGTACGTACGCATACTGGTTGATCACACGCAACCATTCAAATCCATTGTGGATTCCGACAGACTTTCGCAATTCGACCAGAAGAATGTAACATCCCACTCGCCCACAGAGCGTCTCCAGGAACACTCTTCTGAGTTTAAGCATCTCCGATGGCCGCCAGACACCCCATACAGAGACATTATTGAGCATATCTGGGATTCTGTTCATAACAGGTCTCCACCCTTCTCTTATGGATTTATGGACAGCCCCGGAGGACGCAGGGAGTCAATTTCCTCCAGCACTGCTTCAGACATTAGTCGAGTCCACGCTATGTGGAGTTGCGCCACGTGTGGGTGCTCATGTGGGCCCTATACAATATTAGGATTTTAGGATGGTGTATCGGTTTCTTTGGCTGGTCTGTGTATACGGGGAGTCCCACTCAACTGTTTCACCCAAGATATCTCTGAAACTACAAGAGATATTGAAGAACGACTTTCACAGTCATGAACTTACTGTAGGAGCTTATAAAAATAGGTACTATGAGACAGTCTAAAACGTAAAGAAATATTATTTTCAACTCAAACTTATGGTTTTTTTCTTTTCTTTTCTTTTCTTTTCTTTTCTTTTTTTTCTTTTCTTTTCTTTTTTTTTTTCTTCTTATGGATGCCCTATATTATTTCTTAAGCAATCACTAGAATGAAAAATAAAAAAAATGTCGTTGGTTGCATTGCAATCCGTCAATTACATCCGGAGAAACTGCTGCGAAGCGAAGTTGACGTTTGAAACACATGAGGCGCACAGCTAACGCGTCCTGAGACTCAAGCGAGATTCGCGGTTGAATCTCGGACATGCGCTTGCTGTGCGCTTCATGTGTTTCAAACGTCAACTTCGCTTCGCAGCAGTTTCTCCGGATGTAATTTGGCGGATTGCGATGCAACCAACGCCAAACTTTTTGTGATTTTTCATTCAATTGATTGCTTAAGAAATAAATTAGGGTATCCATTAAAAAAATGTTTGAGTGAAAGTGTTTCTTTACCTTTTAGACTGTCTGATAGTACCTACTTTCATAAGTCACTGCCTTACTTTTACGACCGTGAAAGCCGTTTATCAATAACTATTGTAGTTCCAGAGATATCTGGGATGCAACAGTTGAGTGGGACATCCTGTATATCTAAAATTCGGAGTGATGCCGTCGTGAAGCATTTCGTCCTGAAAGGTCACACCATAGACAAAATTTAATTTTCAATATCTGGTCATGTCGTAAAGCTTAGCAATTCACTCTTTATATGATTGTTTAGAGCGACAAAAAGTACGACTCTGGCTTCTAGATTTCTTCTTTGGTTTCGATAGAATGACTTCAAAACGTTTTGCAAGGTGCTCTAATAGTGCCTAATGTGACCAAAAGACGCGTACGCAAGCCGAGGAAAGGGTATGCGAGAACCACCTGACACTTTCAATGCTGCGAAGTGCTGCCGCAGTTGGCAGGAGTGTTGTTTCCGGTTTTCTTTTGTGTTAACGAGCCGTCGGAATGGAGGAATCTGTTTGCATCGTTTGTGGCTGCTTTCAAGATTGCTTTAAATGCTCTGATGGGTGTTTCTTCAAAAATAATTTATTGCAGTTAATGAGAATTACACACTCTAAAGAATGACGTTTCTTGTACACACCCTGCAATCCACGTAATGTCCGTCCTGTTCTGTGAGCCTTCCGGCAGTGTGTGTGCCCCTGCCGATGCCAATCCTGATTCTGAACACGGACCCATTTAATCACTGTGTGAATCACAACCACACTTACTTTACTGACTGAAAAATTCCGCCAACTTGCGTGTGGTAGTGCTTTTGTCCACGCGAATGTTGACAGTTCCCTGCAACACGTCAATTGTAACAATTGTGGATAGTCGCTCCCTTCAATCGCTGGGAACGTTGTACCTCCGTCGAACTTCATTCTGGTGACCTTATCTCTTGTGTCCAGCGACTCACTGTATTCCTGTAGACAGCAAACAAACGTTTCTGAATTCTCTCCACACTCTTCTTCTCTGCATTGAGAAATTCAATTATGGCACATTGCAGACACCATTTTGAAACCGCTCTGCAGGTACGCCATCTGTCGGAAGAGTCAGAAATTGTAGACAAGCAGTCAGGAAACTTCAGATAATTCATACCTAAAGGTTCTCAATCCATCATTTATTGCTCCTGCGGCAAAAAGAAATAACAACTACAATAATAATAACAATTCTCTCACAGCCAGTGACAAGTACGGGCCTCATCTCACACAAGAAGAGGTAGGAAGGGGGGATGGAGTAGTAACATGTCATCCATCTGGCTAGAGATTGCAGCACCTAGTGAGGGCCCCGGCCTAGGGAAAAAGATGAAACATGGCCTGCCAACGCTCACAAAGCACCGGAGAAATCGGAAGAACCTAATGCAGGAAACTAATAATAACAATAATTATTATTATTTTGACTACCATTGACATTTACAAAATAGAATTTCAATTCCAGAATGGACAGTCCGCTAAAAGTAACTACTACCGCAGGTGGAAACTCTAAAGAGTAACCCACCATTATTTTGTGGAATGCGTGGGGACCTAGGGTTCTAGGGTACCTAATATCTGCACTGAGAGTGCGTCGGAACACCCTTGGTATCCTTCCAAACTCAAATTCAATAGGAAATTCTTCGCGGTCACCTTGAAAGCAAACTCGTTACTAAAAACGGGCAAACTGAAAGAACTTGAAATCCTCTCAGATAAGAGTGATACTCAAACTTTGCTAGCACGGGAAAAAAGAATTTTGTATCAAAATCTTACAGAAACCGAAAATCGCAGAATTTGTAAGGGTAAACATGCTATAAAAATTGTGAAAGGCGTGGCAATACTTAGTACCGCCTTCTATACCCGCAAGAATTTAGTAGAGAACGTTATAGAATTCAAATCCAGTTCAGAGGGCCTACCTCTTTTAACAGTAAAGTACAAAATAAAATTAAAAAACACCTTTGTTAACTGTCATGCTCCAATTAATGATGAAAATTAGAAAAATCTGGGTAAAGTAGAAGCACTCTGAGAACTTTTGGAAGACGAAATATCAAAAATTCCTAAATCAAAAGTTGTGATACTACTGAGAGGTTTTAATACAGAAATATGGAGGGAAAAACTTCTCGAAGAACAGTAGGGCAATATCCAACCCGTAATGGAACGAACAACATTGGCGACGTACTAATTGACCGTTGTAAAACATTTCAGCTAACGTAAATGTCAACATTCTTCAAAGAACGTGATTATACTTAAATCCAATGCTAAGAGAGTTCCAGTTAGATCACGTTGCTATTTCTCAAAGCAACAGTAAAGAAATCATGGATCTAAAAGTAATAAGAAACAGGGAATTAGACTTTGATTGTTACCTGACTACAATTAAAGTTTTCCCCAATAGAAAGAAAAAGCGAGACAAATAATTGTTTAAAAAAACACAGACAAGCCTAACAGCACAAATGAGGCAATAAAACATGTTGAAGAAGAAACTGAAGTGGCTAAATAAGGGAAATGGGAAGAAATCGACAGGGCAGCGGAAATTACATTTGAATAAATAAAGATGGAGACGAGAGTCTGGTGGAATGAAACCTGCATAGAAGTAGTTGCACAAAAGAACAAAACAGCAGGAAAAATGGAAATGTTATGAGAAGAATGCACACCTTGATCAATTTAAAACGCAAAGGAATGAAACAGTAAGAAAATAAGAACGATATTTTGAGAATCCCAACTTATGGACGTACAAAACAACTTTGTTAAAAATATTTCCCGAAATTTCTATCAGATTTTTAAAAATCATCTAAAAGGCTACCAAGCTCCCAGTATTTTGCGTCAGAGATATAAATGGTAAAATAGACATAAAATACTCAGAATTGTGAAATACTAAGAGAGTACTTTGAAAATCTCTTGAATTGTGAAGTACCAAATCGTAAGCTAGAATTTCCTGATTTTCATGAAAAAACCGAAGCAGATTCATCACGTACACCTAAAAAAATGAAAAAAAAAAACAGTAAGTACTACAAATACCAACAAACGCAGAATATAAGACTTTATTATGCTGCACCAATAAGATGGTCTCACCGAAAACTGTATGTTTGAAGGAATATGGGAAACTTAAAAGATTCCATAAGATAGGAAAGTGGCTCTTATCATTTCTTTCCACAAGAACTGTGTTAAGCAAGACATAAATAATAACGGTGGTTATGAAATATTTTCAACACTATTACTGAATAAAGTAGAAGCATCACTTGGTAGCCGCGGTGGAGTAGCCAAGCGGTCTAAAGCGTCTCGCCGTGGAGGTTCGAGTCCTCCCTGGGGCATGGGTGTGTGTGTTGTCCTTAGGTTAGTTAACTTAGGTTTAAGTAGTTTGTAAGCTACAGACTGATGACCACGCAGTTTGGTCCGATAGATTTACAAACATTTGGACATTTGAACCACTTGGTAGCCATTTGGGAAAATATTACAGTGGTGTTAGAAAGCGCAGATTTTCAACGTAAAATCATTAATCCGTCAGACTTCCAATCTCCGAAGACGTAGTTGTACCTTTTATAGATTTGAAAAAGGCATTTGGTTCGGTTGATAGAGAAACACTACATAAAATGATCCAAGAATTACAACTGAACTTGCGAAACAAATTTGTGAAACGCTCACAGATACGATATCAAAAGTAAAATGTCGGAGTGAAACACTTAAGGCATTCGACATAAAAACACATGTAATGCTAGGTGACGGCCTGTCTCCACTCCTCTTCAACTGCCTCCTAGAAAAAAAAGAAAGAAAATGGAAAGAAAAACTAAAAGAACAGAAGCCATTACTTATTAGATTTAGTATCAAATCAAAGAGATTGAAACTCACTGTCTACGATTTGCGAATTATTTACCACTATTTCTAAAAACCTAGCAAATGCTGATATACAAATTAATCTCCTAGAAGGAACAGCCAGTAAAGCAAGTTTCATGTTTTGTGCGGAAAAAGCAAAATTGATGTTAAGCATAAAAATAATCCAAATATTCTAAAAACAGACATTTGGAAGATAAGAATGGTAAATAAATGTAAATATTTGGAAGAAATGGTTCAAGAAAATGGCTTAGATAAATTTACTTGAGAAGAAAGAGTACGTAAAATGGAGAGAGCTTATGGAATACCTAAAAGCAATTACAAAAAGAGGCCTCTTTCTAAAAATTTTAATATTTATACGGATTGATCTCCAGCAGGTCAACCAAACAGAATCTTAAATATCTTTCGTACAAAAAGTCAACACTAGCTTGAATTCAAGAAATTAAGAAAGACTTGGAAACATCATAAATGAAAAAGAAGGAACAGGATGAGAAAGTGTTAAAAATGTAAGGATTCAGTCAGGAGAGAGAAAAAGACATGGTCCAAATGGATAATTTAACGTAAAATGAAAGAATACTGTAGAAAACAGAAAGAAGAACAAAAGGAAGAAGCACTGAAACTCTTGCGTGGTCCTTAGAGGACCCAAATGAAAAAGAAAGAATAATTATAATTCGATGCATTACCTTCTGGGTAACCCTCGCGGTGTGGATCAGTTCTTCTCTTTACATTTTCATGTCTACATCTACCTGGCTTACTCTGCAAATTAGATCAAAGTGCCCAGTAGATCGTACATCTAAGCGCGCGGAAAAGTGACGTTTCTATCCGTCCGGGCTATTCATTATATACTTATTTCCCTCTATGTACATGGGAGTCAGCAATATCTTTTTGCATTCGGAGCAGAAAGTTCGGCGGCCGAAACCTGATAAGTAGATCTCGCCACAATGAAAAACGTCCTCGTTGTAATGATTCCTAGCCCAATGGTGTATCATTTCCGTCACACTCTGTCTCCTCTATCGAGACAGTAAACAACGAGCTGCCCTTCTTTGCACTTTTTCAATGTCCCCTTGCAGTCTCACCTGATAAGGATCCTATACTGTGCAGCAGTACCCCAAAATAGGACGGAAGAGCATAGTGTAGGCAGTCCCTCTAGTAATTCGGTTGCATCTTGTAAGTGTTCGGCCAATGTAATGAGTCTTTGGTTAGGATGCCGCACAACATTTTCTATCAGTTCTTTCCATTTACCTCTCTCTATGTGAACTGACGCCCTTGATTGCGTTATCTAGTAAAAGAAGTATAACGGATTCCTTTTAGTACTGTAGACGACTTAACGCTTTTCATTATGAACAGTGAATTTACACATTTTCTAACATACAGATATGTCAATCTAAATAGTTCTGCAACTTTTTCTGTCCCTCAGATGACTACACTGTAAACTTTGTCCTACAGGCCTCGACAGGTCTAACAGGTAGCGACCGGCCGCCGTGTCATCCTACGCCCGAAGACGTCAAGGGATGTGATGTGGAAGGAGCCATGGTCAGTGCCACACACTCCCGGCTGTTGTATCGGTTTTCGTATCTTTACTACGCGGTAAATAATACCACCATCTGCAGAAAAAATTAATAAATAAATAAAAAAATCAAGTGGACTGCTCAGATTTTCTACCAGATCGTATATGTAAATAACGATCGGTAGAGGAGCAATACCGGTGCCTTAGGGAACTACAGATATCACCTCTGATTCAGTCGGTGCCTTCCAGTCAATTACTCCGTCCTCTCTGACAGGAAATAGCCAGTCAGTCACGAATCTAGACGTTATTGCAATTACCACACAATTAGATTAAAAGTCGTTTCCGAGGTACGGTGTCAAAATCCTTCTGAAAATCTTGATATATAGAATTTATTTGAGATCCTTTGTCGATAAAACTAGAGACTCATTTTGACTAAAGTGCTAGTTGTGTTTTAAAAGAACGATATTTGCTAAAGCTTCTATATTAACTTCGTCTTACTTGATGACGAAATTCCGGAAACGATTTATTAATTCTTAGCAGCGCTGTCATCAATGGCATCACCGTTACATTTGCTTAGAGAAGGCTTTGTCTTTAGTATATTTTATACATGATCAGAATACCATTGGTCTTTTTTTTATCAAAATGTGAAACAATGTTTCGTTGTGGAAAGTTTTGTCAGTATCTGCCTTTGAATTTTTCACTAATTTTGGACTGGATTGTGGCGTTATTTTTACTTTGATTCTGCTAAGGTGTTGGAATCTCTTTTATGTACCAAGTAGGATCAGGTCCGCCTTTTGTAGAGATCCATTAAGTGCTGTTGACTGTATTTATCTGAATATAAGCTACATCCGGTTTACATTTATATTTCGTATTGGAGTAGAGTGGAGACTCTTAGTAACGCATTAAGCAATGTTTTCTGTGCTTTTCTCAATATATAAATTTTTGTGTATTTTCGGTCTATTTAGGCTAGTCTATGTTTAGCTCACTATAAAAACGCTGTCCATTTTGAAGCTCGTTATGAGCTTTCCTTTTTTTTAACTCTACGAATATGGAATCGTGTTCCCATAGTACTTGTTTTGAAGGATAAATAGGCCTCTTCTTCAAGTAGTAATTCAGTGAGAATAAAGTATTATGGAACACATGGAAGAGGTGCTATGAAAAAAGCCACAATAAACCCTCCTATGTTGTAAAATTTTTCGCTCCCCCACTGGAACTTTGAGATAAGCCGCTGAAACCCTACCGCCGGCCGCGGTGGCCGAGGGGACTGAGGCGCGCCAGTCACGTTCTGGACGGCCACTACGGTCGGGGGTTCGAATACCCCCTCGGGCATGGATATTTGTGCCGTCCTTAGTGTTAGCTAGTTCATAGGTAGTTTGTAAGTTTATGGGCTGATGACCCCGTAGTTAAGTCCCATGTTGTTGTTATGGTCTTCAGTCCGTAGACTGGTTTGATGCAGCTCTCCACTCTACTCTATCTTGAGCAAGCCTTTTCATCTCCTCATAAGAACGGCAACCCACATCCACTTGAGTCTGCTTACTATACGCGTCTCGTTGTCTCCCTCTGCGATTTTTACCCCACACACTCCTCTCCAATGCTAAATTTACGATTCCTCGATGTCTAAGAATGTGTCCTAACAAGCGATCCCTTCTTTTAGTCAGGGTATGCCAAAAATTCCTTTTCTCACCAATTCTGTTCAGTACCTCTTCATTAGTTATGCTAAGTTATGCATAAGCTACACATATATTTGAACATTTTTTGAAACCCGATGAAGATGTCGGCTCTTTTATCATTATGGTATTGTAATTGTTTTAAGTGTCAGGCAGTAGAATAGTCTTCTAAAGGAGTAACACCAGCCTTTATATTTACATAAATTTTACAGAAGTTTATGTATGTAGTGTTCACATGCTCTTTGTGGCATTCTGATTACACATTTAATGTGTATTCGCAACGCTTGTAGAAACGGCCCCCTTCAAGCAGACAAGCTGCTCACATTCCATGCACCACCGTCTTTGCAGGCGTTCCTCTTTCTTAATGCAACGCGGTCGCAGAGAAACAAAATTTTGTTTCGTTTGTTTATTTTTTTGCGTAGTAAGCACGAATAAGAGCAAAAACTTTCAGTACCAAGAGAAAACAAAACTTAAGTTATTAGAATGTACAAAATTCTGTTATTTCAGCATTTAAAACTTCTTTTCGAAGCACCATCTCATTAGTCATTGATACAAAACTCCAGGAAAAAAGACAGTCGAACTGAGCAGGTTACTGAGTGTAACGATGACAGAATACGAAAGCGGAAACAACACATAGCTAGCGAATATTGGTACAGCGTTTCGCGAGTGCTTTCGGAGTAATTATGCTTTGAGTCGAACAAAACAGTTTTCATACTGTGTTTTAATATCGTTCTTCTGAATTGCCTGTGTGCAAGAGATTCTATAATAAAGTATGCAAAACAAACTACTATTAGTAAGAAGATGAAATGAAAATCCAATAATTCCAGTAACTGCCTGTGTTTCTCGACAATTTAATTGAAAAATTTTAATTGGATTGGGGTACGTCAGACGTGGAAAACTCATGACAATATTAGTACAGCTGTAATTCTATTGATTTACATGGTATCAGAAACTCTCCATTTAATGAGATATAACTGAAAAAAGTAAAAGGTTCACCAGTTCCACAATTGACACAGATATTCAGTTCAATATTTACACAACGTGCTTGACTAAACTTATAAAGACTAAAACAGCGGTAAATATTAAGGATGGATTTAAAATGAACTGTTGGCTACACCTCATTTCAAGTGATTAGCCCCGGCAATTGATGCTGACCAGTACCTTTATTAAATAAATAGACTCTTGCAGATGAGCTGAACACACAGGAAACTTCACTATCGTTTCTGCAGTACAAAAAATCATTAAAGTAGAATTTTTACGATAATCTGCCATTATCTCCGATTGTGACGTGTGACGCACAGGTACACAGCTTGGCTGGAGAGTGCCTGCAACCATCATGATAGATGAAAATTAAAGCAAAATACTAGTACACAAATACATAAATACTATAAAGAACAACATAGAGGTTACAGTGGAATAAGAAGTCCAAATACTTAATTAACCAGATGTATCCGTAAGAAATCATCAACAGAAATTTGACATATTTAGTAAACCCATTACTTCAGACAACATTGTACATAAAAGATTTAAATATTTGTAAATCTATGGGACTTAACTTCTTTGGTTATTAGTCCCTGGGCTTACAAAGTAATTAAGCTAAGTTGAACTAACCTAGGGACAACATACGCACATCCATTCCCGAAGGACTCGAACCTCCAACAGTGAACAACCGGGAACACTGCGGCAAGGCGTCTTAGAACGCTGGGCTACTGCACTGGAGCAACATTTTACAGGCACCGACAAACAACCCGCAGAAGCACAAACAGGCTGCAATGAGATACACATTATACATGCACAATGAGCTCCCGATAAACAACACGAATTACCATAACAAGCTAGCTATTAACGAGCACATTAAAAGTGATTACAAAGAAAATCTGACAGACAAATTAAACAAAAAAATGCAGACTCAGGTAACTAACCGAATCAAGAAAATGACACTAACAGTTACAAACAATAGACACAATAGAAATTGGTGTACAATGATATGCCACACCAAATTCACACACGTAATAGGTAATATGATCAAGAAACTAGGCATAAACATTACCTCCAAAA
Organism: Locusta migratoria; assembly: GCA_026315105.1. Lineage (NCBI taxonomy): Eukaryota > Metazoa > Arthropoda > Insecta > Orthoptera > Acrididae > Locusta > Locusta migratoria. The sequence continues at coordinate 442,259,544 of CM048748.1, read as the reverse complement.
CAAAGAACTCAATTTAAAAACGCATCCATAAGCTAAAATAAGAAACACTCAAATGTATCGGCTCAACTGAAGAGGGAGTGATAAAATATACATCGAAATGACTGGCAGGACCTTAAACACTATATACAAGGAACATATTAGGGAAGTGGAATATGGTACAAATCATTCAACATTTGCAGACCACCATAAAGAGAAGCAGTTTAGGCCCAGTCTACAGGAAAAACATATAAACAACAAAAATACAAGTACAGACAGATACTTCCTCACTAACCAAGAAAAACTCCACTTACAAAAAGCAATAACCAATAACAAACAACTACTCAACTACCGAATGAATAATGTAAACCTAACACTAGTCTAATGTGAACAATGCTGGCGTAATTTTGATACTACTCTTCCAACTATTTGTAGTGAACAGCAGACATACCTGACCTTTTAATGTATCTGTGGCTCCTCCAAGGAAGACATTAGTAGCTTGTGATGCAGAATTCTGAAAGATGCTCCTTGTCTACTTGTAATTGGTGACACTTTATCACTTATGCAAAGATAGACATAGATGACATCTCCTGTAAGAAAAATCTTAAAATTAACAAATTGTAACTAGTGAGGATCGGTTTGTTTACTAACGTGATGTCGCTAGTCACTGAAACAAAAATCTTATTGTGAATTTTATCTTTATTAACTTTTTCAAGGAGACTCAAATTGATATAGAAACAAATTAACTTTAAATTTCCAAGTTCCAGATAGGTCGACAGGACAAACTTTGAGGAAACGTATAAACAATTTCAAAGTAGAATAAAGTTGGCGGAATAGCTGAAGAACCACTCCTACTTGATTTTAAAATTAATTCAATTTCATCAGTTTACGACTGAGGCCGTCGCGATGTCAGAAATGTTACACAGTGGTAAAAAAATTTGTTTGTTATTACTGCTTGGGAATATGTGAAGTTCACCTAAAGCGTTTGCACACAATACCATTAACTATCTGACAGCTGCTAGCTGTGTTTTCGCTGAAATCGAAACTAAATCTTTTCTGTCTTGATCGATTACTGCCAATCACACTTTCCGTTCATCTTGATGAAGTCAAGAAACACCTGTAAATCCCAGTCTGGCTATATATTGGCGTGGAACGTCAGTCTCAGAGTAACCCGCCACGTTGCTTCTCAAAAATGCGCTCACATGCGTTACTTCATGCAATGTATGTTCATACCGGATAATAAGTATCTTTGTCAACACTATGAACAGAGTTAATCTTTACTACTTTCCACTGGAGATTCACTAAGATCTGCTCTATGAGAGAGGTGCTCCTTACAGTGCAGTACTGTACAGGAGTTTTTACCGCTTCTGTCCACAAGAAATCGCTGCAAGAGCGGCGCACCGCAAGCTTGCATGCACAGTGACACACCCAGCCGGCGCGGGCGAGAGAGCGAGTCTGCGTTAATTTTGCTCATTCTCCTTGTATATATGCTCTGGTGACGCTGTCGTTTCCACGTCAGTGAGTCGGCTACCAAACAGCTAGTGCATTTAAAAACTCCGTATTGCTCGTTGGCCAATAGTGAGTCAGCTAATGTCTCATTTAGGTATTTCCTCTCCGAGTTTATGGCGCTAGTTTGGAATTTCCGTGAGACTTCCACTCGGCGTTCCGCCTTCGGCTAAAAGTTGCGAGTAACCCATCTATTGTTGTGAGAGGTATTTTGTTGATTTTAAAAGGGTTTAAAGCGTCCTTATTTCCCAAAGGTGGAGGGAGGATTTTTAAGTGGGTTTCGTGCGAAAGACAGCCCGTGGTGACACTGTGGGTTGGTGACCCTTTCGCTCACCTGCCTATACTAGCCGGCCAACCGCCGGATGGGCGTCTTGCCCCACTTTAGGAAAACACAAGAGCTGCTTGGGCGTGTGTTCAACGAATAAGCTCCAGCCTCTATTATCTTATCACACTTACAACATGATCTCATAATTTGCATATTAAACTGTAATTATCATCCTTAAAAATGCCCGTACCCCAACGAATTCATATTCAGGCTGTTAGTCTTGACGAGTAGAAAGTAATTGTAAGGTCGGAATATACAGGAAACAACAGTGAGGAAAACTGGACTCTTTACACTATATAAAGTAATAGAAAAAATCACATAAAGTCCTCCCCCCCCCCCAAACACTGAACCTCCTGCCCCTCTCTCTTGTCTTCCATAGCGCTCTACATTCAACAAAAAAAAAAAAAAAAAAAAAAAAAAAAAGCCATACAGAATATTATACAAATACATTTGATAGTCCTGCATTCGTTGTAAGAAAGCAAAGGAGGTGTATAATGTTATGGCAAAATATAAGCTACGAAGAAAAATCTCTGATGTTAAGTTCAACACGTCACAGTATCATGATGTGAGGCGAAATTTTAAGAAAAAATTTCCATAAATAAGATAGAAGAACATTTTATAAAGAAAAAAATAACGAAATTTTCTTCGATGTATAAAAGTAGATCAAAATTTAGATACCTGTCATTTGAGACCACTAAATATATTTGATGTTGAATACAACGAAACGCATACAACCAAAAAATCAAGTTTTTCAGAATACTTTTCAACAGCAGAACAATCGTTTCTCGGGATGTGTAACGCGCCGCCCCTCTTCTTGAAACGAACAAAGCGTTAATTTTTATCAATAAGAAGGAATACAAATAGGAGAAAATGTTTCGGTAACGGTCGCCCGTCGCCGTGCATCCCACCATCCCCCTGCCCAGATCCCTCACTACTCAGTCGTGCGCTGTGGTCGCATCTCATCTTCCACAGTTACTCGCAGAATTTCGTCCTCCCAAATTCTGCAGTTCTGCTTACTGGTCAACCCACTGAGGTAGAAGTGCGCCTCATCTGACAAGGAACGTACTCGGGCTCGAACAAACACAAATATACCAAAATCGTGTGAGAGATAATGTAGAGGTCCCTTATTTCAATTGCGATTGGTTGAGAGGAAATTCCGAAGAGTCCTTCTTCGTGAATACGGTCTTGGTGTAGAAGATGAATCATTCCCATGTTTTCCGGTATCTATTTAAGTGCAGAAATATGAGCATAGATTAGAAACACTATAATAGATACAAGGTAACATGCGAATGATTCATCTCCTACAACAATACCATCTTCACGAAGAAGGTTTCTTCGTAACTTCTTCTCATCCAGTCACACTATATTATCAGGATTGACTATCAATCCCCGACCCATCCGACGCTTCACTACACAAAACGCAACTTCAGAGGCACACTGCACCGTCACTACTGGTTTACCGGCAGGTCAAGGTGCAAAGCGGCATGGCACACGCAGAGGCCTGCAGAGTTTTGCAGATGCGGGAGTACCACTAGTACAACAAGGGACGTTTACATGATCTATCATACGATTTTGGTGTATTTCTGTTTGTTGGAGCACAAGTACTTTCCTTGCGAGAGGAATTATTCTCTGAGAGGAATTATTCTCGTTGTGAAGTCGTCGTTCTCCTCTTGTCGAGCCAAGAGCCACTGTCAAACCGATGACTTTTTTATTTTGTCGAAAACTGATATTTTGAGCCCGTGGTTGTGTATAAAACACAGCATAAGTGTTATAATCAAGAAAACAGAAACCAACCACATTTCTTGATTGTAAGTATTACCCTAAATGTCTGTTTCCGAGATATGAAGTCTTTAAACTCTTGTTTGAGTCGAATCTTGTACGGTCTCATTTTCAAATCTTTTGGAAACACTTTATGCAGTGAATTTGGAGAAAAGTTCAAGTGTAGGCCTCGTCTGCGAACCTATTTTGAGGGGCTTACGGACACACTGTAATATTTTCTTGTGTTCCAGCAGTCGTTCTGTTTTCTTGATACTTGAAACAGAACTCTTGGTCTCAGGATGATTCAATTAGAACAGAGTTAGGTCCGATGGTCACGCGCAGTTGCACAGCGGTATGAAATGGAAAGATCATATAAGTACAGTCATGAGGAAGACGGATGCACAACTTCAGTTTATTGGGAGATTTTTGGGATGATATGATTTATCTGTAAAGGAGACCGCCTGTAAAGAACACAAGTCTTTGGAATCAAATGTTCAGATGTTTTTATAGCTTATGGGACTTAACCATGGGGTCATCAGTCCCTAAACTTACAAACTACTTATGAACCAGCTCATTCTAAGGACGTCACAAATATCCATGCCTGAGGGGGGATTCGAACCCCCGACCGTAGCGGCCGTGCAGACCGTGACTGGCGCGCCGCAGTCCTCTCGGCCACCGCGGCCGGCTGTTTGGAATCCCCACCAGACCGGTTTAATGGTAATTATAGAAGCAATTCAGAGGCGGGCGGTTGCTGATATATACAAGTGTGACTGAGATGCTCTGGGAGACTGAAATAGGAGTGTCTGGAGGGATGGCGACGTTCTTTCAGAGAGACACTGTTGCGGAAATTTATAGGGCCGGAATTTGAAGCGGACTGCAGAAAGATTCTACTTACATGTCGCGGAAGGACCACGAAGATTGGAGAGGTTAGGCCTACTACAGGTGCGTAGAAGTATTCGTTTTCTCTCGTTATATGTGGAATTGCCACAGCAAAACGAGTAGGGCAAGTGTAACAGTTATCAGTATCTTAAAGGGCCTCACATTACATTACACGTGTAAATCCTATTTAATTCTACACTATTGGATTGACATGGTACATAAATTTATCGGGTTTTTTATGGATATGCGCAAGTCCTTCTAATAACAATCAGTTCAGCTTAAAATAATCAGATTTATAAGATGCAGTATTCGTACCAGTGATCAACACGGCTAAATATCCTTAGACCCTTTTATCATCACTGAATTTACGGAAAATGAGAAGTACATTTTTACTTATAGATGGCGGATCTTTTTAGCTATTAAATACGTATATAAAATGTACAATTAAAGTGGTGATTACTCGCACAGTGCCAATAAAGGGAGCACTTACCCTAACTAGTAGTGGTACTGTGTACCCTCCACCATGCACCTTTGCGTGGATTGTGGAGTATGTATGAGTTTGCAGATGTAGGACATACACCACCCATCTAGACAAGCTTTGCCATGGAAGAAATCAAACTTTCTGTAATGGGCTACAACCCTATTGCGCGTGATCCCTATTTCTGGAGAAAAGAAAGAACACTAAGGTTTAAAGTTCCGTCGACACCGTGGTCATTAGAGACTGAACACACGCTCGGTTTGTTTTGATACGGGAAGGAGAACTACTGTACACGCACTAGGATCGGCCGGTATAGGAAAATCACAGTAAACCAAATCCCGGCTGTCGGAGATCTACTTGAACCACAGATCTTCCGAATGCGGGTCCAGTCTGTCACCACTGCACCACCACACTGTGTGACTTTTGGAGTGTATCTGCTGTATACTGGACGTACCCACTGAAAGCCATTCTACGAAATTTAAACTACATCAAAAATAAAAAAGGTTTTATTAGGCTTGATTCCATGTTGGAATTGGTGCTCCACGACTGGATATGATTTGTGGTAATTCTTTCAGCGATCAGTCGTAAAAAATACATTTTTATTTGTTTGCAAATCTAGATTTCGACCACTGTGTGGTCATTATCAATGCTTAAAACCAATTAAAATACTTAAAATATCTCACCCTCCAGCAGCTGCGTCAGTACGAACGCAACCTCCAATATGGAGGTCGAGATATTTTAATTGATTTTAAGCATTGATAATGCCGTGGCGCGCCCCGCAGAACCACGACGTGGCGCCGCAGCGCAGCCCTGCGCGCGCCAGCTCAAGAGACGCACACGCCGCGCACCGATAAGTCGGCAGCGGCGGACGGTTCGAACCGCGCGCCACGACCCAGTCCCGGCTCCTTCCGGCAGGCGGCACTGCACCGCCCCACGTCTCCAGGTCCGCTCACCGCGCAGACGCGAGGGACCGCTTCGCACCTCGTACGAAGACAGTGTGACTGTCTCAGCGGCCAATCAGCGGTCGCGACATGCAAATAGCGGCGCAAGGACACTAGCCGCCGCGGCCTTAAGTATCCGCACCATGGCTGAGACCGGCGTCTTCTGACACCGCGGACCACGAGGGAGCACCGCCGCAGCCGCAGCCGGACCGTCGCCGAAGCCACGTCTCCGCTACGCCTGGCCACCGACCGCCGGACTCTGCCGCTGCCGCTCCCTGCCGAGGTCCCGAAGCAGAGGACACCCAACTTCGAGGAACCTCTACTTTATACAAGAGTCAGAAATAATTATCAGGAAGACTTGCTTCTAGGAATTATTTAATCTATCCAAAGAAGTTGTGTTTTTGTTATTGGTAATTGGAAATATTATTTTTCATTGTACTGTGCACGTAAAGCAGAGAATATATTCTGAACTATAAAGAGATACATAACAGATATTGGCGACGAGGAAAAACAAGTCATATACTGTTTCAGAATGGCGGAAGATCAATCAGTGGACTTTACGCAAGCAGTAGTGGGCCTATTAGAGAACCTCCAGGCCACCAACGAGCGTCTCGTGCATGAACTACAGCGGCTGCTCCAGGAAAACCGCCCACAAGCGACGCCTCCGCCACCCCCCTGCCAGGTACTGCCTCCGTTCCCTGCGTTCGACCGACAGATGGAACCTTGGACCTGCTATCTGGCGCGCCTGGAACAACACTTCACAGCGTACAACGTATTGGGTGAGACGCAGCGACGCGCATTTCTCTTAGCTCAAGCTGGCCCCTCCATCTATCAATTAATTCAGCAATTACACCCCGACGAAGAGCCCAATCACTTATCTTACAATCGGATTAAGGCAAGCCTCTCCGAATATTTCGACGCGCAGATTCACGTCGCGGCAGCAAGGCACAAGTTCAACTGCCAAAAGAAGCAACAGGAGACATACAGGGAGTGGATCGCCCGGTTACAGGGACTTTCGCGGGACTGTAAATTCGCATGCTCGAATCCCACCTGTCAGAAATCATATTCCGCCCCCCTAGTCAGGGACATGATTCTCGTCCATGCTCCCGACGAGTCCCTCCGTCATGATCTGCTGAAACTCAGGGACCCTAGTCTAGACGCCTGCCTGCCAATTATTCGTGCATTTGAACAATCGCAGAGATCAGTTGGGGCAACGCAGGAACCAGCACTAGTTTTCAACAATAGGGCTTTTCAGCCACGGCAAGTGGGCCGGTCTGACAACTTTACAGGCTCACGGACGCCACAATTCGAGCAACGCAGACAGCCTCTTCCTTCCTGCAAGAACTGTTTCATCAAACACACTAGGCAGGAATGTCGGTTTCGCAGAGCCCGATGTACCACGTGCGGCCGAAAAGGGCATAAGGCGGAAGTCTGTCGTTCCCCTCACAAAATGGATGTAGATCTCACACAAGAGACTATCTCGGAAGCAGGTTCGGACACCCACGAAGTGGCGATTGTTAACACGCTACTGCCGCCATCAAATCATAAGATGTTCGTCCTTGTCCACATTAAGGACCGACCGGTCAACCTACAGGTTGACACCGGATCGGCAGTATCAATTATCAACAAACAGACACACGAACAACTGGGTTCTCCCCCTCTCGGCCCATTCAACACCCCTCTGAAAAGTTTCACTAATGACACAATCATGGTTGAGGGTGCTTTCACCACTCGCATCCGCTATGGCAGCCGATCGGTCATGGGCCGCATTCTGGTCGTCCCACGTCCAACCGCCACCAACATTCTGGGCCTCGATATATTCCATGCATTAGGGATGCAAATCCATGATGCTGAGACGTCGGTACAATCGATACACCACCAGGAGCTCGCGGAATATTTCAAAGAACAATTTCCCACAGTTTTTCAACCGGGCACGGGCGGTGTTAACAACTTCCAAGCCAGCATCGAGTTGGGACCCCAGGCGGTGCCAAAATTTTACAAAAGCCGCACAGTGCCTTATGCGCTCAGGGACAAGCTACAGGCCGAATTACAGAGGTTACAAGAGGAGGGTGCCATATCTCCCATCACCTGCAGGAAATGGGCTACGCCAATCGTCTTGGTGAAAAAGCCAAATGGAGCACTTCGGATTTGCGGTGACTTTAAACATACAATAAACGCCCAAACAGTCACCGAGACATATCCCATTCCCAAGCTGGAGGAGATCGTCAACCGCCTCACGGGTGGCAAACTGTTTGAAAAAATAGATCTAAAAGACGCATACTTACAGCTGCCCCTGGATGACGCCACGAAGGAAAAGTTGGTTATCAATACACCTTTCGTGTTATTTCGTTACAACCGCCTACCTTTTGGAATATCGAGTGCTCCGGTGATTTTCCAAAGATATTTGGAACAACTGATTCGCCACATACCGGGCACAGCTAATTACCTGGACGACATCATTGTCGCTGGCCGAAACAGGACGGAGCTTGTTCAAACCCTCTCGGAAGTCTTCACTCTCTTCAAGAACGTCAATCTGAAATGCAATATCGAAAAATGTGTGTTTGGGGCTCCACAGGTCGAGTACATAGACTACACATTCTGCGCCTCTGGAATCAAGCCCACACCAGCATACGTAGAAGGCATCCAAAAGCTGGCCCCACCCACCGACACCACTCAACTAAAATCAGTACTTGGGCAACTAAATTATTACCGTCGCTTCATTCCGCACGCGGCGGCGATAGCCGAACCACTCTACAACCTGCTCCGTAAAGGTGTTCCCTGGCACTGGTCATCAAAATGTGCACAGGCTTTTCAGGCCCTGAAGAATGCACTTCTCAAAAGCACATGCCTCTGCGCATATGATGCCTCGAAACCCCTCATACTCGCTGCCGATGCCTCGGACTATGGAGTAGGAGCCGTGCTCTCGCACATCATCGATGGAATAAAACGACCCATTGCATTCGTTTCAAAATCACTTACGGCTGCCCAACGCAACTACAGCCAGATTGAAAAAGAAGCGCTGGCCATAGTCTTCAGGGTTAAGAAGTTCCATGATTACTTGTACGGAAGACACTTCACCCTGCAAACAGACCACAAACCACTGTTACCTCTATTCCGCATGTCGGCAGATATCCCCACCAGAAACAGCCCGTCGAATTCAACGGTGGGCCATTTTTCTGGCTGAATACAATTATGACATGCAATATCGGTCATTAGCGCGACACGCAAATGCTGACTTCATGTCCAGGTTGCCAGCCAACGACGATCCGATATTCGACTCTGACCCAGTCGTCTGTTTCCAACTGGACTCTGAGGACGAAGACGTACTGGCGCACCTCCCACTCGACGCACAGCTTATTGCCAAACTCACCGCAGATGACACAGTCTTGACAAAGCTCCTCCGGTTCATCAAAACGGGTTGGCCGGGCAACAAAAAGCAGCTCCAGAATGACGACCTAAAGGCGTACTGGGATAGGCGACACGAGTTGTCCACTCGACAAGGTGTTATCCTATGGCGAGGAGATAACGTCACTCGGGTCATTATTCCTGCAGCTTTACGGAAGAAGGCCTTGGACCTCCTGCACAAAGGGCATTGGGGGATAGTCTTAACGAAACAGCTGGCTCATAAACACCTCTACTGGCGAGGAATGGACCGTGACATTTCAGAAACTATCTCCAAGTGTCAGACGTGCCAACGACAGCAAGCAGCACCGCCTAAGAAATATTTCTCGTGGCCAACGTCTGCCACGCCGTGGACTCGGGTACACATAGACTACGCGGGACCATTTTTGGGACACTCCTGGCTCATTGTGGTCGACTCCACCTCTGGCTTCCCGTATGTATCACAAATGTCCTCCACTACTTCCGCTGCAACGATTCAAGCTTTAGCGCGGATCTTCGCTATTGAGGGACTCCCAAACACCATAGTCTCAGATAACGGACCGCAATTCACCTCGGTCGAATTCACCACATTTTGCCAGATGAACGGCATTGCCCTGATTCACACAGCTCCATTCCATCCTGTTTCTAATGGCCTCGCGGAGCGCTTTGTACGCACATTTAAGGTTCAGATGGCTAAACTCACACAACAGTACTCAGTTTCAGCCGCTCTGTCACTATTCCTCTCTTCTTACAGGGCGCAACCACGTGATGGTGGTTCACCGGCAGAAAAACTTCACGGCAGACAACCACGATCAACGCTCTCATTGCTGCTGCCACAAGAAAAACAGGACATTCCACCATGCCGCACTCAGTCCAAGTATCAGAGAGATCAAAAAGTCTGGGTCAACGTGTACACCTGGGGACGTCCTCACTGGCTCCCCGGAATGATCGCTCGGACGAAGGGGCGTGCGGTGTACGAAGTTGTATGCTCCGGAGGCACCATCCATATTCGTCATCAAAACCAAATTCGGCCTCGCAGGGACGACGAATCAATACCTCCATCAGTAACTCCGGATTCTGTTCCAGATGCTGATGCCTGGGACGACATCCCCGACCTCGACACCCAACGGACCTCCAGTTCGTGTCCTGGCCAGCAACAACCCCCACAGGAAGTGGACACACGACCCGATACGCCTCTTCCGGGGACAGAGCCAATGGACACGTCCACGGGAGACTGCCTCCACCTCGGAGTCTCCATCCTGGGAGGGGAGGAATGCCGTGGCGCGCCCCGCAGAACCACGACGTGGCGCCGCAGCGCAGCCCTGCGCGCGCCAGCTCAAGAGACGCACACGCCGCGCACCGATAAGTCGGCAGCGGCGGACGGTTCGAACCGCGCGCCACGACCCAGTCCCGGCTCCTTCCGGCAGGCGGCACTGCACCGCCCCACGTCTCCAGGTCCGCTCACCGCGCAGACGCGAGGGACCGCTTCGCACCTCGCACGAAGACAGTATGACTGTCTCAGCGGCCAATCAGCGGTCGCGACATGCAAATAGCGGCGCAAGGACACTAGCCGCCGCGGCCTTAAGTATCCGCACCACGGCTGAGACCGGCGTCTTCTGTCACCGCGGACCACGAGGGAGCACCGCCGCAGCCGGACCGTCGCCGAAGCCACGTCTCCGCTACGCCTGGCCACCGACCGCCGGACTCTGCCGCTGCCGCTCCCTGCCGAGGTCCCGAAGCAGAGAACACCCAACTTCGAGGAACCTCTACTTTATACAAGAGTCAGAAATAATTATCAGGAAGACTTGCTTCTAGGGAATTATTTAATCTATCCAAAGAAGTTGTGTTTTTTTTTGTGGGGTTATTGGTAATTGGAAATATTATTTTTCATTGTACTGTGCACGTAAAGCAGAGAATATATTCTGAACTATAAAGAGGTACAGAGCATCTCGTGTTTCTGTTGTACATAACAGATAATGACCACACAGTGGTCGAAATCTAGATTTGCAAACAAATAAAAATGCATTTTTTACGACTGATTCCTGAAAGAACTACCACAAATAAAAAAGGTGCTTCTTCTGTCTTCCAGTTTGGCGATCTCCAGTGCGTGATCAAAGGTTGTCTGACGTGGGGGTTCAATTTTGAGAGGTGTATGAATACTGTATCAAACGGCACCTCTAAATGGCTCTCCATCAAGTTTAGTTATGCATCTATTTCGAGCTCCTCACAAACACCAGGTAAGCCATTGAAAATCCCCTATGATTTCCGGGACACCATAGTATTGACTGAACCCACCTTACAAACGCACCTGTAACCGATTTCGACAGACATTGGCGTCCTCAGATACAGCATTCACTGAGATAAGGCACCCCCGGATATACCAGTTATAGCTTAATTAGCTTCTCCCAGTATCGTGGGTGCCACAGTGGATGTTACGTAACTTGTGGGTAGGGAGGGGGGGGAGATGGAGGAGGGCTGTAGTATACTGAAAAGGGGCGGAACAAGACTTTCTCTCTCCCAGCTCACAATACTTTGGCCGGCATAATGGTTCCGTACTAATTGAGAGCTCCTCTGTAGTTGGGCTGTTATGTAATTCTTCCTTTTCTCCCTCTGAATACTGCCTGTTACACCCCCTACCTGCAGGTCATTGCACCCTCTATTTCTCTCTCGCTCCCCCTCCCTCTTCCTGCCCAATGAAGAGCAAGAACGCGTTTGTCTCGCGGCTATGAAGCTGTGGACACTGGACTGCCTTAATCCTACGTTCAATTAATGCGGTGCAAGAGTTTAGCACCAATATTCCTAATATGAATAATGACAGTGTTTATTATTACAGCAAATATCGCTAATTATCTTTATTAACATGACAGATTTCGGCAAATTAAACTGCCATCATGTTAGATTTCATTTCATGTAACACACCTCAAAGGAAAGGTTTGGTGGGATTGGACGGTAGATGTATTTGAGGATATGTATTCTCTCTGAACCTCTCATATTGTTGGGAGAATCAGTTATGAAGAAATCGTTCTACCTTGTGTGCAAGATGTATGAATCAGGGGAAAAGTCCTCAGACTACAAGAAGAATGCAACAATTCCGAATCGAAATAAATAAATAATAAAACAAGTATAGTCAAGCATGTAATAATATAACTATCTGTTCAATAAGTCGTGATTGTAAAGTACTAAGAAGAATTATTTACAGGCGAATGGAAAAACGCAAGGAATTCGAATTTGGGGAAGATCAGTCTCGGTTTAGGAGAAATGTTAGAACACGCGAGGCAGTACTCAAACCTGAAATAGCAATTGAACGGAATGGACAGTGGGTTGCAAGCAGAGTATACAGATTATATAATGAAATAATAACAGTAACAGATGAGTTTTGTTATTTGGGTAGATTGTATCTTCTGATGGCAGAAGTACAGAAGATATTAAATGCAGAATGACTATGGAAAGGAAAGGATTTTTGAAGAATTGAAATATATTGACATCTAACATTAATTTGAACGGCAGCAAATCCTTTCTGAAAGCATTTTTCTGCCGTGTAGCAACCTATGTGAGTGAAACGGTAATTATAAGCACTTCAGACAGAAAGAAGATAGAAATGTGATGCTACAGACGAATACTAAAGATTAGAGCGGAAGATCACGTAACTAATAAGGAGGCACTGAGCAGAATTGGGGAGAAAATACGTCTGTGGCAGATCTTGACTAACGAAGGGTTATATTGTTGGAATACACTCTGGAAAATCAAGGAAGGCTCAATTTAGCATTAGAGGGAAGTGTGTGGGGTAAAAATTGTAGAGGGAGACCGAGAGACGAATACAGTAACCTGGTTGAAATGAATGTAGGTTGCCATTATTATGCGGACATGAAAAGGCTTCCACAGAACAGGGTATAGTGGAGAGCTGTATCAAACCAGTGTGTGGACTTAAAACCAGAACAACATTCTCTAACTATATTCTATAGCGTTTTGAGTGTAATTTTATGTGTATACTTACAGACCCGATTATGGTAGTCTAACGTGTCGAAACCGGTCATCTTAATAATCAAGAAAATTGGCTGTTTCATATGATAAATTAATTGAACGGATCACCCCGCAAGAATGACAAACTTTAGTGGCAGTGTTTATGCTATTTTCTTGTTTCTATAGCAACACACCGCAATATCGAGTGATGGCGTTAATTACGCAGCAGCAGTATAATTGTAAATAATTGTCAAAATTGTTGCAATTTTAAGTACTGTATTTCTGCAGTAGGAGTTGTTCCTTGATGCAGAATATTCTGCGAGTGTTCATTGTTGTGAAAATTAAAATTTCTGGTGCAGTGTTTTGAGTGGGAAAGTTATTTTTTCCTGTGTTCGCAGGGTGACTTTTTTTAGTTGTATTTAAACTCGTGGGATTGATAGAGGATAGGATAAGGGACAAAAAGAGGTTTAATGAACTTATGCTCCGTAAAGCATGGTTTCCATGCTAGAGCCCATTTATTCAGTCATACTTTGTAACGGACACTGCCGTCTAACATCCGCTACAGCTACAGCAGTGTTTTCAAACCTTTTCGAATATACGATCCCCTTCCAAATGAAAATACTCTGGCGACCTCTCTCCCTCAAGAACCGTAACAGAACTATGATAACTCAAAGGAAACAGAAAGTTATTTACTTTCGTTTTCTTCAACTTCCTGTTAAATTATTGGACGAAGATTTTTTAGTGTATTTCGGAATGGAATGCATTTGACGTATTTTTACAGGATTTCATACAGTAAAATATATTTTGCTAAACGGCGGTTTCACATTTCAGGCAAGACTCCGTAGCGAATTATGCTTATGAAGGAAGGTCCCACTGTATATGCAATTTGTAAAGAAAATTCTTTTTTCGAATTTTTCAGAATTACTTTTTGTGTCAAGTTCTTTTTCCTATCGATTGGTACCTGTAAACAGTTTTCAGACTTTGCACTTATTCATCACTAACACAGAGTACTGTAAAATAATCTATTTTCAATCTCTATATATAAAAATTTTGTAATGGTTTGTGTGTGTTTCTAAATCTCAAAAAGTTCTTCACCGATTGAGCCCCAAATTTGTCACAACGTTGCACTGTAACACAGGAAGGTTTTTAGATAGCTATTTATTGAATATATTACACATAACCTATATACAAGGTGTTCCATTGATAGTGACCGGGTCAAATATCTCACGAAATTAGCATCAAACAAAAGAACTACAAAGAAAAAAACTTTTCTAGCTTTAAGGGGGGAAACAGATGGCGTTATGGGTGGCCGCTAGATGACGCTGCCATAAGTCAAACGGATATCAGCTGCATTTTTTAAAATAGGTACTCCCACTTTTTATTGAAATATGCTTCTATTACGTAAATAAATATGAATGTTTTATTTGGAAAACTATTTTCGCTTTGTGATAGATGGCGCTGTAATAATAGTCACAAACGTATAAGTACATGGTATCGCGTAACATTTCGCCAGTGCGAAAGGTATTTACTTCGCGATACATTACTCGTGTTAAAAGGCAGAATATTAGTGTTGCCGTGTTTCTTAAACTGTGTCTTCATCATCTTGTAGTGTGCTCCACCAACGTGATTTTAACTACCCTGTTTTTTTGTTTTTAACTTCTATCTCTGTGTGATTTCAACCACCGTGGCAGTTTTAATTCTGATTATGATTTACTTCAACTTCTTTGCTTTATGTCTGTTCTCTTCATTTTAATCTCCACTGTAGTGTTTAAATTCATCAACTTTTATCACCGTTATCAGTTTTTAACGCCTTGTCCAGGTTGTAAATACGATCGGCTGAAGAGCAGCAATGAAGCTGCTGCCAGCCGCCACCTCCGGGGACTTTAAAGTACAAAAAAAAAAAAAAAAAAAAAAAAAAAAAAAAAAAAAAAAAAAATACTCGTGTTAAAATGGATCGATTACCATTTGCAGAAAATGTCGATATGGTTGCAATGTATTGCGATTGTGATCGAAATGCCCAACAGGCCTGTGCTATGTATGTTGATCGTTACACTGGAAGACATCATCGAAGTGTCCGGACCATTAGTAGGATAGTTAAGTTGTTTAAAGAGACACGAAGCGTTCAGCCACAAGTGAAACGTCAACCACGAACTGCAACAAATGATGACGCCCAAGTAAGTGTTTTAGCTGCAGTTGAGGCTAATCCACACGTCAGTAGCAGACAAACTGATCGAGAATCGGGAATCTCAAAATCGTCGGTGTTGAGAATTCTACAATATAAATGTTACCCGTAACATATTTCTATGCACCAGGATTTGCATGGCGAAGACTTAGAACGTCGTATACAGTTTTGCCACTGGGAACAAAATAAATTACGGGACGATAACAGACTTTTTTCACGTGTTCTGTTTAGTGACGAAGCGTCAATCACAAACAGAGGTAACGCAAACCGGCAAAATATGCACTATTGGGCAACGGAAAATGCACGATGGCTGCGACAAGTGGAACATCAGCTACCTTGTCGGCTTAATGTATGATGCGGCATTATGGGAGGAAGGATAAATGGCAATCTAAATGGGGCAATGTTTATTGATTTCTTATATAATTTTCTGCCGATTATACTACAAGATGTTTCACTGCATGACAGAATGACGATGTACTTTCATTATGATGGGTGTCCGGCACATGGCTCGCGAACAGTTGAAGCGGTCTTAAATGGAATATTTAATGACATGTGGATTGGTCGTAGAAGCCCACACATTCACCGGATCTTATATCCCCGGATTTCTTTCCGTGGGGAAAAAATGGAAGTATATTTGTTATCGTGATTCACCGACAACGCTTAATAACATGCACCAGTGCATTGTCAACGCATGTGAGAACATTAATAAAGGCGGACTTCTTGCTGATGAGAGTAATTTCGTTACGCGTATTTCCAAATGCGTTGAAGTTGAAGGACATAATTTTGAGCAGTTATTAAAGTTATGAGGTAATTACAGGTAATCATGCACTAACAGCGTGTGTTCTCATAATGAATAGTTTTGTTATTTGTAAGTTTTTTTGACGTTTATTTCGTGTAATATTTTGCCCGGTAAGTATCAATGGACCACCATGAAAGATTCATTTGCGAGTTGTGTAAAACATTTTCCACATCGTAAAATTTATATAAATTCATATATGACATATATTTAATAAATAGGCATGTAAGAACATGCGCCTGTTCCAGTAGTACGCTGTATCAAAATTTCGAAGCATTCGGTCAAGAGCTTTCGGGGATATGAGATTTTGACCATAACACTAAACATGGTTCAAAGTTCTAAGACGAGACATGGAAAGGGTAGGCAATGATGAAGAGGGGTGGAAGATACACACGTACCAAGACTCAAAATGCCAACTTCTGCAGTTCAGGTTTAAAAACTCGCTTAATAGCAGCATTTTTCAAAATTCTTTTCATCCCTTATTTCACCCCCTTAATGACTGATTTTCAAAACCAGTACTAATACTAACCAAGAATCCGTATACCAATTTATGTAGGTCTAATTTCAAAATTGGTAACAGCGTATTTTCAGAAAACTTTTCATCGTCTATTTCACCCCCTTAGGGAAATGGGAATGTCGCTTGTCTAACGACGGCAACGGTGTAAGATGAACACCTTCTGCAAATTTCAAGCTCTTATCATCAGTGGTTTTGGCTGGGCGATGATGAGTCATTCATTTAATCAGTCAGTCGGTCAGTCACTCGAAATATTGCCTTTTACATACAGACATTACGCTTTACAAGCTGTTGTGTTCTCTCTCGAAGATGGTCTATGCAGTGTCCCCTGTTATATACTGATTATTACCAAGCGGGGTCGCTCACAAAGTCGATAAGTCGCTTACTAAGTCGGACGACTGGGAGGCCGCCCTTGCCACCTAACGAACTGACGCGCAATGAACATCGATTTTCTGAGTGGCAAACAACAGCCCCTCGCCGTGCAGAGAGGCATTGGTGGATGCTGGAAAACACAAACGTCAGGGATATCGACGCTGTAGATCTTTCAGGTAATGATTAAATTTTACCTAAGGCGTAGTTTGCTAATGTTGGCAACGGAATGTTCGTTTCAAGGGGATAATTAATTTTCTCTCAGAACAAAAGTACATACGACAACCCCTCAACCAGAGAGCAGGCACAGACTTAATTATCTATTAAATTGTAAACACAAAAGAATGTTCCCCTCAGACTGTGTTATTGGTTGTTCGGTTAAATTTCAGCAACGTAGAGTAGTAATGTTGGCAACGAAATGTTCGGTTTACATGGACAATTGATTTCTAGCATCGTGGAGTAGTAATGTTAGTAACCCGCTGGATTAGCCGTGCGGTCTAACGCACCGCTTTCCGAAACGGGGAGGCGTACCGGCCCCGGTTCGAATTCGCCCGGCGGATTAACGAAGGGGGTCGGAATGCCGGCCTGCTTGGTTATGGTTTTTAGGCGGTTTTCCACATCCCCCTAGGTGAACACCGGGCTGGTCCCCAAGTCCTCCGTCAATTACACGATTCGAAAACATTTCATAACACTTTCACAAATATAACAATATACAGAAATAAATCCAGACTAACAAGCCGACCCTTCATGTGCGGGAAATGGCTGAAGGGAAAGACGAAGAAGAGTTGCCCTGCAACGAAATGTTCAGTATACATGGATAATTGATTCAGACACCGGTCAGTGGGTCGTACAAGAACATATTAACGACAGAGCAGAAACTGCATTAAATGGTTATTTTATGGCCAACAAAACGATTCATGCTGAATATTCGATCTGATAAGAATCTCGTTGGAATTACCACTGTGTTACAGAAAACAACATTCCGAGTAACGCTCTGGAACCAGATGCTTTCTAATAATGTTTGACATTCACGAAGCCGGGCCTTTAACGACATACATCGATTGTGCGCTTCTAAATCTATGCCGACATAAGGTGCACGTTTACCATCGTAGAATTACTTAGAAATGAAGGTTTATTTTTAATTACGGAAGATACGGCATTTGGCGCTGATGTAATATTTCATGGTAAACACGGAAGAATATTAGCCTCATCGTATGTAACTTAGTTTTCAAAGAGCACGCAAGGGATTTTAGCAACATCAGCCGTTCCCGCAAGAGAAATTTTACAGAAATTATACAAATACATCAACATGAAAAATGGCGTATGGATTTTCGATTTTAATTATACAAGGAGGCCAATGAAACTTACATAATTCAAAAGGCGCTTTGTTATAGACGCATGGAAAACGAAAATCATGTGTATACGTAGCCATTAAGAGAGGCCAAATGAACCAATTGTTTTCATATCTATAGCTCTGCTCACGCTTTAAATTGTGCAATTGCCAAATAAGTGAGCCTCGAAACATGAAGTGGTACCAACCTCTGCCTTGCGTACCGGTCAGGTGCTATGGTAAAAATGCGACATTAAAGTAACAATTTTTCCTGGAAACGAGTTTTAGTTAGGCCTACGTTCATGTTTAATGGTTAATATTCAGTAAGATCGATCACGATATTAGCAGTGGAAATCAAAATACCATAGAAACGAATAATGAACAAAACGTTGTTTATGGACGTCGCTACTTCATTTCATTTTATTTAACAGAAACTTTGTAACTGTTTCCAGCAGACAAAATGTGAAGCAATTCCCAATTTTTAATTTCTTCACTTTATATAGGTACAACGAGCGAAAGACGATGTGGGCATAGAGATAGATGGAGGAAGAGATGGACGATGGATGGAAAGAAAGGTAGTGATGAACAGAAGCCGGGGATTAGATAGAGGCAGGATGAAAGAGGTATGTAGTGGAGAAGCAGGAGATAGACATAGCGGATGGGAAATATATGGAAAGAATGTAGAAAACAATAGCTTTTTACTAAGATGAATTATACGTCACATGTTCTAGAATCGGTAAATTGGTCTGTATGTTTGTGGAGAAAACGAGGGACAAAAATGTAATCTATCTTATGAGTTTAAAATAATGAGTATCTGCGGAACTATATTTTTGTAGCTTTCGTTTGACATAGCCACAGTAGCCCAACGCACGATATTGATTTGATTGAAGAATTCTCTGGATGATTCTATGTTCACCTGAATTACGGCATTTCCTTTTCTATTTAGTTCGAAAGAGAGTGAGCCACAGAGAGGCGTGGCCGCCGTTTAGCTATTTCATAATGAATATTACTCAAGGAACTATATAATTTCAACATGAAATTCATTTCACTTAGGCATGCGTTTTTGTATTACTGAACCCCTGGTTATTATATGGTGCAAGTACTTCCTGCTGTGCCGGAGACCGCCCGAGCATGGCTTTGCGATTGCCCTCGGGGACGCGACCCGCAGGTGGACAAACACTGTATGCTCGGTTTCAGTTGTGGCGTCGCTATTCTCCACAACGCCGGTCTGCACATGTCGCTGCGGAACATGAAATGTATGTAATTCTTATCGGACCAAACTACATTGGTCACAAGTCCTTAGACTTAAAAACTAATTAAACAAAGTTACACTAACCTGAGGACAACACACACATCCATGCCCGATCCGGCCGCGTTGGCCGAGAGGACTAAGGCGCTCCAGTCACGGTCTGCACGGCCACTACGGTCGGGGGTTCGAATCCCCCCTCGGCCGTCCTTAGGATAAGCTAGTTGATAAGTAGTTTGTAAGTTTAGGGACTGATGACCCCGTAGTTAAGTCCCATAAACTATACAAACATTTCAATTTCCATGCCCGAGGGGGGATTCGAACCCCCGACGCGGTAGGCCGCTCTTTCCGTAACGTGGTGCTCCAGACCGCTCGGCTACTCCCAGGCGGCTGCGGAACTTCAAGAACGATAAGTCGCTACATAGTAGTCGGTTGCCGGGGCGCCCGCAGTCTGGATACCTCTTTGCCTGCTACGTGCTCCTGGAAATAGCAGGAAAGGGGCTCGCTTAGACAAGTCGGCAAACCACAGCAACTACAAAGCGTACGGCAGTTCCAGTTAGTACGAAGAGATCCACGAGTTCAAGAGTTCCAGGAAGTTCAACAGAAAACCACGAGAGCTAGCAGTCTATAGTACTACTGCCTGATGTCGTCATACTACTACATACCAGAACTGTATAATACGCTCCTGACCATTAAAATTACTACACCACGAAGACGACGTGCTACAGACGCGAAATTTAACCGACAGGAAGATGCTGTGATATGCAAATGATTAGCTTTTCAGAGCATTCATACAAGGTTGGCGCCGGTGACGACACCTACAACGTGATGGCATGAGGAAAGTTTCCAACCGATTTCTCATACACAAACAGCGGTTGACCGGCGTTGCTTGGTGAAACGTTTTGTGACGCCTCGTGTAAGGAGGAGAAACGCTTATCACCACGTTTCCGACTTTGATGAAGATCGGATTGTAGTTTAACGCAATTGCGGTTTATCGCATCGCAACATTGCTGCTCGCGTTGGTCGCGATCCATTGACTGTTAGCAAAATGTGGAATTAGGAGGGCAATACGGAACGCCGTGCTGGATCCCAACGACCTTGTATCATTAGCAGTCGAGATGAGAGGCATCTTATCCGCATGGTTGTAACGGATAGTGCAGCCACGTCACGATCCCTGAGTCAACCGATGGGGACGTTTGCAAGACAACAACAGTTCGACGACGTTTGTAGCAGCATTACACTAACAGCTGAGAAAGCACGGCTGCGGTTACCCCTGACGCTGCAGCACAGACAGGAGCACCTGCGATAGTGTACGCAACGACGAACCTGGGTGCACGAATGGCAAAACGTCATTTTGTCGGATGAATCCAGGTTCTGTTTACAGCATCGTGATGGTCGCATCCGTGTTTGGCGACATCGCGGTGAAAGCACATTGGATGCGTGTATTCGTCATCGCCATACTGGCGTTTCACCTGGCGTGATGGTATGGGGTGACATTGGTTACACGTCTCGGACACCTCTTGTTCGCATCGTCGGCACTTTGAACAGTGGCAGTTACATTTCAGATGTTTCACGATCCGTGGCTCAACCCTTTATTCAATGCCTGTGAAACCCTACATTGCAGTAGGATAAAGTACGACCGCATATTGCAGGTCTTGTACGGGCCTTTCTGAATATGGAAAGTATTAGACTGCTGCCCTGGCCAGCACAGTCTCCAGATCTCTCACCAACTGAAAACGTCTGCTCAATGGTGGCCGAGCAACTAGCTCGTGCCGGCCGAGGTGTCCGAGGGCACTGAGGCGCTCCAGTCACGGTCTGCACGGCTACAATGGTCGGGGGTTCGAATCCTCTCTCGGGCATGGATATTTGTGCCGTCCTTAGGATAAGCTAGTTGATAAGTAGTTAGTATATTTAGGGACTGATGACCCCGTAAGCTTTACAAACATTTGAACATTTGAACTAGCTCGTCACAATACGCCAGTCACTACTCTTGATGAAGTGTGGTATTGTGCTGAATCTGCATGGGTATCTGTACCTGTACAGGCCATCCAAGCTCTGTTTGACTCAATGCCCAGGAGTATGAAGGCCGTTATTATGGCTAGAGATCGTTGTTCTTGGTACTGATTTCGCAGGATCTATGCACCCAAATTGCGTGAAAATGTAATCACATGTCAATTCTAGTATAATATATTTGTCCAATGAATACCCACTTAACATCCGCATTTCTTTTTGGTGTAGCAATTTTAATGGCCAGTAGTGTAGCTATGGGAAGTTGTACTATGACAAGCACATGAAAGTTAATCCTTTAACGCATAGTATACCTATACACCTTATTTTTTTCCATATGTATCTAACTGATCAGCATTTTACCACAAATTCATTCGTAGCTGCTTGTATACATAGTGTTACATATGCTGGTAGCTCGTGCTAGAAATTGTAAATTGGACAGTGCTACTGAATCAGTTCTGCAGTTAGCTGCGTGAGTCACTCCTAACATGTGAGTTTGCTTACTTTAGTATTCCTCTTTTCCCATGTAAAAGTAGTTAATCATATAATACCACTGCATTATAACTTACTATCTGGAAAGATGAGAGGTATAGTAGTGACACTTACTACACCGGGTATATCATGGAAGCACTGTATAGCTGACCAGGTATAAACGTTTTGTTTCTAATAGTGCATAATAATTTTAAGGATTTTTCCCTATATTTTTCGCAGCATATACGCACTATACATTAATCATTGTAGTCTTTATAGCTTCAAATAAAAAGTCATGCGTTAAAAAGTTATGTATTTGTTTTATCTAATAGATAGTTCATGTGGACCAGTCATTGTTTTAGTAACAGACGTGTATCCGCATTCTTTCTCGTCACGGTCCAGCTATTGCTACTACAGCAACCTGCGATTTAAAAGTTTCCTCCTAGATGGTGGTACTATTCCGCACACTTTACCAGTGATCTTTCGACGGTATTGTGTCTGCTACGTGATGATACTGCAGCCCACTTGGCCGTTACCGTTCGAACGCATCCCAATAGTATCTTCCCTGGTCTGTGGTTCGGACGAGAAGGTCCGCTTGCACGGTCAGTTCGTTCATCGGATCTCAGCCTGTTACGATTTCTGAGTGTAGGGCCATCGTAAAAGTACCGTGTGTAAAGAGTCCATTAGAGGTGTGGTGGACACACTAGAGCAGCGTATTCACGCTGCGTTGTCCACACAGAGAATTATCGCACGTGTGTCAAAGGCAGCATGAATACGCAAGTTTTGAATCACACGGAAGCCATTTTTAACACACACTATAACTATGACTGCACGATAAAGAGCGTATTACACCGCAATCTCTGTAACTCCAGAATTCTACCAAGATCAGCTGCCAGCATGTAAAATTTAGAAGTAGATGTTCCTGGAGTAGTAAAACAACTTATGTCACTAAACAAAATTAAATCTTCTGGGCCAGGTTGTATACCAACTAGATTCCTCTCATAGTATGCTGATGCGGTAGCTCCATACTTAGCTATCATATACAACCGATCACTCAGCGAAAGAACCGTACCCAAAGACCGGAAAGTTGCTCAACTCACTCCAATATTCAAGAGAGGCAATAGGAGTGATCCCCGAAATTACAGGCCCATCTCATTGTCGTCGATTTGCAGTAGCATTTTGGAACATATACTTTGTTCAAACATTATGAACTACCACGAAGAGAACGACCAATTAACCATAGTCAACACGTATTCAGAAAGTATTGCATTTGCGAAACACAGATTGCCCTTTATTCACATTAAGTGATAAGTGCCATCGACACGGGATCTGAAATCGATTCTATATTTTTAGATTTCCGGAAGACTTTTGACACTGTACCTCACAAGCGACGTCTAATGAAATTGCGTGCTTATGGAATATCGCTCCAATTGTGCGATCGGATTCATGATTTCCTATCAGAAAGTCATCGAGTAAAACAGAAGTGATATCTAGCGTTCCCCAGGGAAACGTTTTAAGTCCCCTACTCTTCCTTGTGTTTATAAACAATTTAGGAACAATCTGAATGGCCCCCTTATACTGTTTGCGGATGATGCTGTCGTTTATCGATTAGTGAAGTCGACAGAGCATCAAACGCAACTGCAAAGCGATTTCGACAAAAATTCTACATGGAGCGAAAATCGGCAACTTATACAAAATAATGAAAAGTGTGAGGTAACACACATGACCACTATAAGAAATTCGCTTAACTTCTACTACACGATAAATCAAAGGTCGGAAATTCTACCAAATACGTAGGAGTTACAATTACGAACAACTTAGACTGGAGAGAACACAAAGAAAATCTTGTGGGGAAAGCGATACAAAGGTTACGTTTTATTTGCAGAACGCTTCGAAGATGCAACAGCTCCACCTAAGAGACTGCCTACATCACACTTGTGCGTCCTCTCCTGGAGTACTGTTACACAGTGCGACTCTCACCAGGTGGGACTGACGGAAGACACTGAGAAGGTTCAGAGAGAGGCAGTTCGTTTTATTTTTATCACGTTACAGGGGGGAAAGCGTCACGGAAATGTTGCACGATTTGAGGTGGAAATCATTGAAAGAACGATGTTATTCGTTGCGGAGAGTTCTGTTTGCGAAATTTCAACCACCGACTTCTACTTCTGAATGAGAAAATATTTTGTTAGCACCCACTTACATAGGGAGACATTACCACCCCAATCAAATAAGAGAATTCAGATCTAAAACGGAACGGTTTACGTGTTCTTTCTTCCTGCGCGCTATTAGAAAATGGAACTGTGGAAAAAGATTTTGAAAGTTGTTAATGAACACTCTGCCAAGCACTTAAATGTGATTTGCAGAGTATCGATGTAGATGCAGATATGGTTACTAGAGGACCCGTACGAATACTTCACACCGTTAACTGAATGACAAAAAAGTTGGGAAGAAAATGGTGGTAAAGTAGAATTTTCACGCAAAGCTATCTTCAGAATCAATCAATGTAAGTGTTTAAAAGCACAAAGGAAAGAGCTTGATCCGCTGAGTGTCGTTAGCTCAAAAAGAACTTCGTATCTTAATTAGACCCGAAGATATAGTGCAAGAAACCCATTAAAAATTAATAAATGATAAAAGGATACCACGTTTGAATAAAAATAAAGTATGGTGAGAATTAAGTTAAATGTGATACTTCATGACAAATCTGCCAATGAATACCTTTAATTTAAAGCAAAATTGAAGGTAATGGGTCGGATAGAACGGCCTCACCGGCTGACTTTAGTTTACAGCAAGGACATCCCCATAATAAACATGCAGAAGGAAATCGCGTATCAGTGGGCGAGAGTGATATGAAATTTTGATACTTGATGAAAAATTTGTGGATGAGTACTTTTCATTTAAAACAAAATTTAAGGAAATCGTCCGGGTAGTTTGGTCTGGCCGACTGACTAGTTTTCATAGATTCTTTTAGGTGGTTTCTCATACATCTCCGTATTTGTAATTTACATTTAATATTTGACTTACTTGTAACACCGTTGTTCATACTGCTGCTGGGCTATGCTGTTTATTTGGTAAAATGTTCCAGTTGTTTATTATTAGCTGTATGTATGCTCGTTTTTAAGATTTTTAAAATAATTTTCGAGATCCTGCAGTGGCACTTCAAAGACTCCACAAGTTTTATATAACCGCATAAGTGGCAATGTCTGATTTACAATCATTTGAACATTTAATTTAATCTTTGGTTTATTAATTGTCTTTGTATGTGGAAAGTTTACATTGGATTTGGTACTTTTCTATCCATAGTGTGTTTAAGGGTCTACCTCGTAACCAAATAATTTATACCTTAAAAGTCTGTCATTCAACCCCATACTACCCGGATGTTGAACTTCAGATGTCTGAGCGTGCCAACCATAGATGTTCATATTTAGTATCTTGCGAAATTCAAATGTGACTGCTGTGCATCATTATAATGAAACTAAAAGAAATTACGTGTCGATTCCGCTCCCGTATCAGACTATTACATCGCATATTGACTTAAATTTCGAATAAAGAAGTCACGTAATATCCGATGGAAACTCATTTGCGAAATTTAAACGTGGTGGAAAATGCGAAAACATATAAATGTGTAAGCACGCTGCAATTCTATGCGGACTATTTATATTTGTTTACGGAAGATTTACTTTGGATTATTATTATATCTTTAGTTTGTTGCCGGCCGCGGTGGCCGAGGGGACTAAGGCGCTTCAGTCACGGTCCGCACGGCCACTGTGGTTGGGGGTTCGAATCCCCCCTCGGGCATGGATATTTGTGCCGTCCTAGTTCGTAAGTAGTTCATAAGTAGTTTGTAAGTTTAGGGACTGATGACCCCGTAGTTAAGTCCCATAAGCTTAACAAACATTTGAACATTTGAACATTTTGAACTACAGAAACAGCGAAAACATCGCATCCACGTTCTATGAACACCATATGTATAAGAGACCATTTATAAAATATAATTGTATTCGCAGAATGACCTGATGATGGTCAAGGACCGAAATGAATTCATCGTGAGAACGTAATAAACATCATATAGAAGCGTAAGAAATAAATAAATTCCGTGTGATCAAAAAGTCAGTATAAATTTGAAAAGCTAATAAATCACGGAATAATGTGTATAGAGAGGTAAAAATTGACACACATGCTTGGAATGACATGGGGTTTTATTGGAACAAAAACATGTCTGATAGATGGCGCTTCATCTGATCAGAAAAGCAATAATTAGCATAACAAATTAACACAAAGCAAAAATGTTCTTTACAGGAAATGCTCAATATGTTCACCATCATCCCTCACCAATAGCTGTAGTCGAGGAATAATGTTGTGAACAGCACTGTAAAGCATGTCCGGAGTTATGGTGAGGCATTGGCGTCGGATATTGTCTTTCAGCATCCCTGGAGATGTCGGGCGATCACGATACACTTGCGACTCCAGGTAACCACAAAGCCAATAATCGCACGGATGAGGTCTGGGGATCTGGGAGGCCAAGCGTGACGAAAGTGGCGGCTGAGTACACTATCATCACCAAACGACGCGCGCAAGAGATCTGCTGGGCATTTTTTGAACTTTTTTTTTTTTTTTTTTTTTTTGTTCTAAAAAAAACCAATGTCATTCCAAGCATGTGTGTCAATTGTTACCTCTCTATCTACACTATTCCGTTATTTACAAGGTTTTCAAATTTGTACTGACTTTTTGATCACCCGGTATATTACATATTAGGTAATTTAACTCTTATTCGAAAGCAAGTGTTTCATTGATACTTTTTGTTTCGGATCCTCTCCTAGATCAGTCCCTAGAGTTTGTACACGGTGGGAAAAACCACCATGTACATGTAATGAGTTTGATTAGGTAATAATAATAATTTCGTGTACAACATTGGCCTAGAGCAAGTCTTTCAGTTCCACGCCACTTCACGACTTGCGTGTCCTTAGCCTACCCCTACATACAGGTTAACGTGGAATCCGAACCACGTGTCGTTTCTGGCGACTCCTCACATCTCTGTGAGATGAAGGATCGGTTAAAACGCAGACTAAAGACATCCGAGATGCGACCGGGTTTCAAACCCGCGATCCTTCGGTTTCCAGTCGGGCGCTTTACCCCAAGTACACCGGGCCTGACTGTCTGATTAGGTAGTTCACCGGTATGTGCGGCTGTGAAATATTCGCATCTTCTGCTTTCTGTATAAACTGCAGAGTCCGTGTGTTTTTGTGTACTTCTTGCATACAAATCTACAGTTTTGTTCCAGTCTTTATGAACTTTTGCACACTTAACATTCAAACCAAGTGGTTTGTAGGGACCACGTACAACGCATACTTGAAATATGACGTCATTAACAATGAGATGCACAGAAAAACTACTGCATTACGCGACAATGTTGCACATTTCCTCCTACCTACTTATCCGATTTTAACCAAATCTGATACAGATATTCCTTACTGTGTGGTATCTATTAATGTAGGGATAAGAGCCACATACAACGCTTCGGGAGATGTAGTATCGTAAACAATAGGAGACATAAAAGTCTGCCACATCACGCTATGAAAATTTATTCATACTCTGTATCAGAATGAGAGTACTTGACGACTTGTGACAAACTTTATCATAATTTTTTTTGCATGTAGTAATTTTATTATTGTGATTTTCCGACTTCTACATTCAGTTAGGGGTTGGGAGAAATATGTCATGAATCTTTATCTTCGATTTGTTTACTAGAGTACTTCAGTTATTTCATTTCTGTGTTTACTGATGGCAGTGGCCAGCGAGTTGAACTGTAAGAAGCTGTGTCTTGAGTCGAGGTTGGTTTCACACGCAGGGGAAGCGGAGGAATTAGGTGTTGTACAGGCTGGCCACTACTTATTTTTGCGGAACGATCTCAAAGCATTACTGAAGGGAAGCCCTCTGTGCCATCCCATGGTGTCAGAAGTGAGCAGTGGGGGGCGTGAGGCACTTTCTCGGCGGGCAGAGCTACTCTCGCAGCTACCTGGATGTTGTGTACACTATGGAAGACTTAATATTGATATTTTGAAGACGGTGGTTGGCATAGACATCAATTTGATCTGTAATTCCAAATGATTATATGTGTACACAGGGAGCCTTATTGGCAGAATCCTTAAAAGATGCAACAGAACTACTGAAGAAACTGCATATACTACGCTTGTCCGTCCTTTTTTGGAGTATTGCTGCCCAGTGTGGGATCCTTATTAGGTGGGTTTGACGGAGGACAACGAAAGAGTCCAAAGAAGGACAGCTCGTTTCGTATTGTCACTATAGAAGGGAGACAGCGTTACGGAAATGGAAATGATACAGGATCTGGGATGCGAATCATTAAAACAACGGCGCTTATCGCTGCGGCGTGGGCTACTTACAAAATTCCAATTGCTAAAACATTCTCCTCCTAATGCGAAAATATATTGTTGATTCAGCGTTACGGAAATGATACAGGATCTGGGATGCGAATCATTAAAACAACGGCGCTTATCGCTGCGGCGTGGGCTACTTACGAAATTCCAATTGCTAAAACATTCTCCTCCTAATGCGAAAATATATTGTTGATTCCCACTTACTTAGGTAGAAATGATCATCAGAATAAAATACGAGAAATCAGAGCTCGAACGGAGGAATTCAGGTGTTCTTTCTTCCCTCGCGCTCTTTCATCTAAGGAAGTATTGATTATTTCAGGCAACAACGACAATCAGTAATATTCATTCACCATTTTGTGCAGAATCAAGGAAAGTATATATTTTTTTAAATTAATCAGCATGAGTTGTCCTGTAGTCAATATTTCTTAGAAAATCCATCATAAGTTGAAAGAAAGGGGTTAGGTAACTAATCACTTGAATAAAACAATTCTGCAAATTAATTACGCAAGAGCAGCCGTGTACATTACCAAGGTTTACAGAATATTGCACAAAATAACAGATACAAGAAGTAGTTTGGTGTGCCCTTCCAATAAATGAAATTTATGAAGAACAATATCTACGTTCCATTGATAATCACAGCTCCACACAGCCATTGCACACAGCAGCTGCCACTACTGAAAGCACTGCCGTTCAACTGATACTACTGCTGAGCAGCCTACAGTCTAAATTCTTTGACAAAGACATACCACATCTTGAGAAGCTTGCTATACCACAGATCAGACATAACAAAGCTCAAACTCACACAAAATCCAATGATACATGTTTCATCCCTCTACAAATTCCAGTACTTGGTGTTTCAAGCTGCACGCGCACACACATTGAGGGACTCGCCATCAAACTCTCCTATCTTGCAAATCACTACAGTGAAGCAGTGGTACACACTTTGACACAGCTAACGGGGTCAGTGTCAGTGTCGGTGAAATGTTTGTCGCAACGCATCCGGTGGGTTCGGCCCCAACTCTACCAGGTTTGACAGTGGAATTTCCAGCACAACAATGCCCGCCCGTACACTGAAATCCGCGTGCTCAACTTTCTCCAGATTTGGCACCGGCACACTTCTTCCTGTTTCCCCGCCTTAAGTTAGCCCTGAAAGGCTGACGCTTCGCAACGGTTGCTTGCGGATATCGAACAGTGCCTGACGTCAGTGCTTCGAGCAATTCCACAAAAAGCATTTGCTAAAGGTGGTTTTAGACATAGCCTGCCTGTCATGAACGGAAAGATTCGGGTGTTCTCTCTTCCCCCGCGCTATCCGAGATGGGAAAGGGAGATAAATAGTATAACGTGGTTCGATGAATCCTGTTGTTGCCGAAAGATAGCTGTTGGCAGCAGATACACTCTGTTTACTCTGTTATTTCTTTTTCACCCTGTGAAAGTTTGACAGGTACACTTAGTAACAGTAGCACTGTGTCAGCTCGGAGAGATTATGACGTTGAAAATTTGTACCACCGTGTAGGATATCGCTTTGAATATTGTTCGACAGATATCTGCGAAACGTCACCTGTTGTGTATGTTGGGAACGCAAAGCTCTCGAAGTCTGACAATGCATTCAGAGCTGACAAAAGCGAGGTCAATAAATTTTCCTGACAATAGCGAAATTAACTCATTCAAGGGTTACAATGTTGCTATCTGTTATCAATAAATGAATTCTGTCAGAAGCGACCATTACTTAGTAAGCAATTAACGATGTGTTGTTATTGTGGTATTCAGTCCGCAAATTGGTCTCTACCCAAGGCTATACTGTGCAAGCCATTACCATCTCGGATAAAGAACGGCAGCACACATCCATTCGAACCTGATTACTGTCTTTTGTCTTTCGCTCTCTATTTGAGATTTTTACCGCAACTTACCTCCAATATTAAACTGACGAGCCGGCCGCGGTGGCCGAGCTGTCTGCGGCGCCCAGTCACAGTCTGCACGGCCACTACGGTCGGGGATTCGAATCCTCCCTCGGGCATGGATATTTTTGCCGTCCTTAGTATTAGCTAGTTAATAAGTAGTTTGTAATTTTAGGGACTGATGACCACTTAGTTGAGTCTAATAAGCTCTAAAAATATTTGAACATTTGAATAAACTGACGATTTCGTGATTTCTCAGACTGTATCCTAGCAACTGATTCTTTCTTTTAGTCAACACATGCCACAAATTCATGTTACCACCAATTCTGTTCAGTACAGCCATACTAGTTACGCCATATACCCATAGAATTTTCAGCATTCTTCTGTAAGACTAAAGTTACAAAGCTCCAATCCACCTATTGTCTTTATTGTTTATCGTACACGTTTCACTCAGGTTTATCTTTCCTAAACTTAAGATAAGTCATCAGTTCATAAATTTCTCCTAAATGAAGATCCTACCAGTTTTTTTCGCATTCTTCTGTAACTATAATAATAATAATAATAATTTCGTGTGGCTCATTGGTCTAGTGCAAGTCTTTTAAACAATTACTTATTAAACTTATAGCTCTGTAATATTCACACCTGTCTGCACTAGCTTCGTTTGGAATTGGAATTATTATATTTTACTTGCAGTATGTGGTAATTTTTCTGTCGCATACACATTGCACACTAAGTGAAAAATTTTGGTCATTGTTGGTTTTGCAAAGGTTACCAGCAGTTCAGAGTGAATATCATCTGCACCGGAAACCTAGATTCGACTTAAATTATTCAGTCACCTTTTAAATTCTTCTCAGAGCTTACATCTCTTTCCTTTGTGTAATATTGTCTTCATTTCCCTTGAATAGCGATTTATCCCTTCCATCTTTTGGCTTCCCTCTATTTTCTTTGTGCTGGTATTCCATCTGACGTCTTGAGTTACATGTAGCTGCTTTTCTAGTCTCCAGACGCTTCTATTGTTATCCTGTAGGTGGTATTTATATTTTCCGTAGTGACACATTCTTCTACGGACTTCATTTTGTCGTGTAGTGTTACGAAGTGTCCCGTGCGCGAGACGACGAGGGAGAGTTCCACATTCCTCTTCGAAGGTTGAAGGATGACCCGCTTTACTTTATGAGATATTTTCGGATGGGATTCCACAAGTTCAAGTATTCGCTCGACATACTGCCAAGCTCAAAGAAAAACACTAAATGCAGGAAGTGTATTTCTAACGAAGAATGACTTGCCTTGACCCTGAGTTACTAGAAGTTCTTTATTATTAATATATTTAATACGTAAGAAAATAAAAAGTCAACCGAGTCTTTAAAATCAGCGTTAATTTAACATCATAATGTCATGCTAATTCTGTCTTTGTTATTTCTTCCAGGTACTTGGCTGCAGATCTTAAAATATCTTTAGACTTCAGCCTCAGAATACCGCTAACATCTGTAAACGGCATAATAATGTCTACCTGCAAAGACCTATGGAAAGTATTGGCTCCAGCTATAATGGCGCTGCCCAAAAAAGAAGAGTGGTTGAAAATAGCCCAGGAATTTTCAAACACGTGGCACTTCCGCAATTGCATCGGGGCATTAGTTGCGAAACACGTGGTTATTCGAGCACCTAACAACAGTTGAAGCCTATTCTTCAACTACAAAGGGACCTTTCCCACCGTCCTGATGGTCTCAGTTGATGCGAACTACAAATTTACAATGGTAGATGTCGGTGATTATGGAAAGGCTAGTGTCGGTGGCGTGTTTGGGAGGTCTGCAGTAGGTACTAAGTTTGATGCTCAAGAGCTACATTCCTTAGCGACCACCTTGCAACAATATGGCGAACCTCTTCCTTTTGTAGTAGTGGGCGATGGAGCTTTTCCCCGGAAAAGATATTTACTGAGACCCTACCCAAAAAACCACTCCTACACAGCTAAGAAGCCAAGCAATTTATACTTACAGACTAGGAGAATTGTAGAAAATGCATTTGGAATCTTCGTTCAAAGATTTAGTTTTATACGGGAGACTGTAAGTATCTCCAAAGAAGCAAACATCATTGTTCTGGCTTGCATAGCACTTCATAACGTACTACGCAATGAAGTAGTACATGAACCGTGGACTGAAGCCATCCCAGAAACCAATGCTTTAGAACCACTTCCAGCATTGGTACTCACGCAAGCAAGTACCATACCAAGACGGAGTCATCTCTCGAGGAAGAAAATAATAACATAAGGGCTTTTGTAATTACTGTTTTTGTAAGGTTAAATTAATAAAAATCTACCCCCAAAGAAGAAAAAAAAAACACTAAATGGAAACCAAACTCTTGAATCTGGTCTTGTCATACACGACCTGTCAGCACATAGTGTGGTCATGAATGACCTGGCAGAACGTGGCGAGGTTATCTATCGAACCCGAACACCACGCTTGTGTTTAGATTTTTTTTCATTTGGAGGGACGGGGAGGGTTATATTTAATTTATTTATACAACAAATATTACCTTACATTATTAACTTCTACAATCTTTCTAGGTTAGGAAATAGGAAGATAAAATATTTAAAACTACCGTTCTTTAAACATTAACATTTCTTCTCATTTTGGCTGTAGGTTTGCTGTTGTTGGATATTATTATCTGGATTTTTATTGCGGTGCTGTTGGTTGTAGTAATTTTGATTATACGTTGAAGTATTCGTTGGGATTTGCATGTAGTTATTGTGGTAAATCGGGATAGGTCGGTTTCCTGAGCTGGTAGATGGGTTATCTCGTGTTTCATTTCGATTGGCGTTGTTAGTAGGCTGCAGAATTGTGGGGAAGTTTATCTGAACACTGCTTTCTCTTTGTATTAATTTTTCGATCTCCGTTGTCGTTGACATTGCAAAAACTCTCTTTTTATTTCCGCTCTCTCCCATTCCGAAAACTTCGACATTGATTCTACAATTGAAGAAAACCGTAAGCGCCTTTATTTCAGACAAAGTTTCACTTGAGGTTCGTGATGATATAAAAGACCTCCATGTTTCCTCTAGGCCTTGCTCAGCTTCAGAGCTGGTCGCTGTCTTCGACTACTGCCGTGCATATCTTAGCCTAACAGACGAAGCTGATGCAGGGCAGACAAGGAGTGTTGATGAAGTACTTCCCGATTAGTTCGCGTTTTCTGTGTCAACCTCGAGGAGTTCATCAGGATCTGCCTCCGTTACATTTGTCTGAGTTAGGCGCTCCTGAAGAAATTGAGTCAGAAACTTCATTTTATCCTCAAAACGCCATTTTTTACCTTCTTCGCTCCTTGGCCAGAAGTAGTTTTACGTATGTTTCTAGCCTTCACGAAATAAGAACGCAACAACGCACCTTTAGACTTGCATTCTTCATCCGAGGAAAATCAATAAAAAATAGTCAACCGATAATAAAACAACCTATAATAACCAATTTAAAAAAAGTAACCTATAAAAAGTAACCTAATGCAAGTAATTTTTTGTAAATAAGTGGAATGCTTGCGCAATATTTCATTTTATGATTAACATCGAATTAAAATTACCTTAAATATTAAAACTACTTAATGTATTTTAACGTTACCTATTTTGTTCAGTGATGCGCTATTTCTTTGCACATATATTCCTTCACTAGGTGATTACCATACTCTTTGTGGGACATATCATAGAGTTTTGGATACCCCTGGACCAACATCACTAGTTCTTCTTCAATTTCTTAACAAAAGTCAAACAAAACAAACGAGCACGTGCGAACTCCAAAGAGGAATAAGCTCTAGTGAGCAACGCATGGTCCCTTCGGACGTTTCCCTGAGAACCGAAAATTGTCGATTGTCCGTCAGGCTGACAAAACAATTGGTAACGCGCCGGCTGGGCGCCCTACAGGTCACCTTTACAGCTAGTCTTGTGTAGTTCGCGAACGAACTAGTTCGGAAGAGCGCTACCACAGGCCAACTACGCGAACTAGTTCGCAGGTCTCTCGCCTCTTAGTTCGTCCGCTCCTTTTCCGAAGACTGACGGGTAACAGCGAGAGGACGCGAGAGCGCGCAGAATCGCGTGATTCTCTTCTGCCAGTTGCCGTCATTTCGAGCTGAGATTCGGCTCAGCTGTGGTTTTAGTAGCCGTAGCAAAAGCCAAAAACGAGCGGACTAACTAAAAAGCGACCTACTTCGCGGCCGAGCTGCGAACTAAAAGGAGAGCTACCTGTCGCGAACTAAAATATACGCGATGGGTCGCGAACTAAAATATGAGTTATAGGTCGCAGATATAGACTCTGACCATAACTTGTTAGTTATGAACTGTAGGCTGAAGCTGAAAAAACTGCAGAAAGGTAGGAAAATAAGGAGATGGGACCTGGATAAATTGAAGGAACCTGAAGTTCTTAAGAATTTCAGAGGGAGCTTTAGGCAACAACTGACAGAAACAGGGGGAAATAAAACAGTAGAAGAGGAATGGGTAGCATTGAGAGATGAAATAGTGAAGGCAGCTGAGGACAAAATAGGTAGAAAGGCAAGACCTACGAAAAATCCTTGGATATCACAGGAAATACTAAATTTAACTGACGAAAGGAGAAAATAGAAAAATGCAGTAAATGAAACAGGCAAAATGGAGTACAGACGACTAAAAAATGAGATTGACAGGAAGTGCAGGAGTGGCTAGAAGCCAAATGCAAATCTGTAGAAGAATGTATAACAAGGGGAAAAGTAGACACCGCCTACAGGAAAATAAAAGAGACATTTGGGGACAAGACAAGCAACTCTACAAATATCAAGAACTCAGGTGGGAAACCAGTTCTCAGCAAAGAAGGGAAAGCTGAAAGGTGGAAAGAGTACATAGAGCATCTCTACAAAGGAAATGAACTTAGAGACGATGTTGGAAGAGAGGAAGAGGAAGTAGATCAAGATGAAATAGGAGATACTATACTGAGAGATGAATTTGACAGAGCCTTGAAAGACCTAGGCCGGAACAAGGCCCCAGGAGTAGATGATATACCCTCAGAGCTACTAAAGTCTCTGGGAGAGCCAGCCATGACAAGACTATTTGAACTGGTGTGTAGGATGTATGAGACAGGCGAAATGCCCTCAGACTTTAAGAAAAATGTAATAATCCCCATTCCAAAGAAAGCAGGCGCAGACAGGTGTGAAAATTACAGAACCATCAGTTTGATAAGTCATGGTTGCAAAATTTTAACACGAATTATCTACAGGAGAATGGAAAAGCTGGTAGAAGCTGACCTCGGGAAAGATCAGTTTGGATTCAGGAGGTACGTAGGAACCCGGGAGGCAATACTTACCTTACGTCTTATCTTAGAAGATAGATTAAGGAAAGGCAAACCTACATTTTTAGCTTTTGTAGATTTGGAGAAAGCATTTGACAATGTTGACTGGAATACACTCTTTCAAATTCTGAAGTCATCAGGGGTAAAATGCGGGGAAAGGAGAGTTATTTACAACTTGTACAAAAGCCAGGCCGCAGTTATTAGACTCGAAGGGCATGATAGGGAAGCATCAGTTGGGAAGGGAGTAAGACAGGGTTGTAGCCTTTCTCCGATGTTATTTAATTTGTACATCGAGCAGGCGGTGAAGGAAAGCAAGGAATAATTTGGAATAGGGATGAAAGTTCAGGGGGAAGAAATAAAAACATTGCGTTTTGCTGATGACATTGTAATTCTGTCAGAGACAGCAATGGACCTGGAAGAGCTGTTGCATGGAATGGACAGTGTATTGAAGACAGTGTATAAAATGAACATTAACAAGAGCAAAACAAAAATAATGGAATGCGGTCTTAGAAAATCAGGCGATGCCTAAGGAATTAGATTGGGTAATGAAGCAGTAAAGGAGGTAGATGAGTTCTGTTACTTGGGCAGTAAAATAACAAATGATGGTCGCAGTACAGAGGATATAAAATGCAGAATGGCCATGGGAAGAAAAGCATTTTTGAAAAAGAGAAATTTGCTAACATCGAATATTAATTTAAGGGTCAGTCAGTTTATTTCAGTATATTACACACCACTTTTACCATTTCAAAGTATATCTCAGACTGCTTTCACTTGGTGAGCCTGTCTGCCAGGATCTTAATCAGATATACTGAATACGCAGTCAGATTGCATTATTTCAACAAACACACATTCTTGTCATAATTACGACCAATTGCAATATAATTTGGAACATAACATTTCATTGCATATTAATAATTGGACTGATTTAGAAACTTTGTTAGTGACTGTATTTTCAGACGATAGTTTGATTTTTATATTTTCTGGTTTTTTGGTGAAACATAAGTACCGCGTAACACATGTCTAAGTTACCGGTTCACGTGATTCTTGACTGCAACACTGTTTCTTGCTTGTGTGATGCATTTAATTTTGTTATAGACTACCGATTTCGCAGACAGAATATCAGTGTGTGAAAAATAATTACTGGTCACATTACTGTAATTTCTGTTATACAGTGTCGAAAATTAGGAGGACAAGCGCCGATGGTACATCAACGAAATATAATGAGCCATCTAGTGTTGCAGGGAGAGAACCTACTCACTACACTGATCTAAATGCGACAAGGAACACTGTTTCAGTAAATGCGGAACAGAACAGTTCAGTAATAGACAATATGGAAAATGACAAAAAACAGGAGATGACAATACACGACTCCGCCATTGGTAGCGGGAACACAGAAAATAATTCAAATGTTTGAAAGACGACCATCTGTCGTCTTCCATCATTTTTTGTATATTTATCTAAAGTTATAATTTATTTAATGTCGCTAGATTATAATTTTGTTAAAATTTGAACCCCACTCTTTTCAAGGCTTGAGGAATAGCATTTTTATTTCATGTGTTAAAATATTAGTTAATATTGCTAGGTTTTTCTTATTTTTAATAATTTATCATATATTTATAAAAGTGACAGTAAGAACGGCTTCTCCACTACGCCAATCTCACTGTGAGAATGTGTGCTTGTCTTACTTTCAAGTGGATGTGCGAGACTCTATGGCTGTATGAATGTGGGGAGTGATAGCTCACTTTGCATTGTTTCCTCTGGCTCAGTGTCGATAGCTGCTGATATTACCAAAGAGGTTTCTGCACCCTTTGGTTACATCCAACTCGGCGAGCCCTCCGTCCCCACCACCCCTGATCTTGGATTTTCCGGCTTCCGTGGCCACTCGGTCTGGCCATTCTGTGCTGTTCTTCTGGTGAGGTAAGGTTGGTTCTGCTCTAGTGTTTGGAGATGGTGGTGTTTCATTGTCTAGCACGTTAAACTTAGACTCGTGAACTTAGCATCATTTTTTGGAATATTTTCTCCAATTGTGTGTGGAAATGTGTTCTCGTTTTTCTTTTGAATTCAGTGATTTCCAATAGATAAACATGGTGCGTGATGATAGTTGCTGTTTGATAACGGCCTGGTATGTTGAAACCAAAAAATGTTCAAATGTTTGTTGAGCTTAAGGGACTTAACTATGGGGTCATCAGTCCCTAAACTTACAAACTACTTATGAACTAATTAAGACTAAGGATGGCACAAATATCCATGCCCGAGGGGGGATTCGAACCCCCGACCGTAGTGACTGTGCAGACTGTGACTGAAGCGCCTCAGTCCCCTCGGCCACCGCGGCCGGCATGTGATCATATGGCAGTGTATGAGCTCTATGTGAATACTTTCTAACTTTGTGGGGCCCGATTTGTAA
The DNA here is from genome assembly GCA_026315105.1 of Locusta migratoria. Classification (NCBI taxonomy): domain Eukaryota; kingdom Metazoa; phylum Arthropoda; class Insecta; order Orthoptera; family Acrididae; genus Locusta; species Locusta migratoria. The sequence goes on along the minus strand of CM048748.1, from coordinate 442,221,449 downwards.
TAGGTGAAATGTTCATTTTTGTACAGTGCATGTAAAAATCTTATCATTGTTTCCTTCCATTAGTGATATGTATTCCACGTGGTTGGTTCATAGAACAAAGCCTTCAGCTTCCAATCTTGTTTGTTCCTTGCCCATCAGGCAAGTAACTATGCAGGTATCTTTCTGATTTCCACTAATATTTCGCGATCTTCTCTCCAAGCCTATTTTAATTTTCCTGTTTCTTCTCCGACTGGGCCGGCCGCGGTGGACGAGGGTTCTGAGGCGCTCCAGTCACGGTCTGCGCGGCCACTACAGTCGGGGGTTCGAATGCCCCCTCGGGCATGGATATTTGTGACGTCCTTAGTATTAGTTAGTTCATAAGTAGTTTGTAAGTTTAGGGACTGATGACCCCGTAGTTGAGTCCCATAAGCTATACAAACATTTGAACATTTGAACATCTCCGACTGGTAGTACGCACTCTGTCTTTGTCAGTAATTCTCTCTGAGTCTTGTACAACCCCCTTCAATAGCTTCTTTATGTAATTCTAAATATTTTTATGGGTTGCATGCCGTAGTTCTTATTCTAATTTTTCCGACTTTGTAATTATTTCATGGCCACTGCTGTCGGGGTTTCGAATCCCCCACTCGGGCATAGATATTTGTGCCGTCCTTAGTGTTAGCTAGTTCATAAGTAGTTTGTAAGTTTAGGGATTGATGATCCCATAGTCGAGTCCTATAATCTATACAAACATATGATTTTTTTTATTTTTTTATTTTTATATTATTTCACTTTTGCGAGTTTTGATGACTGTACTTCATCCGTCTCTGTAATCGCTCCCTATTCCTTTGAAGCTGCATTTCTTTCGCTTCTTCATGTAATTCTAAACATTTCTATGGTTGCCTATCCTAATTATTATCTTTGTTTTTTTCGACTTTGTAATTATTTCATTTTCGTGGTTTTTCTGAGACAAGACCTCATCCGTCTCTGTAATCGCCCCCTATCGCGTGTAGCTGTCTTTCATTCACTCCCTTATATAATTCTACGCATTTCTGTGGGTTGCATGCTGTAGTTCATTTTCTTTATTTTTCGGAAACTCTATTTATTCAATTTTATCGGATTTCGGAACCATGTGTAATCAAGTTCCGACTTCCGGGGTTTACAGTTAGTCGCCTGAATTCACGCCACTTCTCATATAAAACCAGTACCTAGATCGATTTCTAACAGACTGCAACTTAAGAATCCACCGTGATTTTGTATGAAGAATACGATTTTCAACCACTTCACCTTCAGTGAAGTGCGTTCATATAACATAGCTGTGAGTCGCCATTGGCGTGTTTGCTCGCGGTCGAATTGAGATGTAATCTAACTTTGCCATACACATGCATTATCTCAAAAAAAGGCACGACAGACCCGAGCCAGCTTCAAAGTGTTTTTGTGTATTGTGTTTTGTGCTGCCTCCGACTTGCTGACTTTCGCCTACGATAGCGGCGCCTGCTCACGCCTCGTCAAAGCACGCTGTTTTTGGCGAGTTTCGCTGTGGCATTGCGTGTGTGTGAGCTAATGTGTGTTGTTTGTGAATCCTTCCCTCCAGCAACGTCAAATCATGTATACTTTCGGCTGGGCACCTTCCGTATTAATCCATGTAAGAGAAGCATTTTATTGTATTAACAAAATTGGTTCCCCATTTTGATTGTTTTCTATCTGAATAAACACTTTTATGTTCAGAATACTCCGTATGTTGCCTATAAATTGTAGTTTTAGAGCACCTTCCCTCTTTTATTTAATATTGGTCTTCACAAGATTCTCGAGAACAAGCTCATATGCAATTTTTCTTATGTCTGAATTCCGTTGCGCCATAAATGTTTTCTTAGCCACCTTTCTAAGATAACTTTAATTGTGGTGGCTTGCTTATTAATGTCTGTGTGTAGTATTAACTTCCTGTTATTGAAGTAATTTGAAACGAGTCAGTTCTCAGTTTGGGTCAGTTCACACAGACCTTATTTGCTAATTTTAGCGATAATACAAGACTCTTGTTTCGTACAGTGGTCGACATTTAAGTTCCACCAAGAACCACACAGGTGCGGTAGCTAATTAAAACCTACCATGCAGTTTTTATCGCCGCGATTTGAACAACTAAGAGAAAGTAATCAGAAAGTTAAACGGGCCTGCAACTTGCGATTTGAGGAAGTTAGACAAACCTACCACTTGCGTTTTGAGAGCGATAAAAGAAGTATTGAGAAAATACCGAGGACAAGAAACGATCTTAAACGTGAATTGCATCAAGCAAAACAGGACATCCGTGCCGCGATTAATCCAGTAGTGGAAAGCCTCGCTTCGTGTGTTGAAAATATTGAACTAATAGAGGTTGCTCAATTACAACAGCAAAATAGTGAGTTTGGTGCAAATTTGTAAACTTTTCAAACAATTACAACCGAATAATTTGGTAAAATTAACAAACAGGGTGAGGCACATAAAGCTGAAGAAATGAAACTAGACGATCAACTAGGTCGTGTTGAAATGAAAATAAATCGTGCACGCGAAAACTAACAGAATGATACGATACATAACTACAATAAAAGCTGAACTTCTTATTTCAACGAAGCAGGTACCTTGATAGATGAAATGAGTGTATCGCCCAACAACAACAATGAAAATGAACTACTGAATGCACGTTCAAACACGACGTTCAGATCAAATGAGCCATTTGAGTGCAAACATTTCCTCACGATACGCAAATTTAAAATACTGGGAAATTCACCTAACGACATGCAACCGAACGAATGGCTTCAATAGTTTGAATATTGTCTTCTTCCTAGCGCGGTCGAGCGCATTGAGGCGCTATGCTGCGATGCGCGAGGTCGTTTCCCGTCGGGGGTTCGAGTACCCCCTTGGGCATAGATGTTTGTTCTGTTTTTAGTATAAGTTAGTTTATAATTAGTTTGTAGCTATATTTCGGGACTGATGACCACGCATTTAAGTCCCATAAGCTTAACAAACGTTTGATTTTCTTCCTCCTAACTGGTCACCTGGTCACAAATTAGAATTCATGTGTGACTATTTGAAAGGTGAACCAGCCACAAGAATGAGGGTCCATGCACAGAATTGTTGTAATGAAAATAAATTTCAGTGCCTATTTTTGTCTGAGTATTGGTCAGAAGCGATACACTACCGTGTCAAAAATAGCATCGAAATGCTTAGAAGTTTTGTAAGATCCAATTTTTCAAGCCCCGCGGAATTATTTCAGCACATGGTACCCAAAAATCATTTTTATCTTCACCTGAGAGTCCAGCTGAATTAATTAATTTATACCTAAATACATTACCGTCACGCTTGCGACAGATAGAGAGCGCAGAGCGAGATGACATACACGAGAACAGCAACCGTACGAATGAAAATCATACCATTACCGTGATAATGATAATACTTATTCACATGAACAGCTGAATAACCGCGGGAATTTCCGAGGACGTAGCCCAGTTAGAGAAATTGATCGCAAAAGACTGTATAATAATCAACATAATTACAACAACTATAACAACAACAGTTCTGGCGACATTAATTGGCGCGAAAGACGCAATTCTGATACAGATAGCGATGTTGGAAATTCTATTAAAACTGTTCAAATACACTCCTATGACCACACACACGATAATTCAAAAGACCGACGCCCACAACAGGAACGGGTAAATCAAAATTGGCATCGAAGCAATCACCGTTGTCCCGAAAGGCAGAATGCAAATGTTGAAATCAGACCGTCCAATTCACGTTACAACACTTCACAGAACGGTCCGTCACAGTAATGATTAGTGGCTCCCACGGCAAACAATGTGACCCCCACAGAACGTATCTCATCCCGATTACACAATGAAAGTTATTCACTGTGGTCATTCTAATGAAAAAAACAGTCATGATGAACATTCATCTCAAAGAAAGAAAATATTTGCTTGTGATGAAAAGCACGACACTGAAACAGGCATTACATCACATATTAATAATTTAAAAACGACATAATGTATTATAAAAACCAAGTCCTTAACACCTGGTATAAATGACAATAATGTAAATTCTACATGCACAGTTGGCAAAGTTGACACTAAGGTAACAACTATGTATAATACTGCTCACCACACTGATGAAATAATCGAAGATCCAGAATGCAATGATAACCATTCAGGGAACAGAAGCTTCACTAACTTATTCTGAGCATAACAGCACGTACGAAATATAATTTATACAACAGTAACCTGTATTTGAATATGATGCCCACACATGCAGACTGAAAATCAGAACACTGTTCAGGCATATAACAGTACTGATTTTAGCAACCGTGACTCATAGAAAAATGATTTTAAACACTTGGATGTACAACATATTTCTGTAACTGATTGGGTAGATAATTATATGCCTAGGTTTGATGATGACTGTGTATGTGACGAAGAAGTACAATTGGAGAATCAGAGAAATTTATCACGTAAAAACCTTGTTAACCTCGACAGTACCTCTTTTTGGCAAAGAGATGTCTCATGATTTTCCCACTGAACAAGAATTAGGTTTTGTGCGGTTTGATGACATAAAAGATGCTTCATTAGAAGAGAAAGTAGATTGCTTAAACATTCCGATTCATCCTGTGGTACTCTATCGTGAAAGCTACGCTGTTGATATTTGTATTCTACTCTTCCAACTATTTATAATGCGCAACGCACTAATCTCACTATTTGTTGTACTCGAGGCTCCCGCAAGGAAGACGTCAACAGCATGTCACGCAGAAGTCAAAAATATGCTCCTTGCATACCTACAATCGGTGAAAATTTATCACTTATGTAAAGATAGACGTAAGTGACATCTCCTGTAAGGAAAAAGTCTTAAATTTAACAAAGTGTAACTAGTGAGGATCACTTCGGCTACTAAAGTGATGTCACTAGAGCGTGCGCCACGTAACTTGGCGGGTGAGGTCTGGATGCGCAGAAGCACAGGTAGGCCTATGTCACGTCACGTGACCTGCTGGCCAATAGCCGTCAGTCAGCCGGTGCGCGCTCGAGTTCTTATCGTACTGTGCGGAGCGACAACTGGTTTTGGCAGAAGCATTTTAATAACTGCTTCGAAAAATCCAGATTTCAAGATATAATTAAGGGAAAAATCTAAAATTTGTCAATTTCTAATTTATCACTTTTTTATCTTCACAATTAATTTACTTTGGCCGGCCGCGGTGGCCGAGGGGACTGAGGCGCTTCAGTCGCGGTCTGCACGTCCCCTCCGGTCGGGGGTTCGAATCCCCCCTCGGGCATGGATATTTTTGCCGTCCTTAGTTGTAGGTAGTTCATAAGTAGTTTGTAAGTTTAGGGACTGATGACCCCGTAGTTAAGTCCCTTAAGCTTAACAAACATTTGAACATTTGATTTGAATTTACTTTGAATTCGTAATCTGTCGTGAAAGTCTAACGTGGTTTTTCACTAATAATGGGTAGATTGATGTCCCTAGAAGAACTGTGTACATAATTTACAAATATTTCGTGTTAATCGACTGAGCTACGAAATGAATTTCTGTGCCGCTCAGAAAATTATGCCCTGCCATGTAAACATGATAGGTACAAGAGAAAGAGACTCATAAATACTCGTGAATGCCCCACAGTTTTCCCAACAATCAAACGAGCGTTGTTTTTCAGCATTACACTTTTTATGCAGCTGTGTGTGTTCAAAACTCGCATCTTGACATTTCCTTGCGCTTATATGCGGCCGTAACTTTAAAGCTAAGCGGCAGTCAGCAGCTGACTGCGTAATGGAACGGAGCGCAGCTAACGCACAGTCGGGCTACGCTGCAACAGCTGCTTCCCCCCACCACTACACAGCTACCTGCGCAGAAGAGCCAGTCCACCCGCCAAGTTATGTGGCGCGCGCTATAGTTACTGATATAAAAAAGCTGATTGAAAACTATTTGTGTTTATGATTTAACATTTTTAGAAAACTCAAATTTATAAAAACAATAAATTAGATATTTTAATTTCGAAGTTCTGGATAGGTTGAAAGGATAGGTGAAATGTATAAGCAATTTCAAAATAAAATAAAGTTGGTAGAATGGCTGAATAACGGCGCCTGTTTGTCTTTAAAATTAGTTCAATTTCGTCAGTTTACGTTCAAGGCTGTCACAGAGTCCGAAATTTTACGCAATGGTAAAAAAATGTATTTGTTACTGCTCTATGGGAATGGGTGCAGTTCGCCTAAAGCATTCACATACAATACCGTTAGCTGCGTCGACGGCTGCTAGCTGCGTCTTCGCTGAAACCGAAGCTAAATATTATCTGTCTTGATCGACTACTGCCGATCGCACTTTTTCTGCGTCTTGATGAAGTTAAGAACGACCTAATAAATGCTTGTCTGGCTATTAATTGGCGTGGTACGTCGTTTTTAACCCACCACGTAGCCACTCAAAAATGCGCTAACTAATGAACTCTGTATGTGTTCATACCGGATATGTAGCAACTCGGCCAACACTATGAACAGCGCACAGTCTTTGTTACCGTACGGCTCGGCGGCCAATAGTACGTCAGCCGACATCTCGTTTAGTCATTCCTTTCAAAATAAAGTGCCTTCTGGAATCCACTTTCCTGGAGCGTCGCAACAAGTTGCTTTGTGAGAAAAAAAACTATTGTCTGTTCCTTTAAACGGCTTACAAAGAGCTTTCGAAAGTGCCCGTGCCGTGTCGTGTTTCCCCAGGGTGGAAAGAGGATTTTTATGTTCCTTTTATGTGTAAAACCGCCCGGGTTACCTCTTGTTGGAAGCTCTGCCCACCTGCGACTTCTAGGCAGCCGGCGCCGCGCGGCCGCCCTGCTTCCGCTTTACAAAAACTCTGGGTGTTTGTTCACTAGTACTCCTGAGCCTTGATTATCTTGTCACACGTGCGACATGATTTTGTCGTTTGCATTCATATTGTAGTTAGTATCATTGAAAATGTTCGTACGCCATCGAGTTTATATTCAAAAGATTCGTCTTGGCATGTAGGAAATGACAGTGAGGAAAACTTGACTCCTTACATTACCTGTTGAAATGGGAGAAGTCAATCTTTCAGCTGTTTTAGATTCAGATAACCCAGTCTCCATAATTAGTGAAGTAACCTTTAAGAAGTACAAAAGCTTATTAATTGTCCTACTTTACCATTGCAGTGTACTAAAATTCGTGGTGTTATTTGAGGGAAAGCTGTTGAAGTGAGGCGCCAAACGTGCGTAGATTTCCTTTCTGAAGGTCATCTTTTTTCTGTCAATTTGTTGGTTGTTCCTTTGCTGAATACTCAGTTAATACTAGGTGTTACATTTCAACGTTGCTAATTTTTCGTAGATGAACATGTTGTTCAATTAACATACCAAGATTGGATTACTAGACAAGAAGAAGATGTCATCTGCTTGAAATTTTTATCATCCTCTGATGATATAATGGACAAATATTTAGAGACAAAACGAACTGGCTCTCTTTCTGACATCATTTGTGATAAACTTGGTGAAGATGAAGATGCTTCGGAACAAGATAACGAGCAATTGTTTCATATTTTGAGTATATATTGACGAGTATTTCTTAATTCACCTGGTACCATAAACATTTTTCTTTATGAATTCAAGGTTAAAGAGTGTAATATATTTTTCATTCCACCTTACCCAATCCCTTCTGTATTAAAAGACAAAGTTGAAGTTCAGTCCAAGTTGGAACGAGGTTTGATACAACCAGCAGTCAGTTCATATAACAATCCTCTCCATTTCATTGAGAAAAAAGATAAATCCATTCGTCTGGTGCTTGATTCTAGACAGATTAATATCATCTTTTACCAGAAACTGACCGTCCTCAAACCCTGGAAGAACTGTTGCAAAAATTTAAGGGTGTCAAAATTTTGTCTACGTTGCACCTCAGATCTAGTTTTTGGCAAGTAAAGTTGCAGCCCAATTGTAGAAAATACACTCGTTTTCTTTACTTTCGTAATTGTTACCAGTTTCGTAGACTGCCCTTCGGTCTCAATATTTCTTCATCTGCTTTTATTCTTGCACTGAATGCCACTCTTCCTGATCATTTGAAATAGCAAATTACAACCTACGTCGATGACAGTCCTATTGCCAAGGCTTCTTGAAATAAACACAATACTGTTTTAAAATCATTGCTTGAAGAATTTTCCAAATCAGGTGTTACTGTCGACCTAGAAAAATCATAGTTTGGTCATTCTAAATGGAGAAGAAAATAAAATTATGATGGTAGATTATTATACAAAAGAACATGGTGGAATCAGTAATGCATTTCTGGGTTTATGAATTGGATATGGTAAGTGAGGTAATAACAAAATGAATAATAATAAATGGCTGATTATGAATAATGAAAAATGGTGCTCAGATAAAGAGGTAATTAGTAGAGTTACAATGAAAGTTATTAATTTCTTTGTTGCATGTGTGTATTGCTTCGTACACTAATGTTTATCATCCTCCTGGATATGTATAGAGTTAGTCAGGGTGATATACTGTATCGGGTGAAATGGTGAATTGCGTAGTCCGCGGGGTATTTTTTGATATATTCTGTCTTCTTATACTGGTTTTGTACTACATAACCAAGAAATCGTTGCGTCTAGTGTCTTGAACCTCTTGCCGTGCTATTCACCGTTTCACCCAGAGCAAACGGGAGATATGGTTAACTCGGGCAGGGGTGATACGGTTAAGGACTTTTCTTATGTGTAAAGCGTAAAGCTTTTATTTAGGTACATCCCAACCAGGCTTTTTGACAAGTCATGAAATTTCAGCGTTTCCTATCCCATGCGAGGGTTATATTGTTTCATCCGAAGTCTCAATAAAATCGTTTATCTTAAAAATTAGTTTCTATATATACTTTTGCGACTACTGTTTGATTTGTACTGATTAAAATAGTAAATGTTCTAACTAATATGATTTTATAGGCAAAAATGGGTTTTATAAAAGGCAAAGAGGCTCCAGCCGTGCTGATTGGACAGAGGAGCAACTTAACGATGCCGTAAAAGCAGTACAAAATGGAATAAGCCTGAATAAATCCTTAAAGGAGTTTCACATTGCATGGTCAACGCTGAAGAGAAGAATAGCAAACGAGTGATTTCGAAAGAACCTTTGGGTGGGCCACCTTTACTAACAAAAGAATGTGAGAAAAAGTTGGTAAAACATATCATAAAATTACAAAAAATTGTATTTGAAACAACAAGGACAGAAGTACGTACCATGGCATATAATGTAGCTGAGAAATATAGCCAACATGACAAATTTAACTGAGAAAAGGAAATTGTCGGAATGGACTGGCTACGTTAATTTTTAAAAAGAAATCCGGAACTCTCAATCCGGAAATCTGAAGGAGTTTCACAAGCACGGTCAAGTGTTTTAAGCAAGAAAAACGTTTCAGACTAACTTTCATTGCTGCAGAACATTTTGGCACAGCATAACCTCCTTGATAAACCGGGAAATATATTCAACGTAGATGAGTCCGGACTTCAGCTAAATAATAGACCAGGTTACATTTTGGCAGAAAAGACGTCTAAGAGCATTCAAGCGATAACATCTGGTGAAAAGGGTGAAACCGTATCTGTAATCGCTTGTTGCAATGGAGAGGTTATGTGTTTATCCTCAGCTTGTGTTTTGAAGGGAAAAATGAGAAGGCCGAGTACAAGGACGGTAGGCAGCCGGGTTCCACAATTTTCATGTCACAAAAGTTGGCCTATATAACAATGGATTTTCCTTCTGTAGCTAAGGAACCATTTTTCTCCGAGGAAGCCTGACGGAACAGTCGTGCATATTTTGGATTGACATTGCTCTCATCGTAGAAGCGTGGATGCATTAGAGTTTGCAGAAGAAAGAAACATAATTTTGCTCTGGCCACCCAGCCACACCACAAAATATCTTCAGCCGCTAGACAGGGCATTTTTAAAGCTCTGAAATCCTATTAATACAATGCTTGCAATTCGTACATTAAAATAGAAAAATGCCATGCTTATTAAATGCTTACAGCTATGCTTATTAAATGATTACAGCTATGCTCAGAGAACGCTTACAGCTACTGCAAATAAATATTTGCAGTTATGTTCTGGTGTAATCGTAATACAGCTTAAGTATTCTGGTAAACATACTCTGATATAACCAATCCTACAGTACATGCAAAATTTACACACATTTCTTCTTACTTGATAAAAGCTTGTTGATGCAGATATTTACACTATCTTCTATCCTTTCATGTGATAAATACGATTGGCTATATTCACATCCTTATACTTTCTAATCTTGTAGTATATCCCATAACAACCTAATGCTAATGATCACTGACTAAGACTGACAGACAAGACGTTATGGCTTGTAACATTGTTAAATATTGATATATTATGTGACCAGAATATTATTGTGTAATACACCTTGTTTTACTATAAATAATGCTGATAATACCTAAACCAGATCAAAGTCCTGGTCACGGCAATAAATGTTGATTTATTTTGAATCCAAATTATAAACATGCATCTCCTGATGACAACTTAGTACCTGTTACGGCAGCTAACAAATTTTCATTATATTTTTATAAAATAACATAGTTTTTGATCTATAGTAACAGTAATGAGTAAGTTATAATGAAATAGAGTTGAGACTGATGCCCTCCATGATGAAAACTACTAGGAACTTTAGTACAAAATGCAAACTCACTGTGACGTAATATTTATGTCTGTTTAAATTTAAGAGTGAGCCCTGTATGGCAAGGCACTCCTGTAAATTTAGGCTACGTTATGATCCGACTGTGGTGTAATATTCAAATGTATTTAAATTTAAGACCGTCGTGCCATTGCGGCAACCGATCTTGGTACATTATCATCCCATCTCTATGGCATCTCTGTAATGTTTTGTAATTGATGGGTCATATCAGTTGTTGCAACTAAATCTGTGTCTACTCTTCTCTTTTTTCCAGTTAAGAAACGAGAGTCATGATTATGTCACTAAATTCCTTGCAAAATTTTCATTTCATATTTTCTGGACACGCATGGGAATTGGCCACTTTAAAGTCTGCACAAGAGATTCCAATATGCACACCGAGCCCTGGACAGTCTGTTTTGCACCACAGTTTTGAGCTTATGAGCGGAGATATTGACTGGATGATGTCTGGCCACAAAGTACCATATCTCTCGGCCTTAGTCAGCTGTCATCAACCTCTTCAGCTCCGACCAGCTAATGCTGTGCTCTAACAGTTTTGTCGGCTGATTCGCAGTTTGTTTCTGAGGCGTGGGGGCAAATAACCAAGACATCTTATCCCATGGCTCCAAATGCAACTCGATTATTGGATTTACCTGCAATATTGTGTGACGATAAAGTTCTCTGTTTGTGTGTGTGCAGAACCATACTGAAAGTTATGCATTAATGGTTTTCTTTCTTGTGTCGATTTTTTTCTGTAACTCCTATTGTAAACGATGTTCACCCCTCAGGGGGCTCAACATCAATTTGCTGATTACGGGCTTGGTGCCCCTGGGGTCCTGAGCTGGGGACTGGTAAGCGCCGTAAGCCCTCTGACACTCTAACCTCTGGGCACGCTTCAGTGATCACCCTGTGGCAAGGCGGTGTAACATTGTGTGTACCAGAGAATAGGGTGCTTGGCTTGACAGCCTGGGTCGCGAGGAAGGAATTACCTCTATAAAAAGTCTGTCAATACTAAGGTGTGCTACGTGCTGATGGGATGCAAGGCTGTTGAGGTGGAACAGCCACTAGCGAACGACCTCTGCGGATAAGTTGTGTAAGGCTTACCTAGGCATGCGAGGCTCTTTCTAGGCTGATATTTAGTTCCCCAGCTGCTCGTGAGACCGAGATTGATCCTTTGAGAAATTTCAAACCACCTGCTGGGATTGGTGTACCATTGGGGGTAACAACACCCAAACACGTAAGAGGGCTCACGTAACCAGTCCTCCGGGTTCATTAAAACAAAGTTCAGTCTATCGTAGCAGAGCACACGCAGCTTCATAGAATGTGTTTTTAATTATTAGAAGGGAAGAGAGTAGATATCCGGAAAGACGAACTGAATTGTGAGTGGGCTTCTGAGGGCATTGTGGATGTGAAAAACATCACAAAAGGGTGGGTGGGGAGTTGGCGAAACCTGACTCCTTTATTCTGACGTTCAACAGTCTGACGCTTCCAGAACATGTCAAGGCAGGCTTCCTGCGCCTGAAAGTCAGACCATATTTCCCAAACCCAATGCGCTGTTTTAAATGCCAGCGGTTTGGACATACCACTTGCGGCGGTACGACATCTTCATGCATGGGACTAAATACCAAATTTTTTATGTGCCGTCTCAGACTTCAGGATCCGAAAGTTGTCCGCTCGTCAACAAGAAAAAAAAAACATTCCAATTAATATAATCTTCTTGTATTGTGAAATTTCAATGACAGATCCTTGCGCAGATAGAAGAAGCATATTATCCTAGGTTTGCACTTCTTTATTTCTTTGAAATAAATGTTTTAAAGTTCCCTTTAAGATTGAACTGTCAAACAGAATTTCGTAGTTGTTCTGGTTGCTATAGACACAGATATTACAAGTCTTGTCTACTGATGATCGATTGTGATATATAAGATCGATTGATTAAAATACTAAAAATTGATGAAACTATTCTTGCTTTTCTTTCGAACAAAATAACTTAAAAAAATGTCTTCTTTCAAATTGTAAAATGGTTTGGCAGTAAATAGTTCTTTCACTCCTGTCAATGAATATATTTCTTGTAAAATTTCTATAAATATCAAAATAATTATCATTGACACTTGGTTAACTTTCAAGACACAATGACATTTATTGCTCTCACAATACAAATCATGATTTAATGACAGTTAAACAAAGACTGTTTTATGGTCTTCTTATTTTCCACGGAAGTTTCTATAATAATGTCAATATCCGCGACGATAACCGCAGAGACCAGCATCTTCTTGCCTCGTGGCCGTTGGCCCGTGACTTGAAGTGGCCACATGTTTATTCCTTGAGCTCGGCGTCGAAGATGTTGCTCTCGTATGGTGACTCGCCGTCACAGCACAAGAAACACAAGATACATACAAAACTCTTTTAATAATCACACAACGTAAAACATTTACATAAAAATCATTAAAAAACATAAATATAAACATAATCTTCTGCGAAACTGAGCTGACATAAGATAGTAGTGGAGACAATAATCCGTCCCACTACAAACTTTGGGTTGTAAGGGTGAGGCTATGTGCGGCCACTGTGGTAAGACTGCCCATGTAGGGAGTGAATGTACACCACCTGCCAAGATTATCAAATGTTCAAATGTTTGTAAAGCTTATGGGACGTAACTGCGGTGTCATCAGTCCCTAAACATACAAACTACTTATGAAGTACCTTATACTGTAGGCAACACAAACATCCATGCCCGAGGGAGGATTCGAACCTACGACTCGCGAGGCCAAGCGAATTGCAACGTGGCGCTCCAGACTTCTCGGCTACTCACGCGCGGCGCAAGTGCGTCAACTGATCTGGAGACCACCCTGTGTGGAGTAGGTTCATCCCACAGGCTAAAGCTACAAAAATCTTCTTGGCTATGCAACAACCTGTATTTCCAGCCTCTTTCTCGTCAGTCCTCCAAAAACCAGTCGCTAAAGTTGAGGCCTCTACTCAGACGACGGTTGTTAATGTTACCACCAAGACCTGAACTTCACAGTGTACCTGCCAGGCAGTGGTATCTTGAGGGCCTGCAGCAACATCGACACCGAAAAGCTACGAATACCACAATTGTGGAACAACTGGCTCCTTCCATAGTAGAGGCTGTCCAAAAACGTACAGTGGCCGCTACTACTACTGCCAAGTCATCTAAGGCCAAACAAAGAACTGAAAAGTCGCAGACCAAGGTAAAGCTGGAAAGTAAGCTTTCAGTACTTGTCCCTGTTATTGTATCAGATGCTTCTGATTCCACGCCAGCGGTCATGGAGTTAGACATCGATATGGGACACGCATCTCGCTCCCAGACTGACCCAGACTGGAGCCAGCATCTCGGCCCAATACTGAATCTTCATAAGGTTCAGTGTCTCCAGTTAAGAAGAAAGAGAGAGTCAAGATCCAACCTCCACGATAGATGGCCCCAATACTGCAATGGAACTTGCAGGGTTACAGGACGCATGTGGGGAAACTACGTTTATTGAATCAGGGTAAACCGATCTGTATATGTCCACAAGAGACTAATTCTAAATCCTGAGACAAACCTGAGCTACTTGGCTATATTCTCCATAAAAATGACGACCTCAGCGGAGAGAGAGCTAGAGGTGGAGTGGCTATCTTTACTAATACAGTCTTTCACTCAGAGCCCCTCTCTCTCACTTCATATTTACAAGCCGTTGCAGTATCTGCATAATTATGTGGGGCACCGTTTGACGGTGTGCTCCCTGTATCTGACGCCTCATGACACATTTGATATAGAGGCCCTCGAAGATCAGATTACCCACCTCTCCCAACCATACATAATTTGTGGTGATTTTAATGCACACAACGTGCTTTGGGGCTCTTCCTGTAACTGCTCCAGGGTTCGAGCAACTGAGAGCCTTCTCTAGTTGTCAAGAGCACATTTATTAAACACAGGACAGCCGACACACTTTTGTACTGCAACAGGCTCGCTGTCCACCATAGATCTTTCACTCGCCAGTTCTCGTCCGCAGTACTCCCTGGGAAGTGGTCGATTATCTGCATGACAGTAACCATTTCTGGATTTACTGGCCAGACAGAGTAGAGCCAAAAGGCTGACCACCTCAATAGGCGATCCGTAAAGTCGACTGGACACTGTTCAACCAACGCTCTGAGCTGGAAACTCGCGGCAATGTCCAGTATCACGCAAACGATGCACAGTGCTGCTGAAGCATCTATGCCACAGTCGTTAGTCAACCCAAACAGCAGCCTGTCCCTTGGTGGACTACGGAGTGTCGCCCTACAGTTAGGGCCAGGCGTGCAGCTCTGCGTCGGTTTAAGAGCCGGCCAACTGCGGAGAACCTTGCAGCCTTTCGGATCGCGAGGGCAAAAAGTTGGCAAATTATAAAAGCGAGTCAAAAGATATCTAGGCAACAGTTCCTCAGTAGCATTACGAGATGGGAGGCCATAAGTAGGATTTCTGGGAAAAGAGGAAGGTATCCAGTGCCTGATCGAATGGGGATTGGCATTCTCCAAACCAGCCAGTGAGACCAGCTATCTATTTTGGCAATGTTACAGTCACTGCCAGTCGGGAGGCAGCATCCCACAAAGTGGTTGCAGAGAGGGGCAATTTGGACTTCCGGTCTACCAGTCATTAGGATTATAACTGTACATTCACATTGTGGGAGCTGGCTTCTGCGTTGTCTGCGGCGCGTTATACAGACCCTGGCAATGATAGGATACACTATAGTATGCTGCGGCACCTAACACAGCAAAATAAAGAAACCCTCTTCAATCTTTTTAATGCAATATGGTCGTCAGGTCACTTTCCTGACTCTTGGAGAGAGGCAATTTCAATCACCTTTTAAATCCCGGAAAAGATCGCACATGTCCAAGCAGTTATCGCAGTGTTGTCCTCACTAGTCGCGTGGGAAAGATCTAAG
This sequence comes from Locusta migratoria, assembly GCA_026315105.1. Taxonomy (NCBI): domain Eukaryota; kingdom Metazoa; phylum Arthropoda; class Insecta; order Orthoptera; family Acrididae; genus Locusta; species Locusta migratoria. The sequence goes on along the minus strand of CM048748.1, from coordinate 442,205,903 downwards.
AGCGGAGTGTCAACCACCGCATTGTCTGGACGTTGGAATCCAGACAGTTCCTTATTCGCTTGCAGTGTGGGTTCAGGAGATATTGTTCCACCTTCGATAATCTGGCCTCTCTAGAGGCGGCTATAAAACATGAATTCCTGCGCCGTCACCACCCTTGGGTGTATTTTTGGATATCTAGAAGGCCTAAGATACTACTTGGAGGCATCTTATACGCAGACAGTTTTGCGAACGGGGATTTCGTGGTTGTCTTCCCACTTTTATTCGGTCTTTCCTTTCTCCACGTTATTTTAGATAGCGAGTTGGTGGAGTGTTCTGTGACTGCTTTGAAGATGAACACAGTGTCCCTCAGGGTAGTGTTTTAAGTGTGACTTTCTTTGCTATAACCATTAACAGTATTACTTCTATTGTGAAAAGTCCTGTCCAGTGTTAATTATTTGTTGATGACTTCTCTGTCTTCTGTTCTTTGTCCAGCCTTGCAACGACAACTCGTCAGTTGCAGCTAACACTCAAACGGTTTGACGAATGGGCAAAGAAGACTGGTATTAAATTTTCTACCGGGAAGTCGGTGTGTGCTCTTTTTTAACCGTATTCGTTTTACTTTTAACTTACCTGAACTGCGGATGAGGAATGCTGTGCTGTTCTGAATATTAAAGACCCTGTGCGTTTTCTGGGTCTCACAATTGACTCTAAACTTACATGCTTGCCGTATCATAAAGACTTGAAGAGACGGTGTCTCAAAGCACTAAGTATATTAATGTGTCTCAGCACACTTAGTGGGGAGCGGAGAGAACTCGTCTACTCTAGTTTTATAGACCCTTTGTACGATCCCGACTTATTTATGGTTGCACAGTGTACGGGTCTGCAGGACCTTCATATTGTCGCGTTGAAATGGAAACAGGCGTTACTTCGAAGGCAGGGTTGTCAATGAACACAGCACTTATACTGAAAGCAGCTTTATTGCAAACTGAAACATACACGCAGCACTGACTGCCTCTCGGGCAAAGTGCTCTGCTATTCATACACAGATAGAATGTACCAAAAATTAGAAAAATTGTTAACATGAGAAACATGTAGAAATTACAAGTGAACATTCTAGAAATGATAAATAGAAAGAAATAACTTTTTGCTGTTGGACGGGATTGAACAGGCGACCTTAAGCACCGCATTTGGTGATGCTATCCATTGCGCCACGCCGGCAGTCGGATAACTAGTGGTCTTGCGGCATTGCTCCCTCTCCTGTAAAAACAGCGAACTGTTGTTAGGTTCCCTTTGGACCAGCTGAAATGTCCTGGATCTTGAACTTGTCATGGGTCCTCTGTATGGCAGTTCTGGAGAGTCCTTTCCTTCTGCACGATTACAGACGACAGACGTTCCCGTCGTGGCTTCATCAGAATCATTACCGTTCTTAGAGTCCTTGAACAAGTAGACATTGTCGTCTATCTTCTCTTCAGGATCGTAGTATGGCTTCATTCGGAGGAAGTGAACAATGACTCTTCATTTTTATTGTTTCGACGACGGCTCATAATCTTCGACTTCGTATGTGACATCTGACAGGCGACATATGACACGATACGAACCAAAGTATCGGTTCAATAACTTTTCTAAAATCCCATCCTTCCGTACAGGGGTAAAAATCCAAAACAGATCTCCTGGGCTGTACACAACAGGTCGGTGTTTGTCGTTATAACGCTGACGGTCCTTCTCCTGGGCGTCCAGTGTCCGTACGCGATCCAGCTGTCTTGATTCTTCGACCCTGGTGATGAGCTGTTTCACATAGTCATCCTGAGTGTCGTCCGGCTGGAACGGGAATAGCGTATCCATTGTCGTCTCAGCTTCATGGCCATGGAGCAGGAAAAACGGCGGTAATTGCGGGACATGCTTTTGTAGCTGGCACTCTTTACAGTGACTAACATAGTGCTTGACAGATCGGTAGATACCATTCCAGTAAATGCAATGACCAGTAGCCATTTTGGGCACAGTGGATCGTAGTTGCTCTTATAAAATGTCCCGTTTATAAGTTGGACCTCTCCATTGGTCGGTTCTCCTTTCTCCAAGGCCTCTATGGTTTTTAATAGTGTTTGATCCTCCGTCTGTTCAGCTGTAACGTCACCTAATTCAGTGAATCCTGAAATTTCATTCATGCTGTTGTGTTCTACTAATGGAATTCTCGAAAGGTAGTCAGCATCATTATGTTTGCAGTCGTTCTTGAATACCACTGTGGCGTCGTTCTCTTGGAGTCTTAGTGCTCATCTTGCTAATCGACCTGACAGATCCTTCAAGCCAACACAAAGAATGGTGGTCTGTCACGACGGTGAATGGTTTGCAGAATAAATACCGCCGGAATTCTTTGACAGCCCAGATAACCGCGAAACATTCTTTCTCAGTTGTAGTGTAGTTTATCTCGGACTTTGAGAGTAATCTTGATGCATAGGCTATCACCTTTTCAGCACCTTTCTGAATTTGCACAAGCACTGCACCAATCCCATACCCACTAGTTACAGTGTGCAGTTCGGTGTCCGCATTCTCGTAGTATAAGGTTAGAACAGGTGCGGAAGTTAGAGCCTCCGTAACTGCCCGGAAATCTCTTTCTGTTGTCTCATCCCAGTAAAACTTGGTGTCTCCCTGCAGAAGTTCTTGCAATGGACATACCTTGTTACAAAATCCTTTTTTGAAACGTCGGTAGTATGAGTACAGACCAAGAAGACTTCTCACATCACGAATGTGCTAATGAGTTGTTCTTACCTTATCTAGGTCAGGACGGACACCATCTCCGTTAATAGGTGCCCAAGAATATTTAACTCTTTGCCGACGAAGAGGCACTTCTTTGGATTTGGACTGAGGCGGAGGCCTGCAGTTTGAAAGCACTTAAACACAGTTGACAGGCGACTGAGGTGTTCTTCAAACGTTTTCGAGAAAACGACAATGTCATCTTAATAAGAAAGACACGTAGTCTACTTAAGGTGTTGAAGCAAGTTGTCCATCATGCATTCGAATGTGGCCGGAGCATTACATAATCCAAATGGCATTACTTTGAATTCATAGAGGCTCTCGGGTGTAACACAAGCAATCTTTTCCCTTTCAGATTTGTCAACATCGAGTTTCCAGTAACCTGTCTGCATGTCCATAGCTGTCGTCAATGCGCGGCAGTGCGTAAACATTCTACTTTGTGATTTTTTTCAGCAGCCGATAGTCGACACAGAATCAACACGTGCCAACCTTCATCTTTACGAGGACCACTGAAGACGACCAAGGAATCTCCGAAGGTTGAATATTGTCATCGTGCAACATGCCGTATCGTGGGCCGTTTTGTCTGACTTTTCCCCGCCTATCGTCGTGTAACATCTTCTCCAATTCCCCCCGAATTATCCGCCTTTCAACTGGCGACACTATACGAACGCTGACTAATTGGTGAATGATCCCCAGTTTTGATGCAGCACCTTATCGTTAGTCCTAAATGACCAAACTACTTAGGTAATCGGTACCTAGACTTACAAACTGCTTAAACTAACTTGTACTAGGAACACCACACACACACATCAATGCCCGAGGGAGGACTCGAACCGCAGACGCGAGTGGCCGTGCGATGCGTAACGTGTTACCTCATACCAGACGTTCCCGCCGGTGAGGCTGTTTCTGGATTGTAAACAAACATGGCGTTATCGGTAGATGACTGGAAATGGGTCATAGTGCGCTGCAGTAAAACAGAGGATGCGAGTGAGGTACGACGACGTCGGAAAGATGAACGTGGAACACCACTATCTACAAGAGGAACAGTTAGACGAATCCGAGATGAGTTCTAAGTGACGGTGTAAGATGTGATGAAGCGACAAAGTGGAAGAAAGAGAAGTTGAAAAGACAATGAAGGGGTTGATGCAATGATCGAAGCATACAGACAATCACCGAAGATTTCTGGTAGGTAATTCTCTCGTGAGAATGTACTTTGCAAATGCAGTGGTAATAGGACGTTGCTGGCACGACAGGTGAAGAGAGTTTGGCGTATGGTTGATTAAGAGATGCGAGGAAGAGGGACGTTTTTTCCAGGATGAAATTCTTTGGTCGTATAAAGCGAAGTTTAAACTTAACTCCGCAATTAACTATTATATTTGAGAGTACTGGGTCAGTGAGAATCCATACATAGCGGACGAAATCACGTTAATCTAGCAGGCGTATCAGGCTAATATGCTCTTTCTTCTAGAGGGTTTGAACATACTTTCACTATCGCGCCGTTCAGGAACATGCGTATGGTAACTCTTGGTCTTAACGAGGGGTTTTTTTTTTTTTTTTTTTTTTTTTTTTTTTTTTTTTTTTTTTTTTTTTTTTTAATACAAAATTATTACTATCAACAAGATAGGGCGCCACCTCACTTTCACCTTGATGTGAAGGCGTAGAAAGTTTATACTCCCATGCCAGATATATGGGACGCAGAAGGAGTGTGGATTTTTTCTTCTGAATGAATTCCTCTAGATTTCTGTCTTTGGGATATACTCAGAACCCAGTTTACAGTGTATGGCCGTAAACTGTGCATCACCTGTAAGAGCAAATGGAGAGAGCCTGTGATGCTGTCCCATTAGGAACAGTGCAGTTGTTATGTCGCTCTGCTGTAAGTCATGTCGACTGTGTATCAAGGCGGAAGAATGCCATTTTGAACTTTTACCTCCTTTAGTGAGACATTAAGAAATACCAAAGGCTTGCAATGTTTTTCTCTCACTTCTAGTTAATGAGATATTTATCTCCAAAGGGTGTATACATTAGCGTTGGCAACTCTTGATGTGGCAGTTGGAAGAAACAACATCTTACAACATTTAACTCAGGTAGAGGCTGGGTTTAAAGTCAATGCTGGCAGCTCCAGGCTTGTACGAATAACAGTTTTACCCAGGCTCATGGTAGTATCGCAGTACCATAGTGAGTCGCTTGTGTGGAAACCTGTGCTCTAAGCGGCCATTATTATACAGAGGGTAGTATACGAGAGTTGGAACTTAAATAGTGGCAACAAGTTATTCACAACCGATACAGACGCGTAACACATTTGCGCCTGTTAATGTCCTCTTCAAAGCAGTCACCAGCGTTGTGTAGATCCCGTTGTGAGCGTTGTGAGTTGGGATTGGAGCGGTCTACTGCCTGCCGAATACCTGGAACAGTTCTGAATGCCAAGAAGTGGTTCCTTCATCTTCTGAATCAAATGAAAGTCGCATCAATTTCTGAATTTCCGTCAATTCAAGCAGAATCCATAGTGATGCAATTTTTCCCATTCCCAGGGGTTCCCTTAAAATGCAAAGCACAGTCGTATTTGCAAATCAGGTTTCGTGGGCGAGCTCACGAATCTTCTGGCGTCTTTTACTGTCTACTAACGTGGAAACAGTATGCACTTCTCCTTCGAGACATTAGGACGACCTGTTCAATGCATGTCTGCCACAATTTTCCGACCTTTGTTGAAGGCCTTTACTCAAAGTGTCACTTTTCTGTGCGGTGGATGGACAGTACTTCCCAGTCCCATATATCGAGCAAAGTTCAAAAAATCAAATGTTCAAATCTTTGTAGAGCTTATTGGACTTAACTAAGGGGTCATCAATCCCTAAACGTACAGAGTACTTACGAACGAGCTTATACGAAAGACGGCACAAACATCCATGCCCGAGGGTGGATTAGAACCCACGACCGCAGCGGCCGTGCAGACCGTGACTGGCATGCCGCAGACCGCTCGGCCACTGCGACCGGCGATCGAATAAAGCAGGCACAGATTGCACTGTATGCGTCCAGACATTGTAGTGCACAATGATGGGAGGCTTGTGCAGAAATTGTTTCCGATTCTTTCGCAAAGCTGGTCATAGGTGATGCAGAAAAAGCGAACAGTAATATTGTGCATTGACAGTATGCCGTGGAGGAATGTTATGCGTTACGATAACACTATCACAGTCGTACACGAAAATCATCAAACTTTCACCATCTGGGGGTCTGACGCACTTTCGACTTTCGCTGCGACCCATAATGTCGCCATTCGTGGGACTGGCGTTTCAGTTTTGACTCGTAAGATGAAGCCCACGTCTCATCCGGTGTTAAGATACTGGAAGCCTCTCCTTCGTGCTCCAAGTGCGGCTGAGCAGCGTCGTAACGCATCCATTGCTGCATTTTTGTCAATTCACGTGGAACCCATTGTTATGTAGTTTTTCGCGTGCCCGGCGTTCCTTCAGGATGTGAAGCACAGTTTTTTGCAATAATCCAGTATTGTGGGCCAGCTCACGAATTGTCTGGCGTCGATCACTGTCCACTAACGCTGCAACAGTAAGCACTTCTTCAGAGACACTAAGAAGACCTGCATGATGGATTTCTACTACAGTTTTCCAACTTTTGTTGAAGGATTTTACCCAACGTGCCACTGTTCTGTACGGCAATGCAGATTCCCCGTACGCCTTCCAAAGGCCTTGATGACTCTGTAGTGCTGTACGACCTCTCGCACATTCAGTATTGATCCAACTACATTGTTCCTGTTTTAAAACACAGTGACACCGTTACTTTAGACCGCTCGCTCACAAGTATCTTTCTCTTCGATTGTACACACGGCGGTGTAAGGTATTTATGTCAGCAATTTCCGGTATCTGTGACTGTTATAATTCCATAGTATAGTATCTGAACAGCAGTGTAATCACTATTCTCGTTCCAACCATCGTATATGCAGGAGCGCAAATATTTCCAGAACTCAGGACAGTGTACCAAACAACATCATTAGAGGGTAATTTTTCCCCACCATAACAGAACTGTAGGCATTGATTCTGGAGAGTATAGGAAACAAAAATGGTCTCTTTGACTCATATGCGGAAATGCATGCTTTCCGTGCTAGATAACATTTATTCACTCATACTTTGTTACAAAGACTGCTCTATAATACGCGATTTACCCATCAGCCACAGTTGCAGTATGTGATGAAAATGTCTTCTGTGCACCCAACGAATTGCATCAAAATTGCAGCAGTGACAGCGCAACATGATTATGCTGCTTCTCTAGCTCCCCATCTGGAATGGGCTCTGCGTGCAGTATACTTTGAAATGCCCCCATAACCAGAAAACGCAGGCCATGCAACTTTTCCACCACGGAAAAAAATGTTTGTAAATCTATCGGACAAAACTGCGTGGTCATCGGTCCGTTGCTTTCAAACTACTTAAATTAAGGTAAACTAACCTATAACCTAAGGACAACACACACACAGTCAATCCTCAGGGAGGACTCGTAGTTCCGACGGCGAGCAACCACATCGACACGACTGACATGTGTCGAGGCGTTAACGGCGAAGTGACCTGAAGAACCTACTTGTAGCGGCCAGCCACAAAACGCATCGAATCAGTGACACAATATGAACAACAGTACAACCCTGTAGGAGGAAACTATGATACTGTAATGTGACTGCTTAGTATAGTGTGTATTAGAAAATTGTCAAATGTTTGTTAAGCTTATGGGACTTAACTACGGGGTCATCAGTCCCTAAACTTACTAACTACTTCTCAACTACCTTATACTAAAGACGGCACAAATATCCATGCCCGAGGGGGGATTCGAATCCCGCCCGTAGTGGCCGTGCAGACCGTGAATGAAGCGCCTTAGTCCCCTCGGCCATCACGGCCGACACGGTTTGTATTCGGTGGAAAAATCTCCCTCTATCAGAGTTTATTATATATCTACACATTGAAATGTAACTATTAAAGGCCATACGTTTTCAGGTTAGGTAGTACCTCCACGTATGTGTAGCGCCAGGAGGCCTATATTCTCCGATAATAGGGGTACAGACTAATTACTCTCGCCTGGCAGCAGGCTGTTATAGTTGGGGTTCTGAGGGAACAGAGTGGGAGTCTATGGTCAGACGTTCAATTGAGGCCCAGCTACGGAAAAACAGAAAATATCGTGTTGTAATGTTTGCATTTGTTCTGTGGACTCATTAATAGAAGTTGACATCTACATATTTTGCTATCTGATAAAAATATTTGCACTTATACATATACATCCTGTATAACCAAATTCTGATTAGATTTAGGTAATGTAATTCTTCTATGTTGTTGTGGTCTTCAGTCCGCAGACTGGTTTGATGCAGCTTTCCACGCTATCCTGTCCTGTGCAAGTCTCTTCACCTGAGAATACGTTCGGCAACCTACATCCTTTTGAATCTGCTTACTATATTCGTCCCACGGTCTCCCTCTACGATTTTTACCACACACGCTTCCTTCTAATGCTAAGATGAAAATTCCTTGATGTCTCAGAATGTGTCCAACCAATCTATACCTTCTCTTAGTCAGTATATGCCAAAAACTTCTTTTCTCCCCGATTCGGTTAAGCACCTCCTCATTAGTTACGAGATCTACACATCTAATTTTCATCATTCGTCTATAGCACCACATTTCAAAAGCTTCTATCATCTTTTTATCTGAACTCCTAATCGTCCACGTTTCACTCCCACGTTTCACACCCCAGACAAATGCTTTCAGAAAGGACTTCCTAACATTTAAATTAATATTGGATGTTAACAAGTTTCGCTTCTTTAGAAACGCTTTTCTTCCCATAGCCCCCAGCATTTTATATCTTCTTTACCTTCAGAAGTTAGCTTGCTACCCAAATAACAAAATTCATCTACTACTTTTATTGTTTCATTACCTAATCTAATTCCTTCGGCATCGCCTGATTTTCTGATATTACATTCCATTACCCTCGTTTTACTCTTGTTAATGTTCATCTTACATCTTCCTTTCAGAACACTGTCCATCCCATTCAATTGCTCTTCCAGATCATTTGCGGTCTCTGACAGAATTACTATGTCATCGGCAAACCGCAATGTTTTTATTTATTTTCCATGTACTTTAATGCCCTCTCCAAGTTTATCCTTCCATTCCTTCTCTGCCTGCTCAATGTACAGATTGAACAACATTGGGGAAAGGCTACAACCCTGTCTTACTCCCTTCCCAACCTCTGCGTCCCTTTCTTGCCCTTCCACTCTAATAACCGCTGTCTGGTTTTTGTATAAGTTGAATATAACTCTTTGCTCCCTATATTTTACCCCTGATACTTTCAGAATTTGGAAGAGTGTATTCCAGTCGACATTGTCAAAAGCTTTCTCCTCGTCTGTAAATAATTCGTGTTGGTATTTTGCAACCATGATTTATTAAACTGATAGTTCTGTAATTTTCACGCTTGTCTGCACTTGCTTTATTTGGATTTGGAATTACAATATTCTTCCTGAAGTCGGAGGGTATTTCCCTTGTCTCATACATCTTGCATACAAGGTGATACAATTTTTTTAGTTTCTATTAAACTATGTACATGTAAATTATATTATCGATGTTTTATTTGAAATAGTGAAACTTTTGTACTTTTTTTGTTTTGTTACAAGTTAGCTGAAAAGGCACAACCAGCTCGGAAAACATCTGTTCCGGGCCCAGAGATGAAACTGTTGGCAGCCACAAGCCAAATGCAAGATACTGTCGTTGCTTGTTGCTTCAAGAGAATATAGCATAATTAATGATAGAAGATAAAAAAACTGCCGTTGTAATTATGATACAAGCTATGTACGTAATATGAAAATGGTTCAGTTCATATCTGTTCGTTCATGCAATAACATGTGACGTTTTATCTTAATGAAACCGATTGTTATAGGAAATGTAGCGAAGATTTTTTCTATTTCATGGAAGAATTAATTAGCAAGTAAAAAATTGTGTGACTTTCCGTAAAGGAGTTAATTTATTTCAAAATTATTCAGGTTGTTTTGTCTTTTATTTATTTAAGTTTGAAGACTGTCAATTAGGTGAGAAAGTTTTACGAATTGATATTAAAAGTGTGTGGACAGTTAGCATAACCTTCGTGCAAAGTTACACTCTTTTGGGTAGTTTGATAGTTTTTAAAATTTCCTTTTCCTTGTTGTTGTGGTCTTCAGTCCGAAGACTGGTTTGATATAGCTCTCCGCTGTACCCAGTCCTGTCCCAGCCTGTTCATCTGCTTACTGCATTCGTCTCTCCGTCTCCCTCTATGATTTTTACCCCATACACTTCCTTCTAATTCTAAGTTGACGATACCTAGATGTTTACCACCAATCGACGCCTTTATTTGGTCAACATGTGCCAGAAACCCTTTTTCCATAAATTTGTTTAGCATCCCGTCGTTAGTTACGTGATCTACCCACTTTGTCTTCAATATTCGTCTGTAGCACTACATATCAACTGCTTCTACCATATTTATGTCTGATCTCCTTATCCTCCACGTTTCACTTCCATACAATGCTACAATTCACACAAATGCTTTCATAAAGGATTTCGTAACATTTAAATTAATATTGGATGTCAACAAATTTCGCTTCTTAGAAAACTTTTTCTTCCCATAGCCATTCTGCATTTTATATTTTCTTTACTTCGGCCATCAGAAGTTATTCTGATATCCAAATAACAAAAATCATCTACTACTTTTATTGTCTCGTTACCTAATCTAATTCCTTCAGTATCGCCTGCTTTACACTACATTTCTTTACCCTTGTTTTACTCGTGTTAATGTTGATCTTACAACCTCCTTCCAAGACACGTCCCATTCCGTACAAATTGCTCTTTCCGGTCTTTTGCTATCTCTGAGAGAATTACTATGTCATAGGCACACCGCAAATTTTTTATTCCCTCTTCCTGTACTAATTTCTTGAATTCCTTCACTGCTTGCTCAATGTTCAAAATGAATAACATTGGAGGATGGCTACAAACCTGTCTTACTCCTTACCCAACCACTGCATCCCTTTCATGACCTGCCTGGTTTTTGTATAAGTTACATATAACCATCCGGTCCCTATATTTTAAACCTCTACCTTCTGAATTTGAAATATTGCAGTCAAAATGGTCAAAACATTTCTCCAGATTTATAAATGCTAAAAACGTAGGTTTACCTCCCTTTTAAGATAAGCCGTAATGCGAGTATTTTCTCAAGTGTTCCTACATTTCTCCTGAATCCAAATTGAACTTCCCCAGTTCCCTCCCCCCCCCCAAAAAAAGGTCAAAAGTTTGTAAAGCTATGGGACAATGAGATAACCATGCCCGAGGGAGTACTCAACCCTCCGACGCCGAGCAACCGCGCACTCCGCAGCAAGGCGCCTTAGAGCGCTCGGCTACTTCACCGCAGCCCAGTTTTTCCATTCGTCTGTAAATAAATCGCGTTAGTACATTTGCTTCGAAGACAAAATGTTACAAGCCTATTGGACCAAACACTATGACCATTCGTCCATCGACTAGGAAACTACTTTAACTAATTTATACTACGGACAGTACAGAGACACACAAAGAACACACTCACACACACCCATTACCGAGGGAGGAGTCGAACCTCCGGCGGGAACGGTCGGCCAGAGGAGTCGAACCTCCGGCGGGAACGGCCACCCAGTCCATAGCTTGACACCCTAGGCCGGGCGGCTATTCCCTGCGGCCTCTTACAAGACCCTCTACACTCTGACACGTTTTTTGCATCCTAATTAAAACGAGGAATTTAAATTTTTCGTTTGTATGCGGCTGACATAGGCAATTAAGTTCGCGCATAGTCATATTGACTTTCTTACAGTATGAACTGAAATTGCAGGCACAGTCCTTTAGTTGTAATTATAAGGAATATTAAAACCAGCAAACCTGATAGAAATGCCCAAAATTGGCAACCATAGAGCGTACATAATCATCTTCAGTTGCGTTGCAGACAGATCCTGAACATGGGCTTTCGTCGACAGCCTGCTATCTTTATGAAAGTCTAGAAATCAACTGTACAGTATCACTAATCATATCCCCATTATCTGTAAGGGCGGTAAACAACATTATGGAATGTTCATTCGAAATTCCGCAAAGAATATAAAACATAAACGTTGTATGAGATTTGATGACAGAAATACATATAGTGAGTTACAACATAGCTAATTACACCCGTTACTCTATAATGTTCTAACTTCTGCAACAATATTTTGTGATCAACACAATCTAATAATACGCCTAGAGAACACATCTGTTTATTTAATCCATCCAGTGCCTCACAGGCAAAATGCAATGTAGCACTTCTAAAACCAAACTGTACTTTTGACAGTAAATTACCTGAACTTAAATGATATATTTATTTATTTATTGGTTTTTCTGTTCCATAGGACCCAACTGAGGAGCGAGACTCCATGGTCATGGAACAAGTCAATACATTAATTGTTAAACAATAATGGTAATAGAAAAATTTTAAGTAGTCCTTTGCACACGACAATCTTAAGACAAAGTGAAAAGAATCAATAAAGAAAAAAAATGAATTAGCTTAATTGATTAACTTTTCTAGGAGTTCCTCGACAGAATAAAAGGAGTGAGCCATGAGGTAACTCTTCAATTTAGATTTGAAAGCGTGTGGATTAGTGCTAAGATTCTTTAGTTCTTGTGGCAGCTTATTGAAAATGGATGCCGTAGAATATTGTACCCCATTCTGCACAAGTGTTCGGGTGGTGTGATGCAAATGCAGATTCGACTTCTGTCTATTATTCACCGAGTGGAAGCCACTAACTCGTGGGAATAAGCTGATATTATTAACAACAAACGACATTAAAGAAAAAACGTATTGTGACGCCAGAGTCAAAATTCCCAGACTACTGAAAAGGGGTCGACATGACGTTCGCGAACTTACACCACATATTGCTCGAACCGCCCGTTTTTGAGCCAGAAATATCCTTTTTGCATCAGGCGAGTTACCCCAAAAAACAATGCCGTACGTCATAAGTGAGTGAAAGACTACTTTTCGTGTTGAAAAATCACTTATATCAGATATTGTTCTAATGGTAAACATGGCAGAATTTAGTTTTGGAACAAGATTCTGAACATGGGCTTTCCATGACAGCTTACTGTCTATATGAACACCTAGAAATTTGAACTGTTCAGTCTCACTTATCACATGCCCATTATGTATAATCAGAATGTCAGCTTTCGTCAAATTATGTGTTAGAAATTGTGAAAACTGAGTTTTACTGTGATTTAACATCAACTTGTTTTCTACAAGCCATGAACTTATCTCTTGAACTGTATTATTTGATATTGTGACAATATTACGAGCAACATCCTTCACTACCAAGCTGGTATCATAAGCAAACAAAATATTTTACAGTCACCTGTTATACTCGAAGGCATATCATTGATATAAATAAGAAACAGCAACGGTCCCAAAACAGACCCCTGGGGCACCCCATACTTAATTGTGCTCAATTGGGATTGCACGTCATAGCTATTTTCTACACTGCGGAGAATTACCTTCTGTTGTCTATTATTAAAGAAAGAGGTGAACCAGTTGTGGGGTACTCCCCGTATTCCATAATGTTCCAACTTCTGCAACAATATTTTGTGGTCAACACAATCAAACGCTTTTGTTAAATCAAAGAAGACGCCTAATGTCCGTAGCCTCTTATTTAACCCATCAAGTGCCTCACAGAGAAACGAAAATATAGCTTTTTCAGTCGTTAAACCACTTCTAAAACCAAACTGCACGTTTGACAATAAATTATGTGAACTGAAATGATCAATTAATCTTGAAACTACAGCCTTTTCAATAACTTTAGAAAAAACCGATGGCATAGAAATAGGTCTAGTAAATCTTGAATACACAGCATTTTGAATACATTAAATAGCAATGGCATAACAAAAAGTCTAAAGTTGTCTCCATTATCTATTTCTCCTGACAATTCAGAAATACTCGTGAAGCTGTGTGGAAAAATTCTGAAAATAAAAAAAAAAAGTCAGTCACTCACTTTACGACTTCAAAGGAATGTAACTTTCCCAGCCTACATAGTAAACCAACGTAACGAAACTATCTCTGCAGGGTAAATGCAATATGCAAATCCAGATGTAATTCAGTTCCTGCAATATTAAAAAAGAATAAGTCCATTAGCTGATGAAATTCGATTGCTTACTCCTTTTTGTACATTGGCGGTTGACAGACACAAGACCAAAGAAAAGTTTCCAGGAAAATTAAATTATTCATTGAGTTCATTTGTGAAGTTTCCTCCCAGAACAAAACGCTTTTACGTTCCAACGACACCGTCGTTTTTTCTGACCGTGTGTCGCATTCGCAGAGGAAGTTACACACTGCTTGTCCACAAGGAGCACTGTCAGTCCGTTTTCCATACTTTTGTACTCACAAACACATATGGCGTGGTATTGTTCACATTCCTGCAATAGATATGGTGAACTTATAATTGATCAATGTAAAACGTAAAACACGATAAACATGTTGCGCTTTAACATTAACATTGATATTGATATTAGCATGTCACTGGAAAGGAGAAATTTCGTTGAAATGATTGAGTCTTTCTGCAGATTTGTTACTGATAAAGTTGTATGGATTCGAATGTTCATAGAAACCTTATTAATTTTATATACCTCATTTACAATATGTTTTTGATATATTTAATGGAACAAATTTTGAAATTATGATTTTAGATCACTTTAATTAAAATTCGTGAATTACTGGGGAAATATCCACACCTCGTTCGTTGATACGAGTAATAGCCTAAAAGTGTCACTGAAAACGGAATTAAAAAGTTACATACTTAAATTGTTAGTGTGTAACACGGATATTGAAAAGCATCAATATGTTCTAAACTTCCGAAAGTACCCTTACGATTGTTTGATCATTGTTATCAAAGTAGGTGATTTTCGATATAACTTTAGGTATGGTATTGACGTATCGTATTTTGTATTATGACTGTAATGAATGCATCTCAAAATCAGACACAAGTGCAGTGTCACAAGCGATATGCATCCTTGTATTGTGTGATAGTAATATACCTTCAACGCACAGACATTAAGACAAGCAAAATAATAGTAATTCAGGCACTGATGACCTATTACTTTAGTTCCCTCAAAATCCCAACAACAACACAAACAATTCATAGAGGAGTTTGCTTATTCGGGAATTATAACTAGAAGTCTTTGTACCAATAGAATTTAGGATCAACGAAAAACAAGTAATCAGTAGGAGTATACAAATGTGATACAATAATATAATCCAAATAAATATTCAGTTATATAGTTTACTCTTATTATCTCATGTAATTCTTTCCACCATGTAGCCGAATGAGACGATGGGAGGAGAAATGAGAAATGTTGTCCTCGATGTTCTTCAGAGACTACAGTATCGTCAGTAGTAAGGTACCCAAAGGTCGTATTACAGGAGTGTCACTGCTTTCTGTTTAGATAAATGGTATTACTGCAAGGGTGAGTAGAAATATGCAGCGGTTTTCTGACAGTGGTAGTTGTGGAATTCGAACGTTGGTTGGGACGGCATGAAGGCTTTGTTTAATTTAAATCGGATCACTGAAACAGAAGATAGTACAATTTTAAATTGTAGGAGTAGGGTCAGCTTAGTAGTTTCACACAGTTTACAGAAGAGCCAATGACTGGTCTTGTTCATCTCGTAGTACACCAGAGAACTTATAGATGGTTCTGTTCCCTCTTTTAGCCTATAATCAATGGCAGTACTATTTTCCCAAGCTCACGTCAGCGACAGAACTAATCACCACAACGATATTTCCATGAACAAAAGTTAACATTAAATTTAACTAGCAAGGATAAATGGATTAAGTGATATCGCTTTGTGCATTAAATACTTGGCAAAAGTTCTTTGCTTCTTGCGATAATTTTTACTAATATTTGATATCTTGGCTAGGTGAAACGAATTTACTGACTATGTTTACTTATGAGGGGTTCTTGTATCGATTGACATTCGAAACCGCTAAAGGTTGTTCTTTCGGATTTTTTCGAAGGACGGATGTAAAGATGGTATGAATATCTCGACAAAATTGTCTATAACACATGCATCATGAACTCTTCATTTTAATGCTGTGTGTCGATGTGCATAGGATAGGTCCTCTGTTCAAACGAAAGCACTGTATTTGCTGTACAGGTTTATTAAAACGGAAGTTAAACCTTCAAAACGGTGTAAAAATAGGACCACTTGAAAGACGTCCAGTTGCAATGGAATATTATAGCAGAAGGGGAGAAACGTGTGAAAGAAAAAAATAAATAGTCTGTAACTTGATTAATAATTGGAACTGTGACAATGGTGTATGTAAGAGGAGGGTGAAATAATAAATATCAAGAAAAGTAACTATTTTCTTACGAATTTTGCATTTGTGTGGCCATGACGTCCATAGCTGATTATAAATTATAATTTTTCTTATGATTTAACGTCAACAATAACCATGCTTGATCTCGGTAAAGTAAAAGGATCTTTCTCCTTATCCTCTGAATATGAGTAGCAAATGTTATAATGTTTCTAATTATATGGGACCA
Source organism: Locusta migratoria (assembly GCA_026315105.1). Classification (NCBI taxonomy): domain Eukaryota; kingdom Metazoa; phylum Arthropoda; class Insecta; order Orthoptera; family Acrididae; genus Locusta; species Locusta migratoria. The sequence goes on along the minus strand of CM048748.1, from coordinate 442,189,608 downwards.
AACTACTTTGGTTATAAGTCCCTGGACTTACAAACTAATTAAACTAAGTTAAAATAGAATGAATGAAATTTTTACTCTGCAGCGGTCTGTGTGCTGATATGAAACTTCCTGGCAGATTAAAATTGTGTGCCGGAACCGGGACCCGATCCCGGGTCCTTTGCCAATAGCGGGGAAGCGCTTTACCAATGAGCTATCCCGACACGACTCACGGGGCCGCCCCATAACTTCAATTCTGCCAGTACCTCGCCGCCTACTTTCCAAACTTCACAAAAGTTCTCTTGCGAAACTTGCAAGACTAGCACTCCTGGAAGAAAGAATATGGTGAAGACATGGCTTAGCCACATCCTAAAGAATGTTTCCAGAGTGAAGCTTTCACTCTGCAGCGGAGTGTGTGCTAATATGAAACTTCCTGGCAGATTAAAATTGTGTGCTGGAACCGGGACCCGAACCTGGGACCTTTGCCTATCGCGGGTAAGCACTCTACCAATGAGCTATCCCGACACGACTCACGGTGTTGCTCCACAACTTCAATTCTGCCAGTACCTCGCCTCCTACTTCCCTAACTTCACAGAAGTTCTCTTGCGAAACTTGCAAGACTAGCACTCCTGGAAGAAAGTATATGATGGAGACATGGGTTAGCCACAGCCTAAGGGATGTTTCCGGAATGAAACTTCCACTCTTCAGCGGAGTGTGCGCTGATATGAAAGTTCGTGGCAGATTAAAATTGTCTGCCGGAACCGGGAGTCTAGCCTGGGACCTTTACCTTTCGCGGGTAGAGCTCTTGTTCGCGAAAGGTAAAGGTCCCAGGTTCGAGTCCCGGTTCCAGCACACGATTTTAATCTGCCAGGAAGTTTTTAATTAAACTAACCTAAGAAGATCACATGCATCCATGCCCGGGAGAGGATTCGAAACTCCAACGCAGGAGGCCTCGCGATCCGTAACGTGGCTTTGAGCAGCAAAACTGATACAAAATATCATGATGTGTCTCCTTAATTCTACTTGATCTATCTTTACTTCAGTCTTGCCTCCCACTCACCCCGGAAATATGTGCCATATTCGCCACTGCGCTGTAAGGAGTATAATTTAATAGTGGTCGACTAAAAATGACAAATGAATGCTACAGCAACGCCAAAGTTGTAAGGTAGACATCAAACAAACGGTACTACTCAGTGGGCATGGTTGTATAAGTGTACCACTGTTAGTTGCGTAAACCCATACACGATGGCGAGATTATATCACATCGGGTGCGGAAAATGGGTTTTTGTCCTGAGGCCAAAAACTGTACAATTAACACCAATCACATCTGTTTTTTTATTATCCTGAGGCTAAAACCCACAAAATCATCGAATTTTTAATTTTCGTGTCATAGTCGTAAAACATGTTCTATATGATGTTAACCGTGTTCTGCGACAAGTAGTAGTACAGAAACAGTATGTTTCACAACTGATACAAGTGTTTGCGGGGTGACATTCTTAACGTGTTGAGCAATATTGCCTTCAATGAAGCTAAGTTCGCAATTGGAACACTGAACACAACGACTTTCAGGTCAGGTGTTCGGAATGACCAGGTTACAGGGATACGGCGCGTGATAATCGTAGCATTTATGACGTGAAACTTCTGCAGCTGCTTAACTGAGTTTGTAATGAACGGAGGTGTGCCATACTGCATGAAAATGATCGCATCCTTGCAGTTGGAGATCTAGAATGACGTAGTCACGCAAAACACACTCGTAGCGCTCACCAGTGACGGTTCAGCTAACAGGGGGGCAGGCACCGGTCTCTGTGATTAATGATGCCGTAAAGCTTTGGTTGCTTTGCGTGTGGATTTTCTGGTGCCCATATTCGACAATTATGTGAATTGACATATCGTGCCAGATGGAGGTGAGCTTCGTCGGTGCACAAAATCTTCCACGTCCATTCATCATCCACTTACATGCCAGCCGCGGTGGAGTGCCCCGAGCGCCCTGACAGGTATTGTTGCTAAGCGCGAGGTTGCTCGCCGTCGGGGTTTCAGTCCTCCCTAGGTAATGAGTGTGTATTGTACTTATGTTAATTTAAAGTAGTTCGTAAACCTAGGGTCTGATAACCGCAATAGTTAAGCCCCATAGATTTACAAACATTTGAAATTCTTTTGAAAAGTTTGTTGCCCACAGTTCAACAGGAAGGAACTCGTGAACATGGGTAATATTGAATGGGTTACAAAGAACGGTGTTTCGTGGAATTTATCGCATGATTGTCCACTGTTCTGCCAGTTTATCGTGCAGTACAGGTTTGCACACCACTATTCGACTGCTCCTGCATTGCTGTGGCCACTTCTTCCACTGTAGTCGAATCAATCAGTTTTCTCCAGTGATCTCTATAGGAACTGGATATATAACTGTGGTGCCCCAGCATCGATCTACAGCATGCCTGCACATTCAGATGTTTTCAACAAGTTTTCACATTATTGGCCGTGTTTAAATTTGGCATACGAATTTCCAACAGTTATTAAATGATAAATGATTTCTTGCTTACCTGTACATTTGAAATTTATGTCAATTAGTCATATAACTGGCTAATCTGGAAGCATAATCGAAACATATTTTCTTCTCGTTTTCTTGTAATGGTTGGTAGCAGCCATCTTTGAACTGCGCAAGAGACGAAACACAAACATCTGTGGCTGGGAGGCTCAGAGAGGTGAAGTTCAACATCCAGTTATCATAGAGAGATCAATGGTTTCCTCCCTCTCTCCTTTTTCACTCATTTCCGAATCATTTCCTCGAGTTCCACGGCCGTCATCGGACCAGCACATTTTTTTTTACAAACCCTTCATTGTCCGGAACTTCTGCAGAGTGATTTGTGCATAGTCATCATTCTTGTAAAACAGCTTTACAAGCAGAGCGCGATGCTACATTGAGACAGTCGTGGCGAACGTCTCAGATGCGAAATGAGGAAAATCCTGATACCCAACGTGTTTATGCGAACTTCACTGGGTCGTGCGCTTGACAGGGTTTTTAATTTACATATTTCAGGGGAAAGCTGAACTGTGGAAGGAATATATAGAGGGCCTATACAAAGGAAATAGACTTGAAGACAGTATTCTAGAAAAGGAAGACGAAGTGGAGGAATATGAGATAGGAGATATGATGCTGCGAGAAGAATCTGACAGAGCGCTGAAGGATTTGAGTCGAATCAAGGCCCCAGGAGTAGATGATATTCCATCTGAACTGCTGACATCGGTAGGAGATCCAGTCATGAAAAAAATGTTCAACTTGTATACAAGATGTATGAGACAGGGCAAAAATACCCTCCGAATTCAAGAAGAATATCGTAATTCCAATTCCAAAGAAAGCAAGTGCAGACAAGTGTGAAAATTACAGGACTATCAGTCCAATAAGTCGTGGTTGCAAGATACTTACACGAATTATTTACAGACGAATGGAAAAACTTATGGAATCCGACCTCGGGGAAGATCAGTATGGATTTAGAAGAAATGTAGGAATGCGGGAGGCAATACTCACATTACGACTTATAAGATAGGCTAAGGAAAGGGAAACCTACGTTTTTAGCGTTTGTCGATTTGGAGGAAGCTTTTGACAATGTCGACTGGAATACACTCTTCCAAATTCTGAAGGTAGCAGGGGTAAGATATAGGGAGCGAAAAGTTATATTCAACCTATACAAAAACCAGGCAGCTGTTTTTAAAGTCTAAGGGCAAGATAGGGACGCAGAGGTTGGGAAGGGAGTAATACAGGGTTGTAGCCTTTCCCCAATGTTGTTCAATCTGTACATTGAGCAAGCAGTGGAGGAATGGAAGGAGAAATTTAATTTGGAGAAGGCATTAAAGTGCAGGGAGAAGAAATAAAAAGTTTGCGGTTTGCCGATGACTCAGTAATTTTGTCAGAGACCGCAAAAGATCTGGAAGAGCAATTGAATGGGATGGACAGTGTCTTGAAAGGGAGATATAAGATGAACATTAACAAGAGTAAAACGAATGTAATGGAATGCAATGTCAGAAAATCAGGCAAAGCTGAAGGAATTAAATTAGGTAATGAGACAACATAAGTAGTAGATGTATTTTGTTATTTGGGTAGCAAGATTACAGCTGATGGCCGAAGTAAAGAAGATATAAAATGCAGAATGGATTTGGGGAGAAAAGCGTTTCTAAAGAAGCGAAACTTCTTAACATCCAATATTAATTTAAATGTTAGGAAGTCCTTTCTGAAAGTATTTTTCTGGAGTGTAGCATTGTATGAGAGTGAAAAGTGGACGATAAGGAGTTCAGATAAAAAGATGATAGAAGCATTTGAAATGTAGTGCTACAGACGAATGATGAAAATTAGATGAATAGATCAGGTAACTAATGAGGAGGTGCTTAAGCGAATCGGGGAGAAAAGGAGTGTCTGGCATATCCTGTCTAAGAGAAGGGATAGATTGGTTGGATACATTCTGAGACGTCAAGGAATTGTCAACTAAACATTAGAAGGAAGCGTGTGGGGTAAAAATCGTAGAGGGAGACCGAGTGACGAATACAGTAAGCAGATTCAAAAGGATGTAGGTTGCCAAACGTATTGTCAGTTGAAGAGACTTGCACAGGACAGGGTACCATGGAGAGCTGCAACAAACTAGTCTGCGGACTGAAGACCAGAACAACAACATTTGACACATACAGCGCCATCTCAAACGTTCAAATGTTTGTTAAGCTTATGGGACTTAACTACGGGGTTATCAGTCCCTAAACTTACAAACTACTTATCAACTACCTTATACTAAGGACGGTACAAATATCTATGCCCGAGGGGGATTCAAACCCCCGACGGTAGTGGCCGTGCAGACCGTGACTGGAGTGCCTCAATCCCCTCGGCCACCGCGGCCGGCCAGCGCCATCTAATGGTCAGTTTTCGAACTATTAGTTTTTCTTCCATCATACGTTTTCCCTCTTCTCCGATAATATTCCGTTGCAACTAGACGTCATTCTGACCAGTGGTGTTATTTTTGTTTGTTTGTTTGTATAGTTTATAGGACTTAACTACGGGGTCATCAGTCCCTAAACTTACAAACTACTTATGAACTACTTACGAACTATGACGGCACAAATATCCATGCCCGAGGAGGGATTCGAACTCCCGACCGTAGTGGCCACGAAGACCGTGACCGAAGCGCCTCAGTCGCCTCGGCCACCGCGGCCGGCGTGTTATTTTTACAGCTTCTTGAAGTTTAAATTTAAAGTATAATCACCCTGTAGTACGACTTAACACACTGTCATTACTTCTGAATTTCTTTTTATATTTAGTGGAGTACCGCGTGAATGTTCGCCTTGGTGCTGTGTTCCCCTTTAAACAGGGCTGGCCGAGCGTCGATCCCCACGCCGACTGTCGGACGCTGCCCGCGGGACCCCTAACGCTGCTCTGGCGGGCTGCCACAGCCATCGTCCCAGTGTGACGTCACAAGGATCGGACGACGTCAGTGGCTAGGATCCCGCAGCGCTTTTCGTCCGCGTCGGTGCCTAGCTCAGCGTAGCGAGAATGTCTCTTTGACGCAGACCGCGTCCCTCCCTTCTTTTGCTTTCTTTTAGTGTGCCTTTAGTGGAGGCAGGCCGACAAATTTGACGTCACATGCAGCTGCGACGCCTAGCTACGTCTCATCACAATACGTGCTGTCACCTTTTAATGAGGGAGGAAAATTTTAGTTTCATCTCAATGATCCAAGGGGACATCATATTATTTTGGGTGTGACACATTTCTGTCAATCCATATCACTGAGCACAGTTTTATTTTATGAAGGCTCTAAAGCATTGAAATTTTCGAATAAATTTCCTCTTGGAGTCTAATTTCAAGATAAATGGAAAAAAAAATCGTACGGAGAGCAAATTTTATCTCTCTACCCTAAAGCAGCATCCAAAATTAGAGTTTAACGTCCCGTTGGTATTCCTTATTAAAAGTAGTGTGTGTGTGTGTGTGTTTTAGAATGAATGCTAAAGAAAGTATGTGACTGGAGCGAGCGTGTCACTATTTGTGTTAAGAAACCGTCCCCGCTAAAATACAAAAATAAATGTTCTGTTTTAGTTTTGGTTACAAAATATTTTGACTAAGCAGTGAGACTTAGTACCTTCTTTTGCCCTGTTAGAATAAAGTGCAACTGACATGGTATGCAATGATCTTACGTAAATGTGGTTCAGTTTGATGCGCAACGGATAACAAAAAATGTTCAAATGTTTGTTAAGCTTATGGGACTTAACAACGGGGTCATCAGTCCCTAAACTTACAAACTACTTATGAACTAATTACGAACTAGGACGGCACAAATATCCATGCCCGAGGGGGGATTCGAACCCCCGACCATAGTGGCCGTGCAGACCGTGACTGGAGCGCTTCAGTCCTCTCGGCCACCGCGGCCGGCAACGGATAACACCCTAAATTGTACAGTAGTTAATAAGTTAACAGTAATTAAATTCGTAATCGGTTTACACATTAATCTGGTGTGTGAGGAACAGCATGAGCAACAGTGGCGGCGCTAGACGGAAACTGGGCGTCGGCGAACTCGTTTTTGCGAGGCCCTTTTCATTTTTTCAGTAAGGAAGAAATTGTTAAATAAAATGAGCTGAATTATACACCAATAACCATTATACTAAAATTTTATTAGCATAATACACAAGTATTATCGCAATTACAAAAATTACAACAAAGAAACACAAATTAAATAGAGAAACTATTCAGCTTTTCGCCTCAATGAATTTTTTTAAGATCACGTCATAATTTGTACTAGCCGCTATTTCGGCTTCAATTGATAGTATTGACACGAAGATAGTCTATCTTGGCTCATTGTGCTTCCCAAGTAATTCTTAATCAATTTTAACTTTGAGAAGCTTCTCTCGGCCAAAGCTGTACTGACTGCAACCATGGGCATGATTCTGATTGTTATATAAGCATTTGGATATACTACTTCCAAATTGTTTTCTACAGTGTACTGAAGAAGTTGTTTTGCGTCTTTAATTGAGTCCAGTAGATTGGATTTTAAAAGACGGAGTTCCTCATAAAGTTTTAAAGGCTGTGTGTCACTATTTCCGCCTTCTTGATCATACCTAAATCATTACAATGCTGAAGAAAGTCCTCCTTGCATAGACAATTCAAATAACTGATATAATAAATAAAACCAAATTACTCAAAATATTCTTAGAGAGCTTTGAAACGACATTCACTGTCGACTATTACAGCATTTATCATTGTGTTAAAAAAAATTAACTCTGTACTTCATTTCAGTAGACTGTATGGGTTCATCGGTTTGTTCGTAATCGAAAACTCATTATTTCTGTGCTAGTATTTCCTTTTTAAACCCAGACTCAGTTCCGAAACTACTTTTTTGCTACGAACGAAGTGAGCTTCTGCAACTTCTGTTTCAAATCCTGTGATACGGAATTCCCGAATCCAGTCACAAAATCACGTAAAAACAGCTACTTTCAAGTACACTTGAACCGACTGCCATTGTGCATTTATATTGTTCTCATGTAGTAAAATCTCGTATCACGCGTGCATTGCAACAATAAACTCAAAAGCTAACATTTCGTTGAAGACTGTTTCACAGCCACTAAGAGTTTCAGAATCATCGATTTTACTTTCCAGGACATTCACGCTTTCGATGACATCATCAAATTGGAATAATATAGCTTTTAGTGCTCCAATTCTGATTCCCCATCTTGTTCCAGACAGAGGTTTCAATGTCAATTATAATTTAGCTTTTATAGGTTACCAACGACGGCTAGACCTTGTGAAAAGCACATGAATTTAATTGATGAAGACGAAAAATATTGTAGCTGTTGTGGATGAGTTAGTTGCGTCTATGAGAAGCAAATTCGAAGAATGAAATCCGCATGGAGTGAAGAATACTCATGGATTGATATTGAGTATTCTTGTTCAAACACCTTTATTAATTTCAACCATGTTGGCGCCGTTTTCATATCCCTGTCCTCGACAGTTTTTTATATCTAGATCATTACTTTCCAGTTCCTTTAAAACTGCATTTGCTAAATAAAATGGCAATAAACCCAACAAACTGTTCCTCTATCTCTCCAGTTGAGAAATTGCAAAATCTTAATAATTTTGACATTTGTTCCACACGGCTCACATCGATTGTGCAATCGAGCATGAATGCATAATATTTTGCTTATTTGACTCTTTTTCCAATTTTGTTAATGACAGAATTTGAAATTAATGAAATTAACTCATTTTGAATATCATGGCTCAGATAATACTGAGAAAGTTGCTTTTCATTAGTACGTTGCAAGTGCTCTTTTAGTGTTCGATTATATTTGGATTACTGTTACCAGTATCATTCAGATTAAAGGATTCTCGATTACCTCTAAATGCCACATTATGTGAGGATAAGTAGTTGATAACATCGATCAATCTTTCAAACAAGTTATTCCAATACCTTTGTGATTCCCTGATCAGTCTCTCGTTTTCCTTATCTATTGTTTTCCCATAATTGTTTCCTTTATAGAATTCTATCCATTTAATCAAACACTCCATGTGTCCTTGACTATGTTCATGTCTTTGCAATATCTTGTTCAGATCTTTCCACCCTGAAAAAAGTCTACGTGGAAAACGATAAACTTTATCTTAAGATGTGGAGTAAACCAACAATCTGCGTTGTTGCTCTTCACTGTTACTCAATTTTCTTGTAAAATAAAATTTAGTAAATTGCCTGATTTGCGTCTTTGGGGTAACTCCCACCAGATTTCTCGGGGTTTTGTTGGGGACGATTTTGAATTAAGTCATGACTCTGTAAATCTGTTACTGAAAAGCACCCAGTTCCCCAGATCTAATTTTGTAAATGACTCTATTTTATGAACAATGTCGTCTAGATTTTCTGAATCACAAATATTTTCACTTCTTAACTCCTTATTCGGCTCAGAATGTTAGATAATAGCAGTTTCGCCCAATTCTGATCCTGTATCAGAAATGATAACAGATTCATTCGAACCTGGTTCTGTTTCAGCCGCTACAGAAACTTGGAGGACAGATTCATCAAAGGCCTCTGGAGCAGATTCAGATGAAGTAGGTTTCTTCAGAAATTTCATCATGCTCAAACTCATAGCTTGGTTGGATGTAATTGTCTCAGCCGTTCTTCCTCATTTTGATGCACCAGACTCCCATTTCCTACCTATCTTTTTCTTGAAGGTCCTCTAGACGTGATGATCTAAAAATTATTTTTTGTTAGTACTTTGATAAGAATAGTTCCATCGAAAGGTATGATTCCGGACTGTTTTGAGGTTATTTATACCGTAACTTCCATAGATTGTATTAGAATCCATTGTTTGTCAGTGAATTGGGAGGATGTATATAAAACGGATACATCATTTTAAAAACTGAAAAGACGCGCACCGGCATGAGCGTAAGACACATAAATAAAGTGGCTAACGATCTGGATATCAACTGCGAGTCTCTTGACACACTGAGTTCTGCGCGTCATTTCGTCACTGCGCATGCGCAGGTTCACGACAGGTGGTGTATGGAAATTCCCTTATATGATCGGTAACAGTCGGCAGCACTTGTGAGATTTCTAGCCGTGCTGGGGTGACGATTTTCGTTGTCAACTGCACAGCGTGTGCTTACAGGCTGGTGTCACTACATTGTTGTATACCTTGTTGTCTTATTTGTAACTGAGCTAGGCTGTCGTTTTTGTTAACTGCTGTAATCATACGGAAGTAAATAACTTCCTGCTGGAAATGGCCAAGCGCACTTAGGTGTCATACACGGTGTGCGAGGTCGCTCCCGTCGGGGGTCGAATCTAACCCTTGGGTACGGATGTTATGTTCGGCCTTAGGTTGAGCTAGTGCAAGTTAGATGTACCTCATCGCTACATAACCTAGAAGTTGAAATGCGCCGTTATACATCAATTTAAATAAAAAATAAATAAAATAAAAAAAGTTAAAATTTTAACTACATTTTGCGAGGCCCCCACAGGCGCGAGGCCGTCGGCGGTTGCCGACGTCGCCGACGCCTAGCGCCGCCACTGGTGAGCAAATGAAAAATCTGTTAGCGTGCACCATATACCAGTATCCAGACTATGCAACACAATTCGACTGCGAGAACCAACAACAAAGAGCGTGCTACTACTATGATAATTTTGTCACTTGAATAAACAAGATGTAAACAAAGATATTTGAGATTAATTGGTGAGTGTGGACAAGTGAAGGGCTGTGGGGACAGAGTGAAGGGGACGTGGCAATGGACCAGGTGTAGAGAGGATGGGATGGACTAGAAGATGGGATGGGTCTAGCGTGCAGGAGAGGTAACCGAGGTGGAGTATTTAATGAAGAGGACGAGGTTGTGGAAAGGAATGTGGTCGTAGAGGATCCTTGTGAGGGGGGGTGGATATAGGGGGATGCAGAATGTGAGGATCTCTAGGGATTTTTAGAAGGGTAGGGGTAGGATATCCAGGTGGGATGGGGCAGATGAAGGATTTGTAGCTGTGAACAACGGTGGAAGGATGTATGCCCCAGGTTCGGCCAGTGAGGAGGTGGTAGTGGGCTTTCTCTTGAATGGTGCAGAGGTGGGGGGTTCTGGAGAGGGTATGTTCTTTGGTTAGGCCAAGGTATTTGAGTGTGGTTGCACCATGTGGCAAAGAGGTCTAGGTGTTCCTGGAGAAGATGTTGGGACCAGGATAGGGTTGTGGCTAAGGGAAGGAAGGCGGTATCAGTATAGTGGAAGGGTGTACAAGGGGTGCTGGCTTAGGCTTATTAAGGTGTAGAGGAGACATAGGAGGGGGGAGTGGAATGATCCTTGGGGTACGCCAGCAGAAGGGTAGAACAGACAGGAGTCAGAGGTATGGACGGTGACATATGATGGGTGGGCGGAAATAGGAAATGAGCCAAATTGGGTTGATGCGAATTGTATAGATTGAGAGACAGCAGTCTCTCTCTCATCTTTATTGTATAATTTAACGTAAGATTAATTATTCAATTAGTTTATTACGCGTAATTTGCTGTTTCTGTTGATAGAATATTAGAGCAATGCAGTTTTGTGTGTGAGAGGCAGTTGTTTGGCTGTTTTGGTGTAGGACAGAGCTTTCCAAACTGGGTGTCGCGACACCCTGGGGTGTCGTGTAGTGTTATCAAGGGTGTCGCGAGACTAACAAAAGAACTTGTCATAAAATAACACAAATTATCCTTCTCTTCATACTACCCTGTAGATTCGCCTGCAGCTAATCATCCTCCTCATTCAGTGTACCAAAGCTCACGTATTGAAAGAGTGATCGGTTACTCGATTATTCGGTCCAATACACAAGGGTTTGAGAAGGAACGTGCACATTAATTGCGTGTTCAGCCGCTAGGCGGCAGCTCTGCTTCAGCAGCAGTAGACATTCAGGGTTCGTTCAAGTAGCTGCCAGTTGCCAGATTCCAGCTAACTGCACATGCGCAGAGCTGCTGCTGATACTCAATAAAAGCTCCTCTAATGCGCAGTTTGCTGGAAATGGCAGCTGCTTGAACGAACCTTCATTGTAGTCTGCTTTCCTTCTCAAAAAGCTGCACCTGAGCGTTTTTAATGGATTTATCAAAGCCACGTCACCCTCGGTAGCGTTTCTTACAATTAAATGTCAATCAATGACACAGTGGCTGTAAAAGCTGTCACAGATTGTAAAAGCAGTCACAATTGTCCACTGACTAAAGCTACTCAGTAGCGATGTTTAATATGGAGTATGCCAGGGTGATTAATGGATAGTAGTATTTTAAATGCAGTGATCATTGGTTAGAACCCTAGTATTCGTTAATATTTTTCTCTCTTAGTTTCCTGGATGTAACAGATTCTGGGAACAGGAATGACATTCATATTTTTACTTGTCACAAATATTTATCCATTTTTTCCTAATATGTTGGGACTTCCGTGGTCGTGGTGAAGCAATAACCTAACAATAGAACTTAAATAATAATTCATCACTTGTCATAAATACATCCTCTTAATTCCTGAAAATAATGTAATAATGTTGAACTGAAAGGGAACAACAGCCACTGTAGTGTCTAAATCAGATATCCGAGCAGGTAATTTCCAGATGCCGGTTTCAGGCGATCCAGCAAAACTGTATCTGGCCCTGACATGTACACACGATAGCGGAAAACGGTTTCTGAAATGTAGTTTTCATGTTTCGGAAGTTGGGTCGCATGTAGAAGAAGCAAGTATTACTGTGTGAGTTAGGCATTGTTGTCTGCGGTGTTACTCTGTTGTACATCTCCGTAGTTCCTAATGTTTCTTTTTCTTGCGATGAGTGTACGTAATTGCTGCTGTCAGGATCAACATTAAACATGTCATCAATGTGTACGAGGATTTCAGTTTCGTTTACAAACTACATTTAAGCGTCTTTTTGTTGCTGCTGTTCTTCTTTCTTCCGTGCTTGCTTGGATAAATTGGTTTGGATTTTCCGCCGTATGCAAGACACCAGATTTTTTAATTGTTCCCAAACATGTTTCAGCACATTTTGTGCTATCATCAGTGGGATGATTTATTTATTTCTTTGTTTTGTTTTTTTTGTTTGTACCAAAAAAACAACAAATAAGTAGGCTACTTAAGGAGTTTTATGTAGCCTAATGTAAAAAAGGTATGTAAGAAATGTGATACTCATATATCTAGGCCTAATATTAACTAAACTGAAATAGTTTATATAGTCAGATAACCTAACTAAAAAATTTAAAAACGAATAAACCTAGAAGTAACTGAAAAGACTATTGTACAGTAAACATAATTTCAGGACAAAAATAAATCATCCCACTGATGATAGCACAAAATGTGCTGAAACATGTTTGGGAACAATTAAAAAATCAGGTGTCTTGCATACGGCGGAAAATCCAAACCAATTTACATTTAAGCGATACTTTATTTCCGCCTCCCCTCCCCAAATGGAATCATCTAAATTTTACCATATGTATTTATATTAGTGAAATGGTGTCGCGCAAAACTGTAAGCTATAAAAGGGTGTCGCCATGAGAGAAAGTTTAAAAAGCACTGGTGTCGGAAGAAAGCCCCGGGGGTGGGGGATATGGGGGAATTCCAGTGAGCGGCCGGCATCGGCGTTTCTTTTCCTGCTGGCACTGCCCAGGGTTCCGAGAGTTCGCCGAGACACAGCAAAGCCCTTGGATGAGGGCTTGCAAATATGTCCGCTGAGCTTTCCAAATTATGGCAGGCGGAAGGCGGGTATTGTGTGAGCACTTAAAAGAGCCGATCTCGCTGATATTCAGAAAAGATAACTACTCGACGGGACGTCCCCTCTGCTCTCTCGAGGAACGAGCATTCAAATCATGTTTTGTAAAAAACATGGTAGACCGCAGAGCGAGGTCATGGTGGGTTTTGCTAACGAAAAAATTCCCTTCGCAGACCGAGCTGGGAATGAGTCCTGTAGATGGTTACGGAAGGCGTGAGAAACGCGCCAAAACGAGTTAAGGGAAGGGGTAGCCGTCTCTGATTGCCTGCTGGGTGGATTTTCAGATTTTCGAAACCGGCCAAGCCTAAGTGCTAGGACGCTGGAAACTGATTGGTTTTCTCGAAAAACTGTGTATTTCGGACGGACTTGCACGGCAGACGGTAAAGGGTTCACGTCGTGCTCTCTTGGAGTGCAGACGATCTTCGTTTCATGCTCTCCATGGGTACGGACGTAGAGATTTACTTCTTTAGCCGAGTCTTGGACTTGCGAACTTGTACAAATTTCAGAGTGCGCTCTGAGATTTGAACTGGTACTGATGGTTCTTTTTCGGTGAGAACAAGGTCAGCCAGCCATAATTAATTGCACCGAGGTACTAATTACGACATACTCAGCTTTCTGGAGTGTTTTAGGCCTTCAGTACCTGTGCGTACTTGTCTATGCTAATTGAAGTGGCCGAGACTTGGCAGAACTGCTTGAGGTCGTAGGCACTGTGTACTACCGAGAACGCAGTGGATGATATTAGGCATTACAGCTTCCGCATAACGGAGCGAGATTTATTTCGTGGTCGCGCACTTGTCAGCTCATAACCGCCAGGAGCCCGCGCCACAGCGGCGCAGCGAAGTCGCCCAGCAGTTCATCGATTGGGTAATGTATGGCTTGTGCATGCCAGCAGCGAGCGGCAGTTTTGTCAGGATTGCCAGTCTAACGGGAAAGTGTTGTTTATAAATCAACCCTGCTCAGAATGTTTCGTTACGACTACGAACGTGTACGTAAATTTGCGTTCTGTTACGAAGTTTAACGTTTCCAATAGGGGATATTTGGACTTGCCAATCAGTATTAAATTCATATTGACGGTGTTCAGATTAATGTAAAGCATTGACGTAGGTTTATTTTTCCAATTATATAACATTTGTGTGAATAATGGTGTCCATTTTTAATCGAGATATTCGAGTTATTAATATGAAATATTATGAACATAGTGGTTATAATCAATATATAGGTAAAAAAGGCTGTTTTTTCCTAACGAAATCATTTATTGTTGTTTCCCGTTTTTAATTTATAATTTATGGAGGGGAAAGTCAATATTAATTGGAAAAGTCGTGGGTTTGTCTGTGTGACTGCTTATAATAGCAGTTTGCGATCAGAGTCAAACATATTATTGATAATTCAATGATAACTTTATTAATTGCATAATATTAATGATTCAAATGATTTATTGCAAGCCTGCTACTCCTGTCCATAATTCCTTGGTTTAACTACCCACCAAACATTTCATTTGACGTCCTTTGCCTCGACTCCAGTGTCACCTATCTTAAAAATACTATAAAAGACCCCACCCACACTTTAGAAAGTCTGAAGTTTAAAGGACAGGCCAGGATGCCAGTCCAGGTCATAGGCCCTTTCCAGTTTCAAGGAGACAAATATGGCAGCATGAAGTGAATTTAACTGGAGGGAGAGACGTTGGGTGAATCGGAGGAGCTGACCGTCAGTGAAGAGGGAAGGGCGAATGTCAACTGGGTATCTGGAAGAAATGGTGAATGCTGAGATAGTGGTGAATGTGTTGGCGAAGGACGGTTGCAAAGACATTGCAAAAAATCTGGAATGAGGTTGGTGGACCAATAGGATGAAGCGACAGGAGGAGAATTGTTGGGCTTTCGAACATGAGGATACTGTATGTTTTCCACCGGTTTGGATCCTAGCTAGTGAAGAGGACGGTGCCTTGGCGGAGTAGCTCAGCACATAGAAGCACTGTGTTCCAGTGCACAAGACCGTTCCCAATCGGGGTTACTAATCCTCCCTCAGGCATGGATGTTTGTGCTGTCTTTAGTATAAGTTAGTTTATAAGTAGTTTTTACGTTTATGGACTGATGACACAGCAGTTAAGTCCCATAAGCTTAAAAAAACATTTGAACAAGAGGATGGTGGTATGCAGGCTAGCAAGTGGGCAGAGGGAAGGGTGTGGAATTCCTTGAAATGGTGGTAGGTGGTATGATTGTTACTGGAAGCTGTGGTGCGTTTGGTGCATAGTACCAACTGTAGGTCATGTGCAGTGATTGGTGTGTCAACATCTGCTGGGGGAGGGGGCGAATGGGACACGATCCAGGTAGCAGAAGCAGGCAGCTACAGGTGGGATGGAAGAATCCGTTTATTAAGGATGTCCAAGAAAAAGGAACCATCAAAATTAGGATTGCAGCAGATAGAGAAGGCATCAGAGAGGGAAGGAGCAAAATCGTTCACTTTACTGGAATTATCAGGAAGGGGCTGGAAATGGTGGAGTGTCGATTTCAAGCAAGCGAGGCAATGGAAGGTATTCCAATACTGACATGTGTTGATGATGATGTGGCATTGAGAGGTGTCACTGTCTGATGCCACTCCCAGCATTATTTAGCAGTCTACAGGCTGCACACATGTATCTGGCAATATTTCACTGACGGGGGAGTGTATCTCGGTGATTGGTGCAGAGGAAACAGAGGTAGTGGTGCTGGGATTCCCAAAGGAGAAGGACAGCCTGCAGAGGAAGGGTGGGGCAGTGGAGCTGAATAGCTTACGGGGGAATGTGGGAGTGGATAGCGTTAGACAAGGTCTGGTAAAGGAAGAAGGTGGTGTGGTCAATATCGTCGGGAGAGTGGACAGTGATAGGATGGATTTCTACTTGAAGGGGGATGAAGTGGGAAAAGGCATTTCAGTCTGCCTGGGTGCAATGATGGATGAGCTCAGGAGGACGGGATGGAGGAGGATTCTGGGGAGAGTGGCAGATAATGGGGTGAAGGTGAGGAGAGTGGGGTCATGGTCACTGTCAATAGGGTCAAGAACTTTAGCATTGATGAAACCAAGGAGATTTGGAAAATGGATAACGACTTCAGGGGTGGTGTTACTACAGGGTGGATGTGGCGGTGATGAGGGGCAACGTCTCTAGTGATGGTAGAAAGGAACTGATGCCACTGACGTAATTTTGCAGGAGTGTGGGAATAGATATTGAGGTCAGCAGCGAACACTTAGGTCGAGAAGGTGCTATTAACATGGGCACAGAAGTCATAAGAGATAGGAAATGCCGGCTGCGGTGGCAAGGGGACTGAGGCGCTCCAGTCACGGTCTGCACGGCCACTACGGTCGGGGGTTCGAATCCCCCCTTGGGCATGGATATTTGTGCCGTCCTTAGTATTAAGTAGTTAATAAATAGTTTGTAAGTTTAGGGACTGATGACCCTGCAGTTAATTCCCATAAGCTTAACAAACATTTGAACATTTGGATAGGAATATGGGAATGGACATAAATGGTTGCGCAGGTAACGATGAGGGAAAGGGAATGAATGTGTTGCTGAGGTGATCATAAGACACATTGAGGAGGGGAACAGTTACCAACGTGCAGACAGAGTGAAGCCACAGACATCTGCCCTAGCCACATGGACTGTATAATTGTTTCCAAGGATGACCTGCAATATGTAGAACCTGGTAAAAAAAATTTCACATTCTGTGATCTTTACTGTCGTTTACAACATAAATATCTTCAAGAAAGTTTGTTGTTGCTCCTGGGACAGTATCGTCCAAATTAATACACAAGGGTATATTGGTGGTTGGTTCCTTAAAAGGAGAATCAGTAAGGAAGAGGTAAGGAAATGGATGATGTCTTCAGCAATGGAGGAAAGGTGAGGGCACAAGGGATTATTGGCTGGTAAAGGGGTAAAGTGTGGTGGACAGGGAGGTGTGTTCTTATTTCATTGGAGGAGGGCAGGACCTGCATTTTAGGAGAAGGTGGGGTGAGCCACACTGCAGGATGTTTGGAAATGAGGATCTTTACAATGTGAACAGACAGCATTAGGATGGCAGTTTTCGGTGAGGTAATCAATGTAGGTTAGGTAGTGGGAGCAACAATAGAATTGGGGAGGGGCCCAGGAGAGTTCATACTCATGGAGGTAGTTGTAGATGATGGCCCAATGTGGAGGAGGTGGTTAATGGATAATGCATCTTTCGTGAAGATGCACATAAGGAACGTGGGGTCTGCTGCATTGTTAATATGACGAGCAGACCTGATGGAGAGGCGAGGATTCCGTCAGAGCTCCTCAAACACCTCTGCCTCTGTAATTCCTGTGCTGATCCTGATGATCACAGTGGTGAAGGTGATTGGGTGCTGGGGTGGAGAGGGTTGACGGAGGTAGAAGAGGGAAGAGTTACAAGGATGGCACAGGGACAGAACTGGATGTTGGGTAGTTTTTGAAGGATCATGTTATGGAGGTCAGTGTCAATGAATTTTAGGACAGAGTACTTCTGTGGGATGATTTCAAAGATGGGGGTCAAGGAGGTATACTGGCAGAAAAGGAGTGTGAGGGCACGCTAGTCCATAAATTAGGGATAAAGGTTATTTAAGTCAAAAGTGTGGAGAACAGGGGATGGGGATGGGAGGAGAGGTTGGAGAAGGGGCTGGGCAGGGGGCACAGGATGGATGGAATGGACTGGCAGAGGATTTCATTGGGACTGGTTGGCCACAGGCGAGAGGTTTGTGGGTCTTTCTGGTGACAGAGGAGATGGTGTCTATGTAGCATCATTTTCAATTTTGGAGGGTCTCGAAGATGGGAGTGGCACCATCGAAGGATGGGTGAAGAAGAAAGTCGATGATGGCTTGCACAAACCACTCCAGGTTCAACTCAGGAGTCAGGGAGGACAGGGAAAGCATCAGGAGAGGTGATGACAGGAGAGTCAAGTTCCTGGGGGACAAGGACAGTGGCGCATGAGGATGCGGAGGGAAGGGTGACTGCTGAGGGGAGGGGAGAAATTGTGGCAGGAATGAAGGGCCAGGAGGTACTCCAGAAGAAGGTAGTGGGGGCGTTGGAGGGGGTGCATAATATGACAGAGGATGAGACTGTAATGGGGGACCGGGATTACTTGATGATTTTATGAAACTCACCAAAGACAATGAACAGCAGCAGCGACACAAGCAGCTGTGGATGAGCTCCCTGGTGACTGGGTGGCGGCGGAATGGTGTGGAAGTTGAGGAATCCCCTGGCAGCACAGCAAAGAGTACTCCAACTGAACTCGCTCCGGTGGTCTAGGGTCCTAATGGGCGATGGGGGATCTGCCTACGTGGGTGGGATGGCTGCCGCTGCCTTGAAGCCAGTGGCGGCTGTGGCGATGGTAGTGGTGGCAGTGGTGGATGGCGAAGCTCCTCCTTCTGAAGGCACCAATTCTGATGATGCCATGTGGCGTCTGAGAATACGGCGGTCTCGGAGGATCCCTCTTGGAGACCAGAAAGTCGCAACAAGTCTAGGGCAAGTCTAGGGGAAGCGGTAGCTTCAAGAGAGAGCGCAGGAAAGGTAGCAGCAAAACACAAAGCACGAGAGATCAGCCATCGCATATCTGTGCGACTGTTGGATGATAGGTGACAGCAGCATTTGCAACAATTTATACAACACATTTTCACAAAGCACTGCACAGCACATGAATCACAGTCACTAACAATGATAAAACACTGACATGAGGGGCGCCACAGTGTGGTGGCAGACAGGCATGGCAGGGGATAGACTGAGGAGAGCGGGAGCTATGGGTGGGATGGGAGCACAAAACTCAGGGAGAGGATGTGAAGGGGGAGGGGGAGGATGCCAAGTGGGGCAGGGAGCGAGTGAGGTGGGGACTGGAGATGTTATATCTGTGAGGAAAAGAGGGAAAGAAGATTAGAGCTGGTAGGAAAGATAGATTTCGGGATTGACGGCGTCATCTAGAATGGGAAGGAAGTGGAAGTTATCCTGAGAAAGTATGTGGAGCGTGTGGAGGTAAAGGGATGTAGGGATGCAGTGGTGTAGACGAGGCAGTGACCCAGTATCAGTGAGGAGAGGATACACCACTGGGTTGTGGGAGTCTGTTTACCGAGTGACATACAGGATGTGGAGGTACTCTAGGAAATGAAGTAGATAAGGAAATGTGATAAGGTCAGATATTCTCCTAATGTGGGAGGGGAAGCAGATGGGATAAGAGAGATGGAGGGCGTTGCGTTCAAAGCTTCTGAGGAATTAGTAATAGGTTGGGGAGGCAAAAATCCAGGGGGGGGGGTTGAAACTGCACAAGACGAGTTGAATGAAGGAGCAGTAGATTTAGAGGCCCCAAATCGAGCCAGAGAGAAGAAAAAAAATGTTCAAATGTCTGTAAATCTATCGGACCAAACTGTGTTGTCATCAGTCCGTAGCTTACAAACTACTTAAACCTAGGTAAACTAACCTACGGACAAACACACACACCCATGCCCCAGGGAGGACTCCACAGCGAGCAACCGCGCGCTCCGCAGTGACGTGCTTTAGACCGCTCAGCTACTCTACTGCGGCAAAGCAGAGAGAAGATTCAGCATCTTCGGGTCAGAGAGGGCCTTCTGGCGAACAGAGGTGTCAAGGAAAGGGAGCGATCAAGATTAAGGTCAAGTTATTTGAGGATGTGGGTGTGGTGTATGGCATGGGATTGTCGTGGAGGGTGAGGTACAAATTATGGAGGTGGAAGGAGCAGCTGTTATTTTCCAAGTTTGATGGACATCATCCACTGGTTACATCAGGAGGCGAATTGAGAGAGATGGAACTTGAGGTGTTGGGAGCAGAGGAGGGAGGTGCAAGGAGGAGGAAGGGGTGTCGTCAGCCTATTCAAGGAGATGAATGGGAGGCTGGGGTTGTAGAATATTGGCGGAGTATAGGAATAGGAGGGATGACATGATGGAATCCTGGAGCAGCCGAGGAGAGGGGTGAAGCAAACGGGAGTTGGAGTTGTTGACAATGACATGGGATGAACGATGAGAGAGAAAGGAAGTGATGAAGCAGACATAGTTAATGGGAGTATGAAAAGGAGACCAGGATGCCACTCACGGTCGTATGCTTTTGCAGTATCAAGGAAGACAAAAGATGGTTACAATGTCGGTGGTGGCGAGCGCTGGTAGGGCGTCCGGATGGTCCTGAGCGGCCCTAGCGGCCAGTGGACGAATTCCTTCATATTTGTCTGTCGTCACAATTCTTATTGACCGCCTGAACGCGACTCCTTATATTGATTTTTGCTTACTATTTCAGAAGATCCGTTTCAGTGACAATAAATCAATGAATAACGTAGGCGACACCGAGCTTTTTCTTTTATCTTTTATCTTCCCCCCCCCCCCTAACAGAATATCCGCCACCGTAGCTCAGCGGTTTCGTCGCTGACTACCACGCAGGAGGCCCGGGTTCGATTCCCGGAAGGGGACTGGGTGTTGTGTATTGTCCTAATCATCATTGGCACGTAAGTCGCCCACGCGGCGTCAAATAGAAAGACTTACACCAAGGCGGCCGAACAATTCCGCAACGAGTCTCCCGGCCAAGTAAGCCATACGCTCATTTCCATTTGTAACTGAATCTTTCATGTTGTTTTGCTTTTAGCTTTACAGCTGTCACTACGTGGCGAGATGAAGCAGTGTCCCTAAAACAGGAGCCTGCTAACATGCTGCTGCCCGCATTTGTCAGCCTGTAAACACCCCACCAGCACGCTACACTGCTACGGCCACTGTAAGGCGCTGCCTCGCTCATCACCAGCGTCCCAGCCTGCGGGCGTGGCGGCCGTTTTGCGGCTTCCAGATAATGGACCGGCCTCCTCCCCTTAATCCTACTAAGTGGGCCGTGGTCTGCCCCGGCCGCGCTGTTTTCATAATGAAGCGCCGAAGCGTACTCCGCAGCGTCTGTGCAGGACCTGTCAGGATCCCTCTGGCCAAGGAGATTAGTAGCTCCGACATTTTGGCTATAACCCGTGTTCGCGCATGAAACAGCAGATACCACCTGAGGAGGCAGTAAAAGGAAACTGGGCGTTACGAACATAGCTGTATAGTATAGAGGAAAGCTGCAATAAGACGATGGAACAGTACAGAAATATCTACACCGATAATAACGAGTTTTCAGTCTCGGAGGAGTGGCCGAGCGCTCTAAGGGGGCTAGCTGCGGGGCAAGTAGTTCCTCGCCTCAGAGATTCGAATCCTCCCTCGGGAATGAGTATGTGTGTTGTAGTTAGCGTAAGTTAGTTTAAGTCGTTTGTAACATCAGTGTCTGGTAAACAAAGCAGTTAAGTACCTTAGATTAAGGAACATTTGAACATTTTTCAACAACTTCTGAGCTTGATGGGATGTTATAAAATATTTATTTAAAAATATCGCATATAGATTACGTTCATGGACTGAATATCATCAGTCCTCAAGAATCGAAACTGCAATGATGATGTTCGTTGAA
Source organism: Locusta migratoria (assembly GCA_026315105.1). Classification (NCBI taxonomy): domain Eukaryota; kingdom Metazoa; phylum Arthropoda; class Insecta; order Orthoptera; family Acrididae; genus Locusta; species Locusta migratoria. The sequence goes on along the minus strand of CM048748.1, from coordinate 442,168,008 downwards.
CGATGTGTCATATTTTTAATAAATATTTTATATCACACCACCAAGCTGAAATTGTTGTTAATATAACATTATTAAGGTGCTGGAGCACACACAACATTCTGGAGTCGTTGTACTAAATATCTGCACTTATGTTCTGATAGAACAGAAAAAAAGAATCACCTTTGAAAGACTACTAATAGGGGGTTCATATTCAGAGGACATCTACACTATTATGTTTTTCAAAAATTATTAGAATGTGAACCACGTCGACCGGTTGTTTCAAGTGAACATCAATGTGATTGCGCAACACCACCTACCGATTAAATTTTTCTCAGGCAACCAGCGTGTCGCTACAAACGTAAGGTAATCGATCAGTATGGCTTGCGTAGAGGTGCAGGAGGCCGCGAAGATTTTTGGGCGAGCCATAGCGTCAAATCAGTCATTTATGGCACTCTGTTGGCATGAGGGAATGTGGTGCATGCTTCTGTGAGACGGCTGCTCGAATGGGACGAAGCGTTTCGGCAAGACGTCATGCGAACGTCACTGCAAGACGGATCTGCGGTCTCCTGGGCTCTGGCGCTACACTGGGACTGTGTCCGCTGCCGCACATTACTAGGGTTACGCGCACGTCTGTGGGACGGGGCTGTAACTAGTCTATTTTTCATACTAACCTTGTGTTACTGTATCGTTCTCTTTACGCTAATTATTGAAATATGTAACATTTTTCTCCGTAAATCTTTTTTTTTTTTTTTTTTTTTTTTTTTTTTTTATTCTGATTTCTGTGCCTTTCCCTCCTACTCCTCCTTTGTGCATCACTCTCCACCTCAATCTCTCCCTTCTTCTCCTCTTCCTTTCCCTTTTACGTCTTCATCCATAATCTCCTCCACTATTTCCGATGTAAACGATGAGGCATGTAATTAATAATTACATTTCCCACTTAGTGCATGTATTCCAAACTTCCACAAGTCAATTTGACCCATTTCTACATTCATCTGTTTCAGTGCCCCCTCCCCTCCTTCCCTCTCTTCATCTGCTCCTCTCCAGGTTTTCGTCGCTCTCCGCACGACAGAACTCTGTCAATTTCCTTTCACTCCTCTCTCTGCTCTCTGTTCATAGTCTCTACTTCTCGGTCCATCTTCCCCCCTCCCACTATTTAACCACTTCCTCTTCTCTATCTCCACCTCTTCTGCTTCTCTCAGTCCATCTCGTCCTTCCTCTGCCTATGATAAATTACACGGATAACATGTGCCAACTTTCGTGACCATCAATGGAACGGTGTAGAAGTCTGTTGTCTAACACCGTCCGTCATTCATTGTACAAAATGTAACGAAGTTCAAATGTTTGTAAATCTATCGAACTCACTTGGTTAACAGTCCGTAGCTTACATGCTACTTAAACTAAGGGAAACTAACCTCAGGACAACACAAACACACATGCCCGAGAGGGAACTCGAATCCCCGACGACGAACGGCCCCGGACATCGCAGCACGGCGCCCCAGTACGCACGACTAATCCGCGCCGGCTGCAACATTTTATTATCATTTGTGTAGTAATTTCGGAGTTTATCGTGAACTAACATTATATGGCGTGGTTCCTCTTGAAAAATAAAGAATAGTGTCTGTGTGTTTGTTTTTTGTGTGCATATGGTACACAAAACTACAGTTTTGTTCCAATCTTTATGAAATTTTGCACACGTAAGCTTCAATTCACGAGAACTGTCGTCGTAATTGTAAGGATCAAGTGCAACACATTGTTCACGAGAATGAGATGCACACAAAAACTGCTAAATCACGCGGCAGTGTTGCACGTTTCCTCCTAAACCACTGGACCGATTTATTACCATGAGGTAACAAGCCTATTTAAGCCTAAACGTATTTAAGCCTTTTCTTCTTTCCAGGTAAATTTTGTTTCACAGTTTTTCACATATTCTTCTATTTTTTTCCCTTTGTCTTTACAGATGTAATTGCTGGAATCTTCTTACAACTCTTCCTAAAGTTTCTTTACAAACCCTGCTGATAGTCTTTTTCTCATTTCCTTAGTAAACAATAAATTAGTATATGTGTGTAAACCATTCAGGCACGCGAGATACCCTCTAAGCAAACTTAATAATGACAGAGTTTAAAATGGTTTAGATTTCAATAACGACCTGAAAACCTGCCATAGGAAGGACATAATTTTCATCTTTTCCCAGTAAACACTGGTTCATGGGTCACCAGTTGTTGTTTTTTTCCCAATGCCTAGCACGAAAACTGCTGTAACTGTTGAGATACAGTGTATAGTTTTCAGTTTACGAGCATTTAAAAAGAGTTGTCCATATTTGCCAAGATATTAATGATAGCTAAATTATTGGTGGAACACAAAATGCATGGTTGTATATTATACAATCTACCTTACTTTGGAAACTGAAGTTAGTCTGAAATGAGGGTTCTGTTCTTTAATCTTTATTATTGAAACAAAAGCAGAGACTACAACCTCAGCCAATATGAATGCACGGCTTGTTGACCTCTAACCTTACCTACAGTAGTATCAACTTTAACTATATATCCTCGTGTAGTTATGATATGGCTGGCATTACACTGTCAAAGTTGTTTCACCAATCGTTTGTAATAACTATGATCTCCCTCTAGCTTTTATGAAAGATGTTATAAAATGTGCCCAGCACACAGTCAAATATTTCATAAAATCATATAAAAGAAGATTGTGAAGATCTTCCACAGAGTAATCCAGGCCTTTGTAAATTTGATAATTTTTGCATGACAGTAATGTGTAAGGATCATAGATTCAAAAATTTGACTTAAAGTAAATCATAAAGCAAAATTTAGGAAGACTTCAGACATCTTTGCTATAGAATTATCAAGCGACTGAAAAGTTATTACTTTCAAATTAATACTCATTATTCCCCTAACACTTGGGTTGATGAAACCTGACGTCTACTCGTTAATTACACGATGCCTGTGAAAGCAAAGCCTTTTGTTCTTCTCTCAGCTTCCATTGATACTGTCTTTGACCTGTTGCAAAGAAAAACTGTATCCTTATTAATGTAAATTTGTTTTCAAAATACATATATATTTATCATGTAGACCCCTTGGTGAACTTGGTAAACTTCCAGATTGTCATTAATAAAGACCTATGTGATAATTAATCCACATTGAGTGCTGCATGATTTACCAACTATCTTAATGCTTTTATATATATCTGAACTGTGAAGTAAAATATGCATTGTTACAAATCTTAGTTTGCCAGAACTACTGAATTTATAGCTGCTGAAATGGTACAGTTACAGCAACAACAGTGATTACAGCTTGATCATAGGTTTACAGTTTTCAAGGATATGTAAATCTGATACCACAGAATCTTTTAGCATTGTGTGCCAATAAATGTTGGAGATAAAACGTATTACATCCATATTATCAAATACATAATGTTCACGTAGTCTCTATTATAATAAAAAATCAAACCTAACAGTAGTTTTGTATCAGTTGTAAGAGTAGTGAAGGACTGGATAAGATACAGCTCCCATTGCTGTTGCTACATGCCAAATTGCAGTATTATTTATATTTCTTAAAGGTACAAGCAAGCATCAAACGTATTTTAGATACTCTTGTAAAGTTATAATGTACTGTTTTATCACTTAAAATCCACAATAAAATATATTTGTTTTACTGTTTACAATTTTCTTCATTGTTACCCTTTACATATTAACATTTATCCCAAAGACATATGAAATATTGTTTTTTTTTTTTTTTTTTAAGGAAGGAACAAAACATTGTTATGGAGTGTGCTGGTTACAGAGAATGTGGTTATATTTAATATCATTGTAATATGTATGAATTGTGGTTAAAGATATATCCAGTAAAACGTCACGAATGGGAAAGAAAGACATTTCACGAATATAATTCTGTATCCAGTAAAACGTCACGAATGGAAAAGAAAGACCATTTCACTAATAGAATTCTGTTTTCTCCAAAAGAATTTGACGAACATTAGGTTTGTATCTTATATTTTAAGAAAAATAGTTAAACCCTATTATGTGTAAAAAGTTTAAGTGCTGGGGGTGATGTGGTATACCTAGTGCTTTTCTGACCTCTTGTTTCGCTTAGAAGCATTGTGTTTTGTAGCAATGTGAAATGAAAGTTTGGAAGTTAATGAGTTACTAGAGACTTTCACATTTCAGATGACAAATTTCCATTTCTTGTTTTGTTCACTCATGATACAGTATAGCTCAAAATGTCACAAATACTAATGTACGTTAGTCTCGAGTTTCTTCTCGAATATTATACGTTTGTTTACGTTTGATGTTTTCAGAGGCTATTTCGATGGCTACAGAGATGTGTCTACACAAAAATAGCACCATTATTACGAACTATAAAGGTAAGTAACTGTCAGGCAACATGCTGCCCCAGCAGACGTGACAGCTACTAATTGATAGCGGTAGTAATGCATCAGAATTACTTGTCAAGTTTTTGTGTTTAATAGATACAAACGTTTCTCAAGACGTACCATTTTACACAAACTAAACGAGCAAAATAGGCCTTACGCCTAATCAACATTTTATTTTTAAATTTAAAATGATAATTTACGACTCAAGCAGTACCTAAAGTGGCCTAACAAGGAAAATAATTTCCAAAAAGCATCTGCTTTCTTCCCTAGTGTCATTACAAAGCATCGTCTACCCTACCCCAATATGGCCGCTCCATAAGGAACACTGGTGTCCAGACCTCTCTTATAAATACCTTGACTTGACCGTGTTGATAGTGCCGATATGGTTGATCCTGTCTCCGCTAGGTTGCATATTAAGCATCTAGCTGGATCCTGCGCTTCGTATTGTAGAAGCTGGAAATGATAACATTTACTTATTTAATACGTGAATGGTCGAAACACTTTCCGTAGGAGATCAATGTTCAGACTGTTCACTTCTCTTTTAATTGTTGTGTGACCGTGGGTGGAACATGAAGTTACTGGTAATGATAGAATAATAAAAAAATGATCGGACTTCGTGAAATTACAAATTTCAGGTTCTAAAATCAAGCCAAGTATTGTATAAGGATGATTAATTGTGATTGAAATTTTGCAGACCATTCGAAGTGATTGTAATGGCGTTTGAACATTAAACTATTACGGACGTCGAGGAGCTGAAAACATTAAGAAATTAAATATTCGATGTGGAGGAGTTTGATTTAAATGAAAACCAAGGAGAGGGAAAGCTTTTAAATTTAAATAATATATTTTCAGCAACAGCTTGCATTATTCTTTCTTACATGCGTGGATACAGGTATGAAAGACGTCTTGACATATCGGATATAGACAAGAGAGTGAGTAAAACTACTATCACGGTTCCGTCTTCTCGCTTGTTCGGAAGTGAAAAATGACGACCGAAATTAATTTAGTTGCAATGCGAGTCAGAGGGAACCGGAGGCGATAAGCATCGCTGATCAAAGATAAACAAAAAAATAAAAATTTTATCGTGTCGTTACAGTGTTGATAGTGGCGATATGGTTGATCCTGTCTCCGCTAGGTGCGTTACAGTCGTCCCGAGTGCCAGGTGCCAGACATACTTTTAGAACTGCTTTAGACTGTAATATTATTATGTAAATATGAAGGAAATACGTTGAGGATTATGGGAAACTCGCATGGATTAATCAGACGTATAACATAGCAACCAATGAACTCCATATCTTCCTTTCTCGCTAGCTGTATTCCCGCACATGCATGGTCGGCGTCGGTTCTGTCGGATTTGGCGTGTTAATATTTACGGGGTGGCCGGATGCCCTTCCTGTCGCCAACCCATGCCCCTGGGAGGAACTCTGTACCCAAAATATCTGTGTATAGTGTTATACTGTGAAAGTGTAAAGTGTTGCAAAATATTTGCAAATCGTGTAACTCAGGCGGGACTTGGAGAAAAGCCCGATATTCACCTAATGTGACGTGGAAGACCGCCTAAAAACCACATCCAGGCTGGCCAGTACTCCTACCCCCTTCGTTAATTCGCCGGGCGGATTCGAACCGGGCCCGGTACGCCTCCCCGTCTCGGAAAGCGGTGCGTTAGACCGCACGGCTAACCGAGCGGGGCAATAAACTACACACACAAATAGTTTTTTATGGATACATATAAATAGTATAGAAGAAAGTCGTCCCGTCGCTTCTGTCTGTGTGTCTTCCATAAACTCAAAAACTACTCAACTGTTTTCATCAGTAGGCGGTGTGATTCAAGAGGAAGGTTTTAGAGTGTTATTCATTAAAGTGCATGGTAGTGGGTGTCTGACGCGTGGTCAAATACGCGAAATAGAGCAATAAATACTCTACGGAAAGTCTATATATTCTCTGACTTACGAACTTTACCGTACATTTCATAATACCTTGGTGTTTCGATATTCAGATTTAATATCGGTTAAATCGTGCAATAGTGTCATACTGACATAAAATAAACAGTTTTCAGATGCAAAAAGACCGTGTTTGAGTTTAGGGAACGGAATTTATTAATAGGGGGAAGGTAGTTTATTGGTGAACCACGAGAGAGACGTTTCGCAAATAGTTCGAGAGTCGTTTGTGGACATCGCATATATCGATTACTATCCATGCAAATCCGGCGCGGTTGTTGCTAATAGGTGTATACAAATTTTTCTGTATTAAATTAATACGTTGTCAAAGTTTCAAAGCAACCGGTCATCAACTTTTAGAGAATAGCAGTTTTGCACAAATGAAAATTTACAGTTTTGTTAGTATGGATGAGGACTGCGCGTAATTATCGTAGCTGCAGTAATATGAGAAAAATGCACTAACAATGGATTTACGACTGAGAGAAAATGCGACTGAAATAACGCAAAGCGCTTCAAATTAGAGAGTATAAAATAAAACTGTATTGCAGGCCTTTGTGCAACTATAATAAATTACAGAAAATTATTTGACTCACCAATCGCTATCTCATCAAGTGTTAGCATCTATTGCAACATTAACAATGTGTTTCAAGTTATTTCAGTACGTCGTCTATTAAAATGTAATAAATCAACTAAGGGCCGTTATTTCTCGTAATAGCGTTACTGAATGCCGAGTCGTGGCGTTGAACAAAGCACTGCTTTTGTACACTCGACACGAAAAACGAGGATTCAGAACAAAGGCCGTCTCGTAAAATGCAGACCGTCGGCCGTGCGTTAATAACGGCATTAAATGGTCATGCATGAAAAGACAGAAAAACGTGCACGCCTAAACAAAGCGCACGCTGGCTATTATTTGTGTGCACTATGGTCAATAGTGTAAAAAGTAAAAAAAAATAAACAAGACAATAGATTGAATCAGGACTTCAAATATTCATTCTTAATACTTCTTTATTCCATTGTATAAATACCATCGTTTATTGCGCCTTCGATACACATGCGTATCCGTGGAGCAGATAATCAATGCATTGCAAAATGTCTTTATTTAATTACTGCAATTATATTATGTGTATTATTTGTAATGATAATAATAATAATTTCGTTCAATACAAAAATTGCGGGCTTGGAAGAAGGAAATGGTGAAATCAACAGGCTCCCGTACGTTTCAAATATCTGAGCATTCATTGGATCGACAGGCCTTGAAAAATTCTTACAGAAAATCGTATCCATACAGTCACAAACGGATTATGATTAGTGCGGAAAAGCTACTACAAAAAATCCATGTGAGACTTGACAAAGATTTCGGCGCTACAACATCAAACTAACATAATTGTAAAAGGATGGTCCAAAACACTGTAATATTTAATTTATTTATCAAGAGATATCTGTCGGCGTATTTTCGTCATCAGGTGTTTTTGGTGTTTAGAGGCCTTAACTGCTTTAACTGACTATTAATAAGGTGTTTCATATTTTTATATAAAACTGACAGCCCTCCATGCAAGCGAAATGCTGCCCCACAACCCGAAAAATGCAACCATAATATATTCCGACACAAAAAAGAGAACAGGCAGGTTATATCAGATTAACCAAAATACCAGTATGTACCAAACTGAGCAGAAGTACGTAAATGAGTCATCTTAGAAATCTGAAACAGAGCGTACTAGGACGAAAATAGCAACGGAAAGTTGATCAGAATTTTTATGTTAACGTCTTCTGTTTCTGAAAAGCGTTAACTAATGGTAAGAAGGTACACAGAACAAAATGTGATCTTATACTTACGTCTCTGGTGACTACTGGTTCACAAAGTGACATCGACAGGGAGGAAAAATCCCCTGCACACCAGTTAAACGTATAAGTTTTCCCGCCCCTTCCCCACCCCTCACATATACTAGATTGGAAAGCTTATTTGCTTAAGAAACCTCGGTTGGAGAGGCAGTTGTCTGGTTTTCACATCCTCGCTATACATTTGCAAGAATGGGAGAGGTTGCGTTACATTGGGTAACCAAGGAAACTGGTATAGGATTGCTTCGCTAAACAGTCAGAGGACGGAGCCGCGGTCGGCAACGCCGATATAAGAGAACAGGTGTCTGTCACAGGCGTTAGAGCTGTTTCTGCTGTTACTGTTTTCGAGACTATTGAGTCTGAACGTGGTGTTAGAGTTGGCGCACGAGAGATGGGACATAGCACCTCCAAGGTCACGGTGAAAGGAGGATTTTCCCGTACAATCGTTTCACGTGTGCACCGTGAATATCGAGAATCAGAACATCATAAACTCTCCGACATTTTTTCGGACGGAAAAAAATCCTGCAAGAACGACACCAACGAAAACTGAAGAGTATCGTCGAAGACAACAGAAGTGCAACTCTTCCGCATATTTCTGCAGCTTTGAATGCTGGCCATCAACAAGTGTCAGCGTAAGAACCATTCTAAAAAACATGTAGACGACTCCATCTGGAGTCTAGTGCAGAGCGTCCACATTAAAATTATTAACATGGAAAAAACAGCTTTGGCCGCATTGAAACCTTTATTATTTACATTACAAATCGATTTCAGTCAGTGTCTGACCATCTTCAGTGCTGCAAAAAGTAAGGAAAAATACAACATCAGCCTCTAGACGTGAAGTCATAACAAAATTAAGAAACGTACTTGACAATATGCGGACGTATAAGCCATCACAATATGAAGAGAAAAGTACCACATAGTATCATACCTAGAGTCCAAGTCCTGTGGGCCCACCAATACTTGTACATTGCATGTTAACATAAGATAGGAAGTACACATGGACGATGTCAATCATAAACTGATTTCTTAGCTATAATCCTAGCTGCGTGTGTACGGATGGCACCCAGCGCCCTCTATACAAAATGTAAGTTACAATAAGCCACAATTTTAGACGACATAATACAAAATTTAACCTGAGATACAGGATATGGTCAGCAAGGAAATTAGTTTTTTTTTTTTTTTTTACACACACACATAGTAGTGTATAGAACAAAATCTTGAACTTTTGTAGCACTGAAGATGGTCAGATAATGACTGAAATCGATCTGTAATATAAAAAAATAAAGGCCAAAGCTGGCTTTTCCAATTTTAATCATTCTGAGAAACATCATCGATGTGGGCCTTCGAAGGCGAAAAAAGGCTTTTCGCCTCGCCTGGGCCCGTCTCCAACGTAATTGGACTGTTGATGACTAGAAATATGTTGCCTCGTCTAACGAGTCTCGTTTCCAATTTATGGCTGCTGGGGACTAACCAAGGTGGCGGAAGCTTTGTAATTGTGTGGGGAGTTTGCAGTTTGAATGACATGAGACCCCTTATCCGTGCAGCTACGACTCTGACAGCTGGCACGTAAATACGCATGCTGTCCTATCACCTGCATCCACTCATGTTCATTTTGCAATCTGACGGAGAATTCCATCAGGACAATGCGATACTCCACACGTCCATAATTACTGCACAAAGGCTCCAGTGTCACTCTCCTGATTTTAAACACCTCCGCTGGTGAACAAACCCACCAGACATGGACATCAACGAGCATGTATGATATGCCTTGCGACCTGTTGTACCTAAGTTATACTTATTTACACACACGAAGTGAATTTAAAACTTTCAGTATATTCAAATATTTGTATATCTATCGGACCAAACTGCGTGCTCGTCAGTCCGTAGCTTAATAACTACTTAAACTATGGTAAACTAATCTAAGGACAACACACACACACACACACACACACACACACACACACACACACATGCCCCAGGGAGGACTCGAAACTCCGACGGCGAGCAACAGTGCGATCCGCAGCAAGGCGCCTTAGAACGCTCGGCTATTGCACCATTTCTTTAAAACTTTTCATTGAATGTGGGCAGAATGTTACACACGTGAGAGTTCGCATAACATTTACAGGCGGGAATTCTCGCGGTTTTATGTACTGTTTTTGGAAGAATGGAGATTTTGGAAAGGTAAAGGATTAATGAACAAACTAACTGAAACACTAATTCGTATACCACATCCATAGCGTCCGCCGCACTACGTCTAAAAATATTTTACTTTTTGATGTTACATGTCTCGGGATAAAATGCAATTGGCCATATGAAAAGCAATGTGTAGTTGCTTCATTACTAGTCGGCAAGAGTCGTGTTATCAAAGAGTAAACGGAGTTTTACGTGATCGCTAAGTTTGATCCCCTCTCATGGGGATGTTTACTGTTGTATTTCGCAGATAATTTTCTCGTGATACGTCTACCCACTGCGTCGCTTCTTAATGAGCTGTACATCTAACACTTCGCGATGAACCACACCGTCCACTGGTGAAAAACGTAATAAAATCCGTTGAGTAACTTTTTAGTTTCTCGGAGACAGACAGACACGACAAGAGGACATTCTCTTTCAATACTTATAGATACTACTCCATATAACTGTGATTAACATATGTTATTGGAAAACTACTTCATAATAACGAAAGTTTACGAGATTTTTGAGTCTATATGAAAAGAGCAGAAGAGTCAGACAAACTGGTAATATCGTGTAGAGTACCAGCAAGCACTCAAAACTGCCACATGACGTGGAATGGACTCGACTCTGGCAGGTGGTCCATAAATTGGTAGTAGTACGAAGGCGTCCAGATCGCTTCTGAACGGCACACTACAAGACATCCGGATCTACTCAGTAATGTTCCTGTCTGGGGACTCTGGTGAGCAGTGAACGTGTTCAGAGACGGAAGAGTGTAGTTGCAGTCAGTCTGTAGCGTTTCTGGAGTGTGATGACAGCACAGAGTCGGCATCTACGTCAGTGATCTTTCTGCCATACTTTGGCAGCACTTCCAACAAGATTGGCCGCAGTTTGAGTAAAAACAATCTGAAATGTGTGATTTGTCCACCATCTAAAATGAAGGCACTGTGTCCATTTTTGACCTCGTCGTAAGCGCAAGAGACGTACACTAATGTAACTCTTAGAGAAACCTACACTATTATGGAAAACGCATCTCTTTCATCGTCTGCCACCGGAGTTGCCTTGCTAAATGGACCTGTAGTGAAGTGTGCTCTTCTTCTTTGGAGCTTCTTCATCACTTTTATCTCGGTGCGGAACCCACATCGGCGTCCGAGCTTCATGTATTGGTCGAAAAAATGTTTTCTGGATTCTTTTGTCAACTAAGGTTGAAGAGAAGTTAGTTCCTTCTTTCATGGACGGAACTTCCTCAGGATTACCATGCGAGGTAGCACAGTGGTAACACACTGGACTCGCATTCGGGAGGATGGTGGTTCAAATTCACCACCGGCCATACCGATTTAGTTTTTTCGTGATTTCCCCAAATCACTCCAGGCAAATGCCGCGTTGGTTCAATTGAAAGGGCACGGCCGATTTCCTTTCCCATACTTAACCAAAAATCCGTCTGTGAGTTCCGTGACCACGCTGTCGACGGTATTTAAACCCTAAGCTTCCTTCCTCGTCCTTCCTCATGGTTCTTACAATGAACCGCATTCTGACAACTGCCTGAAACACAATTTCGCGTCACCAGAACGCCTCCACATGATCCGTACGTAAACTCAAAGGATTTCAATGGAAAAATTGCTTCCAGTATTCCTTGGGAACTCGCGTAATGTAATAATAGAATGTCTTTCTTCTACACATTCGAAATACTTCATTATTCTTTTGGCTGAGGCCCAATTGGAACTTCCTGCCGCGGTGGAGTAGCCGCGCGGTCCAAGGCGCTTCGCTGCGGAGCGCGCGGTTGCTCGTCATCGGAGGTTCGAGTCCTCCCTGGGGCCTGTATGTGTTGTCCTTAGATTAGTTTACCTTAGTGTAAGTAGTTTGTAAGATACTGATTGATGACCACGCAGTTTGGTCAGATCGGTTTACAAACATTATAATACATTTTTTTTTTTTTTTTTTTGTAACTTTTAACAGGAAGCACCAATTCCTTGCTAATTCTCCTATACTTCGGTAAAATTTCTCAGTGTAGTGGCTTCTTTTGTTACAACAACATCAACGCAAGAAGTCTCTTCGACGCTATCTATTAGGTGAATTATTTACATTTCCTATAAGACATTGCGCTGTAACACTCTCTTTGGGAATGCCAGAAATTGCTTTCACGTTTTAGACTTCTCTCTCTTGATAATTACACGCTATGTTTTGTTCGATAGACACTATTCAATCGAATCACCCAGTTCTTTTTATATAGGTGACAAAGCCAATCCTTATCGACTGCCTTCTGGAAATTAAGCAATGATGCAACAACCAAGTCGTGTGGACAATCTTACATCCGCGCGGAATGATCGCTTGGTCTAATGCGTCATGCTAAGGACTGAACTATCGATCTCGACGGAGGTTCCAAAAGCAGTAATCACAGCGGTGGAATGGCCGAGCGCTCTAAGGCGCCTTGCGACGTGTCACGGGCACGGTTGTGTGTTTAATGATCAGTTTAAGTATTCTGTAAGCCTAGGGTCTGATGGCCAAAGGAGTTTGGTCCCATAGATTAACAAGATTTGATTTGTTCTTAACAATAATTCGTCACATGTAAATAACTGTAAGATACTTTTATTTAAAATTGTTGTATGGTGTGCACCATGAAGAGATTCTGCAGGCAGATGGAGAGGGGCAGTTAAGAATTATTTCCGTATCAATTGTCTGCGATGAGGTTACTGATACATCACGCGCCATCAGGCACCAGGCAGTAGCCAATCGTTACGGGAAAGTCATATAAAACGGTGTTCATGACGAACACACCTGCATACATTACTCTTAATTTGCTTTTAGTTACCAACTGGTTTCGTAAGTGAATGATGACAGATGTTTATAGGATTTGCACAAAGAACTGCCATTTAATTACCGGTGAGAATAAATTTAATTATTTTACGTGAAACATGTTACAAGCTTCTTTACTTCTACATTCATTTGTAGGGTGTCCTACTTAAACTTGTCATTCTTATATTTTTGGAGTAACAGTAGATAATGAATTACGACTTTCACAGGCATGACCTTAGTCTGAGGCTTATGAAAGTAAATATTATAAGATATTCTAAAACGTAAATAAAAAGTATTTATATTTTCAGCACAAAATTATAGTTCTTAAACGGATACCCCACATTATTTCGTACGCAGTCAGTAGGATGAATATCGCAAAAAGAATTGTGTCGATTATTTCGCATTAAGTCAGTTGCATCCAGAGATATAGACAAGTTGCCTATAGGATTTGTACAACGAACTTCCATTTAATTATCGGTGCAACTAGATTTAATTATTTGACGTAAAACATGTTACAAGCTTCTGTACGTCTACATTCGTTTGTTGGATGTCCTACTTAAACTTGTCACTCATATATTTTTGGAGTACCTGTAGATAATGAAATACGACTTTCACAGGTATGAACTTAGTCTGAGGCTAACGAAAGTGAATACACTAATGACCATTAAAATTGATACACCAAGAAGAAATGCAGATGATAATCGGGTATTCATCGGACAAACATATTATACTACAACTGACATGTGATTACATTTTTGCGCAATTTGGGTGCATAGTTCCCCAGAAATCAGTACCCAGAAGAACCATCTGTTGGGGTAATAATGGCCTTTATACGCCTGGGGGCATTGAATCGAGCAGATTGTTGGTTGTTTGGGTGTTTAAAGGGAACAAAACTGCAATGGGAGTCAAACAGAGCGTGGATGGCGTGTACAGGTACAGATGCCCATGCAGTTTCAACACGATACCACAGTTCATCAAGAGTAGTGACTTGCGTATTGTGACGAGCCAGTTACTCGGTCACCATTGACCAGACGATATCTAGAGAATGTGCTGTCCATGGCAGTAGTCTAAAATTTTCCATAACAGAGAGGCTCGCACAGGACATGCAACATGCGGTCATGTATTATCCTGCTCAAGTGTAGGATTTCGCAGGGATCCAATGAAGGGTAGAATCACGGGTCGTAACACATCTGTTCAAAGTGCCGTCGATGCGAACGAGAGATGACCGAGACGTGAAACCAATGGCACCCCACCCCATACCATCACACCGGGTGATACGCCAGTATGTCGATGACGAATACCGGCTTCCAATGTGCGTTCTCAGCGATGTCGCCAAACAAGGATACGATGCTGTAAACAGAACCTCGATTCATCCGAAAACATGACGTTTTGTCATTCGTGCACCCAGGTTCGTCGTTACGTACACCACCGCAAGCGCTCCTGTATGTGATGCTGTGTCAAGGGCAACCGCAGCCATGGTCTCCGAGCTGATGAGCTACTAAAACGTCATCGAACTGTTCGTGCTGATGGTTGTCGTCTTACAAACGTCCCCATCTGTTGACTCAGGAATCGAGACGCGGCTGCACGATCCGTCACAGCCATGTGTATAAGATGCTTGTCATCTCGACTGCTACTGATACGAGGCCGTTGGGATCTAGCACGGCGTTTCGTATTGCCCTCATCAACCCACCGATTCCATATTCTGCTAACAGTTATAGTATCGCGACCAACTCGAGCAGCAATGTCACGATACGATAAATCGCAATTGCGAAAGGCTAAAATCCGACCTTTATCGAAGTGGAAAACGTGATAGTACGCATTTCTCCCCCTTACACGAGGCATCACAACAACGTTTCACCAGGCAACGCCGGTCAACTGCTGTTTCTGTATGAGAAATCGGTTGAAAACTTTCCTCATGTCAGCACGTTGTAGGTGCTGCCACCGGCGCCAACCTTGTGTTTATGCTCTAAAGATCTACTCATTTGCATATCACAGCATCTTCTTCCTGTCGGGTAAATTTCGCGTCCATAGCACGTCAGTTTCGTGGTGTAGCAATTTTAATGTCAAGGATTGTACTATGAGATATTCTAAAACGTAAATTTGTATTTTCAACACGACTTATGGTTCTTATATGAATACTCCATATTATTTCTTTCGCAGACAGTAGCATTAGAGCACGGTATAGTACAAGCAGAACAATCCGCCATTTTGAATCCCACGTTGCAGGGGCTAAGGAACACTTACGCTTTTTAACATGCTTTTAAGGTCATTAAATATACTTCCCTAACGCAGAAAATATTGTAGCATAGTAAATTTATTTGCTTAAATTTGAATGTAAGAGTCAAGCAACTTAAAGCTAGTGAATAGATGGATATTTAGAGATATGATACATTCACTTTCATTCCAAAGTAAGGCATATGATACCGTTCTAAATATTTACCGCATACACTTAAAATACGTTACAATTATCGTATGTTCTGGATTATAAATGGTTAGCTCACTGTAACTAAGAGTTGCATTCGAAAATATTCACGGAATAATGTTAAACTGCGATATTGTACCCAGGGGTGAACTAAGTCTGCCGGAGGCCCTGAGCAGTGGCAAAACAAAATGAGGCACCCCGTCCACTTGGATTACTATAAAAAAGTATCTTTTGAGATTTGGACGACCTCCATGACAAAAGGGAAAAAATTTGATTTCCAGGTATTTGGAAGCCCCCCAAGACTGGAGGTCTGGGGCGGTCCGCCACCTCCCCCCCCCACCCAGTAGTCCGCCCCTGATTGTACTTTCCGTATTCCCGCTTCTAATGGCTCACATATTTTACACACACCATACTTCATAGAAATTTGTACGTCAAAATGTATCTAATGATTTTGAACGTCTGGTTTCGTTAGATAACGACTAAATAAAGTCTCTCTGGTCGCATGCACTTTGCAATAAAGTGAATGTTTCATGTTAAGTTTTTAATTTAATGCCTTTCATGTACGACCTCTTTCCTGTTAACATTTTTTTACAAAGTTCAGTTTTGCCCCTCTACTTCTGCGGATATACTGTTAACATCTTGGCATAGGCCTATATATTCCCATGTTGAGAGTGTAAAATTTATATATATGCACACCCTATATCAATACCCATTAGTGTCAGACCCAAATCCTTATGAAATTATCCCAATAAGTGTGTCTTTGGGAGACAGCATTAGTTAAAAACTATATAATGTATTATAATTGATAGTAATTACACCTAAATGCCAGAATAACAATACATAAGTGGACCATCCGTAATTTTACCCTAACTCGAAAAATTGATTAGCTATAATACAGCAAAAAGTACATAATAGTAGGCCAAAATATATTTTCATGTATAATATAAAAAACCTGACACACCCTTTTTCTGTTAATAAATAGAAGTAGAAGCGAATAGTGTTGGGTGATACATGTCTCAATAAATTGAAAGTATAAATAAAATTAGAACAGCGAAACCTATTAGCACACATGAAACTTTAACACTCACTGATAACGAATATTATGTTTATGGATTCAATAACACTGAATCTTGCCACTAATTGCCGATTTAATAAATATAATGGGACTTTACAAATTCATGTAAACATTGGTCACTGATGAATGAAACAGACACACCAAAATATATTCACGAAAGTAATAAGTCATTTAATAATACGCACAAACAACATTAAACTCAAAACAGATCTGTCAAAACATTTAATATACTCGAAGTAGACAAACAGACGCCATTGTTGGAAGTGATGACATCTACTTTGTTAGACGTACATTTTGAAACTATTTTACAAATAACTAGCAAAACACTAACACCATTAAATTAAAGAAATGAAATATGTATATTATTTACTACTTTTATGTAATATGTAAATAACATTTACCTTGCTTTAAAATTTTATGTGTATAAAGACATACTTGTGAGCCTCAGACAGGGAATAAAAGCAATGAGTTCGTAGACGCCAGGGCACTCTCGCAGGACACTTGCAGTGACACTTACACTGACTCTTGCTCTGAGGCGATGTACCTGATATTGTGTTATTTATATTTGTGAAAGTTTGCGCAAGAGAAGTAGTGCAGTAATAGTTAATAAAAAAAGTATAAACTCTACTACGCGTTTTCATTTCAACAAATATTACATGGAAAATATTTACAGTGAAATAACAAGACAGCTAATGGTACACAACGCAAGAACATCACAGCGAGCAACAGAACCGGTCAAGATAAAATATAAGTACAAGGTTTTATTTGACGTGTGTTTAACATAAACCGAGTGGACTCTTCTCCATAACAGCCATCCAGCAGATACTTAATTGTCCAATCTACGTCTCTGTAGAGAACAAAAATATATCAGTTGGAGGAAGAACAAAAAGGGAGAGGGACGTCGCAAGAGTCACACTTAAATTAAACACAGAACTAATGCGAAATAACGTAACTTACAACCAATAGCTGGGTGAAGCCAGCTGCACTCGTGCATCACTTAAAATGCAATTAACAGCCATAGAATAGTTCCTTAATTGGTTAACATCATATCAAGAAATGTAGCGCACTTTAAACAGACTGAATGTTGTGTTATGATAACAATCTGTAGTAAAATTAAACCTTTGCTTACATGTAGGCCTATATTTTCATTTTTCATTTTCATTTGTATTTCTAATACAAATTTTAAAAAAGGTTTTGTTCTTAACGTTACACAGATAGTTGCTCGATTTTGGCGTCCATACTTGGTGTCTGGTATTTACAAGCCACTTTTATGCCAGTCTGTATTTGAAGGAAACTGATAAAATTAGCGATTATGTCTGCTATTATTTGAGCAGTTCAGAGCAGCACAACCAACCTTTTCACACAGTGAAACAATAAAATCACGAAATATTCGCTGATTCACTTCACTGCACCACACAAGCATATAACACTGCCGTCGGTTTGAGATTCAAAATGTCGGATTGTTCATCTCGGTATATTTAGTGCTGCAAGTAGCATGAATATCGGAAAAATAATGTCGTCCATTACATCGCAGTAAGTCAATTATATCCCGACATATGGACAAATGAAATTGACGCTTGAAATAAATAACGCGCGCACATAGCATGCGTCCGAATGTCAAGCGTAAGCCTCGTGCTGTCCGTAAGCTCAAACTATCTGCCTGTCCAATTCATATTTCATTATCCACTGATATTAATACCTTTTCTGTATATTTTAGCCAAAGCGATGCTTTCATTTTGGCACCAATATTTTACAATCTTTCTTATTTAATATGAATAAGCAATTATTATTTCACGTAACACTGATTATGACAGTTTGTTCGAAATATATGAGGCTCCTGTAGCTAGGATTACGCCCCACACTTGATGAGAAATGCACAGTTTTATTTCTATGCTCTACGTGGATTAGATGCGACCTAGCTATGAATGAAAAAAATGTACAAAATGTTCAAACATTTGAAACCGTAGGAGTCACATTGCTAAGGTAATCGCTCCCTTGAAACTACTTTAAACTAATTTATGGTGAGGAAAATACACACACTCGTGCCCGAAGGAGGGCATGAACCTCCAACGGGAGCAGCCGTGCAGTCTTGGAATTGGTGCATTAGTCCGTGTGCCTATTTCCCCATGGCAACGAAAAGTGGCGTATAGTGGAGACACTTGCCTTTATAAGATCCTGTATTTTCTTAAGTGATTGTTAACTTTAGCTCAGACAGTAACTGAAAGTGTTTAATTAAGTTCTTTCTAACATTCCAAATGTTTATGAGGAGAAACATATGTGTGCTGTTAGTGGCAGGAGGAACTCCTTGAGTGACAGTCGCACGCAGAAATTTCCTGTTGTTTCGAGTAGGAATTTCCGTTACAAGTGGTGCAGCAGTCATGAACCTCGCTCTATTGGTACCTGCAGTACCACAACAGCTGTAGAGCATCAAGTTGGTTCAGGTAGTCACTAAATACATACAACTGGTAGAATAATTAGCAATTTCAATTAAATGGTAGAAGAAGAGAGATTAAGTATGCACAAAATCTGCTATGTAATCCAAATGCATTGGTGTTGTTTATTTGACGCCATTTTCTCTATTACCTCACATACCAGTCTTTTTGTGAGTTTCATCATATACCTTCTTCCATTGGTCTCAGGGCTGCACTTTAGTTTAGTTGTTCAACTTGGTTTGATACAGTCAATAAATATTTTAATACTTTTTTCACAAATTCAGTGACACTCAGTACCTCTTGAGCTATAGACGTGTAAATGTAGGAGCATTTCTTGTACTCTATATGCACTGTTTCGACAATAAATCTTTACTGCAGACATTAAGTCTCTATTCAAGAAAGGGGATAATGAGGTACCATCAAACTACACACCAATTTCACTTTTCCCAGCATTCTAGAAAAGGTAATGTACAAACAGTTTCTCAACCACCCAAAAACAAATAACATAGTGTCCAATACACAGTTTGGATTTCTAAAGGGATCCGATATCGGAAGGCTATTTACACGTACAGTTTAAATGTACTTAACTCGCTAGTTTATTAATTACAAGCAGCAGCTATTTTCTGTTATTTACGAAAGGCATTTGATTGTGTGAACCACAGTAACCTTTTAAGTGAATTAGATGTCTATGGTGTTACGGGCATTGCTACAAGATGGTTCAAAACATACCTCACTACCAAGAAAGAAAGGGTGTCAGTGCTCGGAACTAGTGAATTAAGCGCTCAGTCATCATCAGTTTGGGAAGAAATTACATGTGGTGTCCCTCAAGAATACCTCGTAGTACCATTGCCGTTTGATGATGTCCCATCTTATTTTGGAATTGCGCCTGCGACTGGTCTATTTTAAATCCAAATAATGAATGTATTTACCAACAGCCGTAAGGTTTGTTGTCATATTGAACTATATGTTTCGGTATTACATTAATACCATCTCTAGAAAAAAGTTACAAATTGGTGTTGTATTTTAACATCATATATATATATATATATATATATATATATATATATATATATATATATATATATATATATAGTTGTGACGTTTCATAGGAAACATTAAAGATCCTAAGTTAAAAAACTTCACGCTAAAACAGTCACCACTGAGATTTTATTTTAAACAAAGATATTGTAAATTTTATGAACCTAACAGATTGTCTAACCATTATATCAGTTCAAAACTATTTATGAAAAACTAGAATTGTCATCTACAAAGTTTTGATAAAAATGTCATTTCCTTAAAATTTGGCTAAAATCTTGAATTTGAAGATCAATCATAAGACGTCAGGTGCGGAGTCGTTTGTTTACATGAACTTACAGATCAAAGGTTATTGTATGACCTAGTGGCCATACCTTGAAATAATTAATATATTGCATGAATTGTAATCTTTTTCTTACCAACTTGTGTAACCAGTTATAATCTTTGTTTACCACTAAATCAAACTGTATCAATTTCTTCAAAATTTGTAATCAATTTATTTGAAACAATATTTGTGTCACATCACGTGACGTGACGTATTCACGACTTAGGCACCAAAATGTATGTATTTAAACATGCTGCTACTGATGGCAAGGGGCAGTGGATAGCAGTTGTAAGTTGCAAGCAGGTGTAAGCTGCTGAAAGTCGTAGACAGCTGTGGTACGTTCTTGTAAGTTTGGTTGCCCGGACCTTTAGACCAGATGTATACAGTGCTGTAGTGTGATGGAAGAATCAACAAAAATCCCTTCTCATCTAACAACGACTTTATTTTGGTAGAAGAACCTTGGAGAATGTGCTGCTATTAACTTGATCAGGAACTTCTCTTTTTTGAAGTTTGATTCGTTGTGTGGCTTGGAGTACTTTAGTAACAAGCAACCCTAGCGACGACCTAAGCCCCATTCACACAGGTCACGCAACTTCTCAATGTGGGGGCTCGTCTGGGTTCTCTACAGTCTGAAGCGGCCCTGATGAAGACAGATGCATCTACAATTTCGACAGCACACTACAGCACCAACACGAAATGGATTACATGACAAGAAGACGTCAAATTAGATACGAATTTCTTATTATCTTTTTTATATTTTATTACTATTATTATTTTGTTTTTGCTATTTTTGATGACAATTACGTGTGACGCAATGGAAGGGGACAAAGTTAACAACCAAGAATTAGGAAGTGAACATAATGGACAAAACTTAGAAAGTGACCATAACACATTGCCAGTATTTCCAGCTAATGATAAGTTAATATCAGTTCATGAAGAGTGTTCACGATTTAAGGGATTTCCTGGTAAAGAAATGTTGAGTAACAACATAAATATGTTCTATCAAATAGAAAAACTTCTAGTAAGTCCTAATAATGACCTAATGTGGGATATTAACGAAGTAAATGAAAATATTAAAGAATATAGTGAAAATTGGGAAATTGAACATTTACATTTTAGCAAGAAAATTATCGAAATTAAAAGTAACATTAACAATGTTGAGGAACAAATATCACAAAATCAATAGAAAGTTAATAATAAAATTGAAATAACTAGTAGGGAACTTGATTCTTTAGAAGTATGTATAGATATTAACAGTAATAACTTCGAAACTGAAAAATTGGAACTAGAAAAAAAAGTATAATTACAAGGGGAAATACAATCAAAAAATAGTACTAATGTAATCAGTTATGGTTATATGAACCCCAAAATGATATTTTTCCCAGAGACAGGAAGGACCACCCTGTAGACTTCCTGTTTCAGTGCAAGGGTAACTTTTTACCTCGTTTTTCTGATGACGCTAAAATAAAATTTTTGAAGTGTCATCTAGAAGGGGCGGCAATAGCTAGGACTGTTAGTACAATTAAAACAGATATTACTTTTGAAAATTTTGAAGATTTTGAAACTTTGTTTTTATCAAAATTTTGGTCAAAATCAGAACAAGGCAGAATCAAAACAGAATGTTTGGATGGTCCTATTTATAGAGTGGGTAAAGAGAGTATGAAACAATTTTGAGAAAGGCAGTTAGAAAATTAATGCATTTAAATGAACCTCTAGATGAATTGGTCGTAATTCATACTCTTAAAAGACGTTTACCAACTAAATTAAGATGGAGGTTAGCATATGGTCCAAATACCTAATATTTAGAAGAAAGAGAGTATTATAATGACCATGGGGGTAAAAATCAAAGACATACAGGTAAACAATTTAAAGAAAATAGGAACGGAAACCAAGGGAATGGAAATAGGAATGTTGACCGTGAAGGTGGAGGAAGTTTTTTAGGTAAATATAATCAGCACTGGGAATTGTAACAAGACGGAGAATTTGAACTGCTAGGCGTCTTAACTGGAGCCTGTCAGACTGGGACAAGCAAACCTTTTAGGAATCAGGCAAACATTAATGAAATTAATTCTTGTAAAGTGTATTGTATAAATAAGATTGATGTTAATCAAAAATTTTGGGATTATATTATTGAAGAGAATCGTAGTGGGAAAGTATATATAAATGAAATTTCCGATTTAGATATGGTATTGACCAATTTTTATGAAGATGATGAGGTGAATACAAGTGTATAAGAGTGTGATTTGCGGAATTTGTTCACAATAACTCAGTGTGGGTCAGAGTGTGGTGTTAGTAATTCAATGCTGAACAGTGAGAATCCAGAACTTATCAGTTTTAATAAGAAATATGATGATATAGTATATATGTTTGTTGAGAATAGAGTGACTAATGAAATTATTCAAACTAACCTAAACAGAAATAGTAGTAACATTAAAATCAATAAAGTCCTTAAAGATATTATCAGCTCTTTGGATAAGTCAAATCAAATATGTAAATCTATTGATTTTGAAGAGGCAGAAAAAGATTTACTAACCAATTCAGAAAAGGAAGTAAGTAGAACTGTAGAAGGTAGTCACAGATACAGGGGGTCCAATATGTGCAATATCCCAACGGCTGAGAGACAAATTATGTTTGAGTAAAAACTTTGTAGTGTTACTGATTGTAGGAATCAAAATTAAGGGAGCAACAGGGAAGTGTAGTCAACAAATATAGAAACAAGGCCCATTATTCTTTGAAATTAGTCATGTGTCTTTTACCCAGGGTTGTTTCATTGTTCCTGGGTTGAGTGAGGATTTTTGACTAGGGATGGCTTGGATTATGAAGACTGATGTACAATTTAATTGTGAGGAATAGAAATTGAGACTTACTGAACCTAAAGTAAATCTATTTTGGGAACTGAATGTCTCTTACTGAGAGACAATAATTGTAACCAAATTAACCCTTCTATGCATGACCTATATTTTTTGCACATTTACATACCCTGGGTCCATTGGATCCATTCCATCTAATATGAGAATTTAAATAAAAATAATTGTGTTGTGGATATTTTCATGCATGGATATTATTATTTGAAGTTTCATGAGTATAATATAAGAAAGCTGTGGCTATTTTAATGATTTTACTAGCTTTTAAAATGTATAATTAGTTTAATTTTAACCCTGAATAATTTTTTAAACAGATTATATTATGAAGACTGATACAGACACCACCAATATTATTTTTCACATTGTTCAAATAGGTGATTTCACAATCTCAGGTTTCCGATTTGGATGTTGTCCATATATAGAGTTATCATGATGCATGGTACTTAGGAGGATTACACACTTGTTCTTCTGTGACGATAAACTGACCATTGTCATTCCTTTTGTAAATGAAAAAAGGCTTGATTTTACTTGCTTACTACTATTTGGCTTCATCTCCTTCGGAATTTCTCTTTCATTCATCCTCATTATTCCCACAACACTTAGGTTCTTAGTCAAGAGATGTTCTGCTTGTAGTACACTTGTAAAGTAATTATCTACAGTAACAATTCTGGCTTTACCAGCAATACTGCTTGTAAGAATTTTCACTGTCGAAACACTCAAATTTTTCTGGGGTGGCTCACCCAGTTCTCTTCCTGTATACACAGTTCCATCAATGGCTTAACCAGTTTCAGCTTCATCCCATACTTTGCAGGCTTATTTGGCATATACTGCACAAATCCACAACGGCCTCTAAATGGAACTAGTTGTTCATCCACGGTAACATTGATTTTAGGTATCATAACTTTCCTGCACTGCCCTATAAATATTTTCCATATGTAGGATATAGTAGCTGGCTTATCAGTTTGTAACCAGTCTCACTTATTCTTTTTTCATCAAATATAATGAATTTTCTTAGTGCCTCAAACCGACTCACAGACATTGTAGCTCTGTATAATGGATTGTAAAACTTTCCCAGAAAAACTTCTCTGATTGGAACAGCCTTTATCTGCTCCAATATGACGCAAAATTCCGCAGAAGGTGTACATTTCTTCTCTAGTTAGATCATGCCAGGTTATTTTTCTTGGCAAACAAACTCTTCTGGACTCTAGGTTTGTGCAGCTCACAATTTCATCTACAATGGATAGCGGAATAAATAAATCCCAAGCATCTTTATGGTTGTAAGTGATTGTACCCCTTGCCGGTCCTGGTATAAATTTGACCACATTGTGAGCAGGCGTTTTATTTTGCACTGCGGGGCTTTCACTCTATAGCATACTATTTGGAGCATGGCTTATTTATCCTGAGATAGATCATCATAATCATCATCATCGTCTTCACCAGCACTCTACGTGGCTCTTCATCCAAAGAGTCGTATGACACTGCCTGAGGGACAGCTTCATGGTTTTGATCCGAAGCAGAACTTCTATCTGAAAGGAAATCGTCATCTTCAGCTACCCATTGAGTAACAACTGATTCAAAATTTGCGCTTGAAAAACGTATGCTATCCTGTTTCCTGCTCCTTTTTTCAGATGCAGATCCTAACATTGTCTGAAAAATAATAATATGAATAAATAACAGCAGTATTCTATTCTCCAATGGAGTGTAGAAATATAACGGCTCTTCAAGTTATTTTTTAGTGTTACTAATAACCCTTACCTTTCTTCCGAATGAGTATCGAATGTCAAACAATACTGCTGTGTAGAAAACTCCTACATTCTATCTGTACAACGTCACACACTAATAACCACCCACTGAGATATTTGCTTCTTACGCAACACAGAAGTATGCTGTCTGATAGTTGAAAATGGGAAGTTATAACAGTACATTTTCTCTGATCACAACAATTCATATGTGTGGCAGTAACGTATTTTCTGTACACCTAGGAAATGTAATTGATTACAACCCAATCTAATTTAACGACACTTTAACATAAGCCACAGGATGCATCGGACTCAGGTAATGTAAATGTGTAGTATAAAGAAGAAAATTGAAGTGGCACGTAAACTTATGACACACAATGCTAGTAGTATTTGTAATATATTACTGAATATTGCCAGAGAGCATACCTGAACGGTTGGGATCAATTTTAAATTTTTAATACACAAATGAAAAATTAAAATTATTCCCGGGTCCATTGGACCCAGGGTATGCATACTAGGGTTAAAGAAATAAGAGAAAGTGTTAGTGATATCAATTATGAATATGAGATACATGATGAGTCATTGAGTAGCTATGTATTCAGTTATGTCTCATGTGGTTTTCATTCTCAACAAGAATTTTTGCCGCGGTGGAGTAGCCAAGCAGTCTAAAGCGTCTCGCTCCAGAGCGGGCGGTTGCTCGCTGTGGAGGTTCGAGTCCTCCCTGGGGTATGGGTGTGTGTTTGTCCTTAGGTTAGTTTACCTAGGTTTAAGTAGTTTGTTAGCTATGGACTGATGACCACGCAGTTTGGTCTGATAGATTTACAAACATTTGAACATTTCGAGAATTTTTATGATATATGATTAAGTTCAGAATGATTCCTATTGACCTTTTAGTAGGCTCGTACATAGAAGGTTATAAATAAAAGATTGTGAGATATCATTATGACTATGAATTTACTCTGAATATATTTTCTTGTTAGATGTAAGATAGTTCTCCAGATGTTAAGTAAAAAAGTTAAAAATCAGTTTTGCTTCATCTAAATTTCTAATTAAGATTGTTATTTGAGATACATTAATATGTTAATGATGATCCCAAGACTTTACTCGAACTTTATGGAATGTTGTATGCAAACTTGTAGATATTAGCAATAGAAATGAAAATTGAATTTATCAATGTTGTAGAAAGGTTGTGTATATTGCAATTTGGTATGCAAACGCAATCAAGCTACACAAACCATCAGATAATTTAGTAATAAGAATGGTGTTTTATATTAAACAATTATTGTAAGCATCAAGAAAAATGATTTATTTAAAAGAATTTAGTAAAAATAAAAATATTATACCTTAAGTATTTTATATTAATTATTTCAATATTATAATATTATTTTGTTTAGAAGTTATTTTACTGATTTCTTTTGAATATCTATAAAGTATATCTCTTGTACCTATCAAATGTCACAGATTTGGAGAGGAGCTTGTGTTCTGTTCCATTTCACAACCTCCTCTGGTGGCGGGGGTTGTGTTATGATTCATAGTAAATATTAAAGATCCTGAGTTAAAAAAAAACCTCACAATAAAAGAGTCACTACTAAGATTAATTTATTTATTTAATTTTTTTTTTTTTTTTTTTTTTTTTTTTTTTTTTTTGAAATGGGAATATTGTGAATTTTATGTACCCAACAGTTTGTCTAACGATTTTGTCAGTTTCGAAGTATTTACGAAAAACTTGAATAGTCATCTATTAAGTTACGATAAACCATATACCTTTATGAACATTTTTTATTTGTAAATTGTCGTTACCTTAAAATTTTGCTAAAATCTTGAATTTGAAGATCAATCATAAGAGGTCAGGTGTGGACTCGTTTGTTTACATGAACTTACAGCTCAAAAGTTATTGTATGACCTAGCAGCCATGTAGCGAAATATGCACCACATACCTTTAAATAATTAATTTATTGCATGATTTGTAACTTTTTGTACCAACTTTTGTAACCGGTTATATTATTTGTTAACCACTAAATCGAACTGTATAAATTTCTTCAAAATTTGTTGTCAATTTATTTGAAACAGAATTTGTGACATATTCGTGACATGAGTGCCAAAATCTATGTATTTAAACATGCCGCTATTGACGGCAAGGGGCAGTTGATGGCAGTTGTAAGCTGCCGAAAGTTGTAGACAGCAGTGGTACGTTAGTGAAAGTTCGGTTGTCAGGAGCCTTAGACCAGATGTATACAGTGCTGTAGTGTGATGGAAGAATCAATAAAAATCCGTTCTCATCTAACAATGAATTTTTACTGTAGAAGATCCTTGGAGAATGTGCTGCTATTAACTTGACCAAGAACTTCTTTTTTCTTTGAAGTTTGATTCATTGTGTGGCTTGGAGTACTTTAGTAACAAGCAACCCTAGCGACGACCTAAGCCCCATTCACACAGGCCACGCAACTTCTCAATGTGGGGGCTCGTCTGGGTTCTCTACAGTCTGAAGCGGCCCTGATGAAGACAGATGCACATACAATTTCGACAGCACACTACAGCACCAACACGAAATGGATTACATGACAAGAAGACGTCAAAATAGATACGAATTTTTTTATTATCTTTTTTATATTTTATTATTATTATTTTGTTTTTGCTATTTTTGACGACAATTACGTGTGACGCAATGGAAGGGGACAAAGTTAATAACCAAGAATTAGGAAGTGAACAAAATGGACTAAACTTAAATAGTGACCATAACACATTGCCAGTATTTCCAGCTAATGATAACTTAATATCAGTTCGTGAAGAGTGTTCACAATTTAAGGGATTTCCTAGTAAAGAAATGTTGAGTAACAACATAAATATGTACTATCAAATAGAAAAACTTCTAGTAAGTCCTAATAATGACCTAATGTGGGATATTAACGAAGTAAATGAAAATTTTAAAGAATATAGTGAAAATTGCAAAATTGAACATTTACATTTTAGCATTCACATATGCGTAAAGTATGTTGAAGAGCAGACATTGACAAAATTTAAGTCATGATATTACAACTTGATAATAATTTCAGTTTGTAGGAGCATAGCCCAGAACTGCAGAAAAGACTTAACAAATCTGTATCTGCAATTCGAGTGCTATCAGACATATGCAACATAAAAACAAGAATCAAAACCTTCGATTTTTTTGCATACTTCCATTGCATAATATCATATTGTATAATATTTTGGGATAACAATTCAAGCCAAGCAAACATTTCCAGAGCTGAAAAGCGTGTAATATCCATTACCTGTGGAGTAAATTGACGGACATCCAGTAAAAGCCTCTTCAAAGGACTGGTTATACTAACTACTGCCTCTCCATATGTTCATTCCTTAATGAAATTTGTCATAAATAGTATATCCCTCTTTCCAACAAACAGCTCACTTCATGGATAAAATACTAAGAAAAAACGGTACCTAAGAAAACTACTTATAAGCACTCACTTTAGTTCAATAAGGGGTCCACCGTTGAAAAATACACATTGTCAAAAATGTACCAGCAACCATAATAAATTAGCTATAAATAAAAATCCGTTTAAGAGAACCCTGAAAGATGTAATCATGGCCAACTCCTTCATCTTCACTGCCAAATGTTTTAATAGAGCCAAACAATGTGTTGTATGTATTCATACTGTCAGTATTATCGTTTCAGCTTATATATATCCACCGAGGATCTCCCAATACAGATAAATGGAACTAAAAGCTAATGTAATATAGAAAACTGTAGGAGGGTGCACTAATTTTTATTTTGCCAGTGTCTAAGACAATGATGATGATGTGGCATATGACTGCTAATTGAGAGATGCCTCTCACAGGCCCAGTGATACCTGTATTCCAGTATCAAAGTCTGGGATTGATTGAACTGTCAATTCCGTGGCTTATGCCGAGGGCAGGACTAATTAGTTTCCGAATGGTAGAGGTGGAGCTTCGATTACCGATATGGACAGGTGGTCCGGAGTAGCGAGGGTGACGATTTCGACAACTGTCGACACTCACGTGCACCGGAGGTTGGTGGCATGACCCATGCTGCCACAGGTGGCAGTACTGATAAAAAAATGATCTCCGCTAACAGTTAATTTATCACTAAAAATCTTAACATCTTCATTTGCAGGAGATTTGCCGGAAGTTACGAGTAATCGTTGATAATTGATTTGTAGTAGTAAATTTTATCTAGACTGAGTACTGAAACTAACAAGTGAGTAAACAGTGTTAGATTTACTTAATTAAAATGTTTTGCATAAAGAAGATTCAGTAGGACAGTGAAGATAAAGAACCAGTTCAATAACTCAGTTTCTTAAGTATGTTTTTATCATTGTCATTCTCGCGAGAATTGACTTATGGGAGAGTAAAATAGTAAGTGACTAAATTTGCATACTTTTCCGTCAGAAACATCAACGAGTCATACTTTTCATCCCAGTGACAGTTTTCTTTACGATACAAAACATACTGCTTCACACGATGTACTGCTGTAGCACTTCAGCATATAAGGATGTTATAGACAAAATGCAAATAACTAATCAGGAACGCCCACAACTTTATATCTCAATTAGAGGCAAAAAATTGCATTACAATTTCTTTCTTTAAAAATTTTTATTTTATTTTATTTGTTTATTTATTTTTTAATTTGAAGATATTGTTGTTCGTTTTGTATCACTTCCATCGTTTTATCTTTGGCAGTTCTTGCTTTGATATTTTCCCTTGAAATCAAATATTTTCAATGTTTGTAATTCTAAGGGGTGAAACTACCGTGGTCGTCGGTCCCTAGGCTTAAAACTGCTTAAGCTAACTTAAACTGACATACTAAGGACAACACCCGCACGTACGCGTGGCAGATGGAGGACTAGAAACTCCGACGCGAGCAGCCGCGCGATTCAAAACGTGACGCCCCTGGCCGCATGGCCATTCCCGTGTGGCTATATCTCCTTTGTACGGCATTAAAATCGAGACACTTTTATATTTCACTGAAGTTCACAAATTTTGTAAATGTGATTTACGGCGTTAGCTGCAAGTGTGAGTTAAATAACAACCGCTCACAATAAATTTCGGTGAATGAAGGCAGAACTGTGGACTGGGAAATACAAGCAAATCACAACGCACCTACCTAGAGGCAACTTAGTCAAGTTGAGCATCATGAGTGTTCCGTGTTAGACCCGTTGGACGAAGTAATTGTTTAGTCCGAACTGGAAAAAAATGATGAAATGTTCACAGTTCTATGGGAATAACTGCTATGTTATTAGTCCCTAGCTTATAAACTACTTGTTGTTGTTGTTGTTGTTGTCTTCAGTCCCGAGACTGGTTTGATGCAGTTCTCCACAATACCATAACCTGAGCAAGCCTCTTCATCTCCACATAAGAACGGCTACCTACATCTGTCTGAATCTGCTTACTGTATCCATCTCTTGGTCTTCCTCTGCGGTGTTTACCCCACACACTTCCCTCCAACGCTAAATTCACAATTCCTTGATGTCTAAGAATGTGCCCTACCAATCTATTCCGTCTTTTAGTCAAGTTATGTCAAAAATTTCTTTTCTCCCCAATTCTGTTCAGTACCTCCTCACTAGTTACGCGATCCACCCACCTAATCTTCAGCATTCTTCTGTAGCACCATATTTCAAAAGCCTCAATCCTCTTCCTGTCTGCACTGTTTGTCGTCCATGTCTCACTCGCATACAAGGCAACACTCCATACAAATGCCTTCAGAAAGGACTTCCTTATGCTTAAATCAATATTCGATGTTAACAAATTTTTCTTTTTCAAGAACGCTTTTCGACCCATTGCCATTCTGCATTTTATATCCTCTGTACTGCGACCATCATTTGTTATTTTACTGCCCAAGTAACAAAACTCATATACCTCCTTTATTGCTTCGTTACCCAATCTAATTCCTTCAGCATCACCTGATTTTCTTGCACTGCACTCCATTATCATAGTTTTGCTCTTGTTACTGTTCATCTTATATGCACCTTTCAGCACACTGTCCATTCCGTTCAATTGCTCTTCCAGGTCCTTTGCTGTATCTGACAGAATTACTATGTCGTCGGCAAAACGCAATGTTTTTAATTCTTCACCCTGAACTTTAATTCCTTCTCCAAATTTCTCCTTGCTTTCCTTTATAGCTTGCTCAATGTACAAATTGAATAAAATTGGAGAAAGGCTACAACCCTGTCTTACTCCCTTCCCAACCACTGCATCCCTTTCATGCCCTTCAACTCTGACAACCGCTGTCTGGTTTTTGTACAAGTTGTAAATAACTCTCCTTTCCCTATATTTTACTCCTGCTTGCTTCAGAACTTGAAAGAGTTTATTCCAATAAACATTGTCAAAAGCCTTCTCCAAATCTACAAAAGCTAGAAATGTAGGTTTGCCTTTTCTTAATCTATCTTCTAGGATAAGCCGTAAAGTGAGTATTGCCTCCCGTGTTCCTACATTTCTCCTGAACCCAAACTGATGTTCCCCGAGGTCGGCTTCAACCAGCTTTTCCATCCTTCTGTATATAATTCGTGTTAATATTTTGCAACCATGACTTATTAAACTGATGGTTCTGTAGTTTTCACACCTGTCTGCACCTGCTTTCTTTGGAATGGGGATTATAACATTTTTCTTAAAGTCTGAGGGTACTTCAACTGTCTCATACATCTTACACACCAGGTGAAACAATTTCGTCATGACTGGTTTTCCCAGAGACTTCAGTAGCTCTGAGGGAATATCATCTACTCCAGGGGCCTTGTTTCGACTTAAGTCTTTCAGGGCTCTGTCAAATTCTTCTCTCAGCACAGTATCTCCTATTTCATCTTCATCTACTTCCTCTTCCCTTCCTATATTGTCTTGAAGTTCATTTCCTTTGTAGAGCCCCTCTATATACTCTTTCCATCTTTCAGCTTTCCCTTCTTTGCTGAGAACTGGTTTTCCATCAGTGTCCTTGATATTCATAGAGCTGTTTTTCTTATCTGCAAATGTTTCTTTTATTTTCCTGTAGGCTGTATCTATTTTTCCCCTATTTATACATTCTTCTACATCCTTGCATTTGCCTTCTAGCCACTCCTTCTTAACCATTTTGCACTTCCTGTCAATCTCATTTCTTAGTCGTCTGTACACCATTTTGCCTGTTTCACTTACTGCATTTTTATATTTTCTCCTTTCATCGATTAAATTTAGTATTTCCTGTGATATCCAAGGATTTGTTGTAGGTCTTTCCTTCCTACCTATTTTGTCCTCTGCTACCTTTACTATTTCATCTCTCAATTTTACTCATTCCTCCTCTACTGTTTTATTTTCCTCTGTTTCTGTCAATTGTTGCCTAAAGCTCCCTCTGAAATTCTTAAGAACCTCAGGTTCCTTCAATTTATCCAGGTCCCATCTCCTTATTTTCCTACCTTTCTGCAGTTTTTTCAGCTTCAGCCTACAGTTCATGACTAAAAAGTTATGGTCAGAGTCTATATCTGCCCCTGGGTATGTCTTACACTGTAGAACCTGGTTCCTAAATCTGTGTCTTACCATTATAAAATCTATCTGGTATCTCCCGGTGTCTCCTGGTCGCTTCCACGAATACAACCTTCTTTTGTGATTCTTAAACCAGGTGTTTGTAGTAACTAAATTATGTTCTGTGCAAAATTCTACCAGGCGGCTTCCTCTTTCATTCCTTTTGCCCAGACCATATTCACTTACTACGTCCCCTTCCCTTCCTTGTCCTACTACCGAATTCCAGTCTCCCATAACAATTAAGTTCTCCTCTCCCTTAATTGTCTGAATAATTCCCTTTAGCTCCTCATATATTTCTTCGATTTCCTCATCATAGGCAGAGCTAGTTGGCATATAAACCTGTACTACTGTTGTCGGTGTTGGCTTTGTATCTATCTTGACAATGATAATGCGATCACTGTGCTGGTCATAGTAGTTTACCCGCATTCCTATTTTCTTATTCATTATCAATCCTACTCCTGTGATACCTCCAACTGATTTTGTATTTATAATCCTGTATTCACCTGACCAGAAATCATGTCCATCCTGCCACCTAACTTCACTAATCCCCACTATATCTAACTTCAACCTATCCATTTCCCTTTTTAAATTTTCTAATTTTCCTACTCGCTTAAGGGTTAGAACATTCCACACTCCGACCCGTAGAATGCCAGTATTGTCTTTCCTGATGACAACATCCTCCCCGCCCGGAGATCCGAATGGGGGACTATTCTACCTCCGGAATATTTTACCCGAGAGGAACGCATCATCATATGTTCATACAGTAGAGCTGCATGTCCTCGGGAAAAATAACGGCTGTAGTTTCCCCTTGCTTTCAGCCGTTCGCAGTAACTGTGTGGCAAAGCCACATTAGCTGATGTTACAAGGCCAGCTCAGTCAATCATCCAGACTGTTGCCCCTGTAACTACTGAAAAGGCTGCTGCCCCTCTTCAGGAACCACACGTTTGTCTGGCCTCTCCACAGATACCCCTCCGCTGTGGTTGCACCTATGGTACGGCTATCTGTATCGTTGAGGCATGCAAGCCACCCCACCTCGGCAATGTCTGTGGTTCATGGGAGTGGATATACTACTTAAACTAAGTTAAAGTAACCTAAGGACAACACATACACCCATGCCCCCATGCCCGAGAGGGGACTCTAACCCTAGATGGGGAACGAAACGTTCAAATGTCTGTAAATCTATCGGACCAAACTGCGTGGTCACCAGTCCGTAGCTTACAAACTAGTGACAAACACACACACCCATGCCCCAGGGAGGACTCGAACCTCCACGGCAAGCAACCGCGTGCTTCGCAGCGAGGTGCCTTAGACCGCTCGGCTGCTCCGCCGCGGCAGATGGGGAACGGCCGCGCGCACCGCAGCACGGTGCCTTAGTGCACACGGCCATTCCGCAGCGGCTTAGTCGGAATTGATAAAAGGAGAAAGAACGAGCAAAGGATCAGTATAAAGTTTTGTTTTAAGCTTGGCAAGACCCCTAAAGAAACGCATACGAGGCTAGCACCAACTATAAGATATGTGTACGAGTGTTTCGCCCATTTCCGATGATGCCGGGAAAGTGTTCCTCACTATTCTCGTAGCGAAAACACTGAGAAATGTAGGGCATTAATCACGAACGATCGTCGATAATCCGTGTGACAAATTCTTACCGGGTAGTTAGGGAAGAGGAAACGTTTTGTCGTCTTGTGTCACATCACTTGACTAACGATCAGAAAGAGCCACGTTTGGATGCGTACCATTATTTTGTCGAAATGGCGGATGCGACACCCAATTACTTCAACGGAATTGTTACTGAGGATGAAACCTTGTGTCCCCGGTACGATGCTGAAACGAAACGGCAAAGCATGGAATAGCGTTCTTCTACATCACCACGTCGGAAAAAGGCCAGAGGGGAAAAAAAAAAAAAATACCACTCACGCTCATCACCTTTTCCGATAGTCGAGGCTTAACCATACGGAATTTCTAACTCAGGGACGATGTTGAACCCTGCAAAGTACGTTGAAATTTTGATGCGTTTAATTCAACGTCTATTTAGGGTACGTACAACAGGGTTCCTAGTTTCTTGTTCACGACAACGCTTGCTCACACACAGCAACTTCAACGTCCACCATACTCGCCAGATATGATCCTCCAGACGACTTCCTGTTACCTCGACTCAAACGAGATTTGAAAGAAAAGAGATTTCATGGTCTTCCTGACAGCCAACGAAACGTGACGAGGCTTCCGAACACCATCCCCAAGAAAGATTTCGTACCAGGCCGGGATTCGAAACCTGGTCTACCTGCTTTGCAGGTAGTCGTGCTTACCACTATGCCGCGCGAACTACCATTCTACGTCTCCCGTCAGATCCGAAGTCTCAGATTATCCGTGGGCAGGTCGGCTACGTTAATACTCTGTTGATAAGTCGAAAATTAGCGTCTGACAGGACGCGTCCAAGGGTAGTCAGCATGACCGTGTTGATGACAGTGTCCCCCATGACGTAGTGGTGAGCGTGAATGCCAAGTAAGCGGGAGACACCGGGTTCGAATCCTGCTGGGCACAAATTTACAGCTTTTCCATTGACATTTTTCAGTGCCTACTCTTATCTAAGGCCGCGCATATGCCTTTGTGTATATGTAAACAAATTCTCTCTATGTCACCTGCACCCACCAGTAACCACTGCCACTATCTCTGGCTAGAATTCAGGCCAAGATATACTTTTCACGTTGAATGTGCTGTCAAAAAAGCACATACCACGAAGTCAGTTCGTTACATTATTGCGTGCACTCTTGTGTAACCAAACAGCAGGTGAATTTCGCTGACTGTTTCAGATAAATAGTAGGTACCTAATTAACGATGAACAGTCATCATGAAAGTAAACGAAATACTACTTTACGTTTCCTTTAAATTACTCAGACAGTTGCACTGTCTTTGATCCAGCATAGACCATTATGAAGGGAGATACTGAGCAGCGAATGATAGAATTTTTCATCTTACAAATGACACTGTATATTATAGTTGGTCGTATATAAGTTACGGTTTTTAAATTTCAGATATCAATAGGTGAATTCGACTTCAGATGCTATATTCACAGTATTTTCGTTCACATTTGAAATCAAAAGAAATTCTTTACTGAAATGTATATTTGTTGTTACATACATAGAATGTTATCTCGCACGCAGAGTCATCGACAGGTGTAGCTGTATTTTCAACATTGCCCCCAGAATTGTGTCAAGATCATGCTACTAGCACAATATTTATCATCTGCGAGACCAAGTCATGTATATGTTTCAACTGATCAGATCATAAAGCTAGTGTCTTAATCGAAATTTTATTTATTATGATTACTAACTGAGGCTCATCTCTGAGCATTCTCAAATCTAATATACAGAATATAACCATATTATATATACGACAGTATTAAGTACTCAAAAATAGATAACTTGCTTACAATTTGTTATATACATAGCATGTTGATCAAATGGGTAAACATTTTGCCAAAAACCAATGTGATCATCTAAAATCATGGGGATTATTTTTATATTCCACCAAAAAGCATTAATTTTTTATTGTTCTTTTTTTCTGATTGAATTCTTAGAATAAAATAAAGAGTGAATACATTTTTTTTTCATTTGTATAAAAAGCAATTATTAAATAAATATAATAACAAAGGTATTATGTAGTGATTGACAAGTACTGATAACAGATTTGCAATAGAAATCTTAAAATATGAAAAGAACGACCACACCCAGAAGATATCAAATGTATTTTGAAAACATTTGAAATACGTTGTTGGGAAATACACGCAATATCATCAGATGAGAATCAGTCTACACAAACTGAAAACAATATAAAATTTGAAATATGAAACCATTGCTGGTAAAAGAAGCATGATCAGCCAAGCAACAAAAGAGAATTTGTTCATGTCTCAAGGTTTATTTTTATCTGTCGGCTACAGTCCAACTTGAGTGAGTAAATGAATACATTCACTACGTTGTAAGTAAATAAGTGGTTCCTTATTGTGATAAAATGTAATGGCATAAGAATTCCAAAAGAATAACGCAACTGAAAGATGTCTCAAAATAAGGGGTCATTAACTAAAAATTTTATGGTCTGAATTATAGACAACTGCACAAAATGAATGTCATATTTGAAAAATATAACAATTAACATACCTGAGTGAATGATGCGAAAACGTTCTCTGAATTGTTAATCAAATAACTGTTCCATAATGGTTAAAATATATTGAGATAAAAGTTCTCAGAGGATAATTTAATTAAAAGTTGTGCCAAACAAGTTATAATAAATCAGCAATTATTTGCGTCTGGATTGCAAACAAATGTACCCCAAGAATGTAATCTTTCAAATTACAACAAGGATCAATTAACATGCGAACATTTTACGTAATTCATCCAAGGCTTAAGTATAATCAGAGCCCAACAACTGGATGATAATTGTGGCCTAGGTCTAAGTTAAATTGAGGACCAAGATCAAAGTTTAGATTTGACAATGACTCAGAGATGAGCCGAAACTAGTAATCATAACAAATAAAATTTGCGTTCAAGACAATAAATTTATAATGTGATCAGTTGAAAAATACTTATAGTTCGTCTGCCATACCGGATGTCAAACAATAAAATATTTCTGATCTTTGAGACCACGTCAACGACACCCTCGGGGTCTTAGCAGATGTTGCTACTACCTGAAATTAATGACTCATAAAAGCTGAACAAATATTATCACGTCTAGATGTGATTCAAAACTGTTGTAAGGATTTTAAATGCCTTAGTATAGGAAAGTACAAAGTTGTGTATCTTACGAAAACAATAATTCCAGAAATAGTACAATAGCAATGAATCATCATCATTTATCTCATAGAACTAATCCACAATCAGACGACAATCAGCAGCAATAGGAGAGTTCCAGCCACGGTGGAGTGGCCAAGAGCATTGAGGCACTGTGTTCCGATGCGTGAGGCTACTTCCCACGGGGGTTCGAATCCCCTTGGGCTCGGATGTTTGTGTTGTCTTTAGTATAAGGTAGTTCATAAGTATTTTGTAAGTTTAAGGCCTGATGACCCCATAGTTAAGTCCCATAAGCTTTACGAACATTTGACATTTTGAAGAGCTACACTCACCACAGCTCACTCATTCATAATCAACTACAGACAACAGCAACCGACAGACTCAAAACGAAAAACCCACCATGCGCCTGTTGTATACGATTTTTCTCCAGAATGGAAAGAGACACGGCAAACGATTCCTCCTTCTAAATCCTATAACTGACATAGCAAACTTACAAATGGATTTGGTCTTCCCAGAAAACTATGGACATCCTAACTCTATTTAGTTCGAAGCATTGAAGAGCAGGTGCCTGTTCGTGTGAATAAGGAAACAAAGCTGCCCTATAGCCTGAGTGACTGAAGAGTGTACACCACGCAAATTTCCTGGTGGACTCAAAATGTTCAAATGTTTGTAAATATATCAGACCAATCTGCATGGTTATCATTCCGTAGCTTATTAACTATTTAAACTAAGGTAAATTGACCTAAGGACAACACACCCACCCATGCCCAGAGAGGACTCGAACCTCTGACAGCGAGCAAACGTGCACTCCACAACGAGACGCCTTAGCCCGCTCGGCTACTCAACCGCGGCTGGTGGACTCAGTCAATCCGTGTTATGACGCAAAGAGCTACAGAGTAATTAAGAGACCTAGATATTGAGTTTTATATTTTCTCTAGTTAG
Source organism: Locusta migratoria (assembly GCA_026315105.1). Lineage (NCBI taxonomy): Eukaryota > Metazoa > Arthropoda > Insecta > Orthoptera > Acrididae > Locusta > Locusta migratoria. The sequence goes on along the minus strand of CM048748.1, from coordinate 442,129,799 downwards.
TTTTTTTGCTTGTTTACATTACATTCCATCTATGAAGTTTTTAAATAAGACTCTGAAATGACCGTGTAAGCCATACAAATAACAAAACAATAAGAACTAACAGGGTATTTCGAATAATAATAGGTTTCTCTGAATATAGAATGGCATCATGGAAATGTAGAGGAAACCTAACTATTAGAAAAGTGAAGATATATGTCACCTATCACGAGTAAGCCTCTGTATTGTATTGAAATTTAAAAACTGACCGTAAGGAGAAACTTCGATAGTAGCAGAGCCATTTAAAAAGCTGCAATTTCCTACTTCGCCACATCTGTGTTAAAAAGGGGAAGAGCGTAAATGCACAGTTCATGAATAAAGTCAAATGTCGGTTCCGTATCTGAGTAAATAAAAATTAAGTACTCTTGTTAGTAGCCCCATCAATTGATAACAGCTGGATCAATTGCCCTTCTTTATTTTTGTATACACGAATTAAGTTAGTTGGGAAAGAATAATTGGTAAAGCTGCCCGTAAAATGAGAACTTTTGTAAAAAATTAAAACCGTTTTTGTCATTGCAACTTCTGTGAACTTAATAGTGCAACTCACGATTCGAATGAAGGATACATGTAATTGCTTTTGTTTTGTTAGTTATGACAGGTCTATTGTGAAGGTTTTAAGTTACACAATTCGGGATAATTAGGAAAGTAAAAATATTGTGACAAATTTCGGAAACCACAATATTTATATGTATGGTACTCTAAATCATAAGTGACGGCAGGAACGACACATTTACTCGAGTTCTCGATATGAAAATTGTAAAGTGTCTTCAGTTATGAGTGAAAACAGATGTAAGTATTTAAAATTTTTGATATGATGTCTCTTTTTCTTGGTCATGTCTGAAATAACAGACACCATTCATTGACATTAACGGCCGTAACTTTACGAATTCGAAATACTGAAACACTTCGCTCGTTTCAGGGCATTGAAATCAGTTCTACATAGAAGTATAAAATTTGTTCGGGATCATTATTCGAACCAGAATTCCCGCTTCGTGTCATTGGTCGCCTTGACCAATTACCCAGGCACACTTCCTTCCCAACGCAAATTCTGAACTTGTAAGACACTACATCGGTAGTGCCCCTGCAGTTAGTGTGCAGGGGTCACAGCCATTTTAGTGTTTTGTTAGTCGAGAATTTGTCCAGGAAGGTACGCGTGCATGGATAACCTAATCGGTGTCTCAGCGCGTTCGGTGAGAGAGTTGGAGGCCTACTCCAATACAAACATTGAGCGAAAAACACAACTTTCAACGAACGTCCGCAACTGATCTAATTCCCCGAAGGAAAAAGAAAAATAATATTCGTTAAGGCGACCGCTGTCGCCAAGTAGGAAATCTGGGTTCGAATCCCGGTCCAGCACAAATTTTCAACGTCGCCATTGAATTTATTTCAATGCCCTGAAACAGTCTAAATGTTACAATATTTCGAATTCGTAAATATTTAATTTTTTTGTACCATTGACAATACTGAAATATGCCTCAAATGAAGTTGGCAGTTAGCAAGGCCTCTAGAAATTTATGTGTCTACTTATCTCTAAAATTATTTACCATTTTATATTCAAAGCAGGCCAGGCATAATACTAGTAATATTACTCCACCCTTGTCTGTATTCAACTGATGAAGAAGGACTGAACACAGACGTCGAATCGAGCTGCATCCCGTTCATAATACATAGTGTGAGGCCGTAACGGAATTCACGTTTCTTCAGTCAATTTTATGGGAGATCTAATAAGGACAATTACTTCCAATACTGTTTTCTGGCTGGAAGTGACTATTTTTCATATATGTTACGTGAAACAGCTCATACACCAACCACCATCAAGAATCAAATAAAAAGACAAACACAATACACACGAAAAAAGAAAGTGGAATTCTGTTTTCCACAGATTAACTTACTAGGTATCTTGAAATTGTACGTTTTCAATTACTGCTTTGCGTGGCATATCAATGAAGAAAGGATATTCCTTTTACTATTTTTGTTTGATTTACGAAGAACAGTGCAAAATGTTTTCATTGAAAATTCTGTCCTCCAAAAATTAGTGTAAGATGCATAGCGGAGGACGTCTTGTAATAAACTTCTATTCGATCGGACATTCAACAGACGGTATTACCGTTTAGCCTATCATCATGGACGTTGGTACATATATTTTAAAGGAGATTTTTGCTGTCCGCGAGACATCGCCACGCAACTACACCTGTAATGTACAGAGCACCGTGGAACTCATTGAAGAGAACACTTGGCATTACACCTCTTGCTGTGTTTGTTCCCGATTCAATTCAGTTGTGGATCAGAGGGAAATTTGCTGCTAGTATCAGATGATTGTTGTAAGAATCAGCTCCGATGAAGGACTTCGTCACGTTCGATACGCTAACATTCCAGGAATATGAACGGCGTAATCCCAAACCTATTTCCAGTTAAAGTCTTCTACACAAGTCTGATATTAGCCGGGCAGGTAATGTCCATAAAAGAAATCACTATCTTTGGGGATGATTCCTTTCCCATAGAACTATTTTTGTCTTTCAGAGTAATACCAATATTGCCCTGTAAATTGACCAGAACAAAATACTTCATGAAAATTCAATAGATAATTGTGTACCACTGTACGCAGTATAAAAAAGTCAATGGTTCGCGAAGAACTTTGACTTATCGCCGAATCACAACACTAAGTTACAACCTGACAGTATAAAACTGAAACTCACGATATGAATGAAGTATTTCCTTGAATCCTTATTTTGTCGTAGCAAATACCGGCTGTAAATGATGGCTGTTTAGGTTGTCACAATTCTGATGGAAACTTAAATCTACCAGACTCTTTCCTTGTGTGAAAATGATTAAAAACGAAAGTACAAGTATAATTATCTGCAGACTATTAATCTGTTGTGCCGGCCGCGATAGCCGAAGGGACTGAGACGCTCCAGTCACGGTCTGCACGGCCACTACGGTCAGGGGTTCTAATCCCCCCTCGGGCATGGATATTTGTGCCGTCCTTAGTCTTAGCTAGTTCACAAGTAGTTTGTAAGCTTAGAGACTGATGACCCCATAGTTAAGTCAAGTTCTACAAACATTTGAACTTTTTTTTAACTGTTGTAAACAGCGAATGGTTTTATTGACCCTATTTTCTTGTAATTGTTTGTTGAACACTAACAATATAACTATTGGTTCAGTAGTGTAAATGTTCCCAGCCTGCGTAGCACGTTTGTGTAAGTAACACTAGTGTCAATAAAAAGAATACCAATTATTTACGAGCTGAAAGAGTAATATTAACTCCTTAAGTAACTCGAAAGTGGTGACACTGCTAAAAATTAACAAAAAAAAAAAAAAAAAAAAAAAATAAAAAAATAAAAAATGAAAAAAGTTACCTGCAAGCCAAAACTATTAACATCACTAATGTGCAATGTGAGATTACTGAGACTAGTAATTGAAATCATGGAGCTTCAATAAATCATAAAAGATTTGACAGCTAAGTAAATCATGTACGTCTCACTTTACGCGTATTAGTTTAACATATGAACTGTGTTTTAGTGACATGAAAGTTTGCACAAAACATGAACAATTTCTAAGTCAATTTGAAGTGACACCACAAATATTCAACCAAGACATGTTCCTTCATTTACAGTTAGAAGATCAATAAAAAAAAAAGAAAAATCAGGTTAGCCACAAATGCAAAATCTCAACATTTAGGTAAATTTTTGTGTGGAGGATACAAAACGATTCATTAAGAGACCTGTCTTTTAAGAATGAATGTCTGAGAAGTTCTATAAAGCGAAACGATATCTTATTTTGTGAACATGAAATCTTCTTTCAGTCTGAATCCTCTCATTAAATAAATAAAAAGAGAAGTATCCATAAGTCTCGGTCCGCATTTGCGGATTTCGCACTCAATGCGCCTTCTCGGTGTCACGTTTCCAGCACGACTTCTCGCGATCACGTACTGCACAAACTTGCTGCCTTGCCGAGAAAGGGCAGCAACAGCGCAAGACGATGAACGAGCAACTCAGACATACCACTCCTACTCAACCAATCAATACTTACAGTTCACCTACAGAGACTTAATTCTACAATATGCAGCGTGGCAAAGGTAATTATTGTTACTGCCGCAGAGATACGAAAGTACTATATAGGTGGTTCATGCTTGTGTGAGAAAGTACGTGAAAAAAATACATAGATACGATAACCACGGGAAAATATTACTTTACTTCCGATTACATAATGGTGTGGCGTACGGGATGTGGTCGCATTGAATGTCTGTGGGATGGTGAAAGATGGCTCAGAAATATTTCTAGTTGAAGGAATGGTACTAGCTCAGTGTCGGCTGGTGATAATGTGCTAATGTGCTGCAGCACACTGTAAATATATTACTAAAATTATGCCATTTCTCTTCTAAAGCAAGCGACAAATCGCTGTAAAATGACATCCTTTCTCTTGGAATGCGATCCAGATATCACAATAAAATTATGCCAATTCCCTTCAAATACGTATTACAATGCTAGTAACAAGGATGAAAATGCACTTTGGAGCGCTCTCGTTGCGATCGCTGGAAACCACTTCCGTGTGCTGAAGTGGGATTCAGCCGCTCTGGTACGTGCGCAGAGAGGCGGCGGCGCCGTCGTCTGTTTGCTAGTGCGCATGCGCAGACGTGATGTCAGGCCTGGCGACTCATGAGTGCTGAGACCGACTGCAGCACCAGATCAATATTTCTCTTCGCGCTGCGTGTAACGATTGCGGAAGAATAGTATATGACGAATATTGCGGCATACAGAGTCAAATAGCGCGCTGGGTCGGGCGTCTTGACATTGTCTCTCAAACCTACTTGTGTTAGGCTAGTATTCAAATACCTCTGAGTCCAAATTTTTAATTTCTGTAAATAAAACTACAATCACAAACAACATCAGTAATGTATGCGAGTGAAACTGCGGTTTTCAGCCAAGCAGTTTCATTGGTCACTTGTGTAGAACGCAGATGACTTGGTGGGGATATTGCTAAGCTCCGATATTTCCATTGTCAGTCACGGTTTCTATTTTAGTATATTTTGTTTCCTGTTTATTTTTGTAATATTGTAGCACACTGGTCAAATTTTGTACGGGCCGCCACTGTACTAGCTGTAAATGTAGAAAAAAGTAAGGTTATGGATGGATAAGGGAAAACAATCCGTCGACAAACGCCATACGACTGTAGCTGAGCCGCACCGGAGTAGCCGCGCGGTGTAAGGCATTATGCTACGAACCGTGCGGCGCTTCCGCCAGAGTTTCGAGTCCACCATCTGGCATGTGTGTGTATGTTGTCATTATGGTAAGTTCGTTTAATTATTTTTTAAGTCTAGGGATTTATGAACATAGCAGATTGTCAAATGCCCGTGCCCACTGGGGTGCCATGCTGCGGTGGGCGCTGCCGTTCGTTGTCGGGGGTTTGAGTCTCTCTTCGGGCAAGGATGTCTATGTTGTCCTTAGGTTAGTTTACCTTTGTTTAAGTAGTTTGTAAGCTACGCACTAATAACCACTCAGTTGAGTCCCATATATTTACAAACATTTGATAAATTTTGATTGTCCAATAGCTTTACAAACATTTGGACATTTCAGTATGGTCGAACTAACATGATGCTGGATATAGTGGAAGTGTGTCTGAACACTCAGTGCTTGGGACACTCCTAATAACGGCCGCCACAGCCGGCAAAGCCCACATGTGACAATATAACACCGACAGATCGGCAGCTATGAGTGGCCATGCTATCACCGAGCATTCCATTGCCTGATCAGTGTCATGCCTTCTTCATCATATCAATAGGAGAGTGGAAATGTGCCGTCTTCCGGGAAACAGCCCCTTGACAGTCATACAGCTGGACGGCGACAACAACGCAGCGACAGGCATTTACTGTTTGAGCACAACATGTTAGCGGCATGTCATGCGTGCTCTGGTGAACATTGACACGTGGGCATCCGTTGATCCACTAGTACTAGTGCAAGAGGGCCAAGACGTATCTCACACTGCTTATAGAACATGCACGCCATTTCACGGCGATCATGTTTCCCAATGACAAAGACACTTTTAAACAAGATAACGCACCATTCCACAATGCTAGGAATGTGGTGGATTGGTTAGAGGAACGCAGTGGTCATTTACAATTGATACGCTGCCCACCCAAATCTCAAGGTCTGAAATGGATGGAACTCATATGGCATGTGATTGAATGTGTGGCATTCACATCACCCCACCCCCTCCGCACACACATACACAAAATATCGTCTTCTTCCTTTTCCTATTTCATTTAAAAAGAAAACATGTGCGTAAATGTATGAGATAGCGTATTGAACCAGTTACTCCATAGCTGAGAATTGCTCATTGAGAAGAGGAGATTGTTGCATGGAATGTAATATCGTCAGAAATTGCAGAATATATGTTAATGAATTACTGCATTGTCGTGTTTTAGATAAATACGATTCGAAAATGATAACTATTACTTGAATGAAAGAACAAGAAATACTGTGTGGAGCCATTTTCGATAGGACACAGGAACGGACTATCATACAGCTATTGAAAGGATTACTTCTGAGAATATTTACAACATCAAACTTTACACACAACTCATATTTCATTTCGAAAAGGAGGAACGTAGTTACTCTGATACTACATGTGAAGGAACTTCATTACTGGTAATTAAACATTTTGTTATTATTTTCAGGATAACAGTATACAAGTCTTAGCGTACAACCTCCCCCTCCGCTGAATTTACGGCAATCAGCTGAGCTGGGTGCGCAAGCGACGTGACAACTCCTTCCACCCACCTAGCAAGGCCACACTGCTATCGTTAGGGTGACGCAGCGAAGTGTGATAGGATTGCTGATATATTCTATCTACATAAATGATCTGAAGGACAGAGAGAGTCGCAGTCTGCGGATGTTTGCTCATGATGCTGTGATGTAGAAGAGACTGTCGTCATTGAATGACTGTCGATGGATGCAGGATGACTTGGACCAAAATTCTAGGTGGTGTGAGGAATGGCAACTAGCGCTAAAGGTTGAAAAGTGTAAGGTGATGCGGGTGAGTACGAGAAACAATTCCGTAAATTTCGATTACAGCATTAGCAGTGTGCTTCTTGGCACAGTCGCATCTACTAACGCTGCACAGAGGTGTGAAATGAAATGAACATATAACGACAGTCGTTGGGAAGGGAAATTGTCGACTTCGCTTTATTAGGAACATTATGTGAAGGTGTGATTCGTCTGTAAACGTGACCACATATAAAACGTTTGTACGACCCTGTCTTGAGTATTGCTCAAGTGTTTGGGATCCCACAAGATCGAATTGATGGAGGACGTAGAGCAGTGGCGGACTAAGGCTGTTGGAGGCCCAAGGGCGGCGGTGAAACAATATGAGACCCCCCCCCCCCTTCCCCCGTCCACTTGGAAATACATTTATCACTAGAAAATCGAGATTTGGTGGCCCCAAAAGAACGAGATGCCAAGTGCGTTAAACAAAAGAAAAAAAAAGAGAGAGAGAGAGAGAGAACTTGCTTTCAACGTATTTGGCGGCCCCACTGACATACAGGCAGTTTAGAGGCGTGCGGCGAGATTCGTAACTGGTAGATTTTATCAATGCCTAAAATTTAGCGACATGTTTCAAGGAGTCGCTGGTGGGGAGGCGACGTTCTTTTCGAGAAGTACTGTTGAAGATATGTTAAGGGCCGGAATTTTAGGCGGACTGCTGAACGATTCTGTTGCCATCAACGTACATTTCGCGTAAAGACGACAAAGATATAATGGAAGATTAGGGCTCGTACAGATGAGTACAAGTATTTCTTTCTCCCCTCGTTCTATATGGGAGTGGAAAAGGACAGCAAGTAACTGGTAGTAGTACTGAGTACCCTCTACGATGCATCTTTGGGTGGATTGCGGAGAAAGTAAGTTGCTTCGTCACCGTTATCTCTGACAAAAATGAACATACCGCCTACTGTTTCTTCAGATGTTTGTATGAGAAATATTAGCGTTGTTTCCATCAATAAACACGTACACTACACATCGTATTAGGTAGGGGGTGATGAAGTACTGGCTTATCAGTGTGTAATGGTTCGTGCTGCTACCAGAGCCGCTGTTTGTCCTTTAACTCGGTGCGACAGACTGCTGTAACGGCGGTTGGACGTTTACGGAAGTATGATGTAGCACGTGCTCCCCATTAAGCGACGCTTATCGCACAGGAGATTCGACACCCCGACAGTAAACGCTGCCTGCGGCGGTAACGGCGCCTGTATTTCACGCGGCAGACCGTGACGGCGCCATATTACCGAGAAACATGGAAGAGCGGCTGTCGGTGGGAGATATACGGTCGCCCCCTCCGCCCAGCCACCGCTATAAGACGGCGGGCGCAACCGGTCTGTAAGCTCCGTCACCATGATGTTGCACACAGCGGTGCTGCTGCTGGCCACCGGCGTGGTTCTCTCGGTAAGCGCAGAATCCGTGCCGCTGCATCCGCACTCTACCATATCTTGTAAACATCAATTTTGTGATGCTCATGAGATTTCCAATAATGTTAGTGCATATTTATATAATGTCTGTTGGACTATCCACAATAAAAATATCTTGTTTAATTAAAAAATTAACGAAACTAATAATGTTATAGATAATACGAATAACAACAGTGATTACTTCAGTTTTAAATCATAATTACACGGCCGGAAATTGAAATTACAAGACACAGTGCATATGGAGTTTACGAAATGATTACATTTACCGGTCAAGAGCTCATCAAGTGCAGAGGTACAGCTTGCACAACAAGTGGCCCATGAGCAGAAACACATTCTCGAGTTGTGCGCAGGGTGAGTCAATTCCTTTGAGAGGGCCGGCCTGCTCAATTGTTGTTGCCTGCTAGCACAGACAAAAATATATAGACGGGAAGGTCTGTAAGATTACTACGCCCTCTTACAGTCTTCTAATTGACTCATGATTCATTACAGACACAGTGCATATGGAGTATACGAAATGATTACATTTACAGGTCAAGAGCTCATCAAGTACAGAGGTACAGTTTGCACAACAAGTCGTGGCCCGTAAACAGAAACGCATTCTTGAGTTGTGCGCAGGGTGAGTCAATTCCTTTGTTTGTGAGGGGCGGCCGGCTCAGTTGCTTGTTGCCTCCTGGCACAGACAAAAATATACAGACGGGAAGGTCTGTAAGGGCCCAGTCACACGCTAAGGGATGCAGGGAGGGAAGGTTCCGTAAGATGTTCCATGATGGTACTGCGGTCAGAAGCAGCCCTTTAAACTGGCCAGAGCAGGCGGCAGGTCGCGGCTGTCCCCACCACCACTTCCCCTCAAACACCGGCACACCGGACACAGCTGTGGCCTCGTGGAAGGCGGCATGAGCTCTCCCCTCAGCCTCCCCTCCATGCTACCCTCTAATGTGCGAGAGGCTCCCTCAGAAGCGCCTTTAGTATGGTCTACTGGTACTAAGCCAGGGAACCATCTGACATCTGCTGGCATCTTACGGAAATTCGTGGGGAGCGTAGGACACTGGTTTAGGGGGGGCTTCTTCTCTGTATATGTTACTCTGTGCTGCTGGGCCGTACACGTCTCTTAAGCCGGCAGTCAACTGCACCCCACGTCCAGTAGGCAACACGCAACTGGGGTGCCAGCCCCTCGAAAACAAGCAAAGGAATGGACTCGCCCAGTGCACAAGTCGACAAATCAGGGGCCACTACTTCCTACACGGGCTCTACAAGGCGTCGATCCATTTTGAAACATATATATGTGCCAAGTGTAGCCTCCTGGGATGTCAATGCAGCCGCTGATTCTGGCATCGAATCAATCATGCACATGCCAGATACTGTCTTGGGAGTCTCCGTTCCACGCCCGCTTGACATGATCATACAGATTTGCAGGAGCTATGCGTTGATGAGTCACACATATGAGTCATTGTCCTATCACAATGGTTTTCAACCTATGGATTGTCTTTTTTTTCAGTTTTGATTCGTTTTCGCTAATACTAATTTTACCAGATGTGAATGGCTGAGAAGCTCTGATAAACATCTAAGAAAGAAAATTAAATACTTTGCCCTTGGAGTCAACGACATAGTTTTATTACAGGAGAGGGTGGTCGCCGGTCATTTTACTCAGGAAGGGTTTCGCACGTTCAAAAAGGTTGAAAGACACTCCTATCATATACCACCAGTCATAGATTAGAGACAGATCCAGAGGTCAGTATTGCCAGGAAGCTGTTGCACGCCTTGAGCAGCACGTTGAGATTCATTAGCTAAAAACACGAGTCTTACAGTATTTTTGACCTACTGACTGCATGTAGGTTTCCTTCCGCAGACACCAACGGTGAACCAGATTTTAACTTATTGCATCGCAGACGAACAGTTTGTCTTTCACCACTGCTCGCCAGGTCCATAATTGACACACAAACGAGCATGTCTTGCGCGCAGATAGAACTTGCCTTCATCGCTGAACAACATAGCCCAACCAGTCTAGCCGTACACATATGTCAAAGACAGGCTAGAGGTGTTCGGGCCCGTAGTTCCACTGCTAGTAACTGGATGGCAAAATTTGGCGTTGACTCTGCCGCCCTTAGACCAAGACGAACTTGGCGAACGTCGGTGATGTGTGGACGTACGAAACCTTGTCTTTGTGTGTTACAATATTCACAGAACATTTGCATAGGATCTCTATGGGATGGAATTCAGATGACATTGGACGCCATACTAGGCATTGAATAATATTCTCTCTCCTTTGGAATCAGAAGTGAAACCTAATACTGGTGTGAAATGGTTATTGCTTTGGCACATGAGACGCCCTTTGGAGTACTAAAGGCGAGCTCCAAGAATGATTACATTTTCTGGAAAATGATCATAGAATTCTCAAATGAACCTTTATTAGTTTCGTTCTAAGGTTCCTGCACCCATCTATACTACTGGCCATTAAAATTGCTACACCAATAAGAAATGCATATGATAAATGGATATTCATGGGACAAATATATTATACTTGAACTGGCATGTGATTACATTGTCACGCAATTTGGGAGCATAGATCCTGAGAAATAAGTAGCAAGAACAACCACCTCTTGATAAGCCTGGGCATTGAGTCAAACAGAGTTTGGATGGCTTGTACAGGTACAGATGCCCATGCAGCTTCAACATGATACTACAGTTCATCAAGAGTAGTGACTGGCATATTGTGACGAGTCAGTTGCTCGGCCACCATTGACCAGACGTTTTCAGTTGGTGAGAGATCTGGAGAATGTGCCGGCCAGGGCAGCAGTCGAACAGTTTCGGTATCCAGAAAGGCCCGTAAAAGACCTGCAACTTTCAGTTGTGCATTATCCTGCTGCAGGGATCGAAATGTGCGTTCACCGCGATGTCGACAAACACGGATACGACCATCATGATGCTCCAGTCTCTGGTGCTGCGTCAAGGGTAACCGCAGCCATGGGCTCCGAGCTGATAGACCATGCTGCTGCAAAAGCCGTAGACCTGTTCGTGCACATGGCAGATGGTTGTTGTCTTGCAAACTTCCCCATCTGTTGAGTCAGGGATCGAGTCGTGGCTGCACGATCCGTTACAGTCATGCGGATACGATGCCTGTCATGTCGACTGCTAGTGATACGAGGCCGTTGGGATCCAGCATGGCGTACCGTATTGCCCTCCAGAACCCACCGATTCCTTATTTTGCTTACAGTCATTGGATCGTGACCAATTCGAGCAGCAATGTCGCGTTACGATGAACCGCATCGCGATAGGCTATAATCCGACCTTTATAAAAGTCAGAAACGCGATGGTACGCATTTCTCCTCCTTACTCGAAGCTTTACAACGTTTCACCAGGCAACGCCGGTCAACCGCTGTTTGTGTATGAGAAATCGGTGGAAACTTTCCTCATGTAAGCACGTTATAGGTGTCGCCACCGGCGCCAAACTTATGTGAATGCTCTGAAAAGCTAATCATTTGCATACCACAGCATCTTCTTCCTTTCGGTTAAATTTCGCGTCTGTATCACGTCATCTTCATGGTGTAACAATTTAATGGCCAGTAGTGTAAGATATCCCACCCAACATTTCACACTTAAGCGCCCACTTTTAGCGTGTGTAGCCAGGAAGCGTGAGTCATATCATTGCCTATCTTTGCGGTAAACAAGAACAGGTACGCTGCTTGTGGACTCAGTTGTGCATTCATCGGTGAAAATTTCTTTCCTCCAATCGACATTTTCCCAAGTACTCACAACTGTCAGTCTGTCCACAGCTTGATAGTCAGATAATCCTTCTTTAATGGTAGCACGACATGACCTGGTTCCATAGTCGTTTAATAATCTGAGAGCAGTTTTCCACCAGCCGGTGTAATGTGACGCTCTCCCTAGTTCCCGGATGTTTGAGAAAGGGGCAGTCTGTGCCACTCTGACCAATCCATCATCTCTTCGAGTAGAGAATTGCGGTCTTCCAGGTATTGGACATCTCGTTACCTCACCATTATCTCTGAATCGTCTGATCCATCTCCTTGCTGTGGAGGCATTAACACAATAACGACGTCCTGCCTCATACGCACTAATACCACTTTCGAAGAGAGCATTTGTGCGCTCGCAAACGTACACACCAGTAAGTGTGAAGTACACCTGTGACTTATGCTAATCAGCTGGTACATTTTTCTTAAATGAAAACTACAGAGACACCAAGTGGCGGTCAAAGAAATTAAAAACGAAGTACATCTATTTTAAATATTGTTACGATGAATATTAGTCCTTCTGCTCAATGATTAGATTATTATATAACAGAATCTTCTAAGAACTTATAAAAGCCGACAACTGCACAATTTTTAGGGAATTAATATATAAAATATTACCTACAAGATGTATAATAAATAAATAAAAAAAAACTGACACCAGTGGATTTCGAACTCTAGCCCATTGTTTCATAAAACGTCGGCCTATTCACTCACACAATGTAACAAATCTGACAAGCGGTTCATTGTAGTAAATGTACGTAATTGGATGTCTTATACCGTAGGCATAATCTTTCTATGTGCGCAAATAACGATTTTCAGAATAAACGAAACGTGATTTAAAGTGCAATGAATCTCGACATTTACTGTAACTTTTGTATTGTTCTTATTTGACAATGTAAAGACCAAGTTGAAGTTGCACTGGCCACTGGAGTTGCCAACACTCAGGCTTATGAGTTTTGACATCCACAACAGAGTTCTGCATCTGGTGTATATGTCTGCATGAACTGGAGGGTGCACGGAGTTCTGCGGCAGTCCAGTAGATGTCAGTGTCGTCTCTTAGCAGGCTGCGATCAAATTCTTTCTATTTTCTTTGTACTCGTTCGAGCATTCCGTACTCTAAATGCGCGACTGTGTAGTCTGAGAAAAGTGTAAACCTAATTCTCCGAATTTCGTGATTTAAAAAGACCTGGGTCTGTTTAAGATTGCGCCACGTCGTATTTTTTTAACAAAGCGTTGAACTTTCTTTGATAAAATAGAAAAAGGTTTCTTTTCATTTCTCATTTTTGTGTATGTCTTCTTTTAAGAACGTTATTAAGTCGATTTAGTAAATATAAGCGTCAGACGTGCATTTACTCTGCTGTTGTGATTTTGATACTACTCTCCCAACTATTTGTAGTCTACAACGGAAAAATCTTAAAATCTAATGTACCCAAGGCTCCTGCAAGGAAGACATCAACAGCATGGCACGCAAAATTCAAAAAGATACTCCTTGCCTACCTACAATCGGTGAAACTATATCACTTATGCAAAGAGAGGCGTAGATTACATCTGCTGTAAGAAAAATCTTGAAATTAACAAAGTGTACCTAGTGAGGACATTGCCGAGGTGGGGCAGCTTGCATGCCTCAACGATACAGATAGCCATACCGTAGGTGCAACCACAGTGGAGAGGCCAGACAAACGAGTGGTTCCTGAAGAGGGGCAGCAGCCTTTTTAGTAGTTACAGAGGCAGCAACCTGAATGATTGACTGAGCTGGCCTTGTAACATCAGCTAACATGGCTTTGCCATGCAATCACTGCGAACGGCTGAAAGTAAGGGGAAACCACAGACACTACTTTTCCTGTGGGCATGCAGCTCTAGTGTATGAATATATAATGATGGAGTCTTCTTCGGTAAAATATTGCGGAAGTAAAATAGTGCCCCGTTCGGATCTCGAGGTGGGGACTACCCAGGAGGATGTTGTCATCAAGAAAAACAAAACAGGCATTCTGCGGATGAGAGCATGGATGTTCTAACCCTTAATCACGTAGGTAAGTTAGAAAATATGAAAAGAGTAATGGATAGGTTAAAGTTAGATATGGTAGGGTTTAGTGAAGTTCGGTGGCCGGATGAACAGAATTTCTGGTCAAGTAAGTACAGTGTTATAAATACGAAATCAGTTGGTGGTAATGCAGGAGTAGGTCTGATAATGAATAAGAAAATAGGAATGCTGGTATGAGACTATGAACAGCATAGTGTACGCATTCTCATAGCAAAGATAGACACAAAGCCAACACCGACCACAGTAGTAGAAGTTTGTATGCCAAGTAGCTCTGCCGATGATGAGGACATCGAAGAAATATATGAGGAGATAAAAGAAATTATTCAGAAAATTAAGGGAGACGAAAACTTGTTTCTGATGGGAGACTGGAATTTGCTAGTAGGAAAAGGAAGACAAGAAATGTTGTCGGTGAATATGGACTTGGGAAAATAAATGAAAGAGGAGATCGCTTGGTAGAATTGTGTGCAGAGCAAAAATTAATGATCACCAACACTTGGTTTAAACATCATGAAAGAAGGCTGTATATGTGTAAGAGACCAGGAAACACTGGACAGTATCAGATTGACTTTGTAATTGTAGGAAATAGATTTAGAAACCAGGTTTTAAACTGTAAGACATACCCAGCGGGAGATACAGACTCTGACTATAACTTATTGGTAATGAACTGTAGATTAAAACTTAAGAGATTGCAGAAAGGTATAAATATTAGGAGATGGAACCTGGACAAACTGAAGGAACCGGAGGTGGTTGAGGGTTTCAGAGGGAGCATGAGGAAAGGATTGGCTGAAATGGGGATAAGTAATACAGTAGAAAAAGAATGAGTAGCTCTGAGAGATAGGGTAGTGAAGTTTGCAGAGGATCATGTAAGCAGAAGGATACGACCTAATAGAAATCCCTGGGTAACCCATGATATATCGAGCTTAATTGATGAGAGATGAAAATATAAGAATACAGCATGTGAAGCAAGCAAAAGGGACTATAATCGTCTGAAAAATTACATTGTCAGGAAATTCAGACTGGCTAAGCAGGAGTGGCTATAAGACAAATGCAGATCCATAGAAGAATGCATAACTAAGGAAAAGATCGATACCGCCTGCAGGAAAATAAAATGTTCAAATGTTTGTTAAGCTTATGGGACTTAACTAACAGGTCATCAGTCCCTAAATTTACAAACTACTTATCAACTACCTTATAGTAAGGACGGCACAAATATCCATGCACGAGAGGGGATTCGAACCCCCGACCGTAATGGCCGTGCAGACCGTGACTGAAGCGCCTCAGTCCCCTCGGCCACCGCGGCCGGCGCAGGAAAATAAAAGAGATATTTAGACACAAGAAAAACAGCTGTATGAAGATCCAGAACTAAGAAGGGCAATCAGTACTAAGCAACAATGAGAAATCTGAAATGTGCAAGGAATATATGGAAGACCTGTACAAAGTAAATAAACTTCAACGTAGTATTCTAGAAATGAAAGACGAAGTGGAGGAAGAGGAGATATGAGATACGACACTGCGAGAAGAATTTGACAGAGCGCTGAAAGATCTGAGTCGAAACAAATCACCTGGAATAGATGATATTCCGCCTGAACTGCTGATATCATTAGCAGAGCTAGTCATCAAGAAATGGTTCCACCTGGAATGCAAGATGTATGAGACAGGGGAAATACGTCCGACTTCAAGAAGAATATAGTAATTCCAATTCCAAAGAAAGCAAGTGCACACAAATGTGAATATTACAGAACTATCTGTTTAATAAGTGATGGCTGCAAAATAGTAACACGAATTATTTACAGACGAAAGGAGTAACTCGTAGATTCCAGCCTTGGGGAAGATCAGTTTGGATTTAGGAGAAATGTAGGAACATGGGAGGCAATACTCACATCACCACTTATCTTAGAAGATAGACAAAGGAAAGGCAAACCTAATTTTTTAGCATTTCTTGATTTGGAGAAAGTTTCTGATAACGTTGACTGGAATAAACTATTTCAAATTCAACTTATACAAAAACCAGACAAATTATTAGAGTCGAAGGGCATGAAAGGGATGCAGAGGTTGGAAAGGGAGTAAAACAGTGTTGTAGCCTTTAGCAAATGTTGTTCAATCTGTACATTGAGAAAGCTGTGAAGGAATGCAAGGAGAAATTAGGATATGGGATTAATATTCAGGGACGTAAGGTAAAGCAGTCAACAATCCCAAGATTCCTTTGAACACCACAGTGCTTTACTAGGCATAGTGCTGTTTGGAGGTGGCATGCCGTTGCCTTCCTCAGACCTTCGAGCTGACTTACTCAGCCAGTTATAGGGGGACCTACAGTTTAACGTGCGTTCCAAACCACTGTGCTACTCGGTATTTTTCACATCAGCAACACTACCAGAGGCGAAAGAAGTGGAAAGTGACAGTTAAAAATCCTAGGAGCAGGCGGGGATCGAACCTGCTACCTTCGGACTTGTAGTCTGGCACTCTACCTCTGACTGGAGAAGAAATAAAAATGTTGCATTTTGCCGATGACATAGTAATTCTGTCAGAGACCGCAAAGGATCTGGAAGAGCAATTGAATCGAATGGGCATTGTCTTGAAAAGAGTGTATGAGATGAACATCAACAAGACTAAATCTAGGATGATATAATATAGCATCAGAAAGTCAGGCGATGCTGAAGGAATTAGATTAGGTAATGAGACAATAAAAGTAGTAGATGAATTTTGTTATTTGCGTAGCAAGATAAGTTCTGTTGGCGAAAGTGAAGAAGATATCATATACAGAATGGATATGGGAAGAAAACGGTTCTGAAGAAGCGAAATTTGTTGACATCCAATATTAATTTCAATGTTAGGAAGTCCTTTCTGAAAGCATTTGTCTGTAGTGTACCATTGTATGGGAGTGAAACGTGGACGACAAGGAGTTCAGACAAAAAGATGATAGAAGCTTTCGAAATGTGGTGCTATAGACGAATGATGAAAATTAGATTGGTAGATCACGTAACCAATGAGGAGGTACTTAACCAAATTGGGGAGAAAAGGAGTTTCTGGAATATCGTGACGAATATAAGGGATAGATTGGTGGGTCACATTCTGAGACATCAAGGGGTCGTCAACATAGCATTAGAGAGAAGTGTGTGGGGTAAAAATCGTAGAGGGAGACCACGGGACGTATACATCAAGCAGATTCAAAAGGACGTAGGTTGCCGAAAGAGACTTGCACAGGACAGGGTAGCGAGGGCAGCTGCAAGAAACCAGTCTGCAGACTGGAGACCACAACAACAACCTAGTGAAGATCAGTTTGGATACTAAAGTGATTTCGCTAGTAACTGAAATAAAAAAATAAAACAAAAAAAAGATTGTAAACTTTGGCTTAATTTACATTAGAAAAATCACATTAATAAAGAAACAAATTATATTTTTACTTTTCATGTTCCACATTGGTTGACTGGATAGAGGAAACGTATAAACAATTTGAAAATAATTTAAAATTGGTACAGTGGGCTGAGGAACCGCACCTACTTGACTTTATAATTAATCTAATTTCATCAGTTTATGATGCAGGCTGTTCCAATATCATAAATGTTGTGCAGTGATAAAAAAATTGTTTTTGTTATTGCTGTTTGGGGATGGTTGCAGTTAGCCTAAAGTAATCGTACACAGTGTCATTAACTGCGCTGATGGCTGCTAGCTTTGTCTTTGCTGAATACGAAACTAATTGTCTGTCTTGATCGACTACTGCCAATCGTACTATTCCTGCATCTTGATGAAGTCAAGAGCGACCTATAAAATTTAGTCTGGCTATAAATTAGCATGTTACATCAGTGTCAGACTAACCCACTGCGTTGCCAATATAAAAAAATCGCACTGACGTGTTTTACGGCCCACATTAGATTTGTAGTTTTATAAGTTTATACAAACATTTTGGACCAAATAATAATCTAAATTATGAAATTAATTAATGAGACTGTCTGAAAACATTTTAGGAAAAAAATTAAGTCGTGATTGGCTCCGAATCACTGACATGCAGCGTCACAGTCCCAAGTATTACCCACTACGCTACAGCTAACAGTCAGGAGTTTTGTTCATTAATCTCGTACTATTGATGGCCGTTATTAACTGATGCTAATATGGCATTTGTAGATACTAGATTATCATTTATCGTACGAAGAACGACGTGTTTTTGTTAATTCTTCAATGCGCCATTGCTCTGAAATGACAACGTCTAAGTTACAATAAGGAAATCATCAAATACGCAACGCAAGATGACGTATGCTACATAGAGTCCTGGGCGAGGATTGTCACGTGACATCTGCCAACGGCTGTATTTCATTAATTCAATGGAGGGTGTCAAAACCCAGTTATTTTTGCAAATATCTCTCAAACGATACGAGAAATGAGAAAAAAAAACACAAGGGAAAAGTTGTAGAGAATTTCCTTCTCTACAAATTCGGCTATTCAATTTTCGCGTCAGATGAACGGTTTATTTGCAATTAAAATTACATTACAAACGGCTTTTTTGGTATTACTAACGTATTTATTGTCCGAAATATTTCAGAAAGCGAGGTTCTGGTCTGTGGTAGCCAACAATTATGTCTGTATTTGGTGCCGATCGGTTGAACGGCTCGACCTGAAACGTGGGAACACGTTACGGACAGACATCGTCAAATCGCAGCTATTTTTGCAAATATCTCTGCAACGAAGCAAGATATGAAAAATCATAATAGAGCGAAGTTGTAGAGAATTTTCCCCTCTACCAATTAGGCTATTCAATTTTAGTTTCAGATGAAGGGTTCGTTTGCAATTACAATTATATTACAAACGGCTTTTTTTTGGTATTACTATCGTATTTTTTGTCCGGATCTTTTTCAAAAGGAAGGTTCTGGTCTCTGGCGGCCTACAATTATGTCTGTAAAATTTGGTGCAGATCGGTTGAACGGTTCGTCTTAAAAACAGCCAACACGTTACGGACAGACAGACATCCCAAAATCGCCGTTATTTTTGCAAATATCTCTCAAGCGATACGAGAAATGAGAAAAAAAAACACAAGGGAAAAGTTGTAGAGAATTTCCTTCTCTACAAATTCGGCTATTCAATTTTCGCGTCAGATGAACGGTTTATTTGCAATTAAAATTACATTACAAACGGCTTTTTTGGTATTACTAACGTATTTATTGTCCGAAATATTTCAGAAAGCGAGGTTCTGGTCTGTGGTAGCCAACAATTATGTCTGTATTTGGTGCCGATCGGTTGAACGGTTCGACCTGAAACGTGGGAACACGTTACGGACAGACATCGTCAAATCGCAGCTATTTTTGCAAATATCTCTGCAACGAAGCAAGATATGAAAAATCATAATAGAGCGAAGTTGTAGAGAATTTTCCCCTCTACCAATTAGGCTATTCAATTTTAGTTTCAGATGAAGGGTTCGTTTGCAATTACAATTATATTACAAACGGCTTATTTTTGGTATTACTATCGTATTTTTTGTCCGGATCTTTTTCAAAAGGAAGGTTCTGGTCTCTGGCGGCCTACAATTATGTCTGTAAAATTTGGTGCAGATCGGTTGAACGGTTCGTCTTAAAAACAGGCAACACGTTACGGACAGACAGACATCCCAAAATCGCCGTTATTTTTGCAAATATCTCTGAAACGATGCGAGATATGAAAAAAATATAAAAGAACAATGTTGTAGAGAATTTTCTCCTCTACAAATTAGGTTATTCATTTCCCGTGTCAAATGAATGGTTAAGCCATTATTTTCATTTAAATTTCGAGCTGTCAAAAGACGATCGCAACGGGCCACTTTTAGTGTTACTACCGTAACCTAAAGTGAGCCAAAATGCGCTCGCAAGCGTTGCGACATGTACTCTTTCTATATCCACACCAGATATTATCTCGGTCAACTCTATGAACAGTGAGCAATCCTTAGTACTCTCCACAGGAGATTCATTGAGATGCGCTCCTTGACAGAGTTGCTCCTTCACCTGCAATACTGTACAGGAGTCTTTATCGCCTATCTACGCAAAAATCAATGTGAGAGCGTCACACCGCTAGTTTGCATGCAGAGTGACACACACAGCCGGCGTGGGCTAAGAGCGAGTCTGCCTTAATTTTTCTCGTTCTGCTGGTGTCTTATCGTTTGGTGACGCTGGCGTTTCCATGTCAGTGGCTCGTCTACCAATTAGATTGCGCGTCTTTAAACGTTGTACGGCTCGCCGGGTAATAGTCAGTGAGGTAACGTCTCATTTAGGTCTTTCCTCTCATACTTGATGGCGCAAGTTTCGCATTCACGTTCCACCTTTGGCTAAAAGTTACATGTAGACACCTTTTGTTGAGAGCGGTATTGTGTGGCTTTTAAAGAATTTTAAGCATGCATATTTCCTCAAGAAAGAAAGTGGTTTTTGGGTCGATGGCCGCCTGGGGTAACGGAGTGGAGTGAGGACCCTTTTTCCCACCTGCCATTTTCTCTGGTCATCACCTCGTGGGCGCCTCACCTCAAATTAGAGAAACTAGTGTGTGGCACCAGCCTCGATTACCTTGTCACACTTCCGAGGCGTACTATGGAGGATCGATGCCTTGAACTGGGACTGGGACTGCGTCGTTAGAAAGGCCATTGAAATTCGCACTAGTGACGACCTCATAAACCATGAGTGTGGCTGTAATCTTAGCAAAGCTTGGGAACCAGCGATTGCCTTAATTATGAGTAAATCTAGCAAACGTAACTTAGTGACAACCACGGCGGACAGAGCCCTCTCATCGATGTCATCTCAGACGCCGTCGCAATCGCGGCGCGGGGCGCGGGGCGCGGGGCGCGGACCACGGAGGAGGGTATTTAAATCGCCCGCTACCGGTCTAGAACCCAGTTCCCCTCGAGCCGACGTAGCGTGCGGATCTCCGTGCCGGCGCTTTTCTAGGAGCTCAGTTCGTCCGTTCACCTGATGATGGCGACATGTATGATCGCCGAAATATTGTGCCTGTAAGACACTATAGACCGGCAATACACCCATATCAAATACGCCGGGAGAAACTCAAAAATCGCACTAAACTGTTTATTAACGGCATATCTGAAAATATATACGCGAGACAATTATTGAAAATATCAACACTGATCTGTCTACTAAACGCGATTCTGAATATATAAACATGCGATCACACGAATATTTAGTTGAAGTGTAAGAGAAAGCACGCATGAAATTAAAATACGTCGCTTCTATTCAGAAGCCGGTTAACGTACAGTGAAGAGCTACTGCTGGGCAACACCTTCGTGCTCGCCAGCGGTCACTAAAAAATGATCAAATGTTTGTACAACTTATGGGACTTAACTACGGGGTCATCAGTCCCTAAGCTTACAAACTACTTATGAACTAGCTAAGACTAAAGACGGCAGAAATATCCATGTCCGAGGGGGGATTCAAACCCCCTACCGTAGTGGCCGTGCTGACCATGACTGGAGCGCCTCAGTCACCTCGGCCACCGCGGCCGGCCAGCGGTCACTGTGAAACTGTTTGCATCAGATGTTGATTCTGTGGAGTCCTTGATTATCGACTTTACAGCGACCACGACACATGCGGAAGTTGGAAACGCATGCCACATGAGTTGACCCCAACCCACGTTCTGGGATGGGCCATGCCTCCTGCCACTGGCCTACAGCACCCCCAGGCTAGAAGTTTTCACGGAGCGAACAGACAGCCTGTGTGTAGTAGCCTGGTGTTTGATTTCGAAGAGCCGACTTGTTCCGCAGGTTGCATGCCCATTACTCAATAGTTCCATTGCTCTTGTGTGATCTATATGTGAACTGTCTACTCCAACACAATAAAGTTGAGTATTATATGTTGATTGTATAGTTTTGGTCGTCTCATTGTCACCCTCGGATACCTAGACTCTGGAGACAACAGAACTGATATCACAGTGAACCTTGCCAATAAAAGGGTACATGCAAATGTCGTTCTGGTAGCTATCTCACTGCGCTAGAAGTCTCGAGCGTCTCACTCAAGAGGACTTACTATAAGTAAAATTATAATATACCTCATAATAAATGAAATATTTCTAGTTGACAATCGTTATTTCAGCAAGTCACCACCGATTATTAAAAGTGAAATTAGTTACTATGTAGCCTGTATTGAACTGATAAAGTCAAACATTCCAAATATTCAGACGCATTTCTGAATGATTTTGAGTTAGCAAAATTAGATGTTCTGATGGTGTGGTGTCGTAATGTGATGGGTTCAGTCTCGATCGTGGCCTGATAAGTACCTTATAACAGTTCATATGAACCTACCTTTTATCTTGTACAATGTGACGAGCTGCCAATAACAACATCTGGTTCAAATTACATGTTAAATTGTAAGTGTAAATGGAGTACTAATAAACGCGGGATCCTTAGTGTTCTATTTTCAGCGTGAAAAGATCTGGGCTGATTAGATTTCGAGAATGTCAATGTCCATAGCAGATTAGCCAAAATCCTGACCAAAGAGTGTGTGGAAGGCTAAGCAGAGATGAGTGTCAGGAGGGTAAATTAAATACAGGGAAGAATGGAAGTGAAAGAAACACCATTAGCCTTTAGTTGTGTGTGATGAAGTGTAAGGAAAGAAAAAAATATATAATTATAGAATAGGGAGAAAGGTATTTATTTATTAAAGAAAAGTCTGAGTGGAGGTAAAAACATAAATATAATTTCTTATTTACATTTTTATTAACTGTGGTGGCTGTTGTTATAATGTTTGAGCAACATAACAAACCTGACCTTAATTTCGTGGTTGGTTATGTTGAACTCGTGATTAACGCAAATGTTGTAGTTAAATTTTGAAAATATTAAGCAAGACAATAAGTGTAATTAAAAAAAAAACCAAGGTCCTATCTGACAAACTTTTCAAAAGATCACTCACCTTTCCTTTCCTTACAAAATCTCCTACAGAGACTGTACACACACAGATAGCAGTAGTTAACTTACTCCGTCTGTGCAATGCGTACATCTCAATTAGTACGCTAATGGCAATGGTAATTTAGAAAATTATGAATAGTAAGATTTTTAACATCAAGTGATTGGCAAGTGGGTGCAGTCCAACCACTATGGTCGGTATCTAACAAAATTAATTCACTAAAGCAAATAGGAAACTTAAGTAAATCAGTCTTAAGTAATGCTATGCATATGACATTAGTACGGTGGCTATTATTGTTGAACTCAGTGCAAAACGAAAGAGATAAATTATTCATTAATTCAACTGTCTGTTATCTTCTATCATCAATTTTAGCAAAATAGTCTCAACTGAAATTATTATCACAGTCTCTAATAATTAATGACACTCACTTGATTGTACAGTTGTGTAGTAATATTATTCATGCATTATTGAGGATTGTCATACTAATCATGTGTGGTTAATTAGTTGTTCAAATCAGATGTCAAAAGTACAGTATAATGTTCCTGTATTTAAACAAAACTTAAACGTGCATTCCCAGAAAATTAAATGTTCAAATGTTTGTATAGTCTATGGGACTTAACTATGGGGTCATCAGTCCCTAAAATTACAAACTACTTACGAACTAGGACGGCACAAATGTCTATGCCCGAGGGGGGATTCGAACCCCCGACCATAGTGGCCGTGCAGACCGTTACTGGAGCGCCTTAGTCCCCTCGTCCACCGCGGCCGGCACCAGCAAATTACAACCAATTGCATTTAACTTATCTTATTTATCAGTCCAGCGACGTGGTACTCTGCAATCATATAAATGATACATAAATTTATACAGAAAATCATTTTGATGGTGGCTCCTCCTTTGGCAGCTTGCTAAAAGTTCGCCGCGATACTTCGCGAATCGCGTAATTAATCGCAACCGTTAGCATCCGCGACAACGCTACAGTGTTTCGGACGTCTGGGACGGTTACCGAACATGTAACGAATTTCTGCCTCAGGAGAACGAACGAATAAATGTTTCATTGAGATAAATTCTTACATCACTTATGTTCACTGGTTCCACATAAACATTCATATCGTTGCACATACAACAAATAAGACCTTTCACTTCGTTTAACTTTGTTACTTATAATGTTTGAGCACTCCGCGGACTGCGTACGACCATCTGATCTACGTCACGGGGCGGCAGATACTGCTGCTTGCCTGCTCTCCCACAGACGAGCGCTACTATATAAATTACTACATATTCTCTATAAACAGATTCCAACGAATAATATGTTCAACATGAACAGTAACATACATAGTGCATCACGGTAATTAATTAAGTTTAATGAGAGGTTAATTGCTTCATATTCACTATAAACAGGTTCAAACGAATAATATGTTCATAATGAACAGTTACATACATTGATCATCATGATAATTAATTAAGTCTCACGAGAAATTAATTACTACATAATCTCTATTAACAGGTTCAAACGAATAATATGTTCAGAATTAACAGTTACATACATTGCACATCACGATAATTAATTAAGTCTCATGAGAAGTTAATTACTACATATTCTCTATTAACAGTTTCAAACAAATAATAAGTTCAGAATTAAATGTTACATACATTGTACATCACGATAATTAATTAAATCACATGATAAGTAAATTACTACGAAACACTATAAACAGGTTCAAACGAATAATATGTTGAAAATGAACAGCTACATACATTGTGTATCACGATAATTAATTAATTTTAATGAGAAGTTAATTACTACATAAACACAATAAACAGGTTCAAATGAATAATATGTTCAAAATGAACAGTTACATACATTTTGCATCACGATAATTAATTAAGTTTAATGAGAAATTAATTACTTCATATTCACTATAATCAGGTTCAAACGAATAATAAGTTCAAAATGAACAGTTACACACATTGTGCATCACGATAATTAATTATGTATAATGAGTAGTTAATTACTTCAAATTCACAATAAACAGGTTCATAAGAATAATATGTTCAAAATGAACAGTTTCATACATTGTGCATCACGATTATTAATTAAGTCACATGAGAAGTTAATTACTAAATGAACATTATAAACAGGTTCAAACGAATAATACATTGAAAATGAACAGTTACATACATTGTTCATAACGAAAAATAATTAAGTCTCACAAGAAGTTAATTACTACATATTCTCTATTAACAGGTTCAAACGAATAATATGTTCAGAATTAACAGATACATACAGTGTGCATCACGATAATTAAGTCACATGATAAGTTAATTACTACTTAAACACTATAAACAGGTCCAAACGAATAATATGTTCAAATTGAACAGTTACATACATTGTGCATGACGATAATTAATTAAGTTTAATGAGCAGTTAATTACTTCATATTCACAATAAACAGGATCAAACGAATAATATGTTCAAAATGAACAGTTACATACATAGTGTATCATGATAATTAATTAAGTTTAATGAGAAGTTAATTACTTCGTATTCACTATAAACAGGTTCAAACGAATAATATGTTCAACATGAACAGTTACATACATTGTGCATCACGATAAATAATCAGGTCTCAAGAGAAGTTAATTACTACATATTCTCTATTAACAGGTTCAAACGAATAATATGTTCAGAATTAACAGTTACATACATTGTGAATCACGATAATTAATTACGAATAATGAGCAGTTAATTACTTCATACTCACTATAAACAGGTTCAAACGAATAATATGTTCAAAATGAACAGTTACATACAACGTGCATCACGATAATTAATTAAGTCACATGATAAGTTAATTACTACATATTCTCCATAAACAGATTCCAACGAACAATATGTTCAACATGAACAGTTACATACAATGTGCATCACGATAATTAATTATGTTTAATGAGTAGGTAATTGCTTCATATTCACTATAAACAGGTTCAAACGAATGATATGTTCAAAATGAACAGTTACATACATTGTGTATCACGATAATTAATTAAGTTTAATGAGAAGTTTATTACTTCATATTCACTATAAACAGGTTCAAACGAATAATATGTTCAACATGAACAGTTACATACATTGTTCATCACGATAAATAATTAAGTCTCATGAGAAGTTAATTACTACATATTCTCTACTAACAGATTCAAACGAATAATATGTTCAAAATTAACAGTTACATACATTGTGCATCACGATAATTAATTAAGAATAATGTGACGTTAATTACTTCATACTCACTATAAACAGGTTCAAACGAATAATATGTTCAAAATGAACAGTTACATACATTGTGCATCACGATAAATAATTGAGTCTCATGAGAAGTTAATTACAGCATATTCTCTATTAACAGGTTCAAACGAATAATATGTTCAAAATGCACAGTTACATACAATGTGCATCACGATAAATAATTAAGTCCCATGATAAGTAAATTACTACAAACACACAATAAACGGGTTCAAACGAATAATATGATCAGAACTAACAGTTACATATATTGTGCATCACGATAATTAAACAAGTCACATGATAAGTTAATTACTACAAAAACACTATAAACAGGTTCAAACGAATAGTATGTTGAAAATGAACAGCTACATACATTTTGTATCACGATAATTAATTAATTTTAATGAGAAGCTAATTACTACATAAACACAATAAACAGTTTCAAACGAATAATATGTTCAAAATGAACAGTTACATACATTGTGCATCACGATAATCAATTTACATTAATGAGAAATTAATTACTTCATATTCACTGTAATCAGGTTCAAACGAATAATAAGTTCAAAATGAACAGTTACATACATTGTGCATCATGATAATTAATTAAGTTTGATGAGAAGTTAATTACTTCATATTCACTATAAACAGTTTCATAAGAATAACATGTTCAACATGAACAGTTACATAGATTGTGCATCACGATAATTAATTAAGTCTCATGAGAAGATAATTAATACATATTCTCTATTTAGAAGTTCAACGAATAATATGTTCAAAATGAACAGTTACATACAACGTGCATCACGATAATTAATTAAGTCACATGAGAAGTTAATTACTACATATTCTCTATAAACAGATTCCAACGAATAATATGTTCAACTTGAACAGTTACATACATTGTGCATCACGATAATTAATTATGTTTAATGAGAAGTTAATTTCTTCATATTCACTATAAACATGTTCAAACGAATAATATGTTCAAAATGAACAGTTACATACATTGTGCATCACGATAATTAATTAAGACCCATGATAAGTTATTTACTTCATATTCACTATAAACAGGATCAAACGTATAATATGTTCAAATTAAACAGTTACATACATTGTGCATCACGATTATTAATTAAGTCACATTAGAAGTTAATTACTACATGAACATTATAAACAGGTTCAAACGAATGATACATTGAAAATGAACAGTTACATACATTGTGCATCACGAAAAAAATAATTAAGTCTCACGAGAAGTTAATTACTACATACTCTCTATTAACAGGTTCAAAAGAATAATATGTTCAGAATTAACAGATACATACAGTGTGCATAATTATGTCACATGATAAGTTAATTACTAAATAAACACTATAAACAGGTCCAAACGAATAATATGTTCAAATTTTTACAGTTACATACATTGCGTATCATGATATTTAATTAATTTTAATGAGAAGTTAATTACTTCATATTCACTATAAACAGGTTCAAACGAATAATATGTTCAAAATGAACATTTACATACATGTGCATCACGTTAAATAATCAAGTCTAATGAGAAGTTAATTACTACATATTCTCTATTAACAGGTTCAAACGAATAATATGTTCCGAATTTAATGTTACATACATTGTACATCACGATAATTAATTAAGTCACATGATAAGTATATTACTACCAAAACACTATAAACAGGTACAAACGAATAATATGTTCAAAATGAACAGCTACATACATTGTGTATCACGATAATTAATTAATTTCAATGAGAAGTTAATTACTTCATATTCATTATAAACAGGTTCAAACGAATAATATGTTCAAAATGCACAGTTATATACAATGTGCACCACGATAATTAATTAAGACACATGATAAGTTAATTACTACATAAACACTATAAAAAGGTGAAAATGAATAATATGTTCAAATTGAAGAGTTACATACATTGTGCTTGACGATAATTAATTAAGTTTAATGAGAAGTTAATTTCTTCATATTCACTATTAAACAGGTTCATAAGAATAATATGTTCAACATGAACAGTTACATAGATTGTGCATCACGAACATTAATTAAGTCTCATGAAAAGATAATTATTACATATTCTCTATTAAGAAGTTCAACGAATAATATGTTCAAAATGAACGGTTACATACAACGTGCATCACGGTAATTAATTAAGTCAAATGAGAAGTTAATTACTACATGTTCTCCGTAAACAGATTCCAACGAACAAAATGTTCAACATGAACAGTTACATACATTGCTCATCACGATAATTAATTATGTTTAATGAGTAGTTAATTGCTTCATATTCACTATTAACAGGTTCAAACGAATAATATGTTCAGAATTAACAGTTACATACATTGCACATCACGATAATTAATTAAGTCACATGATAAGTAAATTACTACAAACACTATAAACAAGTTCAAACGAATAATATGTTGAAAATGAACAGCTACATACATTGTGTATCACGATAATTAATTAATTTTAATGAGAAGTTAATTACTACATAAACACAATAAACAGGTTCAAATGAATAATATGTTCTAAATGAACAGTTACATACAGTGTGCATCACGATAATTAATTAAGTTTTATGAGAAATTAATTATTTCATATCCACTATAATCAGTTTCAAACGAATAATAAGTTCAAAATGAACAGTTACATACATTGCGCATCACGATAATTAATTAAGTTTAATGAGAAGTTAATTACTTCTAATTCACTATAAACAGGTTCATAAGAATAATATGTTCAACATGAACAGTTACATAGATTGTGCATCACGAAAATTAATTAAGTCTCATGAGAGGATAATTATTACATATTGTCTATTAAGAAGTTCAACGAATAATATGTTCAAAATGAACAGTTACATACATTGTGCATCACGATAATTAATTAAGACTCATGATAAGTTATTTACTTCATATTCACTATAAACAGTTTCAAACGAATAATATGTTCAAAATGAACAGTGTCATACCTTGTGCATCACGATTATTAATTAAGTCACATGAGAAGTTAATTACTACATGAATATTATAAACAGGTTCAAAAGAATAATACATTGAAAATGAACAGTTACATACATTGGGGATCACGAAAAATAATTATGTCCTACAAGAAGTTAATTACTACATATACTCAATTAACAGGTTCAAACGAATAATATGTTCAGAATTAACAGATACATACAGTGTGCATCACGATAATTAAGTCACATGATAAGTTAATTACTACATAAACACTATAAACAAGTCCAAACGAATAATATGTTCAAATGGAACAGTTACATACATTGTGCATGACGGTAATTAATTAAGTTTAATAAGCAGTTAATTACTTCATATTCACTATAAACAGGATCAAACGAATAATATGTTCAAAACGATCAATTACATACCTAGTGTATCACAATAATTAATTAAGTTTAATGAAAAGTAAATTAATTCATATTCACTATAAACAGGTTCGAACGAATAATATTTGAAAATGAACAGTAACATACATTGTGCATCACGATAAAAATTAAGTGTCATGAGAGGT
Source organism: Locusta migratoria (assembly GCA_026315105.1). Classification (NCBI taxonomy): domain Eukaryota; kingdom Metazoa; phylum Arthropoda; class Insecta; order Orthoptera; family Acrididae; genus Locusta; species Locusta migratoria. The sequence continues at coordinate 442,099,805 of CM048748.1, read as the reverse complement.
TAATTACTACATATTCTCTATTAACAGGTTCAAACGCATAATATGTTCAGAATTAACTGTTAAATACATTGTGCATCCCGATAATTAATTATGTTACATGATAAGTGAAGTATTACGTAAAGACTATAAACAGGTTCAAACTAATAATATGTTCAAAATGAACTGTTACATACATTGTACATCAAGATAATTAATGAAGTCACATGACAAGTTAATTACTACATAAACACTATAAACAGGTTCAAACGAATAATATGTTCAAAATTAACAGTTACATAGATTGTGCATCACGATAATTAATTACGTTTAATGAGAAGTTAATTTCTTCATATTCCTTATTAACAGGTTCAAACGAATAATATGTTCAGAATGAAATGTTACATACATTGTGCATCACGATAATTAATTAATTCCCATGATAAGTAAATTACTACAAAAACACTATAAACAGGTTCAAACGAATAACATGTTCAAAATGAACAGCTACATACATTGTGCATCACGAAAATTAATTAAGTCTCATGAGAAGATAATTACTACATATTCTCTATTAACAGGTTTAAACGAATAATATGTTCAGAATTAACAGATACATACATTGTGCATCACGATATTTAATTAAGTTTAATGAGAAGTTAATTATTTAATATTCACTATAAACAGGTTCAAACGAATAATATGATCAAAATGAACAGTTACAAACATTGTGCATCACGAAAAATAATTAAGTCTCATGAGAATTTAAATATTACATATTCCCTATTAACAAGTTGAACGAATAATATGTTCAAAATGAACAGTTACATACATTGTGCATCACGACAATTAATTTAGTTTAATGAGAAGTTAATTACTTCATATTTTCTATTAACAGGTTCAAACGAATAATATGTTCAAAATGAACAGTTACATACATTGTGCATCACGATAATTAATTAAGTTAAATGAGATGTTAATTACTTCATATTCACTATAAATGGGTTCAAACGAATAATATGTTCAAAATGAACAGTTTCATTCATTGTGCATCATGATAATTAATTAAGTCACATGATAAGTTACTTACCACATAAACACTTTAAAGATGTTAAAACGAATAATATGTTAAAAATAAACAGTTACATACATTGTGCATCACGAAAAATAATTAAGTGTCATGGGAAGTTAATTACTTCATATTCTCTATTAACAGATTCAAACGAATATGTTCAGAATTAACAGTTACATAAAATGGGAATCACGATAATTAATTAAGTAACATGATAAGTTAATTACTACATAAACACAATAAACAGGTTCAAACGAATAAAATTTCAAATTGAACAATTATAAACATTGTGCATCACGATGATTAATAAAGTTTAATGAGATGTTAATTACATCATAATCACTATAAACAGGTTCAAACGCATAATATGTTCAGAATTAACTGTTAAATACATTGTGCATCACGATAATTAATTATGTTACATGATAAGTGAAGTATTACGTAAAGACTATAAACAGGTTCAAACTAATAATATGTTCAAAATGAACTGTTACATACATTGTACATCAAGATAATTAATGAAGTCACATGACAAGTTAATTACTACATAAACACTATAAACAGGTTCAAACGAATAATATGTTCAAAATTAACAGTTACATAGATTGTGCATCACGATAATTAATTACGTTTAATGAGAAGTTAATTTCTTCATATTCCTTATTAACAGGTTCAAACGAATAATATGTTCAGAATGAAATGTTACATACATTGTGCATCACGATAATTAATTAATTCCCATGATAAGTAAATTACTACAAAAACACTATAAACAGGTTCAAACGAATAACATGTTCAAAATGAACAGCTACATACATTGTGCATCACGAAAATTAATTAAGTCTCATGAGAAGATAATTACTACATATTCTCTATTAACAGGTTTAAACGAATAATATGTTCAGAATTAACAGATACATACATTGTGCATCACGATATTTAATTAAGTTTAATGAGAAGTTAATTATTTAATATTCACTATAAACAGGTTCAAACGAATAATATGATCAAAATGAACAGTTACAAACATTGTGCATCACGAAAAATAATTAAGTCTCATGAGAATTTAAATATTACATATTCCCTATTAACAAGTTGAACGAATAATATGTTCAAAATGAACAGTTACATACATTGTGCATCACGACAATTAATTTAGTTTAATGAGAAGTTAATTACTTCATATTTTCTATTAACAGGTTCAAACGAATAATATGTTCAAAATGAACAGTTACATACATTGTGCATCACGATAATTAATTAAGTTAAATGAGATGTTAATTACTTCATATTCACTATAAATGGGTTCAAACGAATAATATGTTCAAAATGAACAGTTTCATTCATTGTGCATCATGATAATTAATTAAGTCACATGATAAGTTACTTACCACATAAACACTTTAAAGATGTTAAAACGAATAATATGTTAAAAATAAACAGTTACATACATTGTGCATCACGAAAAATAATTAAGTGTCATGGGAAGTTAATTACTTCATATTCTCTATTAACAGATTCAAACGAATATGTTCAGAATTAACAGTTACATAAAATGGGAATCACGATAATTAATTAAGTAACATGATAAGTTAATTACTACATAAACACAATAAACAGGTTCAAACGAATAAAATTTCAAATTGAACAATTATAAACATTGTGCATCACGATGATTAATAAAGTTTAATGAGATGTTAATTACATCATAATCACTATAAACAGGTTCAAACGCATAATATGTTCAGAATTAACTGTTAAATACATTGTGCATCACGATAATTAATTAAGTCACATGATAAGTTATGTATTACATAAAGACTATAAACAGGTTCAAACGAATAATATGTTCAAAATGAACAGTTACATACTTTGTGCATCACGAAAATTAATTAAGTCTCATGAGAAGTTAATTACTACATATTCTCTATTAACAGGTTCAAACGAGTAATATGTTCAGAATTAACTATTACATACTTTGTGCATCACGTTAATTAATTAAGTCATATGATAAGTTAATTACTACATAAACACTACAAACATGTTCATACAAATAATATGTTCAAAATTAACAGTTACATACATTGTGCATCACGATAAATAATTAAGTTTAATGAGATGTTAATTACTTCATAATCACTATAAACAGGTTTAAACGAATAATAAGTTCAAAATGAACAATTACATACATTGTGAATTACGAAAATTAATTAAGTCTCATGAGAAGTTTATTTCTACATATTCACTATAAACAGGTTCAAACAAATAATATGCTCAGAATTAACAGTTACATACATTGTGCATCACGATAATTACTTAAGAATAATGAGAAGTTAATTTTTTCATACTCACTATAAACAGGTTCAAACGAATAATATGTTCAAAATGAACAGTTTCATACATTGTGCATCACGAAAAATAATTAAGTCTCATGAGAATTTAATTATTACATATACTCTATTAAGAAGTTCAACGAATAATATGTTCAAAATGAACAGTTACATACAACGTGCATCACGATAATTAATTAAGTCACATTAGAAGTTAATTACTACATATTCTCTATAAACAGATTCCAACGAATAATATGTTCAACATGAACAGTTACATACATTGTGCATCACGATAATTAATTAAGTTGAATGAGAAGTTAATTGCTTCATATTCACTATAAACAGGTTCAAACGAATAATATGTTAAAAATGAACAGTTACATACATTGTTCATCTCGATAATTAATTAAGTCTCACGAGAAATTAATTACTAAATATTCTCTATTAACAGGTTCAAACGAATAATATGTTCAGAATTAACAGTTACATACATTGTGCATCACGATAAATAATGAAGTCACATGAGATGTTAATAACTACGTATTCTCTATTAACAGTTTCAAACGAATAATATGTTCAGAATTAACTATTAGATACATTGTGCATCACGATAATTAATTAAGTCACATGATACGTTAATTACTACATAAACACTACAAACAGGTTCAAACGAATAATATGTTCAGAATTAACAGTTACATATATTGTGCATGACGATAATTAATTAAGTCACATGATAAGTTAATTACTACATAAACACTACAAACAGGTTCAAACGAATAATATGTTTAAAATGAAAAGTTACATACATTGAGCATCACGATAATTAATTAAGTCTCATGAGAAATTAATTACTACATATTCTCTATTAATAGGTTCGAACGAATAATATGCTGTTCAGAATTAACTATTACATACATTGCCCATCATGATAATTAATTAAGTTTAATGAGAAGTTAATTACTTCATATTCACTATAAACAGGTTCAAACGAATAATATGTTCAAAATGAACAGTTTCATACATTGTGCATCACGATAATTAATTAAGTCACATGATAAGTTAATTACTACATAAACACTATAAACAGGTTCAAACGAATAATATGTTCATAATGAACAGTTACATACATTGTGCCTCACGAAAATTAATTAAGTCTCATGAGAAGTTAATAACTACATAGTCTCTATAAACAGGTTCAAACGAATAATATGTTCAGAATTAACTGTTACATACATTGTGCATCACGCTAATTAATTAATTCACATGATAAGTTAATTACTACATAAACACTATAAATAGGTTCAAACGAATAATATGTTCAAAATAAACAGTTACATACATTGTGCATCACGATAATTAATTACGTTTAATGAGAAGTTAATTACTTCATATTCTCTATTAACAGGTTCAAATGAATAATATGTTCAAAATGAACAGATACATACATTGTGCATCCCGATAATTAATTAAGTCTCATGAGAAGTTAATTACTACATATTAGTAGTTAAGTTAATAGTTGGGTGTTATTACCGGCCCCCCAGTGCTGCTGTAGCAGTTTTAGAATCATTCAAATTAAGTCTACACCAGGTAGTGCATAGGTATCCGGGCCATGCAATATTACTCGGAGGTGACTTCAACCTTAAGAGTATAGATTGGGACCTCGCTAGTTACATTTCAGGCGGTACAGACAAGCAGTCTTGCGAGCTACTTTTGGACACATTCTCCGAAAACTGACTTGAGCAGTTAAACCGGCAACCCACGCGCAATGGAAATATTTTAGACCTTATAGCCATAAACAGGCCTGACCTTATTAACGATGTCTGTGTAGAGACAGGAATTAGTGATCATGATATCGTCATAGTGTCGATGGTGACCAAAGTTCATAAACCAGTCAAGAAGGCTAGGAGCGTGTTTTTATTGGAAAAAGCCGAGAAGCAAATGTTACGATCGCACTTAGAAAATGAATGGGCATCGTTTAATTCTGGGACTATGGATGTAGAGGAATTGTGGACTAAATTTAAATGCATTGTTAATGAAGGGTTAGAGAAATATGTGCCAGTAAAGATGATTAAGGATGGAAAAGATCCACCGGGGTATAATAATAATGTTAGAAAGCTGCTGAGTAAGCAAAGGCTGTTGCACTCTCGATTCAAAAAAGAACACACAAATGATGACAGGCAAAAGTTAGTAGAGATTCGTGCGTCTATATAAAGATCGATGCATGAAGCATACAATAATTATCACAGCCATACCTTACCAAAAGATCTTTCCGAGAACCCGAAAAAATTCTGGTCCTATGTAAGATCGATAAGCGGGTTAAAGCACACTGTCCAGTCACTCGTTGATCATTCCGGGGCAGTAATAGAAGAAAGCAAACGGAAAGCTGAAGTTCTAAATTTAACCTTTAAGAAATCTTTCACGCAGGAGGACCGCACAAATATACCATCATTTGATCAACGTACTAATTCCGAAATGGGGGACATAGCAATAGGTATTTCCGGTGTAGAGAAGCAGCTGAGAGAGCTAAATATGAAAAAGTCTGCTGGTTCGGATGGAAAACCAGTTCGGTTTTACAAAGACTATTCTGTGGCATTGGCCCACTACTTAGCTTGCATTTATAGCGAATCTTTAAATCAGCGCAAAGTTCCTAGTGATTGGAAAAAAGCGCAGGTGACTCCCGCGTATAAGAAATGAAACAGAACTGACCATATAATTACAGGCCAATATCGTTGACATCGGTTTCATGTAGAATTTTGGAGCATATTCTCAGTTCGAATATAGTAAATTTCCTTGAAACGGAAAAGCTTCTTTCCATGAATCAGCACGGGTTTAGCAAACATCGTTCATGCGAAACTCAGCTTGCCCTTTTCTCACATGACATCTTGCGAGCCATGGACGAAGGGCAACAGGCGGATTGTGTTTTTATCGACTTCAAAAAGGGGTTCGACACGGTGCCACACTGCAGACTGCTAACGAAGATACGAGCTTATGTGACTGGCTGGAAGACTTCCTAAGTAATAGAACGCAGTACGTTGTTCTCGACGGCGAGTGTTCATCAGAGACGAGTGTATCGTCAGGCGTGCCCCAGGGGAGTGTGTTAGGACCGCTATTATTTTCTATCTATATAAATGATCTGATGGACAGAGTAAGTTGTAATTTGCGGCTGTTTGCTGATGATGCTGTGGTGTATGGGAGGGTGTCGTCTGTAACTGACTGTAATAACATGCAGGTTGACTTAAACAAAATTTCTAGTTGGTGCGAAGAATGGCAGCTAGCTCTCAATGTAGAAAAATGTAAGGTGATGCTCATGAGTAGAAAAAACATTCCTATAATGTTCGAATACAGCATCAGTAGTGAGCTTCTTGATGCGGTCGCGTCGTTCAAATATCTAGGCGTAACATTGCAGAGCGATATGAACTGGAACGAGCATGTAAGGACAGTTGTGAGTAAGGCAGACAGCCGACTTCGGTTTATTGGGAGAATTTTGGGAAGATGTACTTCAACTGTAAAGGAGACCGCGTATAAAACGCTTGTACGACCACGTCTTGAGTATTGTTCAAGTATTTGGGACCCGCAGCAGATCGGTTTGAAGGAAGACATAGAGACGGTTCAGAGGCGAGGAGCTAGATTTGTTACCGGTAAGTTCGACCAATGCGCGAGTGTCACGGAAATGCTCCGGCAACTCAATTGGGGATCGCTGGAAGAAAGACGACGTTCTTTTCGTGAATTTCTGTTAAGTAAATTTAGAGGGCCGGAATTTGAAGCTCAGTGTGGTACGATCTTTCTGCTGCCTACTTACATTTCGCGTAAAGATCACAAAGACAAGATAAGAGAAATTAGGGCTCGTACGGAGGCATATAGGCATTATTTTTTTCCTCGTTCAATTTGGGAGTGGAATAGGAAAGGAAATGCCAAGTAGTGGTACAGTGTACCCTCCGCCACGCACCTTACGGTGAATTGCGGAGTATGTATGTAGATGTAGATGTAGATATTCTCTATTAACAGGTTCAAACGAATAATATGTTCAGAATTAACAGACATACATTGTGCATCACGAATATTAATTAAGTTTAATGAGAAATTAGTTACTACATCTTCACTATAAACAGGTTCAAACGTATAATATGTTCAAAATGAACAGTTACATTAATTGTGCATCACGATAATTAATTAAGTCTCATGAGAAGTTAATTACTACATTTTCTCCATTAACAGGTTCAAACGAATAACATGTTCAGAATTAACAATTACATACATTGTGCATCATGATAATTAATTAAAATTTATGAGAAGTTAATTACTTCATACTCACTATAAACAGGTTCAAACGAATAATATGTTCAAAATGAACAATTACATACATTGTGCGTCACGATAAGTAATTAAGTCTCATGAGAAGTTAATTACTACATATTCTCTATTAACAGGTTCAAACGAATAATATGTTCAAAATGCACAGTTACATACAATGTGCATCACGATAATTAATTAAGTCACTTGATAAGTTAATTACTACATAAACACTATAAACAGGTTCAAACGAATAATACGTTGAAAATGAACGGTTACATACATTGTGCATCATGAAAATTAATTAAGTCTCATGAGAAGTTAATTACAACATATTCTCTATTAACATGTTCAAACGAATAATATGTTCAGAATTAACAGTTACATACAATGTGCATCATGATAATTAATTAAGTCACATGATAAATTATTTATTACAGAAACACTATAAACAGGTTCAAACAAATAATATGTTCAAATTGAACAGTTACATACATTGTGCATCACGATAATTAATTACGTTTAATGAGAAGTTAATTACTTCATATTCACAATAAACAGGTTCGAACGAATAATAAGTTCAAAATGAACAGTTACATACATTGTGCATCACGAAAATTAATTAAGACTCATGATAAGTTAATTATTCATATACACTATAAACAGGTTACAACGAGTAATATGTTCAAAATGAACAGTTCAAACGAATAATACGTTGAAAATGAACGGTTACATACATTGTGCATCATGAAAAATAATTAAGTCTCATGAGAAGTTAATTACAACATATTCTCTATTAACATGTTCAAACGAATAATATGTTCAGAATTAACAGTTACATACAATGTGCATCATGATAATTAATTAAGTCACATGATAAATTATTTATTACAGAAACACTATAAACAGGTTCAAACAAATAATATGTTCAAATTGAACAGTTACATACATTGTGCATCACGATAAATAATTAAGTCTCATGAGAAGTTAATTACTACATATTCTCTATTAACAGGTTCGAACTAATAATATGTTGAGAATTAACAGTTACATACAATGTGCATCATGATAATTTATTAAGTCACATGATAAGTTAATTACTACAGAAAAACTATAAATAGGTTCAAATGAATAATATGTTCAAAATGAACAGTTTCATACATTGTGCATCACGATAATTAATTAAGACTCATGATAAGTTAATTACTACATATTAACTATAAACAGGTTCAAACAAATAATATGTTCCAAATGAATAGTTTCATACATTGTGCATCACGATAATTATTTAATTCTTATGATAAGTTAATTACTTCATATTCACTATAAATAGGTTCAAACGGATAATAAGTTCAAAATGAACAGTTTCATACATTGTGCATCACGATAACTAATTATGTCTCTAGAGAGGTTAATTACTTCATATTCTCTATAAACAAGTTTATACGAATAATAAGTTCAAGATGAACAGTTACATACGATGTGCATCACGATAATTATATAAGTCTCGTGATAAGTTAATTACTACTTATTCTCTATAAACAGGTTCAAACGAATAATATGTTTCAAAATGAACAGTTTCATACATTGTGCATCATGATAATTAGTTAGGTTTAATGAGAAGTTAATTTCTTCCTATTCACTATAAACAGGTGCAAACGAATAATATGTTCAAAATGAACAGTTACGTACATTGTGCATCACGATAATTAATTAAGTCACATGATAAGTTAATTACTACATAAACACTACAAACAGGTTCAAACGAATAATATGTTCAAAATGAACAGTTACATACATTGTGCCCACGATAATTAATTAAGTCACATGATAAGGTAATTACTACATAAACACTATAAACAGGTTCAAATGAATAATATGTTCAAAATGAACAGTTTCATACATTGTGCATCACGATAATTAATTAAGACTCATGATAAGATAATTACTACATATTAACTATAAACAGGTTCAAACGAACAATATGTTCCAAATGAATAGTTTCATACATTGTGCATCACGATAATTATTTAATTCTTATGATAAGTTAATTACTTCATATTCACTATAAATTGGTTCGAATGGATAATAAGTTCAAAATGAACAGTTTCATACATTGTGCATCACGATAATTAATTATGACTCTAGAGAAGTTAATTACTTCATATTCACTATAAACAAGTTCAAACGAATAATATGTTTAAAATGAACAGTTACGTACATTGTGCATCACGATAATTAATTAAGTCACATAATAAGTTAATTACTACATAAACACTACAGACAGGTTCAAACGAATAATATGTTCAAAATGAACAGTTACATACATTGTGCCCACGATAATTAATTAAGTCACATAATAAGTTACTTACTACGTATTCACTATAAACAGGTTCAAACGAATAATACGTTGAAAATGAACAGTTACATACATTGAGCATCACGATAATTAATTAAGTCTCATGATAAGATAATTACTTTTATTCACTATAAACAGGTTCAAACGAATAATAAGTTCAAAATGAACAGGTTCATACATTGTGCATCACGATAATTAATTAAGTCACATGATAAGTTAATTACTACATATTCACTATAAACAGGTTCAAACGAATGATGTGTCCAAAATGAACAGTTTCATACATTGTGTATCACGATAATTAATTAAGTCTCATGATAGGTTAATTACTACATATTCACTATAATCAGGTAGAAACCAATAATAAGTTCAAAATGAACAGTTACAAACATTGTTAATCAGGATAAATAATTAAGTCTAATGATAATGTAATTACTACATATTCACTATGAAAAGGTTCCAACGAATATGGTCAAAATGAACAGTTACATACATTGTGCATCACGATAATTAAGTCTCATGATAAGTTAATTACTTCATATTCACTACAAACAGGTTCAAACGAATAATAAGTTCAAAATGAACAGTTGCATACAATGTGCATCACGGTAATTATTTAAGTCTCATGATTAGTTAAGTTCTTCATATTCACTTTAAACAGGTTCAAACGAATAATATGTTCAAAATGAACAGTTATATACATTGTACATCATGATAATTAATTAAGGCTCATGATAAGTTAATTACTTCTTATTCACTATAAACAGGTTCAAAGGAATAAGAAGTTCAAAATGAATAGTTACATACATTGTGGTTCACGATAATTAAGTCACATGAGAAGTTAATTACTACATATTCTCTATAAACATATTCAAACGAATAATATCTCAAAATGAAGCTAATTCCTTGTTATTATGTAAGGCTTACCTTACAGAATAAATTAAGGGGAAAAAATGCTTGTAATAGGTGTATGAAAGTAAGTGCACTTCCATATGTGGTGGTGTGATTGACATAATGCTGGTTTTCGTGTGTGCAGGTGCAGGGCCACCACACGGCCAACGTGGCGAACCTGTTCGCCGCCAGAAGCCTGCCTGGTGACAGCATTGTGGGGACGTCGGTCGGCGCCTCTCTGCGCCCGGGGCCCTTCAGGGGCCTGCGCCCGGGGCCCATCAGGGGCCTGCGCCCGGGGCCCATCAGGGGCCTGCACCCGAGGGGCGCGGATGCCACCCGGAGGATGTCCGTGCGCGCCGACCCGGGGGCGGTCGAGGGCGTGCAGTCGAGCGTGCCTGGGCGCAGGGCGGCGGCAGTCAGGGCCGCCGAGGCCGACAGGGCGGACTCACGGCGGTACCTGCCCGAGGGTAAGCCGGGGGGGCTCTGGTGCACTGAAAACAAAACATTGTAGTCCCACTTTGCGTTCACACTTCACTACAGGCTGATTTTGTTTTCTCCTATGCTCCGATTCTCTCGGTGCGCTACAATCCATACGCAATTTGTATCCAGCTGAGAAAATAGAGCAGCTCATTCTACATCTACATCTACATGGGATACTCACATTTTAGTGCCTGGCAGAGGGATCATCGAACCACAATTACACTATTTATCTCCCATTCCATTCTCGAATAGTGCGCGGGAAGGAAGAACACCTCTCTCTGTTCGAGCTCTGATTTCTCTTATTTTATTCTGATGATCATTTCTACCTATGTAAGTGGGAGTCAACAATATATTTCCGCATTCGGAGGAGAACGTTGGCGATTGGAGTTTTGCAAGTAGTCCACGCCGCAGCGATAAGCGCCGTTGTTGTAATGATTTCCATCCCAGATCCTGTATCATTTCCGTAACGTTGTCTCCCCTGTATCGTGACAATACGAAACGAGCTGCCCTTCTTTGGACTCTTTCGATGTCCACCGTCAAACCCACTTGATAAGGATCCCACACTGGGCTGCAATACTCCAAAAATGGACGGACAAGCGTAGTGTATGTAGTTTCTTCTGTAGTTCTGTTGCATCTTTTAAGAGTTCTGCCAATAAAACGCAGTCTCTGGATCGCCTTTCGCACGTCATTATCTACGTGTTCTTTCCAGTTTAAGTCTGAAGTAATAGTAATTCCTAGGTATTTTGTGGAGTTGACGGCCTTCACATTTGATTGATTTATGTTGTAAACAGAGTTTAACGGATTTCTTTTCGTACTCATGTGGACGACTTCACATTTCCCATTATTTAGATTCAATTGCCAATTTTTACACCATACTGATATCTTATTCAGATCGTTCTGCAGTTGGTTTTGATCTTCAGATGATGTTACTAGACGGTGAATGACGGCGTCATCTGCAAACAACCTAAGAGAGCTACTTAGATTTCATCCTAAATCGTTTATGTAAATAAGGAATAGCAATGGACCAATAACACTAACCTGTGGAACGCCCGATATCACCTCTGCTTTAGTCGATGCCTTACCATCGATTACTACGATCTGTGTCCTGTCTGACAAGAAATCCCCTATCCAATCGCAAATCTGCGGCGATATACCATAACCACGCAATTTGATTAAAAGCCGTATGTGAGGTATGGTGTCAAAAGCTTTCTGGAAATCAAAAAATACGGAATCGATTTGCGAACAGATTGTACACCCTCCAGCAGCGGGGGAAGCAAGTGACATTCTGTTGGGTACCAGGACATGTCTGTATTAGTAGTAACGAAATGGCTGATCGGGCTGCCAAGGAGGCTTTCGAAGGTTCTGGTATTACACACTGTGCCGTTCCCCTGCCGGTCATCCTCTCTGTGGTGCGCCGGAAGTCCCTTCGTTTGTGGGAGGATGCGTGGCAGGCAGCGATGAACAATAAACTGCGGTTGGTTAAGCCAACTGTTCGACCGTGGCGAACATCCTGTCAGTCTTTGAGGCAGCATGAAGTGGCCTTGACACGTCTCCGAATCGGGCATTGTCCTTTGACACATGGCTATTTACTCCGTCGAGAGGACCCTCCGATTTGCGATGCTTGTGGTGTGCAAATCACTGTACGCCACATTTTACTGGAATGTATTTCCTACCGTGCTGCTAGGGCAGCGGTGGCTCTTTGTGGTCCCCTGTCCTCTGTTTTAGCTGATGACGAGGCGAGTGTGACGAAAGTTTTCAATTTCTGTGAACTTTCCGGACTCTGGCCTTAGCTTTTAGGCTGGAGGTCTTAGGACGTTAACGAATGGATAGCCCACCACTCCTCTGGCATGGCATTTTGAGTACGTCGGTAAACCTTAGACGCTCACCATCTGTTACTACCTTGCCATGTTTGGTTGGGTCTTTGCTTCGTTCCCCTTATCGTTTGGCTAGTTTGGTTACTTTCCCTTCTGTCCCCTATTTGTGTCCATTTCATTTTATTCAGGTCACACGTATGGCCTAATTATCTTGTACGGGCGCTAAAGACCTAGTTGTCGTGCCCCATAACATCATATCCATCCATCCATCCATCCATCCATCCATCCATCCATCCTTTGTTTCTTCATAGTTATGTTAACAGAAAATCTCTTGTGATTCTTCAGTTTCTCCCAGCGGATTTGATAAGCAAAATATCCACGGGTGTACTGTCGGTCTGTAGTGTCCAACGGGCACAATATTTCGGCGATCATACATGTCGCCATCATCAGGTGAACTGACAGACTGAGCTCCTGGAAACGCGCCAGCACAGAGATCCGCACGCTACGGCTGCTCGAAGGGAACTGGGTTCTACCTTTGCAAAAGGATGGGGCCCCTCCACGCCCACACCAAAGTAGTGACCATCACAAAAAATTCTACTGTCACCTCCGTAATTAGGTTAATTTGCTAAGGTGGATCACGGGATGTGGGAACCGCGTACGTGTGGGCACGATCACCCATTAATACGTTGCATCTGGAGATAGAATTGGTCGAAAGGTATACGAAGGGTAAAGGTATGTAAGGGCAGAGGAAAAAAAAGTGCCAAGGCAAGAGCCAAGGGAAAAAAAACCTCTGTGACAGTGGGGTAGGTTTGAAGGGCAGTAGTGGTAAACTATGTGCGACAGATCATGCAAGGTTTGGTAATGTTAGTAAGGGTATAACTCATTACCGTTAATTTTGCTAGGTTCGTCATAAAGAATCAGACCGTTTGATGCGAGGTTCTGCTGCAGCTGAGCTCCTGTGAAGTCTCCTGGATCGGCTGCGGCAGAATACCCGTAGGTTCTAGCCCGGTGGCGGGCGATTTAAATACCCTCGGCCCGCGGAGCGACCCCTACGCTGTCCACGCCCCGCGCCGCGCAGTGGAACCGATTGCGCCGGCGTCTGAGATGACGTCGGTGTGAGGGCTCTGTCCGCCGTGGTCGTCACTTCGTTACGTTTGCTAGATTTACTCTTAATTAACCCAATCGCTGGTTCCCAAGCTTTGCTAAGATTATAGCCAAAGTCTCGGTTTATGAGGTCGTCACTTGTGCGAATTTCAATGGCCTCTCTTCCGACGCAGTCCCCGTATCTCGATGTCTGTACCAGAATCCTAGTGCGTTCATACTCCATCGCATGATTCTCCGACAAACAATGTTCAGCGACCGCCGACTTGCTCGGATACATCAATCGTGTGTGCCTCTGGTGTTCAAGGCATCGATCCTCGACGGTACGCATCGTCTGTCCAATATATGACTTTCCATACTGACACGGAATCTGGTACACGCCGGCCTTCCTCGAACCGCGATCATCTTTGGCGTTCCCCACCAGTGCACGAATTTTATTCGGCGGACAGAAAACAGTTCTAACCTGGTGTTTTTTCAAAATGCAGGCGACCTTCCCCGAGAGTGCGCCGCTATATGGAACGAACGCAGTGCCTACATCCTCCCTCGTGTTTTCATCCGTTTCCACAGGTTGTGATGTAGTGGTTGGGCGGAGAGCCCGCTGAATCTGCCACTCTGAGTGCCCATTTTTACGAAATACAGTAATTAAGAGTAAATCTAGCAAACGTAACGAAGTGACGACCTCGGCGGACAGAGCCCTCACACCGACGTCATCTCAGACGCCGGCCCAATCGGTTCCACTGCGCGGCGCGGGGCGCGGACCGCGGAGGGGTCGCTCCGCGGGCCGAGGGTATTTAAATGGCCCGCTACCGGGCTAGCACCCAGTTCCCTTCGAGCAGCCGTAGCGTGCGGATCTCCGTGCCGGCGCGTTTCCAGAAGGTCAGTCCGTCAGATCATCTGATGATGGCGACATGTATGATCGCCGAAATATTATGTCCGTTGGACACTATAGACCGGCAGTACACCCGTGGATATTTTGATTAGAAAATCTCTTCATTGTCGAATTTCGTCTCGATTGAGCATGGATGTTCGTCTGTACTGCTACAGCAGAGCGGCCGAATTCATTGTGGTGCCATGATACAATGTGCGAGGCCATTACACATCAGGGCTTCTAATTCCCTCTCTGATAAGTATGTTTCTGCTGTCTTTAGTATAATTAAATAAATCTCAGTCTCTGTTGCACTATTTTTATTCTCAAATTACGCGTTTCACGCTGTTAGCGCATCTTCAGACTGAAAAAGATAGTCCGTGTACCTGGCGGGTAGCTAATCTAATGTGGCTAAGGTGAGTAAATTTTGAAAAGTCAGACTTACTTGGGCGGAGATGGAGCCACAGAACTGTCTATAGCTGCGGTGAAGGTGGTTTTGTATCCCATCCTCGTCGCCACTTTTGTGTCTCGTTTCCGCCAGTTGTCGTAGGTGTCGGTGGCCGAGTAGAAAGAGACCGACACAGGAATAAAGGATGCACGCGTGTGCAGGTACGGAGGCGACCAGCCAGTAGGACAGCAGAACCTGGAAACCCTAAGCTCGATTAGTATAAGAGATATATTTCAAGAAAACTTACATTACTTTACTTGGAGAGCAGCAGACTAGTAGAATGTTGATACATAGTTTAGATAGAGGCATGCCTACTGATGATTCCTAGTGCCTATCCGATAGCCAAGTCTTAACTGGTGCCTATCTGATTACCAAGTGGCCGATGCAGCAGAGGGCGCTCGTGGCTGACGTCGTAAGAACGCCGCGCCGTGCGTGCATGGCGGCGCGCGGCGAAAGTACGTGGCGCGCACTTTGTACTTGTGCGACACCACAGTTGGCTTAAAAATTTGTGTTATCATTGGGCCCCTGCAAAGAGGTAAACGTACAAAGAACGTTTGTACGTTTAACTCTTTGGAGGGGTGCAGTGACAACACTAATTGTTAAGCCACCTCCACCACAGCTTATACATAGATCTGTGGCTCCGTCTCTGCCCAAGTAGCCACATTAGATTCGCTACCCTCCAGGTACACTGACTGTCTTTTTGCAGTCTGTCGATGCGCTAACAGCGCGAAACGCGTAATTGGAGAATAAAAATATAACAGAGACTGAGAATTATTTGATTATTCAACACTGTTGCTGTACCAGCCGCCATCACCACCGTCATGGAATGGCATGAAATCTTTAGTATAAGTAATTTTATAAGTATTTTGTTAGTTTAGTGACTGATGACCTCTCAATGAAGTCTCAGAAGCTTAAGAAACATTTGAACAAGAGGATGGTGATATTTAGGCTCCCAACTGTGTCGAGGGAAGGGTGTGGAAATCCTTTAAATGGTGGTAGGTGGTTTGATCGTTACTGCAAGCTGAGGTGCGTTTGATGCATAGTACCAATAGTACGTAATGTGCAGTGATTGGAGTATTAACATCTGCTGGGGGGAGGGGGAGAATGGGATACGGTCCAGATAGTGGAAGCACGCAGCTCCTGGTGGGATGGAAGCATCCGTTTATTACGGATGTCCAAGAAAAACGGATAATCAAAATTAAGATTGTAGCGGATAGTGAAGACATCAGTGAGGGAAGGAGCAAAATCCTACCAGCGCACCCTCGGGGCACGGCTCATGCAGTTTCGGCTGAGTGGGTGCTGAGTTTATGACTTACCTGAGAAGGAAGAATGCGAAATCATCTTACATATTGCACATCACGAAATACAAAATATTGTAGGATTAAGAAGAGGGAGCTGGGTGTTACACTACTCTACTTACGAGGATTGACGGGCATGGAAGGGACGCAGTTGACTAGAAAAAAGTGAGGATGGTTCATTGCTAATTCCTGGTGTTACCCAAGCTGTACTAGGGGCAAGATGTGAAGGTAATAATGGAGGGTTTAGAATGGGAACTAACGTTCAACCGGAAGAATTAAAAGCATATAGGTTTTCTGATGGCCTCGTAATTTTCTCAGAAATAGTAAAGATACGGAAAGAGAACTTGAACGGAAAGGACACTTTCATGATGTGAGGTTAAATGATGAATATAGACAAAAGTAAAACAAAGTTAACTGGACATAATCAAATTACATACCCACGGCATAACATATGCTGATGTTCAGTTCATACTCATAAACCACACCTAATTCTTTCATGTAATTCGTAATGTGGTGTAAATGAAACAATAAGTTGATAACACATGAAAATATGTCCTGGTACCACAAATTTTCAGTCACCTAGCCGCCGCTTCATGTACAGAAAAATTACTGATGATATTCATGGGCCGCGATGGAGTAGCCGAGCGGTCTAAGGCGCCTCGCTGCGGAGGTTCGAGTCCTCCCTGGGGCATGAGTGTGTGTGTTGTCCTTAGGTTAGTTTACCTAAGTTTAAGTAGTTTGTAAGCTACGGACTGATGCAGTTTGGTCCCACAGATTTACAAACATTTGAACATTTTTGATATTCATGGAATTTACGACGTTAACTGCGAATGGGTAAAGTTGAAAAATGTGTACCCAGCCGGGACTCGAAGCTGGGTCTCCTGCTTTCTAGGCAGTTGTGCTGAAATCTACACCATTGGGAAGCGATCACGACACCTGTACAGAATTACTGAAGTACGCCTCCCGTCAGATACAAATTCTTAACTGTACTACTGCCCACTAAAACTCAAACTCGTACTTATTGTAAACTAATTCCCATAAGAGTAAGAGACTAGGAGTGCCTCCACACTGAATTGTTTGTTTGTTTGTATAGCTTAAGGGACTTAACTACGGGGTCATCAGTCCCTAAACTTACAAACTACTTATCAACTAACTAAGACTAAGGACGGCACAAATAGCCATACCCGAGGGGCGATTCTAATCCCCAACCGTAGCCACCGCACTGAATGAGGATCATTGACCGTCATCGGAAATTATATAAATCATATATATACAGGGTGTTTCACTGTGTTTGCCTCTGTAACTTATAAAACAATAGGTGACGGGAAATTATAATGCGATAGGTCAACACAAGTAATGTTACACTTTCTGCGGAACTATGAACATAGTTTATTGTATCATTTTCCAAAGAGTTACAGCACAAAGAATAATTTTTAAATGGATAAATAGTTTTTTCTATTGTGCATTGGATTCGTTGAAACCAGCTACGTCCAAATCAATTTAAACTACATTCCTATCACTGTTAGTTTGAGAGCTACAACCCTTCAAAGATTAGGGGGCGGAGGCTACGACAGAGTAGCTGTCTGGCTGGTGGTCATGAGACAGTGGACCGTGCCCCAGGGGATAGCCACTCGGCCAGTCAGCTACGCTATCGCAGCCTCCGCCCCCGGAACTTTGAAGGGTTGTAGCTCCCAAACTAACAGTGATAGGAATATAGTTTAAATTGATTTGGATGCAGCTGGTTTAAACGAATCCAATACACGATAGAAAAAACTATTGTTCCATTTAAAAAAAAATATATCTCTGTGGTGTAACTCTTTGGAAAATGATACAATAAACTATGTTCATAGCTCCGTAGAGAGTGTAATATTTCTTGTGTTAACATACCGCATTAAAATTTCTCGTCACCTATTATTTTATAAGTTACAGAGGCAAACACACTTAGTGAAACACCCTGTATATATATATATATATATATATATATATATATATATATATATATATATATATATATATATATGCCGCGATGGAGTAGCCTAGCGGTCTAAAGCGTCTCTCTGCGGAGTGTGCGGTTGCTTGCTGTGGAGGTTTGAGTCCTCCCTACGGCATGGGTTGTGTGTTGTGATTAGGTTAGTTTAGTTTAAGTAGTTTGTAAGCTACAGACTGATGACCACGCAGTTTGGTCCGATAGAATTACAAACATAGGCTATATATATATATATATATATATATATATATATATATATATATATATATACCGGAATGATGTGCGAACATAAAACATATAGTGCTTAAATAAGGACAGTGGGTTGCATAAAGCAACTACTCTTGCCAAAACAATCAGGAAATCAGTTGAGATATATAGGTTGAAGTATTGCCATCGGCAGAATGAACTTAAATGATTTTCTTAAATCAGTGGACTGTGTCAAATCGCCGTTATGTTTGCAAATATCTCTCAAACGAAACGAGATATGAAAAGAACATAAGAGAGCAAAGATTTAGAGAATTTTCTCCTCTACAAATTCGGTTATTCAATTCTCGTGTCAGATGAACTTTTTTTTTTTTTTTTTTTTTTTTTTTTTTTTTTTTTTTTTTTGCAATTACAATTACATTACAAACGGATTTTTTTAGTGTTACTAACGTATTTTTTTGTCTGAAAAATTTGAAAAAGGGGGTTCCGGTCGCTGGCGGCTCTTTAAAATTTCATGCTGATCGGTTGAACGGTTCGACTTAAAAAAAAAAAAAAAAAAAAAGAAAACAAAAATGGGAACACGTTACGGACAGACAGACAGACATCGTAAAATCGGCGTTATTTTTCAAATATCTATGAAACCATGCGAGATATGAAAAAAAAAGAAACATAAGAGAGCACAGTTGTAGAGAAATGTCTCCTCTACATATTCAGTTTCCGTGTCAGATGAACGTGTAAGGCGTTACTTTCATTTAAATTTCGAGCTGTCAAAAGACGATCGCAAAGGCCCACTTTTAGTGTTACTACCGTAATCTAAAGTGGGCCAAAAGAGAGACCAACTTTTGGGGACATACTCCTTACAGCAAATCAAAGCAAAAGCATATACTAAACGTAGGCTCAAAAAGGCATCACCTCCAGAGCTATGAGCATTCATGCTGCTACTGGGATACACATCTCTTCCACTGCAAGCTCTTTACTTTTGACATTTAGGGAGGACACCATATCAACTACACAATCATTGGATGTATGGTTCCACGACTGGTTGTTCATTTGTCCATTATGAGATACTTGGGAATAAGGCCGTTGTCCAAGGCATGACGTTTCGTCTTGCATTGCTGAAGATATCTTCTGAGGCTTTGCAGACGCTGGTTTACACGCAGTGGTACTGCATGCTGACTTCTTTCAATACTGCAAAGGTGCCCATAGTACAGAATTGTTGGACTGGTTTAGTAGGTTACACTGGCTGTTAACATCAGAAGAAATTGTGCTAACACCGACTAGGCCAAATATTGTTGTGACGTCTTCGTTTGAAAAAAGTCAGCAAGATGATGAAATCACTGTGGTGTTTATTATTTTTCTGTCCTACCTATTTACTGTCAATGTCACAATTCGGGGCACCAATTTCTAAAATTCCTACCAGAGAAGTACACTCGCCTAATCATGAAGTAAAGCAAACCAAGAATAGAAAAGTAACATTAAAAAGGGCCGCAAATGTTGGTCCTGTGCGACATATAAGCGGAAAATGGGACATAGGTTCTAAAAGCGGAGCGACTGAGATCACTAACTAGTCAGGTCCTCTAGTACTGCATCAGTCGCAGCCATCTTATCGCTATGGCGGAGTTCTGTTTCGACAAGTTGTTCTCTTCGATGTCTAGCGCATCAGAGTTGACGAAGAAGTACGTGACACCTCCCCAAGCAAAGAAGCAATACACCAGTCCTTATGGCTTCACGCGTGAAACCGCGATTCGTCAACGAGAGATGCTATCGCATGCTATCGATGCTACAATAACAGTTTGTGTGGCGTCAGAAACCCTTTGTTGGTGGGTGGTAACTACATTTTACAATATTTCACTCAAGCTGGCTCCCCTCCTGTTGTCGGTACCGGGGACACACGGATTCCGGGACGGCGTTCTCGCGGGAACACACCCATTGTCTGGCTAGCTTAGCAGTGCGTTGCCGGCGCCATAGTCCAACCGTAACTGAAGCTCTGTATTAAGGAAAGTATGGCCAGCTTGCCAGCGTTGGCCATGCTTGACCTATTCCACTGCAGATTACACACTGAAAGCCACAACGTCAAAATATTAGACAGGCAAATGTAGATGATACTGTAAAGGCACTTTTAATTTCTCTGTTTTTGGTAAAAGTAATTTAGTGGGTATCCCACTGAATTTTTCGTAGTTCATGTGAGGTTTAAGCACATAATATGTACGAAATTTTCATCAAGAACTTGTCCGTAATCTCAAATGTTTTCTTAATATATACTAGACGCCGATGAGGACAGGTTCACGGTCTGTTTGAATATTGGGCTTCGGTACAGGTCAGTTTCGATGAAGAGCCACAAACCAAACTTTTTTCCTTAAAATCAGATAACAAGTACTTCGTAGAGCCGCAAGTCCGCACGGGCAGAATGCGAGCGTTCCCTCGTTTGTCCGTCGGATAAGAAGCTTTATATCTCGAGAATGAAATGAGTTTTCGTTCTGCTCTCTAATATTTTGAGTGTTGCATCGACAGACATACAATACTGGACTGGCAAACTTGCCTCTTGCCCCACTTCTGTCAAAATATTTCCGTATGATACTAGACACCCTACAGCGACCTTCTAAAGCGAAATGACGTTGTAATGATTACCAGTTACTTTAAACATGCTCTACATATGAGCTAATACTTCCGTAGTAGTTGTATTTAACACGATTATTGTGAAATTGCGTTTTGGGAAGAACATCTTACTTACACTTTAACTGTAGTTATCGGAAAAAGGCTCAGAAGAAAAATATGTGTGTGATCCATGACAAGTAGAACAGTGAATCGGTCATACTATTGTAAGAAAATCCGATGTTAATCAAAACTAGTAATAGATTAACGCGTCCCATAATGTGTCAAGGCACAATATAGATCTCGTAAGAACAAAATGTTCAAATGTTTGTTAAGCTTAAGGGACTTAACTACTGTGTCATCAGTCCCTAAACTTACAAACTACTTATGAACTACCTACAACTAAGGACGGCACAAATATCCATGCCCGAGGGGGGATTCGAACCCCCGACGCCGGCCGCGGTGGCCGAGGGGACTGAGGCGCTTCAGTCACGGTCTGCACGGCCATTACGGTCGGGGGTTCGAATCCCCCGTCGGGCATGGATATTTGTGCCGTCCTAGTTCGTAAGTAGTTCATAAGTAGTTTGTAAGTTTAGGGACTGATGACCCCGTAGTTAAGTCCCATAAGCTGTACAAACATTTGAACATTTTTTTGAACCCCCGACCGTAGTGGCCGTGCAGACCGTGACTGAAGCGCCTCGGTCTCGTAAGAACACTCAAAAGAACAAACATACGTGTTATGCACGACAGGTAGCACTTTCATTACGACCATACTACTGAAAGAAAAGTTGAAGTTGTATGAAATTGATAGCAAACGAATAAAAACAGCAAATCAGTGCAACTCATTGCTGTATGCATCTTCCGTGTGGTGTACGAAAACTTACAGCCACATACAAGACACTAATTCACCATTATGTCAAAGCTATAAGGACGGGGTTGTTACATGAGTTCATGCGTATTTTAGCTACTCTTTCCTGTAATTAAACACATGATTGCTCACACGTTTGTAGTATAGAAATATGGCTGCTAGACTTCGGTGACACCAGTGATACTGTATACAGCATTGCTATTCTAGTGCTGTATGTCTGACGTTACATCTAATTTGAACGAAGCCTCTGTCCAGAGGGGCTGTTGACCAGAGATAACGGACATCTCCTGCCAATGTTACCCGTGGACAGCCTTGGCCCTTTCATTGTTTTAACGGTTCATGTTGTCTGAAATCGCACCCAGGACCTGGAAATTACATTTTGGGACACTCCACCAGCTGTAGGCACCTCCCTCTGTGTCTGTCTCGCCTTTAACGTTCCTATGGCCCTGCATGCCATAGCTTCGGGTAAGTCTCGTTGTTATTGCATTGCACTGCCTACTCAGTACACTCTCAGAACCCAACTACTTCTACATTTCGTTGGGTAGAGTAAACGCAAATGAACACGAACACTTCTGTTATTAACACCATCTCGTTTCCCGTAAAATTGTTGTCTCCAGTGAGCAGAACCGAAAGAAAGATGTCGAATCATGTCTGTTCATTCTGGCGGTACTGTAACACACGTAGCGTGCTTTTCGCTAGCTAGACAGCAGCTGCATTGGCTGATCTGTGCCGACAACAGTAACAAATTAATGATTAGTCATCTTATACGCCTTGTCCTATCACCGTAGTTTCCCCTATATCAGGGATGGGCAGTTGTTTTAGCTCGGGGGCTGCATTGCAGATGCAAAGGATATCGGAGGGCCGCACTTTCCAAAATGCATTCATTACTTAGCTTTACATTCACAAAAGGTATAAATTCCACCATAAAAATCAGTAAATATAAATAACCTAGTCATAGTGTTCTTCAATTTAATTTATTTTGCTAATTTCAGAACATATTTACTGACACAAATGCATCCTATTACACTTTTGAAAATTATTTAAAATCAGAAGTGAGACTGCTAGTTGAAACTTTCATGAAGTTAATGAGCTTCGCTAGTTGCTATTATTGATAGTCTAACAAGATTAACTTCGTTGTCACATTTGATAAGAAATGTGGAGAATATTTTGGCAGTTAATTTTTTCGTACATGGAAATGTTACAGTTGATAAATATTTCTTAAAGTCAACTAATGTCACAGCATTTAACATTTCTTTCATTGTGCGTCAATATATTCAAGTTGCAGCTCCTCCAGTGCTGTGTCAACTTCAGCGATGACGTGTTACAGTAGCAAATTGAGTTGAGGCTGAATTTTCTTTAAGTCATGAAATCTTCTTGTGAATTCGGCCTCCAAGCACTGCACATGATCCATAATCTTACTATATACCCTTTTTGGTATTTTCTGTGTTTCTAGTGAAGGAAAATAACAAAAATTGCCTTCATTTTCTTTCCTTTCCAGAAGAAATTAAAGTGTTTATATGTGTCCACATTTTATATGACCATACACCTGATCAATAACTGTAAATATGCTCCCAAAAGTCAGTTAAAAATTTCAGTGCGGACGCTTTACTACGCTCGGAAATCCAGTATAGGCTGCAAGCAAGAGGAACTGATGGGCAGGGGGCACTACAGTCGTAGTGTGGTATAAGTCGCGAATTTGGGCAGGAAGGGAAATAACCGCTGGTACAAACCGAGAAATCCGGGCATGAATCCCGGTCCAGGAAAAATTTTCAACTTCGCCGTTGAGCTAATTTCAGTGCTTAAGACGGTCGAGATTTTTCAGTATTTCGAATTCGTCAAATTTCGGTAGTTAATGTCAACCAATGGCGTCTGTCTGATAGTACAGAAACCATATCAGTACAGGACAACTCTAGCAATCACACACATTGAATCAACATTGCCATCGCATATGACGTCCATCCCCAGAGAAATTTTTGGTCGCGTGCTGAAGGATACCTTGTTTATCCAAACATTTTTGTCAGTGTCTTGGCGGTCCGCACAAAATCCTTTGGCGGGCCGCTATTTGCCCACCCCTGCCTTGGGTCGGCGAACTTTGCAGAGATTTATTTTTATTTATTTGGTTATTTAACCTGACCAGATTAGGGCCATAGGGCCCTCTCTTACATCTGATCAGGAACAACATAAACAAAGGATTTCATTACAAAAAACACTGCATTAATAATATTAAATAATAACAATATATGATAATACTAATAATAATAACAATAATAATAACACAAAAATCAAAGTAATACTAATAATAACAAGAGATATTCACATTTGAATTAAGTTTAATATAAACAGAAGAGAGAAAATGGTTAGTGAAAGAGGAGAAGATTGAAAAATGACAGTGCTAATGGATGTGAGGAAGTGGAGGCATATATGAATGGAGATCTCTGCTGACGAAAGGAAAGGGAAACATTTATGGGGGGAGGAGGAATTGACAACAGTGGGCTACAGACTGGTAAGTGGAGAAAAAGATGGCTAGTGTGACGGAAGGTGAACCCTTAGTTGTCTTTTAAAGTTTTGAATTGATTTTATCTCTCTTAACTTTTCAGGAAGATTGTTCCACAGACGTGTTCCCGATACAGAAAATTATTTAGAGAAGATTACAGTGTTATGTGAAGGTAGAGAGAGAGTTTTATTTTGGTAAGAGCGTGTGTTTCTGCTGTGCTGTTCAGATAGTAATATAATCGTTGAGGATAAGTATGAAGGTTTGCAATGGTTGAGAAAGCGATGCAGCAAACATAGTGTACGATAGCTTCGACGCTTATCTGCACGTAGCCAAGATAACTACTGGTATGCGGGACTGACATGGTCGTAGAAACGTAAGTTACAAATGTATCGGATACAAAAATTCATCTGCAGCTCCAGCCTACGTGAGTTTTCGTGTGATAGTCCTTGCAGAATAGCATCACCATAATCTAGATTGGGAAGTATTAATGTCTCAACGAGCTTCTTTTTCAGCTGTAAAGGAAATGCTTTTTTATATTTCTGCAGCGAATGAAGTGATGCATATACCTTCTTACAGACTCTAGTTGTGTGCTCTGTCCAGTCCAAGTGCTGATCAAATATTACTCCTAAGTTCTTTGCTGAATGAGAGAAGCGTATTTGTGTGTCGTTCAGTATTAAAGGTGGAAGAGTTTCTCTGAACTGTGAAGTGATGAGTCTTTTATGGGCCAGTAACATTGCCTGTGTTTTTGATGGATTCAGTTTCAATCCCATGCTATGTGCCCATCTTGATAGTGAAAGTAAGTCTGCGTTTACATGCTGGATGGCTGTGCTTAGGTTTTTAGGACTTTCACTGAGATATAATTTTGTGCAGATTTTGAACAAAGGAGAGGGTTATGGAGGTATCTGTCTGTTGCAGAGAACTTCGCGCTGAACAGGCGGAGCGCGGCGGCGCGGAACGCGAACCGCGACCGCCAGGACGTTAACCAGAGCCGCAGGCGGCAGATGGCGCGCAGGCTGCCCGCGTTCGGCACCGCGGGGCGCGGCGCATAGCGGGCGTCACGTCACAAGGGTGTCCGACACGGTAGGTGAGAACACAGACAAAAATATACAGACGGGAAACCTCCGTGAGGGCCCAGTCCACAGAGTAACATATACAGAGGAGAAGTCCCCCCTAAACCACTGTACTACGCTGCCCTTGTAGTTCTGGAAGATGCTAGCAGGTGTCAGACGGTTCCCTGGCTTAGTACCGGCACTTCTGAGGGTAGCGTGGAGGGGAGGCTGAGGGTAGAGCTCTTGCCACCTTCTCGAGGTGGGGTTGGAACACTTGCGCGGAAAATGTTATGGTGCCCGTAAATTTGAATGGCTGTATCTCTAGTAGCAACATTCATTTTTTGATAAAATGTTAAAATCCAATATACCAGAATTTTGTTTTTCTAAACTCAGTGCCAACTTTTTTTTGTCGAAATTTTGTAGGAAGTAGTCTTGACGTGGTTTCATACTTCTATGCATTAATATTAGCAAACATGTACTTTGTGTCACAAATTGCGCGGCCGGTCCAGTCGGAGGTTCGAGTCCTTCCTCGGACATAGGTATGTTTGTTTGTATTTTGCCTACGTTATTTTAAGTAAGTCTAGCGACCAATGACCTAAGTAGTTTGGCCGCATAAGACTACACATATACACGTAATTTATTTATTTCATAACCACATTTAAGTACTAGTAATTAAAGAAACTCAAAAGAGAAATTTGAAATAAACACTGAAAACAAATGATTGATATTTCTCATAAGATGAATGCACACAACCGTTGACTTATGTCTTGTGATTGTATCTACAAATTCTGCCATACGAAAATTGTAGTGTGAGTCCCAAATATGTTTTTTATGCAATAACATTAAAAACATATTAAAAATTCAGAACTCGAAAATCAGTGAAGTTTTGGACTTGGTGCGTTTTCTGTTGCTGCATCTTTACATAGTAGACACGATTTTAAAATTTGGTTGCTATCGCCAAAGTAGACGAAACGTTAAATTTTTTAGTGTAATCTTCGCCGTGTAGACTGTATGTTGAAGAAGTCTACGTCGAACCTAATTAGAATCATACCTCTGAGGAGAGAACGTTGTTTGCAATTCTCCTGCGTTTCCAGTCGGCAGTGCTGTGCTATGTAACGACATCGTACCGTTCCATTTTACCGAGAGCTATATATGAATTGGTGTGATGTCTGTTCTTTCGAAATAAGACAACACACCAATATATGTATCATTTAGACGCAAAGATTCTGGGTTCTGTTTTCATCGCTAACGCTTTGGGGTTACCGGAAGTCGCAAGTGTATCATTATCGACCGACATCTCTAGGAATGCTGAAAGACAACATCCGACCCCAATGCCTGACCATAACTCCGGACATTCTTTACAGTGCAGTTCAAAACATTATTCCTCAACTACAGCTATTGTTGAGGAATGATTGTGAACATATTGAGCATTTCCTTTTTTTTATTGGACTTAACTACGGGGTCATCAGTCCCTAAACTTACAAACTACTTATTAACTAGCTAATACTAAAGACGGCACAAATATCCAAGCCCGAGGGGGATTCGAACCCCCGACCGTAGTGACCGTGACTGGAGCGCCTCAGCCCCCTCGGCCACCGCGGCCAGCGCATTTCCTTTAGAAAGCATCACGTTTGCATTGTCTTAATTTGTTATGCTAAGTGTTACATTTCTGACAGATGAAGCGCCATCTGTCGGACATTTTTGAAATTTTTTTTTCTTTTTTTGATGAAACCCCATGTCTTTTCAAGCATGTGTATCAATTTTTAACTCGCTATCTACAATATTCCGTGTTTTATTAAGTTTTCAAATTTATACAGACTTTTTGTTCACGCGGTACAATCAAATAAAATAGTGACGTCTATCATGTAAGAAAATGGGCACCCTACACCTTTAGTAAAATGATTTAGTTCAGAGGGAATATACGTACTTAGTGAGTCCGTAATTGCGACCACAGAAATTGAGAATATGAGGGTTGGACGGTGCCACTAACACGTAGTTGACAATAATGCTGTTTGCCTGCCGGCAGTTCAACGGCTATGGTATCCGTTGGTGGATTGATGCGGTGCTCTGTCAGTTCGGTAAGTTGCATTTCTACTTGGGGGCTCACATTTTGGTTCGGTATAGTTAGGCACGTGGAATATACACTCTTCTGTTCTTAACGTCGCCAGTTTCCTATCTTTTCGGTGTTCCGCTTCTTAATTCTGGCACTTTTTGTTTTACGTGCAGACGCTGTCTTGTGAGTGGCTATGTCGCACCCAAGTTATCTGCAGTGACTCCCGGCTTGTTGCATGTAGCAGAAACTTTCTTCTGATCCTAAATTTAACAGTTATACGGGCTCAAAAAGTATGTTTACTCCGTTTGTACCGAATAATTTTGGTAAAAGTGTAGGGCAGCCATGTTATTACGTGATAGATGTCACCATTTTATTTGACTACTAGCTGTAAACCCGGCGTTGCCCGGGTGTTTGTTTATCCCCCACAGTCGTAGTCTACATCCCCTTCCGCCCTCTCTCTAAATCCACCTCTATCTCTCCCATCTCTCTGTTCGTTTCAACCTTTCCCTCTCTCGGCAAGGGTTTCTGCAAGGTTTCCTCTGTCATGTACCATACAAACATCTATGTATACAGTGATCTTCCACTTGGTTCAAAGGTCATGTGTGCAAAAGTTCATAAAGATTGGATCAAAACTATGCATTTTGTAAAATTCAGTAAGTTAATTACCCTCCACCATGCATCGAACGAAATTTTATACAGACAGTGACATTCCTCTTGTTTTTGAGATAGAGTGTGCAAAATTTCATCAATATCGGAACAAAACTATAGATTTACGCAGAACCTGTTGAAGCGATGTGGAAGGCGTAGTATACCGTTAGCATAGCCTGTTCTCTTGATGATTTTTATTGCTTTATTTATTTATTCTTATTTTTCCTCATTCGTATGCTTATTCTTACAGAGAAAGAGTTGAAGGCATTGTAGCACGCATAGACCAAAGATATGGTCTGTGGCATCACGTTTCGCTGTATGTAACCTCCTTGCTATAGACTCGCAAACGTCATTGCTGGCCTTCAGTCAGAAATTTTTAATAATTTGACGACTTTCAACCACAGTACCTTCAATCCCCTTATAGCTATCGGCATGGAACTGCTATGGTGTAGAACGGGAGACTTCGGACAACAATTACACACGGATCATTCGTTTGCGTTCTATAGTATCGCTGCAGAGTGAAATATTAACACACACACACACAGACAAGTAAAATTTTATATACAACGATAATAACCCACCGCAATATACTCAATCCTTTTATCATTATCAACCCTCAAGTAACAATACAACCATTTTCAAAGAGTAAATATAATTTTCAAAGAGTAATTATTGTTATTATTGTTCCGCATTTCGCGTAATATTCTTCAAATTCCTAAATATCTATCAAATCGCTATAAAACCGTGCCTAAAACCTACCTCAGGTATAAATTAGTAACTATACAAATATCTAAGTCTCTGCGTCCTGTCGTTCGGACGTGATAAGCGTACACTGAACACACACACACACACACACACACACACACATATATATATATATATATATATATATATATATATATATATATATATATATATATATATATATATATGTGATCGCCATAAAACCGTTCCTAAAGCCTTCCCCATTCACATTTATAGGTATAGATAATTTGCAGATGCCCCTGATGATGAGCTCTAGGCCTAGAAACTCGTGTACTGCACATAATGAAAAGTTTAAAATTAATAACTGTTATGGATCCCATTATGTAAAATGGTATTTTATTTGTTGATAAAATTTTCTATTCTTGTTTTTACTTGATATTACTTATCATTATATGATATATATCATTATATATTATTTAGAGTATTTAAAACTCTTCTTGCAGTGGTAATCGCAACAGCAGTTCCTGTATTTTGACACAAATGATAAATACACTGAAGTGCCAAAGAACTCATCCGTATGCAAACTCAGATATGAAAATCCTCGGAGGACGGTGCTGCGGTAGGCAACACATGTGCAACACAACATGTGTCTGGCACAGCTGTCAGATCGTTTACCGCTGCTACAGCTGCAGCTCATCACGAATTACCGTAAAATGCCGTTACATTGTGACAGTTTTTCAGGTTATTCTCACATGGGCAGAAAAGTGTCAATTATGAACTGGAATAAGAAATACCAAGAAGTTGCTACACTCTCTGACTATGAGGTTACATGTTATAAAAATCAATATGTTCCACAGAAACCGTTATATAAGTATCACAATTATTGCTTTATATTTTGGTAACATAAAAAATTCACATAGGCACTTAATCTCAATTTGAATCTTTAATATAAAAACGATCTCGCTTTGCTGTTGGAGGTGCTATCTTGTAAATACCTTCCTCTTTAGAATAATAAATGCAGTCACCTCGTTCTGGCCATTTACAGTATATTTTTGACCTCTCACTTTATGATTATCATGTAGCCTCCTGGCTTGATATCAGTCACTCTTCCGGAGAGCATTTTACTCTTCAGAGTTCACGAGTACAATGTCATCAAGTTTGAATGTGGATTCTGGTGTCTTCATAATGACCCTTTTCAAGTAGTGGACGTTTCTTGTGTCTTGATGTATCGTGGCCGAAGGGGTGTGTCTCTCTGATGGCTAACTTAATCAACTTTCGTCTAGAGCTTCCGAGTACGGGCCATCCATCGCGCGAGCCTGGCAGACCATCTTATTGTGGTGGGGAGACGGAATTTGGCTGCTTGAGCGGCATAGGTTCGTCAACGTCCTCTAATCTCTTTGGTGTGGACGAAGGACGTGGGGGCGGTTCCCACTTCTCGTCATGCTGCTGGTCGAGCTCCGGCAGAAGGGGTGCTGCAGGCCGTGCCGTCGTTTCTTCTTGGTCTGGAACAGGAGCAAAAACTCGTCCTGAGAGCATCAGGTTTGGTTCTTAGGATCGCACCATTGGTTGGTGATGGGTGTAGACTTGCGGCTGTGGAGGCGTCTGTTCCAAAAACCGCTGTCGCAATTGATTTGTGTGTCTGGAGACCACCTTGTTGTCTAGATAGACGTCATATGGCTGGCGACCCCTTGGATCGGACTATGATTCTCCGAAGTCAATTCAGTTGTTGTCCAACCCCCTCCCCAGCCCAAACCAATGAATACGTTGGGACAGCGGGCATGGCGTCGGCTTGAGGAGGTGGAGTAGTGAGTGCGGTCGGCGTCCATGAAGTTCCTCAGCCAGTCACTTGTCAACCACTGGTGTAGCTCGATATGTGCTTAAGAACTGCGTTAAAACTTCTTATGGGGAGTGGACCTCTCTATACTTTTTCATTTGAGTTTTGAAGGTTCGTACTAGGCGCTCTGCTTCTCCGTTGGACTGAGGGTGAAAAGGGGGAGCGAACACAAAGTAGATACCATTAAACATACAGAAATGTTCGGAACCCTGGTTGCGGAGTTGTGGCCCATTGTGCGATACTAAGGTGATGAGGAGTATCTCAATAGCGAACATATTGGCCAGGGCTGAGATGGTAGCATCTGACATTATCGAGGCACTCCTGATAATGAACTGAAAGTAAGAGTATGTATCTTTAACAAATAACCACTGAGAGCCTCGGAAACGTCCTCCAATATCCACACGGATTCGTTTCCACAGATTTGTGGCCACCGGTCGTGATCGGAACGTTTACCGTGGCATGGGAAGTGCCTGGGTACACCGATGAAACCACAGAACAGTTGCTCGGTGTCCGTTGTCATGACGCTCCAGAACACATATCGCCGTGCTAAGGCCTTTGTCCTGGCGCTACCCCAGTGTCCCTTATGTAAGGTGCTCAGGATGGCAGGTCATAGGGATATCGGTACAGCCACATGAAGATTGGTGTCAATCTCTGTTTGGATGAGTACACCGTTCACCGACATTATTTGCTGACAAATAGTCGTCCAAAGCCGTCAGGCAGGCAGTCCAAAGGAACGGCACCTGTGCCGTAATCTGAGGCGTCAGTTGACAGGATTAATTTCACTTGCAATACTATACATAAGGCGGTATAAACGGAAAAGCCCAAGAGGTGGGTTGATCACGGCCAAGTGGGTGGAAGGCTCGTCCAGAGGAATCTGTAGGTAGGCTTCTACAAGATCGATTTTTGAAAAATATTGTCCAACTGAGAATTTGGAAAACATGTTGTTAGGCCGAAGCAGTGGGTATTGATCCACAAGGAGGTGGTTGCTGAATGTGGCCTTGAAGTCGCCACACACTCACAACCGTGGATTCGGATTCCTGATCACGACTAAAGACGTTGCCCATGAACTGTAGCGGATTGGAGGGACGATTCCTTCGGTGTAGAGACGCTCCTATTCTTGTTGCAGACGCCGCTGAAGGGCGTCAGGCACTTGCCAGGCCCGGAAGTACTTTGGGCGAGCTGGTGATTTCAACATTATTGATCCTTTGAAGTAATTGTGCGCAAGCGATGCCCAGGGCGAACAGGTGCTGAAATTCCGTAAGTAACTTGTCGACTGCCGGGAACAGAACTGGACAAGACACCATATGCACATAATCGTTGATGGGCAATCCAAACGCACGGAATGCATCCAAGCCGAAGAGAACTGCTTTGGCTGCGTCATTGACTACCAAGAAAGTAATTCCCGCTGTACAGATTTGTAAACCACCGGCGCCCGGAATTCCCCTGTGAGGGTGTCTGGGTTAATGGGGGCGCTCAAGTCTTGCCCTAAGAGGAACAGTTGATGAGGAATACTGCGGGCCCTATGTCTACTTGCATCTTAAGGTGAAGTCCATCGAAGTGAACGTCAAACGTTAAATTTTTATTTCGTGCAGGCGTGCACCATGTTGATCGCCATAGACTGGGGGCTCGGATCGTCGAAAGACGGTGTGTTTCGATTCTGCTGGGAGTGGCATAATTAGCTCAAATGCCCATTAAGAGTACACAATTCACAGTATGCCTACGTGTCAGGACAATCATCCCCGGAATGTTTTTTGAAACTGCTTGGGCAGGTCAGGTGTTCTGTGGTGTCCTGGCGATGGTAGAAGCTGCTCACTCGACGGTTCGAAGTCCTTGAGCGGGCTGCTTCGCTGCTGTAGCTGTGCTGTGCTGAACAGTCACAGGGGCGGCTCCTGTTGGACAGCCGCAACCTCCTCTGTATCATCCAGCGACGTCTGGTGGGCCGGAGTGTCGTGGAGGACCGCCACTTCCTCCCACGATAATCGTCTTTAGGCTGTTGTATAGACCTCCTACTGAAAAGCTAACTAAGTAACCTGTTCCAATGTAAGATCTGCCATATTGAGTGCATCCTGACGGAATGTCGCATCTCCTACAGCCTGGATAAGGTTGTCGCGGACGATCTCGTTCGCGTAGGATCCCTTGGATATGCGGGTGTTGAAATGGCACTTTCGACAGCTACCTTGCAGCTACGCTGCCCGTTGTTGATATGACTGACATTGCGTTTTTCTACACTGGTTAAATTCGACATAGGCTACTAACACATGAAAACGGCGACGATGGTATGCCGTGAGGACCTCGCAAATCTCAGAGAAGGTGAAAGTTTGCGGATTCTTGGGCTGATGTTTAGATAGGATTACGAACATCTTGGAGTGCTTCCATCAGAAGAAACCCGAATGGCGATGCGCTTTTTGGCTCACCTTGTGTATTTGTTGGTGAAGTTTCTTTGCGTACTTGTCCCACTCTTCGTATCCTCGGTGAAGGCGGGATATTACGGAGGAGGAGCAACTGGGTGTTCGTGCAAGAGATCCGTCACCAAACATTGGTTCTCTACTGTATTGTCCTGTCAATATTCTTTAAACCTTTGCACTAATTGTTGCACAGTCAGTAGGATACCTTGAATCACTTCGTCTGCCATCGTGGATTTAAAACCAATAAGTTGCCGCCACTTGTGGTGATAGAAGAACACTCCTTTAACGCAACACAATTGATTTCCAAGAATTTTACACAAGCCGGTAGCCTTACGTTCTTAAGTCCTTGCCACATAAAAGTTTTTGAGTTAATGTAGAAGTAAATGTCCTTATGACGAACAAAACTAAACACTTCTGCACTTCTGGTAGATGGTTCGAGTCACCAATGAAAGTCTATCACTGATACCGCGCACACTCCTAGTCGTCCCATCCGTAGCGGCATCCAGCGGTTACGTCTGTAGGCAAGCGACGTCCGAAGTCTAGGGGCCGGGACGAAACTCGGAGTTGCAGAAGTGGAGTCCAGTGATGGTGTCGTGCTTCTGGTACGTCTTCCATAGACGTAGGCTGGAGCCGAAGTGGCCAATCACGTGCGGGCGTAGGAATACTGCCGCCCGGCTCGGTCACCCAGCGCTCTTAGGGCGCCCCCTTTAAGAAGAGGTACAAATTACGATTATTTACTTGCCTGGTGTTCTTTGTGTTCTCCGTGAGGAGGCCGGTTTGTTATTGTTATCTCGTCTTGCCCCGTGCTGTATACGCAACCCACTCAGCCGGCGTGTAAGGTGTGTTGCCGGTTCTTCAGGTGCAGGCCTCGAGCAGGAAGATTAAACTGCATTACCTTACTAGGTATTCTTTCGAGGTTAGTGATGGCACAAAGATGATCTCCTTCGGTGAATGACATATTAATGTCTCGTAAAACGAATTACCCCACCGATGCTACCAATGCAAACTTTAAAATCCTTTCTATGAGTTTATAACTTCAGAATACATTTCTGGAGACACAGTGAAAATTAATGGAATTCTAGTTTTTAAAAACACAGTCTCTTCAGGCCGACTGCAGTACAGTAATGTTACAAATTTTAAGAAGGATTATGGCAATAAACAGTAAAATAATAACAATGTGAGCAGCTATACCTATGGCAGACGATTGTGGGCGAGTCGGGAACTATTCGCTTTGGAAATCAACTGCGAAACACTGCAAAACGATTTTCTCTAAATTTATACCAGTCACAACGAGTGTAATAATCTGTATGTGTAATAACCTGTATGTTCTTGTATATTTATCCCCCGTTTTAAATATCATACCCGTAGCCTGTAAGACAACAACAACAAAATTATTAATAAGTACATGATTGCCTCTCAATAATGTAATGACACATGTGGGAAGGGGGGGCGGAGCTGGCCATATATAATCTGCAGTTCATTTCCAGAGCCAACGGTTCCCGACTCGCCCATGTTCGGCTGCTTTACTGTTTATTGCCATAATATCGTATTTTGTTCATCCTTCTCAATATTTGTAGCATTACTGTATTACAGTCGGCCTGAAGTTGGTCTCACAAGGAGACTGAAACCGGTTGCGTAAGAACTATAAAATTTCTCTCGCGATCGCGCCTGTGTTTTTTAAAAATCTCCTTTCTATGAGTGTTGAGCGTGGCTGCTCTACTTCTCAAGTAATAGAGGATCAGGTGACACATCTTACACAATATACATATGTTAACGCATTTTATTCAGATTTTGGTTACAATTGAACTTTGTGTGTGTATCACAGTACGATATTTTGCTTTCTCAACTTTTTACCTGACGTTTACATGGCATTTACTTAGTGTGAGCCACCCTGGGGCTACCATAACAATGAAAACGTTATTCTCGTTGAATCTCTATGGAGCGAATTTTATTTTCTACGAAAGGAACCCATCCTATGGCACCAGAATAGGGCACAACAAGGTCGAAGCATCTCGTCTCTTACTTCTCAGTAGACGAAGTGCCGGTCAGAACGTCCACCAATAATAACTC
Source organism: Locusta migratoria (assembly GCA_026315105.1). Lineage (NCBI taxonomy): Eukaryota > Metazoa > Arthropoda > Insecta > Orthoptera > Acrididae > Locusta > Locusta migratoria. The sequence goes on along the minus strand of CM048748.1, from coordinate 442,063,966 downwards.
CTGTCCACGCCATCCGTCCACCACAATTATGTGGTGATGTTTCATACACATAAGTAGAATTTTTAAGAGTTCGCGTCTTATCCAGATGAGTAAACGCCGATTTTCCGGCATCGCCTGTAAGCAAAACCCTTCGCCATTCATTATGACTGCAATCCTCATGTTCCTCTGCCCAGTTTCTGCGGACTAAACGGTATCGTGGTTTTAATGGGACATACGCCATAAGCATCCGTTCGTAGAGGGCAAACCTGCGAAGACGATTTCTGACTCTTTATGTTAATATCGCGCGACGTGTTGCTGCCTGGAGGGTTCCTTGCAGCTGAGTTCCATTCATCATCTTGTCTCGACGGGCTGTTGAGTAATGGTGATCTACTGTTGAAGTTTCTCTTGGATGACCTACACCTTGTCTTCTTTTAAAGGTTCCTGTTGTCTAAAATCCCGTCGAGGTTCTGAAAATTACACCTTGGGACACTCCAATAGCTGCAGCCACCTCCCTGCTCCGCCTCCTATGGCTCCCCATGCCGTAGCTTCAGCTAAGTCACGCTGTTCTTGCATTGTAATAGCTGCTCACTGCACTATCCGAACCCAACTGCTTGTGTAATTCGGTTGACACAGCCAACATGAACCCCCACTGCTGCAACTTTCTGTAATTACCACTATCTCGATTGCCGTAATATTGTTGTCGCAACTCCGTAGAACCTACAGAAGGACGTCGAATCATTTTAATTTATTCTATCGTGGACAATACTTCAGAACCCATATATTAACTGATCCCCTAACTTTTTACACTAGTGGGTTTTGGGTGAGTTCTATGTAAGAGCATAGCCGTCATTCCGAAGTTCCTTGAAATAAGCAATTTCTGGATATTTCCGTGTGTTTCGACCACTGAAAGATTTGGAACTTGCCTTTTGCAGCCATGAGCTTATCCTTTTTGTCTGCGGCAATACCTCATTGAATTAGGATCGAAGGAGAAAAGTCTTCCTCTAACTTTCACTCCGTTTGTACCGGCGTAAGAAATAGTATTTAATTAAAATCCTGCTCTGTAGTTTAAACATGTCTACATTATGACGGCTTGTAACCAACTGATCAAGAAATTTTTTTACGTATACACTTTTAAAAACTTTTCGGTTTGTTGTGACGATGGAAATGTTTCTATGTCAACTGCCACTGTGTCCATTGTCAACCATTTTAAGGCCGAAACAGGAGAAGTAATTAGGCACGGTATTAATAAAACAAGTTTTAATGATAGAAAATCGTATGGGAGGGGAATATGCTAGAGGGAGCTTAGGCGATAAAATAAGTAATGTTAAGCAGGACCTCACATCTAGTAGTCCTATGTTTGTAATCGATATATATGCAACGCACTTATTGTTAAATTTCGCGGTGCATTTTACATGATTGTGACTGATATTATTTTTTCTTTCTGCAGCCGGCCGTCAGTGAGAGTAAACTCATGTCTTCAGCAACAGTGCAGCTGTCAGCAAGGCGTCTGGCTCAACCGAAGACATAATTCTTCCACCTTGAAGACAATACACTGAAAGAGGGGCGTGTCTCCAGACCTTCACTCTCTCGTTATGGCATTGTTAGTCTGTTCATTCATTAAATGCAAATTAAATGCCACTGTATTGGGTTACTTTCATGCAGCACATTTCGTATTTCTCTCTCTCTTTTGCAGTGGAACAATCAGTACTTTCTCACTTGTGTTTTTTTGTCATGGCAAATCAATTTGAAATCATTTAACATGTAATTGATTTCAATATTTAATAAAATATGAAACCAAAGGAATTCATCTCTTAGTTCATTAAAACCCATCACGTACGTTGCATTCATCATTTGAACCATAAAACATGTCTATTTAGTTCCTAATTGTAATGGATATTGAGACGTAGCTGGTCGAGTTGTGGTTCGAAGTACTTAAACATCCACCACAGTCGCAAATTGTGGTTGATCGCGATTGTTTTATATACGCATACGGTTTCAGTATGGGAATAATATCATCTTGAGGACATGTGAATACCATCCATCCGTTCACATGACTTGTCACGATGGATATATTCACCGGGTTTTCCCGCAGCTTTTGAACAAAGCTGTATCCTCTCCACATGTTTGTTCATGAGCTACAGGGAAAACTACCAGCAAATTCGGCCACTGTGGCGGTTAATATAAACCGATGTTCTGAACTGACATGGGCTCAAGATGTATTGCCTTAAGGGAACCGGTTGAGTATCTAAAACAATAAAGATCGAGCACAGTTTACGGCTGTTGGTGAATGTATAAGAAAATACGTTGAATCACAAATGAAAATATGTATCAGCGTCCCAATCCAGGCCAATGGTTTCCTTCACTGAACTTTCCATGATTGAACCGTAGGGTAGCAGCTGTTAAACATTAGATACTATAGACAATACGTGTCACTACACTTAAAGTTTTTTAATTTGATTTTCAGCATTTGTTGACATCTGAAACCGAACATTATGTATTTGGATGAAAGTGGGCAGGAGTCGAAATGTCACCACAAAATGAGGCAAAAGTAATTGATTTTCGAAACTTTAATGAAACCGGTTAGATAATTTTTTCCATTGTTCACACATACTCCTAACATTCGAGAAAATACTAAATGTCTTATTAATGAATACTTAGACGCAGGGGCGTAGATATGGTGGGGGGGACGAAGGGGTTCAAACACCCCCCCCCCCACCGAATGTTTTGTGTCACTTGTGCTAAAATTAAAAATTGACAATAACTTGTGTAATGAGTATGAAAGTTAGACTGGTAATTTTGACAACAAATAGAGATACCAGGGTCTTTGTAAGCTGTAATCGATGCTTAGTTGAGCTGTGGCTTCTTACTTGTTGTCGGCACACTTTGGGTCGAGTGTCTTATTGGTGGCCTCCGTGAGGCCTAGGCAAGAGTCGTGCAAAGCTTTCACGACGGTAAATGTTGCGTAAAAAAATAAGTAAATGAAAATAAAAAAATAAAAAAAAATGCTCGGGAAACCACTATAACCATCAGTAACATTGAACAAGTACTGTGGAATTCCAGGTAGAAACACGCTCCACAGACTGTTTAAAATAGCGCGCGAGGCTTGCCTAGCGTGTAACGAAGGCCACCGTATCTTATGTTTACTACTGCTACCAACTTCAGTGATCTAAATATATTACTGCAGTAGGGTGGCGAACTTGTACGTGACACAGACAAATATATTTTTTAGCGAGCGTGATTAAACGAGAACAAATGTACATCACAACCTTATTACTTCCGTGTATAATTTATACCACAGATGCTGATAATCTGCACGCACGCATGCCTAAAGTGGCAGCATTGTGTAGCAGACAGATTAAATTCCCTCACGTTTGACAGATATTAATCTGTGAAAGGAATGGTTAGTTTCGACGTTTTGGATCTAATTTTCGAGTTTGTATTTTATTGGAATAAGTACCTGCATATGCTGCCAGTCCTTTTTGATACTCGTATTAACGTTATCTGTAGATTTTTTAGCTTCGATCTCGTTTCTCTAACCTAATTGTTTCGCAAAATATTATATTGACGTTCTTAGCCATATTTTGCAACTGGGGCAATTGCTCCATGGTGGGGAATTTAGACAAAATCAAGTGTAATAGAGATGCATACATTTTGTGAAATGGGCACTTGCAAAATTTAGTAGTTTTGAAGTGCCAAGAACTGTATTTCTGACTTTTGCTGTGTCTTAATCAAGTCTAAATTATAAAATCTACTTTCATTCCAATTTGACATCAACGAGTACTTCAAACCTTGTAAATGTCTTATACAGTAGAGTGATAAGTATAAATTAGAACAGTTGTAATACTTATTTACTACTACTCGTTAATCGTGTCGGTTTATCCTTGATTTTCAAATATATGGCGTCATTACCCCGGAACCCAGGGTAATGTCACTGCTGCGTATTCTACCACAATAAAACTTAACAAAATCCATGGCTAAAAACAATTATAATAAGGTAGTATTAGATGGGGAAGTTCTGGTATTATTCTGTACGAGAAAGACACACTTTTAATGAGGTAAAAAAACTGGTTTCCCTTAAGGTGGCGCCATTCTCCTGGTCTACCCTATATGTTATTTGTCTGAGTGCTTTCGATTTTTTACGATTGTTGAAAACTTACGACTTGAGCCCGATGTGGTGGTGCGGAAGGTATTTCTAATTTACTAATCCTTATGGCGATTATTTTTGTTCTGAAAATTGGACTTATTCTGTTTGTTATGTTCAAATAATATACGGTAATGTAGTTGAGCAACGTCTTCGACAACAACCAGTATTTCGGGAGGTTAACGCCCGTCATTTTCAAGGTATATCAGAAAGGACTGTTCTTCATGTCTACAATCGTTTTCAATAATGCTTCATTCCTTTATAAATTACTCACAAAATTTTCCAAATTAATAGACGAAATCGTAAGTTTTTTTATGGGGTGGCGGCGGCGTCACAGCTTTGGCACATGTCAACTTTGTCAGGGCACCTCAATATAGCTCTCGTTCTGAAACCGCCCCCCTCCCCCAGAGGAAAGACTTATAAAAATAAAAAAAGAAATGTTCAAATGTTTTGGGACTTAACTACGGGGTCATCAGTCCCTAAACTTACAAACTACTTATCAACTACCTTATACTAAGGACGGCACAAATATCCATGCCCGCGGGGGGATTCGAACCCCCGAACGTAGTGACCGTGCAGACCGTGACTGGAGCGCCTCAGTCCCCTCGGCCACCGCGGCCGGCAAAGATTTATCTACGGCCCTGTTTAGACGGCATTGATTTACGATGCCTAGTCCCCGTAACAGCACTAACTTTACATGGTGAGTATGAGGAAATGATTCCAACTGCTCGTACCTTCCAATTAAGACTACATAAATTTATTTATCATTTCTTTATCGCAACTATATGTCAATTACGGCTGTAAGTACTTTTTCAAGTACCGGGAATCCGATTAATCGATATTTAAAATAAATATCCTTACGGACTTGGACATATTGAATGATAGCGACTTTGTATTTCAAATATACTGCCTGTTTTATAGCTGTATAGTACAGTTCTTATTTATTGTTAGTTATTTTATAATGTAAGGCATAGCATCCTGCCTATTCCCCTGAGAGCAAGAATGTAAGAAGAAACATTTTATAGCTCTATTTTCCTGGTAAATAGCTTGTATTACAATATTTGATGATCGACTGTTGGGTTGTTATTCAACGCTGTGTACATGGTACAGTGTCATGAGAAATTTCATTCCAATTTATCTCTCATGCCTTATATTCTTAATATGTTAAAATACAATTATATTTAAACTGATCCATGACAATTCAAAATATTTCACAACGCAAGCGTTGCAAATACAGTGCGCCAACGAGTATCCTCACGTCTATGATCTGGCAGGTAACTATATTTAACTGTGTTATTTTGAGCAACTGTGTATTCAGAATGCAGATTTGAAGAAACTGGACACTGCTTGCATAGAATATATCTTTTTGACGAAACTGTTGTGTTATTTCTTCTCATCTGAAATCTCATTCCATTCACACCGTCACCCTCTGTGTCCACTTACCTCTGGGTATAACTGCCGATCACCCCAAACACGATAAATCGCGTCCTGGCGAGTGTATGGGCACAACCAATAGTGTGATTTTTTTCATTTGACCGTGTGTGTACCTAAGAATAAGACACTCTTGTTTGTATCGGACTTTGGACAGACTATTTGCTATAGGGGAACAAAATGCTGTGTAAAAGAATTAATCAGTTTACTGAATATTATTTATACGGTCGCCAGCCTGATTAGGCAATAAAATATCCGAACTATTATTCATGACCTGATTCAAATGTGCTGTAAATACTACTTTAAAACAACTAGATACTAACAAGTAGAAAGCTTTACTTTTATCGTCCAATAAAAAACGCTACGATCTCTATGGAAAGCAAAATGTAAGATAAGACAAACCAAATCGCTTATTTATTACTTAAATATAGCCCTGAATATGAAAGAAATATTTGCACATGATCAAACTGTAAGGATATTTGGACGTAGGTACCACTAGTTGTGTCACTTCTGGATTACACACTTAAAGCACACAAATTTGCCAACCACAATCCCATATTTAACTGCCTATTGATTAAGCAATGTATAAATAATTTTACGGAAATTTTACTGGCAAATTTTAAAAAGATATAGTGGTTGCCCCGAAACTGGTATAGTACACTTTTCCATTGTTTTATTAATTTTGAGCAACATTAACTATATTTGCAGTTCATTTAAGTTATTTTTATCACTCTTAAGAAACACAATTGAAATTAATTTGGCTTTTATAAAACTAGAGAAAAAATACACACTGCACTACTGATTTCATGAAATCAATCACTTGATTACCAACTGATCAATACTATCACTTTAAATTATTTACTGTTATTTCAGTCTTTTGTTTTAATAGTTTCTCATTAAATTTGATATATGAAACACAATCTTTAATTATTAAGTAAACAAACTGCAACAGTTTCTTACTACTTTTCAATTATCTACTACAGTAATGGAACTAAGCACTTCACATTTGATAATTAGCTTACTAATAAAATTATATTTTTTATCTGTTCTCATTTAGGACACTCAGACATTTACAAACAAGGGTAGGACCTAACCAGGAAAGTGATAGGGATAAACAAAGGTTATCACAAATTTTTCGTTCAGTTCACTGATTATTGCCCAAATGACTACTATTTGTCTGATCCATTCGCGCTGCAATTCCAGAAGTACATAACCTTGCCAAATATCCCGTGATGCTTGTTCACTGTTGGTCGAGCTGATCTCTACGAGTTTACGTGCACTCGTGCTCTCCCGATAATCCATTTGTAGTCTGGGGCGATGTCCCAGAGATAAATTAAATTGGTCCCAATCCCCCGGATCCATAATGTTGATCAAGACATTTAGTATCTGGTGTTAACTTAGACAAAGTGGGTTAAGTAATGCTTGCAAGCACATTTTTCAGTGACAACACAGTAAAGTACCACGCCAATTTATAGACAGACTAGGATTTACAGGTCGTTCTTGACGCCATCAAGATGGAGGGAAAGTGCAATCAACAGTAGTCGATCAAGACAGACAAGATTTAGTTTGATTTTCAATGAAGACGCATCTAGCAGCCGTTGGCCCAGTGAACGGTATTGTGTGCGAATGCTTTAGGTGAACTCCACTCATCCCGAAGCAGTAATAACAATTACATTTTTGTACCACCGTGTAACGTTTGTAACATTGCGATATACTTAATCGAAAACTGATGACATTGATTTAATTGCCGGCCGCAGTGGCCGAGGGGACTGAGGCGCTGCAGTCACGGTCTGAATGGCCACTACGGTCGGGGGTTCGAATCCCCCCTCGGGCATGGATATTTGTGCCGTCCTTAGTATAAGGTAGTTGATAAGTAGTTTTTAAGTTTAGGGACTGATGACCCCGTAGTTAAGTCCCATAAGCTTAACAAACATTTGTACATTTTTAAAAATTAATCTTAAAGTCAAGTAGGCGCCGTTCTTCAGCCATTCTACAAACTTTATTTTTATTTTTAAATTGTTTATATGTTTCCACTATCATGTCAAACTATCTGGAACTTGGAAATTAAATTTAACTTTTTTGTTCTTTTTTTGTGAATTTGAGATTCCTTACAAGTTAATAAAGACAAAAATCACAATCAGTTTTCTTACAGTAGTTGTCATCTATATATATCTTTTCATAAGTGATAAAGCATCTTTCTGAATTCTGTGTGACGTGCTGCTGACGTCTTCCTTCCAGGAGCCTCAGGTACTTTAAAATGTCAGATTTGTACATTGCGACCTAAAAATAGTTGTAAAAGTAGTATCAAAATTACAACAGCATAGTACATCACTTCAGACAGGTTATGTAAGTGACATGGAACAAATGATTACATTTCCTAATCTGCACATGAGCCCTACTATTCAGTATGTCGTGTGGCCACCATGTGCTGTAATTTCAGCTGTTATACGCCAAGGTATTTTATCAATCCGCCCTGAAAACGTTCCTGAGGATTTCGCTTCATGACGTTTGTATGTGAGTCCAAAAAATCGTTACACTAGTTACTGGAAGTCCGTGACACACCAAGAGCTTACCAACCATACCCCACACATGTTCGATTGGCGACATGTCTAGCGAACGTTCAGGCCAATGAAGCAGTGGCACCCATCGCTCTTCGAAGAAAGCTTGTACTTTCTTCGGAATATGTAGCCAGGCATTCTCCTGTTGAAATGTGGGTTGAGGACGTTCCTGAAGCAAGGGGAATACCTCAGGCTCCACAACCACCATTAGGTAGCGGTTGTTATTGAAATTGCCTTCCATATGTGGGAGGCGAGGACTGGTGATGTAACCAATGGCCGCGGTGCAGTAGCCGAGCGGTCTAAAGCGTCTCACTGCGGAGCGTGCGGTTGCTCACCGTGGAGGTTCGAGGCCTCCATGGGGCATGGGTGTGTGTGTTTGTCCTTAGTTTAGTTTATCTAGGTTTAAGTAGTTTGTAAGCTACGGACTGATGACCACGCAGTTTGGTCCGATATATTTACAAACATTTGAACAGTTTTTTTTGTAAAATCATCACACCTGGTGTTTGTCCGTTATTCCACTCCACAATGCAGCCCTCCAAGTTGCGCTCACCGCAGTACTGCTGGACATGTATGTGGCCATCACTTTAGGACATGTATTTCTTTCATTCTATTGTTTTTTCTTCTTTTTAATTTCCTTCCTGTGCATGAATGCGAGTCACCAGGGTTGCAATGTGATTCATGTTGGCTAAAATCGCACGTGGCAGTGATACAGCCAGTGGATGGTAAATTTTGTGAGAATGGATGCCGTTTCCAGTAGACTGACCTCCATATGTAGCCATGGTGGCGAAAAGCAACCGTCATCTCACAGATATGCAGATTTCTGAAGCCCTTGCAGCTCCTGCCTGCACATTGAGGGTCTGCCAGAAACTTTCATGGAAATTTAATCTAGGTGGTTATTATGCTCCAAAGCACGGTAGATGCATTCCACTTCAGAGAGAGAGAGAGAGAGAGAGAGAGAGAGAGAGAGAGAGAGAGTAACAGAGAGGATTGTGTAGGAAGCATGTCGGGTGGGTCACCAAAGTAGCACCAGAGCGATGTTCTGCTGAACACTTCTCTCCCGCAAGTGGCTTTGATACCAAATTAGTGTCGAGTGATGCGGTAATGCATTACACACCACAGAACACATGCCACAGGAACTTGATGCAAATCATCAGCAAGCCTTTGGAAAGGCCGTTGGTGGTGTAATACACTAATTTCTAAATGTTCATCTTTCAGTAAATAATACAGTCGTCCATAGGCCTTTTAGAGCAAGATATCGTTGATCTACATCTATATACTCCGCCTTCTACCGTAAAGTGCGTGGCGGATAGTAAACTGTACTACTTCTAGGCATTTCCTTTCCTATTCCACTCCCAAATAGAAAGAGGAAAAAAATTCGCACTGAAGTGTTTAATGGCTCACTTGAGATTTGCTTGTAGTTTTACGATTTTTTGGAAAGATTTCTGACAAAAATAATAAACATGTAAATAATAAAAACTTATGGTGTGGTGTCGCACAAGTACAAAGTGCGCGCCACCTACTTTCGCCGGGCGCTGCCATGCACGCACGGCGCGGCGTTCTCACGACGACAGCCACGAGCGCCCTCTGCTGCAACCCCGCTCGTGGCCACCACGGAAAGACACCGGTCACTTCGGACTGAGATAGCAACGAGTTAGGACCTTCGTAATCAGATAGGCACGAGTGAAGACTTTGCTATTGTACAGGCACTAGGCAGGCCTCTAACAACTATGTATCAACATTCTGCAGTACTATGTAAAAGTTAAGTATTGTTACATTCTGTGCAAAATATATCTCTTTCTAATTTACTCTAGTGTTTGTAGTTTCTGGCTGCTCCCCTCCGTTCCCTCACCGGCGTGCTGTCTTGTTACTGTGTCGGTCTCGTTCCACTCGGCCACCGACACCTACGACGAGGCTGGGACACAAAAGCGGCGACGAAGTTGGGACACAAAAGTGGCGACGAGGATGGGATACAAAATATGGGTGGTATAATTACGACTCTACTGTTGTGGTAATATCTACGCACCGAACACGTAATATCCTCTCTGACCGTATTTTAACAAACATCAAGAATTATTTCATATTTGAGTTTCGCGTTGACAAACATGCTCTTTTTTTGAACTTTTACCTCTTTAAGCTATTATTTTAATACCTCTCTCACATTTTCTTTATATTTTTTCCATTAAAATATTATCACCTCTCTTGTCTTAGTGTTTCTTGAATGTCTATTTTCACTGCCTGTACTGGTTACGAATGACTATAGTCTGGATGAAACGTAGCATACATTGATGTTCGGACGAGTGACTATAGCCTGGATGGAATACAGCGTACATACGCCATCTTGCTTTCTGTATTTGATGATTATTATAACTCAAGCGTTGTCATTTCAAAGCAATGGCGCACTGAAAATTATCAAAAACATGTCGTTCTTAGGGTAGTGAATTATAATCTAATATCTAAAATTGCCATGTTAGCAGTTAACACCTGCCATCGATGGTACGAGAATTACGGATTACTCTCGCTCCTGTTCGCCGTTGCGTAATGGGAGACGAATTAGTTTGTGATGTACGAACATGTTAGAAGATGGTTAGAAACTTCCTAGGGCACTATGGCTCATCGCACTCGTCAGAGGGTTGCCGGCATGGTAGCTCAATGTCCTCTGTAACGAGAAAACTGAGTCAAAGACGAAACGATCAACACAGAACAAAACAAACCAACGTTTACAAAGTGCCTCTCAAACCGAAGAAGCAATGAAAGGAGAGAGAAAGAAATATGGTTAAATATCATCTGCAATAAAAAACTGAGCAAAATTCTCGACGAACAACCCATAACGAACATGAAAACACGACCGCAAAGCATCGATCTCCCTCAAGACAAAAATATACTTAAGAAATGTAACAACCACTGACAATTTCTTCCCTCTTGCTTCCTAAAAGATTTTCGCACACCCTTATTAACAGAACACAAGTATATTCTGCAAGATTCCGTATTGTTCCAAGGCAACAGCACTTTCTCTGAAATGTGTACTTGTTCTGTTCGAACACATGCCATGAAATACATACCAACGAATTGCAAAGATAGACTTCTTTATCACATGCACATAAACTAGGGAGATAATCTTACAATGACTGTTGTAATTGACGTAATGATAGTACTAAATGTTCAAATGTTTGTAGATCTATCGGACTTAACTGCTTGGTGATCAGTCCGTAGCTTAAAAACTACTTAAACTAAAGTAAACTAACCTAAGGAGAACACAAACCACAAACATCTGTGTAGGTGGGGGGACTCGAACCCCCGACCGCGAACGGCCTCGAGCACCGCAGCACAGCGCCCCAGTGCGCAATGCTAATCCGCCGCGGCAATGATAGTACTAACTTTGTCAACATTATCATCTTCAATTCTAACTATATATATATATATATATATATATATATATATATATATATATATATTACTAGACTTATATGGTGTACAAAATTACCACACTTATTCCGTTTGTGAGTTTAGCTCTAAAAGAAACCGTAATCACGGTTTGAAGTAGAATATTTGCTCCTTATTTTAGCGCAGAGCAAAGTAACATGAATGAAGTCATATCTGAACTATAGTAAAGGTAATACCATCTACCTTAAAAGCATCCGTAGCAACCATGTCAAACACAAACATTTTAGTAGATGCAGTGATTGTAATTAATTACTTTCAAGGTATTAAAAATAGTGAGTAATTGCTTTGTAAAAAAGAAAATAAACAAGCTAATTTGTTGCAATGTTTACACTTTCCTTCCGTTTTATTAAGGAACTACACTTAGCACAGAAATCTAGGACTTCTTTTATATACGAAACTACCAGTATCAGCATGTTGTTCAGAATATTTATTATTGCTGTATCCTCCCAGTGTAGGTGCATATGCTTTGGAAGACCATTGTTCAATTCGTTGTTACGTATTTCACGACATGTTCACGAAATAAAACAAACACGCATTTTAGAGAGAGCACTCATACTTATGCACAACTGTAAATATTGAAGAACAAAGCTCTAATTAAAAAGAGTGCCCGAAACACTTTTAGGAGAGAAGGAGAAAAATATTTGCGTAATGGGGGTTACGAACCACTGACCATGTGCAGTGCAGTCTAATGCGCTGCCCACTACACTACGGCAAATAATTATAAAAAACATTTTTTAATCTCGTATTATTGATAGCAATTGTTGATTTATACTAATTCGGCCTCTTTTAGACACCAGATTATCATTTACGAAGAGCGACGTGTTTTTGTTAATTCTTCAGTGCATCATTGCTCTGAAATGCCAACATGTAAGATATAATACGGAAATAATCAAATACGTAACGCAAGATGGCGTATGCCAGAGAGTGGCGAGGAATGTCACGTGACCTATCCGAACGGCTGGATTTCGTAAAATCAATGGGCGGTGTCAAATGCCGTTATTTTTGCATATATCTCTCAAACGATACGAGATATGAAAAAAAAATCAAATTTGTAGCGAATTCTCTACAAATTTGTTCAAAAATGTTCAAATGTTTGTAGAGTCTATGGGACTTAACTACGGAGTCATCAGTCTTTAAACTTACAAACTACTTATGAACTACTTACAACTAAGGACGGCACAAATATCCATGCCCGATGGGGGATTCGAACCCCCGACCGTAGTGGCCGTGCAGACCGTGTCTGGAGCGCCTCAGCCCCTCGGCCACCGCGGCCGGCCTACAAATTTGGTTATTCAATTTTCGTGTTAGATGAAAGATGGACCCTTTATTTGTATTACATTACAAAAGGCTTTTTTATGTCCGAAATATTTGTCCCAAGTATTTGAAAAAGCGAGGTTCTGGTCTCTGGCGGGCAACAATAATGTCTGTTAAATTTGGTGCTGATCGATTGAACGGTTTGACCTAAAAGTGGGAACACGCTTCAGACAGACAAACATCGTAAAATCGTCGTTATTTTTGCAAATATCTCTGAAACAATGAGATATGGAAAAAAATACAGAAGAAGAAAGGCTAACAAAACAGAGCAAAGTTGTACAGAATTTTCCCCGCTAGAAATTCATGTATTCAATTTCCGTGTCAGTTAAACGGTTAAAGGGGTTATTTTCTTTTAAATGTCGATCTGCCAAAAGATGATCGCAAAGGCCCACTTTTAGTGTTACTGCCGTAACCTAAGGTGCGCCGAAAGAATGCCTGTATACCTCCGTACGCCCCCTAATTTCTCTTATCTTGTCTTTGTGATCATTACTTTAACCAACGTAGTGTTTGTTTACATAAGAAGTAAGCACTGATCGCTGTGTTTCTCTCAGAAACAATTAACAGAATTGTGCTGTGATTTAGACGAAATTTGAAGTGATTTCATAAGAAAGACTCCTTAATTTTAAATTTAATTTCGTGGTTTGCCCTCTTCGTAAACATGTTCCGCCACGGTTTTTCTCTTCATTGCTGTCATCGCACGCAGGCGCTCCTCAACCGAAAGAGACACAATAACAATGACAAGGAAAACATACATAAACGGGGTCAAAAACAGAAGCTAATTAAAATTTACATGATGACAGTGTTGTTGAAATCAGTTGAAATGAAGAAAAAAATGTGGTCTTTTCTCATGGATATGGCGACGATCAAGAAAGTACATAAAACAGAATCGGAGATCATACATGAAACATCTAAAAGAAACACAGGGTGTCGGCTGCGAGTTGGACGTTCACTATATATAAAATAAAACACCACCCTGAAAATATGCAATAATCTCAAAGCTCTCACTAAAACACTGTAGATGACGAGATCGGTGGAGAGGGGGGAGTGAAAAGTGTTGAGGGGAGGGGGGTGAAGGTGTTTTAAAACACACGCAAGGACGGGACCCACTGGGATACGAGGAGGGAGGAAGATGGAGGATCGCAGAAAGGATAAATGTCATGGCGGAGGGCATCATAGGGGAAGGGGAGGGTATGAAGTTGCCACCATAAAGAATACGGAGAGTGGACAGGTGAAGGGCGGAGAAATGCAATGAAGACAAGGCGGGGAAGTGCATGAGGTCATAGAGGATCTGCGCGGGGGTGGGGGATAAAGGGGGATACGGACAGCGAGGTTGAGTGCATGACGTACTACGATCTTGAGCAATTTTTAGAAGGACGGGGGTTGGAGGCGAGATCCATGTAGGATGGACTACGCAAATGACGGGGTGGATGAAGGATTTGTAGGTCGAAGTTCAGCTAACGAGGAGTTTCAGGAGGCAGAAACGAGAGTGATGGTGCGGAAGTAGGGAGACCAGGAGAGGGTATACTTTATGGTCAGTCATAGTTATTTCAGGGTGGTGGTAAGGAGGTTGGAGCGAGCATGTAGGATGAGGTAAAAGTCGTGGGGGACATAAGGTGTACGTGGTGCGACCTATAATGAGTGCTTGTGTTTAGGTGGGATTGATAGAGAGAAGCCACTGGTTACATCAAGTGACAAATTGGTCAAGATGTTGTTTGAGGAAACGATTCGAATTGGCGAGAATGGGAGCCAAGGCAAGTACGACTTCAGTGAATTGGAAGAGATCAAAAGGAGGGGCAGTCTTTGGCATGTCGGAGGTGTAGGGAAGGTATAGGAGGGGAGAGGGAACGGACCCTTGGGGCATGGTGGCAGAGGTGTAGTAGATATAGGAATCAGTATTATGAACAGTGACACAGGTAGGGCGATTGGAGAGAAAGGAGACAATGATCTGGACACGGATGCGAAATGCATAGGTCTAGAGTTTGAAGAAAGGCCGAGATGCCAGACATGGTCGTAGGCGCTTTCCATGTGCAATGGTAAAAAGATGACTGCGAGAGTTCAACTGGAGCGAGAGGAGGTGTTGATTGTGGCGGAGGAGTTGGTTGGAGGTGGAGACGGTAGATCGAAAGCCACACTGGGTGTCGGGAACAAGATGGTGTATGGTGGTTGTTGAATCACCCTCGTGCCATTCGTTGAGTTCTCGTCCCTGGTCAGCCTGTGTTTCAGGAAAGGTACTGTGCAGGATTGTGGTCATCTGGAACAGTTCTATCTGTCCTCCTCTCTTCTTGCGTCGTGGTCTTCTGTATGGTGGTAGCTGCGCTGAGACCTTGTTAATGCCTAGTTTGTAGCCGAGTTCTGACAGGGTCGTCCAGTCCCATGTCGGCCTAGATTGCTTGTAGAGAGCGTACGTCTACGGTTACTCCATCCAACAGGCGTCGCGCCGGCGTGAGGTAGGCTGTCTTTTGACCGCTGCCTTTTCCACGATCACTCTCTTGCATGTGGTGTGTGGCTCTGACGTTACACCACAACATCTACCCCCCCCCCAATAGCTCATAACCGTTGTTATGTAGGGAGCTCTACAATGGGGGAGGAGGCAGGCCAATGGATGTACTGATAGACCGGAGTCTGTAGCTGCAGAGGACGTCAGACTACCGACCAGGCCATTCCATCTGGCCTGAGCTCGCGAGGGAACGTTCTCTGTGGAAACCTCGGCAGGGCCAACATCCACGACCTATGGCCCAGCTGCTGACGTAGACGGTGACGCCAGTGGCGACTTTGGCCTTGGATGCTGTGTGGCGTCTTTGTCCAGTTCCATGAAGGCGGAGGTTGCAAGGATTTCACATTTCACATGGCGTCAGGCTGCGGTGCTTTGGAGATCTGCTGTGGGGGCGACCACCGAGGTTAGAAGAGCGGAGGAGGCTTGCGCGATCTGCTCGGTGTGTGAATTTGTCGAGAGAAACGCGGAAGGATCACAGGGTACACAACAAGGGCGACTTTGATTGCGGTGTCTGCATATGACGCCATCAGGTCCTGAAATTTCAAACATGGAAGCACCGAAAAATTTGATGATCTCGGCCCGCTCCCACTCTGAAAAAGACTGGGTTACGCGGAGCGAAGCGATACTTGCGTGTCGTTGACTGCTGCTCTAGGCGGCGCGGTGGATGGAGCAGATGGAGCGAGGTGCGGTGGCGGTGGCCGTGTAGACGTTCGGCCGGCGATGATCCTTCTCGTGCATGCGAGCGGTAGGAGTCGATAAACAGTTGCAAAGTTGCCTCCAGTGATTGCTCCGAATAAAGTTTGTACATCTTTGGCTTAAATGTGCAGATGAAGCGTTTTGCAGCGCTGTTGGCCTGCGGGTGAAACGGTGCTCTGGTGAGATGCTTAATTCCATTGCATTCACAAAAGGAGCGAAATTCTTGCGAGGTGAACTGAGGGCCGTTGTCAGAGACTATCAGTTCAGGAGACTTTCCAGACAAAAACTTGAAGGCAACCTCCTAATCGTGCTACTAGAAGTCGTAGAAGACATTGGAACTGGGTAACCACTAAAAGCATCAATCACAATAAGCCACTTTGTGTTCTAGAAGGGACCAGCATAGTCAATATGCACTCGTTGCCATGGTGAATCTGCTTCAGGCCCCGCAAAAAATTTCTGTGGTGAGGCAAACTGGTTGGTAGAGCACACTGAACACTGTGATGTCATCTGTTCTATTCTGGCGTCCATACCCTGCCAAGTACAGTGTCGTTTTGCCAATTGCTTAGTGCGAACCATTCGCCAATGTTTTTGGTGAAGTAATTTCAACACTTCGTTCTGCAAACGTCGCGGGATAAACACACGCAATTGTCCACTGTCATTTGAAACTAGAATGACACCTGTATGGACTGAAAAGTTCATTTCCTCTATCAAAATAGCGACACACCAGAGAATTTTGAGACTGAGGCGCTCCAGTCACGGTCTGCACGGCCACTACGGTTGGGGGTTCGAATCCCCCTCGGGCATGGATATTTGTGCCATCCTAGTTCGTAAGTAGTTCATAAGTAGTTTGTAAGTTTAGGGACTGATGACCCCGTAGCTTAACAAACATAAGCTTAACAAACATTTGAACATTTTTTTTTTTTTGTTGAGAATTTTGAATTTCACTTTGTGAACTAGGCCATTTTGTGTGAATGTAGTACAGCAAACTTCGTAAATCTGGATCTGTTTCGGTGGGCCAATGGGCCAAGCAATTTTCCTATGGTCCAATGGGAAGGATTGGAACAAATTATCTTCCTGTGCTTCTATCTGACAGCAAGACGTCTCAGAAGCATCAAAGTCTTTGTCATAACCAATTGGAAGGCGAGAAAGTGCTTCGGCATTTCCATGGCGAGTTGTGGGTCTGTGCACAATCTTGTACTGATACTGTGATAATAGCAATGCCCAACATTGTAATCTGTGTGCTGTGCGAGTAGGAATTGGCTTGGTTTGATGAAACATGGACTGCAAAGGTTAGTGGTCAGTTACTAAATAGAATTTTCTCCCATACAAGTAGTGATGGAATTTCGTGACACCATACACCATTGCTAAAGCTTGAGAGGTAGTAATACTATTTATATTCATATTTTCCAATTTAATTTAGTCTGTCGATTTAATTGGAGGTTGGGTTCTTTGTATTATAATTTCTCCAAATTTTTAATGCCAGATGATAGAAATGATCATTGCATGATTTTGGTACATTGGGAATAAGCCACATGGGTAACTGTTTGTAGGCGTTTGCCGCCACCAGCAAAAAACGTGGGAGAGAATGCTGCCCTTGTTTCACGGCCAGTGGCATATAAAGATACGGGAGAGGATGTCGCCCCAGCTGCAGGGGCTCTCTCGGTCGCTCTGGGGAGTCCAAGAGAAAGCAGGGCCGGCAGCATTGTGTACGCTGCCTGGACCCTCGCTGTCTGCTGGCGCCAAACTTTAGACTTTTCCCGGCGCCACGTTGGCGAGGCATCGGTTGCTGAGGGTTCTCACGACGGGAGAGGGTGCCCATGCGATAATAAAATAATTTAGCTGTCTGGAGATGCCTATCGTGAAACACAAAATTTCAGGCTGTTTCTGGGAACTGTGGCATACGTGAGTCTCAGACCTGGGAAAGTTATCAAGGGGGAGGAGCTTAGTAGCGCTGACAATAGCAAATTGATTTGATTGGCGAGACATTTAGGTACTCTCTCTTACTGGCTTGACGTCACTGTGGGTGGAGTCTGGCAGCAAAAGAAAGATTTTTCTTCAGGAGAGTGTGGGGTGAGTGAGAAAAATGAGAGAAGCGTGGAGGACACCAGATGGTTCAGAACTCTTGGTAGCAGTGAGGAGTGACAGCAAGGACTCCGAAGTTTTCTGACCTTGCGAATCAGTGGACTTAGAATTTTTGATCCCATTGCACAGTGTTAGATGGTGTCTGTGTGATTGCTGTTCGCATTCACAGTTATACTGAGAAACTTATAAATATTCTGAAGTGGATGTTGTTTTAGAACAAGCTCACTCGTAATCAGGATAATTTAGTGTTCTTGAAAAACAGCATACAGCACTGGGTTGGAAAATTGCTGTAATTTTTCGTTGCTCGAATAATTTAGTAATTGCCACGCCGATCAGGTAGATTTCCCATCCGTGATCGCATTCATCAGCCTGCTCTTCCATCAGTGGCCCATCGTCATCGGTGATGCTGTTCAACTGTATATGGTAAAGTAGCGACAATGCATAAATAGTGAAAAGGATTATGGAATGGTAGTTGATAGGTGGGACGTAGGTGTGAGTTTGCGAGGTCGTCATAGTCGATTTTTAATCGAGTGTGTCTGTTTCAGAACTTAACCTTCTACTGACTTTTTAAATACATTTTTGATAGTTTAACACACCAAATTTATGACTATAGCCAGTCGAACTTGTACCTTTTCTTTTGGTGTTAAGATTTTGTCCTTTATTCTGTAAAAAGTATTCCGATCATTAGATAATTTTGTTCGTGCTATTTCAAGTCATTATTTTTGTGTGATTTTTTAAAAATGAATTGACACGTTTCCATGCATGTTGTATTTTTGATAAATTGGCACATAATTTTTTTGTTAAATACAGTAACTATTTATGTACATCGTGTACCTGATTTCAACCACCTTTCATATATTTTGGAGGGGTTATCTCTTGTCTATGTTAGGTAGGTCAGGAGATTTGTGTTCTTCCAACAACAGTGTATGGAAACACGCATTTTCATAAAATAAATAAATATAAGTGAGATTAGACTACTGGTCGCCACTACATTCAGTTAGGCACAGTAAATTCTCAGTTTCATATTTTTAATAATTTTTTTCTATTTTTTAAAATTATAATAAAATAATAGTGGTGACCCTTGGATAACTTGATTACTTTGTGATGATGGTTAATTTAATACAATTTATTCATTTCCATATTAATGAGCTATCTGCAAAGTTGGAAAAAAAGGTAATAGGTCTCAAATGACGGACAACATTCAGTTGACATTCAAAATAATAAATTTTGAAAAGAGCAACAACATTTCATTTGGTGTCCCTGCCATAGGACCTTTCGGGCATTGGATGCTTCAGGGAAGTGGGCAGATTAATTTCTGTTGCAATCAGGTCCATTAGTGATAAGATTTCTAGTTAGTGTATGTGCGCAACGCTAAATAAGCATTGCCTTTCAGCATTCAAAGTGTCTGTGGTTTCTCCACCACTCTGCATTGTTTACGGTGTTGACTATTTGTGAATATTTTGGAGGGGTATTTAAAAATATTTGGTAAAACAATAATTGTTCATATAATAGGGATATTGTATCAGTATATTTTTGCAAATTTTATATGTATTTTGTTATTTGTAAATCGGGATATCATTGTATGGCGAGGGAAAGTGATTTTATATGTAGTGGTTCAGAGTAAAATTTGTGTTAACAAGAAGCAGGGCTCGGTTACTTAATAACAAGAGTAATTTAGTGCAATATTTCAATATGAGTGACGAAGAGCAGTATTTGATAGAGACGCAAACGTCAAAACGTCGTTCAGCTCGACACAGTCGCGATGTTTCGAGGGGATCGTTTAAGGAGAAGACGGATATTTCATCTCGTAGGGGATCATATACAGAATCAAGCGAGAGTGATGGTGAGAAAGAGATTCATTCCTTAATCTTTGCAATTAGCGTTGATTCCACTACTAGCATGTATATTCATTAAGCAACAGTACAAAAATAGACCAGAAGAAAGGCACTCAAGCGCCCGAAACCGGTCGTTAAAGTTAAAAATAAATAACCACAAGCAACTAGTCGCTGCATTTCATTAATTTATAATCTGAACAGTTGCTGAAATGGATAAAATACTGTTGCATAATAGAGATTTTCATGTTAGTATGTAGTTATTGTTACTCTTAAGTCATATGGGTCAAGATGTTTCATCTATGTTTGGTCATTAAGGATAGTATTACAAAAGGTTCCTGTGGTTAGACGAGAATTGTTTTAGATAGCCTTGTCCAGTGTTGCTTTATGGTCCTCAGTTTGTGGTCAAGTAGCAAGGATTTCTCGGTGTCATTGTAATCTTGTCTTCTTTTTAATGCCTATGGCACGCTGACCATTATAATCGTGGTCTGATAGGTGATTTTGAATTTGATCGTCGCTGTCATATACGCCATTGTGCATAGTATGATGAGTTATTGAATTCCATCTTGTAGGGACTGAATCCTCGTTGTTTAGTATTGGTTATTGTGGAGACATTCTTTCCATTTCTGGTCGCTCTGTGGGATTGTTGCGTTATTAGGAAGTGCTAATTCTGCTGAGGTATAGGAATTTGCCACTTAGTGTTTTATATTATTTCTGCATTGTTGGATGGCTCCCACTGTGGTTGCTTTAGACATAGAAGATTGTGATTTTGTTCTGGAAATGCGATGATGCATTGGACCTAGGATATTAGGCTGGCTGCGTTTTGTCGCGTGTCCGTCCCATGTGAGCGATACAGAGTAAATTATGGAACCACACTTGTTGAAATTGGTCATGTTACCAGAGAGGCCCTGCATGTTCAAATAATAATAGAGGAAGATGCGATCTGGAGTGGCCATAACGATAAGTTACAGATTCGAAACCTGGGCAGAGGCGACGGAGAGAAGAGAGGACCTACCCTGTATATTTCAGATATAATTGCAAGGGATGCAGACAAGGACCAGGAGGCCAGAATATTGAAGGATAGTATGCAATTATCTTTTTTATTTTGAAAATCCTTTACCTTTCTTATCTCTTCTTGTAGTAATAGTTTGGATCTTTCCTATGTAGGAGTAGAAGATCTGACTGTCATCCCTTGATTCACTGACATGACATACACTAACATGCCATAATACATTATGCAAACTGTAGAATTTAGTCACATATAAGCTATAGTATTTGTCAAATAAAAGTATAATAATAATATTAGTATATGATAGGATAGATTAAGAGTGGCCATTAATGTAATAAAAAACATTGTATATGTGTTAGGTAATCTGTGATCTGAGTCTAATTCCAAAAAAGTTTAGTGCTGTGCAGATGTTGCAGAGGTAACAGTGATTGGGTGACGCGCAATATCGTAAGAATATGGGACACGGAGATGCGCAGCTCATCACCACTGGCCGTGGGCAGCAGTGCAGGAAGACGCGCCGAACGCACGCCGCGGTGACCCATACTCCGGAGGTGCTGTGCGAAGGCTGGAGCGTCAAGGCGGCGGAGAATGAGAGGGAAAGTTCCCGCAGGGGACCGTCTGCTTTCTGGTTACAGGTCTGCCGCAGGGGCAACACACTCGTTACACTCGCCGGTGGAGCCCATTGAGGAAAGCTACCTGCTGCGGGCCGCTGTGATATCATACACCAAAAAAATGGGTAAAAATTTCAGACCATCATAAATTACACACGAACGAAATTTCAGTAGCAAAGATTAATAAATTTATGATACAAAGATTACACAAGTCAATGACGATTCGGCTAAGATAACAAAATATCTCAACATATGCAAAGACCACACACATATATTACTAGACTGGCAATGCCGTATACAATATCATTGGTGTCAGTGTCCGTCACGTCAACGTCACATCACGTCAAGGCACCGTCACGTCAAGTTGTATTCACGTCAGTTCGTTAACGATGACAGATGGTCAAAGTGATGTTACGAGTGGCGATCTGTTATGTAGAACGTCATAGTTTAATACTGGGATTGCGGAAAAAACAACGATAAATGTTACTGGCGGCCAAATAAAACTTTACACCGTATATTTATGGTGAACGTAGTGGGGTAAGGTGTTGGGAAGTGAAAAAACATTTCATAATTTCGACATCATTTTCAATCGAAAATTTAAACATACTAGCAGATCAAACCATATTTATAAGAGCATAAATAGAGCCTGTTCACTTTATCAATTACGATTTTCCCACTGACATTGTTAATACCGCCGGAAACAACCGAAATTTTGTCCTTCATTAGCACTGACATTTTCATTAAAAATTCGTGATGATAACTGCATCATAAGATTAAATATTGCTCAAATAAACAGTTTGCCTCAGTCTTTTCTGTTACGATATTGCAAAACATTAACCATTTTTCGGTTTGAGATATCCGACATCGCTTTTAGGAGGACACTCGAATTAAAATAAAGTATTTAAGACGTCATAAAACATTTGAAATTTACAGGTAAAACAAAGTTTAATGATAAAATAAAGATTAATAAGACAGTTTTGCGTGTAATCTGTGTAATACTCTACTACAACATGAAATTCGCTTTACGAAAATTGGTTAACTCCCGATGTTAGCAGACGACCGTTCCGTCAAAACTGTCCTTTCGAGAAAGCTTGTCGTGACATGACATGAGGGTTAGTTGAAGTACAGTGTAAATACCGCTATTAGAAATATATTGTGGAATGTTCTGACGGAACGTGGCGTGACCTGACGGGCAATGTGAATTGCCCTGTATACAGTAATGCGTTCATTGATCTGACTTTTTTATTAATCTGTTACTAATTTTATTCTACTTCGGCTTTTCTATCAGCAGTATGACCGCTATAAAAGAGCCATTTGTTGTGGATAATACGTATCTTTATTCTTTTGAGAGTTCTTACGAAACCTACTGTCTACTTTGATATATACAGTACTGAATCCCGTTAATTTTCTTGTTTTGTAACCAGTTACCAGTCTCGATCAACTACGGCCTTTTCTTTCAATACTGTAGTATGAGCGTTATATATGTGCTATTTGTCGTTGATAACAATTTTCTCAGTGTTTTCCCGATAGCTACAATCTGCTTTACTGTATGTAGCGGTAAAATTTTACTTACCATCCCGGTGGCCGTGTATGGTTATGTTGGCATCACCAACAAAACGGTAGAAAACCCTAACCAAGTCTTATATTCTTAGTAATCGATACAGTGTGAGTTGATAACTGTCTCGTACAGATGATAAAGGAAATAAATAATACTGTTCGTGCTGTACGGCAGACATATTTTTGTATGTGACCTGGTTCACTCGATAACGGTAATTGCCTCCGTAAAACGAAGATTCCATGACAAAACATTTGAATCGCCAAGCGAATGGGTAATGCCAACGTCACACGACTGACAACATAATCAGGCGATGCCGCCAGGACAAGTAAGCAAAATTTAAGCGAATGTAACACGTTCCTCTCATAACACGATTCGACAATGTAGACCTATCTGTTAAATTCAAATATTGCGGAATTGTTAGCTCAAATTCAAATCATGTTCAAACGAACTAGTAAAGCTTACAGCGTCACATCGTGTCAGAAAATCATATAGTACATGTTAGTCTGTGGTGGTACCGTATGGAAACTTTTTGACGTTAGGTGAGGCAAGATGGCGGCGTCAGGCTTTGCCAGTCTAGTAATGTATGTCTGTGGCAAAGACATACATTAACCAACCTCTCAAATACCGGTAGCAAAGATTATCGTAATAATAAACAAACAGTATGTAACCATATTACATCTCTGGTTATCAAAAGCTGTCACATCACAACGTAAGTCATAAGTCATCAGAAATATTACAATAATTAAAATTCAAAACAACATAAATGATAAGTGATCAGAAATATTGCAATAATTAAAATTCAAAGCAATAAATATATGACTGAAATCAATAAAACCATCGATGTAGATGGATGTCAGGACCAACAGACGTATGTAATAATTCGTAATAGTATTTACAATTACGATTATCATAAAATTTGATGTATTTATAATGGAACATTTTTCGCAGATCACCTGACGATGGCGCTAAAAGCCGAAATAGGCCTATAGTGTAATAAACATAATTATATTTAAAGCAGCATTTAGGATTTATTGCATAATGTCTTTAGCTGAGGATTTGATAACGCTTGACAGGACACATGAATGAAACGTAGT
Organism: Locusta migratoria; assembly: GCA_026315105.1. Lineage (NCBI taxonomy): Eukaryota > Metazoa > Arthropoda > Insecta > Orthoptera > Acrididae > Locusta > Locusta migratoria. Next base: position 442,039,726 of record CM048748.1, on the reverse strand, counting down.
CGCAATAACCTTGAGTAGATGAGGGGCGAATCATGTCATAGGCTTATTAAGGACCTCCACTGCAGCCGGCAAATGTGGGTATTGCAGTATAGAAATTTATGTATCCTTCCCCTTCACCATTAAGTACTATACATTCCAAACCGAAAAGTTAACTGTTTTAAATGACAGCGGAGTCAAGCATGCTGGAACATTACTTCTGTTAACCTATCTAGTTGTCTTAAAAAGATGCGAAGAACATGTAAATAACGTCAGTGACATGAGGGGTGTTCAATACAGCACTTCAGACAGGTAAACTGTGTTTTATCTATAACTTCACGCTGTACCAAGGTACTTTTGACCCCCGTATAATCAATCAACTGGAAATTAAAAATCCTACAAACTCGTTGGAATCTATAATTACTCAAGTAACTCTTCAGTCAAATAAATACGTTCGTATTTAAGTTTGCGACATTTTGGCAATTGGCTGTAGCTGTGTGTCATACGTTCGTGCAATTTAAAAGTCACAACTTATATAGACGACTTATTGTTATTGTTGGAGGTAGCTGTGGCTTTGGCAGTTAAATTTTTTAAGAAATCAGTTTTAATACCGACGGCTGGCTGCAAAATCTGTACCACGGTGACTTCCCTGTTTTAACTGTTATATGCACATGATGGTATGGCTACAGACCACGAAACCAGCAGTGCCTGAATAAAAAATGGTTCTAGTGTCAGCTGGCGTGTACTATAAAAAAGACAGCATTATTTCAGTATTTATAATTTCTTCTGACTCACAAAGGAAACTCATTGGATTAGGATCAGAAAGTCTCTCGTCTACTATTTTATTTCTAATGTAAGGTCTTGAGCTCTTTAGAATGGAAAAGAACATATTTTTCAGAGGACACTGGGAGTATACACATTAAGTATATAAATCATTTTAGTCAAACGAAAAAAAAAGTCACCACACTGTTCAATAGCTACGATTGTAGTGACAAGTTTTTGTTCGACAGGTTTCCACTGATTATGCTATATATCCATAGTTGACATTGTTGGGAGGGAACGTCCCTGTTAGTAGCATCTTGAAGTACCCCAAGGGTTGCACGCACTACAGGAATCATTTTCGCAAATATTTCTACAACCAAAGTCGTCTTCCGCCCATCGTGTGTCAGAAAGTGAGAATAATGTTGAGCAGAAATTAGTGGTTTTACGTAAAAAGGAAATAAAAACAAAAAACAAAAAAATAACAAATGTATGTTATGTAATGTTATCTTTAACTAAACTGACACATTTCACATCGTTACCAATTCTCGTATTCATGATCTATCTAATCTAATCTGAGTCAATTTGATCAGAAATTTCTTCAAAAGTAGCCCCTAAGTGGAGTATTTATTATTGGGATACAGTTACGTTTCATAGTTATCTCATATGAATCGAATGCGCTATAACTAAATTACGAACTTGAGCCATACCGTGTGTAAACTGGGCTCTGAGGGATTGCTCTGCAATTGTTCTCACGATTCGTAGCTAGGCACTAATCACTTTCCCAATCAGTTTATTGGTATCCAAATCATAAGAAGTGCGTTACAATCTTTGTTGCCATTCTTTGAGATCGAATATGTTCTGTGTTGAGAAATACGAGAAAATAGTCCCTGATAATTGATTTTTCAGATGAGAATTCTACAAATTGAAACGACTTGTCCTCTCCGTGTTAATGTCTGGTTTCGTCAGATATAACAGCAAAAAATCCTTTAGTCTTCTACCATTTTAAGTAGTTGTGCTTGAATGCCATTATCACATTGTTTAACAATATTCCTGTAGACTCTACAATGAAGCCGCGGCGGAGCGGCCGAGCGCATTGAGGCGCTATGCTACGATGCGCGAGGCCGTTCCCCGTCGGGGGTTCTACCCCCCTCGAGCATGGATGTTTGTGCCGTCTAGTATATGCTAGTTCGTAAGTAGTTTGTAAGATTAGAGACTGATGAAACCGCAGTTAAGTCCCATAAGCTTTACAAACATTTTAACATTTTCTAGAATGAAGGTTTCTTGTAGTTAAGTTAAAGAGAAGTTACTAAATAAATACAGTTTCCCGTAATACCTACATCAAAGCTACAAAGCCAAGATTCTAAGATTCGAAGAAATAAAATGCTGGGGGGCATGAGTTAAATAGAAGTAGATATCCTAGATGTTGAGAAGCGGCTGAGATTACTTAATAAAAGTAAATATTCAAATCCAGAGCCACGTAGGAAGGCCGAGCTCTCTAATGAACCATTCTGGGGAGTGCGCCGCTGCTCCCCGTCGGAGGTTCGAGTCATCCCTCGGGCATGGGTGTATGTGTTGTCCTTAGCGTCATTTAGTTTAAGTACAGAGGCGTGAAAATTATTAGACTCGAGGTTATTTTTCTTAATGTTAAAACATTTTCCAGTTTAGAAGCATTTATTCGCCAAATTATAATACGTTAGTATTTTGCGTGCGTGCCTTTGTTCTTCATGAGCAGTTCAACACCTGTTGGCATTGTTTCTAAGAGTCTGGAGCATGAATTTTGACATCATCATGGTTCGAGTTTTTCCATGAGTTGCAATATTGTTCTGATATTGATCTGCCTCAACTTTTGCTTAACAATTGCCCACAGATTCTCTATAGGGTTCATATCGGAACCGCCCCCAAGCCATGAAAACGTTTCTACTTTATTTTCAGCTAAGAACTGCCTAATTGATTTAGCTTGATGACACGGTGCACCATCGTGCATGAACACAAAGTCGCCGTCAGGGATCCATTCCTTAACCTGTGGTGAAACCCTCTTTTCCAAACCTTTCTTATACTGATTCTTATTCATAATGCCTTCTACAATGAAAGTCGGCCAGTACCCTCTGCTGACATGACACGCCACACCATAATAGATGTGGAATGTTTTACAGTTCGCACTACACAAAGCTCAGAAAACTCTCTGACAACCACTCTTTGACCATACTGACCACTTTCTTCACATATAGAGAATATTGACTCATCAGAAAAGCAGACTTGAAAGGAATAAAACATTTTAATCGTAAGAATTATACGATTTCAGATGTTATTTGCTCATTTGAACCATACTATAATAAAGGAAATTTCTCCATGTCTTCGTGGAATATTTTCTTGAAATCAAATATTCATTTATCAATAGAAATTTTCACATTCAGAATCTCAAATGCTTTAAATAAAGTTTATTTACATTTCTACAGTCCTCTCCAACCTTATTTCTAATTTCATGAGCTCATTTCAGCTCATTTTGCACTCATTGCAGAGTACGTTTTGCTTCTTTGCATGGACGACCAGCTGGAAGCTCTGCACTAATTAGCTTTCTGTGGACTGTGTAAGTACAAACATCAACTCCGTATTGTCCAGAGATTTCTTACAATCTTGACTGGTAGCTCTTTTGTTGTCTTTCGCCATTCGGACAAGTTTCCATTCAGTTTTAGGGGAAAGTTGGCTCATACGGAGACACTTTCCTCGATGTGCTCTTCTGAAATCAACGCCATCTTTCTTTGCCTGGCAAATACGACTTACAGATTTTTGTGAAATCTGTAATCTGTTTGCTATTTCTCGCAGTTAATACCAGTTTTCTTCTGGTAACAGTGTATAGTCGCAAATTTTCTTGGGGAAAAATCACTTTTCCGACCCATAACCAACAAATTTAACAAACAAATGAATTATTCACAATAAAAAAATTTCTAATTTATGGCTAAAGGTGCAAGTAGAAATAGTCAGTAATTATTGTTTCCAGATACATTATACATCAAACCATCCTTAAGAACGTCCCAGCTGAATTAAACTGTCTCCAAATCAGTGCAACCATGCAATCTCTGCCTCAAAAATACCAATTGACTACTTAGGGAGAGCTACCAATATTGTTAAAAGCTCAGTACTGCCAATAGTAAAGGTAAATGTTGTCATATGGATGTAAGTGAGTGAAAAGGCCAATATCACATGACTCAATAATTCTAGAGTGAGAGAAACTGGGGAATATCATTATTTTCGTTTTTAGTCTAATAATTTTCACACCTTTGTAGTTTGTAAGTGTAGGAACTGATGAGCTTTGCAGTTGGAACTCAAAGGTTTACAAACATTTGATCATTTCTGGTCCATATTGCAAGCAAACTAGGTTCCTTTCAGAGATCCCAATATATTATCTTCGTAATACAACTATCGTTCCCTTAAACACCAGTGTGTAAATACTGGCACAGTTGACCCCAATTGTCAAGAAAGGAAATATTGAAATGGGCATGTAATTCAATGGATTACTCTTGACATCGATTTGCAGTAGGCTTTTGCAGCATATACTGTCTTGCACGTTATGATCACCTTTAAGGAAACGGTCTGTTCTTGTGCAAGAAAACTAGCTCTTTATCTTCAAAAAGTTATGAGACATGTAATCTCAAATTGATTAAAAAATTCCAGAAAGCATTCAAATACTGTTCCTAACAAGGAATGTTTAATCAAATTGCATGCCTACAAATTATCGTGTTATTTCTGTGACAGTATTCATAATTTTCTATAACGATCACAATTCACAGCAATAGATGGAAAAGTAATGTGTCTTGATGTCTAGTGTTTCCCAAAGAAGTGTCGGACGTACTCTGCTTCTGCTAATATATAGGAATGTTCAAAGAAATAATATGAACGACGTCTTAGGTTGATTGCACATTATGATGATTTTTACAGTGTAGTAAAATCATCAGAAAAACAGTACAATTTACAAAACGATCTAGACAACGGATCTGTAGGGTGCGAAAAGCAGCAACTTTCGATGCATTTAACCGAAATATCTAACTCATGCGCTTCATATATGTTTCAAATGTGACAATTCAACAGTTAAAAAGGAAGTCACTCAGCTGTAGTGTACAGTTATGGCTTGTTGAATCATAAGCCAATACAGATTATTACTATGCAAATCAAGCACGTTTCATGATCACATTTTTTTTTGTCACAGGATTTAAGAAATCCGGTACTGACAAATATTCTAATTTTGTTTTAATTTACTTTTTTTAATGGAATCTAATTGGGGTTTTTGGACCCCCTCGACCCTTCCCTTATCTACGTCTGTGAATGAATAACGTACCCTCTGCAGTTATAAAAGCAGAAGTGCGCGCCGTGCTGATAATACAAAAATCTGAAAAAAATACCTGCGAAATTCGAAAAATATTTACAATGTGAAAGAAGTAAATTGGTAATATAATAACGAAATCAGAAAAAAACTGTCAACAAAGTATCACAGATCTTTCAAAAAGCTACAACCATTTTTATAAAAACCAGCGAAGTCAATAAAGAACAACATAAAAATAGGCAAAAAATAAAACGATAGTGGACGTAATTTAGCCGCGTGGGATTGGCCGTCCTCTCTAATTGCCGGCCGCGGTGGCCGAGCGGTCCTCGGCGCGCCAGTTACGGTCTGCACGGCCACTACGGTCAGGGATTCGAATCCCCCCTCGGGCATGGATATTTGTGCCGTCCTTAGTTTTATATCCCGTCCTCGTCGCCACTTTTGTGTCTCGTTTCCGCCGGTTGTCCTGGGTGTCGGTGGCCGAGTAGAGAGAGACCGACACGGGGAAATAGGATGCTCGCGTGTGCGGGTACAGAGTCTGAGGTGACCAGCCGGTGGGACAGCAGTAAATAGAAACACTAAGCTAGATTAGAACAAGTTGTATATTTCGTAGAAATAGGATAATAATTAACCTTTACAAAGTTCATGACTGCCAACTAAGTGTACTGCTGAGACATAGGTTAACTACGTAGAGGCCTGCCTACTGATGAGTCCGTTTCAGTGCCTGTCCTAATCCCAAGTGACCGATCGAGCTCAGTGGTGGCCACGAGCGGGGTTGCAGCAGAGGGCGCTCGTGGCCGACGTCGTATGAACGCCGCGCCTTGCTTGCATGGCGGCGCGCGGCGAAAGTATATGGCGCGCACTTCAGACTTGTGCGACACCACACTTAGTATTAGCTAGTTCATAAGTAGTTTGTAAGTTTAGGGACTGATGACCCCGTAGTTAAGTCCCATAAGTACTACAAACATTTGAACAGGAGTGCACGGCTGCTTCCCGTCTGAGGTTCGAGTCCTTCTTGGGCATGGATGTGGATGTTGCCCGAAGCATAAGTTCGTTTAAGTAGCTTGTAAACCTAGGGATCGATGAGCACTGCAGTTTGGTTCCATAGCATTACCAACATTTGATCGTCTAGACATAATATAAACAATCGCCCTTGTTCGTTGTTACAAATTTCTCTCAAAGATTAGGCTTTCCTAATTCGTGTTTACGCTAGAAATAATTAAACAGTAATGACAATTACATAGGACACTTGCTTACAGAACAATAATTCAATAGTCACTACCTTAGGCATACGACACACTCCAATTCGCTTTTTAAAAATGAAATACGACTGAAATCAGCTGCTCGAGAAAAACCTGTGTACCTTTGGAAACTGCCTCATGAAAGTCTTCCTCCCGTGCTACTTAACGCCAACGTGTGACTAGCGATTCTTCCCCATTCTCGCCTAAACTGCAGTTCCAGTGCAATTAACGTCTTACTGTATCGGTTTTAACATCGAATGTCGGCTATTAAATGCATAGGCTATCCATTTTTTGGTGCTGGGATTTGTGATAGAAAAAAGTCTTGATATACAAAGTCGGCGATGTTTAAACGACATTTACAACCATTACGAGTAATAACTCAATTCTACATGTAAAATACATTTCTGACATCGCTGCCATCACTGTGCAGTCGAGTCAGGCTCTGAGACACGGCATCACAAAGTGGAAGGTTACCTTTGGGACGGCGCGCTCACAGAACTGCCAGGCAGCCGAGCACGTGGAGAGGCGAATAGCTCAGCGACACGACGTGCAAACAACACATACACGAGCACTAGGGTGCCGCTTCACTGGAGACTCCACCTTAACGCAGGCAGGAATTCTACCGAGGCAACACAGGGCTACTCGTTGCTACGCGTTACAAGCTGCAAGTTCTCCAGGGCATCAAAGTTTAGGAGTGTTACAAGAAACCCCTCAACAAAGTTCTTGCGTTACGAAAACTGACATGGCTACATGGCGCCTGCGTTGTAGCTTCCACGTTAGACACTACACTGAATTAGGAGGAACCATAGGGCGTAACGACCCGTCCACTCGTGGTCACTGGAGACTGAGTACACACTCGGATACTCTATGCTACAGCTGGCGGAGGAAATCAGCCGTGCCCTTTGAAGAGAACCATCTTACCTGGAGTGATTCAGGGAAATCACGGGAAAAGCAAATGAGGATGGCCACAGGCGGGTGTGAACCGCTGTTCTTCTGAATGCGAGTCCAGTGCGTTACCACTGCTGCAGTCACCTCGCACAGCCCCGTAATATAACAGTCTGAATCAAAACTATACCTATACACCGAAAATAACCCAAGGCTTCGTTCGACGGCTTTACTGGTCTTGTAGAACAAGGGGTCGGGTGTTTTGTGGAACGAAGTTCATAGCAACTAGTACGTCAGAGATTATGCGTGACTTCGGCACGTTTAAAATTTTACAATTTCCACCGTAAACAACACTTCCTTCTCTTTTCTGTCCCCTTTCCTTCAACCATTTTACCACGACCTACGTCACCTGTCGCTATTTGCAGTAGAAATGAAGAAGATGTGAGTGGAGTAGTTGTCTTCTATCGTGTCGGAATAAAAGAGATAAACTCTTCTATGAAGTTTTTAATAACCTGATGTCTTCGCGGATGACATCCCAGTGAAGATCCGTTGAGTTGAAGTAGGACTGTAAATTCTATCTGAGGTTCTGTGGGCTCGGATATAAACAGATACTGTAATTATGTACTAGTAAAGTAACAAACTACGAACAACTGCACACGTACACAATAGATATATAATTCACAAAATCACTTCAGAAACAATAAAACTTTATTATCAATATTTTTTCGCAATAGCGAATTTCTTTTAGCGTCACTGTATAAGATATAGATGTTGTACCAAATGGTGACATATGAAAATTTGTGTCGGACCGGGACTCGAACCCGTGTTTCCCGCAGTTGACTCATATGTGCAGTCAGTGTGGCATATGGAAGTTTGGGTCAGTCCTGGAGTCGTGTTCGGGTAGCCTAGTGGTTAAGGCGACCGCTCGCGAAAATCGGGATACCGGGATTCGAGTCCCGACCCGGTACAAATTTTCATATATCACCATTTGGTACACCTATACCTTACACAGTGATGCTAAAAGAAATTCGCTATTGCGAGTAAACATTGATAATAAAGTTTCATTGTTTCCGGAGTAATTTTGTGAATTATATATCTATTGTGTATGTGTGCAGTTGTTCGTAGTTTGTTACTTTACTAGTAAATAATTACAGTATCTGTTTATATCCGAGCCCACAGAACCTCACATCGAATTTACGGTCTTCTTCAGAGAACGGCTTCCAGTTTTGTATTATCGCGATATAGGGAAGAGAGTGTCACTGAAATGATGCAAGTTTTGGGGTGGAAATCATTAAAAGACAGGCGTTGTTCGTTGTGGCAAGATCTAATTGCGAAATTTCTTTCACCATCCTTCTCTTCCGAATGTGAACACATCTTCAGCACCCATGTACATAAGAGACATGATCATTATAATACAGTAAGAGAAATCAAATAGTAAACGGAAAGATTTAGGTGTTCCTCTTTTTGCGAGCTATTAGAGAATGGAACTGTAAACAAATATCATAAAAGCGGTTCGATGAACTCTCTGACAAGCAGTTCAATGTGACTATCAGTGTATTTATGTAGATGTTGATCGATTATCAATGCACTTTCAATTCTGTTTCATCGATAGGAAACTATGAATTAATAAACCCGCAATTTGGCATACACAGCGTTTTCAACCAACGTTACGGTGTAAGTGCCCCACGGTGGCTGTAGCGACCAGTAAGTTGAGGCTTGCGTCCGTTCACGTACTCAAGTCAAGCCAATATGGCACACACTGCGCTCACGACTGCACAGCCCGTAGCTATGCAGTGAGGCTATGTAGGCAGCTGTTTACCTCAGCAGACTGCGACAGCGAGACTGATGGAATAGCCGCACCTCGTATTTTGACCCTTCACCTCATCCCCTTTCACTTAGAATGCACTGTGCTCCGCTGTTCGCAGGAACTTAAATTTTCAGCCAGGCAGCCAGCAACAGAGGCACCGACTACAAATTCTTATCGCTGGGTGGGCGGGGAAAAAGTCATTGTATAAGACATTACATTTCACAGTTAAAATCGCGTTTGTGTACAACGTTTTATCGGAGTTCTGAATGCTCTGAACCAGCCAGATATCTGTAAACACGAAATCAGTGCTAACAAATGGTGTGCCAAGTAATAGTGTATACGGGACGTGATGGGAGAATAGGCCCCTACATCAAAATATTGTGTTGTGGGGTATCTGTTTGAATGATTAAAAAAGTAAATGAAAACTGAAAAATATACGTTCACGTGACAGATATCTGTTCAAGTGGCCTGAATATGTGTTGAACTGTCTGCTTTGAATAAAAATTGACCTAAAAGGATGTATCTCTTTGACGTTGGAACCTGACAACTCTTTTGAAATTTATGACAAATGCATTTAATTCGTTGAGAATGAGGTAGGGCTTCTTCGTGCTGAAATAACAGAACGTGAAGGCGGTTGCTCAGTTTTTGTCGAATTTATGCCCCTGTTCTTGCACTTATCCCTGAATTGGCTAACGCATTTGATTCTCTCGGAAAAATTACACCAACACAAGAACAACAGCAGCAATGGTAGCGGCAGCAGACAAAATCATAAATAAATAAATAATTTCTCTGTGGAAGTGTAGTATAGTCAAAATTATGCTGACATAAAAATCGAATTTAAAAAAGAGGCGAGGGGAAACCAAATTTTACAGTGGTCAGAACTTTACATTTATCAAAAAAATCAAATAACTGAGAATTCTTTTCAACTATTTACAATGAACATTAGCAATAGAATCTTGGGGCTTAACTTCATTCCTAATAAAGACAAATGTGGGGTCAAAACACGCTTCTGCTTGATATCTAACTTGCCATTACAAAATTTCTTACAGATTTTTCTTTGGGCTGGCGCATATTTACCTCCATTTTCTTCCTCACCAAAAAATACTTGACCTTTCCAACTAAGTTCGCTTACAAAAAACTGATTACTTACTATTTTTTCCACAGGCAGACTGAACACACCAACTACCAGTCATCGACTCCTTTCTGCACCCAGCGATAGTAATGTAGCCAAAGATATAGTGTACTAAGAAAAGCAATGAAATTTACATAGAATCAAAGAGTAAATAAAACTAAATATAGTAATATAGCCAAGATACATAGAATTATTTACTTATTTACTTAGATTCTAAAATATAAAATTAAATGTAGGAACCTTATTATGTTCTCTATTGTGTTATAATTTGATTGGTCAACTGTGTACATTGAAGAAATAGTACATAACGGTAGAATACCTAAATTCTACTAAGGTAGACTGTATAAAGATAGCTAGAATGAAAAAGAAGGAGCTTGTAAACTGGGAATAGTATCTTCTAAAATTTTGCATAGTCAACAGTACATACAAAAAAATGGAGAAAATTGTAAGGTGGTATTATCAGTTTAAACATCTTGTTTTGTACATGCATCGCGGCGACGGAGTAGCCGAGAGCATTGAGGCGCTATGCTCCGATGCACGAGGCCGTTCCCTGTCGAGGGTTCGAATCCTCCTTCCGGCAAGGATGTTTGTACTGTCTTTAGTTTAAGTTAATTCATAAGTAGTTTGTAAGTATAGGGACTGATGATCCCGCAGTTAAGTCCCAGCAGCTTAACACATATTTGAGCATTTGTACACGCATCCCATTTCATAGCATTGTTTGTTTATTAACATCATTGCCTTGGTGTTTCCTAATATGAGTGCAGAATTGTTTCTCTACTACAATATTCGGTAACGTACCTTTCTCTACCAATCATCTAATTTAGATGCTCCTATAAGTATTAACTAGTTTTTTTTAGAAATAGTGTCATCTATAATAAATAAAAAGCAAGAATAAAACAGTAGAAAACCGTGCAAGACTAAAAATAGCATGTTCATATTCACAAAACACATTCCATGGTTGGAACTTAAATAGTGGCAGCTATTTATTCACAACCGATACATAACCGTCACATGTTTGCACTTGTCACTGTCCTTCAAACTAGTCACCGGCGCTGTGACGGACTCGTTGTCAGCGATGTGGAAGGCGTAGTGTACCATTAGCAGAGCCTGTTTTGGTGATGGTGAGAATGAAGCGGTCTGTTGCCTGCCGAACCCGTGGAACAGTTATGAAGCGAATGCCACGAAAAGGTTTCTTCGTCTTCGGAATCAACTCAAAGTTACAAGGAGTAAGGAGGTATGTCACTGGAATATAGTGGATAATTCAGTACTTCCCAGTCCCATCGGCTGTACAGAGCCGCCACAGCTTGCGCTGAATGCGCCCGCGCATTGTCGTGGTGCAAAATGATAGGTGGGATGCGCAGAAAGTGTTGCCGCACAAAACGCAAGGCGTCATGGTGTGGAATGGTTGATAGATCTATCTCAAGGCCTCATGGTACATGATGATTTATAGCTCAAACTCATGGCTTCATGCCGTAGGGTGGTTGATAGCACCAACTCAGCCACACGGGATTTGCCGACTGGTCTGGATCATTACGTTGAGGATCGCATTGCATCCCACGTTGAGGGTTCGAGGCTTGGTTGTTTTGTGTCATCTTTAGTGTAAGTTAGTTCATAAGTAGTTTCTAAGATTGAGGACTGATGACCATACAGGAAGTCCCATAAGCTTTACAAGTATTACAAACAACACTAACTTAAAGTCTCATGGTGCAGGTTGGTTTATAGCCCCAACTCAAGGCCTCATGATGCAGGTTGGTTTATAGCATCAACTGAAGGCCTCATTGTCTGGGGTGGTTTATAGCAACAACTGAAAGCCTCATGGAACAAAATGGTTGATACCACCAACTGAAGCCAACATGATGAGGGATGGTTGATAGCACCAACTCAAGGCCTCATGGTGCAGGACGGTTTATAGCAGCAACAGAAAGCCTCAAAATGCTGGATGGTTGATAGTACCAACTTAGCTGCATGGGATTAGCTGACCAGTCTGGAGCTCAATGTTCAGAATTGCACGGCTTCCCACATCCTAGGTTCTAATCCTCCCTAGGACATGGATATTTGTGTTATCTTTAGAATAAGTCAGTTCATAAGTAAGAGTAGGGACTGACAACCGAGCAGTCAAGTCCCATAAGCTGTACAAAAAATACAAACAGCACCAACTCAAAGTGTCATGGTACAGGGTGGTTTATAACTCCAACTTAAGTCCTCATGGCTATTAATTGCACCAATCCAAGCCCTCATGGTGCATGATGGTTTATAGCACGAAGTCGGAGCCTTGTGGTGGATGGTGGCTTGTAGCACCAACACAAGGCCTCATGGTGCAGGGTGGTTTATAGCACCAACACAAAGCCTTATGATGCAGGGTGCTTTTTAGCGCCGACACAACACCTCATGGAGTGAGGTGGATGATAATACCAAGTCATGGTATCATGGTGCAGGGCGGTTTATAGCATCAACTCATGGCCTCATGGTGCAGGATGGTTTATAGAACCAACAGCAAGTCTCAAGGTCCACAGTCGTTTATAGCACCAAGTCACGTCCTCAGATGTGAGGTTGTCGAGAGTACCAACTCAAGGCCTCATGGTGCAGAGCCGTTTATAGATTCAACTCAAGGCCTCATGGTATGGAGTGGTTGGTAGCACCAACTCCAGGCCTAATGGTAAAGGATTGTTTACAGCCTGAAGTCAAAGCTTCATGGTGCATGATGGTCCATAGCACAGACACAAGGCCTTACGGTATGGGGTGGTATACAACACCAATGTAACACCCCATGGCGTGGGCTGGTTGCTTGCACCAACTAAATTTCTCATGGTGTGGGGTGGTTGATAGCACCAACTCAACACCTCATATTACAGAATGGTTTATAGCACCAAGTCATGGAATTATGGTGCAAGATACTTTATGGCACCAATTTAAATCCTTATAGTCTCGGGTGGTTGAGAGCACCAGCTTGAAGCCTCATGGTGCAGGGTGGATTATAGCACAAATGATACATAAGTGCAGGGTTATTTGATAGCTGCAACTAAAGGCCTCATGCAGGGTGGTTTATAACACCAACTTACAGCCTTATGGTCAGGGGTGGGTTATTGGACCAACTTCAGGCCTCAAGATGTGGGTTTGTTGATAGCACCAACTCAAGGTCAGTTGGTGTAGGGTGTTTCAGAGCACCAAATCAGGACCTCATGGTGCAGGGTGGTTTACACCACAATGCAAATCTGAATGGTACAGTGTGGTTGACAGCAGAAACGCAATGCCCAACGGTGTGGGAGGGTTGATAACACAAACTCAAAGCCTCATGGTCAGAGTGGTTTATAGAACCATTTTATGGCATCATGTTATGTGGCAGTTGATACCACCAACTCAAGGCCACATGGTGCTGGATGGTGTATAGCACCAACTGAAGGTCTCATGGTGTGGGGTGGTTTATGGCATTCACTTAGGCATCATGGTTTGTTGGGATTGTTTATGTTCACATATTTACACATCCCGCGCCTGAATAGCCATGAAATCGACATGGCCTTATTGTGTGGTGTGGTTTTATGTACAACCAGAATACACACTACGTGCATGTGCAGATCACTGTGAACTAATTGACTTATGTTAATGAGTTCGTGTGAAGTGTAGTCATAACCTTTCTATACATCACCCCATGTTTTGGTAGCATGACATTGCAGGAATGCATGCCTTCTTGGTGTCTCAGGATGTTGGCCTCTTGTGGGGTCCGCCAGATCAGCTGCACGTAAATCATATGTTTGTGGGGTATGGCGAAACAGCAGGTGCAGCTCTGTGATCCAATGCCGACCACTACCGGTGAACTTCAAAGCCAGTTGAATGGTTGGGTGTGCCAGAGGTCGGAATTGGTGGATATCAATCACATCCTGCATAGAACAAAGCATTAGGGTTCTTTGAACCCCCTGTGCATAGTAGGCAACAGCTCACATGCTGAACTGAGGTGACTGAAAAGCTAACCATTCGTTCATAACATATTAATTAATATGTCCTGTTGATGTAAACTTCTTATCTATAGTATTTGAAGATGATCTGTTTCTCTAAACACGAATATATTTACAAGCTGTTTACTAACAGTCATAAGAAGATTTTAGAGTTGATGTCAGACGTCATGGGATACCAATATGCACAGATACAGATGGCGTAAGTATCGCGTACAGAACGTATGAAGAGGGCTACGCATTCGCAGAGTTATCCTTCGGTGATGCATATGAAAACTTTCAACATAATTCTCGGTGCATGGGAATTTCTGCATGGAATGTTAGTCGGAGATAGACACATGGGACCCTTTGATTTGTATGTAAACAAGACCATTTATATTTTCCTCAAAATTAGATTACAGCTTAGGTTAACTACATCACACAACCAACAAATAATTTTTCCGTAATACATGGATAGGGTTCCTATCCGTACCGATTTTTCGGGGACAGTCCCGGATTTAAGTATACTGTCCCCGTGTCCCTAAGACTTCTCTGGGGACAGCTAAATGTCCCGGATTTTCATCATATATTGCATGGTCTTTTTTTCATACTAAAATATGTGTCATAATACATCGCTTTGTTGACGTTAAGTTTGGGCATGCTGGTACAATGTTACATTCACACGAAAAATCTTATCTTTATCGCTCTTCAAGTTCGATATATTGTATCGACATCGATTTTTTCTGCGACTGTAAAAAAAGTTTACGAGTCGATAGGTGCAAGAAATATGTTCGGCTGACACAAGGCAAGAAACTTCACCCCGAAACAGTGACCCGAAAAATGACAAAAACTTTTGTTAACCTTCGTTGTATGGGTTTCTACAATTTGATACCTAAGGAGGATAAACTTCTAAAACAGTTGCACAGCACTAAAAAATGCCACTCAAATCCATTTGAGCCTTTTCCGTCAACTTCAACAGAAAATGTGTAAAGCTTCTGTTCATATTTAATTTGTAATTGTTACAATATTTTTGGCCTGCCATAGATAGTGTAGTATATTTTCTGAAACTATATCATTACTTTGATTATGTGAGTGTTATATCCTTTTGTAATCTGGAACACTTAAAACATTGAAGTCGTAAAGAAATTATATACTACTTAAAAGTATTACTCATTCACCTCTAAAACTCTATAATCAACTTTAAAGAAATGTGTGAAATTTGTGTTGATATTTGAATTTTAGTTCTGTATCATCTATTAATAACCTGCCAGCAGTAGTCCAGATCATTATGTAAAAAAAGAAACATTTTATTAGGTTCACTTTTATTGTTTGCTACAATTTTCTACACTGCTCAATGAAAAGTACAAAAGCACACCAACTTCAACTTATGTCAAAAATATATTAAATTTGCCGTAATATCCACATAAAACTGTGTACGTTATACTACTACAACCTGCAACCAATAGTATGGTAGATTACACTTAAATATATAATTATTAACTTAAAATGAACGAAAATCCCATAGTGTCCTAAATTTTATTCATTTCTCCTGATTTTTTTGGGAATTATTTTGAAAATGTCCTGAATTTTATTAAAAACAATATGGGAACCCTATACATGGAGCATGGTGGTAAACTTCAAAGACAGAAGCCAGCTGAAAAAGAAAGGTGCAGCTCCACAGTATGTCTCAAACACACTCAGATGCCTGTTGCAGTGTGTGCGGCATATGCTGCAGCCACGTGTGCCCGCTATCGACGCCTCACGACACGACGTATTGTGGCAGCTGCAGAAAGCCACGGTTAAAGATGGATTGCCGTTGGCTGCCTCGATGGTGCGACAACAGTGGCGTTAGTAAACGCCGATATAGTACACTCCATTCCATTTCTAGAATCGTTGGGAATTTCAGAGATCCACAGTGTCAACAGTGTGTCGTGATTAAGCATTTCAGACCGTTGCCACCTAACATGGAGAAAGCGCAGTAGCCGGCAGGCTATACTTATCCTCTTTGCTATCCACATGTCGTGTACGACACACAAAATATTTCTCTGCATACAGAACTCATGAAATGTCAAACATACATGCGCATGTATTTTCCAGACCATCTGCGAAGTGTCGCCAACTACCACAAGTTTCAGCGCTCTGCGTAGTCAGTTGTTGACTCCAGACACTTTGTACCGAAGAACAGCAAAACGATGTCGCCATGTTGTAAGTATTACATTTATTCACGTCCTCTCTATCTTAAAGCGATGCAGTTTTATTGTCAACAGTCTGATAGTGTAATTCTAGCCCTTTGTAGCACTAAGATATTACGTTATGCGATTTTGTTGTATAAATTATATGTGTGTGTCGTATGTGACACATTAGATTTGTACCTCGTAAAAATGTGTGAACATTTTTAAATATTCAGCAGTAGACTGCTATTAGTATTGGCACAATTTGCTGTTGGTGAGTGATAATAAGTATTTTATCTATAATAATAGCAAATACATTACCTGCAGTTTGTACTATTCACATGGACAGGTACTTTATATGCATTGACATGCTGGACTGTCTCCATTCTGAGCGAGGGTCTCAGGAAACTGGAACAACACAACTTAGCCGAATTCCAAGGGAGAGGAAGCTCCAGCCTTACAATGAAATGAGAAAAATAGGTCATGGTGCGGTAGGTCAACCAGTATGAGGCGATGGACAGATTTCTATTGTGAATTGGTATGACAGCATACCACTGGTCGTTATATCATCTTCAAAAGGTTAAAAAAAGCACAGTATATCAGCATCAACAGACCTCAATGATGAAAAGACTCATCGTTGCAGTTTTCCAGGCTGCAAAACTCTAAGAGAGTGAGTTCAGCCGCGGTGAAGTAGCCGAGCAGTCTAAAGCACCTCGCTGCGGAGCGCGCGGTTGCTTGCCGTGGAGGTTCGAGTCCTCCCTGGGGCATGGGTGTTGTGTTTGTCCGTAGGTTACTTTACCTAGGTATAAGTAGATTGTAAGCTACGGACTGATGACCACGCAGTTTGGTCCGATTGATTTACAGACATTTGATTTGAGTAACTTTACTGCAAGGAGTATCATGTCCACTTGGCTCTTGTGAACGACATAAACTGTGTCATAGCTTACCAAACGATGTAAGCAATAAGTTCTGTGTGTTACAGATCAATGTTTTTTATCAATGTAGAATCTGATTTTGTATGTAACATTAAGTAATTGAATAAATTAATTGCTCTTGATTACTTTTCATTGCAAGTTTACAAAAATATAATTATATTATTTCTTTTCCTTCAATGACAGTGTGTTGTATACGACACATCATTTTTTATAAAAATATCGATTAAGTTTTGAAAAAAAGTACATTTTCTTAACATTATGGGTCAGGTGATAGCCTGTTATAGAAATAATAGATGAATAACAATGTTTTCTATTTCACACGACTATGTTGATGCATTTTCTGTCACCATATTTATGATAAACAATAAAAGACATGGAAGAGATAATGTCTAGTGACATTTACATTTATAGTTTATTGTTTCACTTAGATATGGTAATAGAACATGCATCAACATAATCGGTCTGTTTAATTTTACTTTTCTGATGACGGTTAATAAACGAAACCGGTAAAGTTGTAAATACAATAAACAGCTGATGGTTGACAATATGCATTTTACAAGTATATTACGGCTGTTAACATACATGTCAGTAGAATTCTGAACACTGTAGCTACCACTTTCGTTTGCTGTTAAATCCTTAGTGTATGCGACTAAGCCTGTAATCATTTAGATTTTGTAACAAACTTCGAAAAATAGTCCTTTGAATTGCCAAGAAATCAATGAGACTGCAGAATGGATATAAACTGTTTACATCACTTGTTGTATCACTACCTTTCCCACGCCGTTCTGTTTGTGTCAGCTTTATACATACGTCCTTGTCAGGATAGTTTTATTGGTTGGGAATCTTTGCCACACTATGGGAAGCTTGAGTCTGTCCGAAGTGTGGAAATAGAGTCGAGAAGATGATGCAACATCCTTTAAGCCCTATTAAATAATAAATTAAAAGAAATATAGGTTTCTTTTTTTTGTGGAGGCGATTCAAGCTGGAAGTACGACAAAATCATAGCCAGTAGCCACGATTCGGAAAGAGCGTTATCCGTTGCATAATAGAAATTAAATTTATAAGTGGCCCATGGGAAGCAATATGATATATCAGGGTTATCAAATTTAATAATTAAATGATTCCGAATGGTGACTGCTGGTTAGCAGAGAGAACATGAATATAAATGAGTCAAACTTGCACGCAGGGTGTTAAAGGAAAAGGACTGTCGGCTTTCAATTGTTCAGTGATTCAGAGGTGTAATGAAACTGTTCCATCAAATCTGTAATTTTTGTTCATCCCTGCACTGTCTGCAATGTCCAGACTGTGATTTTCCTATTTTTCATTTCACCAGTCAGTACCTGCCGTGTGCATGGCAGTACTGCTCAGTATAGCAGAATCCTGCACTTCAAGTCTGCCGAATAGAAAGCATACTCTACTACAGCCTTGGTCATGCACATACTACTACTGCTCAAAAATACATCTAATACGGCTTAAAAGTATCGGAGTTGTGCAACACTCCTACTTATAGAGGTTACCTTAGTCAAGCTAAATATAGCGTGGCAAATCAGGTACATAATTCTGATGTTCGACCGCGATTCTTTGCGGTTCCCACATGTTATGCTTTGCATCTGACATGTCTGCTGCTGCTCGTTTCCTTATCTGTAGAACCATTGTCGAGATATAGGGTGTCCAGAAAAGGACTCCCTGATTTCAAAATTAAATATCTTCAAAACAAAGATCGATAGAGGAATGCAGTAAACGGTATGTTTATTGTGAAAGATGTAAGATACAGCAGTTTGAAATAATAGTTACAAAAGCTGCTAACGTGAAAGGAGGTTAGTGTACCGAAGGAAGGGATTAAAACCATGTACTCCATTGAACAAGGCGTTTTTCTGGTGCTGGAGTACCACAAGTTAGAAGAGAGCCCTATGGCAACAAGACGAAGTTTTCAAAGCACGATTTAATGTTCCAAAAGGACCCGATGCGAAAACCATTCGTACGCTCTTCGCAAAATTTCAACGAACAGGCAGTGTAACTGATGATCTAGTGGGGCATGTTGGCCGCAAGAAAACCGCAGTTACGCCTGAAAATATAGCCACAGGTTCTGGAATTATTCAGCGAAATCCAATGTCATCCGTCCGTTGAATTGCATCTGAGACTGATTTGAAGCGTTCCGGCAGGCAGAAAATACTGAGAGCGAGCCTACACATGTTTCCATTCAAACTTCAAACACACCAGGCCATACTCGTACGAGCTGTGCAACAAAGGGTTGCCTTTGCTAATCAGATGCTCACCATGATTGATAGTGAAGTATTTGAGGTTGGCTGTATCTGGTTGACAGATGAAGCACACTTCCACCTGAATGGATACGTGAATAAGCAGAACTGGCGATTTTGGGGTTCCGAAAAGCCATATTGGTGTGAAGCGAAACCCCTGTATTCTCCTAAAGTTACTGTATGGGCTGCAGTATGCAGTAGAGGCATTATTGGCCCTTTTTTCATTCGAGAAACGGTCACTGAAGCACGTTACGTTGCAATTTTGGAACAATTTGTCGCCACACAGCAAGCGTCAGAGGATCGACCAGGTACTGAATGGTTTATGCAAGATGGAGCCTGACCACATCGGACCGAACAAGTGTTTCGCTTTCTTACGGAATACTTCCGGAATCGAGTCATTGCTTTGGAATATCCCAAATTTACTGATGCAGGCATGGATTGGCCTCCATATTCGCCGGATTTGACTCATTGTAACTTTTTTTGTGGGGCACAGTGAAAGACGTGGTCTACCCGTATCATCCCTCCACGCTGGACGAACCTGAATCGGTGATCTCTGTGGCATGTGAATCCATTTCGGTTGAGACACTAAGAAATGTGATTGCAAATTTCATTTTTCGATTGCGACACCTCTGTAGTGAACATTTTGAAAACATTGTAATGTGTTTGTTTGCAAAGAGTGTTTTCATACGATTATTTCATTTATGTATTCTGATATGATCTGTACAACGTACAGAGTCATCTGTTAGCAGCTTTTGTAACTATTATTTCAAACTGCTGTATAAACGTCTTACAGCTTTCACAATAAACATACTGTTTACTACATTCCTCCATCGATCTTTGTTTTCGAGATATTTAATTTTGAAATCAGGGAGCCCTTTTCTGGACACCCTGTGTACACAGACTTACAGTGGACGTGGTGGAGTGGCCGAGCGTTCTGAGGTGCCTAGCTGCGGATCGCGTCGCCGCTCGCCTTCGGAGGTTCGAGTTCTCCCCCAGGCACGGGTGTATTTGTTGTCCTTAGCATACGTTAGCGTAAGTAGTTTGTAAGTGTACGGACTGATAACCAGAGTAGTGAAGTCCCATAGATTTACAAACATTTTGTAACTGTCACGTGCATAGTTTCAGTCCGTCTCTGAATTTTCAACGTTATCATTAAAGACTGTTTGACGAGACGCTCGTCACAGTTTCTTAAAGGTTGTTCTTTGGGGATTCTTATAACCTGAATCCGCACCTCTCCCCTCTACATCGTCTCAATCTATTAAATATGTCTGATAACATGGAATATAAACGTCATTGACAGCCAAATAGCGATATATTCGGAATAAATGGCAATAAGTTATTGTAGCAAGTATTCATTACTTATCAATATGTAACGAGTTTCGCAGGACCAAATTGCGCAACAAATCTCCTAGTTGTGAAACGTATCAGTACATGAGATTGTAGCAAAGGAGTAGTAATTGATTAAGTGAAATGTTTAGCAATCCTAAGCACAAAACAGGTTTAAGCTTAAGTTAGGAAAAGAAAAAAAGAAAAAAAAAAGAACCAAATAACCAACAATATAACAGAGAAGTTAGCGTATTTCCTTAATCTTTCCATGTATCCCTTCACATAATTAACAGAATTAGACATAAGGTAGCCTTTCAATTTAGCCTTGAAATTGTGTGGATTACTAATGATAATTTTTAATTCTTCTGGCAACTTAAAAGATGGATGCGGCAGAACACTGTACACCTTTCCACACAAGGGTCGAGAAGGTGTGATCCAAATGCAGATTCAACTTCTGTCTACTCTTAACTCAGTGTAAGTTGCTAACTTATTATTCTTATGCAAAAGATTATGGTCATGTACATTCTAGCATGTCTAAACTTGAGTAACATTCACCTTATTCTTAAAAACGCCAATGAGACTGGTGAACTAGAAAGTTTTATTATGATTATCAATATTGAAATCTGTAACTAAAACCTGTTACGTAATTACTTTCTCATAATCACGTATGGAATATCTACTCAGTATGTAATAAACCACGTAGTGATTTTTCACACATTACGTATTTATTCTTCTTCTGATCCGAGCCGATATCTATAGACATTAATAAATAATTCCGGTACAACTGTGTATTTTCGTTATGCATTTTTTTATCTATATAAAAGCTGACTAACTCTACCGACACAAAATATTTCTTATATTGTAATGCTTTACAAGTTAGAATTCAGATGTTTCCAAACTGGGTGTCGCGACACCCTAAGGTGTCGCGTAATAGTATCAAGGGTGTCAGGAGACTAACAAATTCAGATTCTAAACAAAATAAATTGTCATAACATCAGACAAAATACCCTTCTCTTCATACTACCCTGAAGACTCGCCTGCAGCTAATCGTCCTTCTCTTCATTCAGTGCACCACAGATCACATATTAACGGAATGATCGGTGCACATTAATTGTGTGCTCAGCCGCTAGGCGGGAGCTCAGCTTCAACAGCAGTAGACACTCAGGGTTCGTTCAAGCAGCTGCCAGTTGCCACATTCCAGCAAACGGCGCATGCGCAGAGCTGCTGCTGATACTCGATAACAGCTCTTCCCATGCGCATTTTGCTGGAACTGGCAGCTGCTTGAACGAAACTTCACTGTAGTCTGCTTTCCTTCTCAAAAAGCTGCACCTGAGCGTTTTTAATGGATTTACCAAAGCCACGTCACCCACGGTAGCGTTTCATACAATTAAATGTCAATCAATGACACAGTGGCTGTAAAAGATGTCACAGATTGTAAAAGCAGTCACAATTGTCCACAGACTAAAGCTATTCACTAGCGATATTTAGTATGGAATATGACCGGGAGATTAACGGAGAGAAGTATTTTAAATGCAGTGATCGTTGGTTCGAACCCTGGTATGTTTTAATATTTGTTTTCTCTCAGTTTCCTGTAGGTAACACGATTCTGGAACCAGAAATGACATTCATATTATTACTTGTCACAAATATGTATCAATTCTTTCCGAATATCTCTGAACTTCCGAGGTCGTGGTGAAGCAAGAACCTAACAATAGCACATAGATAATAATACATCACTTGTCATAAATACATCCTCTTTATTTCTGAAATTAATGTGATAATATTGAACTAAAAGGGAACAGCCACTGTGCTGTCTAAATCAGAAATCTGAGTAGCTAATTTCCAGATACCGCTGTCAATCGATCCAGCAAAATCGTATTTGTCCCTGACATGTACACACGACAGCGAAAAACTGTTTCCCAAATTCAGTTGTCGTGTTTAGGAAGTTGGGTCGCATATAGAAGAAGCAAGTATTACTGTCTGAGTTAGGCATTGTTGTCTGCGGTGTTACTCTGTTGTACATCTCCGTAGTACCTAATGTTTCCTTTTCTTGCGATGAGTGTACGTAATTGCTGCAGTCAGGATCAACATTAAGTATGTCAATGTGTACGAAGATTTCAGTTTCGTTTACAAACTACATTGAAGCGATTCTTTATTTCCGTCCCCCCGCCCCGGTAGAACCATCTAAATTCTACCATATATATTTATATTAGTGAAAGGGTGTCGCGCAAAACTGTAAACTATAAAAGGGTGTCGCCATGAGGGAAAGTTTGGAAAGCACTGAATTAGATTATATGTCACAGTTTACAGTTTTCATTGTCCGATCTGCCCCCCGTCGCCACTTTGAAAAATTCTGAAGGGGCTGATATTCAGGAAGGGTTTGTGCGGCTGCAAGGTGAGTTCAGGCGTTTCTCTGACCTGTGACCGGACCAGTTGGTTCGTTTCCGCTAAAGTTTGCCTCACACAGAAACTAAGGCGCATGTTACTTTTGTGTCCCAGCCTCGTCGCCGCTTTTGTGTCTCGTTTCCGTCGTAGGTGTCGGTGGCCCCCTTCCTGATTAAAGGATGCACGCTTGTGCAGGTAGGAGGTGACCAGCCAGTGGTACAGCAGAAACTAGAAACACTAGAGTAAATTAGAACGAGATATATATTTCTTAGAGACTTAGTAATACTTAACTTTTACATAGCTCAGTACTGCAGAATACTGATACATAGTTGAGCTAGAGGCCTGCCTAGTGCCTATCCGATAGCCAAGTCTTCACTGGTGCCTATCTGATTCCGAAGTGTTAACTGGTTCCTATCTCAGTCCCAAGTGAACGATGTCGTTCAGTGGTGGCCACGAGCGGAGTTGTAGCAGAGGGCGCTCGTGGCTGACGTCGTAAGAACGCCGCGCCGTGCGTGCATGGCGGCGCGTGGCGAAAGTAAGTGGCGCGCACTTTAGACTTGTGCGACACCACAGTTACCAGCGACGTTTCCCGTGCACTGCCCCCTTCCTGACGAAGGACCGCCCACAGGTTCAGGAGAGGCTGCATCTCACAGTGCCATCTTCACGACTTGAAAGTGTCGCATACGATAAAAATATAAGAGATTGATTCGAAGAATGTTACGTTTTAGTATACGATACATTTTTGCAAAGTCAACTATTTTTCTGTGGTTGACCGAACCAGTGAACCTACGGGAAACGCCGACACCCGTAGTAAGCCTGCACAAGAACGGCAGTGTCGAATTAAAATCCAAACAGGGCCCCAGTTTTGAGAGTCACTTTTATTCATCGCAGGTCCGTGCAGTTTACAGTCTGTGTACAATAGTTTTAAGGCCCTTCATTATGGAGTAGGCGTGTCCCACCTTTCAGCTTAGCTGCACCACAATGGAAGGACGGCAGGATTTTCGTACTACACCATACTGGAACGGTCAGAGTTATACAGTTAGTTACAGTTAGTTGACAGTATAATTTAGAATTTACTGATTTACTAACACGAATTATTTACAGACGAATGGAAAAACTTGTGGAATTCTACCTTGGGGAAGATCAGTTTTGATTTAGGAGAAATGTAGGAACACGGGAGGTAATACTAACATTACGACTTATCTTAGAAGACAAGCTGAGGAAAGGGAAACCTAAATTTCTAGCAGTTGTAGATTTGGAAAATGCTTTTGACAATTTCGACTGGAATAACCTCTTTCAAATTCTGAATATATCAGGGGTAAAATACAGGGAGCAAAGAGTTATATTCAACTTATACAAAAACCAGACAGCGGTTATTAGAGTCGATGGGCCAGAAAGGGACGCAGAGGTTGGGAAGGGAGTAAGACTGGTTTTTAGCCTTTCCCCTATATTGTTCATTCTGTACATTGAGCAAGCAATAAAGGAATGGAAGGAGAAATTTGGAGAAGTGATTGAAGTTCAGGGAGAAGATATAAAAAACTTTGCGGTTTGCCGATGACATAGTAATTCTATCAGAGTCCGCAAAATATTTGGAAGTGCAATTGAATGCCATGGACAGTGTCTTGATAAGAGGGTATAAGATGAACATCAACAAGAGTAAAACAAGGATAATGGAAAGTAGCATCAGAAAGTCAGGCGATGCTGAAGGAATTAGAGTAGATAACGAAACAATATGAGAAGTAGATGAATTTTGTTTTTTGGGTAGCAAGATAACTTCTGTTGGCCGAAGTAAAGTTGGTATAAAATACATAATGTCTCCGGGAAGAAAAGTGTATCTAAAGAAACGAAACTAAATAATCCAACTTAATTTAAATGTTAGGAAGTCCAGCCTGAAAGCATTTGTCTGGATTGTAGCATTGTATGGGAGTGAAACGTGGACGATAAGGAGTTCAGACAAAAAGATGATAGAAGCTTTTCAATTGTAGTGCTACAGACGAATGATGAATATTACATGGGTAGATCACGTAACTAATGAGAAAGTGCTTAACCGAATTGGGGAGAAAAGGAGTTTCTGGCATATCCTGACTAAGAGAAGAGGTAGATTGGTGGGACACATTCTGAGACTTCAAGCGATCGTCAACTTAGCATTAGAGGGGAGTGTGTGGGGTAAGAATCGTAGATGGAGACCGAGGGAAGAATACAGTAAGCAGATTCAAAAGGATGTAGGTTCCCAAACTTACTCTCAGATGAAGGCACTTGCACAGGACAGGAGAGCTGCATCAAACCAGTTTGCGTACTGAAGACTACAACAACGAACCTTTATTCAAAAAAGTAAGATTGCATAATAAAGTACAAATTGTTCTTACTGCTATTTTTTTTTACGCCGCCATTTAGGTTGCAACTGAAGACAAATCAGATATTTGATTATTTTCGTCACTGTACTTGTAGAAGGGTACAGACAATCAATGCCGTTGTTCGTCGTAGAACTGTAGGTTTTGTTTTCTGTGTGACATTTCGACGTCTTGTCTTGATGAACGGTGGGAGTTTATGAGGAACGTATCATGAGGGGATGAGCAGTGCTGACAACGTTGCACGTCACACGCATCATTTCCGTAGGTAAAAATGACGCGCAGATGTAACACTGTTTTGTGGAAGCCCGTTACAAAATCGTTCATGATCACATGTGGTTCTTATTTGTAAAAATTGATATGATAACAGAATTTCAGCACTGTTATATAACAAAACGTTGCCAATAACTGCACTCTACATGAAGTTATCTATCTCCTAACAACGTGCGACGATCAGAAGAAAGGTCAGATCGCTACTGTATACAAATAACGAAAACTTTCCTTGTATGTCCAAGACCATTACCACACAGAAATGTGATTCATTTGTAATTCATATCTTGTAAAACCTAACTGTGTTATAACATCTTTGTGTTTCTAGATATAAGCTCTTTGACCAGAAACTCTGTATCAAAATATAAACGAAGTATATGGAGTGAGTTCACATTTCTGTGCAATGATGGTGATAAATTCTAGTAACAATGGAAAGCAGAATTTCAATAAAATTAAATAGGTTAACAAAGGAATGTGTGTTCGCAGAAGTGTGTAACACGTGCGTCACTTGGACAATCTCGATTAGGAATCAAAACTCAATTGAACTCCACCAACATGGTGCACACATAAAATTCTTAATGTTTAAGCACCTGAAGATCGTGTCATAAACAAATAATATGATCTTTTATTTGACTGGTAACGGTTTTTATTCTCTGCACTTATTCGCATTTTATGGAAGAGGAAAAGGTGTTGTCGTTTTGTGCCACATTAGTTGACTGACGATCAGAAGCAGGCACGTTTAGAGGAGACTTCACAGGATTTTGTCAGCTGGCTCATGTAGAGCCTTCACAGGTTTTTGTCAGCTGCCACATATAGAGGCTCCACAGGATTTTGTCGGTAGGCATATGTAGAGGCTTCACAGTATTTTGTCAAAACGGCGGATTGTCTCTGAGGATGAAAGCTCGTGTGTTCACTACGACCCTGAAAAAAAAAAAAAAAAAAAAAAAAAAAAAGGCAAAGCGTGGAATGGCGTTTTCCGATATTAACTGGCCGGATAAAGGTCAGAGCCGAAAAATCACGCATCAAAACGATACTCGTCACCTCTTTCTATAGTCAGCACATGTTTCACAAGGTATTTCTATCTGGGGGAAGGACGATGTAGTCATCAAGGTTCGTTGAAACTTCGACCCGGTTCAAGCAACGTGTACGCAGGGTACGACTTCACTCCGTCCAACGAAATTCATGGTTTCTGTCCACAACAAAGTTCTCCCTTAAACAGCCAATACCGTCAAACAGTTCTTGGCGTGAAAGGTGCGTAGTGCAACTTGAACATCCAGCATACTTGCCGTATCACACCGCTCCGGACCTTTTCTTATTTCCTGGATTCACACTCGATTTGAAATATATTCCTGGTATGCACCGAAACGTGACGAGGCTTTTGTACACCATGTAAAATGAAGACTTATTGGTAAGTTCGTAGGACATGAACCGCAGAGCGGCGCGTAGTTTCGAAGGACCGTGAGGTAACTGCATATCGTAATTTATTTACTTTAATGTTACATGACTATTCACCGAACTTTATTGTCAGAGGTTGTATCGTATAATCAAAAACATAAAACCTCAACGTTCAATACAAACAAATAGCTTAGCTGCTACCGCCTTCTCTTCCGTACTAATCAACAAGGCATTTAGTGGATAACGACAATGAAGTTATTTCTGCATCGTCACCGTCTCGTACAATTCCGATTTCCCATGTCTTCTCGAAACTTTAATGCGACTTTCCTTATGTACTATAGAAGTTCATCGTCGCGGTCCGCCTGTTTTGATAACGATGGAAGACCTTAATGAAATATAGTCCATAACCATCCCCATTAAACCGCTTTCAATTTCAAAAGAAAATTAATATCGGAACGTTCGGGAACAATGTTGAAGCAGACAGACTTACTGGTGAAACATATACCAGATCTCCGTTCGGCATTGGGAGCTACATATTGTCCCACGTGGGAACTCCCCTCTGAGGTACAGCTAATGCAAGATAAGCTGATCGTCGACCTAGTTCTAACAGGGGGGGGGGGGGGCACGTAAAAGTTGAAAACGTCAAGAGTGCCATTGGGCAAAGGTTCGTAAAGGCTAGAAAGGCTGCCAACTTTTAGTCACAGTCAATCAGCAAGTATGCCATAAAATTACAGTACGGAATAAAAATATTTCTTGAAAGTAAATTATACACCCGCTTATATTGAAACATGTCTTACGTTATTCATTTCTCGTTGCAACAGATAACACGAGACTTCGTCCTGCCACTACATTGCTTTGGACAGTCGTAAGCCTATGACGATATGTACCGATCACGGCTTTGAAACGAAGCCTAACGTCTCTTGGGTATACTGTGCGTGCGTACGCCTGTGTGGTCCTTCCACCGTCCTTTTTCTATTCACTTAACTTTATTGTCAGATGTAGGAAATAGGTTTATTTAGTAATAGTGGTAAATCATTGAGTTGAAACGGGTTCTCGATGCAATCATTGTAACTGCAGAACACACACATGTATTATAATTCATTTCTAAAGTACATTCGTATACAGTTCACTTTAAAAGTACAGCCTAGCCCTGCACCTGCTGACTGGCTGCTGATGGTTGGTTTGTTCCTGTCGCCGGCTGGTGCACATTTGTGGCGATGTTGCCAGCCCTGGTCACCTGGTCGTCCACCACCAGCTGCAGCAGGAAGGCTTACCTCCCCAACAGGGCCGCAAACCCTGAAGAAAAAAGAAGAGTATTGTTAGGGTCCACTCAGATACGTTGGACGATTGGCAAAGCGACAGCATTCATATCCCCGCCACATCCCTTAATAAGTTCTGTGTTAGCTGTGAAATGATACAGAATGTGCAGCAACAGGCAACTTCGTATCTGTGTCAGGGTTTAATTATGTTATAGTACAGTGACGATCTAATGTGAGGGTTCAAGTCCAGTATTCATACCTTAGACTCCTGAACATTGTCGTTCAATGAGTATATTGCACGAAGTTCCTTAAATTTTTGCATAGATGTCACCCAGCCTACACAAAAATGTAAACAACCATGCGTCAGCAGTACCAATACGACGGAGTGGGTAAATCGCCCGAGTAGTTCCAGACGTAGCCCCAAGACGGAAGAGCTGAGTGAAGATCTGACACGCGTAGAAGTTCAGTTCCGAAGTATCCGCATTCTTACTCTGTGTCACGATGGACTGTTATCACGGGAAGTTTCCAGACGTCTCGGAGAGAGCAGAAACAAAGTTATTGGATCTGGGGGATGTACAGGAAGTGTTGATGGTTGCCCTCGCTATGGCCGCCCAAAGGCTACCACAGTCGCTGAAGTCCGCTGCTTACGGATTTCAGCTGGGAAAAGACCTGAGATAGTACCAACAAGACTAGTAATAATTTTTGTGCCTCCATAGGATGCCGTGTTTCGTCTCAAACGGTACGTAAATAGGCCGCATGACAGGAACCTCCACTCCAGACGTCTACGGCGATGTCCAGCTTTGACACCTGTACACCACACAGTGTGGTAAACTGACATCAAGCACTATTCACAAATGAGAAATCAGTCTTCAAACAGACAGTCGTCTACGACGTTTTCGGAGGCGGCCTGGTCAGACGAAATTTGCTAGACAAACTGTCCAGAGGGTGCAGCAACTTAATGGTTGCCAGATGTTTTCGGGTGGCATCGTGTGTGGACAGCATTCACTACTGCTGGTCGAAGCACAGCGAACAGCTGTACGATACGGGGATGACATCCGCCATGAAAGTTGAGTCATGTGTGTATGATTTAACAGGAAAGGTCTCTGAAAATTTTCATGTGCATAATTTTTTTCTAACAAATTCATTATCGATAAAATTTTTATAATTAAAAATGAATCTCTTAATGTGTTGGTAAGCGCAAAACATTAGAACGGCTTGACAAATATGGCAATGTTTGTTTTTATATAATACTCGTTGAAGACCGAAGAAGGTTCTTATAAAGACAAAAATCGGATAAATAACACGTAAAAATTTAAATATTTGTTAATCTCTGGGACTTAACTTCTTCGGTGATCAGTACCTAGGCTTAACAGCTAATTATACCAACTTAAACTAACCTAAGGACAACACACACACACACACACACACACACACACACTTCAGAGGGAGGAGTCGAGCATACGACGGCGAGCAACCGCGTGCTCCGCAGCAAGAAGCCTTAGAGCGCTTTGCCACTGCACCCCGGTTATATCTTCCTTTTACCCGTTCAATGGAAATAAGCGTATGGCTTATATTGGCCGGGTGATCCCTTACTGGATTGTTCGGTCGCCTGAGTCTAAGTCTTTCTATTTAACGCCGTGTGGGCGACTTACGTGCCAATGATGATGAGATGATGATGATTAGGAC